>OX637356.1:7959228-12759228 GCA_951799405.1 Agapetus fuscipes
GGTAAAAATACCGACTGGAAATGCTCAGCAAACGCTGCAGCAGCATCAATTCCTTCACACTCATTATCGCCATACGTGACTTTGGTTTCCAAGCCTCCTCGATTTCGTAACGTATTGACAATGTTCCAAAATTTGGAGGGGTTCTTTTTAAGTTCAAGTGAAATTTTCTGAGCGTATTGTTTATGGGCGTTTGTAATACTGACTTTTATCTTTGTACGTGATCTCTGGAATTCAGTAAGGCTGAAACTATTGGCAAAGCGTTTCCAGTCGCGATGATGGTGAGCTATAAGCGCAATGTCCCTGATCATATCACTAGTGTAATAGACTAGGTACGCTCGACTACATGTTTGAGCTCGAATTTTCTTTGGTATACAAAGATCAAACACACTGTGGACAGAATTATAAAAAAAAATCAATGGTTCTATCCACATCAGTATGTTCATATATAGGGCTAAAGTCGATTTCCGAAGTCAAACGGTAAAGATTGAGAAAGTCAGCTTTGGGAAAGTTCCAATCCAAGGATAGGTCCATGTTAGATGGATAAATTATCATCGCTGGCTCTGAAAATTGGTACTGAACCTGTACAAGAAGAGGGGGGTGATGCGCGTCAATCTTAACCAGCTCATCACCAGGCTCGGCACAACGCACGGTCACCGCACCGCCCATAGACGGACTCGTCAGCACCACATCTAGTTTTCGACCATTCAAGTTATTTATAGAATTCAACTGGTGTAGATCGCAAACATTGGTAAAATAATTAAAATATTGTTTTATATTATCACTTCTATAATCTATAATCTATAATCTAAGTTGCAAAGATATATTCATTTAAAGCTCTCAGATGTATGCCCACAAACCAACAAGTGTAGTTCGCGCTTACAAATGCTGAGTGTGTACTTACAAATAAAATCCAAACCTCAAATGAACATAAGCCCCACAACTTTTGCCGACCTTCCCTGAAACAGGGGTGACATTGGCAAAGTGAACCATTTTTTACAGTATGGGTGGTCAGCCTCATACCAACCTATAAGTCAAGGAACTTGCACTGTGTAAATTCAAGTCACCAAAAATTACATTTTTTTTGCTGGAGTACTTTGTGCAGATGCATTGCACGGCTTCGAACCAGGCTTCATAATATACATCAGGTAGTTTTGGTGGCAAGTACACGACGCAGATGTAGACGTATTGGTCCTTTATTTTACATCTGGCCCACAGGTCTTCCACAATTGTAGTGTCAAGAGATGGAAGTCTCTCCAGTATAATGGGGGGACGCGCCAATAGGAGTAACCCACCTCCTTTTTTTCCATTATCGCGATCCCGTCGCAATACGGACCAAGTTCCTCCGCATACCTTAGCATCCAATACTGAGTTGTCTAAATACGTTTCAGTAGCAACTATCAGATTAATATCATCGATAACAATAGTGCTGTTACGCCATTCTAGTAATTTTGTCTTGAGGCCTCTGACATTTTGGTAGTAGGCATTCAAAGTAAATGCATTTTCTCTGACGTTTTTGTGTGCAGTACTGGAAGCTCGATCAGCTCGATCTTTGGAGCGGGAATAAAAGACATTGGACTGGCGTCATTTGACCCTTTTGTTTGACCATTCCTTTATCATGGTGTTGACAGGCCATGTACTAGGATGGAGGGCTAAGCCCATAATAGAGAGCGGGAAGCCAATTTTGAAACTTGAGTAATTTTTGGTTTTAACGACCAATTGTCGGATGTCCAACAATACATTTTTCCCAATTTTTTCCATCTAGGTGGGATTTTATATCCTGTGGCGAAGTCTCAGGATGCAGTGACCAGATGTGGACGTATCCAAATCTTTCCACCGCTCTCAAAGAACCGCTAGGTTGTCCAACCCCGAGGCTATAAAGTTCAGTTGGAGAAGTAAATGATAAAGAAGTCCTTTTTGTGGGCATCGGCTTGGGCGCGACAGATGATAATGACAAGAAGTAATGTCGTAAGTACCCATTGTATTATGTTTAAGTTAAAAAAGTTGTCAGGAAAAATACAATTAAAGAAAAGTGCGATGAATGTACACGAAATAAAATAACGTTCGTGAGTTCTGTACCCTTTGTACGAGTTGCAAAACTTGAGTAATGTAAAGTTTACGGCAATTATTAAAGAGTGATTTCCCCCAAACCTTTTTTCCACTGTAACTCTTTTGCTAAGACCATAAAGTGTAAGAAACAAAAACGGCAGATTTTAAGAGAAATCACTCTTTAATATTTCCCGTAAACTTTACTTTTCTCAAGTTTTGCAACTCGTACTAAGGGTACTGATATTCTTGCAATCAAAAGTGAATGAAAATGTAAGTGGTTTACCACGAATACTTTCTCATGAGGAAAAAACTTACTAAAAATGACTTCGCGGCTTTTATGCTTACTTTACATGTCTGAACTTAACCATCGAACGTATTTATGTTTCCGAATCAACATAAAATAACATACAAAATATATATATTCGTATTTTGTTTTCACAATTGTTTTGTTTCCGCAACGCTTTTTCCTTATTTGTCGACTATTTGTTCTTCGAGGAAATAATGGTGCACAAGTTGAATAACTGGAAATTCATCGTTGTTCAAAGGAAAACAAAGCACCCCCCAAGGCACACATTACTGTACTCCAAGTATAAAAAAACAACCTTAAAACTTAAACATTGCGTTTTATAAATAATCTAAGAAAACTAAAACCATCACTAGAGACTGAGTTTTAATTTATATCTCTTTACGGTTAACGTAATGGTTTAGTTTTAACGTGAAGAAACAGAGCAAATCACTGTTGTTTAATAATACAAAGCAAAATAGTTTTTTCCTGTTTTTTCTTTGCGGGTTGGATATCAGAGTGAAAGAGATGCAAAGAAAAATTATGTACTTACCCACTAGGATTGTTTTCCAAGTATTTTGTTACGTTAATAATTATATCAATAGGTTTTCAAAATGTTGTTATGATATTTGATGGTAGAGTATGTAGGTATATAATTTTAATTTATCGAACTCTGAAAAAAGCATATTTCAAATTATAAAGGAAAATTGCTTTTAAATGAAAAATAAATGAAGAACCAAATTTATACAGTGCCTTGTATGACAGTGTGTCATTGCAAAGGCGCTTATATTGCATGTTGCAAAGAGTATTTGAAGCGTTAATGAAAAAGAGCCATGCAAGTATAACTACCTATTATTGTAACAGGGATGACATTTGGAAACCTTTTACACAATGGTATGAATGAGTTTCGTAAGAACAAGTAGCAACAAGCATATTTGTATCATGTTTTTTTCCAAAAAAATAAAAAAACAAAACACTTGGTAAATGTTTTAAGGGAAATTCAAATAACAAAATGATGAACGACCGGCCCGTACTTAGTTCAGTGGTAACACTTCGGACTCTGAAAGGGACGGTTGTGGGTTCGATTCCCGGTGGAGCACAAAAAATATACCATTTATATTATCAAATTTGCTCTTCGCTGGTTTGAAAAATTCATAAAACCTTAACCAATGACCGGTCACCAAAGTTCCATCCAGCCTTACAGCAACTGGGTCTTGCTTGAGAATTGACGCTTTGTAGCGACGACGATCAAGATCGTGAAATGGTCGATAGCTCAATTGGTAGATTGTCTGCATTCCATGCCGAGAGCAAGGCTTCGATCTCTAAGGTTTTCTCAGCCTTAACAATAAATGAGAACTAGCCCCCCCCGGGACCTGGGAAACCCCCACTTCAAATGAAAGTGGTTGATGTGAGGCCGGCCCCCTTACCTGTAAAAATAAATAGGTCCCGAAGCGCCACATGCGACCCCTTCGGGGAAACGCAGGCAAGAAGTTACACTATATGTGTAGCTTAGTTGCGTTTGCGTTGTATAAAAACTTTATTATTGGAATTATTTAATTCCTTCATATTATTGATACCTACGTATAGGTTTGTAGGGATGTGAAATTTTTAAAATATTCACCAAAATAATATGGTCATTTCATCGTTTCTAACAAATATTAAAAATTCAGTGTACACTTTTCGGTTAACCACATAAATATTTAAAGTTCTTCATTTTATGCACATGGCTTTTTAAAATATGTATTCATAGTTTCCCCTATAATAATTTAATCCACACGCTTTTGATATGAATCGATGCAATTGACATGTGCTATTTAAATGTTGTATGCATTTTTCACAAAGCCTGTCAAAAGCTTTGTTGTGCATGCCTGATATTGATTCAATATTACGTAAAAATTGTGCAAAAATATATAAATCATTTTATAGGCTACTGAAGTTTTTTTTCCATTTGAAAATAGTTCGGTAAATAATATGGTCCGATTACTTTTTAATTTGGAACTTTTTTCAGCGAGCAAACGTCAGTCTTGTATGGGACTACTAAGAATCGTCGCATGTGACCTCCTCGGGGATAACGCAGGCAAGAAGTTACACTTCATGAGTAGCTTAGTTGCGTTTTTCTTTTACATAAACAAAACTTAATATCTGAAGATGATCGATAGATCGAAAACGTTCGTGTAGGTATATTAATAAAATTAAAAATTAAAATCGAGTGAAAATAAAACAGTGTTTGTTAAGAATTGTTTTGGTTCTATAAAGTTAAGTAGAAAACAAGACTTAAATTATTTTTTCAGACAAAAAAACACGAAAAAAATATTTTAAAAATTACATTTTTTTTTTCGAAAACTAAATATCAAATTTACAATGATAGCAAAAGGTTTACCAGACTCTCCGGGGGTGTAGTTCCTCTTCTGCGGCCTGATCAGCACATCCCTCACGGCGCCTGCAAGTTTTACCGCCGAATGGCTCCTGAGGGGCGCGTCCGAGGGCAGCGCGCACGCGGCTGGCGCGCGCGGGCACGTGAGCACGGCGTGGAGCGTGCAAGCCGCACCGCTCTCTCCTCCTGGCGGCAACTTCAGAGGGATGATTCCATGACCTAGAGCAAGGAAAAGGGACTTTTATGATTTGACTTGGGTTAGGTACTTTTTAATTAAATGGCGGTTTTATATATTTTTCACAATATCGGTTACAATAAACTGTTCACTCTTCACTCTCTGCTTACAGGTCTTTGCGTTACAATGATCAAAGCGACTCTACTCTGTCTGTCCCACATAATCTTTGCTCGTATTTATATGTGCGGAAGAGACGATTCTTGCATGTTCGAGAACATGGTAGATACTTACTAGTCGATGGTGCTATAGCATTGAGGCATCATACACACCAACCAGCGTGCCTAGGCTCACGTTCCCACGAACTCGTGAATTGAGAATGAGAAATTGTTAATGAAAAAAAAAAGTCACACTGATGGTTAAGGTCTGGTTTGGTCGTGGTAGTTATTATAACAACGACGTTGATAATCCTTCAAGAAATATGTAGCTGACCAATCTTACTCATACCTACATACCTACCATAATATTCCAGTCATACAATCCACTAAATTTCACCTCCTAGTACTTTCTATTTACTCACACCAGCACCTTCCAGAATATTTCAAACACACACACATCACGGAATATCAAGTGCTTATATGTTTTACAACCATTGTGATTACTTTCTTTGACTAGGTCTTCTTCTCTTGTTTCAATCCTGGGATTGGCTTGCAGCAATTTCTTTCACTCTCCTACTCCATTCTTCCCTGTCTGACTAGGTATCTACATATAAATTATGCTATTTATAGTATGAGTGAAAGGATAACATTGCGCATTATTTTTTTTTTATTTCATAAAAAATCTCATAAATTGTACGATCATTTCTATAATTTCAATGAAATTTCATAGATCTCATTAACTGATACACATGGATTTCTATCTGACACGGTACCTATACATCTAAAAAAAATATGCTTTACCTAAAAACGCGTGTACGACTTCAAAATTTCTTCAACAAAAAACAGAATTCCTATAAACTTTGTACAACTTGACTTCAGTCACGCCGTACAAATTCTTCATTAACTGAAATAAACAAAGAAGCTGTAAGCACCTTACATCAACTTTTCTCTCGTAACTTTATGCGATGAAATTCTCCCTGTTTCATGGATCTTCAAAAGAGCAATCCACCCGTAATGAAATGATTTTTTTTTGTTCGCGATAATTCCAAGAAGCGAAAATATTTGACACGGAAGCGTCTGATTTTTATTTCATTTTATTAATCGAGAAAGTTAATAAGTCATTGTTGGTATTGTGACCACAGAGGAGATAAAAAGTACCTTTGAAAGTATTTTTCGTACAATAGGGGTATTTTTTCCCCTTAGATCAGAGTTTGTCAATTTTCGCTCGGCAAGGTTTTTGCAAAAAGTGATACTCAAAAAAGGTTTTACAAAAGGAATACAAAAAATGTATTTGTCACAATTTTAGCTTGGTATGTGGATACTGTACTATACTGTAAAAAATGGTTCGCCAATGTCATCCTTGTTCCAGGGAAGGTGAGCAAAAGTTGCAGGGCTCATGTTCAGTTGAGGGTTTGTATTTTAATTTGTAACATATCTGCTGGCAGTAATGCCTTTAATATGAATCTTAAATATTAACATAATGTCGGTGTTATGGCAGAGAAGGCTAAGTGGGCTCATCTTTCTAGCGTGTTTGGAATAGAACAACGTTGGTTCGATCCCCGATTTTTCGATTGGGTAATTATTTATTAATTATTCATTAAAATAAACAATAATGAATTATTAATTAATGATATTAATACCTGTTTCTGGCCAGGTAGAATAGGTTGGTGAAGTGCATTTCTCTTCACAAATCTATTTTTTTAAATAAAAGAAATTAAAAATTAAGAAATTAATTTATCATTGTAGCTCAGAATATAAATAATCCATCTTATCCTAATCTGTCTTATCTGCTTAGAATTTATCTTACCGTCACATATTATTTCTACCCTAACCTTACTATATTGTTAACAATTACATTTTTTTTCGGGAGTTTAACAGTAAAAATTCTGTTCTTAAATTTTGACGCAAAGTTGTAGGATTTCTACGTCAGATCGAGGGGACAATGGGACGAGTTGCGACACGGATAAGCGCTATATTCTTTGTGGACTGGAATGAGCTGTTTGTCAGCGTTTTCCAAGTCTTCACCTCCTCCCCTATGTAAGAGTATAATACTCTCCCACATTTACTCTACTCTAACACTACCAGTATACAAACTCCCGTCAACTGCGTAAATTGAAAATGTATGAAAGTTATCCAGAATTCCTGGTGAGTGATTTAGTTTTCATACGTTTTTTCGATTTACGCAATCAAGGAAAGTTTGCACAATGTTTCATACTCAGGGTACTGTTGTGATTAATATGATGCGACTTAGGTTTAGTATTGTGAGAGTGAATTAAAGAAGAAAAACCCTGAATGGAGTCAGAATAGAATAAGGAATATTTTTCTTGGCTAAATATACAAGAAGTATTCTTATACAAGAAGGTCTGTTATTTTTATTGATTGAACAAAAAATAATTACAAAGTAAGTAAGTGAATAAATGTTGATAGGGTCCTTCTTTTAGGAATCAAGTCTTTATGAGGTTGATTATTCCTTGACTTATAGGTTGGTGTAAAACTGACTATCCATTCTGTAAGAAGTGGTTCAATTTGCCTATGTCACTCTTGTTTCAGAGGTCGTCAAGAGTTGCAGAGCTTACGTTCATTTGAGAATTGCGTTTATATATTCAAGGTCCACATGCGGCATGTGTTAGCGTGAACTCGTGCTTTTGTGAATGCATTTAATGTGAATTTTAAAGTGTAATATATCTTTGAAACTTAGATTATAGATCGCCTTCATTGAGTGTCAATGTCACAAAATGGCGCCAATAAAAAAGGGCAAGTCATTCATCATCATCATCATCATTACATGTACCTACTCAACTTCTGTAAACCTACAGTTATATGTAAAATATAAAAAAATAACAGATACATACAGCATTTAAAAAAATCTTTACCTCTCCTTTAATATTTTTACTTGCGCAATTTTTATGACATTCATCTAACTTAAAGTATTTCTTTTGTGTTTGTTTGTCTTTTGTTCAAGGAATAATGTGACAAATATAACAGGTTCGATATAACTATCTATGGATGGGTCTCAAAATACTATGAAAAAAAAGTCAACGTACTTTAAAATACATTTCCTAAATCTAAAGACATCGTATTAATGAATAATTGTTAACAAGCGTTATTTATGCACATAATACACAAAAAAGAAAACACATTTTCTAACGTCTACGATTCGAAATGGTTACAATATTGTCAACTTCATTTCCACGAATGCGACTATCCCAGCTCCATTTTGTATCGGGTGCTATGGCAAAAAGAGACGTGAAAAACCTTTGGCACACACCAAAGGCGGGAAAAAAGAAAACTTTAACAAAACAAAATGTCAAAAGATAACATTGAATTATGTGCGGTATCTACGACAAGAGGAAATGAGCATAGAGACTACACAAAGGGTGGGAGTGGAAAGAAAGGGGTAGGAGGGGTTCTGGAAAAATCGGCAGCCCGAAAAAAGGTGCGCCAAGGGTTGTAAGATATCAAACATGTCGCTAGATGGTCAACCCAGGCATTGAATACAGAAGAATGTTAATGTAAGTTGGAATATACAATGTGGATTTGTTTGGTGTATTTTCATAATAATAATAATATTCTATTTTTTAGTGTTGATCTGTTAACACAATATTAGGATGATTTATTTGGTGAGCGCTGTTTTTGTGTGTATCACACCTCAAGAGCCCTCTGCGAGCTTGGTCGTCGCTGTAGAAAGCGCCAATTCTCAAGCAAGACCCAGTTGTTGTAAGGTTGGATGGACCTTTCAGTGATCGGTCTTTGGTAAAGATTTATGAATTTTCAACTCAGCGAAGAGCACATTCGAAATATAAATGGTATATTTTTGTGCTCCGCCAGGATCTGAATCCACAACCTTCCATTAACGAGTCCGAAGTGTTGCCACTGGACTACAGGCCGGTCCAAGGTGCCAACGACACGCGGTGTACCTGAGCGGTAACCCATCCAAGTACTATCCGCGCCCAATGTTGCTTGTATGCATAAGGAAATAAAAAAGTTGGAACAAATCGATTAGTAAAATGTAAGCCAATTGTTATCTCAATGGTTAAAGTGTCAACTTTTTTTGTGTATTATTCCTTGACTTATAGGTTAGTATGCAGCTGATCTCATACTAAAAAGAAATGGTTCACTTTGCCAATGCCACTTCTGTTTCAGGGGAGCTCGGCAAAGGTTTATGTTGATTTAATTAGGATTTTAATTTGTAAGTTCTCATGCAAACTTACACATGTCTTGTGAGGGTTTTTCCTCTCTGTCCTGCTGATTGACACAATTAATAATATAACAGCCACTTTAATATGTTTACTTTTATTTCTTTCACAATGTATACACAATTAACCACAGCACAATAATATTCTTTATTCTTAATTACACAGGCTTGTGGCTATCCCGCCTGGCAAGCTTCTCCTCTCTTTTTTCTATATTCTTTTGTTTTCCTTTTCATTCAAATTCAAATCTCATGTTCCATTTTACCTAACAAACAAATCCATCTCGTTACAATACACCTCCTTCCTCTCATAAAAAAAAAACATTCCCAATTTTTTTTTTTTTTCTTTTACAATGAGTAAATAATGTATCATAATGCTCAGCCGGCGCCACATATTTTGTTTTATTTTAAGGATAAATTTCAAAAATATGAAAATAAAAAAAAAACCTGTTTCTGATACATTATTCAGTCATTAATACCTTTTTTAACAATACCAATTATTTTCATACTAAAATTAATATAATTTTTTTTTAACACAAATTTCATATTCAATATTATAAACAAATATTTGTTTTTTTTTTTTTAATACTTAATTCAACAATTCAAAATAATCAAATAACAATACATAATAAACATTCACCAGTTTATTAATCAATTCATTAAAATAACTTTTTTTTTTTAAAACATGTATCACATCTTTCCCAATATTTAAATTTATTTCAAATTTATTTTTCATTAATAAATTTATCAGTCCATCAATTTTTTTTTTTAAAAAAAACTTTACCTTCATATGTAATACTTTGTTTAATTATGTTTCATACCTTCATTCATGCAATGTTTCATAATTCATTCTTTCACTGATCACTTTTATATCAACTTTCACCGTATCATTCATCACCTCAAAATTTTCATACACATGAAAATATGTTTTTTTTTTTTTTTTTTTTTTAATCTAATTTGATTATGTCCTTGATGTGATATTTATTTATAACATTTGTGTCTATATCTTTTAATACATAGACTATCTTGCTAACTTTCTTTTCTATTCTGGCTTTGACAAATTTTGGAGCCAACTTTGTACAGAAGTATTTCCCTGAATTTGATTGTATGAAATTTTTACGCCATACAATATCCCCTTGATCATAGACACGATTTGATCTACCTTTATTATAATAATTTGCATTTTTATTATATGCATCCCATAAATTTTCTGTTACAATTTTGTATAATGTGTTTAATTCCTTCATTTTATCTTTATACATATCTCTATATTTATCTAAATCTTCCTTTGATTCTATTTCATCATTTACTATTTCACCATGAATTTCACCATTTAGTACAATCTCCCTACCTCTTGCTAATACATTAGGTGTGTATCCTGTTGCTAAATTGACTGTATTATTTATTATGCTTTGTACTGAATCTAAAAAAGTATCCCATTTTCTTTGTTCATTTTCAACAAAAATAGCTAATGTGTATCCTATTGTTCTATTATATGTCTCTACATTATTGCACATGGGAGTATATAAAGTTGTATAAAATATTTTCTGTACTCCATATGAGTACATAAAATCTTTAAATGCATTTGACTTTAAATTCTTTCCATTATCTGTTATTATCGTTTGCGGTACTCCTTCTGTTAAAAATATTTTATTTTCTATTAATTTTACTATTTCTTCTGTAGTTGCTCTTCTTAAAGGAAATAACCAACAATATTTGGTAAAAACATCTATTATTGATAATATATGTATATAGCCCGTACTTGATTTTGGTAATGGTCCTATCAAATCAATACTCAGCATTTTTAACGGTCTATCCACTCTTTTTCTATTTTCCATTTTTCCTGCTGGAGGTAAATTATTCGGCTTATACATTTTACATTTTTGACATTTATTTATAAAACTTTTTATATCTGCATACATATTTTTCCAATAGTAACATCTTGATATGTATTTATAAGTTTTAAAAATACCTACATGTCCATTATCATGATGATTCTTTATTATAGTTAATCTATTGTCTATAATAGGTATCTCTTTCCAATTATATTCCTCTGTGAAAGGATTATCATCATTTATTAGTTTAAATAATTTATTATCTACCATTTTGAATTTTTTGCATTTGTATGGTGTTTTTGTACATCCTTCTGCGATATTATTATACCAAGGATCTGCAATATTTGAATTTATTACTTCCATTTCTTTAGTACCAGGAATCCTAGATAATACATCTGGCACTGTATGTTCTTTCCCTTTTCTATGCTCAATCTCAAATTCATACTGTGAAAGTCTCATGGCCCATCTTGCTAATCTACCTGTTGGATTTGATATTTTATTCAAGAATTTTAATGCCATATGATCAGTTATTACCTTGAATTTCATCCCATCTAGATAAGATCGAAAATGTTCAATTGACTCTACAATGGCAAGAAGCTCACGTTCTGATGTCGAATAGTTTTGTTCTCTAACTGTCAAACTTCTTGAAAAATATGCTATTGGCTTTTCGGACCCATTGATATTTTGGTTTAATACTGAAGCTACTTGATTTTTACTGGCATCAGTGTGTAAAAAAAAAAATCTTTTGTGAAATCCGGACATATTAATACAGGGGCTGTGCTTAAGGCTAATTTTAAATTATTAAATGCATCCTCAGATTCTTTTGACCAATTAAAATTGTTCTGACCTTTTTTACCTCTCAATAATTTATTTAGTGGATATGATATCTCACTGCAGTTTTGTATAACTTTTCTATAAAATCCTACCAAACCTAAAAACATTCGTAGTTGTTTTACATTTTTCGGTGAAGGATATTCCTCTATAATCTTGACTTTATTTGAATCTGGCCTTAATCCATTTTCATCAATAATGTATCCCAAATATTTTAAACTATCTTTGCAAAATTCACATTTTGAAAATTTTACCGTTAACCCTGCTTCTTGTAATATATTTTTAACTTGTTTTAATAAATTTAAATGTGAATTGAAATCTTCGTTAATAATAATTAAGTCATCGATATAACAAAATATGTTAGTATCAAATTTAGGTCCAAATAACTTGTCTAATAAACGCTGTGTTTCAGAACTTGAATTTTTTAAACCGAACGGCATTTTTGTGAATTGAAACAACCCTCTATTTGGTACGACGAAGGCAGTTTTTTCTTTGGACGATTCTTCTAGTGGAATTTGCCAAAACGCCTTGCTTAAATCTATTGAAGAGATATATTTGGCATTTCGTAAATTTGCTAAAACTTGATTTAAATTTGGAATGGGATAGTTATCTCGTTTTGTTACTTCATTGAGTCTTCTAGAGTCCAAACAAAATCTAGGCGTTCCATCCTTTTTAATTACAATCACAACAGGACTGGACCACGAAGATTTGGATTGTTCAACTATACCTTCTTTTAACATTTTATCTAACTCTGTGTTAACCTGTCTCTGTCTTGCTGGACTGAGTGGATAATACTTTTGTTTTATTGGAGGACCTTCTGTCTGAATTCTGTGTTCAATGAGGTTTGTGCATCCTAAGCCTATTTTTTCATAAGAGATGTCCTTGAAATCATTTTCTATTGTTTTTAATTGCTGTAATTGGTTATCTGTTAATTTAGTTCTATTTGTAATTTTACCTAATTCACTAATATTTTTGCTATTTGAATATGTAATTTTACTTATTAAACTCGGTTCTAATTCAAATTTTATCCAAAAATCTATTCCAAAAATTAAGTCTTGTTGTAAACCTTGTAAAACATAAAAATCTACATGTTTTATTTGATTGTCACATTTTACCTCTAAATTTATTTTACCAAGTATTTTTATATTTTTACCATTTGCTAACGAGATATTATCATGGGTTTTTATAATTTTGTAATTTCTTTGTAAAAAATAATCAAATGTTTTTTCATTGATTGCAGAAATAGATGCACCTGAATCTAGTAAACCTGTAAAATTTTTGTTCTCAATATTTACTGTTAAAAATGGTCTTTTATCAAATTGTTTAGCAAAAATGAGTGGTGCAATTTGATAATTTTTATTAAAAATTTGAATGAAATTAAGCCAGCTCTTCATTTCTGATTTTTGTGTTTGTATTGAAGGCCGACTATCTACAAGTTTTTTGAATTACTATTGTATGTCGTATTTGTTCTGTTTTGTATATTTATATTTCTGTTCATTTTTGTTTTGTCTGTATAATCACTTTTTTTATTTTTAACAAAACAATCTTTTTGTACATGTCCTGTACGCTTACATGAGTAACAGATTACTGTGTGTTTTTTAAAATTTCCATTTTTTATAAAACAATTTCTTTCCACATGTCCTCTTTTATTACAAAAGTAGCATACTATATTATTTGTGAAACTTCTACATTTATTCTGTATGTAATCTAATTTTCTATTTTTAGTCCAACAATCTATTTCATCATGTCCTAATTTATTACAAAAATTGCATTTTTGCATTACATTTTTCTCTTCTGTGTCATTCATTACATTTAAATTCTTACATTCATTAAATTTTATAAATGATTCAAACTTGCTACATATTGTAGATAATTCCTCTGTATTTTTAATTTCAGATGTTGTCAGTAAAGTTGCATATTTTTCTGACAATCCATGAATTATTATGTCCATAAGTTCTTTATCATGCATTCTTTTATTTAATAAATTATTTTTTGATTTTACCTTTAAAATATAAACAGATGCATTATCATGCCCTTGTACCATATTTAAAATTTCTAACTTAAGATTCCTTTGAAAGTCATGTTTTTCAAATTGTTGTAAGAATTTGGTTTTAAAAATTTTCCAATCAAATTCACAGTTAATTGCTCTGTACCAAGTCAACGGAAAATCTGTTAAAAATATAGGCATACACTCTACCAAATAATCTAATTTTAATTTGTAGACTTTGGCTAATTCTTCTAATCTTATTATAAATTCATTTGGTTCACTTTCACCATTAAAAGATATTTTTAATTTGAGAGGATCAAAATTTATGGACTCCATTGTGTTACTTTCTAAATCCTTTTTATTATTTATTTTTTTAGATTTCGTCATTTGCTGTATATTTTTAATTTATGCAATTAAAAAAAAAATCATTTCATTGAAAAAATTTTTTTCATACAAATGAAATATAACACCATCTATATATATTTATCTAAACTGATTTGAAACAAACTGGTTCATATCCATTCTTCATTCTCCCGCGACGTTCGATTTTTGAATTTCCATTCTTCTGAACGTAATGTAGGTAGTTTGAATTCTCTCACCTTCAATATTTTCAAACAGCGTTTCAAATCTTGTAATTTCTTGTTGTTAATTGTATAAGTCGATGTCTTCACTAGCTTTTAAACGTGTTGATGCTTTCACAACCATAAATCTGTCCAATTTTAATCATTTCATATATTGTATTGTTTTCAATGTCATTTGTTGAAATTGACTGTCATTTGTTTTTGTTTGTGAAAAATTTTCTTCATAGGAATTTCATGTACAGATTTTTTCTTTTACGTTGGGCGCCAAAATGTGAGGGTTTTTCCTCTCTGTCCTGCTGATTGACACAATTAATAATAAAACAGCCACTTTAATATGTTTACTTTTATTTCTTTCACAATGTATACACAATTAACCACAGCACAATAATATTCTTTATTCTTAATTACACAGGCTTGTGGCTATCCCGCCTGGCAAGCTTCTCCTCTCTTTTTTCTATATTCTTTTGTTTTCCTTTTCATTCAAATTCAAATCTCATGTTCCATTTTACCTAACAAACAAATCCATCTCGTTACAGTCTACTTGTGAGCATGGATTTAATATGAATTGAAAATGTTAACATATCTTTTGGAAATAAGATTAAAGATTTGAAATACCTTCCTTAGGGTCCATTGACTAAAAGGTCCTAATTAAATTGTTGTCTTAAAAAGAATCTAGCGAGTGTTAATAAATTTCTGCTTTCCAAAAAAAAACTAGTTTTAGAAGTATATAAATGGACAATTCGTTACAACGAATTTTTTTGATTATGTACTAGTCGTTACATATAAATTTGCAATAGATTTTAACAAAATAAAAAAATCTGAATCTCCGTTACATCGCAAAATTGACAAAAAATCCCGTTGAAATTTCGCTACAATTATTGTTGTATGGAGATTCAGCGGTGCGTAGCTCGGGTCTACGACGGGATTTGCATATTCATGAGTAATTAGGGTTCTACGTGGCGGCGCCTTCTACGGGCAATCGTAGCAGCTACAATGTTTTGTTTCACTGATAAAAACGATTAAATTTACAGACACAAACAATGACTTAAATATATGGGGAGGAATCCCATTTTTTGTTTGGTTCTACGATGTTAATTCTGAGCTTAAATTTAGATATAAATTGAGAATTCAAACTTAATTGTAGTCTTTATTTTATATTTATATATATATATATATATATACATATCTAATCTAATCTAATCTAAGCTGCAAAGATACATATCATTTAAGATTTATATTAAATGCATTCCCACAAGCAGACATGTATAATTTCGCGCTAACACATGCCGCATGTGGACTTACATTATAAAAACCCAATCTCAAATGGACATAAGCCCTGCAACTCTTACCGTCCTTCCCTGAAACAGGGGTGACATTGGCAAAGTGAACCATTTTTTACAGTATGGGTGGTCAGCCGAATACCAATCTATAAGTCAAGGAACATACATGACAAATTATATTTTCAATCTATATTTTTTTAATTGTAGTCGTTTGTTATACGTAGGTTAAAACTATGAAATGGAGTCTTTTGAACCAAGGTCGAAGTTATTGTCGATAAGACACGGCACAGGCGGGGTTCGATCCAGCATTAGTGCCAATAACATAAATTAAAGCGTTGATGCCTTTTCCCTTCGACAATCCTAGCGGCAATTTTATAGAATCAAAATAAATATAGTAGACGAAAATGACAAACGAAGAAAGATATTACATAAAGTTGAACATGAAAATAAGACGGAAAGAGTCAAATATGATTGCACTTAAAGCTATCAAATTGTAAAAGCGTTCTGGGGAATCTTATTAATTATTAAAAGGAATTTTTGAAGACATAATTTTTAATTGCATTCATATGAAAAGGATCCGTTTATTTCTGAAACATAATTTCACTCTGAAAATTCTGCGGGTCGTTTAAGCGCTCCCGTTTTCTTTAATTCCGATTTTTATTTTTCCTTTCCTAATTTGGATCGGTTCCAACAAATTTTATTGGCCGTGTCTTGTGTTATGAACACAAAAACTACGCAAGAATAGAATATTGTGATGTATGATATTGTTACTTTCAAAACGATATTGCAGGTTATTTTGGCAATAGTTGTTGACAATTCTCGTATCTAATTTAACAATAACAACAGCTAGTACAACAAAAAAAAATATAAAAATTTAAATATATTTTGTATTGTTTGTGTATTAACACTGTGAAAATTCATATTGTTTAATTTTATAATTTTTTTGATGAATTAAAAACACTGTTTATTTTCACGGATAAATTTATTTAAAAAAATTAAAATCTTTAAACAAATAACGAACGTTTTCGACCTAGTAGGTCATCTTCAGGTATGATATCTGAAGATACCTGAAGATGACCTACTAGGTCGAAAACGTTCGTAATTTGTTTAAAGATTTTAATTTTTTTTAAATAAATTTATCCGTGAAAATAAACAGTGTTTTTAATTTATCAAAAAAATTATAAAATTAAAAATTTAAATGTCAAACTACGAGTATGAAGTTCTTTATCTTAATTTATTATATTCAGGTTGTTTATACGTTCTTTATTTATTTATCAATTTAACAACAATATGAAAAAAACCTTTGAACACATTGACACCCTTATCAAAGACTTGGATTATATAATCAAAAACGTACCTCGAGGTGTTTTTTCTACATAGAGTGTAACTTCTTGCCGCATTTTCCTGAGTAGGCCGCAAGTGGACTTATTTATTTTTACAGGTAAGGGGCCAGCTTTACGCCAAATATTTCATCTGAAGTGAGGGTTCCTCAACTTCCAAGGGAGCTGGTGTTTATATATTGTGAAGGCTGAGTAAACCTTCAATATTCACCCTCGGTGAGAATCGAACACGAGCTTTCGGCGATGAATGCAGGTTCTCCACCCTGAGCTATCGACCGGACTAACACATCCACATTTAACAGGTTTTATGAGTAGCATTATAATTATATCATTTTATTGATTGTAGAAGCATTAACTTTGTAATCGTTCATCATTAAGGATAAAAAAAAACAGCTTTGTTTTCGATTTCGTGAGTACTCGTATATATATTTTTTATGCCACAACCGGTTTCGCAAACATCTGTTTGCATTGTCAGGTGGTTAAATTCCTACAATAATAAAATAATTTAACCACCTGACGATGCAAACGGATGTTTGCGAAACCGGTTGTGGTATAAAAATATACATACTCATGTAATCGAAAACAAAGCTGTTTTTCTTTTATCCTTATAATTGTATCTTTTGATGAAGATTATAAATTGACATAAACAACAAAGGTTCCAGATTATTATCCTTATCCGCAATTAAAATAAAAATAAAAATGAAATTATTCAAAAATAAAATTTTGCTGGAACAAAATATTTTACAAATCCATAAACCTTTGGAGGATTTATCTAGAATCTCAAAATGAAATTGGATTCTATTTCTGCGTTCAAAAACATCAAAATAACACACAATATCCAAACTAGAAAAAAAACGCTTCAACACACAATCGCACGAGTGAAGAATATACAAGAAATTGCTTATTTTTTTGCCTCGACCACGTTTGAGCGAAGCTAGGTTTGTAGTGGAGAAACGTTTGGAACGATCCACAAAAGTGAGATGATATTTTTCACAGGATCGGATTACCTTTAAGAGCTTTCAAACACCTCACACCCCGGTGGCTGCAGGATATGAATTCCTCTGCGAAAACAACACATACTCTGTGGAAACACAAGCCTGGAGAGCAAAGAGTGTGTCAGATCATGTAACAACTTGTAGTGTAGCGGGTTTGAAGTGGGTTAGCTGTATTTTTATAAATGTACCGTTGTTATGTCAAACTTAAATGTAGGTTGTGTGACAAAATAAATCTCAAAAGTTATTAAGATATTTTGGATTGTTTTTGAAGAGGCTGAAATGTTTTTGATAAAGATTATAAGTGGCTGAAATACGTGGCAAGTATTAAAGATATATTAACATTAAAAACTATGTAATATTAAATAAATGTACACAAACAGAAACGTGTAAGTTCACGCTTAAAAATGCTGCACGTGTACTTACAAATTAAAACCCAAACCCCAAATGAACATACACCCTGCAGCTTTTGCCGATCTTCCCTGAAGCAGTGGTGACATGGGCAAAGTGAACCATATTTTACAGTATACGTGGCCAGCCTCATATTAACCTATTAGTGTAGCTTTTAATAAAAAAAACAAATTAAATGCTGGCCAAAATTTTATAGGGCTTCCAAGGCGTCAAAAGGTTTTTAAATATCCGAATATTTTTTATAATTTTCTGTTTCCAGAAGAAGAAATTTTTCAGTTTTCCAATGATGATGATTATGACGATTTCCTTATCAGCGCCGTTTCGTAACTCAATGTCACTCCAAGGGCGCTTAGTATTTTACTGGGCGAAGAAAAATGTCTTCATCCTCCTCTTTAGGTCCTTAATCGTCTTAGACCTCCGGATTTCTGGTGGTAGTTGATTCCAGGTCGCAGGGCCGGCCACTGCAAAAGCACGGTCTCCGAAAACAGTGGCAATTTTTCTTCTAGGTTCATTTAGCAGGGTTTCCGCTCCGTTCTCTGCTGATCTTAGTGTTTGCTCCCTTGAGCCCAGGACTGTGTGTGTGTGACAATGAGTCCATTTTCTTTTAAATTTGACTCAATTGAGGGCGGCAAAATAATACAAAGCAGATATATATATCTATGAACTATACCGGCTGTATCATTATGTATGAAAGATTCTGGAGACTATATTGGCTGAGTATCCAGCGAATGTACCATCGAAGCCTGTAAAAGTTGGTTGTGATAACTGACCCGGACGCAAAAGACGCTAGGCAATAGGAAGATCCAGATCAAGATGACTGGACGGAGATAGCGGACTACCGTGCAGTTGATGAATGAAATTGGAGCGAGAAGACAATCAATGACAATGATGGCGGTAGTTGATCAAGGAGGACAAATTTCATTATGCGGATATAAGTAGTCTTTTGAATCATATATACTAACAGTTTATCAAAGTTGGTGTATATTATACACTCTTGAATTTCATTTGAAAAAAGCCTTGAAGGAAAAACTAAGAAAGCCATTCGGAGATGCCACTGAAAGAATTTTGATAATTCTTTTCTCTTTCAAAAGCCAGAAACCCGAAAGTTTGACTTATCTCACTAAAAGCTTTATACTGTAAAATGAAGAATCGTAAATGGCGGAGCAGATCCACTGAAAATGGCTTTTCAATCATTTTTATGTGGCGCAGTACGAACAAAAAACATTACTTCTAATATAGCTCAAGGAATACGAAAATCACTTAAAGAATAAGCGAGCTTTACAAATTTTTGGTTTTATGTCTTGCTTTGAGATGTTTTTTTTAGTAACTGATGTCGAGAATTAATATAAATTGAGGAACAAGACAAGTGTTATGGTTTCTCAACATTCTCGATTGGTCTGGAATTAAACAAATACAAGCGTGGGAAGATCCTGTTATGTGCGTTGTAAGCGGCTAATCTAATCTAATCTAAGTTGCAAAGATATGTTACATTGGTTTTACATAACATGCATTCTCACAACCAGATACGTACAAGTTCGCGCTTGCACATGCCTCATGTGAACCTACAACATAAAAACCAAATCTCAAATGGACATACACCCTGCAACTCATGCCGTCCTTCCCTGAAACAGGGGTGACATTGACAAAGTGAACCATTTTTACGGCATGGGTGGTCAGCCGCATATTAACCTATAAGTCAAGGCTCATGCATAAATTATCGATCATTGGTTCTTAACTTTTTTTGGAACGGGAAAGCTCAAAAACCACAATGGCAAAAAGAGCGGAGGGGAATCAGAAATGCACACCAAAGAAAATGTGTAACTCCATGAGATCTGAATCTATGAATATAATGCATCCGGCAAACAAAATAAGTGTCGTGTATTCGCCTGAGCTTGCAAAGAATTATTTTTCAGGTTCTCTTGAACTATACGAGTATGTAAAATGCATCCCATGCAGGCTCATCGCCTAATAGGCAGGTAATGTTTGGTAAAACAAACATTTTAAAGTGATGTTTAGATCTAAAATTTAAGTTTGATTGAAGCCGCCAGAAGCACTTCAGTCAATTTCAAATGAGTTATTTTAAAGGAACGGAAGACAATATTTATTCTGAAATGTATTTGCCCATATATACATTTTGCACGCGCATGACTACATGTGGTCCGCAGACCGCAGGTTAGAAACCTCTGCTATGGCAGACTTTACGAGGTCCGAAAGAGATTCATTTCATTATAATAATAATAATAATATGCGTTTATTCCAGCTTAGTCATGTGGAGGGTGCAATACATGACCAGCCATAAAAAAATAATACATCAATAGAAAAAGTACATAGAAAATTACAAAAATGTAGAAACATGAAAATATGTGATGAAATATATGAGAAAAAAGAGCAAACAAAATATATAGTTAAACAGTGAAAGAAAAGAGAAATACATGTTCATTGTACATTAGAATATCAGGAACATATTAAACAGGGAAAAAAGGCTACGTAAGCTTCAAGTTCCTTGCCCAATGACGCCATATGCCCAACTCCCATTTCAGGCCTCTGATTGCTACGATCAGAGAGTTTTCGCTGGATTCAATTCTGTCTCTGAACCCAGCCATTCGGGTTCGCAGCAACCCATTCCAGGAGGGTAGTTGAGCCGCCACAAACATCCCACTCGCACTACAGCTCTTCCGCAGTCGTAACAATGCTCTGTAGCCCATGTTGTAGCAGACTCTCTTCTCGTTCATGCTTTGTGCTTTATAGTCACACCACAACTCGCTGGTGTATTGCTGCGTACATAGAACGAGGAAGAGCCTGTTTTTAATGGTGCTCTGTGCTCTGTAGCCCATGTTGTAGCAGACTCTCATCTCGTTCATGCTTTGTGCTTTATAGTCATACCACAACTCGCTGGTGTATTGCTGCGTACATAGAACGAGGAAGAGCCTGTTTTTAACGATATCCGAGCATTGTGCGAACCGCCGGGCTAACATATTAGCTTTCCTGCAGTGCGAGCGTAGTTGTCGTTTGATGTCATTGTCATCAGTTAATGTTTCATTAAGCACGTGGCCTAAATATGTAAACTCCCGCACTCGTTTTATCTCTCTGCCATTGACACTGACTGAGGGTACATGAAGGTTCCACCCCTTAGGCTTGAACACTAATACTTCGCATTTTTTTTCATTAAATATTAGCCGTCTTTCATTGGCGAACTCTTCACAGACCGCCACGAGCTTACGCAGCCCTGCCAAGGAGGGTGCCTTATTATATTACGACTTAAGCAAATTGATCTAGAAGTATGTGTAATACAAAATACACGGTAAAATTTGTAAATAAGAAACCTACAATCGTAAAATTGAACGGATCTGTTACTCTATCCACGCGTCATTCCATTAAAAGTGGCCAGAGCTTCTGTAGAGCTACCTCCATTTCTTCTGATCGTTGCATACCGCTTTCAATTCATTACTATCCATCAACTTTTCATACATTTTCACGTAGTGTATTTGAACTATGAATTCATTTTGTGACATGAATTCTTACCGAGTATTTTTATTAATACCATTGATACGACATATGATTCAGATCGGTTTGGTTCACGAGCTGAATAGAGGCGAGTTTGCTGGGAGATCATTGTGTGGATCTCTCTTTACATTTTCCCATAAAAGTATAACAGGGGCCGCAGTGACGCGGGGGACTTAAAAAGATTGATTGTTGAGTAAATCGAATACTCATGTTCACAGCGCTCTAAAAAGGCATACAAAAGTAGAATATGGTGAAAGGAGAGTGAAGCAGTTTTTTGCACTGAAATCTACAAAAAAATTATCTTGAAAGTCATTGGTATATTACAATGATTTATAACGGGTTCACTTTAGAACTGCAAGTGAATTACATAATATGGTTCACTCTGTAACTTCTTTATTGTCTGTTTTACGGCTTGGACGTCACGCAACGCAACGCAACCAAGCTACACATTTAGTGTAACTACTTGCCGCGTTATCCCCAAAGGGTTTTGCATGCGGCGAGTAGAACCTATTTATTTTTACAGGTAAAGGGGCCGGCCTAACGCTTACCACTTCGGTTGAAGTGGGAGTTTCTCAGCTCCTGAGAATTAGTAGTCATCCGAGTGGTAGTCATGTCTTGTAAAAACTGAGTAAGCCTTGCCGGTATTTTATTTTAGAGTTTGAAACAAACACCGAAACGAAAAAATCAATTCCAACACCCTCGGCTGGATTCGAACCCGAGCTCTCGGCGTGGCATGTTAACACTCTACCGACTGAGCTATTGACTGGACACATAAATTTTCCAAATCATTATTTACTTTACATAAACAATTTAGAGCATAGTGACACTTACATTTTCTGTAATATAAAACTCTTAGTCATTGCTGGGTGGCATCACCCCTATACACTCTACAGCACATTTCTATAGCCTGGAGGTCTTTGTGTTGGAAGCAAAACTTGGTGAAGAAGAATGGAGGAAGCGGGAGAGGTGGACTGGGAGGATTCTGGACCTATCCATCATGAAGAGACAGCGAGATGGCACATCGGAGAAATTCGATAATTTGAGATATACACTCCAAGTTTACAACCCCTCGTTTAAACGCAACTATTCCGTTTACCAAAATTTGTATGGAAACTTAAGTGAGTGTAAGTTGTCGGGGTTATAGCCGCGGGGGCCAAGAGGGCTGATCTTTCTAGCGTGTTTCGAATGGAACAACGTTGGTTCGATCCCCGCTTGGGTCACTTGACTTTAACTTTGACCCTGGTTCAACAGATGTTATTGGGTAATTATTATTTAATAATTCATTAATAATAAACAAAAATGAATTATTAAATGATGATATTAATACCTGTTTCTGGCCAGGCAGAATAGGTTGGTGAATTGCATTCCTCTTCACAAATCTATTTTAAAAAAAAAAAAAAAAAAAAAAAAAAAAAGTAGCACCTTTCTGTTGTTGTAATTTTTTTGATAAAACGCTTTGGATGAGTTGGAAAATAATGCTTTATACTTGGGTTACTGAAGCGAATTACGGCGTCACACTTTATAATGAAGTCTCGGCTTTCAAGACAAGACTGATAAGTCGGTTCTTTTTTTTAATTTCTGAAGTATGAAAGATAAAGTATGAGAAAGAAGGATTAGAGGGCCCAGGATAATGATGAAAGAGAAGTAAAAAATATGCAAGATAAGGCAACTGCAGATAAGAAAAAATAATGATAATAAATGTTTTTACTCAAACTTTCATAACACAAAAGTTCATTTTTACTTCTTTAATTTAGTTTTCATCGTCAGGCAGGACAACGCGTAGTGGGCTAAGACTACTTTATCAACCACAGAAACTGCTGACTGGACAACGCCTTCCTTCTTTCAAAATTCCTCCTTCAACCTCTTCATAATGTAGTGTTTTTAGGGTTCTTATGTTTTAAAATTTAGAATGATGGTCTTCTTAATTAAAACGGCCGGAGATTTATTTTAAATTAATTTATTTTCATTATTTTATTATATAAAAATTTTTTGCTCAATGTTTTTACCTACCTGACTATAATTTATACCTATTGACTGGATTTAATGAGGTGTCTTTTGCTGTAATCATACCTGATGATGACCTACTAGGTCGAAAACGCGTTTGAAATTTATTTTAAAGATTTTAATCTTTTTAGATATATTTGAGTGAAAATAAACAGTGTTTTCTTTGAATTCCTTCAAAAAAATTGTAAACTAAACATTATGAATTTTCACAGTGTTAATACACAAACAATACAAAATATAATTTATTTTAGTTTACAATTTATTTTACACTGGTTCTCTTGTATGATTGACTTTCGCTGACTTGGCCTGTAACGGCTAAAGTATTTTGGAGACTGGACTCCTTGCAGACGATTCACGCTTTTTATAGCTATTACAATCAAAACATTATGGGCTTAGATTCGTCTGGAAACGTCTATCATATTCTACAAGCTTCCAATACTTATACTACTTATATAATATTTCCTTACTCTAGGTACTCAATAATAATTCATCTGACAGCTAGAGTCTATATACACCTACTCTATTTATTTTGTATATAACTAAGTTCAATTAACATAACAATAAGGAATTTAAAGTTAACCGTAAAAGAGGAAAATCATGGCATACAATTTTATTGCATCTGTGTTTTTGCTGAAAAAAATAGACGCTCAACCAACTAAGCTACAGACTGTATATTTTAATATTGGAATTGTATAGCTTCTCGTTTAACTGAAATCATCCTTTTTCTCCAAAAATAAACTCTGAAAGAGAAAGCTTTTGCTGTACAATTTACCATCGCCTATCCACTAATCCGTACACAAATTTCTCTTTTGCATGTTATGTAGAGTGAAAATAATCAATTCAGCACCTCAAGTATAAAACCAAATGTTTAAATTGAGCCACAGCATCAAAAAAATTATGATATATAAAACAGCGCCTTGAATGGGCGTTTTAGTTTCTGTGTATTTATTTTCATACGCTGTGTTTAAGTTATAACGTAAATGATCACACACGAGATACATATTCGTTCGATCGCACAAAGAAAACTAAAAAAAACTTGGATGCATATACGGAGTTTAGTATTTGTGCAAGTTGATGTTCACATTCCAATTGGAAATATAGTAGAGCCCCAGGCTGGCAGAGGGTCTCTAATTAAGGGGTGCGATTGGAGTGTGAACCGACAAAGCAGACAGGGCAACGGTAAAGGGAAATGAAGTTGCAGATTTGTTAAGTTGTGATTTGTCTTTGCAGTGTTTTTCCCTTTACCTAAATGGAAGCTCATATTTTGGATTTTAAGGAAATATCCCTTCAATTTATTCAAGGAATTCATTATACGGTATGTAAAAAAGTGCTCTGTCAACTGAGCTATTAAATAGACTATGCAAATTTGAAATTGCTCTATTTTTTTAAACGATACAAATATTTTTATGACTCAAAAAAACTGAGAGGTTTTGTTTGGGCAAAGACTTATATCCACGATGAATAAAAACTTGTTGGTACATAAGATGAAAGTGTTAACAAAAAAGATAGTTTTACTACGTTTTGTTGAGGTCATATTCGAAAAATATGCATTTAAAGGTTCTATGATCATAAAGAAACTGATTTCTTTGTTTGACATTTCATAAATTTCATGACCGTTAATAAAATAAATAAAAAATACTATAAGAATTGATTTAATTTCACCTGTATTTCAGGGAAGAGCAACCAAAGTTGCAGGGCTCATGATCATTTGCGCTTTGGATTATTAATTTGTAAGTACACATGTAGCATGTAGAAGCTCGAGCATACACTTTACATGGGGCTGCTTGTGAGCATGCATTTAATCTGAATTTTAAACGATAGTATGTCCTTGCGCTGTAACTGTAGCTCTGTCGCAATTCCCTCTAGGGATAACCAGAGCCTCTGCAGATTTGCTTCCATTTTTTCCTATCCTTGTAGACCTCTTTTAATTAATTTATATCCATCACATTTCTCATACATGTCGTTCTTTTACTTATGTAAGCTTTGTGGAAATAATGGGTGATGAAAGACTTGCAAAGTGTTTACACAGAGGAAATGTGAAAGGAAAAAGAATAAAGGAAAGACAGAAAAAGTAAAGTTAGATTACATCGGTCAAATTGTGAAAGAATGGTTTATACAAAAAAATATAAAATAACGCTATTTCTAAAATATGTGATGGATATGAATGAATTGAAAGAGGTAAAGAAGGATAGAAATAAAATGGAGGCCAATCTGCAGAGGGTCTGGCCACCCCTAGTGGAATGCCGACCGAGTCACAGTTACCGCTTGTGTATCCTATTCTTTCACAATTTTACCAATCTGATCCCATACTGTAAAAAATGGTTCACTTTACCAATGTCACCCCTGTTTCAGGGAATGTCGGCAAGAGTTGCAGGGCTTATGTTCATTTGAGGTTTGGATTTTATTTGTAAGTACACAATCAGCATTTGTAAGCGCGAACTACACGTGTTTGTTTGTGGGCATACATCTGAGAGTTTTGAATGAATATATCCTTGCAACTTAGATTATAGATTATAGATCCAGCCATACTTTTTTTTGCAGCTGAGATTATTTAATTTGTTACACTTCTCATAAATAAAAACCCTTCTATTTTCACTGAAAAATATTTATTTAGCCGCTAGACAAGTATTAATTTTAAACACTGAATTCACATTAAACTTAGCATCACTTAACCAAGTGTCTGTCTGTGAATATGACAGATCAAAGCGCTTCAGTGGCCTTTGATAAAACTGGAAACTACTTAATTCATAATGAACCCCAAAGCGATGCTGCGCTACGACTAATTATGTGGAATTATTTTTAATGCAGCTCCCCTCCCCACACGTCTGCCGAGCTCAAGTCTGGGCTAATTTTAAATCACCTTTATGAATAAGGTTATTCTCGCATGTACAAAGTCAAACGGTTATTAGGTTTGGCTTAATTTTGTAATGTGTAATTAAAATTTGGAAGCTTCGCTTTAAGTATGTGAGGCACAGAATGGCAGAGCAACTTTAACCTTTGCAAAAATAAATGAGAGAGGCACGTAAAATACATCGTGGCACTGTGTTCTATTTTTGAATTTTGAAACTTCAACTTTTTATGTTAAAATTTTTTGTTTATATCCAATTTAAAAAAAAAAGTTGAAGAAGTATGTACATATTATATGGAAACACAGGGGTGACAGTTTTTGTGTTTCCATTTATTTACCAATTTTTCGAAAAAAATCTAAGAATGCCGTCTAATCGAAATCTTACTTGGTACATCGTTGGCTTTGAATTTCAGAGGGTAAGGATTCGATCCCCACTGTGAGTGTCAAAATAAAATCCCCTTTGAAAGAAGCGAGAACTTACCCTCATCGGGAGCGTTAGCCTAGCTTTTTAACTTTAGAAACATATAGTTTACACTTTCCAAATGTTGCCCCTTTGAAAACAGTGCGACTAGAAGTTGCTCTCAATGTGCAGTTTAGTTGCGTTATTCAAATAAAAAAACATTTTGCCAATGTTACCTCCTGTTTCAGCGACAAACTTAAAGGGTTCGTATTCATTTGACATTGGGTTTTTATTTTTATTTTGCAAGTTTACATACAGCATAATATACAAGCGCTAACTAACACGTGTCTGCTTGTATGGACCAGTACTTGTAATGCTATTCAATATGAACCAAAATTTATATTTGTTAGGGTTTGGTGGTTCACACTGTGAAAGACCATTTTTTTTTTTTTAATGAACCTGGAGGGGCAAGGTGTAAGTTTTGCCCCTCAGGGGGTATATAAATACAAAAAAAACAACAAATGGAGAAACTGTTACGTATTCTCCAATGCGAGATATGAAATACCTAGATCTAGTGCCTATGGTATTTCTCTCTCAAACAAAAGCCAACCTTCAATAGGTGGCTTTCAATTTTGGACGACTTTCCCGTACCAAAGAAGCGAAAATCAAAAGGACCGCCACTCACCTCAAATTGTGCTCTGTCCAAGATGATGTTCGTTCTCAGGATCCTGTGGTGCTGAGCTCTGTTCACAAACTGCCACACTTGCAAGTTATATGTAAAACAAACACACTCACTCACAGATTTTAACGGTATATTTCAAATCGGTCGAGAGACATATAAAAACGTGTCTACTTGCGAACACGACGGAAATGGAAGTCCTCAAATCTTGCTAATCTCACGTTGCTCAGATGTCAAAAAAGTTGATACCGACATCTTGCGATTTTTATCCGCACTTTTTTCAGATTGTGAAAGACCAACATGAAATTCGCTTCTTAGACTATTAATTAAAATAAAAATAGATGACGCTATTCATGCGTCACCAGAACCAAAATTCTTGATTTATTTTCGCAGCTTAGATTACAGATGTAAAAAAAAAACAAGAAACGGGTTTTCAAAAGGATTTCACACATGTCGTGTTCGATGCTGTAACTCAAAAAAACCTTTGAAGAATTGGACATTTCTTGTTCCAACATTCTGTGTACGCTGCATTAACCGCCTATCAAGAATTCCAGGAACGTTGAAACTCCAACACAGGGTTTCACCAAAAAATCTACAGAAATTAAAACCCTCACTAGAATCGCTGATTTAGTTTCCATACACTTTTTTTAACGCTACGCTTAAGTTTGAACGTAGAATTTTATACTTGCAGTACAGGACACGTCTGCAAAAAGTGTGTTTTCCTGAATTACACGAAATTCGTTCAAAAAAAGTATGCTCCAACACGCACAATCGAAACTAAAATCTCTACGTGTAAACTAAATCATTAAGTTTCACAAAAAATGTATGGTAAACTAACACGTTCACTAAAATCGCTGCGTAGGTTTTACAAACTTTTTGAATGACCTTAAGCGTAAATGTAGGTATATACTTGGGGTTTGTACCACAAAAATACGGGGAATGTTTCTAGAGGGTGAATTCCTTGAAATACTTTGAACATGTATAAGGAATGGGGAAGATATCGTCCATGGATTGGAATGAGGTATTTTTCTCATGTATGGCTAGAGGTGTAAACTGCCTTTCAAAGGGATGAGAGGGTGGTTTTTCTCTAAAAGGGAAATCAAAGCTTTGGATCTAAGGATTACTGTTAAACATTTGTAAAATAAAGCTATTTTTTGTTTAACGTAGTTTATTTTCACAATAATATTTAATATCTCGAGTACTTTCGACCTTCAATATTCAGGCCATTATCAAGAGTGATGTATAAAAAATTAAAATTATTAAGAACAAACCAAAGATCAAAATTATATAAATTCAAATAAATAGGTAGGTATAGGTACAATAAATATGAACCTAATTAAAATTAAATACAACAGTCAAAAATTAAAAGAAAGAAAACATAAAATAATATATAATAATTACAATAAATTAATTCAAACATCTGAGGGTCAAAAAATAAATAAAATAAAATAAAATATTTAAAGCACAAATAAAATTATTGAGTCAATACAAAAAGACAAATAACAATAATAACAACAAAATGACAAAGAATAAAACCAAAATTAAGGGGATTGGGTTATGGTAGATTGCGGGGAGGAGCAATGAGCAGGGGGGAAGCTAGAGGGATTTGAATATTTACAATAGGGCCATTCTGCTTACATTTATGAATTTCAATTGTTTCTAGGGCATTTAGTTGCCTGTATTTACATTCCGAGTGCAGAACCCTTACATCGTCAATGCCAAAGGTATGGTCATTTTCGATGCAATGATCCGCCATTTCGGAATATGCAGACAGACCTCTAAATGCCCTATTGTGCTCCTTGAAAGTACTCGAGATATTAAATATTATTGTGAAAATAAACTACGTTAAACAAAAAATAGCTTTATTTAAAAAAAATGAATTTTCACTGTGTGAATACACAAACCCTACAAAATCTAATTTGTAAAATATTTTAACCATTTTTAATTGACGATTTAAAAAACAAAATAGTATCGAAAAAATAAGGTATAATAAAATGGGTAGATAACTAAAGATGAACTTCATTAATTGAAAAGGCAATAACTTTGTTACCTCATTGTTTTATTGAAATTATTTAGACAAAAATGTATACGTAGTCAACCGTTTTATGAATATACTTCACGTTATTAGGCACAAAATGGTACACCGGGTTCAAAATAAAAATATTTTAAAATGTCATGTTCAAATCAATTTTTAGCAGAAACATCACAAGAAATCAGAGGCAGCCGCCTCGAGAGCACGAAACTCCTCTTTATACATTTTTTTTTTGTCATTAGACTGTGCCTTTACTTGTAAAAATAAATAGATTTGCATACGATATTCAGAAAGCAACAAAGAAGTGGTCAGCTAGTCTCTTTAAGTGTTTTAAACTCGTGTACTGGAATGTTTTGTTTGTGGGCTGGGCTACAGTCACTAGTCCAAAAGCGATGAGGGGGTAGGAACATTCGCTTCAGTGGGCCGGAAGATAGTCCCTGCGGGGGGTAGTGGCGGAAGGGGGTTGTTACAAGGAGGGGGGGGGGTTGTTTGAGGGAGGGAAGGGGTGACAAGGAAAATGGAGGGGTTGTTACAAGGGAAGGGTTTACGTACAAGAGGGTGGCAATGATTGGAAAAAGGGAAAGCAGTGAAAATGACTCAATGTGAGAGAAAATCTAAAAATTGGCGGAGAATGGAATTTTTTGTTGTACAAAATAAGTAAAAAAGATTAGAGTTGTGTACAACCAACGCAATAGTCAAGCAGTTTTTTGAAAATGATAAAGTTTCAAGAATACGTTCGTTCCATAGAAACTTAGTTGGTAGAATGTTTGCGTTCCATGCCTGAACTGGAAGTCTCATCACTATGGTAGTTCTTACCTACGGAATATCGGTAATATTTGTATGAAGACATGTCAATCCAAGAGGGCAGCAAGTGAACAGCTGATTCGTCTTCATACAAATATTACCGATATTCAGTAGCTAAGAATTACCATGGTGATGAGACTTCCAACTCTGGGCTAGGATTCGACTCTCACCGATTACCTATATCAAGAATGATATTTATATGTGTATCTTCTAGCCTACAAATATAAAAAAATATATATTGGCATGTTATTAGACCTGAGCCGTGGTTGCCAATTTAAATTCTAAAGTATCGACTTGTTTATTTACTTTAACGTCTACGCCGTAGCATTTCTCGTAGCACATTGCTGCTACCACTTTCCTCTACGGTTGTGTAGAGCACACATCTAAAGTACCAGCCTCTACATTCCTCAATGCAGCACGCTGATTGAAGACGCCTTTACCCCAAGTAACTCCGTTTAAACTCAAACTTAACGTTATACCAAGAATGTATGTAAACCAAAACGCTCACTAAGGGCGCTGCTTTAGTTTTCATATGTTTTGTAGTTGAGTTTTATACTTGTTCTACTTTACCCTGGAGCAATGCTAACCTCTCCCAAGTGACTTGTTCGCCTCGGAACCCTTCCTTACAGCCTCGAGTGTAAACCGCAACTATATATGTACAAGGTTTCTCTGGTTTGGATATCTAGTAATACACAGAATATAGTCAAAGACGTATCAAAGCTTTGAAAATCGTAGATATGTAATGTATATATATCATGACCGGTCCGTAGTCTATTGGTAACGCCTTGGACTCGTTTATTTAAGGTCGAGGGTTCGGATCCCGGTGGAGCACAACAAATATATTTATTTATTTTCAAATATGCTTTTCGCTTGGTTGGGAACCGGTCACTAAAGGTACAATAAATGAAAACCAACCACGTCGTAGGGTCGGATTATTTACTTCTTTGAAAATAACGCGGTACAAAAGTAACATTGCAACTTAGTTGCAATGCGTTCAAAAACCTACCCCATTGCCAGCGAAAAAAAGTATTTTGTTGGTCCCACAATCTTACACTATCCTTTTTGTGGATCAAGCATTGAGATTATAATTAAATTATTATTATTAGGATGATTTATTTTGTGAGCCCTGTTTTTGTGTGAATTACACCTCATGAACCCTCTTCGAGCTTGTTCGTCAATGTAGAAAGCGCCAAATCTCAAACAACACCTAGTAGGTGTAAGGCTGGGTCTTTGATAAAGGCAGATAATATTTCAACCCAGCGAAGAGCAAATATGAAATATTTTATCGTACTCCGCCGGGATCGATCCCCCAATCATGAGTCCGAAGCGTTAACCACTAGACTACGAATCCATCAATGATGCTCATAGATTTATAAGTTAAACTCAATTTACGATCGTTTTTCAAAAACCTTAATGGCCAAATCATTTTCGCATCAACCATTAGTCGATGCATAATATTATAGACTTCGTCTAGCTATACATTCATGCACAAAGTATATACTCGTATGTACGTCAACCCCTGAGTTTGCTCGTTAGTTCCTAATGCAATTTTATCCAACCTTATGTCGTATGTTTAAACGCAGGGTCTAGCTAGAGTTCATAGCAATTTGTTATGTGTACTCAGTGTGAATTTACCGCAAAATATATGTAAACTGAAGCAAAGTCTCCAGAGAGCGTTTCAGTTTACTAGCACTTTTTGTCACACGCCTTGATAGAGTTTTAACGCTTAGTAAGGGCACTGAACCGAAATGAATAAACAAGAACTTGCAGGTTCTGGATCTTTCTTGGAGCGTATGCGCAAAGCTAGAATTAAACACCACTAGATTTGCTAAATGAAAATACTCATGCTTGAATGAATACACTGCAAGCATGAAGTGATTTTGCAAAGGGATGCGACACAGCTTCTTTGGTTGTTGATCTGTAAAGCTATGAATAAAGACAGGATTATCTACAAAATTAATATGCTTTGAAGACGCAACTTCAATTTTGGTTGTTATCTATAATATATATTATATTATCTAAGCTGCAATAATATCGTTATGATTTTACTTGGGTTATTTTAATCAAACTGCAATTTATTTATTTATTTTGCACAATATCGGTTTACAAAGTACTGATTATTTTTCTTGATCTACTCGACTTTGCGTCACAATATTTCAAGCGACTCTGACTCTCCACACAATTGCGGCTCAAATTTTTACAGTTCATATGGACATTTCTCGTGTATTCCATATTCTTCTATAGTGGATTGTTCCAGAGCAGTCTACTATCATCCATTTCATCATTTTACTAGCTGCTCGACACTATTCCAGTTACGCACACCAGCAAGCTACGTGCCTAGGTACATGTACACACAAATTCATAATTATTCGTAGCAATATAAAAATTGTCAACTTCCTGATGATGATAATAATTGTTTGAAAACCAAGATTATGGAAAGAAGTCAAAACAAAGGAAAAAATAAACAACCCTGTTTTGTTGTTGAGGAATGAAAACTTACCGTAAATGATTTTGGAGGTGGTAGCAATGACGATGGACTCGTTGGAATCGCTGTCTCCTTGCGCTTCCAGCCTCAAGGTCACGTTGACAGGTCTTCTTGGTTCTTCCTGAGGCTGATGCAGCGTCACCAGGACGGCTGTCGTCTTCCCAGGAACGGCAGTCTCGGGAGCCACCACGGAAAATCCCCTGGAATAATATACACCAGTTAGACTATTTTTCTAACATTTTTTTTATTCTCATCGGATGAAAAAACACACAAGATACTTTCAAGAAAACTCACAAGGTAAATGCAACAAATAAATTAAAACATTTTAAATAAATAGCTCCTTTTATTTATAAGGAAGGTCTCCTGCATAACATAATTTATAGGATTATGCAGGGTATTCTTTGACTAATAGTTTGGTATGAGGCTGACCAACCATACTGAAAAAATGGTTCACTTTGACAATGTTGCAGGGATAGTCGGCAAGAATTGCAGGGCTTATGTTCATTTCAGATTGGGTTTTTATATTGCAAGTCCACATGCGGTATGTTTCAGCGCGAACTTATACGTGTCTGCTGGTGGGAATGCATTAAATATGAATCTTAAATGTAAAATATCTTTGCAACTTAGATTATAGATAATAGGATCAATAAACGATTCTGAATGATCTCAGCGGCTCAGGCAGAATTGATGAAGATCTTTGATAGCAAAGTGCGCTTAGTCTTACAAGTTATGTATAATGCAACGCAATTAATCTGCACATACATTGCAACTTCTTTCAGCATTTTCCTTGAAGAGATCACTTTTGAGGTGTGGCACCTAATTGGTATCAAAAACAAGCTCTCTTAGATGGAGCCTATTCATTTTAGCAACTGAGCTATCGACTGGACTAAACATAATGCTAAACGTTAGATGTTATAAGGTGATATATTTCAACAATAAAATGCTAAAAATTTGTACAATCTTTACCTTACAATCTTATAAATTCAAATTGTTCAAAGATGAAACGAGGGTTGCAAATGTGTACATAAACGAAAACCGTTTACAAATTTGAATAAAAAAGACGTTTATCCAAAAAAAATGCTCAAATGATTGGTATCTTTGCATGATATATGACCAGTGCATATGTTTTTCACAATACTAGATATTATCAAAACTTGTATTTGAATCCAAAATACAAACTTTCGTTAAAACTATACCACAGCGTTTACCAAAAATGTATGAAAAATAAAATAGCGTCTCTAGCGACCGTTTTAGTTTGAAAGCATATTTGGTTAAATAGTATAAAGTGTTTTATGTTTTCAAAACTGGAAAGGGTCCAGCGCACCTGCGTTCCCATATGTTTCACTTCTGAATTTATCGCGTTTGAAGCCCCTGTAGAATATAAAATGCAAGCCAAGACGTTTGTTTCTTTTGATTTATAAGTCCAAGTGTAAAATTTACGTTTCAACGAAACAGTAGCGTTTCACTAAAAATGTGTGAAAAATAAAACAGTGTCTCTATGGAGCGTTTTTGTTTCAATGCATTTTTTGTGGATTGAGATTGAATGAAATGTTTTGGACTTGGGGTACTGGCTAGGAAAAATTCATTTCTTCAAGGGGTTTGTGTGAATTTGTACGATATTGTTTTGCTTGTGAGGCATGTCCTAGAGAACTACGTGCATGCAATAATTTTACTTCAATTAGGATTCAAAATGTTTCAATTTTAGTAAAAATCTCCTTCGTTGCTATGAATATTGTTTAACAGAAAGATCCAATGGGATGTGAAAGAATAAATGGGGACTGTAAAATGAGGATTTTGTTTCATTTAAACACTCATATATACTTTAACTGTAACTCTGTCGCCATTCCGCTAGGGGTGGCCAGAGCCTATGCAGAGTTGCCTCCATTTTTTCCTATCCTTACATACCTCTTTCAATTCATTCATATCCATCATATTTTTCATGCATTTTCTACTTTAACGCTCACTTTGTATATCCCATTCTTTCACAATCTCCTCAATCTGATCACTCCATACTTTTTTCGGTCGTCCCTTCCCTCTTTTTCCTTTCACACTTTCTTTGTATACATACTTTGTCAGTCTATCATCATTCATTCTTTCCACATGCCCGAACCATCTCATCACATTCTTTTGTACCTTAGCTTTCACATCCTCTTTCAAATTACATTCTTTCTTTACCCATTCATTCCTAACTCTATCCCTCAGAGTTTTTCCTGTCATGCTTCTCAAATGCTTCATTTCCACCGTAAATACTTTACTCATTTCGCTATATTTATAAAATCTATAATCTGAGATTCAATCATATTTAAAATAAATATTCACACTACATGCATTCTCACAAACAGACACGTATAATTGTTAGAGTTTGGTGGTTAACACTGTGAAAGTCCATTGTATTATATTTATAAAAAAAAACAAAGTTTCAATTAACTATTTTTATTTAAATATTTTATGCTCGAATATCTGTATGACTGCACCTGATGATGCCATTTAAGGCGAAAATATTCGAGCATACAAATTTAAAAATTAAAATAATGAATTAAAATTATGTTTTTATTTAAATAATGACACGTATAAGTTCGCGCTTAAACATGCCTCATGTGAAAAACACAATGTCAAATGAACATAAGTCCTGCAACTCTTGCCGACCTTCCCTGAAACAGGGTTGACATTGGCAAAGTCAAATATTTTTTACAGAATGGGTGGTCAGCCTCATACCAACCTAAGTCAAGGATTATGAAATACTCTAGTTCACAACGTTTTCATAAGCACTTTCTTATAATTAGTTCACTTACTGTGAAAAGTTACAACTAATAACATGCTTCATCCACGTTTTTTCAAATCAGTGAATCAGCACTTATTCAGTTTTAGCACTGAGGTGGCCATATGTTACTTTATAAAGGATCCTTATGATCTTTTCAATGATCAAACTAATGTAATAATCTGAAATGAAAAATTTAATAAGTGATCTTCAACCATCATCTCCGTCGCTATAACGTGATATTGTGTGAAGGCTGTGAGGATAGATTGAAAATAAAGGATGAAGTGGGAAGAGAAGAGAAAAAAAGAGAAAAGAAGAGAAGATAAGAGGAGACAAGAGAAGAGAAAGCGGCACGAGAGCATCCGTACGACCAGATTCAATATCTCATAGATAATTTAATATCATTTTCAGAAAAATACGAGTGTATCCAACTACAGTAATATGATCAATCCGTAGTCAAGTGGTAGTTTTTATGACTGCTTAATGGAAGGTCATGGGTTCAAATCCCGGCAGAGCAAAAAAAAACTACCATTTATAGTATCAAATATGCTCTTTGCTGGGTTGAAAATTTATAAACCTTTACCAAGGATCGGTCTGCAAAGGTCCATTCAGTTTTACAGCGACTAGATCTTGCTTGAGAGTTAGTGCTTTCTATAGTGACGACCAAGCTCGCAGAGGGCTCTTGAGGTGTTATTTACACAAAAACAAGCTCACCAAATCATCTAAATATTGTCATTATTATTATATAGTAGAACACATCTAAGCAGCTAAGCTACACATATAGTGTAACTTTCTGCCACGATCTCCCCAAAGGAGTCGTATGAGCCGAGTGAACCTATTTATTTATATAAATAAGTGTGCCGGCCTTACACCGACCACTTCAGTTGAAGTGTGGATTTTCCATCTCGCAGGGTGGCTCGTGCTCATTTCTCGTGAAGGCTGAGTAAATCTCGAACAGTATTTTATTTTGGTTTTGAAGTTAACAACGAAACAAGAAATCAATTCTCACTCACCCTCGGTGGGATTCAAACCCGAGCTCTCAGCATGGAATGCAAGCACTCTACCGCTTGAGCTATCTACTGGACTATAGGTACGATATAAGAAAAGGCTGTCATTAACATCATTTATCAAAGCTGGGAGTATAAATGTAATAGGAATAGAGATTTCACATTAACCACCCCATCGGTGGAAGTCTCGACGATCGTTGGTAGATCTTACCGTGCCTATTTGAAGATAGGACGGAATAAAACATGTCGGTGCCTAAACAGCTGATCATTTGCTCAACGTAAAATGAATCAGCTGTTGATACACCACCATGTTTTATTTCGTCATATCCTCAAATAGATACGGTAACATCTATCGACGGTCGTTGAGACTTCCAGCTGAGTCAAAAATGTTGCCGGTGAGATGGTATGGAAACACGAGTAAAGTTATAAGTGTACAATTTGCAAATAAAATGCAAAATCAAATATTTTATTGACGCCAAGCATATATTATATCATATGATTTTGTATTAAAGACCCATAAAATAATATAATTTCCAGACATCAGCATAAATCATAAAGTATAATTATTTTACTCAGGCGCTGCATAACAAGGGTGTCTGTAGGATCCCTGAGAAGGTCGTTAGAGGTCAGGAGTGCCGCCGGTGACATGCTATTAAATTTTACATTATAATCTCTTTGCTGATGTAACAAACGAGCTTGTCTTTGAAACTTGCATAAGAAGGAGATTAATTGTCACAGAGTAGAATCAAATTTAGATTCTGTAGACTGTGTGAACATAAATCAAATGAAATATTAATGATTGATGTAGATTTATTATTATGGTATTAAAAAAAAAACAGTTTTAAAGATTAGGATGACCGGTCTGTAGTCTGGTAGTGACTAACTTCGTCTTCGAGTTTCACTTAAATTTTTTTTGAAAAAAAAATGTACTAATTAAGTAGCACGATCAATTGAGTCAACCACGAAATTTACCTTGTTCATATAGGATCTATGCTCATTTTCTTTGTATTCAACCATTTGTCATATTGACCTGAAATAATATTCTTCTGATGATGTCAATTCCTTGACTTATAGGTGGGTATGAGGCTGACCACCCATACTGTAAAAAATGGTTCACTTTGCCAATGTCACCCCTGTTTCAGGGAAGGTCGGCAAGAGTTGCAGGGCTTATGTTCATTTGAGATTGGGTTTTTATACTGTAGGTCCACATGTGGCATGTGTGAGCGCGAAATTATGCGTGTCTGCTTGTGGTACCTAATGCTTTTAATATGAATCTCAAATGATACATACCTTTGCAGCTTAGATTTAGATTGAGACGTTGAAAGACCTTTTATATAATGTGGTATAGAAAATGGAGAACAATGAGAACTCAAGGACTATCCAAAATATCTGAAGTAAATGTTCGTATAGTGATCAAAATATGTCGACATTTGCGAAATGGCATCCCAATGTTAAATCTCTAACATGACATAACTAGATATAAATTGTATTTAATTAATTAGCAAAATTTGTTACATTAAAAAAATAATGGACAATGTAAGAAGATCCGATTAGGAGTCAATTTGAGAGTGATCATATCTCCAGAATGAGTCATGACTTTGTCATGACTCATTGTCATTGTTGTGTTGTCATTGTCATGACATGATCACTTGCACATTTCGTAGGTAATGCATTGCTAATAGGTCAACACCCAGCTTAAATACCTCTTAAAACGCGGAAGGATAGCTGGATATCCTCATTCCAGGATTAATTAGCCAATATGAAGTTTTTTGTGAATCACATATCAAAAATCGAAATGAAGAAAAAAGTAGGATACTGAGTACTTTGTTAATTTCACCTTAATTTTTATGTCCGTGGGTACATAAGAACACAGTCATGTACACGCATGAACATTACGGTACGCCAGAAAAGTTTCTAGTTTCAGAAACACTCGTTTCAGTCAAAACTTCTTGAAGTTGTAAAGTTACAAGTTCTACGAGAAGTTTGTAGCATCTACTTTGTGTAAATTATATGGTGCAGCTTATTATTTTTTTCTTTTTGTACACATAATTATCTAGCTTAGTTTTATTGAGAAAAGTATTTAGAAAATATAATTCGAGTCGTATAGAAGACAGCGAATTATTCGAATCTAGAATATACGATTGAAGATTCGAATCATGCCAATTTAAAACCGTTGTCTTGATAAATAATTTTACATCTATGCAATAAAAATGTGGGCCAAGAATCATTAATCCTACATTGTTAACTTTCTAAGAAAATTTTGAAATGAAAAATGGATATTGGTAAATAAAAACCAGATATCAACAGAACGGGTGCTGGGGACAAGGCTTCGAGTTTGCCTGGTCCATCCTTCTGGAACAGTCTACCTCTAGAGTTGAGAACATATCCCAGTGTTGACAGTTTCAAGAAGTTGCTTAAATCACATCTATTTAAGAAAAACTCCAACATATAAAAGCGCTTTGGCGTGGCTAGTGTCACTAAACTTAATTTGTTTCATTGATGAATGCGAAATTCTGTTTCATTAATAAATAAATAAATGAGGTGGTTATTTCTGTGATTGATCTATCGGTTCAATTTGGTTAGGGAATTTGACGTTTGCGTTGTTTTTTCTTAGTACCTAACCATTCACAGACTTGTCTTCTCTGTCCAGTGCATATTCAGTTAAGTTTAGTGATTATGATAACAGTTTGCAACTTCGATACTGCATCACAAGAACGGAACATATACTTTTGTGAAACCACGGTCTCAGGTTCTTCAACCAAGATATGATCCTTCAATCTGAAACTCGTCGTCCCTGAACTGTTCCCTGTATGAAAAGTTGTAAGAGTGAATATTTCTCATTTATCGTATAGCAGAAATAAACCAGTGTCCTTCTTGACGGACATCAGGAGTTCAGCTATGATATTTATATGAGAAAGAACCTCACTACTCGATCCATCTAGGGTGAGATGGGGATAGGAGGGAACATCAGACTTTTAGTCTTTGTTTTTTTCTTCAATATGATATTATGTATAAGTGATAGTGTTGAGACTTACGGACGCCATGTGCCTGTGACTGGAGAGAGGAAATTACTTACAAAGTTGTGAGAGAAATGCACAATGCCTGCAGTATCCTAAGTATAAAGCATTTAAGTCACACTCAACTCATACCAAAAATAACTGGAAATTAAAACGCTTGCTAGAGGTTCTGTTTTATTTCCTTTGCATATTTTCAGTAAACGCTTTTAATGTAAAGTGTAATACTTTAGTTTATAAATGACAAGCGTTGGAACAGTGCATTTGTTGCATGGGAGAGCATATTGAAAAATATGAAATATTTCAAAGAAAAATGAATTTTTCACGCTTTTTATGTCTCTCAAAGGATATAGAATTTTTATTCAAGTTGGTATATCTATTATTTAAGTTTAAAACATAAATATTTGTTGTGCGTGCAGAGGACTCCGGGATAATAAGAAATGTCCTGGATAGTGTCTCCTACGGTGCTAGATCACTCGGACGTCCCAGGATGCGGTGGGCAGACATGTGTCGAAGCCAAAGTTTTGAGAGTACGGGTACCACGGAGGGAAGCAGCACAAGACAGAGAGTCCTGAAGGATTGTGGTGCGTGAGGACCTGAACCTTCAAGGTTTTTGAACCGAAGAATATAATAAATAAAGTACAATAAATATGCAGTTTACTCTCTAAGCTCCATACAATACGGAAAATATGTTGTCTTCTTTGACTAATAGGTTGGTGTGAGGCTGACTCGCTATGTTGTAAAAACTTGGTTCACTGTGCCAATGTAACCCCGGTTTCAGGAAAGGTTGGTTGGTTGTTACACATGCTCTTCAGCTCTTGCCATACAAAAACAGCATGTGTAAGCGCAATTTACACGTGTTTACTTTGGGCATGCATTTAATAGAAAATTTGATATGTTTTTGTACTGTCTTTAAAAACAGGTAGATTTTATTGTGAACAACTTCTATCATCATATCATCTAATTATTCTAGCTGACCTAAGAAAAATATCTTAAGGAAATCTTCCTAAAAAATTAAACTACACTTTCAAGAATTTAAAACAGGATTTTTTATTTTTTTTTATTTATTAATATTCCTCTTCAAAAATACAGATAATTATACACATTTTCAAAAAAAAAAAACTTTAAAGAGAAACCCACATAGGCATAGCCTGTGCGTGGGTATACAAATATGATAAAGTAAAAGCAAAAGTTGAAAAATTTAATTACCATCTATACAGAACAAAGGAAAAACAAAAACTTTTATAGAAAAAGAGACAAAGTCCAGTTCATTTTTAGAAAAAGTTGAAATTTTTGATGAAGGAAAGAAAAAAAAAAACAAAAACAATAATAAAATGAAACAAAAAGAAAGTAGAGAAAAATCAATAAAACAATAAACCTATTTAGTAAAAAAATAAATAAGAATGAATAATTCAGTTTATAAGTAATAAAGTTCAGAAGCTCATTAGACACAAGTAATAATTTTTCATTTAACATAATTTGAAATGAAATTAAACATTGATATCAAACATCAACAAACACATTTCAAAAAGAGCATTATATTTTATTTACGACACATGCCTGTACATAACTCAGTTGTGTATCATTATATCACACGGCGTAGACTTAAGTCGCTTTACAGCACTAAATTAGGGGAGGCATCTTAAGTCTAGAGACGGCTTATGTACTCTAATCTTTAGCTTTTACTTTAATAAAGGCTAAATACGAAATAAGGCAGCTTCTGTACCCTGAGTATGCAACTTTGCATTTAAGCTCAAACATAAAGTTTACCGGAAAATGTATTGAAACTGAAATAGCTCCCTCAAATAAGCGTTTCGGTTTAAATATGTTTTTTGTGAAAACGCTATGGTTAAGTTAATACGTTATATTTGATTTTCAGGTACAAAGTATGATATCAGAGTGCTGCCACTTACGGATGACAAAATTTAGCTTCACGTAGACTTAAGTAGATACATTTACGTGTCTAGAAAATGTAGGCAAATTTTAAACATTATTTTTATTCAAATAACCTACGGCGTAGAACAGATACAAAGGACCAAAGGACTTCTCTGACGTCCGAAATGAAAGTTCTCAAAATGATCACAGGCAAAAAATTGTGAGATTGCAGCAGCAATGAGCCCATACGGAAAGCCTGTGAAAATATTCTTCTTCTTCCTTTTTTTGTTGTAGATCTTTTTTGTTGTAGCCACAAAAAAAAGTTATAGCATTGCATGAGCGTTCTGTTATACGCCTCCTCGAATGGAAGTGTATAAACGGAATGGGTACAAGATGGGTTTTCGCAATAACTTTTTGGTTATTCACAGGTTTTGTGTAAATTTGATCCGGTCATTGTTTATTTTATCTCAAAATATTCATGGTTTAGTAATCCTTGTTTTTTGTCGTGTCCACTCTGATTATACTACGTAGTTTTTACAATGATAATAATTAATAATTAATTTTGTAATTTACTTTTCATTGCAATCTTTGATCTGGGAATGGCAAAGGTAGGTACTTATAATCATATTAATGATACATAGTTATTAATGTATGTATATTAATGTATTAATTATTAATAATTATTAAAGCAGACACGCGTAAGATAAAACTCACACATGCTACATGTTTCGCAGCCCTTAGCAATGCGAAATAAGATGATGAAGAAGAATGTGTACTATAATAATCTATAATCTTAATTGCATAGGTATATTAACATTTGGAACTCATATTAAATGCATGCGCATAAACAGAAACGTGAAATTTCACGCTTACAAATGCTGCATGTGTATTTACAAATTAAAATCCAAACCTTAAATGAACATAAACCCGACCTTCCCTGAAGCACATTCAGCATTTTTAAACGCGAACTTACACTTGTTTGTTTGTGGGCATGCATTTGATATAAGTTTTGAATGTTAATATATCTTTGTTTCTTAGATTATAGATTATTATTATTATATCGATATATTGATATTTAAGGCTTAAACTAAGTACACAGGCTGACAGACACGTATAAGTTTGTTCTAGCACGAAATATGCTACCTGTGTCCTTTAAAAAACCTCACATGAATAAACCTTGCATTTCCTGCCGTCTTTTCCTGAAACAGGGGTGACATTGGCAAAAAGAACCATTTTTGACAGTATGAGTGGTCAGCCTCATAATAATAATAATAATAATCTAAGGATGATTTCTTTGGTGAGCGCTGTTTTTGTGTGTATCACACCTCAAGAGCCCTCTGCGAGCTTGGTTGTCGCTGTAGAAAGCGCCAATTCTCAAGCAAGACCCAGTTGTTGTAAGGTTGGATAGACCATTCAGTGACCGGTCTTTGGTAAAGGTGTATGAGTTTTTCAACCCAGCGAAGAGCAGATTTGGAAATATAAATGGTATTTTTTTGCTTGATTTTCTGGTTCCGGGTTTTGACCGTGGTCCATGTTTTTGCTTGTCTTCTTCTTTTTTCTTTTTATTCTTTCTTGAAGAATTTCAGCTTACGTTTCGTCTCCTCTGTAGGCGACTTCTTCGGAGTTCTGCTCGCTAGGGTATATTTTTTGTGCTCCGCCGGGATCCGAATCCACAACCTTCCATTTAAGAGTCCGAAGTGTTGCCACTGGACTACGGACCGGTCCAAGATGCCAACGACACGCGGTGTACCTGAGCGGTAACCCATCCAAGTACTATCCGCGCCCAATGTTGCTTAACTTCGGGGATCTATGGGAACCGGTTTTTTCAACATGGTAACGTCGTTGACAAACCGACATACCGACCTATAAATCAATACATCTTACCCCTTTTAAGTAAATGTAAATCTCAATGTGCGATTGATACAAAAACGTAGAAAATGATATGCAAATCGGCTGAGCCGGGGCAAACTAATTCATTTACATAGATAGCTCGCATTAATCTGCTCGCCGTGTTACATCCCTCACTAGGGGTGGGAAGGGAGCTACTAGAATGTTCCAATTTACTTTGAGATCGTATGTAAACCTCCACTCACTCGTGGATGAGTGCTAGAAGGGAAAATCCGAGCTGCGAGACGAACCATATACTCGTAACATTATATGGAATGTACTGAACCTAGTGGAGACTAAACTAGGGAACAGTTTATCTGAAAATTTACAGTAAAAAATTTGTAGGACATTTTCAGATAGATCTTGGCTGACTTCCATGCTGTACAATCTTGGTTCACATATTTTGCCAATGCCACGCCAGATTCAAGGAAAGACGACAGGAGATGCAAGGTTTATGTTCATGTGAGGTTTTTTTATATAGATTTGTGAAGAGGAATGCAATTTGCCAACTTGTTCTGCCTGGCCAGAAACAGGTATGAATATTATCAATTTACCGTTAATTTTAGTATATTTTCATGAATTATCAAATAATAAATAAACAATGACATCTGTTGAACCAGGGTCAAATTATGGTCAATGGATTCAGGCGGGGATCGAACCAGCGTTATTCTATTCCAAATGCGCTAGAAAGATCAGCCACCTGACCCCTCGGCCATAACACCAACACAACATTTTCACCTTTATCTTCGGTTTGCATGAGACATACATGAAGCTTACTCCCTTGCTGTAAAACTTGATTCACATTTGCCAATGCCCTCCCTGTTTCAGAAAAGGACGACAGAAGATATAGGGTTTATGTTCATGTGAGGTTCTTTTTTTAAGTACATAGTTGGCGTATTGTGTTTGCACAAACTTATACGTATCAGCTTGCACCTTTAGTACAAGCCTTAATTATCAAAATATTGTTACGAATGTATAGGTTCATCTCTGCGTGTTTTGTGATTGTGTGCCTAAGCGTGTTTGCTTACTGTGTGTGTAGAAATGAGTGTTTGACCACTTTGAACTGTTGATACTTCTGGAAATACCTATTTCTAGAGACGCCTACTCAATTCAGGAACACTCAAGAATAGGCTTAGGTCACATATAAATCGGCTGCAGTTCTGTGAAGCAATCAGTGATCGATTAACGCTCTAGCCGTTAAACCGATAAAGAAAGAAGTTGCAGAGTGAACCGTATTATGTAATGATCTTGTTAAAAATTAATACTGGGAAATAAATGTAACCGCAATTGTATTAAAAGTGAACCCAAAATAAAACCATAAAAATATATTAATTAAATAACACACAGTTTTAATTCACTTTTATAAAAGTGAATTAAAACTGTGTGTTATTTAATTAATATACAATGGACTTTCACTGTGTTAACCACCGAACCCTGAAAAATACCATAAAAATATCTTTATGGTTAGAGCACTGCGGAGAGAGCTGGAGAAGAGTGGTTGCTTCCACAAGGGTCACAAACCTCAGCAATGAGGAATAGGATGAAGAAGAAAAATATAATTGTACATCTTTAAGAAACAAACACTCAATGATGTAATGTATTTAATTTAATACAGCTCAAAAGTTTGAAGTGTCTAAGGGAAGTTCTTGTAGGTACAGCCAAGTAAAAGGACGATGGCTTCCTTTGCAAATTAAAAATGCTAAACTCTGAGAGGCCACTTCATCGTCTGCTTCGTCTCTCATGTGAGCAGCGCTCCTCGGAAACGTATTACGTACATCGGAAATTAGCGTACTCAAAGGCGAGAGCAGTTCTCATTTATTTTTATTTGATGTGAAAATGCGAGACAGTACGAGAATGATTAACATTTGAGAAACAAAGACAGGAATCTAGAAATAAAAAAAAATAGTGAAGTAAATAATGCGACTCACAAGTAAGCTACACATGTAGTGTAACTACTTGCCTGCGTTATCCCCAAAGGGCTCGTGTGTGGCGATTCGGGACCTATTTATTTTTACGCAAGCTACATATGTAGTGTAATTTCCTTCCTGCATTATCCCCGAAAGGGTCGCATATGGTGATTCGGGACCTATTTATTTTTATGGGTAAAGGGTCGGCCTCAACGTGACCACTCCACTTGAAGTGGACGTTTCCCAGCTTCCTAGGGGACTGATTCTCATTTCTTGTGAAGGAGTTAACCTTGCCGGTATTACATTTTTTCATTTCGGGAATTTATTTCTGACTCCGTCGGCGGGGATCGAACCCTTGTTTCGGCATGGAATGCAAGCATTCTACCAACTGAGTTATCGACCGGAATCCGGAAATATAATGTGATTAAATGGTTTCAAGTGTTTCCAAATACTTTTTTCAATTTCAATAACAATTTTAGTTTTCCGCCTTTGTTTTGCGTATGAGGCGTATATCACAAAAGGCAGAATTCTAAGAGGTTGTTGAAAATTAAATAAATGTATATAAATAATAACAAAATGATTTCAAGGGTAACGATATATTTATTATTATTTTTCGAAAAGAAAAAATCTAAATTTCCACCTTTGTTTTACATATGGTCGTTTATAGCCAAAGGCAGAAATCTTGTTTTTTTTTAATTTCCTGTTTAAGTATATAGAAATAATCAGATTTATTATTCACGTTTTTCTATAAATAATATTTATCTAGTTTTCGAAAAATTTCATCGATATCTATTAACCTTTCTTTCGAATACAAAAAAAACCTTTGACATACATCTGTATTAAAAATATTCTGACTCAAAGTCTTTGAAAATATTCCGTCCATACAAAGTACGGTACAGATCACTCCTAGTGTATTTTATATTGACTCTAAATAAATATTATGTTGTTAGGATAAACGATGCGTGTGTTTATTTATCGAAAATTCCCTTTGCCATAAAGTCAGCTTAGATGTCGTTTGCTTTCCGGTACTTTCAGATCATATTCAGACCCCGTGAAAATACTCATAATCTCGCCGTGAATCCGATATTATTTTAATTTTAGTATGAAAAGAAAAATACTACTTTTAGTGATGGACTTTGAATATGTTGTGCAGTATTCTTCTATCCTATTCAGATACCAAAAATATATCCTTGATCTCGCTTTGAATTAGATATTGCCTGAAATTTTGTATTAATTCAAAAATATTCTATTATGAATACACGTGGCACTCTGCGATCTTATGTATTCAGACACCGTTAATCTCGCCTTGAACCCGATCACATTTGGAATTTAGCACGAATATATAAAGACTATTCTTAGTGGTTAACTTTGAATGTGAAAATATTGTGATGACGGGTCTTGTTTACGGGATAGAGGTTTTTAATATTTGAAGTCAATTTATTGGAAATTTATACGTATCTCTAAAAAAGAAAGAAAATGGAGGAAATGTTTGACAAATACAATTATTATTTATGATGCATTTAAAAAATGATTGGATGAGATACGGGACGAAAAAAAAAACCTTCTAAACTATTTCAATAATATATTGCTTAAGTATTAATAGATGAAGTCATTCAACCAATTATTATCATTTCATAGAGATTTTCAGCAAAATCAAGCACTGTTTGTTTTCAAAATTTTCGTATGCACACGATTACAAACTTTTTCGTTCAATAAACCATAAAGGCAACGCAACTTAGCTACATTTATAGTGCAACTTCTTGCGCCGCTATCCCCGAAGGGTTTCACATGTGGCTTGTGGAACCTATCTATTTTTACAGGTAGAGGGTCCGCCCTTTCACCAACCACTTCAATTAAAGTGGCGATTTCCCAGTTTTCAAGTGGACTCGTACTCATTTCTTGTGAAGGCTGAGTTAACCTTCCCGATATTTTACTTTGGATTTTGATATAAACACTGAAACGGGAAAACATTTTTGACACCCTCGGTGTAAATTAAAGCCTGAGCTCACGGCATGGAATGCAAGAACTCTACCAACTGAGCTAACGACCAGTATCATCAGGAATAATTAGAGTTTTTTTCGACAATCTGTTATTTTTTTCTAGGTTTTTATTGCTCGCTACCTAAAATAGTTAAAAACATGGAAACGAAGCTGAACTAAAATGGCGCATTTAATTACATTTCACAGCGTAGTTGGCTCCCACTTTATCTCCGGCATATTGTATGACCCGTGACGTCATTATGTGCCCGGTTCATACCGGGAAAATATGCCATCGTCGCGGGTTAGCGGACTAGAGCCTAATTTATGGGCTAGTAGCGCAGGATGGATGGCGTTACAGGGCCATATATATGGTTACGCCACTGCTATCGGCGGCCTTGTCTGAACAAAACTAATGGACTAGTTAAAACTTTTAAAAGATTGCATTTTTTTTTAATGTACTTTATGGTGACTTGTTTGTATTTTTTTTTGTAGAGAAAACCCGATACAATTCGCACGCTTAATAATAAAGAGAAATAACTCGAAAATTGGGGAAATCGAAATTTTGTAATAAAACGCAAGAACAATGCGAGAAGAATAGGTAGAATGCGACAGCCCTAGCCGTTCAATTTGGACGAATATGACCGAGATAAAACATCGGCCGCCTTTTTCATCCCATACAAGTTGTACTGGTTGTCTGAACTTCAAACGCGATTTCCCAACATTTTTGTTTTTTGAGTTATTGCTCTTTATTATTAAACGTGCGAATTGTGACTGTGTTATATTGACGAAATTTAAGCCAATAGATAAATCAGTTGCCAGAAGAGTGCGTTCAAAGCCAGAGGGCTATGGTTCGATTTCCACTAAGGGTGGATTATTCCTTAGTTTAGTGGTTACTGCTGCAAACACGTTAATGTAAGGTTGTTGGTTCGATAATAACCAGCAAAGCACAAAAAAAATCATTATTATTTTTACTGGGCTCACCAAAAAAATCATATATGCTTTTACCAAAAATCAGCCATCAAAGGTCCATCCAGCATTACAGCAACTGAGTCTTTCTTGAGTAATAAGCAATATCTGCAGCGACGATAAAGCTCGTAGAGCACTCTTGAGGTGTGATTCACAAAAAAACAGCGCTCATAAAATAAATCATCTTCATAATAAAATAATAAAAATTATTCTACGGTTCCTTGTTTTTTTAAAAATCAAAATCATAGTTTTGGCAAGGCCAGTTAAGCTTTTACAAAAATTAAGAACTTCTTCTACTTGAGCAAGAAAAGCGGCTGGCGTAAGGTTAAGCCCCATCCCTGTTAAATAAACTCGCTTTACTATCCGTATGCGACATCACCAAAAAAACTTGGCAAAACGTTGAGTGTTTTGCTTAAAATGAATGGGCATTTATTTTTAATGTACAAAAAATATATTAAAATAATTCAAAAGAAACCCAATTAAAATAACTTTTAAAGTATATTTTACAACTTATTTTTCGAAATAAATATTTTTTCAACATACCTACACGGTAAATTTAAGCTTCCGAAAAAATATGGATTTCTTAAACTGCACTCGTAAAATATCGGTGCAGCTTTCCCATTTCACTAATGCATGTGAAGCAGGCTTAGCTGCTTCAGGTCATTTTTGTATCGGGCGATACACTCAATGCTTGTATATATACTCGTACATTATACACACAATTCAGTGTGTAGTGCATTTTCCTACTAGTGCAGCTTAATTTAGAACTAAAAGCGAGCTTTGTTATCTACGTTTACTAGCCTTGCTATGCAGATATTTGTAGAAAGTATTGGAAAAAAATAATGTTTTTCAATTTGGAATACTCCATGCAGGTTTTGAGATTTTTTAGAGCTTAATTTTTTAGAGCTTATATTTATGAGTATGCGCTATTTTAAAACAATTTTACAACAAAGAAAAGTTGGATATCTGTCTTTTTAACGTAGGTATAATTTTTCGTTAATGAAATTCTCCGTGTATTTTGTATTGCTCTTCCGTACTCAGACCGTGGTCCATGTTTCCTTCTTCTTGCTTCTTTTTTCTCTCCTTTCTTTATTATCTGTATTCTTTTTTCTTTCTAATTGCTTACGTTTCATAACCACTGTGTCTTCGGAGTGGTAAGGGACGTAACGTACCTTTCCCTTGGGTGTTTGAAATAAAACAGCACTGGTTCGAGTTCTGTCGGACCCCTTGGCGATAATTTTGATCCTTGTTCAACAGGTGTCTTTTGCCGATAATCAATGAGTAATTCATAATTAATAATTAATAATTAATAATAACATAATTAAAGTAATTCATTAAATAAGAAAAACTAGCAAACTTTTTATTAAAAAAAAGACGGCAGACCTTGCCAGAATGCTAAATATGTTAGTTATATCAGCTATATTTTCAATTGTGTCAATGATGAATTGCTGTTGTTAAACAGAAAAGACTTTCGTGTCATATATATATATACAAGTCTATGAATCTTAAATGTTTGTACATATTCCTTTGCTGTTTAAATTAAAAAGTAAAGATGGCAAGCGTGTCTCAAAAAAGAACGAAAACAATTCGAAAGAAGTGGGCAGAAATGTGAGTGGGCATGTTTTGGAGAAGAAACAAACAGAAAAAAAGAGGAAATATGTATATGCGAAGGCAACAGCAATATCCGTTTGCAAAACAAGTCTCTTATTAGAGCTGGCGAATGGCAAACACAGCCGATAGCTAACAGGCAATTCCGGGCGGGTTCCTTCCGACACGTACAACTTAAAAATACGTGATTCCAGCGCCTGCCACATTTTGCTACGGGGCCGACGAGTATCGCGCGCAATAGATGAATGTGTGTAGTTTGTAATATTAAAATAGTGAACAAAAAATGCAAAAAAGCGTCAATAAGGTACCTACACACCTCTACCTCTTGTCACAATAGGGACAACTCGTATAACGGCATACTCGTAAATTCATACCTTTGTAGTCAATATTATAACCATGTGAATTTGGTATTTACACGACTCTTTCCTTTGCCAAACTGCCCGTTTATGAACCGAGCTACCGGTATCTGTGCTCCCTCCTCAATTGAATCCTGTTATTTTCTTTCATTAAGTGTCTTAAAACAAAGGCAATATAACACAACACCAGGCAGCTACCAGCCCTGCTAATAGCGATCAGAACATCAACAACACCCACACCTCTGCGTTACTCCAACAAGTTTTATAGACCTCTAGATTCTCTGAAATCTAGGGAGTCTTCCAAACCGGATTACTTAAAAAAAACATGTAGTGAAACATCTTAACATGTTAACCTCGAAAGGCATTCATGAAATGCCACTTTTTTATTATCACAAATAATAGGCTGACCTTAGGCCTTGAGCTGACCACTTTACTTAATTTGGGGGTTCCCTTGCTTGAACCAAGGTGGTCGGTTCCAATTTCTTGTGAAATCTGAATACAAAATGTCAGTATTTTGATTTGATAATGAAAAAAACACCAAAACGTAAAATCATATCTGGCACCCTTGGTCAAAATCGAATCCAAGCATTCTGACATAGAACACAAACCCTCTACCCCACCAGTTGAACTATCGACTGTATTCATTCCATTTATCAGTTCTTCATGTAAGCACTTTGAAATGTTTTAAAATAAAATTGTAATTCGAAAGCCGTATCTTCTTCATCAAGAACCATGACTGGTTCTTTCGACGTTGAAAATCACTGACTAGAAGATCCCTTTATTTCTTTCGACTATGATAGTTCATCTACTGTCCTTATCATTTGTCCAATATCGTATACATATTACGGAGCCATGTTATTAGCTTCCTGCCGGCACTAAATATACTAGATCTTCTAACACATATACCTATAAGACACAATATTGTTGCAAGACGGGCTAAATAGGGTTTGAGTATAGACCACTTTCTCTGAAAAAAATATCAACACCTGTAGGTTCGTTGAATTAAGAATATATAATATTTTTTTTGTTATCTAATCAAAAGTTTACCTAAGATTTTCTTTCTTCATAAATGAAGAAAATAAGGATAAAATGGCTAATTTTTACCGGGAAAATTCTGGTTGAACATTATTAGAGCATAATCATGAAAAAGTGTCGCCGAGCGTATCACTCGATGTGCGTTCACTTGGATTTGAGAACTCTCCGGTTCACTGGGCGGGCAAATGAAATTATTAAGTGAGACCCAGTTTGTCAGACAGAGAGAGAGAGAGGCTCATTAACGTGATAAGCAAATTAGTGTGAACTTTCATCCAACGAATATTAAGTTGTTTTTTGTTGAGTTCAAATATTTGTATCCAAAATGACCCACTTTTGCTGCAGAGAATTTTATTTAAAAAATATTGTTTTTCCTTTACATAAAAATTGTATTTGTACCCTTTTTTACTATGCAAAGTGTAATGTCAGAGGAAAGCGTGGAAAAGAGAAACCGAGGAAGTCATGGAAAGACCAAATAGGTGAGATTACGAAAGAGTGGAACAGGTAAAGTGAGGGCAAGAAAAGTGTACTTATTTATGAGGAAAGTGATGATTGTTAAAGAGATGAAAGAGGTATGCAAGGTTAGAAAAAAGTGGAGACGCATTTGCGGAGGTACCGGCCACCCCTAGTGGAACGGCGACAGGGTAAAGTACATTACAGACGTTGAGATGACTTAAAAAAATTCAGACTACATAATTAATTAGGTAGGTACATTAATTAATGCCCAACAGTAACTTATGTACATTTATTTTTTCTGACGTATTTTAATAACCTTCGCAAGATGAACCTGCTTGCATCTATTTCTATAAATAAATAAACTAAACACATTTAATCATACTTCTATTCGGGGAGCGTTTTTTTTCTGGTGGATCACTCTTCAAGAGCCCTTTGCAAGCTATCTACATACGTCCTCAAGAAAAAATAAATAAAGCAAGAACCAGATTCTGTAACGCTTTGGTTAACCGATATTGGTAAAGCTATATTTTTTTTTTTGCCCAGAAAAGAGAAACTCAAAAATTTAATGATATTTTGTGCTCCACAAGGAAATTCAACCCACTACCTTTCGATAGAGAGTCCGTAGTGATAATCAACAAAATACAGAACATACGGCGATTTCAGTATGTATTCGTATCTAATAAACTCTCCTGTTAATTCGCCATACAAGTGCGTTAGCCATGCCTTGTTTCATTCACCCCTTTGTCTCACATGGGAATTGCGTGTGCTGATTACCGTAACGTGTTCTCGGCTCTCTGACGTCACTACGCCGTAGAGGTGTGTTGCACGCGCCACGAGAGGTCTCCCGGGAACAAGCTAAGGTCATTAAGGTATTGCTGATACCTTTGCGGTGCCCTTCCCTTGTAGTAATATTAAGAATTACTCTGTATTTTACCATTGGTGAATGTACAATAAAGGAATGATTTGAGAGATGAGTTTGGTAAACTAGTATACAAGCTTTATTTCATGTGTAAGTACGCTTAATCCCTGTCTCTAACTGTCTCAATTTGCCTGTTAAAACAACTGCTTAGAACACTGTGGGATCCATTGTCGCGAACCAGTACCTACATTCTAAATTAACCCAAACCCACCAAATGCCAGCACTCACTAGAAGTTCGGTAATACATAATATAATAATAATAATTTTAAATCAAATTATTTTTTATTAAACGTTGTTTTATTTTCACAATAATATTTTGAATCTCGAGTACTTTCGACCTTCAATATTCAGGTCATTATCAAGAGTGATGTATAAAAAAATTAAAATTATTAAGAACAAACCATAGATCAAAATTATATAAATTCAAATAAATTGGTAGGTATAGGTACAATAAATATGAACTTAATTAAAATTAAATACAACAGTCAAAAATTAAAAGAAAGAAAAAAATTTTTTTATACATCACTCTTGATAATGACCTGAATATTGAAGGTAGAAAGTACTCGAGATTCAAAATATTATTGTGAAAATAAAACAACGTTTAATAAAAAATAATTTGATTTTAAATAAAATGAATTTTCACTGTGTGAATACACAAACCCTACAAAATCTAATAATAATAATATTAGGATGATTTATTTGGTGAGCGCTGTTTTTGTGTATATCACACCTCAAGAGCCCTCTGCGAGCTTGGTCGTCGCTGTAGAAAGCGCCAATTCTCAAGCAAGACCCAGTTGTTGTAAGGTTGGATGGACCTTTCAGGGACCGGTCTTTGGTAAAGGTTTATGAATTTTTAAACTCAGCGAAGAGCACATTCGAAATATAAATGGTATATTTTTTGTGCTGCGGCGGGATCCGAATCCACAACCCTCCATGTACGAGTCCGAAGTGTTGCCACTGGACTACGGACCGGTCCAATATACACACACACACGCACACCATATACTAGTGTAATCTGTTATCTAAGTTGCAAAGATATATTACATTCAAGATTCATATTAAACGCATGCCCGCAAGCAGGCACATGTAAGTTCGTGCTTACAAATTCTGCATACGTACTTACAAATTAAAATCGAAACATCAAATGAACATAAACCCTGCTATTTTTGCCGACCTTCCCTGAAACAGGGGTAACATTGGCAAAATGAATCATTTACAGTATGGGTGGTCAAACTCATACCAACCTAGAATTCAAGGAATGGGAATAAGAAACTAGTGCTTAATAAATAATCACCAAAATATATCCAGCATCATTATTTTGTAATATTAATTCATTTATAAATAAATTTCAGTATTTTTTTCACCATTAACAATCCATATAAACACAAATGCATTTGATAAATTTATTTATTCCGTATTTAAAATTGAATCACATGGTTGATAGATTTTTGTTCAATCAAAATGATTAACTCTAAATAAATTGCATGAAAATAAATTTCCCATTTCCCAAACAAATTACAAATTCATTTGAATATTCAATACATCATTATAATGTAAAGATAAATGAAACCAAAAATTATTATGAATTGCAAATACAAAAACATTTTTCTATTGCACAACAGTATAATAAAAACATAATTCTGTATGTATGCGTTCGATTGCATATGTTATTTCAATTATGAATACAAAAATATTCATTCCGTTTGCGAATAAATTTGCAACGTATGTTTAATTTGATCAATTATCACAGTTGGATGGTTAACGGGGAAAATGTTTGTAAAGGCTAACAATTCTCCCTACAAATGGACGAGTAGTTTATGAAGCTCAACCGAAAATGTATGAAAACTGAAACGCTCACTGTAGGTCATGTTTTAGTGTCCATACGTTTTTTGGTAATCGCTATTGCTTAGTTTAAAGTAAAGTTGTATACTTTGTATAGCCCACCCCGTGGTGTTATTTTTTTTATTGGCTGTAGGTGTGTAGAACGCTTAATTTTATTACCCAATTGAATATCACCATTTGTTGGCTGAAAAAGGCTGTTTTTTTTAATACAACATTTTTTCATTCGTATACCTTATTATAAAGGTCATAGTAAAACGTTTCGTCCCCTTAGTACATGTTTGTCTTATGTCCATCAGAGGTAATTTTTGAAAGAACAATGTTTGTATGTAAACTGGTGTTATGTTTACAATTGAAGGTACCTTCCAGGATGTACCTTCAAGGATACTTACTCCAGCTAGCTATCATGAGCATCACTCTCAGGGCGTGGGGTTCTTTCCTTGTGTTGCTTACTTGTATTTTGGGAAGGGTTGTATATTAAAAGATAAGTTTAACATGAACAAATAATGGTTTATTTACTTTGGTGATATGGGGGAAAAAGGGGAAATAAAGGAATGGCCCGACCTGCACCTTGTCACTTAAACACTCCCTACTCTGTTGACTGGAGTTCCGAACCGAAAGCCTGGGGCAGCGCCCTAGGCTAGCGGCGGCTCACAAGGCGGACGCCTCCACACGTTGGAGCCCCTGGGTGGGCGCTTCTATGAACGTCTCTGGTCCACTAGGCGGGTGCCTTGCTGGCAGGAAATCCAAGTAGATGGGGAGGAGGGAGCTTCATGGTAATGCCCCCTCTTGCACCACTTGGTGCTTGGTTGCCGACGTCTGACCCTGTTCAACTCTTGCCCAGAACTGATGAGCGACGGCCCGATTAGTTCGCACGGCGCAGTTTGGCCGCTTCCGTGACCGTTCGGCTCACAAAACACACTATACACTTCGAGATTGTTCTTTCTATGTTATTTTAAAATAACATTACACTGGGCCAAAGTGTCTTACAATTTAAAAAAAATTAAACGGCTCTCGCGTTATCGTGTTTTTACTTTTTTTTTTTGCTCAGATTGTGTAGAATGTGATTTTTGAGACAATTTCATTGAAAAGTCATCTTGTAATCTGTAAAAGTCATGTTGGATAAACCAAACAAGCACTGCAAGGACGGTTTATATAAATGAATGTTATGAAATAAGAATATTTGAAAAGATTTGTAATGATCAAAGGTTTACAAGGAAAAAAACTTAAAAGCTACGAGGTAATAATAAGGATAGGAAAACAAAAATTTAAATGCATTTGTTGTAGAAAAGTTTGATTCTACGCAACGAGATGCAACTAAGCTACACATAAAGTGTAAATTCTTACCTCGTTCTTTCTGAAGGATCGCATGTGTTGAGTGAGCGTATATATTTTTACAGGTAAGGTGGCCGGTCTTACGTCAACCACTATAATTAAAGTGAAGGTTTCCCAGTTCCCAATAAATAGAAAGAAAATAAAGATGTATTTTGTGATGTTTTTGTGATGATCTTTAAATTTATTAAGATGAAAAAGATTTTACAGCCAACCATGAAAAAATATTCATGTGTTTTTAAAAACTACTAAAACACCAACAATTTCAATTCTATACGTTTTCATTAGAGTAACGCATAAAAAAAAAAATATAAGAGATTTAAGGGGAATGGTATTATTCCATGACTTTTCTAGACTAATTATGAAATAAAAAGTAAGTAGATGTATACGTATTCAGATTTGCGAGGTAAAATAAATACGATAAGCACAGTAAAACCTATAGTAAAATTCGTAGTAGAGTGGTAATCGAACCGAGAAAACGGAATCAACATAAAATATATCCCTGTCGCACCCTCACTCCGCCGTCCGACATAATAAATTTGCCACTCTCGATGGCCTCTGTTTACGTAAAAAGAGCGAAACACCCCCAGCAGAAAAAGCGGAGGGCTCGAACCATTCATCTCTTAAAGCCTGCGCCCATACAAATTGTAAGGGTGCTGGCTTTAGGGGAGTGTCACCCGAAAGCCTGATATACCCTTAATTTGAGTATCGCTATTTGTTTTATCTGAAATGGATCGTTTAGTATTTTTTTTCTCATGAACGAATGGGAAAAAAATATATTTGTTTGTGTAGATTTTCTTATTTATATCAAAGGGTGAAGAAAGTGAAAATATTCATACAAGATGAAAATTTAAAAAAATTGTGGCAAAGGGAAACATATGGCTTAGTTTATGTTTTAAAGAAATTCACATTAGAAAATAACGTTAAAACGACACGCCAGCTTTTCATTCTATATTTGCCGCCATAGAGGGAACGGCGGCAGGAGTTGCAAGGTTTATGTCCATGTGAGGTTTTCTTTATTTGTATGCACACATGCAGAATGTGTAGGCGCGAACCTACATGTGCCTGTCTGTAGGCATGCATTTCATATGAGCCTTTAAAGCTTACATATCCTTGCAGCTTAGATTATAGATAGATAGATAGATAGAGGCATTTGAGATAGAGACATCTGGCGTCCAATGGACGAAACTTTTTATAGATTTTGTTAGGTATAAGATAATTATCTTTCAAACATATTTTGTTCATATTTGAATTACCTACTGTTTGATGCAAAAAAATGTGTATTTTATTCTTCATTTACATGCTGTAGCAAAGGTATATAAAAAAGTGTAGTAATTCTAAGAAAAAAATGCTATTTTACTTTCAATCTTCAAGGGTAAGCAACATTGGGCGTGGTCAGTGCTTGGATGGGTAACCGCTCAGGTACACCGCGTGTCGTTGGCATCTTGGACCGGTCCGTAGTCCGTAGTGGCATCACTTCGGACTCGTAAATGGAAGGTTGTGGATTCGGATCCCGGCGGAGCACAAAAATATACCATTTATATTTCGAATGTGCTTTTCGCTGGGTTGAAAAATTCATAAAACCTTTACCAATGACCGGTCACCAAAGGTCCATCCAGCCTTACAGCAACTAGGGTCTTGCTTGAGTATTGGCGCTCTGTAGCGACGACCAAGCTCGTACCCCTCTGCGGCACTACAACAAGTGTCATAGACCCCTAGAGTCTTTAGAATCTAGGGAGTCTCCCGCACAGGATTTCTTAAAAAAAAAAAAGGGTGTTAAATATAAAAAAGACTCCACCATTTAATCGCCACCAGTGCTTGTTTGGCTTATTCGACATTTGATTCAAAGATGGCCTTTCAATGGCATTGTCTTATGAATCACATTCTACACAATCTAAGCTAAGAGAAAAACGTAAAACACGATGATTCGAGAGTTGAAATATTTTTAAAATCAATTTCCAGTTTTCATAAGACACATTGTTCCAGTACGCATACAAACATTGCTCATGCGAAATTTCTCTCTGATGGACATAAGACAAACAAGGACTAAGAGGACGATTTGATACTCGTGCCCCTAAGCTTCCATAACAAAATCTCAATAATTCAAATGAAAAAATAAACTATTGTAAGTTGAGTTAAGTAAATAACATCATTGAATAATTGGCCAGACAAATATTATTTCCAACTTTTTATAGGAAATATTTTTCTTTGCATCGTTTTCATGTAATGATTTCCATTGATCATTTCTTATTCCCGAAAAACAAATACTGTGTTCATCACATGATTGATACTTTAGTAGGCGTGACCACTTCGAGCACTCAATATCTTCTCATCCCTCTCCAAGGGATACTGGGAAGTTCACCCCATACGACACTTCATCCCCCAGTCCAGTGGACACTAGAATGACTTATGAATAAACTTCATGTGACAAGACTCGGTCGAAAAACAAATCACATTTGTGTGAGAGTCCCGTGTGTATGCTATGTTTTCTTTTAGTAAATGAATTCGTCATATTTTGGGCGACAAAAATATATCACAATGGTATACCTATAATCTGTAATGTAAGATGAAAAGATTTATTATTAACATTCTTATAGGTTGGTATGCGGCTGACCACCCATACGGTAAAAAATGGTTCACTTTGCCAATATCACCCCTTTTTCAGGGAAAGTCAGCAAGGGTTGCAGGGTGTATTTTCATTTGAGATTAGGGTTTTTATGTTGTAGGTTCAATTGCGGCATATTTGAGCGCAAACTTATACATGTTTGCTTGTGAGAATGCATATAATGTGAATCTCCAATGTTGCATATATTTGCAACTTAGATAAGATTAGATTAGATTATTTATGTTTTAGGCAAGTTCACTAGCAATTACTTCTAAGAATGCATTTTTTTCTAAAATTAATAAAATATTTAAAACTTTCACTGTCCTTTCTTGAAAAAGTTGTGGACAAAAATGACTTATTTTTAATTAATAATGTTAAAATAAAACACAGTTTTTCTTCACGAGTTAATCTATTTCCTCAAGCACTTTCGACAGGGGCGTGCATCCCATACAGGCACATGTACCGAATATATAGGCAATATATGATAATAAAGAAAACGCATTTTAGCTCAATTTCGAAATTTCAAATTCAAAATTAAGGGTTGATTGGAGCCATTGTTAGCACTTCAGTCAATTTCACATGAGTTATTTTAAAGGAATAGGAAAAAAATAAAATTGAAATGTTTTTGCCTATACCTTATGCACGCGCCTAGCTTTCGATGTTATCATATCATTATCAAGAGGACAACTAAAAGATCTAAAAATACAAATGTGAATTCTGGAGGAAGTTTAAAAATAATATTTTTACGGTACATAGTGCTTTATTTAAACCAAACATTAAATTCAGCGAATGTTTTGAAAAGTTGATTCAAGAAATTACATTAGTGCAAATTCATGTATTCCTGAATAATTTATATCCGTAATTTGTACTTTTTTCCATGCACAAACGGCCAATAGATCAGAAGCAAAAAAGACAAGATACACAAAAAAAAACCCAAACTGTCCTTAACATTAAAAAAATCCCTTTAACAAACTTACGGACCCGAAGAAACTTTTCCTTGGATGACCCTTAATCAATCTAATAACCCTCTTTTTTCCGGGTTTCCTTTGAAGAAAAAAAGACTAAATGGAAAAGAGGAAACTGAAAAAAAGTTGTTGACATCCTAGAAAGAAAAAAAAAACATGTCGGCATTCAGCTACTTTATGTTTATAAGGCGTCATAAAAAACGTACAGACAGAACAAAAGGCTGTTGGAGTTGCTTTTTGATATTGAAAAACGGTTTGCGATGTTGTTGCTGGCTAAAAGGGTTGAAATATATTGTGTAATGTTGTTTTCAACGGATATCATAAGTTACTGTTACAATACAGATTGAATTATCACATACATATTTTGAAGTACAAATACCATAATAAAATCTGAAATATGAACACATTCTCTTTTTTAATATCCCAATCCGTAGTCTAGTGGTCAACACATCTGATTCGTAATAGGAAGGTCGTGGGTTTGAATACCGATGGAGCACAAAAATGGACCATTTATATTTTCAAATACGCTCTTCGATGGGTGAAAAATTTATATAAAAAACGCAACGCAACTAAGCTACACATATAGTGTAACTTATTGCCACGTTATCCCCGAAGGGGTCGCATGTGGCGAGTTGAACCTATTTATTTTTACAGGGCCGGCCTTACGCCAACCACTTCAGTTGAAGTGGGGGTTTCCCAGCTCCCGAGGGGGCTGGTACTCATTTCTTGTGAAGGCTGAGTAAACCTTGCCGGTATTTTTATTATGGGGTTTGAAATAAACATCGAAAGAGGAAATTATTTCTGACACCCTCCTCGGTGGGATTCGAACCCGAGCTCACGGGGTAGAATGCAAGCACTCTACCAACTGAGCTATCGACCGGAATATATACCTTTACCAAAGACCAGTCACTAAAGGTCCATCCAGCCTTACAGCAACTGGGTCTTGCTTGAAGATTTGCGCTTTCTACAGTAACGACCAAGCTTGCAGAGGGCTCTTGAGGTGTGATTCACAAAAAAAACAGCGCTCACCAAAGAGATCATCCTGATATTATTATTATTCCAATTGAAGCTCTTCGAATTTGGTAGCCGTCTAATTGTGTAGTGTGTGGTCTAGCGTTGTCACGAAGCAGCAGTGGCCTAGAGCGATTGACCAGCCTCGGTTGTTTAGCAGCTAGCTTTTCCACTTGCTTATGCCATTTACATTTAACAAAATGTTTGATAAGCAAGTAAAATTTAATAAAATATTATCGTTTATTTTCCCTACATACTGTTTTTCTTTCATTTAAAAACATTAATATATTTTTTTATGAAAACGTCAGAGTTCTTTCAGATAAGAATTACAAATTGAATAAATTATCTTACCAAAAAATACATGCCAAAGGTTAAAATAAAAACGAAACGAGATTTCCGGAGATAAACTACGCTATATTTTTTATACGTAAGGTAAACAGGCAAAAAACAAAAAGGTAAATTATGTTGAAGGAATAATTAATTTCGGGATAAAATAACAATCTACCATGATGAATAAATTTGTAAGCATTTCCTAAAAATCTTTTTACAAAAATGATCATTAAAAATGAATCAGGGTTCTTCAGGGTTGTACACCGGGTATTAAAGACGAAGGGTAGCATTATATAATATTGTATTTTTCCTGCTGTAAGGGTTGAAATCTCAAAGGTAGGAGCGACCCCTGGGCATTAAAATTACAGTGAATAATGTGAGGGTTCGGAGAAAGTTCCAGACTCGCAAAATGGATTAAATTGTTAATGGTGTTTGTTAAAAAATCGAAAATTTGTTTGCATGTACTAAATGAGGAATATTGTACCAATTAGGATGAATTGGATGTTTCAACAATATAATTTAAAATACACGATTCATATTGATTGTACTTGTATCCAGCCGCCATTTCAGAAGGCGTAGCCATTATCTCAACTCTGTTCTGCCCTTGCCCTTTTCTTTCAACTCCTCAAGATTCATCACTCTCTTCATGCATACTCTATTACTTTTCTCATTTAGCAGATATCATTGATTTGTAATTTCGCTTATTTGATCGATCCATTTTTTCTTGGTCTTTCTCTTCCACGCTCATCTTTGAATTTTCTTTTTTTTGAACTTTTTTGTAATTCCTTTATTGTTTTTTTTTTGATACCTGAATTATTTCATTGTAGGTAATCTTTTTTACTTTCAGCCTCTTACGGACTGTTAAATGTGAATTTTAATAAAACGTGGGATTATTTTTTTAAATAAAAAAAAAATACGTTTTTTTTTGAGTCGTTACTAACATTTTCAGAGAACCTCCATTTTAGATGTATATGAAGTATAAGGGATAAATGAATATAATAATAATGATAATATAGCTAATATCCAACTCACCCCCCCCATTACATCTTCTATACTATGAATATTGGCTCCACCCATAAAGTCACCATCCCTCTCTCCCACATCGACCTTGTTGCCACCCCCTCCTCTTACAAGTACCGCCTCTACATCCCACTCACCTGTCTTTGTTTTTAAGTTTAATTTTACTCATAATTTGTTTCATAAAGAAGGAGGTTCTCCAAAAATGTTAGTAACGACTCAAAAGAAAACATTTAAGTGGAAAAAAACAAAGACGATTTTTTTTTTAATTTTATTTATAAAAAATAATAACATCTTTTAATACTGGCTTGTACAAAAATCTTTCGAAAATACATTTTTATTCTGTAATTTATAAGGTGAGACGGTGACCATCCTTAATGTAAAAAAATATTCACTTTGCCAATGCCCCACCTGTTTCAAGGACGATCAGAATGTTCATTTCAGATTTAGGTTATAATTTTTAAGTACACGTGCAGCATATGCAAGCGCAAACTTACAAAAATGCTCTTGGATTGACTAGATCACGAAACGGCGTTATAAAGAAATCAGTAAAACTTATCCTCTGCTTATGGGCATGTATTAAATATAAATAAATAAATGCCTTTCTTCAAAAAAGAGATTCTATATTACCTTTACATAAATGTTTACCAGCCTCTCATTTATTTATTACTTTCCCCTAGTGCTTGTTTGTATTATCTCCAACAGAGGTTATTTCACATGAGCAAAGTTTGTATGTGTACTGGACAAATGTGTCGACTTTCAGTTGAAGTGAGGGTTTTCCAGCTCCCGGGGGGCTGGTTCTCATTTCTTGAGAAAGCTGAGTAAACCTTGAGAGCAAACCCTTGTTCTCGGCATGGAATGGAAGCATTCTATCAGAAGAATAACATTGAAATTGATTTTGAAAGTATTAATAACCATTCGGACATTATCGTGTTGTAAGTTTTTTTTCTTAGCTTAGATTGTATAGAATGTGATTCTTAAGACTATTTCATTTAAAGGTATTTGAATCATACACATAGTAGATAAGCCAAACAAGCACTGGGCGGACAATTAATGTTAACAATTTACAACAAAACAAGCATCAAAATAAAATCAGTGTATTTTCATTTAAAATCACATCCGCTGCGTAATTAGTTATTCAATTGTTTTTTTAAAATAAATATAGAACACCAGAGGAAACGAAACAAACTCAACCCTTTACAGTATTTCCTGTAAAGGCAAACAAGATTTTTTTTACAATTTGACAATGAACTCAAATACAGCGTTTATGTAAAAGTATATGTGATAATAAACAGCGCTTCGTGGCGAGCGTTTTAGATTATCTACATTTTCGGTGCCTTAGGGTAGAGGAGAGAGAATGTTGGTGTGAGAAGGGGATGGCCTGAATATACGAATACAAATGGTTAAAAAAATTAAGCCGAGTTTATTTGGCGCCGAGAATTAGTTTAGAAGAGTTGGCGGGCGGAGCTGCGGCTACCAAGCTAGCCGGCTTGCCACAAATTACCCCCAAAATGAGCAATGTTCACAAGCATTCGTGTAACTTTGGTTTAAATTTTTCATGTGATGTTTCTTCATGTGTCGTTTATGGTGTGATCTGTTTTAGGTTCATATGTGATGTGATATTTTATTGTTGTGCTGTTTTATTATAGTGATATACTTTCTGTGTTGTTTTGTAATAGTGATGTTTTGTCATGTGATGCACTGGCATTGTAATGTTCTGTCATGTATCATTTTGTCACTGCTGGTCTATCCTGTTACCGTTTTAACGTAATATGACTACACATATAGAGCAACTTGACCGTAGTCCAGTGGTAACACTTCGGACTCGTAATGGAAGGTTGTGTGTTCGAATCCCGGCGGAGCAATAAAAATATACCCTTTATATTTTCAAATTTGCTCTTTGCTAGGTTGAAAAATTCATAAACCTTTACCAAAGACCGGTCATCAAAGGGCCCATCTTACAGCAACTGGGTCTTGGCGCATTCTATAGCTACAACCAAGCTCGCAGAGGGCTCTTGAGGTGTGATACACACAAAAACAGCGCTCACTAAATAAATCAGCCTATTTTTTAATTTTTTTATTTCTAACTTCTTACCGCGTTTTCTCCAAAGTTGCATGGAGCGAGCGTAAGCTATTTATTTTAACAAATGAGGGTGCCTGCCTTACGCCAACCACTTTAATTGAAGTGGCTCAGTTTTCGACCTCTCGGGACTCGTTCTCTTTTCCTGTGAAGGTCGAGTAAGCAAGTATTTTAATAACTAACATTTTTTACATACTACTATTTTTAAAATATATTTTTAAGAGGCTTACCATTTCATTGTTATCACCTTGGATCTGAGATCAAAAAATGTTTTTAAAAATTATTTCTTATATCCATAGGGTGAAGTTTCTCGGATTTCAATCAAACCTAACACCTTGTATGGAGGTATTAAAGTTGTATTGAAAAGAGACACAAATGGTACGAAATAATTGAGTTTTTTTTTCTTCTTTGAAAGACTAAAAGCAATCATAACTTGTCGCGCAGTTCAACCTGCACCAGCTCTTAATCAATTTTAAATAGTACCTACGTGTGCAAATCGATTACATTGATTTTCTAGGTTTTTATAAGTAAAATCGTCAGTCCTAACATGATCGAGAAACGTCTAAATTTGTATACCATAAAAATAAATGCAATATAATAATAATAATAATATAAGGATGATTTATTTGGTGAGCGCTGTTTTTGTGTGTATCACACCTCAAGAGCCCTCTGCGAGCTTGGTTGTAGCTATAGAATGCGCCAAGACCCAGTTGCTGTAAGATGGGCCCTTTGATGACCGGTCTTTGGTAAAGGTTTATGAATTTTTCAACCCAGCGAAGAGCAAATTTGAAAATATAAATGGTATATTTTTATTGCTCCGCCGGGATTCGAACACACAACCTTCCATTAACGAGTCCGAAGTGTTGCCACTACGGACTACGGACCGGTCCAATATTTTTACAGTTTAATAACAAAACATTTTTCCTTACGGTTAATTAGATAATACATTATTTTCTTTCTTAATCTGAAGTCGGTCTTGCTTTGTTCCATACACCACCCTCGGTTCTCCGCAGGTTTTGGCGTGACGAAGGGGTGACATATTGTAGCTGCCACCCCCTACCCTCCCCCCCCACTCACCCACAGCCCCTTACTAATGGCAGACCACCCTCTCGTAGATCTAGCTACCCTTCTTGGGAATAATATGTCCTCACAGCATCGGTCCAGTGAAAGGAGTTTTACGTAAGAGTACACTAATTTTATTGAAGTAGTGACTCGTAATCACATAATAAATTATGTGACCGCATCAAATGATTATTTAACGAGCACTCAGCCAAATAATAATTGATCGGAAATTTAAAAAATGAAAAGTTTTTTTTTGGTATAACGAAAGTTGTATAATCTGTAAACATAAAAGTGAATTTGTTTTTGATGATAATTAATTATTAAATTAAGAATGCAATTCTTTCATGTGAGAGCAAAACCATATTGTGTTTTAGAATATAAATAAAATTACAATAGATGATTTCAGTTCATTTCTTTGATATAGATGAAATAGAAACTATTCTAGCAAATAAATCTAGACAGAACCTGTGGAAGAAATTTATGTTTTCATTAAAAAAATATATCTTTATTATTTCAGTTATCAATGAGATTTGAAAACGTAAGCTTACTGCTTTTTTCGGAAGCAGATATTATGGCTCCGTAGTATTTTTTTTTTTTTTTTTTTTCGTGCACAACAGGTTACCCTAATTACAGTGCACCCTCACAGCTATCAACACGCTGGCAGGAACTCTTTTGCTAGATTTTTAAATTTTAATAAATTACATTAAAAAATGTCTATATTAGACTTATTTAAGAGCTTTATACTCCGAGTCACAGGGTGTTGCGTTACGACATCAGTACGGCTTTTCGGTACACGAAAAAGATCATGTCCTCGCCCTCGGGTGTAGTCGTCAGGCACATACAACCTGTAGCCCTCCAACAGGGTGGGACTGTCAATTAAGCTGTTGATGACCTTATGAGTGAGCACCATAAGGGACCTGTTGCGCCTCGTTTCAAGGCTTCTAAATCCAGTCTCCCTAAGTAGCTCCTCATGATGCATGAATTGTGGGTAATTGTGTAGAATTTGATTCTTAAGTCAACTGCATTAAAAAGTCATCTTTGACAAAATTGGTCTATACGGCAAACAAGAACTGGGGGAGTGAATTTCGCCTTAAAGTAAAATATTTCCTTCTTAAAAAAAACTGTACACTTACGGAAATACTCTACCCGACCATCGAAGCGATCCGCGAAAAAAGGGAATAAAAGAGAAATGCAATGAAACCAAAAAAGAGCGAGAGAGCTGCAGAATCAAATTAAAGTTGAAAGAAGGCTTTTTACTTTAGCATGTGGGTCGGCGCGCCCACGACGTGATAAAAATAAGCTATCAAGTGGCTTTTTCAGCCGCCTTTCTTACGGTTACTCTTTCTAGTTCCACATACATGACTGTAATATGTAATACTGCCATACCGTTCCAATGGATGCAAGTACATGCCATTTACTTTTTCCTTATTTTTTTTTATATTTCTCTATCCTCTGAAGTAGCGGTTTTAAGCAATCGATTTTCTATAAATATAGTTGAGTCACCACTTCTTGTAGGAGAATAAAAAATGACAATTTGTTTTATCCCACTTCATTGATATAAATATTTACGTGCGACAATTTTGTTTTCAAAATTACAACCATCATCAGTTCGGTTAGTATGAGACTGATAACCGTTACTTTAAAAATTGGTTCACTTTGCCATTATCACCGTTGTTTGAGGGAGGGGAAGAGTTGCAAATTATATGTTAATTTGAGATTTGGATTTTTATTTTGTAATTAAATACACAGCATATATTAGCGTAAAGCGTCATCTTACATGTGACAAATTTAAGTTTTGTGAAAAAAGGGCAATTTCCTTCAAGACAAGTTCCTTAACTTATAGGTTGGTATGCAGCTGACCACCCATGCTGTAGAAAATGGTTCCCTCTGCCAATGCTACCCGTGTTTCAGAAAAGGTCGGTAAGAGTTACCAGGTGTATTTATTTGAAATTTGGGTTTTTATGTTGTAGGTTCATTTGCGGCATGTGCAAGCACGAACTTGTGCGTGTCTGCTTGTGAGAATGCATATAATATGAATTGCTAATGTTACATATCTTTGCAACTAAGATTAGATTGGATTATACAATGAAAAAAATCCGGTTCACTGTTATATTAACCATAATTTTTTAGTACAATCATTACCAAAGAACGTGTCAGCTTAAACCAACATGTTACCAAAAAAAAAGGAAAAAAAAAATACAAAAACAGAGCCACCATTAAAACAAACGGCAAACAGTGTTCTTTTTTCTTCGGAGGTGATTTCTCCTGAAGAAATTGTCAGGGATAACTGTCAGGTTTGCCCCTTTGAGAGGGTTGCGGCGTCTCTTTTAAAATTGTAGCGACCGCTGCGGGGGATAGAACCCTTTTCCTTTAGCTTCGACAGGATATACGTGACCGTTAAGCCGGATGGACCATCTCACTCCAGCTGGGAGACATTTCAGTTTCACTGCGAATGTATCGAATAGGTATATTTTTTTTCACGGTGAGAAAATTGCGTTCTATTTTAGATAGGACAATTTTCTTCGTTTTACTTTTTTTGTTTTTATTATAAATACATTGTACAACTTGTTTTACATATTTCACTTATAGAACTGTTCAAATTGATACTATTTTCAAAAAGCTACTTAATTGATGAATCTTGAAGATAATATCACAACTGAGTTGCACATGTGTGCAACTTATTAATGTGATATCTCTGAAGGAAGGTCGCATGTGGCGAGTGAACCATAGGTATTTATTTTCATAAGTATGTAAGTGGGGTGAGGTGGCCTTACGCCAAACATTTCAGTTAAAGTGGGGGTTTCCAATCTCTAGAGGGAGCTGGTTCTCAATTCTTGGAAACTGAGTAAATCTTGCCGGGTCTATGATTTGGCGTCAGAATAAACACAGAAACGGGAAATCATTCTCAACACATATAGTGGGGATCGAACCCTTGCATTCTGGCACCCTTGAACGCAAGGACTCTACCAACTGAGCTGTCAACCGGAATAAAATTGAAGAAAACTAACAAATAGATACTTGTAGGAAATAAACAATCACTGTTACTTTATTATAATCTCAATATTTGTATGGCCGAAACTAGATATACTCGTATACTGTTGAAATCATTATAGAGTGAACACAAAAAGATATATGAACTCTGTAAATTGATTATTCATGGGTAACAAAGACTTTTTTATGAACCATAAAAGTATTTTCGAATGTTCATAAAAAACATCGTTAAATGAAATATTTTCGTAGGAAAAATAATCTTTCTCTCAATGAAATATAAAACTCATGTTATTGCAATAACTAACCCATGTTTTAACTTATAATAAAAAAGGGAACAAAATAACTTATTTTTGTTATTCTTGCCCTCTCGACTTTGACTATTACACGAGAGTATTAATAGTCCCGTCGATAGCTCAGTTGGTAGAGTGATTGTATTCCATGCCGAGAACTCGGGTTCGAATCTCACCGAGGGTGTCAGAAATGATTCCTCGTTTTGATGTTCATTTCAAACCCAAAATAAAATACCGGTAAGGTTTACTCAGCTTCAACAAGAAATGAGTAGTATGTATACAGCTTATTTTTTATTTCTTCTTTCTTCTAGCTTATGTTTCGTTACCACTGTGTGAAACTTCTTCGGAGCTCTGCTTCCTTATTCATTATCTATAATCTAAGTTGCAAATATATATTAACATTTAAAACTCACATCAAATGCATGCCGTGTAGTTCGCGCTTATAAATACTGAATGTGTACTTACAAATTAAATCCAAACCTCAAATGAACATAAACCCTGAAACTTCTGCCAACCTTTCCTTAAACAGGGGCTACATTGGCAAAGTGAAGCATTTTTTACAGTACGGGTGGTCAGCCTCGTACCAACCTATAAGTCAAGAAATTAGAAAAAGAATGAATAAAATATATCGACAACAACGTAAGGCTACCTCCTTCACCTATGGAAAATAATGATTCCACATCTCCAATTAACATAGTGACTCTCCAACAGGTACTGCTAGTGAAGAATAAAAGTCTTCGAAGAATACATCTTTGCATTAACAGTCTTACTCCCAGCTCCTAATGAAAATGCATGTTTTCACAATACATTGAATTCACTGAATACAAATAAAAGGGCTTCCTCGAAGACTGCTTATTCTGGCACAAAAGCAGCACAAGAGCGGCACAACACTGGCACAAGACTGGCACAAGACTGGCTCAAGACTGGCACAAGAGTGACACAAGAGCGGCACAAGAGCGGCACAACACTGGCATAAGACAGGCACAAGACTGGCACAAGAGTGACACAAGAGCGGCACAACACTGGCACAAGACTGGCACAAGAGTGGCACAAGAGCGGCACAAGAGCGGCACAAGAGCGGCACAATACTGGCACTAAAATAACATAAGACTGGCACAGGACCAGCACATAAATTGGCACATTTTCTTTGGGAAATATAAGGTGTGTTCACAATGTTTCAGGACAAATCTGATAATTAAGAATTTATTAAACATAATATGTGTACCTACAGCAAACCAAAATTTTGATGTATGATGCTGATATTTTACATGCATACAATGTTTTTTTTTTGTGTAAAGACCTATGCCGTAAATAAATAAACAAATCAATAAATATAACCTTGGATATCAACAAGCTACTGCCAGCGTTTCTTTTATGGTTTTTAAGCTCTTTATAAGTCCTCGTGTAAAAGACTAGAAAAGTGAGCCTGTAATCTAGTCGTTAAAGCTACGCTACGCACCCGATATCGAAATTCGAAAGGGTGTGAGTTGGATTACCGGCGGAGTACAAAAAAATAAAGATATAATTCAATTTTCAAAACATGCTCTTGGCTGGGTTAAAAAATTAATTTACCTTTACCAAAGACTGATTACATAGGTAATGCACGCAAAGTCTTAAAGGGCTAGTGTAATTTGCGCTTTTTGTAGTTAAGGCCAAGCTCGCTGAGGGCTCTTGAGATGTGTTTTACTTAAACACAGCACTTTTCACATTTACCTTCCTTACATTTTTTAATTACTTATTATTTATCAAGTGGATTAATAGTTGTAGAAGAAGTTCAGTTGAGGTTTGAGTCTTATTTTGTTAAGATCCTGTTGCACAAACCTCCAATCGATATCTGATTGACACATCAAATTTGATTGCTTAATATTGACAAGGACCTCGGTTAAATATTTCTCAGAAGTGGGTCATAATAAGATGGAATTTGAACAGGAATGATGATGTACATCAGCTTATTTACTTACATTTATTTTATTTATTTATAATAAACGGCTGAAGCCTTTTACATTTTTAGATTAACAGAGGTAGTACAGAAGTTTATTGCTTACAAATTGTATAAATATTATGATTATTACAAGATACATATTATGAATATAAAAAGATTAAAAATAAATGTATAAAAATAAGTGATCAGTAAGAAAAGAGAAATTAAACATAAATCAAGAAGAATTACATGATAAAACAGACTTTAATGAATTTCTATAAATTCCGATGGACATACCAAAAATATCTATATCATCATTGGTTAGATAATCATTACCGAGTCGATGAAGCCGATATATCATAGAATGCATTATAAATGTTTTTGTTGCAACGTCGCAGTGGAATATATTTCGACTTCTTGTTCGACTCGGTATGTGTAGATTAATGACATTCAATAATTCAGGGCTGTCCACCAATGAATTAACAACTTTATACAAAAAAAATAAATCATGAAATATTCTGCGATTTTGTAAAGTTTCAAGATTCAAAAAATTTAACAAAAAACTATAGTTCAAGTCATCAAAACGAATATTTAATTTAAAATTTACAAATCTTAAAAATCTTTTTTGGATACGCTCTATAGCATCACAATGAAGTTTGTACCCGGGAGACCAAATGTATGAGTTGTATTCAAGTTGGCTGCGTACAAGGGAAATATAAAGCTGTTTGATGGCTAATATGTTCGAGAAGTCTTTCACAGTGCGACACACAAAACCCAGGGTCTTAGTGGCCCTATTTGTTATAAATGCAATATGTTGTCGGAACGATAAATGGCAGTCAAAGATTATGCCTAAATCTCGAATTAGTTCAACCGATTCAAGGGAACTATTGTTTAGGCAATAATTATATATTATTTTATCTTTATTTCTACCAAATCTTATAACTTGGCATTTATTGTCATTCATAAACAGTCTATTGTGTGCACACCACATGGACATTCGATTTAAATTATTCTGAACCAACAGACAGTCAGAAACGTCATTTATAGCTTTGTATAGTTTGATGTCATCGGCAAAAAGTAAGAATTCAATGTCAAACAGCACATCTGTGATATCATTAATAAAGATAAGGAACAAAATTGGGCCAAAATGACTTCCTTGCGGAAGACCACTTTTAGCAGGGAAGGGCTTTGATAGGGTTTCCCCCACCTTTACTCTCAAAGAACGCTCGACAAGATAACTCGACAGCCACTGCAAAAGTTGATTTTTTATACCAAACCTTGACAATTTTTGTATTAAAATTGAGTGGCATACCTTGTCAAACGCCTTTGAAAAGTCGGTGTAAACACTGTCCACCTGGTACCCGGCTGCAAGATTATTGGCTAGATAGTTTTGGTAAATTGCCAAATTTGTCCCTGTGGATCTTCCTGGTAAAAAACCATGTTGCTTAGTAGAAATACATTTAGAAATTTCCGGAAAAATCTGGTCCAAAACTAATGATTCGAATAATTTGGCTAAAATTGATTGAATACAAATAGGTCTATAATTTTCAATATTGGACTTATCATCTTTTTTGTGAATGGGTCTAATGTGACCGTTTTTCCAGACATTAGGATAGTGACCTTGGCTGAGCGATTTGTTGAAAATTGTCGTCAAAGGAGAAGCTAGGGCAGAGGCACAATTGATAAGAAATAAGGGAGGGATTTTATCGGGACCAGCGCCTTTTCTTACATCTAAATTGGATATCTTGTTTAGCACAGTGTTGTAAGATAAACTACATTCAGTCAAATTTAATGGTGTTGAGTCTTCTTTTAATGGTGTATCGTTTATCAAGTTCGAGTCCTCAACATACACTTCACTAAAGAATCTAGCAAACAAGTTAGCAATGTCATTGTGATTATCAGCCATCATCTTGTTCAGAAACATTTTATTTGGACATTCTTGATTGTCATTGCTCAGTTTTCTTTTAAACCTCCAGAGCGATTTAGTGTCGACGGTTGTATCTTGTATATTTTGTATAAAGTTAAGGTAACATTTTTTAGATTGCACCTTACAATCATTTCTTAGGGCAGAAAACTTCAAATAATCATCAGTTTCCCCTGTAATTTTGAATCTTCTGTGTGCTATTTTTTTCTCAGATATAGTCTTTATCAAATCAGCAGTGAACCACGATGGGTACGTTGTTGTTTTGTATTCATTATAAGGAATGTATAGATTTATAGTTTCATTTACAATTTCATAAAAGCGGGTAACCATTAATTCAACATTATTATTTTGCAGGAAATCCCAGTTTTGATTAAACAAATATGAGTTGGCGTTGGTATAATCTCCATTTTTAAAATTGTGGGAAAAAACGGATCTGTTTTTCTTGTAATTCAGTGATGAAAGTATTTCTATATCTAGAGGAGGATGATATTTGTCAACATTTAAGAAGGCATCTGATGATCTTTCAACTATGATCTTTTTTCGGTCAGAAAATACAAGGTCCAAAAGTTTATCATTGCTATTAAAGACAAAGTTGTGTTGTTTTAAATTCATAAAATTTACGGTTTCCAATAATTCATTAGCACCATTGTTATTTTCAAGAATTGCAGATGGTTTGTCTTCATCCATAGACCATTCAATATTTGGAAGGTTGAAATCTCCGAATAAGACAAAAGTAGCGCGAGGATATTTTTTTGGAAGAGCCTCAAGCTCGCTGCAGACATTTTTATATATGTCTATGCTTGAGGAGGGTGGAATGTATACACATCCTATTATTAATGTTTCGGTTGTGGATTGTAATTTGATGTATATGTGTTCTATATTTTTCTGGTGTACCTTAATGTAGGTTGCAGGTATATTGTTTTTTACAGCTATAAGGACTCCTCCTCCCCTCTTTTTTGAACTTGTGAATTTGTCTCTATCCTTCCTGAAAACATTGTATTGATCCAGTCCTAGTTCAGAGTCTTTGATTGACTCGTCGAGCCACGTCTCTGTGAAGATGACTAATTGATATGATAGAGTTGGGATATGTTGTCGAATCTGTGATGTTTTTGATCTAATACTTCTCACATTTTGGTAAAAGACTTTCATGCTTGGGAGTTTTTTGAGTTAAGCTGTACTATTTTTGGTTCACCGTTGATGAATTTGACAGTTATGTTTTCATCGCCATTTTTCTTACGTGCATCAACCTCAGACCATAGTGCTTTTAAATGATTTCTCTGCATTAATGTCAAGTCCTTCTTTGATTTTATGCCCGGAGGAAGTTTGCGGCTGTTTCGCAAAAAACAAGTTACATCTTCGCTCTCTTTGAAAATCACCTTGATGGGTCTTGGTTTGTCTCTTTGCATGTATCCAAAACATGTATCCAAAATTTTGATTCGAAGGGAGAAATCACACTTGATTTTGATTTTTGTCTGTCCTAATAACATACAATATGTGCCGATGTAACGCAAACTAATGAGTGTGTGATTGTAGACATGCGTTTTAATAATAATAATAATATTAGGATGATTTATTTGGTGAGCGCTGTTTTTGTGTGTATCACACCTCAATAGCCCTCTGCGAGCTTGATCGTCGCTGTAAAAAGCGCCAATTATCAAGCAAGACCCAGTTGTTGTAACGTTGGATGGACCTTTCAGTGACCGGTCTTTGGTAAAGGCTTATGATTTTTTCAACTCAGCGAAGAGCACATTCGAAATATAAATGGTATATTTTTTGTACTCCGCCGGGATCCGAATCCACAACCTTCCATTTACGAGTCAAAAGTGTTGCCACTGGACTACGGACCGGTCCAATTGTTGAATATGAATCTAAAATGTAATTTATCTCTCCAACTTAGATAACAGATCTTGAATGTTTATAAACGCACCATGTTGAACCCAACGTGAATTGTGATGCCACACTTTTAATTTATTTCCCGGCGTATCCGAGACGAATTGTATTAATTCTAATTAATTGAAACGGAGATATTTACATTTGTACCGAAGGAAAAAAAAGGTCGAAATGAAAGAATTCGTCAGCTAATAGACAATCGCCCGAAACTCGCTGTTCTACTTTCTTTTGTTTTGCTTTTTTTTTCTCAAGACGCAATTCTGAAAGGAGATTTTTTTAAGGAAGCAATTCTGTCGGGTTGATTTTTTCAGAAAGTAATTCTACGAGAGAAGTTTTTTCCTCAATTTGAATTCAATATAAATGGCTAGAATGTTTGTGCGAAAGTAGAAAATAATGAATTGAAATGACTGTTTAAACATTCTTTAGTGTCTTTTTTTTCTTTTGTTTACAAGCTCATAAAATACCGATTGATTCGTTTTTTTGCTTGTATTATCAACCAGAAAACCATTACGCAATTTTTTTAAGTAATGTTTTGTTCTCAATTTTTTTCCCGTAATGTATAATTTGATGATGTGTGAACTTAATGAAATATTAAAATATGTGTCGAAGTCAAAAGTTTTATGAAAGGATTATTGCTTAATTTTTGGAATACATATGAGATAATTTTCCTTGGCATAAAGGTTGGTATGAGGCTGACCACCCATACTGTAAAATGAATGGTTCACTTTGCCAATGTCACCCCTGTTTTAGGGAAGGTCGGTAAAAGTTGCAGGGTTATGTTAATTTGAGGTTTGCTTTGTATTTGTGATTACACATTCAGCATTTTACACGTGTCTGCTTGTGGGCATGCATTTGATATGAGTTTTGAATGTTAACATATCTTTGCAACTTAGATTAAAGATAAAAAAATATTTATATTCAGCTCTGTAAAAAAAAATGGTAAAAACCAAGAAGCCGAAAAAAACGCGAGATTTGTTTTTCTTCTTTTAATTGATTTGTAAGCTCTATTTCGCAGTACTTTGAGGTGAACTAAAATAACATTAAACGAAAATTATTGTTTTTTAACGTTAATATTCTTGGATACAATCTAAAGCAGAGCTTAGCACAGTTAAATTTTTATTTTTTTCTGAAAGGTAGGAAAAAAATCGTATTCTTTTGACTAGCTACACTTCGGGTGTGTTTATCAAGCTTTTCGTTGTACTTTTTTTTTTGTTACTATTCGTGGAATATAGGACTGTCCTAAATGTAGACCAAATGTGTAGGCAGGACAATGTGTACACGAAATGTCCCATCAGGATTCGTAGGTGTCGTCATTATGTAACCCAATATTCCTCCAGCTCGCTGCTTCTTTATAACGTGCCCTGAAAAAGGAACAAACCTCAAAAGGTCCAGAGACTTTCCCGAGAGGGATAGCGGTAAGTATTAGGTAGTCAGTAAGTATTAGGTAGTAATAGTATTAGGTAGTAATATGTGTTTACAAGGTATATTATTTAATACGTAAATCCACTGAAATGGAATGTGTAAAATAACGTTTTTAGGTTATATTTCTAAGCATTTTATCACAATGCGATGTGTTCTACTAAAAAACAGCTAGATAATGAAATATGAGTTCCCTAACGTGAAAAAAAGTGTTTTATCAAAAATTGCTGCATCAAAAATAAGAAAAAAATCAAAAGCCAAGATTGAATCAAGACGTTTTTAATGTAATATTTATACTTCGTGGGTTTGGACGGACTCTACAATCATCGGACTTGAGCAAGACTTGCTTCCAGATCCCAAAAAGATCGATAAGGACAGTCTTTGGAGACCTTGATTTTTGCGCAGCGCTGCCCGCATATCTGAGTGAGTCTCACAGAGGCGGGCTTCAGAAGAAGCTTCAAGACGCACCTGTTTCCAGGATCACACCATGCCCCTCTGTGGGGATGGAGGGAGCCTCCGACTGAGGGAGGCGAGGGTTTGGAGAAAATAACACAACTGTGTACTCACACACGAAGCGCCTTTGAGGTGACTATGTATGTTCACGAAAAGGCGCTATAGATTTTTTTTGCATTTCATTTCATTTCATGATTTATGTGGTCACATTTAAATGATGTTAAACTAAAATGGCAAGACCTTACTTGCCTCAACAGATGTCTTGTCCTTGTGTATTTGTAGCAGATTGAAATATCAGCATGCTGTTAGATTATGCTAGTAAAGATTTATTCAGAAACTCATAAGAAAGTGAATCATTGTAGGCCGCTTATTTTTTGCTCACCCCGTGTGAATGAGGTGTTTACACTAAATGTCCAGAATATTTGTGGAAACTATGCTCTATTATTTAGTGGGATTTTCTAGGAAATAAAAGGGAATGAACGCTCCAAAGGACACGAAAATAATGTGACTAAAATGTTTTGAGAATCACAATTTACATGGACATAATTTATGTTTCTAGAGTATCACGGAATAAGCATAACCTGGAGTTTGTAAGCACTGTGGTAAGCACTGTTTTAATATTTTGTAAAATTAGGCTTTATTCAAAATCTACGGTACGTATACGTTTTTTAGGAGTGTGTTTTTACTAATTCTGTAACACTATTCTTTTCTCGGTCTTTCATATATACAGAAAAATTTAAACAGTGAATGTAAAAGAAGAAAATGTGCCTAAAGAGTGATAGATATGAATTAACTGAGAGAAGAAATCGTAGAGATATCGTCAGAATAAGAATAAGTGGAAGAGACTCTTCTGAGGTTCTGGCCACCCCTTGTGGAAGAGTGACAGCGTAACAACAAATATCTAAGAACATGCCATTTTTTGTAAAACCTTTATAAAAAAATCTAAAGAGTTTTTTATACGCTTTTACATAAAAAAAAAATACAAAACGTACATATTTGCAAAAATTTTTACAAATTGTGTTCAGGGTCTTCAAAGACTTGCCACTTCCACCAAGAAACAAATTGTAACAATTTCATCCTTTTTGTTTTCATTTTATATATGTACAAATACGCAATTACATGTTTTTTCTTTTATAATGATATCGCATTTGATCTTGTTTAAAGCTGCAAAAAAAGGTTCAAACGAAACAAAGCCTCAATACGTATACGCATCTCAAGTCAAGTGTAAGCACATCTGCAGTGATCCTACAAAATGAGATACCTTTCCCTCACCCTGATCAAGCGCTCTCCATGCTTTCTTTTCCCCTTTTTCTATTTTTGTTTTCTCGTACGCTTGCATCACTTCCAAATGGCCGACACCTGCTCCGTAAGGTCATAAAACAAGGAGAGCTCGTTATTGCGACAAGTCGGTGTCACAGGTTCGAATACCCTTTCTTTCAGCCCCTAGTATAAAACTGTCAGCTAAGACTCTTACCGATAAATGTATGAGAACTAAAACAGTTCCTCCGGTGAGTGTTTTAGAGTGCATATATTTTTGGTGAAACGCTTAAGGTTGAGTTTATACGTAACTGGAGTAGGGGGAGGTTGGTTTTTATGGTCTCGATAGTGATGATCGTTTAATTTTCTTCTCTTCGTTGAGTTTTATTGCTTTTCCGTTTGTTTGAGCTTAACCAACGCCTACTCTCGAGAAATTGACTTCTTTAATCTATTTGCAAAGCCAAATTAACATTTGAGTTTGATGCATCCAAATCAAGAACATTTTTTGTTCAAATTCTAGAAAAGGTAGAAACGTAAACAGAACCTATTGGTTTTATATGTAAAGGACTCTGGGAAGAGTAACTGGATGATGCTGTATATCTGGATATAATCTTTAATCTAAGTTGCAAAGACGTATTAAATTACATTTAAGACTCATATCATATGCATTTTCATTACAGAAACGAAACATATCGCGCTTACACATTCCGTATGTGGACTTACAACATAAAAACCCAATCTCAAATGAACATAAGCCCTGCTACTCTTGCCGACCTTCCTTGAAACAGGGGTGATATTGGCAATTAGAACAATTTTTACTGAATAGATGGTCAGCTTCATACCAACCTATTAGTCAAATAACTTTTTCTTTGACATGAGTCTAAAATCTTAATTGCAACACACAGAATTACACTTTATGCATGACCACAAGTAGACACATGTAAATGGTCGATTACGCATGCCCATGCGTACTCACAAAATATAAACCCAAATCTCAAATGAACATAATACCTTCAACCCTTGATGGTAACGAGATGAGTGGTTTCCAAAAGAGTGTATTTAATTGGTCTTTAACTAAAATACAATACTTGATAAGAAGATATCAACGAGCATTTCTTCTTACCTTCTTGATAAATAGTTAATCGTTTCATTCCATCCACCTAACCTTTGACTATCTTCCATCTCTATCTTCCTTCCCAATATCTAGAGTCGACTCCATGCGGCGTCCCTTTCCCGCTATCGGCGAGATTTATACATGGCCTCTCGATTGCGCAATAAAGGCGATCAGAGGGAAGAAAGGTTAGCGGCTAAACGCCTAAATATCTCATTGTAATTATCGCAATTGGAGCCTAATATCCGGGGTATAAGTGTTTTGCCCATTGCGTTGTATTTAACAAAATCTAATCTAAATCTAAGCTGCAAAGATATGTATCAATAGAGATTCATATTAAATGCATTCCCACAAGCAGACACGCATAACTTCGCGCTAACACATGCCGTATGTGGACCTACTTATTCCTATTTATTTTTACAGGTAAGGGGGCCGGCGTTACATCAACCACTTTAGTGAAGTAGGGGGTTTCCCAGCTCCCGAGGGGGCTGTGAATAAACACTATAATCTATAATGTAAGTTGCAAGGATATATTCATTTAAAGCTCTCAGATGTATGCCCACAAACCAACACGTGTAGTTCGCGCTTACAAATGCTGAATGCGTACTTACAAATAAAATCCATACCTCAAATAAACATAAGCCCCACACCTTTTGCCGACCTTCCCTGAAACAGGGGTGACATTGGCAAAGTGAACCATTTTTTACAGTATGAGTGGTCAGCCTCATACCAACCTATAAGTCAAGGAATCACCGAAACAGGAAATCATTTCTGACGCCCTCGGCGGGATTTGAACCCGAGCTTTCAGCATAGAATGCAAGCACTCTACCTACTGAGCTATCGACCGGACTAATACATAAGATGTAATCTTGAAACTTTGTTATGTAATGAAAGTACGGAATCAACTATTTAACTGTATTCAGATGTTACCACTGCCTGAAACACAAGTATGATTGGCAAAAGTTTATTATTTTTTAAGTACGGATAGTCAGCTCATATCAACCTAAAAGGCAACCAAAAATAAAACATTTTTTAAAACGACTTTTCCAAAATACTGCACGTCAAAGGCTTATTTTTTTAATTCCAAATAAATGAACTTTTACATCCCGAGAGAAAAAGGTTTCATATTTTATTTCAGAATTCAATTAAAAAGATCTATAGAAGCAAATTTTCTATGGATTGAGAAAATGCCAGCATTGCTAATTAAACATTGGAATTTTAACGTCAACAATAATAATTATATTGGCATGCTTTGCGGAAATTTGTGTCAAAGCAAAATGTTGTACCCCAAGCGTCTAACTTCACGTAGAGTTCCACAAAAATATATAAAAACTAGAACTCTCAATTGAGGCGCTGCTTTGGTAATCGTACTTATTTTGACAAACGCTTTTGTTGAGTTTGAATGTTCGGTGCGGTACTTGAAGCACTGACCTATTTTAGTGGAGCGGCTTCAAGGTTGTACAAGTGAAATGGGTCACTGAGCGATTGTACACACACAAATACTGGGTAATTAGAACAAGAGAAATCTCTTGGATACTGGCTTGAATAGGGGCTGAAATTATGAATTCTATTAATGTAAATGAAGCTGTTAAAGTCAGACATAGAAAACTCGTTTTAATTAATTTACGGAATCACTATTATTTTATTTTATTTTTGGTTTACACATTGAAAGTCTATTGTGTTTTTAGAAATTGAACAATTGTGCTGCTGAAGATGTTTTATCAAGCAAAAATGTTTAAGTAAAAAAATAAATAAAAAGTGAACTAAAACAGTGTTTTTCTGACAACATAAAAACACAATCTCAAATCAACCTGAACCCTACAACTCTTGCTGATTGACAGTTGCCAAGTTAACCATTTCGTAAAGAATGGGAGGTCAGCCTCACACCACACTTTAGTTAAGGAATAAAAAATGTATAATAGTACAAATTAAAATTAAAAAAATCATTTTCTTTGCTTAGGATAATCAACATGATCGAAAACGTTATTTATTATTAATTATTAATCATGATGTCTCAGGGAAGGCAAGAGTTGTTTTTCCATTTGGGATTTGGTTTTTGTGTTGTAGGTTCACATGCGGCATGTGCAAGCGCGAACGTGTACGTGTCTGGCTGTAAAAATGCATGTAATGTGAATCTCCAATGTAACATATCTTTGCAACTTAGATTAGATTAGATTAGAAAATAAAATTAATATGATTGTGAAAATAAAACATTGTTGTATAAGAATTTTCCAAGTGCTAGGTAGAATTCATTCAATAAGAATTTTCACAGTGTCAATACACAGACCATATAAAATTTAAAAAAAATCTATTAACAATACACCTATTAAGAGCACGTACTTTTTTTTTGGTACTTACATATACATTTTCTTTTTTATCCTCTATCTCTGTATTTAATCCTACGCTTAGGGGAAGAAATCCATCCAATTAATACAATTTTTCATTCTGTCCTTGTAAGTAGGTTCCCTTTCTTCCATCCCCTACACAGCATAAAGCTTTACGTGTAAACTAAACCATAGCGTTTTAACAAAAATTGAGTCTAAACTAAAACGCTCGTAGAACCCGCTGTTTATAATTTGTTACATTTTTTGTAAACTCTACGGTTGAGTTTTAAGGAGTGGTTTTATTCTCGAAGCTGAGACAACGCGTCTCCTATAATTTATATTTTGTCCCTTAACTGTCGATCGAGTTTCCAGTCTTCCCTTTTTCCTAGCGCGATTCGCTGACCGTCTCCCCGGGTAGAAACGTGCCGAGAAAGTAAAATACTTGAGTGTGCACAGTGCCTGTATAAAGAATAAGACGCAGCGACTAAGCTATCTTAAATCTTGTACAAATTTAAAAAATCTCTAAAATGTATATACGAGTACTTTTCGGGTATTTGATGAAGCCTTATAGGAGAACTCACATTATTCAGAACGTTTCGTTAGCTTCGTAGACAACTTACGAGGCATCTTTTCTGCACAAGATTAAAGAAGAAGGATTTTCACACAGAACGGGTGCCTCGAGAGTAATTTAAGTTCTTCCACAACGTTTCGTCAAATATCCAAAAAGTGCAATTAATTTGACAATTTCCATCAATTTGGGAATTCGTGAAGACGTCTAACGACCTCAGCTCCAGTTTAATTTTTGCAGTTTTTGTCATCTGTAATAAGTTTTAAAGATATATTAACACCTTTTCAGGTGTTAAAATTCATGTACATAGTCCATTATGAAAGTAATGAGCATGATTTTATTGTGACGCGACTATCCATTGTAGCGGAGAGAAAGGGGTGGGAAATGTGGTGGATTGTCTGCCCTTACCATGCAGGTGGTTGCCAGTGTGCTCCGAGCAGTCTGAGTGGAAAGACGTACCTCCACGTGAAGTGTGTTTTTCGACTTTGTAACACGGTGTGATGGAGCGTTCGCTAGAACAGCGATACGCAATCAAGTTTTGTGTGCGCCTTGGAAAAAATGCAACCAAAACATTCCAGATGCTTCAAAAAGCCTTTGAGAAGGACTGTATTTCAAGGTCACAGTCCGGGAAATGGCACAAGGCGTTCAAAGAGGGCCGGGAGGAGATTGCCGACGAACCACGTTCTGGACGCCCAACGACGGCCAGAACCAACGAAAACGTGGATCGTGTGCAAGAAGTTTTGAGTTTCGATTGAGCATCCAGCAAATCGCTGACACCTTAAACATGTGCACATTTGCGGTACATGGAATAGTGACCGAGGATCTGCAAATGCGCAAGGTCTATGCGAAGTTGGTGCTGAAAGTGTTGACGCCTGACCAGGCTCCTCCATGATAATGCCCCCAGCTACACGGCCTTCATCATCTCCAAATTCTTGACCCAGAGCAACACTCCCGCAGCCCCTTTACAGTCCCGATTTGGCTCCGTGCGATTTTTTTTTGTTTCCCTGACTGAATAGGGAACTGAAAGGTAAGCATTGGGAGACACGTCTCCGCAAGTGTATTAATGCGGGGGGAGAGTATTTTGAAGAATATTAATAATTTTTACCGTTACAATGAATTAATCTATTTTTCCCAGAAAATGCTCATTACTTTTATAATGGACCCTGTAAATTCACTTTTATGCATGCTGCATGTGAAGTGTGTACTTACAAAATACTACGCAGTATTATAAATAGGGTATATATAAATATAAACCCGCAACTTCTGACGACTCTCCTTGAAATATGGGTGACTCAAAAGTGAACCAATTTGTACAATAACAATCAAAGTGAAGAAAAAAATATTTGAAGTTACATAAAAAGCAAAAAATAAATGAATAGCATAAGACTGGAAAATGGAAATAAAACAATGAAATGAAAACAGGCTTTAAATCTTTGATTCAATAATTTGAGCGATTAATGACTTGTACCTACCTTGATATTTTTTTTGAAAAACATTATCCACCAAGCAGTACAATTCATTAAATAAATGTTATCCTTTTTAATCAAGTTACTGAAAGATGTTTTTTCTCAGTGGTTAGGAATATGGCCACAGATTTTATATTACATTTTCTTTTTTCAGCTATCTATCGATTGGCTGGATTCCCCAGACGTCTTTGATGAACTGAGTTGAGAAACGAACCTGAATTTTGCAATCAGAGCGCCTGGAGGAGAGATAACAGACCCTGGCTGCTGCTGTTGGTTTCTCTTTATTATTTTTATTAGGAGATTATTAGATTCCCACCGACACCCTGAGTCTTTTATTTTGTTCCCGTAAAGGTTAAATTATAGAAACGATTTGATGATGTATGTCCTATACGAGTATGATGAAAAAAAAGGGAAACACAATGATTTTTGTAAATAGTATAAAAAACTGTAAAAGTCAATATTTAGTTGAAAATTAAGGTAGACGTTGTTTATTGTTAAAATTATACCATATCTAATAATACTTTATTTATTAGTGATTATTCTGAGAGTGTTATTAAAAATATTCATTAAACAGTTGATCCACGGATCATCGATTATTATCATAAAAACATTGGTGAGTGAACCCTTTTTATGCATTCTTTTTCATTGTATAAATTCTAGTAACTTTGTATTTGTATGGATTATTCTTGTTCAATTTCGCACACTTTCTAACTTAATTTTTCTGATTGCTTTGAAGATTTTAGTTTATCTGGAGATGGCCCAGAGGCTGCAACCGGTCAAAACTCATTATTTGTTCAACATTAACAATTAACATATTAGTAGAATAAAATAATGTTTTGTTTTCATGTTTCTTTTTTTTTATTGGTGAGTATTTTTGTGATGTCCAAAATCGATTACTATTCTACACTAGGTATATGAAAAAAAATAAACAAAACCCAAAAAAATATGATTTGAAGTATTGTCTTGAAATATAATAAGAATCGATAATAAACATACATACAGAGAGGTAGAGCCATGGTAATGAATATGAATATGAATGAAGTTGTTGACTTACGCGGAGCACTTGTCAGTAGAAAGCGCTTGGGCTAGCAGCATGCTGAGCATGACCACCAGCCCGCACAGCGCGCATCCTGTAGGAGACATCTCCCTCACTGCATGGTAGCCCAACTGCACGGGTGAAGTGGGGACCTGGAACAAGATAAAAAGAGACAAATTAGTACCAAGTGTAGTCGGAAATCTAGCGGCACTCTCGTCAACCTTCTTATCAATTAGCGGAGACACACTTCACAATGATTGTGGTGCTATTTCCAAAAATAGATTTTTAAGTAGTCTTTTAGAGAATGAGAACAACTTATATTTTGAATGTCTGGTGTATTTTTTGCCATCTTCTATGACACTTGTTGTAGTGCCGCAGAGGTGTACGAGCTTGGTCGTCGCTACAAAGCGCCAATACTCAAGCAAGACCCAGTTGCTGTAAGGCTGGATGGACCTTTGGTGACCGGTCATTGGTAAAGGTTTATGAATTTTTCAACCCAGCGAAGAGCACATTCAAAATATAAATGGTATATTTTTGTGCTCCGCCGGGATCCGAATCCACAACCTTCCATTTACGAGTCCGAAGTGTTGCCACTACGGACTACGGACCGGTCCAAGATTATTAACTTTAACTAGGATTCAGAACTAGGTCCAATCTTTGTTACCATTGGTCGTATAGAGTAGGGCGTGTTTTTTCTGTACTTGTAAAACGTGTTGTATTATTTATACTGTATCTACTCCTAAACATCACGTAAACTCAACTCAGTTGCGTAAATTCAAAACAAATAATGAATACTTTATCACTCTCTAGGAGTGCTGTTGTAAATTCCATACATTTAAGATTCACGCAATTGAGGTGAGATTGACGCAATATTTTATACTTACTCGTAAAAAATATGGCCCTCTTAAATCATAGCAACATTTTGACCATTACTAACAGAAGAAAAGAAACAGGTGGGGAGGCTATATCTGCAAGAGTCATTAAATGACTCGCACACATCGTAGCTAATGAAATGCCAATATAGGTTAACCCCGTACTTTTATGTGATAGCCTACGTCAAAGGGACTTGACAAGACATATAAGGGAAATAAATTAATTGTGTATTTTGACAGATATATAAATTTTACACTAAAAAAAAAAAAAAAAAAACCCTGTCAAACAACTAAAAATCTAATCACCTTTTCACATATTTTGTTATACAAAACCGTTTCATAAGCCATGGGGCTTAATTTTATTTTTTGTCTAATTTCAAATTTAAAATACAATATTTTATTATAAACGCAGAGGCGTAGCTTTACGGCATTTAGATGTTAACAAGCCATGTTTATTGTGGAATGACCTTTTGTGAAATCGTCACCTCTGTAATTTTTTTATTACCCGCCTTGAAATAAAGGAGCGCTGTCTACCAAAAAGCCCAGACTTTAATGACTGAAAAAGTATGCCGGGCCATTATTCCGGTAGCGCCAGGGCTATTTAGGGCGGCTTTAATGGTTGGGAAATTTTAAACAAATGAATTATTTTGTAATTTTTATAATTTTATGCATACCGCAATAATAATAATTATTTATTTATGCGTTAAGCTTGAATTACTTTGAAATATTACGTTGACGTAAAAGTAAATGTTTGTAAAGTCAACTATAATCTTTAATTTGTTTTACTAAGTAACATATTATTAAGTGTGTTATTAAAATAATTGCTTTCGTTTCCATATAGTAATCTTATTTCTAAAAAAAAAATCCGCCACCTTTGATTTTAAAAGACTCCAGTAGGTACTCCGATTATACAAAATGCGTAATTATCACCTCGATTGCGTAAATCAATAATGTATGGAATATACATCGGCCCTCCTAGAGAATCATTTAGTTATCATACATTTTTTAGATTTACGCAATTCTTTGAGGTTAGTATGAGGCTGACCACCCATACTGTAAAAAATTGTTCACTTTTTCAATGTCACTCGTGTTTCAGGGAAGGTCGGCAAGAGTTTCAGGTGTAATGTTCATATGAGATTGGGTTTTTGTGTTGTAAGTCCACATGCGGCATGTGCTAGCGCGAACGTGTCTGCTTATGGGATTGCATTTAATATGAATCTTAAGTGAAATACATCTTAACAACTTAGATTATAGGTTTTATAAATAGATGCCAAACACGTTTGTATTGATAACGTTGTAATTATTTTCTAACACACAATTTACATAAGAGATAATGTTTATCAATGTTGAGAAAATAAACGGCAAGCAATTAACTCCATTAATTAATTCAACTTTTATATCCTGCCGCAATGACGAGAGGCCAGCAAATATTTTATCCGAATTCCAAATTATGTTATTCAAACAAGAAGAAATAACCAGCGGTCGTTTTTTTTCCATTTCCCCTTGTTCTTTGTGTATTTTTAAAACCCCATTTCAGTGGTACTGTTTCAATTAAGAATTCTTATTTATTCAGAGTATTATTTTAGGTTTTGAATTTCATTTTTTTTTTGCAATTTATTTTTACATCTTTTTTTGTACCTACCTTTTATAGTAAGATCAGATCTCGTAAAATTGAAATGAGTATTTCTTTCCGTTCTCATATTTTTTTTCGGAAACATTTACAAAATTATGGTCAAGAGTTGCTTTCCAGGATCTGTTACCGTGGTCTGTTAGAGCTTCTAGACGTTTCACCTATGTTCGCGATGGGCTTCTTTAGCGTGAATGTGAAAAGATAATGCTGATGAAACAAAAAATAATAATCACAGGAAATGCCGCTAAAGAGTATTACAAGTTTTTCGCAAGTGCGTGCAATGTGCATCCCATACAGGCACATGCGCCTTATAGGTAGGCAATATATGGTAAAAAAACAACATTTGAGCTTGGTATTCAGATTTATAATTCCAAATTTAAGTTCACTTGGAGTCGAAGTTAGCACTTCAGTAAATTTCAAATGGGCTATATTAAAGGAGTGGGAGAAAATATTTATTCTGAAATGTATTTGCCTATACCCTATGCATGCGCCTGGTTCTCCATTACGTTCTGCACAATGCTTTTTTGCCAGGGCTACGTCAAGAGTCTGTGTCATTAAGGTCCTCAGCAACCGTAAGAAAAAAATAATTCAACTTCAAAAATACTGAATTTTCTTGCCGAATGGTTACCAAAAGAGAGGGTGGAATTTAAGTTGTGTCTCACTGTACATAGGGCCCTGAACGGCACTGCACCCCCATGTCTCGCTGAGCTATGCTCTGTCGATGGGACTTCAAAAAGACCACTACGCTCTGCCCTTACTGCTGTCAACAAGGTTATAGTGCCCAATAGAGCAAACACATCAAACTTTGCAGACAGAAGCTTTGCGGTGGCCGGGCCGGTGGCCTGGAACAATTTACCCATCGGTGTTCGCGCGAACCAGCCTACCACCACCTTCAGAAAGGAACTGAAGACACTCCTTTTATCGAGAAGCCATGGCGCTCTTGAGATGGTCCTGGACCATTAAATGGCGCCACAGGAAAGAAATCATCCATCATCATCATCATCATCATCAAAAGGGTTGAAACGAGCAGAACCTATTCACAGTTGAAATGATCGTAATTTGAAGTGGCTGGTGATATCGATAACAAAATATAGAGAAACATACAGCTTATAAAACTGATCAGGTGAAGTCACATTTTTTTATTCTTTGAATATGTGTACCTACATGTTAGGGGCATCGATGACATACTTTTTAAGAAAACACGTCTTTACCCACTTTTTGGAACAAAATTATATATTCATTGTAAATGCACTGGTATTTGTGAACAAAGCAAATCGTTTTTTACAGTGTGGATGTCTTGCTTCACATCAACCCAGAAGTCAGTAATTCAGAAAGTATTTCTTAGGAACAAAATAATAAATTCGTAATTAATTTATTGAAATTTTAATTTACATAATTTAGGCACTTTAAATTTAGCTACGGAAAGTTTTGTGTTATTTCAGGGCTGTCAAAACATGAAGAGTGTAAACACCGAGCGTGTACATAATTTACCCGCAAACAGGTGTGTGGGACAGCCCTAGGTATTTACCACGTGTATTTCGTATAGGGCAGGCAGGGGCGGAGACAGACAGGAAATGAGAAAGTGTACCTTTTTTATACTTTTTGAAAAGGTAAAAAACTATTCGGTACGAAGTAAATATAGTTGCTGAAAAAGCTCTGCTAAATGTCGTCATTTCAAAAAAAAAATACCACAACTAACCTGTGTATACTCGTATGTTTGTAATTTAATTACTTACTGTTACTATTGCCCCCAATGGGGTCGCGGGTTGGATTTTATTTATTTTCCAATCAAAGCTTCCTTGACTTATAGGTTGGTATGCGGCTGACCACCCATACTGTAAAAAATGGTTCACTTTTCCAATGTCACCCCTGTTTCAGGGAACGACGGCAAGAGTTGCAGGGCTTATGTTCATTTGAGATTGGGTTTTTATAATGTAGGTCCACATGCAGCATGTGTAAGCGCGAAATTATACATGTCTGCTTGTGGGAATGCATTTAATATAAATTTTAAATGATATATATCCTTGCAGCTTAGATTAGACTAGATTAGAAAGCCAGCTTAAGCCCCTTCACTTCAAGTGGAAGTTTCCCAGCTTTCAAAGAGCACTGGTTTTGATTTCTCATGAAGGCGGATTAAATCTTTTTGTTTTTTTTTGTTGTTTTAAATACACTCTTAAATAGGAAATTATTTCTGACACCCTTGGTAGGCCTCAAACCCTAGTAAGCATTCTATGAACTGATCTATGGACTGAACGTCATCAATTAAATAAAATTAAATGTACGAGTATGTATGTTTATCCTTTATGGACTCCTAAACTATTATACCGATTACGATGAAACTTACATGAGTTATTGTGTACCTACATACCCACTTAGGCTTCAGTATAAAAAACTGCAGCAATACAGGAAATAGAAGCATAAAATATATTCTTCAACTGTGTTCACCTAATGATAGCTCTAAAAACGTGGTTCAATTTTTCCAATGAACTTACAGTAACCAGGCTTAACCACCACAAGGGGTGGCAGGGTGCAGCTAGTGTTATACTATTTAAAAAATATTTCTTCATAATTACGAAAAAAATATATTCCTTGTATACTAACATTCTTGGACCGGTTCGTAGTCCAGTAGCAACACTTCGGACTCGTAAATGGAAGGTTGTGGATTCGAATCCCTGCGGAGCACAAAAATATACCATTTATATTTCCAAATGTGCTCTTCGCTGTGTTGAAAAATTCATAAACCTTTACCTAAGACCGGTCACTGAAAGGTCCATCCGTTATCTTTGGGTCCATCCAACCTTACTACAACTGGGTCTTGCTTGAGAATTGGCGCTTTCTACAGTGATGACCAAGCTCGCAGAGGGCTCTTGAAGTGTGATACACACAAAAACAGAGCTCACCAAGTAAATCATCTCATATTATTATAATATTTTTAAGGGTTCGGTGGTTTACACAGTGAATATTAATTAAATAAAACACAGTTTCAATTCACTTTTATATTATTTTTATTTTGTCTAACGTTTTCGCCTACAAGGTCCTGATGATGCCTTGTAGGCAAAAACGTTAGACAAAATTGAATGAATATAAAAGTGAATTTAAACTGTGTATTTTTTAATTAATATCATATTATTATTATTAACTTAATTTTGCACTTTCAGTTGTATTTCAAACTACATCGCAAAAGTGATTAAATGATAAAAGTTGTTTTCACAAAATGAAATAGAGCTTTTAAAAAGTTACAAATCCATCCATCTCTGCCGGGGCACTGAATAAAAGCGTATTCACAAGTGTTTCATGTAGGTTCACAATATGTGCATACGTTTGTATGTGAAAGCTTCGCGAGGGAAATCCTGCAGAACCTCTGAAGGCTTTTAATGAGGACCTAGAGGAAAGCTCGGAAAGAGTGCCTTCATTATAAAGCAACCTTGAACTCTTGCAAATTGTTGTGAAAGCTCGAGCAACGACAACCCTTTTAGTTTTTTTTACTACAGAATGGAATCGTTTAATGTAGTGGAAGGAACTTGGTAAATGGTAAATTTTGCTTTTTTTACTTTTTTTGTTTTTGAAAAAGTTTCCATTCAGACATCGATAGATTATTTTTTGTGATTATCAATTTTATTTTTGAAATCTCGCTCCAGTTTTGACAATCTCTCTGTAACTTTGTCAAGATAACAGTAAGGGTGGCCACAGTCTCTGTAGCGTCGACTCCACCTAGCACACCTTTTTCAGTTAATTCATATCCAGCACCATTTTCATACACTTTTTTCATTCTAATTTTCGCTAATGAGTATTTACTAACACTAACACAATATTATTAACACGTTATCTATGCACACTTCAATCAAATTTTTAGCGGGTAACCACACGATCGTTTTTTAATTCAAGTTTAATCAGTTTTATTTAAAACTTTTTTTTTTTATTCATTAGTTTTTATAATGTTTCCAGATATATTTTTCAATACTCTCAAGCACAGTTTTTACTTGGTACTTGGTTTTAAACTTCACACCGACACCATTGTTACGTTTTTCCTGGGTTCTTTAAATTAAAACACAAGTTCAACACAAGTTTTTTTACACAGACTTTCTTACAATAGATTTATTTTAACAGACTTATTTTAACAGATTTATTTTAACACACTTATTTATTTCGTACAGATTACATTTATTTTACACCATATTGGTCGCCCTAGTAACTAGATATTCCTCTGTGTGAGTGCTCCGTAAGACTCACTCGCTCAAGCCGATTGTCGCCCTTCTTATAGCGGAACCTAGGGGCCATTCCAGCCTGCCCTAGAAAGTTCCACTACCACACTTGTATAGACGATTCTGGACATATTTATTTCATGAAGAGTCCATTTCCTACCTACATACACACCTTACAATTACAATCGTCTGGGCCAGAACATTCTCTCAAAACACACGTACACCAATAAGCATCTACCAGTGTATTTCGTTACAATATTATTAACTCTGTGCATCCCATACTTTTACAGTTTTACCATTCCAATAAAATTATATTTATTTAGTCTTCGCTTTCCTCTTTTTTGTGTTAAATTTTCCCTTTACATTCACTTTTTTACATAGACAATTTTTCATCATCCATTATTTCTACATGACTCTCTGTCTTAACCTGCTTACCTCGATGGTTCCTTTACTTCCAGGACTTTCAATATTACACTACAATATTGTATATCTAGCCTTTTCTTTTTTTGATTTATCGACTCTATGTCCGGTCGATAGCTCAGTTGGTAGAGTGCTTGCATTCTACCCCGTGAGCTCGGGTTCGAATCCCACCGAGGAGGGTCTCAGAAATGATTTCCAATTTCGGTGTGTATTTAAAACCCCATTATATAAATACCGGCGAGGTTTACTCAGCCTTTACAAGAAATGAGTACCAGCCCCCTCGGGAGCTGGGAAATTCCCACTTCAACTGAAGTGGTTGGCGTAAGGCCGGCCCCCTTACCTGTAAAAATAAATAGGTTCAACGCGCCACATGCGACCCCTTCGGGGATAACGCGGCAAGAAGTTACACTATATGTGTAGCTTAGTTGCGTTTTTGCGTTGCGACTAGTACAAACGTTTCTAAACTAATAAAGTATTTGCCGCGTTTTCACCGAAGGGGTCGCATGTGGCGGGTGGAGAATATTATTTTAACAGGGAAGGGACCAGATTCAGTTGAAGTGGGGGTTTCTCAGCTCCCAATTGGTTTGGTACTCATTTCTTTTTAGGGCTGAATAAACCTTGTCAATATTCTATTTTGGGCTTGAAATAAATACTGAAACGGGAAATCATTTGTCAACCTTTTTTCAGTGGGATTCGCGCCCGGGCTATCGGTATGGATTCAAGCACTCTACCAACTTAGCTATCTACCGGATGGACTAAAGACAATATAAATCTTCTTTATATTTGTTAAAGTTATACTCTATTGTATTCCGCCAATTTTAGGGCTCTGTCTTATTTAACCAAGCTTTTGGACGGCCCATCAAAGAATGTTGTTAATAATTAATGGTTCTAATATGAAAAATGAGATCCATTAAGGAAAACTCTTCGTTAGCCGGAAATTTTCCTACGGATATTCAATTTCATTCATAAACAGCGCCCGGCGTTCAATTTTTGCGAAACCCTTTTGATCCCCTTCGCTGTTTTGTCCAAGTCTGAAAATGCGTAAGATTTCTTTTTTTTTCTTTATTAAATGTAAACAATTTTCCTCAGGCTTTAAGATATTCAAAATACTGTTTTATTGTAAAAAAAGTCTTATTTGGGTTTTACGTATTTTAAGGCTTTTGTATTATTTGATTTCTGTCTAAATGATAAAGTTAACAATAATATTTTGTTGTGCTTGGTCATTTTACCAACCTTCATATTTAACCTAACCAAAAACAGGCATGTACTCGTATATTGTGATTTAAAAAGTCATAACATTTAATTCAATGAATTATATTATATTATCAATACATAGTAAACCAATTACCTTTATACATATATTCAGGATCAAAGCTTTCGGTAAGGGGGCCCCAAAACAGACTTCTTTTAATTTCAAACACGCTACTCAACGTTTGACTGTTTTAATTTGAAATGCAATTTTTCAATTGTTTACCTTCAATAGCTTACACTATTGCATGTATACAATGCTTGCCCATACTTTTACTATTATAAAGTTTTTTTTTTAATAATATTTTCTAGTAAATACCAAAAAAAAAAACTCATTGTAACGCTGCATATTTTCTACTTCAGACATATTTTTCTAGTCTAGTTATCCTATCCTTATCCCAAGTATATTATATCATAACGTGTTAACGGTGGTAACTCAACCTTAGAGGTATTAAATTTTTTTTTTTTTTTTTTAATTAAATTTAAAAAATTGAAATAGCAGAAGCAGCATCTCTAGTGAGTGTTTTAATTTACATATTTTTTTCGAAAACCACTATGGTTGAGTGTAAACGTAAATTTGAAGCCTTGTACTCCATAATACATGCTTTTAAGCTCATAAAATGATAGCGTTATTCTATAATACATTTAAATTAAAGCACAGAATCTTTGATCGTATATAAATGGGTGGCATAAACGATTCTTGCATGTTCTCGAACATGGTAGAGACTTCCACTAGGATTGTTCGACACTACCCCAGATTGTTCGACACACACCAACGTGCCTAGCCTCACGTACGAGATCATACCGACTGCTCCAAGGAAGAAGGAAGTAACTCTGAAATTGAGGTTGTTGACTTATTTCCTTTTCTGAAGGTAACATTTCATTATCTTCATTCCAAGATGACAGCCGGGTCTCTATCTCTTTTAAATTGGTTAATAAATTAATGTAAAAAATAGTTTAGGCATGGAATAAATAACATTCATTTGGCTTTTCTGCAAAACTATATTTTTTGACTTAGTGCTGTCTTCCTTGGAGCAGTCGATACTTTTGTAACAATACAAAGAAAGCTAATTTTTGGTGAGTGTTGAATTTTCTCACACATTTTTGAGAAAACTCTACGCTTGCGTTTTAACGTAACGTTTCATGGTTTAGGGCTGGTATGAGGCTGGATAATCCTGTTGTTGGTGCATCATACATTATGCATGCACCCCGCCCAGGAGCCTTCATCCCTTCTCTGACAAACGAGGGGAGAAAAATAAACTCATTTAAATACACGCCGGGGCACGACAAGCGGCTGAATGTGAGAAATTATAAACGCAATTATTGTGAATGCTGTGGAACGAACAAACTGTCTTAATTGCATACGAAATGTATTTGAATTGCATATTTTTTCGTCTGCTCAAACACACCTAGTATCCTTTAGTAATTGAAGCTACGGGTGGATACACCGTTCCCTTTGTCTTATAGACCGTGCGCCAGAGGGAGTTGAGTGTGAAAAATATGAGGACCGCATTCTGTGAACAGTTTTAAACTCAGAAAAGCTTGCAGATTATGGTTCTGAATGTTGCCAGGACGTTTTCTGGTCCAATTTTTTTTTATACCCCATCCCCTTGGATATTAAGGATATGTACTGAGCCAATTCCTTACAACAATGTAAATCTTTGTTTTATTGAAAATATACAATTGTTTCTTATGATTAAAGGTTACAAAAAATGTTCCAGATCTTTTTCTCTACATGCAATAATAATATGAATACAACATTCAATAAAATCTTAAAACTATAGATATGCTACGCTACAATATATCAAAATCTGCTTTTTCGTTTTTTTTTTTTTTAATTCTTGATTATTTTTTTGTTTTTTATGTCTATTGAGTAGCTATATGTACCTTTAATCATAAGAAACAATTGTATAATAATAATATCAGGCTAATTTATTTTATAAATATTTAAAAATATAAATGGTAAAACATTGTTTTAATTCACTTTATTTTATTTGTTTATGCTCGAGAATATTTTCGCCTAATGAGGCATCTTCAAGAGCAGAATGGTTACAAATATATTTTTATAAAATAATTTTCAAAAAAATATATTTTTTTTTGCAACACGGAAAGCGCGGTCTCCGAAATTTGTACGAATCTGACGGCGTGGCTGAACCAAATTGACTACTTCATCGCCCGCGGATCTGAGTGTCTGCCTCCTTACACCCATCTCAACAGGCAACATCATGTCAGTCAAATAAGGTGGAGCCAAGCCATTGATGGCTTTATATACCATCACACAAACACGGTAGACCACCCTCTCCGGGAAACGAAGCCAATGTAGTGTTTTTAACAGCGGAGTGATGTGAGCGAATTTGGGTATCCCGAATATGAGTCTTGCTGCCGAATTCAACACAGATTGAAAGCGATTGAACTGCTTCTTCGGCTGACCACTATAAAGCGTCGAACAATAGTCAATCCGAGACACCACAAACGCGCCCACTAGGGTCTTGACTGCATCTGACGGTAAACACTTTCTAATAGCCTTAATTTGGCGTAGTGAAAAAAAATAAGAAGCTATTGTGGCATCTATTTGCCTCTCCAGTGTCAGATTCCGATCCAGTAAGACTCCTAGAAGTCTCACTGAATCAGAAGGCTGGATTAGCTTACCTCCTATGGATAGTGGTACTCTGTTCACTAATAGGTGATCACGCCTAGATATATTTTCAATAAAACAAAGATTAACATTGTTGTAAGGAATTGGCTCATTACATTTCCTTGATATCCAAGGGGATGGGGTATAAAATAAATTGGACCAGAAAACGTCCTGGCAACATTCAGAACCATAATCTGCAAGCTTTTTTGAGTTCAAAACTGTTCACAGAATTCAGTCCTCATATTTTGCACACTCAACTCCCTTTGGTGCCTGCACTATTATGTCTATCAGAGGTAATTTCACATAAGCAATGTTTGTATGTGTACTGGACCAATGTGTCTTATGAAAACTTTAAATTAATTTTTCAAATATTTAAAACACCTTTCGCATTATCGTGTTTTACGTTTATTTCTTAGCTAAGATTGTGTAGAATGTGATTCTCAAGACAATACCATTGAAAGGTCATATTTGAATCAAATGATAGATAAGTCAAACAAACACTGGAACTACGACACATCAAACTGACCGCAGTGAAAATTGACATCTTTTAAAACATCATTTGTTGTAGTTTAATGTGAGAATCGCTGAATCGCTGAAATTTAAGAAGTATTTCATTGAAGAAAAACAAATTAATTCCAATTGATTTTCTTTAGGTGTTTGGAGGCCGCAAAGTCATAACAGCGCCCTTTATCTTCAGCAAAATTAATATTATATTCATTAAGACCGGTCGATAGCTTAGTTGATAGAGTGCTTGCATTCCGTGCTGAGAGCCCAGGTTCGGTGTACTAGCATATTTTAGGTGGCGCTCCTTGTAGAATTGTTGGCTGACCACAATGGGACTTACATAAAAATCACATTCGTAACGTCACACGGCCGGGTTACTAGGGCTAAATAATAATTCATTATTAGGTGCAAAGGTTGGTTACTTGACTGGTTCATAGTCTAGTGATTAACGCTACAGATTTGTAATCGGAATATTGTGAGTTCGATTCACGGTGGAGTATAAAACTAATATCATTCGATTTTATAAATACTCTCTGTACTGGTTTTATAAAATGTATGTAAATTTACCACAGACCGGTGACGAAAAATCCATTCTCAGCCTTACAATAATTGGCTATTGCTTGAAAATTTATGCTTTCCTTCTTACCTTCTATGATCTAAGTTGCAAAGATATTTTACATTTTGAATTTATATTAAATGCATGCCTACAAGCAGACATGTATAAATTCGCGCTTACACTTGCCACATGTAGGCTTACAACGTACAAACCCATATCTCAAATGAACAAAAGCTCTGCAACTGTTGACGACACTCTTGCCAATCTTGCCTGAAACAAGGTAGACATATACCTATTAAATATTTTCTAAATTTCAGCCATAAATGTAAGCCATTAATATCAAAACATGTACATCGTAGTATTTACAAGTTTATTGATAATTCATAAGCGAGGCTAAGTTGCGCCAAGTTTGGTTTGGCGGGAGCCACAGACCCTATTGCGCTTTTAGGGTAGGGTACACCAAGTCACAAAGTCGCCCCGAGGTTAGGGTCGGACTAGCGGGGGACTAACAAACCCGCACGGCGGAGATCAAACTTGGTCGAGCGGACGGAGTGAGACCCTAAAGGCTGGGGTCGTTTTACTATTAAGAGAATGTGTGTAATAAGTTTGAATGCTATGTATGTTAACATAATATGGAAGGATGTTTCAGTGGTTCAAATTTTGTCTTAGCAATGTTTGCAATTTTTAAACCGGTCTTAGACAACTTTTAGTACCTAAAAAATTGTTTGAGTCTGGTTTTGAGTTTTTAATTAAGAGTAATCTCAAGGAAGAAGGCTGATTTTTTTTAATGGACGTAATAATTTATTTCTTGACTTGTATTGTCCGGTCGATAGCTCAGTTGGTAGAGTGCTTGCATTCCATGCCGTGAGCTCGGGTTCGAATCCCACCGAGGGTGTCAGAAATGATTTCCAGTTTCGGTGCTTATTTCAAACCCCATAAAATACCGGCAAGGTTTACTCAGTCTTCACAAGAAATGAGTACCAGCCCTCTCGGGAGGTGGGAAACCCCCACTTCAACTGAAGTTGTTGGCGTAAGCCCGGCCCCCTTACCTGTAAAAATAAATAGGTTAAACTCGCCACATGCAGCCCCTTCGGGAATAACGCGGCAAGAAGTAACCCAATATAGGGTACTATGAGGCTAAACATCAATACCTACTGTAAATGAAAAAAATGGTTCACTCTGCCAATGTCCCTCCCTGTTATTTTGTTTAGCAAAGTGAACCATTTTTTTTTAGTACGGGTGGTCAGCCTCATACCTACCAATAGGCTATAAGTCATAGAATCTCTCAATAATGAATTATTAATTGATAATGGATGTACCTGTTTCTGGCCAAGCGAAATTGGTTGGTGAATTGCATTCCTCTACACAAATCTATTTTAATAAAAAACTCTTTTTCTTTTGTTACTTATTCTTAGAGGATAAAAATACAAAAAATATATATATAATGCAAAACTGAAAATAATTACAATTGTATGTTTCTTCGCCCGCGTGTGCAGGAAGTTATGGGGAAATGCAATTATTTCGGCACAGTACAGAGGGAATTAGTGGTGTTTCGGTCATGTCTACGTGCGGCGTATCCACAAGCGCTCCCGGCTACATTATGCAGGCCCTCTCTAATGAAGGCGCGAGATATAAAACAGAACACCTGAATGCCTTATGAGCCACTGCGAGAGGTCTGTGACAGTCCAGACGGGACAAGTAAACTATGGTTTTTGATTTCAACTTTAAGTTTTTCTTGCTAGTGGTTGTAATAATGAAAATAATAAATGGATGATTTATTTGGTGAACGCTGTTTTTGTGTGAATCACACTTCATGAGCTCTCTGCGTTGTTGTGCTCCACTTGTGATTCGAACTTAGGACCTTACATTTGCAAGTTCGAAATGCTAACCACTAGGCTACAGGCTGGGTAAGTGTGTTATGTTTGTTTTTGCGACATTACGGTTGGGATTTCTTTGAATGTCATTTAGTGATTTTGCAAGGAAAGACTGATATAGAAAAGATAAACATTCAAGACAGGTTTATTGCTCGCGTGCGTACACAGTTGGTAGAAAAGGAGAACAATGAATTGACAGATTGTCTCGACAACATATGGGAACATTGCTGGTGTATTTGTTATACTGCTGCCGCTTGAGGGGCCATCAAAATGGCCGTGGTCTTTCGTAGCTGAAGCTTCCATAGGTTTCGCTTTTAGCAAAATGCTTAGGATGAGTCATTTAAAAGATTAATTTTCATCAAAGTACATCAAATTTTGTACTGCCTTTCATATAAACCCGCAAATAAAAGCTTAGAATGATATTCAAATAATCCTACAAAAAAAATATGTATTCGTAACAGGTGCACCAACATTACATCACCAATATCACATTGAAGAAGCCTATCATAGAAATGGGCGAAACGTACTGTAGCATCATCTCCAATGAACTGCGGCAACATATCCTGGTGAACAGTCTTCAATGAATGTTTTTAGGCTTTCACGACCGGATTCAGATGCTTGATTTTTTGGTTCCGAGTTTTGACCGTGGTCCATGTTTGTGCTTCTTTTCTTCTTTTTCTTCTTTCTTGATACTTCTTGAATACTTTCAGCTGACGTTTCGTCTCCTCTGTGGACGACTTTTTCGGAGCTCTACTCACTTCAAAATATGGACTACAGTCAAAACTTGGAACCAAAAAATCAAGCAGGCCTCAATGATTTTAATTTTTCAGTTACAATGCCCGAGCATATCTTGTATATGCCAAGACAATACGCTACTTTCGACTTACTACTTACCGGCTGTCTACTTGCGTTCTATCTTAAGGGAGACAGGCTCCCAAGTCTGGTGGAGCTGTTATCTATGTGAATTCGATAGTAGGTGCTTGAGTGATAATTAAACTTTAGTGTTTGTCTAAATTATTTACTTACATTGTAGCTTGTATCTCAGGAAGTTTCTTTCTTTGTTTCTCCAAAACCTACATAATGATTTTCTTTGTACGTTGTTATTTTGTTGCTCCATAAACCATGCACTTTTTGTTATACTTTTTATTTTTTAATTAACATTAAATTTACATCGTTCCTTGACTTATAGGTTGGTATGCGGCTGACCACCCATACTGTAAAAAATGGTTCACTTTGCCAATGTCACCCCTGTTTCAGGGAAGGACGGCAAGAGTTGCAGGGCTTATGTTCATTTGAGATTGGGTTTTTATATTGTAGGTCCACATACGGCATGTGCTAGCGCGAAATTATACATGTCCGCTTGTGGGAATGCATTTAATATAAATCTAAAATGATATATATCTTTGCAGCTTAGATTAGATTAGAACCGAGAGTCATGCCAACAATTGATTTATTGTTTTTTTTATGCAGAAGATTTGATGTGGGTTTTTTCACCTGATCGTTAATAAACTTCAAAATTTCAGTTACAATAACATATCATACCCACAAACAGACACGTGTAAGGGTGAATGAGTCTTTAATTTGAAAATATGAGCCGAATCTCATATGAACATAAAATCTGCAACTCATGCCGACTTTCCCTGAGATAGCGCATTATCTAACTAACCTCTAAAGATGGACGAATAAAGTCCGAAAGCGACTCCTATAAACTCAAAAACAGTGAAAATAAAACAGTCTTTTGTCATACAAATCTATTTTTTATAAAACAATATTAATATTTAAGAGTAACACTTATTGCATGCCCACAAAGTTGCCAAAGAATAGAACTAAGTATGAAATAAAGTTTCGTAGATTAAAATAAAAACTTCTTTGTTACAATTCACATGAGCTCATGTGAATTGTAACAAAGAAGTTTTTATTTTAATCTATTAAAATGAACTTTCACGAAGTAACTGCCAAAAACCTAGATACTATAAAGTTTCGTAGTATGCAATAAGTAAACAAGTTATCGAATATTTACTCAAAAATAAAACAAGAAAAACTTGGTTACTTTTGTGATTTCCTTTTGGTAAAATAAGCAATAAATAAAATCGGAATTCTATGCACGCAATGTATTTACTAAAAAATCCCTATTCGAAATATTCTCGAAAAAAACACGATATCTATTACATTACATTGAATGTGAGCATTGGTTTTTTCGCCCATACCGCGGGAGCTTACGTTTTTTACGCTCCAGCGCGAACTTTCTCAATGATCCTTTTTTTTATGGTGCTTTGCCGAGTTCTTTTTACCCGCCAAAAGCAGGAAAATGTTACTTCTTAAGAAGAAAACATTCCCCTATGTCTTAAAATATTAAAAATAAAGATGAAACTTTAACAGCGCGAATTCCCATTTCGCTTCTTTGTAAGATTCTTTCTTCGTTTTTTTTTTGTTTTGTTTTGTAACGATCGTTCTATACCCCAAGTATAAAACATTTCGTTAAAACGTTTTACTAGCGTTTCTCCAAAAATACATACAAACTAAAACGCTTACAAAAAGCACTGTTTTAGATTCAATATAGTTTTTGCTTTCGGTTACAATTGAGTTTAAACGTCTTGTTGTAGTACCTTAATTTAAGGTACTATTAAAAAAATCTAGTAGGTAATTTTTCCCTTTTTTTCCTTTTAAAAAGCAAAGTTTCTTTTTCGCATAGAATACCTGGATCGTGATATTAATGAAATAAATTTTACTTGTATTTTTTATTTTTTCATAAATATGAATGTGTTTCGTACAACAATATTGCTTTAAGCGAATTAATGAGAGAAAAATGTTTGAGAGAAAAATATACCTGAGTGAATATTAAATACTTGAATTACTAAAATATGCTAAATTATTTTTCATACAACAAAATTTTATCACTGGTTTTTATTTATCGTATTAAAAAGAAAAAATATTAAAAATAACGAAAATAAATAAATTGTGTTACAAAATTCAATTAAAAATAACAACAGAATGACTTGAATTTTAATAACAAAATTGTGTTATTCGTTTTATGAAAATAAAATTTAAAAAAAAAACAAGAGGAAAACTTGAACAGATTTTAATCAAAAGTGAAAAAGCTGTGTTGTGAATTTTCTGTTAAAATAACAAAAAATTAAGCTCAAATAAAACATACTTTTAAGTCCGGTTGATGGCATGATGTCCATTCATCATCTTCATCATAATCATCATCATCAGTATCCTATCATTACAATCATTGTCTAGTAATTATCATCATCACCTCATCATCATCACTATGATATAATTATAATATTCACCATAATCATCATCATTCATTACCATCATCTTCACCATAATCTTTGAAGCTGAGGACGGAAACCAGCGAGGAGCGCTTCAGGAAGGAGCTGAAGACCACCATCTTCACAAGAAGAGAGTGAGCGGTGGGCGCCCTTGGGGTGGCTGGAGCCACTAAACGGCGCCCAAAAGAAGAATAAGTCATCCAAATATATATATATAATCATATTATAATCATCATCATCATTATCTATCATTACAATCATCATCATCATCATTGTCAACTGATTATCATTAAAATCATTATCATATCATCATCACCTCATCATCATCATATGATTTTTATCATCATCACTATGATATAATTATAATCTTCATCATAATCATCATCATTCACTTTCATATCGTTGTCATCATCATTAACAAATCATTATTATAATCATCATCACACACTTTTTCGCCCAGTAAAATACTAAGCGCCCTTGGAGTGACATTGAGTTACGAAACGGCGCTGATAAAGAAATCATCATCATCATCATCATCAATATCATCATTACAATCATCATCATCATATTAAGTCACTTATTCAATACATTTTTTTTACGGAATTTCGTAATGTCCACTTGGAAAAATACTCTCAAAACGAATATCGATTTCTAGTGCCTAGTTGAACGTTTTGCAAATATGCGGGCAACGAAATTGGCCAATCCGATACACGTTCACGGTTTGTGGGTGATTTAGCGAAGAATGCCACCGGTCGTAGCGAAGAGTGGCCTCTACGTTTAAACCAAACCGTATAATTTTTCCAAACATATATACAAACTAGAACGCTCCCTGAGTGCGCTGTTTTAGTTTCCATATTTTTTTACTTAACGTAGCGTTTTATACTTAAGCGTGGTTACTGTAGGGAAGAAATATGCAGAGCCAACCACCCCTTCAGTCAATTTGTCGGTCCACCACGTATTTGTAAATAATCACGTATTGTATGGTAAAAAAAAATGTACGTTTTCAAAGCGCTAAAAAATGTGTACAATCGCAGTTTTTTTTCTCTTGTGGTTAAAACCTTGAACGGAATATTTCAAGTATTTTTGTCTTTATTTTCTACACGCTTTTAAAAATCTTTTAAAAATTCGCGTAGCTTTGTCATATTTAAGTAGGTTTATATTTTTATCTAACATTAATATTATACTTATTACTTTCGCAATTCAAATAATTTAAATGGTTTTTCCACTTAAATTCTTCAATTTGTGTATTATTTTACTGTCACATTTCAAAAACACTTTTTTGTAATTAATTTTTTTGATTATTTTTCATTTAAAATGCCTTTCTGAAAATAGGTCGCGCATCGCTACATGCGGCTTTTAGGGGACAACACAGGCAAGAAGTTACACTTTATCGTCCCCTTAGTGCTTGTTTGTCTAATGTCCATTAGAGGTTATTTTACATAAGCAATGTTTGAATGTGTACTTGACCAATATGTCTTGTGAAAACTAAAAATTGATTTTGCATATATTTAAAACAACTCTCACATTATCGTGTTTTACATTATTTTCTTAGCTCAGATTGTGTAGAATGTGACACTTAAGACACTTAATTGAAAATTCATCTTTGAATCAAATAGCAGATAAGCCAAATAAACCCTGCAGGGACGATATGCGTGGTGTAAAATATATCAAAAATGTAAAAAAAAACATAAATCTGTTAAATACATCAAATTACTATACAATCATAAAATTATACACCAACATTTTTAAAATATTTGAATATACATACATAGCTTTGAAAGAATTGCGTGTTTTTTTATATTTGTATTTCGTTTAAATTTTGCACATTTCTTCAATCGATCGCTGAGCTTTATAGGGTTAAAGTACACAATCAGAGAGAAATTCGATTTAGAGAAAAGGCCATCAACACAACAGTTAACCCTAGCAAGTTCAGGGATCAGAGGAAGACATTACCCGTGTGTATTTGATGGGCAGATTTAGCCCGAGAGCTCCAAGTTTAAATTGCATCATAATAAAGTCAAGCTCCTTCTCTTTCGGGGAGCTCTAGAGGGCAATAAAACCCGCCCCTAGAATGGGGATCCGATATCAATAGCAGAGGATCTCCTCAGATGTATTATGCACTAAAACTTTGTGTGGTATCTACTCCCATTTTAATAGCTTGGGCTAGATCCAGAACAGTCTTATTTGATCTACTTTCATCTATAAAATTGATTTTTGAAGTAAACAGTTTTGGAAATATTGCTACTTAGACCAGCCCAAAGTCTTATAATTAACGCAACTGACTTAAAGTTAATCGCAAGGTCTTGGGTTAGATTCCTGACGAAACGCAAAAAAAAAACATTTAAACGGTCACCAAAGGTCTATCCAGATTGACATCAAGTGTGTCTTGTTTGTGTAATGTCAAATTTTAAAACGTCAATCAAGCATGCAGATGGTTCTTGAGGTTTGATTCACGCAAAAACAGCGCTTACCATATAAATCATAATGTTTATATGGCTTGTTACGTATTTTTGTACACACCGTGGTAGAATAAAATAAACATACTGTTTTTTATTGAAACTGTATATCCTGGAAGATGATTCTAGCCTTACACATGCTTTTTGTGCGATGATGTATCCAAAAAAGTCTAGTGCAATTCGTAATAGAATTGATTATTTTATTAATTAAATAGATTTTTGAAAAAGAACGCAATCCACCAACCTATTTTACCTGTCCAGAAACAGGTATTAACATTATCAGTTCAAAAATCTTTATTTCATATTTTTAATGAACTATTAATAATTAATAAGTACCCAACGACATAATATGTTGAACTAGGTTCAAGGTTATTGTAAATAGGACACGAGACAGGCAGGGTTTGAATCGGCGTTGGTGTCAATAACGCAAATTAGACCCAACGTCTTATCTCTTCGACCATGACATGACTTCATGACCAACCAAGTTCATAACAACCAAGAGATTAGTGCCTAAAATCGAGTATTTCTCTCAGAAAATGTGAGTTTTTGGTGCTTCTTTTAAACACCAAAATTGTCAGTTTTCCTCATTGGGTATTTGTTTTAACATCGCAGGGACTTTTGAGGTCCCCGTTGTAATTTTGTTTTTGCAAAGCATTTCTGAGAACCCATTAAAACTTGTCTCGGAGGCATAACTACAACGCTGAAGGAAATCTGTAAGAATGTGAAAATATCTCAAACAGACTCACGTACTTTTTTTTTCATTCTCTTGTAAACATCTTCACGAGTATTATTATTTTTCCTTTGACAATGTTACAATATTCAGCTTTCAGCATTAAGACTGAAAAACATTTTCAATACTTGTGAAGGTTCTTTAATGTCTCTGTCGATAGCTCAGTTGGTAGAGTGCTTGCATTCCATGCCGTGAGCTCGGGTTCGAATCCCGCCGAGGCGAGGGTGTCAGAAATGATTTCCCGTTTCGGTGTTTGTTTCAAACCCCAAAATAAAAATGCCGGCAAGGTTTACTCAGCCTTCACAAGAAATGAGTACCAGTTCTCTCGGGAGCTGGGAAACCCCCACTTCATCTGAAGTGGTTGGCGTAAGGCCGGCCCCCTTACCTGTAAAAATAAATAGGTTCAACTCGCCACATGCGACCCCTTCGGGGATAACGCGGCAAGAAGTTACACTATATGTGTAGCTTAGTTGCGTTTTGAGTTGCGTATGATATATTTTTAATTTAAATTCAAATGGTTTTTCTTAAAAATTTTAAACCTCATGTAAGAAGATCAAATTAAGTTCAGCCTCAAACGTTGTGCAGAAAAGTTGCTTCCTGAAAACGTTGTATTCGTCGCCAACGAAACGTGGAGAATAATCTATGTTTTCTTATAACGGTTCATCTAATATCCAAAAAATGGAAATAATCTTATAGTTTAATAACAATAAGTAAACGGATGAAAGAACGTTTACTTTCCCGAAGTGGATGGATGTCATGGTAGAGGAAGACCGAGGAAGGAATAGATAGATAGAAAGGTCCGAATTCCTGAAATAGCGACTGAATGGGATATCCAGAGTCAAAATAAATTATTAAACTGCATGAAAAAGGCTATGACTATGAATAAAAAGTATGCAAAGCCCGAAATAATGTCGGTTAATCTGCAGTGTTGGCAGCCAAGTCTTTTTAATTTATTATTAATATTTGTATCATATTTCATTGTTGCATTTTTATTTTATTATTTTTGTTTATTATTATGGGTTGGTATGAGGCTGTTACCAAAAAAAACTGATTCACTTTTTCAACATTAGCACTGTTTCAGGGAAGGGCAGGAACTGTCATTCCGTCACCATTCCGATAAGGGTAGGCAGAAGCTCTGCAGAGAAGCTTCCGTGTCTTCATATCTTTACATACCTCCTTTTTATCTTCTTCTTATTTTCTTTTCCACGTATATTCCATTGTTTCACAATTTCTTCAATATAATCTCACTATACTCCATCACTTTTTTACCAATATTTTATCAAAAAACAACTCACTTACGAGTAGAAGCATGAGACATAGCATTTACAGTTATAAACCGATGATCTTTGATGGTAGTTAAAATGAAAGCAAGGAAGAAGAAGAATAAGGGTGGGGAAAGTTTTCAGGGTGTTGTCGATAAATTATCACCAAAATATAATTTGAATTCGCCCCTCATCAAAAACGCGGCAAGATGGCGGCTCCCCCCGAGACGGAATTCCGTGCGGAAAAGGGGGAACGGCAGGCTGCGGTTTTTACCAGACCACTAATGGACAATGTACGAGGCGTGCCACTTTGCAGTTCCGTATAGAGTATAGACCACCCTAGTGAAGACTTCCGAGAGCTGCTCCTATCTGGAACCATCTAATTCGAATTTTATTGTGAACCCTCGAGCTATAATCTCTAATCTTTAATCTAAGTTGCAAAGATATATTAACATTTAAAGCTCATATCAAATGCATGCCAACAAACAAACACGTGTAGTTCGCGATTACAAATGCTGAATGTGTACTTACAAATAAAATCCAAACCTTAAATGAACATAAACCCTACAACTTTTTCGGACCTTCCCTGACACAGGGGTGACATTGGCAAAGTGAACAATTTTTTACAGTATGGGTGGACAGCCTCATACCAACCTATTAGTAAGGAATAGCGCAGGGTATAATTACGATTGGAATGACAACGTTTATTTACATATTTTTCTTGCACAACTCACGTACACCTTTTTATTTTCACACGTAAGGTTTTTACCGGTCCGTAGTCTAGGGATAACGCTTCGGACCCTTAAATGAAAGGTTGTGGGCTTGAATCCTGGCGGAGTATAAAAAAAAAACATTTACATCTTTAAATCGGTTCTCAGCTTGGGTCACCAAAAGGTCCATCCAGCCTTACAGAAACTGAAACTTGCTTGTGAATTCGCCACGACCAAGCTTGCAGTGGGCTCTTGAGATGTGATTCACGCAAAACAACGTTCATTAAAATATATAATATATATGTGTTGTGCTGAGATGAATACAACTCTCGGAATACATGCCTCATGACTCTCCGTAGAAGTAAAAACTTTAAGTTAAGTCAAAAAATGTATGGAATATAAAAAAGCACCTCTAATGCGCGTTTAAGGTTTCATATATTATTGTTAAGACGCTATGGTTGTTTGTTTGAGCGTGGAGGTTTGGAGCTTGGAGTAAGGGTATCAATTCCGCAGTAATATTGCAAGCGCTCGGTGCTGCAGTTCGCTGTCGGGGACAAAATTTACACGGAAACTTTTCAAATATACCGAGAGACTTTTCAGGGGAAATAAATAGGTGTTGCTGTGACCGGTCTACGTTTTCACTATGGTCACAGATAAAAGGAAAACCGTTTGCAGTATTATATATATATGTTTTTTTCTTTCTCTTCTCCTCCATCTTTTTATTTTTTTAGAATAAAAAAAATAATACAATCATTATTTGGCGAGCGCTGTTTTTGTGTGAATCACACCTCAAGATGCCTCGACAAGAGTTTCAGGGCTTGTGTTCATTTGAGATTGGGTTTTTATATTGCAGGTCCACATGCGGCATGTGTTAGCGCGAACTTATACGTGCCTGCTTGTGGGAATGCATTCTATGTAAATCTCAAATGAATTTTAAATAAAAAAAAATTAAAAATAAACTTTTTTAAAACATAGTTTTGTTTTCACTTATTTGAGTTAACAAGGCCTTAGCGCTATCGGACTTTATCCGTCCATCATCAGAGGCTAACTGAGGTTAAAAACAAAACAAAAGGGTTAAAATTCAGGGTAGGAAAGAGAAAGTGGGTGGGAATTTTCGGGCCATGTTTTAATTTTGATTTTTAACCCTTTGTAATACTGCACTCACACAGTCCGGTAGCTTCAAATTGAAGCAAAATGTACGTGGTAAGGAATGGATTAAAGAATTTGCTACAATACCGTTTCTTGTAAAATTGTCACAACTCGCCCCACCCTCTTCTACACATTCGAAAGAAATGAACTCCCCAAAATCGCCTCCTGGATCTGCTCCATCTCACTATGCTCCCAATCTCACAGTATTTTCGTATGCTTATGATCATTGTGGATGCAACCTAATAATTATTTTATGTTTATTTCAAATAATGGTTTTCATTATTTCGAAAAATTGCACGATTCATTCAATTTAAAACTAATTTACTTGAATCCTTGATGGGTTTATTTCGCATTAAATGAATCCATTTGAACAGTTCATGGATGATGGATTTACTCACAGTGCAAGCGACAAAACAAGCAGTACTATTCAGAGTCAGTCCTATACTATGCCTTCACTAACTTTCATACTATTAAAGCATCATAAGTATTCACAAAGGATACTAAGATCCGGTATTTTCACGTTGGCATAGCGATTTTAAAATTTAATGTAAAAGACGCACTTTTATCAAACGTGTGGGTCGTTGATAGAGTGCTTGCATTCAATGCTGAGAGATCGGGTTCGAATTCCACCGAGGGTGTCAGCAATGATTTCCCGTTTCGGTGTTTCTTTCAAACCTCAAATTACATATCAGCAAGGCTTACTCAGCCTTCACAAGAAATAAGTACCAGCCCCCTCGGAAGCTGGGAACCCCCCACTTGAAGTGTAACTTTTTACCTACACCCATAGTGGAACGGGTTGCATGTGGCGAGTGGAAACTATTTTTATTTACAGGCTAGGGGCGGGCCGGCCTTACGCCAACCTTTTTTAGTTGAAGTGGTGAAACTAAACCATGCAAAATCAAATCCCCTGTAAATACATATCGCCACCTAAAAGTTAAACTGAGAAAATGCTGATTCACTTTTTTGAGAAACCGTGGATAAAACATTTTGATTGCGTGCTACTTCTCAGAAATTCTTAACTACCGAATTTTCACACTTTTGGAGTGTTCTCTTTTGTAGAAATAGTAAAAAAGGTGCATTTATCTGAGAAACCCATGTTAACCTAATATGTTGCTTATTCAGTTTAACCAGGGTATGTATTTATTTATCCAATTTTCCTAAGCATATTAGATTGAAGCCTTTGGTTTTACACGACTTACTTAATATTTTTTTTGGTCAACGAAATTGAGCTTGCTCTCTGTTGATTTACTTTGCTAAGTATTAGTAAGCAACTGACTATGAATAGCACTGAAAGTGATTAAGCTGAAAATGCAGTCATTATGATTATACCGCGTAAGCCGTCTGTAGACCCGCGCACTGTGTTCGTAATTGAAAACGGATTAAAACTCAATTATTGCACTCGGAACGCAAATTATATACTGATAGTTTGGACCATTGAGTTAAAATATTGGCGGAGAAGAAACTAGCTTAAGGCATTGATACATACGCAGCTCTAGCATCATTTGCACAAGCGCCCTTGGAGTGACTACATCACGAAAGGCGCTATAAAGAAATCATCAACTCATCATCATCATCATCATCTCACCTATCAACAGGACCTGCTATCCGTAGATAATGATGAGTTGACGATTCTTTATAGCGCCTTTTCGTGATGTAGTCACTCCAAGGGCGTTTGTGCAAAATATGATGCCAGAATCTGCTTGTCTTCAGTGCATTCCGGAATTTACATTTCTCTAGCTCTCTCACATGAGAGCTGGCAAACACCAGAGTTTTTTCTCTCTAGATTCTAGAGTTTTGACTCCTTAGATTCTAGAGACTCTAGGGGTCTATGACACTTGTTGTAGTGCCGCAGAGGTGTACGAGCTTGGTCGTGGCTACAAAGCGCCAATACTAAAAAGAGAAAGAAAAAAAAAACCAGGGTGTCCTTGGCAAAAATGAACCAAATTTTTACAGCATTCCATAATAATTTTATAAAAAAGCAATTTGTCTTTAAAAATTCAAAAACCATGATAATTGCAACGGGTGCAAAGGATTTGTGCACAGACAAGACATTGTAGTACTGCCAACAACGCAAAAAAAAATTCTAACGACTGTACACTTTGCCTGTTCACAAAACGTCGAGTCTCAGAGTATCATTGTTCTCTTTCTAACTAACGGAGATTTGTGTCGAGGTTGGCTGACACATGTATATTGTCTACTTGTGTCAATAAAGTTTCGACTCCACTACGTTATGACTTAATGGTTCGGACTAATATTGACAAATTCAAAATGTTAATGTGCTTTCGGAAATCATTCATAACTGCAATTAATCATTTTTTTAAAATAAAGCTATTTTTTGTTTAACGTAGTTTATTTTCACAATAATATTTAATATCTCGAGTACTTTCGACCTTCAATATTCAGGCCATTATCGAGGTCTGTATTTAGAGGTCTGTCTGCATATTCCGAAATGGCGGATCATTGCATCGAAAATGACCATACCTTTGGCATTGACGATGTAAGGGTTCTGCACTCGGAATGTAAATACAGGCAACTAAATGCCCTAGAAACAATTGAAATTCTTAAATGTAAGCAGAATGGCCCTATTGTAAATATTCAAATCCCTCTAGCTTCCCCCCTGCTCATTGCTCCTCTCCGCAATCCGCCATAACCCAATCCCCTTAATTTTGGTTTTATTCTTTGTCATTTTCTTGTTATTATTGTTATTTGTCTTTTTGTGTTGATTCAATAATTTTATTTGTGCTTTAAATATTTTATTTTATTTTATTTATTTTTTGACCCTCGGATGTTTGAATTAATTTATTGTAATTATTATATATTATTTTATGTTTTCTTTCTTTTAATTTTTGACTGTTGTATTTAATTTTAATTAAGTTCATATTTATTGTACCTATACCTACCTATTTATTTGAATTTATATAATTTTGATCTATGGTTTGTTTTTAATAATTTTAATTTTTTATACATCACTCTTGATAATGGCCTGAATATTGAAGGTCGAAAGTACTCGAGATATTAAATATTATTGTGAAAATAAACTACGTTAAACAAAAAATAGCTTTATTTTAAAAAAATGAATTTTCACTGTGTGAATACACAAACCCTACTAATCTAATCTAATCTAATCTAAGTTGCAAGGATATGTTACATTGAAGATTCACATTACATGCATTCTCACAACCAGACACGTACAAGTTCGCGCTTGCACATGCCTCATGTGAACCTACAACACAAAAATCAAATCTCAAATGGACATACACCCTGCAACTCTTGCCGTCCTTCCCTGAGACAGGGGTGACATTGGCAAAGTGAACCATTTTTACAGCATGGGTGGTCAGCCGCATACCAACCTATAAGTCAAGGAACCTACAAAAGCAATTAATCATGTTGATTGAAAAACAAACAAATTACTCTGAACTAAAGTTGCGCTATGACTGAGCGGGTCAAGACGGTAACTTCGAGTAAGCACGTTTAAAATAAAGCCACGCTGGTTTGATTCTAGGCAGGTCCATTGGCAATAACCTTGATCCTGATTTAACAATTATGTCGGTGTTATAGCCGCGGGGATCAAGACAGGTTATTTGGAACCGGATAACGCTGGTTCGAATCCCGCGACGATAACTTCGACCCTGGTTCAACAGATGCCGTTGCATGCACACAAGCTTCTGCTTTCGCATGAAGACAACTGGCCAGGTAAAATAGGTTGGTGGATTGCATTCCTTTCCACAAATCTATTTAGAAAAAAAAAAACAGTTTTCATTGCTTAATTGAAAGTGTTAATACCCTTTTCTGGCCAAGCAAAATAGGTTGATAAAAGTTTTATTACATTAGGTCTCTTGGCTTTAATATGAACGGTATAACCAAAAAAGTGATGAAATCACTTTTAATCGTTCATTACCTAAACGAATATTTTTTAAACAAATAGTCTAAAATCTTAACTGGGGTCTACGTTTGTTATTTTAGTCAAATTAAATCGCTTGGAGAGAAGAAAGGAACCAAGTCTCTTGTAAAGCGGTAGTAGTACTTCTACAATCCCTTAATACAGACCCCAAGTATGTACAATTTTAATATGTACGTTTGAATTCAACTAAATTCTTTGAATACTAAATCATAGTACCTAGAGAGAGTCTTAGTTTCCATGTATTTTTTTGTAAACCGCTATGTTAGAGTCACATTGGGTACAGACCACAGTAAGTAGTACTTCCTGATGGGGCGTCCACACGCTTGCCAACCATTCACAAGTCAAGCGCACAGTGTGTCGTCTAGAACATGCTAGCTGGACAAAATTTTGTCTAATGGACTCATTTTGTCCAGCTAGCATGTTCTAGACGACACACTGTGCGCTTGGCTACAAGGCAAGCGCACAGTGTGTCGTCTAGAACATGCTAGCTGGACAAAATTAGTCCATTAGACAAATTTTTGTCCAGCTAGCATGTTCTAGACGACACACTGTGCGCTTGACTTGTGAATGGTTGGCAAGCGTGTGGACGCCCCATTAGATGGCAAAGACATGCAGTGCCCTTAGTATATAACATTACGTAAACTCATTTCGATTGCGTAACTCAAAAATGTATGGAATATACAGCATCACTCCTACAGAGTGACTTAGTTTTCATATATTGTTCCGATTTACGCAATCGATGTGGGATTTACGTAATGTTTCATAGTACTCCTGATACTGCTGAGTCTTGTCTCACTACAAAGGAGCTAACATAAATCTCTTCATCCCCCTCGCACCACGCGGTGACGCCCATTGCTAGACAAAGACACCGCGCTAACCACATGCAGTAAATTAAATAAACAGCTTAGCCAAGACGCAAACCATTTAAAGTATAAATCAGCACCATCTCTTGGAGATATCCCCTTGGGTGCTGTGAGAGATTTCGACCACGAGTGCATTTTATGGGTTTAATATCGGGGAAAGTGGCTGGTTTAGAGGTTAGGTAGCTTTTAGAATAGCTAGCTCATATAATAGCTAAATCTTAGAGTATCTAGCGCCATGAAAAAGCTCTAGCTCATACGTAGAATAGCTAAATCATACAATATCTAGCTCATAGAATGGCTAGCTCACAGAATAGCAAAATCATAGAATATCTAGCTCATCGAATAGCCAAATCATAGAATATGTAGCTCATAGAATTGCTAAATCATAGAATATCTAGCTTGCAGAATGGCTAGTTCACAGAATTGCAAAATCTTAGAATATCTAGCTCATCAAATATCTAAATCATAGATAATCTAGCTCATAGACTAGCTAGCTCATGAAATAGCTAGCTTATAGAGTAGATAAATCAGAGAACAGCTAAGTCAGTGAATAGCTAAATCATACGTACAATATAAAGCCCTATAGAACAGCTGGCTCATACATAGAAGAGCTAGCTAGACCAGCTATTTGAGATGATAGCTTGCCAAGATCGAGAGCAAAATTTTCTTCATAAAGATACTTATCAGTTAAATTTGCACGCTGAACTAGCACATTTGGTACTTCAGTTTTCATGAACTAGAAAGGTTAGAAACTTATGCATAACCTATTGATTATAAGTAAGAAAAACTCAGGCTTACCCTTTTCACTGAAATAAGGCTTTTGAGGTTTCGTCAAGCAGGAAGCGCTTTTGACGCCGTAACGTCGCGTATATTGTATTTGAACGACTTCTATGTTATTCATTCGTCGTCATTGGTCACAAAGTTTAGCCACTCACTCGATAGCGATGAAAAAAAGTTGTTTGCTTTACGCATTATCTAGCGAAATATTTTCTTTGTCGAAACATTTTTATATGCACTGTTTTTTGCGTAAAAACACCGGTTTGTTTTCAAACACATTCAATATTTTTTTCAATAAACATTTTAAATAATCACATAAAAAACGCCCGACGTGAAAGAAAATGTTTCAACAAAATACAACGCGACGTCCGAACTCAGCGACGGATCGTCGCGTACTGTTAGTGCGTTTGCTTTGTTTGACAGGTGTAGGCGTGTTCAATACAACACTACGCAGCGCTATACGCTTTAACGCCTTGACGCGCGTTAAAAACGCTTCGTGTTTGACGAAGCTTTTTATGTACGAGTATATTACTCATTTTTTATGTATAAGAATAAATATCGAATCGAATTTAATATTCACTTTTCATTTTCGCAATTTTTTTAGATTTTCATGCATATATCTACTCAAGATGGTAAAAATGGTAAACTTTAATCGATTTTGAATTAAATGTATTGTGAATTACAAATATAAATATATTTTTGCAACTTAGATTAAAAATTATCATTTATAGAACTTTGTTTTCGACACGTATTTTCAATGAACTTTCTCAGGAGAAATAAAAATAAATATACAAAAATAAAAGAAGTATTGTTACAATAAGGCTTTTAAATTATAAAATTAACAAAAGAGAAAAATGTAAAGTGTTATTGTATGAAGTTGGGCTTTCGTTTTTGTGTCGTTGTTCACAAAAAAGGCGGTAAAAATTCCAGACGGGGAAATAACCTCCCCGCCCATACAAAAGGCGAAATTAGCAATTGCAGTACTGTACGGAAAATTGGTGTCTACTGTACCAAACGGTTGGGGGAACGCAAACCATTGTTCAGATAATTTATGCATATTTTTTTTTTATAATTTAGAATGTGTTTAATAATTTACTTGTTGGTACAACACTCTTCTAATTTAATGAACAAACTCTTTCAAAATTAATTTCATAAACTTTTTTTTTTTTTTTATTTGAAGATGGCCAAGAGAACCGGTCAAACTTATTTTTGGTTTTAACAATTAATGAAAAAAGCAGTGGAATACAATATTGTTTTTTTTTTTCATAATTTAAACATTTTTTAAATGGAGTTTTAAAATGTTTCCGCTGAAACATTTCATGAATTGTTAATATTATTTAATTCATTTTTAAAATTCATTGCTTCAAAAAAATATTAAATGAAAAAATAGTGAAAAGAAGCCATGCAGAGAATTATCTTATTCCGTATTCCTAATTGCTTAAAATAAGTAATAATAACCAAACATTGCACACTGCATTTTTTGGCAACACATTTTTTTTTTTGCTTTTTTTCCAGAATTTTGTTCACTTCATTTTTAGTTTAAAGTTTTTCCCTTGAATCTTGTGAGTTGCCCTTATTCCCCAAGGTTGCCAACTTTACTTGCACAAATTGCAGGGACAATAAAGAGAAGAGGGTATTTTTGAACCCAGTCCACCCTTTATATCATAGCCAGGGAGCATAGAGTATTTGTTGAGTATACCCCAAGTATAAGACTTTCCCAAACCAAAAATGTGCGAAAACTAAAACGCTCAACGCAGATGATATTTTAGTTTTCATATATTTTTGGTAAAACGCTATAGTTGTGTTTCATTAGAATGTTTTGTATATACATACTTAGTAGTGGTATGTTGGCCCTTAAGGTATTAGTGGGAAGAAGCTCTCTTGAGAAAAGCAATACTTTCTCTTGCTCTACGATGTGGGGTTGTACTAACAATTGGTAGGGTCACCAAGTAAAAATGTGCATTTTGAAAATATTTCTTAAGAATGCACGTTTGCTATTTCGTTTAAAAAAATATTTTGTTTTTCCAAAACCAAATTTCCATACACGAAAACTCCATAACCTTAATCGCGATGTACAAGCATGAAAAATCATAAAAAATATTTACAAAAAAGATTCTTAAATTTAATCATTATTTTAATTATTTATTTGGTGAGTGCTATTTTTATGTGAATCACACCTCAAGAGCCCTTACGCAAGATCAAGTGACTGTAAGGCTGGAAGGGTCTTTAATGAAGGTATATGAATTTTTCACCTCAGCTAAGAGCATTTTTGAAAATATAAATGTTATTTTTTTGTGCTCCACCGGGATTCAGACCCACAACCTTCCATTTACGAGTTTGGAGCCTTACCACAAGACTACGGATCGGTCATGTTATGGTTCATATAAAAAAAATGAAAAAATACGTACTTTCAGGATTATATTAGTCTTGGCATCCCTGTATAAAGGAGAGCTCTTGTTTTGTCTTGGGCATTACTAGGCATTATTTCCTACCCAGCGCAATTGTTTGAGAATGTTCCAGAACATTGGGATGTTGTTGCCTGATGTTGGTACGCTTTGGAAAATGGGCGGACACTCATTTACTTCCATTTGCCTGTTTTTGTTTACAACTGAGGATTTAATTAGAAACAAACACTACGTTTATGCGAGAGCGGAACAATGGATTGAATGGGGGCGTCTTGTTTCATGAAATTTAAACAAAAATGTTTTCATTTAGTTTCAAAGAAGCAAAGACATATTGTAGAGTAAAAGTCCTTGACTCATAAGTTGGTATGAGGTTGGTCACTCACACTTTAAAAATAGTTCACTTTGTCAATATCACCCCTGTTTCAAGAAGAGTCGGAAGGAGTTGCAGGGTTTATGTTCTTAATTGAAAGTGGGTTTTTATGTTGTAAGTCCACATACGGTATGTGTCAGCTCGTTCATAAACGTGTCTGCTTATGGGAATGCATTTAATGTTAATCTTATATGTTATATATATTTGCCACTTATAGTAGGTATAGATTATAGAAACATACAACTACTAAGCCACGATCGTCTTTTTTTCTAATACTTCTTCAACAATATTGTTCGTTTTAAATATTGTTCACCTCCTACACAAAATAAAATATGGTAAGAAATATTTCTAATAGGTTCTACATAAAATTAAAATAATTAAAAATTTAGGCAGTATTATTTAAAGTTTACCGTATTCATGGTAAAAAAAAAAATTATACAAAGTTCAGAGGTCACGATGCGAGGTTCTTTTGAATACATAATATGAATAAATGTTAATTCTTAAAGAGCGTCGGCAACTTTCATCAAAGCGAAAAAAAGCCTCCGTTAATTAAAAGCCTTGAAAGTTTCGGAAAACTTTTAAAATAACGCAGAGGGCACTTTTCTCTCTCATGGGTAATTAACAAAATGTACAAGAAATAACTGTAAAGTAACATTAAGAATTTAGACCCAAGAGTAAAAATCCAGCATCATAAAAAAATGGAAATTCTAAACAAATCTTGTTAACCCTTAGCCATACATTAATTAATGATTGTTGCTTTCAAAAGCAAAAAAACTTCCTCAGGACTTTTCGATTACGAGTTCAAAGAGTTTATCACTGCTGTACTGTATCCTGCCACCGTTCTACTAGGGGTGGCCGGTACCTCCGCAGATGTGCCTCCACTTTTTTCCGTCTTTATAAACCACTTTCATTTCCTCAATCTTCATCACCTTCTTCATACATACTCTTCTCTTATTCTCATTCTGCAGGTTCCATTCTTCCGCAATCTCACCTGCACTACGGATATTCCACGTTTATGAGTAGGTAAAATATACTTAAAAAGCTCCAATTTGAAAAACATTTTTATCTTTGCAACTTAGATTTTGATCGCTGTTCAAACTTCCAAGATCATTTTAACTTAAGAACTTTAACCAAAATAAAAATAACACATAAATAATTTACAGATCAACACTAAAAAATATCATAAATAATTTGATTCGTTCATTTGCTTTGTGAATGTTTTTTTTTACACTAAAAATTTAAAAACATAATTTATTGTAGCAATGGTTCCAGAAAAATGGTTAAATATGATCACAGAAAAGTTAATGGAAAGATTTTTCAGAGGGATTCCAAAAAATAAAATAAAAGATTTGAAGTAATTGGTATCCAGTGTCTGTTTATGAAAACCCAAAACAGCAATTAAATAAAAGATATTTGTTACAATTGTGTAAAGTAAAGATTAAAATTCCCAGTAAAAAATGTTTCTCTGAATAAATTATGAATGAAGAGAAAATTTTGCATCTATTTCCTTGACTTATAGGTTGGTATGAGGCTGACCACACATACTGTAAAAAATGGTTCACTTTGCCAATGTCACCCCTGTTTCAGGGAAGGTCGGCAAAAGTTGTGGGGCTTGTGTTTATTTGAGGTTTGGATTTTATTTGTAAGTACGCATTCAGCATTTGTAAGCGCGAACTACACGTGTTGGTTTGTGGGCATGCATCTGAGAGCTTTAAATGAATATATCTCCTGACTCTGACCCTGACTCTGACCCTGAATCTCCTGACAACTCGCGTACCACTCTCCATTGGGGGACAGCTGATTCAGCCGTCAGATTCAGTGAGACTTCTAGGAGTCACACTGGATCGGAACCTCACAATGGGAGAGCAGTTGAATAACACGGTATCCTCCTCGTTTTTTGAACTTCGCCAGATAAAGGCAATCAGGAGATGTTTACCATCAGGGGCGGTCAGGACCCTGGTTAACGCTTTTGTGATGTCTCGGGTTGACTATTGCTCAACGCTGTATATAGGTCAGCCGAAAAAACAGTTCAGCCGACTACAATCTGTGCTGAACTCTGCAGCAAGACTCATTTTCGGGATGTCCAAATTTAATCATACTAGGGGTGTTGCCCCTGGCTGCTACGCAGCCCAACCCCTTAACATTTGGTGAATGTGTATATTGCGCATAGTTTCCTCGCGTTAAAATTCGGAAAACATGTAAAATAAAAACATGCAGCCTTTGTAAAAGAAAATCGACCACCCATAGTTTAAAAAATGGTTCACTTTGAAGATTTCAGCTGTGTTTCAGGGAAGATTGGCAAGAGTTGCAGGGCTTATATTAATTTGAGATTGGGTTTTTATGTTGTAAGTCAACATGCATTATGTGTAAGCGTGAACTTATAAATGTCTGCTTGTGGGAATGCATTTAATATGAATCTCGATTGGTATGTATCTTTGCAACTTAGATTATAGAACTTAACAAAATAATTTCCTTGACTTATAGGTTAGTATGTGGCTGACCACCCATACTGTAAGAATGGTTTACCATGAAAATTTTATCTCTGTTTGAGGAAAAGTCGGCAAGAGTTGCAGGGCTTATGTTCATTTGAGATTAGTTTTTTATTTTATAAGTCCACATGGGGCATTTGTAAGCGCGAACTTATACCTGTCTGCTTGTGGGAATGCATTTAATATGAATCTCAAATGGTATGTATCTTTGCAACTTAGATTATAGAACTTAATAAAATAATTTCCTTGACTTATAGGTTAGTATGTGGCTGACCACCCATACTGTAAGAATGGTTTACAATGAAAATTTTATCTCTGTTTGAGGAAAAGTCGGCAAGAGTTGCAGGGCTTATGTTCATTTGAGATTAGTTTTTTTATTTTGCAAGTCCACATTGGGCATTTGTAAGCGTGAACTTGTACCTGTCTGCGTGTGGGAATGCATTTAATATGAATCTTAAATGGTATGTATCTTTGCAACTTAGATTATGTAAAGAAATACACAAAATAATTTTCTTGACTTATAGGTTGGTATGAGGCTGACCACCCATACTTTAAAAAATGGTTTACTTTGCAAATTCACCTTTGTTTCAGGGAAGGTTGGCAAGAGTTGCAGGGCTTATGTTCATTTGGAATGGGCTGTTATGTTGTAAGTACACATGCAGCATATGTAAGCGGGAACTTATACATATCTGCTTGTGGGAATGCATTTAATATAAATCTTAAATGATATATATCTTTGCAGCTTAGATTAGATTAGATTAGAACTTATACATGTCTGCTCGTAAGAATGCATGTAATATGAATCTCAAATGTTATATATGTTTGCAACTTAGATTACAGATTGAAATCCATTTTTATTTGGCTTTTTTTTTATTTTTAATTTGCATGAAATAAAAGAAAATGTAAAAAAAACTTTTACGTTTTGCCGCTAGATGTCAATATTGTTCCATACATTTTTAGTATGAACAAACAGATTAATTCCTAAAAGTTTTCATACATTTGTAAACACACACGCGTAAGCTCGCCGCATTGCAGCATATATACAAAAATTAATTTGCTATAGAGCATGAATGTGTTTCATCTGCTGTGATGGCATTGATTTTGAAAATCGAAACTCGACGACGAATGACGACGACGAAGGGTAATATAATAAAGGAATTACTCCATTGTTGAAAGAACTGCATTGGCTTCGTTTTCCGGAGAGGGTGGTCTACCGTGTTTGTTTGATGGTTTACAAAGCTGTCAATGGTACGGCTCCTTCATACCTGTCTGACATGTTCTCACCTATTGAGATAGATTTGAGACGCCAAACTTTCAGATCTGCAGGGTGTGGGGTGGTTGACTTAGTCCAGCCGTCACGTCAGACACGCACTAATTTTGGGGACCGTGCTTTCCGGTTTGCGGGCCCAATGGAGTGGAACAGACTACCACCTAATGTGAGGAAGGCAGAAACTGTTGGTGTCTTTAAAGGAGCACTAAAGACGCATCTTTACAAAAAATCTTATCCGTGATTTGAGAGGGCCCTTGAGGTGTGACACACACAAAAACGGCGCTCTTCAATTATGTGTACCTTATAAATAAATTATCCTTGTATATATATATATATATCCTTGCAACTTAGATTATAGATTACTTGGAACTTTTTTATCGGCGAGCTAGCGTCAGTCTTTTATGGGATTGCGGTTTTTAGAAACCAACAACAAAATCTTTATGTGCCTTTTCCTAGCATCCCGGCTGCGTTACGAGACAATATTATCTATGTTAAGTCATGTGCTCAACTAATATTTTTTTAAAATAAAATTATTTTTTCTTTTCACTGTGCACAAACCCTACAAAATCTAATATTTTTTTAGTTGGATAATATATACAAACCAACTTTTTTTTCAAAAAAATAGGCTTTCAATTTATAGCAATATTTAAGGAGCTTTCACTTAAAAAGGTACAAAATAAAAATAAAACTAAATGAAAATGTTTAAGCATTACTTTAAATTTCTTAACAAGTTTTGTTTCAATTGAATGGATTAATTTTTGTAATTCATATTCGAACTGTTTTTTTCATTTTTAGTTTTTTCAACAGATTTATTTTTAAATTCACCGTTCGCAAATAAAATAAACCAACAAAACAATGAATTAAAAGAACAGCGTAATACAAAAAACTCAGTCTCGAAAATATGAAATCTACATATTTTCGTTTGGAAAAAGGTCATAACTGAACAAAGGCTTCAGTCTGAATTGCCAATTATTCCAGCAACAAAAAACCTCTCAATAGAGCCATCCAATTTTTTATTTTGAGAATGAAATGAACAGTTAAAGTGCCCTACGAGAAAGGTTCTTAATACTCAGAAAATAAAATCATCAAATACTTTTTTTTTGAAAACCAAATGAACTGCTCTAGTAACTATATACCTTACGATATTATTTTGAATGCTTTTTAAATTCTACCAAAATTGGTCCGTAGTTTAATGATAAACGTTACTAGTAAACGGTAAAGTGAGCACTAGAAAATATTTCTAATATTCTCTCGCTGGACTGAAAAAAATATAATAAAACACAAACGCTAAAAAAACGTTCATCCAGCTGTACACTTACTTGGGCTTGCAAATTTGGCGCTGAATAACGACGACCACGCGTGCAGTGAGCTGTTGAGGGGGATTCATGTAATAACCGGATTCACCAAATACATCTTCCTGATATTCGCTTATTTATAATTCACTCAATTTCATGAAGATAAATGTAATATATGTGTTTTTTTCTAAATAACGCATGATTTTTTTTTATAAATTTACAGATTTTGAATGCACCTATTTAAAATTCTATTTATTCCCCTCAACAATGAATTAAGTAGTAAATGTTTTTGCAAGAAAAAATTTGAACACTCCAAAAATTGATATATTATTTTATTTATGTTTTATTTGGAAAAAAACAACATATTTTTACAATTTACATTAAAATTAACATATATAAAATTTAAACAATTGTAAAAATAGTCTAAATATTTTACTAAGGTAGATATCGTTATTTAATGCAAGTCAATGTATAATTTGGTTGTCTACTGATTATTACAAAAAATATAATAAGTTTAGTAGTACCTAAACACCTCTCACTCCTACTCCTCCGTGTAAAATAAAGAAGATGAAAACATTCAAAGCAATCAAAATAGACTGCAGAAAAGCTCTCTAATGCTCTTAAAATTCCACTCGAAATCATGAAAACGATGATGATGTATATTTTGGAGGGATCATTATGATTGGAAAGGTCGGAGATCAGAGCAACAATGGGTCTTCAGCGTCTTTTGTGGCATATTTTATTTGTGTAACTGCCATACATTGTCTTGGACCCAACAGGCATTTTCTTTTGTATTCCTCTTTTAATATCGTGGAGGGAAAATAACGTTTTTCCGTGCTAGATAACTATAAAAAAATGATGAACAAAAAATATATGAAGTAGGTATATGTTTTTTTTTGTTTACTAAAGTACAATAAAAATCTATTCACTTAGTATAATATTCTATAACAATAGATCGTTCATATAATGTTTTTTTTCTTGCCATATTGTTTTGTATAAAAATATGGTAGTCTCGAATATGCTGGTCTAACTTAGTGTTCTTCCTTTTTTATTACAATTTTTCTATAATGTCATTCAAGGGCGTGCATCCCATACAGACACATGCGCCTAATAGGTAGGCAATATATGCTAAAAAAAATACATTTAAACTTGATATTAAGGTTTAAAATTCAAAATTTAAGTTCGATTGAAGCCATAGTTAGCACGTATAAGTCAATTTCAAATGAGTTGTTTTAAGGGAATGGGAGAAAATATGTATTTCAAAATGTATTTGCCTATGGTGCTGCACGCGCCTGCAGTGTGTAATTCACAAAAAATATAATTGTATCAAGTCGTAGATCCTGAGATGAGAACATGCATCTATCTATATACCTTCCAGGAGGTCATCAAGTTGGGCGTTGACCAGTTGGTATCCCATTAGCTACGATGTGCATAAGTCTTTCATGACTCATTCTAGAGACAAGATCTCTCTAAAATCGAATCTGTTGCATTTGACTATGCCCTCTATTTTACAGGCTTTTTGTACGTGGACATTACGGATGCAATCACTAGGGACTGGAAAATTTCGCGATCGCGATAAAACGAATTTATTCGCGAATTTTGATGTTTTTACGCGAATAACGCGAAATTTGAGGTTTTACGCAAATATCGCGAATTTTCGTACTTTTGGCAGGAATTGTGCGAAAAAGTTGCCATGTGTCGCTTTTGCAACGCAACGATTTTGTGAGAAAGAAAATATTCCTGCGAAAACCGTTTGCAAGGTGCAAAGCACAGGAAAATTGGTCGGTGTTATGGCCGAGGGCGCCATGTGGGCTGATCTTTTAACGTTGAAACACGCTAGAACGCTAGACGCGGGGTGCGATCCCCGCCTGGGTCTTTTGACTATAAATTTGACCCTGGTTCAACAGATGTTATTGGATAATTATAAATTAATAATTCATTTAAATAAACAATTATTAATTATTAATTAATTATATTAATACCTGTTTCTGGCCAGACAGAGTAGGTTGGTGAATTGCATTCCTATTCACAAATCTATTTTATTAAAAAAAAAATTAAAAGCAGAACTGTCCTGGATCCTCCAATCAGACTTGAATCGTGACATCAATGAAGGAAAATACTTCAAGGAGTGAAGCTGTTGCTGGATTAGCCAAGAGCACAACTTGAGGCTTTCATAAAAGCCAACATCCCTTGAAAAATTAGATAACCCTCATCTAGAGACTAAATGCACAACAATTAAATATTTTAATAGTATATTGCAGGGTATTCGGAGTGTCATTGAAATATTAATCCTTTTTTTAATCAATGGTTTTTTGTAAGTTAGGTACCTACTCCTATTGATTCAGATGTTGTTTATTCATTGTTTTTTAAATTAATTATTGTTGTTTTTATAATAAATTGTAAATATTAGTAATATCTTTTGGTTTGCAATTATATAAACCTTCATTTTGATCAAATCAACCCTAAAAATTAAACCGAATCTCCCCGTTTATCATGAAAAATAACGCGAATTTCCCTGTTTTCGATCAAAAATAACGCGAATTTCCCAAAAAAATAACGCGAATTTCGCAAAAAATAACACCACTATTTTCCAGTCCCTAGCAATCACACAATTTTTCGCCTGTGATCATGTAAGAGCATTCATTTCAGGTGTTAGGATATAATCAGAAACATTAATTGTTATAATTCTTATCATTATTATACGAGTAACCTAAGCTCGCAAGTTCTTATAAAATCGAAAACGTAAAAAATGGGAAGGTCGGAAAGAGCTGTTGGGTATATGTTCACTTGAGATTGGATTTTTATGTTGTAAGCAAACGCAAAACGCAACTAAGCTACACATATAGTGTAACTTCTTGCCTGAGCTATCTCCGAAGGGGTCGCGTGTGGCGATTCGGGACCTATTTATTTGTACAGGTAACGGGGCCGGCCTTACGTCAACCACTTCAGTTAAAGTGGGGGTTTCCCAGCTTCCGAGAGAGCTTGTACTCATTTCTTGTGAAGGCTGAGTAAGCCTTGCCGGTATTTTATTTAAGGTTTGAAATAAACACCGAAACGGGAAATCAATTCTGACACCCTCGGTGGGATTCAAACCCGAGCTCACGGCATGGAATGCAAGCACTCTACCAACTGAGCTATCGACCGGAGTCAATATAAGTCCGCATGCATATGGGAATACATGTAATATAAACCTTAAATCTAATACTATATCGTTGCAACTAAGATAAAAGATACATTACATATATTTGAGACTCAGATAATCCTTAATCTTCGTGCAGAAAAGATGCCTCTTGAAGAAAACAATGCCAGCGAAACGTCGAGAGTAATGTAAGTTTTTCCAATACAGTCCAGAGCGATTTTAATTTATTTATGTTTCCACGTCTACAGTTACTCTCGTTTATACCTTATCATTATGTTACACATATAAACGTTTGGTAACATCGCTTTGGACAACAAAACATTTTTTTTAAGCTTCAAAATTGACAAATTTAAAATTCTCCTTCATTTTAAAATAAAATAATCCACCCTAATCTCGCAACAATTTATATTTTAAAGTGCACTGCCTTATTGAATAACAAAAAATTCTCAAAAAAAAAATCCATCACATAATGAAGTTACCGAGTCAAGGGGAGAGAGCAAGGTATGAGAGGGGGGAGAGGGGAATAATCTTTTGATTATAAAAAAGCACTCCGGCTTTTAACAGCCTCCTTGTTGTGCAAAAATAATATTGCGTACGCCGTAATAATATTAAAATCTTGCGAAATTTAAATGACGTGATAAAATCGGGACCGGCCTCTCTGCAGACGCTTCCCTTGGGGTCATAAAATCCTGAGCGAAAAACAAAAATATGTCCGATCCGTGCGAAAATGGTTTACGCGGGCCTTGTAACGAGCTGAAAGTAGATCGTATGGAAATTTAGGAGTCTGTATCCATTAAATTTGCGTTACAAATACTGCAGGGAAAAATAATATTAAAGCTTTAATTTGATGTTTTGGTCAAATTTTGTTCTTAAAAATGCGATTAGGCGTGTCAGGAATAATTTTCGGTTTCATTGTTCTTAAAAACCCAGATATTTTTAGCGATAGGGCTTACTCAGTCATCACAAAACATGAGAACCAGGCCCGCCGGGAGATGAGAAAAAACCCAATTCAGGTGAACTGGTTGGTTTAAGACCGGCCATACTAAAATAAATAGATGCCACACTCCACAGACACTCGCTGAATGATGTAAAGAATGGCACCTTGTATGCAGCTTGGTTGTATTATAATAAGTCATTTCTACAAGAAAACTCTTCACTTCATAATGGTTTTGACTTTTGACTGTGAAATTTTCAATTACAATCTAAAATTACATTTTTCCTTAGTTTATCCTTCAAATTTCCAAATATTTTTTAATTTCAAAGTTCTGCTTTCTCCATAATGTGTCACCATAAATTTCCGGCTCATAGATCAGTTTCTAGAGCGCTTGCACTCCATACTGAGAGCTCGGGTTCGAATACCACCGAGGACGTCAGAAAATAAAATATCGGCAAGGCTTACTCTGTTACTCAGCCTTCACAATAAATAAACATCAAGGGTTCGAGTGCTGGGAAAACTCCACTTCAACTAAAGTGGTTGGCGTAAGGCTGGCCTCCTTATCTGTAAACTGTTAACATAAATAGGTTCACTCGCCACTTGCGATCTCTTCGGGGAGAAAGCGGCAAGCAGTGACACTATATGCGTAACTCAGTTGCGTTGCGTTGGCGTAGTCTCTTTATTTCTATATAACTCTTGAGTTATTGTAGCCAGACACTGGTGAAAGATTGAGAAGTATGCAGAAGCGAAGTGAAGAGCAGGGAAGAGCAGAAGAGAGTAGGTAAGATGTGAAACTGCGGCAGGACTGCATAATCCATTATGAGCGAGGAAATTCATTCCCAGCGCGGTCAAAATATGAATATATTTATGTTTGCGTTTTCCCCTTTTCTCTGAAATTTGCATGGCAAGGCATTTGGAAACCAATCTTCCCGCAAAGTATGAATTGTAACATATTTATACATTATATTTACTGCGAAATAGTTAAACAAATAGTTGAAAGAAATTAAGATTGTGTATTTTATAAATTAATCTTTACAGTAAATTTCAGAGATAAATGAACATTTAGGATTCATATAAAAGTATTCCCACAAACAAACACGTACAAATTTGCGTTTTTTATTTGCCGCAAGTAAACTTAAAAAATGAAACCTGAATCTCAAAATATGAAGATGATGCCGTGCAACTCTTGTTAAACTTCTTGGAAAAGTAAACCATTTTGTACAATTTGGATGGTCAGTCTCATACAAAACTATAAGCAAAGGAAATGCAGAAAAGACAAATTACTGTTCAATGGGAACCCACATTTATTTTCAGTTTTTGATTTGGCTTTTGTAAATAAATACAGCCAAACATAAGGTACACTAGCATTTTCTCTCGTTAACTCAAAACGCTGTTATCTTTTTTATACTAAAAATGATTGCACGTAAATTTCTATCATCATTCAAGCACAACACATGAAATTTTAGAAAACTTTTCAAGAACGAGCAAACCTAAAAACTGTGGACTCTAAGCTCTCATCATTTTAGGACTGAAAAAAATACACGGACACAAAAATGCAGACACATTTTATTATGAAATAGTACCCACACCATCTTGTTTTACACATAAAAAATGGAGATTTACTCGGCTTGGAGCGTGTTTGTCCTTATAATATTACTCTGGGAGCTTCGCGGTCTCTGTCCTCTGGTTTTTACCCTTTCCACATACTATTATATATATGTAAAAACCCAACTATACCCCGAACATTCAGCTATTCTATCTTTTACTGGCTCTTTTCATTCCTTGTCCTTTTTCGGGACTTCGATTCCTTTTTTTCTTTTCTCGAAATTTATCGTTCACCTTGGTTGTTTTCTATTCTGACTTTAACCCGTTATTTTTCTGTCTCTTCCAGACTTGTAGCTATAAGTTTTTCCTATGTGCATAACGTATTCACACACCTCAAGAGCTGGCTGTGAGCTCGGCAATCGCTATAGCGATTTATAAATAGTGCCAAATACACAAGTCGTGAAGCTGATTGAATCATTGGCGACCAGTCTTTGGTTAAGGCGTATAAATTTTTGAAGCTTGCGAAGTTCATATTTTGAAAAAATAACTGCGCACTGTGGGAATCTCTCTTTTCGTTTCTTCCCTATCCGTACGTCTACATATCCCTCTGCTTTTTTTTCATACTCTGAATGTTTGTCTTCACCTCTATTGTATCTACCCATCTATTTGCTTTCCTGAAGTACCCTGAAAGTATGTCGCCGCCTTTTTTTGCTTCTTATTATACCCTTTTCCCACCCATCCCCTTTCTTTTCTTCATATCCTGGACGCATATTATTTTACCACTCCATACTTCTTCACCTCTTTGCTTCTTCCTCTACCCTCACTTCCAACCCTCTCTTCTCTTACTGCGCGCACCCTGAACGTATGTTTTTACTTCTTCCTACTTCTTCACCTCTTTGCTTCTTTCTCTACCCTCACTTTCAACCCTCGCTTCTCTTACTCCGCGCACCCTGAACGTATATTTTTACCTCTTCATACTTCTTTGCCTCTGTATAATCTTGTCTCTTTGTCTACCCTCATTTCTAACCACCCCTTCTCTTATTCCAAGCACCCTGAATGTATGTTTTTACCTCTCCATACTTCTTCACCTCTTTGGTTCTTCCTCTACCCTCACTTTCGCCCATCCCTTCTCATATTCCTAACACACTGAACGTATGTTTTCACCTTTCCATACTTCTTTGCCTCTGTATAACCTTACTTCTTCCTCTACCCTCACTTCCAACCATCCCTTCTCTTATCCCAAGCTCCCTGAACGTATGTTTTCATTGTACGGCGGGGATAAGCCGGCTGAATGGGATCGGCTTCCACGCCGGACACGCCAAGTGGAAATGAATGGAGAGCCAGATACGAAGATCAGGAGATGCCCTGCCTCACGGTCGATACAATTTTATCGCTCTCGTGAATGTGTTTCGCTCAAATAAAGTGAAATGCCTCGGTTGAATAAATTGAAATGCTTAATGACTCAAACCTCGAATATACCTATAAGTAGATCGTGTAAGATAACATAAAAAAATTGTATTTTTTAGGGTTTGGTGGTTTACACAGTGAAAGTCCATTGTATATTAATTAAAAAACACACTGTTTCAATTCACTCATTATTTATTTTAAATATGCCAAACGTTTTCGCCTAAAAAGGCATCCTCAGGACAATGACAATAATAGAATTTTGATTTGTCATTGTCATTGTCCCGAGGATGCCTTTTTAGGCGAAAACGTTTGGCATGTTTAAAATAAATAATAAGTGAATTGATACAGTGTGTTTTTTAATTAATATAAAGTTTTTGTAGATACTGTTTTTTTTTATTGAAACTCAAATATTTAAATTTGGTGATAAATTTTTCAATAAATTACTTTGAAATCGACTGATTCACACAAAAATGGAAAAAATGGATTTTAAGAATGCATCGCACATTGTTGTTACCAAAAATCTTTAGAACGAATAACATGATTACATAAAAAATCTATTTCTTAAGTCTGAAGTTAATATTAAAAATTCAAACTATTTTTGTTAGATATACGAGTATTTAAATAGAACAAAAGACAGTAATATAAGATTCTTGTTTTTTGTAATGAGAAAACACAGAACATTGCATTATCTGTGCGACTTATTTAGAAGTTCACTGGCAGTCATTCTTTTCAACACATGACAGTAAACTTTAAGAGCTTTTGAGTGCTAAAAATATATTTTTTGTCATAATTTAAAGCAAATATTCAGTCAACCGCCGAAAGGATTTAACGACCGCCATTCTCTAAAACATTATTCTCTCTCAGATAGATCTGGGATAAGGGAGGTAGCTTGATTTACGACCCTTTCATAAGGCGCTAAAATATTATAATACACCCACAGCTGAAATAATATATAATTTAAGATCTATAATAAAAACGTTTTTTTATGATTTCATTGTAAGAAATAATTCAAAACCTTGCGTTTTTGTTGAAAAAAAATCACACACAAATTACTCGCATTATATACTTACGTAATTTTTTAATCACTGCTGGTCAATCTTTCAATATCTGCTCCAGGCAAATCTCGCCTTATATACTAGTACTGGAGAAGAGACTAGAATAAAATTTTGCTTGTCTAGATCCACACTCTTGAAAATTTGGATACTGTGCTGGAAGTTTCTAGTTACTTGTGTAGGTTTGAAGTGCACTCTCAGCTGCTATAATTATTACTTTGTAGTTGCTAGTAATAATGAACTTGTAAATAATAAATTTTTCATTTAACAATACTAAGGTCCTGTATTTTCAACGGAAGCATAGCGACTTTGTACTGAATGGAAAAAAAACGCACTAATGTCAATCGTATGGGTAGTTTTTTTTATCCTTTTGAAATCATATATCTACACGATAGAAATAGGTAAAATAAAGTACAAAACAACGTTTCTATTCTTCAACAAAAAGACGCGAGATAAATTAGTAACAGAAAAAAAATTGTATCTCGTAATCGAAGGTTGTTATAGGTGCATTACGTAACATTTTATGACTCATCGATGGATGTTTCGGAAGCTCCATTATTGCAAAAATCACCAGTAATTTTTTTTCCAAAAACCTCACGTTTTACTCAAGAATTTTCAAAACTGTACACGCTTATTGGGAACAGTTTTCCACCACTGTGAAAAAGCAATTCGAAGAAATTTATTATTTCATATTCGAGAATTCGCCAATATTAAATGCCATAAATTATTGATATTTTATTGCAGAAGGGAGGAAGGTAGTTACTATCTGCCGACAAATGTGGTGTAAGGGGGGGAGGGGGTGCACAATAAATCGGTCACAGTCCGCAAGGGAAGATTCAATCTCAGCCCTTGAGAGAAAAGTCCTCCCTTACTGCAGGTTTCAAGTGGTGAAAGTAGCCACATGAAAAATATACGGAGACTAGTGGAAGGGATTTACGTTAGAGAAAATTGATTTTGAAGTTTGTTAGGTAATGTTACACATATTCAGGATATTGTGTAGTGGTGTTTGATTGATTTGTGTTAGTGGAAGAATAATTGTATCTAGAAATAAATAGACGCTTATGTAAGTACCTGATAATAATTTGTAATTGTTGGCTTATAGGTTGATATGCGGCTGACCACCAATGCTGTAAAAATGATTCACTTTGCCAATGTCACCCCTGTTACAGGGAAGGACGGCAAGAGTTGCGGGCTTATGTTTATTTGAGATTGGGTTTTTATATTGTAGGTCCACATGCGGCATGTGTTAGTGCGAAATTATACATGTCTGCTTGTGGGAATGCATTTAATATAAAAATGAAATGATACATATCTTTGCAGCTTAGATTAGATTAGATTAGTTCGAGATTAATAAGGTGTGGAATCAAATGTTCTGGTGAACTCTAGAAAGGTGGTTTGTAACGATTCTCAATGTTTCGAGAATGACCTTTATTTAGGTATTAATTAAAGGCCAAAATTCCCTGCAGTTTCAGGTGTCAATAAATCTCTGAACTACAATGTGAAAGTGTTTAAATTAAATCATTAAATAAATTGAAAAAAATAAACAAACCGCAGTTTTTAGTAAAAAGGAAATCCCTAACTGTTCGATTCTCACCAAAGTTCTCGGAAATGGTATTTTCTGATTCATTGTTTATTTCTAGTTCATATAGTACAGACACAACTTATTTAGTCTTTAAAGGAAATGAGAACCTGTCATCTCGATGAAAATAAATAGGTTCCACAATCCACACGCCACATGCGATCCAATCAGGGACAACGCTGTAAGAAGTTGCACTAATTGCGTTGCTGTTTTTCAAGGAAATTCAATTTTTATAGATTTTTATGGGAATTCGATATTAACATTCTTTAAAACAGTATAAACAATATTATGCAGGTTTGTATAAATATAACAAATTTTGCAAAAAAATAAAACACAAATGTGAATATTTTACTTTGAAAATTTGGAAAAATGAAACTTTAAGAGAAATGTGTTTTCAAAAGCGATGGCCTATTTTGGAATGACGTAACCTCTACCAGAGCCCCATATATAACCCAACCATGATGAATACCAAAAAGTGTATGAATACTAAAACAGCGCCTCTAGTGAGAGCTTAAGATTACATATATTTTTTGGTTAACGCTATAGTTCATTCTACAAGTAAAATTTCATACTTTGGGTACAAGCGCCCACTCTTTGCCACAGAAAAAGTTTCAAAACTTCCAATATCGCAATATTTCATAAGATTTTATTCCGTAATAGTTTTTTTTATCGTTAAAATACTTTATGCCCAAGTTTGCGGACCCCTAATAATATGAAATATTTTTGAAGATTTGGTAAGAACCATTTTTATTACCGTATTTTTTCTCTACTCTCTGAAAGCATATTCATAATATTTCAGTGTGGCAGATAGAAAAAAGTTGACAGGCTAATAAAAACACTTCAATTTTTTTTTTTAAATGTAATCCCTTTACTTATAGGTTTGCATAAGGCTGACTGCCCATGCTGTCAAAAATAGTTGACTTTACCAATGTCCCTCCGTTTCAGGAAAAGTCAGCAAAAGTTGCAGAGCTTATGTTAATTTGGGGTTTGTATGAATTGTAAGTACCTACACCAGGCGCATGCATAGGGTATACGCAAATATATACATTTCAGTATAAATGTTGTCTTCCATTCATTTACAAGAATGGCTCCAATTGAACTTAAATTTTGAATTGTACATCTGAATATCAAGCTTAAATGTTTTTTTACCATATATTGCCTACCTATTAGAGGCATCTGCCTGTATGGGATGCACGTCCCTGACATTACTAGTTATGTTCAGATAGCGCTATGAATCACTTAGTAAATTTGTTCGATAGGACACGAACGAATGACCTGGTATTCATTCGAAATTCAGTTATCTAAAAAAACACACATTTTTATATCAAGTACACTAATTTTAATCAGTATTTATAAAAAAAACTTTCCAATACAAATATAATTAAAAGCCAAATCACCCTAATAAAACACATAAAAAAACATACTAAGCCTACTGGTGTGACGTAACTGTATTTATTATTATGTGTTGTAAAAAATGATTCAGTTTGCCATTGTCACCTCTGTTTCAGGGAAGGTCAGCAAGAGTTGCAGGGCTGATATTCACTTCTGCTTGTGAGAATGCTTTTAATATGAATCATAAGAGCCCGTTCCCACTGGTCGGGTTTCGGATGCGTATATCAATCGGAGGTTCCAGTGGCAGAACATTATGTATGGAGCTATGCACACTTGTCAACAACCGATTTTGTCCGAAATGTTCTGCAACTGGAACCTCCGATGAATATACGGATCCGACGCCCGACAAGTGGGAACGGGCTCTAAATGAAATATATCTTGGAAACTTAGATAATGGATTATGGAGAGTATTTGGCAGAAAAACTGTAATAACGATTTGCCCAGTGGAGGAATGTCACTTTTTTTTTGTATATGGAATTTTAACTGAGCCCATTCAAATATACAGTTTATGATCACTTTTTCCGCACCGCGAGTATCACTCGTATTTCTGAATTGTAAATTCTTCACTTCTCACACAACACATTATTTTATTCATGACTTTTGACTTTCGAGTGCTGCCAACGTATCGTGTTTCCATTGCTCTTATTTCGCACCAACTTTTCCGTCGGGGCTTTCATAAATTTAAATAGAATTTTTGCATTGATTTACGAGGCTTAAAATATGAAAAAGTCTAGCGTGAGAGCGCTTGCGGTGCGACGCGTTTTATCGTGCTCTGTACAAGGCTTTTCCTCGGCTTCGGCATTTCCATTTTGGTTTAGGAATTTTCAATCTGTTGGCAGTAAAGCCTTTGAGCGATGGAACTGACTAACAAAATAATATTGTCCGTTTGAGTCTATGAAACTACGTGTTCATTTTCAAGCTAAATTTCGAAACTTGTCTAAACCTTTTACAAAAATATATCACTTTCATTTTTTATGCAAAGTCTCCGACTCGGAAATTTAAAAAACTTTACTTCGCCTTCATAAGAAGTAAGGACCTTTCCCCTCGGTAGTATCCTTCCTCAAGTCAGCTGCCCCCCTTACTTGTAGAAAAAAATAGGTTCAACTCACGACATGTGAACATATGTATCGGGTATAAGGTAAGACTATAAGTTAGGCCTATTCACGTTTTTTATACCATAAAACTGATCTTCAGTTTGAATTTTAAATGAAAATGATAAAACTATTTTTTTTTATATAATCTTAATCTTAATCTTAATCTAAGCTGCAAAGATATATATATATATCATTAAGGATTTATATTAAACGCATTGCCACAAGCTGACATGTATAAGTTCGCGCTAACACATGCCGCATGTAGACCTACAATATAAAAACCCAATCTCAGAGCATAAGCTCTGCAACTCTTGCCGACCTTCCCTGAAACAGGGGTGACATTTGCACAGTGAACCATTTTTTACAATATGGGTGGTCCACCTCATACCAACGTAGAAGTCAAGGAATAATAGTTTTAAAAAATACATTTTGATGAAAACAAGATGACAAAATATATAAACAACAATTTTAAAGTTTTCTCTTTTTTTAAATCACTCAATTTCGCCACCTCAATTTCATAAATTTCAAGGTGCAAACCAAAAATAGGAGGGACGCTGGGAAAATAAAAAAAAAAACACCTCCATGATCCTTCAATTCAAATCTATGTTGAAATAGCAGCTTAAAACAAGACGTAATAATGTTGTATCAGATAGAAAAAGAAACCAGTAATTGAGTAAAACACTAGAAAAGTGTAGCATATTCACTTTCCATTTGAAATTTAAAAGTATGTAGATTGTATATGAAAGAAGAGATTTTCTTTTTCTGAGAGCACAATGCGTCCACTGAGCCCGGCCGCAAAAAGGCTGGCACATTAAGGCGCTACGCGGGCCGTTACCAAATCCCTGCGCTGTCTACGAAATCCCTACTAGCGTCTACGCCGGCCGCAATAAAGCTACGCAGACTTGGCAGGGACAAACAGACTAAAGAGAAAGTACCGTATACCATACTTAATACAAGCATGTTAAATCAGAATAGAGCATGGTAAATCGTCCTCTTAGTGCTTTTTTGTCTTATGTCCATCAGAGGTTATTTCACATGAGCAATGTTTGCTTGTGCACTGGAAATTGATTTTGAAAATGTATAAAACAACTCTCACATGATCGTGTTTTACGGTTTTTTCTAGCTCAGATTATGTAGAATGTGATTTTTAAGGCAATGTCATTAAATGGTCAGCTTTAAATCAAATAGTGGATAAGCCAAACAAGCACTGAGGGGACGAAATTTGGAAGAAAGGCACAAGGTAAAAGGAAAAAAAGCCGTATACTTATTATCTTGAAAAAATGACTGTCGAAATAAATTTGAATTTTAAATCAAAATGGTTTAGTACCTACAATAATCTTTAAGCTTTAGTCTTAGTTGCAAAAAAATAAGTACGTTTAAGGCACTATCTGTCACATGTAAATTTGTGCTTACACATGAATTATGTGTACACACAAAATAAACCAAACCTCACATGAACATAAGCTTTGCATCTCTTGCCACTTTTCCCTAAAACCGGTGTTTGATATTTCAAAGTAAACCAAGTTGTACACCCTCATACCAAACTATTTATAGTCAAGAACTCATATTTGATAATTCTATAACAATTAAAACAATTTTTTTTATTTAATTTAAGAATTACGTATTAAAAATTTACTCATGTCACATCTATTCTGTGACAAATTAAGTAGTCAAAGATGTTGTCCACGATTGGCGATGAAACGTCAGCTCAGGAAATACTTTTGGTCAATGATCAATATACCCCAAGACAATATTTATTTTTCGTGCTACAGCTGTCAGTGAAAACTGCTGAATCTTTATAACACATGTCTTTTCTGTTTTATGAAAAATAAACGTTAATCTACTCTAAGGTTAATCATTGCTAATTTTTGGAATGTTTTCAAAGTTCTCAGTTTTTTTTTTATATTTTCAGTGACCTACGACATTTTTGTAGAAGACATTTCTTTCAATATTGTCCTCTGAACATCGTAAAAGGCCTTGCTACCCACAATACCTTCCCGCAATTATTTTCTCTTTCCGGACTGTGTTTTACCGGTGACGTCCGGATTTTCCGGATAAACCTTCTTACGTTCAAATAAATATATTTTTTGTGTGTAGAAAACATCACTATATTAATGGTATCCATCAATGCATTGTTCAGTTTACGTGACCAAGATACACATAAAGGATGCACGTATAGTGTAACTTTTTGGTGCGTTCCCAAAGAGATCGCATGTAGCGAGTGGTACCTATTTATTTTTACAGGTAAGAAAGCCGACCATTCACCGCCCACATCAGTTGAAGGGGGGGGGTTTCCCAGCTCTCGAGAGAGCTAGTACTCATTTCTTGTGAAGGTGTTAGGGTATAAAAACTATTTTTTTATTCAAAAGCGACCGTCAAATTGAACAGGGTAGATTGATATTATGTTATTAAGTCTTGGCGGGCCTAAATATATATTCCAACGGGCCGCGTGTTTGATATTTCTGATAAAGAAGTTACAAACTTAAAAGTTTAGACAATACAATTAATATTAATTAAATAACCAAAGTTTTAATTCCCTTTTATAATTCTTTATTTATGTCAAGCACTTTCGCCTACAAGGCATCATCAGGACAATCTTATTGTCACAATCGACTGTCACATGACGACAATTGTGACAATCTTGCTTGACATAAATAAAGAATTATAAAAGTGAATTAAAACTTTGGTTATTTCATTAATATACAATGGACTTTCACTGTGTAAACCACTAAACCCTTACAAATAATACAATTAATAATTATTGACCTCGAAGTGCCAGATTAAACGTTAAGAAGTTGTACTTGTCTGACAGAATTTGCGTGGGTCTTTAATTTACATATCAATTACAATATCTTTTTACATCTTTCAGTTATGATCTCCACAACCATTCCTCGATTTTAAATCGTGTAGGAGGTATTTTTCATTTCTCATAAATATCCCAAGTAGTTTTTTTTTTTTTGTAAGGAATCCTGTGCGGGAGAATTCCCAATTCTTGTGAGTCTTGGGGGTCTTTGTCACCCTGGAAGGGTGCCGCAGAGGTGTTGCTTAAGTTCTTGGTTCTGTCGTAAGGCGCTGCAAGGAAGTGGTGATTGATGTTGGTTTTGAATAAAACCGGATTAAATTGGGAAGGGAACACAGATACAGGTAGACCATTCCATAAACGGGCAGTTTGGCAAAGGAATGAGTCATGAAAACGCCAAGTTCTCATAGTTTTGAGATCGACTGCAAAGGGATGAATGAGAGTCGTACTACGAGTTTCCCTTTCTGAAATGCGAGGGGGAGGGATTAATGAATGGAGCTCATTAGAACAAGCTCCGTGGTAATATCGATAAAAAAGACTGAGCATTCCAACTTTTCTTCTGTGCTGGAGCGGCTGCAGATCGGATGTCAGAGAAGGATCATTGATCAACCTCACTGCCCTCCTTTGCACAGAATCAAGTTGGTCACTCAGCTTCTTGGACATACCACACCAGAGATGGCTGCCATACTCGATAATGGGGCGGATTTTGGATTTATACAGAGTCAATAACTGGGCTGAAGTAAAAAACCTACGGGCTCTGTATAATATGCCGAGTCGCCGGAAAGCGGAAGTTGTGCGAGACTCAATAGCATCATGGTATTTAACTCTGATGACAGAGAAACACCAAGAAGATTTAAGTGTTCATGGTTAGAGAGGGAGACATTGTCGAAAGTTGGGAGATAGTTGTTTGGGAATCCCCTTTAAGGATATCAGACATGCTTGAGTCTTTTTGATGTTGAACTCTACAAGGTTGTCAGTGTCCCAACGGCTGACAGCCCTGAGATCTGTATTGATCTTTGGAGCTAATGATTCACGAGCAATAGATATCGCTGAACTATTTGGGGGCTTTGTAAAAGAGAAACCGTCATGTATTGTACTGTCATCGGCATAGCAGTGGATAGGAGCACAGGATAGTAAATCATTGATGTGCAGAGGAAAAGTGTCGGAGACAAGACGGATCCTTGGGGGACACCGGAATTGATTGGTAGCAGGGCTGATTTACTACCATCGATGACTGTTTGGATAGATCTGTCTTTTAGAAAGCTGGAAATCCATTCTATGAGGAGAAGGGGAAGTCCAAATGATGACAATTTGTTAAGGAGGATGGAGTGCCAAACTCTATCAAAAGCTTTGGAAATATCAAGAGCAACAGCTTGTGTTTCGCACATAAGATCGAGGCGTCGACCTCAGACGTGTGTGACATAAGTGAGAAGGTCACCACTGGAGCGGTTACGGCGAAAACCGTATTGGTGGTCGCTAAGCAGTTTATGGGTTTCCAGATATTCCATAAGCTTATCGTTTATGATCCTTTAGTTACATGACCTTTCTCTTTTTATGGTTGAAAAAAAATTGAGAGTGTTTTTTCCTAAAGTTCTTCCACAGTAAACCCCTCTGCTTTTTCTTTTGTTATGGGCATATTTTATACTTATTATTTATGAATCGCTCCAAAACGATTGAAAAAAGATGACACGTTTTTTGCTTAAGCAAAGTATGAATGATAATATTTTGATTGAAACAAAGCCAAAAAGGGGTCGGAAAGGTCGACTTTATCGGACAACATTTTTTTTTGTTGTAAAAAAGGAACCTGACCTTTCGTTCCGGTCCCGAATCAATATTTGTACATTCTCAAAAAAGTAAATTCGTATTACGTGAACGCAAAAAAGAGATGCAAATTTTACATAAATATTGCGTATGAAAACATGAAAGGCACCTCAATTTTATACAAAAAGACTGCCGTAAATATGAGAGTGTATGTACATATTGTATATAAACAGTTCCCAAAATATTAAGCTCTACGCCAAAACTCAAACATAAGGTTTCACCAAAAATTGTATTAAAACTGAAAGACTTTCTAGAGGGGCTATCTCAGTTTTCATACATTATTTTGATAAACGCTCTATTAGAGTTATAACGTAATCATTTTATTCTGGAGTTCAGTATCCCGAGTAAGAAGCATTTAAATATACTGCCCTTAGGCCCTTACTCGGGATACTGAACTCCAGAATAAAATGATTACGTTATAACTCTAATAGAGCGTTTATCAAAATAATGTATGAAAACTGAGGAGGTACCCTTTACGGCACTCCTAATGAGTGAATAAGTTGTCATACATTTTTCAATATATCCAAACTACGTAATGCCTTATACTCGATATACAGGCAGCTAATTTATCACGTTTGCAGTTGAATGCGAGTTGTGTTGCTCTCACGACCGCAGTGCGTTACGTCCATTCGTTTTTGGCATCCATTTAAATTGTTTGTATGGAAATTCCACTCAACGCTCTTGTGACAATACAGAGTCATAACTAATAAATGCATTTTTATTACACTTTATATTTTTTAGTACAAACCGGCATTAAAAAGCAGATCAAAATTCTCTCAAATGAAATTATTTAGTGATATAGTTTTTCTCGGGTTAGACCGTGTTCTACGTTTCATTCCCTTGAAATTATTTAGTTTATATATGCTGAGTTTAAAAAACATAAACATAAATCAATAGATTTTTTTAGGTTGCACAGCCGGATCGCAATTGATTGCTTAGGACCCTGATCACACAGACGTTTGGTGTTTGGTGTCTAATTGTGCTGAATACATTATTATTCATGGCATGTTTTAAAGATAATTAAAAGGTTTTGTTAACAGCATTTTATCATACTTTTGTTACCAGAAAAAGATAATGCCCAAAAAAAACAATTTCTCACCTATAAACTTTTTTACGTTTCACTAATAACATAAATTAGGCGGGAAAAACTCATTTTCGAGCACCAATAAAAGTTTGCTCCCTTTCACGACGGCAGGAACGTTTTTTTTCCCGCCGGAAAAATTAATAATCTTGCAAGGAGCAAAAACTTCCGGATTTTAATTATAAAAATCATATTTCACAACGATCAGATTACAATTTCCGGAATTCCTTTTTCTTTCTTTCTTGCGTTTTTTTTTTAACTTTAGGTGTCGCCAGAATGGAAAGATTACAATATCGTGCTTTCTTCGAATGTCGTAAATTTTAACAGATGCCTTGCAGTTTTTTCTTTTTTTCTTTCTGTGCCTCTTCAGTGAAGATTGACGATGTTCATTGCGATTTTTTCCTTCGATAGTAAATAAAAAATGGTTCACTTTGCCAATGTCACCCCTGTGTCAGGGAAGGTCGGCAAAAGTTGTGGGGCTTATGTTCATTTGAGGTTTGGATTTTATTTGTAAGTACACATTCAGCATTTGTAAGCGCGAACTACACTTGTTGGTTTGTGGGCATACATCTGAGAGCTTTAAATGAATATATCCTTGCAACTTAGATTATAGATTATAGATAGTGTAGTGCGAAAAAGAGATCTTTTGCTTAACTGCAAAACAATGTCTTAGGGTCTTCAACAGTTCATTTTTATGAAAGCTGTTCTTACAGTGATTTTTAAGTTAATTACATTTGGCAATGCAACACAAAAACGAAACTAAGCGAACATATAGTGCAATGCCTTACCACGTTCGCTCCCCCAGTTTTTGTTTGCCGTATATACCAATTTTGTCAAATATTACTTTTTAATGCAGTTCTAATCAAATACTTCACAATCTGAGCTAAGAAAAATTTAAATCAATTTCCTGTTTTCATAAGACACATTGGTCCAGTACACATTCAAACTTAATGTAATGTAAAATTAGCTTAATGGTCTATACGGAAAACAAGTACTAAGGCAGCGCGTTGTCTACGACAGTATCGCATGTGGAATGTGGAACCTATTATTCACAGGTAAGGGGGCTGGTCTTACGCCAACCACTTCAGTTGAAGCTTCAAGCGCACGTTGATTTTGCACAAGCGAGGTGGTTTCCATTTCTAATGAAGAATTAGTAAACTCATCGGTATTTTGATCATGAGCTTAGAGTAAACACCGAAACGGAATATTATTTCTTATACTCTCAGTGAGGATCGAACTCTAGGCCTTGGAATGGCATGCAAGCATGTAACAATTTGAGCTATTGGCCGGACAACTTGCATTGAAATTACTAGTGTTCTAAGATAAAGATTTTTTTTATCAAAAAAGTAATTGAAATAAAAACGTATTATTATAAAATAATGTGGGTATTTAACAAGGAACATGGACCTAAAAATATTTTTTTTAGTAACATTTATTAACTGGTCGATAGCTCAGTTGGTAGAGTGCTTGCATTCCATTCCGAAAGCGCGAGTTCGAATCCCATCGAGTGAGACAGAAGTTGTTTCCCGTTTAGTTTTCAAACCCAAAATAGGCAAGGTTTACTCAGCTTTCACCAGAAATGAGTACCAGCTCCTTCGGAAGCAAGTGGTAGAAGCGTAGACCGGACCCCCTTAGCTGTAAAAATAAATAGGTTTCACTCGCCACATGTGACTCCTTCGAAAAAAACACGGCTTGAAGCTACACTCTATGTGTAGCTTAGTATTTTGTTTTTTTTAGTGGGTACATTCAAAAAGGTCAGAAAATTGTGAATTGAAAAGAAAATAATTCATTATTCATTTCGGAATACAAAATTACCTGAACAAACCAGATTCTACAGCCCCGGGCCATCTCTTTGCTGGCAACTCTGCTACTCTTTCCCCCAAGTCTGCCATAACCACTGTCCTAAAGCCTTTTACCCCGCACAAAGGTAGCAAAATTCGCTTTTTCTTAGCCGGAGGGCGACACGGTCCGACGGGGAAAAAGGCATTTAAATTATTTTTTCGAGGAAGAACATGTATTATGATTAAATATGGACAATGTCAGGCTATGCTAACGCAACGCAACTCGCAAATAAGCTACACATACAGTGTAAAATCTTGCCGCGCTATTTTTTAAGAGTTTCGCATGTGGCAATTGGTACCTATTTATTTTTGCAGGTAAGGGGGCCGGCCTTACGCCAACCACTTCAGTTGAAGTGGCGGTTTCCCAGCTCCCGAGGGGGCTGGTACTCATTTATTGTGAAGGCTGAGTAAAACTTGCCGGTATTTTATGTTGGAGTTTGAAATAAACACAGAAACGGGAAAACATTTCTGACACCTTTGGTGGAATTCGAACCCGGGCTCACGGCATGGAGTACAAGCTCTATATCAACTGAGCTATCGACCGGACGGTATGTGAATTTCAATAAGGGTTTTATTATTATTTTAAAAGTTTGTCATATTTTAGTTTATCAGTAGGTATATGGATTTTCGGAAAACAAAACATATTTAAAAAAACAGCCTAAAACAGAAATTTTCCTAAACAGAAATTGTGGTTTTAACAGTTTTACAATCTACATTGCTGTTTTAAAAATCATAATAGAGTACTTTATTTTTACTTTTTCAAAAGTAAGCATTCCATTTTCAAATGTTATTTTTTTCCAAATAGACAATCAATCTATTGATCTATCCATTATTTTTTCAAATTCAAATATGTTTGAATCTTGAACCGCATGCATCAACGTGCGATAACACAAGTCCTTCCACAAGCGCCAAAACGAGCTCCACAGAGAGCGCTAAAATGCGTTTCTCTGTGAGCGCTAACAGTAGCATCTCCCAGAGCGCTTACTCGAACCATCTACAAGCGCTAAAACGAATCAATAAATCAGACGAGCCTGTCTACGAGCTTTTACTGGAAACCTTTTCCTAGTGTTAAGCGTATCTATGCGTGAATTATGGAAACTCAACAAATTGTTCACTAGCAACATCCCCAATACCTTAAACGCAAAATGTACGACCAGTCTGTACTGCCGGTTATGATTTAAGATGCAGAAATACTAACTTCACTAAATTTAGTGTCAGGAAACTTCGTGTGGCGTAACGTTATCATGAAAAAGTTATGTTGCACATACGACTGTCCGTACCCTGAGTAAGAGTTGCACAACTTGAGTAAAGTAAAGTATTAAAGCGTGGTTTTTCCCAAAATCTGCCGTTTTTATTTGTTTGAACATGATTTTCTTCATCACTGCAGAGGCTCTGGCCACCCTTAGCGGAATGGCGACAGAGTTACAGTTACAGTTACTGTAACTCTTTTGCTAAGACCATAAAGTGTTAGAAACAAAAACGGCATATTTTTGGGAAAATCACTCTTTAATACTTTCCGGAAACTTTACTTTACTTAAGTTTTGCAACTCTTACTAAGGGTACAGATCTGTTACGAAAGACTAAGAAACGTAGAAGATCGGGAATTAGTGGCATCATAAAAAGAACAGTCAAGCTGTAGCAGTCATAGGTAAGAAAAGGTATGTTGCCAGAATCAATGAAGAAGAGAAGAGTGAAGACTACAAAAAGGATTTTTGGTGACTTAATGCAAAAACCTCAGAATTGAGATGTCTGGAGAGAAATGAAGGAGGCTTATGCTTAGCAGTGGGCGAGAATAGCTGATTCATGACCAAAGATAGACAAAGATGATAGTGGAGTAGAGACCTCTAACACGATGGGTAGACGACGTAAATAGTATTTATAGTTACTGAATGCAAAGGCCTCTGGATTGAGATGCCTGCAGAAAAATGGGGAAGGCCGAAAGATGAACTAAGAGGATAGAGACCTCTAACACGATAGCTAGTAGACATAAAGAGGATTACTGGTGACTGTATGTATGTAGAAGGCCCAGGATAGAGATGCCAGGAGAAAAATGGAAGAGGCCTATCTTCAGCAGTGAACGAGTATGGCTGCCTTAATAAGTTGGTACGCATACATAGATAGGAAGCGTTAACACGAATCCCTCCACGGGCGCTAGCTGTCGCTTAGCATTCCGAAGATACTCCACGTCCAGGAGCGCTAGCGTGGTAAATAATTGTACGGACGTGATTTACCGTCGGCTGGGATATACGAGGAAATCAGCGCTATCTATCAGCAGGCTAAGACATGCTGAGAGGTAGCGGCATCGTTGTATAGGAAAGCCGTACCGAGTGTGTTCAAATCTGCCTTGTATCCATCCCAATAATTTATCTTTGTACGTTTTATGACAACTATATTAGTGTACTTTCTAGTATGTAGTTTCTCGAAGGACTCAACTTTCTAGAGTAAGGGAAACTTACGTAAATAAATTAGTACCCAGAGTAAAACATATTCCGTTGCGTTTTACATAGAATTTATGTGATAGTGAATTGTTCCCTAGAGGCGCTGTCTAAATTTCCTTATTTTTTTGGTTAAACTCTTGCTTGCTAGCTTGAGTTTAAGCGTTATTTTGTTTACTTGGGGTACAGATATTTCCGTAATTACACATGGATGCTGTATATATAAATATCGTGTTTGACTTCCTGTTTCAAGAACTGATGAAGCTTGCTCGTATCTGATGCAATAAGTTGTATGTGACTTGTTGAAATTGTATTTACTAGTATCTCCATCCATATCAGTTCCACTTAATTATAAGATTTCAATATTTAAGTAATTGTTTCGTAACGTTTACGGCGGAAAATTTTTAAATTCTTATTTTTCTCGGCGGGCAAGCATCACATGTTCATTTATGACTAGGATCTTTGGCAACGAAAAACTAAATCTTCATCTCTTCAATCCTTCATTTTCAATTGTATACGAATTCTCAAGTAGGTATACCTTTTTAATTTCATTCCTAATTCTATTTGCCATTGTTTTTAAATAAATCCCCATTTTGTTCAAGCTGTTTTCTGTTTTGAATTATATATCAGTCAAACAATTGTAGTTTGTAATTATTAAAAATAGAGATGAATAAACATTAAAAAAAAAAAACCCAAAACCTGAGATTCTATACCGTTATGTAATTAACCGCTGAGATTTGAGTATGTATTTACATTTTTTACAAGGATAATCTTCTATACCAGTATCTCCCAATTTTTTTTCGCTCATCGCCCTTTTATAGATAAGCCCATAACCCTCTTGTGCCTAAACCGTCAACGGAGGGGAGTTATAGAATCAAATTTGTAAATATGTTGGTAAGAGCTAGACGCACATTTCAGGGAACTATCACCCCAACATCATCCCCTCAGTAATTTTCCCCCCCATAAGGTCCCAAATCGACCAGAGGTTTAGAACCGCTATTCTTAACCTACTATATGTAGGTACCATTAACTATTATAAAAAAAAAAAATTAGATAGTACAAATAAAACCCTCATGATAGCACCCCAAATAAAAGCATATTATACAAAGGTTTAACATCTTTCAAAAACAAAACACAAAAAAATCATACAAATTTAATGCTTTTGCGGGAGCCTCAAAGGCAGTGGATCTCCCTATATATTATTCATTGTAATTCTTCACAGGCTGAAGCACATACATACCTTCTTTCGCTTAGATGAAGTATATTTACTCGCGCTTAAAATATGAAATACATAGCGCAAAAACACTTCGAGAGCTCATAATATATTATGTATGGGCGGAAACTGGCTGCCGGGAGAGGAAAATCCTTGCGCGATTTTTTTTTTTTTGCAAGGCTCACATAAAATAATGCGTAAAAGTGTATCCGACAAGGGACCATCAAAGGGGCGGCATCAGATTTTCAGCCACCAAGGCGTGCATTTTATGTTCCAAGGAAGGGTGGGAGGGAGTAGGCGCTACGTTTGCTTACTAGAGATGGCTAGAGAGACAAACGGGAATTTGGAAAGAAATATTTACACAAAAATGAGACTTGTAAATGAGTGTGAATAAACTTAAGATGTTTACTTAAAGCAATATACCTAAAAAGATGCAGACGAAAAGGAATGGTGACTTATTTTATGCTTACACATTTTGTAATCAATTGGTTGCTAGAGTCGCTTGTTTGAAAGAAACCCTACCGATTTCGTTTTTCAAAACTTTTTCAACTTTCTTTCTGGCCGAAGGCCAAAAAAAAAAGTCTTGTTTTGTCATAAAATAATAAAGGTTTTCGGCCATTTGACTATTGTCAAATATGAATGTGAAAACTATTGCCTTTTTTAACGCAGAAGTTTTGTTGTTGGTTGCTTTTCAGATGTGTAGTTTATAATAAAACATAATTCAATTTTATTGTATTACGATTAAAGAAAAAAAAGTACGTTTTTTAAATAAACTGCAAAAACCAATATAAGGCCAAAAGATATTATCATTTTATAAATTTACTTGAGATTTTAATTTGCGTACCTAGTTATTAAAAAAATCTCTTACTAAAAACTTCATTACTAACCTAACAGCAGTAATATCCGATAACATGAATCCTTAATACGTGGTAAAGTTCATCATCTTACCTGAAACAAAAAAAATATATAATTTATTATTTTATTTATATTTGGGAATTCCCTATTGCACATCCCTATGCCTTGTCTTACACAGGGGGCCGCACCAGACGCGCTCTAAATTATCATCATTTTATTATGGGAATAACGGTGGGCGCCAAAACTCGTAGGGAATTTCCCGTCGGTCAGATTAAGCAGTTTCCTAACTACATACTCGCCGCGCAGGCAGAGCAATCATCATAATACCAGTGCCTGTTTTTGTTTTATATCTCCGCCATCTTGCATAATAAAATATGAATACTATTTTTAGATGATGATTATTCATTCACAGAATTATACATTCTGGCAATTATTCAATTCCCTGAATTCATATGATAATCAAATATTTATGGAATCATTTAGCTACTTTGCAAATTCAAAATGATATTAACTTAATTAGAAAACCTTTTTGCCAATGAAAAGGGCTACTGTTATCTACTATTGTGATGTTTCAATTTCTCTTGATGAAATTATTTTATCATTTTTTTTTTTTTTAATTCACATGCATTGAACACATATACGATTAAGATAAATTATGCATGAGTTCCTTGACTGATAGGTAAGTATGAAGCTGTCCACCTATACTATAAGAATTGTTTCATTTTGCCAATGTCATCCTGTTTTAGGGAAGGTCAGTAAAGTCGCTGGGGTGTGTTCATTTGAGTTCTGGATTTTAATTTGTCAGTGCACATGCAGCATTTGCAAGCGCAAGCTTACACATTTCTATTTTTAGGCATGTATTAAATATTAATTTTAAATTTTGAAATATTCTTCTCAATTAAATTAAAGATTACAGTAACATTCTAGATTACCCTTTTGCTTCTCATATTTTTTTATGGGTTTTTCTTTCAGCAACTCTTTAGATCTGCACAACATGAGTGTGAAGATACACAATTTATTTGTATTTTTTATTTGCAAAAATCATGCAGATTTTGTATTTCTTTTTCGGTTTTAATCCTACAATTCGCTTGCATCAATATTCATCTATCGGCTTTTAACATTCCTCCCTATCACAATCGTTTTGAGTGCATCTTAGTAGGCACAGAAAATGCCTTATATTAACTGCAGTTGTATACTTTAAATAATGTAAATACATAATTTTTCTTTAGACTGAGTAAACATTTACTTTAAAGTGTACTCGTTTACCCTTTAAGCGTCAACATTTTCTTTTTGGTTCGCGATACAAAAAAATGATCCCATTTGACACGTCGTCAGTCATTGAGGGGTTGAAAAAGACTGCAAACCGTTCATCCACAGTACGGCACACTTTAGACTCATGCAAACTCAAGTCTTCATCACTTTTTTCACTCACTTTTTTCACTCTTTTTTCTTTCTTCACTTACAAAGATATCGGCGTGAGATAGCTAGTGCGATCCTTACAAAAACACCTTTTCACTTGAAAGGTCTACACTATTAGGCCTCGGGTGATTCCGCTAACGATTTTCTTTGACGGGGAAATTATTTGAAGCGCCTGCTAGGGATTTTTCACGCCTGTATCGGCGCTGAAAGACTAGTTTTTCAGTGTCTTTTTTTAATGTGAAAAAAGGAAAATCGTCTTTTGACACTTTAAATATTTTTAATGCAGGTGTCATAAACTAACGCCCAAGTGAAAAGATGTTTCTTTGTTCCTAGGTTTTGTTTTATTTTTAAAGAAATTTTAGAAGTACCTACCAAGAAAATCTCCCAATTTTTTTTTCATTTTTATGTTTAAAAAAAGTTGTTAAGGTTTGTTTTTATTACGGCATGAAAAAATAAACAATGGGTAAGAAAACTTGGTTAAGTTTTTTTTAGAAAATTTGATGTTTTAGATCAGACCTTTTTTAATTTTACAAATCTATGCCTTTCATAATTCTAAAAATAGATTTTGATAAATGGCACCACTTAAAATTATTATGTAGCCGTACAAATTTAATGAGGCTGGAATAAATAACATAGTCAAAAAAACTGTTACGCTGCGAGGTTGCTTTGACACAGGCTACATATTTTTTATTAAATTCAGGCTGAAATAATGGTTTTCTTCATGGCAACAAATTAAAAATAAATTTACTTTCAATTGATCCTTGTTCATCGCACAACATAAGTGTCTCCTGAAGACGTCTATGAAATCAACAAAAATGTCGGGAATAATGCAGTTCTCCTACAAAATTTGTACATTTTTTGTTTACTTTTATATTAAATACATTTTTGTCTTGCTTGCTAAAGACAATAACAACGGACGTGCAACGTTTGCCCGCTGAGAAAAAAAAACAAAATTAGAACATCCGTACCAAAAACGTTCCGAATACATATCTAAATCAACTTGCCCATACATAAAACTTCATCCTTGTAATGTTTCCTTGAAGCTGTTCTCTCAGTACGCTGGACTCTCTTGGAATTAAGTTCCTCTGGTTTTATACACCCTCAGGCGTCTCTGCTATCTGCCAGCGTCTAAATGACCAACAGTGAACAGTTTTCCGTTCAAACCCAACAACAGGCGTTTACCAAAAAATGTATTTAAACTAAAACAACGCCTCTACGTGAGGTGTTCCAATTCCATACATTAAAGGTAAAACGAAGTGTCTGCGTTGAACCGCAAAGTTTAAAACTTGTTGTACCCTGTTATTCAGAATCATTCATTCACTCAGATCTCCATCAGTTTTTTATGTATAATATTCAATCCCATTCGAACAGAAAGAAAATCATCATTTCAATTGATAGTCAAATAAATTACGCTTTTAATGGACTTAAAATATTTTTTCTCGTTCATTTAAACTAGGAGTTAAAGTCAAATGAAGTTGTGGATTTCTGTTCTACGACAGACTCTGAATAGCTACGTGTGTTCGCGTTTATACAACTCATTGTCTAAGAGCTCTCTAAGATAACACAAATGCAGTGAAAAAGGTATACTATCTAACTAGTTAGTTAACTTAAATTACAAGGAGAGGACTGAGAAGTAAAGTTTATTTTTAACGAATTTAAAATCTTCAAATCTTGCAAAAAATATTTCAGATTAATACTATATTCATGTATAAAACCAGTTAGCGCTTACATTTTCAAAGTGAATAAATAATTTTCCAGCTTCCTAGGAAGTCGATAACCCCTTTTTCTAGTGATGTCGAAGTAAGGTCAGCCCCCTCACTTGCAAAAATGATTAAGTTCCACAAGCCACACGCGACTCTTTCAACGACAATGCGAAAACAAATCGTTATATTTGTACAATAAAAGCAGAACCTTTGTCTGCCAGTCTATTTCTAGGCCCCTCTTCCCAGGAGGTTGCCCGTTTTAATTTTTCGAGAGGACTGTGGATGATCTTAAATAGGGTCCACACAGGGCAAGACCGTTGCAGCTCATTGTACAACACAATGAGATAAGCTTCGTCTCTGGAATTTGACTGTGGTGCGGAGAACCAGACTATCCAGCACATGGGGGAGGAGTGCCCTATCAGAAGACATCCTCCTGGCCTGAAAAACCTCCATGAAGCTACGCCAGGAGCAGGGAAGTCGATGGAGGACCTTGATCGTCACCTCTGATGCGGCCCAATGGTCAAGAAATTTATTGCGCTTGCCGACCATACGCAAAGTAAGTAAGTAAGTCCCACCTTCAGTTGGCGTAAAGCAGACTTCTTTACCTGTGAAAGTACATAGATTTCACATGCCACATATGATCTCTTTTTTTTAAGAAATCCTGTGTGGGAGACTCCCTTTATTCTAGAGACTCTAGGGGTCTATGACACTTGTTGTAGTACCGCAGAGGTGTACGAACTTGGTTGACGCTACAAAGCGCCAATACTCAAGCAAGACCCATTTGCTGTAAGGCTGGATGGACCTTTAGTGACCGGTCTTTGGTAAAGGTTTTTTTTTCAACCCAGCAGCGAAGAGCATAATATTTGGAAATATAAATGGTATATTTTTATGCTCCGCTGGGATCCGAACCCACAACCTTCCATTTACGAGTCCATAATGTTGCCACTGGACTATGGACCGGTCCAAGTAATGCCAACAACACGTGGTGTACCTGAGCGGTAGCCCATCCAAGTAGCATCCGCGCCCAATGTTGCTTAACTTCGGTGATCTGAAGAGAACCGGTGCTTTTAACATGGTATCGTCGTTGACGTCTTTGGAGACAACGCGTCAAGAAGTTGCAATGTATTTGCAGCTTAGTTGCGTTATTTTCCCAAACGCAACGTCTTTGTCTGCCCGTCTATTTATTTCAACAGTTCACTCTGTTTTATGTTAACGAACGAAATGAATGTACATACATTATTTCGTGTAAGGATGTTATGGATGAGAAATTTCAGATATGGATACGGATACGGATATGAGAGTAATATTACTTCGATTACAGATACGGATAACTAAATGGATTCTTTCGGATAGTTTTGGTTACTGATATTACGTTTTGAAGGAATTTTCAAAGTAAAATACCTACAAACTCATCGTCAATGCATACGCTCGCATGATTGCTGGTCAGTCAAAATTTACTCACATTACTCCTCTTCTCCAGAAGCTTCACTGACTCCGTATCCCGGAGCGCATCGAGTTTAAAGTGTGCACGATGGTCCACAAAGCTTTATTTGGAAAAAACACCAAAATATGTCGCTGATTTAATCAAAGCAGTCACCCTTGGCAAAAAATAGCCTAACACTGCGCTCGGCTGAAACCAGAGCCAAATCAAAGATTGAAGAATCGATAAGTAGAGTTAACACAATGTTTGGAGAGCGTGCATTTTGTGCAGTTGCTGGTCCTCTGGCCTGGAACCACCTGCCACATCATGTGAGAGAGCTGGAGGACCATGGAAAGTTCCGGAATGCACTGAAGACAAGCAAATTTCTGGCATCGTTTGCACCAGCGCCCTGGGAGTGTTTACATCACGAAACGGCGCTATAAAGAAATCATCAACTCATCCTCATCATCATCAAACTCGAGCATAAACGAAAATAGTTCAAGATATTTATTCAGCATTCAGATAATTGGAGCTTAAACTGTAATGTAACCCCACAATGACCATGTTGACTAGTTATGACTAAGCAATGGAAATAACAAGCATTGCATAATATGACGCGTGCGGCTAGTATATCAACTCGACTAGACAAAAACTTAAACTTGTTATACTATGTTTCGTTTAGACTCTGCCACTATCCAAAAGTATCCAACTCTTTTGTCGGTTTCAGTTACGGATATGAATCATTTTTATTTCGGATATTCGATAGTTTCGGTTACGGATACGTTTATTCCAAGCATCCCTGATTTCGTGTAGCAGAAACGCTCAAGTGAGAAGCTGCCTGCTACAGTAGGTACAATGTATGTAGCTCTCATTTCGGTAGCGAAAATGCTACAAAGATAATGCCCATCATAAAAATGCAGATTGTAAATGAGTTTGCTTTCATTTATCTCTGGGTTTATTCTTTTTTACTTTGAAATGTTGCATGCGGAGAGTGTTGCCATTCAAAAAGTAAAATCCTACATTTTTTTAAATGAATGTAAAAATTCTCATTTCACACAATGGTCAGCAGTTGAAATGCAAGCGTTTGTATAAAATACTTTATGTTTTATGTATGATTTAAGGTAATATTATGCACATACTAAAAACAATATTTTTATATTTTGTATTGTTTGTGTATTAACACTGTGAAAATTCATTTTGTTTCAATTTATAATTTTTGGATGAAATTTTTCAAGCAAAACACTGTTTATTTTCACTATAGACTTTATTTAAAAGATTAAAATCTTTAAAACAAAATTACGAATGTTTTCGACCTAGAATACCTGATGATGACCTTCTAGGTCGAAAACGTTCGTAATTTTGTTTTAAAGATTTTAATCTTTTAAATAAAGTCTATAGTGAAAATAAACAGTGTTTTGCTTGAAAAATTTCATCCAAAAATTATAAATTGAAACAATATTTTTTATTATCAGTAGGTAAAAGTTTAATTAAATTTACTTATTTGGCAAGCGCTATTTCTGTGAGAATCACACCTTCAAACCTCTTAGCAATCTTGGTCATAGCTATATAAAACGTCAATTCTCAAGCAATGCTCAATTTCTGTACGGCTGGATGGACCATTGATAGTCAGTCTTTGTTAAAAGTGGATAATTTTTTCAACCAAGCGAAGAGCATGTTTTGAATAACAAATGATATTTTTTAATTTATAATTTTTGAAGGTTCAAAGAAAACACTGTTTATTTTCACTAAAATTTATTTAGAAAGATTAAAATCTTTAAAACAATTTACAAACGCGTTTTCGACCTAGTAGGTCATCATCAGGTATGATTACAGTCAATGATATTTTGTTTGTGCTACGCCGGGAATCGAGCCCCTAACTTTCCAATTACAAGTCCAAAGCGTTACAGCCTTTTTAAGTTGGACGCATTCTACCGGTTCTTCAAAGTTTTTATTCCCCCTGGGACCGTGTCTGAAGTCAGTAGTGTATGAAGATGTATGAAACCTGTCATACGATTTGTCCGGTAACCAATAAACAATCCTGATGAAATGCGTTGAATCTGAAAAGGCACTAAAAACACTAGACTACCGAACAGTATTTATAAATAAATCATGTATGGTTTTCTAAAAAAAGTGTACTCAACCATTTTTGTATTTGCATTTTGGTTAAATTTCCCCCTTTGCTTTAATCAATGTGTTTTTGCCGCCCTTCCGTCGTCGCCATCGCCTGTTAGGGAAAGCCCCAGGGGATGTGGGGCGGGAACGAAGTCAGGGCATTTTGATTTGAGAGGAAATTGAATATTTTGCAACAGATTCAACATTTTTGTTATTTTTTATGTCGCTAACGATACGTCGAGAATAATGTAAGTTCTCTTATAACGGCTCGTCTAATATCCGATACATAAATTTTAATTGTGTAGTTCTAATTATTGTAAATATTTGTTTATATTGCTAACTATCAGTGGCGAAGGGTGTCATACAAGCTGGTTCCCATCGGCTTCCCTTTTAAAACGGTGTAACAAAGTAGTTAAAAAAATATAGGCACAAAGTAAAAAAATACATTTAAAACCAAAGAAACAGTACATATTTATTCCCCATTGAAACCATGCAGTCTACTTTATTATAATTTTTGCCTCTTTTTAAACGGGAAGCCGATGGGAATCGGCTTGTATGGCACCCTTCGCCACTGCTGACTATATAATTTTTCTCGTCTATTCATCATTTTTTTTGTTTATCAAAGAAGCATTTAGTGATATCAATATTTTCAGGCTTTCACGGTTAAAATTTCAAAACATTCAAACCCCACCCCCTTTATCACAAGACATTCCACTCGACACATGTGTATGCGATAACGTGGCAAGAAGCTACACTATATGAGTAGCTTAGGAGCGTGCTATGCTCAGGTAAACGTTATTGCATCAATGGATCTACAAATCATCTATTCGTCGGACAAACAATGCGATACAATCAGTAGTTTTTGAAGTAAATGAGTATCCACGACATCTTTTAGTAAATTTCAAAATGTCACCTCACGTAACTACAATCTTCAATCACGACCAACAACAATTATAATTGTTGTTGGTCGTGATTGAATAAATTATTATTTCTGACGGCTCGTGTTTCATCGTTCAAAAAGAGATACACACGATTTTATCCCCTGATGACGTCAGATATGGCTTTTAAAATGTCGCAACGACCTCTAATTGAAAATCTTTTGTTTTATTGAATTACTGTTTTTATTATGGTGTTTTCTTTTTCAAGATGCTTTAAGCGTTTTCCTTAAATGCGCCAAGACGTTTCTAGAATAAAAATGTACGTACAATAATAATACTTGGAGCGCAAAACCATTAGGACTGAGTACGTAAACAAAACATTCAAAGAGAAGCGAGCTAACAGGAAAGTCTCTCTACCCCGTCTTTAAACGGTAAAACGTGAAATCGCTCAGAGAATACCGAGATATTATTTGAAGACGAAACATCTTTTGTGTGTTGTCTCTTATTGATTGAATCCTGTCTAATGCGATGACTGGAAAAGTTTGATCATATTCTCGAACAAATACAAGGGCTAAACAGTGACTCTCAACATTTTTCCGGCAAAGAAACACAATGGTTTTGTTACCATCGGGAACCACAGAGTTCAAGAATATTAATTCGTATTAATCTGAACATAAAGTGAAAAATAATTTAACATATCTTCGATTTGTGTGCTTTTTCAGTTGCGTTGTATCTTCTTCGTGAGTTGATTTTCTTAGACAATTTCATGATTTGCAATCAGTGCTACACGCATTTTATAATTTATCTCATCAGCTGTTGTCATCAATGCGAGGACTTTTTTGTTTAATTAAAAGCAAAGCAGATAAAAAATTGTATAAATTACATGTAGGTACTATGCTTGTTATTGATAAATATCTACATGGCGACGATGGCGTCTGCTCTGATGTAATATCCTCACTCATACCCCCTCCTCTCGTCACAACAAGGGCAACTCGTAGAACGGCTCACATTCAACCATTTGCAGTCGATATCAAAACTATGAGAACTTGGTGCTTTCACAACTCATTCCTTTGCCAAACTGCCCGCTTATGGAATGAGTTACCGGTATCTGTGTTTCCATCCCAATTTAACATTGCCCTTTTCAAATCCAATATCAATCGCCTTTTGTATTAATTGCCCTTCCGGGATGCCAATGCCACCCCGGTTCAGGGAACGGTGGCAGGAGTTGCAAGGTTTATGTTCATGTGAGGTTTTCTTTATTTGTATGCACACATGCAGAATGTGTAGGCGCGAACCTACATGTGCCTATCTGTAGGCATGCATTTCATATGAGCCTTAAATGCTTACATATCCTTGCAGCTTAGATTATAGATTATTATGACGAGTGATTTTGACTCCAGCAATTCAAAAAGATTTCTTCTTGAATACTCGATAATATATTCACTCAATCCATTTTTATCCATAGTACATCGATCCCAAAGTTTATATCCTTGAGCGACTTCTTGATATATGTAATCAGTAATATGTATGCTGTATGACCCTTTAACGCACCACTTCCAAGGTTCTCACGGACCAACGGTTGAGAACCTCTGAAATGGAGCCTAAAACAATTCCAAAGTAATTTAATTTCGAGTGTCGGGTGTATTTACTTGTGTTTATTGAAATTTTCAACCTTAATTTGTTTGGAACAGGTTGGGATTCGGTTGTAAAGTGTTGTATATAGTAGGCCACAGCACCTACCTGTAAATTTGTTTCGTAGCATTAATTTAAAAAAAAAATGCAATGATAGAAATAACATCAAAAACAATTTAATTTTACCAAACAAAGAAAGGAATTTGATTGTTTATTGTAAACACTAAAAAATATACATCAATTTTTTTTACAAGTAAGAAGATTTCACTCATTGATTGAAGGTTCCTTGACTAATAGGTTGGTATGAGGCTGACCCCCGATGCTGTAAAACTTGGTTTACTTTTGCCAATGCCACCTCGTTTTCAGATAAATGCGGCACGAGTTGCAAAAATGTATGTTCATATGAGGTTTTGTTTATTTTGTATTTACACAAGCAGCATGTGTGCTCATAATGGCTTAAAGATTCATAAACAAACTCAAATATTTAAAGCCCAATAAATTTTAAATCTAAATATATCTTATACTATACTATATAGTAGTAATCATGAAAAAAATGTGGAAATATTTGTGTCTCTATTTAATTCATACTTCTATTTGTGTACCTTGTTTTGCGGTGGAAACAAATAAATTGGAACTCGCGTAAATAGGGTTTTTGCAGGTGGGCATAAAATTGCCAGCATCAAAATTTATCATCACGGCTCCCCATCAAACCGAAATGTGCCAAATTTTATTTTTCGAGTCGGGAATCGTTAAAAATGAATCGCCCGTTTTATTGGATCAATCTGAAAATGTAATCATGGTCTGAACCCTAAGTATAAAGGTTTTAATTCAAACTCAACCATTTAGTTTTATCGATAATGTATGAAAATTTAAACTCTCACGAGACGCACTGTTTTGACTTTCATACACTTATTGGAGAATACTATGCCGAGTTGAACGTGAAGTTCTGTGTTTGATGAAAGTACTGATGTGATTATCAAGTTTATTTTTGGTTTGCAAAAATGACATAATTCAGTTTTTGCATGGTAAATAATAAAATATTGAAAAAAAACGCGTTGACGGCCAACTACGAGATAACTCGTAGATTGCGTTCTTTTTTAGGACACCAGCTACGAGTTATCTCGTCCTGCGTTTACTTGGCATTTTTGAACAGCTGCGAGGAAACTTGAAATATGTATATCAGTTCTAATATTTTTTTTTTTTTTTTTTTTTTTTTTTTTGTAGTAGACCTCTATAAATCATATGTATGTATGTTTTTATTTATTATACTTTGGTACCTACTTGCCTATATTATCTATGTTTATATATTTGCATTGTTTATTATACAGTTTTTTTTTTATTTTAATTTGATTTCTCCACATATCAGATCTCTTCATTCATATTGACTAAATTAATTGTGAATCCCTCACCACACACAAGAGCTTTGACTCTTTTTGGTGAGGTATAGCATATAAAACAAATGAATACTATGTAATAGAAATAAGTTTGAAAAATGTAATGTATGAACTTAAAATGTCTTATATTAAATAAAAAAAAAAAAAAAAAAAAAAATATCGATAAATGGCTTCTGAAAAAATAATAAAAAGTTAATTCTGAGGAAATAACAAAATATCAGTTTAAAACTTTAATGATTAATAAAAAATCGTATTACCTTTAAAAAAAACACATTTTTTATGCTTTTTGATGATAACTATGCACTAGAATTAGGGTTTTGTCTACCTTAGTAACGATTTATGATGGGTTTGTTTTTTTAGGTCCACAACTGAGCTACAGTAGTAACAATTTGATCAAGGCAAAAGGATTTCTATACTCGATACTACCTAATAATAATATTAGGATGATTTATTTGGTGAGCGCTGTTTTTATGTGAATCACCCCTCAAGAGCCCTCTGCGAACTTGGTCGTCACTGTAGAGAGCGCCAATTCTTAAGCAAGACCCAGTTGCTGCAAGGCTAGATGGACCATTAGTGACCGGTCTTTGGTACAGGTTTATGAATTTTTCACCCAGCGAAGAGCATATTTGAAAATGTAAATGGTAATTTTTTTGTGCTCCGCCGGGATTCGAACCCACCATTTTCTATTTACGAGTCAGAAGTGTTAACCACTAGACTATGAACCAGAGCCAGCATTCCTGTCGATTTGATTTAGCCAATAGGATGTATACATTCTATCCCACCTACCTACGAGATACGTGCTATAAAACTTAGTTGGTAATTTGTCAGGGGTGGACGTGGGCCTCCCCGTCTGTGGTGATTGGAGTATTGATTGGCCGGAAGGGGCGCGCTATCAGACTGCCGACCGCACCACGCAACTTGCCTTCGGGTGATTTGATTGATATGTCAACGACAACCCCACTCACCCCAACAAGTCATTACCTGTGGCTGACCCGAACTTTAAACAAAACCTGTCGTCAATATTATATCCATAATCATCATCATCATGGAGCTGACAGCTCAAGGTAGGTCTTGGATGAATCCAGAATACTCTCCCACCCCATTATAATTCACAATGTTTGTATAACTTAGCCGATGCGTTGGCTTTTTCATTAACTATTTTCAGAACGACATCAGTCCGGTCGATAGCTCAGTTGATAGAGTGCTTGCATTCTATGCCGTGGCCCGGTTTCGAATCCCACTTAGGGTGTCAGAAATGATTTACGTTTTCGGTGCTCATTTCAAACCCTAAAATAAAAAAAAAACCGGCAAAGTTTACCCAGCCTTCACAAGAAATGAGTACCAGCCACCTCTGGAGCTGGGAAACCCCCACTTCAACTGAAGTTGTTGGCGTAAGGCCTTACCTGTAAAAATAAATAAGCTCCACTCGCAAGAAGTTACACTGTATGTGAAGCTCTGTTGTGTTTTACATAATGAACGATAATTTTTGGAAACTTACAAAATTTCAGGGAAAAAACGGGATATTTTTATAAGAATTATTGATTTTGTCAGCACTGTTTTTGTGTGAAACACACTCAAGCGAGAGTTGGTGGTCACGAAAGAAAGCGCCAATTTTCAAGTAAGACTCCATTTTTGCAAGGTTGGATGGACCTTTGATGACCAGTTATTGGTTGAGGTATTTGAATTTTTTAACGTTAACCTCAAGACTACCCAAGTTTCAGAGAAAGTCTGCAGAAGTTGCAGGGTTTATGTGCATTTATTTTTATTTTTACCTCATTTTATACGAATAGATTAAGAACTCATGTGTAAGCATGACTATACTTATGTTTTCTTGTGTACATGCATGAAATATGAATTCAAAAATTTAACACATCTTCACAACTTTTGATATTGATTGAAATCTAAAGACTTTATTTCCCCAATTTCAACCACTCTAATTCCATAAAAATAACAACATTTTTCAATTCTCACTTCAACCTCTTCCAAATATACTCTTCAACATTCTTCTTCCACTCTCTCCTACCTTTCTCATCCACACCACTCTAGTTCAGTCATAACAAAAGGTCATAAGAACATCCTAAAACTATATAGCAAACAGATAATATCTTTTCCTTGGCCGTACTCCAAACCACCACATCTCGGTGCCTAAAGTAAAAGACATCAGCGTTTTCACAAACTGTATTGAAACTTAACCAGCTCCTTTAGTGGGCGTTTTAGTTTGGATTATTATTTCTTTACACACTCTAGGGCTGAGTTTCAACGTAAATTTGTAAGTTTACTTAAAGTACAGGAGGAAATAAATGATCTCCAGCTAGCTACATCTCAGTGTCTAAAGTATACAACTTTAACAATTTCAAAAACTGTATTGAAACTGAAGCAGCTGCTCTAGTGAAAGTTTTAGTTTCCATTCATTTTTGGTGTAACGCTTCGGTTAAGGTTGAACGCAACGTTGTATTTTTGGAATATTTGGAGAAGAGAATGAACGAAATCCAGCTAAATTTCAATGCCGAAAACTTTGTCTTCTTCAAAAACTGTATGGAAACTAAAGAAGCTCATCTATTGAGCGTTTTGCTTTGAAAACATTTTTCGTAAAACGCTATCGGTAAGTTTGAACGAAAAGTTGCAAACTTGGATAAAATAAAAAGGCCGATATCCAAGTCGTTACGTTTTCGGGTTGGCCATCCATTCCAAGTAATGGCGAACGACTCACTTCATCGGAAATGTGAATAAAACAAATGAGCCGGAAAATGGATAATTGTGCTCTCTCTCTTTCTCTTCTAGGATATACAAACGAAGAAAGTAAATGATTTAATTTACAATATACGTAAAAACTATCGCTTTACACCAGGCATGTCCAACTCAGATGATACTGCGAGACGAATAACCCATTTGATATTTGAAACTGATTGAAAAATGAGAAATATTCGCTCCTACATCTCATCTATAATCTATAATCTAAGTTGCAAAAATGTATTCATTTAAAACTCTCAAATGTATGCCCACAAACAAACACGTGTAGTTCGCGCTTACAAATGCTGAATGGGTACTAACAAATAAAATCCAAACCTCAAATCAACATAAGCCCTACAACTTTTGCCGTCCTACCCTGACACAGGAGTGACATTGGCAAAGTGAACCATTTTTCACAGTATGGATGGTCAACCTCATACCAACCTATAAGTCAAGGAATACAAATAATAAACAACATTTAAATAGAACAAAAGAACAAAACCTTAAAAAGAAATCTATACAAAAAAGTCAATAATTAAAAGTCATACATGGAAGAATTGAAAGAAGATGAGCTCCAGGTCGAAGGAGAACCTCTTATTTGAATAACCTGACACAATAGTTTGGCAAAATCAAAAGATTTCCTCTTTTGAACAGCAGTATCGAAGGCACAAATTTCTTTGGTCATCATCAATGTTCACTGAAAAAGCTCAACCAGAAAGAGAATAACCTATTTTGTACTATGTTGGTGGCCGCAGAAAACCAAAGGCCATAAATATCCAAAAACTTAGACGGTGGGGGAGAGGGCTCAATTACTCTTAATTTCAAAAATGATCGTCAAATTAAAATCATTGACGTTGGGGGGTGTAACGAAAGGATTTAAATAGGTATGTAGGGAAAATATAAAGTATGGGGAGGGGGGGGTTATAATTTCAAAAGTCTAAGCCTGACAGCCCTGCTTTATTTCAACAGTCTGTAACATTTACTTGGCGAATCAAACACCTGGAATAAAAAAAATGTTTTTTTTTGTCCAAATTAAGAACTATTCAATCGAAGACAGTAGACAGCATGTGCGCACTCTAGAGTCATGTGCACTGTCTTCGTCGGTACATTTCTCGTTAATTCTGAACGAAACTTTTCTCCTTTACGTTCATTCACGTTTTTAATACAAAGGAATCTCCTTTAAGAAATTACACTTGTTTTCTTTTTTACTTTTACCTTTTTATACTTAAGTCACGTAAAAATCAAATGCGGCAACCTAGAACTTATGTACTTCAAAAATGAGATTAAATAATAATTTAACTTAAAAATTCCTTTTTCCCACTTTTTGTTCAGGCATTTTAAAGGACTGTGGATGATTTTGGTTGTCTATTTTTTTTTTAATTAACAAAATGATAATTAATTTACTTTAATAATTATGTGAACACACGCGCCGCCGCCATATTGCCGATCCGCAGAAACGAAGCGGTAATTTATTATAACACATTATCTGTACACAAGTACAAATTACGGCCTAAGATGCTCCATTTCCCGAAACATGTGCCGGGCAATTAGTGAGGTGTGCTCAGAGCCTTGAGCCGTGACTGGCAAAGTTTTGCCATGGAGTTACAGGCTGTTCAGACGAGGGCACAAACCCAGGTTAGTCGTTAAATTTTCGTATCCCAAATATTCACAGCATAATTACATTTGTATTGTTATACACTTTATTTATAAGTAAAAAATCAGAGGCAAGCAACAATTAAAGTTAAAGTTTAAAGATTCATTTCATTTGACATGTGTTTTTAAAGTTTATTTTTTGAAAAAAAAACGATATTTTTTAAGCCAAAGGTTGCTTAGTGTAAAAAAAATTAAGCAAGTTCAATATAGAATAGTCCAACTTTATGGAATTCACTGTAACGTTATTAATTGTTGAACGAAGACATTGTGTTCATTTTGATTAAAAATTAAATTAGGCTGATTTATTTGGTGAGCGCTGTTTTTGTGTGTATCACACCTCAAGAGCCCTCTGCGAGCTTGATCGTCGCTGTAGAAAGCGCCAATTCTCAAGCAAGACCCAGTTGTTGTAAGGCTGGATGGACCTTTTGATGACCGGTCTTTGGTAAAGGTCTATGAATTTTTCAACCCAGCGAAGAGCAAATTTGAAAATATAAATGGTATATTTTTTGTGCTCCGCCGGGATTCGAACCCACGACCTTCCAGTTACGAGTCCGAAGTGTTACCACCTGGACTACGGACCGGTGATGTAATAGATAAACAATAAAAATTACAATTAAGTGCTTTTTTTTTGAAGAAAAAGCCTTTTCTGGTTGTTTTTTTTATTTAAACTCGATTAAAATAAAGATTTTTGTTTGACCTTTCAAATAAAAAAAAATATATCAGTAGACTACCTGCGCTTTACTCTTATATTTAAAAATCGATCTCTCGTTCAGATTCCTTTTGTTTTTTGCTCTATTACAAATAAACGCTGAGTTTTACGTTATTCAACTTTTAATCCCTATCACATTTATTGTACTAAGTACTAAGTAACTTTACTTATTTGTCCTAAATAACTAACACAATGTCTCCGTCAGAACAAACCATCAGTGTTTACTGCTATCTTGGAGTTTTCCTGACTTACGTGATCAAAAATACTAAACATTTCTATGGAAGTTTTCCTCTACGGATAAAGCTTTTTATTTTGGCGGTCGTTATCCTTACATGAGAACTGTTACTTTATGACGTGATGATATTAAGCTCAAGTATTGGCGGCTGTCTCAGGTAATTGACTTTTCGTGTAAAAAAAAATATTATGATATTTGTCTCTTGAAAATGGTGTGTTAACACTCCGAAAGCGCTCTTGGTATTAAACTCGACTCATGAAAAAAAACTTCGATGTTATTCTTACTTTGTTGATAAAAAATGAATTTGTACAATGCCAATACACAAATTTTTAAACTTTGAAGTAAATGAGGGCATTAGAATCAAAAAGGCAAGTGTCCTATAGACTATCCAGGGGACACTGTGTCTTATAGACTAGTGTCCTATGGACGAATGTCCTATAGACAACTATTTTTTTTTTTTACATTTTATAAAAAATAGATTTGTGAAGAGGAATGCAATTCACCAACCTATTCTGCCTGGCCAGAAACAGGTATTAATATCATCATTTAATAATTCATTATTGTTTATTATTTATGAATTATTAAATAATAATTACCCAATAACATCTGTTGAACCAGGGTCAAAGTTACAGTCAAGTGACCCAAGCGGGGATCGAACCAACGTTGTTCCATTCGAAACACGCTAGAAAGATCAGCCCTCTTGGCCCCCGCGGCTATAACCCGACATTTTATTAAAAACTTGCATTTTTGATTCTAAGACCCTCAATTTTGTAATACACCCAATTTTTTTGGATACACCTTATTAAAAGATAAATGCATTGCTGAAATGGAAAATATACATCGAGTTACAAAAAAAAACATCTTTTTATTTAAGCAGATCTGAAGAAAATTATGACTCTGGAGGAAATGAAAGAAGTATGTAAGGACAGAAAGAAATGGCGGTTGATCTGTAATGTTGGCGGCTAGGGTTTATTAAATTGGAATTTGTTTTTTTGTTTGTAAATGGATATTTTGTATTTGGATATTATTATTTTGTGATGTATAAAATGTAATTTGTCGTGTGTGTGTGTTCCTTGACTTATAGGTTGGTATGCGGCTGACCACCCATGCTGTAAAAATGGTTCACTTTGCCAATGTCACCCCTGTCTCAGGGAAGGACGGCAAGAGTTGCAGGGTGTATGTCCATTTGAGATTTGGTTTTAACCCAAATCTTAAATGGACATACACCCTGCAACTCTTGCCGTCCTTCCCTGAAACAGAGATGACTTTGGCAAAGTGAACCATTTTTTACAGCATGTGTGGTCAGCCGCATACCAACCTATAAGTCAAGGAACTTGAGAATTGGTTCTTTCTATAGTGACAAACAACCTTGAAAAGGGCTCTTGAGTTGTGGTTGTCATTCACATAAAAACAACGCTCACCAAATTATTTGAAAAATTTAAGACGAAACGAAAAAAAATCAATCACACTTCAAACAAAATATTTTTAGTTAAATAAATCACTGTTCTCAAAAAAGATTATTCCATTAATTGATTCGTACTCATATAAAAAAAATCGTGTTTTTTCAATGGGATGAAGACATACAGAAAACGAAAAGGACATTTTCATTAAAAGTCTTTCAAATTGAAAATACTTCACAACCTTCAAAGGTTCTCATATGAAAATTCTACACATGTCTCCGGGATAATGTTATAATGCTCGTTATTGTAAAATTTACTTGAAAAGTCTCCTGCCTACAAATTCCTCGTAAATAAAGTACAGGGGAATCTCACACAACGAGCATCTCCCATAACGAATATTTCGTACACCTAATCTAATCTAATCTAATCTATGTAAGTTGCAAAACATATGTAACATTAAAGGTTCACCTTAAACATGCCGCATGTAGTCCTACAATATAAAAACCAGAATCTTACATGGACATACACCCTGTAACTCTTGCCGACCTTCCCTGTAAACAGGGGTGAAATACTAGCAATCTTGTCATTGTCTTGTATCCTGCCGTCATTCCTCTAGGGGTGGCCGGTACCTCCGCACAAGTGCCTCTACTTGACTCTGTCCTTGCATACTTCTTTTATCTCATCTAGTTTCATGCACGCTCTTCTCTTGTTTCCACCCTGTAAATTCCATTCATTCGCAATCTTACTTATCTGATCAATCCATTCTTTCCTAGGTCTTTTCGTTCTACGCTTACCTATAACATTCTCTTTATACACTTTTTTTTTGTCAGTCGGTCTTCATTCATCCTTTCAATATGTCCAAACCATCGCATCACACTTCTTTAAACTTTCACTTTCACGCTTGCTTTTACTCCGCATTTATTCAGAACCTATTTGTTTCTCACAGTATCTTTCAGTGTTTTTCCTGTAATAATTCTCAAATGAGCCATTTCTACGGTGCATACCTTATTTACTTCTCTTTCATTCACCGTCAATTTAAAAAAAAAAACATGAAATTGAGAGTTCTCACAACTAGAAGGTAACACATTTTTGTGTTTTAACAAGTGTTTTGCTTAACGAGTGTTTTACATAGCGAGGTATATTCCGAGACTTTATGTGAGGTTTCGCCGTACGGCATTACGGTAATATCACCAGGAAAGGAAGTCCTTGTATGTAAGTTAATATAAAATATTGTACTCGGGAGCTTTTGATATCTCGCAAAGTATGTAATAAAATGTCTTATCCACTACGGCGACAGGTAGGAGCGCTCGCATACCAACTTTTATCATTAAATTAATTATTTATTTGAAAATTTTTAATATATTCCTTCTTGCTCAGTTTTTTTTTTATTAATAACAAAGACAAAGACAAATTTAATTTCAGCAAAAGATTCAATATTTTGTGGTCCAAGTACAGAATCAATAAGTCTATAATCTATATTCTATTTTTTTCTGTTCCTTAACGTCAAATAGGTTAGTTCCAGGTTGATCACTGTATATCTATAATCTAAGTGGCAAAAATACTGTAACAAATGTGTAAATGTACGTCTGTGTATATTTTCTATGATTGTGCGTCTGTGTGTTTTTACTTACTTGTGTGAGTATGTCTCAAGAAGAAGATATTTCGATGGTTGTAAATTTTAGATTGGAATTTTGTATTTGATTTGAATGTTTATCCATTTGTTTATGTCTAAAATGTTAATTGTTGGGTATGTTCCTTGACTTATAGGTTGGTGTACGGCTGACCACCCTTGCTGTAGCAAATGGTTCACTTTGCTAATGTAGCCCCTGTTTCAGGGAAGGTCGGCAGGAGTTGCAGGGTGTTTGTCCATTTGAGATTTAGTTTTTATGTTGTATGTAGGTTCACATGCAGCATGCTCAAGCGCGAACTTGTACGTGTCTGCTTGTGAGAATGCATGTAATGTGAATTCCCAATGTTACATATCTTTGCAACTTAGATTAGATTAGATTAGTACTAGTGTTAGCTCGAAGCTTCTATGAAATAATATTCTAGCGAATGTCAGAGTAACCTATACACCTATAAATAGAGATCGCGATGCTTTGACGACAGACTCGTATACCTACCCTAAAAATTCTATTAGGTGTACATCCGTTCTTCTTTTTCATTTTTTTTCTGTTTTGTTTTGTTTTTTTCGTTTAAGAAAAGTCCTCAAAAGTAGAAAGCACTAAGTGATAAATGATAGTCTTTGAAATGACTTTTATCTTCAAAGAAGGGAACATTGACTTTTTAATGTGTCTGGACATGAAACTAACCAACCAACAAAAACACAGATGATGTATGTTGCACTCAACGCCAAGGTGTATGTTTTACTTAGAGAGAAGATGAATGTTTTTGCGTGGTGGGAATAAAAAAATATGAATCTTTCATAATTGTTTTTGCCCGATAGATAGACACTATCTGAATGCTAAATGATTATCTATATAACCTAAAATCTAAGTCGCAAAGATATTTTACAGCTAAGATTCATATTACATGAATTCTTAAAAGCAGACATGTTCCTTGACTTATAGGTCGGTATGCGGCTGACCACCCATGCTGTAAAAATGGTTCACTTTGACAATGTCACCCCTGTCTCAGGGAAGGACGGCAAGAGTTGCAGGGTGTATGTCCATTTGAGATTTGGTTTTATGTTGTAGGTTCACATGCGGCATGTGCAAGCGCGAACTTGTAGGTACGTGTCTCGTTGTTAAAATGCATGTAATGTGAATCTCCAATGTAACATATATTTGCAACTTAGATTAGATTAGATTAGACACACACCCTGCAACTCTTGCCGTCCTTTTCTGAGACAGAGGTGACATTGGCAAAATGAACCACTGGGGGATGATAAGAACATTTTTCTCGTCCACATTGTTACAAGTCGACAGCATACAACGCAAGATTGCCTTTGGGCAGGAAAGCGTGTAAGTGCGGATTAACGTGAAAATCTTTTCGGTTTTTTTTTCCTTTTTTGTTTTGTTCTTAGATTAAAAAATACTAAAGCCTCCTCTCTCTTGCCGGCGGAATTAACGACAACAATTTTCGCCTTTTTTATTTTTTCATTATAAGCGCTGAAAGTTATTATTTTCACGACCGTCATTACAGGAAAAGCAATCTGGAGTCTGCACTGCTTTGTGTTCAATGTGAATTTATAATTTATCTTGTAAAAACGAATACATACATTAAAAAAGTCAACGACGATACCACGTTGGTAGCACCGGTTCTCATCAGATCACCAAGTTAAGCAGCATTGGGCGCGGATGCTACTTGGATGGGGGATCGCTCAGGTACACCGCGTGTTGTTGGCATTTCTTGGACCGGTCCGTAGTCCAGTGGCAACACTTCGGACTCGTAAATGGAAGGTTGTGGATTCGAATCCCGGTGGAGTACAACAAATATACCATTTATATTTCCAAATGTGCTCTTCGCTGGGTTGAAAAATTCATAAACCTTTACCAATTACCGGTCACTGAAAGGTCCATCCAGCCTTACAACAACTGGGTCTTGCTTGAGAATTGGCGTTTTCTACAGCGACGACCAAGCTCGCAGAGGGCTCTTGAGGTGTGATACACACAAAAACAGCGCTCACAAAATAAATCATCCTAATATTATTATTATAATTAAAATCTGAAAAAAAAAAATATATGTTTTCTGAAACTTTGTTTTACAAGTTGTTTGATTATATAATATTTTTATATCAATGCAATATTGTTATATTCCTTATATTAAAGATTGGCATATATAGTTTACCACCCACACTGTAACAAATGCTTCACTTTGCCAATGTCACCCCTCTGTCAGGGAAGATCGGAAAAAGTTGTAGGGCTTATGTTCATTTGAGGTTTGGATTTTATTTGTAGGTACACATTCAGCATTTGTAAGCGCGAACTACACGTGCTTGTTTGTGGGCATACATCTGAGAGCTTTAAATGAGTATATCCTTGCAGCTTAGATTATAGATTATTATTACAGTAGGGTAGCGTATTTCTAATTCTCAAAGGATTGATTTCTTAGCCCATCCAATTATATATATCGATGTTTTCCATGCCTTGTTTTATTTACTTTAATGTTTAACACTTAACGGGAATTTTTTTTAACAAAGCATCTGTACAAAAAGTATTATGTTAAAAAGAGCATACGTCATAACAATTATTTTGAGTACATTTGCACCGGAAGGAAAGTGTGTAAAAATATTGCGGCTACGCTCAAACATCCCGCTCAGAACGATGTGCCTACATGCCTTCATACGTTTTCTATATGGATGGAGTTGCCTCTCACTTTTGTGCCTCAAAACTGGGTCACTGGTGTGAGGAATTGGAGCGCCTCGTCCCGGTACAGCCGCACTTACAGACAAATTATGAAATGTACTCGGAAAAATGCTGCATTTACGTAGGAGCATGTACAATTAAATGTCGAATATAAAACAATTAAACAGGACAACTCAAGGATTGTTAAAACAACAGGGAATTGGTGGAATTCGTAAACTTAGAGCTTGTTTGCCTGGTCTTCAGCAGAGATAATTTTACATATTAAGCAATTTTTGGATGTGTACTGGACCAATGTGTCTTTTGACCAACATTAAAAGCAACTCCCATTAAAAATTTTAACGTGTTTTTCTTAGTTCAGATTTTCAAAGGCTGGCGTTGTTTCTAGTACAGCAGATCCTGTAAGAAGATCACAGCGACTAGCGACTGAAAATGCCCATCGGAGCAATGGGCGAAACTGTACGGAAAAAATCTACCAGACCACGGCTACATAGCCCAAAAAAAGTTATTCTTGTGTTAACAAGAACCGGCCGTGAAAGCTTCAATTTACAATTAGCTCAGATTGTTTAGAATGTGATTTTTAAGACAATTTCATTTAAAGGCCATATCTGAATTAGATGGTGGATAAGCCAAACAAACTCTGGAAGGATAAATTGTCAACCCTGTTTCTAGGAAGGTGGAAAAAATTCAAATGGTTAAAATTTTGCATTAGTTTCGAAGCACAGCCCTAATTTATTGATTCTAAAGACTATTGGTGTCAAATCTTCTTGTCCTAAGGTTCTAATATTTTCTGTTTCATATGTCATCTTCATCCAGGACATTTCAGGACAGGTGTATGGAAGAGTTCAGACACGCTGTAGTGAACTCTTAGCTCTTCCTCAGCGCGTGCATAGAAGGCAAGTTTTACATGAAGCCAGAGAGCATTCACAGGTAGTAGAGACTCGTAACCTAGCTAGAGAACTAATCGATGTAAGTATATATTGTAATCTATCTAAAATAAATAAATATAATAAACGGCATTTTTCACTTACATAAATATGTATATTAATGTCTTAGCTAGCATGATTTTTTCATCAAAAAAAATTAAGAAATAAAAAGTGAAGTAGTAAGTTCTCTTATGAGCCTTTCTGTATCGCTCCTGGGTGTACGTCTTTTTCAATCTCCATTAAGGCTCCTATTGAAAATTCAGTTAAAAAAACAAATGCAGAATACGAAAGTTGCACAATGAATAATCAACGAAAAATACAATTATTATACATATGTTTTCATTAAAACATTGACAATTATAAATATGTTACAATCAATTCACAAAATAATTACAGCACTTTCAATGAAAATAATTCATTCCGGGTTCAGAGTCAGCAAAATATGGGTCACTACTCCAAGACTAAAACATTCCGTTTAAACTCAAACAAAGCGTTCACCAAAAAACGTATGAAAACTAAAACAATTTCGTACATTTTTGGGAAAACACAAACTGTTCAGTTTGAAAGAAAAGTTTTATACTTGGGGTGCGAGGCCGTGTAATAATTGCCGAGAGGACAAAACAAAATTTCGCAATTACGTTTTTATGATTGCGAAATCATTTCAATGAAATTCAATTGTTATTTCGCGCAATTCGCAAAAACAAAACTGTGCTAATTATGCTGTGGCAGAAATTGAGAAATTAACGTGAAAAATAAACATGACCTGAGCATACAGCATGTATATATTAAATTCAATTCAGGGTGTACTTTTTAATCAGTATTCAACGTACAAATTTCAGTGTGAAAATATATTGTGTTGAATTTTAAAATAGATTTTTTAACGCTGTTCTACAATATGGATAATTGTTTTTAACATTTTTATGTTTAATCATTCTTAAATAAATTAATACTTTGCTTTCAAAACATCTAAAGCTACTTATGAAAAATATGGTGCTAAATGTAGCCATAGAACAGTATGTAGTCTTGTGTTTAACACTGAAGACTCGTAAACAAAAGGTATTGAGTTTGATTTTCAAGGAGCACAATAAAAAATATTTTTTGTTGAATATACTCCTAAAAAACTGGCACGAAGGTTCATATAACCCTTGCAACAACTGTGCTCTATATGTTTAATTGAAGACGTACAAGAATAAGGACTCTTAAGGTATGATACACACAAAAACATTGCTCACCAAATAAATCATGTTTTAATTGATTTATCCAGGAAATATAAAGAGAAAACAAAAAGAGAATAGACCAAGAAAATGATGAATGTTCAGATTTGTCAGATTGTGATACAAATAATTTTTTTTACGAAAAATGAGTTCATCATTGATTCCTCTGTATGAATTTTTAAATTAAATATGGTTGGTCACGTATTGCAACCTCCGCGTGACTAGGATGGAATAAAGATTTATCATTATTGTTTGTAGTATTAATTCAACAATAACTGGCTTCATATTTTAATGCAGATACAAGGACAAACTATTGCTTTGAAATAGGAATACCGTCCAACAATTCACCGAGTTGTGAGTATCCACAAATATGATCTGAGCAACCAAACAAAATCTCAGCTGAAGCAAATACGTGGTAGAGAACCCATGCATGCTGGATTCTGCGAATAATTGCCCAATGAAGACAATGCAGGGGCCAAGTTGAACAATCTATAATATAAGTTGAATAGATATATTGCATTCAAGATTCATATAAAATGCATTACCACAAGCAGACACGTATTAGTTCACGCTTAAACATGCCGCATGTGGACTTACAGAAAAAAAAATCTAGTCTGAAATGGCCCTGAATAAGCCCTGCAACTCTTGCCGAGCTTCCCTGAAACAAGGGTGACGTTGGCAAAGTGAATCATTTTTAACAGTATGGTTGGTTAGCCTCATACCAACATATGAGTCAGGTAAACAATGCTGGATACAAAATCGTTACAAAATATTGATCATTGCAATTTACAGTTTTTGTTTTTTTACAAAAGTATCTTTCTTCGTATTGCTCCTTATTATGTACCCACATAATAAGGTGTGAGAAAGGGCCGCAGGAGCTGCAAGGTGTATGTTCATGTGTACATTTTTTGAGTACTTATGCAGCATGTGTATGCGTGAACTTGCACGCGTTTGCCTATGTGCCTGCATAAAATATAAACCTTAAAATATGTCAATATTAGAATATACTCGCAATTGAGATTCTAGATTATCGATCTCGTAAAAAGATACGTGGGTAAATCCATGAAGTTCTATGTTCTAATTTTGAAGTTCATTTAAATAAATCTTTGGTCGTTGATTTAAAGGTTGTTTAAAAGTTAATAACCCTATTATACATCCCTGTTTCAGGTCAATTCAGGATTAATTTAAGAGTGTAGGTAGGTATCTTTTTTAAAGATTTGAGTCTTTGATCTGTATGTGCAAGCACAAACTTACACGTTTTTGTTTGTTGATGTGCATTTATTATGAATCTTAATTTTTTTACATATCTTTGCAACTTGGATTACAGATTAAATTTACTTTTCCCCTGATTCACTTTTCTCATTTATGACTTCAAAGTCATTCAGTAAAAGTATGGTGATAAATTATTTGTGTAAAAAATGCATTGGATGCCAAAAGATTTTCAACATCAAAAATTCAGTACTTAATCCCCTTTGAAAATTAAAAAACACGGTAACTGTAAATCATAATTTTAATCTGAAAAAAAATAAACAAGAAGGTTATTTGAGGAAGGGTAACAAAAATTAAAAGCAGAAACCTGTAATAATTTTACAGCAACCCAAGTGCGTTAATCCTGTTATAACCATTTTTAGGGGACGTAAAAAATCGAGTAAAATTCTTAAAGGGGTTGAAAGTGTTCTTCTTGTAGGGTCCAGCTAAAAGGGCTGAAGAGTTCTTATTAGATTTTTGTCTAAGTCATTCAAGGGCCGCACAGCTTTTGAATTAGGGGTCCGCTTCAAACCCTTTGCGAGATATTTCAGGCGAGTCCAACTTAAGGGAAATTTATGTGAGTGTTAAGCGCACCAAAACACGTTCGCAAAACAGAATATACACCCGGTTATTACGGTCCGACTCCTAAAGTGGAATTACGCGGAACGGGGGGCGGAAAGGGACGGAATCCGAGAGCGGAATCGGGGGTGAGGAATCTAATATCGGGACGGGGTTGCCAGTTTCCTGCATTTAATTAATAAAAATGGACGCGGAATTTATTTCCGCCGTGAATATTTTTTTGTCCCCGTGGAAAATTATTTTATCGACCTATTGCAAATACAATAGCTTCCCCTGCCTTTCTGATGGTATTTTAATTAATGAAATTATATTCAGAGAAACAAAAGATACCCGATTCCAATTCTATCGTTTGAATATTTCCTGCTTTACTGTCATATCCAGATATTTCTTGTTTCTATGTACAATAAGTTTAGAAATACCGTAATAAATATATGGAAACACATAATATAAATAAAACCACAAAAATACATGCACACACAGAAAATGATCCGTCAGCGATATATGTAGATTAGCAAAAATCCCAGATATCTGTCATTTACTACATAAACACAACTCAAATTCATTGAAGATATTCATATTAAATGAAATTATCTTCTTAGCATCTTATCTTATTTTGTATGTACGCCAAGGTACATAATATGCATGTACACAATCCTACCCTTTTGTTATTCCAAAACTATGCATTGCTTAAAAACCTCAAAACCTATTATCTATAATCTAAGTTGCAAAGATATATTATCATTCAAAGCTCATACCAAATGCATGCCCACAAACAAACACGTGTAAATCGCGCTTACAAATGATAAATGTATACTTTCAAATAAAATCCAAACCCAAAATGAACATAAACCCTACAACTTTTTCAGACCTTCCCTGACACAGGGGTGACATTGACAAAGTGAACCATTTTTTACAGTATGGGTGGTCAGCTTATACCAACCTTGAAGTCAAGGAATTTGACTTTTTGAAACAGTCTTATTTTAAGCAGCCTCATACCAATGTATAATTAAAAACGATTGTAGAAATCTTACATTGATTGTCATGTATGTTCCTTGACTTATAGGTTGTTATGCGGCTGACCACCCATAATATAAAAATTGGTTCACTTTGCCAATGTCACCCCTGTTTCAGGGAAGGACGGCAAGAGTTGCAAGGCTTATGTTCATTTGAGATTGGGTTTTTATATTGTAGGTCCACATGCGGCATGTGTTAGCGCGAAATTATACATATCTGCTTGTGGGAATGCATTTAGTATAAATCTTAAATGATATATATCTTTGCAGCTTAGATTAGATTAGATTAGATTACATGAAAACAAAATATATAGAATAAACTGGACAATAAAATTTCTGTTTCTCACTTTCACAGAGCGCAATACTGAATGTATTAATTAATAATAATTGCAACTGTAAAATATTTCATTGTTCCCTAACAGTATAAGTTGGTAATGAACTAGGCTAGTAGACTTTGCTTGAAGCTTCTATGAAATTTCTCTCCAACATCCGGTACTTAACGCTCCGTCATACAACGTACATTAAAATTTTATTATTAATTATTAAAAATATGACTTGCATACGAAATTCGCACGGCAAAAGCTCTGGGAAAATTTCAACATGTTCCATATTTTTATGACACATTTTTTTTGTCTGATTAATAGTACAAACAAACTATAAAATCTCTCAGCCATTGTTTTGACCCTGTTTTAATAAATTCTGTGATTTCGAATCTAAGATGCAAAGGTAGATTTGCATTTAAGATCCATATGTATTGCATGCTTACAAGCAGACATTTATAGTTAATGCTTACATACATAAGTTGCATCGGTACTTAGAAAATTTAGGTACCACCAAATTTCAAATGAACATAACCGCTGCAACTTTTAGCACACTCAAAAGAGTGTGCTAAAACTCTCCTCGAACTCGTCTGTATTTATATGTCAGAAGGAGCCACGGCACATACACGCTCATACAAAGCTATTTATCTTCTCAAGTGGCAGAATAAGCTAAAAGCGACTGTACGACAAATCGAGAAGCTCTAAATCAGAGGCGTGCCCATGAATGTAAAAAAAAGTGGTTCAATGTTAGTGTTACTAATAGCATACCTCGGGTGGCACTCCTTGTGGGATTGTTGCTGGAGCACGGGTAGCGGGAAGAATAAAAAAAATATATAATAATATGAGGACTTAGGACAGGATAACTGCAGGGGGATGCATCCCCTAGTAGGTACGCAGTATATGGTAAAAAAACGCATTTAAGTTTGATATAGAGATTTAAAATTCACAATTTAAGTTCGTTTGGAGCCATCGTTAGTACTTCAGTCAACTTTAAATGAGTTATTTTTATTTATTTAATTGAGAAAACTACAGCTTTATAAAAAGTAATTACAATGGTGTTCTTAAAATTAATATAAGCCAAAATTGTTTCTTCTATTTAAAATTATAGAGATAGAATAATAATTTGATCAGTATACTGAGCTAGTATTGACATATAATAGAAAATTGAGAAGACAAGAAAATAAAAAGAAAAAGAGAGCAAAACAAAAAACAAAAAGCAAAAAGACACAAGTTGACAAGCAACAAAAAAGAAAAAAAAGAAACAAGATGTAAAAAAATAAAATTAAAAGTAAAAGTAAAGTGGAAAGGAATGAGGAAAAGAAGGGATTATTACGTAAGTGAAGGAGCTTGATTGAGGGAGTTAGGGGACAGAGTTGAAAAATATCTCAATTTATTGCGAAAGGTTGTTAATGAGTCATGGAAAATATCTAGATTTTTGAAATTTTGGTTAAAGTCACGTTGTATTCTGAATAAAGTTGAGTGGTATCGGTAATTGGTATGACAGATGGGTAGGTGAAATAAATTTTGCGAGCGGGTATGTCTGTTTGGTATAAGAAAAGATATGTTACATAATAAATCAGGGGAGTCAATTGTATTATTGCATATTTTGTACAAAAGTAATTGATCAAAGTAGGTCCTTCTATCTTGTAGTGTGTTAACACAGATCACTGAATATAATGTGTTAATATTGAAAAATTCTATGGAAGATTTGTAGTCGGTGTGTTCAATGTATTGTCGTTTCTCTAAATATTTAACAAAAATCTTTTGAATATTTTCAATACGGTTAGTGTGAATTTTGTTATTTGAAAGGAATGGGAGAAAATATTTATTATGAAATGCATTTGCCTATACTCTATGCACGCGTCTTATATATAGGCATGTGAGCTTCTCCTTCTTCGCCCGCAACGTCAAAGATTTTAATTTGACTGTCATTTTTTCCAAATTAGTTATACCTTTTAAAGGAATGGGAGATTTTTTTTATCATTCTGAAATGGATTTACCTATATCCTATGCACGCGCCTGAATAACTGTGAATCCGTTGCGCATGCAGCTTGGCAAATGGAAGCGCAAAATTGCTCAAAGCCGGAGGAATTGGATTTTGTTAAAAAAAGTCTGCGTAACCGATAAAGCTAATCGTTGGTTGTACCTACTGCAGCAAGGAGCGCAACACGATCAGAGTGTTGTTACAATAGACAGTGCCACAAGATGTGAAGTACAGGTGACATTGGCAAATTGAACCATTTTTGTCAGCCTCATATTAACCTATAAATCAAAGAATTATTGAGCCATTCCGCAGAATATTAGGAAATAGGAACTTACACATTTTGTTAGCGGCAATGTAAGCAGTTTGTTGAACATGATTTTACCCAGCGGGGTGAGAAGGGTCTAGCCGCGCATTTCCAAAATATCAAATTCAGTTTTCCCCCTTAGCCCCCAAGTATAAATATTACGTTGAAACTCAGCCTTATCAGTTAACTAAAAATCTTTGACAAGTGAAACGCTCACGAGAGGCACTACTATAACTTGCGTTGACATATATGTGACCAAGTTTTAGAATTATTGTTATTAATCATTAGGTACATTATTTTTGTTTGTTGAGGTGACCACTCGTAGGTATTATAAAAAAAATCACTTTACCAATATAACACTGTTTCAAGAAAAAGCGGCAAAAGTTTCATGGCTGAGCTTCATTTGTGAATTGGGTTTTTATTTTCCTCGCAAACACGCAGCGTATAAAAGCGCGAGCTTACATTTGTCTACTTATGGGTGTATATTTTAAATGAAACTTAAATGTAAGGATTTATTTGCAAATTAGATACGTTTGACTTAAATATGAAGTTTCATACCTCGGATACTGTACCCCTAATATAACACCATACATCGAAACTTGAAAACACCATTTCGCTAAAAATACATCAAAACTAAAACGCCAAAGATAGGCGCTGTTTAAATTTCCGTGCAAGTTTTAGTAAACACCTTTTTGCTTACATAATTTTTTATTTTGATACTGGGCGCGGCACAAATTCGCCCACCTGGTATGACGTAATCGCCGAATACTCCCGAACACTTGCTGCCCCTTATCCATCAAACTTGTCTAATTCTAGCTATACGTACCTGGGCGGGCTTCATGAGGGTAGGTTGTATACAAACACCCCTGAGAGTGGGCCTAAGCTTTTAAGGATTTTGTGGAAATGTTTCCCCGCTTTTTCACCGTGGTTTATCTATGTATATTTCATTGAATATATATTTTCATTTCCCTGTGGATAAAAATTTACGAATTATACTTTTGAACTTTTTCAGTATGCCCAATATTTGAAAATGTACAAATGTGATATTTTTGTGATGTACTTTTACACATGAGTTGTATATAATATGGAACCAAAGGCGGAAATTTAGGATGTTATAAATTCACGGAAACACAGAGAATTGATTTTTCTGTGTTTCAAAAAAAAGCAAAAAATAATAAATTGTTACCAAAGGTTCTATACCTACAACATGTTTATATTTACAAATGGAGCAGAGCTCTGAAAAAGTTGCACACAGTGGAAACATGCGTAAAAAGAAAGGAGAGTTAAAAGTACCAAGAAAAAGGAAACTAAAGAAGAACAATATCAAGCTTATAATTTTACCTTATCAAGCAAACTAAATCACTAGAAGGATAGCACTCACATGGGCAGCTCTTGGAAATCTAGGTAACACCCTCAAAGACTGAAGACGTGCCAAAGAGCCATTTAACGGAGGACGCTGGGAATCAGACTCAGAGATAGGGATCCAAACCAGGAGATCTGTAGACGCACTGGTGTCACTGATGTCATACAGCAAGTGGACTGCTTAAAGTGGCATTGGGCAGGTAACGTCGCAAGGCATTAGGCAATACCTTGAAAGGTGGCCAAAAGGATCGTTCAGTGATGACCCAGAATGTCAAAGCAGAGAGTGGAGAAAACCCAACTGAGGCGGTTAGATTACATAGAGGAAACTAAAGGAAGAGGATGGCTAAACGCAGCAGCGAAAAGACAGAAATGGAGAGGATTAGATGAGGTCTAATTCCAGGAGTGGACTGAGAAAGGCTAAGGAAAAAGGTAGGAAGAATTTAATCTTGCAACTAAGATTAAAGAATAGCATAAAACAGTGGAACATCAAGAAATACATACATAAAACGAGGAAATGAAAATGTCGGAAAATTTCAGTCAGAAAAATATTTCCCAACCTACCCCAACCTTAAGGGCAGGTAGATGCCGATGATTTACGTAAAACTTGTTTGTAACAAATTACACAAGTTTTTTCCTTTTTTTAAATCCGTGATTTATTAAATAACAAACTTTATTGGCTGTTTTTTTTTTTCAGATGCCGGAAGTAGATCAAATAACGATAAGTTTTTTTTTTTCAATCAAATCAAAACGATCTGGTTTGAAAATGTACAATATTTATTTTCCTTTGAAAACGGCTTCATTTGATGACTCATGAAATATTAAAAATCAAATTGGAAAGTTCATGAAATTAAATATATTCATCCGGAAATTTAATATGGGTTTATTGAATTTTATTTCGTTTACTTTGTGGTTAGCGTAAAAAAATAAATATGGTTCAACATTGACGATTTTAATTTCCATTACAAAACGAGCTTCTGTTTTTGGAAAATCATGTGTAAATTTTTTTACATATTCATGAAAAAGAGTGCAATTTGGCAACTTATTTCCCTCTGCCCAGAAACGGTCATCTATTTTTTTTCAGTAAAATTTTAAAGTAGATATGAGTCGTGGTCATGTGGTTATCGTCTCAGGTATCTACTAAGAAAAATGAACTGAATTTAATTATATCTATAAAAAGATTAAACCCGTATCTGCAACTTTAACCGCCCTTCTTTCATACCAGCGAATGAATTAAGCATCCTAGATAGATTAAAAAACATAATTCCGTTTCAAAAATACAATATATAGGCTGAAGTAGATTTTTAAAAACCTTAAAATCAATTATACAGATTCACTTAGTAGTCTTACAGCAACTGCTTGTTTTAATTATCAAAGTTTAACTACAACCAAGCTCCATCAGGATCCTTGAGATGCGCTTCACACAAAAAGTCATTACTTTTATGAAGACAAACGTCCAACGTCAAAATTTACGTACTCCAAAGCACAAAATTTATTACTAAGAAGTACATATACCTAATAGCGTTATTTATTACTCAATATATTCCATACGGAGAAGCACTACGACCGTTTAATGTTGCCTAGAATCTACATTAATTAATTTGCGAGTCTCTATATTACGTAGAACCCATTTTGTAGTCAGATAGCATCGTCATGAGCTGTAGACCAGATACTATGTGTGTAGATCTCAAATATATATCTATGTGCGACTTAGGGTAGGTATAGATAACCATTGAAGGTATAAAGTAGTTTAAGCCCGTATAATCACAGTTTAATAATAATAATAATATTAGGATGATTTATTTGGTGAGCGCTGTTTTTGTGTGTGTCACACCTCAAGAGCCCTCTGCGAGCTTGGTCGTCACTGTAGAAAGCGTAATGGTTGATGTATTGACATTGTGAAGATTCATTTTAAATTAATTGAGCAACGACACAAAAAAAGTTTTTCTTCGCGAGTTGGGTTTAGTATCTCAAGCGCTTTCTGAGTGTAAACACACAATTTTTAAGAGAACAACTCTCATAAAATCAACCTTATCACGACCAAAAAAAATACTAGTTAAAATAGCATTTCTTGATTCCAACAAAAGGAAAACAAAAATGTCGTAGACTAGCTTTTTATAACATTGGGCGCGGATAGTACTTAGATGGGCTATCGCTCAGGTACACCGCGTGTCGTTGGCATTTTGGACCGGTCCGTAGTCTAGTGGCAGCACTTCGGACTCGAAAATGGAAGGTTGTGGATTCGGATCCCAGTAGCACAAAAAATATACCATTTATATTTCGAATGTGCTCTTCGCTGAGTTGAAAAATTCATAAACCTTTACCAAAGACCGGTCACTGAAAGGTCCATCCAACCTTACAACAACTGGGTGTTGCTTGAGAATTGACAGTTTCTACAGTGACGACCAAGCTCGCAGAGGGCTCTTGAGGTGTGATACACACAAAAACAGCGCTCACCAAATAAATCATCCTAATATTATTATTATTAACAGAAACAATTTTTTTAAGCGGTTTCTTCCACCAAAAGTTCCGTTCAAATATTCCGATGCGTTTTCTTTTAAGCCAAAACTATGTCGATTTATGTATGAAAATTTCTCTTACGTTCAATGCACTTTTGATTAAACTTTAAATAAGCTATCGGAGGATTTGAAGAGAAGTCCTGAGGCAAAATGAAGTTGTTGTCTAAAAATATCGGAAAATTTTACATCCGGGGCATATACTAACTAGGAAAAAATGCCACCTTCTCCAACTGATATATTGACTAGGAAAATTGAAGGACTGTGAAGACCCAATAGAAGACATGTTATCGGCTGTGAAATATAAAGAAGTGTACTAGCATCTAAAGTGTCGTAGAGCTATTCTTATCGGTGCAGGACAGGAGATACACTTACACAAGTAAACACACACAATCACATATTCGTAACAGTATCCTATCGTTATTCTACTAAGTGTGGCTGGTACCTCCGCAGGTCCTTCTCCACCTTTTTCTATCGTTTCATTTATTCAATAATCATCACTTTCTTCATAAATACTCTTTTCTTATTCTCACTCTGCAGGTTTCATCCTTTCGCAATCTTGCCAATTTTATCTATCTATTCCTTCCTCGGTCTTTTTCTCCTCCGCTTTCCTCTGACATTTTCTCTCTTCACTTTCTTCATCAGTCATTAACCATCCATTCTTTCAAGATGCCCGAACCATCCCATCGTAATTTTTTTAACTTAAATAGATTTGTGAAGAGGAATGCAATTCACCAACCTATTCTGCCTGGCCAGAAACAGGTATTAATATCATCATTTAATAATTCATTATTGTTTATTATTAATGAATTATTAAATTATAATTACCCAATAACATCTGTTGAACCAGGGTCAAAGTTAAAGTCAAGTGACCCAAGCGGGGATCGAACCAACGTTGTTCCATTCGAAACACGCTAGAAAGATCAGCCCTCTTGGCCCCCGCGGCTACAACCCCGGCAAACTTTCATTCTCATACCTCTTTTATACCACACTCTTTCATCACCCAATCATTGCAGTCATTGCTATCCGGTAAGTCATATCTACCGTACATACTGCAATTGAGTAAATGCCACTGTATAATAATTTACTTAGAGGAAGCTGATATAACCTTACCCTTGCGTGAAAGCTTTGTTATGGATTTTAATTCTCACTGGACACACCTGTCTGTGAAACCGGAAGGGTCCAAGCAGGCTATAAACGCTACACAGTAAGGGTAGTCCGATAGTTAGGGTAGTCTGATACAGCAGTTCTCAACTCTCTCACCGTTGGGGAAACCAAACCAAATGTGGGAGTAAGTAATATTGTCGCACCAATGTTGGTTTCAAACAATGTTTGCTGATCTAATCTAATCTAATCTAAGCTGCAAGGATATATACCATTTAAGATTTATATCAAATGCATTCCCACAAGCAGACACATGCTCCATGGAAACAGCATACTCAAGGGCAACATTTAGTGTACATAAGGATATATAAAATGGTGGAAGAAAAGGAATTAATAAAATTTAACTACTTACACGTGAGAACCTTGATGATATTTTTTGTCAAAATAAGTGGTTTAGCAAAATGTGTGGTTTATATAATGAAATGATTAATGAACATTAAGGATTCATATTAAATTGATGCTCAAAAGCAGACCCGCATAAGTTAGCGCTTCCACATGCCGCATGTGAACTTACAACATTGAAACCATAATCTGGAATGAAAATATATTTTGAAAATCTAGACGACCTGCCTTGAAACTGGGATAATATTGACAAAGTATAATCCAACTTTATCTATAACAAGGTTTGTAAAAAATCTGTTTTCTATTTAAAGCCTTTGAGCATTTGTAAGTCATTACTAAAAAAACATGAAAAATTCTAGGAAAATCAAGGGGTACGGAGTGTAAAAAGGTTTGCAAAAGCTGGTCTGCAGATAGGTTAATAGCTAGAGTAGTCGAATAGCTAGGGTTGTGCCACACCTCCGAGGTTATTAGCCCGCTCGTGCATTCTCACAAACTGGCAATGTGAGCTTTTTCATTTCAGGAACCAGCCCTGTTGTGCAGTTGGAAATTCAGGTAAAATTGCAGAGCATCCCTGAACACAAAGTTCATTATGCAATTTTGAAAATACCTATTTGAAAATGTATGAAAAAAATAAAATGAAGCATAACAATTTTTGTTCATGTTTTTCCAATTACAGTAACGGGATTTATATTGAGTATTTAAATATTAACGTGTATTTATCGAGACTTTATATATTTAAGACCAAATAACCGCAGAATACTTTCTCAACAAATAAATGGATATGAGACTGAACTCTCTATCTGTAAAAAGTTTCTTCACGCTTGCCAATGTCACCCCTGTTTCACAAAGATCAACAAGAGTTGCAGGGTCACTGTGAATTTGAGATTCGGATTTTAATTTGTACATACACATGCAGGATCTATAAGTTCATCGTTATACATGATGCTTTTAAGCTTCATCAAATATGAATCTGAATTGTAAATGTATCCTTGCAACTTAGGTAATAAATAATACACATAATCAATCAAATCTACATGCTTTGAACATTAATTGTATAAATTTTGAATTGTCTCCCGATTATGTACAGTATTATTTGCTTTCTATCAACCTTCTTTTTACACTTATTTTTCGTTATTAAGATTCCTCTTATTGTAATGCATTCTATACAATATACATATTTAAATTTACACACTCATTGGCCCTTGAGATGTGCTTAACTAAAAAATGGCGCATTCAGCAAATGAATATTTTTTTTGTATTATTTGAATATGTTACCCACAAAAACGGCGCATTCATTAACGAGTAGATACGTATATGACATATTCTTTGCAATCTTTGGGATATGCCACACACAAAAATGGTTCTTTAAACAAATCATTCGTAGTTTTAAAGAAATAAAGAGATGCATTCAACAAACTTTCAATTCACACCTTTCCAATGCCATAATCTCAAAGAACTCAAGTCATTCCTGACTTTTCGCGCTTCACGGTGGAAGGAATATTTATCATGGCTCCCCCAGGATATGAAGGAGAGAGATCTCATCATTCTGGCACGCCTGGATGGAGAAGAACTTATTTCCATATTCCCTCCTGGGGCGTCAGACGACCTGAAGTGGGAACTTCGTTTAAATGCTAATCCAGGATTAATCCTCTCCCAACTTCTTGCAGCGGGCAGAACAACTTTCATTATGTTCGTATGGATCTTGTTTTAATGTTCTTCTTTGAAAGGGGAACGTATACAATGCAAAAAGAAAAATAAATAAGAATTATGTTTTTGTGAGTGCTGTTTTATTGTGTGAATCACATCCGAAAAGCTCTTTGAAAGCTTAATCGTCGTTGTAGAAAATGGTAATTACACAAAACAGACCCAGTTTATTTATGAATATTAGGACTTTTCGGACTAGAACAATGGTAAAGACACATGAATTTTTCCTCCCTGAGAAGAGCATATTTAAAAAAAAAAATTAAAAGTGTTTTTAAAGTGTATTTTTTGGCTTCCCATCGAGATTCAAATTTTCAACTTTCTGATTTCGAATCCTTAACGTTAACCACTTAAATACATACTGGATTTCAAAGAGTTATTTGAATTTTAATTACTCAATAATTTAAGAATCGAAATTAAAAGATACTTCATCTTATCAATAAACCATCATAGAATTTTTGAATTCTATAAGAGTTTCTGTGACGCAATATTTTCGTAGACTGTCTGGCGACACGGTGCCTGAAATATTTGACTGAGCAGCGACAAGCAAACTCGATAAACCATAAAACTGACCCGGCGTAGAGAGCTGAGGATAGTCACGTTCTACGGCGTCGTAGCTATACGACACAGAGACTACGTGAGAATAATATGCATGTGATAGATAATTTGTTATTCAACGATGGCAAAATATATTTAAATTTATAATTCACGTTCCGAACACACGTATTTTTAAAGAGAAAGCGTTGCCAAATAAAAGATTTGTTTGTTTTCATATTGTTATGATGTTACTTGCTACAATTTTTATTCTCAAAGTTTCGCTAAAATATTATTTTTAAAAACTTTACGTGCCTACAAATATGGAATGAAAAAAAAATCAAACGATTTTGTTTTGAGTGGTTTACGGTCCAGACATAATCCAAAAGTTGTGGATTGGATTCCTCAATAAAGCTAAACAAAATATAATTTATTGTTCATAAATTCTCTTTTCCAAATTAGCTTACGTTTCCAAAGCCTGTCAGAATGGTTCATCAAGCCTTACAACAACTGGATTTTGAACGAAAAATAGATGGTTGTATTGACTTATGATAACCAATATTGCAGAAAGCTCTCGATGTGGGCTTAAACAAAAACAATCACTCTAAACACAGTTTATCAGTTTTCTACTACTACAAAAACCAAAGCAATAATCAGTGGTCATTGAATAAATAAACCTTTTATTTAACATCGTTTTAATGGTTTATGTTAATGCCCATACTAATTTGTTTTTTCTTCTTCTTCCAGAAAGTTTAATATTTTTGAGAATCAGCACTTAATAAATTTGAGTATTTTGTTTTCAAAAACAAATTCGGAATTGCTTTCAAATATATAATCATGTTTTCTTACAAAAACTCCTTTTACATCAAAAGCTTCCGTATCTTCAAAATTTATTATTTTTCCTTTTCCCTTCGCAAAATTTTATTCTCCGACAATACCAGCAATCAACTCAAAACCCTGCATAAATTTACCAGTCCAAAAAAAGAAGGGAAAATCATTTAAAAATGTAAATTTAACCAAAAAAAATAATCCGCAAAGGTAGAAAATGCTAAACCAATAAAAAATTATAGAATTGATCTTATTACATCAAAGCGGAGACAGTAACAGGAAATGTATACGTACAGGATGAGGAGACGCTTTCATCTCGAAATCTTTTTCGGTCCTCGGCAGTAAGCCCTTTATTTGAAAATATCGTAGCAAGATTCTCGGGCGATAGACGTGCACGGCAATCGAAAATATTAAATATTATATACGCAAGGCCTGACGGGGAATTGGCAAATTGGGTTACTTGTTAGAGAGGAGGGCTCCGGGGGCTACGGCGTAGCGTATGAGAAGAATTCGTAGACTGTAAAATGCTACGGTTGCATTGCTTTGTATGACACACCCACCTCTAAAATCCTGTTAGTTCTTGTGAGATGCTTGATGAACTATAATAGAAATCTGCCTTTTGGTTTAAGAATTGGAAGATCAGCTTTGCATGGCAAACAACTTCTTAAGGTCAGTCATAAGAATAAAATGCTGCATTTCATATTCGAATAGTTATTGAACATTTTTTAAGCTATCCCAAAAAAGAATTTTGCTGACTTATGGTTTACTGACTTATAGTTTGGTATAAAGCTGACTCCTCATGCTGTAACAAACATGATTCAATCTTGCCAATGCAATCCCGTTTCTGGGATAGGCTGCAGAAGGTGCAAGGTGTATTTTCTCGTGAGGTTTGGTTTATTTTGTAAGTACACATGCAGTAAGTGTAAGCACGAACTTACCCATGTCTTTTTATGGGCGTCTATTAAATATAAGAATGAAATATCAATGTATCTTTGAAACGTAAGTTGTAGATTAAATGTAGAACTAAAAGTCAATACAAATTTTTGGTATATACGCTATTGGTTTTCAAATAAGATAAAAATATAATCTTTTTAAACTGAAATGTAGATGTAAAGTAAAATTGTGTTCTTTGCAAGCATGAGACTTTGCTTTTTAAAAGCCTGAATAATGTATTTGTAAGAAATTAAAAAATCTTCATTACTCGTTATTCCATTTATTTTCAGTTTTTGTAAGTGAAAAATAAAATCTAAATAAAAATTTATCACTTAAAAAAAAAAAAACCTAACCTTTTTCTTTTAATTTATTCAAAACTATTAGCCCAAATTACTTTTCTAAATGATATTTCCAAAGAAAAAACATTCTTTAATTTGATATTTATTTAATTACATCGGATTTAATTTGGATACTGTGAATTGTAACAAAAGGTTTTTTTTTCATCCCCACATAAAATACGAAAAATTATTTCGGGTAAACAACCAATTAAGGGACAGAGAAGGTAGGCAGGCACAAAAGGAGTAATACACGTTTGAGATTGGCCAAAATAAACGAGATTTTTTTGAGAGACAATGATTGTTTATTAAGGTTCCCCCCATCTCATCTTTTTGAGAATTTTCCCCTAAATAACTTTATGGTCTGGTTCACGTACGGACCTTTATTCTTCAATTGAACGGTGGATGTTTTATCTTCAAAAATCTACGAGGGTCTACAATCATGATTCCAAATTTATTTTTGAGAGCAACTCATGTCTCATTGTATTTTCGTCTCGTTGTTCCATGACTAATAGGTTGGTATGAGGCTGACCACCCATACTGTAAAACAAAAGGTTCACTTTGCGAATGTCAGCCCTGTTACAGGAAACGTCGGCAAGAGTCGCAGAGCTCATTTGAGAATGTTTTTTTATTTCAATGTAGGTCCACATGCGGCATGTGTTAGCGCGATCTTATACGTGTCTGCCTTTGTGAATGTATGTTATATGAATCTTAAATGTAATATATGTATGCAACTTACATTAAAGATTATAGTTGTCTAAGTTTTTTAGAAATATTGCTTCATTTTTGTGTGGTTATTTGTTTAATAATAAATTAATTTTCATAATTAAGTTAAGAAGCTGTTATATTTTAAATGTACATTTTACAAGAACAAATTTCAACAGTATCATAACAAAACATCTGATTTAAATAAACAAAAAACCTAAAAAAAATACGCCCACAAATTATACATTCTAAAAGAATAACTATAACAAAGGCAAAAAATACATTGGAAATTTTCTTTTATTTTTCTAGCTTTGTGTTTATACAAATGCTTATTTCTCGAAAAAAAATGTAAAATAAAATTCAAAAATATGTTTGATGGTTTAACACACTAATGACCATTTTCATTTAAGTCTAATAATTCTGTCATTTCTTTTAAAGATGCCTTTTTAGGGCAAATATTCAATATTATATATTTGAAACTTTTCCATTTAAAAGTTAATGAAAATTGTGCTCTTATAATGTTTATAAATTATAATAAAAATATTTATTTACAAATCTATGTCAAGATAATTAAGATAAACATTAAACGGAATCCAATACCTGTAATTTTAAAATGTAGCAAGATACATGATATGATTAAAACTCTTACCTTGAAGTAGGCGTATCTGTATCAACTTTGACAGCTCAACAGCAAACTCACTTATTTCATCCACTTCACTTTATAAAACACAAAAAGTTCTCGATTATAATTACTGAATCTTTTACATTTAATGCCTAAAGAAGCAACACCATAAGAATACTTAAAAATATTTTACAATATAAGATGCTCAATGAAGAAAAAAGATTTGAAGTCACATTTGCGTCCAAGTTTTTCATCCACTATTTTTAGCTTTTGTACACAATAAACTTTACAGTTTTTATTTTATTTCGTAGCTTAAAAGCTAGAAGAGTTTTTGATCAAAACAATCGTAGAGGGTTGATTTTCGGCGTAGAGCTTTACAACGCGATACCACGTGACCTTCTCGCTTGCCTGTCGGAGGCCGAATGAGAATACAGGCTCCGGCTACGGCGTAGAGGGGAGGGGTTGGCAACGACAGTAGATGCTACGATCCCAGCGGTTATGTCTGCTTTAAAACAGAAAAAAAACACTCATTTTTGCGTCTCTGAGTGGAAAAGTTTTTTTGCGTGATCGTTTGTCACGATCCGTGTTTAATCGTGTAGTAGACTAATCGATTGCGTAATGGTTATAGCGTCCGCTTTTAGACATATTAATCCAAGGTTTGAGTTGAATAATATTTTAAGATTTAGATGCATTTTATCTCAAAGAGTTGAAGTGAATTTTCATTGTTTTAGACTATTCTGAAGCCAACATGTTTTACGTTAGCCCCGATTCTATTAGGGTGTGCTAAAAAATTGTGTTAGTTCTTCTGGAATAATTATATTATACTGGTATTTTTCAAAACAGTAGTATTTTTATTTTAAATGGAGTTATAACTGCAATCAAACATGTTAATTAATCAATCTTCCTTTTTTTAGTTGTAAATCCAGAGTAGTTCTTTATTTTTTTAAACGAAAGAACCTTCAATCTAATACTTCATGTTTCTTTGACTTTTTGAATAGTTGTAAACCTTCAACTCTTAAATGATGAGAAATAAATAATACATGGGCATGAATACTTTAAAAAATAAATTCAAAAGACTTAAATGTCACGATCCATTGGCCAGATTCACACATTGTAGCTAATTAGATACCAATCGGTCAACGCCCACCTGAAAAGCCTCCTAAAAGGTGGGAAGATAGCTGGATGTCCACATATCAGGATTCATGAGCCGATATGAAGTAGTTTTGTGAGTCATATATTCAAAGACCTAAAAACAGAAAAAGATTAAAACGTTTTTCAATGTTACCTACTTTTATAAGTGTTTTTTTTTACCTTTTATTTTTTTCATCTTTTATTTTGTTCCATCAAGCAAATTAATGAGATTGCTTCTAAATGTGTGTAAAAAATCGAGGGTTTAAATGTAAGCTGTTTTTAACACATGTTTGACGGAGGGTAGAAGGGGGCCAGTGATTTATCGCTGTCCCAAAAAAATCACATGAGAAGGACCATCAATTTTTTTTGTAAATGTAATTTTTTACATTAAAAAATTAAGGGCTTGTAGAGAGATTGCTTTCTAAGTAATTAGTTTGAAATTTTCAACACTTTGCTTTGATTACATTTTAATGTGTAATTTAATTAAATTGGTGCGCTGATGACGAATAAATAAAAAGGGATGTATAATGATGCAGAAAAGATTAGAAAATTGTATCAAAATCTCTTTAATGTAATGAATTAAATTGATGGACACCTTAAAATAAACGTTAATAATCCGGTATTTACCAACGGTAAAAGGATACATTTTTACATGATTTCGAACTGAAAACATTGAATAAAATGAAAAAAACTGATTTTACAGACCGTGCAAAAGAGAAGAACGATTTTCTCTATGTTTCGTCGGAATCATATCCGACGTCCTCAGGAGACGTGTGTCTTCTACAAAGAAGAACCACGAACTGTTGAATTATTGTTGTTTGATCGAGGCCGAAGGTTGTAGGTACTTTAATTAAACTTCGGTGATGCATCCAAAGATGTCGCAATAGCTCCAGTTGTACAAAAGGACGATATTATGTCTTCTTGTGAAATCGTCCGATTAATGAAAGGGTGGATCATAGAAGTTAGTACTGGCCTCCATATACTGAAAAGTTTTTAGCTGTCATCTCTGTTGAAGTTTTGAAAACATTAACTTCTAAACCGCTCTTAGTCAAGCCGCTCTTAGTAGGTACCCTTCACTTAAAGGTTGGAATGCGGCTTATCACCCATGCTTTATAAGATGGTTCACTTTGCCAATGTAACCTTTTTTCAGGAAAAGTCGGCAATAGTTGCAGGGTGTTCATTTGAGTTTTGGGTTTTATGTTGTAGGTTCACATGCGGCATTTGCAAGCGCGAACTATAGGTACGTGTCTGCTTGTGATAATGTGAATCCCGAATGTAACATAACTTTGCAACTTAGATTAGATTGGATTAGATTAAGGTTTAAGTACAAACACTGTGAAAATTCATTTTCATATCAAAAAGATTTAAATAAGATACGAGAACAAGCTAGTTTTTACGCATAACACTGTTCATTTTCACAATTTTTTGTATCAAAAATATAAACATACCTCGATAATAAAACAATAAATGACAAAACAATATTTTTCTGAAAAAATATCAAGATCTTGGACCGGTCCGTAGTCCGTAGTGGCAACACTTCGGACTCGTAAATGGAAGGTTGTGGATTCGGATCCCGGCGGAGCACAAAAATATAACATTTACACCTCTGCTCGTATACCTCTGCGGCCCTACAACAAGTGTCATAGACCCCTAGAGTCTTTAGAATCTAGGGAGTCTCCCGCACAGGATTTCTTAAAAAAAAAAAGATATTTTGATATTAGTGTAGGCTGATCTCTTAAGAGATTCTCGCATGGATACAAATATTTCTACATTTTTCCATGACCTCTCATGCCACACGGGATTTTGTATGGATAATAGTGCGTAGCCTCTAAGTGCGCTCGCATATACACGTTATATTATTTGGCATCGGCAGAATAGAAAAATAACACTGCGAAAATCAATACCGATAAAGCGAGCTAGGTTTGTTGGCAGCTCCCCAGATAACGCTATCCCACAGTCATATTATACTCGTATATGATAATATCGACGCTTAAACAGCAAAAGGGCATAAACGACATAAAAAAAAATTCAGGAGAGCAGTTTAATGTTTGACATTGCAGAAAAATGACATAACTTTGTTATTTTGTTAGCATATCGTTAAAATCAAAAAATCTCTAAAATAAAAAAATAAGGCATTTATTGGCATTCCTATTAATGTGGTTTTACGATTTCCTTATGTCACAAGCGCCAATAGGACAAAATTGTTAGTTACCCGAAGATGGAAGAGATTCCGAAAATATTTGTAACTTACTCAAAAAATCAATAAAAGTGGAATAAAACAAAGTTGTAATTTCTTTTATTGTTTTTTATTTTTAATTAAAAAATAATCAATTTTTAAAAATGAATTTCCATAGTATTTCACAAAAACCTTGTGAAAATTAGAAAAAAAATCGATTACACCAAAACCATACTGCGAAAACGCAGTTGTTTGTTTGGGCATAAACAACAAAAAAATCATCGTAGAGCCATGGGAGTTAGCAAGTTAGAAAGAGCGGAAAAATTTAAATTGAAGAGCATTCATAACTCATTTTCGACCAAAACGTCGCTTATGCCCTACTTCCTTTTAACCGATATGCATGTTTGTAGAGGGACGTATAATGAGAAGCGCTTAAGGCATACAAGCGGTAAGATAGGATTCAAGTAAAGATTTGGACCAAAGAGGCCATCCCTTCACTAATAGGTTGTTATGAGGCTGACCACACTTGCTGTAAAAAATGGTTCACCAACCACAAAAATCGTCGGTATGGATCTTGTTTTAATGTTCTTTGAAAGGGGTAAGCATACAATGCAAGAAAGAAAAATGAATAAAAATGATCGAATTTTTTTGCGACTACTGTTTTTGTGTAGATCACACCTCAATCGCCCTCTGAAAGCTTGGTCGTTGCTGTAGAAAGCGCCAATTACACAAGCTAGACCCAGTTGGTAAATGAATGGTAGGAGTTTTGGTGACAATGGTAAAGGCGCATGAATTTGAGACATACTTTGATTTATAGGTTGGTGTAAGTATATTTGGTATGTAAAAATGGTTCACTTTGCGAATGTTACCCTTGATGCAGGGAAGGTCGGCATGAAGTTGCTGGGATTCTGTTCATTTGAGGTCTGGCTTTCTAATTGTAAGTACACATGCATTATTTGTGAGCGAGTACTTTCATGTGTCAATTTATGAGCACGCATTTAATATGATTTTTATATGTTCATTTATCTTTGCAACATAGATTAAAGATGTATAGTATAGTTTGCATGTAAAAATGGTTCACTTTACCAATGTCACCCAAGGGATGGTCTGCCAAAGTTGCTGGGCTACTGTGCATTTGAGGGTTGGATTTTAATTTGTTAGTACAAATGCAGCATTTGTAAGTGCGAACTTACACGTGTCTGTTTGTGGGCCATCATTCAATATGAACTTTAAAAGTTCAATTGTCTTCGCAACAAAGATTATAGATGTATCGAGGATCAGTTATGAAAAAATTGCACCCGTCGTAGCTTATGAGATGCTTTTTTTGTGAATTATATGTTAAAGGATCTAAATCATGCAATAACAGTGTTTTCATTTGATTCCAGGCAACGCAAAGCTGAGCCACATGCATGCTTTGAAACTTTTTGATTCTTATGAAATACATCTCTGTTTTACTCTCCCTTGGAAATCAATCGAAATACAAAATGGCTTATCCACATACAGTGTAGCGTTGATACCGTGTAAGACTCGATTCTCTTGATTTGCATCAAAACAATACCCCCGCTTTTTACGGTTCTGAGGCATCAAACATTTGATGGCGCTGCTCTCCCCTCCTGTACCCCGTACTCCTTCATCCTATCAACTTATCTCTTTTCTCAGAGGTCCTCAATGGTTCAGGACAACAGCTTTAAAATGGTGACTTTAAAACAAGAGAGTCCTTATTCAAACTGTCTACTGAGCTGATCTTCATAGTCTATATTCTATAGCAACCCTCCAAAATGCTACTCGCTAGCTAGCAACTTGCGAGTGACTTTTGTTTGGTTGCGAGTGTGCTTTTCTTTATCTGAAAGTATCATTTTGCCAGTTAATACTACTGTTATGTAAATATGAAATATAAATATTTAAAATAAGTAGGTATTAGTTATAGTTATAGGAATTCTGTATTGTATTGTGTGGGTAGGAATCATTGAATAAAAATACTTGAAGCATCGAGAAATAATGATTACTACGCCTTTCTGGAACTGTCTAGCGAATATGGATCTGGATTGTACTGTTTTGAAGAGTATAAGAAGGGTGCGAGTTGCTTGCAGAGCCAGTATTCTACGAGCTTTACAACTACATAGAACTAACTTGAGCAGTGAGCAGAAACCAAGTGTTATGGAATAGTCGAGACTACCTTTGTGAAAATAAATTATTAAAAGTGTAAAATAAACAACTGTATAAGAAGACCAGTATTTTTAATTGAAAGACTTTTGGAACCCTAAATTCGTAACAATACCATTGATAATATTCCTAGTGAAAATAAAACTGAGAAGTTTTGAAAATAGTTAAAAGGCGTTAAAAATTATAAACAGAAACAGTTCATGGGAGTTTTTTTTTTAACCCATGCGAGTTGTAATTACGAGTTGCGAGTTGGTCAATGGGTGATTTTTGGAGGGTTGGTCTAAAGTCATGGCAAAAACAGAACATTGGGAATTTATCTTTTATATTCACTTATTTAGTCACTTGTTAAAATTACAATATAAATAGTTTCCTATTTTTGTAACCACAAAAAAAGAAGAGCATGCATGAAGAGAGTTATAAATGATGAAGAGATGAAAAATTTCTGCAATCGTCCCGGAACTTGGTAAGCAAGTCACTATAGTGTGCTTGTTTGTCTAATGTCCATCAGAAATAATTTCACATGAGCAATGTTTAATCAAATGTTAGATAAGCCAAACAAGCATTGGGCGGATGCAATGACAGAACAATTTGTATTTACATCTGTGGAGGTATTGGCCACTCCTAGTGAAATTGAGGCTAGAAAGAATAACAAGTGCATTGAAGATATTACAGAAACAAATGTAAGGAACGATGATATTTTTATAAAGTTCCATAAAGTTTAGTAGAAATCAAAAAACAATTTGTTGAAATCGAAAACCATAAAATAAAATCTTAAAAAGAACGTCACAATATATTGTTACAATGTTACAAAACACAAGCTATGCTTACTTTGGGGAGTATTTATTGTAATTAGATTTTTAAAATTTATTTTTATTGTAATACTTTGTACATATTGATAAAAAACAATAAAGACCTTATGATATGATTATGAATGTGGCAAATTATAATTTTAAAAAATTACGTTTTAAAAAACCTTAGGCGGGAGGACAAAAAATTGAGGAACCCTGTCTGACGTGATGCAAAAATTTTCTTTTCACCCTTAAGTTTTTATGGACTACCCCGAGAGAGCTGTGTAAATTCTTTATGCTTCATATACGCACTTTCTTTTTTACTTTACGCGGGATGGGTTAGACTTTTTACGTCCGGGGCATCCTAAAAAGATGTTTTGCCGCCGTTCATAGCACTTTTCTTCGGCTAGAAATTTCATATCACTGTTTTTTTCAAAGGGAATAAAACCTTGTTTTTTATATTTAAGACCATTCCTTGACTTATAGGTTGGTATGAGGCTGACCCCCCATACTGTAAAAAATGGTTCAATTTGTCAATGTCACCCCTGTGACAGGGAAGGTCGGCAAAAGTTGTAGGTCGTATGTTCATTTGAGGTTTGGATTTTATTTGTAAGTACACATTCAGCATTTGTAAGCGCGAACTACACGTGTTTGTTTTTGGACATTTGAGAGCTTCAAATGAATATATCCTTACAACTTAGATTATAGATTATTTTAGATTATATTTTCATAGTATTTGCAAAAAAAAAAATTTTTAATCAAATTTCATTATTGTTGCAAAGAATACGAAATTAACAAATAGATACTTTAAAAGTAAAATTTAATTAGTGATGTATAAAGCTAACATGGATTTCTCAAATAAGTGCAAAAAATTATTTCGTGTTTCGGTGATTATTTCAAACCTAAAAATTAAATAAAACCAGTCAGTCGGAAGCTGGAAAGCCCCCAAATAAAGTAAAATGGTTGGCGAAAGGTCTTATCTTACTAGTGAAAATAAAAATACGGTAAAAAATTGAAACTTTATGTACAGCTTAGTTGCGTTTTTGCATTTTTGTGGGATTGTATAAAGTTTGAATCTAATTTGCTTATTTCTCTTTGCAACTTAGATAGGATGATCTGTTCGTACAGATTAAGCTTTAAGAAATATATTTTATCATAAAGTTAAGCGATTATTGAACGCTTGAAAATTGAAGTGGGCTTAAGTATGGATGTACGTATTGCCCGTATTTTTATTCCCCACAAAACAGCTAAATAAACCGGGATGACGCCATTGAACGCTTTAACGTGTAGTTAAGCCTTGGGAATTTCAAGATCGGAGGGAACTAGAGACATCTGTTGATAAAAATGAGCGTAACTAAAAAAAATAAGCACTTTTTAACATGTTTTACTTTGACTATGCTCAGACAGATGTCCAGGCATGTGTCCAGGCTAAAATAATATTATTTGTAACCGACACCATGAAGGGCCACGCATACATATCTTTTTCGTTCAGTCTGCCATTTTAGAATTAATACATTGGCTTAGTGTCACACGTAGTAAGTTCCAAATAGACATAATATATTTTAAAGCAATTATTTTTCTACATCAACTAGAAATTAAATTATTATAGAACTGTATGCAAGAAACATTTTTTTTATCACTTTAACATGATAAATCAGACAGTGCTCCTGTGAAAATAAATGGTTTCAACGGGCAAATACTTAAATGTGCTAGCTAAAATATTATTTTTTTTTTCTACAATTCCACACTATGACGACCAGACTGCTCCTTCCGCTATCCCGTTGTATAATACATTGGCATACTGTCAAAAGTACGTAGTACCAAATCGAGGTTATTTAAAAAAAAATAGGCTGATTTATTTGGTGAGCGCTGTTTTTGTGTGTATCACACCTCAAGTGCCCTCTGCGAGCTTGTTCGTCGCTCTAGAAAGCGCCAATTCTCAAGCAAGACCCAGCTGTAAGGCCCAATAGACCTTTTGATGACCGGTCCTTGGTAAAGGTGTATGAATTTTTCAACCCAGCGAAGAAGTTTGAAAAAAAAAATGTTTTTTTTTCGCTCCACCGGGAATCGAACCCACAACCTTCCATTCAGAGTCCCAAGTGTTACCACTGAACTACAAACCGGTCACAATTAACTGTCAAATTTATTTTTACATCTTTGATTTGTTTTTAAAATAATACAAAATGTACATTTTGGATTTTGGAGCTAGCCCATCTATATACAAAAAAAAACATAACAGTGTGTGGTTATTTGAAGTCACACACATACTTGTATATTGATAATCGAACCCACAACCTTCCATTCAGAGTTCGAAGTGTTACTACTGAACTACAAACCTGTCACAATTAACTGTCAATTTTATTTTGAAATCTTTGAATTGTTTTGAAAATAATACAAAATGTATATATTAAGTTTTGGAGCTATCCCATCAATATACAAAAAAAAACATTGCAGTGTGTTTTTTCGCCGCTACACAAACGTGTAGCGGCGACACATGCACATATTTTTTATCACTCACAAGGGTTGACGCAAATGCAGTCTGTCAACATAAATTAATATTATTTAAAGAGAGATCAAATGAGTAAGTTTAGAGAAAATAATGCCTTTATCTATTAATCTTTACTAGTTGTTTGGTATGAGGCTGACCCCCATACTGAAACAAACTTGGTTCACTTTTGCAATTGCCACCCCGATTTCAAAACACGGCGTTAAGAGTTGCTAAGTTCATGTTCATGTGAGATTTGATTTATTTTGTAGGAACCTACACATAAAAAGGCACACCGGTCCGCAGTCTAGTGGTCACAACTTTGAATCCAGATTGGAAAAAAGTGGGTTCGAATTCCGGCGGAGCACAAAAAAAGATATCATCACAATAAATCGATCCGGCCTTTCAACAACTGGGTCTTGCATGAGAATTGGAGCTTTCTACAGCGACGACCAAGCTCGCAGAGGGCTCGAGGGAGGGAGGGTGTGATTCACACAAAAACAGCGCTCATCGAATAAATCATCCTAATATTATATTTTTTACTATTATTGTACAACATGTGAGGTTATGCATTTAATATGTGCCGCACTTAAATGGCAATAGGGCTTTATAGATTATAGATTTTAAGCTAAGCCACAGTAACGAAAAAATATTTTTAAATTAATTTTACGCATGAAGACAATATATTTTTGACAGCCCTACTTAAATAGTTGAACACCTGCATCACAAATAATATTATAGTATGGAGACACACAGAACTGGATGTCAAAATACTACAAAAGGTAGGTACCTACCTACTTGTTATACAATAATACATAATAATATTTCTTATTTCTTCGGGTAAAAACTTGAATTCCGTTTTTATGATAATATTCATTGATAATATTATAATCTTAGAATTCGTAATTTTTTTTCAAATGCGTGCAAAAGATCGGTCTGTAGTCTAGTGGTTACGCTTCCAACTCATAATCGGAAGGTCATAAGTTCAATTTTCGGTGGAGCACAGAACGAAACTAAGCTACACATATTGTGTAACTTCTTGCCTGCGTTGTCCCATGTGGCGATTCCGAACCTTTTTTATTTTTACAGGTAAGGGGGCCAGATTTACACCAACCACTTCAGTTGAAGTGGGGGTTTTTCAGCTCCCGAGGGGGCTGGTTCTCATTTCTTGTCAAGGCTGATCGAACCCTTGCTCTTGGCATGGAATGCAAGCATTCTACCAATTGAGCGATCGACCATTTTACGAGCTTGGTCGTCGTCGCTACAAAGCGCCAGTTGTCAAGCAAGACCCAGTTGCTGTAAAGCTGGATGGACCTTTGGTGACCGGTCATTGGTAAAGGTGTATGAATTTTTCAACCCAGCGAAGAGCAAATTTGAAAATATAAATGGAATATTTTTTGTGCTCCGCCGGGATTCGAACTCACAACCTTCCATTCAGGCCCATTGGGAGCTTGGAAACCTAATATAAGGGTATCGCCGTCGAAATTTGTACCTTTTGTCTTGTGCGTGTGTCCCCTAATGATTTTCAGCTTTTTCATAAAAACTGGTGATCTCTACTGAATTCTAAAATTATCAGAGTAAAGTAAATGAAAAGCGTATCGAAATACAAAAAAAAACTGCAAAAAGCATTAAGTGGCGATGTAATTAAAAAATAAAACAAAATCGCCTTTTTTCCATTCCCATTCAAATTTTATATGTCCGCAACTCGTTTTTGACCCTTTGATGATATGATCAAAATAGTCAAACGTTTGTTGAGTATTTTTGCATATATGGCCGACTGTGTCCATGCCTCGTATAGTTGTGCTATAGCTGTATAGTTATATAGTTGCAGTGTCTATACGACATGACTCGGAATTTTTATACATATACAACTGATGTATTTAAATACATGAGCCCATTGGTCGGACATGAAGTAAACTGTTTTATCCTCACTGTTGGCCAAAATATCGCAATTGGGGACACCAGCGCCATCTGTGTAACAAATAAAACAATAAACAAATAGAGAATTACAATAATTATTTAAAAATTAGGTGTTTAAGTTAAAGAAATGAAACTTTTACGAAAATAATTAAAAACACTTCTTTCATTTAATCGCCATGTGATTTTTTGCGGAAGATCACTCGGAGGAACTGAAAACGCGTACGAAAAAAACTTACGTAAATACGTTTTCAAAAAAATTAATAACTCAGTAACTAAGTAAGTAATGAATTTTCGGAACTCGTGGTAATTTAGCTGAATACATACTTTATCATTAAATTATATATTTGGTTTTGAAATATTAAGAAAAGGAACGTGAGTCGCCTTGGAAAATGAGCCTTTTTAAATTGGTTTTTTGCATATTTCCAGCTGACTTGAAGGAAAAAAAAAATAAAAAAAATATTTTCATTGTTTTTAAATATATATAAAGACAACCCTATATTTATTTTTTTGAACAGCCAAAGTTGTTTTGGGTCTCAAATCCCCCTTAACTGCAGTCAATATCGGGATTTCATTACATCTATTCAAAAACCAATTTAGTCAAAGCTTCAAGCCTGCATTACTTGAAATGCTTTAGCGCTTGAAAATAATCAATCGTGATTTTATGGTGCACTTTTTGAATCTGCATAACGGTTAGGGATGCGATAAAATCCGGTATCAAACGGTTAAAGTACCTGGTCAATTTTAAAACCCAGCAGAAAAGTACTCTATGATTATTTTAGTCAGTTAAAAATAAATGTAACTAACAAAAAAACATTTATTAATGCGAACAAAGCCTGGAAATTCTAAGGTTTTTTTTTTAAATCGGGACTACTTTTCCATACCTTAGTTTATTTTTCAATCTTATTTGTTGATGTAATAATATTAGAAATTTTACTCATGCAAGGTCCTGCTATTGTTAAATTGCTATTTTAATTTAAATTAGAGTTACAGTTTTTCATAAAATAAATTTTAATGAATAGCTATATTTACATCTTTATAAGCATTTTTAGTTTTTTAACACCCATACATAATATTCTTTATAAACCTCCATTCATCAAACTTTACCGGATTTCCGAAAAAACCGGAAAAACATTTTATTTTCAACCCTAAAAAAGACAGTACATTTTTTAAACCTATTTTTCAGTATGGTCAGTTTAATTAAAACGTAGATTTTCCGGGTTAAGCGCATCAATAGATTTTTTTTCATCTGGATAGCAAACGCTTTACAAACACAAAAATCACGTTTAACGGTAAATAAGTGCTCGCGGAGTAAAAAAAGGGCTTTGTGAGTAATAAAAACTGGGATCCAGGTTCATGAAAAAATAAAATTATCTTTGATTATTATTTGTCTAGTCTTCATTTCAGTTGGTAGTGTGTCGATTTTCTTTTACCAATGTTTTCGGAATCTTCACAAAAAATTAAAATTTCTTTTTCCTGATCCCTTTTTAACTGTTATCTAGGTTTTTGGCAGTTACTTCGTGAAAGTTCATTTTAATAGATTAAAATAAAAAAAAAACTTATTTGTTAAATCATGAATAATTTTGAAAACCTAGAAATCCAAAAAAATATTAACTCAGTAAATAACCTCTTAAATAGTATTATATTTCCTAACACTTCTCCCCTACTTTCTATGTTTCCTACTACACCCCGCCCACATAACACTCCCCCCCCTCCCCCTCAGTAATTCAAATCCTCACGTCATAATGTATTGTATTTGTATGTTAGTTTATATTTACACCTGAAGATGGGAGGTATTGCTTCTCCCGAAACCGGTAGTGTTTAAAAAATAATAAAAGCTCATGTGAATTGTAACAAATAAGTTTTTTTTTTTTTTTTTTTTTTTTTTTTTTTTATTTTAACCTTTTTAACTGATTCATTGTTGAACCAATAAATCGTGAAAAGAAATAGATATTTACTATAATGCTATCTATTTGATGACAAAACGGTAATTACAATCCATCTCAATTGTGCATATTGTATTATTTTTTAATATTTTTTAGTTTTGATCTGTTAACACAGTGAAAGTCCATTTTTATAAATATTTAAAAATATAAATGGTAAAACATTGTTTTAATTCACTGTATTCTTTTTTTTTTTGCTCGAATATTTTCGCCTAATGAGGCATCTTCAAGTAACCATTCTGCTCTTGAAGATGCCTCATTAGGCGAAAATATTCGAGCAAAAAAAAAAATAATAAAGTGAATTAAAACAATGTTTTACCATTTATATTTTTAAATATTTATAAAAATGGACTTTCACTGTGTTAACAGATCAACACTAAACAATGTTTTACCATTTATATTTTTAAATATTTATATAATTTTTTAATTTAATTTGAAGTATTTTTTTTCCCGATTTACAACCATGAAGGCAGTAATTCCATGGAGTGGATATGAAAGTGATTTAGTACGAAACGACATGATGCACTAGTCTTTGACGCCATACATTGCTGAAAGTGCTGTCTCGCTCTCGATATATGACATGTTTTTGTCATTTTCTATGTAAGCAAGATGTCTTTACTCCGTCTTCAACGTAATATTAATATATCACCATAGAAACCTATGAAATCACCATAGCTACGAAATTTGTTATCAATACCCTTTCTAGTGTTGCCGAAAGTATACAAATATCTGATATATTCCTTACTTTGACTAAACTGTAAAGGTAAATGTTGATCGTACCGTAAATATGAACCAACTACAACACCTTCTCTCAGGGTCAGTCTCCCCTCCACTGACCCACGCCCTGTATATCTATCCTACCCAGGAATGTGTCACAGGACTCGCATGGAAAAGTTATCTGAGATGCGAGTGGCAGAAGGCCCTCCCGTGAAGCTACACTTTTCCAAGTGTTTACACAAAGCAAAGGAGGCTCAGAAATCACTGAAAGATTATAGCCGTGAGGGTTTAGGGCTCGAGGGTTTTAAATTTACAAACAAAAATGCGATTCAAAAAGTGATTCTGAGCGTCTTAACATATGACTTACGGCAATCAACTACAGTCTATCTAGGCGTGTTCTCACAAAAAAAAACATCAACCCTTTCTTGGTTCATAAAAAAAAAGATTTACAAAAAAAACGCTTCTCACCGAATAAATCATCCTATAATTGCATGCATTTCTCGCTCAACTTCAGGCTGACCATTGTTATTAATTCACAAAACCGTATTGCAAACGCTGAAAATCATAATTAAAAATAGATTGTTTTGCATGCCTGCGCATTGGCGTAGCGAGGTTTGATTTATCACCCCCGCTTTAATTTAAGTTTCTGTAAATAACGCGGCCCAGCGGCCATTCCAGTGCATTTTATTTGCATCTAAATTGGCCACATCATCCGCCTAACGATCTTTCAGGGAATCCGCTCCGCTACGGCTGAATTTCAATATGTTTTAAAGCTTTAGAGTAGAGTTAATGCCAAGAAAGAGAGCGATTTAAATGGGTGCTTTGCAGTGGGGAAAAGTCATTTTTTTGTAGATCCAGACTGGTTCCAAATTATTTTTAATGGCATCTTGAACGAGAGATTTCTGAAAATGGGAAGCTTTTATTCTTTAATCTAAGTTGCAAAGATACATAGGTATTTAAAGTTTCTTGACTCATAGATTGGTATAAAGCTGACCACCCACACTGTAAAAATGGTTCACTTTGACAATGTCACCCCTGTTTTGGATAAGGTCGGCAAGGGTGCAGGAGCTTATGTATGGCGGATCACAAAAATATACCAAATATATTTCGAATGTGCTCTTCGCTGGGTTGAAAAATTCATAAACCTTTACCAATGACCGGTCACCAAAGGTCCATCCAGCCTTACAGCAACTGGGTCTTGCTTGAGTATTGGCGCTTTGTAGCGACGACTAAGCTCGTACACCACCAAAAAAAAAAAAAAAAACAATATGCCATTGTAGACCGCCGATCTCATATTTTTTGTAAGTTTCCTTTTTTGCATGTCTTGCAATTCTTCCAACCGTTCCCATTACACTTCTTCCTCTACTAGCGCGATTTTCCAATTATTTCGTCAATTTCGCATTCGACTCAAACTTGCTTCCCAGATCATCAAATTCTTTCACGACCTCCACTCTTGTTTCATTCAGTCTTATCTCAATTTTCTGACATTTCTCAGTCCTCCCAAAGTATAAAAAATAATTCACTTTGTCAATGTCACCCCTGTTTCAAGGAAGGTCGGCAATAGTTGCAGGTTTTATGTTTATTTGAGATTTGGTTTTAATTTGTAGGTACACATTCAGCATTCGTAAGCGCGAACTTACACGTACCTGTTTGTGGGCATGCATTTGATATGAGTTTTGAATGTTTATATTTCATTGCAACTTATATTCTAGATTATTGTAGATGGTCATTGAACCCTTCTGTATGCAAACTAGGACTTTGTAATGTGGGTAAACTTTTTAGTTACATTTTGAAAAAGTAACGACTTATTAATATTCGTATTTATAAAATTTTAAGAATCACAGCCTTTTTTCTAATTTTAACCCTTTGACTACCAAGAAAATTACAAAAACATTTTGTATGATTTTTTTTTACTTTGTATGGTGGCTATACTTTTGATTCAATTTTTGGAAAAAATAATGATGGCAATATATAGGTTATCATTATTGTTTTACATTTGTGCAACATTTTTTTTTTATTAACCCTCTAACTGCCGAGAATTTTTCCATTATTTATTTTTTTACTAACTCCCTAAACCGAGTTTATGATGAAAAAATTATTATAATCATTAGATAGAAATATTTTATAAATGGATTCACAGAAAATTTAAGAAAAATCGTCAGAGCCGTTTTTGAGAAAATCGCATTTTAAATTTTCAGCTCTTCGAAAGCCATCTTGAATTTTCAAAAAAGTCCAAAATCTTTGATTACAATTAAAGTGATAAACTTGTTCTTTCTACCAAATCTAAAACAAATTTAAATACCTTGCATTTTAATAGGTTTTTGTAATATTTTCGATTTCAAATTTCAGGTCGTGTAAACGGTGCTTTATATTTATTTTTTCAATATTTTTTTTTTTTTGTTTTGTAGAAATTTATGTTGTCTATAATATTGTAGAACATTATATTTTTGTTGACGCCTTAACTTTCGAGAAAATCACAATCGTTTGTTTTTTTCATATGGCAACCCATAGACACAGATTAGTAAGAGTGTTGCCATAACTAATTTATTAAGTTAAAAACTAATTAATGGCAATTCTGAAAATTTAAGAACAATTCTTGGAGCCGTTTTTGAGAAAAGTGCAATTTTATGTTTTTTTTGTATGGCAGCCATCTTGAATTTTCAAGTTGGTGTAATGCCATGTTATTCATACTTAATACATGTCCAGAAAAGTCGAAATAGCCAAAATTTGTTGCTCTAGGTCTTATACTTTGGAAAGTGACACACACACACACATAGGTACACACACACACACACACACACACACACATACAGACGGACGTTTTTGAAAGATAGTGTTTTTTGGCATGTCCTGCACCAGGACAACTCATTTCCGTGAAAACCTCGAAAAAAAATTTTCACACCAAATCAAAACTTTCTTTATAGCCTTCAGCCATAGCAAGAAAGTAATAAAAATTATATAATACTGACCCCCCCTGCTGAGAAAATTGGTTCACTTTTGATAATGCCACCACTGTTTCAGAGAAAAGATGCTGGGTGTATGCACATTGGATTTCAAAACCTTATTTTGGAAAGAAAGCCATTGGAGGTCGTGTTATATACACCATGAGCCACGGGTGTTTGGTACGTACGTTACTTTCTGTATCGATTTCATTCATTGAACGATTTTAAAACGTATGTATGAGCCTCCGTGTATTTAATTTGGTTCTTCATTTGAAAAGGCTTTGATGTTAGTACAAATGTATATTGCTCGTATCTTACAGACATTCGGTTTCAAGCGTTTGAATAAAAATGTGAACAAAAGGAAGATAGGCATTGATGTTATCAATGCCAACAGAAACGCTTACGGTGCTATTCTCAAACAGCAAATCCATGGTTCATCCGCAGCCTACAGTAAATATTCGATGATCCATAGGTCAGCTATTGATCAAATATTTTGTGAAAAGCACTATTAGTATGTAGTTCCGGAATGAGTTTATTTTTTGGATAGTCGGTATTTGAATGAGCTTCAACAGTTATAGTAATGACGTTGGCCCATGAAATAACATTGACAATATTGTGTCATCACTCTGCCGGGTTGCTAGAGGAAATGTATAACAATACTTCGTTTTTTTTTGCTAAGGACGAAAGTTCCTATACAAGACTTACGTTTGTTCGAAGAGAAAAAAGAGTCTAACATAAAAAAAAATGTTCTAAGTCTAAATCTAAATCTAAGTTGCAAAGATATGTATCATTTGAGATTTATATTAAATGAATTCCCACAAACAGACACGTATAATTTCGTGCTCACACATGCCGCATGTGGACCTACAATATAAAACCCCAATCTCAAATGAACATAAGCCCTGCAGCTCTTGCCGACCTTCCCTGAAACAGGGGTGACATTGGCAAAGTGAAACATTTTTTACAGTATGGATGGTCAGCCTCATACCAACCTATAAGTCAAGGAACACAAGTAATTAATTACATCCAGTTGTACAAACAAACAAACACTAAAAAATCTACAAAACATCTATAAAAATGAAAATTTATCCTACCTTATTATTAGTTATGAATAAAAACCTGACGACGCGACATGAAGTTCGGTAATTCTTAAAACTAATAAAGATGTGTGTAAAAATACGTTCTTTGACCGCAAAACGAAAATAAAGTTAATCTGAATACTTGAAAAAAAACTTATAATTTTGATGTATTCATGTGCTCATTATGTCGAAAGGAAAACATAAAAAAATAAATTCTATTACTTTACATAGCACGTCGAAACTGACGGCTCGTAAAAATGAACACCTGCGATTTTTCCCCTACACGTGTTTCTAGTACAGACATAATACCCGTTATTATATGAGAGATTTCATCCAAAGTAAAATGAGAGTGCATAAAATTTGTGTATATTTTAGGGCATTAGAATCAATCCTATAGAGTATAGACTATCTAAGGGATACTGTGTCCTATAGACTAGTGTCCTTTGGACTAGTGTCCTGTAGACTATCTATGGAAAACTTGCCTTTTTGGTTCTAAGGCCCTCATTTGAATAAAATTTAGTTAAAACTTCAGTATTAATGTATATCTAATTTAAAAATTAACAAAAAAACCTTTCCATGCTTATTTTTTTTAAACTGAAGCTTTTGTGTTTCAACTATTTAAGTCGCCTCGTAAATTTATAATAAGTGAAAACGCGCATAGCAAAAACAAAACATTACGTTTAAACTGAACCACTGCGTTAACCAAAAAATATGTTATGTCATCTCTAGTGAACGTTTGAGTAACAAAAAAAAAAATCCTAAACGCTTAGTTTTAAAATGTATGTAGGTAGCTACATACTTCGAGTACCGTACTTTTGGAGTTTTCTCTACGGAGGGGTAGGTAGCTAGAGAAGCCGTTATACCCTTAAAGAGCTTACAGGGGGATGAATCTGGGGCCATAATGGAAATTGAGGCATTCGTTTGCTTCGTAGCAGTTCATTGTTAATGGAATAATTACATCAAAGGGAAATAATTTGTACTGTACTGAATTGCGAGAGAAAAATGTGGTCACTGGCTTAGTTGAAAATCGTAGCACATTTAAAAAAATAACTACGGTACCTACCAGTAGCGAAGTGTGCCATACAACTCGATTCCTAGGAAGGGCTGAATTTTAATAGGTAGATATCTACCATTAATCTGTAATCTAAGTTGCAGGGATAATAACAATAATAATATTAGGATGATTTATTTGGTGAGCGCTGTTTTTGTGTGTATCACACCTCAAGAGCCCTCTGCGAGCTTGGTCGTCGCTGTAGAAAGCGCCAATTCTCAAACAAGACCCAGTTGTTGTAAGGTTGGATGGACCTTTCAGTGACCGGTCTTTGGTAAAGGTTTATGAATTTTTCAACTCAGCGAAGAGCACAAATGGTGTATTTTTTGTGCTCCGCCGGGATCCGAATCCACAACCTTCCATTTACGAGTCCGAAGTGCTGCCACTGGACTACGGACCGGTCCAAGATGCCAACGACACGCGGTGTACCTGAGCGGTAGCCCATCCAAGTACTATCCGCGCCCAATGTTGCTTAACTTTGGCGATCTATGGGAACCGGTGCTTTCAACATGGTAACGTCGTTGACGAAGAGGTGAGTCTTGAGACGTATTTTAAATAGTATTTCTGAATCCAGTTCCCTCATGTTCATTTGAGATGTAGGTCCACATGCGGCATGTGTTAGCGTGAACTTCTACATAATATCTGCTTGTGGGAATGGATTTAATATGAATCTCAAATGATAATATCTTTGCAACTTAGATTTAGATTTTAGATTAAGCGTGTAGGAGGTACTAGTAACTGGAGTATTAAAATTTGCTATAAAATTTAATCATATTATTTTGTTTTAACAACTTCAAAGTTATATTACATAAAGTCGGTTAACTAATTACAACTACGAATTATTTCATTAACATGCGAGAAATATAACATGTAAAAAAAAGTTTTAGCGTGGAGTAATGCTGAATAATTTGCAAACCAAATTTTAAAAGTGAATTTTCCCCAACTTTTCGATTTCCCCCGGATTAATCTCCAACTTAAATGGATGTTGATGAAAACGTTAACGCGAGATGGCGGCAAAGTTGGATGATAATAATATTACTCATGCAACGTTGCCTCAGTACGCGTTGTTGATCCGGTGAACGCACTCGATGACCAAATCATTTTAAAAGCTTAGTCGTAATGTTGGGATTTGTTTTTTGTTATACAAGCTGCACAAGAGTGCTGAGAAGAGCAATTGTGAGAAATAGGCACAGAGTTCCATCAATCCATTTTATTTCATAGATTTTATATGAATACCTTGTTCTTTTGGAATTGTCATTTTGTTTGTAAATTTCTTAATTTTTCTTTCTATGTATATGTTTACACAAAATACAATACTGTCAGACAATAAGCCGCAGATAGCACACCCCCAAGGTACACACACCCAAAGGTGCACACACCCAAAAAAAAAAAAAAAAAAAATGTATGTATAATTATTATTTTGTAAAATTTTATTTAAAGTGTGGTATACTATTATAAGTGGTACACACGAATAAACTCCCCTCCATTAGGGTTACTAATGGGGGGAATAAAATAAAAATAAAAAATACAAAAAAACACCCCCAAGGTAGCCGACTTGAAAATGATTGCCAGGCTTTCATGGAGAGTAGAGATGAAATAAGATGGTACCCGCGGACCAACAGGCTATCGCCAACTCCCTTCAACTAAACATCGAAACGACGAAAAAAATCTATAAACAAGATGTAGAAAGGAATGGAGAAGATTGAAGGACACCTACGTTCAGGAGTTGACTTAGAAGAAGATGATAATTTGTGTGTTATGTAGACAGTTTTCAAAACATGTCTTACGTTTTTTCCACTATGTAATTTAATCTATAAACTATTGCAAGGATATATTCATTTAAAGTTCTCAAATGCATGCCCACAAACAAACATGTGTAGTTCGCGCTTACAAATGCTAAATGTGTACTTACAAATAAAATCCAAACCACAAATGAACATAAGCCCAACAACTTTTGCCGACCTCCCTGACACAGGGGTGACATTGGCAAAACATATTAATATTTCATTCACTTACTTGATACTATTTGAGCTCTGTGTTGGATTGGAGAGTCTTATATTTTCGATTCCTATGAATTGTTCAATAATGCGTGTCAAAACAAAAAAAGCAGATGATAAATTTAGAAAATATTTTTTTCTACTCCCATTTGGTAATTTACTAATTACAAAACGGCTAACGCAATCACAATGCTATACATTTCCACACACGTTGCGTAATGTTACATTACGCAACTGGTAACGGTGTTGAAATGAAAATGTGCGCATGCGCATTGTCAGAAATGGAACCATTTTTGAATTTCGAGTATCAATCTTGTATGAGGCTATCCTTCTAAGCGACGGATAGCAAACTATTATTGGCCGTTTCCATAGCAACCACGTTTAAACGTCAGCCATTACATGAATATTTTCAATTTATTGATAGTATCTACTCCCCACTATGTTCAATCTTTGTTCAAATGAAAATGAATATATTTTATGCGTAAAGTCAAATAAAAATTGTTAAAAGTGTAATAATTCATCAATGTTATTTATCAAAATCATCGATATAAATAATATACATAGATGGAGCGCGTGACTGTTTTCCTATACAAACGGTTGTGCCAAAAAATTGTAGGCACATAATGAAAGAAAGAGAAAGAAACATTATAAATTCTGTTATGTTTCCGTCTCTTTCATGATCTCCATGACAACGTTAGGGGCCGTACTCAGGCCGCCACATTAAAAAATACATAAAAGTTATTTTTTGTAAGCAAAGTATATTTATTGAAATTATGAATAATTTAATCACAGCGACTTACATTTTTCACAGTTCGGTTAAGACTTGAGAATGGAATAAAAATGTGCCGTATTATATTTACATAATTCTTACAATACATCAATTATCATCGTAAGTGGCGAGAAAATATTATTATTTAAGGTATATTTTTAATACATGCCCACAAGCAGACACCTGTAAGTTGACGCTAACACATGCTGCATGCTGCATGCTCACTAACATTAAAAATAAATTAAAATTGACATAAGCGCCACAACTTTTTCCCGAGAAATTTCAGATATGTTTTGGATTTTTTAATAACACTTTTTTTTTTAAGAAATCCTGTGCGGGAGACTCCCTAGATTCTAAAGACTCTAGGGATCTTTGACACTTGTTGTAGTGCCGCAGAGGTGTACGAGCTTGGTCGTCGCTACAAAGCGCCAATACTCAAGCAAGACTCCGTTGCTGTAAGGCTGGATGGACCTTTGGTGACCGGTCATTGGTAAAGGTTTATGAATTTTTCAACCCAGCGAAGAGCACATTCGAAATATAAATGGTATATTTTTGTGCTCCGCCGGGATCCGAATCCACAACCTTCCATTTACGAGTCTGAAGTGATGCCACTAGTACGGACTACGGACCGGTCCAACACTGTTTTCATTCATTACTTTTTCACAGAAACCAATCTATCGTATCGTCAATTTTATTGAGACTGTCTGTATCATTTTCAACGTCATTTTTTTGTCACTGAAAATATTGAAATCCTAAATGCGCCCCTGTTAAATACCTCAAAAATACCGCGCTCTGTGAAGAAAGCCTGACAGGTGACCTTGCAACTCTTAACTAAGGGCTGATGTCTCACAACATACGTTTCCCACAATGTAAGGAAAAATAATTGAAAACAAATACATATACATATTATAATTTATTCAATGGATAATATTCAAGCATCGATATAAATGAAATATGAACATTGAGCCCGTGAGTTTTTTTACCATATAAACCTTCCTGCCGAAATTATGTAGGGAAGTAATGAACAAAAGAGACAGACACATAGCAATAGTCATAACAATACGTCATGGGGCATCCACACGCTTGCCAAGCCATTACAAGCCAAGCGTGTGGACGGCCGTGGGCGTGGTTTGTGCCGCCTTGGCTTGGCTTGTCGCCGATCCGACCAGTGTCGGTTTTTGACGCAAGTCAAAGGGAATTTGTGCATGCACATGCCAGGCACCCACATACTTGTGCGCGCGCATTCTGGTACGGTACGGTTTCTATGAATTTTGATCATCCACCATCGTCTTTGCCGAATTATTCGTTTCTTTTTAGTTTCTCTCTGTGTTTTGTTTTTTTCGGTCCTGTTGCGGCATTTTTTCACCACACATTTGGGCATGCTGTTTGTTTTTTTATTATAACTAAATGTTTCCTTGCCGACGGTTGCTAGACAACTGATTCAAAGAGAACTGATTCATTTATTTCATTACATCAATTTAAATAACATATTTCTACTATGTGGGGAAATTTCAAAAATTTATGGAACTGTCAGGCTATCTTCGCATGATATTCGTCTTCAATTTTCATGTAGGTACCTCGATGTTTCCTTGCCGACGCTTGGTAAACAACTGATTGCAAATGGGGCGTACACTATCATTTAGGGCAACAATGATGTGGATCGGATATATACGCTAATGCTCCATCTATATATTTTATTTAAATCAATGATCAAAATACTCCAAATTGTAGCTTTCCTTTTTTCGAAGGAAAACAGAAGGCTTGAAAGTAAATAATGCAAAATATTTGCACCGCAAAAAAAAGCAAACTTAAACAGTTACTTGGCTAATAGGTCGGTATGAGGTTGACCATCTATGCTGTAAAAACTTGGTTCACTTTGCCAATGACATCCCTGCTTCAGTGGTTGCAGGGCTTATGTTTATTTGAGTTTTGGGTTTGAATATTAACCCTTATATGCAGCATGTATAAGCGCAACCTTATATGTGTCTGCTTGTGGGCATAAATTTAAAATGAATCCCAAATGTAATATATATTTGCAGATTAGATTAGATAATCGAGGGGAATGATAAATTACACGGTTTGACAAAGGTGGGGTATTACTTACTTCAAATGGACGAGTAGGTACATTATAATGACTATTATTTACTTTTCTGTTATTTATTTCATGGTCGTAGAAAAAGTATTGTTTGCCACTGCACGTAATTAGTCTTTGTAACACTCTTGCTGTCTATTGTGTCATTCGGCTGCGCCTCATGGCACAAACTAGCACTCGTGTTACAAAGACTATCATTACTAGGCAGTGGCATAAATAACTATTTTCTACTCCCATTTGGTAATTTACTAATTACAAAACGGCTAACGCAATCACAATGCCATACATTTCTACACCCGTTGCATAATGTTACATTATGCAACCGGTAACCGTGTTAAAATGAACATGTGCGCATGCGCATTGTCAGAATTGGAACCATTTTTTAATTTCAAATGTCAACCTTGTATGGGGGTATGAAGACCTGTCAATCCAAGATGGCCGCAAGCGATCAGCTGATTAGGCTTCATACAATATTAGTGATATTCGGTAGGTAGGAATTACCGTGGTGATGAGACCTTCAGCCCTGTTCAGATGAAAATAAATAAGTATATTTTATGTGTAGAGTCAAATAAAAATTGTTAATAGTGCTAAAATTTATCGAATTTATTTATCGGATTGCTCCAAATAAAGCTTTTCTTTTTTCAATGGAAAATAAAAGGCTTGAAAGGAAAACAATACAAAAAATTTCACCGCAAAAAATAAACAAACTCAAAAAGTTACTTGGTTAATAGGTGAGTATGAGGTTGATCACCTATGCTGTACAAATTTGGTTCACCTGCCAATACAACTGCAGGGCATATGTTTATTTGAGTTTTGGGTTTGAATGTTTAAGCTTATATGCAGGATGTAAAAGCGCGACCTTCTACATATGTGTCGGCTTGTGGGCATGAATTCAATATGAAACCTAAATATAATTTATTTTTACAACTTAGGTTAGATTAGATAATCGAAGGGAATGATACATCACACGTTTTGACAAAGGTAAGGTTTTAATTACTTCAAATGGACGAGTACATTATAATGACTATTATTCACTATTTTGTTAATTCTCTCATGGTCGTAGAAAAAGTATTGTATGCCACTGCACGTAATTAGTCTTTGTAACACTCGTGCTTTCTATTGTGCCATTCGGCTGCGCCTCATGGCAGAAACTAGCACTCGTGTTAAAAAGACTATCATTACTTGGCAGTGGCATAAATAACTATTGTGGAACACTGTGGAAATTGGAAGTAATTCCGAAAATATTTGTATCATACTCAAAAACAATAAAAGTGGAATACAACAAAGTTTTTAATTTATTTTATTTTGTAATTTTTTATCGAAAAATAATCTTTTTTTTTTTTATAAAAACCAGCTTAACAAATGCTATGTTTTTAAAATCATATACATTACTTGTACGTCTACCGAATCATTCGATTACTGGAACACAGCATACACTAACTGAGGTTTAAATGTTAAGCCCATCCTGAGTAATATTACAGGGTCCGTCCCCCTCTAGTGCCCCAAGTATAACACTTAACGTGTACGTTTCACCGTAAATGCACGCAAACTAAAACACTCTTAAGAGCCGCTATTTCAGTTTCCGTATATTTATGGTTGAGTGCAACGTAATGTTTTCTACTCGGGGCCCTGGTGCAGCGGTGAAGTACATTAATCCATTACCACACAGACTTCAATAATCTGAAGAGTATTAAACTCTGGCTCAAGCGTAAAAGTCTCGCTTTAATGCTTTAATATCTAGCGGCTGGCCGGAGGAATGAGGGGAGAGTGAATCAAATTTACTTCAAGAGATGCTATTTTAAGAATGCTAGAATACTTTTATATTAACTATTAAATACACTCTGCAACTTATGCCGACCTTCCCTGAAACAGGGCTGACATTGGCAAAGTGAACCATTTTCTACAGAATGGGTGGTCAGCCGCATACTAACATAATAGGTTGGTATGAGTAAAAAATGGTTCACTTTGCCAATGTCACCCCTGTTTCAGGGAATGTCGGCAAGAGTTGCAGGGATTATGTTCATTTGAGTTTGGATTTTTTTTAAGTACACAATCAGCATTTGTAAGCGCGAACTACACGTGTTTGTTTGTGGGCATACATCTGAGAGCTTTGAATGAATATATCCTTTGTACATTAAGGCTTTCACGGCCGGCACTTGACACAATCTTAAAATTTTTCTCGGGTTGTGTAGCCATGTTCTATCGTATATATCGAATATATCCTTGCAACTAAGATTATAGATTTTATATTTTAAAGACATACCGCTCAGCTCTCTTAGTTTAAGTTTTATTTTAGTCATAATTTGTTACCCGAAGATAGAGGTTCTCCGAAAGTGTTAAAAAAATAACAAAGTGGAATTTAACAAAGTTGAATTATTTTTCTTTTATTTATAAAAAAAATAGGATAATCTTTTTCTCTAGTTTCAATCCTGAGATTGGCTTGCAGCAATTTCTTTCACTCTTCTCCTCCATTCTTCCCTGTCTTCTGCGGATCTTGCATATGATGAGCAGCGCACGTCCACCAACAGGTCTTCCAGGTATTCTTGGCGTGGGCGTCCCCTAGACTTGGCCCCCTCGATTATCATGTGATAAATACACATATTTCAAGGAAGAACCTCGGGAATAAGAATCATTAAAGATCTTCATACCTCCAGAATTTGAAGCGGCTCATAAACGTCACGTCAAGGCACTACTTTCATAAAACTTCTCATCTAGAAAGGCTGAGTAAACCTCAGTTCAACTTTCATTCAAAATCAAGATCCTTGCTTTCATTGCATTGTTTATTACGCGGCCATAACGATGGCATAAGCACCTTTCATTGTAACTTAATCTCAACGCGGCCAAAGAAAGGCGGCATAAATTGCAAGATAGCAAGATTCGCATAGATTTACTGCACAACAAAACATTAACGAGACCGCCGGTCTAGCGTTTTAATAGGTCTCCAAGTTTTACATTCAAAGTTACCGTTTACTAAAATTATACATAAATGCAAACAGCGATTCCAGTGGTAGTTTCGGTTTAAATGCATTTTCAGGAAACAGCTAGGGTGCGTTTTGATGTTATGTTTTGTACTGGTGATGGCACGCTGAAAGCCCTTGGATAACTGGCTTATCCACTGCTTGTTATTAAGTGCGGCACGCTGTAGAGGGCGCTAGAGTCACAACAGGCAACGCTAGTGCTCTTGTTGGGGAAGGGAAGCCACGAGAGAGCAGGTTATGTGATAACACATACGTGAAACAAAAGGGTTACTATGTTATAACAGAGTTAAGATTTAAATTACGATAGCTTGACAAAGACGGATAACAGCTTCAGCCAAACGTTGAAAAAAACTGATGTTATTTTGACACTTTTTCAGGACCAAAAAATATTGATAATCTTTTTAATCATACAAGGAAACACTGAGAGCTGTAAGACTGGTAGGCACCGAAAGACAGCGTTTTTTTAAGAACCTACAACCAAAAAAAAAAAAAAACCAAGCTTTCTTAAAAGCAACAAATCTCTATTCAGAGCATCAAAAGTAAAAATATCTATGTTGAATTATCTAGGTTTTTGGCAGTTACTTCGTGAAAGTTCATTTTAATAGATTAAAAGAAAAAACTTATTTGTTACAATTCACATGAGCTTTTATTATTTTTTAAACACTACCGGTTTCGGGAGAAGCAATACCTCCCATCTTCAGGTGTAAATATAAACAGTTTATATTATAAATATAAACAGTTTATATTTACACCTGAAGATGGGAGGTATTGCTTCTCCCGAAACCGGTAGTGTTTAAAAAATAATAAAAGCTCATGTGAATTGTAACAAATAAGTTTTTTATTTTAATCTATCTATGTTGAATTTTGATTTTCTATAGAAGGTGTACCATAAGAAGAAAAAGTCCTGTGCTGGATGCGTAATTTTTTCATACATTTGTAAATTTATTTTTGGCTAAATGTGACTACATTATTTATCGATTAATTAAGATACTATAAATGTAACTATATTCTCTATATAAGATTAATAATAATTTATGAGTTTCCATATGTTAATGTTATTTTCAAAAAAAGAAGTTAGGTTACCGCTTTTAATTTCTTAAACTCAAAATACTTACTTGTATGTAAGTGCAGGTAAGTAGCTTAATATACGTATAAACTCAACCTTAACGTTGAACAAAACTGTATGCAAACTAAGACAACACCTCAAGTGAGCGTATAGGTTTCATGACATTCATAGTAAGCCGATAAAGTTGTAAATATATAGACGTAAGTTCATAGTTCAGCTAATGGTCGAAAGTCAGGCTAAACATGTTTAGCCAACACCCTGTGTACCTGAAATCATAGTTTAGTGCATCGGCAGGGAAGAGCTATGTTTCAGCATACACATAATATACAGAGTGATGAGATCTAAGTGGATTACTGCTGGATCATCTAGGTGTGTTCCTTGTTTACGGATAAGTGCATTAAATAACTAAGTGAAGACGCATTTACAAGGGTATTGACAAACCCTGCAAGAATAGCAGCTGAATAATATATTTTATGATGATATAAAATAAGAAAAGATAATGTCTCTGGATGGAATGGAAGTAGTACACAAGGACGGAAAAAAATGTCGGTGGATTTGAATATCCAGAGTCATAATGAAGACCGACTGACAAAAAGAGTGTATAAAGGGAATGTAATAGGTAAGCGTGGAAGGGGAAGACCTAGAAAAGAATGGATTGATCAGATAAGTGAGATTGCGAATGAATGGAATTTACAGAGTGGAAACAAGAGAAGAGCATGCATGAAAAGAGTGATGAAATTAGATGAGATGAAAGAAGTATGCAGGGACAGAGTCAAGTGGAGGCACTTATGTGGAGGTACTGGCCACCCCTAGAGGAATGGCGGCAGGATACAAGACAAAAAGACAAATAATAAATGGAGAGCTTGTATGAAGAAGGTTATGACTCTGGATTAAATAAAAGAAGTATGTAAGGACAAAAAGAAATGGCGGTTGACTTTTAATGTTATCGGCTAGGGCTAGGATTTTTTCAGTTAGAATTTTGCATTTTGTATTTGTTTTTCATGTTTCTACGTATTACTATTTGTTTATTTAAAAATATAATTTGTTGTGTATGTTCCTTAATTTTATTTATAGGTTGGTATGCGACTGACCACCCATGCTGTTCAAACTGGATCACTTTGACAATGCCACCTCTGTTTCAAGGGAGGAAAAGTAAGAATTGCAGGGCTAATGCTCCTCCAAATATTATCGCAAACCAATATCACCTTTACAAACAAACGCACAAAATCCATTTTAGTTCATTGCTTCATCAAAACTAACCTTTGAAACATTGCGTAAACTCACCTCGATTGTGTCATACAAAAAAAATAATGAAAAACAAATCGCTCTCTAGGAGTGCCGTCGCTTATTCCATACATTTTTAATACACGCAATCGAGATGAGATTTACGCAATGTGTAGATTTATGCAGTGGCTTTTAGGATGGGAGCTTAGAAAAAGGAAAAGGTTATGGGTAAGAAGGTCTGAGGGGTTGTTTGGGGGGGGGGGGGTAGGGGAGGAGTTCGGGGGGGGGGGGGGTTGACATTAATAAAGTGTGACGTCAATAATTGAATCACGAGGGTCGCTTTAAGCAGATTACCTGCGGCTGTGGACGGACGGAGAGTCTGCCAGGAAATAATACGGGGAGCAGACTTCATCCCTCAAGGGTGGAAAATGTACCTGAGGAGCTGCAATATAAGGGAGGGGGGTGGCTGGTAAACAGGCTTATCAGAAAATCTATAGAATCGTTGGTTTTAAAAATTACTTTTACGAAAAACGAACAATAATTTAATCCAACCAAAGCTTCGTTGATTTTTCTCAATTGATTTGTAAAGAGAAATGCAATTCAACAACCTATTTTGCCTGGCCAGGTTTAACAAGGGTCGAAGTAATGGTCAAATGGCCAGACGTGATTCGAACCAGTGTTATTCTCTTTCAAATACGCTAGTCAAGAATAGCGATTAGACCCTCTCGGCCATAGATCCTACTTAAAGAATGCTTAAATTCCATGTTAGAAAACCTAAGCTTCAATCCTCACCAAGGGTGTAAGAAATAGTATACAGTTTTAGTCCGGTCGATAGCTCAGTTGGTAGAGTGCTTGCTTTCCATGCCGTGAGCTCGGGTTCGAATCCCACCGAGGGTGTCAGAAATGAATTTCCGTTTTAGTGTTTATTTCAAACACCAAAATAAAATACCGGCAAGGCTTACTCAGCCTTCACAAGAAATGAGTATCAGCCCTCTCGGGAGCTGGGAAACTCCCACTTCAACTGAAGTGGTTGGCGTTTGGCCGGCCCCCTTACCTGTAAAAATAAATAGGTTCAACTCGCTACATGCGGCAAAAAGTTACACTATATGTTTAGCTTAGTTGCGTGTTTCAAATTTAAAACTCAAGATAAACTTACCTGTAAGGTTTACTCAGCTTTCACAATAAATGAGAACCAGCGAGAGGTCGTGAGCTCAGAATCAACCACTTCTATCTATAATCTATAATCTAAGCTGCAAGGATATGTTAACATTTAAGGCTCATATGAAATGCATGCCTATAGACAGGCACATGTAGGTTCGCGCCTACACATTCTGCATATGTGCATACAAATAAAGAAAACCTCACATGGACATAAACCTTGCAACTCCTGCCGCCGTTCCCTGAACGGGGTGGCATTGGCAAAAGTGAACGATTTTTACAGCACGGGTGGCCAGCCTCGTACCAACCTATCAGTCAAGGAGCCGTTAATTGAATATTTTTGTACATTCTTCAGAATTGCAATATTCACAAAAACATTTCAGGCGAGAATTTGTTATAGCTTATTTTCATGATTATGAGAGCTATATAAATTTCAGAGCGGATATTGCTGTAACGGGTCGGTTTTGTCTTGAGAAAAATTGCCCAACAAAGTGTGAAGCCGGTACCAGAGATATCATTTAACTTTTCAAGGAATTAACGACCATTCGGTAAGAAAGAAAACCAGTATTCCAACGATAGATATTCATGTTTAAACTCATCCATAGCGTGCTAACAAAAAATAAATGAAAACAAATACGCTTACTAGATGTCTTTTTTTTAGTTTTTATACATTTTTTATAAGACTCTGTGGATGAGTTTAGACGTGAATTATTATACTTGGGGTATAGAGAGAGAGAGAGAGAGGAAAGACGACAACATTGTTTTTGCCATAATAAAACAAATGTTGCCGACAGTAAAAACGGCCATTTCTGGCGGGAAATGAGAAATTTCGCGACAAAGAAACAAAATTAAGAATGTTGGGCCGTAAAAATTTGATGGCGGGATAAATTTTGCGATTTCACATTTTAGCTCAGCGCATTCTTGTTTTTACCTAATTCCGTGACATCTTCGTTTTCAAGCTTAAATTTCTTTATAACAGTTTGTTTTTTTTTTAATTCAAACGCATTTCAACTGCACATATATTGCAACATCTTAGCGCGTTGTCACCAAAAGGGTCGTTGGCGTGTGTATATTATATGAGGATGATTTATTTAGTAAGCACCATTTTTGTGTGATTCACACTTCATGAGCTCTCTAATAAGTATGTAAGAAACATATTTATCTTCCTATGTAATGGTACTGGTCTTACGCCAACCCCTTCACTTTTACATGAATTTGATCATCCTTCATGTACAGTGATTATTTAATCATTAATCTTAGTTGCAAATATACAAGTCTATGAACATTTATATATTTTTTTTTAAAATTAATGAGCATATACGTGTAAGTTCAGTTTTACAAATACTTCATGTGTACCTGCAAAGTAAAATCGAAATCTAAAATGAACATTGCCCCTATAATTTTTACCAACCTTTCCTGAAACAGGGGTAACCTTAGCAAAGTGAACATTTTTGTACAGCATAGGTGATCAACCTTACACGAACATATAAACCAAGGAATTGAAAGGAAAATACCAATATTGTTATTGAATTATAAATGGTAGCCTTGCGTGTCACAATAAGAAAATTCCTTAAATATTTTTACTTCCTCCATAAAGAAAAACAATCAATGAAAGTGACACCACCTGTAGGTTGGGTCAATGGTTAATTTGTATGAGTGGTCACGTGATGGTTGGAGGTTCGATTCCATTGACTTATGATATCTGTGGACTAGAAATTATATTAACGAAAATAAACATTATAATTATATATGTTTCCACTTACATACTAAAATGGTCCTTGGTAATAAAGAGAACCAAGAATTTCACAATTACATTTCCATGTTTACAGAAATAAATGGGGGAATATAAAAATGATTCTAGAAAGGTGGCAACATTGTCGCGTGCGTACTATGTCCGAAACTGTACACACTTTTTTTGCCAGATTTGCTTTACAAGTTCACATACATTTTTCTCGAATACTCAATATTTCGAGTATAGTGAAAAAACTCATACTACGGGTACTGATCGAACGTAGTACGCATGAACTTGACGAACTTTAAAGGAAAAATGCATTATTTTAAGACATGCTGGCTGGTGTTATAATTGGGTGTCAAAACACAATATGGAGAAATCAAGAAAACATAGAATTTGACACGTAAAAGCATGTTTTGTGTGACTTCACCACTGCAACGTTTGACAGGACTGAGACAAATGTGGACTATAGAATGTATCAATACATAAAGTTAGTTTTTGCTCCTCTATGTTATTACCTACTCCAAGGGCGTGGCAACAGGAAGTTTTACGACTTTACTCACCTGGAAAAAAGCTTCCAGTATATTTATAAAAACATAGCGTTTTCACGAAAATGTATGGAAGCTCAAACGCTCACTGGAGGCATTGTTTTAGTATCCATATATTTTTTGATAAAATGCTATGGTCAAGTTTAAATTCATTTTTTGTACTTGGGGTTTAGTATCCAATATACAAATTACAAGCGTCTTAGTAGTAATAATAATCTAATAATCTAAGTTGCAAAGATACCGTCCTCCTCGTTCTTGTTTGTCGTATGTCCATCAGAGGTAATTTCACATGAGCAATGTTTTCATGTGTGCTGAACCAATGCGTTTTATGAAAACTGGAATTCGAGTTAAAAATACATTTAAAAGAACGATTATCGTACTTGATTTTTTATTCCGGGTTTTGACCGTGGTCCATATTTTTGCTTCTTTTTTCTTTTTCTTTTTTCTTGACACTTCTTGAAGTCGGAGCTCTGCTCACTTCAGAAGTGAGCAGAGCTCCGAAGAAGTCACCCACAGAGGAGAGGAAACGTCAGCTGAAAGTCTTCAAGAAGTATCAAGAAAGAAGAAAAAGAAAAAAGAAGAAAAGAAGCAAAAATATGGACCACTATCAAAACCCGGAACCAAAAAATCAAGCATCTGAATCCGGCCGTGAAAGCCTAAAACCAATTATCGTGTTTTAGGTTTTTTTCTTAGATCAGATAAGTATGTAGAAAAAGGTTATTAAGACAATTTCATTGAAAGGTCGAATCAAATGGTAGATAAGCCAAAGAAGCACTGGGAGGTGATAAATTTACATTTAAGATTCATACTAAATACATGCTCACAAACAGACACGTGTAAGTTCTTGATAACAAATGCTGAATGTGTACTCGCAATTCAAAAACCAAACCTCAGATGAACATGAGGCCATCAACTTTTTCCGTCGTTTCCTGCAACAGGGGAGACATTGGCATTGTGAACAATGTTGTACAGCATGAGCGATCAGCCTAATACCAACCTTTAAGTCAAAGGAACTGTTTACAAATTATCGATACGACGAGATTTCATGCACAGATGATTAAAAAACAATATTTCGAAAATAAATTTTGAACAAAAAAATGGCAAAACAAATATATGGTTATATTTTCTTATAATCTAATCTAAGTTGTAAAGATACGTAACATTAGGGATTCACAGTACATGCATTCTCATAAGCAGACACGTGAAAGTTCGCCCTTGCGCATGCCGCATGTGAACTTACAATATAAAAACCAAATCTCAAATGGACATACACCCTGCAACTCTTGCCGACCTTCCCTGAAACAGGGGTAACATTGGCAAAGTGAACCATTTTCTACAGCATGAGTGGTCAGCCGCATACCAATCTATAAGTCAAGTGATTGTTCATGTATATTATGCATATTTTGAACATCATATAATCGCTTTAGATAATGCTTTCAAACCAATTACATTAGCTGAGCAAATGCTTACGTCATTTGTAGGATATGAAATCAGAGTTTCCCTGTGGCGGCTCCGACATCACTGTTGATTAATTACTCAGCTGAGTGACATTTACATATCAGGGGAGTGGTCAGAGATCACTGGCATACTGTACCTGTAACTCAGTCGTGTTTTCACTAAAGATGGCCGGTCCGTAGTCCAGGTTGTGGGTTCGAATCACGACGGAGCACAAAAAATATACAATTTATATTTTCAAATGAAGACCACAGTGGAAAAACAAGGATTGTACGTTGAAGAAAATTTTGAGTAAATCAAAATTATCTATTTCTCATGGTTATTGCCTGTCTCCAGAAATACCGGCATAAACTGTGATAGTGACTGTTGTTGCATTACAAATTTTGTTGAGCTGAAGATACACACAGATGCCACTACAGAGCAATAGTAGATTATTTTTGCTGACATTCCTTGTTTTCCCCTGTAGTCTTCATATGCCTTTCGCTGAAAAATTCATAAACCTAAACCAATGACCGGTCACCAAAGGTTCATACAGTCTTACAGCAACTGGACCTTGCTTTTAAATTGGCGCTTTGTAGCGACGACCAAGCTCACAAAAATTCCAGTCGATAGCTCAGTTGGTAGAATGCTTGCGTTCCATGCCGAGAGTAAGGGTGTCATATACCCCCCAAGGGTGTCAGAAATGAATACTCGTTTCGGTGTCTATTTTAAGCCCAATATAAATACCGGCAAGGTGTACTCAGCCTTCACAAAAAGTGAGAATAAGGCCCGTCGCCGGGAGCTGGGAACCCCTACTTCAACTGAAAGTGGTTGGTGTGAGGCCGGCCCCCTTACCCGTAAAAATAAACGTCACATGCAACTCCTTCGGAGATAACGCAGGCAACAACTTACACACGACGACGTTAAGTATCACTATAGGTCTCTCGGGCTTGGGCAGCTCTGAATAGTTCCTTTACAATCCTTTGTCCAGTCTTGGATATTCCTCACCTACGAAACTCTTCGTCTCCCAACACCTCATCGATCTTTAATTTTTTATTTAAAGATCAGGTGCAACAATACCGACTTTTTATTTTCTTTTGTTATTTTTATTGCTTTTCAAGAGAGAACTGAAGAAGAGTGGTTGCACAAACCTCAGCAATGAGGAACAAGATTAAGAAAAATAATATTTTTTCTTATTTTCTATAGTAATTAAGTCCTTTAAGTATATTAGTCTCAATGCTAAAAGTTATAAGTTAAAGTATATCAACTATACTATAAGGAGCTGTATCTCACGTTTATGAATTTCCTTAATGTCATAACTACAACATGAAAGCACTAAACTTTCTTGGCTTAAGACGTTAATTCAGAATAACACTTTCAGCTTATTAAAACAGCTCATTCAAAACTACAGCAGTTTTCAAAGGCTGAGCCAAAATATTAAAAAATAAAGAACAACAACAATGTGCATACATTTTAAACATTACGGCAAATATTTTCACGAAATAGTTTTCATCAATTTTTTCCGACATTGTTTATTGCATTTTTGAATTATTCAACACAGCACCGACAGTTATGCCAAAATGGCTTTTGTGACAAGTTAATTTCATAGCTATTTCAGCATGCAACACAGATTGCCCTTAAATCAATCTGCCACTGAATTGTCAGTTTTATTTCACAACAAAAATAAAAACTCAAAAAAATGCATAAATAAAGAATTTAAAATGCAAAAATAACTGCACATTTGAACGTGAATTTTTGTCAGAATAAAGCGACAAAGAAAAACATGGAAAGCCCTGGAAGCCATGGAAAGTTATGTTGAAAAAAAAAAACATTGTCAGATGAAGTCATTTCATTTCAAATATAATTTTTTTAACATAATAAATGCTAGAAATTGTTTTGTCAACATGAAAGCAAGGCAGTTTTTATTATAATATGGTCGATTTACTTGATTGTTATTCGATCGACATCAAAGATCACACGGTGACATATTGAGGGTCACCTACACGTTTTCTGAAAATTCGTCAAAATCTTATGAGCAGCTATGCCAGATATAGGGAGCATCTTTTACTTTCGTTTTATTAGAAGAAAAATGTGAAAAAATGTTTGTTTTTCGATCGACACTAAGCATCACACAAATCATTACAAGAGACTATTGTACATGTTTTTTTAATAATAAATTTTGAAAAAAACTAAACGGTGTATACTCGTACATTAGCTCAATTTTATAATTTTAGATAAACAAGTAATATTGTAATTTTATAGCTTGACTTTGTGCGCAGAATGTGCTTTTTTCACTTCGTCAATGGAAACATATGCCTTTGTGAAAACGCGCAACATTAAAAATTTCCAAGCATTACTGAGGCTGTTGATTTGGTGATTTATCTGGTTACGCTCGTGTACTTTTTGTTCATCCAGACCTACCTTGTTGTATTCAATAACGTAGACCAAACGTTTCGTAAGAATAATTTAAAATAATATAATTAAGACTACCTACGATTTTTGACAGAACGGATGAAAATGAAGAATGCACGTTTATGTTGAATGGTACGAAAGTTGAAATTGTGGATGAATTTAGATACTTGGGAAGTATGTTTGAGAAGAATGGAAAGAGAACTTGAGAATAGGATGTGTAAGGGCAAGCAAGTGGTCGGTGCAATAGGTAGAATAGCAAAGAACAAGCGATTGACGATGGATCTGAGAATGGCGGTACACAATGGCATATTGTTACCGACTTTGATGTATGGAAGTGAAGCATGGACAGTGAACGATAGTGAAATGAGTAAAGTATGTACGGTGGAAATGAAGCATTTGAGAAGCATGACAGGAAAAACTCTGAGGGATAGAGTTAGGAATGAATGGGTAAAAAAATAATGTAATTTGAAAGAGGATGTGAAAGTTAAGGTACAAAGAATGTGATGAGATGGTTTGGGCATGTAAAGAATGAATGATGATAGACTGACAAAGTATGTATACAAAAAAAGTGTGAAAGGAAAAAGAGGGAAGGGACGACCGAGAAAAGCATGGAGTGATCAGATTGAGGAGATTGTGAAAGAATGGGATATACAAAGTGAGCGTAAAAGAAGAAAATTCATGAAAAAGGTGATGGATATAAATGAATTGAAAGAGGTATGTAAGGATAGGAAAAAATGGAGGCAACTCTGCAGAGGCTCTGGCCACCCCTAGCGGAATGGTGACAGAGTTACAGTTACGACTTGACTAATAATATTCTAAAATCTTAGTTGCAAAGATATTTTTAAATTATTTTTAAATGCATTTTGACAAGCAGCCCCGTATAAGTTCGCGCTTACACATGCCGCATGAAAAGTTATATCATGAAAACCCAATGTCAAATGAATGCAATCCAATCCAAATGAATGCAACTCGTCAACCTTGCCAACTTCTTGTCAACCTTCCCTTAAACAGAAGTGACATTGGCAAAGTGAACCATTTTAACACAGGATGGATGATCAGTCTTATATCAATCGTTTAGTCAAAGGATAACCAATTTATTATTCAAATATGTATGAACCTATTAGTCAAGCAACTGATTTGAAAAATGGACTGCTTTTTTTTGAGCTATGCCAGAATTCGAACGCACTACATTCCGAGTAAAAGCCAGTCGCGTTAACCAATAGACTGTGGGTGCCCACTACTTAATAAGCAATTAAGATTGAAATGTAATCTTCTTCTTTAAATTCATTTCTCTATTCCACTAGGTGGCAACACTCGCAAACTTTTGGCAGTAAATTCGCCCATGGTCTCCTAGCCAGTACACGCTCTCCCGGCAAAGAGCGGGGGCAAATTATTATTATTAACAGAAATGGCGGGACACAGTTTATAGCGTGCACCGAGGATGCAAAACAAAATGGCGTAGCAGCACCAGCTGCTCTTTAATAAGCGTAGAAACTGTGTTTACCAGGTGGCTGGTTATTAGGTTAGGTAATGGGGCGTCCACACGCTTGCCAACCATTCACAAGTCAAGCGCACAGTGTGTCGTCTAGAACATGCTAGCTGGACAAAAATTTGTCTAATGGACTAATTTTGTGCAGCTAGCATGTTCTAGACGACACACTGTGCGCTTGCCTTGTAGCCAAGCGCACAGTGTGTCGTCTAGAACATGCTAGCTGGACAAAATGAGTCCATTAGACAAAATTTTGTCCAGCTAGCATGTTCTAGACGACACACTGTGCGCTTGACTTGTGAATGGTTGGCAAGCGTGTGGACGCCCCATCAATGTGCCTTTTTAAATTAAAGTCTCAAGACTTATTAAAAAGCTAAAATTACACCCTTTTCACCATAAATGAATTTTGTCCGGTTTGTCTATTTTTTTCTATCCGGAGCCGTTTCGGAAGTTTAGAAGTTCATGAAGACGTTTCATAAGAGAACCAAGACAAACCGGGCTGAATGTCAAAAGGGAGTGATGGTTTTTAAAGGCATTTCGAATGCTCACTAGATATAGCTTCTGCATTCACCAAGGGTGTAAGAAATGATTTTCAGTATTGGTGTTTATTTTAAAACCAAAAGTCGTAGAACCAGAAAAGCTTACTTGGCTTTCACAAATGACGAGAACCTGCCCACTCAATCTCGGGACTAGGAAAAACCAAACATCAATTGAGGTGATTGGCGTAAGACCACAAAAAAAGACAGCAATTCAACGAAGAAAAATTACAAAAATACAGTTCGCAATAGACTCCGCAAATTAAAAATATCACTTGGCTATGCTCTTTCCATAGTAAATGAAAATGGATTCCCGATCTAAAATCTAAGTTGCAAAGATATATGTAGTTACATAGATTCAAAACTCATATCAAATGCAAGCCCACAAACAGACACGTGAAAGTTCGCGCTTACAAATGCTAAATGTGTACTTACCAAATTAAAATCCAAGCCTCAAATGAGCATCAACTCTGAAACTTTTACCGATCTTCCCTGAAACAGGGGTGAAATTTGCGAAAGTTAACCATTTTTACAGTTTAGGTGGTCAGCCTCATACCAACCTATAAGTCACTGTGAGCCCATACTAAATGCAGAACAGTGGGCTTTAGTGTCTTTTAAAACCATCACATAATATTGTATTGAAGTTTCCTGCCTTCAGCCCGGCCAGGTGACATCACATTTACTCCCTACATTTCACATATTTTGAGTCCATTTACCTGCCCAACCAAGACTAGTTGACACATATTTAGTCACGCCAATGTTGAAAGCTTATTATAAGTGCACATACACAGGTCCGCCCGGTATAACAGGATTAACTCCTGCTAGCGAGTTATAACTCGCAGACACAAATACACCAAAAAAGCGAGATGAAATATGAACGATGCCGTGCAATTAGTTTCTGTACCCCTAGTACAATACATTACGGTTAATTTCAACTGTGCGTTTCACAAGAAACATGTGGAACGTAAAACGATCACTAGAGGCTGCTTCAGTTTCCATGTAAAAAGTATTTTTTTGGTACACGCCATGGTTGGGCTTAAACGAAAAGCTTGGGTTACTGCTATTGCATATACAATCACCAGAGGCGTAACTATGCGAGCCCTTGTAGGGGGATCACTGGACAATAGACACGAATGTGTAAAAACTGTCTGCGTTTATGAGTAATGGTTCGGATATTTTGGATCAATAATCTGAGTTGAATGGATGTATTAAAATTGAAGATTCATATTTAATGGAATATTCGCATCTACACGTGTTGCATACGCTCCCCCAAAATTTGAATCTTAAGTGAACACAAACCCTGCAACTCTTTTCGTCGTTCCTTGAGACATGACATGACATTGTACTGTACTGTACTGTACTGTATCCTGCTGCCGTTCCACTAGGGGTGGCCGGTACTTCCGCAGATGCGTCTCCACTTTTTTCTGTCCTTGCATACCTCTTTCATCTCTTCAACATTCATCACTTTCTTCATACATACTCTTCTCACTTCGCAGGTTCCATTCTTTTGCAATCTCACCTACTTGGTCTATCCATTCCTTCCTCGGTCTTTCCCTTCCACGCTTTCCTCTAACAGCTCCTCAGTACACTTTCTTCATTATTCGTTCATCATCCATTCTATTAAGATGTCCGAACCATCTTATTGTGCTTTTTTGTACTTTCGCTCTTAAATTCTCTTTTATACTACACTCGTTCATCACACAATCATTGATTGAAGACATTGGTTGAATTAAATATTTTTTTACAGTATGGATGATCAGCCTCACACGAACCTATTTGTCAAGGAACATAATTGTGATTTCTTTTTTAGTGCGAACAGTAAGGGAATGAACCTTAAAGGTCTTTGTGAACTCAATTGTAGCTTCAAAGCGCCGACTCATGCAAGACCCACTTACTAGAAGGCTGGTAAAACCCTTGTGACCGAATCAATTCTTGAAACACATTTGATTTTTTATAACGGATTCAACCAAGTACCTTTCGCGCCAATTCATCCTTTTTTTTTTTGTAAATATTATTATGATTTACGGGTTCAATTTACTAAAAACATCCGTTGATTTTTTTCACAGAATTCATTTTAAGATTCAGTTCACATTTGGTTCATTCACAGAATAGTGTATTGCACTTTTGTACTGTATTGCTATCCAGCTCCGATACAAGTCAAACGCTCAAAGTTTGGCCTTTTTTATAGCATGGCATAAGGATGGTTCTTGAAACATTGGGAACTGGAACATGCGTGATTGTGGCAAAATATTATATTGAGAATATTCGAGCGAACAGTCACACCATCAAACTAATACAAGTATTTTTTTAAGTGTAAATCTATTTACACAGTGAAAGTCCATTTTTAATTATTTAAAAAATAAATTGGATATAAAAAGAATTTTAATTCACTTATTTATTTCTTATACAAGTATTATCATTAAAACACATATGTACATCTAGAGACACAGACATACTCACATAAAAAAACACAGACACACATTTGTAACAATATGAAAAAAATGTATACACTTTTGAGTTTGCTTTTTTAGGCAAATTTTTGGCACTTCCATGACGCCAACTTTTCCAGGCCTATAAAGCCTTCTGGACTTTACTTTTACATTAAAAGGCTTTACATCCAGGCTGCGCTTTAATTTTGTAGCCGAGCTTAATGCATTCGGATTTGAGATTTTCATTTAGATATTGAGATAATTTACTTAGCCTGCTGGGCCGAGACATCGTAGACAAAATTAGTATACATTATGTCTGCTTGTAAATTCTCTCTGTATACTAACCAAGATCTGGGGTGGAAGTCTCGACGACCGTCGTAAGATCTTACAGTATATTTTTGAAGATAGGACGAAATAAAACATAGTAGCGTATCAGCAGCTGATACATTTTGTATGGAACGACGATCAGCTGTTCAGGCACCGTCATGTTATATTCTGTCCTCTCATCAAATAGGTACGGAAGGCCTATCAAAATCTGTCGAGATTTCCATTTCCAAGAAAATATATTGACACCTGTTAAGACTTCAGTCTCAACGGGCCATTCAACCATTCAACCTTACACCAACTAAGGTCTTGCTTGAGAAATGGGGCTGTGTAGCGAAAAAAAAGCTCGTCAAGAGTCCGGTCGATAGCTTTGTTGGTAGAATGCCTGCATTCCATGCCGGGAGCAAGGGTTCGATCCCCACCGAGGGTGACAGAAATGATTTTCTGTTACGGTATTTATTTTAAACCAAAAATAAATACCAGCTAGGTTTACTCAGCTTTCACAATAAACGAAAACCAGCCCCCTAGGGAGCTGGGAAATCCCCACTTTAACTGAAGTGATTGGCGTGAAGCTCTTTACCCGTAAAAATAAATAGGTCCTGAATCGCAACATGCGTCGTTTTCGGTGAGCGTCGGCTAGAAATCACACTATTTAACTTAGTTGAATTCCGCTTACAAATATAGATTTATATAATTTGTATTTTAACAAATCTGAGAGAGATATTTCATTCACACAGATTAAAACATCACTCAGATTCGGAATCAAAAGGTCATAATGTAAAATGAAATTCAAAGCATTTTTCAGGGGGTGAAATATCCGCTGGTGGAATGCCTTCTCACCACTTCTCGATTCCACGAGCGCTCTAAGCGTTTAATCGTCTGCCAGCGTCCCAGTAAGATTGTGCTTAAATTTGCACAAATTCCCGACCCCAAATTCGCAATTGCTTTGATCAAGCCTTCAAGCCGAGCAACTAAACTAACAGATGATTCCAATATATTGTTCGTTGACTTATAGGTTGAAATGTGGCTGACCATCTAGCAGACTGTAAAAATGGGTTGTGCCAATACTTTCTTTAATAAATTGTGAAGAATTACATATGTAATTAACCAAACAACTATTTTTGTCTACCCAAAAATAATTATTAACACTTTAAATTCAACACACAGTTTAATCAAGATCATCGTCATAATTTCACTTTTACGCTGAACATGGATGAAATTTCCAGAAGCTCCAGCTCCCATAGACCACGGCAACATATCTCGGAAGGTCAACAGATCCTCGAGCATCATCAACCAGCCGTGTGAGCTAAAATTTCTTTTTTCGATTCCTTATAAATATTATTTTAAGAACTATTTATTAATGATATATGTCGAACCATTATTGTTATCGTCAAGAGGTAGATGAGATTCGAAACAGCTATGTCTTTATTTCAAACACGCCAATCAGAGTTGCCATCTCAACCCTCTTGACAATTGGCACTTTATTACAGGAAAAGGTAGCAGGAGTTGCGGCCTCTATGTGCATTTAAGATTTGGGGCGCATTTTGTAAGTATTTGTAAGAATGAATATGTTTACATGTGTAAGTGCTAATTAACAAGTCTTTGTTTGTGAAAATGTTTTTCATTTGAACCTAAAATGTTAGTGAATCTAATCTAATCTAAGTTGCGAAGATATGTTACATTGGGGATTCACATTATATGCATTTTCACAAGCAGACACGTAGAAGTTCGCGCTTAAACGTGCCGCATGTGGATTTAAAATATAAAAACCCAAATTTCATTCATTTATCGTTCACCGTGCAACTCTTGCTGACCTTCCCTGAAACAGGGGTTCTTGTTGTTGTATCCTGCCGCCATTCCTCTAGGGGTGGCCGGTACCTCCACATAAGTGCCTCCACTTGTCTCTGTCCTTGCATACTTCTTTCATCTCATCTAATTTCATCACTCTTTTCATGCACGCTCTTCTCTTGTTTCCACTCTGTAAATTCCATTCATTCGCAATCTCACTTATCTGATCAATCCATTCTTTCCTAGGCCATCCCCTTCCACACTTACCTATTACATTCCTTTAATACACTTTTTTGTCAGTCGGTCTTCATTCGTCCTTTCAATATGTCCACACCATCGCATCACACTTCTTTGAACTTTCACGCTTTTTTTTACTCCGCATTCATTCAGAACCCATTCGTTTCTCACTCTATCTTTCATTGTTTTTAGAGGTGGCATTGGCAAAGTGAACCATTTCCATCATCGCAATGAAAAATTTAAATAACATTGAGAATAGATATATTCAGCATTTTCAGAAACAATGATTTCCATTGCAATGCTAAGTTAAGGGTTTGAGAGGGATAGATTTCACTGTGAATAGAGGAAGGGATTTTGTGAAACGCTGTGTAAGCCAGAATCACAAACTGTGGCTAAATTTCCTGAAAGTCGTTCCTGTAACCAGATTTTAATTATTATTGAATTGCTAGAGAGAGAGGCAGAGAGGAATGGACACGCTCAGAACGATAGTTTGCTCGTTATCATAATTAATTTAATTAACGTTCAGTATTTTGGATTGAGATATCTTGTCTCTCTTGCATTCTGAGAATAGAATAACTACGTTATCGTTGCTGTATTATTCTTTGAAGGAATCCTCCTCGGAAATTACACTTATTTCAGAGAAAATCGAGGTCTACGACACTTGTTTCTTGGTATTCCTACTACGGTACTACGGTATTCCTACCGCAGAGTTGAAGTGGTTTATGTCCATCAGGATCAAGGAACACCTTTATAGAATATAATAACCACATATTTGTTGCTTTATTATATAATCCTTTAAAAGAATCCTGTTCGGAAGATTTCACAGATTTCAGAAAATCTGGAGGTCTACGACACTTGTTGGAATAGAGGTGTAGCGGTTTACGTCCTGATGCTTCGTAGCAGCATGGGTTAGCTGCGTAGTGGTGTGTTGTCTTTGTTTTAAGAAACTGAAAGAAGCGACTTATATTAATGACATGAATTCACTTAGGATGGGAACACAAATACCTGTTATTTGATCCTTGATTGATAACATGTTATAAAAATTAATTTTCCTATTCAAGAAAACTGACTTCAATTGTCTACATAGAAAAAAACAGATTTAATTTTAAATATAATATAACTGTAAAAAAACCTTATTTATAGGACTTTAAGCTGTTACTGTTTCGCCATTCTACGAAGGGCGGATAAATCCTTTGTAGGGTTACAAAAGTCTAGAAATGAAAAATAAAAATCATTTTTCCAAAATCGTCATCATGCTGAAGAAACATCTAGAAGCTCCAGTTTCAATAGTCCAAAGTCATTGTTCCTTGACTTATAGGATGGTATGCGGCTGACCACCCATGCTGTAAAAATGATTTCACTTTGCCAATGTCACCCCTGTAACAGGGAAGGACGGCAAGAGTTGCAGGGTGTATGCCCATTTGAGATTTGGTTTTTATGTTGTAGGTTCACATGCGGCATGTGCAAGCGCGAACTTGTACATGTCTGGTTGTGAGAATGCATGTAATGTGAATCTCTAATGTAACTTATATTTGCAACTTAGATTAGATTAGATTAGATTAGAATCTCAGTGACATCCACGGGCGTGTAAGCCCTTAACTCATATATTTATTTATATTTTAGTTTATTCACAGCATTATCTTTTACAAATGAAAGGCACGTTTTTGAATGGCATATTTTAATGTCAGTTTAATGATTACAAGCGCGTAATGAAAATTAAAACCTCTTGACAAGGCGGCGCATCGCCCAACTTTGGTAGCGGCCATGTCAAAAAGTTACATGCTGGTCAGAGAGCCATGGCCAACGGCGCGAACTTCATTCTGTATTCAGGGGCCGTAAACAATATTCGGGCAAATTTCAAAGTTGCGCCGCATAATAAATTTAGCCCCAAATTATCATCATTATTCGGGGTTTAGCTCATTGCAAGTACCCCTGAGTTAAGCTGGGAATGTGCTTTTGGAGAATAGATCGGAGACACACTGAGGACATTGACAGATGGAATAGGAAGAGGAGACGGCTCTGAAAGGACCACATAGATGAAAGACCGCATGAGAGAGAGTAGGATAACTATATTGGTTGCTCGCAAAATACCAGACGGACATCGTCTACCAAGCCGATATAACAAAAGATGGAACAACACCTGGTTGTCTGCATCACAAGAGGGAAGTCCCAAATAAAAAGATCTAAGATCTCCTACGAGTATAAGAAGCAGAAGATTAAGGACAATGATTTGCACCAATGTTCACAATCAGCCCAATGAGAATTGATGATGCGATGCATGGATTCATAGTATTGGTTTGGTGTTATATTTTAAAACAATTTTGAGCGGTTCTGATTTAAAAAATGGCCCTAAGTACCACAGCGCAGCGGTCAAACGAAGAAAAATAGGATAATGCATTTTCATATTTGTATACAAAAATCAACACATTAACTTAGTTATCCAATCTCTGTCCCGTTAGTAGTTTAACTATGTTGCTGTCATATATTTTGAGACATTTGTGGTTTATGATAGGTGGTACTTACTGTATTTTTTAAATGTCTTAAACTACGACTCCGAAAATGACTCCCTTAGTAGGGGTAAAATCCAAGACCTCAGGATTTTAACACAAGAGTTCTAACATCTGACCCACAGAGCGAAGCTTTCTGAGCATTCACTTTTTAAATGTTTCAATGTTTGCATAATTTTGTAACATTCATTGCCTTTCTATAGTTTGGTATGAACATTTGGTTCTTGCATATAACAATAGGCGAATAGCTGATCCCAAGCAGACGCCGGTTCAGGCCTTTTAATTCCATTAACCGGAGTTGCTGGCTATAACTCGATTCATTACACATCCCCGGACGATAATTCTCTCCTGCATCAGAACTCATGGAGAACCAGAACCATCTGCGTTTATGGATACAGAATGTCTTCATCAGCATATGCACCCCTACAATACGGTTTAATATCCAATCAAGGAATATTGTACCTAGACGCATTTCTCAACCCCATGTATTTGATTTCAGATAACAATCCTGGGTATAACGCGTCGGCTGGAAGTCTCTTTACCACGGTTATTCTTACCTACCGAATATCGGTAATATTTATCGGTAAGACCTGTCAATCCAAGATGGCCGCAAGTGAACAGCTGATTAATCTTCATACAAATATTACCGATATTCGGTAGGTAAGAATTACCGTGGTAATAAGATTTTCAGCCCTGGTCGTCTTCCTGAAAAAGGAGATACTTTTCAAAAAGGCATGCAACAAAAAACAATGTTGAACAAACATTTTTCCTGGACCATATTTTTATTATTTTAATGTGTAAGAGGATAGTTGTACGCCAATGTCTTCATGAGAAGTTTCCTTGTTCCCAATGGAGCCGGTTTTTTTTTTTTTTTGAAGGCTAAGTAAGCCATACGGGTTATACGATTTTGGGTTTGAAGTAAATACGGTAACAAGAAATCATTTTTGGCTCTCTGAAGACTAATATTACCTTGTTGCTGGTACAAACATTCCTTACAGACACATTTTTTATAAATAAAGCAAGCAACAAATTGTCACCTCATGCTTGTTTGGCTTGTATACCATTTGAACCAAAAATTACCTTTCAATGAAATTTTCTAAAGAATCACATTCTACACAATCTGAGCTAAGAAAAAAACGTAAAACACGATAATTTGAGAGTGGTTGTCTTTGAGTTATTATATAGAGGAGTAGAAACTAGCTTACGGCATTAGCACAGTTGTCTTCAGTCCGGTAAAAAACAACAATTTAAAAATAATGTTCTTACATGTGAAATCCTGTATTTTCTTGTTGTTTCCATGATGTATTCTGACACTTATAATAATACATGTCATAAATTCTTAAAATGATGCCTTTAACGTTTAAAAATGGCAAATTTACCAATCAAAATATTTATAACGCGTGCGTACATGTGCGTACAGGAATGAATTTCAAAGCTACCAACATTCTGGAAATATTTCGTATTGTTATCCAAGTATTTTTTTGTACAACTAAAAAACACTGTGAAGATCTATGTTCTCTTTCTCACTAAGGACCATTTTCATTGGTAAGTGGAAACGGATAGTTATGTGTATTTTCGTTAAAATAATTTATAGTCCACGAGTATCATAAGTCAACGATTGTTTTAAATGTTTTGAAAATAAATAAAATTGCCAGTGTCCACACAAGTCCAGTACACAAACAAATATTTTTTATGTGAAATTACCACTGATGGATATACATAAGCCAAGCAAGCACTGTCTTAAAATATTTTCTCTATCAATAAACCATCGACTTCCAACTTTCAAACTTTTCGATTCCGCCAATCCATTGACCCGCTATGTTGATTTTGACTCTGCCGGCCGGACTCGGCGCCATATATAACCTGAAACGGGACGACAAGGAGAGATATACAGCCTCCGCGATGCGAGAGACTTCCTGTGGATTTATGGCCTCCATATCCTGCCGGAGGAGGGCGCGTTGCAGCGCAGGGCGGCAAATCCACTCTCGGACTTTACGGCGTGGAGTTGGTGTCGGAGATTTTCAGCGTTGACTGCATTCCGATGCACGAGAGCTCATCTAAAACAATGTAAATTCAAGATTAAAAAATTGAGGTTGAAGGTGTATTTTAAATAATTAAATAAAAGAATCGGTCGACGGCTTTGATGAAGACTACAGGGGAAGAACAATGAATGTCAGTTGAAGAATATTTTGAGTAAATCAAAATTATAAGTGAGAAAGTTTGTATTTCTCATGCTAATTGCTTGTCACAAAGGACCGGAAATATCACCATAAACTGTGATATCGACTGTTGTTGCATTACTAATTTTGCAGAGCTTTAGATACACACAGATGCCACTAGATAGCATTAGTAGATTGTTTTCTTATTTTTTGCTGACATTCTTTGTTTTTTCCCTGTAGTTTTCAGATGGTATAGCGCTCGTGTTTTATGCCGAGAACTCGGTTTCAAATCCCATTAAGGGTGTCAGAAATGATTTCCCGTTTCACTTTGTTTATTTCAAACTCAAAAAAAATATATCGGAAAGCCTTCACAAGAGATGAGTAATAGCCCCCTCGGGCGCTGGAAAACCCTCACTTCAACTGGAGTGGTAGAGGCGTAAGGCCAATCCCTATACCTGTAAAAATAAATAAATTCAATTTATGAAATGTTCCAGCGGAAACTTTGTAGAACTCCATTAAAACAAAAATAGAAAAAAACACTGTTTAATTAAAACTTATTTATGTAGATATAAAAAGAATTCAACAGTATTTATTTCATATATTTTTTTTTTAAATATATTCCACGAGCCACATGAGACACCTTCGAGGAGAACGCGGCGAGAAGTTACACTAAAAGTGTAGCTTAATTGCGTTGCGAATGATGATTGATTTGGCGAGCACTGCTTTTGTGTGAATCACACGTCAAGAGCCCACTGCAATTTGTTTTTTTTGCTAAAGAAAGCGCGCATTGCATAAGCAAGACAAAACGACTTAACTTAGCGCTTTCTAGTGGAGCCATCTTGTCTTGAGGGAACACTTAAGTATTTAACAAGTAGGTATGCATCAGATGGTGGAGTGGTTCAAATGACCCAGTTTTGAGTTTAACATAGTTTTAATTGAGCATCACTTGCAAAAGTAAATTATTTCAAGAGAACGTTTGCATTTCTTTAAGCGTTTGTCGATTTTTTCTTATGGAACAAAATATTTCAAATATCATGCTCAGTCAAGAAATCTGAAGATTGAAAACATCGTTTAGATAATGGGCTTGAATTTAAAAAATTTCAAAAAAAATGTGATGTCACTTAGCCTGGTTAGAGGCAATATATATATAATCATAATTTGAATACAATATTATGTATCTATATCTATAAAGAAGGATGTGTGTATGTATGTATGTATGTATGTATGTATGTATGTATGTATGTATGTCCCCTATAGACTCATAAACCGCTCATCCGATTTTGACGAAATTTTCAGGAAAAATGTAACATATTCTTAGAACGAATCCTGTGAAGTTTGATGGTGATCAAATAAACAGTGGTTCTCAATTCTCGATATTTCAGCAACGAGGTCGGTAAATTTTGAAACCACCCAATAGAAGAAGACCATTATATTCAACTACAATACATAATCTTAGTTGCAAATATACATTTACATTAAAGATTCATATAAAATGCATGCTCACAAGTAGACACATGTAAGTTCACGCTTACAAATGCTGCATGTGTACCCACTCATAATTTAAAATCCAAATCTAAAATGAACAACCCAGTAACTTTTACTTTACGCCAACTTGAAATGGATGGTATTCAGCTCCTGAGTGGCTTGACACTCATTTCTTATGAAGGCTGAGTAAGCCTTGCCGGTATTTTATTTTGGGTTAGAAATAAACACTGAAACGAGAAATAATTTCTGACAACTTCAGTGGGATTCTAACTCGAGATCTCGGCATGGAATGCAGTTACTCTACCAACTAAGCTATAGACCGGACTTTTTACAAATATGGTGGATCGATATCGGTTTGGTTAGGAGTAAGCAACCTGCGGCTCACCAGCCACATGCGGCTCTTTGGGTGTGAAGTTACGGCTCTTTAGCTTCATACGCAAATATAAAAAAAACACAGAATTATACTTCTGATCGAAAAAAACTAAATAGTTCTGAATCGATTAACGATCTCTCCGCTACTTGTACTCGCTTTTCACCCCCCACCCTCCCCCCGCCCCATCGACGCTATTTATTGTTGGAAAAAAAACATTTGTGGCTCTTTACAAATCCAAATCTAAAATAAGATATGTATCATTTGAGATTCACATCAAATGCATTCCCATTAGCAGACACGCATAATTTCGCGCTCACACATACCGCATGTAGAACTACAATATAAAAGCCCAATCTTAAATGAACATAAGCCATGCAACTCTTGCCGACCTTCCCTGAAACAGGGGCGACATTGGCAAAGTGAACCAATTTTTACAGTATGGGTGGTCAGCCTCATACCAACCTATAAGTCAAGGAAAAACTTTGAAATTTGTAAATAGTAATTTTTGGCTCTTCCGACTCAAAAGGTTGCCGACCCCTGGCCTAGACAAAAGTTCCAAATTAAAAAATGTTATTCAAGTATTCCAAGTTGAATTTTAGAAATGTAAGAAAGCTTTTATATCCCGCACTTATAAAAAATACGATAAACGAAAGTTCGTAGGTCACAACTAGAAGACCATATTGAAATATATTATTATTATTAAAACCTTTTATTGAAACATACTTTTAATTAAAATATACATAATATAGTTGTTTTTTCAAAAAATGCATTTCTGTAAAATTATATACTCACCACAAATTTAAAGATCGTTTTTTTCTCGGCGGTTAAACGTCTTTCTTCTATGTGACAATGGTCCAAAGCAACCAAAATAAACAAAATGTTTGCCTTTTATCTAACCCGGCCGTGCGACTTACAATTTTGTTGTCAATAGAAAATGTTCCGTGTGCACTACCTAAAACTTTCACTTATTGAAATAATGAATAGAGCACATTTTAAATGTGGGGAAAAAATGTGAATTCACTTGGCCGGGATAAAGACAGGACAGGGAGTCAAAAATTCAACATAAATTAAACACTTTTATGGAGATAGTTGAAAAAACACTTAAGTGCATCATATTGTATGAAGCATTTTCCCCAACTGCATACGTTTCACAGTGCGGTTACATTGAAAAATATTCCTGATTGTTTGGAATACATTTATTTCTTCACTTTGCTCAAAGAGTATAGTGAATTTTATAGATTAGTTCTTTAATTGTATGATTATAAAATTTAATTTATTGTTTATATTCTTTTCTTGTATAGGTCAATATGCATCTGACCAACTATAAATAGAAAATGGTTCACTCTGCCAATGTCACCCCTGTTTCAGGGAAGGTCAGCAAAGAGTTGCAGGGTGTATGTTCATTTGAGATTTGGGTTTTTATGTTGTAGGTTCACACGCAGAATGTGCAAGTGTGAACTTATACGTGTCTGCTTGTGGGCATGCACTTAATGTGAATTCTAAATGTAACAATTATATCCATGCAACTTAGAATAGATTAGATGAGTGACGTTACATAGCCGATTTGTTTATCTTAAATATAAATGGAGCACCGCAATCGATTTTCCCCATGCTTGGCTCTGCTGCTTAACAGTTGTACCTAGACCTTTCTTTTTAGAAAACGTGAAGATTAACCTAGAGATAAATTGTGTGAAGCTTGATTCCGATTAGCACACTTTTTTTTTTGATCCTGTTGTTTCCTCTTTTATCTGTAGAAAAAAATTGATACCACATGCCCAAATGGCGTAGTGAAACACGCCGGGTACTGCTAGTTTACTATATAGTTTGAAATGACACTGTATAAACTGCATTTAACATAGCAGCCACTGTCAACTGTATAAGCTTCACAAAATATATTTTTTCAGTGAAAAATATACGTATACGTTAGCAAATAATAATTAATTTCTTAGTTATAAGTGACGAAGATTTTTTTAAGTGAATGTTGGTTTTTTTTCAGTTTTCTTCAAGAACAATCAATATCTTTTTACAAATTATAATTAACTTCTTTGATAGGTTATCAAACTTGTCGAATATTAGACGAATATAGGCCAACGTTTTCAGGAGGCACTGACGACTGTGAATGATTGACGAGAATTATGTCAGCTCTCCCATAACGGTTCGTCTAATATCCGATAAGTTTAATAACCTAACAGTGAAGTTGATTGTAATTTGTAAATGTGTCAAACGACCGTAATTCCAGTTAAAACCTAACAAGGTGTGTTTTAGTTCAACGATAGTATTATTGGTATAATATTGTAAATTTTAAACCTTACGGCCTTATTCATTAGATTGGTTGAACCCAAAAGCAGAGTTAAACTAGCTTATTAGTATGGGATAAACTGACTTTATACTGGTTTAACAATTTAAATCATCATCAAGTAAGTACACGAAAAACAAAACAAATAGACTTAATTGTTTTAAATCTGCATTAGATGTTATTGTAAGAACAATACTCGGAATACTTCATGTTAAAAGTATAAACGAGAGACATAACCACATTTGAAGAGATTTTCTCTGCTTACATATTACTTACATATTCACTTGTTTCTGTCAAATCACTAGGAAGCGTTTTTTTCCAACAAGAATTAAAGTTTTATAATTCGGCAATGGGGTCAACAAAATTAACATAAATCCACTCTAAATTGAGGAACATAAGGTGTTTGTGATTATTGGCCATAAATTATAACAAAAAATCTCTTATTTGTGGAAAAAATTGAAATGTAAAATTGGCCGTGAGTGCTACACAGTTTTTCAAGATTAATTATTTCGGGAATTACATTGTACACGCAGCCTTCGTCCAAATTCGACAACTGAAAGTGACATTTATGGATGGATGAGAGGTTTTTAAAAAGACAATAATTTCGATAAATTTTTTAAAGAAACATTTTTGAAACATAACCTACAACTTTTTTTGAAAAATTTGGAACAAGAACAAAATTATTGGAAAGAAGAAATAAAAAATAAATTAAAAAATCAAAATTGTATACCTACCTACCTACCTGTAATACCTACCTAACAACATGGCAGAAGACGTGAAATGGACAATTTACACTTTTTTATGGACAATATATTTTCTGTTTTAATTTTATGTTTTATAGCTGTATTTTTTTTTATTTGTATTTTTAAACTCACTTTAGTTCTTAACATTTTGTTTTGTAGCAATGGCCACCAACAATAATTTTAAATCTGTACATTGTGGAAATGCCACCACTAATTTTCATAGAAAGAATGAATGGGTTTTCGGGACATGGAATGTAAGGAAGATGAATGATTGCAAGGAGAAAGAAATTATGAATGTAATGAAAGAGAAACGAATAAAAGTAATGGGTGTGACAGAAACAAAAATGAAAGGGAATGGTGAGAAAGTATTAGCGAATGGTGAATTGTATATTTGGTCAGGTGTGGAAGATGGGAATGAAAGGCAGGGTGTAGGTGTGATTGTGAGTGAGTGTGTGAAGGGATGCATAGCGGGTTACCGAAGAATTTCTCCCAGGATTTTGGTTGTTAAATTCAAAATTAACAGTTTGAAACTTTTCTTGGTGACCTGTTATGCTCCTGTTGATTCAGAGTGTATGGAGGTGAGAATGAGTTTTTGGAATGAGCTGAATGCGGTTGTGCATGAAAGGAAGAAGAATGAAAACATTGTAATTTTAGGTGATATGAATGGATGGATAGGTGCGCAGAGGGATGAATGTTTGAAAATTATTGGTCCTGGTGGGAGAGGTGTAGTCAATGATAATGGGCGACATCTGATTGCTTTGTGTGCGGAGCACAGTCTTTTTGCATCGAATACTTGGTTTCGGCATAAGGATGTGCATCTGTACACAAGGCAGATTGTGGGAAGTCGCACAATCATTGACTACATCTGTGTGGATGAAAGACTGAGAGGAGCCGTAAGAGATAGCCGTGTCTACCGCGGGCCTGAAATAGGCAGTGATCACTATCTCTTATGTGCTAAAATAATGCTTGGTGAAGTAAGAAAGAAGAAACGCAAGAAGCAAGTAAGAATGACTAGAATAAAAGTAGAAAGGCTGAATGAAGAAAATGTGAAAGAGAAGTATGTATCAGAGCTCCACAAAATTTTAAGTGTAAATGAACTTGAGAAGAATGTGTGTGGAAAAGATATAGAAAGCATGTGGAAAGATCTGAAGGAAGGAATGATTGAATGTGCTAAAAAAGTATGTGGGGTAACGAAAGGTGGAAAATTGAAAGGAGATGCCTGGTGGAATGATAGAGTGAAAGAAGCTGTGAAAGTTAAGAAAAAGTGTTATGAAAATTGGCTGAATGATAGAAATGATAGAAAGCTAGAAGACGAATATAAGATAGCTAAGAGAATGGCAAAGACTATAATTTATGAAAGCAAGATGAATGAACAAAGAAAGATTGATGAAAGGATTAACAAAAGTTTCACCGACAGTAAGAAGGAATTTTGGAGGTGGATCAATGCGGATAGAAATAAATCTTCTGCATTGACCACTCCGGGAGTCAAAAGTGCTGCCGGTGAGATGGTATGGGAGAATGAAGAAGTATGCAAGAGATGGAAGAACTATTTTCAAGAAATTTTTGGCCAGGGTGAAAGAAGAATTTATGAACAGACAGATGAAGAGAATGAATTGAAGATTTTGAAAGAAGAAATGAAAGTGTCTATTTCACGTCTGAAGAATGGGAAGTCTGCTGGGTTTGATGGTATAAATGGTGAAATGTTGAAAGCAGGAGGTGAATGTGTGATAGATTGGATGTTTGAATTATGTAAGCTTTGTGTGAATGCAGGAGTAGTACCGATGGATTGGAGGAAGGCAGTCATTGTTCCCATTTACAAAGGTAAAGGGGACAAAAAAGACTGTCAGAACTTCAGACCAATCAGTCTACTCAGTATACCAGGAAAAGTCTTCTGTAAGGTGATTATAAAAAATGTGATTCTGACTACTAGTAAAAGGGTTTCCGATATACAGTCCGGCTTTATGGCCGGTAGAGGCTGTGTTGATCAGATTTTTACTCTACGACAACTTGTTGAAAAACAATTGTCGGTGAGGGGGAAACTATTCACGGCCTTTGTGGATCTGGAAAAGGCTTTTGACTCAGTGGACAGAGGTATGTTGTGGGATGTTTTGAAAGCATACGGAGTGAATGGAGCTCTACTCAATGCGGTGCATGCGAACTATGAGAATAGTATGGCCTGCATTCGTATTGATGGTGAGTATAGTGAATGGTTTGAAGTTTTTAAGGGTGTAAGGCAAGGATGTGTGATGAGCCCATGGCTATTTAACATAGTCATGGACAAGTGTGTTCGAGATGCTAGACTTGATGATTGTGGATTAATGATAGGAGAGAGCAAAGTAAGCGTTCTACTGTATGCGGATGATGCAGTCCTTGTATCTGATTCAGCAGTGGAATTGCAAATGATGCTCTCTAGATTGAACGAAGCTTTGAAAGGTAATAATTTGAAGTTGAATGCAAGAAAGACGAAAGTTTTGATTTTTGAAAGAGATGATGAAAATATGAATTATGAATTCAAAATTAATGGAATGAATGTTGATGTTGTAAATGAGTTTGTATATTTGGGAAGTAAGTTTGAAAAAGATGGAAGAATGGCCGGTGAATTTGAAAGAAGAATAATGAAAGGCAGATGTGTACTGGGTGCGACCGCTTGCATCGCCAGGAACCAAAATCTCTCAAAAAATGTTAGATTGGCGGTGCACGGTGGTATACTAGTGCCAACCTTGATGTATGGAAGTGAAGCCTGGACGGTAAGTGAAAGGGAAATTAGTAAAGTCCATACAGTAGAAATGGACTATCTAAGAAGTATGATTGGGAAAAAACGAAGTGACAGGGTGAGGAATGATTTTGTAAGAGAAGAATGTGGTGTAAGGGAAAGTGTGAAAGTGAAGATTAAAAGAAGTATGTTAAGATGGTTCGGGCATTTGGAGAGAATGAGTGATGAAAGATTGACGAAGAAAGTATATGTTGCTAGAATAGATGGATGTCGTGGTAGAGGAAGACCGAGAAAAGTATGGAAGGATCAAATCTCTGAAATAGCGAATGAATGGGATATCCAGAGTCATAATAAAAGGAGGACTTGTATGAAAAAGGTTATGACTCTGGATGAAATGAAAGAAGTATGCAAGGACAGGAAGAAGTGGCGGCTAATCTGCAATGTTGATTTCTAATGTTGGTGTATTCATTTGCTACATTTTTTGCATAGGAAATTTTCGACTTTTTGTGTATAGATTTCTTTGTAAGGTTTTGTTCTTTTTTATATTTAAATGTAATTTATTATTCATATTCCTTGACTTATAGGTTGGTATGAGGCTGACCACCCATACTGTAAAAAATGGTTCACTTTGCCAATGTCACCCCTGTTTCAGGGAAGGTCGGCAAAAGTTGTGGGGCTTATGTTCATTTGAGGTTTGGATTTTATTTGTAAGTACACATTCAGCATTTGTAAGCGCGAACTACACTTGTTGGTTTGTGGGCATACATCTGAGAGCTTTAAATGAATATATCCTTGCAACTTAGATTATAGATTATATTATTATTATAGATTACATATTAATGTTAATCCTTAGGCAGAGCTTCCGTACGAGGAATGATCCTGCTTTAGCGGGTAACCGACAGTAAGCGGCTCTACCTGCAATATTCATAAGCGATGTACACACAAACTTGAACAGGGATTTATTCCTCAAAGAAGGGAATATCATTATCCATCGTACATGAGAAGTGATATTGTGAAAAATGGGGCATACTGTAACTGTAACTGTAGCTCTGTCGCCACTCCGCTAAGGTTGGCCAGAGCCTCTGCAGATTTGCCTCATTTTCCCCTATCCTTGCATGCCTCTTTCAATTTTTGGAATGATTTAACAGTTTCTGTGCTCCCTTCCCAACTTAATCCAGTTTAATTCAAAACCAACATCAATAACCACTTCCTTGCAGCGCCGTCCGACATTGCGAAAACCCACCTCATACCCATTCCGTTTATACACTTCCATCCGGGGAAGCGTATCACAGAACGCTCATGAAATGCTTTATTTTTTTTTGAAGCGGAAGACCGTCCGACAAAAGCAAAAACTCAAGCAACACCTCTGCAGCACCCTTCCAGGGTGACATAGACCCCCAAGACTTTCAAGAATTGGGGAACCTTCCGCACAGGATTCCTTAAAAAAAAAAATATTCGTATCCATCCCATTTTTTTAAACATTTTCTTCTCTTACATTCGCTCTGTACATCCCATTCTTTCACAATTTCACCAATCTGATCCAGCCATACTTTTCGGTCTCTCTCTCGGTCTTTCTATTCCTCTTTTTCCTTTTGCATTTCTCCGGTATATACACTGTAAAAATACAAATAAAAACAACGGATTTCTTTACGAGTTGATTTATTTCCTCACGCGCTTTCAGTTTTATCACCCCATCATCACACCAAACAAATCTAAAAACTACATACATTAATTGAGGAGAAAGTTTTTGATGGCTTTAATTTTAGATTGCTCCCTATGGTTCTATACGACTCCCATATGAGATGTAAAAATCTGAAAAAAAACAAAAATAAAAAATGTACGCTGTTTATTCTCACTTACGGCAATCATAAACGGAGAAAGTGCTTTCTTTCTACGTCATGGAAAGCATAATTCCCATACTTGCGCAATAAAATAAACAAGCGAACATAAATGTGTCAGATGTGTAAAAAGAATCGCTTTTTACTTGAAATAACGCCATTCATTCCAACAATTTTTATTTGCCAAAAAAAATACAGACAATTCTCTAAGGAAACATATTGGACGCTTAGTTTTAGTGTTTTACATTTAACAAAAAAAACATTTTTATTTTATCATCAAGAATTTATGGATGTCGTGATAGAGGAAGACCTAGAACGCTATGGATGGACCAAATTCCTTAAATAGTGAATATCCCACTGAAATATGTAACTAAGGCCCACTATCGCGTTGACAGAAAAAAAAGTATATGAAATCAAAATCACTCACTAGGTGTGCTGTTGTATCTTTTATATATTTTATTTTATTTTAGCGATGCTTCTTACTAGGTTTACTGTTAGCAAAACAGCCCTAGGGGAGATGAACGATAAAAAAGGGAAATATTCACCCCTAGCAGCTTACCAAATAATGCATACGTGGCTTAAAATTCAAAGACGTTTGTAATCTCGCATCGAAAAAAAATACACTTTCTTAGCGCTGCTACAAGTGATCATTTTTAAGCTTCATTTTGGCGTGTTTAGGTGTAAATGTGAATGCTGTTTTTCTAGTTAACGTCATTATCACATTCCACATTTTTTTGCATCAACTCTTTTAGTACTATTAATCTATTTTCTTTTAGAAGCATAGACACGTTTCTAACCTAGAAAAACCCTAAAAACTCTTTGCAAGCTTGATCGTAGCTAAAGAAAGTTCCGATTAGAAAAGCTTGACCCAGTTCCCATAGGCTTGGATGGATCTTTGTTAACTGGTATGGTGATCACATGATTTTTTCAACCCTGCAAGAAGAATCAATGAAAAGTAAATGATAATTGTGTCTACTTCCGCCGGAAATTGAACCCACAGCCTTTCGATTAGGAGTGCGCAACGTTTAACATTAGACTACAGACCAGGATACTAGATCAAAATATTTATGTTTGTAATGAGTATTAAACGAATATTAACGAAATAAAACTTTTTAGAGTTTTTGTATTTACATGGTGAAAATTACTTTTTCAGAGAAAATACATTTTGTTTTATATAAAAATATAGTTTTTATTTTCACAAATGACGGTTGTCAAGAAGACAATGACGGTAGTCAATCTTGAGATTATTCTAAATACTCAATTGTTACAATGAAAAATAAAAATAACCTCCTCATATTATTTTATTGTTTAAGGTTAACTGGACTGTTATTTAATGTATTTGTTGGAAGTTTCATTGTCTCACAATTTTAATAATTTTTTGACATCTTGAGTGTCATGGGAGAATGGCATTCAAGAATGACCGTATGCGGTGAACATAACAGCACCTGACATATCAAAAGGCAAATATTATTCACCCTTATCGGCTTTAATAACTTATTTAGCGTAAAATACAGCTGTTTGGGGTTGTGGGCAAACACAAGGCTGGGTAAACATTGTAAAGCCACGCTCCTGAGGTGACTGTTTGTTTTCTTGCCAACGTTTTTGTGTTTGTGTTGTCAGAGCGTTTTGTTAACCTTATTCCAAGCTAGCACCGCTTTTTGATCAAAATTGTGTACCTACGCTTCGATAATTTGTATAACAAAGAAACTATTTTTAACACAATTTTCAAAAAAACAGTTAAAATTGAAACTTACATTTAGAAACATTAAATATGTATCCTTTTTATTATTAAGTTTATATCGATATACATATGATATATGAAGCTAACATTGTTTTCTCAGATAAATGCACCCTTTCCCCTGTTTTCTACGAGAGAAAATACTACTAAAGTGTGAAAATTCTGTAGTTTATTAGTTTGCCATAAGTATTTTCTTATAATTTACGTAGTTCACTTCTATGAGAAGTTTCACGCAATACAATGTTTCATCCACGATTTTTTTAATGAGTGAATGAACACTTATTCAGATTTCTTTAAGGTGACGATATTTAAGATATCTGTGTTATTTTGATTACTGAATATGAGTCTGACCTTCTCTACTGTAAAAACTTAGTTCACTTTTGCAAATGCCATCCCTTTTTCAGAGAAAAGCAGTGGAAGTTGCAAGGTGACTACTTAGTTAACGTCAACGACGTTACCATGTTGAAAGCACCGGTTCCCATAGATCACCGAAGTTAAGCAACATTGGGCGCGGATGGGTTAGCGCTCAGGTACATCGCGTGTCGTTGGCATCTTGGACCGGTCCGTAGTCCGAAGTGGCAACACTTCGGACTCGTAAATGAAAGGTTGTGGATTCGGATCGCGGCGGAGCACAGAAATATACCATTTATATTTCGAATGTGCTCTTCGCTGAGTTGAAAAATTCATATTCAAATTAAAAAAAAACAAAAAAAACACAAATTCATTTTTAAAATAAACCTTTACCAAAGACCGGTCACTGAAAGGCCCATCCAACCTTACAACAACTGGGTCTTGCTTGAGAATTGGCGCTTTCTACAGCGACGACCAAGCTCGCAGAGGGCTCTTGAGGTGTGATACACACAAAAACAGCGCACACCAAATAAATCATTCTAATATTATTATTTATTACTGTGATCTGCGATGAAGCAGATCCAGGAGGTGAGAAGTTTTGGAGAAATCATGTCTCCAGAATAAATCAGAAAAGCCGTTGTAGCCAATGAGATACCAATAGATCAGCGCCCAGCTGCAAGAACTCTTAAAAAATAGAAAGATAGCTAGAAATCAGTGATAACCAATATTGCAGAGTTCAAAGAGCGTGATTCCCACAAAAACAGCATTTTACTTATTTCAGTAGTTCAGGCTAACAAATTTAAGCTTTAGCAGTCACAAACACAAGACGAGATAGATTAAACATCAAATGTTTTTAAGCTATTTCTAACATTCTAAAGCGAGCATCTCTTAAAATTCACATAAGCAATAATTGTTACTCACTCTAAGCCAAGTTGGTAGAATCAGTTTTCATCTCATTTCAAAGTTTGATTTTAATTAAAGAAGGTTTAAGCCCACCACAGCAGTGACGCAATATTTTAAGCCGTGAGCACCTCGCCTTAAATCAAAGGGCCAGTTGAGAGTAATTACCCAAATTGTTGAAACTTGCACAATCTCTTGAGAAGTCTGTGTAATTAAGGGCTCGGCATTCCCTTAACATAATCTCCTGTACACTAGCATATTGTATTATTTCCATGTATGCACCAACTCGCACAACGGAAAGTTTGTGATCAGACAGGCATCCAGTGGATGATCATTTTGAATATAGCCTTGTGCCCTGGGTTAGAAGTCTCATCACCACGGTGATTCTTATCTACCGAATATCGGTAATATTTGTATCTATAATCTAAGTTGTAAAGATATATTAACATTTAAAGCTCATATCAAATGCATGCCCACAAACAAACACGTGTAGTTTGCGCTTACAAATGCTGAATGTCTACTTACAAATAAAATCCAAAACTCAAATAAACATAAACCCTACAACTTTTGCCGACCTTCCGTGACACAGGGGTGACATTGGCAAAGTGAACCATTTTTTACAGTATGGATGGTATGAAGACTAATTAGCTGTTCACTTGCGGCCATCTTGGATTGACAGGTCTTCATACAAATATTACCGATATTTGGTAGGTAAGAATTACCGTTGTTATGAGACTGTAAAAAAGATTACGTTTTTCAAATACCTCCTCCTCTCGTCACAACAAGGGCAACTCGTAGAACGGCTCACATTAAACCATTTGCAGTCGATTTCAAAACTATGAGAATTTGGTGTTTTCACAACTCATTCCTCTGCCAAACTGCCCGCTTATGGAATGAGTTACCGGTATCTGTGTTTCCATCCCAATTTAACCTTGCCCTTTTCAAATCTATATCAATCGCCATTTTCTCTCAGTGTCTCAAAACAAAGCAACGCCACACACACCACAGCACTGCGCAGCTAACGGCCCTACAACCGGACATGGACAACTACCATATCACCAACACCTCTGCGGCACTATAACAAGTGTCATAGACCCTTAGAGTCTCTCGAATCTAGGGAGTCTCCCGCATAGGCTTTCTTAGAAAAAAAAAAAAAGTTTCAGACCTATGTTATTGGCTATGGAAAAAAATTAAGGTGTTAAACGGACTGAATCTAAAAAAATCTTTCTCTTTATATAATCGTATGATCTATTTAGACCTGATTTTATTCCAATTATTGGTAGATTGCTTCAGGTGTTTACTTACTTAATTTCGTAATATTTACAAAAGCGTTAAAAGAGGAAGCGTTTTTTTCCAACAAGAATTAAAGTTTTATAATTCGGCAATGGGGTCAACAAAATTAACATAAATCCACTCTAAATTGAGGAACATAAGGTGTTTGTGATTATTGGCCATAAATTATAACAAAAAATCTCTTATTTGTGGAAAAAATTGAAATGTAAAATTGGCCGTGAGTGCTACACAGTTTTTCAAGATATATTATTTCGGGAATTACATTGTACACGCAGCCTTCGTCCAAATTCGACAGCTGAAATTGACATTTATGGATGGATGGGAGGTTTTTAAAAAGACAATAATTACGATAAATTTTTTAAAGAAACATTTTTGAAACATAACCTACAACTTTTTTTGAAAAATTTGGAACAAGAACAAAATTATTGGAAAGAAGAAATAAAAAATAAATTAAAAAATCAAAATTGTATACCTACCTACCTACCTGTAATACCTACCTAACAACATGGCAGAAGACGTGAAATGGACAATTTACACTTTTATATGGACAATATTTTTTTTTTGTTTTAATTTTATGTTTTATAGCTGTATTTTTTTATTTGTATTTTTAAACTCACTTTAGTTCTTAACATTTTGTTTTGTAGCAATGGCCACCAACAATAATTTTAAATCTCTACATTGTGGAAATGCCACCACTAATTTTCATAGAAAGAATGAATGGGTTTTCGGGACATGGAATGTAAGGAAGATGAATGATTGCAAGGAGAAAGAAATTATGAATGTAATGAAAGAGAAACGAATAAAAGTAATGGGTGTGACAGAAACAAAAATGAAAGGGAATGGTGAGAAAGTATTAGCGAATGGTGAATTGTATATTTGGTCAGGTGTGGAAAATAGGAATGAAAAGCAGGGTGTAGGTGTGATTGTGAGTGAGTGTGTGAAGGGATGCATAGCGGGTTACCGAAGAATTTCTCCCAGGATTTTGGTTGTTAAATTCAAAATTAACAGTTTGAAACTTTTCTTGGTGACCTGTTATGCTCCTGTTGATTCAGAGTGTATGGAGGTGAGAATGAGTTTTTGGAATGAGCTGAATGCGGTTGTGCATGAAAGGAAGAAGAATGAAAACATTGTAATTTTAGGTGATATGAATGGATGGATAGGTGCGCAGAGGGATGAATGTTTGAAAATTATTGGTCCTGGTGGGAGAGGTGTAGTCAATGATAATGGGCGACATCTGATTGCTTTGTGTGCGGAGCACAGTCTTTTTGCATCGAATACTTGGTTTCGGCATAAGGATGTGCATCTGTACACGAGGCAGATTGTGGGAAGTCGCACAATCATTGACTACATCTGTGTGGATGAAAGACTGAGAGGAGCCGTAAGAGATAGCCGTGTCTACCGCGGGCCTGAAATAGGCAGTGATCACTATCTCTTATGTGCTAAAATAATGCTTGGTGAAGTAAGAAAGAAGAAACGCAAGAAGCAAGTAAGAATGACAAGAATAAAAGTAGAAAGGCTGAATGAAGAAAATGTGAAAGAGAAGTATGTATCAGAGCTCCACAAAATTTTAAGTGTAAATGAACTTGAGAAGAATGTGTGTGGAAAAGATATTGAAAGCATGTGGAAAGATCTGAAGGAAGGAATGATTGAATGTGCTAAAAAAGTATGTGGGGTAACGAAAGGTGGAAAATTGAAAGGAGATGCCTGGTGGAATGATAGAGTGAAAGAAGCTGTGAAAGTTAAGAAAAAGTGTTATGAAAATTGGCTGAATGATAGAAATGATAGAAAGCTAGAAGACGAATATAAGATAGCTAAGAGAATGGCAAAGACTATAATTTATAAAAGCAAGATGAATGAACAAAGAAAGATTGATGAAAGGATTAACAAAAGTTTCACCGACAGTAAGAAGGAATTTTGGAGGTGGATCAATGCGGATAGAAATAAATCTTCTGCATTGACCACTCCGGGAGTCAAAAGTGCTGCCGGTGAGATGGTATGGGAGAATGAAGAAGTATGCAAGAGATGGAAGAACTATTTTCAAGAAATTTTTGGCCAGGGTGAAACAAGAATTTATGAAAAGACAGATGAAGAGAATGAATTGAAGATTTTGAAAGAAGAAATGAAAGTGTCTATTTCACGTCTGAAGAATGGGAAGTCTGCTGGGTTTGATGGTATAAATGGTGAAATGTTGAAAGCAGGAGGTGAATGTGTGATAAATTGGATGTTTGAATTATGTAAGCTTTGTGTGAATGCAGGAGTAGTACCGAAGGATTGGAGGAAGGCAGTCATTGTTCCCATTTACAAAGGTAAAGGGGACAAAAAAGACTGTCAGAACTTCAGACCAATCAGTCTACTCAGTATACCAGGAAAAGTCTACTGTAAGGTGATTATAAAAAATGTGATTCTGACTACTAGCAAAAGGGTTTCCGATATACAGTCCGGCTTTATGGCCGGTAGAGGCTGTGTTGATCAGATTTTCACTCTACGACAACTTGTTGAAAAACAATTGTCGGTGAGGGGGAAACTATTCACGGCCTTTGTGGATCTGGAAAAGGCTTTTGACTCAGTGGACAGAGGTATGTTGTGGGATGTTTTGAAAGCATACGGAGTGAATGGAGCTCTACTCAATGCGGTGCATGCGAACTATGAGAATAGTATGGCCTGCATTCGTATTGATGGTGAGTATAGTGAATGGTTTGAAGTTTTTAAGGGTGTAAGGCAAGGATGTGTGATGAGCCCATGGCTATTTAACATAGTCATGGACAAGTGTGTTCGAGATACTAGACTTGATGATTGTGGATTAATGATAGGAGAGAGCAAAGTAAGCGTTCTACTGTATGCGGATGATGCAGTCCTTGTATCTGATTCAGCAGTGGAATTGCAAATGATGCTCTCTAGATTGAACGAAGCTTTGAAAGGTAATAATTTGAAGTTGAATGCAAGAAAGACGAAAGTTTTGATTTTTGAAAGAGATGATGAAAATATGAATTATGAATTTAAAATTAATGGAATGAATGTTGATGTTGTAAATGAGTTTGTATATTTGGGAAGTAAGTTTGAAAAAGATGGAAGAATGGCCGGTGAATTTGAAAGAAGAATAATGAAAGGCAGGTGTGTACTGGGTGCGACCGCTTGCATCGCCAGGAACCAAAATCTCACAAAAAATGTTAGATTGGCGGTGCACGGTGGTATACTAGTGCCAACCTTGATGTATGGAAGTGAAGCCTGGACGGTGAGTGAAAGGGAAATTAGTAAAGTCCATACAGTAGAAATGGACTATCTAAGAAGTATGATTGGGAAAAAACGAAGTGACAGGGTGAGGAATGATTTTGTAAGAGAAGAATGTGGTGTAAGGGAAAGTGTGAAAGTGAAGATTAAAAGAAGTATGTTAAGATGGTTCGGGCATTTGGAGGGAATGAGTGATGAAAGATTGACGAAGAAAGTATATGTTGCTAGAATAGATGGATGTCGTGGTAGAGGAAGACCGAGAAAAGTATGGAAGGATCAAATCTCTAAAATAGCGAATGAATGGGATATCCAGAGTCATAATAAAAGGAGGACTTGTATGAAAAAGGTTATGACTCTGGATGAAATGAAAGAAGTATGCAAGGACAGGAAGAAGTGGCGGCTAATCTGCAATGTTGATTTCTAATGTTGGTGTTTTCATTTGCTACATTTTTTGCATAGGAAATTTTTGACTTTTTTTGTATAGATTTCTTTGTAAGGTTTTGTTCTTTTTTATATTTAAATGTAATTTATTATTCATATTCCTTGACTTATAGGTTGGTATGAGGCTGACCACCCATACTGTAAAAAATGGTTCACTTTGCCAATGTCACCCCTGTTTCAGGGAAGGTCGGCAAAAGTTGTGGGGCTTATGTTCATTTGAGGTTTGGATTTTATTTGTAAGTACACATTCAGCATTTGTAAGCGCGAACTACACTTGTTGGTTTGTGGGCATACATCTGAGAGCTTTAAATGAATATATCCTTGCAACTTAGATTATAGATTATTATTACACATTACTTATGGACAACGTGTTGAATTGTTGAGAAAATGCCGTTATTTAAAAGCCTCGTGCAAACTTGATTTTCACAAGTGAGCTCCTTAACTTACACGTAAAAACATACACGTGTCTGTTTGTGGGCATGCATTTGATATGAGTTTTGAAAGGTAATATATCTTTCGCATTTAGATTATTGATTTTTATAGCTCGAATATTTCAAACAAGGCCCTAATGAACCTTTGTGAGCGGACTTTTGCTAAAGGCAAGTAAAATTTTCAACACAAGAAAGACTAAAGGTATACTGTTTTTTTTTTTTTGTGCTCCACCATGAATCAACCTCAAAACCGTCCTTTAAAGTTCGTAGTGTTAACCTATATTCGGTATATATATATTACGGATCTTGTAAGACTGCCATTTGAAAAGATAATGCGTGTTAATTTGAATCAACAACAAAAAATATTTCCTTTCAATTCAACCCTCCCCAGTAATATTTAATGTCATTCCTCAATAAATAATTTATTCATTTACTATGAACCACAAATATCTAAAACCCTCTCTGTCCGTTCTCTCGGCTCCATTATATCGTCCTCTCTTCTCCATGAGCCACTGTTTCTAGCACTTCAAGCACAAACCCCTACGTGACAACTCAACCGTAGAGTTTTTTCAAAAATCTACAGAAACTGAAACACCCCTAGAAGGGCTGTTTTGGATTTGATATATTTTTAAGTAAACGCTATGATTGAGTTTAAACGTAACGTTGGGATGTGGGGCCATGATTTGTTTCGGTACAAAAGGCACAACTAGAACTCTCCCCAAGTTTTGTGTAGCCTGAACCGCTGGAGGTTCTTTTGTTTCCAAAGTTTGCATCGCGAGGAAATTGTTCCTTTGTGTGACAAATAACTCTGGTCGCTCGTTCTTTCTTTTTTTTCTCCTCCCAACGGACATTTTATCCGGAAAACATTGACTTATATTGTACTGCGAGAGAAAGTTTGTACTAGAAGAATTGGCATATTAGTTGGATCGATAACGTATTGAGTGATTGAAAAAGCTTTTTACAAATGTGTCATTTAATTTCTATACATTTTTTTATTGTTGTAGTAATTATTGATAAATGAACGGAAAAAAATAATTTAAAAGAGCTTCAATAAGAGGAATAAGGTTAAAGGGAAAAAGTATAAATAAAATTCAGGTCAACACAATAACATTACAACAATAGCACCCACAACAATAACAAAATCATACACCAATACTCGACCAATTTTATGTGGTGCCCTACATAGGAGAGATCTATAATCTAAGTTGCTGCGATATATTTGCATTCACCGCTCATATTTAATGCATGTCCCCAATCAGGCAAATGCAACTTCGCGCTTACACATGCTTCATACGTACACACAAAATAAATCAAACCTCACATGAACACAAACTCCTGCCCAGTTCCCTGAAACCGTGGCAAATATTTTTTCAACTTAGGCGACAAAAAGGACTGCCAAAATTTCAGGCCCATCAGTCTTCTCAGTATAGCTGGTAAAGTATTGTGTAAGGTTCTCATAAAAAAAGTGAGACTGTCTACCGGTCATGAGGTTTCTGATATCCAGATTGGCTTTATGCCAGGAAGAGGGTGTGTAGACCAGATCTTCACTCTCAGACAGATTGTTGAAAAACATCTGGCTGTGGGTTGGAAGGTCTACACGGCTTTTGTGGATCTCGAGAAGGCTTTTGACTCGGTGGACAGAGGTATGATGTGGAAAGTACTCCTAAAGTACGGTGTGAACGGCAAGCTTTTGAATGGGATACGCGCCATCTATGAAAATAGTTTGGCATGTGTAAGAGTGGATGGTAAATGTAGCGAATGGTTTGATGTTTACAAGGGAGTACGACAGGGGTGTGTAATGAGTCCGTGGTTATTTAACATAATCATGGACAATTGTATGAAAGAAGCAGAAATTTCTCATTTTGGTGTGAAAGTGGGTGAGACGAAAGTTGGAGTTCTTCTCTATGCTGACGATGCCGTTGTGTTGGCTGATACAGCGGAGGAGCTCCATATGATTCTCACCAAAATGAATGATGTTTTTAGTAAGAACGGTTTAAAAGTGAATGCCAGTAAGACGAAAGTATTAGTGTTTGACAGGACTGAGGAATGCGAGGAAATTGAGATAAGACTGAATGAAACAAGAGTGGAGGTCGTGAAAGAATTTGATTATCTGGGAAGCAAGTTTGAGTCGAATGGGAAATTGACGAAAGAATTGGAAAAGCTCGCTAGTAGAGGAAGAAGTGTAATGGGAACGATTGGAAGAATTGCAAGAAATAGGAAATTTAAGAAGAATATGAGACTGGCGGTCCACAATGGCATATTGGTTCCGACATTAATGTATGGAAGTGAGGCGTGGACAGTTAATGAATGTGAACTGAGTAAAGTATGTACGGTTGAAATGGCTTACCTGAGAGCAATGGCTGGAAAGACACTGAATGATAGAGTACGTAATGATTGGGTGATGAACGAGTGTGGTATAAAAGAGAATATGAGAATGAGAGTACAAAAAAGTACGATGAGATGGTTCGGACATCTCGAAAGAATGGATGATGAACGACTAACGAAGAAAGTGTATAAAGGAAATGTCAGAGGAAAGCGCGGAAGGGGAAGGCCGAGGAAAGAATGGTTAGACCAAATAGGTGAGATTGCGAAAGAATGGAACCTGCAGAGTGAGAATAAGAGAAGAGTATGTATGAAAAAGGTGATGAATATTGAGGAAATGAAAGTGGTTTGTAAGGACAGAAAAAAGTGGAGGCGCATCTGCGGAGGTACCGGCCACCCCTAGTGGAACGGCGGCAGGATACAGTACAGTACAGTAGTCTATCTACATATAATCTAAGCTGCAAAGATAATATGTTAACATTTAAGGTTCATATTAAATGCATGCCCACAGACAGGCACATGTAGGTGTGCGCCTTCACATTCTGCATGTATGCATCCAAAAAAAAAATCACATCAACATAAACCTTGCAACTCCTACCGCCTTTCCCTGAAACCGGAGTGACATTGCCAAAAGTGAAACAAGTTGTACAGCACGGGGAGTCAGCTTCATACCAACCTATCAGTCAAGGAGTAGGGACGAGCAAATTTCGAAAAAAAAAATGTGCTCCACTGGGAATCGAGCTCACAACCTTCCGTTTACGAGTCTCTGGAATACAGACCAGCCCGGTAATATTGTATAATGTACACTGAAACAAGCATCTGAAAATGAAAACAAAACTGATTTTATTCTGAAACAACTGTCGGAGATATTCGAAGGACCTAATTTTAAATATTCATTAGTATTTTTAGTTAACAGCGTTTATTTTGACCTAGATTGCATTCGTTTGATATTTCAGTCAATATTTTGAAACTTGGACAGCGAAAATAACCGGCAAGATATTCTTCAAAGTATGAGATGTACATTTCGCTAGGTTGTAAATTTGGCTGTCTAGTCGGAATATTCGCAAACAACCATCCTTTGACTGAGAAAAATATTCGATACTCCAAGTGAAAAAGTCTACGATTCAACTCAAACATAGCGTTTACAAAATATGCATGGAAAAACGAACAGAGAATCTAGCGAGTATATTAGTTGTTCATATTTTTATGCGACTTTATGGAAGAGTTTTAACGTTTTTATTTATACTTGACGTATAAAACTCTAAGACGAATAGCTAGAGAAAACTTTTGAGAAACTTTTCCACGTGAATGTTGAAGATTTTATGCTTGAAAGTAGCTTGACTATGATACGAAAAAGTTTGAGAAGAATGTGTTTTGAAATTTTTGAGATTTTTTTGTGAAATGCATCTCAAAGAAATCAGAATTAGCACCTTCTACGATCGAAAATCTCAGTTATGTACAAAGATATATTAATCTTTAAGATTAATATTCAATGCATGCCCACAAGCACACAAATGCAATTTTTAGCTTACACAAAATGAAGGTGTAGTCGCTTAATAAAAAACCCAAATCTCAAATGGACTGAAAACGGGGTGGCATTGGCCAAAAACCAAGTTTTTTACAGCTAATTTTAAAAATAATCAGGATGAAGGAATTCTAGGTTGAATCGCTCTTAAATGGTACAGCATTAACCTTTTTTCTGTATTTTCATCACACAAAACTCACTTTAGGTGGCGGATGATCCACGGATTAAATGCCCCTGAATAACACACCATTTGCTATTGTACTTTACGAGGATTGTCTAAGAAATAAAGATACGAGTATCATTTGTTGTGAACTGCGACAAAGTACGCTCGGACGTAAAGAACTCAAAAGTTTTATAAATACAAGCACACCAAGTATAAAATATTTCGTTTGAACTCCTACGCAGCGCTTATTATACAATATATGGAAATGAAAACAGCGCCTCTAATGAGCGTATCGATTTCCGTTATGGTTTGCTTTGATTCTAAGCTTTTATAGTTAAGTTGAAGTTAATCAGCCAGAGTTCTTATGAAATTCAATAGAGAGAAGAAGCTAATTGCATTTTGTTTATTGACACTGGGATCAGCTACAAATAATAGAGCTAAAGACACCGCTACTAAGCTGTACGTATAGTGTAACTTCTTACCTCGTTTTTTCCGAAGGAGTAAGCGATAGATTTTAGTTTTGTTTTTTATTCTTTAAATTATTCGTTGGTATGATGCTGACCATTCATACAGTATTTTTTTTTAACTTTGCCAATTTCCCCCCAGTGCAGTGCGAATTGCGTAAGAGTTTCAGGGTATATGTTCATTTTAAGTTTGGATTAAAATTTGTAAGAACACATGCAGCATTTGTTAGCGCGAACTTGCACGTGCCTGTTGGTGGGCACGCATTTAATAATGTTTTGATTTAACTTGGAGTTCTTTTAATTAATTAGTTATTTTGCAGAATATTGGTTAAACAGTACTGTTTACTCTTCTCGCTCTAGCTTTGTCTTCGCGTCACAATGTTACAAGCGACTCTGGCTCCCCGCAGAATCTTTTTTCGTATATATATGTGCGGCAGAGACAATTTTTGCGTGCTCGAGATTATCCCACATACTTCTATGATGCATTTTTTTAAACACTTCCAGATTAGTCGAAACACACCAGCATGCTTACGCGCATGTACTACGTATCCATACTTCGTAACAATATGAATTTTATATGCTTATGTATCTTATCAACTTAGATTATTTATTATTATATGTAATCTTATGTAGGTCCTACTAAATTATTACAACATACACATGTACCCAACTCCAAACACATTTTACATAACAAGTCTATGTTCTACTCTGAACTATATTGTTAGGATTTGTTTATGCGAAGTATGTACAGATGTTTGTGTTTTCAAGGAGAGTTTGCGGTGGATGTTATTGTAGAATTGCAAAATTACGAGTCAATAAAGCTCATGCTTTACTGTCGAGAAATATAGGTCAGGTTATGCGAAATTCATGAACAAACATAAATTCCCGTTTATTGCTATAATATACTTCAGGATCTGATCACGTTCATAGCTCTGTGGGGTAAAATTTTCCTTAGATTGTCATAAGAAAAACTTGGGATTAATTGGGTTTTGACCGGCCCGTAGTCTAGTGGTAACGCTTCTGACTCGTAAATGGAAGTTTGTTGGTTTAAATCGCTGCAGAGCACAAAAATATATCATTTAATTTTCAAATATGCTCTTCGCTGGACTGAAAAATGCGCATAGCTTTACCAAAGACCAATCACCAATGGCCCATCCAGCCTTACAGCAATCGGGTCTTGCTTGAAAATTGGTGCTTTCTTAATCGACGTCCAAGCTAGCAAAGGGCTCTTGAGGTGTGATTCCTACAATAACAGCGCTCATCAGAAAAATCATACTTATGTTATTCTTGGGTTTTAATCCGAGCATGACATACCTACATTATTTCATGTTACATCGTTTTCTTTTAATACGAGTTCAAGAACCAAAAAAAAACAGCCTTGATGATATTGAGTTGATGCTAGTTTAAAAGCAAAGGCAACACAACACACTATATGACACAACGCAGCTAACAGCCCTGCTACAAAGGATGTGGATATCAACTACCACATCAGCAACACCCACACCTCTGCACTTCTACAATAAGTGACATGAGCCTCTATATTATCTAGGCCCTAGGGTAGCTCCCGCACAGGATTTGTTAAAAAAAGTATACATACATAATGTATGCAAAATGTAGAACTTACGCGTGTCTGCTTACAGGCAGATGTATTTAAACATATCTAAATTTAATAAATCCTCCCTTCTTAGTTTGTAGAACATAAAACAATTTTTACTTTCAACAATCCCGTGAAACTTTATTTGTAAGACATTATAAACACACACTGGCTTGTTTATAATGCCAACAGCCTCCCAACAGCAGTGATCGCAAATGTTCTGGGTAATTAATTTGCCAAACTTGTTTGTCTGCACAATGTAAAGTCGTAGCAACAACATTGCGTAGGCCTCTACGCCAAGGCACAATGTATAAAAGCCACTACATTGCGTAGGCCTCTACGCCAAGTCGAGTTACAAACATATCCGACTACAAGGTAAGTTCTACGAATTTGTGTCCAACTTGAGAATTGAGTTTGCAGCTTTACCGCTGGTGATGTTGGCGCGTAGAACCTATTTATTTTAATTAAAATTGATTTCAACCCAATACAAAAATATTGCATTGGCCTCTACGTCAGTGAAGCTTTGAACATTTAAGGCAAAACATGATATAATCAAAGAAGTTTGTAAAAATCAAAAGAATGAATTGAAAGGCATTTTAAAGACTTAGACCGGTCCGTAGTTCAGTGGTAACACTTCGGACTCTGAATGGAAGGTTGTGGGTTCGAATCCCGGCGGAGCACAAAAAATATACCATTTATGTTTTCAAATTTGCTCTTCACCGGGTTGAAAAATTCATACACCTTTACCAATGACCAGTCACCAATGGTCCATCCAGCCTTACAGCAACTGGGTCTTGCTTGAGAATTGGCGCTTTGTAGCGACGACGACCAAGCTCGTAAAAAGGCCGATAGCTCAACTGGTAGAATGGTTGCATTCCATACCGAGAGCAAGGGTTCGATCTCAAGGCTTACTCAGCCTTCATAAATGAGAACCAGCCCGCCCGGGAACTGGGAAACCCTCACTTCAACTGAAAGTGGTTGGTGTGAGGTCGGCCCCCTTACCCGTAAACATATATAGGTCCCGAATCGCCACATGCGACCCCTTTGGAGATAACGCAGGCAAGAAGTTATAGAATACTATATGTGTAGCTTAGTTGCGTTTAAAGCAAACACGAGTTACTTTTAAAGCAAATACCTAATAGCAGAGGGAATTGTTTGTTTTATTTGCCACTGATGTTTTAGGTTATTAGGTTATTTGGCTTTTAGGTATTTAACATTCCAGAAAATAGAAGGAGCTTAAAAAAACTAAAAAACTAAAACCGTTGAACCGATGCTCTTTCTGTATATATTTTTGTTGATTGACACAAAATCCACAAGGCGCCCAACGTTCTCAGCATCAAGTCCAAAAGATACCTAAAGGTCAAAAGTGCAATAGATGGACAGTGCTAACACAGATGTAGCCAAAACAGACATACGTAGCTGGAGAGCAAAGGCGATGGACAGGTGAGAATGGAGGAGAATTTTGGATTCAGCCAAAGCCAAAGCCCACCCAGGACTGCCAAGTTCATGATGATGATATGAAGCCTCTTCAGGGATAACGCAGTGAGAAGTTGCTCCAAATGTGTGGTTTAGTAGCTTCTTTTTACTCACGCTGCAATCGATGTATACATACATTTGGGACGGTTTGACCATGTTCTTAAAAATATTTTACTCACACACATTTCATACACTTACTTCAAAGCTTTCAAATAACCATTCGTATAATAACATGATTCCTAGAAGAAATTTTCAATGAATAAAATTTCAGCACTTTCCCATTCCCCCACCATGCTCTCTATTTCCCCAAAACGTGTTTCCCCATTAATATGTATGTAAATTCCAATCCATACCACGAGTGGATACGTTTCTTATAAATATTAATGCATACATATTTTTTTTAGAATAAATATTGTTTTTCTTAACCCTATGATGGTCGGCTTGGTCCGGCTGCGCCGTCAGACACACACTAATTTCAGGGACCGTGCTTTCCGATTTCAGGGCTCAATGGAGGGAACTGACTACCACCTAATGTAAATTAAGAAAGCTAAAGCGATTCTTGTCTTTGAAGGAGCACTAAAGGCGCATCTTTACAAAAATACTATCCATTATTGAAAAGGGCGCTTTAGGTGTGACCGATTTAAGTGGTAATCTGAAAAATCAAAACTAATTTGCATAAACTTGTGCTTTTGAAAATGGTGTTTTTTTTAAAAGAATGGAATCTTCTATAATCTATAATCTATAATCTAAGCTGCAAAGATATATATCATTTAAGATTCATATTAAACGCATACCCACAAGCAGACATGTATAAGTTCGCGCTAACACATACCGCATGTGGACCTACAATATGATAGCCCAATCTCAAATAAATATAAGCCCTGCAACTCTTGCCGACCTTCCCTGAAACAGGGGTGACATTGGCAAAGTGAACCATTTTTTACAGTATCTGTGGTTATGAGTTTCTCAAAAACGAATGCGAGAATGATATTTTCAAGAATTTTAAAAACGATATAACAAATGCGTCGTATGGAAGCAAAAACGGCAATGTAGGGTGTTTTAAATAACAAAGTCACGTATGGAGATGAAGTGAAAGCGATTTTATGTTGTTATATATATTTATCGATCGGTGTTATGGCCGAGGGGGCCATATTGTGTTAGGAATAGAACAACGTTGGTTCGATCCCCGCCTGGGTCATTTGACCATAACTTTGACCCTGGTTCAACAGATGATATTGGGTTATTATTAATTAATAACTCATTTAAATAAACAATAATGCATTATTAATTGATGATATTAATACCTGTTTCTGGCCAGGCAGAAAAGGTTGGTTAATTTCATTCCTCTCCACAAATCTATTTTTTTAACAAAAAATTGAAAAGTATTTAAACTAGATTTACCCTACAATTTTTGAAAACTAAATAAAATATTTAATTTCTACACATAAAAACCTCAAATCGCATATTTTTACAGATCCTTGCATTATTATTAGAATGTGCATTTTCATACTTATAAGAAAAAAAAATCACATTTCCTACGTTCCTTCATTTAAAATTTGGCTATAAAAACTCTTTTGAAACCTAGTTATGTATATCAATGATTGAGAAACGCCTGAATATCGTAGGGTTGAAAAGCATTTAAGCTTTTGAGCCTTGATGGGAATACAATAAGCTGTATTCCGAGTATATACGTGAATAAAACTGTACTGCGCAAGCAAGTCATCGAGTTTCTAAAAAATATTATGAAAATAGAACAGCGTCTCTATAACTTTTAAATTACATCTTAGAAATCTCGATAACTTCTTTACTTCGTTTAAAATTATACTCGAAGTATTTATGCTGAATAAATGGTAAATGCAAAAAAAAAACATCGCAAGAAGAAATGGAAATCTGTTTAAATATATTTTGTAAATGAATCCATTACGTAAGTAAATAAAAATATTTTCAGTCTTTGAAAAGGAATTGGCATATTTTGTTTCTTTTTATTCTGATTTATTCAAATTTGTGTTGAGTTTTCTGTAAATATTGAAATTTTGTTTTATTTTGTAACCATTTTTTCAATTACTCAAGAATATTAAAATGCTAAATTTGAATTTTCAAAATTTGAATTTTCGTTGGTATTAACAGACTTAGATTTTTGAACATAATTTTTCTTTTAACCAATAAGGAGTAAGCCAAGCATTTGTTTTGCGGAACCTATTTATTTTCGTAGATAAAAAACAGTCCTACATCATCTACTTCATTTAAAGAAGAGAGACTCTGGTCCCAAAGGAGTGTATTTTCATTGCTCACGGAGAAACATTTTACACTTCTTTTCAGGGAGAGTCAGAAAAAGCTACAGGATTCATTTGAAGTTTTGAGCATCTTTTGTATTTTCACATGCATCATGCTAAATAGCAAACATACACGTGCTTGCTTGTGTAATCGCATTAAAGAAGGAACACCAATACATGTATATATATAATTTATAATTAAAGAGCCCTGTTTTTTTTTTTTTTTAATCTGTCTTTTTGGTGAATAAAGGCTACCTTGCCATACACCAGACCATACCAGAGCCTTCCCAATGAGAAGCTTCAAGCTAACACTAGTACAACCATCCAAATACCTACGTCTAGAGACACACTCACACAAGTAAATAAAATACACGCAGACACGCAGACACGCAATCATATGTAAACATAGGCAGACATACAATCAAGTAACTTTTTTTTAAAGAAATCCTGGGCGAGAAACTCCCTAGATTTCAGAGACTGTAAAGGTCTATGACACTTATCGTAGTGCCGTTTACGTAGAGGTGATGTTTACGAGCTTGGTCGTCGCTACAAAGCGCCAATACTCAAACAAAGACCCAGTTGCTGTAAGGCTGGATGAACCTTTAGTGACCGGCCATTGGTAAAGGTTTTATGAATATTTCAACCACACACAGAAGAGCATATTTGAAAATATAAATGGTGTATTTTTTTGTACTCCACGGGGATTCAAACCCACAACCTTCCTTTTACGAGTCCAAAAGTGTTGCTCCTGGACTACGGACCGGTCAGATTTACATATACCTACAGTACAATTAAACATACACAGACATACAATCATACATTCATAACATTATTATTCAATCTACGAATAAGTCGGGATAAAACGGCTTACAAGTACAGAAATGCATCCAATTCCACCAGTAATTGAGGCTTTAGTTCCCGCGGCGCATTCTATTACATAGTCTCGCGTGTTTGGCGACACCTCGGGTGAGATATTTTTGCCACTCTGGATATGCAAATTCCCCCCCGTGTCGTTATTGGTTTCCCACCCCACCCCCTGTGGAATTCATTCCTTTGCCGCGTTGCAATGATATGCAACCTGATGCAGTAATATGCAGTGCGGCTGTGAATGCATAAGTTGCATATGAATGTGATAGTGAATACAAGTAGAAAATTATGATTGGAGTTTAAAAATGAAGTGAGAAATGTGCATTTGAAAAACAACAACAAAAACATTAAATCATTATGTATTTTCAGGCATGGATATATAGAACTGGATGAGCTAAGAAATCAATCCTTTGAGAATTAGAAATACGCTACCCCACTCATCACACAAAAATCCAAATTCAGTCTATCGGTAACCTTCCAACTGTGAACAGGTGTGTTACCTAATTGGAAAAAAAAATACATATAAATGCCAGACTGGGTATTTTCTAAACGTGCCAACAAATGAGAGTAAATGTGTTATAGACTGTAACTGTAACTGTAACTCTGTCGCCATTCCGCTAGGGGTGGCCAAAGCCTCTGCAGAGTTGCCTCGATTTTTTCCTATCCTTACATACCTCTTTCAATTCATTCATATCCATCACCTTTTTCATGCATTTTCTTCTTTTACGCTCACTTTGTATACCCCATTCTTTCACAATCTCCTCAATCTGATCACTCCATACTTTTCTCGGTCGTCCCTTCCCTCTTTTTCCTTTCACACTTTCTTTGTATACATACTTTGTCAGTCTATCATCATTCATTCTTTCCACATGCCCAAACCATCTCATCACATTCTTTTGTACCTTAGCATAACATAGAACATGGAATAATATTTCACTTTAATCACTATTCTACATGATAACGTTGATAAAATTTATTTTTCGTTTGTCGAAATATTTTGTTCGCAAAAGTGACAGCCATTTCTAGAACAAGTCAGGTTCAAATATATAGGTACTTGCTTCTTCAAGTATGTAACTTCTATGCTCGCGGTAATAGATACTTGTAGAAATCATCCCGTACACAATGAGGTGGGAACATTTTTGAATTCGAAATTTATTAGATATCTTCATACTTGCAAATTAAAAAATTAAACACTACTAACAAATCCGTGACCATAGTGATTTCATGTGTTTCCTTGGTGATTTGTAAATAGATTGAAGACGGAGTAGAAACACGTTGCTTACATATAAAATGAGAAAAGCATTTCATATGTCGTGAGCGAGACAGCATTATAAACAATGTATGGTGTCAAAGACGGTGAATCATGTTGATTGGTACTATATCACATGTACGACCCCTCCATTTAATACTTCCTCCATGTTTTCAGGTATATTATTTTATTTACGAAAAAATCATTTCTTAAAAGGATTCTTTAGGATCTACAAATACTGTTTGACAATCTCAAATTCATATTCACTCAAAGCAAAATACAAATGATAAAAATTGTTGCATTCTCAATCATAATTGTAGCCCTTGTTCGAGGGTGCATAATAACTTGTGCATGTAAGAATCAGTTCATCCTCAATCGTTAGTGCAGAAACGATGCTTCTTGAAGACGTTGGCTATGTCAGCAACGAAACATCAAGAATAATGTAAGTTTATCCATTACAGTACCCTTAGTACGAGTTGCAAAACTTGAGTAATGTCAAGTTTACGGCAATTATTAAAGAATGATTTCCCCCAAAATCTGCCGTTTTTGTTTGTTTGAGCTTGATTTTCTTCATCACTGTAACTCTTTTGCTGAGATCACAAAGTGTAAGAAACAAAAACGGTAGATTTTGGGAGAAATCACTTTTTAATATTTTCCGTAAACTTAATTTTTCTCAAGTTTTGCAACTCGTACTAAGAGTACAGTTAATAAACGAAAAGTAATTGATTTTTAAGGTATATGTTTTGTATCCTGCCGCCATTCCTCTAGGAGTGGCCGGTACCTCCACACAAGTGCCTCCACTTGACTCTGTCCTTGCATACTTCTTTCATCTCATCTAATTTCATCACTCTTTTCATGCATGCTCTTCTCTTGTTTCCACTCTGTAAATTCCATTCATTCGCAATCTCATTTATCTGATCAATCCATTGTTTCCTAGGTCTTCCCCTTCCACGCTTACCTATAACATTCCCTTTATACACTCTTTTTGTCAGTCGGTCTTCATTCATCCTTTCAATATGTCCAAACCATCGCATCACGCTTCTTTGAACTTATATGATTTTTCTTGTAAATGGAATTCTACATAGTTAGGGTATCGAACGACCCTAATGAAATTTGCAATATGTTTTCTTCGTATTTCTTGTCTGTTTTTGAATCGTCATCACAACTAACTTGCAGTCCCAATACCTCCTCTATAAATATGAATTTTAATTACCAAAACAATAATAACACATGTATTTCTGATTTGTTCCTATGTGAAGACGATGTAAGGGAAGCACTTAATCTTATTGATATAAAAAAAGGCGCTGGTCCGGACAAATTAAGTGCTTTTTTCCTTAAAATGACCTCTGATGCCCTGTTCAAACCTCTCACACTTATTTTCAACAAAAGTTTAGCTGAAGGATATATACCAAGCATATGGAAAACTGCTAACATAATACCCTTACATAAAGCAGGGCCGATGAATGACATCTCTAACTACAGACCTATATCTATCCTCTCTTGCATTGCTAAAATTTTTGAAAAGTTAGTACATGGAAAAATATATCCACTACTTAAACACTGTATTCCTGATAGTCAACACGGATTTGTCAGATCAAGATCCATAGTTTCGAATTTGTTACTGTATTCTAACTTTATTTTTGAGACATTTGACCAGGGCTCTTCTGTTGACAGCGTGTACACCGACTTCCGCAAAGCTTTTGATAAGGTTGATCACCTTATATTACTTAAAAAGCTTCACTTCAATGGAGTCCAGGGCAACCTATTCAGGTGGTTTTGTTCTTATCTTGATTCGAGATATCAAACTGTTACCCTTAATGGTTACGCCTCATCATTGTGTGCGATAAGCTCAGGCGTCCCACAGGGCTCCATATTAGGTCCTTTTTTGTTCACAATTTTCATATCTGATATCCATAAATGCGTTAAAAACAGCAATTTATTATTATTCGCAGATGATATGAAAATTTTTAAAAAAATCGATAATATTAACGACTGTCTATTACTGCAAGAAGACATAAATAGACTCAGTTTATACTGCTCGATTAACAAACTGTCACTTGCTCTTGAAAAATGTAAAATTATAACCTTCTCAAGGAAACGCATTCAAATCAATTACAATTATACAATTTCCAATCACACACTTGAAAGAGTATCTTGCATACGCGACCTTGGTGTGATTTTCGATTCCAAACTACTTTTTGACATGCATGTACATGCCGTCGTCAAGAGGGCCTTTCAAATGATGGGTTTTGTGTTTCGTGTGACAAAAAAATTCAAAATGATATCGAGCTATATGACTTTATATCATTCATTGATACGATCACAACTAGAATTTGCTGTGACTGTATGGAACCCATTTTATGATGTGTATAAAACTCTACTAGAGTCGGTTCAAAGAAAATTTACGAAAATATTGTTCCATCGGTTAAGCTACGAAAACCGCTCTTACGACAAACGCCTACTTCATCTAAATCTGGTAAGTATTGATAATCGATGTTTAATATTGAGTGCGTTGACTCTGAGGAGTATCTGTCTATCGGAAACGGATTGCCCTGGTCTTCTATGTCAAATTAAGTTTCGTATACCAAGATGCGCTTCTCGTTCTTCACAATTATTTTTTCTGTCAAAATGTCGAACAAATGCAGGTCAAAGAGCTCCTATTCATAGAATGTGCAGTGATTTTAATAAATATTTTAATGATTTAGATTTGTTTAATAAGGGGAAATACTCCTTTAGGGGGGACTTGATGAAAACTATATATAAAATGTCTTTTACACCCAGTTTATAGGTGCTGATTGGGCTTTTTGTTCTTCTTTTTTATTCTTCTCTTTTTTCTTCTTTAACTTTTACATTCTTATGTTTTTCTTTGTTTACTCTTCTTGTTTCTCCTTGTTATTTTTGTTTCTTTTACTAATTTTATTACTTTTGAATTTTGACTTCCTCTACTTCTTTTATATTTTTATGTCAGCTACATTAAATTTATAATATATATGTGGGAAATTTTTAAGGATGTAGGCATTTTAAATTATATGTATCCACTTTTTTGTTTATTGCAACTGTGTCTGTATCTGTTTTTTCTCCTAATAAAGTAAAGTAAAGTAAAATAGTTTCCGCTGAAGCATTTAATAAATTGTTACAAATAATATCAATTAGAAACATTTTTAAACGTAGTTTTTGAAAGTGATTTATAAATGTAAAAAGCCAAAAATGCCTTACCACAGCGTTTCCCTTCAAAACTTTGAATTTCAATAATTTCACAACTTAAAGTTTCAAATAATTTACACACAAAGGTACCACTTGCACACTAACTCTCCAAATTTCCAGAACTTTTGACCGGACCTCAGCACTTACACCCCCCCTCCCCTTCGCCACTGCAGCACTTAATCATCTCAAAAATGAATTGTCATGCAGTTGTTGCACGCGCGCCAAGAAGTTTCTGACTTCCACGCGAGTGGGAGAAAGCGGGAGCAAGAACACCACCCAAACATACGCATTCACGTTTAAACTCAACTATTGCGTTTTTTTTTTAATAGATTTGTGAAGAGGAATGCAATTCACCAACCTATTCTGCCTGGCCAGAAAGAGGTATTAATATTATAAATTAATAATTAATTATTTTATATTTTAATGAATTATTAATTAATAATTTCCTTGACTTATAGTTTGGTATGAGGCTGACCACCCATACTGTAAAAAATGGTTCACTTTGCCAATGTCACCCCTGTTTCAGGGAAGGTCGGCAAGAGTTGCAGGGCTTATGTTCATTTGAGATTGGGTTTTTATACTGTAGGTCCACATGCGGCATGTGTGAGCGCGAAATTATGCATGTCTGCTTGTGGAAATGCATTTGATATGAATCTCAAATGATACATATCTTTGCAGCTTAGATTTAGATTTAGATTCAGGTCCTATTTTATTGAAGATTTCTATTGCACGTATGACTGTCAAATGCCAAGATACGTAGACGATCGGGAGTAACTTTCATCATAATAAGAAGTGGTCTGGGGAAGAAAAAGAAAAAGAACACAATGGTCAAATTATGTAAATAGGAATGCTGCTGACAGAAGTGGACGCAAATGACTGACTGAAAAAGAAGAAAATAGTGTCTCTTGTGAGTGTTTAAGATCATAAAATGGGCAGCAAAGCTGAAGTTGTCGTGGGCAGGGCATGTTGCCAGATTCAATGGCCAAAAATGAACCAAGAGGATAGCTGAGAGAGACATTGTGAGGGGAAATGAAGTAGACAAAGGCCTTTAACACGATTGTTGGACGACATAAAAAGCATTGCTGGTGACTGTATGCATAAGGCCCAGGATAGAGATACCTAGACACATAATAGGAGAGGCCAAGTTCAGCAGTGGCTTTGAGCCTTAAACTTCTGAAGCGCATAGTGAAGTGCTATGTTTTCCCAATCGCCCTTTTTGGTATGGAGGGATGGACGCTCACACAGGCACTGGAGAGACGAATTGAAGCGTTCGAGATGTGTCTCTGCCGAAAAATGCTTCGGATCTCTTGGCGCGATCGAGTCACCAATGAAGAAGTGCTCCAACGAATGCGCACCACAAAGGAGCTTCTGCCAACCATTAAGCAGAGAAAGCTGATGTACTTCGGTCACATTTTGAGAAATGAGAAGTACCGTCTCCTTCATCTTATCATACAGGATAAGATTGAGGGGCGAAGATCAGAAGCACCAAGTCCTTGTTTCGAGCCGCAGCATCTAAAGTCAAAATAGCCATGATGATCGTCGATCGTCGTTAAAAGTGTCACAAAAAGAAGAATGACTAACTAAGAAAGAAGAAAAAGAACAGAAAACAGTATCTCTTTTGAGTCTTTTAGTTTCTCTAATTTTTTTGGAAAACGCTACGGTTGAGTTTAAAGATTTTTTTATACTTAAAGTATGTAAGGAGGAGAACGTAGCAGGAGGTAATTTATCATTGGAAGAGTGGAGAGAGCGCCTGGGTATTCCATCATCTCGGAATGAAAGTTTCTGTTCGTTTTTTTGCAGATATTTTTCAACACAACTTGCACTTTGGCTATGGAGATTAGTTTTGCGAGGGCGATTAAAGAAGTTGAAATTAAAAACAAGTGTGAACATGGAAAAAAGAAAATACGTTTCCCGGGATAAATCCTCAGTCGGGTGTGAATAAAGTAAAATTAATTGTTGTACGAATGATATGCATTTTTGGGTTGGTTTCCTTAAACCTAAATAAATTATAAGTTTGAATTAATCATTTAAAAAAATCCAAGTTTTTCTTCAAAAGCTACTTACACCACCTGAAACTTCCGAAAATTAAATTTGATATTTGTAGTTTTTTTAGTTGTTCTCTTGATAATGGTGTGATAATACCAAAAGCGCCCGAAGAAATAAATCAACTCGTGAAGAAAAACTTTGTCGTATTTTTATGTTCATTATTATTCATTTAAAATTGAATCTTCACAATGTCGATACACAAACTTTTGAACTTCAGTTTATTTTAGTTTTTGATACTCAAACCTGAATCTCTCAAGAGAGACGGGCACTCCTCAACGAAGTAACTTATTCTTCTCTTTTCCTACCGGCAACGTTTACTCAACTTTCACAAAAAACGAGTACTAGCCCCCTCTGGAGTCGGAAAATTCCAAACTAAAGGGGTTGGCCTAAGGCCCTTACCTGTAAAAATAAATACGTTCAATTTTAACCATATTTAACCTCTTGGGAAATTAAAATGGGACAAGATATTACACCCTATAAGTACATAGCTCAGTAGCCTTTTTTTTGAGTAACTTAAGCACAATTTTATTTTCAATTTTTCTTTATCCCCTTCACTACGAAGAATATGAGATTGGCGGTCCACAATGGCATATTGGTTCCGACATTGATGTATGAAAGTGAGGCGTGGACAGTTAATGAATGTGAACTGAGTAAAGTATGTACGGTTGAAATGGCTTATCTGAGAGCAATGGCTGGAAAGACACTGAGTGATAGAGTACGTAATGATTGGGTGATGAACGAGTGTGGTATAAAAGAGAATGTGAGAATGAAAGTACAAAAAAGTACGATGAGATGGTTCGGACATCTCGAAAGAATGGATGATGAACGACTAACGAAGAAAGTGTACAAAGGAAATGTCAGAGGAAAGCGCGGAAGGGGAAGGCCGAGGAAAGAATGGTTAGACCAAATAGGTGAGATTGCGAAAGAATGGAACCTGCAGAGTGAGAATAAGAGAAGAGTATGTATGAAAAAGGTGATGAATATTGAGGAAATAAAAGTGGTTTGTAAGGACAGAAAAAAGTGGAGGCGCATCTGCGGAGGTACCGGCCACCCCTAGTGGAACGGCGGCAGGATACAGTACAGTACAGTACTTAAAAGGTATCGATAAACACGGATAAATTAAGCTAGGATCTGAAAGTTGTGTAGCTCACCTGGTTCAGGTCAGAAAACAATCTGTCGGTGTTGGTTGGCGGGCAGGCAGGCAGCGCTGTTTCTGACTCCTCCCGAACAAATCCCTGAAGGTGATCCCGCGCACCGTCAAACGGTGAACTATCTGAAACTAGAATAGAGCAACTTCCATACTGTAAGAACTAATATGTATCCTATTTCAAGCTGATAAAGTTAAAATTGTTTTTTTTTCAAAGATGTGCAATAAACAAAATGATGAAAGTCAATTTCGAAGTGAAAATAAAGTATGATATCTACACAAATATTCTTCTTTTTGTCTTATTCTTAAGGTTGTTTTGCAGTAACGCTATTTATTCTGAAAGAAAATATGCGCAGAAGCATGGATTTCACAAACATATTAAGCCTCGCCAGAAACAGGTATTTAAACTACCAATTAAAGATTTGTTCCTTTTTTATTTTAGTCCGGTCATAATTCAGTAGGTAGAGTGTATGCATGCATTCCATGCTGAAAGCTCAGGTTCGAATCGCACCGAGGATGCGAGAAATGATTTCCCGTTTCGGTGTTTATTTCAAACCCTAAATTAAAAAACCGGCAAGGTTTACTCAGCCTTCACAAGAAATGAGTACCAGCACTCTCGGGAGCTGGGAAACCTCCACTTCAACTGAAGTGGTTGGCGTAAGGCCGGCCCCCTTACCTGTAAAAATAAATAGGTTCAACTCGCCACATGCGACCCCTTCGGGGATAACGCGGCAAGAAGTTACACTATATGTGTAGCTTAGTTGCGTTTTTTTTTTTTATAAGGCCGGCCTCCTTATCTGTAAAATAACTAGATCCACTTACCACATGCGTACCCTTTGGAGAAAACTCGACAAAAAGTTACACTTTATGACTTTTAGAAACATTGGTTGATATGAATCTGGCCCCCTATACCTTAAAAATATTCACTTAGCCAATGTCACTACTTTTTCAGGAAAGTTCAAAAAGATTTGCAGGGTTGATGTTCATTTTGACATTTTGTGTTGTTTATTTGGTTTTGCCATGTGTAAACGAAAACTAAACCTGTCTCCTTTTGCACATACATTATGTATGAGTCCTAAATGTTAACATATCTTTGAAACTTAGATTAAACATTTAAGTTATATCCATAATAATCGTATGTACCTACGAACATTTTGACTGTATGTCTTCAATTTTCCTCATAAAGAATTATTCACAATTTTATGCGTTCAAAATACATTCATCTCTTTTCTCAGAAAAATCTTCTACGACTTTATATGTAATGTACCTATATACGAAAGAGACAGACAACACAGTCGACTTTATTACTTTCCTTACAAACTGGGAACGGATAAACAAGTATGTGACGTCAGAATTGTTTGCGATTTTGTTTATCGGACAGTTGGACGTCTCTCTTCCGGACGCGGCCGAGGGAAAATGGCGAAAATAGTGAATTTATTGCGAGCCAAGTAATACAAATAATCCGACAAGAAAAAGGACTTATGTACTCTATCGTACAGACTGCGTAATACATGCCAAGAACAAAAACACATAATTTGCGGTAGTCACTTTTTTTCGCAATTTTCCCTTAAAAATATGGTAAACAAATATATTTCTTGCACGAAGATTTATTTTTTGATTAGATGAAAAAGACATTCTGAGGCTGATGTTTTAAGAGCTTTCGTTCTTTCGGTTTTAAAAGGAAGAAATTCATGAAAAAATGGGTTAATTACAAATAATTAACAAATTTGCAGGCTCTAGTCACTTCTAGCAGAATACTAATCAGAGCCTGACAATAACATAAGAACAATTACAGATAGAAAATTAATGTATTTTGAGAAGAAGAAAAACATTAAATTAAAATCGAATATAACAAAGTTTGCAAAAAGCAATTTTCAAGTTTTACTAGAATTTTTTCTTTGGAGATTTCAACCTGCTTTTAAATCCTACAGAATTATTTTCATTAAAACTTTTTGGTGGGTAAATGTCGCAGTCTATGCAACTAGAGTCCTAAGCAACCAATAAGAAATTATAAGTGAGCGCCCCCGCAACGCGGCAACCATTAAGCGAAACAACTTTATTGACGTTTTAAAATGCGCAGACCTAATTCATTGATTTTATTAATTGATTGTAATCCTACCTGAAAGGCTGAAGATGACCATATAGGTCGAAAACATTTGTAATTTATAATTCAAATAAATTTATTTCGTGTGAAAATAAAACAATGTTTTAATAAGAAATTAGTTTTTTGTTAAAAAACATAAAATTCGATCAACATGAATTTTCACAGTGTTAATACACAAACCATACAAAAATCTAATTCATTTAATCTATCTCTTATTTTACTTGTTCTGAAACCTTATTTATTTTTGATTTTTAAAAGAAAATTAAGTTGGTGTGCTTGCATTGGATAGAGAGAAAAAAAAATGGAGGAGGCTTACGACTAGGAGTGGACTGAGAAAAGCTGAGGAAGAAGAAGAAGCGAGAGAAAAAAAATCATATAAAAAACGTGCTGAGAAAATAGTGCCAACAAGAAATTTAAATTTGGCGAGAAATTATTATTCACAAAATTTATTGTTATTTCTTGGACGTGCCAACAACTTCCATCATTTCCCATCAAATCTTGAACGAAACCGCCGTCACCCCGAAAACACGAAGCGGCGGCAAAAGCAATAACGAAACTTTGGCGGGTTCGATGGGAAAATTTAAGATAAATGACTATTGCTGCATCTCATAAACCGAGTGAAATATTCGGCTGTGTTCGGCTGCCTTCGGAGTTTTCCTGCGGCCAATAAGTGTACGAGAAAGGGGAGGAGCAACCCTCAACGATAAATCTTTTCAAGCTATTTTGTTATTAATAAAAGTTTATTTTTGATCGATATTGCGGTTATGTCTTGTTTTAAAAGGTCGGAGGAGATTGCGTTGCTCATATTTCAAAACAATTTTAGTTCAGTTATTGTTTTTATTTTCCTGAAAAATATTTCAACATTTTTGAGTTTCACAAAACGAGTATTTATATTGGTATGATTTAATTGTGGATCTCTTTTAATTAAACTGCAATTATTTATTTAAACAGAATTTATTTTACACAGTTTGGTTCACAATTTACAATGTTATGATTTCTAGTTCTTGCGTTCGACTTCACGGCTCAATGTTTTAATCGACACTGTGGCCTTCACACAATTGTCTTTCATTTATATATGTTTATACGGACGTTTCTCGACTGTTCTTGATTTTTCGAACATAGTGGATGATTTCAATACAACAGCGTTGTTGCACCAGCGTGATAAGGATCACGAATGCACTAATACTACCATACGCTCGTCACAGTATCATAGCTCTAATGTACATATGATATATTGCTTTATTCTTATTAAGTCTAAAACACCCGTACCTGTATTAAAACCGGTATGAGACCGGTCCGCAGTCCAGCAGTGAATTTTGCGGGCTTGTACTCGGACGATCATGGGTTCGATTCTCGGTGGAGCGCATTCAAATTATGGTCTTTGCTGGGTTGAAAAATTCATATGCCTTAACTACAAGCCAGTCACCAAAGGCAATCCAGCCTAACAGCCACTGGGTCTTGCATGTGCAATTGGAACTTTCTATAGCGATGGACAGGCTTGCATAGAACTCTTGAGATGTGATTCACTGAAAAACAGCGCTCACCAAAAAATCTTCGTGATATTAATATTATCGTCCTTCCCCCTATATTCTCCTCTACACCACACACAAGAGCGTAGTCTCTTTTTGGTGAGGTATGTATTAGAATTAAGATAAGAAATGTATTTCAAAATAAAAATAAATATTAGTACTAACAAGTTTTTTTTAAGTCACGTATTGCCTACACCATTTGACCATGCAACGCCCACCACATAAATCATCATAATATTTTTGTTTATAAAATTTAAAAAAAATATCACTTTGTAAAAGTCTCCTTGATCCATTAATATATTATTTACTTCAGGACATCGTTGCTACTCTTACAGAGAACATCAAGGTAAGAAGTGTTATTTCCCGTTACTAAGCTACACATATAGGGTAACTTCTTGCCTGCGTATTCCCTAAAAGTAATATACACGTTTATTTTATCTTAAACAAAATTTTTGCGAATGAATGGAATATCCAGAGTCATAATAAAAGAAGAGCTTGTATGAAGAAGGTTATGACTCTGGAGGAAATGAAAGAAGTATGCAAGGATAGAAAGAAATGGCGGTTGATCTGTGATGTTGGCGGCTAGGGTTTTTTAAAGTGAAATTGGTTTTTGATGATTTAGTTTTTCATGTCCATGTATATATTGTTATTAATTGATTTAAAAAATGTAATTTGTCATGTATATTCCTTGACTTATAGGTTGTTATGCGGCTGACCACCCATAATATAAAAAATTGGTTCACTTTGCCAATGTCACCCCTGTTTCAGGGAAGGACGGCAAGAGTTGCAGGGCTTATGTTCATTTGAGATTGGGTTTTTATATTGTAGGTCCAAATGCGGCATGTGTTAGCGCGAAATTATACATGTCTGCTTGTGGGAATGCATTTAATATAAATCTTAAATGATATATATCTTTGCAGCTTAGATTAGATTAGATTAGATTGCGAAATTAAAAATGAGATCAAATAGTTTTTCATAAATTTGTCTAAAGTCTGGCGCCAAAACGAGACTAATGTGAAATTAAAACAGCTGTAGACAGAAGTCTACAAACAGTGAGAGCATCAGCCATCATCTCCAGACGCATATTATTAATTGTTTGTCGGTACATTATGTGTATTACAAGGGAATTACCTCCTCCAAACCGCTGAAAGTCGGTGGCTTTGTTCAGCGTTCACTTACAGAGACTTCTGGAAAAATAAGCTTTGATGTGAGAATGGCAACATCGCAAAATCACTTCTCAAATAGTTGATTGCATTACACAGGTTCATGACTTTATAACATGCACATACAGTGCAACCAATCGCGGGGCTTTCCACGAACGAATCCTTATTTCGAAATTAAGTTTTCGAACTTAGTCTATTATGAAAAATCTACCTTATCCAAATACAACATTTCAATCAAATGCAACGCTACGCCAGCACAACTAACCTGCACGTATAGTTCAACTTTGTACCGTGTTTTCTTAAAGGCGTTGCATGATGTGTCTGAAACCGATTTCTTTTACACTTAATGGAGCCGGTCAAACGCTCCACTGGCCATGATGTGTGGGTTTTCCAGCTCTCCAGGGAACTTTTTCCCATTTTTTGTGATAACTTAATAATCCTTGTTAATTTATGCAGGGATTACGATAAACCTCGATGTGGAAAATCATTTCTTACACCTCTGGTGGCGATCAAATTCTAGTACCCTGACAAAAAATCAGTTCTCCATTATTATGAATGAACAAAAAAACGAAATTAGCAATATAAAATATATGTTAAATAAATTAGAAAAGCTCTACGCCGCGTAGGTCTACTATTAGCTACGTTGCCAAATCTTTCTTTCGTAGCTTCAAGCTCCACGTAGGACGTATGGCGCTTAGTGTATTATAATGAACACCGCAGTCTTGAAATGTGTGCAAACATCGTCTACCATCCATCGTCTTGATAAACTGGTCGGGTACCACTTTCACCAAAAGATTTATGTCTACGCAAACATTTTAGTTCAAAGTTTTACAGTTTTTCATTGTTTTCTTTCCGCATATGTTTACTGTTTTTATAGAGATTCTAAAATGAAAGAAAGTGGTCGTGATAATATCTCAATTTAAAAAAAAAACATGTAAATTTAAGGCAATCAATTTTCTTCTTATGCTAGATTTTAATATTTTGATCTGTGATTCAGAAAAACTTTTTTCATGGATCCTGAGATGAAGACGTTCATCTACATAACTTTCCACTGCCTAAGAGGTCTTCCAGCTGGGCGTTTATCTATGTGAGTTTTTTGCGACCTCTGCTGGATCTGCTCCTTCTCACTAAGTCATATTTCACAGGCTCTTCGTAGGTGGTGATTGCAGATGCGACCTTGCAATACTCTGCTTGCAATCTATAATTGATATATTATCGAAGTTTCAAAGATATTTTAACATTTAAAGCTCATATCAAATGCATGCTCACAAACAAACATGTGTAGTTCGCGCTTACAAATGCTGAATGTGTACTTACTAATGAAATCCAAACCTCAAATAAACATAAACCCTGCAACTATTTCCGACCTTCCCTGAAACAGGAGTAGCATTGGCAAACTTGATTTTGTGCAAAGGAGGGCAGTGAAGTTGATCAATGATCCTTCTCTGACATCCGATCTGCAGCCGCTCCAGCACAGAAGAAAAGTTGGAATGCTCAGTCTTTTTTACCGATATTACCACGGAGCTTGTTCTAATAAGCTCCATTCATTGATCCCTCCCCCTCGCATTTTAGAAAAGAAAACTCGTAGTATGACTCTCATTCATCCCTTTGCAGTCGATCTCAAAACTATGAGAACTTGGCGTTTTCATGACTCATTCCTTTGCCAAACTGCCCGTTTATGGAATGGTCTACCAGTATCTGTGTTCTCTTCCCAATTTAATCCGGTTTTATTCAAAACCAACATCAATCACCACTTCCTTGCAGCGCCTCACGACAGAACCAAGAACTCAAGCAACACCTCTGCGGCACCCTTCCAGGTTGACATAGACCCCCAAGACTCTCAAGAATTGGGGAGCCTCCCGCACAGGATTCCTTAAAAAAAAAAAAGTGAACCATTTTTCACAATATGGGTGGTCAGCCTCATACCAACCTATAAGTCGAGGAATATCATTCTAATATTCATTCTAAAAACCCCTTAGCCTCATCAAAGCTATGACGTTTGTCCACTGAAAAAAATGAACATCCTCGGAGCATTAGATGAAACGTGCTATTTGTATTTTTTTTTGAGAAAGAAAACATGTTAGTGTGAAATTCTGAAATACAATAATTCAATCAGAAATTCCCTCGAAAGCATTTGAACTTTGACAAGAACAAATGAACTTTGATGTTTTGTTTTTCAGTAGACAATAAGGCTGCAGGTTTTTCAGCGAAACTCGATTGTCTTAAATTTACGATTGAAGATTTCTGAAACGAAAAACAAGACATACAAGGGAGTCATGTAAGACATGTAAGGTGGTGTGTACGAACTCTCTCAATGAAGTCCACAAATAATGTATAATTTTCCTGTAACATAGTCGCTTTTTCACTACAGGTGGTAACAGACATTTCTTCTACTTGAAATATGAGCTTTATTTTCTTTTGTATCGAACTTGCAAGATTAATGTAATCTATAATCTAAGTTGCAAGGATATATTCATTCAAAGCTCTCAGATGTATGCCCACAAACAAACACGTGTAGTTCGCGCTTACAAATGCTGATTGTGTACTTACAAATAAAATCCAAACCTCAAATGAACATAAGCCCTGCAACTCTTGCCGACATTCCCTGAAACAGGGGATGTCGGTGTAGGGGATGTGAATGTACATATTTTAAAATAAATTAATGTAAAGTTCTATTTACTTATTTCACATACAACATTATGAGCGTTACGCAAATCACTTAACCATAAAAAAATACTGTTCTCGAATGAGTAGGTTGTTATACTTATTCAGTTTTTTTCAAATTGAGCAATAGGTTGGCATGAGTTCCTTGAATGGTATCTGCGTTAATATGAGACTGACCTCTAATGTTGTACAAACTCGGTTTATTTTTGTCATGGCACTCTTGTTTCAGGGAAACGTGGCATGAATTACAAATATTATGCTCATTTGAGTTTTGGATCATTTTGTGCGCAGGTACACAATATGTAGTATGCGAACTTGCACGTATCTACTTATGGAAAATCTAAATGCTTAATGTATTGTTACGAACGAATGGGTTTCGTTTGTACGTGAACCCAGGCACGCTGGTTGATGTGTGTGAAGTGTGTAACGATGCTCAAGTAACATCTACTAGGAAGTATTAACCATGTTCTCGAACATTCAAGAACGTCTCTGCCACACATATAAATACGAGCAAAGATTCTGTCGGACAGACAGTCGCTTTGACCATTGTAACGCGAATACCTGTAAGCAGAGAGTGAAAAGTGAACAGTATATTGTAGCCTATATTGTGAAAAAGAAATTTTGTGAAATAAATTTAAATCGAAATTTAATTTAAAAAATCCCGAGTCCAGTCTTAACAAAATCTTATCAACTTATATAATAGATCTATTTGTATTGAAAACGGCACAACAGCTACAATTTCCATCTAAAATAAATCAACATTTCAGTGGTTATTGCATTACCCCAAAGTGGTTCTCAAACATCGGTAAATAAATAAGGGGCAGGCAGGGGTAGGGGGCGCTTTCTGTAACTCCGGGGCCGTAAATCTGCCCCCTTATGTCTCCATTGTGCGCTACGATACTAACAACAACGGCCAACTATCTAGTCACTGAAATCATTTAAACGCAACTTTCATTTAAACAAAAATGTTAGCTAAAAGAGAATATGAGAACAAAGTTACAAAAGAAATGTAATCTAAAATCTTAATCGCAAAAATAGGAAAGTTGACTCAAGACTCAATTGAGGCTCATATTTAATGCATGCACAGAGGCAGGCAACTTTTGCCGACCTTTTCCCGAGACAGAGATGATGTTGGCAAAATTAACGGTTTTTTTACAGTATGCCACATCCACTCGCCACATGCGAAACCCTTCAGGGAAAACGCGGCAAGAAGTAACACTATATGTGTAGCTTAGTTGCGTTTTTGGTTGCGTTACGTATGCGTGGTCAGTCTCATACTAACCTTTGAGTCATGGAATTGCTCAAATGTGAAATTACCTGCTTCCTAATCATAAAGTCAAGTACAAGCTTGTGTAACATGCAACTGTGTCCGTTTCACTAGAGGTGGCCAGAGCATCTGCAAATTTGCCTTCACTTTTATCTGTTTGTACGTACGACTCTCAATTTATTCATATCTGTCATCTTTTTCATAATTTTTCATTCTAACATAAACTTTATTTATCCCATTCTTTCTTAATTTTACCAATGCTATAATTTATTCGTTCTAGTTGTTATTTAGTATTTTTTCTCACTATTGTCTTCTTCCTTTCAAATGAATTCTTATTTAAATCTTTTCTTCTGATTCACTTAGTAATAACCTAAGGGGCTCTCCTAGGTGCGGTGCATGCCAACTATGAAAATAGTAAGGCATGTGTTCGTATTGATGGTGAGTATAGCGAGTGGTTTGAAGTTTATAAGGGTGTGAGGCAAGGATGTGTGATGAGTCCATGGCTATTTAACATAGTCATGGACAAGTGTGTCAGAGATGCTAGACTTAATGATTGTGGATTGATGATAGGAGAGAGCAAAGTGAGTGTTCTACTGTATGCAGATGATGCAGTTCTTGTATCTGATTCAGCAGTGGAATTGCAAACAATGCTCTCTAGATTGAATGAAGCTTTGTTAGGTAACCATCTGAAGTTGAATGCAAGTAAGACGAAAGTATTGATTTTTGAAAGAGATGATGAAAGTATGAATTATGAATTTAAAATTAATGGAATGAATGTTGATGTCGTAAATGAGTTTGTATACCTGGGAAGTAAGTTTGAAAAAGATGGAAGAATGACCGGTGAATTTGAAAGAAGAGTAATGAAGGGCAGGTGTGTACTGGGTGCCACAGCTTGTATCGCCAAAAATCAAAACATATCTAAAAATGCTCGATTGGCGGTACGCAGTGGCATACTTTTACCCACCTTGATGTATGGGAGCGAGGCCTGGACGGTGAATGAAAGTGAAATTAGTAAAGTCCATACTGTTGAAATGGACTTTCTAAGAAGTATGATTGGGAAAAAACGGAGTGACAGGGTGAGGAATGATTTTGTAAGAGAAGAATGTGGTGCAAGAGAAAGTGTGAAAGTGAAGATTAAAAGAAGTTTGTTAAGATGGTTTGGGCATATGGAGAGAATGAATGAGGAAAGACTGACGAAAAAAGTATATGTTGGTAGAATAGATGGATGTCGTGGTAGAGGAAGACCGAGAAAGGTATGGATGGACCAAATATCCGAAATTGCGAATGAATGGAATATCCAGAGTCATAATAAAAGAAGAGCCTGTATGAAGAAAATTATGACTCTGGAGGAAATGAAAGAAGTATGTAAGGACAGAAAGAAATGGCGGTTGATCTGTAATGTTGGCGGCTAGGGTTTATTAAATTGGAATTTGTTTTTATTTGTAAATGGATATTTTGTATTTGGATATTATTATTTAGTGATGTATAAAATGTAATTTGTCGTGTGTGTGTGTTCCTTGACTTATAGGTTGGTATGCGGCTGACCACCCATGCTGTAAAAATGGTTCACTTTGCCAATGTCACCCCTGTCTCAGGGAAGGACGGCAAGAGTTGCAGGGTGTATGTCCATTTGAGATTTGGTTTTTATGTTGTAGGTTCACATGAGGCATGTGCAAGCGCGAACTTGTACGTGTCTGGTTGTGAGAATGCATGTAATGTGAATCTCCAATGTAACATATCTTTGCAACTTAGATTAGATTAGATTAGATTAAGTAACCTAATACCTTTAGTGAATTGTAACTTACATTTTCTCTCAAAGATCGATATTAACAAAAAAAGTACATACCGTAAAATAATATACAACTGAAATATTTTTCACAAAAAAAAAATGTAATCAAACCTTAAAGGTTTTTGTTTGTAAAACCCTGTCATAAATTTAAAAAAAAATCGAAATTATCATCAATAAAAATGCAATCTTTGTGCGCCCATAAAGGCGTAACAACTATTTGAAATAATTCATCGTTTGCCTGAGCAAGAGGGTACTTTCCCTCCCGAGGGTTGTTTGAGCAAAAAAAGCCCTGAAAACTTTTTTCATATAACGTTGCTGAACTCTCTTCGCGAGAGTGTCGTTGAGTAAGGTATTTAACATGACACTTAGCGTCAAATAAGTTCCAATCAAGGGCTGTTCTTTGGTAGGGGTTTGATAAGGGTACTGTACGTGGCTGGAAAATGAATACTTTAATGGAAAAAAAACTAACTACCCTCACACTTTTCCAATCATGAATTTGGGTGAAGTTTTTTGTTTAACATTTGAATATTTCCAAAATTATAATTAGAAGTAGGTACATTTTTGTTTTTGTTTTAATTAATGACGTATCAATTATGTTAAAAGGTATTCAGTGGGAAAACCTTTTTAGATTCTGTCAGGTTAGGCCATTTTCACAAAAAAAAATCATAAATTTTCTTTCCAAGAATTTTCTCAGTTGATGAGTTTTCTCAGTTTTAGTTCAACGCAACTTAACACAAAAAAGAAACACTTATAGTCTTTTTTGCCGCGTTATTCCCAAAGGGTTTCGCCTGTGGCAAGTGGAAACTATTTATTTTTTACAGATAAGGGAGCCTGCATTACGCCAACCACTTCAGTTTTGAGGTTTCCCAGCTTCCGAAGGGGCTGGTACTCATTTCTTGTGAAGGCTGAGTGCACCTTGCTGGTATTTTATTTTAAGATTTGAAATTAAACCGAAACGGGAAATCATTTCTGATACCGTCGGTGGGACTCGAACCCGAGCTCACGGCATGGAATGCAAGCGCTCTACCAACTGAGCTATCAACCGGACGTCTTTATGAAATTAACAGATGGACCTTTGTTGGCTGTTCTTTGCACAACTTTTTTGGTAAAGGCAAACATTTTTTTACCCCTCAATAAAAATTAAAATAATGTGTTAACCCATGTATGGAATATTTAATCTAGAGTCACAGCAGATTATCATGTGAATATGCTTTAGATGACCCAGTCAGCTTATGGTGATATGCAAATCAACATTCCCGTAGACCATGTCAGCTTGTGCCTTCTGGTCACTGTCCATTGTGATGTGGTTCAGATATTTCCGTTCCATGGTATATGGAACGGCATCCCTTGAAGCGCCCCTGTTTTGTCCCCTGCAGCATATTCAAGTGAAATTCATCCCTATCCGAGATGAAATTCTGAACTCTGTTTCCAAGGGTTAGCACTTTTTACGAGCAAGCGAATACATGCGTTAAAAAATCTTCCCTCTAGGTGCTTGTTTGTCTTTATCCATCAAAGGCAATTTCACATGAGCAATTTTTGTATGTGTACTGGATCAATGTGTCTTATGAAAACTGGAAATTGATTTTTAAAATGCTTAAAGCAACTCGCACATTATCGTGTTTTTCGTTTTTTTGTCCTAAGCTCAGATTGTTTATAATGCGATTCTTAAAACAATTTCATTGAAAGATCATCTTTGAATCAAGTGGTGGAAACGTTTTAAATATTTTTAAAATCAGCTTCCAGTTTTTAAAAGACACATTGGTTCAGTTCACATATAAACATTGCTCATGTGAAATTACCTCCGATGGATATAAAACCAACAAGCAACAAAAAGATGACATGTCAAGAGTGAAACATCAGTAATGAAATGTTAGTAATGAAACCAAAAATATCTAGTTGGGCCGGACATGTGGCACGTGCAGACGGCTCCAGGGTAATCAGAAATTTATTGGATTGTGTCCCCATTCACAATATAATTAACCTGTAGGTATATTTAACCAAAAATGCAACATCTCAAACAGAACACTACGGTTTTTCACAATTCCCACCAAGTTTTTCTTAATTTTAAGGTCATTTTCATGTAATCACACAAAATGAGCCTCAAATTTCACTTTTAAACATGACCTTGTTCCGTGTTATGCATTTTCACGCAGCTTGCAATATTCTGCTGATATATCATGGCTCGGATCTGTACTGCAAGTACAAATCACTGCATACACTCCCTTCGTTTGTGTAAATCGGAAAAATGTTTGAAAACTAAATCACTCTCTAGGGGTGATCACGTTTATTCCATGCATTTTCGGTTAACTCAATCAAGGGTAGTTTATGTAGATGTTTATACTCGGTGTTCTGCAGCTTGGTTTAAGCTAGTCATCGTGGCTTACCGGCCAGGGGTGCACAACAATGGGGCAAATTGTAGAATGAGAGAGTTCGGATTTGTGTTTGCGGTCCTCTCCGTACAATGGTGGCTGAAGGGAAGACGAAGCTTTGAGGTAAACAAACTTGATACCTGTGATGATAATGATGAATATTGAAGGTTTGCTTTCCGGGTTCCATTGCAGTGGTCCATCGGAGGTAGCTGGAGATTTTGGATGTTTTGCTCATACCTTTGATGGGCTAAAAAACGCAAAACGCAACTAAGCTACACATATAGTGAAACTTCTTGCCGCGTTATCCCCGAAGGGGTCGCATGTGGCGAGTTTAACCTATTTATTTTTACAGGTAAGGGGGGCCGGCCTTACGCCAACCACTTCAGGTGAAGTGGGGGTTTCCCAGCTCCCGAGAGGGCTGGTGCTCATTTCTTGTGAAGGCTGAGTAAATCTTGCCGGTATTTTATTTTGGGGTTTGAAATAAACACCAAACGGGAAATCATTTCTGACACCCTCGGTGGGATTCGAACCCGAGCTCACGGCATGGAATGCAAGCACTCTACCAACTGAACTATCAACCGGCTACTTCAGTGTTATTTCAATAAAACTGTTATGAAAATAATGAGTTGTCTAATGAGGAAAAATTGAGAGGAGGAGAAATCAAGGGCGTTGTCGGGCATCGTGGCTGATGAAACTGTGACAAAAGTGGCACTCACAAAGAAGAAGTGTATGAATATTGCTCTTATCACTTCCAGTACGAGTTTATAAATAAGAACACCGACACGTTTTTGATGATTATGAAATTAATGTTTTTAATTTTTCCATTGCTGCTTTCTATTGTCATATTTTTGGTTTTTCATTTAAGGGTTTTTTAATCCTAGCATAAGTAGATTTTAGGACAAAAGTACTGAGGCGAGCTAGACATGACAGGGAGTTATTGTCAAATATACAATTTCATAACAAGGGCATATACTACGTGGGGAAAAAACACTTTCTTTTAATTACATATATTGATGGGGAAAACTGAGGGGGAACGAGTACCAGGTAAGAGACAGATCGTCACATTAGTGCTTGTTTGCGTTATCTTCAATCTATAATCTAAGTTGCAAAATATATAAGCATTCAAAACTCGTATCGAATGCATGCCCACAAACAAACACGTGTAAGCTCTAATATAATATAAGTTGCAAAGAAATAGTAATAGAAGCTCACTAAAGTGAACAAAAATCTTTTAAAAACGTTTAGTTTTCCTTGTTTAAAGTCAGCAATATGATGCTGGAGTCAATTTGCCTTTTGATGTTAATATTCTGCTCCATGTCAATCACTCGCGATACAGCAACATGGATGATCTCAGATAGTTCTTTGAGCGTATAAGCTTCACTCTGCTGTCGAATCCACTCATGTTAAACCATTTCCCTACTTAACTCCATCTCAAGTATAAGGGTTTACGTTAAAACTCAACTATAGCGTTTGACCAAAGAGTTTTCTAAAAAGAAAGTACAAAAATATTCAATTTTAGTGGCCCCTTGAAAATGACGTAAGCAAGTCGAAAGCATTCAAGTGAAATAAAAGCTCATTTTGTGAAAATACAACTTTATATTTGGTTTTGTAAATCATACTTTCTTATATTTGTAAATGCGACTATGTACTGCAGTTTGATTGAATGCGTCAATGCAAATAAGTTGATCAAGGCCCTAAGTCCCTAAAAATATTTTTTTAATCTTTCAATTGACTTGACAATTGAAAAAGAAAACTCTATTGCAACACTGTTTTATTTCAACATTTCTATTGATTTAAAAATTACAAACGCTTTCGCACAAACGCTTTTTGAAATGAACTTTCTAAGAAGAATGATTGGGAAAAAACGGAGTGATAGGAGGAATGATGATATGTAAGAGAAGAATGTGGTACAAGGAATGGAGAGAATGAATAAGGAAAGACTGACGAAGAAAGTATATGTTGCAAGAATAGATGGATGTCGTGGTAGAGGAAGACCGAGAAAGGTATGGATGGACCAAATTTACGAAATTGCGAATGAATGGAATATCCAGAGTCATAATAAAAGGCGAGCTTGTATGAAGATGGTTATGACTCTGGATAAAATGAAAGAAATATGTAAGGACAGAAAGAAATAGCGGTTGATCTGTAATGCTGGAGGCAAGGGCTAGGGTTTCTCAAGTTTTCCAAATTTTTATAAATTTTAAATTAGAATATTGTATTTTGTATTTGATTTTAATGTTTATCCATTTTTTATGTCTGAAATGTTATTTTTGTTGTGTATGTTCCTTGACTTATAGGTTGGTATGCGTCTGAACACCCATGCTGTAGAAAATGGTTCACTTTGCCAATGTCACCCCTGTTTCAGAGAAGGTCAGCAGAAGTTGCAGGGTGTACCTATATGCATTTGAGATTTAGTTTTTATGTTGTAGGTTCACATGCGGCATTCGCACTTGCGCGAACTTGTTCGTGCCTGCTTGTGAGAATGCATGTAATGTGAATCCCCAATGTTACATATCTTTGCAACTTATATTAGATTAGATTCGGTCGTAATACCATCATCAGGTAAACGAAATGTTGTAGTTATAACGTAAATTTGCAGACTTGGGTTCTGATGTAGGATCCGCTACGTCAGATTCTCTGATCTGCCTCAGGGCATGTTTCTAATAAGGCATGTTACTTTATCAATAACAGAGTGACGGGCAATGTATGGAGATCAAATGGGAACATGTGAGGGGGGAGGGAAGGGAGGGGAACATGTGAGGGTGGAGGGAAGTGAGGGGAGCATCATGCAGGCCCGGATGAAGGGCGGTTCGAGCGGTGCGGCCGAACCAGAGCCCCTCCGTCTTAGGAGCCCCCAAGACGTTTTATAAAAACATTCTTAAATAACTTATACTTTTTTACTCTCGTTGTGTACTTATACTCGTTTTTACGGTAGGCGAGGATGGCGGGGTGGGAGTAGGGGAGAAGGGAGTGGGGGTGCCTCATAACTTTCCCCGCACGAGGGACCCTAGTGGTCTTAATCTGAGCCTGGGAACATGTGAGGGTGGAGGGAAGTGAGGGGAACGTGTGAGGGCGGAGGTAAGTGGGGGGATGATGGGGTGACCTTAAAACAGGTTGATAAGCAATCTCAAAATTGGTTTATTATAATTATGGCTTGATGGAAGTTCCTTGACTTATAGGTTGGTATGCGGCTGACCACCCATACTGTGAAAAAATGGTTCACTTTGCCAATGTCACCCCTGTCTCAGGGAAGGACGGCAAGAGTTGCAGGGCTTATGTTCATTTGAGATGGGTTCTTATAATGTAGGTCCACATGCGGCATGTGTTAGCGCGAAATTATACATGTCTGCTTGTGGGAATGCATTTGATGTAAATCTTAAATGGTATATATCCTTGCAGCTTAGATTAGATTAGATTAGATGGAAAATAATTTAGTAAAAATGCTGAAATATTTTGAGTATTTTTTTTATCAGCGAGCTAACGTCCATGTGACACATACTGAGGTAATTTTACACGAGCAATGTGTGTATGTGAACTGTGAATATGGATTTTTTAATGGCTTTTTAAGAGGAATGCAATATACTAATCTATTTGGCTTGGCCAGTAACAGTTATTAATATAACCAATTAATAATTGATTATAGTATATTGATTATGATTTATTAATTAATAATTAATTAACGAATAACATCTGTTCAACCAGGATCAAAGGTATGACCCAATACTGGGATCGAACCAGCGATATTCTATTACAAATACGCTAGAAAGTTTAGCCACTTTACTCCCTCGGACATAACACCTTCATTTAAAATTAAATTTATTAAAACTGGAAATTTATTTTTAAATTAGTAAAAATTACTCATAGTATGTACTCGTATACCTAAGTACATTTCAATTCATTGCAATTCTAAAATCTTTTTTGGTTTTTCCAAATAAAATATTGGATCCCTTATCCCATATGGCAGCTTGCTGTTTACGATTTCTACAGCAAATACTTGGACTTGAAAACGTGCTTGAGGAGTTGTACATTACAACTATTTCAAAAATACCCCAGATAGGGTTCGGCACACCACGTAAGGACATGCAAATACCCCAGTCCCATATATCTAAGGTCCCGTGGGAAGAAAAGGGACTGCAGTGTCCCAAGTATACAACTTTGGGGTTCATCTCAGCCATCGCGTTTAAATAAATATTATCTATGGAAAGTAAACGATCACTAGGAGCGCTGCTTTAGTTACCATACATTTGTTAGTAAGCGCTTTTGTTGAGCTTATACTTATGAGAGTGTTTGCCTGAGAACCTCTCTTCAGAAAAATACTTATACTCTAAATATTTTATAATATTATCTAAGTTGCAAACATATCTATCAACATTTAAAATGCATTTTAATGATGTTATTCCACAAGCAGACAATATACACATACGTTCACGCTTACACATGCTTACGAAAGAAAAACTCAAAACTCGATTGAACATAATTTTTTTCTCCAACCAATTGTGTAGATAGTTTCAATTTGGCACTAAATTCGATTTTTTTCTGACGGTAAACGCACAGGTATAGTAGCCACGGTCATTAGCAACAAAAATTAAAATATAAATTTGCCTTCTCCTTAGCAACTCAGCCGTTTGATGAAGATGATAATTTATAGAGCGCCGTTTCGTGAATACTGTCACTGCAAGGGCGTTTAACGACACAATTGACGTCACAGTTTGTTTTTTGCCTTTTGAATTTGTGTCAAGTCTTTTTTGCAACTTTTATACGTTACTTTAATCAAACAACTTAATGCGGCATGTGTTAGCGCGAAATTATACATGTCTGCTTGTGGGAATCTAATCTAATCTAATCTAAGCTGCAAAGATATATATCATTTAAGATTTATATTAAATGCATTCCCACAAGCAGATATGTATAATTTCGCGCTAACACAGCATGTGGACCTACAATATAAAAACCCAATCTCAAATGAACATAAGCCTTGCAACTCTTGCCGTCCTTCCCTGAAACAGGGGTGACATTGGCAAAGTGAACCAATTTTTTATATTATGGAATGCATTTTATATTAATCTTAAATGACATATATCTTTGCAGCTTAGATTAGATTAGATTAGATTACACTTCCTTAATTTATTCCGATGCATGTCAAACGAATAAGTAAAATTTAAATTATTTATTTATGCTAAAATTCTAGAAACTCAATTTAAACTATCTGGGACACACTTTTACTCTCAGATGAGCGGCGGCCAACCTCTCTAACTATTCGCTAAGGTCACATTAATAAATAATAATCGGGTCGTCGGAGGTCGGCCCGCCGGAGAAAGCCGAGGGTCAGAGGTCCAATTCCTGGAAAGGTCAAGACACCCCAAAACCCGACCTAAACACTGGCAAGACACTACACAAAATTTAGTCTCTAAAACAGGAAAAGACGCAACTTTGTATACGATACCTACGTTTAATTTAAAAAAATTAAAATATATTTGCAGCTTATTTTTGTAAACAAAATCACACAGTTTCAATTCACTTTTTATTTTTTATTTTATATGCTTAAACGTTTTCACCTCAAAAGGCATCATCAGAAGCAACGTTTTTCAATAAAAAATTATGACAAACAAAAAAAGACGTAAAAGATGAAAACGTTTAAGTGAAGTGAATTGAAACTGTGTGATTTTTTTACAAAAATAAATACAATGTACTTTCACAGTGTGAACCACCAAACCCTAACAAATATATATTTGCAAGGTTGAAAAATAAGAAAAACTATATTAGTGGAATTAATAGAAAACTAAAATCTTAGTTGTAAAGATATATTAACATTCAAAGCTCATATCAAATGCATGCCCACAAACAGACACGTGTAAGTTCGCGCTTACAAATGCTAATTGTTTCTTTACAAATTCAAATCCAAGCCCTGAAACTTTTGCCGATCTTCCTTCGAACAGGGGTGACACTGGCAAAGTGAACCATTTTTTACTGTATGTGTAGTCAGCCGTATATCAACATTTAAGTGGCGAATAGGGTTTATTAAATTGGAATTTGTTTTTGTTTGTAAATGGATATTTTGTATTTGAATATTATTATTTAATGATGTATAAAATGTAATTTGTCGTGTGTGTGTGTTCCTTGACTTATAGGTTGGTATGCGGCTGACCACCCATGCTGTAAAAATGGTTCACTTTGCCAATGTCACCCCTGTCTCAGGGAAGGACGGCAAGAGTTGCAGGGTGTATGTCCATTTGAGATTTGATTTTTATGTTGTAGGTTCACATGAGGCATGTGCAAGCGCGAACTTGTACGTGTCTGGTTGTGAGAATGCATGTAATGTGAATCTTCAATGTAACATATCCTTGCAACTTAGATTAGATTAGATTAGATTAGAAGTCAAGGAATACAAATAATAATAGATGTCTCTTAAAATAATATGTTCTGAAATAACTGTGTTTTGAATGAGTGCGTTGTAAATTATAATATACCTAAGTGTGAAAGTACAAAGTAGTCTACAATGAGATGATTCTGGCATCTAGAAAGAATGGACGATAAACCACTGTCAATAGGAGTAGACAAAGGGAATGTTAAAGATAAGTGTGGAAGGAGAAGATAAAGGAATGAATAGATTTATCAAATAAGCGAGATTGCAAGTGACTGAAATATACAGAGTGAGAAAAAGAGAAGGGCATTTCTTCAACTGAAGTGGTTGGCGTAAGGCCGGCCCCCTTACCAGTAAAAAGAAATTGGTTCTACTCGACACTTGCGAAACCCTTCTGGGATAACGCCGCAAGAAGTTTCACTATATGTGTAGCATAGTTTCATGCATGAAGACAATGATGAATGTTGAGGAGATGAAATAAGTAATGGAGGTATTGGCTATCCCTAGCGGATTGACAGCTTAATTAAAGTACAAGGAGGTGCTCTCATACAACTTATGGAATAAATGAGTCCTATAGACTATAGAGCAAAAGAGGCAATTGAGGATGCTTTTTTAAACTAATATTTGTCGGTGTAATGGCCGTTGGAGTCAAGTCGCTGTTCTTGACTAGCTGACTCTTGACTATTTGGAAATGAATACGTTGTTTCAAATCACGTCTGGCCCGTTTGACCATAACTATGACCCTGCTTCAACAGATGCCATTGCATACACACAAGCTTCTGCTTGCGTATGAAGACAACTGGCCAGGCAAAATAGGTTGGTGGATTGCTTTTCTCTTCACAAATCTGTTGGAAAAAAGGATGGAAAAACAATTAACAATTTTCGCATTATTTGCATATGCATTTAATTTTTAAAAAATCACGAAAGGTTCTTTTCAACTCAAATGTCAGTTTGAGATTTTCGTTTATTTTTACCTTACACAATTTAATCCTTATTTCCAGATTTCAATTTTCGCTTAAAAATATAACCAGGGACAAAATAGATTTTATGGTAAAATTGTGAAATGACTGGCACTGCTCGATTTTTGCATTTTTTTTTTTCAATTTCGGATTAAGGCTTAACCGGCATTATCCGCAGCCTGTACAGCACCACAAGTACAAAACATAACACTTCAACTCAACCACAGCGTTTTGCCAAATATTTTTGATAACTAAAACACTCACTAGAGGCGGTGTCCCAGTTTCTGTACACTTTTAGTGAAACGCTGATGAAAATTCATGTTAAGGGCTGGGTGCCATAGAGTTGAAATCAATTATCATCGTGAATAATCCTATCATGAGGTTTTCGCTTGAAATGCTCGTGAAAAATACATTTTTCATTTTTATTTTTTAATACATGCCTGCCGATAGCTCAGTTTGTAGAATACTTGTGTTCAATGCCAGAGAGTTAGGATTTGATGCGCAACAAGGGTGTCAATTTTTTTTCCCGTTTTTGTGTTTGTTTCAAACCCAAAATTAAAATGTCTGAAAAATATACTCATCCTTTATAAGAAATAAAAACTGCTTGTGGGAAGGGGTGTCGTAAGATCGCCCCTTACCTGAGAAAATAAATAAGTCCAACACGCCACGTACATGCGACTCTTTCAGGAACAACGCGGTGAGAATTCACATTATACGATGATGAAAGAATTAGAGAAGCGTGCCAGCAAAGGAAGATGCGTGATAGGAGCGTTTGGTAGAATAGCGAAGAATAAAAGGATACCAAAGAAAATGAAAATGGCGGTACACAATTGTATTTTGTTGCCGACCCTGATGTATGGAAGCGAGTCATGGGCGTTGAATGAAAGAGAAGTAAATAAGGTATGCACCGTAGAAATGGCTCATTTGAGAAGTATGACAGGAAAAACACTGAAAGATAGAGTGAGAAACGAATGGGTTCTGAATGAATGCGGAGTAAAAGAAAGCGTGAAAGTGAAAGTTCAAAGAAGTGTGATGCGATGGTTTGGACATATTAAAAGGATGAATGAAGACCGACTGACAAAAATAGTGTATAAAGGGAATGTATTAGGTAAGCGTGGAAGGGGAAGACCTAGGAAACAATGGATTGATCAGATAAGTGAGATTGCGAATGAATGGAATTTACAGAGTGGAAACAAGAGAAGAGCATGCATGAAAAGAGTGATGAAATTAGATGAGATGAAAGAAGTATGCAAGGACAGAGTCAAGTGGAGGCACTTGTGTGGAGGTACCGGCCACCCCTAGAGGAATGGCGGCAGGATACAAGACAAGACGAGTATGCAGAGCTTAGTAGCGTTATGCGTTACGGTACCTTACCCTTAGTACGAGTTGCAAAACTTGAGAAAAATAAAGTTTACAGAATGTATTTAAGAGTTAGTTTTCCCAAAATCTGCCGTTTTTGTTTGTTTGAACTTGATTTTCTTCATCACTGTAACTCTTTTGCTAAGATCATAAAGGCGTAAGAAACAAAAACGGCAGATTTTGGGGGAAATCACTCTTTAGTACTTTCCGTAAACTTTACTTTACTCAAGTTTTGCAACTCGTACTAAAGGTACTGTAGTCTAAGGATGAACGCTTCGGATTGGCAATTTTAAGGTAGACATTTGATTCTCTGATGCATTTTTTTTTTCAAAATTCATATTTGCTTACATAGGGGTCACTAAAGGCGTATCCAGCCTTACAGCAACTGAATCTTGCTTGAGAATTGACTTCCCAGCCAATTCTCAAGGAAGACGACAAGCTCATTGAGCGCGACCCACACAAAAACAGCGCTCACCAAATAGATCCTGCTTATATTTTTTTTATGTAAATACATACCTACCTGTTTTTTCCCAGGATGAAATAGGTCTCTGTAGAAGGTTCTGGTTTTAATACATATATATTTAATACTTTAATACATATACATATCTATGTATTTGACCTGGTTAGTATTTTGTCATTTCAAAATTAATGTTTGTAAAATATACGGCGCAATAATACATGCTCTGTATACAAACAACTGACCAAATACTAATAACATTTCAAATTACTCTGTGAAATTACACTGGCAGTGTTTGTCTTTCAATCCATTTATTGTTGATGCATACATTATCCCGTTGGTCTATAATAAAGTTTATCCCCCTCCCTGAAAGCGACAAGGGGTCGGTTTCAATTTAAAATGTAATGAAGGCCCGAGGTAGCCAAATTTCACTATAGGGGTATACAAAACCAGATGTGACAACTAGGATAACTATGTGCTTAATGTCATACAAAATGTTTATGACAGAAGACATAACTAGTTGATATTAAAATTTTCCTTTGTTTAGTTTATTGCTTCAGGAAAATTCTCTAAGGTATAATATACAACAAAGAAGATAAAATTCTAATTATTGTAACAAAATAATTTAATAGGTATGAAGGGAAAATTTTAATTTGGAAAAGAAAAACAAAAGATGATCGATAAGGAAAAAAAAATGAGATCTCTTGCCTGGCTTCAGAGCCACAGGTTTGTGTGAATTATGATTATTTATATTGTTGTGTTTTGTAAACAATGTGATGGTGAATGAATAAAAAAGTGTGTATTAAAGTTTTGATTGATTGTCTTCTTGCGAAAGTGCTATGGTTCTCACGCTTAAAACTCTAGGAAGACTTATAATCTGTGATGAAGAAATGGTGCCTTCTCCGGTGACAGATCACTTGGACGTCCCAGGATACGATGGGCAGACAATATCGAGACCGATGCAGAAGTCTTGGTAGAAATGGAACCATGGAGGAAAATGAAAACCAGACAGAGATCTGGATGATTGTGGTGCGGGAGGCCTTAAGCCTTCAAGGCTTATTAGCCGAATTAAGTAGATACGCAAGCATCCTGGGACTTTTGAGGAATATGATACTGGAGGTAGCACTATCCAAAACATTTCTGTTAATTTTGGAGTCCTCTGCACATTACTATATGTTTGGTTCACCGAAGTATTCTTGATTTCATTACTGAGACGGTTTTTGACTCTTGAAATATCAACCAGAGCTCTGCGTTGATACTTTTTCACCATTTGTTACCCTCAGATGTAGATGAGGAAAGACTTACAAAATGTATATACAGAGGAAATATGGAAACGCAAAGAGGAAAAGGAAAACCAAGAAATTTATGGAAGGATCAGATTGATAAAATTATGAAAGAATAGGATATACAAATCGGATGTAATAGAAGAAAATGTATTAAAAAGATGGTGGATATGAATGAATTGAAAGAGGTATGCAAGGATAGGAAAAAATGGATGCAAATCTGCAAAGGCTTTGGCCCGTCCTAGTGGAATGGTGACAGAGCTACAGTTACAGATTAGGTTCGACGATACCACGAATAATTTTGTTCTTAAAGACCTGGATGTCTATTGTTTCAGATTCATACTCCAAGTTTCACATCCATACAACACTGGCTGAGCAATGAAAATATCTAAAATATTGTAGAACGAGAGAGTCGCTTTCGCTAAGGTAGCACTAACGTTATTATGATAATAAATACGAGTAGCTACACATGACGTATAGCTCGCCGTCTTGTAGTTTACGCTAAAATAATAAATCCTTCCGTATTCAGGGATGCGGCTCACCAGCCATCAACAACACCTCCTGGTTTGTCTTGTAATAAGGCGAACATCATCCCAGTGTATGGTAATAGTGTTTAATGCTCACACCACAGGGTTAAATAGTTGTTCTCAAAGTGTTTTTCAAGGACTCTCTATTTTTTTTTTTAAAAAGATTAGTGGAGATGAATACAATTCACCAACGTATTTTGACTGGCCAGTTGTCTTCATACGAAAGCAGAAGCTTGTGTGTATGCAATTGAACCAGGGTCGAAGTTATGGTCAAATGGGTCAGACGTGATTCGAACCAAGACGTTGGAGGAGGAAGACGTTGGATAGACAGCGCTGGCAGCGGTTGCTAAGGGAGGCCAAGACCCACCCCGGGTTGTCGTGCCAATGATGATAATGTGATTCGAACCAACGTAGTCTGTACCAAATACGCCAGTCAAGAACAGCGACTTGACTCCCACGGCCATTACACCGACATATTTTGACGCAAATCTTGCTACTTAAACTGTAAGTCTAATCTAATCTGCAAAGATGTGTAACAATGGGGGTTCTCACAAACAGACACATATAAGTTTTCACTCGTACATGCCGCATTTGAACCTACAACATGAAAACCCAAATCTCAAATGAACACAGACCCTGCAACTCTTGCCGACCTTCCGTGAAACAGGGGTGACATTGCTAAAATGAACCATTTTCTACAACATGGGGGGTCAACCGCATACCAACCTATAAGGTAAGGAATGTAATGGCTTATGCAAAGTAGGTAATATTTTGTAATTTAATAATAATAGTAAGTGAAACGCCCAAGTGGCCACAATCTCTTCAGAGTCTCTTCTACTAATCAGTTATTTGCGTAAACATTTAGAACCAAACTACATCCATCGTCCCAACATGTTCTTCGTGGCAAAAACTTTGGAGAGCAGTGGGGAAAACTAACCCGCAGCCATTATGGGTTATGACAGATTACATTACTGCTTGGAATATTATGAATCCAGAATAATGGCATTATTTACGATGCTGTAGGTTCTTCATATTAAATCCTTTGTTTTCCATTTCGACATACTTGTGTTATCTAATGCAAATCACATCATCATCATCATCATTTTCATTATCTTCATCATCATCATCTTCATCTTTATCTTCATCAGCATCACCACCTCCTTCATCTTCATCATCATCATCATCATCCCCATCATCATCTTCATGTTTATCTTCATCAGCATCACCAACTTCTTCATCATCATCATCATCATCCTCATCATCATCTTCATGTTTATCTTCATTATCATCGTCACCTTTTTCATCATCCTCATCATCATCTTCATGTTTATCTTCATTATCATCATCACCTTTTTCATCATCATCATCATCATCATCATCTTCATGTTTATCTTCATTATCATCATCACCTTTTTCATCATCCTCATCATCATCTTCATGTTTATCTTCATTATCATCATCACCTTTTTCATCATCATCATCATCATCATCCTCATCATCAACTTCATGTTTATATTCATGATCATCATCACCTTCTTCATCTACATCATCATCATCAATGCATAATTAGAAAACATGGTTTTTGTGCGTGTCACACCACGAAGGACTTTTCAAATCACGAATTAGATTGTTTATAAGGATATTTTTTTAAGAAATCTTGTCCGGGAGACTCCCTAGATTCTAGAGACTCTAGGGGCCTATGACACTTGTTGTGGTGCCGCAGAGGTGTACGAGCTTCGTCGTCGCCACAAAGCGCCAATACTCAAGCAAGACCCAGATGCTGTAAGTCTGGATGGACCTTTTTAGTGACCGGTCTTTGGTAAAGGTTTTTTATGATGTTTTCAACCCAGCGAAGAGCATATTTGGAAACATATTAAATTGTATATTTTTTGTGCTCCGCGGGGATCCGAATCCACAACCTTCCATTTACGAGTCCGAAGTGTTTCCACTGGGCTACGGACCGGTCCAACAAAGATGCGTTTTTGTTTTTTTTTTTTTTTTTGCTTTTCACGATGTTTCGGTACAGCCTATTATGCAATGTAATCCTATTTTGCAAAATTTGAAAGTAGATTTTTTCCGGGCAGCAAACGTCACTGGAATGCTTTTTTAACTGTCAACAAAATATTAGTTTGCCTTTTCCCTAGTAAGCCGTGTGATATCAAAATTGTATTTTCTATGGAATTGGAGCCGAGTCCAGTCCAACTAAATACAATCAAGATTCTAACTAACAACAATCAAAAAAATAAAAAAAGCTTCTTCTTCTTGTGTCTTCAAAATAATACTCAATTGTTTCTCAATTTTCGCGCACTTATTTCATTGACAGCCGATTGTTTCTTTGTTTTGATTGTTTCGAGAACTTTCTTTAACTCTGTCAACAGCTTATTCCAGTGAAATAGATTATAAATAAATTTGTTTCGCCCCTTTACAATACGCTGTTGAAATCTTTCAAACAATTCGTAAAACAAAACTGCTTTATGCTAACAAGAACACTTTGTTGTTCAACGATGCTAAATTCATTGGAAAACTTATTTTTCGATTTGCATTGTCTCTTTAATTATATTTCCAAATTTAATTTGTTTCTACAAGTTCATCTATAAATTTATTTTTACTAGGGTTGATGAATTTATGTAAGGAGTGACGTTTTCGTGTGAATCACACCTTAGGAGGCCTTCGTTGATTCGGTCACATCCAGTTTCCACCATATGACACGACCTGTACCCGTAGTACGAGTTTTTTTTCCCAATACTCGAAGTATTGAGTATTCGAGAAAAATGTATGTGAACTTGAAAAGCACCTCTGGCGAAACAAGATTCGAACTTTTTATTGACATAGGTGCTTTTCAAATTCACATACATTTTTCTCGAACTCAATACTTCGAGTATTGTGAAAAAACTCGTACTACAGGTACTGTTTCCCTCCCTCCTCAATTTTAAAAAGGGAAACTCGTAGTACGACTCTCATTCATCCCTTTGCAGTCGATCTCAAAACTATGAGAACTTGGCGTTTTCATGACTCATTCCTTTGCCAAACTGCCCGTTTATGGAATGATCTACCAGTATCCGTGTTCCCTTCCCAATTTAATCCGGTTTTATTCAAAACCAACATCAATCGCCACTTCCTTGCAACGCCTCACGACAGAAGCAACAACACAAGCAACACCTCTGCGGCACCCTTCCAGGGTGACATAGACCCCCAAGACTCTCAAGAATTGGAGAGCCTCCCGCACAGGATTCCTTAAAAAAGGAAAAACTGTTTAGGGGCCGTCTATAAATTACGTCATCGATTTTGGCCGATTTTCGACCCCCCCCCCCCTACAATCATCCTATAGTCATTATCTAATGACCCCCCCTCCCCCTCTTGCTGTAATAATGGATGAGCTTAATAATTTATAATGTTATTTTACCTACGTAATATTTTGTATATTTTGTAGAAATTGTTATTTACAAGAACGACGTCACTTTTGGTACTCGTACATCATTTGCCATCATCCGCAGACCAGACTCCCCCCCCCCTTAATGCGAATGACGTAATATATGGACAGCCCCTTAGGCTAAAATAAAAATATTGTTACGGATGTTCGCAGTTGTGTTTGGTTTTTCTATGTAAGTTATTAATAAGTTTATGAAATCTCTAGAAATTAGTAGAAACGTAAGTAGGTACCTGCCATATAATAATTTGTATTTGTTCCAGATTCATAACTAATTGTTGAATCGAATATTCTGGTGCACTTTAGAAAGGTGGTATGTAACGATTCTCCATGTTTCGAGAATGATCTTATTAAATCTGTATAAATTAGGACCAAGATCCCTTCGAAGGACAGATATAAATCAACCGTGTAAGTTTACAATCTCCGTCGGAACCGAAAAGGAGAGAAAATAAAATGTATAAAATAAAATAAAACGCAGTTTTGGTTAAATAGAACCCGCTAAAAAAACATAATGATATAATTTTGAATTTAATGTCTTATGTAGTCATAATTATTAGCATTGCTTATCAACATTTTTTCAATTTTTGCATTCTTCTTTCGTTCCATTCGGGGTCATCATATTTTAATATTTATCTTTTTTTTTTTTAATAGATTTGTGGAAAGGAATGCAATCCACCAACCTATTTTACCTGGCCAGTTGTCTTCATGCGAAAGCAGAAGCTTGTGTGCATGCAACGGCATCTGTTGAACCAGGGTCGAAGTTATCGTCACGGGATTCGAACCAGCGTTATCCGGTTCCAAATAACCTGTCTTGATCCCCGCGGCTATAACACCGACAAATTAATTAAAAAATATATATATATTATTCATCCTTACATCTTTATTTTCTTATTATATGCAAAAAAAAAACTTACAATAGATTTGTGAAGAGGCATCCAATTCATCAATCTATTTTGCCTGGCCAGTTGTCTTCATGCAAAAGCAAACCTTTTGTGTGCATGCAATGGCATCTGTTGAACCAGGGTCGAAGTAATGGTCAATTGGGCCAGACGTGATTCAAACCAACGTTATTCTGTTCCAAATACCTAGTCAGGAATAGCGACGTGATCCCTTGGCCATAACACCTACTTTATTATTTTAATGTATTATTTTGGTTTATTCGAAGGGTCTGGTCTTCAGGTAGTTTTGCAGGCTCGGTCTCTCCATGATCTTTCTTTTGAGCTCCAGAAGGTTGGGATATGGTGCCAGGAGTTCTTTCCTCTTCATACAAGACTCCAGACCATCAACAAAACCGGCGAAATAGACGTCGGCCCAGGTAGGCTGAAAAAAAATAATTACTTTATAAAGGCCAATACTTTTTTTTTTAATTGTGCACTAAAGGTTACCCTAATTACAGTGCACCCTCACAGCTTTCAACATGCTGGGAAGAACTTTATTGCTAGATTTTTAAATCTTAATAAATTGCACTCAAAAAAGTCTATATTAGACTTATTTAAGAGCTTAATACTCCGAGTCACAGGGTGTTGCGCCACGACATCAGTATGGCTTTTCGGTACATGAATAAGATCAAGTCCTCGCCCCTGAGTGTAGTCGTCTAGCACATACAATCTGTAACCTTCCAATACGGTGGGACTGCCAATTAAGCCGTTGATGACCTTATTATAGAGCACCATAAGGAGGTTGTTGCGCCTCGTTTCTAGGCTTCTAAATCCTGTCTGTAGAAACCAAACATATAAATTATTTTGTGTAGACACTGCGCACAGTAAATTAAGCGATTCTACCTTCTTTGCCAACGTCACCCCTGTTTCATGGAAGGTTGTAAAAGTTGCAGGGTTTAAGTTCATTTAAGGTTTGGATTTAATTTTGAAGTAGATACACATGCAGCATTTGTAATCACGAACTTACACGTGTCTGTTTGTGGGCATGAATTTAATATGATTTTTTAAATGTTAATAATATCTTTGTAACTTTAATAAGATTATATATTACCTATACAACATTAAAAACGGAAAGCGCATTAGGTACGAAATAAGTTCATTTTAAGTGCAAAATATATCAAACCCGACTCTCCACACAGTTGAATTATTCAACTTTGAGGATAGGAGTTCGGAATGATTATTCTTGGAATATTAGTATTGATTTACCTAGAATAGCCACTTGAAAGGTATTCTCATAATGAGGTTTGTGTGATCAAACACCTTATTCCAAGTATTTGAAGCAAATGCGGAATAATTAATTTTAAAATCTGTAATTATTGCATATATTTGCCTTGAATCAATAAAGCTATGATTTATATACCATTTGAAAAATACAAACGGTGTTATTCACCCAGCAAATCCATGGCTCAACTGACACCTCCATACAAAAAAATCTTTGTTAATTGATTGAATGAATTCGAAAATATACGCTTTGCTAAATTAAAAAAAAATTGGCCAGACTAACACCAACTGGGTCTTGCTTGATTCCAAAAAAACCTTCAAATTGGTGCTTTTTACAGTGACGACCAAGCTCGCAGAGGGCTCTTGAGGTGTGATATACACAAAAACAGTGCTCACGATTAAATCATCCTAATATTGTTCATTAACTATGGCAAGATATTATTATTATTTATTTGATGTTTTTGTAAATTGTAAGTTGTTTTGTATGTTCCATAACTTACAGGTTGGTATGCGGCTGACCACCCATGGTCACTTTGCCAATGTCACCCCTGTTTCAGGAAAGGTCGGCAGGAGTTGTAGGTCGTATGTTCATTTGAGATTCGGATTATTATATTGTAGGTCCACATGCGGCATGTTAAGCGCGAACTTATACGTGTCTGCTTGCGAAAATGCATATAATATGAATCTTTAATGTTACATATATTTGCAACTTAGATTAGATTAGATTAGAAGAGAAGATGTGCCAATAATTCTCACATTGCGCCTACGCTAACTTCGCGGAGCTAAGTGAAATAGCGCGCGTGAAATTTTGCTACTCACAGTGCTTCCATAGATATGATTTAGTATGTCCACAAAAACTAGCTATAAGACATGCCTTCACAAAAAAATTCTATGTGTTCTTGGGGCCATTCCTTTACAATAGGCTAAATGCACTGTTGGACATATATCCCCTGAATTTCACAAATTGTAAATTGACTCTCCAAGACACTCTACAAGATATGACCTACGAAGATACAGAGAAGCTCTTAATTGTAGTAGAGTAAATTTATATTTCTATTTTACTTTTGTTTATTTTGCTTTAATTTGTTTTTAATTTGTTTTTAAATTTTTTTGAGTAACTAAGTCTATTCGTTTTAGAATCAGGATTTAAGATAATAGTATAAAAATATGAATACATGTAGAAATAATTGTTTAGGTACATAATATTGTGTAGAATTTCTCCACGCCTGAGACACAGGAGTTTCCTAGTTCAGGCACATGTAGATATTATTTTCTTGTTAAGTTAAATGTGTACAAATGTAATGTAATATAATGTTAAGATGTGCTTTGGTGTACATTTTTGTAGTAATTTTTGTAAAATTATTTGTTGTATATTTTTAATGAATAAAATTATTATTATTATATAGAAGTATCCTTCAGCAGCGAAGGCGTTAAACTTGTCGAGGAAGAATGGAAGTAGACTGTCGTACTCCTTCATGGTGTATCCCTTCAGGTTTCCCGATTCCATGGCATAGTACATCTCTGAAAAAATTTGCAATTTGAAAAAATCTCAGACAGGATCGGCAAAAAATGCCTCACACCTCGGTCGGCAGGAACCGGAACCAAGTCACGTAGTTAAAATCCGCTCAGAAGAGTAAGCACAGTGTGTGGAGAGCGTACATTTACAGTTGCTGGTCCTCTGGCCTGGAACCGCCTGCCTCATCAAATGAGAGAGCTAGTGGACTATGGAAAGTTCAGAAATGCACTGAAGGCAAGGTGTTTATATTTTATAGCGCCGTTTCATGATGTATTCACTCCAAGGGTGCTTGTGTAGAATAGAATAGTAATCTATAATCTAAGTTGCAAAGATATATTAACATTTAAAGCTCATACCAAATGCATGCCCTTAAGTGGGCAAACACGTGTAGTTTGCGCTTACAAATGTGTGTACTTACAAATAAAATCCAAACCTCAAATGAACATGAACCCTACAATATTTGCCGACCTTCCCTGACACAGGGGTGACATTGGCAAAGTGAACCATGAGTGTTCAGCCTCATACCAACCTTTAAGTCAAGGAATGTGATGTCAGAAAATTTATTGTACCAGTGAATTTCGGAACTTTCCAAGGTCCACTGGCTCTCTCACTTGAAGAGGCAGGCGGTTTCAGGGTAGAGGACTGCAGCAACTGCTTGGATTTGACAACTCACTTTGTATCTTTGCAACTTAGATTATAGCCTTATTCAACCGTCCAAAACACTGTTTCCTCGTCGCCAATCTTCAATAGAAGCGGCCTGAAAAGCAGAAGAAATATCTTACTCATGTGAAGGTCCAACATGTGGAGGACCAGAGGTCCAGTTTGGCATTTTTGACGTCATCATTACCCAGGAGGTTGAATTTGGCTGCCAGGAATCGGCCGATGGCGATTGACTGGGTCAGGATGTAGCCGTTTTCGGTATCCAACGTGGGCAGCTGAGCAAAGGGCATGTCTGCAAAAGAAATATGAAGAGAGATGTGAATCAAAAAAAGCGGACAAATATGAAAGATGGAAATTCTTAATTTACGGTCGAAGCTGACCTAAGGGCGTGTCTCCAAAAGGAAGATGAAGAGAGATGTGAATCAAGAAAAGCGAACAAATATAGAAGATGGAAATTCTTCATTTATGGTCGAAGCTAAGGGCATGTCTGCAAAAGGAAGATAAGGAGAGATGTGAATCAAGAAAAGCGAACAAATATGGCATATGGAGATTCTTCATTTATGATCAAAGCTGACCTAAATTAGGTGAGCAAAGATTAAAGTCAACAAAAACAGACGGTCGTGGAAGATGGCGTTGTTGCTTTTGGGTACGCGGCTGACCTAAGGGAATCCATTATCTATTATTCAAGTTGCAAAGATGTATTACATATTTTAAGATTCATATTAAATGCTTTCCCATAAGCTGACACGTAGAAGTTCGCGCTTATACATGCCGCATATGAACCTGCAACATAAAACTCAATCTCAAATGAACATACACCCCTGCAACTCTTGCCAACCTTCCCTGAAACAGGGGTGGCATTGGCAAAGTGAATCATTTTCTACAACGGGGGGGGTCAGCCGCATACCAACCTATAAGTTAAGGAACATACACAATAAAATACATTTCAGAATAAATCATTCCTCCTATTCCTTTACAATAACTCATTTGAAATAAATTGAAGCGCTAACGATGGCCTCAATCAAAACTGAATTTTGAATTTTAAATCTCAATATCAAGCTGAAATGGGTTTTTAACCATATTATATTGCCTACATATTAGGCGCATGTGCCTGTGTGGAATGTACGCCCCTGCAATCTATGGAAATGAATCTCACTTGGAAAAATAAAGCATCTTCCACCATTCGCAAACACCTTCAACTTTAGGTTTTTATTAGTGAACATTGCAATAAAATAAATTACATCAACAGGTACATATTACATTGTATTTTCTATGCAGGTACATAGGTAAACTATTTTCACTGCAAAGTCGGTGGTATCTAAGGTTTGAGTTAACTCACCTGTAAGATAACATTATTTAGATAAGATTCAAACTACTTATCTACGAAAAATAAAGTTATCTACTTGGCTCCATATCTATAGATTTCAGTAAATATGATAACGAATCATTTTTTCATGTTTTATTAAAAAAAATATTTCAGAAAAAAGATAAGCGGAAAATACATCACTTGTAATTTTTATTATTTTTACAACCGATCGAGTTTATATTGTAGCTGGGCTATTCACAAAACAATTGATCCATAGCTGATCTACAGTTAATTGTTTTTTTTTTTTGTATGGAAAATTTACTGTAGGCTGTGCATGAGCCATGGCTTTGCTATTTGAGGATAACACTGTAGAAGTTTAAGAAGGTTATAATGAAAATTCAGTAATCTTGTTAATACATTATGTGATTTATACTTTTTTAGTGTTAGTCAACAGACTGAGGACGTGTCATTGAAAGAAGGATGCTGAGAATCAGAATGAGAGACAGGGTTCCAAACCAGGAGATCCAAAGACGCACTGGTGTCACTGATGTCATACAGCGAGTGGCCTGCTTAAAGTGGCACTGGGATGGTCACGTCGCAAGGCAGGACCATGTGACCGAAAAAGATCGTCCAGAAGCGGCCCAGAATGTCCAAGAGGTGAGTGGGAAGACCTAAACTGAGGTGGCTGGATGACATCAAGGGAACTGCAGGCAGAGGATGGCTGAGCACAGCAGCGAATAGAAAGAAATGGAGGAGGCCTATGCATAGGAGTGGACTGAGAAAGGCTGAGAAAGAAGTAGAAGTGTAAGTCATAAAAGTTAGCGGGTTGATAGAAAAACGTATGAAAACCCAATCAGTGTCATGAGTATGGAATTCAACTAAGTAAAGAAGTCATTGAGAATTCCAAATGTCGTATAAAAAATGACCTACCAAAATATTCAATCTGTTGCCGTGGTCGCTGGAGGTGGAGGTGGGTGGAGCTGGAGCTTCCGGACGTTTTTCCCATTTCTACGATGGGCTTCTTCAGCGTGAAGTATGATGATAAAGATGATCTTGATGAGAACTGTGACACAGTTCTCATCAAGATCGGCAAGCCATGGCAACAGATCCCGGAAAACATCACTCCAGCATCATCAGCCGGCCGTGTAAGCCTAAAACTCTTATTCAATGACTTCCACACCTAGTTAATGTTCTTGTTAGTTTGTAATCGGAATGCAAAATCTTTTTTCCATACAACATATTTTGTAGGATTTCGTCAGATTTTTTAACTAGAAGTTTTCCAATTTAACATGTTTCAACATGATTTTTTTACGTAGGTACTATGTTGTATTTGAAATCATAAAATCTTTTTTTATTGATTCTTAGTATTTTAAGTATTTTTTTAATAATATAATTTAAGCAATTTAACTACTTGTGTGCTGTAAAATTACAGTGTTATTCACAAACATTTAATCCGCAGATTATTTACAGATCATCGTTTTCTTATAATGAAGAATTCACTTAAAAGGCAGTGGATGAGCAATGGATTATCTGGCTGTGAAGTGTAATGCCAACACTTAACGAAGTATATTTAGCGAATGGAAAAATATATGCAGTTAGAAAATAAACAGAAATGATTGATTTTGGAATATTAAAATAAAGATATGGATTTCATGAATATGACACATTTAATAAAAATTGCATTGCAAAAATTAACAACGATTTCAAAATTAAATTACGTGAGCTCATAAATAATTAAAAAATAATGCGTTTTTTTATGGATTTTTGTTGTACATACTTGATGATGATCGTGAGTGATCGAAAACTTTAGTTTATTAATAAATTAAGTGAAATTAGAAGAGCTTTTTAATAAAATAAAGATTCATTTGTTTTAAAGATTTTAATCTTTTTAAATAAATTTTATTGTGAAAATAAACAGTGTTTTGGTTTGAATTCATTCAAAAAATTATAAATTAAATAAAGATTCATCTATTTTTTTAGTAAAATGGTATGTTTAGTTTCATACTTGAGCGGTATATTTTAATCATTAACTCTAAATCCTACACTCTTTTGTTACTTTGTACTAAAAAAAAAAAATGATTTATTTATACCTACCCACCTGCACTGCGAAAATACGGATAGTGCTATCAATTTTAGAGAAATTATCTGCATTTTAACTGATACCCCTCGAATGTAAAATTTAAAAAAAATAGTCATTTGTAAGTGCGTCCTTGCTTGGTATTTGAGCGTAATTTCAGGCGTTTTGTAATGAGATTATTGTATTGTAATCAACAACGAGCAATTGTACTACGGCTTCTGTTTTAATGTTTTATCAATGTCGCACTTTCTTTGAAATGCCACCAAGGTGATATTAGACATTACTTTGTGTTGATTTGACATCATCATGCATTCGGCAACTTTAACTAAAACTAAAAAGTTAATTTATTTATGTCCTAATCGAGTCTTATAGAAATGACAGATTGGCATCTATGTTTTGTTTTTCTCTGAGATAAATCAGTCACATTGAAGCAAAGACGGAAACATAGTTTTTTTTTTTTTTTTGGAAAATGAGATGAATTTATGGAAACACAGAAAGAGAAATTTTATGTCCTCTTCTTTGTATTTATGTTGTAAAAAAAAAGGAGATAATCTTTTAAACGTTCTGTACATCTCATACAAATGATGAGAAAACAGTGTCCTGTCTTTCCATACAATATGTCTATCTATTAAAAAAAATCTTTGGTTGCTACTTTGGTGTGTATTATACTCGGTTCTGTTTAAAGTCATATCCATTCTGCGCTACTTTTCAGTATCATAAAGGTGATGTCAGACAATATTTTTTCATTATTTTGTTCGTCGTTCATTTTCTTCAATCTTCAATCTTCTCAATTAAAAAAAAAACGCTAAAATCAATTCATTTTTGAACTGATTCAACTACATCACATCAGTTTATGATTCGCCAAAGAACCCAAAATTAGGTGTCTTAATACCTAGTCACCTTTCATTTGCATTTGGCCATTTTGTTTGGAATTTTTGTAGACCGGTCCGAAGCTCAGTGGTAACACTGCGGACTCTGAATGGGAAGGTTGTGGGTTCGATTCCCGTCGGAGCACAAAAAATATACCGTTTATGTTTTCAAATTTGCTCTTCGCTGGGTTGAAAAATTCATAAAACCTTTACCAATGACCGGTCACCAAAGGTCCATCCAGCCTTACAGCAACTGGGTCTTGCTTGAGAATTGGCGCTTTGTAGCGACGACGATCAAGCTCGTAAAAAGGTTGATAGATCAATTGGTAGAATGCTTGCATTCCATGCCGAGAGCAAGGGCTCGATCTCAAAGGTTTACTCAGCCTTCACAAGAAATGAGAACCAGCCCCCGCGGGAGCTGGGAAACCCCCACTTCAACTGAAAGTGGTTGGTGTGAGGCCGGCCCCCTTACCTGTAAAAATAAATAGGTTCCGAAGCGCCACATGCGACCCCTTCGGGGAAACGCAGGCAAGAAGTTACACTATATGTGTAGCTTAGTTGCGTAGTTGCGTATCTATCCTTTATTTCTATAAAATTAACTAAGAATAAAAGTGTTTTTTTTTTTATAAATAACGACAAAAAGGTTTTTAAGCATGGATTTTTTCAAATACTTGTTCATTTTATTTTGTTTTTTCAAATTCTGCTCATTGCCCTTTGTCCAGTCGATAGCTCAGTTGGCAGAGTGTTTGCATTTCATGCCGTGAGCTAGGAATCGAATCCCACCTAGGTGTCAGAATGATTTCCCGTTTCGGTGCTTATCTCAAACCCCAAAATAAAATACCGGCAAGGTTTACTCAGCCTTCACAAGAAATGAGCACCAGCCCTTTCGGGAGCTGGGAAATCCTCACTTCAACTGAAGTGGTTGGCGGAAGGCCGGCCCCCTTACCTGTAAAAATAAATAGGTTCAACTCGCCACATGCGACCCTTTCGGGGATAGCGCTCCAAGAAGTTACACTTTATGTGTAGCTAGCGTTGCAATTCAATTGCAAGAAAATTTAATGAAGTTTGTAGTAGGTTCTCAATGTAGTAGGTACAAACAAAAATACAGGAAGTTACTAGAAAAAAAACAGTAAAAAATGCATCGTCATTTTGATCATCATCAAAGGTATAATGATGATCATGATGATTCCGACATTCCATGTATGGAAGCTGACTGGCCGTTGCGCAATACTAAATAATCATGAGATTCCCAACAGTTTAGTAGATGCCTGGTTGTTAAAATTATACTCAATGACTCAGGGATCGACGACTAAATCATCATCAAGCAAAGATTTTTTTTTAAGTATAATATCATAACAAAATCTAAAATATCATAATCATCAAAAAAGTTGATCATATCGAATTTGCTAAAAGTACGACAAACTTTGTCCATCAATGTTACCTTATTATTTTTTATCTTTTATAATAAAATACAAGACATTCTTTCTCAACAAGAAATTACAAAAATAACAAAGTATGTACTTTACAATTTCAAAATGGCGTTCGAGATTATCCAAAGAAGTTTAAAATCACATTTACAATTATGGGTCATTCATTTTAAGCTGTCGATATGAATATATGATTAGAAAATGTGAAGAAAGGAAGAAAATATGACAAAAAACTTGAAAGTCGAGTTCGAGGTTGTTCAGTTGATTTGAATTGAGTTTTGTTGTGGTAACCAACGAAAACCTCACGTCAAACTATCATTAGCACAAGTACTTACGTATAATTGACCAGAGAGCAGGAAACATCGAAATACATATACATTCAAATATTTCACTTTTCTACTGCCAAACTTCTATATATTTTGAAATAAAAAAATATTATAAATATCTAATCTAAGTTGCAAAGATATGTTACATTGGGGATTCACATTATATGCATGCTCACAAGCAGATACGTACAAGTTCGTGCTTGCACATGCCGTATGTGAACCTACAACATAAAAACCCAAATCTCAAATGGGCATACACCCTGCAACTCTTGCCGTCCTTCCCTGAAACAGGGGTGACATTGGCAAAGTGAACCATGTTTTACAGCATGGGTGGTCAGCCTCATACCAATTTATAAATCAAGGAACATACACAAAAAACACACGAATTCAATAATTACATTTTTCCATGAAATCTGATTGGTTGCATTTTGCTAGGAAAAGACATTTAAGTTTATTTTTGAAGAACAAAAAAAATCTAAAAAACACAAAAAAAATATTTTTTTATTATTTTTTCAATCGGTGTATGGGATACATTTTCATAATATTATTATTTTTGTACCAATATTAAGAACTTACAAAATCTTATACATTGTGTGTATTTTACTCTTTACAAGTGTTTGCCGTGTCATCTGAATTATTTTACTTGTATAATCAAATATACAACTCTACAAAATAAGATTCGATAAACAAGAATATATTTTTTTTTTGTAAATATTAATTAAAGCTTTCAAGATATATCTTCACACAGTAAACTACAAGCTATGTGAAATAGTTATTTATGCCACTGCCAAGTAATGATAGTCTTTGTAACACGAGTGCTAGTTTGTGCCATGAGGCGCAGCCGAATGGCACAATAGACAGCAAGAGTGTTACAAAGACTAATTACGTGCAGTGGCGTAGTGTCTAATTACGTAGTAGGGAGGAACTATCAATGAGATGAAAGTATTCACGTACTATGGCTGACGTTTGAACGTGGTTGCTATGGAAACGGCAAATAACAGTTTGTTACCGGTCGCTTAGACGGATAGCCCCATACAAAGTTGATATTCGAAATTAAAAAATAGTTCCATTTCTGACAATGCGCATGCGCACATTTTCATTTCAACAATGTATGTCATTGTGATTACGTTAGCCGTTTTGTAATTAGTAAATTACCAAATGGGAGTAGAAAACATCTTTTTTTTTAATTTACAAAGAAATAAATACTTTTTCCTTATTTTTCTGGCACAGCGCCCAAAGGTTGTCGACGCCTCGGCGCGTCGGATGACTTAGCAAGAATTTGTTTGGGCCTGTGGTGTAACCAAAGCGACGTGATAAAATAAAATTGTACGTAAAATTTCAGTTCACTAGCAACATTGGTCGCTGGCGAAGCAGTCTACCAACGCACAAGTTCAAGGTAAGGGAATCTCGTGCTATAAAATGTTTATTTATAGATTTTCGTTCAGTATGAAAAATAAACATGTACTGTCATGGGTATCTTGTCGATTTTTCTCATTAATTTTATTTTTAAACTGCTGCATTTACCTATTTAAGTATATTATGTTGTTAAATTGTATTTTTTTCTCGTAAAAGTGGATAATTTAAACATTCAAAATTTTGTGTGTTGGTAATAGTTTCTTGGTTTCTCATTTTTTTCTGAATTTTACAAAGCATTGTTCCTTGACTTATAGGTTGGTAGCGGCTTACCATCCATGCTGTAAAAATTGTTCACTTTGCCAATGTCACCCCTGTTTCAGGCAAAGACGGCAAGAGTTGCATTGTCTATGTCCATTTGAGATTTGGGTGCTTATGTTGTAGGTTCACATGCGGCGTAAGCAAGCGCGAACTGGTACGGGTTTTCTTGTGAGAATGCATATAATGTGAATCCCCAATGTAACATATCTTTGCAACTTAGATTAGATTAGATTGACTTAATAAGTGAAAAAAATATTGTCACATGAAAATACTTGAGAAAAAAAAAATATATTATTTTCCTGTTTAATTATCTCCGTCATTTAATATATTTACAACTTTAATTTATTACTTATTTTATTATTTACGTAAGCATTAAATATTGATACAATTTTTTTAGTGAAAAGTTATATTTTATGTGACCACGAAACCTCGTTTATTTAATTTTTAATTTAATCCCCTTTTATTGAGACTTATTATATGAAATGTTTTTTTTTTCGAAAAAAAAAAACAACTGCTACCTACATTTTTGGTTCGAACATTAGATTATAATGTGTGTTGCGGCCTTGAATCAAACAATAAATGAAAAAAAAAACACATACAGAAGAGGTACTTGAATTAATGATAAAGTTTGACCTTGCTTCAACATCAATTGTGCTGAAATTTGTGTTTTTTTTAATGCATGATTCATACATTGAATAGCGGCAAAGAAAATCAACAAAAAAAGTTACAAAAGAAAAAAAGTGTAGGTATTTTTTTTAATACACTATTTTTTTACTTTAAACCAGGATAAAGATATAGTTTGTCCGTGCAGATAACCATACTTCAGGACAAATTTATTGAATAGCGATAAAACATCGTCCCCTAAAGTGCTTGTTTGGCTTATCTACTATTTGATTTAAAAAGATGACCTTGACATGTAAATGTCTTGAATCGCATTCTTCACACTCTGAGCTAAGAAATAATGTAATGCACGATAATGTAAGAGTTGTTTTGAAATATTTTTAAAATCAATTTTCAGTTTTCACAAGACACATTGGTCTTGTACACATACAAACGCAACTAAGCTACACATATAGTGTAACTTCTTGCCTCATGTGGCGAGTTGAACCTATTTATTTTTACAGGTAAGAGGGCCGGCCTTACGCCAACTACTTCAGTTGAAGTGGGGGTTTCCCAGCTCCCTAGGGGGCTGGTACTCATTTCTTGTGAAGGCTGAGTAAACCTTGCTGGTATTTTTACTATGGGGTTTGAAATAAACACCGAAATAGGAAATCATTTCTGACACCCTCCTCGGTGGGATTTGAACCCGAGATCACGGGGTAGAATGCAAGCACTCTACCAACTGAGCTATCGACCGGACAAACATTCCTCATTTGAAATTACCTCTGATGGGCATAAGTCATACAAGCACTCAGAGGACGATATGACAAAACGCTGATTTGAATATTGTTTCCCACTTTTTTTTTTTAATGATATGTAACAAAACAATACTTAAATCATAATCTATAATCTAACCGTTTACAATTCATATTAAATATATTCCCACAACCAGACACGTATGAGTTCGCGCTTACACATGCCAAATGTAGACTCACAACATCAAAGCCTTAATTTCTAATGAACATAAGCTCTTCAACTCTTACCGACTCTCCCTGTAAAAAGGGGGGCATTGGCAAAGTGAATCAGTTTCTACAGTGTTGGGGGTCAGCGTCATATCGGTGATCTGATAAATTTATATTTATACATTTTTTTTAAAGAAATCCTGTGCGGGAGACTCCCTAGATTCTAGAGACTCTAGTAAAGTATATCTGATGTAATGAAAGATATATCTATTCTAAAAAGATTATTTTTTGTGAGCGCTGTTTTTGTGTGTATCACACTTAAAAAGCCCTTTACAAGGTAATCGATTTTTAGAAATTCTCAAGCAAGACCCAGTCCAGTTACTGTGTGGCTGCATGGAAATTTTTGACATTTGGTGACCGGTATTTGGTAGAGGTACATAAATTTTCCATCCATCGACGAGCATGCATGATTTTTTATGTTACGCCGGGAATCAAACCCAAGACCTTCGGATATCGAGTCCGTCTCAATAATCACTAGACCATTGAGGCACTAGACTACGAAACGATCGTCAACAAGCTAGTATGTAGAATTTGACATTCCTTTTGCTTACTAATTATAGTGTGATAATTATATGGTAATCGCAGTGGTGGGGAAAACAGTTTAAAATACAATTTTCTGAGTACATTTCAAGGATCACAATCATATCATTTGTAAGAAGTAAAAAAAAAGATATCATGGATAATTTTCTAAAATAAAATGCCGAGAATTTGAGTCTCGCCAAAACACAGCACGGCCGGCTAGCCAAGCCAAGTGACGTCACTGGATCCGCCAGGCTACCTGGGGGCCTCGATACACTTGTATGAAATATCTGAAGGTCCATCGACGTCACATCCGCCTAGATAAAAAATGACCTATTTTACCGTAAATCGAAATTGCGCGAATTTTAAAAACTATGCAAGATAATTTTTTTTTTTTAAATCCAGATGCGCTTTTAAAACTGTAGTGATTAAAAATGTTATGAAATAAAAAAAATGTGTGAAATTACCCTATGTGCCTATACGACATAAGGTGATCTGAAAGAAGTAAAGCCTTGCTAATAACGACATTTACACGTAAACAAAGCTTATTGTAAACGTGGCTGAAAAACCTGCGACAGTGGTTCGGCAGAAGCATTAAGTCCCTGTTTCGAGCCGCATCATTCAAATTAAAAATATTCATAATGATCACCGATCTTCGATAGAAGTGGCACAAAAAGAAGAAGAAGAAGCTTTTTTTGGGTACCGAAGGAATCGAAAATTTTCAAAGTTTTTTTGATTCCAGAAACAAGACAAAGATGGCTGGATCCACATATAAGCTCAACTACTTCGACCTCGCCGGCTTGGGAGAGTCCATCCGCTTCATCTTCAGCTTTGCTGGGGTGGACTTCGAAGACAACAGGGTGGCCAAGGAGGACTGGCCCGCCATCAAGGAATGTAAGTAACTTGTTTATTGTCAAGATGGCATTATTGTTTCAGAGAAAGGTGGCATAAGAGTTTCTGTGTTAATCTGAGATTGATGTCTCTTTTGACTTTAAGGTTGGTATTAGGCTGACCACCTTTGCTATATAAAGGGAGAAGGTCGGCAAGAGTTGCAGGGCTTATGCTCATTTGAGGTTTGCTTTTTAAATTGTAAGTACACATGCGGCATTTGTAATTGTGAACTAACACGTGTCTGATTGCGGGCATGAATTTAATATGAATTTTAAATGTTTGTTTGTCTTTGCAACTTAGATTATAGGTGTGCTACTAAGCAGGTACACATGTAGCAAGTGTAAGAAAAAACCTAATTGTACTTGATTCGATGAGTATTAAAATGAAGAGTAAGCCGCAAATGAAAGTTTATCACTGCATTTAAGAATATGGGTTATTGAGAAGAAAAGAGTAGTTTTTTCGCCGTTTACAGAAAATATCGATCTTCATAAACGAGGATTTGAAGTTTGTAACGTAAAAATTAAATACTAATTGTGAATAATGTAAAGTACATTTTGAAATTATTGAAGGGCTCTGATGCTAAGGTCTCTCTATTTCACCTGAACTTACACCAAAAACCAAATTCCTTAAAATCTTTTTACTAAAAATATTTGTCTTTATTTCAGCCTACCCTTTCCACCAGATGCCAGCACTGGAAGTGGATGGGAAGATGCTCCTCCAGTCCACCGCCATCGCCAGATTCCTGGGAAAGAGATTTGGACTTGTTTCAAGCGACCCCATCAAGGACGCCCAGCTGGAAGCCGTTGTTGACCATGTCAAGGACCTCTCAGCCAGTGAGTATCACCGGATTTAAAAAATCTTATTCCATTGTTGGAATCTTGTACAGTTGTCATTCCGCTAAATGTGCTCTCTGTAGATTTGCCTCCACTTCTTGCTTTTTGGTCCAGATCCGGCGACAAAATGTATGGGATTTCTTGACAAACCGTATAAAAACTGAGAGATTACAAAGCCAACACTACTAGAATTCCGGACCGGCATCAGACTGTACCGTGTAAAAAGGGCCTTCATTTTATATTCATCCCTATCCAGTATGCATTTTTTTCCTCACACTTATTTCTTTTATAGTTACTCTGTATTTGGTAAAAGTATTTTCTGATCTAAAAAGGTATCTAAGACAATAAGACCACGAATCACCGACAGTGGGAACACCAAATAAGCAGTGTAATCTTGATCTTGTGCCGGTGTGGGTACTAAAAGAGTGCATCTTACAAGTGGCTCCATTTATTGTAAGGTTTATCAATGGATGCGACTGTCCCCTCTTTTTTGAAAGAAGCGCAGATAACGCCGATAATAAAGAAGCCAAATCTCGATCCTAATGATTCCTCCAACTTCAGGCCGGTGTCGAACTTGCCGTTTTTGTCCAAGGTGCTGGAGCGTATTGTCTCTAACCGGCTAGTATCTTATCTGAGCAATAACAACCTGATGCTTAAAACGCAATCAGCCTATCAAAAATATCATTTGACTGACACTGGCTTGTTGACCAAGGTCTCAGATCTGATATCTGTGTAATCTGGTGCTTCTAGCGCTTCTGGACATGAGTGCGGCTTTTGACGATGCATACGGCTAGTCCTTAACATGCATAAGACAAAAGTGATGTGGGCGGCTAAATTCAGGCGCGAGCATCTCCTGACAACTCGCGTATCACTCTCCATTGGGGGACAAATGATTCAGAGCCGTCCGATTCAGTGAGACTTCTAGGAGTCACACTGGATCGGAACCTCACAATGTGAGAGCAGTTGAATACTACGGTATCCTACTCGTTTATTGAACTTTAACAGATAAAGGCAATCAGGAGATGTTTACCATCAAGGGCGTTCAGGACCCTGGATGCTTCTGTGATGTCTAGAGTTGACTATTGCTCAACGTTTTATATGGCTCAGCCGAAATAACAGTTCACCCGGCTTCAATTTGTGCTGAACTCGGCAGCAAGACTCATATTCGAGATGTCCAGATTTAATAACATTACTTTATTGTTAAAAAGACTGCATTGGCTTCGTTTTCCGGAGAGGGTGCTCTACTGTGTTTGGTGATGGCTTACAAATCTGTCAATGGTGCGGCTCCTTCATACTTGTCTGACATGTTCTTACCCGTTGAGATAGATTTGAGGGGCCAAACGTTCAGATCTGCGGGGTATGGGGGCGTTTATTTAGTCCAGCCGTGCGGTCAGACACTCACGTATTTTGGGGGCCGTGCTTTCCGGGTTGCGCACCCAATGGAGTGAAAAAGGTACCACCTAATGTGAGGAAGGCAAAAACTGTTGGTATCTTTTAAGAAGCACTCAAGACGCATCTTTACAAAAATCGTTATTCTTAACAATGGAGTATATGAAAAATTTGTTGCATTTTACAGAGTTGCGAGCTGAATTCCTCGAAAAGACCCCGGAAAAGATAAAGGAGAGCTCCGACGCCATCGAGTTTACTTTCACACGTTTGGACGCCATGGCTTCAGAGGGCTACTTCTATGGCTCAGAGGTCAGTTTTACAAAGACTATCATCATCTTCACTATCATTCATCATCAAAAAAGGACTAATGTTTCGATAGGAGGCTGACCTCCCATGCTGTGAAAACTTACTTCACTTTTTTATAATAACTATGATAACTGCACGCAGTTAAAAAAAAAATTCGGATATAAGACAAACCATTATAAGAGATCTCAAAACTATTAGAACGTGGCGTTTTCATGACTCATTCCTTTGCCAAACTGTCCGTTTATGGAATGATCTACCAGTATCTGTGTTCCCTTCCCAATTTAATCTGGTTTTATTGAAAACCAACATCAATCGCCCCTGCCTTGCAGCGCCTCCCGACAGAAGCATTAATTCAAGCAACGCCTCTGTGGCACCCTTCCAGGGTGACACAGACCCTCAAGATTTTCAAGAATTGGGGAGCCTTCCGCACAGAATTCCTTAAAAAAAAGAGAACTTACATTATTCTCGATCTCGACGTTTAGTTAGCGACGTGGCTAACGTCTTCAGCAGACACTTATTTGTGCAATGACTGAGGATGAACTGATTTCTAAAAACAAAAACTGTCACAAATCCCGGCATACCTTGGAGTGAATGTCGTCATTATGCTTGCCTGTCACAATTATCAACAGTTTTATTTCGCTTCGAGTCCACGTCACTAGCCCTGCAGAGCTGCCTCCATTTCTTCCTATCCTTATTTACTACCTTACTTACTTACCTTACTCCATGATTTTCTTTCATTTTTGTGTTTATTCGTCATTATAATAGTGCTATGTAACAACAATAACCATTGCCTCATAATATTCTTGGTTTTGTGGGTTGCCATGGAAAAGAAAACAAACGGCAGTAAAAGGGTTTTCTTTTAAAAAAATCTAAAATAAAAAAAAAATTAACTGTAAAAAATAAATTTAGCTGTAAAAATTAAATTTAACTGTAAAATAAATATCCTAAAAGAAGACCAATGTTTACTTTGGAGACTAGTAGAACCTTAAAATAATAAGAATATCGTAAATTAAAATTTACCTGAACTGATTGCCTTTATTAAGAATACAAACTAAATATTTTTTTATGAAACTTGACTATGACCTGAACATGACCGTATAATCTATAAAGTCGTGTGCAGTCCACTGTACAATTAAAAATCTTTACAAGATTATAATAACAGAAATTAAAATTGAGAAAATCGATCGATCTTTGTACATTATAAAAAGTGATAGTCCTTCAAAGCATCGGTTCTGAATACGGATGCTAGTCTATTTATAGGCAGACTTGGCTTAGCATTTTTCAAATATCCACAACATCAACATGAAGTAATATTATGACTCTATATGAGTTTCGATCCGATGTTTACTGAGCAAATAGTTTTAATATTCCTTGAATTTTGTAGACTTGATGTGTTGGCCTACAGCTCATATGTGCGCAATACATTTCACTTAGGTTTTATTTGCAAAACATTTTTAGCAAATGCAAACACGATGAAGCCAAATATTGAATGTCCATTCAATTAACTAATTAAAGAGTCACGGAATTTTTCGATATTTAAAAAAAACTCGATGTAAAAATTGAAGGCGCAATATCTTTATGAATGGATATTGCATACTGATATCTAAAATGAATACCTTAATATTCTACCATCAGCCTTGAACTATCACTTAGCTGCTAGGAAACAAATGAAGACTACGGGGGAAAAACAAAGAATGTCAGCAAAAATAAGAAAATGAGTTCGTAAGACAAAAAAAATAAAATCTCGTAGCATCTATCTGTATCTAAAGCTCTGCAGAATTTGTAATGCAACAACAGTCTCTATCACAGTTTATGGTGGAATTTCTCGTTCTTTGAATAACCATGATTTTAAATTTCGATTTACTCAAAATGTTCTGAAATTCCTTGTTCTTCACCTGCAGTCTTCAAATAGTTTGTTACTGATTGCCAAGAACGGCAGTCCAAGACGTTTGCTTGCCCCGAAAAGAGTTCCAAATTCAAAAAAAAATCGTTTCAATACGGATTAGCCATTGCGTAATGACCATTACGCAACGGGCTGTAAAAATGTATTGTGGCATTGTGATACTGAAAGACGTTTTGTATTGAGTAAATTGACTAAAGAGGTATTAAAAAAATGGACATTCACTGGTGAACCACCCAATCTAAAAAAATATCATTATAAAAGAGAACTTAACATTTAAAATTAATAAAGCGAAAATAAAAGCAAAGTTGTTTCTTCACGAGGTGACTATAATATCTCGAGCGTTGTTAACACGTCATTTTCGAAAGAAAAACTGACTAAAAATCATTTTCTATAAACTGAAATATGTAGTGTATTCATAAGAGAGTTATGGGGACAAAGCTATGACTGGGTGAGGGAACGGGTAATTAGTAGGAGTTGAAGCTGTAGGCATTTGTATCTATAATCTAAGTTGCAAAGAAATATAAACATTCAAAACTATTATCAAATGCATGCCCAAAAACAGACATAATGTAAGTTCACGCTTACAAATGCATAATGTGTGCTTACAAATTAAAACCAAACCTCAAATGAACATAAACCCTGCAACCGTTGCCGACCTTCCCTGAAACAGGGGTGACATTGTCAAAGTAAACCATTTTTTACAGTAAGGGTGGGCAGCCTTATACCAACCTATAAGTCAAGGAATGTATACATTTGTAATATTGTCATTTTGTTTATATCTACAAATTCGTATTGCTTCTATGACATTTAGTTTACAGTCACTTTTTTTTTAACCTGTTCGTGTTTTTTCTTTGATTCCAGCCATCCTGGGTGGACGTGTACTTCACAGGTATGATGGAAACTGTCGATGGATTTAGGCCAGGAGTTCTCCAGCCGTACCCCAACCTCCTGGCCCTCTCCGAGAAGGTCAAGAGCAATGAGGGAGTCCAGAAGTACATGGCCTCCAGGCCCAAGGCGCATTAAATCACACCAAATACCTCATTGTATTAAAAATGGAGTTGGGACATAAAAAAATGACCCCAATCCGTCAGATTGTTTTTATTTAAAAAAAAAAGCTTGATTTTTTTGTTCTTTGTTTGGTTGTTATGAACTCTAGTCACCTAAATTTGTAAACAGCTGAAAAAAAAACAATTTGGAACACTGTTCCGACTCCATTACGCTTTCGTGGATCGGGGTGATTTCTATAATCTAAGTTGCAAAGATAAATTGACATTTCGTTCACCAAGTGCTTGTTTGGCTTATCGACCATTTGCTTCTAAGATGACTTTTAAATGGCATTGTATTAAGTATCACATTATACACAATAGAAAAAAACATACAACACAATAAGGGGCGAGTTGTTTTAAATGTTTTTAAAATAAATGTCCAGTTTTCATAAAACACATTGCCCAGTACGCATGCAAACATTACTCATGTGAAATTACCTCTGATGGACATAAGACAAACAAGCACTAAGGAGACGATTTACGTCTCATATATCCCTGAAACCGGGGTGGCATTGGCAAAAGTGAAACAAGTTTGTATAGCATGATAGCATGGAACATTTTGAAACATATTATGTATGTACATCTTCAAAGCTCTAAGAAAAACGACACAATAAAAAAAACTATATGATGGAAATTCCACCTTTTTTTTTATTTGCATAATCATCATGATGATAGTTACTTTGTCACTCTCTTATCTAATTTATTCACTTATAGATAAAAACAAAAAAAAATCAATGTTAGCAATTGAAAGTGATTTGTTTATAAAATTAAGTACCTACCTACAACATATCAATTTTGGTTTTAAACAAGCTTATCATTTGGTCCTCAGACCACAACAATCTGATAGTTTGAGGTTTGTATTTTTTATAGAAAAAAAAATTCACCCCGATCACGAGTGTCTTATCTTGTTAAAAAGCTACACATGTAATATAACAAAAAATATTAAATAAACATTGCTTAATCGATATATATATATTTTTTTGCTTTCCACCCCCTTCCGATAAGAAAAAAAATTAATGAGTCTAATCAGATCCATGTCACAACAAAAACATAAAATAGATGTCAGTCGTTTAGAACCTAATGCGGCGATGTAAGGTATTTTTCAGAAATGACATAAATATACAAATCGCTCCCCCAGTTCTTGTTTACCGTATACGCCAATCTTGTCAAATATGTCAAATATGATTTTCTGATTCATACTATTGTTTGTTCTTATTTTGTTTTTTCTTACATTTGCTTTCCTTTTCATTATCCTGACACATTATTTTTTATATTATCTAGGTTTTTGGCAGTTACTTCGTGAAAGTTCATTTTAATAGATTAAAATAAAAAACTTATTTGTTACAATTCACATGAGCTTTTATTATTTTTTAAACACTACCGGTTTCGGGAGAAGCAATACCTCCCATCTTCAGGTGTAAATATAAACTTTATATTTATGTTTATATTTACACCTGAAGATGGGAGGTATTGCTTCTCCCGAAACCGGTAGTGTTTAAAAAATAATAAAAGCTCATGTGAATTGTAACAAATAAGTTTTTTATTTTAATACATTATTTTTTTGTATTATTATTTGTATTTAAGTAAAATGTTTTAAGCTCGATTAAGGCATCCCTCATCTAACACAAGAGCGAAGTCTCTTTTTGATGAGGTACTGTTTTCTTGTTAAAAAAATATGTGTATTTTGTAATTTGTATAATAATGTTAATAATATTTAACTAAATATGTGTAGCTAAAAAAAAAAAAAAAAATGTAACTAGTATCCCGCCCTGCATGCGCACAAGCATTCTGCTTTCAGCATGAGGGTAAGCAAAAAAAAAAAAAAAAACATTGTTAAAAATATATGTATAATGTAATATGTAATTTGATCAAATAAAAAAAAAAAAAAAAAAAAAATGACTTTTTCATGCAGTTGTCTTATGAATCAAATTCTACACAATCTGAGCTAAGAAAAACCGTAAAACTCGATAATGTGGGAGTTATTTTAAATATAGATAATAAAAAAATATTGTTTTTATAAGACACATTGGTCCAGTACACATGCAAACATTGCTCATGTAAAATTTTCTCAATGGCGTTTACGATAAACAAGGTGAGATGGTATGGGAGAATGATGAAGTATGTAAGAGATGGAAAGAATATTTTGAAGGGATTTTTGGTCGGGGCGAAAGAATTTTGTTTAGAAAAATGACAGAAGAGAATGAATTTAGGATTTTGAAAGAGGAAATAAAAGTATCTATGGAATGTTTGAAGAATGGAAAGTCTGCTGGGTTTGATGGAATAAATGGTGAAATGTTGAAAGCAGGAGGTGAATGCGTGATAGATTGGATGTACGAATTATGTAAGCTTTGTGTGAATGCAGGAGTAGTACCGATGGATTGGAGGAAGGCAGTCATTGTTCCCATTTACAAAGGTAAAGGGGACAAAAAAGACTGTCAGAACTTCAGACCAATCAGTCTACTCAGTATACCAGGAAAAGTCTTCTGTAAGGTGATTATAAAAAATGTGATTCTGACTACTAGTGAAAGGATTTCCGATATACAGTCCGGCTTTATGGCCGGTAGAGGCTGTGTTGATCAGATTTTTACTCTACGACAACTTGTTGAAAAACAATTGTCGGTGAGGCGGAAGCTGTTCACGGCCTTTGTAGATCTGGAAAAGGCTTTTGACTCAGTAGACAGAGGTATGTTATGGGATGTTTTGAAAGCATACGGAGTGAATGGGGCTCTCCTAGGTGCGGTGCATGCAAACTATGAAAATAGTAAGGCATGTGTTCGTATTGATGGTGAGTATAGTGAGTGGTTTGAAGTTTATAAGGGTGTGAGGCAAGGATGTGTGATGAGTCCATGGCTATTTAACATAGTCATGGACAAGTGTGTTAGAGATGCTCGACTTAATGATTGTGGATTGACGATAGGAGAGAGCAAAGTGAGTGTTTTACTGTATGCAGATGATGCAGTTCTTGTTTCTGATTCAGCAGTAGAATTGCAAACAATGCTCTCTAGATTGAATGAAGCTTTGTTAGGTAACCATCTGAAGTTGAATGCAAGTAAGACGAAAGTATTGATTTTTGAAAGAGATGATGAAAGTATGAATTATGAATTTAAAATTAATGGAATGAATGTTGATGTCGTAAATGAGTTTGTATACCTGGGAAGTATGTTTGAAAAAGATGGAAGAATGACCGGTGAATTTGAAAGAAGAGTAATGAAGGGCAGGTGTGTACTGGGTGCCACAGCTTGTATCGCCAAAAATCAAAACATATCTAAAAATGCTCAATTGGCGGTACGCAGTGGCATACTTTTACCCACCTTGATGTATGGAAGCGAGGCCTGGACGGTGAATGAAAGTGAAATTAGTAAAGTCCATACTGTTGAAATGGACTTTCTAAGAAGTATGATTGGGAAAAAACGGAGTGACAGGGTGAGGAATGATTTTGTAAGAGAAGAATGTGGTGCAAGAGAAAGTGTGAAAGTGAAGATTAAAAGAAGTTTGTTAAGATGGTTTGGGCATATGGAGAGAATGAATGAGGAAAGACTGACGAAGAAAGTATATGTTGGTAGAATAGATGGATGTCGTGGTAGAGGAAGACCGAGAAAGGTATGGATGGACCAAATATCCGAAATTGCGAATGAATGGAATATCCAGAGTCATAATAAAAGAAGAGCTTGTATGAAGAAGGTTATGACTCTGGAGGAAATGAAAGAAGTATGTAAGGATAGAAAGAAATGGCGGTTGATCTGTGATGTTGGCGGCTGGGGTTTGTTAAAGTAAAATTGGTTTTGTGATTTAGTTTTTTATGTCAATGTATAGGTATATTGTTGTTTATTGATTTTAAAAATGTAATTTGTCATGTATGTTCCTTGACTTATAGGTTGTTATGCGGCTGACCACCCGTACTGTAGAAGATTGGTTCACTTTGCCGGTGTCACCCCTGTTTCAGGGAAGGACGGCAAGAGTTGCAAGGCTTATGTTCATTTGAGATTGGGTTTTTATATTGTAGGTCCACATGCGGCATGTGTTAGCGCGAAATTATACATATCTGCTTGTGGGAATGCTTTAATATAAATCTTAGATAATATATATCTTTGCAGCTTAGATTAGATTAGATTAGATTGCTTATAACAACAACTAACATGTGTTCTAATAATTTATCATGCTACAATGACTAATTACTTTTAGTGGCATACAATATTTTTTACACGGCCATGAACTATACAATTTTTTCCCCGGACTGTGACTGCGGCCAAGATCTTGAAACTATAGATCATATTTTTTTTGGATGCCCCTTACGAGATGCATTAGATATTTATTTCAAATTCAAAAACATTTCATTTCCGGTAAACATAAAACACCTCTTGGCACTTAATTCCTCTAAAATTAACAGTATTTTGTTCAAATCAATTCTTAAAAACTGTATAAAAATCTAAAATCAACACAAAGATGTTAAAAATTAATTCTTAAACATTCCTGCAACTAACAGATGAATCCACGGCTGTAACATCCTTCAGGGTGAGACGCCAAAAAAAAAAACTATACAATTTCCCATCGGGTGCTGAACGGGAACATGATTGTGAAAAAGGACTTGCGAGTTTGAATCAAAAACTGTTAATCATATATATACATCAAAATACGAAAATCTATGACGTCTTATCTAATCTAATCTAAGTTGCTATTTCAGGCGTCGCCTTCGCTTCCCTGCGACTTTCTCTTTTAGGCGGCATATTAAATTTAATATTTTTTTATTAATGTACACTTATGTTGAGTTGTTTTGATCACTTTTAGTATATTTAACTATTTTTTCTTTGTCCCAATCACTCAAATCAGTTCACTTTTATTGTTGTATCCCCGATATAAGATGAAAATACAGGAAGAATTCACATAATTATATAACATCTAGAGCAGAGGTGCCCATACGGTCGATCGCGATCAACTGGTCGATCGCCGAGGATAGCTAAAATTTCAGTGATCGACCTTAAAACTCATTTGACATATTTTTGCACTTAAGGTGGCGACTCGTACTACCCAAAAAAAAAAATATTCATAGATGGTACGCATCAAAAATGTATGGGGCACTCCGTCGGGCAAATATGAAAAACTACTGTAGTTTTATTTCCTTCGAAATTTTTAATGCATTGAAAATAATATGTTGATTGCGCTATTCTAATATGAAATCAATCTGAAATCGCTAAGGTATTCATTTCGGTCATTAAATTATGTGTAAATTTCAATATGAATTGCTTGCGCCGACCGACGATATAATGTATTTTATCTTGGACACAAACCACCCATACTCTGGTTTCCCTTCAATACGAATAAATCTTTCGCCTTTTACAAACCACCCATAATATTATTTTAATAGTTATTTGTTACGCTTTATAAACAGTATTTTTCTCCCGTCGGAATGTGGGAGCTCTGGCGTAATAGCGTGCGTGACCGACTGTAGATGCGAAGATGATAGGTTCGAATCCGGTTGATACCTATATTTTTAATTTTTTACATTTGTTGTTTTCTTTTTTTACATATTATACTTTTTTTATAAAAATACAACATATTTGAAAACTTAACTATTAAAGTTAGTCCAAGCGATTAAAAATACGATCATTTCACTTTCATTTCATTTAGTCGGTGTTATGGCCGAGTGGGCCAGAGGCTGATCTTTCTAGCGTATTTGGAATAGAATAACGTTGGTTCGATCCCCGCTTGGGTCACATGACTTTAACTTTGACCCTGGTTCAACAGATGTTATTGGGTAATTATTAATTAATAAAAAGAAGTATGCAAGGACAGGAAGAAGTGGCGGCTAATCTGCAATGCTGATTTTTAATGTTGGTTTATTGGCTTGCTACATTTTTTGCACAAGACATTTTTTACTTTTTTTGTATAGATTAATTTTTAAGGTTTTGTTGTTTTCTTATACTTAAATGTTATTTATTACTCGTATTCCCTGACTTATAGGTTGGTATGAGGCTGACCACCCATACTGTAAAAAATGGTTCACTTTGCCAATGTCACCCCTGTTTCAGGGAATGTCGGCAAGAGTTGCAGGGCTTATGTTCATTTGAGGTTTGGATTTTATTTGTAAGTACACAATCAGCATTTGTAAGCGCGAACTACACGTGTTTGTTTGTGGGCATACATCTGAGAGCTTTGAATGAATATATCCTTGCAACTTAGATTATAGATTATTATTATAGATTATAGAATATAAACAGTAATGAATTATTAATTGATAATATTAATACCTATCAATGACCTATTATTAATTGATGAGGAATTCACTTTGTAACCTTTCAGTTTTAAAAAATAAAAATAAAAAATAAAAAACAAATTGTATTAGGTTACGGGGCGAGTAAAATTCAATACATTATTGAATTTTACTCGCCCCGTAACCTAATACAATTTGTTTTTTATGTGTAATTTTTTTTTTTTTTATTAATACCTGTTTCTGGCCAGATAAAATAGGTTAGTGAATGTGTTAGTGGCATTCCTCTTCACAAATCTATTTTTTAAATTAAAAAATATATATATGTGGTAACAAAATTGGTATGCGGCTGACCACCCATGCTGTAAAAATGGTTCCTTTGCCAATGTCACCCCTGTCTCAGGGAAGGACGGCAAGAGTTGCAGGGTGTATGTCCATTTGAGATTTGGTTTTTATGTTGTAGGTTCACATGAGGCATGTGCAAGCGCAAACTTGTTCGTGTCTGGTTGTGAGAATGCATGTAATGCATGATGTAATGTGAATCTCTAATGTAACATATATTTGCAAGTTAGATTACATTAGATTAGATATAAAAATTTCACACTTCGTCCCCACGACTTTTTGGCCAACGACATTTCGGTCAAAGACAAATCGGTCAACGACAACCCGTCCAAAGACAACTCGGCCATAGATAAATCGGTCACACGACACTTCGTCCACACGACTTTTCGGCCAACGACATTTCGGCCAAAGACAAATCGGTAGACAAATTGTAAAAAATTTCATAAGCCTTAAAAATTGACAACTATATTTTATTCTTGTATTGAAAATATAAAAAAAAAATCAGTGAACTGCACTCGACTTTCTTTCTTCGATGAAGTCCCTAAATGTGTGTAAAACTAGAACCATTTCACAGTTCAGCGATATCTATTGCTCGTGAATCATTAGCTTCAAAGATCAATACAGATCTCAGGGCTGTCAGCCGTTGGGGCACTGACAACCTTGTAGAGTTCAACGTCAAAAAGACTCAAGCATGTCTGATATCCTTAAAGAGGATTCCAAACAACTATCTCCCAACTTTCGACAATGTCTCCCTCTCTAACCATGAACACTTAAATCTTCTTGGTGTTTCTCTGTCATCAGAGTTAAAATACCATGATGCTATTGAGTCTCGCACAACTTCCGCTTTCCGGCGACTCGGCATATTATACAGAGCCCGTAGGTTTTTTACTTCAGCCCAGTTATTGACTCTGTATAAATCCCAAATCCGCCCCATTATCGAGTATGGCAGCCATCTCTGGTGTGGTATGTCCAAGAAGTTGAGTGACCAACTTGATTCTGTGCAAAGGAGGGCAGTGAGGTTGATCAATGATCCTTCTCTGACATCCGATCTGCAGCCGCTCCAGCACAGAAGAAAAGTTGGAATGCTCAGTCTTTTTTATCGATATTACCACGGAGCTTGTTCTAATGAGCTCCATTCATTAATCCCTCCCCCTCGCATTTCAGAAAGGGAAACTCGTAGTACGACTCTCATTCATCCCTTTGCAGTCGATCTCAAAACTATGAGAACTTGGCGTTTTCATGACTCATTCCTTTGCCAAACTGCCCGTTTATGGAATGGTCTACCAGTATCTGTGTTCCCTTCCCAATTTAATCCGGTTTTATTCAAAACCAACATCAATCACCACTTCCTTGCAGCGCCTCACGACAGAACCAAGAACTCAAGCAACACCTCTGCGGCACCCTTCCAGGGTGACATAGACCCCCAAGACTCACAAGAATTGGGGAGCCTCCCGCACAGGATTCCTTAAAAAAAAAAAAAAAAAACCATGGACTAGCTTGTACAACTAAGCTGCACGTATAGTGCAACTTCCTGCAGCTTTTTTCCCGAAAGGGTTGCTTATGGTGGGTAAAACCTATGTATTTTCACAGGTAAGGGAGCCGGCCTTACGCCAACCACTTCGTTGAAGTGGGGATTTCCCTACTAGGGGAGCAGGTTTCTTATTTCTTGTGAAGGCTGAGTAAACCTTGCTGGTTTTTTTTTATGGTAGGTGGGTTTGCAATACACACCGAAAAGAGAAATAATTTTGACACCCTTGGTGGTGGGGATCGAATCCGAGCTTTCGGCATCGAACGCAAGCTTTCTACCTCTGAGCTACTGACCGGACTTATTGTATTAACAATATATAAAATATTATGTATATGTATGTATAGTCATTCTTATATCAATAATAAATTAATTTTATTCCAACATGGTCACGCGGTGTGTGTAATATGTGACCAGCGTACGTAAAAGAGAAATTAGTAAAAATCAAGTCAATACATTAAAAACATGATTAAATCATTTAAATAGCCTTATTCAGATTTATTAAGCAAAGTTGTATGAGGGGCTTAGAACAAATTACTTTTTTATCGACGAATGATGAACCGAGATATTTGTGATGGATTGGTTTTTTTACATGGCATCTCACAATAAATGACAAATTTGTGCAACGGCTAGATTCCTATTTCCATCCTCAATGATTTTCATTCATATTACTGTGTATAGCATTGAGGTATATATACCTCAATGGTGTATAGCCTCTGCACTTTTTGCGTCCTACTGACCAGTGACCGTTCACAAGTGAATAAGAAAAAACACTGCAGCACATGATAATAATATTATTATCAAGACACCCTTCCTCATCAGCTGTATACAATGGCTGTATAGCTACTTCTTGATCTAGTAATCCCTACGCTTCGGATTCGTTCGGATAAAGTCGTGCCACCTCGTTTATGCAAATTAGGCTTACGCGTCAACCCATGGTGGCAGACAGAGTGAATGAATCATAATATCATTGCATAATATACAATTATAATATTGGGATGATTTCTTCGGTACATATATACATGTGACTGAAATGTTGACCGACTTGTCGTGTGGACGAAGTGTGAAATGAAAGTGAAATGAAAGTATTGTTAATCGTTTGGACTAACTTTAATACTTTTGTTTTCAAATATGTTGTATTTTAATAAAAAAAAGTATATGTAAAAAAAGAAAACACAATGTAAAAAATTAAAAATATACATTGTCAAACGGATTCGAACGTCTCACCCTTGCGTGGCAGTCCGTTACGCAAGCTGTTCGGCCAGAGCTTCTCACGGCCAGGCTGAAGAAAATAAAGATGCATAAAGCGTAACAAATAAAAAAAAAGGTTTGTATCCAAGAGAAGTACTCGTAGCTCATCGCATCGGTCGCGTTGGCGCAAACAATGGCGAAAAAAATGAAATTTACGCATAATTTAATGACCGAAATGAATACCTTAGCGATTTCAGATTGATTTCATATTAGAATAGCGCAATCAACATATTATTTTCAATGCATTAAAAGTTTCAAAGGAAGTAAAACTACAGTAGTTTTTCATATTTGCCCGACGGAGTGCCCCATACATTTTTGATGCGTACCATCTATGAATATTTTTTGTTACCATCGATGTGTCGTACCACCTTGCAATTTTTTTTTTTTATAAATATTTTATACATTATGAATTATGAGTTATATTTGTTGGGCTTAACAGTTAAAATGTCGATCTCCTATTCATATTTTTTTGCCAAGTCGATCCCCTCAAGAAAAAGTATGAGCACCCTTGATCTAGAGACTTCACAGACCTTATCAGAGACAAGCAAAAACACACAATTACACATTCGCAGCGATGATCAGGGACTCACGCCATAGGCATGCGACCTCTTCGGGGGAAAAGTTGCGCTATATTTCAAGCTTAGTTGGGTGTTGGATACAACTTTGCAAATAGTCCACAGACCACCCTCACGCAGTTTTTCTTTCAAACCAAGAATTTCCATTTCATTGAAGTGCGTACATGTAGAAGAGACTCGCTGTTTATTTAGAGGGTCAACACTTCCGCACTTGTGCCTCCGTTTGTTGAGCCCCGCGAGGTCTTTTCTTGTGGGAAAGAAATGCCAATACAAACATTGCCCCTGCGTAATACGCCGAATGCCATTCTACAAACATACAGTGTTCAAAAGGTTCGTAGTCTAGTGGTAACGCTGCGGACTCGTAAATGGAAGGTCGTGGGTTCTAATCCCAGTGAAGCACAAAATAAATACCATCTATATCTAATATGCTCTTCGCTGCGGTGAAAAATGCATACCCCTTTACCACAAAGGGGTAAAGAGGCGTTGCATCTCCAGGAACCAGAATCTTTAAAAAAATGTTAGATTTGCGTTGCACGGTGGTATACTAGTGCCCACCTTGATGTATAGAAGTGAAGCGTGGATGGTGAGTAAAAGTAAAATAAGTAGAGTTCATACAATATAGAAATGGACTATCTAAGAAGTATAATTGGGAAAAAACGAAGTGATAGGGTGAGGAATGATTTTGTAAGAGAAGAATGTGGTGTAAGGCAAAGTGTGAAAGGGAAGATTAAAAGAAGCTTAAGATGGTTTGGACATATGTAGAGAATAAGTGATCAAAGACTGACGAAGAAAGTATACGTTGCAAGTGTAGATGGATGTCGTGGAAGAGGAAGAACGAGAAAGGTATGGATTGATCAAATTTCTGAAATAGCGAATGAATGGGATATCCAGAGTCATAATAAAAGGAGAGCTTGTATGAAAAAGGTTATGACTCTGGATGAAATGAAAGAAGTATGTAAGGACAGGAAGAAGAGGCGGCTAATCTGCAATGTCGATTTTTAATGTTGGCTTATTCATTTATGTTACATTTCTTCTATATAGGTAAGTATTGTTTTTTTTCATAGATTTCTTTTTAAGATTTTGATGTTTTTATAAACTTAAATGTTATTTATTACTTGTATTCCTTGACTTATAGGTTGGTATGAGGCTGACCACCCATACCGTAAAAAATGGTTCACTTTGCCAATGTCACCCCTGGTCCAAGGCAGGTCGTCAAAAGTTGCAGGGTTTATGTTCATTTGAGGTTTGGATTATAATTTGTAAGTACACATTCAGCATTTGTAAGCGCGAACTTACACGTGTTTGTTTGTGGGCATGCATTTGATATGAGCTTTGAATGTTAATATATCCTTGCAACTTAGATTATGGATAATTGTAATTTTTTTACCAGTTATATGCAGTAGGTACTTGGTGTGAACTAGTAAACAAATTTGACAGGTCGACTCACACCGAGTTCAAAGTTGAATAAATTTTATCTATTATCTTTTACAATAATTAAGTCAATTAAGGTTATTATAAAAGTAAATGTAAATTAAAGTAAGTAATTTTATTGATTGTAGAGGCATTAACTTTGTAATCGTTCATCATTAATGATAAAAGAAAAACAGTTTTGTTTTCGATTACGTGAGTATATTTTTATATATACCACAACCGGTTTCGCAAACATCCGTTCCATGCGAACGGATGTTTGCGAAACCGGTTGTGGTATATATAAAAATATACTCACGTAATCGAAAACAAAACTGTTTTTCTTTTATCATTAAAGTAAGTAAGATTATTATAAAAATGAAACTATGCATGTGTACCTAGCTGTCGATTTTTGGTTTTTCCTATCAGAAAAAAATGTTTTGAAAAAATAAGTAAGGCAATCAATTATCTCTGACTAAATAAGGTCATATAAACGGACGTTTGTGGAAAGAATATTAAAAAAAAGAAAAACAAAAAAACAACGAGGGCCGGTAACAGAGATTTTAAGCAATAGGGTGAGGTAGCACAAACTAAAAAAAAACATACAAATAAATTTTCAGAAAAATGTAAATTAAGCAGGTTTTTCGTTATGCGTAACATTGGTTATATTCACATGACATATTTTACGTATGAAATAACAAACATTTCGACTCCTAGACCAGCATCAGGTAATATTTGAAAAGAAGAGTTACAAAAGTATATAATATATAGTCGGTGTTATGGCTGCAGGCTGAGGGAGTCAAGTCGCTATTCTAGACTAGCGCATTTGGAACAGAATAACGCTGGTTCGAATCACGCCTGGCCCTTTGATCATAACTTTGACACTGGTTCAACATAAGCCATTGCATGCACACAAGCTTCAGCTTTTGCATTAAGACAACCGGCCAGGCGAAATGGGTTGTTGAAGTGCATTCCTCTTCACAAGTCTATTTTTATAAACATATTCTATAAAAATGAGAACTCAAATTTTTAAAGCCTTAGCCTTAAGGGTATACGAGAGTTTAAGAAGGTTATTAATATCGGGACTAAAGAACCTCTTTAATTGTTTTATGAAACTAAAAGCGTAATTTTATGTCAAATAACTTTGACTGATCATGGCCAGATGTCGTTGCTGAAGTCTATAAATTAATGTTCTATGTCAAGCATTACGTTTCATCAAAAAATTATGTAAAGTATATTAACGCTTTTAGCGAGCGTGTAAGTTTTATAAACTTTTGTTTAAACGCTATGTTTGAGTATTTACGACTGCATGTTTGTACAGAAGTTATGCATGCAAAAATTGCAAAACGAAATAACTTTGCATAAGTATAATTCTACGTTGAAATAATTAAACTTTTTTTGGCATCTTGAATTCAAACGTTTGTTGTGAGCAGAGCATATCTTTTGTTATAACAAAGGCGTGCAAAAGTACTATTCCGTCTGTCTCACACTGTATATTATGATGAACGTGGGTATTTTTTTTTTTTATATCGCACACCTAATAAAAAAAAGCAATAACTCAAATATTAAGAAGGTTGGGAAGTTGCGTTCGAAGTTTTGCATGTTTGATTTGTCGCACTAAAGCCCACATCAGCCATGACACAAGTTAATAGTTCTCTTTTCTTTTAAAATAAAACTTAAATCATTGGTATAAATTTTACTTATTTCTCTTTTATCCGTAAAATACAGAAAATTATGTCATAACATTATCCATTTTTTATTGCACTTTTTTTGAAAACATAATTGGAAACTGAAAAATAATATTTCACGTAATTATTTTAGTTAAGTGATGATAAAAACAGTGAAAAGGAAAAGTAAAACAAGGACTTGGCTTGGATACTATTTAAATCAAAATACACTTTCAGTCTTAAAGTTTGGCACATAAAAACAGAAACTAGTAAGGTAACAAAAAATATGAAAATAACACTTCAATAAACTTCTAGCACAGGGGCGTCCAACTCAAAATCGTGGCAAGCTGGATTTAGTACTTTTGTAATCTTGGCGGGTTACAATTTTTTTGTTGTACTTTTGTCCATAATAATTCTGTTGACGGTGGAGGGGGGGGAGGGGAGGGTAGACACGCAATTTTAAAAGTTCATATTGTCCCTAATAATTCTGTTGACGTGGGGGGGGGGGGGGGGCTAGGCACGCAATTTCAATCTTCGCGCGCAATTCAAATCTTAATACTTAAATACAATAATCAAATAGTTCAAATTAAATGAGTCTTAATGAAGCAAGGACTCTTCAACTTACGTCTTGTATAATCTATCTATAATCTAAGCTGCAAAGACATGTTAACATTTAAGGCTCATATGAAATGCATGCCTACAGACAGGCACATGTAGGTTCGCGCCTACACATTCTGCATGTGTGCATACAAATAAACAAAACCTCACATGAACATAAACCTTGCCACTCCTGCCGCCGTTCCCTGAACCGGGGTGGCATTGGCAAAAGTGAACCGATTTTTACAGCACGGGTGGTCAGCCTCATACCAACCTACAAGTCAAGGAGGTCTTGTTTAGGCAATTTATAACAGTTGAGATCTGGAGCTTACAACAAAATCAACTTCAAAAACAACAATCAAAAACTCCTACCTTCTTTTCGCATTTTTATTGCGTTCTTCACATTGGTTCTTCATCAAAATCTCAATTTTCCCAATTTTTGAGTTATGGCTCTTTATTGTAAAGCGTGCGTACATCTTGCGTGTGCCGAAAAAAACGAGTCCCTTCTCCAAGTATAAATGTCAACGCTTTAACTATGCCGCGGCGCATACAAATAATGTATCTGACTCACAGCAGCACCTCTTACGAGCGTCTCAGTTGCTATACACTTTATAAACACTAGTGTCGAGTTTAAAACGTAATATTTTACGTTCAATATCCAATAACCCATGTGTAGCATAGTCAATGGGCGACATAATACAGCGCTTACCAAGTATGACACTCCACGTTTTAACTCAATCATAACGTAAACAAAAAACCTATTAGGTCTTATACAGCGCTTCAAGTTTGCGTCATAGTTTTGATGTATTTTGACAAAACGATTTATTCGAGTAACAACGCTAATTTGCTTTTCAACTTTTTAAAATCAGCGAAATACATTTTATTCTCTTCTGCCATGCTCAGTGAATAATTATTATTTTTTAAGGTTCCCGAAGCGGCCGCATGGCGCTGAAATCAGTCAAAATTGTGTATGGAAATCTTTATTTTTCCATGATAAATAGAAATCGGGGGAGAAAAAATAAAACAAGTATTGCATTACAAACATAAAAAATATTACTTCCAATCCTAAAAAGAAAATATACCATTCAATTGCAAATTTACCTACACGATCGTATGCAAAATTTGTGTACTTTTTAAATAACTATAAAAAATCAATGAAAAGTATAAAAAAATAATTTTCATCTAGAAAAAATTAAACTAATCAAAATAAATGTTTTGAAATAAAAAAAAGTTAGGAATTATTCATAACAACAGTAGAAATCTCCATTTAAGGTATCTCCGTAAATAAAATTATTTTGAATTGGTGTTTTATGGGAAAAAATACCTAATTTTATGTGTTAATTTAATCTGGAAAAAAAATGCTACCTTACGATTGAAAATATGGGTTATTTCGGTCATCAAAGTTGGGCGCGCTGACCTCTCGATCACCCTTAAGGGTGATTGAGAGGTCAGCGCGCCCAACTTTTTTCCCAATTTTTGAGTTATGGCTCTTTATTGTAAAGCGTGCGTACATCTTGCGTGTGCCGAAAAAAACGAGTCCCTTCTCCAAGTATAAATGTCAACGCTTTAACTATGCCGCGGCGCATACAAATAATGTATCTGACTCACAGCAGCACCTCTTACGAGCGTCTCAGTTGCTATACACTTTATAAACACTAGTGTCGAGTTTAAAACGTAATATTTTACGTTCAATATCCAATAACCCATGTGTAGCATAGTCAATGGGCGACATAATACAGCGCTTACCAAGTATGACACTCCACGTTTTAACTCAATCATAACGTAAACAAAAAACCTATTAGGTCTTATACAGCGCTTCAAGTTTGCGTCATAGTTTTGATGTATTTTGACAAAACGATTTATTCGAGTAACAACGCTAATTTGCTTTTCAACTTTTTAAAATCAGCGAAATACATTTTATTCTCTTCTGCCATGCTCAGTGAATAATTATTATTTTTTAAGGTTCCCGAAGCGGCCGCATGGCGCTGAAATCAGTCAAAATTGTGTATGGAAATCTTTATTTTTCCATGATAAATAGAAATCGGGGGAGAAAAAATAAAACAAGTATTGCATTACAAACATAAAAAATATTACTTCCAATCCTAAAAAGAAAATATACCATTCAATTGCAAATTTACCTACACGATCGTATGCAAAATTTGTGTACTTTTTAAATAACTATAAAAAATCAATGAAAAGTATAAAAAAATAATTTTCATCTAGAAAAAATTAAACTAATCAAAATAAATGTTTTGAAATAAAAAAAAGTTAGGAATTATTCATAACAACAGTAGAAATCTCCATTTAAGGTATCTCCGTAAATAAAATTATTTTGAATTGGTGTTTTATGGGAAAAAATACCTAATTTTATGTGTTAATTTAATCTGGAAAAAAAATGCTACCTTACGATTGAAAATATGGGTTATTTCGGTCATCAAAGTTGGGCGCGCTGACCTCTCGATCACCCTTAAGGGTGATTGAGAGGTCAGCGCGCCCAACTTTGATGACCAAAATAGCCCATATTTTGAATGATAAGGTAGCATTTTCTCTCCAGTTTAAATTAACACATAAAATTAGGTATTTTTTCCCATAAAATACCAATTCAAAATAAATTTATTTACGGAGATACCTTAAATGGAGATTTCCACTGTTGTTATGAAAAAATCCTAACTTTTTTTTATTTCAAAACATTTATTTTGATTAGTTTTATTTTTTCTAGATGATAATTATTTTTTTAAACTTTTCATTGGTTTTTTATAATTATTGAAAAAGTACCCAAATTTTGCATACGATCGTGTAGCTAAAATTGAATTTTAATGGTATATTTTCCTTTTAGGATTTGAAGTTATATTTTTTATGTGTTTAAGTTAATTCTTATTTTATTTTTCCTCTTCCAGTTTATATTTAATAATGGAAAAAGAATGATTTTCATACTAAACGCGGTCCATCCTAGTGCGCCATTGTGTCGGTTTTTTGAACTATTCAAACAATTATATTTCCGAGAGACAAAAATTATGACACATTTTCGGTGATATTTCCTGATATTTCCCCAGAAGCAAATATTTTTTTACGTTGCAACTCGGAGTTATCGTTTTGTAAAAATGCATCAAAATTAAGACGGCCACACGGCGCTGTTTAAAATCATTTTTTATTTTTTGTTTTCTCCGTGTTTGACTTTAACCGTCAAATGTTATACTCGAGGCATACGTACGTATTTTTGCGTGCGGTAGAATGAACGTAAAAAAATCATGTTTTATACTCAACCACAGAGTTTTATTATAATATATAGAAATTGAGACGCTCGTTAGAGGTGCTGCTTTAATCTTGATACATTATTTGTATGTGCCGCGGCTCAGTTAAAATGTTGACTTTCATACTTGGAGTTTAACTTCGTCTCACAGCTTCGCGTCGCTTTGAAAACCAATAATAATACCTAGTATTATTACTATTACTCTATGGGAGCTTCCAAATTCTTACAGAACTCATAAACCTTTTTTGAAAAGTGTAAATTTTCAAGATTCTTTTATCACGATGTTTATTTCTAAATGTAATTTGTTGTGTATATTTTTTGACTTATAGGTTGATATGCGGCTGACCACCCATGTTGTAGATAATGGTTCTGTGTGTGAAACGTGTTGTGAGAATGCATGTAATGTGAACCCCCAATGTTGCATATTATCTTTACAACTTAGATGAGATTAGATTAGAATGTTATTTATTATTATTATATAGTCGGGGTTATAGCCGCGTGGGCCAAGAGGGCTGATTTTTCTAGCGTGTTTCGAATGGAACAACGTTGGTTCGATCCCCGCTTGGGTCACTTGACTTTAACTTTGACCCTGGTTCAACAGATGTAATTGGGTAATTATTATTTAATAATTCATTAATAATTAACAATAATGAATTATTAAATGATGATATTAATACCTGTTTCTGGCCAGGTAGAATAGGTTGGTAAATTGCATTCCTCTTCACAAATCTATTTTTTTTAAAAAAAAATAAAAATAAAAAATTACATGCATACCTTGACTTATAGGCTGGTATGGCGCTGACCACACATACTGTAAAAAATGGTTCACTTTGCCAATGTCACCCCTGCTTCAGGGAAGGTCGGCAAGAGTTGCAGGGCTTATGTTCATTTGAGATTGGGGTTTTTATATTGTAGGTCCACATGCGGCATGTGTAAGCGCGAAATTATGCATGTCTGCTTGTGGGAATGCATTTGATATGAATCTCAAATGATACATATCTTTGCAGCTTAGATTTAGATTAGATTTTAGAGTAATAAATGGACATCCGTATCCATAACTGAAACTATCGGATACTCGAAACTAAAAAAAAACTCTTATCCGTATCCAAAACAGATTGAAAAATGTAATGAAAATGTCGTCTGTAACATCGTTTCAATATTTTTTTTTGCATTTTTCAGTTCATACGGAGCTTTAATAATAATCACGTATTCTTGTGTGATTGATTAAAAAACTTAATGATAGCCTAGAAATAATGCCATACAATCAATGTTCTTATTTGTAGGTATTTTATTTTCAAAATCTCTTAGAAATCTAATATCCGTGACCGAAACATTCCAAAACTAGCGGATATCCGAAATAATATCATTTAACTGTACGAAATTATGTGCTGGATAATCAAAATGATAAACAAAACAAAAATATATTTCATGTTAAATGTTTTCTCTCTTCGGTAATATTGAATTTTGAAACGGTTGTCGACCTCTAGAACATTAACATTATGGTGAAAAAAACTATATGTGTGTGTGTGTTGGCGAGGGATATTTTGTTGATGTATTAATAAAGTATTGACAACATTCTCTGTAAAGTTATGTGAAACCTTTTTTCATTTTTAAAATTTATTAAATTTTAGCTATTAAGACGAAAATTAAAGTTTAAAAGTACATATGTACTTAATCTTCAATCAGAAATAGTGCCTCTTGGAGACATTGTCTATAACGCTAACGTAACGTCGGGAATAATGTGTGAGTATAACTAGAGATGTTGTGGATATTAATTGTAATCGTAATTTAAACATTCAAGTATCCGAAATAAAAATAAAAACATGTTCGGAACCGAAGCCGATACAAAAGATTCGGATAATTTCGGATAGGGGTGTAGACGGAGTCTAAATCCAACATGTTATTATACTGTAACTGTAACTCTGTCAACATTCTGCTAGGGGTTGTCAGAGCCTCTGCAGATTTGCTTCCATCTTTCCCTATCCGTGAATGCCTCTTTCAATTCATTCGTATCCATCAACGTTTTCATAGGTTTCCTTCTTTTGCATTCACTTGTACGTCGCATTCTTTCAATATTTTTTTGCAACTTAGATTAAACATTATAGACTTACGTGACTGATGATCTGTAATAATAATAATCTTTAATCTAAATTGCAAGGATATATTCATTTAAAGCTCTCAAATGTATGCCCGCAAACAAGCACATGTAGTTCGCGCTTACAAATGCTGAATGTGAACTTACAAATGAAAAACCTCAAATGAATAAAAGCCCTACAACTTTAGGCGACCTTTCCTGACACAGGGGTGACATTGGCAAAGTGAATTGGCAAAGTTTTGCGCTTGATAACCACAATCTATAATCTAAGTTGAAAAGGTATGTTAACATTTAAGATTCATATAAAGCGCATTCTCACAAGCATACACGCTTGTAAGATCGCATTTACAAATGCTGCATGTGTATTTACAAATTGAAACCAAAAACGACAATCAACCAATCTATTAGTCAAGGATTTGGTATATTAACTGGTTATATACAAGGATAAATGGTATATTTTGTGTGCTCCGCTAGGATTCGAATCCACAACCTTCCATTCAGAGTCCGAAGTGTTACCACTACACTACGTACTGATAAGATATAAAAGAAGATAAAAAATGATAAATAAAATGAAAATATTTTTTATGGCCAAACTTGTTTTAATACACTGGTTTGCTATCACTAGGACCTACACTTTGAAAATATTAAAAAAATACGTATGTGTGAGATAGACGAAACAGTATTTTTACACGCCTTTGTTAAAACGACAAAAAATGCTCTGGTCACACTTCCTCCGTGTGGATTAAAGATGCAAAAAAAGTTAAATAATTCTAACATAGAATAATACTTGTGTCAAATCCTTTCTTTTTGCAATTTTTGATGCATAACTTACGGAATGAGCCATGCGGTCGTAAATACTCAACAATAGCGTTTAAACAAAAGTTTATAAAAACTAAAACGCTCGCTAAGAGTGTCAAGATAATTTACATTATTTTTTTATGAAACGTAATGCTTGAGTAAGAACATTAAGTTATATACTTCAGCAACGACATCTGGCCATGATCAGTCAAAGTTATTTGACATAAAATTACGATTTTAGTTTCATAAAACAATTAAAGAGGTTGTTTAGTCCCGATATTAATAATCTTCTTAAGCTCTCGTATAACCTTAACCACCAGCATTACAGATCAACCGCCATTTTTTACGGTCTTTACATTACATATTATTTAATACATAATAAAACAGTAGCTACACTAGTCTATGGTATATCTTGTACCCACTACTTATCCACACTGCCAGTCTTCTACTCATTAGCTAAAAGCAAACACAGCTTCAAGATCTGCTTAAAATTCAGAATGATAATCTCCGTGTAGGCGCGCTCTAATCTAACATGAATATTTACCTCTGCTGTCAAACATTTCCCGCTCATGTGCGTCACAAAAGGCGCCAAAATCTCTCTTCGCTCCCGCTGTGATGGATATCAGCCAGTCTGTTCACACCAGGGATAGCGACACACAAAACAAGGCCGCTCGTGAACAGCTGCTGATAAGACATCTATCTATAATAATCTATAACCTTAGTTGTAAGGATATTATATTAACATATAAAACTCTCAAATGCATGCCCACAAACAAACTCGTGTAGTTCGCGCTTACAAATGCTGGTACTTCCAAATAAAATCCAAACCTCAAAATGAACATAAGCCCTACAACTTTTGGCGACCTTCCCTGATACCGGGGTGACATTGGCAAAGTGAAACATTTTGACAATTATATTAATTTTCGGATATTTAACGGTACCGTTCGGTGAGAACTTACATTATTCTCTACGTTTCGTCAGCGACGTAGCCGACGTCTTCAGGAGAACATCCTATCTGTACGGCGAGTCCTATCAGTTCATCCTCAGTCGCCGCACAGATAGGATGTTCTCCTGAAGACGTCGGCTACGTCGCTGACGAAACGTAGAGAATAATGTAAGTTCTCACCGAACGGTTCGTTAAATATCCAAAAATTAATATAATTGTCATAATGTCAAACGACCGTAATTCTAACTTAAATCTAAAGTGAAACATTTTTCACAGTATGGGTGGCCAGCCTCATACCAACATATACGTTAAGGAATGGAAATGGCATGGAAAAAATTGACTCTCTAATTAGATTTCCACGTGCGGCCATGTTTTTATTGCTTTGTATCGACCAACACGATTACCTAATAAATCTAAATAACTCAAATTAGACAGAATTTAAATATGCGTTATATTTTGAGCCTGTATTTCGCAAAACGCGCACACACACACCGATACTAGAATTTAAAAGTGATGGAAGGACTTACCAAAGGTTCGAATGACGGCGTGACATATCAAGATTGGGCAATATAGGTCAGAGACTTGCCCATGACTCTTAAAAGGCCGGTTACAAAAACTTGACCGTTGTTTTTAAAATATGTTTCTAATACTTTATGGCCTTAGTAAATAAGTGATATTAATGGAAAAAATCACGCATGTTTATTAGTTGATTACCTAAATTGCACCGGCCTCTTAAAATTAAAGCATAAGTACTTCTCTTCAACCTATAAGTTGAGTTAAGCCTTGGTAAAACAGCTTGAAAAATACCACCAAAAGTGAATATGTGGCGTTTACAATAAATGGAAATACTGATAATCTTTGGGAGCTTTGAGATAACCTTTAAATACCTGCTTTGTAAAAGGCATTTCCTTTCTTGGTAAAGTAATTAGCTCTGTAATTGCGTTGCACGACAAATCAGCCAAAGATTACTCGTCGATAGACACATCGGTCGCGGAAAATTTGGTCACAGGACAGCTGTTCGTCCAGACAACTTTTTGATCAACGATATTTCGGTCACATTCATATTATACAATACATGCTCACAGAGAGCTCCACCACAGCAAATTTTCTTTCCGAAAAATCTTTGTAAGTAATAACTGTAGTTTTTATGAATTGTAGTTTTCTGTGATAGAACTGTCTGCAGCGGACTATAGATGTGTTGAATGTGACCAAAATGTCGTTGATCGAAAAATCGTGTGGGGGAACTGTCGTGTAACCGATTTGTCCATGGACAAGCTGTTTGTGGACAGGTTGTCTGTGACCAATTTGTCATTGAGCCTTACATTGTATGGGTTGAATGCATTTTGAGAATGAGGTATTTATTTGATGGATGTAATAACTTAAAGGACTTTTGAGTTGTGATTCACACAAAACAGCGCTCACAAAATAAATCATTTTAATATTTTTTTATTTTACTTTTATTCCAAACAAGTAAAAAATTACGTAAAAGGTGCAAAGAAAGAAGGAACATTATTTAGTCTATTCCTGAACACTTGACCTAACTTATCACTTGCTACTAACCACTAAGTTGCTGTACCAGTGCGAACAGCCTTGATAGATCTCCGCCATTATCTGTGCGTCGGTAAAGCAGTTGCCTTCTGAGCCGACCGAGCCGCGCCGCCATTTTTCAACGCCATTCTTTCCCGCCTTTGTTGACAGATGGCGCTGATATCATTATGGCATTTTTTCGCGCGCCAGACGTGTGACTTTTTTATCCGCGCCATTTCTAAATGAGAGGATTATACCGTAAAACGCGACACGCGTTTTTTTCAACAAAAGAAAAAATCACGATAAGGAAAAGTCTTTTATAAAGGTGATGCTTCACTTTTTTGTTGTTAAAATTTCGGCAGAACTTTATGTACCTACTATTTCTTGGAAAAAAAACATTTTTTTCTGCGTACTTATTAATAAATTTTACAATGAGGACCGCACGTGAATTGACATAAACAATATTGTGTCGTCCCACAATATTGTCTATGTCAATTGCAAATAAATACTTTATTGGTTGAGATTATAGATTATAGGTTGCTAAGGATGGCAGTCCCATAAAGGACTGATATTTGCTCGCCGAGAAAAGAGATCCAAATAAAAAAATGTTCAGACCTCGTTAGTATTTTACCCAGGATGGTCATTTTGTTCAAGTTGGTCATAAAATAGAGGTATTCTACTCTTTCACTTATTTTCTCGAATTTCTACCCCGAAAACTATTTTATGTAGGTGTCCAATCCGTGTCCAATCTAAATATGTCTTCTCCATACTTCTTTGTCTTTCATATATCCTTCCAATTTCCGTAGCTCTTTCAGGAAAAGTTTGCATTTATTTTTTACATAATAGTATCTACGTAATATGTAGTATATATAAGTATATACTGTGACTATAACTGTAACTTTGCTGCTATTCCGCTGGGGTGGCCAGAGATTCTGCAGACCTGCTTACATTTCTTCCTATCCTGACATACCTCTTTCAATTCATTCATATCCATCAACTTTTTGATACATTTTATTGTTTTACACTCGCTTTTTATATCCCATTCTTTTACAATCTCTTCAATCTGATCACTCCATACTTTTCTCGGTCGTCCCTCACATCTTTTTACTTTCACACATCCTCTGTATATATACTTTGTCAGTTTATCATCATTCCTTCTTTCCATATTCCCAAACCATCTCATCACATTATTTTACACCTTAACTTTCACATCTCCTTTCCACGTTATTTTTTAACACATTCATTCCTAACTCTATCCTTCAGAGTTTTTCCTGTCATGCTTCTTAAATGCTTCATTTCCACCGTGCACACTTAACTCATTTCACTGTCCATGCTTCACTTCCATACATAAAATATGTAGGTACTATAAGTCGGACGACTATTTGCAATGGCCAGCTAGCATCCGAAGTTTCACAGGGACAACATGGCAGAGAGTTGTCCAGGATAGGAATCTATACTAATATAAGTTGCAAAGATATATTAACATTCAAAACTCATATCAAATGCATGCCCACAAACAGACACGTGTAAGTTCGGGCTTACAAATGCTGAATGTGAACATAAGCCTTGCAACTTTTGCCGATCTTCCCTGAAACAGGGGTGACATTGGCAAAGTGAACCATTTTTTACAGTATGGGTGGTCAGTCTCATACTAACCTATAAGTCAAGGACTAGAGAAATAGGGGACAGGCCATTTTGAAGAAAAAGTTGTTGATATTACGTCAATTGAAAAATAAAAGCTTGGTGTAGAAGAATTTTTTTGACTAACTTTTAAGATATCCCTCTCGTACATGTGATATGATCTATCATCATAGCGCCTGTGATGAATTTTTATAAAGCAGAATGAGCCAGAAACAAATGCCGCCACACTCCCCCCATTTGTTATCTTTTTACGAGGAAGGGGTGCATTTTTTACAAATATAGTAGCTCGTAGAAAGTCCGGTCGATAGCGCAGTTGGTAGAATGCTTGCATTCTATACTGAGAGCAAGGGTTCGATCCCCTTCGAGGGCGTCAAAAATGATTTCCCGTTTCGGTGTTAATTTCAAGCCCAAAATACAAAAAATAAGAACCATCGCCCTTGGGAGCTGGAAAACCCACACTTCAACTGAAGTAGTTGGTGTGAGGCCGGCCCCCTTACCCGTAAAAATAAATAGATCCCGAATTGCCACATGCAACCCGTTCGGGGATAACGCAGGCAAGTAGTTACACTGTGTGTGTAGCTTAGATGCGTTTTTTTTGCGTTGCGAAGGTACTTTTTTTTTAGGAAATCCTGTGCGGGAGACTTTTAAAACTTCAGAGACTCTAGGGGTCTATGAAACTTGTAGTAGTGTTGAAGAGGTGTTGTTCACGAGCTTGGCCGTCGCTACAAAGCGCCAATACTTAAGCAAGACCCAGATGCTGTAAGGCTGGATGGACCTTTAGTGACCGGTCTTTGGTAAAGGTTTTATGAATTTTTCAACCCACCGAAGAGCATATTTGAAAATATAAATAGTATACTTTTTGTGCTTCGCCGGGATTCGAACCCACAACCTTCCATTTACAAGTCCGAAGTGTTGCCACTGGACTACGAACCGGTGGCAATATATTCCTATAAGTACCTTACTTTTTAAATATACTTTACAAAATGGATGAACCCTTTTGTAGATTGCCGCTTAGATTACCCTCTGGAATCTAGATGAATCGTGTGAAGTTTGATATCGGTAGGATCACATATTTAATCTCATAAATATTTTGTTATTATGTCATTAGGTTGTCCCCCGTAACTGTGGAAATAAATTGACTTCGCAAGTTTAAATCGCGTACTGAAACACGCCGAGTCCTGCTTGTACCTAATCTATAATCTATAATGTAAGTTGCAAAGATATATTAGTTCATTTAAAGCTCATATCAAATGCATGGCCACAAACAAACACGTGTAGTTTGCGCTTACCAATGCTGAATTCGTACTTTCAAATAAAATAAAAACCTCAAATGAACATAAGCCCTACAACTTTTGCCAACCTTCCCTGACACAGGGGTGACATTGGCAAAGTGAACCATTTTTAACAGTATGGGTGGTCAGCCTCATACCAACCTATAAGTCAAGGAATCATAGCTTGTAATCGTACTACGTTTTTTTTTCTCTACATCGTAAGGGTTTTGTATCACCAAAGTAACATTATTTGGATCAAGTAAATCTATTTCACCTACACTTATTATTAATTAATATTCTTGTAAGTCTGTAAATCATATGTCAACTAGAAATAAAACATAACTCCGCTCTCAGGCCTCTCATATATTTGTTTATCAAGTTTATCAAAATTGATTTCACGTTAAAATAAAAGCATCGAAAATAATGGAAAATATTGTTTATTCAACAGAATTAGTCAGTCCAAATATAACAATAACAAAAACAACAATTATAAAATTTTGAAAAAGAAAAGTGTGAGAACAATTTACAATCCTTAAAAATATTTCAGCCTTCCATTACCAAAAGTTAAACAATTCAATTTGCGAAAAAATGAAAATTTAAATAAATAGTTTTTTTTGTTTGCAAAGTGTCAATAAAAGTAGTTTCAGATGTTTTTTGAAAATCAGAAAAAAAGTTCTTTTGCAAGTAGATGTTTCAAAATATTCATTACAACTTGCTTTATCATTTTGTTCAAAAACAAGTACAGCATTAAAGGTAAAACCTTAAGCGAGGTACAAATCAACTTTTTCAAAAAGCCACATCATGATATTTGTTGATGTGGTGAACAAAATTAATCAAACGTGGTGAATGATGAGGTTTCCTGAACGGTAGTCGAGGAATCACCAATCGTAGTTGGGCCTCTTGGAGATGTAGGTCTTGATGGCGGGCAGGGTGATAACCTTCTGCTTCAGCTGGTGTAGGTTGTGGTATTTGTCGAGGACAACAACTCCCCACATCTTCTCGATGGATTCGATCAGACCGACGAACCAGAGGTCGACCCAGGTAAGCTGGAAATGAGATGATTGAAATCATCGTTATCAATTCTTTATCAAGTCTTTTGAGCTTTGGCATTATAGAAAATTATTTAACATTTTGTGAATTAATGAACAAAGTTATAAATCATAACGGTTAGACTAGAGATTGATTATAGAAATCTTCCGTGGCTTCAAAATTACCATCAAAAGATCAATGACTACTGTTTATGGTTACACTAACTCCAGTTTTTGCAAACAAGTTTTCAGGGTTTTTTGAGGAAACAAAATTGAAGCGAAAGTTAAGGGGCCTGTTGCACTAACCTCCAATCAATATTTGATTGACAATCAAATTTGATTGCGTAATTCTGGTAAGGACCTCGGTTAAATATTTCTCGGAAGTGGGAAATAATATTATGTAATTTGAACAGGAAAGATAATGTACATCGGTTGATTTACGAACATGCAACCAAATTTTTTATTTGATCCGAGAAATCACTCTTAATTTTGATTTATGTCTGATTGGAGTTTGAAACAACAGGCCCTAAATGACTTCATTATGTTATAAAATGGATAGAAATGAATTTGTAGACCTTATGAATGGAGTGATCACAAATGTTCACAACTTGATATCATCAGATGAAGAATCAATGAAAATAGAAAAACGCGCAAAACATTTTTTTTTAAATCAAATGCTTAGTTATGGTTAGCTGATTTTACACTTGTTCAAAAAAATACGTTGCTTGGATGGAGTTCTAATGTAAGGGAGATATTGCGGAAGTTGGCATACCTTTCCAGCGAAGAATCCAGAGTTGGTCTCAACGATCTTGTCCATACGGGTAAGGTACACGGGCAGGAATTCCGTCTCGAGGGTCTTGCGGAGCTGGGTCTTCCTGGTGGTGTCCATCTCGCGGTTCCATTCGGTGACTCCTGCAATAATGATCACGTTTAGTATTTTGATTGTAATTTGCGTACGGAAACCTACATAGGTTTTTGAATTGTATTGGCATTTTACGCAAATTATCAAAAACATGGCGATCTGGATCTTGGAAGTCTAACAAAATAATAATAAATGTGGCAGCTTGGTATCATGAGAAAAATGGTTTTGAATCCACTTAAAAAGTAACTGATATTGATAATACCGAAATTGGGTATCAGCAAATCGTTTCTTTGGTCAAAACATCTTCTTGGAATTGTTCAAAGGTCCTAGAACTTACGTCTCCACAGGTAGTAGATGGAGTCAGCGACGGCATCGATCTGTGCGTTGGTCCACTCGTCTCCGGTGAGGAGGTTCAGCCTCTTGGCCAGGAAGCGGATGATGGCGAGGGGCTCGTACAGGACCTTGTCGTCAACCTCCAGGGTGGGGAGGGTGCCGAAGGGAACGGCTAGAACAAAACGTCGAACAATGAAAGCAATCTCATGAAGAAGTATTTTAGGGCAAAAAACCTAGAAGGCATTTTTTTTTTTTTAAGAACCCTATGCGGGAGAGTCCCCAGATTAGGTCTATGACATTTGTATGAGTATCACAGAAGTGTGGGCATTGGTGAACTGGTGGTTGATATCCTGGGCTGGAAGTCTCATCATCACGGCAATTCTTACCTACCGAGTAGTATCGTTAATATTCGTATGAAGATTAATCAATTGTTCACTTGCGGCCATCTTGTCGTCATACTAATCTGAACGATGTTCAGTAGGTAGAATCTACCGTGGTGATAAGACTTCCAGCCCTGATTTCTTGTGCTAGCTACGCAGTTACGTTGAATGTTACAGTGCCATAGAACATGGTTAAATTTGGGTGGGAACACAGATGCCGGATCCTCGTTTCATAAAGGAAAGTTTCGCAAACGGAGCACAGTTCAATACGGGATTTAGTATCAGGGTTTTATCATTTCTTTTAATCCACGGCCGGACAGAGGTCGGTCCACAAAAAGGGCCCAAAATGAAAAAAATATCCCTTGGATTAAGCATACCAGTTCCATCTCAAAGACAAAAAACATTCGCTGTAAAATTAGATAAATCTATAAAGTACGAGTAAGATGGGTGGGTACAAAATTGTGCTCGTCTGAATAGTAACTACTTAGATTTCTTTTAGTTCTCCCTGGAATTAAACTGTAAATCTTCTGATAAGAAGTCCGGACGATAACCATTTGGCTTTACTAGTCTACGATTACATCCTTAATAGTTAACTATGATTACTACGTTCCTTTATTTTATCCTTTCTTTAATTTATTTATCCTTTTTTTTATTTATTTATCCTCAATGATTACCACGTTAAAATGGACTTGTTTGATAACACACAAAGAAAGATCTCAAATATAATTGTGCTTTTGAATAAGTTTAAAAATATATTATGGTCAGAGGAATTAAAATGCCAATCTTTCAATAAAAAAACAAGATGTAAAGAATACTCACTCTGCTTGACGGTGGGCCATTGAGTCTTACGGTTGACCACAACATTTTCGAAGTTGACTCCTCCATAGGACAGAATGTACCTGATGGGTTCTCCAACTCCCATGAAGTCGAAATAGGTCAGCTTGTAAACGGGGGCCATTTTGAATGGATTGCTTTAACTGTTCAGTAAAGAAGAGCGAATGTCTGAATTAATGGTCTTCCACTAACTGAAGAGACAACGCAGAGGTGACCTTTTTATAAGGGAAAATAATCTGTAAATATTCAATTAAAATAAATTTCTACTGATATTTGATAGCCCCAAACACGTGATTGTTGTGTTCTTCGACCAAAAGGTAAATTGACTCAACTACCATTATGTCAAATTTGTATTAGCTGCGAAGCGTTGTCGTCACTTAAGTGCTTGTCTGTCTAATCTCCAACCGAGGTAATTTCAGTTGAGCAATACTTGTATGATTACTGGACCAACGTATCTTATGTAAAATGGAAATTGATTTTGAAAATCTTAAGAACAACCTTGACATTTACGTGTTTTTCTAACTAAGATTGTGTACAATGTGATTCTTAAGACAACTCCATTTAAAGGCCATCTTTGAAAAAAATGGCAGAGAAGCCAAAAAAGCTCTGGCAGGACGTTGTGTTGCCATAGCTAGTAGCGATGTGTTGTAAATTAAAAATCAATCACAATTTAAAAAATACACTTTATTTTATAAGAAAATGCTTTACCTCCTTATGCTCCATTTTATTTTGTGTTACGGAAAACTCAAATTACAGTTCAGTACCCGAAGAATATAGGACGGCATTCCCAGTGAGTGTAATTTTAGCTTGCATACATTTTTGCAATTATGTAATCCAGGGTAATTTACGCAATGTTTTACACGCGGTGTAAGGAATGACTGGAACCTTTTATAATGTATGTGGGAGCATATTTATAATTAATGTATTTCGGATAATATATCCCAAATAAATTCATTTACAATACATGCAATAGGTCCCGAAGCGCCACATGCGACCCCTTCGGGGATAACGCAGGCAAGAAGTTACACTATATGTGTAGCTTAGTTGCGTTTTTTTTTTTTTGCAAGATACTGTTACGAACGTATGAGGTCGGGTGAACCTGAGCCTAGGTACGCTGATTGGTGTGTGTGATGTCTCTGGTATAGTATCAAACAATCCTAGTGGAAGTATCTACCATGTTCGAGAACATGCCAGAAACTTCTCTGCCACCAATATAAATACGAGCAAAGGTTATGTGGGACAGACAGAGTCTCTTTCACCATTGTAACGCGATGACGAACAGTGCACTGTAATAATAATAATAATATAGGATGATTTATTTGGTGAGCGCTGTTTTTGTGTGAATCACACCTCAAGAGCCCTCTGCGAGCTTGGTCGTCGCTGTAGAAAGCGCCAATTCTCAAGCAAGACCCAGTTGTTGTAAGGTTGGATGGACCTTTCAGTGACCGGTCTTTGGTAAAGGTTTATGAATTTTTCAACTCAGCGAAGAGCACATTCGAAATATAAATGGTATATTTTTGTGCTCCGCCGGGATCCGAATCCACAACCTTCCATTTACGAGTCCGAAGTGTTGCCACTTCGGACTACGGACCGCTCCAAGTAATCTTTATTGTAAAAAATAAATGTTGTGAAATAAATTGAAATCGCTATTAAATTAAAAGAACCCCAAGTCAAATCATATCAATACATTTCCTTGCTGCAAGAAATGGCAGGGAAGATTTTTCACTTTTTTACCGAGAATGTAAATCAAAGAGAAAATACATATTGTTTTCTGATGAAAAACAAAAACTGGCAGCTAGGTACACATGCATTTTTACAATAATTAACTGTGTAGTAATCAGGTGGGCTTGAGGTAATCTATTCAACTTTGAACTTGGCGCGGGTCGACCTGCCTAATCTGTTTATTAGCTCACACCAAGTACTGAATATTATTGGTGAAAATTATCTTAAAAAATTCTCTTGTTAGGACACGTCAGCTTATTTGAAAACAATTAGGAGAAAAGCAAGGAATGTCAGCAAAAATAAGAAAATAATCTACTAATGATATCTAGTGGCATCTGTGTGTATCTAAAGCTCTGCAAAATTTATAACGCAACAAAATTCGCTATCACAGTGTATGGCGGTATTTCCGGTTCTTTGTGACATAGGCAATAACCATGATTTCAAATTTATAATTTTGATTTACTCATAATGTTCTTCAACTGGCATTCCTTGTTCTTCCCCTGTAGTCTTCATTTGTAAAAACACTTTTCCTACATAAACTTAGTTAAACATATGGTGATTTTTTTAAGTAGAAACTCCATACCGCGTTGTTCCCAAAATGGTCGTTCCCAAAAATTCCCAAAATGGTCGTCTTTGTTTAGCATTACCTATTTATTTTCACATATCAGAATATCCCCAAGCAGCTGATGCCAAATTTGATTTCTTGTTCCTAAATGCTGTAGAGCCATTTTAAGTACCTACTACTGTGATTTGGTTTGAAACAAACGCCAAAACGAAAATCATGTCTGATACCTTCAATGGGAATCAAACCCTACGGCCTATCCCTATTTGTTGTTTTTCTTCTGTAGTTTCTTTCATTATAAAGATATGTACATATGTGCTCCTTTAAAGACACCAAAAGTTTGGCCTTCCTCATCTTAGGGAACAGTCTGTTCCACTCCATTGGATCTGAAAACTTGAAAGCCTAAACCAGTTTCTGAGCCAAATCGACAACGCCATCTCCAACAAATCTGAGTGTCATCATCATCATAAGCTCGACAACCCTGGTGGGCCTTGGCTAAACCCAGGATTCTCCTCCACTCTCGCCTACGCATCCTCGTTGCTCTCCAGCCACTAATAAATGTCCACCTTTGCTGCATCTGCGTTAACACTATCCATCCATCGCATTTTGAGTCTTCCTGGACTGGAAGTCTCATCACCGCAGTAATTCTTACTTACCGAATATCGGTAATATTTTTATGAAAACTAATCCGCTGTTCACTTACGACCATCAATTCGGTGATGAGACTTCCAGCCCTGGTCTCCTTTGGCCTTGTGTTGTGTCTCTTCAACCACATCTCAACGGGTGAAAGCTTGTCAACTAGATATGTTAGAATCACACCATTGTACCACTAACTGTCGTTCAAACAACGTGCTCTGATTCCAAGGTGAAAATAGGTTACATGACTACCTACGTCACAGTTCGCTTAAGGAATAATTGAATGAGTGTTGTTAAATCTGTTTTCCTAGTACTATATGCGCCCACTTTACGCTACCTGCAAACTGGATTAAGCTTACAAATGCCCCGTGTAAGTATAATGTGAAGACCTACAAGGGAATGCAACTGTTTGTGTGCACTTCTGCACTTAGAAACAGGGTTGTGCTAACAGTGACTCCAAATGCGTCAGACAAGTCTCAAAATGCCAATCAAAATGACGTTTGACATTGTTACGATTTGCTTTGGTTCAATAATACAACTTTGATTTAAATTTATTTTAGAAATTTACTCACAAATGGTTCACAGTTTTAATCTTTGTATTTCTCGTTTAACGGCTAGGGTACTTATTGGGTACTCATCCCTACAAAGCACTGCAACCCGTATTTATAGAATGACTAAAGTCTATATTCTAGCATATACCAGACCATACAAGGCTTTTTTTTTTTGAAGGGGCATAAAAAATTGAGTTCTTCCTTTTATACAAACTTGTTTCTTTATAATAAGAACAACTTCCCAATAGACTAAGGGAATCTCCAAAATATTACATTTCTTAGAGGCATTGTCATTTTTACCAGTAAGCCCCGGTTTATTTTTACCAGTAAAGTACTTAGTAACTTATTAGGTTAGAACAGAGAAAGAAATCCCATAAAAACAGATTTTATATTTTTCTCGGCTATTTTGTACTCCGACTCGAATTTCGCAGCCCTGTTACGTGAGTGTGGTATCTGCATTTGCGTGTGATTTGCAGAAGCAACAGAGCTAAGTGAATTAGTGGAAAAGGGCATTGGGACACTCGTGGCAAGGTTGAACCATCTACCTTCTGATTTTCAATACTGATTACAATCTATCATAATATGATAAATAAGCAATGACTGTAGCAATAGACGAAGAAGAAAATAATGATTCATATGTATTAATCCAGACTTTGATAGACTTCGTTATCAAAGTATTATATTATATTGTAAACAATTTCTTATCGCTTGCATTTGCCCGGTCTACTCACTGCGAATATTTTGATTCGATTAATCGTGCATATTTGAGCAACGCATGTATCTATGATGCTCTTTATTCCCGTTTACGCCGATTGACCTTTTGATAAAAAAGTAGCCATCTTTCGAAATAAACCACGCTTGTGTATATACACAAATTAATAAAAAAGTATATATATAATAAAAACAGTCATATTACTTGCGTTATGTACGAGTGTTTGATAGAAAACCCGTTTGATAGCAAAGTTTTTTTACAAGTAGGTACGTGAGCAATTAAAATTTAATTGTAGTTTTTCATTTTCCTTCAATGGCTGATAAATGATTAAGAGATTAGAAAATATATGTACCTACTACAAATTTTTGTTAAGAATCTGTTGATAAATCAAGGATTAAGTTCAATATCTACTTTCCTTCGAAACGTATCTAAGATCTCAAACATTGTCGATGTCAATCAATGTTTTAGAATGAAAAATCGAAAATGTTGAATCGCAAAAGAACAGGTCGATAGCTCAGTTGGTAGAGTGCTTGTATTCCATGCCGTGAGCTCGGGTTCGAATCACACCGAGGGTGTCAGAAATGATTTCCCGTTTCGGTGTTTATTTCAAACCCCAAAATAAAATACCGGCAAGGTTTACACAGCCTTCACAAGAAATGAGTAGCAGCCCCCTCGGGAGCTGGGAAACCCCCCACTTCACTGAATTGGTTGGCGTAAGGTCGGCCCCCTTACCTGTGAAAATAAATAGGTTCAACTCGCCACATGCGAACCCTTCGGGGATAACGCGGCAAGAAGTTACACTATATGTGTAGCTAATTTGCGTTTTTTTTGCGTTTGCGACATTACACTAAAATTATAACAGGAATTAAATCTGAAATGCATTAAAAATGCGATTGAATATAAGGTACATATTGTGATATGCAACAACAAAAAATTCACCGATTATTCGGCGAATATTCCACCGTGTCTTGACACGCAATAAAAACATTCGACGAAAAATATTTCGTCTCGTTTTTACAAAAACATTTATCAACAGACATTCTGAATATTGAAATGTCATTATGATAACATAACAATACAACAAAAAATAATTGTTTATAATTACAAGTATAAAGTGTGAGTCAAAAGTGTATCGACCATTTTGTTTATCGACAATTCAGGTGGCGGCATAATCTAAATTTAAATTTATTTTTTAATTATATCAGACTGCATTCGTGTCTGCGCTGCATTATGAACATATTGCAACAGTCTTTCATTTGGCACTTTTTTTTTGCACAATTTAAAATGTCACCGGAAAGTGTGTGCCTGAAGGAAGGCACTGGACAAGGTGTGAGGTACCTTTTGTGTCATGCTGGGGACTCCATAGGTGAACTGAAGCAATCTGTGGAAGATTGGATGAAGACCCATGGTAAGTACTTCTTTTTTACAATACTTAACTATATTTTGTTACCTCACTGAAAGAAAGGGTTTGATTTTTAAACCAACAACAAGTCAATTTTCCTTTACTAAAAAGTTTATACAACTGTAGTATTAGGTTCAACCAATCTAATGAATAAGGCCGAAAGTGTCAAAATATTGTATGAAAAATTGAAGGGATAAGTTTAGTTTATAAACAGGTATAAATAATATGAACGGAATATTGACTTCTAAAAAATGTTCTTATCCCTGATCGTAATAAAATATTGAAGGCATTAGCTATTGATTTCAGTTCTATAATCTATAATCTAAGCTGCAAAGATATGTTCACATTTAAGATTCATATTACTAAATGCATGCCCACAAATTCGTATAAATTCGAACTTACAAAAAGTGCTGCATGTGCACTTACAAAATAAAGTGCCAAATTTTAAATTAATGTAGGGCATGCCTACATTCAATATGAAATTAAAATGATAAAAGCTTTGCAACTTATATTATGTGCCAGCATAATATAAGCTATAAACTAAAGTTTGTAATAAAAACTCAAATACCCATTAGATAAACTCGTTAGTTTGACATATTATACCAATTAATATTTACTTAAATCAAAACGTCCTGCGATTACATTCAAATTATTTCGAATCCATATTTGAGTTTTTAATTTCGAATCAATTAAATCCTCTTATTGTTGTACTTTTTCTCTTCTTGCTCCAGTCTGAATAATTGAACAGTTAACAACGATATTTCTTGAACCACATGTCAATGAAATCCATCGTCACCTTATTCTTCCAGACTACACCCAGAAGTTCGACATCCACCATGGAGTGGCTGTGGCCAGGAGTATAGGAGCAGCGGCTGGTCTTCTCACTGGGAACACCTGGTTGGATGCCCAATTGGACACCATCGCTCTGAACCTGTATGACATCGTCCAAAGTAGGAACCCATATTCCATTCACAGTCTATCCAGAGTCATAATAAAAGGAGAGCTTGTATGAAGAAGGTTATGACTCTGGACTAAATGAAAGAAGTATATAAGGACACAAAAAATGGCGGTTGATGTGAAATGTTGACGGCTAGGACTAGGGTTTTTTTAAATTATAATTTTGTATTACGTAGTTGTTTTGGTGTTTATATAAATTATTTCTTGGTTGTAAAAACGTTATTTATTGTGTATGTTCCTTAATTTATCGGTTGGTATGCGGCTGACCACACATGCTGTAGAAAATGGTTCATTTTGCCAAAGTCACATCTGTTTCAGGGAAAGTCGGCAAGAGTTGCGGGTGTATGTTCATTTGAGATTTTTGTATGTTTTGTTTCTTTACTTATGGGTTCGTATGAGGTTGATCACCAATACTTTAATTGTCTTCAGTACGACTTCATTTGGAATTTGGGCTTTTTATTTTGTAAGTCCACACGAATGTGTAAGCGTGAAATTATACGTTCTTCATGTGGGTATATATTTTTTTATGAATCCTAAATGGTAATATATATTTACAACTTAAATTAGAGATTATAGACTTTATTATAGACTGCTCCTGAAGATGACTTTAAAGGCGAAAATATTTGAGCAATAAACAAATAAAATATACATAAAAGTGATCTAAAATTGTGTATTTTTTTTACAATAGACTTTCACTGTGTCCAGTCGATAGCTCAGTTGGTAGAGTGCTTGCATTCCATGCCGTGAGCTCGAGTTCGAATCCCACCGAGGGTGTCAGAAATGATTTCCCGTTTCGGTGTTTATTTCAAGCCCCAAAAAATACCGGCAAGGTTTACTCAGCCTTCACAAGAAATGAGTACCAGCCCCCTCGGGAGCTGGTTCACCCCCACTTCAACTGAAGTGGTTGGCGTAAGGCCGGCCCCCTTACCTGTAAAAATAAATAGGTTCAAGTCGCCACATGCGACCCCTTCGAGAATAACGCGGCAAGGAGTTACACTATATGTGTAGCTTAGTTGCGTTAGTTGCGTTACTGTGTGAACCACCAAACCCCAACAAATATGATTATAGACTTGTATTTATAGCTTAACAGAACGTAAATCATTTGCTGTGTGCAATGTGATGAAAACTTCACTTAATCCTTCGTAATTTTAATTGAAAAAGTATGATTTCGTGCAAACGCCGTCATCTCCAAAACACAAATAATTGCTTTCAAAACACAAATTGATTTTTCTCAAAATCATCGCGTAAGGATTTGACGGCGTTTGCATTTATACGACTCATTTGTTAACTTTAATTTATTTTTTATTCATTTACTTTCAGAGGTCATTGCCTACTACAAGGAAACCGATAAAATGAAGAAAGTACAGATGAAGAACGAGATTGAAAAGACCATCCTTGAGGATTGTTTCTCGGGCTTGGAATCTTTGGTCAAACTGAACGGTGGACAGTTTTCCATGAGGGTGAATACAATTTGTTTCCATAATTTAATACGTTGCCCTTCAGAAGCTATAACAAACGCATTCTCTCATTCCGGGTCAGATGTAAGATTTATGTAATGTGTCTCGATGTTGCTTTAAAATGTTTGCCATGACTCTTGTTCCTCGCATGTTCCTTAACTTATAGGTGTTGCAGTGGCGAAGGGTGCCATACAAGCCGATTCCCATCGGTTTCCCGTTTAAAATTATAATAAAGTAGACTGCATGGTTTCAATGAGAAAAAAATACGTATTGTTTCTTTGGTTTTAAATGTATTTTTTACTTAATTTTTTAACTACTTTGTTACCTCATTTTAAAAGGGAAGCTGATGGGAGTCAGCTTGTATGGCACCCTTCACCACTGATTAGGTTGGTATGCGGCTGACCACCTATACTGTAAAAATGGTTCACTTTGCCAATGTCACCCCTGTCTCAGGGAAGGACGGAAAGAGTTGCAGGATGTATGTCCATTTGAGATTTGGTTTTTATGTTGTAGGTTCACATGCGGCATGTGCAAGCGCAAACTTGTACATGTATGGTTGTGAAAATGTATGTAATGTGAATCTCTATTGTAACATAACTGTGCAACTTAAATTAGATTCGATTAGATGACTCGTAAGCAAATCAAAACAGTAAAATTATTGCCAAATCTATATATTTATTTTTTTTTTTTTTTTTTTATTTGATCAAATTTCTTATTACATTATACATATATTTTTAACAATGTTTTTTTTTTTTTTTTGCTTACCCTCATGCTAAAAGCAGAATGCTTGTGCGCATGCAGGGCGGGATACTACTTAACATTTTTTTTATTTTTTTTTAGCTACACATATTTAGTTAAATATTATTAACATATTATACAAATTACAAAATATACATATTTTTTTAACAAGAAAACAGTACCTCATCAAAAAGAGACTTCGCTCTTGTGTTAGATGAGGGATGCCTTAATCGAGCTTAAAACATTTTACTTAAATACAAATAATAATACAAAAAATAATGTGTCAGGATAATGAAAAGGAAAGCAAATGTAAGAAAAAACAATAGTATGAATCAGAAAAGAAAAAAAAAAAGAATAGCAGCGAAATTTAAAATTAGTCATGATTAAATACAAATATAAATACAAAGGATACAATTTAATGTTAAGCGTACTTAAAAATGGAAAAAAGAAAAAGCAATAGAAAAGAGTAAATAAACAAAAATCAAAAACATAAACAATAATGAATTTTGCTCTAATCGAAGTTAAGCATTTCTCTGCTTTGTTCACTAAAGTATGCTTTTATTTTAGTCTTAAATGTAATCAAATTTTGTATTCCTTTAATATCTGGCGGTAAATTGTTAAAATTAATTACCCCATGATAGATAAAGCTATTTTGCGAATGTTTTTTTTCAAATTTTGGAATTTTTAAATCATATTTATATCTTATTGAGTGACTATTTAGAAGATTAAGGCTTTTTTTATCTTTTAAAATTTGCAATATACTATATTTTTTATATATGATGTCTATAGTGGGAACATTGAACATTTTGAATAAAAGTTCTGACGGATATGTCGAGGGCTTTTTTAATATTATTTTAATTATTAGTTTTTGGACCACCCTTATGGGGTCTATTATATTAGAGTATGATCCTCCCCATCCAATTATACCATATTGCAATAAAGATTGAACTGTAGCGTAGTAAACTCTTTTTAGGATATTAATTTCCAGAATATTTCGTAGTCTTATGAATATGTAGATACATTTCCTAATTCTTTTAATTAGTTCACACGTATGTGTTTTCCACTTTAAATGTTGATCTATGTATACGCCTAAGTATTTTATTTTGTCTGTTGTATTAAGTGTTGAACATATTTGGTTACAATTTGATTTATCGCATTTATTTTGGTGGATAATTATTTTTAATTCCAGATATGCTTATGCTACATCACCAGATAAGATAAGCCATATGCTACATTATTTGATTGATCATAGTATAATCCTTGACTTATAGGTTTGTATGTGGCTCACCACCCATACTGTTCAAATGGTTCACTTTGCCAAAGCCACCCTTATTTCAGGAAAGGTCGACAAAATTTGCAGGGTGTATGTTCATTGTTCATTTGAAGCATGGATTTGAATTTGTTTTGTTTGAGGGCATTCATTAATTAATATGAATTTTAATATGACTTTGCAACTTAGATCATAGATAACTAATACAATTAGGCTAATTATCAGCAACGAAAAAAGACGTTAGGTCGCTAAACGTTGCACTATTTTTTGAAATCATGTAGCTCTGAATTTTTAAGCCTTCTAGAGCTGTAATTCCTTTTGAATTTCAGGAAATTGTGTATTTTTTAAAGATGTGATGAAACAACTTTTCCATGAAATTGATTTTTTAGAAGTTATAGGCCAAAAACTAAAACAAGTACAAAAAACTCCAAATTCTTGGATTACTCTGTAGTTTTAAGTCTTTTGAAGTTGTATTTTTTTGTACACTTTGTACCAGTAGTGCTTGTTTGTCATATATGCATCGAAGGTAATTTCACATGAGCAATTTTTGTATGTGTATTAGACCAATTTTCCTTTTAAAAACTGGAATTTATTTTTAAAATAATTAAAACGACTCTCACATTATTATATTTAACGTTTTTTTTCCTCAGATTGTGTAGAATTTGATTTGTAAGTCAATTCAATTGAAATATCATCTTCGAATCAAATGGTGGATTAGCCAAACAAGCACTAGGGGGACGTACTAGCATCTTTCCTAACAACACACCAAGAAATCAGAACAGTGCAACGTTTTGCGACCTGTAATGTTCCTCATACCCACCTCGGGATTGAAGACATGTTTGTTTCGGAGATGTTACACGAAGATGTTGACGAAGAAAGTATATGTTGGTAGAATAGATGGATGTCGTGGTAGAGGAAGACCGAGAAAGGTATGGATGGACCAAATATCCGAAATTGCGAATGAATGGAATATCCAGAGTCATAATAAAAGAAGAGCTTGTATGAAGAAGGTTATGACTCTGGAGGAAATGAAAGAAGTATGCAAGGATAGAAAGAAATGGCGGTTGATCTGTGATGTTGGCGGCTAGGGTTTGTTAAAGTGAAATTGGTTTTATGATTTAGTTTTTTATGTCCATGTATATATTGTTATTTATTGATTTAAAAAATGTAATTTGTAATGTATGTTCCTTGACTTATAGGTTGTTATGCGGCTGACCACCCATAATATAAAAATTGGTTCACTCTGACAATGTCACCCCTGTTTCAGGGAAGGACGGCAAGAGTTGCAAGGCTTATGTTCATTTGAGATTGGGTTTTTATATTGTAGGTCCACATGCGGCATGTGTTAGCGCGAAATTATACATATCTGCTTGTGGGAATGCATTTAATATAAATCTTAAATGATATATATCTTTGGAGCTTAGATTAGATTAAAATATAAGCACCTAACAAAATTCATACGATAGGCAATTACTATGGATACAATTAAAAAGAAAAAGAAGATAATTCATCGGTCAAAAAATTTATATTAATATCACAAAACGGCACTATAAATATTTTTTATTATTATTATTAATGTTCCAGCGCTGGAAGTCTTATCACCTCGGTAATTCTTACCTACTGAATATAGTCAATATTTGTCTTAATACTAATCAGCTGTTCACTTGCGGCCATCTTGGATTGATAGGTCTTCATACAAATATTAGCGGTATTCAGTAACTTTGCCAGTGTCACCCCTGTTTCAGGGAAGGTCGGCAAAAGTTGTGGGGCTTATGTTCATTTGAGGTTTGAATTTTATTTGTAAGTACACAATCAGCATTTGTAAGCGCGAACTACACGTGTTTGTTTGTGGGCATACATCTGAGAGCTTTGAATGAATATATCCTTGCAACTTAGATTATAGATTATAGATTCAGTACTAGGTAAGAATTACCGTGGTGATGAGACCTCCAGCCATGGTGACTAGCGTGAATCCAGAAAAGATTTTGATCATCTTTTTTCTGCCTTCCAGTTGACCTGGCTGGACATCTTCTTCGTGGGAGTGGTTGACGTCATCGAGTTCTACATGGGAGAAGGGACCATCACCAAGAAGTATCCCCATCTCGCCAAGCTGATCAAGAATATCAAGGAGCTGCCGGAAATCAAGCAGTACCTTACTAAAGATGCTGCTATCAAAAATAATAAGTAAAATTACCGGAAAAAAAAACCGAGTAATGAAAGTTCATCAATTGTGTACCTAGTACATACAATATACGTTTGATTTTTTTTTTAATTTTATTGATTTAACAAAATAATAATTTTCTGGTTGTATTTCACTTTTTCTTAAGAAAGAGATCCTTCTATTTATTGTCACAATGATGGATTGAAAATATTACATTTTCCTAAATATGTTTGAAATAAAATTATTTTTAGTAGCTACATACAATAATGTGGGTTTGTTTTTGCATGTTACATCTTATTTTATTTTAATTGACAGTAGGTACTACGATTTTACAACAATTTTACAAAAATCGTAGTATTGTAAATTTACTTCTGTGGAGTGACATCACAGATCTATGTGAGTAGGGGTTTGAGCAATAAAAAAATATATTGATCTGCTATTTGGTTAGCAACCAGGCGGTGTGGCGTCACAATTTTCCCTCGCCTTTTTTGTCACGATATCATTAAAACACTTTTTTCTCGAGGAAGAAAATCAATTTATGGCTGATAGACTTTTTTCTTTGGAAATTATTTAAATTCAAAAATCAAAAGAAAATTAGTTTCCATTAATATGCAAAATTGATGCATATGTAAGCAGTTATTAGAAACTATATTCGTTTGTAAATTCAAGAGCCCATAGGTTATTTAGACTTTCCGTGCGACGCGACGTTATGGGCGGTCACTAACTTTAATTAGTCTCGACAGATCATTTCCCGGGCGTGACCTATGGCCCGTCATACGTTAATCGATTTATTAGATGTTAATTAAGATCTCTTCCTGAATAACGCCGCGCGCCATGGCTAGACGCCGAAACACAAATACCTATTCCATTTTTAAAATTAACAATCAAGGATATTTGAATTTCGAACGTTGCTTCACCTTTTTTATTGCCATGTCGATAAATTAGATCCCAATAGGGAAATTTAGTTATTGCCTACCAAATAAGAAATGTAGTGTACCTACACTTCACATTTGAGATTTTTTGTTACTTAAAAACAAATCGAAAGTTTAATAAAATATCGTTGGAATGCAAAATTAATTAAATCCGAGGGTAACAAATGTAGGGAAAAAAGTTGTCATAATATTTTGATAAAACATTTTTTCATAAATGCAACGATATCTTACTAATACTTTTAATTTTATTTTTGATTTCATCATCTCCATCTGTCAAACACAAAAAAAACTTTATATACGCTCAAAGATCCTGAAATGAAGACGTCCAGCAATAAAGACAGAATCGTGACGTCACACGACCGGTTGAAAATAACAAAAAAATTACATATTTTGCTAAGGACTGTTGTTCTAAACAAGTGTGGCGATTGCACGCCAAGAAAAATGTAGTGAATTCAAATTTGTTTGTAGCAGTTTGTAGTCTATTATATCTAAGATTTTTTTTTCCACTATTTTTTTATTTTTATATAATCTCACTTTGTAAATTTAGACAAAATAATGGAGTTCGAATCCCCTTTCTTTTTTGTAGGAATAAGATTTTATTAAAATATCTGAGAGATCATTTATAAAATGCTTTTAAAAATTCATTACCGAGATCATTACACTGAAATCTCATAAATAAAATGAATGGAGATTTTCGTACAGTCCGTCATTCGTGTTTATACTCTCGGAATAATAACTATTTATTATTTTACAATTTTTCTTTCCGAACTAAAACGGGTAATTTAAAACGTTGGCCTCAAACTTACAAGTCGGCTCACAGAAATAGCATGATAACTCATAAATAGTTGTTTCTAGAATGTATTTCTAATGAATTCCAAAAATTGTGACGCCACACGGCTGGCAAAAAAGGCAACAAAATATTGTCAGCGTCATGGCCGAGATATCACTATAATCAAGTCGCTGATCTAGACTGGTGTATTTGAAATACAACAACGCTTGTTCGATTTAGGAATCAAACCAGACGGGTCTGGCCTCTCGACAAATAAAAAATATACAATAGATGTCATTGGGTGGTTGTTGATTAATAATTCAATAAAAAATGAAAAGATTGTGAATTGCGTTTACGCAATCGATGTTGTACACTTGGATTAGCTCCTGTTAAATTATAGAATATGGATGGTCACTTTGGATATTCATCCCAGTCGGAGCTTGCTAGCGCTTGCAAAAGAACTTCATAGATAAAAAAAAAACACAGTACACCTTATTTTTGGAGACGAATCGCTATCTCGTCGCCTTAAAGTCGTAAGAAATTTAGCAGAATACGCTTCATCAATACACTCCACTGTGTTTATAAAAGTAAAATTACATGAACACTGAGAGACAGATTAAGCAACTCAGAAATCAAAAACATATGCGACACTGAAGACATCGTCAGATGGAGCAGGAAGAGGATACGGTTTTGTAGGCCACATGAGCGACAGAAGGATAACTCGAACCGTGGCACAGAAAATACCAGACGGCCAGTATCTACCAGGTTGCCCTCCCAAAAGATGGAAGAACAGCTGGTCTTCTGCATCACAGGAGGGATTTCTGTAATAAACAGATCCTAGATGTTCAACAAAAGGAAGAAGAATATTTCAAGAAGAAAATTCAGTAGGTAAACGATAAAAAAGTAAGTATGTGTAAATAAAAATACATTCGTAAGTTACAATGCTCTGCTTGTAGATCTGCGACACTGAAATGTTTGGATCGACCAATTACGCTGTTAGCCAGTGTACGGGCGGCTTTCTTTCCATTTTCCGAACAGTCACGACTAGCTGACAACGCTGGCAGCCTGTCCACCCGCGCCACCGACAGTTAGTTCTCGACGTCTGTGTCGCACCTGTGTTGGGAGCTATAAAATGTGAAAAACAATAACAAACAGTTGAAAATTAATAGTGAAAAAGTAAACAAACATTTTCAATTAATAACAAATAATTTCAATAAAATTTTGTTTCTTTTTTTTTGGTTAAAAATTTAGAGGTTTGATATACGTTTGGACTAAGCTTTTCAATTAATTTAAATAAATAATTAATCATATAGAACCGGCAGCGGCAAACTAAAATATTTTTTTGAAAATAAAATAAATGTATAGAAACACGAAAAAAAACATTTTGTTCAGCATTTCCATCTATTTATATCACTGTCGGTAAAAATCTTAGATTGATGATGCTGGAGTGATGCTTTCCGGGATCTGTTGCCGTGGTCTGTGGGAGCTGGAGCTTCCGGACGTTTCGCCCATTTCTTGATGAGAACTGTGAACATCACAGTTCTCATCAAGATCATCATCATCATCATACTTCACGCTGAAGAAGCCCATCGTAGAAATGGGCGAAACGTCCGGAAGCTCCAGCTCCCACAGACCACGGCAACAGATCCCGGAAAGCATCACTCCAGCAAAATCTTAGATTGACACCTTTGGTCTCATACGACTTAAATGATACATAACGGGGGGGAAAATACTCTTGAAAGATGGAAGATTTTAATCGATTGAAAAATTAATTCAAAATTTTATCAAAATCAATAAAAACATTCCGTTAAAATGCTTACACTACAGATTTTATTTACACTAATGAGGTCGGCACGTGAATTGACATAGACAAAACTGTGTCGTAACCGGCCGGGTGGCTAGGGGAACGGCAAACAAATATTTTGTTATTGGTTGCTAAGGACGGCAGTGACATACAATACTGATGTTTGCTTGACGAGAAACATGTTACAGCCCCATTATAACAATCTTACGTTAACAAAACAAAATCAGAAAAAAAAATATTAATAAGAACATGATTTTATATTTTTTCTAAGACACATTTCATCATATGAGCGAATTTTCCAGCACGTGAAACAAATTAACATACCGTTCCCTTAGTGCTTGTTTGTCTTATGTCCATTCAATGTAATTTCACATGAACAATGTTTGTATGTGTAGGTGCTAGACCAATGTGCCTCATGAAAACTGGAAATTGATTTTTAAAATATTTTAAACAACTCTCACATTGTCGAGTTTTACATTTTTTCTTAGCTCAGATTGTGTTGAATGTGGTTTCGAAGACAATTTCATTGAAAGGTCATCTTTGAATCAAACGGTAGAGAAGCCAAACAAGCACTAGGCTGACGATACTACATCATACATACTTTGTAAAAACATTAAACATTGCGCATTTGACGATATTCATCACTTTTTTCACATTTTTTACCCATTTGTTTATGTAATTTACTACCTCGTCTATAAAAAAAATACCTGTCATTAAACACGGTTCAACAATCTAAAGAAAAAGTCAAAACTCTAAAGTTTACTTCGTAAAATATACCTTAAAATAAAATTAATTAATTATTTCCAAATTTTATAATGAATAAAGTGAATTAACACAATGTTTTACCATTTATATTTTTAAATATTTATTTTATAATTTGTTTTAGTAGCTTATATTAAAAGAGCAAATAAATATTGTGACGACATTGGTTCTCAAAATTGAATACAGAATGCTGGGAGAAGAGTCAAGATTTTATACGGTGGATGACATTCTTTGGTGAGTACAATTTTAGTACGTTTTTGTATGATTTTCTTCTTCTTTTGTTGCACTATAGAAATAATTGTTCAATTTAATTATAAACAACAATTCGTCTGGTTATTTTTTTAATTTAACAACAACCTAGGTTAAGAGGTAATATTATTAATATTAAGGGGGTTATTTATTTTGTGAGCGCTGTTTTTTTATTAATCACACCTCAAGAGCCCTCTGCGAGTTCGGCCGTCACCAACTCTCAAGGAACACCCAGTTGCTGTAAAACTTGATGAATCTTTGATGAAGGGTCTTTGGCAAAGGTACATGAATTCTTGCACCCAACGAAGAGCGCATATTTGAAAATATAAATGGTACATTGTTAGTGCTCCACCGGGATTCAAACCCTCAACCTTCTATTTAAGAGTCTGAATTTTGTTCCTTGACTTATGGGTTGGTATGCGGCTGACCACCCATACTGTAAAAAATGGTTCACTTTGCCAATGTCACCCCTGTTTCAGGGAAGGACGGCAAGAGTTGCAGGGCTTATGTTCATTTGAGATTGGGTTTTTATATTGTAGGTCCACATGCGGCATGTGTTAGCGCGAAATTATGCATGTCTGCTTGTGGGAATGCATTTAATATGAATCTTAAATGATATATATCTTTGCAGCTTAGATTAAATAAGATTAGAAGCGTTACCACTGGACTACTGACCTGTCAGACATTGGAGATGAGTCGGGTATGTCGACAGAATATATGATGAAAGACTGAAAATGTTTAAATACAGAGGAAATGTTAGAATTTTTAATTACAAAAAGTTAAAATTTTGTATTTGATTTTAATGTTTATCCATTTGTTTATGTTTAAAATGTTAGACATAAACAAATTAAATAACCCCTGTTTCAGGGAAGGTCGGCAGGAGTTGCAGGGTGTATGTCCATTTGAGATTTGGTTTTTATGTTGTAGGTTCACATGCGGCATGCGCAAGCGCGAACTTGTACGTGTCTGCTTGTGAGAATGCGTGTAATGTGAATCCCCAATGTTACATATCTTTGCAACTTAGATTAGATTAGATTATAAATGTGAAAGGAAAAGTAAGACCGAGTAAAATACGTCTCAATCGGATTTGTATACACCGTTCTTAACCTAAGTTAACCTTAGTGGGTTGGAAAAAAGTAATGAAAATTGGAATAATTTCTGACACCATTATGGAAATAAGAGTTGTGGTTATTTTTTTTATATGAAATCGTATCCATATTTTGTATTAAAATTGTTTTTAAATTTAGGCCTCATATAATCTTAAAACCTTATACAAACAGGTTTTGTGTCATCTCTACAGAAAAAACTACTTTAAACAAGAATTTTATCCGGGTTTATCTTTTAATTTATGTGAAATGCTCCCATAAACCTCCCCTTAATATGTTAAACCTTCAATTTAATATTTCTGGCTTACTTAACCCACATTTCGTACATTTTATCTGCACTTTTTAAACCGGATTTATTTTACACGTATTTTTTAAAAAATAACCAAGAATTTAAATTGGTGTAAGCATTCAAAACTGGATTAATTTAAAATAAAATAAAGCGTCGCAAGTGTTGAGAGAAGAAATGTCATAAAAACGGTTTTATTTTTCACTTTGATTAAATCCGTACAAAGCTTGGCCAACGAGAATATAAGTAATGCAATTTATTCGCATTTTAAACTGTATCGCATGCATTTTTATCAGACTGTTTTATTTGAATTTTTCAACAAGAGCAAAAATAAATAATGTAATTTTGTCATCATTCCACTACGGTTGGCCAATACCTCCGCATATGTGCCTCCACTTTGTTCTGTCACTCTTTTCTCTTTTTAAATCTCCGTAAGTTCCATTCTTTTGCAATCTTGTTTATTTTATCAATTCATTCTCCTCCTCAATCTTCCCTTCCACAGCATAGCCACGGTAACTTTTGAATTTCTTTTTGTACACTATTTTGGTTAGTCTTTCATCGTCTATTCTTTCTAGATATCCGAACCATCTCATTGTACTCTTTTGTACTTTGACTTTCATATTCTCGTTTATAAGCTCATTCAAAACTCAGACATTTCGGACCCTATCATTCAGACTCTCATCAATTATTCCTCTTAAATAAGCCATTTATATCGTGCATACTTAACTCAGTTCACTTTCGTTTACTATCTATGTCCCACTTCCATACATCAGAGTCGGTAACAACATTGCATTGTGTACCTCCAGTGTCGTATTTTTCATCAATCTGTATAATCTATCAATAATCTAAGTTGCAAAGATATAATTTTTCATATTCATAATTGAATGCATGCCGGCTAGCAGACACGTGTAAGTTCGCTCTTACAAATGCTCTATGTGCACACGTGTAAGAGCAAAATCAAGTTTTTTAATTTCTTCTATAATATTTTTAATAACTGAGACTTTAACTGTAACTTTGTCGTCGTTCTCTTAGGAATGACAAGAATCTATACCGAGTAGCTTTCAATACAACCTAGGATTGGAACCAGGTACGTTTCGATGTCAAGTCTGAGATGCTCACCACTAAGCTAAGACCGGCCTTGGCGCATCTTTAAGAATAAATTCATTTTCCTTTATTGAAATTAAAAACGAAAGCAAACCGGATGATCTCCATTTTAACATCATAACAATTAAAACAATTATTTAAATAACTACAAGTACGTGTAAACAAGATATTTTTTCATTTAATTAGAAGAATCTGACGAAATATTTTTTTTCTGAATTTAATTAACTTTCAAAATAGCAAACGGTTTTTTTGAATGAATATTTTATTCATTCTAATGTGTTGTTATGTCCTCATTTTGTTTTCATTTAATTGTACAACATCTTCTTCTTATTTTTATATATCGTAATTGTTTTTCGTAAATACGTTTCAACAGTAAAATTATTCCTTAAAAACTGACCATCAGCCATCCCACAATAATTCCTTTATTATTCTTATTTAATGTTAAATCTTTTATTCATTAACTTTTATATATATCACCAAAAAGATTCACATTTTCAATTATTTCCTCAAAATATTGAAGACTGCCTCATAAGCAGTCACACCCTGATGGAAAGTTTTATGTTGCATGTACAAGATGCCTATATCACAGTCAAATAATATTGGGACATACATAGCTGCCGAGATTACAGAGGCATTCGATTTTTGGCTTTTCAATGAAATTTAAAAAAAGAACTTCAAGAAAAGAACCTTAAAAAAAAGTAATTAAAATGTATTATTTGCTTCAATGTATAAATGAAAAAAATCTCTGAGCAAGTTGTGTTATCTATATAATAATTTATTTGAAAGACAAACATATTTATACATAGAATAATTGCACATACACGCCATTGTGGAAAATCCATTTCCACACGGCAATCCTTAGCTCAGTGTTTGTGTTAATTGGCCTTCTTTCAGTGATGATTGTGAATAGAGTGTTTGCTTTGTTGTACCAACTTATTATTCCGAAGACTTGAAAAACTAATGAATCAGTAATTTTTCCATACAAAAAACCAAACAAAATAACACGTGCATAGGTTATTGAGTCATATAGAATGAAAGACAGAAACCTAGGTTTGTTTTTTGAAAATTATATAAATAAAACGAATATATTGCTATGTTTTACGCGGGCTTAATTTAATTTCAACTGCAGATATTTATTTTTCATTTTGATTAAGATACAGAGTCATATTACTCTTGCACAATACAACAGCCAGTTGACTTCTGCCTTTACAGAGAGTTTTGGGCCTTAGTTTATAGTAAGAATAAAGATCATTGTCGAATCCTTGAGAATCATTACATGCGAGTTATAAGTCCATACTCCATAGCACATATTTATTTGTAGAGAGACTTCACAAACTTTTTTTTTTTTTTTAAGAAATCCTGTGCGGGAGACTCCCTAGATTCTAAAGACTCTAGGGGTCTATGACACTTGTTGTTGTGCCGCAGAGGTGTACGAGCTTGGTCGTCGCTACAAAGCGCCATTACTCAAGCAAGACCCAGTTGCTGTAAGGCTGGATGGACCTTTGGTGACCGATCATTGGTAAAGGTTTATGAATTTTTCAACCCAGCGAAGAGCACATTCGAAATATAAATGGTATATTTTTGTGCTCCGCCGGGATCCGAATCCACAACCTTCCATTTACGAGTCCGAAGTGTTGCCACTACGGACTACGGACCGGTCCAAGATGCCAACGACACGCGGTGTGCCTGAGCGGTTACCCATCCAAGCACTGACCGCGCCCAATGTTGCTTAACTTCGGTGATCTATGGGAACCGGTGCTTTCAACATGGCTAACGTCGTTGACAAACTTTATTATTAACTCACATAGATATTTTTTTGCACAAATGGAAGAAAAGAATGAATTGAGGATTTTGAAAGAATAAAATATAAAAGTATATATTGCTTGTTTGAAGAATGAAAAGTCTGCTGGGTTTGATAGAATAAATGGTGAAATGTTGAAAGCAGGAGGTAAATGTGTGGTAGAATGGATGTATAAACTATGTAAGCTGTGTGTAAATGAAGGAGTGGTACCGATGGACTGGAGGAAGGCAGTCATTATTCCTATTTACAAAGGGGATGCTGTAGAAAATGATTCACTTTGCAAATGTCACCCCTGTTTCAGGGAATGTCGGCAAGAATTGCGGGGTTAAACATGTATCAGAATTGAAATTTGCATTTTCTTTCGGGTTCAACGATTTTCTATGAGTATAAAATGCACCAAATATATTTCCATGAAACAAACAAGATCCATAAAATAAATGCACCTTTGTTTTCAAGCAGACATAATTCTAAATTAATTTGTTTTGGCTCGTCAAATTTATTTTCATTTTTTAACACCTTGGGAGCATCGTTTCGCAGGTTATTTTAAATACAAATTATTCACACATAGCAAATCGATGGCTCATCCAACGCCTACCTAATGTGAATTTTCCATACAAAAAAAGATGAGCACTGGATAATCTATATATTATTTTTTTTGTACAAAACACTAAAGCAGTGTTATTCAGAGACACTGGAGTAAGTCAGTGGATCATTTGCTGACTAAAAAAAATTGCACTTTCTTATCTCTGTAAAGACGACTTTCATCCTAAGTTTCATCAAATTCTGAGGTGGTGAGGTTTATACCCTGTGTTGATCTGATATGGAATAACCCTAAAGTAAATTTAACTTAAAAAAACGATGATTGTGGACCTGTCCGAAGTATAGAGGTTAACACTTCTGACTCGTAAATGGAAGGTTGAAGATTCGAATCCCGGCAGAAGACAAAAAATATATCATTTATATTTTCAAATACTCTCTTCGCTGGGTGAAAATATCATATACCTTTACCAAAGACCATCCAGCATTACACCAACTTGAGTAGTGGCGCTTTGTAGCGACGACCAAGCTCGTAAACAACACCTCTGCGGCACCTCTACAACAAGTGTCATAGACCCCTAGAGTCTCTGAAATGTAAGGAGTCTCTTGAACAGGATTTCTTATAAAAAAAAGGATGAAATGTTTTGGAATTACACGAAACGATGTTCTTCTGTACTCTGTATCCTGCCGCCGTTCCACTAGGGGTGGCCGGTACCTCCGCAGATGCGCCTCCAATTTTTTCTGTCCTTACAAACCACTTTCATTTCCTCAATATTCATCACCTTTTTCATACATACTCTTCTCTTATTCTCACTCTGCAGGTTCCATTCTTTCGCAATCTCACCTATTTGGTCTAACCATTCTTTCCTCGGCCTTCCCCTTCCGCGCTTTCCTCTGACATTTCCTTTGTACACTTTCTTCGTTAGTCGTTCATCATCCATTCTTTCGAGATGTCCGAACCATCTCATCGTACTTTTTTTGTACGATGCTTCGCTTGGTGTAAAACTAATGATTAATTATCTGATTATCTCCAGTGATAGAGATTTGCAAGTTTGATGAATGCAATGATTAACTGACGTAGTTAATTAATGCAGTTAACCAATTAACCAACGTGAATTGCAGCTTGACCAAATACATATAATACACTGTGCAATTGTTACAAAATTATTGACTAATTCTTATTAAGAAAAGTTAAACTAATTAGTCGGAACATTCAACAGCCATAAAAAAAAATTATCTTAGATTTGAGTTGTAAATTTAAACTGTTGTTTTTAATTCTCAGTTGTAAGGGATGTAGGTACACAGCTTTTCACCTATGTCCTATGGGTAAGCATTTATTTTTATTTTATTGCAGTTTTCTGATGAGCGAATATTAATTTATCGTAAAAAAATGTCTTTATAGATAATTATGTACCTACCTACTATATATTACCAGGCGCTAGAAAATTTGGATTTTAAAAGGATTGTAAAGTATGACTTTTGTTCTTTTTCTTCTTGTGTTAGATCTGTTTATTGCGAAATTCCCGTCTGTGACACAGAATATCAGCTGTTAACCACTTATAGTCAAAAACTAATATTTTTTAACTGATTGTAGTTCGTCAAGAAATTCTTGCCTTTAAAGGTGTGCTCGCTCCTGCCGATAGTTAAAATACAAAAACTCAGTAAACATTGAAAGTCAAAACTAAGATAAAAGATAAAAGTTTCGTTTAACGCAACGCAACTAAGCTACACATATAGTGTAACTGTATGCCGCGTTATCCCTGAAGGGTCGCATGTGGTGAGTTGAACCTATTTATTTTTAAAGGTAAGGGGGCCGGCCTAACGCCAACCATTTCAGTTGAAGTGGGGGTTTCCCAGCTCCCGAGAAGGCTGATACTCATTTCTTGTGAAGGCTGAGCAAACCTTACCCGTATTTTATTTTGAGATTTGAAATAAACACCGAAACGGGAATTCATTTCTGACACCCTCGGTGGGATTCGAACCCGAGCTCACGGCATGGAGTGCAAGCACTCTACCAACTGAGCTATATACCGGACGCTATCCGTTTAGAAAGCGAAATCTAGAAAATAAAAACTTATTGGCTTGAATCTTAGATGATTGTACAGGAATTCAACTTTTCTCTGATTGAAACCTTGTCGATAAAATAGGAAATGACGTCATGTACTCGTAAAAACATAAGCAATTTGCAACAAGGTGTGAATGATTGAATAATGTGATTAGCTCCAGATTTCATACGAGAGCAATTACGTCATCAAATCATCGGCTTGATGACGTCAGACATCAAACTGGCAAGTGGAGGAGATTAGGGTATATTAAACATGCGTGGGAAAATTCAATTAAATTAAAAATATGAAGTATCCATTGTATTATCTATTCACAAAAATCATCAAGAAAATTCTGTAGTTTTTATTCCAAGATGGCAGAGAAAAAGTTCGCGCTAACGCATGTCGCATGTGGACCTACAATATAAAAACCCAATCTCAAATGAACATAAGCCCTGCATACTCTTGCCGACCTTCCCTGAAACAGGGGTGACATTGGTAAAGTGAACCATTTTTACAGCATGGGTGGTCAGCCTCATACCAACCTAAAAGTCAAGGAAAGTCAAGGAACCATTAGTTTTTAGTAATGCCATTTTCTTGTCAGATGCTGTTCAGTTCCTAAGACGATACATTATGACTTTTTCAACTTATAATTTGTTTAAAAATGTGTAAATTCTGAAAAAGTTTCCCTTCTTAGATATTAGGTAAAAAAAAGTTTTAACAGATCTCAACGATTAAATAGCTTATGGGTATAATAGCAGAACTTGAAATCTCAAGGGCACCGAGAGTTAAGAGGGTGCTAGGAAATTTCTCGAAAACACAGTTTTTGACGTGGTTTTTTTTCAATAAATATGGACAAATATAAATTTTTGATAACTTTAAGTGTTAGTTAAACATTTCATTTGCAATATGCATCAAATAATATATGTCTATAAACGCTTTTATTACTTGAAAAAATATAAATTACGAACACCTTCTTGTGGTAAGTGGAAAACATACAATTTTTGAACCAGTTTTTCTGTAAATTGGTGGTGTTTTGAAATCTAAAAAAAAATTACAAATATACTTTATATCCTGTTTTAGTTCGTGGTGTGATTTAAAATGTGCTTCAGATGAAGGAAACTGAATTTAAAAAAAAATCTAGAAGCAAAAACGGACAAAAAAGTGTACATTGTATCTTCGAATAAAATCTCAAAAAATGGTTAGTTGTGCCCAATTATTTTCAAATATTAAACAATATAATCTTGAGCTTAGTTGTATTTTTTTTCAAATTTTTTATTTCACAAGATGTATTTTTTATTATTATTTTACAAATGGCTTTTAAATGCGAGATTCGCGGGGTAAACCTCAGTCGAGCGCTAACGCTCACAGAAGGCGGGACCTGCGGCACTTTTTTTTTTTCGCTAAAACTTTCTCATAACAAACCTTTGTTTCGTCGGCAAGTGATATGCAACATTTTCGAAGCGAGAACATTTTACGATTTTCCATGTTACATTTTTACAAAAATATTATTTTTTGCAATCAACAATTTCTTAATAATACATTCCTTGACTTATAGGTTGGTATGAAGCTGACCACCCATACTGTACAAAGATGGTTAACTTTGCTAATGTCACCCCTGTTTCTGGGAAGGTCGACAAAAGTTGCAGGGCTTATGTTCAACTACTATGTGTGTGCTTGTGGGAATGTATTTAATATGAATCTGAAATGATATATATCTTTGCAACTTTAATTTAGATTAAGACTTTGATACTTAACTTAGAAATTTATTATAACTATTTTAGAAATAATCGGTCGACATTCTACTTCCTACGGATTTTACGCTAAAAAATAATTTTAGTCATCAAGAAAGCGAAATTGCGAGAAAGGAAACGCAATTTTACAGTATGTAAAAACTAAATATTTACTAAGAAATTCTGCGTGTATGCACTATATTGACCACTTTTTTCATAAAATTCCTTGGAACCTTCACATATCCATAACATCTGTAGTTACGCTTACGAGTAACTAAAAACTTGTTTTTTTTTTATTTAATGTTTTTCAAAGTTCTAATGAATTAATAAAGTGGAAATACACAAACCATTACCAAGACCCGTCACCAAAGTTCATCCAGCCCTACAGCAACTTGGTCTTGATTGAGAATCGACGCTTTCTTTAGCGACGACCAAGCTCGCTGGGGGCTCTTGGGGTGTGATTTACACAAAAACAGCGCTCGCAAAAATCATCCTGATATTATTATTACTAAAAATATAATTTGCGAAACTATTGATTTATTGTTGAACATTTTTAGTTTGGGTGTTGAAGGATGGAAAAGGTTGAGTCTATCTGACCGGCATAAAAAAATGGCTGCCAAAAAGTGTACTGCAAGCTACTATGAGTAATAACATAGAGGAGCGGAAACTAACGTGCTGATTTGATACATACTGCAGTTGTCATAAGAATAAAATTCTTCACAATCTGAGCTAAGAATAAGCGTAAAATTCGTAATGTGAGAGTTGTTTTAAATATTTTTGAAATCAATTTCCTGTTTTCATAAGACACATTGGTCCAGTACCTACACATGCAAAAATTGCTCATGTAAAATTAGCTTAATGGTCTCTACGGCAAACAAGAACAAAGGCAGCGACATGCTACCACTTGCGTTTCTCTCCTGTCACACGTTGCAGTGGTTATAATGTGATAAAGTTAAAATATGAAATATGAAATGAAAAGTGATAAAGTTAAAATATGAAATATGAAATATTGCCACGACTTTGGCGATCACAATATTTATAACGTGTGTTATCTGTCAACTCTAGTTATTTCCGGTCTAGTCGGCAGCCGTTATTTGAAATGGCACCAACATTCAAGATTTTTTTTTCGTTGTGCCGAGTTTTTTGTACACATGGAAATGCAACTGTGAAGTTCTTTGTTACTTTTATTACTAATGAAATGCAACTGTGAAGTTCTTTGTTATTTTTATTACTAATGACCATTTTCGTAAGTAAGTTGAGACATATATATATGTCTTTTTTGGTTAAAATAATTTCTAGTCCACAGATATTATAAGTTAATATACGTACCTTTCAAAAACTACAAAATAAGAGCTCCGAGTGCGCGGCTGTGGCATAGATAGGTATTAAGCGAACGCAGATTTTAAAATTAAAAATTTTCGAGAGCGCTCTTAAACAAATTTTAAAGTTTCTGACACAAAAAAAAAATGAAGGAAATTCTAGGGCGGACATTTGCTAGTCTCATGAAGAAAACACTTCTGTATGTATAATTCCATAAAAGGTTTTTTCATTTTCTAAAATGGGTATAAAGTAGGATGATTCCGAATTTATGTATTTAGTAATGTTATCAATGCCAAAGGAGACTCGAAAACTTAAAAATATATTTAAAAAATGAAAGGTTGCAAAGTGAATGCCTCATCAATTAATGATAAAGATAACTTATATTGCAACGGTTCTGACACACAAAAAAACTCGTGTAAGAGGCCCACTCGCCCCACAGTCCCCTACACACAATGAGTATTCGTGATCTTGGAAGACCCGCTCTATATCAGACGACCTTCAAAATGATAACGAGTCAGCTCACTTGTCATCTCGACTTAAACACATCTGTTTAACTTTAGTCACAACCATGCATAGCGCAATCTCTTCACGCGTCGGTGAACAACTGGCACAGACTTGTGGTCATTCACAGATGGCCATTAAAGTTAATCACACCTTATGGCAACGCAAAAACACGTGAATTTTCTGGTGTACACAAAAAATTGTTGACCACAGAAGAGATGAGTTTATCTACCTTGAGAAACTGGAATATGATGAAGAAAATATATATCAATAATTTTACACGGAGGAAGAAAGACCGTTAATCTATGCAAGGTTTGAGCTGATAAAATAAAAATGTGTTAGGGTGATTTATTTTGCGTACGCTGTTTTATTGTGAATCACACATCAAACGCTTGATCGCCACTTTAGAAACCACCAATCCTCAAGCAAGACTCATTTGCTGAAAGGCTGGATAGACCTTTAGTGACTGGTCTTAGTAAGCCGGTTTTAGTGACCGGTAAGGGTAGATGAATTTCTCAACTTATTTTTCTCCATTTTCTATATTAACAATTCTTTATCTTCAAATTTCTAATTACATTTTACTCCTGTTGCTTTACATCACCTTCATTGTTTTAAGGTTTTCCAACACTTTTTATAACCTGTTTTCAGCTGTTTTTATAAAACGTTTTCAGGTCCGTATTAAGGGCAGTTCGAGTGGTGCGATTGCTTAATTAAGGTCAACCGCGTCCAAGAGGCCTCTAAAAACTTTACAAAAAAGGATAATAATAGATTCAAACGTATGTAATAATGACGACTATAACTACAACTAAGATGTTAGATTTAAATGGTACATTTATATCCTGTTTAAATGTATCGAAAATCTTAAGGGAGAGGAATAAAATAGGTACCTGTCACTAATTATTTTATTAGTATTTTAATCCTGGGAGTTTATTTTTTGTTGGTTCAAGAGTTAATAATAATCAGTGCAATTTCCAAAACATTTCATCCAGAAATGATCCAAGGATCACCTTTTTTCACATGCAGTTTTCACTTTAAGCGGCGGATGAGCCATGGATTTGTTGTATGCGAATATAATTGTACAAATATTCGATAAGGCTTATCGTAAAAGTAAGTGTGGAATTCTACGAACCCGGTAACTGTAGAGTATGAAGTACACGGCATAAAAAACCACGTCATGATTGTATGGAAAAAAAAACATAATTGTATGCATATCTATAGTAAACATTGGTAAATTATAATAGTATGTAAACAATTCTTATAGCCAAGTAAATTATATACCTTGTGCATATGGAAATAGTTATGCATTTAAAATTAGAGAGAGGAAGAAGAATGCGCATAAATTTCAACCTAAAAAAAACAGACGAAATTGTGTGCTACATTTTTACTTACATATTTATTCAGATATTCTTGTCCACTGCTGAACATACGCCACTACCATATCCTTCCAGGCATCTTTATCCTGGACCTTCTGCATCCAGTCACCAGCAATAATGTTTATGTCGTCTGACCATTATGTTAGAGGCCTTCTTCATCTCCTTTCGTCCTCACGAGGTCTAAACTCCACTATCCTCTTGGTCCATCCTTGGCCACTGAATTTGGCAACATGACCTACCCACGACCACTTCTGCTTTGCCACTCTTTTATGGTGTCAGTAACTCTAATCTACGTATTTACTGCACCATTTCGCACGTTTAATAATAAAGAGCAATAACTCAAAAAACATGAATGTTGGGAAATCACGTTTGAAGTTCAGACACCCAGTACAACTTGTATGGGATGAAAAAGGCGGCCGATGTTTTATCTCGGTCATATTCGTCCAAATTGAACGGCTGTCGTATTCTACCTATTATTCTCGCATTGTTCTTGCGTTTTATTACAAAATCTCGATTTTCCCAATTTTCGAGTTATTTCTCTTTATTATTAAGCGTGCGATTTGAAGTTACCTATGATCTGTGGAAGTAACCTACCTGTATGTTATTATAGTACTATTGGTATTTCGGGAAACGTTATTAGATATTTTTTATTAAATTTAATTTCTTGAAGAGGAATGCAATTCATCAACCTACTTTTTCCTAGCCAGAAACAGGTGTTAACATCATAAATTCATAATTCATCAAGTTTTATAGTTAATGAATCATTCATTAATTAAAAAAAGCCCAACGATATTTTTTTTACAAAGTGATCGTCAATAGGGCACGACGTGACTAGAACCTGCGCTTTTTTCAAAACCGCAAATGCAAGAGCCAGCGATTCATTTTGTAAAGTGTACTGTGTAGACTGTAGACAATATCGTCGACAATTTTAAAACAAATATGTTAATAAATAGTGAGCGATATGGCGGAGCGATCTAATGTGATGTAGCCCAGCGAATATTTGACATCATTGGGGATGGAGGGGATCATCCCTAAGGATGACATAGTATTTTTAACTTTTTTAAATGTACCGAACTCATTCTAAGTCAAAACAAAACATAAAGTTGATTCCACTAAACTATATACATAAAAATATACTTATGCATAATATGCAGCTCAGAAATATGCTAATTAATTGTCAGTGCATACACAAGAATGGCGTGTTAATCCGACGTTTAACTGTTATTTTTCCATGGCATACCTTTTAGGTACCAGCTAATCTCTTGCTGTAATCTAGTCGACTTCGGAACTTTATTAAAGGAAGACGGATTAAAATAATGTACTTGAACATCCGATAATTATTGTTCCGTGAATGTAAATAAAACAATAAGTTGTAGTCAGTTCTAAAAATAATTTAATTTGCGGGATAATTTACTAATTTTAAACCATGTGTATTAAAGGATACATTCTTATTGTAGTATTTTTTAACGTTTTAAAGTGAAAGTTAAAAAATGTGTATGTGCAGTTTGAAAGAAAAATCGGCAAAACAAGTATTATAAAATGAATTCTAATAAAAACACATAATTTAATAAAAGCGGAAAATAACAAACGTGTTAAAAATATTTTTGATGATGTATGAAAAATTATGACTTGATTTTTTTGAAAACTGATGCTAAAATAACTAAAATAAATACAAATATTGTACATGAATTGTTGATTCAAATAAGGCACTACCCTTGCATCCTAATATTTCTCAGTTTTTTGTTTTTGTTGAATATCTATTTGTTTGTTAAATAGCTATTTAAACACGGTCAATAGGATTTAATTTTTTTATAAAATAACAATTAATACCACGCACGGTAACAGCAGTTTGCACTAAGGTGTTTGATGGAGATCAAACACGTGGTGTCTAATTATTATATATTTTTTCCCGGAAAAGGAAAACCTGTTCGTTTCAGAACAGGTGCAGTGATGTTCACAATTGTCTACTGCGCCATTTTCTTTTATAAATTAAGTCAAAAGCTTAATTGGTAGAACGCTTGTTTTCAAAGCCAGGGAGCTACAATTCGAACCTCGCCAGGGGTGTCAGACATGAAATTGGGTCTAAGATTGTTTGTTGACAAAGCCGTTAAAATTTACTCAGCTTTCCCAATTCTGCCCCCTCAGGAGCAAAAACAAACCTCAGCTCAAGTAAAGTGGTTGACATAAATCTGGCCCCTTTACCTGTGAAAATAAATGGGTTCCACTCGCTAAATGCGGTACCTTCAAATACAACCCGGAAATAATGTTGCACCATATGTGCAGCTGATTATTAATATATTTCTTAATAAATTTGTCAAGAGGGATTAAATACACCAACCTATTTTTGTCTGTTCAGATAAAGGTATTAAGCTGGTTAATGAACAATTCATCAAAACTGAAAAAAAAAATAGAAAATCATGACTCAATAATCTCTGAAATCAAAACGTGTTTGGTTTCAAATTTAATAAAAGTAAAAAAAAAATTATGTCCAACTCTGAAATCAAAACGTGTTTGGTTTCAAATTTAATAAAAGTAAAAAAAAATTAAGTCCAACTCTTCGTTCGATAGGTTGCGATAGGTTAAATTGTCATGTCAGAATGTCGTGTTAAAAATCACTAGCTGTTCATAGAATTACCTCTCAATGGCATTCAATTGTTGGGTAATCTACAAACGCCATACAATTATAGACTCATCTAATAGTTAGTTTTAATACAGTCAACACACACATGCAAGTTGTTTAGTACAGCTGGCAAGTAGAAAGTAATTTACAACGAGTATTTGTAAGTGTACATACACTAGAGACAAGCCAAAAGGCAAAGTATATACAGCTAGTTAGTAGAAAATAATTGACTGAGTGGGCATACATTAGAAACAAGCTAAAGGGCTCAGCACATTTAGAAGTGGGGAAAACATTTTGTGATGTCACTTGGTCTTAGAGGCAGGGAAAGTTGTCATAACTTAAGTATAAAATTATGGTTTGAACAGTTTGAAAAAACACTAAAGTGATACGTACTGAATAAAGGATAACTTCATAGTGTAACAAAACTGTTAACTTGAAAAATTCCCAGAGTATCGGGAATCCTTTTTATATTTTACCATAGGTGGCATTACATACGAGATTTTACATGAAATACACACTTGTATTTTTACTCTAAGACATGCATGTGCACTAAACTACTGATCTGCTGCCCTATCCATTTGTTAAGTGTGAACGCCGAAGTGTATTGTTAAGGTGTAAAAAAATATCTTATTCAATTCTATTGTTAACGACTCCTGTCACGAAGATGACTTCGGAAGACTACGTAGGACTTTCACTACAATCATTAAAATATGATGAAGTTCAAAGAGACTATTTTACATTTAAGCTTAGCATGACCTTACATTAATTTTAGTTAAATTTCGCTTAGGTGTGGCTCGTACCAGCTGAAACTAACGACTTTTTCAATCACTTTTGACAAACGTCTATTGCAGAATGTACCTTTCTGACAGATAGCTCAGTTGGTGGAATGCTTGCATTCTATGCCGAGAGCTCGGGTTCGAACCCCGCCGAGGGTGTCAGAAATAATCTCTCGTTTCGGTGTTTATTTCAAAACCAAATTAAAATTACAGCAAGGCTTACTCAACCTTTAAAATAAATTAGTACCAGCCCCTTCGAGAGCTGGTAAACTCCTACTTTAAATGAAGTGCTTGGCGCAAGGCCTGTCTGTAAAAATAAATAGGTTCCACTTGCTACATGCGACTCTTTCGGGGAAAACGCGGCAAGAAGTTACACTATATGTGTGGCTTAATAGCGTAGAGCTACCTTTCAATTTTTACATTCCAATGTCATATCTTAGGATAAGTCCAGGCTTTTTGGACCCCTTAGTAGGTATGTTTTTACGTATACAAATCAGCTTTCTCTCAAATGTAACACATAAACATGCTCAGGGTTGCAATTTTTTATAATAATATTCACGATTATTTCAAGGACTATAGTCATGTTTCGTAATTGATTAATCCAATTTTTAAGTATCACTCGTAGCATCTAAGAGATAAATTAAATGAAACTTTCAATTGTATTGCATCGCAAATTAAACCCGAAGTTTCTGTAAATTTTAATTAAAAACTGAAGGACTTAATTAATTAATTTATTTTGTGTACAAAAGTATTAAGTAAATCCGCGACTGTAAAACGAGATGCAGAATTTTCTCATGCGAAAACTGTACGCCAGCTCGGATTTCTCAGTCTGGAACCTATTTTGTTTACAGGTTAATCAGTAAGTACGTAAGCCAGATGAGTCTTTAGAGTCGGATTTTAAGTCGTCTGGCTGGGCAGTAAGTCTGTTAGCTAAGTCTAGACTTTTCCATGGCTTAACTCGAAGAAAAGAGATGTTTTGAAATGTAAAAGATGAACTAAGAGTTTAATGATATTTAAGAAAATAATATTTTTCTATTTGTCCTGTCGATAGCTCAGTTGGTAGAATGCTTGCATTGAAAATATGTGATGAGATGGAAAGAATGGATGATGTAAGACTAAAAAAAAATTATGTGCAGGGAAAATGTGAAATGGAAGATCGATAAAAGCATGATTTTACCGTAATGGTGAACTTGTATAATACAAGGATATATAGAGGTAATGTACGAAAAATGTGATGGATATGAATGAAGAGATATGCAAGGATAGGAATATTATGAAGACAGCTCTGCAGAGATTTTAAATTATGATTACGGTCGTTAAACATTTCAAAGAATGAAAAAACGGATTTTACTGACCGTGCAAAATAGAAACTGAGGACGTCGGATATGACTCCGACGAAATGTAGAGAAAATCGTTCTTCTCTTTTGCACGGTCAGTAAAATCCGTTTTTTCATTCTTTAAAAAGCTCTGCAGAGACTCTGACCACCCCTAGTGGAATGAAAACATAGGAACAGTATATTTTAAAGAACTAACATTACGTCATATACTTTTGCTGAATAATGTTATTAGGCAAAAAAAAATGTTGTAAAAAAACTATTTTTCAAACATGATAAAAAAAGTCCATACATCATGGTACTTATGACGATTTTTTGTCTTGCAAATAAACTAAAAATAAGATATGATGCGTATTTTTTTATAATTTTTTGTAAGTAAAGAAATAGGTGATAGGTAAACCGCAAACCCACACGCCCTTATTCATAAAAATAGAAAGGTTTTATTTTTTAATCCTGTTTAGTGTCAATTTTTCCATACAAAGATTGGATTTATGCCTAATTTGTGTGTAAAAAATTCGAAAAATTAATAAGGCTGACAGTTTTCTTGAAGGTTTTTTTTAAATGGCAGAATGTTTACGTTAAATAAATATAATATATGCATGTATTTATGCACTTAAATATTCAGTGAAAAAATAAAATAAAAATGGGAAACATTCCGGAGGTTCGTGAAGATATTTTGGAGACCAGCACTAATCCAAGTTCTCCAGAACCTTCTGACAATGAGGACTATCAGAATCCGATGGAAGCTATTCTGCAGTACAGGAAAATCTATGAGAAGAATCAAGGTGGGTTCATAAATACCAGGATGACTTATTTGGTGAGCGCTGTTTTGTGTAAATCACGCTCAGGAGCCGTCTGCGAGCTTGACCGTCGCTATAGTAAGCGCCAATTCCTCAAGCTAGATCCAATCGCTGTAAGGCTGAATGGATCTTTTTTTTAAATACAACCTATTTTACCTAGCCAGAAAAAGGTATTTACATTATCAATGAATAATTCATTATTTCATAATTTTAAATAATTATTAACTAATAACTACCCAATGACATCTTTAAACCAGGGTTGAAGTTATTGTCAATACGACATGATGCAGGTGGGGTTCAAACCGGCATAAGTGTCAATAACGCAATTTCGAGCGCTAAAGCCCTATCCCCTTGAAGGTCCCAGTGACCTTTGGTGAAGGCATATGATTTTTTTTGACCCAGCAAAAAGGAAGTAGAGTACCCTACCTATATTTTGAAAAGTAAATTCTTATTTTTGCACTCCCTAGGTAATTAAGCCTTCGACCTTTCTACCAGACAGTTTCATTCCAGGATCTGTTGCCGTAGTCTGTTGGAGTTAGAGCTTCCGGATTTTTAATCTTCTACCACCACTAAAACTCCTACGACCTTCTAATTACGAGTTTTTAGCGTTAACCACTAAACCATGGATCAATCCAAGCCGTTCAACCTATCTAAAGTATTTTTTTTTTCTATTTCAGAGCTTCTGCAGTCCAGGAGAAGGTTTTACCTGGTCGTCACCATGTGGAGGACGGCTGTAGAGTCTTTGGGAACGGTTCTCCGACTCCTGGCTCCATCAGCCCTCCTCACTCTCATCTGTGGACATGACTCCTTCATAGTCAAGCTCCTGCATCAGTGCGACAGAGCCATACGATCAAGTAAGCTGCTTTTGATACCTATGTTGAGGGTATGAAATGTGTCCAAGAATTGATCAGCATCCATTAGGTGCCAAAGGAGCATGCCCAGGTTTGTTCAACATCCATCAGGGGATTAAGGACCATGCCCAAAATTTGATGGTCCATCAGGGATCATTTGCAAGATCTGGTTTTCTGGTTCTTGGTCGGCCGGTTCGTTGTGGTTTTGTCATCAGGCACTATGCTTCTTTTTAATAAAAATCAGTGCGATGATTGACATGATTTTATTGGATTTTGATTTTACAAAGTAAAGCAACACTGTTGAAGTTGAGAAGTCAAAAAAGGAAGTAAAGTGTAGAAAACTTGACAAAACATAAGAAGGTCCAAAACTACCAATAAGAGAATGAACAACATTATAAATGAATTGATATTTCTACCTAGCAATATAATTTGGCAGAACACGAAAAAAAGGTAAGAAAAAATCTACACAGATGTCAATACACCATGCCAAATATATTTTGAGAAAATGTGTGCGGTAGAAACGAGAGTATAACAGCGAAAGTACAAAGGAGAACAACAAAATGAATGGGATCTAGAAAAGATGTCTGATAAATGACTGATCAAAATAGTATACAAAGGGAACGTCTAAGATAAGCGTGGAAGAGAAGTCCCAGGAAAGAATACATTAATCAAAAAGCCAAATTGAAAATGACTGGAATCTGTAGAAGGAAAAAAGAGAAGAACATTCATGAAGAGAGTGATGAATGTTGAGGAGATGAAAGAAATGTGCAAGGGGCCAAGGGCACAAAAAAATCTGCGACCTGTTTCTGTTTGGAGTTACAGGCTCCTCTGACAGATATTTATTTACATTATAATTGACAAAATATTTTAAGTAAAATTACCGTATAAAAATAGGTACCTATCGTTTAACGATTTAGCTAATAGTTTTTTTTGCGATCACAAACTCAGACTGGCAATTCCAGCCTTTTACGACTTTCCTAACATAAAAGTTACGATGAGCTCATTTTATGGGACGTGCGAGTATAAAAACTAAACACCAGCTTCCCTCCACGTCCTCACCTGGATAATTTAATTGCCAAAGAAGAAAAAACTTTTGCAAAGATACAAATCGCATGGCAGAGAAGTGGAGAACCCACGCCAATTTTTCTTTCTTTTAATTACAAATAAAACTTTTCCGGGAAACTTTTCTGCCGGTCCAAGTTTTCAGACGTTTTCCCGATAAAGCCGAAGTTTCCCTCCCGAGGTACGGGTTTAATAAGTTTGCGACCTCAATTTTCTGCTTTGATTTAACTGAGAATTAAATTACGGACCTACCTCTACCTCTGTTCACCTGATTCTCGTACGTAATGAGATTGTAAAAGACAACGCTTAAACCCGCCGGGCAAACTTCATTTCCATAACTGCTAAGTCCTCGCCAATGCTAACTTGGTTACTCTCCGATCACTTGGGGAAGCCGTAGGAACACGACTAGTGAGACAAGGGTTAAAATGTAAAATAATTGATCATTTTTATGAAGCATGAAAAAGCTTCATGTATTTTTCTTCTTTCCTTTAGTTGCGTTGCGTCAACCAAATTTTAACAAAAGAAAACCTACTTGGAAAACACAGTGTATTTGTATTATTCATGTTATTTGTCCCGTCGATAGCTCAGTGCTTGCATTCCATGCCAAGAGCTCGGGCTCGAATCCGACCGAAAATGTCAGATATGATTTCCCGTTTCGGTGTTTATTCCAAAAACCAAGAATAAAATACCGGCAAGGTTTACTCAGCCTTAACAGAAATGAGTATCAGCCCCCTCGGGAGCTGGGAAGCCTCCTCTTCAACTAAAGTGGTTGGCGTAAGGCAGGTCCTCTTTTCTGTAAAAATAAATAGGTTCCACTCGCCACATGCGAAACCCTTCGGAGATAACGTGGCAAGAAGTTGCACTGTATGTGAAGTTAGTTGCCTTTTTTTCTATGTGTAAGGTTACGACCTCTTGTCGTAGTATGTTCTATGTATGTTGTTCCCAAAAACTATAACAGGCAACATTTCATACGTTTTATATGTATTCTTTGATTGTTTTCAGTTTTGTTCCCAACTCCCGCCCAAACTGACGGCGTCCTGCAATGGCTCCAAGAGACCCTTCCAGGAGACAACAGGATCAGGTCACTGGACGCCGTCTGGGAAGATGGTTCCATCCTGTGTGACGTCATCGAGTCTGTGATACCAGGTTCCTGCAGCGGCCACACGCTGGATGAGAGGACGGATCTGACACATGGGCAGAGATTGGCTGAGCAATATCTTGGAGTTAGTCCGGTAAACAATCTAATCCATATTTTTACATTTAATTTGTACATTCCTTGACTTATAGGTTGGTATGAGGCTGACCACCCATACTGTAAAATATGGTTCACTTTGCCAATGTCACCCCTGTTTCAGGGAAGGTCAGCAAGAGTTACAGGGCGTATGTTCATTTGAGATTGGGTTTTTTATATTGTAGGTCCACATGCCGCATGTGTGATCAATTATGCGTGTCTGCTTGTGGGAATGCATTTAATATAAATCTCAAATGATACATACATATCTTTACAACTTAGATTTAGATTAGATTAGACTTTGTACACAGAATGCTACTGCTACTAAGCTACACATATAGCGAAACTTATTGGCGCGTTTTCCTAAAAGGGTCACATGTGGCGAGTAGAATCTATTTATTTTTACAGGTAAAGGCCGACCTTTCGGCTACTCGCACATACTCATTTGATACTCGTAGTTTAATTGTTTTTTTTTTTATTAATAGAGCTGAGTTCAATTCTGCATATTGTTTTATTCCATGCGACTATTATGAATTTCTATTAGGTACACGTGAGGTGAAAAATCAACATTGCTTTCAAATCTAGTGAATATGAAGATTTAAATCCGAAAGCACACGAAATAATCAAACTCAACTAGGGTGAAGAAAAAATTGCGTTTATTTTAGCTTCATACCAGCGAATTCCTATTAAATTCCCATTTCCACCGTGAAAAAGCATCTCAATTCATGATTCATCCGGCGTCCTTTTGTTCTTTCACTCGGATGAATCGACGGACGGAAACTTTTACCCTCTCCGCGTCGCTCGCTCCGTATCTATCCATCTAGTTTCCCGCCTTTTTCGCAGAGATCAAAGATTACCTGGGTCAATTAATCAGCGTGACATGCGAGCCCATTAGTCCGAATGTCTTCCGTTGACAATTTAATTTCGTTGAAGAATATTTACAGCCATGCCTTCCGAATGTCGAAAGAATTTCTCTTACGTAATATAAATCATTGCTAGGTATTTTATTATACAAAGTATTAACCCCTACGTCTAGAAGTTCTACCAATCTAGGAATTATATTTGTTCCCTTAGTGCTTGTTTGTCGTATGCCCATCAGAGGTAATTTCACATAAGAAAAGTTTGTATGTGTATTGGACAAATGTGTCTTATGAAATTGATTCAAACATTATCGTGGTGTGCGTTTTTTTAGCTCAGATTGTGTAGAATGTGTTTCATAAGACGATTGTATTTTTTTTTTTTTTTTTTTTATTAACAAAATATAAATACAATTTTTTTTTTAAAACAAGTAATATTTCTAAATAATAATAAAAACTTAATTGTTATTTCCTCACCAATTGAAGAGCCAAGCTCTTGTATTGAAAGGTCATCTTTGCATTAAATGGTAGATAAGGCAAACAAGCACTAGGGGACGTATTGTATTGTATAGTGAACGAAATCTCGAGTCGAGATTAGCGATTCGAAGTCTTGCGTATTAAATCTGGTGTCAAGATTGGCAATATCGAGATCTCGTGTAAAATCTAGTAGATATCCAGCGATATATCAGTTACTAGGATGGACGATGGGATAAGACGTGGGCGCTCGAATTTGCTTTATTGACACTAACGCTGGCTCAAAACCCGTCTGCGTTATTTTCTATCGACAATTACTTCGACCGTGCTTCAACAGATGTCATTGTGTAGTTTTTAATTGGTAATTTAAAATAATCAATTATTAATTGATGACGTTAATGCCTATTTCTGGGCAGGCAAAATAGGTTATATTTAAAAAAAAAAGAAGGACATTCAGCGTTACAGTGACTGGATCTCACTAGAATAATTGGCGCTTACTATAGCAACGGTCAAACTCGTAGAGTACTCTTCAGAGTTATTCTCACAAAACAGCGCTCACCTAATAAGTCATACTGATATTTATATTCCGATAAATATGGGTTATTTTTACAAAAACCTTAAATGCGAAAACAATCAATATGAAAACTATCTGGAGCGCAGTAAACACACGCGCTGCGTAGCACGAATGAACTTGAATGTTTCATCTCATTCTCAGATACAAAATCTCGATTGTGATTTCGAACGAGATTGCCTATGGTTGAAATTGAACTCTGAAAAAAAAGGTCGAGATCTCTTGTTATGTTTAGATTGAAAGGTATCTTCAGGATACCTACATCCGGCTAGCTCTCATCAGCATCACTCTCAGGGCGAGGGGTTCTTTCTTTGGTATTGCTTACTTATATCTTGGGAAGGTTGTATAATTAAAAGATAAGTTTGACATGAACAAATAAGGGTTTATTACTGTACTAATATGGGGGGGAAAAGGGGAAATAAGGGATTGGCCAGACCTACAGGTTGTCACTAGAACACTCCCTATTCCGTTGGCTGGAGTTCTAAACGGAAGGCCTGGGGCAGCGCCCCAGGCTAGCGGCGGTTCACAAGGCGGACGCCTCCACACGTTGGAGCCCCTGGGTGGGCGCTCCTATGCCTCTGGTCCACAAGGCGGGTGCCTTGCTGGCAGGAAATCCAAGTAGATGGGGGGGGAGGGAGCTCCATCGTAGTGCCCCCTCTTGCACCGCTTGGTGCTTGGTCGCTAACGTCTGACTCACTTCACATCTCGCCGGGAACTGATGACCGACGGCCCGATTAGTTCACACGGTGCAGTTCGGCCGCTTCCGTGACCGTTCGGCTCCGTTCGGCTCCGTTCGGCCCACAAACACACACTGCACACTTCGGGATTGTTCTTTCAATGTTATTATAAAATAACATAACACTCTCGAGATTCGATCGAGATCTCATCCCCTGGTCTTGTACAATTGAACAGTTTACTGTACAAGCTTTTGAAGACAGCAAAGAAATAGTAAATTGATACTCAGACGCTTGTGGTTGGCTTGACATTAATTTTGATTTTTTTTATCTAATACCTATATATTTATCGATTAAATTTATGAAAAACATTACATCCTCATGAAAAGAGTCGCAATTACTAATAATATCTCTAGTATTCAAATAAAACAATCAAATTTCATGCTTTATAGTTTATACCAATGGCAACGCTTGACTTGCCTCAAAAATAAAATCGATCCCCGTTTTTTGCTGTCTCGGTGTGAACGCCGCATATCGGTGAGCTCGGTTTGGAAATACGAAAAAAAAAAGATTCGGGAGAAGACATTGGGAAAATCACGATATTTGGAATGGTGCCAACCTTCAAACAAAAAACAAAAAGTGCTGAATATTTTATTTAAATTTTCTCGTTTTTGGTTTCCACCCCCTTCATAGTCATGTATTTATGAAGCAGGGGAAAAATAACGATAGTTTATGAAAAGTATTCCGAATTCGACTCCTTGACTGATAAGAGTTGCAAGGTATATGTTCATGTGGGGCTTTGTTTATTTGTATACACACATGCAGAATGTGTGGGCGTGAACCTGCATGTGCCTGTCTGTGGGCATGTATTTAATGTGAGGGTGTTAACATGTCTTTGCAGCTTAGATTATAGATGTACTAAATAATCATAACAGTAGGTATCCTTCAAAGTTACGCACCAATAAAGACTCACATGCAAAGCTAAATATAGTTAAAAGAGATGAAAAGATGAGACTTATTTTTCAGATTCAGAAGATTTTCCCAGATTAGTTACTAGAAGATAAAATTAGATGACGCTGTTTACGGAAGCCATGTTTGAACATTGATAAGGCAGGTGGAAATGACGGGAAGAAAGATATTTTTGGTTATCACTAAGGTATACAATACTTAAATATTTACTAACGGTGTTATTCACAAACAGCAAATCCATGGCACAACCGCCACCTAGCGTGAATTGAAAAAAATATTATCCATGGATTAGCTATGGATCAAATGTGTTGGGAATAACCCTGTAAGAATTTTAATACCATATCCAACATTTCTAATAATATTATATAATATACATTTAGGTACAGTATTAAAAATATATATGAAGTTAAAAAATACGGGTTATAATTTCTTTGTTTTCAAAACACCATCATAGTATTTTTGTTCCTTGACTTATTATAGGTTGGTACAAGATTGGACACCCTGTATTGGTGTACAATGCAAATGTCACCCCTATTTCAGGGAAGGGCGGCAAGACTTATATAGATAGAAGAAGAATATTTTTTATTGATTTGAGTTTGTATTTTGTATATCTATCATGCAGGGATGCAGCATGTATAAGCATATCTGCTTGTAAGCATGTCTGCTTGTAAGCATATTATCTACATAAAATATTAATCTTAAATGCTAATAGGTATATATCTTTGCAACATTGATTATAGAAGCACGTCTTTTATTTTTTTCATACAGAACTTTAAATTCTCAGTCTCTCTCGCCTAGTGAAATAAAAACTTCAACTAGGAATACGCAACGCAACTAAAAAAAACGCAACTAAGCTACACATATAGTGTAACTTCTTGCCGCGTTATCCCCGAAGGGGTCGCATGTGGCGAGTTGAACCTATTTATTTTTACAGGTAAGGGGGCCGGCCTTACGCCAACCACTTCAGTTGAAGTGGGGGTTTCCCAGCTCCCGAGGGGGCTGGTACTCATTTCTTGTGAAGGCTGAGTAAACCTTGCCGGTATTTTATTATGGGGTTTGTAATAAACACCGAAATAGGAAATCATTTCTGACACCCTCCTCGGTGGGATTCGAACCCGAGCTCACGGGGTAGAATGCAAGCACTCTACCAACTGAGCTATCGACCGGACAGCAGCAAAAAAAATGTCGGTTCTTTTTACGATGTGTTAGGCTAGATGCGGAGCTTCCTCGCGAATGTATAGTAGCTACGGAAAAGCGCGGGCTTGTTTGCGAATGACGAACCGGGACTTGAATGCGGGTAACCTCGTTAGTTCGCCAAACACGGGAAACTTTACGGCACCCTCCGTGCCGCATCATGCCAAGAAAGACGCGCTTCCAGAGTGCCCCTCTTCAAACAGGCCCAGATTAGCCCCTCTGGGGGCCCTGGTGCGAGGAAAAGCTTAAGGCCCCCTATATGCCTTCCGCCACCTACCTGAAAATGCCCCTCCCCTATTTTTTCACAAGCCAAAGATGCATATTTTATTTTATTTTTTATTTATTTACAAAAAATAGAATTCTGAAGAATTCAATTCACGAACCTTTTCTACATGGCCAGAAACAGTTATTAATATCATCAATTAATAATTCATGATTGTTTATTTAGATGATTTATTAATTAATACTAACCCAATAACATTTGTTGAACCATGGTCAAAGTTATGATCAAATGACCCAGGCGGGGAGCGAACCAACGTTATTCTATTCCAAACACGCTAGAAATATCAGCCAACTTGACTCCCTCGGCCATAACACCGACAAGAGAATATCTTCTATCTATCGAAATGTTTTTAAAATATTTTTTTTAGCTTTCGGGGGACCCCTTGGTCACGTATGCCTCATAAGACTTGGGCCCCAAAACATTTTGTTGTACCTAATGCATATAAACTTATTTATATTAGGTCGGGGACCCCTTGGTCGCTAATGCCCGGAAAGAACTGGACACTGAAAAAATTAGGTTTTTTATCGCCCTTTTGGGGCCCCTTGGGCGCGGGGGCCCTGGTTCGATTGTCCGCTAAAACCGCCCTGAATCCGGGCCTGCTTTTCAACCATTACCCCTAGTATGTAAATGTATAGTAAACGAACTCCAACATATCGTTAACTACAAAATATTCGAAAACTTAAACAGCACCCCTTGTGATTGGTCATGTTTTAATATAGATGCGTTGGAACGTAAGTTTTCTACTTGGGGTACAGTGGAACTATGTGTTTGAAGATACCGTGCAAGTCTGGAAAAACTTTGCTCTACGCTGATTATCTCTTAGAAGTTAATACGAGCATAGTAAACATTGTAGGTATTATATAAATAGAAATGGTTTAAGATGGTATAATTTCATCTAAGACATGTTGCAATTAGATTTTCTTCATAGAATTAGCGTTTGAAGTTTTTGATTGTAAAATGTTAACAGCCCCTTGATTCCACCATTTAAAAAAAAAATGCATACAAACAAAGGTAATATTAAGTAGGTACTTAATTGAATAAGTACAGAATTCAAAGGCTCAAACTTTTTTTTAAACGTGAAAATGAATGCAATTTACCAACCTATTTTTTCTTGGACAGAAACTGGTATTAACATTATTAATTCATATATGAAGAAATATCATTTTATAATTACACAATACCATATGTTGAACCAGGGTTAGAGTTTGTAAAAATCGTCAAGAGGCCTGACGGGATTCGAACCAGCGTTGTTTAAATTACCTACATGCTAATAGATTAAAATAAAAAACTTATTTGTTACAATTCACATGAGCTCACCTGAAGATGGGAGGTATTGCTTCTCCCGAAACCGGTAGTGTTTAAAAAATAATAAAAGCTCATGTGAATTGTAACAAATAAGTTTTTTATTTTAATCTATTAAAATGAACTTTCACGAAGTAACTGCCAAAAACCTAGATAATACCTACATGCTAGTCAAAGCTACTGTTTTGACCCGCTTGACCATAGCGCCGACGACGTTTTGTCTAAATCTAAATCTAAGCTGCAAATCATTTAAAATTCATATTAAATGCATTCCCACAAGCAGACACGCATAATTTCGCGCTCACACATGTCGCATGTGGACCTACAATATAAAAAACCCAATCTCAAATGAACATAAGCCCTGCAACTCTTGCCGACCTTCCCTGAAACAGGGGTGACATTGGCAAAGTGAACCATTTTTTACAGTAGGGGTGGTCAACCTCATACTAACCTATCAGTCCAGGAATAATACAATTTTGTAATTATGGTAAATACAAAAAAATATAAAATAAAATGTTCCTTAAAAGTAAACATTAAAAAATGCAACTTCTTAAGACTTAGATAATTTTCTCTAGTCTGGTGTAGGTTAGTTTTTCAGTAAGTATAAATAAACTTAATTTAATTTATCTGCATTCCAGATTTTCTCCCAAGAAGATTTATCACAAAGAGCCTTGAACACGTATCAAGAATGCAGGCTGACGCATTATCTTGGCTGCATCAAGGAAGCCATGGCTCGTCTGAGTCCCCCAGTCTCCCGAGCTGGTTCTCCCCTTCTTCAAATCCAAGCCTACACTCTGGACTACGTGGCAAGAGGCATGGGACTCATAACCGCATACAAGAACAGGAGAGCAGTGTTCTACATCTATCCAACGGCCCAACAAAGCTTAGAACCAGGAGACATATACATGCAGATCAAAGGACCAGGTAATAGCTACGGATCGACAACGGTTCCAGTGATCTATGGCAGAGCTCACATGTTAAGAACTGTCCTTCTGAATTTAGGACATAAACCAAGTTATAACATCCAGTTACCACTTCCCATGACTCATGGACCATCTTACATGAGATCTTATGATAAAATGCATGTCGAAAACAGTTACTTCATCCCGAAAATAAAGAATGATATTGATATCAGTATCGCAGCAAGACACGATAGAGTGAAAGTAAGTTTCATTCCGGCAGTAACGGGATTTCATGAACTCAGTTTAACTAGTAAAGGGTGCCATGTTGTTGGTTCACCGTTTGCTCTGAACGTGGAAATACAGAGTGAGAGTCAGAATGAAGACAGAGTTGATTCCTTGGATGAGGATATTGTGGTGGAAGAATGCCCTAAAGGTGAACGAAAAGTTGTGTTTAGGATTGTAGACTTTGTAACGGAAAAGATGCTGTTAACTGAAGATGGGAAATTGGAAAAGATATCTGAGGAAGAAGCGAATGCTCTTTTGCACTCAACAGAGTCTCTTGAAGACTTGACCCTGAAATGTCTACAATATACAAATAAGTCTTCAATTTTACCGAGTCCGGATCTGCTTCGAGATAAAAATAAAAAACAAAATGAAGAAAAGCAAATAAAAGTGATCACATTGAGAAGTTTGAAAATAAAAGTGAAGGAGCTTATTCTAAAGATAAGAGTTTGCAAGCAGATAAGAGAGATGCACTACTTGAATACTGTATCCAAACTCCATAATAATAAAAACAAATGTTTATCAAATAATGCATCTACACCAGACATTGTAAATTCTACTAGAAATGAAGCTATAAGCAATGATAACAGTAGCACACTGGTAAGACAACGGTCATCAGCTAAAGATTTGAGGGATTGTTATAAGCAAAAACATTCAAGCTTCAAACTAACAACAGAGAGACACGATGAGGACAATCCCTACTTCACAAATACAAATGATGTGTCGTGTGATCTTATCGACAAACAAGCAATATTAGATGATGAAAACAGCATCACCTGGGAAACAACGGACCACACTCATATTGCACCTATAGAAATAGTCATATCATCTTTTGATGATGATGACAATGAGACATCAGCAAGACTACCAGACACACCTCCATTGATCTTGAGCCCATTGCCAGAAGAATTTTTAGAAAGACCTAAAACTCCAGTATTTAAAATCCTCGATGAAGATGTTTTCAATGAATTTGATCTTTTCCAAGATGGAAACATATCTGATCATTTTAACGATGGGATAAACGGCTATTTACCTCAATTTGATGACTTTGGAAATGAAAACTATGCAACGGATTCAGATATATTTGCAAGGAGTATATCACCTTCCATAAACTTTCAAATAGGCGCTCCTGTCACACCTACTCCAATGAATTTACCAATGTTAGAAACAGACATGGATTCAATCATCTTCGCATCTAATTTGGAGGAAGCTCTTGAAAAATTTGATATATCAGTACAAAAAAGCTTGAAAGACAACCAATACAACTCAGAGGATAGTAATTCTTCAATTTTTACAACTCCTCTTCGGCACACTCCATTTGAACAAATGACTGACAGTCAGATAATCAAAATGTATGAAGAACCTTTGCCATATGAAGAATTTTTTGAACCATCTGAAGCAAAAACGGAAAAGTCAGATGTTTTTTTTTATACGGAAAGTAGTTTACATGAATTCAACATTCAAAAAGGGGAAGTAGCAATAAAAACGCCTGCGGGCGAAGAATTCATAGGTATACAAATGGCAGCAGACATATTAAATAATGAAGAGAGACATTCATTGAATGATATGCATAATAATATAAGTATTGAGACTTGGGACTCTGCTTACATAAGCATTGATGAAATAAATAGTTCTCCTGAGACTAACGCTAATAGTCCAAGAAGCAGTACATCCCCCAGAGTCAAGCTATTCTCGATTGAAGAAAATGAAAAGGAAATTATGAACTCCATCCAAAATAACAAAGAGAAGAATAAAAATGAATACAATAAAACAATAGGCCCAGCTGAACATGAAATCTGGAAATCAATAACAAAAGAAAATGAAGAAAATTGTCACCTAATGAAACAAGTAGGAGCAGAAGACTTTGTGACCTTTCCAACTTTGCCCAACAAGGATGGCAGTTTATTCTACAAAAAAGATGTGAAAAAAAGTCACAAGATGTCTAAGCCTCCAGAACGAAGCGCAGATAAAGACGGTTCAGCGTCTGATGGTAATGCAGATGTGAAACGATCGAGGGACAGAGCAAAAAATGAACACACTTCAAATGTTTGCAAGGAAAAGATTTCTTCAGTTCAGACTAAAGATGCTGAATCAAATGATGCAAGTCAACGAATGCAAAATGGGTGTGACAAATATCCTATTTTAATCATACAAGGTACGAGCACAGATACACTCAGTGAAATATTTGAACAGAACATAAGCCCTGTACGAGTATTAGATGACAGTAAACCAAAGAAAAAATGCCTGTCACAAATGGTGTCGGAGAAAAAAGAATATTGGGATGAAAAGATTGAATTGATAAAAATAAGAGAAGAAAAAAGAAAGCATTCATTGAGTAGAAAAAAGTGCTCTATCTTGAAAAGAAACGACTCGTTAAATAAAAAGAGGGGTAAAAATGTTTTAACCAAAATGCCATCAATTACTGAAAAGTGGAAGCAAAGTTTTGATCCTGGAAGTCAAGTGTTTAGTGAGGATGCCAAATATGTGCCATACCAAGGAAGCCTCGTGGCCAGATGGAAGCAATACTGGAATGATAAAGTAGAAAAATCCAAGAGTCCTGAGAATGATGTACTCCATCCAAAATATTTAAGAAAAATCTCACCCTCGCCAGAGCTCTTTGAAATTGAAACAAACCCAAAAACAGTTATGAATGGAATAAAAAATGAAGAATTGCAAATAGATTTGTTAGATCAAGTTGATAATAAAAACAAACATGCACCTTTAAATACTTTGGAAGATCACACTGAGGGAATGGAAAGTTTTTGCAATAAAAAATACAACCCTAAAGGAATAAATCTGTCAAAGATATCAGAACGCATCAACAGATTTATGGATTCTGTTTCACCAATTATTGAATGTGAAGAATCCAGATTTTCAACTCCAGAAATTCCTTTTGGAGGGATGATAAATGTTTCTAATCATCATAAATACATTCCTGTCAAGAAAACTGAAAACGATAAGAATGTTTCTTTAAACAAGGATATAAAGCATGATCTTCCAGAGATCCCAACACCTGAAGCATTGATTTACTATGAAGCAAATAAACATAAGTATTTTCACCAAGGAAAAACTAAAGAAATCCAAGATGTTAAATTTGAGCCAGAAAGTGAGGCAGATATTGAAGTCGATCCACAAGGTGAGAGCATAAAGACAAAAATAAACAATATTGACAAAAGAGAAGCTAATAAAGCCAGAGAAGCATTTGTAAAAAACAGGTCAAATACAATTGATATACCGAAAATCAAAATAGTACACAAATTAAGGAAATACTTTTCAATGGATAACATTGAACCTGATAGTAAGTTTACCAAAAAGGATAAACTTGCAAAATCTAAAAACATTGATCTGACTGTTAAGCAAAGGAAAATACCAATCGAAAATGATTTTGCCGACTCAAACGACTCTATTCCGACTATCTCAGAAAGGAAAGCGAAAATCGAAAAACACCTTCAAAACAAACTTATTTTACCTGTATCAAAAACAAAAATGGAAAATAAAAATTCTAATGGTAATGTTCAATTGGAAAATAATAACAAAAGTAAAATTGTTAGAACTTCATCAAATAAAAATTGTTCTGAAGCAACAAAGAATACAAACAAAGAGAGCAGCCCAAAAGAGGATCTTTCTGTATGTAAGAAGCCTATTGTAGATATTGTCGCAGCTTTTGAAAATCGACGTCTGGAACCAGGAACGAAAGAACAAATCGATAAAAAAACAATTTTCAAAAAATTTATAAGACGAGAAGATATCACAGATCAAAGTCCCTACACGTGTTTTGGTAAACTAGATGCCGATAAAGGAAAAGGTAAGATTTTTAACAGCAATGAGGCAAGTACCTAAACATGAAATATATTTAAGTTTCTCAAATACAGTTACAGAATTTGTACATTTTTTTTAGTTCCGACCATGCTAAAAGCTAAATAATTTTCTTGAACACCACTTAATTCAATATACAGTAGGTAATAGTTTAAAATAATCAATTTAATATTTATTTACATGCTTAAAGTTAACTGAATAAGTTATAAAAACAGCTCAATCATTGTTCAATTCTTCAGGTACCACGGAAAATCATAATCAAGCCAGTTCTTTATCGGCTTTGGACGGGAAAAATCATGAAGAAAATGGGGACAGCCGTAGCAGACAAAATTCCATTATAATTATTGAAGATGAGGAACAAAAAGAACCTAATAAGTACAAGGAGCGATTTCAAAAGGCGAAAAACTTCTTTCAAACATTAGATAAGTTTCAAAACATGAACGGTAATCATCAGAAGCATATGAATGAGTGTGAAAAGCTACTGCATGAAATGTCAGAAAGAAAATGTCAAAAACCTGATAGGAAGATAATAAACAAAAAAGAAGCAATGCTTGTGCAAAATAATAGTTTCAATTTGAAGAATATAGAAAACAATAATTTACAAAACGCAGAAAATGGTTTGGCTTCGAAGAAAGCAGAAAATACTAGTTTGATAAATAAAGAAATTTCCACTTTGAAGAGTCCGGAAAAAGTGGTGATAAAACCAGCCAGAAAGATTCCAGTCAAGGCTCATTCCGCACCTACCTCTGATACGGAAAATGAGCTAGGAAGATATGAACGGAGGCAAGGAAACAACGACAGGTTAATCAAAATATCTGAGAAGTATTTGGTCGAAGACTTGTTTAAAGACGTTGCGGGAGAATCAAATAAGTCAAGAATTGGATCTTTTAAAGGAATACCACACAAGAGAGCTGTGCTGGCTGCTTTTCGTTCCATGGAAAGTGTGACTCAACCCTCGTCTTACGAATACACAATCAGTCAGATGGAGGACTTTGCAAAGAAGAATGGCATTGTGAATGCTCAGACTTATCATAGTGAGTTTCCACAGCTGCCGATTACAGATCCCGATAAGTATCGTACGAGATGTGATGTTCTGGCTTCTGGTTTGGTGAGAAGAAGAGATGTAACGAAATTGAAGAAACCAAGAAGATACAGTGCTCCTGACTCAACAATGATGAATTTTTGAGATTTTGTGATAGTTAAGTAATGTTAATTTGTATAATTTATAAAAGCATGTACTTAGGTACATTTCATTGACTGCGTTATATATTTTTATTAAAATAGGTACAAAATATTTAACCCAGCCTGAAAACTTCCACATAAATATAAAATGTGTGTAATTCAGTATTGTGAAATACAATTTTAAAGGTACGAAATATTTTCTAAGCAATATTTTTTTTTTACACAGATTACTCGCTTTATATTCCCTAAAGATGATCGATGCATTTCAATGTACTTAATGTACTTCAGAAAGACAGGAAAAACTTTTGACATCAACCTGCGGGTCTGCTGATCAAGTAATATTTTGTTGTTGGTTGCTAAAGACCCTAGTCACCTAGATCTGTGACACCACGATACCGAAGAAATTTTAGAATGCTCCAACTCATTGCAATTTTAGATTTACTAAGTTTCAATTGATGGATGATACTAAGCAAGCCCTTCTTAGGAATGACATATTTTACTATGATAGTTTTAAAGTTGCATAGTTCATACTTTTACTGCTACAAATCATGTAGCAATAATTATTTATTTATTTTATTTTTCATAAAGCAATAATTACTTTTAGAAGTAAATCCTACAATAATTTATATTTCTATCCGCTTTCATTTAATTTTACAAACACATGTATCTTGTACTTATGGACATTAAAAATAAACTAAACAAGATCGATTACTTTACATTTCAACCCCTCAAAAAGTCACAACTTATGAGAAGTTCATCAAAAAGTCTCCCAACGGCCAAACCCCTAAGACCTCCAAATTCAAGACCACATTTACAGAAAAGTTTTGTCAACCTTTGGTTCATCCATAGTTTCAGATATTTGTTGTTCACTTTGTACACACTGATACAGCAGCATAATGAATAATAATATAATAATATTAGGATGATTTATTTGGTGAGCGCTGTTTTTGTGTGTATCACACCTCAAGAGCCCTCGAAACTTCAATTAAGGCAAAAATAGTTGTTGCCATACTAAATTTTATAATTTCAGTATCAACTTGAATGAACTAATTACAAAAGAAATATTGTACAGTAGATTTAAAATAATCCAAGATGACCAACACATATTTTTTCTTCATAAAGAAACAATCAATAATAATTCATAAATAAAACACAATATAAGCTTCACACTTATTCTAAACACATAATTTTGTACTGGCACAAATTTGTACAATGAGCTAATATCTGGTCTTCCAGGAACCGGAAAAATCCATTTAAGTAGTTGCCTACATATTATGCTTGAAATGTAAAGTAAAAAAATATGATTAAAATTGAGATCAATGGAAAATAACACATCCTCCAACTTTACTACGGTAAGATTATGTGCCGGAGATCTGCTGCCGTGACCTGTGGGAGCTGGAGCTTCCGGACGTTCCGCCCATGTCTACAATGGGCTTCTTCATCATCACACTTCACGCTGAAGAAGCCCATCGTAGACATGGGGGAAACGTCCGGAAGCTCCACCTCCCACAGACACGGCAACAGACCCCGGAAAACATCTCTCCAACATCATCAGCCGGCCGTGTAAGCCTAAAACTCTTATTCAAGATTAGATGGATAGAGTTCCTCCCAGGGTGCTGATAGCTGTGAGGGTGCACTGTAATTAGGGTAAACTAGTGTGCACAAAAAAACTTTGCTGGTTTTTGAAATTGTATAACTATGTTGTTTATCCCATATATTACATGTATAACTGTTTGTTTGTCTAATAAATTAAAAAAATTTAAAAAAAAAAGAGATACTAATAAAAGTCCAGACTTAGATGATCCTATTGAAAAAGGTTATACTGTGCTCTTGATAAGACGGTGCAAAAAATTAGAATACCATAGACTGACATAGCTGGGTAACGTTCATAGACTTTCTCTAGGCAGAGCGATGAAAGTCCAATGAATATGTGACTTTAATCTGAAGAACTAAAGAGGATATTGGTAATTTAACGATTTACGAAGAGACGTGAAGGACAGACAGCAGTTAATGAAGTGTGTCAAGAACCATCTTGGATTGCAGCGATGGAAAATAAATAAAAACTCGTACGACGGGTACTGGGTTATGAGTAGGGAATGCAATCTCGAGACAAGATCGCTAAGTCGAGATCTCGAGGGATCAGAAATTCGATCTCGGCGAGATTTCGGCATTTTCGAGATCTCGAATGGATTTTGAAAAGTATTGTTTCAATTAGGTAACTGAAACATGATTGATACTGCTTAGTTGTGATTATGATGCGAGTAAGATACAAAATGAATCATTGAAAAAAAACATTATTTTTATAATTTTTTAACTTCCGTTAGTCAACACAGAAATTCAGACCTGTAAGTAAAATGTCTTTCAAATTATCTTCTAGTTCCTCTTGAAGACTTCTATTTGATCTTGCAGCAGCACTGATAGTTTGCGTATGCGGTCCGTCCTTTCCTTCGTCAGTCAGCGAATCGCTCGCGCGCAGAGAGCAAGTGTCATGCATCGCCGACTACTGCCGCTCGATCTCGTCAATCTCGGTCGAGATCTTGTCATTTTATGTTTTGAGATTGATCTCGAACAATGATGAAAATGAGATCTCGGAAGATCGGGATCTCGCGAGATCTAGATTGCATTCCCTAGTTATGAGGTAAGGATACAAAGAGTTATCACAGGTAATGTAAAATAAGAATGACTCAAACGCTAGCGCCGGTTCAAGTACACCAGAGCCTCTGAGAAGATCGAAGCGCCTGGCTAACCGTTGATATGCCCATCAAAGCCTATGGCGAAACTGTACGAAATAAAAACCTAGACAACGGGTACACAGCTCGGAAAAAAAGTAATTAAGTAGTTATTAAAATAAGAATGAAAAGGCTTTACTGGCTCCGTATACCTGAGAGAGTAAAATTTAAGCTGTGTGTAATGACACATTAGGAGCTGCATCGATCAGCTGCCTAATACCTGCAAGAACTAAGGAAAAATGTGTTGACGAGAGAGGGTGGACACTGAGGTCAGCGCAAACCATTGGCAGCACCCTGGAGCTTCCGAGGAGAAGCCCGACTACCGTGTTTGGCGATCAGGCTTTCCGTGTTGCTGCGCCCATGGCCTGGAACTCTCTGCCAGCAGAACTGCAGACAAGGAGGCAGTTTTCAGAAAATCCCTGAAAACACATTTGTTTTCACAATCTGCAGCGCCTTTGGGCTGACCAGCGGTCATGAAAAGGCGCAATAAAAATTAATAATAATAATAATGGTTTATCAAAACCCTTTCTTGAAGAATGGAGTGAGACCAGATAGGAAAAAATTAAAATTTGTATTTTGATTTTGGTTGCTATGGACTCGAGTCACCTAGATCTGTGACGTCACAGTCGAGAGCAATGAAGAATATTCCAACCCATTATCGTTTCAGCAATGTTTCGATAAATGCAGTGAAGTATTTTTGGTCTGGTTGTAAAGCTAATCATTGCGATGAAATTACAAAATAATTTGAGAAAAAATAAATCGTAGTACGACCTTCTGAAATACAAATATATTATCACAGAGTTACAAAATATAAAATATTTTTCTGAAACACTGATCGCCGTCCATTTATGTTGACGGAAATGTCAAAATTACTTTAAGAGACATCCGTGGCGCTAGTTAAAAATTCTAACAGTGCTGCCAACACACATATTGTTCCTAAATGCACCAACATATGACAAGCTTGGAAAATACCTATTTACAAAAAAATCATTAAAATATGGAAACATAAAACTTTTATTAAATATTTATTAAAAAATATTTTATTTGACAATATAACCTGGTATTTTTGTTTTTATCTCTTGGAATTTAATTGAAAAAATGAAAAAAAACTACTTGAAATATGTAATCAGCTGCTCCATTACATTTATGAACACACTCGTCACAGCTAGAATCACGCCGCTACGTTGACGCTTGCGCCTTTGTATACTGAGGGGCGTAAAAATCATCCGCCATATTGCGAATTCTCCGCAGGATTCTTTTTTAATGATTTCATCAGAATCTGTGTAATCTATCAGTGTATGTGTATTTTAGAGACAAGATTAGTGTAAAAAATATACTGTGGATATTTTTTGTGACCTATTTTTAAGTGCTTTTATTGAATTGTTTTCTTTGTCCATCTCTTTTTGACACCCTATCAGGGTGTAAATTCCAACATCAAAATGGGCACCCGAGATGACGAATACGATTATTTATTCAAAGGTAATTATCCAGCTCATTCTTTGCTCATTTTATATGAAAATTCCCATCAATTTCTCGAGCTTAAATCTCTGTACGTCTCATTCTAAGCGGATTGACGTTTCTGCAGTTTTTATTTACTTTATTTTTTTTTGTATCGAAATGTCATTTGATTGCTCTCTGAATTTGAATTTGTGATGTGTAAGAACAATAACAATGTCTTCCTAATTTACTACGCAGTTGTGAGTAACTCGTAATTATAAGTTCACGTCAAAACATCTTCTGCTCGATTTCGAATTACATTCTCGGGAGTATATTGATTTTCACTTGGCATTAGTAATTTCTTTGTTACGCTTCGTGATGTCAGACTTGGGGTTATTACCTTGAAATTGATTAAAAAAAATGCTTATCAGAATTCCAGCGTACAGCTGATTGACAATAGCTTTATCGCGGAATTCATTTACTTTATTATAAACCTTCAGAATGACGTGAAACAATAGTTTACCGGAAGGTCAAGGCAGGTAGCTTCAAGATACGATTTTGAACCCAGTCACGATCCATCTTGCTTTCTTTTTTTGTGCAATTCACATTCGTGATCTGTTGCGCATATTTACGCTATACTCTAAAATTCTGACTCATAAGCTGATCTCATAAAAACTACATGTTTCTTTATTACTGATACGTGAATTTTAAAATGGCTTGTACCTACAAAGGTACTTAAAAAATATGAATCATCAGTAAACTGTTTCGATAATTTCCATTCTTTTACAAAGCATAAAATTATAAACCATATTTTTTTATTTACGGTAATGAAAAATCTTATGGTCTACTTTGAAAGATATGAAATTATTTCTTGTATTGTGATAGTGACATCAACAATAACAATTGCATTGACTTCTTGATAAATTAAATTGTCTAGTCGACGGATCAATGCCAAACAGGTTTTCTAGAAATTAGTTGTTACTTAAATAAAATAAATTCTAGGATGATTTATTTGCCGAGTGCTGTTTTTGACTGAATCACACCTCAAGAATCCTCTGCGAGTTAAGTCGTCACTATAGAAAGCTCTAATTACCCAGTTGCTGTGAGGCTGGATGGACCTTTGCTGACTGATGTTTGATAAATGCATTTGAATTTTTCAACCCAATCGAATCTACAACCTTCCGATTACAAGTCCATAGTAGAGATGCCACGAATAGTGAATTGGCCGAATACCGAATATTCGGCAACGCTGTCGGCCGAAGCGCCGAATATTCGGCCGCCGAATATTCGGCGCTTCGGAGAAGAATGCTGTGGCAAACGAGTTGGATTTTTATTTGAAAACAGTTCGCCTAGATCGGAAGGCCGATCCTTACAAGTGGTGGTCAGCAAACGAAAAACAATACCCGAACCTTTCGAAATTTGCAAAAGTTTATCTTTCTTCGCCTGGAAGTAGCGTTTATAGTGAGAGGTTATTTTCTGAGGCTGGTAACGTTTACGATGAAAAGCGCAATCGTTTGCTACCAGAAAATGCTGAAAAGCTCGTTTTTATCCATCACAACTTACCACTGATTATTTTTAAGTACTAAAATGTTGTAATTTGGAAATAAATACATAATTTTTGAGTAAAATAACGTGTCTTTTTTTACATGATTTGCTATTCGGTATTCGGCCGAATAGTACGCACTATTCGGCCGAATACCGAATAGCAAAAAAGTGGCCGAATAGGCCGAATACCGAATAGTTGCCGAATATTCGTGGCATCATTAGTCCATAGTGTTACCCACTAGACTACAGACTGGTCCAAAGTTAGAAAGTTTGGTTCAAGTATAGAGTGGAATTCAAAATTAATTTTGATTTCATACTAACCTAGGTATTCACACAAATACCATCAATCCCTATTTCTACTTTTTCTGAAAAGTAGAAATTCTTATTGAATCAAAGTTTTTTTTCAATAATGTATTTTCAATAGCATTCTTGAAAAAACCCTCGTCAGCTGTTTTTATTCTACATGACTCGCAAACCCAACTAAGCCACACATATAGTGCAACTTCTTGCCGTGCTATCCCCAAAGGGTTTCGCATGTGACGAGTGGAACCTATTTATTTTTACAGGTAAGGTGGCCGACCGTACGTCAACCACGATATGACTCAATGCTACTTTTTGTTGTTGTAATGCATGTATTTATCTATTTAATTTGAATTGGTGCGAATTCAAAGATACCAAGGACCCTGTATCAACGACTAACACAAGCATCTCAGCATCACTACTGCAAGTGCCATAGACTCCAAAATGATTAGTAATTTAATCAGGGCTTGAAGTCTCATCGCCACGGTAATTCTTACCTACCAAATATCGGTAATATTTTAATGAAGACCTGTCAATCCAAGATGAGCAGAATATAAGAAGAATCCAAGACAAGCAAGTGAACAGCTGATTAGTCTTTGAATACAAATATTACCGATATTCTGTAGGTAAGAATTACAGTGATGATGAGACTTCCAGCCCTGGATAGTCCACCACACAGGATTGGTAAAAAAATAAGGCTAAATATGTCGCTCCTTTTGCTTGTGAATTAAACATTCATAGCTTTTGTATAGACTTTGAATTGCTTGTGATAACAATAGATTAGACCCAGCCATGAAGTGATGGTGCTTACAATGGAATGTGACTGTTTTTTTTTTGTATCTTAAACAGTTCATTGATTTGACCTCTCCACGAATCCTGCATAGCTATATGTGTGAATACACGCTATGAAATGCCCACTCTATGGTAGCTTCTATTATAAATCTCATCATTCAATTATCTACCATAGTTATTCATGTTTTATGTAACCTTGTTATCTTTTGACTTTTTATCTTGGGTTGTATTATTTTTATGGATAAAGTATGCATGTTATTCATTTTCTATAATCAATAATAGATATGTTAACATTTAAGACTCATATTAAATGCATGCCCACAGACAGGCACATGTAGGTTCGCGCCTACACATGGGGCTGACCCCCTATGCTGCAAAAACTTGGTTCACTTTTTCCAACACCTCTCCGGTTTGAGGGAAAGGCGGCAGGAGTCGCAAAGTTTATGTTCATCTGAAGTTTTTTTAATTTTGGATGTACACATGCAGCATGTGTAAGCGCAAACTTACTTGTACCCGCTTGTGGGCATGCACTGAATATGAGCCTTGAATGTCAATATACCTTTGCAACTTAGATTATAGATTGTATGATTAAAATTACAGTACAAGTTTTTTTTTTCAATCCTCTTACAAGAGTCAGTTCAATGGCATAACAACCCAACACGAGTCTTAAACTCCTTCATCAACTGCTTACAGCCGTCTCCAGCACATTTCTCCTCTGATCCCATACACCTGCACAACGATTCCCTACCATCCTAATCATCATTATCATAAACTCTACAGCCCTGGGTGGGCCTTGACAGAATCCAGGATTCTCCTCCACTCTCACCTGTCCATCGCCTTTACTCTCCAGCTATGTTTATCTGTCTCAGCTGCATGATCCCCTTTCAAAACACCTACAAATAGTTATACTGCTTGCCCTTATTGAAGTTTTTTTTATTTTTTTTACAAAAATCATCATTAATTCTCGGGGGAATATAGCAACAGATGCCTTGTATATTCTTCACTTTGTGTCTAACTGTGCTTTGTTTTGTTGTTCCAGTTGTTCTGATAGGAGATTCAGGCGTCGGCAAAAGTAACCTACTCTCCAGGTTCACTAGAAATGAATTCAACCTAGAATCTAAATCAACAATAGGAGTTGAATTTGCCACACGGAGTATAGAGGTAAGAGCTAAGATTACAACACTAATCATGTCATACTAATGAATCCGTCCCGTCCATAAACAAGCATCCGAGAAAGTTACAGAAATCTTTTCATTTCATTGCTTCCTTATTATCCTAAATTTAAGTCAGCCAACCAACTTTCTTATCTGTCATCTTCCCTCTTCCCTAAATCAATCTTAAAATTACTTGTAAACCCAACACAACTGAACTGCTCGTAAAATGAATTTTTTTACCGCAGTGTTTCTGAGTCGGAGGGGGTGTTCCAACCACATTCAATTTGTTTAACATAAGTAATTTTACCTTGTTACTTTGAAAGCAAATTGTTAAGTGCATGTACTTGGATTGTTCAACCTTTTTAGGGAAGCAAAATATTTGCTTTTACATTTACTCATATTACTGTTTTCTTAAAATAAATAAATATAAAGATTATTTATCCGGAGAGCACTGTTTTGTGTGAATCACACCTAAAGTGCCCTCAGCAAGCTTAATCGTCACTGTAGAAAGCGGCAATACTCAAGCAAGATCCAGTTGCGTTACGGCTGTATGGACCAAGTCTCGGTAAAGGTAGATTAATCTTTCAACCCAGCGAAGAGCACAGTTGAAAGATGGTTTTTTTTTAGCTCCGCTGGGAATCAAACCCAATTTTTTTTATGTTAAATTTCAGAATCTTTATCCAGGGTAATATGTGTGTTTTTTTTTTTGTTTGCTAGCATTCATTGATTGATTATTTAGCTTTATTGTAGCAGCTTTAGTAATGTTTACCCAAATTTCTTCTATACCAGCCAGAGCCTTTCTATAATCTATAATCTAAGCTGCAAGGATATGTAAGCATTTACGGCTCATATGAAATGCATGCCCACAGACAGGCACATGTAGGTTCGCGCCTACACATTCTGCATGTGTGCATACAAATAATGAAAACCTCACATGGACATAAACCTTGCAACTCCTGCCGCCGTTCCCTGAACCGGGGTGGCATTGGCAAAAGTGAACCGATTTTTACAGCACGGGTGGTCAGCCTCGTACCAACCTATCAGTCAAGGATTCATTTTATCAAAATGATGATATTGTAGGTGTGATGATCTTGGAGAGGGGCATTGGAAATACAATGGCTTAATGGTGAGAAAGTTAGTGGAAGAGTTCATGTGGGAAATGTTACACGCCAATTATAGTCAAAATTATTTTGAAGATTCAAAGTATGAATAGCTTCTAAGCCTATATTTAAAAAAATAACCTATTCAATTTTTCATTGTTATTTTTTATGTATATAAATTGGTCAACAGTGTTAATCAAGATTGAAATTAAACTGCATATGCCTTTGACTGGATTTTTAGCTATTGTAACATTAATTTTTGACAAACTAAAGCAGTGCATCAAATAATAGTTTGCCCAATAAATTGTCTTTAATTTAAATTTGAAAAAACAGGGCATTTCTTGTTATTGCCCCATGTTCCTCCTTTTACTTTTCCCTCATCATGTGCCTGAATCAACCCTTTATTCATCTTGGATCTCTCATGGGATTGTATATTAGCTTTCTGTAGTATTTCACATGTATTTTTTTCATTTCCAATGTGTATTTATCACCAGCATAAGTGTCATATTTATTGTATTGAATAGCTATTCACTATCTCCACTGTTGCTGTCACATTGTAAAGTTCAACCTCCATATTATACATGTGTGTGTGCAACGTGTACATATTAGTCCACAGGATATAACTGTATTTGTGAGGAGGTCATTGATTTTAACGCACACACACACTGACACACTCCTATTGTAGGTACACATGTGTGAACTACCATCATAGTGGCATTGAAGGAATTATTAGAGTTTCTTTTGTGAACCATAGGATATAATGAGTGCCCTCATTGGATTATTTCCACCACATTTTGACTGTAATTGAATTAAAATTTAACACTTACTTCTTTCTGCCCACTAAAAAATTTGTTATGTTTAGATTTTTCAGTTGTGGAAAGAATGAAAATACACCTTTTAAGTTTTTCAATTTGTGTTTGCAATGAAGATTTTTCCAGGCATAATATGATGTTTAATTTGAAACTCTTGATATTGGGAGAATTGATTTGGGTTCCCGATTTATTTTGAGAATATATTATTGTTTTTATTTGCTAGGAATGTTTTTTTGATGAAAATACAGGAAATACAAATAATACATACAGGAAACAGCACTTGCCTCTCTTGCACAATTGAGGTTCATGGGTCTGAATAGCATGAATCAAATATAATATAGCATGTTCAACTCAGGACATAAAAATATTGATTTTAGCCCTAGCCTGGTCAGGACATAAGTACAATTGATATGTCTTTAATTAAAACAAATAGTGGAAGTATCTATTTGGTGAGTGCTATTCTTGTGTGAAAAGCCTTCTGCAAGCTTGATCGTCAATATAGAAAGCGCTAATTACACAGGCAAAACCCGGTTGCTGTAAGGGCTCGATGGACTTTTGTTGACCAGTCTTTAGCAAAGAGGATATTTGTAAATCAAATATTTTTTTGGTGCACCACCTTCCGGTTAGGAGTCCGTAGCGATAACCACTAGACTACAGACTGGTCTGTCGTTAGATGTTATTAGATCATTTGTATTGAAACTCCTGAGACATGATCTTGTTTAACATGCATTTGTTAACAAGCTGATAGCACTGTTCCCTGATGTATTCCAGGTGGACGGGAAGACCATTAAGGCGCAGATCTGGGACACGGCGGGCCAGGAGAGGTACCGCGCCATCACGTCTGCCTACTACCGAGGCGCCGTGGGCGCGCTGCTGGTGTACGACATTGCCAAGCACCTGACCTACGACAACGTGGAGCGCTGGCTGCGCGAGCTGAGGGACCACGCGGACCAGAACATCGTCATCATGCTGGTGGGCAACAAGTCCGATCTGCGCCATCTCAGGTAAATAGGGTGTGACATTCAGGTACATAGCAAACCTGATCTTTGATGATTTTTTTAACCTGATTTTTCATGATTCTTTTCCAATGACACTACAGGTCAATTTGAGCCTTGGCCTCCTTTAACTGCTTCCTGTTTGAAGGTGTCCAGTTTCACAACTTGTACCATAGACAGAAAAAATGTGATGTCACACTGACAGGTTCCGAAGGCGAAAACTAACTAATATTTGTTATTGGTTGAAATAGACCTATGACGCTTGCCTGCCGAAAAAAAAAATGTTGAACATCGGTACCCCAACTACACAACTAAGCTACTCATATAGTGTAACCTTTTGCCTGCGTTATCCCCGAAGGGGTCGCATGTGGTGATTCAGGACCTATTTATTTTTATAGGTAAGGGGGCTGGCCCCATGCCAACTACTTTCAGTTGAAGTGGGGGTTTCCCAGCTCCCGGGGGGCTGGTTCTCATTTCTTGTGAATGCTGAGTACCCTTTGGATCGAACCCTTGCTCTCAGCATGGAATGCAAGCATTCTGCCAACTGAGCTATTGACCAGGCTTTTTACGAGCTTGGTCGTCGCTACAGAGCGCCAATTCTCAAGCAAGACTCAGTTTCTGTAATGCTGGATGGGCCTTTTGATGATTGGTCTTTGGTAAAGGTTTATGATTTTTTTTTATTGATGAACTGAAAACATTATTTCTCCATTGGATTTATTATTATGTGTGGAATGAATCAATAAACATATTTCTTGAACCAAATAACATCTGTCAAGAGTGTGCCCTCAATAAAAGACAAAAAGTAACAAAACACCTTTTTCTTTGTCTGAAAGCAAATGTCTCCTATATTAAAAAATAAGTATGTTTTTATGACATTGCATGCTTTATTTATTTCTAGGTGTTTTATTTGCATATTAAAAGTGAAGCACTTAACATTGTTTGATTATTTGTGTATTTACACATTGCTAGTTTAACAAAACTATCAGCTTTTAGGAAATGAATCATATTTTACTCAGAAAAAATCCACTCTACTAATGTGTGTGCAAGGTTCATTCTTATCTCAATATTGATATGTTATCATGAAATATTTGCACACTACGTCATCACATCTGGATGTCTCGGAGCGGAAAATCATGTTTATATTTGTGTTTGATCTGTTACAAGCAAGAAAATTCGTGACTCTGAAATTTCAGAATTTTTATTTTATGTTGAGGATTATTTTTTAGGTGAAAAGCTCTTAACAACTGGATGAAATCAGAATGAGATAGGAAATGCTTTCTACCGATTACCTCAAGAAAAAATCATTGCATAGATACTCAAGCATCAAAAATACATGAAAACTAAAACACACACCAAAGGGGTGTTTTATCTTGTATTAACAAAAAAATACTTGTATATGTTCCTTGACTTATAGGTTGGTATGTGGCTGACCACCCATGCTGTAAAAAAAATGGTTCACTGAAGGTCAGCAAGTGTTGCCATGCTTATGTTCATTTGAGATTTGGATTTTCATATTGTAGGTCCACATGCGGCTTGTATAAGCGCAAACTTGTAAGTGTACTTATGAGAGCATTTAATATGAATCTTAGATGTAATATATCTTTGCAACTTAGATTATAGATGTAGAAGAACCTGAAAACTTCAATGCTGAGAAGCAAACAAGTTGGTCATTGGAGATTTTGATGTCCACAACACTGTGTGGGACTATAGCCAAGCAAGCGTAGATAGATGTAACCTTGAATCATGGTCGGAAGATAAAAATACTTGTACTTCACGATGGTAAGCAACGACTGTTGTTTGATAGCGGTTGATTAAAAAGAGGATATAACCCTGACAACATGATTATTCCTTGTCTCGGTTCACAGGTCATTGTTTTGATACTTTTCTATCCACTTACAGAGATTAATTTTGTTTTGGACATGTGGAAAGAATGAATGATGATAGACTGACAAAGTATACATACAGAGGAAGTGTGAAAGGAAAAAGAGGTAAGGGACGACCAAAAAAGGTATGGAGTGATCAGATTAAGGAGATTGTGAAAGAATGGGATATACAAAGTGAGCGTAAAATAAGAAAACGCATGAAATAGGTGATGGATATGAATGAATTGAAAGAGATATGTAAGGATAGGAAGAAATGGAGACAGCTCTGCAGAGACTCTGGCCACCCCTAGCAGAATGGCGACGGAGTTACAGTATTTTTTTACAGTATGACATTATGTTTTGTTCCAGATCAATTCCTACAGACGAAGCCAAGGGCTTTGCAGAACGCAACGCACTCAGTTTTATAGAAACTTCAGCTTTAGATTCTACCAATGTTGAAACTGCATTTCAAAATATACTCACAGGTAACTCCACACCAATGTTAAAACTTCATTTTCAGGTCAAAGCACGGCATAACCATATCAAGCATCTGAATCCGGCCGTGAAAACTTACATACATTTTATATTTATAAACTGAGCATACATTTTTGAAGTTATAGCCACGCTGCAAGCACTGTTGTTATTTTGATTTTGCTTGTACCGCGACCATTCCTTGATAATAAATCTATTCTTGGATACTTAGTGACAGAGAGCTATTTCATTTTGTTGGTGTTTACTCTTGACTTATAGGTTGGTATGTGGCTATTGTAAAAATTGGTTCACTTCAATGTTACCCTTTATCAGTAAAGGGCAGCAAGTGTTGCGTGGTTATGTTCATGTGAGATTATTTGGGTTTTTATGTAAATACACATATAACATGTGTAAAAGTGAACTTATACATGTCAGCTTGTGAGCAACGCAAAAACGCAACTAAGCTACACATATAGTGTAACTTCTTTCCGCGTTATACCCGAAGGGGTCGCATGTGGCGAGTTGAACCTATTTATTTTTACAGGTAAGGGGGCCAGCCTTACGCCAACCACTTCAGTTGAAGTGGAGGTTTCCCAGCTCCCGAGAGTGCTGGTACTCATTTCTTGTGAAGGCTGAGTAAACCTTGCCGGTATTTTATTTTGGGGTTTGAAATAAACACCGAAACGGGAAATCATTTCTGACACCCTCGGTGGGATTCGAACCCGAGCTTTCGGCATGGAATGCAAGCACTCTACCACCTGAGCTATCGACCGGGCATTGCATTAAATTTGAATTTTAAGCGTTACTTTATCCTTGCAACTTAGATTATAGCATTGTTTCACCTTTCACCTTATGCTTGTTGTCTCTTCAAACAAATTTGTAGAGGATGTGGGGTGTGAAAATTAAAATTACAACAAGATATGATTGTATGCATTTGGTTGTGTATGAGGGCCTTTTTGATTCTAAGGCCCTTTTATGAAATGTTTCATTTAGCTTATGGATATTGTACCCTGAGTAAAAAAAATACATAAACTCCCATCGATCACGTTTATTGAAATAATGTGTGGAAACTAAATCACTCACTAGTTGTGCTGTTGATATCTTACATACATTTTTCTCTTTACGCGATTGTAGAGAGTTTACACAATGTTTTATACATAGTGCACTTATGAAAACCTTCCAGGGCTGTAAGTCTCATCACCACGGTAATTCTTACCTACCGAATATCAGTATTATTTTTATGAAGACCTGTCAATCCAAGATGGTCGCATGTGAACAGCTGATTAGTCTTTATACAAATATTACCAATAATCGGTAAGTAAGAATTACCGTGGTGATGAGACTTCCACCCCAGGTGGTTTTTTATGGTAATTTAAACACACCTGAATTATTGTTAATGTAACATCCCCTCAGACTTCATTGTGGCATTGTATCTTGGTAGTATTTAAATGATTGGTGATTTATAATTTCTTATTAAATAAAGGTGTTTGACGTTTTGCAGAGATTTACCGAATTGTATCCCAGAAGCAGATGCGTGATCCCCCAGAGGGTGATGTGATCCGACCTAATGTGGAGCCCATAGAAGTGAAGCCTACGCAGTCCGATGTCCGGCGTCAGTGCTGTCAGTAACATGGGGCCGCTCACAGGTAGGCAACACCAATATATATATATATATCTGTCTCATTCTCTGGTTGCGCAATCACCCAAATGATGTCCAATAATTTGACAAATGGGGAAAAAACCATCCTTCCAATGCACCATCTTATTTCATAATATTAAAATGGAAACATTCTCTCTAATGAGCATTCTGCACTTCAAGAAGAAATTAATATCATTTTGCATTACTGTGTCAACCAAGAAACTCACATTTTACAGTAGGTAGTTTTAAACTTTTGCCCCATTTAGATGATTGTGATAGCAGAGTCATAGCTATCAACCTATTTACCAAAATAATGTTTTTGTTATTTATTTATTTACAAAAATTGGATTTTTTAAGGAACATTGCATCAACTACTCTGTAACTAATTTTGTTAAATGTGAACATATAGATTTTCTCAGGGTTGCGAACAAATGAGATGTATATAATCAAAAGCAGCTATCTCAAGTTATTTTTTGTACATGAGATAAATAATGGAAACACAGAAACTGAAATTCTCTGTTTCATTGTATTTATCTCATTTTTAATAAAATCCTGGATTGTCATTTTTGATTCAATATGACTTAAATATATGTTTTCAGGTATTTTGATTTTGAAATCGTGCTCTTGCACTTTTCGATTACACTTCAAAATCAACTTTACTGTATTGGGGTCCCTGCGATAGGGTTGTAAATTACACTCAGACATTTTTCTTGTGTAGGCTCCATATTTATGTGTTATATGTTTTGTTGTAGAGTTGCTGGTTTAAGTGAGGACAGACGGGAGGCATTGTGGTTGCCTCAGCACCCTCACGTACGGTAAACTAAAGAACCACAGACACACTACATGTAGATAATGATTGAAAATTCTGATGCAAACCCATTTCTTGTGTGCAGATACAAAAATAAATTATACTCCATACACAGGGAATGAATTTGTAACGTCTAACTAATTGATAAAGGTATAAAGATTGCAAGAAATAATTTTAAAATAACATAATACACATCAAAAGAGGACAGATTACTGCTGTGAAGAGAAAATCAAAACTATTTGAAAATGAATAAAAAGTAAATACTTACGTGCATTCTTTATATAGGCGACACACTTCAAATGTTTCAATTGATTATTTTGGTTGCTTAGTTTTAGAGTCAAACATACACCATTCTTTTGCCGTGATGTACACACTTTTTATATAGAATCGAAATTGTGAAGGGATGCCTTTGGGGGTCTCGCTGACGATGTTTCCCCCTTGCGGGCTAGGCAAGGCACCTCGAACCTTACTGCTAAGCATCTTCATTTCTAATCAATGTCTAACGATAATAATAGTAATGAATAATAAAGCAACGTGATATGATGCCCTGGGTTACACTTGAATATTTGTAATGTTAGGGATACGACGGCGACACCAACATTTATTTATTCTGTTTTAACGAGATAATTAAAAGAAAGAAAAAAACAAGTATTCAAACAGGCCTTAATTTTTCAAACAAGAAAACAGTTCCAAAGGAAGAAAAAAAACATGGATAACTTTAACATAACATTATTGTAGAAATTGATAATAATATCATGTTTTTTTTATTATGTTACATTTAGGTATACCAATTTATATTATTGTATTATTAAAACTTATTGATTAAAGGTATAATATTATGAGTTAATGTAATGTTTTTTTTTTTTGAATGGTGGCCACACTTGAGGTGTATTCCTTGGAGGAAGGGAGGCTTTGTTTGGAATGTTGAATAATGACCCCGCCACGATTATTGTATAGACTTTGCCATTATGTCGAAGAATAATAATATTTAATAACTGGATTATTATTTGTACATTGCTCTTTATAATTGAGACGATAAAAATAAAAAATAATTAAAGCTTCCACTGGCTTTAAGTTACCCAAAAAAAAAACACATTTTTTTCTTTCCCTACATCCAATTTAACATAACATTACGACAAGTGTAAAATCAAAAGCAATAATCTTGAAATGTATTAAAGTCATTATTTTTCTACTCTTATTGTTAGAAGATGAACCAACCAAAAAGCACATTTTATGGCAGAAAATTTAATCATTTTTGTATAATTTCAATTACTTCATATATCTACTCCATAATAAAAAAGATGACCTCATTTGATGCATTGAAAAAAAATAAAGATGTCCCAAAGCTGAGAAGAAAAATACTTAAGCTCGGAAATAAATATTTTCTTTGACTTGCTTGAAACTCGGCTACCTTGAGAACACAGCATCACGTAGTAGCTCATTAGTCACTTTGCCTTTCAAACTGGTTGTTTGAAAATCATCACTAAATTCAGTTAAAAATCACTAACACAAGTATGAAACATACCGTTTTATGCTCACATGTCATGGAGGGCAAAAAATGCATGGAAGTTGGTATTGTCATTAAAACACACTCACTTGTAATTAATTATCCATGCAAAGATTCAACACCAGTGAGCGTAAATGGAAACGCAAACTTACATACATTTTTTTCTTCCCACAAAATGTGAGTGTACTAGTTTTTTTTATACTAGGGGTACTTACAGCATCCAAACCCAGGATGTACTTTTCAGTTCTATTAGTTATGTTGGTTACCTGCTTGAAAATATTTTGTGTTGATATAAAATTTTGGCATTTTTAACTCATGTAAGAAACTACTTTTTGTGAGTTTTTATTTACAGGGATTCAAGTTTTTCTTATTGTTTATCTGCACCCTGCATTTAATGAACTGTAAAATACATATTTTAACACATTTTCTTTACAATAAAATAAATATTTTATTCAATGTAAATAAATACAAAATATATTGCATTATGGTAGCATGTAACTATATGTATGGTAAACTTACATAACGGTGCATAAATTTTAACGCTTTTGTGTAAAAAAACTTAAATAAAAACTAATTATAATAACATCTTTGAAGGGTTTTTTTTCACCGTCTCACATAAACTTGTTTTTTTTTTTTTTAATTTACTACTTCCATTTTCACCCCTTCATAGGAATACTAACATTGTTTACAGATTTGTGTATTAAAATATCTATAAATAACATCTAATTATCATTAAATTATAAAAAAAAAATATTACTCATAACAGGAATTAGCAGGTATATCACACTCTTTTATATTTTAACTAGGTACTTTTTTTATTTTTGTATAATTTTTCAAAACAATAAAATATTTATAATTCTGAAAAAAAGGGTCATTTTCAGCTGATAAATTTGAAATTTATAAAAATACAACTGAAAGGAAAGCATCAAAATTAAGCTTGAATTTTCATTTATTTTATCACTTGGTGAATCTATCAGAATATCTTACATATTTATCATTTAATCATAACAAAAATATTTTTAATATTTACAGGAAACTGAAAAAAAATTAGGCAAATTTCAAAGCCAACAATGTCTTCCATGATTAAAGGAGAGGTTACACTATGCTAGCTGCTGCCATAATAGTAGACAGCTACTGCACCTGTGCACTGGTATGGCAGTAGCTCGACTCGCCTCGCTCGGTCACATTATGCGAGCTGCTGCCTTGACAGTAGACAGCTTGTACTCTCATGTGCGAGTTGAGTTGAGATTTGTCGGACGCAGGTGCAGATCTCTTTGCAATGTCACAAAATACACGACAGATCGGCAGCGTGCGAGTAACTGCCCTTCCGCAGAGAACGTGCGAGTTGCTGCTTGTGACGTGGTGGGGGTAGGCGAGTGGCGACGGAAAACAAAAAATGCTGTAGTAGCTCGCATGACAGCTACTGACCCACTCGCATATGACAGTAACTCGTATTATGCGGTCACACGGTGCGAGAAGCTGCACAGCAGTAACTGACCAGGCCAGCTCGCATAGTGTAACCTAGGCATAATTATTCTTCACAATAAATAGCAAGTCATTAATAGAAATTTAGAAAAATGTACCACTCATGAACATTTTTCAACAGATTTATCCAGAAACTTATAAAATCAACTATGAGATTCATAACATTACAAAATACTGTAAAAACTTTATAAAACCTAGTCTAATATTTACAAAATTCACTATTCATATTAGAAGTTATATTTTTGAAGTACATTTCATGGTTTCAGCAATGTTGAGTTCCACTATAGACGGCATGGTATCCTGAAAGGCCTCGTGCTCGTTTTGCGGAGAAATCATGTTGCTGATTCTCTTGTCTCCGGGCGCCGAGATCTGCTTCTCCTCGTCCTTCTGGAAGGCGGAGTTGATGGCCCCGACTTTGCTCTTGTCATTGTTGGATTGCGCCTGGAGTTCCGCCAGATTCATCTTGGCCTCTTTCTTGTGAACTGTGTACATCCATCTGGAAGATAGCCGTACAAAATAAATTTAGGTAAATGGACCGTGGTTATGGTAATAATAAACTTTTATTCCAGTGTAATCACGCATAGGGACAGTACTACACCAGCTACGAAGACACATTATAAACCTGTTTTAAAACTTCAAACATTACTTCATTGTAAAATCACGAATCTAATCTAATCTAAGTTCCTGTTCCTAAACTCCATTTTAGAAAAATCAGAAAAGCAAACCATGACAAGATTGGTTATTGATTTAGTAGCTTTTACTTAAATGTCGAGAGTGAGTAATAGAAAACTAATAGAAAGGTAAAACAAGTATTTAAATATTTTTTTGCTGAGCACTGGTTTTACATAATTCACAAGAGACCTCTGTGAGCTTGGTCATAGCCATAAAAAGGGCCAATTACTCAAGCAAGACCCAGTTGACCTTTCTTCGAGGAATGAATAGAGGTTGGATGTCTATAGAATCTATAATCCAAGTTGCAAAGATATATTACCATTCAAAGCTCATATCAAATACATGCCTACAAACAAACAGCCCCAGTTGGATCCTGGTGACCCTTCAAATTTTAGACCTGTGTCAAATCTGCCATTCTTGTCGAAGGTGCTGGAGCGGATTGTCTCCCGGCGGTTGGTGTCGTATCTAGATGCAAATAGATTAATGCCTAAGAGGCAGTCGGCATACCGGAAATATCATTCAACAGAAACCGGTATGCTTAAGCTTGTATCGGATATGATATCGGCTGTAGAGTGTGGCGATCTGGCCTTACTGGCGCTTCTTGACATGAGTGCGGCTTTTGACACAGTAAGTCACCTGATTCTTATTGAGAGGTTGGAGGTGTCGTACGGATTGACCGGCGGGGCTTTAGCATGGTTCTCCTCCTATCTGGTGGAACGCAGGCAGGCGGTGCGTGTTTGTGATAGTGTCTCACCTACCTACTCGCTGTCCTCTGGGGTTCCACAGGGCTCTGTGCTGGGTCCGATTCTTTTTATATTGTATACTGCTGACATTGAGAGTATTGTTGAAAAATGGGGCCTCATCTCACATTCATATGCAGATGACTGGCAAATATACTCTCAATGTCGGCCAGACATGACTGAGGACCTCAGTTGTAGGGTCTCTGGGTGTATCTCGGAGGTCGGTGAGTGGATGGTGAACAATGGCCTAATCCTGAACATGGATAAGACGGAGATACTCTGGGCAGCCACATCTAGGCGCGACCATCTATTGGTTAATGGGGTAGCACTCTCCATAGGAGGTAAGCTGATCCAGCCTTCCGATTCGGTGAGACTTCTAGGAATCTTACTGGATCGGAACCTGACATTGGAAAGGCAAATAGATGCCACAATAGCTTCCTCCTTTTTTTCACTGCGCCAAATAAAGGCAATTAGAAAGTGTCTTCCGTCAGATGCGGTTAAGACCCTGGTGAGTGCGTTTGTGATGTCTCGGATTGATTATTGCTCAACGCTTTATAGTGGTCAGCCAAAGAAGCATTTCAACCGCTTTCAATCTGTGTTGAATTCAGCAGCAAGGCTTATATTCGGGATATCCAAATTCGCTCACATCACTCCGCTGTTAAAAAAACTACATTGGCTTCGTTTCCCGGAGAGGGTGGTCTACCGTGTTTGTCTGATGGTATATAAAGCCATCAATGGCTTGGCTCCACCTTATCTGACTGACATGATTTCGCCTGTTGAGATGGGTGTGAGGAGGCAGACACTCAGATCCGCGGGCGATGGTGCAATCAATTTGGTTCAGCCGCACCGTCAGATCCGTACAAATTTTGGAGACCGTGCTTTCCGTGTTGCGGGTCCGGTGGAGTGGAACAGACTGCCACCCGGAGTGAAGAACTCCGAATCTATGGGTATATTTTGCGGAGCTCTCAAGACGCACCTTTTCAAAAAGTCTTATCCGTGATCGGAGAGGGCCCTTGAGGTGTGACACACACAAAAACGGCGCTCTCTTATCATGTGTAATTTAAAACAAATAAGCCTGACATATATATATATATATAACACGTGTTAGTTTGCACTTACAAATGCTGAATGTGTACTTTCAAATTAAAATCCAAACCTCAAATGAACATAAACCCTTCAACTTTAGCTGACTTTCCCTGAAACAGGGGTGACATTGGCAAAGTGAACCATTTTTTACAGTATGGGTGGTTAGCCTCGTACCAACTTATAAGTCAAGGAATACGAATGATAAATAACATTCAGGTATATTAAAACAACAAAACCTTAAGGCGTGTTATAAAGCTAAATCTGCCGTTTTTGTTTCTTACACTTTATGGTCTTAGCAAAATAGTTACCTACAGTAATGAAAAAAATCACAAATGTTTATTATTTTTTTATCTTAATTATGAAGCTTGAACAAAATAATATATAACTTAAGAATTGCCACCACAAAAAAAAATATTTAAAAAAACGCGTTTTTTTACATTTTTAGCTTTTTTTTCGTGTGTGCTGTATTTTATAACTTTTTTTTTGCTTTTTAATTACAGAACTATACATTGTTTAGGTTCCGTAATTAACATTTTTTTTATAATGTCAATAGTTTTTGAGTAAAAATGGAAAAACTGTGTTCTTTGATTTAATTAAAATTTAATTCATTTTGTAGTTTCAGTTTTTCCATATTTACTCAAAAACTATTGACATTATAAAAAAAATGTTAAGTACGGAACCTAAACAATGTATAGTTCTGTAATTAAGTAAAAAGCAAAAACAAAATTCCAAAATACAGCACACACGAAAAAAAAGCCAAAAACGTAAAAAAAATCGAGTTTTTTTAAATTTATTTTTGTGATGGCAATTCTTAAGTTATATATTTTGTTCAAGCTTTATAATTAAGATAAAAAAATAATAAACATGCTTGATTTTTTTCATTAATGTAACTATTTTGCTAAGACCATAAAGTGTAAGAAACAAAAACGGCAGATTTAGCTTTATAACACGCCTTAAAAAGAAATCTATCCAAGAAAAAGTCAATAGGATGCCTGATATAATATGAAGTTGTGCATGACAATGTTAGGTGGAAATGGAAGAACATAGATTGTGTTTGTGACTCACCCAAATATAAGGACAGCAGGCGCCGTCAAGGCTCCTCCCAAAAGGAAGAATGCTCCTGGTAGAGTATTTATAGTTGCGGAATAGAGTGAAGTATACATGGGGGCATAGACCAAAGGCATCATAGCCTCACATACACCAAACAAGGAGTTCACCTTACCTGCAATACAATCCATGGTATTAAGTGAGTTACATGGTAAAAAATATCCATGTAAATATTTTCCATTTTGTCTTGTGTAAAAAAAAAATTACATAAAGATTAAGAGATTTAGGCTTACACGGCCGGCTGATGATGCTGGAGTGAAGTTTTCCGGGATCTGTTGCCGTGGTCTGTGGGAGCTGGAGCTTCCGGACGTTTCGCCCATTTCTACGATGGGCTTCTTCAGCGTGAAGTATGATGATGATGAAGATCTTGATGAGAACTGTGATGATCATCACAGCTCTCAACAAGATCTTCATCATCATCATACTTCACGCTGAAGAAGCCCATCGTAGAAATGGGCGAAACGTCCGGAAGCTCCAGCTCCCACAGACCACGGCAACAGATCCCGGAAAACTTCACTCCTACATAAAGATTGATATCTCGCTTAAAAAATGTGAATTTCGTTTAACAATGATTTTCATCCATATTGTTTTCAATTTATTTAGAAGGAAAAAAGAAAGTTCCATTTTTAAATTTAATGTTACTATCTGAAAATGTGTTGAAAAATTAAATCCATTAGATACCTATCCATTTTGGTAATGTTACATGTCTGGGTGATCTAAGCAATCAAAAAGAAAATATTGGTTAATTATTTCCTTAGGGCGCTAATTATTTTCCATGTTTTTTCGAGTTTACTCCTTTCTTACAGAAAAAATATTTTGAAATGCTCTATAGAGCTCTATTTTTAATTTGCGAGAAAAAAATTAAGGTTCCATTATAAAAATAATATACCATTTAAAAGGTGTTGCCAGTAAGAAAAAGTTAAAACCCCTTTTATACCTACCTGTAATGTAGGTAATGTTTTTTATTTTTATTACTGAAAACTTACCAAGTTCATGACTGGGAACTAATTTAGATGCAATAGATCTCATTGCAATGAAGGATGTGCCATTGAGGATTTCAACAAGTGGGCCTGAAAATTATCATAAAATGAATATAGCTTTGTATCTAGTTAAAGATATTTTTATACAAAATGGTGAAATCTATTACATACCCATGTAGATCTGCCATTTTGTAACCGCAAAGGCATAGACAAAACTGGAGAGAATCTTGCTCATACTGGACATGATGCCGATTATTGCATCATCAATCTTCAAAATGTGGCTGAAGACTCCCACAGAGAAGATGGTACCTGATGATAAAAAAATACAGCTTACTTTCATAGAAATTTTAAGAAAAGAAATTTCATTCAGAAGAGTCCGCAAAAAAGAAATGGACTCTGCCAAAAATTTGATTTTTTTCTCAGCGGACAAATGTCACAGGTCAATGTGACTAAGGTACCTACTCGGCAATGAAAACAAAATATTAGTTGGCCCTCACCCTAGCCGGCCTGTGTGACGTCACAACTTTGCCTATGTCGATACATTTTAACGGACCTCATTGTGACATCACAAAGCTAGGTCGCTAGGAAAAAGTCTTACTAACATTTTGTTATTGGTTGCTTTAGAGTTGAACTTACAACAATGTGTTAGCAACCCGCCGAGAAAATACAAATATTTTTCACTACTCCATTTAAGTAATGGGACTTCATGTAATAGGGTATTTGCAGTAGTGAGGAATATGATAAAAAGTATATTATTTTGATAGATTTCGAAAAATCAAATAATAATATGTTAATTTGAAGCCGAAAATATTTTTTTTCGATTTTATATTTAAAAAAGAAAATATAGAAATCTGGACAAGTTTTTAAACGGATATGAGATCTGCTTCTTCTATTTCCGGTGCTGTGACGTCATATGTTGACGTCACTTTCTTTTATTGACATTCCATACTCTGTTGACATGTGTTGTTGACAACAGAAACAAATGAAAACAACAGAAACAAATGAAATGTTTTTAAAGAAACACACAAACTTCTTGAAAAAACAACAGCCGCAACCATGCCGCAACGGTGTAAACATGAAAAAGCTATGTTTGAATGACATGAATGTGAGGGCTGTCAGGTTGATACGGCGATGTGTACAAGACCGTGGCGTCACGCGAGAAAATTTCATCTAGTAGCGTTTTGGCGCGAAAATTCAAAAATCGATTTTAAAATGCTTATAACTTTGCTAAAAATACAACTAAAATTAAAATTCAAGAAGTTTTGGGCTAATAAAGCATACAAGAATTTAAATCACAAATAAAATAAAAATGTGAAAAACCCTATTTGACGTAAAATATTGATAGCACATGTATTATTACACTGCAGGTAGCTCACAATATATGTAAGTAAGTAAGTAGTTTAAATCCAAATCCGAGTGCTAAGTTGTGAAAAGTTTTTTGTTTTTTTTTGTTTTGCATGATTGATTGTACAACAACAAAAAAAAATGGTCACAGTTCGTTGGGAAATTGCATTAACTATTGATTTGTAGTTGGCACCACTTATATACCTAGCGTTATTATAGGTGTCAAGCTGTTTATTGAATTTAAAAAATGTCAACTCGAGAGTGACTTCGTAACGCCAGTATTTACGCAATTATTTTTAGTTTTTGTTTCAATCTGAAGGATTGATTTCTAGCATTGTTTTTCAATGACTGTTTTCTTAAAATAATTAAATTTGCTTCTAAAAAAGTTTCCAGTGACTTGGTACCGTACGATGTCTATAAATAGGACTCAACGTTTCAGTCAATCTGATGCCACAAGTTTTTATACAATCTTAAATATTTTAATAAAAAATGATATTACACGTATTATCATGACAGGAAAACAAAATGGCGCCCTATTCAAAATTCAAATTTTCGTATCGAAGCATACATCCACACGTCATGTGTTGCAGTAGGTATTTAAAAAAAAATGGAAGATGTTTTACTCCTCGCGAAATACCCGTCAGGGAGGCTTTCCCGTCAGGCACATTAGCTTCAGTAACATCGAAATTCGGGGGAGGGGGAGTTCCTTAGAGTCATGCAATAGCCTCTGATCTGGAGGACTTTCTTTGACACGAAAAGTGTTACACTAGCTGATTAACTTCATCGGGAAGGCCCTCAGCCACTTGAAAAAAATGTAATGTTGTTCACCGAGTGAAACAACTCCGCATGAGTTGTATGAACTGGGTGGGAGGTGGTGGGAGAGTGCATACCAGAAAATATAATATATTATTATGAATAACCTACCTACAAGTTTTAAGCGGCTTTATCATTTTATCTTAATTTTCTTATTATTGACTGATAAATTAGAGCATTTTATTGCGTTGATTATTTTAATGGAGAGATTAAAGTACTGCACCGATACTTTTGCAAATTGCTCTCAAACGCATCGTTGAAATCATCCGTGGCTAATTTTAACAATAAATTACCGATTTCAAGGTCACTTTTTGTGTGATGTTTTATATCAAAAATAGCTGAATGGTCGGCGTAACCAGGTTAAGGGCAACGCCATTTTTTTACTTACAAAATTTTAATAATGGTGCATAGACAAAACTAACTGCATTTCGATCGCCATATTGTGATTTTTTCTATCAAAAATCTGTATTAACATTACACTAAGCAATTTATTTTTTTGCCATTGTAGCAAAAAAATACTTAGAACATTCTTATTTATTGTAATTATATGCTTATTAGGTTTGATTGCTCGCTAGAAAAAAATAAGTAATATCAATTTTGTTAGTAATTATTTTGAAGAAAAGTATTAGCTACCATTGTAACGTGTACTTAACATGTATGCATAATATGCATAAAAAACAGATAAATGTTGCCATACATTACCTATAGTATTTTAGACAAAAAATAAGCAAAGGTTTGCTTAGGATGCCAACAGTATTATTTTTGCAAATTAGATATTTTTATACAAATTGATTTTGAAACAGATAAAAAAGAAAGAACTAGAACAGGCAAATTCTGAAATTATTATGCGCAGCAAATCCATTCATTTCTGCACATTTTCAATCAGCCAATTTCGTTCGTAGGTAGATAATCACCTTTATAACCAACTGTGAATACAGATTCTAACCTGAAATGCTATTCACAGTTGATGATTAGGTGTTTAATGAGGAGCAAGTTAGGACTCACCGCACAGATTCGTGACCATGCTGTATGTGGAGAAGATGCTGAAGTCGACCTCGTTCCAGTTGAAGCGGAATCTTGTGAAGAGATACATCACCACCATCTCGCCTGGAAACCAATCAGAGACCATCACGATACAATCTTACATATGTCCTTGAAGAGGTGCTTCCAATATTTTTCATGTTATCACAACAGTCTATCCATTTTGCATATCTATGGAATAATTTGCAAACCAGCTGACTCCATTTTGGATAATTTTACACGAGAGCAAATAAACCATTGACTTATGATATCTGTGGACTAGAAATTATTTTAACGAAAACATACATTATAGGTACATCCGCTTCAACTTACTTACGAAAATGGTAATTAGTAAGAAAGAGAACAAAGAACTTCACAGTTGCATTTCCATGTGTACAAAAAAACTCGGGTGAATGTAAAAATGTTCCTAGAAAGTTGGTACCTACTATTGCCAATAATAATGGCTGCCAGTTGACATATAACGTGCGTTATAAATATTGTGATCGCTAAAATTGATGAATTTTAAAGGAAAAGGGCATTATTTTTAAGACATTATATGGCATGTATTATAATTGGATGTCGAAACACAAAATGGTTTTGGACAAGATAGCCTTTTATCGCATGACTACATCACTGCAACGTTTGACAGGACTGAGACGAATCGCTGCCTTAGTTCTTGTTTACCGTATACGCCATTGAGAAAATTTTACATGAGCAGTGTTTGCATGTGTACTGGACCAATGTGACTTATAAAAACAAGAAATTTATTTAAAAAAATATTTTAAAGAACTCTCACATTACCGAGTTTTACAGTTTCTCTTAGCTCAGATTGTGTAGAATTTGATTCATAAGACAACTGCATGAACAAGTCATATTTGACAAGATTGGCGTATACGGTAAACAAGAACTGGGGGAGCGAAAGTGGACTATACCTAGTATGTACATATCAATGTTAATGAAGAGTTAATGAACTTGCAGTTAATTGGATTCTACTCCTCTATGTTATTACTCAATGAAATAAACCATCCCTATCCTTAGGTATTTTTTAGTTTCTAAAATCCATTTTCGTTAATGCATTTTCAAATCTGTGATTCTAAAATTTATATTGTGATCATTAATTAGGTGAGATATGTTTTTCATAAGATCGTTTTATACCCTTTAATCTCTCGTTTTGGTTTCTTAAACTTTATGGTCTTAGCAAAAACGTGACAGTACCTAATAAAAAAAGGGAATGTTTATCAACTATTCTATTATAAATGCTAAAAAAATGTATGTAAGTAACTTAAAAAGTGTCACCCAAAAAAAATAATTTAATAAACATTTTTTTATCGTTTTTTAAGTATGTGGTACCTATATTTTGTATTTTTTTTCTTTTTTATTACAGAATTATACATTATTTATCTCACAAGAAGCAAATTTTTGATAATGTAAAATATTTATCAGAAAATATGAAAAAACTGAAACTATTTGATTAATTTTTTTATCAGTTTTTCCACATTTTCTCAAAACTATTGACGTTATAAAAAATCTGCTTCTTGATAGACTAAAATATGTAGGTATTTTTTTGTAATTGAAAACAGAAAAAAAAATGTTTCCGAAGTAAAGCACTTAAAAATGTGAAAAGACGTGTTTTATTTTTTATAGTTTTTTTTATTTTTATATTAGGTATATTTTTTTACTTAGATTATAGAAGTACTAAAAGATAAAGACAAACAATGCTCTTACACAGATTTATCACCATAAAATTAGAATATTGTTATTTTTCGTTTTTAATGAAAACAATTTCCATAACCGTCAATTTACTTTATAAGTTTTTTGAACTCTGTTCATATTATACCTACCTACTTATTAGTTATTACCTCCCAGAAACGTTGCGTTGCAGAGACGACAATATTACTAAAACTGGTATCTACATAATCTACATAAGTACTAAAATATTAATAATACTCATTTGAACTTTAATTATACAAGATGGAACTTAAATCTGTATTAATATAAAAAAAAAACACGGAAACGATTCTTTTATGTAGTTTTTGTATTTTGTTTACGAATTATAGATATTCAAATAGGCGACATTCGACAAAGGATGACATTGGCAAAGTGAACCATTTTTTACAGTATACATAAGTGGTCAGCCTCATACCTAATCTAATCTAAGTTGCAAAGATATGTTACATTGGAGATTCACATTACGTGCATTCTCACAACCAGACACGTACAAGTTCGCGCTTGCACATGCCTCATGTGAACCTACAACATAAAAACCAAATCTCAAATGGGCATACAGCCTGCAACTCTTGCCGTCCTTTCTTGAGACAGGGGTGACATTGGCAAAGTGAACCTTTTAATACTAACCTTTAAAAGTCAAGTAACAATGATGAATTGCGTAAGTAAAATAAAATAACCGATGTCATGGATACAGTCAAAGGCGACTTATTAAAAAAAAAAAAAAACTTGAAACATGTGAATGCAGTTTTGTAAATTCTAAAAAAAGATTGTTTGAGTTTGCAATTTTTCTTATTGAAATCCTTTTACTTTTCCGAAAAACTTGATGAAATGGGAAAATCATCTTTAAAGAGTTGATTTCATCTTTCCATTTGTTGTGATTTTAAGAAAAGTCTAATTTGGCAAACTGTACCCTCTTTTATCTTAGTGTTTAAAATATGATTTACTTTGTAGTAACAACCAATGAATGTATGCAACACTTCATTAACACCGATATAAAGAAAAACCCCTTTCAAAGTATGTAATTGTATTTTTATACTTACCATTATCTTAGTAAATTATATATTATTCTATAATCTAAACTGTAATACTGTAACTGTAACTGTAACTCTGTCGCCATTCCGCTAGGGGTGGCCAGAGCCTCTGCAGAGTTGCCTCCATTTTTTCCTATCCTTACATACCTCTTTCAATTCATTCATATCCATCACCTTTTTCATGCATTTTCTTCTTTTACGCTCACTTTGTATATCCCATTCTTTCACTATCTCCTCAATCTGATCACTCCATACTTTTCTCGGTCGTCCCTTCCCTCTTTTTCCTTTCACACTTTCTTTGTATACATACTTTGTCAGTCTATCATCGTTCATTCTTTCCACATGCCCAAACCATCTCATCACATTCTTTTGTACCTTAACTTTCACATCCTCTTTCAAATTACATTCTTTTTTTACCCATTCATTCCTAACTCTATCCCTCAGAGTTTTTCCTGTCATGCTTCTCAAATGCTTCATTTCCACCGTACATACTTTACTCATTTCGCTATCATTCACTGTCCATGCTTCACTTCCATACATCAAAGTCGGTAACAATATGCCATTGTGTACCGCCATTCTCAGATCCATCGTCAATCGCTTGTTCTTTGCTATTCTTCCTATTGCACCGACCACTTGCTTGCCCTTACACATCCTATTCTCAAGTTCTCTTGTCATCTTTCCATTCTTCTCAAACATACTTCCCAAGTATCTAAATTCATCCATAATTTCAACTTTCGTACCATTCAACATGAGCGTGCATTCTTCATTTTCATCCATTCTGTCAAAAATCAGTACTTTCGTCTTACTTGCATTAATTTTCAACTTGTTCACACACAGAGCATGGTTCAGACTAGAGAGCATTGCCTGAAGTTCCGCTGCTGAATCAGCAATTAATACTGCGTCATCAGCATAAAGCAGAACTCCGACTTTTCTCTCTCCAATCTGTATGCCATGCCCTTCCAGATTCGCTTGTTTAACACAATGATCCATGATTATATTGAATAACCATGGGCTCATTATGCAACCCTGTCTCACACCCTTGTACACATTAAAATACTCGCTGTATTCTCCATCCACCCTGACACACGCCCTGCTATTAAGATAGATGGCGCGTATCGCGTTCAGAAGTGCTTTGTTCACACCATACCTCTCAAGCACACACCACATCATACTTCTATCCACCGAGTCGAAGGCTTTCTCAAGATCTACGAAAGTTACACACATACATCTAAGTTACAAGTAATTTGTAAGTTCGAGCTTACAAGTGTCGCATGTACACTTACAACATAAACTTTGCAACTTTGGCCCTGAAATAGAAGTTACATAGGCAAAGTGAACCATTTTTTTTACAGTATGAGTAAATATTTCGAATAATGGTTTGTTAAGAATCTTTGCCTTGTTTCTAAATGTTTTGACTATAGATTTAAAATGTTATTTTATATTTGACCGGTCTAGTGGTTAGCGCTTCATAAATAAAAGGTCGCAGGTTAGAATCCTGGCGGAGCACAAAAACATTCCATTTATATTTTCAAATATGCTCTACGCTGGGTTGAAAAATTCATTTATATTTACCAAAGACCGATCACCAAAGGTCCATCCAGCATTACAGCAAATGGGTCGTTCTTGAGAATTGGCACTTTCTATAGCGACAACCAATCTCACAGAGGGCTCTTTAGGTGTGATTTTCACAAAAACAGCGCACACCAAATAAATAATTATAATATAATTAATTTATGAAATGTTTCAGCGGAATCTAATCCAATCTATTTAAAATCAAATTATTTTTTATTAAACGTTGTTTTATTTTCACAATAATATTTTAATCTCGAGTACTTTCGACCTTCAATATTCAGGTCATTATCAAGAGTGATGTATAAAAAATTAAAATTATTAAGAACAAACCATAGATCAAAAATATTATTGTGAAAATAAAACAACGTTTAATAAAAAATAATTTGATTTTAAATAAAATGAATTTTCACTGTGTGAATACACAAACCCTACAAAATCTAATCCAATCTAAGTTGCAAAATATATGTAGGTAACAATAAAGATTCACATTATATGCACTTTCACGAACAAGACACTTTTGTACCTACTTTTTCACAGGAAACTTTTTACAACTGCAGTTTGAATTTAAAAAAATGAAAATAAACAATGTTCGATTCTACTTATTTTTGTAAATATGTAAGTATAATCAAACTGTTTTATTTTCAGATTTTAAAAAATATTATTATTATTCAGAAATTTTAATTCCAGGTGACAAATCATCCTTATTTTCCATCAGAATGACTAACTCTGACTTATCCATGATAGAGGCATAATAGCAGGATTACGATTGTGCATTTATTACTGGTTTAAATGAATGATTGGTTTTCTGGAAGCGAGATCATCCCGGGATGATTCATAACACTGAATCATCTATTTCACCGATTCAATGACGTAGTCGACGTGTCATATCTGTAATCTATGTTTCAGAAAAATAACGTTTGTAGTTCACTCTCTATACATCCACATAAGGAGCCTATAATCTAAGTTTTTTTTTTAAGGAATCCTGTGCGGGAGGCTCCCCAATTCTTGAGAGTCTTGGGGGTCTATGTCACCCTGGAAGGGTGCCGCAGAGGTGTTGCTTGAGTTCTTGGTTCTGTCGTGAGGCGCTGCAAGGAAGTGGTGATTGATGTTGGTTTTGAATAAAACCGGATTAAATTGGGAAGGGAACACAGATACTGGTAGACCATTCCATAAACGGGCAGTTTGGCAAAGGAATGAGTCATGAAAACGCCAAGTTCTCATAGTTTTGAGATCGACTGCAAAGGGATGAATGAGAGTCGTACTACGAGTTTCCCTTTCTGAAATGAGAGGGGGAGGGATTAATGAATGGAGCTCATTAGAACAAGCTCCGTGGTAATATCGATAAAAAAGACTGAGCATTCCAACCTTTCTTCTGTGCTGGAGCGGCTGCAGATCGGATGTCAGAGAAGGATCACTGATCAACCTCACTGCCCTCCTTTGCACAGAATCAAGTTGGTCACTCAACTTCTTGGACATACCACACCAGAGATGGCTGCCATATTCGATAATGGGGCGGATTTGGGATTTATACAGAGTCAATAATTGGGCTGAAGTAAAAAACCTACGGGCTCTGTATAATATGCCGAGTCGCCGGAAAGCGGAAGTTGTGCGAGACTCAATAGCATCATGGTATTTTAACTCTGATGACAGAGAAACACCAAGAAGATTTAAGTGTTCATGGTTAGAGAGGGAGACATTGTCGAAAGTTGGGAGATAGTTGTTTGGAATTTGAAAGTTGCAAAGACATATTAACATTTAAGATTCATATTATTAAATGCACGCCCAAAAACAGACACGGATAAGTTACAAATTCTGCATGTGTACCTACTTACAAATTAAATCCAAACATCAAATGAAAATAAGCCCTGCAACTTTTGCCAACCTTCCCTGAAATAAGGGCGACATTGGCAAAGTGAACCATTTTTTTACAGTATGCTTGGTCAGCCTCATAGTAAAGGACAGCCAATCAAGAAAATTGTACCGTTATGCTAACTTTAGAAAAAACATGGCAATAGTTGTCAAGCTTTTACTTATTTGAAGTTTAATAAAAAAACTAGACTAAGTTTTGTCCTAAGTACCTATAGTGTTTTCATGTTTCGGAAGGTCATGGGTTCGGTTTCAGGTAGAGCACAAAAATATCATTTAATTTTCAGAAACGCTCTTCGACAAACGGGCGAACAAAGGTACGGTCACCAAAGGTCCATACGGCCTTATAGCAACTAGTCTTGCTTAGAAATTAGTGCTTTCTATAGCGACGACTAAAATCGCAAAAGGACTCTTCAGAAACAAATCATGAAAAGATTTATTTGCATTTACCTACGCATTCAGCATGTAAAAGTGCAAACTTACACGTGCTTACTTGTGTAACATGTATTTACCTGCATGAATATTGAATATTAAATATGCACTCATATTTCCAACTCAGGTTATAGATAGACAAGAGATGAATTGTTTTGAAACAATGATTGCGGTTAGATATGTTCATGACAAATAAAAAAAGTATTTTTGTGTGCAATTAATTACGTTCCGCTTGCATTATTTGATTGTCTACTTTTTATTGCTTAATAATCATCATCATTCAATTGTCATCTTTCTGATGTAGGATGGTTAAAAGGCATTCTTAAACATGACTGACTGTAATGGGGCTCATAAAAAAATCAGTCTTTGTCACATGAATTTGATTAAAATTTCAGAGTACATAAGTATCTAATACATACGTAGTGAGGACATTATTTTTCTTTTTCATCTGTTCTGTATTTTTTTTTAATTCAATCTGTCAAAATAGGGAAAGGATTATATGAACGGACGATTTCACAAGAAGACAAAATATCGTCCTTCTGTACAAGTGGAGCTATTGCGACATCTATGATTGCATCACCGAAGGTCAATAATTGTACCTACAACCTTCGACCTCGAGCGGACAACAATAATTCGACAGTTCGTGGTTCTTCTTTGTAGAAGACACACGCCTCCTGAGGACGTCAGATATGACTCTGACGAAACGTAGAGAAAATCGTTCTTCTCTTTCCACGGTCAGTAACATCCGTTTTTTTTCATTCCAAAAAATGTTTAACGACCGTAATCATAATTTAAAATCTTTAATATGTTGCATGTTTATTTGCGTCTATGAAAAAATAGTACCTAAAAAGGAAAAAAATAAGAAATTGAGAAAACATACATTTTTTATATCTAACGTAACAATACTTTGGCTCCTACAAAAATATTTTCCACGTCTATGTTTAAGAAAAAATGGTTCCTAAAACCATATTTTCGTTTGCCACCAAGAGTTACCGCTTTGTTTCCATTTGAGTTTAAGCCTTAAAGCTTCCTTTAAGTACCTACAATTAATGCAACACTATGTTAGCGTTGTCTTAAGAGCCTTCTCGTGTGTGTGCATGAAATATGAACCTCAAATCTATGCAATTTGTGTGAATGAAGATTATCAACCTTGACTATCCCTATGATCTAAATGACCTAAAAAGCAATTGATTTGTCACATGTTTTTTTATTTCTTTTTCTTCAGAAATTTCAATCAATAATGGAAAAATACAATACAAAGTTCTTCTTCAAGAGAATAACTCTTGATAATGGTGTGATAACATATAAGCGCTCCAGGAAATAAACCAACTCGTAAAGAAAAACTTTTTGTTCTATTTTATATTATTAATTTAAAATAAATCAATTATAGACGTACTTAAATAATAATTTAAAGTACGTTTGTCGTATTATATAAGCCCTTTCATACCATGCCATCTGTATTGATTAAAATTATAAAACGGCAATTTGTCAATCACACACGTGAAGATTGTGCGCGCGCAGTCGCGGAAGCGCTGCTCCCGCCGAGCCGCACAATGCCGGGTAATTACCAGACGGCGGTACCTATATAAAGACCTGTTGTACGCTCTGTGCCGTCAGTGTCGTGTGTGACCGCCCATTAGGACGACCATGACCTTGACAACGGCGCGACAGCGGTGAACAACTAACGATAATTATAGTTTTTCAATTTATGAAATGTTTCAGCGGAAGCATTGTAGAAGTCTATTTTTAAAAAGATGGCTACCGGTCAAGAACGTATCTAACCACAATCTATCTATAATCTAAGCTGCAAAGATATGCTAACATTTAAGGCTCATATTAAATGCTTGCCCACAGACAGGCACATGTAGGTTCGCGTCTACACATTCTGCATGCGTGCATACAAATAAACAAAACCTCACATGAACATAAGCCTTGCAACTCCTGCCACCTTTCCCTGAAAGCGGAAAGGAGCGGAGCTTAGAGCCGCATTTAATTTTTTTTGTCTTTGAAAATACATGTAGAACAAAACGGCACACTCAGTTGAAAATTAAATATTTTTGTACCACGAAAGAAATCGAAGCTTTATTCAAATCAACAATTCAATTATTATGAAATGATTTTTGAAAGAAAGAGATTTTTTAACTCTATCTGCGCATTGTTATTAAATACATATTTAATGAGATTTTTTTTATAGAAAACATCGATTTCACTTTGATTTTATTTTTATAAGAATGCAAAACCATAGCGAATCGTACCTACATTTTTCCGCAGGTAATCGATTTATTTTATTGTTCGCTCTTTTTCCATGGGTTGTGTACACCTGAGGAATAACATTATTTCTACATACCTATTACATGGAAATAGGTAATTATGTGAATAAACGGAACACAGTGATGGCAAACCTAGATTACACCAGCTGCATACATTTCTTTACATGCATAATATCCATTATACGAGTAATAACAAAGAGATCAATCATCTGAAACCACTGCATTCAGATTGCCTATCCATTCCTCATCGATACGTCAATAAATATACAATAGGATTATTTATTTTGAGAGCGCTGTTTTTGTGTGTATCACACCTCAAGTTTCTGTAGGGTGAGATGGATCTTCGGTGGTCGGTCGTTAGTGAAGTCGTATAAATTTTGCAACCCAGCGAGGAGCATATTTGAAAATACAAATTATTTATTTTTTGTGTTTCGCCGGGAATCGAACTCACAACCTTCCGATAACGAGTTCGAAGCGCTAACCACGAGACTGCGGACCATTGGGTGTATTTTTTTTTTTAATAAAATCAGTACAACTTGTAATTTATGATCTTTGATTTGAAATAATGTCCACACATGTATTCATAGAGACATAATTTATTATTATGGCACACGCCGGGTTCCTAGAGAAAGGGTAGAGAAACATTTTCTTATGGTTTGCTAAATACCGTAGTTCCCGACAAGTGTAACGTTTGCTCGCCGAAAAAAAATCTAAATTCAAATTACTTATTAAAACACAAATGATTCAACAGCTTGACAGATACAAGCTTTAGTGTTTAGCAACACTTAGTTAGAGAAATAAGTTGGTTATTGGGCACATTTGAAAACCATTTTTTTCTCGGCAGGCAAACATCACAAGTCCAACAAATAACAAAATATTAGTTTGCCTTTTCCCTAGCAACCCGGTCGTCTACGTTTATTTTTATTTATGTATGGGATTTGTCTAAATCCATTGTTGTAAGAACCTAAGAAAATCTAAACTGAATTTGAAATTATACCGCCTTTACCTGAATTAGGGGTGACATTGGAAAGAGTACAATTTTTTTTTAATTATTACTGTACGACCTTTTTCATTACTTAACTCCATTAGGGAATCAAAGATTGAGGGTTTCGGACATAATGGAAAAATGGAACACCGAATTGCCTATATTCTGGGCGTTACAACGCAACTGTGCTACTAAGTTGCACATGTATTGCAACTTCTTACCACATCATCACCGAAAGGGTTGCATGTAGCGATTTCACTTGGAGCAAAATTGAAAAACTTATTTACCTTTGACATGAAAAATATTCTAAGAATTTCTTCAAAAATTTTCGGATGTACAATCTTTTTAGATTTTCAGTTCTGTTCTCACTGCTTTATTTAAAGAAAAAAAAAACTCACTATTTGAAAATTTCAGATGAAATTCACCCAAGTATAAACTATGGAAAATTTTCGTCGAAAACAAAATAATTGTGTAAAAATATAAAACCTATATTTGCGGAAGAGATCGCGAAATTGCGTCTGTGGAATTAATACCATCTACTCTGCAATTATCAATTTTTTAATACGTTTAAAAAATTTCCGTCGGGGATTTTTTTCAACGAAACGGTAAAACGGAAATTCGTCATTTTAGGATTGTACTTACATTAAAATAATTGGTTTACTGTTGAAGCGAAAAATTTCAGTGTATTTGTTGATATTCGGACGCTAGTCGATAGCTCAGGTGGTAGAGTGCTTGCATTCCATGCCGAAAGCTCGGGTTCGAATCTCACCGAGGGTGTCAGAAATGATTTCCCGTTTCGGTTATTTCGCTTATTTCAAACCCCAAAATAAATACCGGCAAGGTTTACTCAGCCTTCACAAGAAATGAGTACGAGCACTCTCGGGAGCTGGGAAACCTCCACTTCAACTGAAGTGGTTGGCGTAAGGCCGGCCCCCTTACCTGTAAAAATAAATAGGTTCAACTCGCCACATGCGACCCCTTCGGGGATAACGCGGCAAGAAGTTACACTAAATGTGTAGCTTAGTTGCGTTGCGGACAAACAAAAATGAAACGACATTTACAGGCGTAAGTACACGACTTTATATGAATTTCGATGTCGAAAAAGAAGTCGATTTTCTTTGTAAAACAGAAAGAAATGGCGGTTGATCTGTAATGTTAGCGGCTAGGGTTTATTAAAGTACTTTTTTATGTTTTAGTTTTTAATATCCATGTATATTATTATTTATTGATTTAAAAAAATGAAATTTGTCGTGTATGTTCATTGACTTATAGGTTGGTATGCGGCTGACCACCCATGCTGTAAAAATTATTCACTTTGCCAATGTCACCCCTGTTCAGGGAAGGACGGCAAGAGTTGCAGGGTGTATGTCCATTTGAGATTTGGTTTTTATATTGTAGGTTCACATGTAGCCAGACATGTAGCGGGACATGTAGCCAGAAGTCCGGATGACAAATGGACAAAAAGAATGCTGACTTGGAGACCTCGAACGACGAAGAGAAGTGTAGGGCGACCACAGTTGAGATGGAAGGATGACCTGGACCGGCATGCTGGCGCGACCTGGACGCAGATTGCACAAGACAGGTCGATATGGAAACAGATGGAGGATGCCTTCGTCCAGGAGTGGACGGAAATGGGCTAAAGAAGAAGAAGAAGAAGAAGGTTCACATGAGGCATGTGCAAGCGCGAACTTGTACGTGTCTTGGTTGTGAAAATGCATGTAATGTGAATCCCCAATATAACATATCTTTGCAACCTAGATTAGATTAGATAAGAAAGTCGATTTCAATGATGATTGTCAATTATTGTCTCTGTCGATGTCGAAAAAGAATTCGATTTTGTGTGTGAAATGTTGGACCCTTACCGTGCATGGGGCCGATGACAACCATCACCACGATCATCAGCATGGTGACTCTCTTGCGCCTGCTGGCCGAGCCACTCTTGAAAGCCACTTTGAAGGTGTCCTTGACATGTTCCAAGTCGAAAAAACTCTTCACTGAATCGATGAAACCCATTGGAGGCACGGTCTGAGCCTACAGTCATGGAATATAACAAATAAATTGAGTTGATTATGAGTAAAATCTCTACTTATAAGATGTGGGTGTACTGCTGGATGCTAAAAATCTCCTGGATAGATTGAATCTCCTGCTAGAGTGCCATATCTAGATTTCTGATGCGCATCAATCTACCAAAATTGACTTGTTTTGGGCACTTAATGACAAATGTTGGCTTGTTTTGGGCACTTAATGACAAATGCTGGCTTGTTTTGGGCACTTAATGACAAATGCTGGCTTGTTTTGGGCACTTAATGACAAATGTTGGCTTGTTTTGGGCACTTAATGACAAATGCTGGCTTGTTTTGGGCACTTAATGACAAATGCTGGCTTGTTTTGGGCACATAATGACAAATGTTGGCTTGATGTATCAATGTCATAAGTATAAAATGCCATGACGATGGCAAATGTTTACTGAAGAGGACCGGTAAAAAAAGATTAGGTTTTTACTCGGGGTTATTACAGGGGTGTCGAGCTGTCAGGTTGATGCAGCCTCGCCGTCAAATATGCACTAATTTTGGGGATCGCGCTTTCCGGTTTGCGGAACCAATGGAGTGGAACAGACTGCCACCCGGAGTGAGGGTTTCGGAATCTGTTGGCGTTTTTAAGGGAGCACTCAAACATCACCTTTATAAAATATCTCATTCATGATTAAGAGGGCCCTTGAGGTGTGACACACACAAAAACGGCGCTCTTTTGTCATGTATTAAATTTTAATTAAATAAATTATCCTCATATATATACTCCTTCAGCTACAATATACTTACTAACAACAACGCTAAGTGTGCTCAGTAAAACTTCTTCGTCATATTTTCTAAAGGGTCTGAGCTAAGAAAGATATTGTCTTCGTCTCCAAGCATTTGGAAAAAATAATGAAATGCGTAAAGGATGAATTAAAAATTTATTCTTACCGTTGGATCATGCGGTCTCTCCACTTCCTTGATTGCATAATACCCGTAGACAAAGCTGAACAAATAGAGACTTGTCGATATGCTGAATACACCATAAAACCCGATTTCTCTCAGTAGAACTCCACTCAGAGCCATTCCCACAGGTATACCAATCGAGAAGAACAAATTGACAATTCCTATTCGAAGAGTTCTCGTTTCTTCAGTTGTGATGTCTCCTATGTAACTGAATATCCCCATGAACATTGTGACCCACCCTCCCGTCAATCCAGGGAAAAGAGCTTCAGTCACTCCAGCAACTTCCATGGGAAGCTCGTAGAAGAAATAAGTGTTGACGATGAGGCCTAAACTAGTGAGGATCTCTCCAACTAAAGGAAGAAGCATGCAGGGTTTTCTTCTTCCCACTCTGTCGCTCCAAGCTCCCAGAAAGAGAATCAAAATACAAGGAAGCGCTGACTGTAATATGGTCTTCCATCCTTGCATTGTTGCCACGAGTTGTTGGACCTCTTTTTCTTCAAATGTGTAGTTTGCTGTATCCCTCGCTGATAATGCATCGCAGACATGTTTCTCGTACCTTAAATTTACTCTGCAAGCCTTTTCTAAGTTGAGATTTTGTGTCGCCAGTGATGCTAGCACACTTGGCATGACAAAGCATGCCAGCATTGGTTCTACTGTTATCTGTGATTTTAAATATTTCGCTTTTTCTATCAATGATTTCGTCGACCATTTTGGTGATTTTGCTTTGTCTGGTTCTGACTTTTCGCTGTTGGCTTTTATAGCTTTCTGGCCATTTATTTTTGGTGTCGCTTTGACGTTCGGCTCCTTTTCCTTCACCTCGCTTGTGTCCGTCATTTTGGTGCACCACTTTTATCACCTGGAACAAATGATTAAATAAATTAGCTTCAATGTTAAAAACAATGGTGTGTGAATTCCATTTATCTACAGCTAAATTTTTCTATATTTTTACGAGCACTGCTTATTTTTCCCCATTTTCAACTTTGATCTTTTCTTTAAACTTGTCGACATTTATCATCTTCCTTTTTCATTACGGCAGATTCCAGTCAATTACAATATTGCTTATTTAATCAATCCATATATTTTCGACCTTCCCCTTTCACGCTTATCTTTGGCATTGCATTTAAATCATAACTTAAGTTATCTAGACATACAATAATTGAAGCAATGATCTAGGAGACAAACACCCGAGGATGACCACGCCGAAAATTCCTACATGATGTATTGGCAGATATTTGCTGTTTCTCCTACGAGTACAACGAGCTCAAAAGAATTGTCATGGAAAGGGAAGAGAAGATTGAAGGAGATTGCAGCAAGCCAATCGTTGGATTGAGACAGAAGAGGAAGACATAAGTCAACACTTCAGACAGACACATTATTCTACAGTACTAACAGTGCATATCATACTCTTTCGCATATAAAACAGTAAGAAATTGCATGCATAAATGCATGGCTAGATACGTTTTTTGCTTCCATACTCCATGCAAAGCATAACAATATAATTACCAGGTGACATCTAGATAATAACCTATTTACTTCTACACTTGAAATTGCTCTAAGCATCTTCATTTACGGAATACCTACTCCATACTCTGAACATTATCACGAGCGTTGATGATACAAGAAATACAAATTTACGTTTAAACTACGTTTTACTTAAAATTGTAAGAATACTAAAACTCTCTCTCGAGGCAATATTTTAGTTTCCCTACTTTTTTTGTAAAACGCTATGGTTGAGTTTGAAGGCAAAGTTTTGTACTTGTTAGTACAGCATTTTCCGGTAGCGGATGACGACTCTGGATTAGACAGGCGAGGTTAAGCCACAGCTCATCATCCAATTCCGCAGACAATTGGATGATCGTCGGTCTAAACTTGAGTTTGCATACTCAGCCGATGTGTGTGACGTTTCTCGAATTCAAGACGCGAACCATAGCACCATAGACTCCGATTACTCATATGAAAAGATGAATCGGAAGAATATGGATACATTATTTTATTTTCTTCGTCATGCAGTTTCTTAACTTATAGGTTGGTATGAGGCTGGTATGAGGCTGGTATGAGGCTGGTATGAGGTTGGTATGAGGCTGGTATGAGGTTGGTATGAGGCTGGTATGAGGTTGGTATGAGGCTGGTATGAGGCTGGTATGAGGCTGGTATGAGGCTGGTATGAGGCTGGTATGAGGCTGGTATGAGGCTGGTATGAGGCTGGTATGAGGTTGGTATGAGGCTGGTATGAAGCTGGTATGAGGCTGGTATGAGGCTGGTATGAGGCTGGTATGAAGCTGGTATGAGGCTGGTATGAGGCTTAAATCTGTAGTCCGATACACGAGTGACGTTTACCCGCCGAGAAAAAAATCTAAATACATATTTGCATTGAGTTCATGCTGCGTTAACCTTTTATGAATTATCTTAAACTTTTGAAACGTTAACTCTACCTTGAGAATTGCAGTCAGAGGTTATAATCACTTAGCTAAGACAATCTTGCATTATGGTTCGTATCTGTAATAATCTATAATACGAGTTGCAAATATATATGAACGTTAAAAAATTGTATTAAATGCATGGCCACAAACATGTGTAAGTTCGCGCTTACAAATGCTGCATGTGGACCTTAGAAATTAAAATCAAAACCTTAAATGAATATAAACTCTGCAACTTTTGCCGACCTTGCCTGAAACAGGGATGACATTGACAAAGTGAACCATTTTTTACAGTATGGGTGGTCCGCCTCATACCAACATATAAGTCAAGGACATAAAAGTGTGACAATATATTTTTTTGTGTTAATTATACAATCATTAAACTCCCATAAAACATTTTGTTTAAATAAATGAATTTCATAAAAAAAAACTGTTCCATATTCAGTAGAATGAAAATTTAATTGACAATAATATTTTTTTATTTCCCTATAAACACCGATATTAAAGCAACCATTTAATGAGAAGGGTATGCGTCAATTGTATTTATCCGCAGTAAAAAAATGAATCTAGATTTGTATTGCATAATAATTGTAGCTACAATAAAAAAATCAGATGGTAGCAAATAGTGAAAGTTATACTAGCAAATGATTCCTATTATATTTTGCAAACTGGAGGTACTCACAGACAAATCAAAACAAAATAACAGGCACGACATATCCGGTGATCCAATTTAACTATGACATTTTAAGTAACCGTGTCGAAACTGTAGTCGAGTATAAAACATTTAAAATTCACTTCGCAACCATCGCGTAAGCAGAAAAAAATGTATGGAATACACAATAGCGCAAATATTGAGTGTTTTAGAATCGATACATTTTTATTAATTTAAGCAATGTTTTATACTAGGGGTACTGTTTTTATCTTTAACTTGTATGATGTCTGTGTACTAGAAATTATTTTAACGAAAATATACTTTATATATCTGTTTCAACTTACTTACAAAAATAGTCCTTAGAAAGAAAGACAAAAAAGATCTTCATTGTGTCATTAAAGGCCAAAATAATAATTAAGTGTGATCTCTACCTTTGACCCTTTCAAATAAAAAAATGGTTGCATGTACGTAAATCAGCTGATGTACATCATATCATACTTCCTGTTCAATTTCCATCATAGTATTACCCACTTCAAAGAAATATTTAATCGAGGTCCTTACCAGAATTCAGCAATCAAATTTGATGTGTCAATCAAACATTGATTAAGGGTTGGTGCAACAGGCCCTTAGTTGTCTACAAAAACTTGTATGAAACCAAGAAATATTTACAGAATGTTGGCAGCATTGATATTCATTCCTGCGCGAACTTTGTGCGCACGCGTTATAAATCTTTTGATCGGTAATTTTGCACATTTGTAAACTTATGGTATGTGTAATTATTGGGTGTGGAAAAACATAATTTAAAAAAAAGAAAATACAGGATTTCACATGCAAGAACATGATTTTTAGATTGTTGTTTTTGACCAGTGGCGTGACTATCATACAAGCTAAAAAGCTAAGCATGCGTACCCTCAGAAATGAAAATAATAAATATTTTGCGTAGATTAAAGATACTTTTTTTTTTTTTTTTTTTTTTTTTTTTTTTTTTTTTTTTTTTTTTTTTTTTTTTTTTTAAAAATAGATTTGTGAAGAGGAATGCAATTCACCAACCTATTCTACCTGGCCAGAAACAGGTATTAATATCATCATTTAATAATTCATTATTGTTAATTATTAATGAATTATTAAATAATAATTACCCAATTACATCTGTTGAACCAGGGTCAAAGTTAAAGTCAAGTGACCCAAGCGGGGATCGAACCAACGTTGTTCCATTCGAAACACGCTAGAAAGATCAGCCCTCTTGGCCCACGCGGCTATAACCCCGACTTATCGTCATTCATCTTTTTAAATTTCTGCCATCAACATTCGTGCTACTGCCATCTGTGAGTGGCAGTGGGATATTATTATTAGTTATTGACGAACGAAACTACATAATAATATGTTATCCGAACGTGATTGAGAGACCTGTCTTTGTTTAACATATTATGAAAAAAAAGCTTGACCTCTGTAAGCTTGTATGAAGATAGTCGGTTAAGCTCTTTTTCATTCTAAAAGAAAACGTCATTCATTCACAGATTGTACTTGGAGTACGCGTAAGAACAATGTCATATAAGCTAAGCTTAAATTTTACGATTCCAGACTGAAGCTGTTTACAGCTTTATGAATGACTTATTGTGTTTTGAAAATACTGTCGCGTCCGGTGCGTTTTATTCTAATATCAGAATAATGTAACTGTAACTGTAAATCTGTCGCCATTCCGCTAGGGGTGGCCAGAGCCTCTGCAGAGCTGCCTCCATTTTTTCCTATCCTTACATACCTTTTTCAATTCATTCATATCCATCACCTTTTTCATGCATTTTCTTCTTTTACGCTCACTTTGTATATCCCATTCTTTCACAATCTCCTCAATCGGATCACTCCATAGGTACTTTTCTCGGTCGTCCCTTCCCTCTTTTTCCTTTCACACTTTCTTTGTATACATAATAATTAACTTTTTCCTTGTTTGCGATCGAGAATCCGCTTTTTTTAGTATACCTACAATGAATCCTGTGAAAATATAGTTGTACCTCGTAAGGATATTAAGTATGAAAAGATTTATTGATTAAATCCAAAATCTAAGTCTGAAGAGATTAAGAAACACCGAGGAAAGAAACAAAGAGGTAAAATTTATTATGTGTGATTTAGTGCAACTTTAATTATCCAGCATGCGCATGGCAGAAACCGTAGGCACGCCACTGTTTTTGACAGGACTGGGGACAACTGTGCTCCAAAGTATGTATCGATGCAGTAAGCTAGTTTCTACTCCTCTATATTATAACTCTATGGTTTATATTGTGGTTATATATTAAGTACTAACCCATCACGTCATGTCAAGATATTCGATATGGTGATCAATGAAACCGGAATCGAAAAGAAAAAAAAATGAATTTCTCAATATTAAGTTCATTTCATTAGGAGTCTGAGCATTTTTTAACATACTTTTACATGGTGACAAAAGTAAAGTGTTTTTTTGTTTGTTAAATCGACCCCTTAGTGCTTGTTTGTCTTATGTACATCACAGGAAATTTCACATGAGCAATGTTTGTTTCTATGTGTACTGGGCCAATGTGTCTCATGAAAACTGGAAATTGGTTTATAAGGGTAGGCACGCAATTTTCAAAAAAGAATTCGACGGCCAGCACATAGATGATTGAACTTATTGCGCAATAACTATTGATGTCGTCGCGAGCCGTATGTTAGACAGGCCTGGCCTAGAGCTACTATATAATCTTTACTGTGAGTGGCAAAGATTTATTAATATATAAAATTTCTATTAAATGCAATGCCCACCAGCAGGCACGTGTAAGTTCACACTTGTAAATGCTGCATGCGTACTGATAAAATTAAAAACAAAACCTCAAATTAACATAAACCCTGCAACTTTGGCCGACCTTCTCTGAAACAGGGGTGACATTGGCAAAACGAACCATTTTTTACACCAAGCTTGGTCAGCCTCGTATCAACCTTTAAGTCAAGGTCTACAATTTCCCTTATTGGTTTGTTAAAGTTAATACTTAAGTCATGACGATAAACAATTATTAATATTATGCTCTCGATTTTATAAGTTAAAGTGACTTTAACTTATAAAATCGAGAAAAAATATGTAAATAGTTTAACTGTTAAACTATTTACATATTTTTTAAAACATCTTTTGGTCATTTTTTTAATCAACCGACATCATATGTCAATTTTTACAGCTGTCAATATAAATATATAGAAACTAGAAAGGTTATCTCGTAATTATACAAGTATTTTCTTTCGTTAAGTCGTCATTACATAAACCGATTGCATTCACACATTTTGGGTTCTGTATTATTCGATTGTCCTATTTATTTATTTGTTTGTCATCACAAAGAGGTCAGATGTTAGTTATTTGTACAAATTATAGATAAAGTTATAGTCTAATAGACTAATTGCATAAAAATCATCTACTTATGATTTGTAATATGTATCAGTGAAATGAGATTAAAGATTTGAAGTACACAAATGATTAAAATTTACATGATTAAGAAAAATTAACCCTTAACGTCGCAAAGCAAAAATAAATCTAATCAAAATGTACAAATTTGTGGTCAAGCATAACTACAGAATCAGGGATAGTCAAATAAACAATCTAACGCTTTCACTTTTCTAAAAATTGTGTATACAGTGCAGCATCTTAGTTGCATTTTTATACGTATTGTTAAGATTTAATTCACTTTAAATAAAATTGCAGTTGAACAGTATTTAATGTTTAACAAGTTGATTGCATAATATGGTTCACTCTGTAACTTCTGTATTTGCGGTTTCACGGCTTGGGCGTTAAAGGATCACTGAAGCTTCATAGAATCGTAGCCTATATTTATATGTGACCAATGCCTGTTCCCCCGTGTTCCTGACCATACGAGATGCCACTAGAATGGATGTTGCTAGAGAGTGCGAGAAGTACAAGGTTCAAAATAACAAACACTTACGTCTACATACACATATATAAAGCCAGTAAATATGCTTAGATATCAATCATAAAATCACGTAGGCATGAACTTTTACAATCGTAACAGTATTAAATAAGGTTTGTGCATTAACGGAGGGAAAATTCATTTTTAATTTTAAGTAAAAACAACTATTTTTAAACAACACAGTTTTATTTTTAATCTCACCTCCTGAAAAATCCCACATATTTTCTCTTTTCTACCTTGACTTTTGATTCTTTTGTTTTTACCTCAGTTAGCCTCTGAAGATGGACGGATAAAGTCCGATAGCGCTTAGGCAATTTAACCTAAAATGTGAAAATAAAACTGTGTTGTATAAAAAAAAGTTATTGTAATTAAAATTAAGTATTAAATAAAACATTTGTAATCAATATTTGAACGTAAAAATTTATGATTTTTTGACGGAATGGCCCCTCTCAGTAATTCCTATTTATAGTATTTTTTCTGCACGTTTCCACTACAGTATTTTTATTGCCAACCATTATAATATTTTCGCATGGCTTGTTGACGTATTCTGTACCTACTGACATGCATTCACAGAACAGACTATAACAATAGCCTCCAGTAATTAGTTTCCGTCAGGAAAACGCTTTAAAACCTGACTAGCTCACGTTTTTTCATGATGGCAACTATCAGGCATGTGGATCACATATGATTACACTATTTACACACACAAGTACAAAAACATGACATTATTCACACGTAATTAAAGAAAAATTAGTCATTTTCATTGGTTTTTTTGCACACATTTAGACATTATGTCAGTGTCGTAAAAAAATTTCAGGAATTGAAAAAAAAAACAACTGAATCATTAAATACCTGTACATTTTTTATTCGTGTTTCAACTATTTATTTTGAAAAGGCATCGCTTTCAGCTGTTTTTTTTAAGGAAATGAATGATTTTCCATAATAGGGCACAAAAACTGTGACATTTGACCGTCATCTTTTTCAAAATAAATTTCAGGGATCCGATTCACCAGTTTTAACAGCTGAAAGCGATGCCTTTTCAAAAGAAATAGTTGAAACACGAATAAAACAATGCATAGGTAGTTAATGATTCAGTTGTTTTTTTTCAATTCCTGAAAATTTTTAACGACACTGACATAATGTCTAAATGTGTGCAAAAAAAAAACAATCGAAATGACTAATTTTTAATAATTATCAATTCAATTTGTTTTTTTTTCATTTATATTATTAAATAGAATAAATTGGGTAATTCAATACAAATTTTAAACCCAAGTACATATTCATTCGACTCTGAGTTAAAGATATCGTCAAGCAGGTCCGACAGTGATCGAACTGTCTGTTTTATTGCAAACATACCCAGGGATCAACCAATACGCCATAGCAAAGACAATTGTTTTCCACATTGCTCAATCAAGACCCAGTTGTTATACCTTTGATTCCGGATAAAAAAAGGCCTAGCATTGTGGTTTTTTTAATCAACAATTGCATTCTTAAAAAGCAATAATTGGCTTGACATGCGGGTTTCATATCAACTATCAGTTAATTTTTTACAATGACGTTTTCTCAACTTTGCAATCATTGTGTAAAAAATACAACATATGTGATATGTCTTCCGCGTGTGCTTTATTATCTGTAATATTTGTAATGACTATTTTTTAATCTAAATAACAGCTGATTGCATATTTTCAAACACATAAGAAATAACTGATTTTTTTATTGACGTTGTTGCAAAGGATTTATTTTGTGTGTTACTTTGTTTACAACAATAAGGAACTTAACGGTCGGTGTTATGGATAAACTTTCAAGGTGGTAATCTTGGCTTATGTTTGAGATAAAATAGCGTTGGTTAGCTCCCCTGGGCTGATGAAAGCCTCATCACCACGGTAATTATTACCTACCGAATATCGGTAATATTTGTAAGAAGACCTGTCAATCCAATATGGCCGCAAGTGAACAGCTCATTAGCCTTGATACAAATATAACCGATATTCGGTAGTTAAGAATAACCGTGGTGATGAGACTTCCGATGATAGCTTTAACCTTGACTAAACAAGTGCCATTGGGTGGCTATGAATTAATAATTCAAACAATCAAAATTAATGGTATTACTTAGTAGCTATGAAGAAAAATGTCTGGATGAAATGTTTAGAAAAAAAGGAAAAAGATGGACTCAAAAGGTGAATAGCCGTGCGATAAGAGTGTGGGACTGGAGGAGAAAGGCGTTGGATAGGCAGTGCTAGCAGCGGTTGATCAAGGAAGCCAAGACCCACCCCGGTTATTCGTGCCAGTATTTTTGTAAGACAGGCTTAGCTCTTGCGACGGATTTTTGCTACTTGAATTCAAAGCAGAAGAACACCCCAGCGTTTTTGAAAATTAAAATTTGTGCTCAGGTAGCAATAGAACTTACTGCCGATCGCAAGTCTAAAACGTTTATCATTAACCTTAGACCGGTCATATATTAGATTTACTGTTGGTCACAAAAATAATTTTCAATTTCAAAGTTCAGTCAAGAGTCTTTTTTTTTATAAATATTCTTATTAAAAATATATACATGTTAAATAAAGCTCTCATGACCTCTCACACAAGTTCGTTTTTTTGTAATACTTCAAGAATACAAAATATAGATTTGAAAAGATTTTCACCTTGCAAATTCAGGCAAAGAAAAGATTCCAAGAACCAACTCGACAACGACGGAATTCATATTTACATGTATTATGGTTTAACCTCGTTCTTTATGTTTTGCATAAAATTAAAATATTAAGGATCTTACACCAAACACTTCCCAGTACTTGAGTGACATCTTTGCATACAAAAAATGTAATGTGTACAAAAACTTTTATATACAAAAAGAATACTTGTGTCCAAAAGTATTCTTAAAAACTTCTTCCTCTTTTAAATTTATTTAATGTTCGGAGGCCTGTTTTTGCGCAGCTCTTGCAAAATCCTTGTAGCGGTTTTTTTTCCATTTTGTTAACAAGCATTTTCAATTCATTATTTCAGTATTGTTTTTGCATCTGAAGAATCTTCTTTTCCAAAATATTTACACAACCTGGTGGCGCTTTGTAAAATGTTTAATAAATATTGAAATGATGCGTTTGAAAATAGATGAGTCTTTATTTTTAATACTTACGAGTAAGTACAAAAAGTTTGCTAGAAAAAAAAATCAAGTACTTTGACAAAGTAGTCTCAGGAAATGCAAAAATTATATGTGTACATAGGTAATTAATGATATTCATGGAACAAAAGTTTAAGAACGCTTTCAAGAAGACATGGGACTGTTTAACCATTTTATCCACGTCAGTGGAAAGTGCCACGTCAGTCAAATGCCACGTAGGTATAAAATAATTTGGCTAAATGCGAAATTTTACAATCAGATGTTTTATTATGTATTGGAAACAGTTTTAAGTTATTTTTCTAAAATAAGCCCGATTTATTTTAGTTGAGTAGGTACCTACCTATAATTAAAATGACAAATTTTCGCATGGATGAAGTCAAAAATTGCATACATATTTTTATAATTTTTTGTTCGATTTCCTTATAATCAATTTTTGTTTAATTATTTCAGAATTAAAATTAACGTTTTCGACAGCTTCCTTGATCAAAATTTGATTCAAAGAGGAAAAATGTGTAAAGTTGCAAAGTGTGACAGTTAATTAGGTCTCTAAGTAGCTTAATGTACTACTTGAGAAATTAAAGATTGTAATACTAGCACTCTTAATCTCCAGATTTTCTTCAAATTACAACAAGATTCCAAACAAAAATATATGGAGGTGTAAAATCGACGTTGAGGAATGTTTCTATTACTGGCACCATTTAAAAGTAAAGAGAGATCTGATGATGGTATAAGGACTGAAAATGTTTGGAATCTTTACAATAATTACTGAAAATAAACAGTGTCTCAGAAAAAAAAGTGTCAAAAAAGGAATACATAAAATAAATAACATTGGCCCCAGCTTGGATCCTTGTGGTACTCCAGTGTCAATTTTCCTTTGGTTTGAGCATTGGTTAGAGATTCTTACTTTTTGCTGACGCATCGACAAGATTTGTTGATCCGTTATGACTGGTGTCATTACATTCGCGAAATTATCAGAACATTTTAACAATTTTAAAAGTGTCGCATGAAGTATTCGTATGTATAAATAACAGGCTCCAACATTGCTCGGAACATGACGTTAATATAGCACAAAAAACATTTGCGCATGTATTTTTCACAATTGCCATTCATAGACTTTTGTATACAAGATTGATATCCAGTCTGTGCCAAATAGAATGAGATTTTTACGTGACTAATCCACCACACAAATGTTATGAAGTCTATACCGAATTTAAAGCAAAACGAATCGGGTTATTTTGTTTTGATGACATTTTGTTCTTTGAATTTTTTGACGGGCAGGTGTACGCTGGCATGATCTTTCCGAGAAAAATGTTTGCATTTGAGTAGGATAGAATAAAAAGGCGTAAATCTACGAGTTTTTTTTTATTTTAAAAAAATATGGAAATGATGAAGAAATAATGTCTTTGTAAAATGTTTCCATTTATTGATCGCATTAATGAAAAAAATAACTTTTCTGAAAAATATGGGATAATGCGCATAGGTATTTATCTGATAAAACCAAGTTAAAAAAAACTTATTTGTTAGCTTAAAATCTCACTCATTCAGTTTAATTTTTAAGCTCTCGATAATATGTATGTTATTTAAAATAAATAATCCATAACGTGTTTTTTTTTCATGAAAATTACTTTTATATTCAAGACATTTTTTTTTTAATTTGTTGAAAAAAAACTCGAATATTTGTTGCAGTTTTGATCAATTACTTTACGCTGTTTTTCGCGGAAAATTGCCATCATGGAACATACGAAGAAAATGGCTTGGGCGGGAATTTAAAATTGGCATATTGCTAAGCATAATATTTTGGTTATTATCTTTAATCATTTGTCCTAGTTATATCAACGAATAAATGGCACTACGTATTATGTTAGAAATAATGGCGTTTGCAATTTCCATTATTTTCCATCACGTACAAAATTAGACATGTTTCAAACAGATTGAGCAAAAACTTATGAATTATTTTCGTACAACTGTAACCTGAGTCTAAAACTAATGTTGTTATGTTAAAAGCTAAACTCAACCATAGCGTTTCCAAATAAGTATCAAAAGTAAAATAACACCTCCATTTAACGTTTTAACTTCAATACATTTTGTGGCAAAAACGCTATGGTTAAGATTAAACGTGAATTTCCATACTACAAATAGGTTACGTTACATAATAACGTATGAAAAATAACAAAATAACATATTTTTCCAAACATATTGTCCGGTAGATAGCTCAGTTGGTAGAATGCTGAAGTGCAATTCTCGATGTTCGGTTGCACTAAAGATATTAGTTGCCGGTGGAGATTAATAGCCCTTGCGAAAGAGTTCCTTTGCCGTTTTGCGATTCTCGTTCCTACCGACCTTCCGACTATCCTTACAAGGGACAGCAATGGGTTTTGTATGTTTTTTCTCGATTGGCCAGACTGACGGATGATCGATGTGATAATCGTCCGACAGGTGCCAGCCCAAAGGGTAAATTTCCCCATATATTAAAAAAAATACTAAAACTTCATCAAAAAGTAGGAAAACAATAATAAGTGCAAATAAGTACGAAACAACGGAATGAAAATACATAAAACTACATTACAATGTAATAAAAAACTCAGTTCTGAACAATACAATGTTTGGTGAAAACTATTGTTTATATTGTACTTTTACTCCTTCAACTTGTTAAAACTAGCCCAATTTATTTTAATTAAAAAATTTAAGGTGATTTGTTTATTTCAAATATGTTAAAATTAGGAAATGATTATAAATAACATTTTATGTGAAATTATTTTTCCTTGGACTTTGGGGGCAATTCTCATAGTTCACAGCTCTCGCATAGCAGGCTGGCAAATCAGGCTAACTTCACGTCTGCTGTCAACTGACATTTGACAATTAAATCTATGCTTAAATCTTTGTAAATTGAGCGTTATAATGATTGAAAATCACTTGTAAATAATTATGTTTACAATTTATCACAAATGAAGATGAAACTGTGAAAAAATAACGCAATTTCTTAGTGCAAATTTATTGTTGTCAAAAGCATAATAATTATCTGCATGACGTACTTAGCGACGCAATGCGACGCGCATATTATGCCGTTCAGAATGCCAATTTTCGTAAGATCGTAATTCCTATTCTACGTCATAATTTCCTATAATAATGTCACGTGGGTCACAAATAAACATAAGGAATGAGTTTGCGAATACATTTATTTAGGTCATTAAAGAAAATAAGTCATATATTTGTAATAATCTACTGACAATTTCTGTCCTTCGCTGTACGGCGGGGTAAATCGGCCGCGCTATATTTTGACAGTTCCGGGAGATTCCTCACCTTTATAAGAAATAGCCTTCAGCCAAATTTTCAAACGAGAATCACAATTCACCTTTCATTCGGCAACGAATCGGTATCAGTCGCCTTCGGCCTCGCCTTTGAGATCCCGAATAGCCCTTCTGGTGTTGCATGGCAGAAGGGTAGGGATCGATACAGACCAAGGGTGTAGGAAAATGATTTCCCGTTTCGGTGTTTATTTCAAACCCTAAATGAAATACCGGCAAGGTTCACTTGGTCCGGTCGATAGCTCAGGTGGTAGAGTGCTTGCATTCCATGCCGAAAGCTCGGGTTCGAATCCCACCGAGGGTGTCAGAAATGATTTCCCGTTTCGGTGTTTATTTCAAACCCCAAAATAAAATACCGGCAAGGTTTACTCAGCCTTCACAAGAAATGAGTACCAGCACTCTCGGGAGCTGGGAAACCCCCACTTCAACTGAAGTGGTTGGCGTAAGGCCGGCCCCCTTACCTGTAAAAATAAATAGGTTCAACTCGCCACATGCGACCCCTTCGGGGATAACGCGGCAAGAAGTTACACTATATGTGTAGCTTAGTTGCGTTTTCACTCAACCTTCACAAGAAATGAGAGCCAACTCCCTCGGAAGCTGGGTCCCTTTCTTCTTATTATTATTATATTGTTAACGCTACCGTGATCTAGCAATAATCCCACAAGGAGTGCCACCCAAGGTATGCTACTAACTTCAGTAACATCAAACCACTTACTTTTAGACACATGGGCACGCCTCTGACCTAGATGTTCTTCTTTTGTCGTGGCATTGCTTTTACTTCACGGGAAGGCCTTCCGCCACTTGAGAAAATATATAGCTTTGCATGAGCGTCCATGCGCTGTGGGTCCTTCTGATACATACATACAGGACGGGTATGCGGAGGCTTTAAGCATTCCCGACCCTCTTATCTGTCTGACAGGTCTTCGCTTTTAAATGTATGCCCGTTCTTCTTCTTCTTTTATGCCACTTCTATCGAAGATCGGCGATCATCATGGCTATTTTGACTGTAGATGCTGCGGCTCGAAACTGGGACTCGGTGCTTCGGCCGAACCATTGTCGCAGGTTTTTCAGCCACGACGTCCTTCGGCGTCTCTGAGATCTTCTCCCCTCAATCTTACCCTGTATGATAAGTTTACGGAGATGGTACTTCTCATTCCTCAAAATGTGACCGAAGTACATAAGGTTTCTCTGCTTTATGGTTGGCAGAAGCTCCTTTGTAGTGCGCAGTTATTAGTAAGCCCGTTATGAAGTGCTAATTTCTGATTTTGAAGATTGTTTTTACAAAATAATCAATGCAATACAAGTACTTGAATTACAAAAAATGCAACTAGAAAAATTGCACTGAAAAAAAAATGTATTATACATTTGCTCCCATTGCAAGTGCCTTTCTAACATAAGAGTCAATCAAATTGCATTGGATGATAGGCGCCTATTAAATATATTTAATAAATAAAAACTGCTACTAAAAAACTGATGCGAGCAATGCAGAGGTCGGGTGTAATAGAATATTGCAAAGTTGCGAAATATTTGTTTACTTCTTTTTTGCGCTAGATATTTTGACTTGCAAGTTCTGTTTTTTTTGTTCGTAATTCGATATGGATGGAGTATCCATGACATTTAGTACGCCGCCTATCAATTACTCATCAATATATATTTTATTTAAAAGAAAATCATTGAATTATGCTTAAGTAACTACCTCACTTGTTGGTACTTCGATGGATGATTATAATTACAAACAATTATAATATTCCTTGACTTATAGGTTGGTATGAGGTTGACCACCCATACTGTAAAAAATGGTTCACTTTGCCAATGTCGACCCTGTTTCAGGGAATGTCGGCAAGAGTTGCAGGGCTTATGTTCATTTGAGGTTTGGATTTTATTTGTAAGTACACAATCAGCATTTGTAAGCGCGAACTACACGTGTTTGTTTGTGGGCATACATCTGAGAGCTTTGAATGAATATATCCTCGCAACTTAGATTATAGATTATATTATAGATAATCAAAACATGTGTCTATTGTTTAACGTCGTCGAGGGTCACCATTTTATAACTCTACGAAATCATGGCCTTCTTTGAAACGGTAAACGTTGCATTACAGATTAGTAATCAAATAAAACAATTAATTTTCAGTCAGAGTACGCTTTGAATACGAAACAGCTTCCTGTTGATTTGGTTTATATTTGGCAGTTCATTCACTTGGGGTTGACCACCCATACTGTAAAAAAATATTCACTTTGGTCAATGCCACCCATGTTTCAGTTTCAGGGAAAGGCAGCTAAAGTTGCAGAGTCAATGTTCATCAACATTTAAAAAATTGTATGTTATTTATTTGTGTTCCTTCTACCTTGGAACAAAAAACCTACCTTCCAATTGCAAGTCTAAAGCGTCAACAAATATGAGAAGTGCAATGTGATTGTTTTTTGCAAATGTGTTCTAAATTTGATTTTTTCTCAACGAACAAACGTCATAACTCTATGTCAATTGCGGCCGTGTGTAGTCACAACTTTTTTCTCTTTTTAAAATGTGCAGACTTCATTGTGTATAGTATGACAATATTTGAAATAACTAAGTGTGCCAAAAACAAAATGTTAAAGACTAGCTACGACAAAACTTTGCAGTGGGCTCTTGAGTTGTGAATCACACAAAAACAGTGCACACCACATTCATAAACCTAATTTAAGATTTATTTTAGTCCCCCCGACGTTGAATATCACTCGGGTACCTACATTTAATGACAAATTTTCAATAGAGATATAGTCTTATAAAACATCATATTGAACTAAAAAGTATTTTAAGTCGAACACGCTTATCACTAAGCCATCGGTCTAAGTAAGTAAATAAATAATCAAAATATACTTATTTAAAAAAATAAAAAAATGCATGATATTGACCCGAATTTGTACCCGTGAAGATTCAAGGCAATAGTTTAACTATATTGGCTGGCACTGCATAATCAGAAGATTTTAAGCAAGATTAAACCTGCAAAGTAAACAAAAATCTCTCGTTATGATCGGCGTTACGTATAAGCGCCAATTAAATGCTCGGACCAAGTGCGCCTGCGTGAAAATCAATTTGCATTTTTTTATCAATTTATTTACTCAAGCGCTGCATAATGAATTGATTCATAAAAAAAAAGATTTCTTTGGTTAAGTAAAGCGAAAGAAAATAGATTTGTACGATTAAGTATGAAGATACCTACTGACATCACTTTCACATTTCATTGGTTTCTGCAATGAGTTCGTGAAGAGGAATGCGATTCACCAACCTGTTTTAGAAGAAACGGGTATCAACATTATCATTTAATAATCCATCATTTTTTATTTGAACGAATCTATAATCTATAATCTAAGCTACAAAGATTTGTTAACATCTAAGGCTCATATTAAATGCATGCCCACAAACAGGCACATGTAGGTTCGCGCCTACACATTCTACATGTGTGCATCCAAATAAGCAAAACCTCACATGAACATAAACCTTGCAATTCCTGCCGCCGTTCCCTGAACGGGGTGGCATTGGCAAAAGTGAACCGATTTTTACAGCACGGGTGGTCAACCTTATACCAACCTATCGGTCAAGGAGCGATGATGAAATATATCGATGATCAAAAATTACCCAATGGCATCTGTTGAACCAGGATCAGAGTTATCGTCAAGTCACCCGTCGGGACTGGAACCAGCGTTGTTTTCATTTCAAACACTCTAGTCAAAGATAACGTATTGATCCGTTTTTTCATACCAATGACTATAGCATTAAATATTATTTTACTTTACTATTCTCGCATTTATCTTCATTTATTCATTGATAAGCTTGCATGAGGCTGACCACCCATACATACTGTAAAAAATATGTGCGCTTACCAACGACACTCCTTTTTCAGGAAAATGGTAAAAGTTCATTTATAAGAGAGGGCTTGCTTGTATATGTAAGTAGGTGTATAAATTATAAATCTTAACTGTAAATATATCTTTGCAACTTAGATTATGGTTAGCTCAGTGAACTGACAATACTTTCATGCAAGTTATGCTAAATTATGTTTCATGGGTCAAGAAACTCAAACGTTAACAAAGAAACATTTTTGTCGCCAAAATTTACTTCCCAAAGACTAAAAAGTGTATTTAGCATAGCCGTCTAAATGTAAAAGCCACAATCTTGCAATGGTAGTCCGATCAATGACACTTACGGTGTTTCTATTGCATAGCAAAGCCTTGGATCAGCCGCCGACTTAAGTGAATTTCGAATACAAAAAAAACCTTATTCAAGAATCATCTAGATGGCTTTAAATGTTCGTGAAACACTTAAGACCTGTTGCACCAACCTCCAACCAATATTTGATTGACACATCAAATTTGATTACGTAATTCTAGTAAGGAACTCGGTTAAATATTTCTTGGAAGTGAGTAATAATATGATGAAATTTTAACAAGGAAGATGATGTACATCAGCTGATTTACGTATATGCAACCAAAAGTTTTATTGGATGGGAAAAATCACACTTAATTTTGATTTTTGTCTGATTGCAGTTTGGTGCAACAGGACCCAAAGTGTCTGTTTATAGGCACACATTTTAAAGAAATCTTAAATTTTAATATAATATATTATATATTTGCAGCTTAGATTAACGATGGATAGATCATAGAGCCAAATTATACCGAATTTTCTTAAACCATGGCTTGTTTCAACATTAAAAGGAGGCTATGATCGCCCATCATTAGTAAGCAAAAAACGAAATGTGTGTGTGGACTTGAAAATGAAATAAAAAAGACTGTAATGTTTCTTTACATGACTTTGATGCGTGACAGTTTTAAGAAACAGCATATCTCATTACCATTGGAAAAGGATATCGAAACCATGAAAGCAGTTTTAATTACCTACCACAGTTAGAAACTAGTTTCACAGTTGTTTTTTGCACAACAACCTAAATGGATGTGATATTCGTCTTATAAAAAAATTATACAGACGGAAAAAATTTTTTTTGGTACTTAAAAATCTTTCATAAAAGAAGTATCGATCGAATCTAGATCGGTTAACACACGTGAGACCTTTTCACTCTGTCCGGTTGGTCTACGGTTTCGATCTTGAAAGGTATGGGATCGCCAGATAAACCGTGTGGAAACTACATACCATACATCATCAAAAACTTCTAATCCGGTAACCGTAAACAAAAGAGGCAGATAAAAAAAGTTTGTGGAAAGGTCCTTAAAAAACAGTTTTTAGTATGATCCTTACATCGTATAACCTATGCATACCTTGCAGTGGATCTGCAATGTTGGCAGCTAAGGTTTTTATATTAAAAATATTTATTTAAATTATAATTATTCTACTTTATTTCTATTAATTTTTAATTTATAGTTGTTTTTATAATTGCATTTATTCTGTATAATTGACGCTTCATAGTGTGAAAATTGATCCGCTTTTTCCAATGTCACTCCTGCTTCAGGTAAGGTCAACACGTCCCCCTGGAAGCGAAAAATTAACCTACGCAATCCAAAATTGTTTGCAATTACTAAAATCACCATTATTCGATCATGTCTTTCCCCCACCCCCTAAAAGAAATTGCGGGACTTTTGTCACCCCGCCGTCGGCGATACATTTTGGTGACGATGATATTCAATTTTCCAAAACCTGCCCCCCCCCCCTAGATTTGATCCTGGGTACGCCCATGGTTGTAGGGCGTTCATTTGTGATTTAATGTTTATTTTTACTTTGTAAGTAATTAATGCAGCATGTGTATGAACAAACTTGCTTGTGAGCGTGCAATAAATATGAATCATAAATGTTAATATATCCTTGGCACTTAATTGTACCAAGAGTATATAGATCTTCCCATGACATTACATATTAACATAAAACATAATACATTGTAATCAGTCACCATTGTTTATATATTACATATACATTGTAAGTTGTAAAGGTTTATGTTAAATAAGTTTTTTTCTACATAAGTTTTTGCGTACTAGTTTACTTTTATAATCTTTGACGTCCAACAGGTATACATGACAAACGCAACGCAACTAAGCTAAGCATATAATGTACAAAAAATTCCGCGTTCTCTCCCGAAGGTGCTAAGTGGCAGCTAAGTATTTATTTATTGTGAAGACTGATTAACTTTTTGCAGTATTTCAGTTCTTAGCTTGAAATAAACAACGAAACGGGGAATCATTTCTGACACCCTCGGAGATCGAACCCTTGCCCTCTAGCATTGAACACAAGTACTTACCGACTCATCTATCGATCGGAATTATGAGACAAATCCAACAAATATATAAAAAAACAGACATTTTTTTAAGGGTTTTCTTCATTTCTAAATGGAGCATTGTCCAATGATTAAATAATAGAGAAAATTGAATCGTCTAATATCATTCTTAGTGTGTTTCATAATTTTTATACTTGTGGTAATTGTTAATACAAATCATAGTAAATTTTTCATTCAACTTTTTAAAATCATTGAAAGCACCCGGATTAGACAATTATTTCAATCTTTATTGCTTTACATTTTTTGCGTAGTTAGATAGTCTATTACACTGAAAAAATATTTTTTCAAATTTATAATGCATTAATAGGAAGATAACAAATTGTTATTTCCATATTATATAATTAGTTTACATGTTATAATGAAAGACTTTAAATGACCAAGAACTAGGGGTTTTATCTAACAGACCTTACATTATATAGTTACATTATATAATTTGATGTAAAAATAAATATATATATTTTTTTTTATTGATTGTAGAGGCATTAACTTTGTAATCGTTCATCTTAAGAGATAAAAAGAAAAAAACACTTTGAATTCGATTACTATGAGTATTTTATTCAATTTAATACCACAACCGGTTTCGCAAACATCCGTTCGCATCATCAGGTGGATAAATTAATACTCCACCTGATGATGCGAACGGATGTTTGCGAAACCGGTTGTGGTATTAAATAAAATAAAATACTCATAGTAATCGAATACAAAGTGGTTTTTCTTTTTATCTCTTAAAAATATATAATTCAAGAAAAATAAACATGAATCTAGTAGGTAATTATTACGAAGCCTTCAATAACGTGAAAATTTTCCGTCCAAAAATTTCCTTTTTGGACGGAAAATAATAAAAAAAAACACGATATTCGTATCATCGCGTTCTGAAAATTTAAAAGGAAAATCTAGTTTGCTTGTAAAGTATGTTATTCAGACGTTATTTGTTTTATATGTTATTTTTACAGATCAAAAATATCTCGTCTAGTTTAGAAGTTATGATGGTTTAAAGCATGGGTCGGCAACCTGCGGCCCGCGGGCCGCATGCGGCCCTTGAGGCGTCTTGGTGCGGCCCGCAACGCACGTGCCGGAAAACTGCAAATCGATTTTCAGTAAATGACAAAGTAAAAGCGTTTATCAAGAAATTTAAAATTATAAAAATAAGCGTATTGAATGAGAACCTGAAAGAATCGTGGGATTCCCAAATTGAATTGGCGGGAATTCTACAATATGATTTTTTTTGGGGGGTAGAATTAATAGTGACTTTGGGGGTAATTTTCATTTGTAGTTCGCACGTCAATTGATTCATATTTACGATGCATGACTTACAAGAGGGTCCCATGGGCTGCGGCAGGGGAGGAGGGGGGGGGGGGGTGCTAGTTAGCATTTGCTGAAATGCTGACCATTAGATCGCCACTGCCCAAGTGCGGCCCGCACTAAATCCCATGTAAAATATTTGGCCCTTTTACAACAAAAGGTTGCCGACCCCTGGTTTAAAGTGCACATTTTCACTAAAACTCGTCTCCTGCACATTTTACTAAATGTGACTATGCTCTTGTTGTTTATGCTCTAAGGTACAGAATTATTAAATGCATGTCCACAAATAGACACGTGCAAGTTTGTGGTTACGAATACTTCAAGAGCACTTACAAGATAAAGACCAAAATCTCAAATTAACCTTCCCTGGCCGAAGCGGGGTATATGAGATACCCCAAAAAAACGTTTTATTTGATTACTCAATAATTAATCGAGCAATTCAATTGAAACTTTTTGTAATCTTCGTAAAGCTACTTAGAAACATTTCTGTATTTTTTGTTTTTAAGTATTCAAAGCATGTAGTCTTCAAATAATTGTTTTTGATAAATATTCGCGTACTCTACTAATCACGTGGTCAGAAACACGTCACATTATGCCCTCGCGGGGGGAGCGCTGGAGCATGTGAGGGACGGGAAGGGCTGGCGCGCCATTGTGTGTGTGGTGGGTCCAGAGATAAGCTACTTGTTTCACTTTTTTACGCGGGCTTACCGCGTCACAGCTGTGCGGAAGAGAGTCAACTATATTATCCGCTGACGACTTTACTCCGTCTTTCTGGGTAAGCGAGTGGAACAGTCCTGTCATTCCTGTGGTTCCCAAAACGTTCTATAATAATTTACACATATAAAATAAATATATTTTTGTGAAGAGAAAGGTAAGTTCGTTGTTTTTTTTTCTGAATAGGTATATTGTTTTTCCTTTGTGATATGTGCCAAACATTTGATTTTTTTCTCTCTCTAGAAAATGGCTAGAAAAAATACCTATGAAGAAATAGAAAAATTGCAAGACTTTAGTGATGACGAAGTTATTGACAGTGACTTAGAATTCGAATTGTGTAATTCGGATGATTCTGAAGTCGGAGATATTATTGAATCTGAGTCTGATGAATCTGAGTCTGCATACTGTAAAAAAAATGTTTCAATTATGTCAATGCCACCCCTGCTTCAAGGAAAGGCGGCAAAGTTGCAGAGCTTATGTTCATTTAAAAAAAAAAAAAAAAAAATTAGGCTGATTTATTTGGTGAGAGCTGTTTTTGTGTGTATCACACCTCAAGAGCCCTCTGAGAGCTTGGTCGTCGATGTAGAAAGCGCCAATTCTCAAGCAAGACCCAGTTGTAAGGTTGGATGGACCTTTTGATGACCGGTCTTTGGTAAAGGTTTATGAAGTTTTCAACCTAGCGAAGAGCAAATTTGAAAATATAAATGGTATATTTTCTGTGCTCCGCCGGGATTCGAACCCACGACCTTCCAGTTACGAGTCCGAAGTGTTACCACCTGGACTACGGACCGGTCATTTGCGGTATTTCCTACTGTAGACACATTTGAAATTGTATTTGTATGCGCGAAAATCCTACGTATGTTTACTTTTGTGGGTGTGGATGTAAGATGTGGATTGTAAATTTTAATATATATTTGCATCTTAGATTTAGATTTAGAGTATTTAAATAAATAACAAACCATTCGTTAATTTGTTGCAGATATAAACTACGCCCAGATAATAAAAGATGCCTTCGCTTGATATTTCTCAACACTATTGTACATAACTTGAAAAATTGTATTTATGTTTTATTGGATTTTAACTTTATTTATGTTTTTTTTTTAATTTCCTATGTTGCATATTTCACTATTATACAATTGAAAATGAAACAAAAATTATTATAAAAATGTTTATTTTAAATTCTCTTCCACCGTTTAGGAAACACTGGTTGAGTTTGTCCTATTTGCGTCATTCCCACGGCGTATGCGGAGCGAAACGCACGTCTGGCGGGCTCTCTGCCTTATGATTATTTTGTATGAAAAGTAGCTGGGGTCCTCCGGTACCCCACTTCGGACCATGTGTAATTTTTAGATACTTAGGGTGGTAAAGGTTAATCATATCAACCATGCACCTCTTGATGACCTACCCTGAAACAGGGGTGACATTGGTTAAGTGAACTATTTTTTAGAATCAGCCTCTTACCAATTTTTACGTCAAGTAATACCAATAGTATGTAGCATTAACTTAAAACAACTATAACTGAATATTAAAACGATTTAAAAAAAAAAAAAAACAATACATCGAATGAAATTGAAAAGCCTTAGCCGCCAACATTATGGGTCAATCGCCATTTTTCAATGTTCATTACTGCCAATGAATAAAATATTTCTGCATAATACAGTTAACTTAATATACGAGTATGAAATATATTCCATTATATAAGAGTTGTAAAAAATATTGAAATAAAAAATTCGACTCACTTAAAGTCGTGTGTGATTGTAAAAATGCCAATTTCCCAACTCTGTGATTTGTTAGTTTCCATTAAGACTACCTGATACAGTTGTCATAATTTTTCTCATTGCTTGCGACAATCTGATACAAAACATAAACAAGTACACCAAGTAAACGTTTACCTAAAAATGTATAGAAATGAAAACAGCGTCTCCAGTTAGAGTTTTAGCTTCCATACATTTTCGGCAACACGCTGTGGTTGAGTTTAAACGTAGAGGTTTGTACTTGTCGTTTCGCAGATTTCAAGTGAAAGTTTCGTACAAAATAACAAAAGTACCCGCTCGCTATAGGAGTATTGCAAAACTGCATCTTAGTATCGGACCCAAGAAACAATTGCGACTCGTATTTTGAACGGAAAATGCTATGGCGTAAGACTTCGCGGTAACAATTATTTTTTATGTACTTTTACAAGTATATTTTGATTCTTTTTGTAACAGTATTCTGTCATTGATTTAGTACAAAAATATATTGGAAAAATGTGAGCGTTTTTCTTTTTAACATAATTTCAGGGGCAGTAAAATAATATTATATGACTTTAAGCTTCACTTGAATCAAAGAAAATGATTTTTTTTTTTGGCATCCATATTTTAATTCACCAGAAAAGCACCTGTTTGTTAACTTGTAGATAAGTTGGTATGAGGCCGACCACACAAACTAAAAAAATAGTTCATATTTACCAATATCACTTCTGTTTTAAAAAAATGCAGAAAGACTTGGTTAATGGTTAATTTTAAAAAACATTGGTTTCCACTTTGCAATTGCACAAATAGCATTTGCAAGCGCAAACTTACACGTGTCTGTTTGTAAAGGTGCATTAAATATAGTCGTAAATTTTAAATGAGAAATATTCCTTGGAACGAAAATGGTTTGAAATTGAAAATTACTTCGTATACACAAAAATATGTATTTTTGACGACAGATTGGTACGAAATTAAATCTAGGATTTTTAATATTATGTCCATGTAAACTTTGAATTACTTAACTAAGTGTAGTTTAAAATCAACATAGGGTTTCTGTTTCATATGCATTAAAAACAATAATGACGTGTAGGGTTCTTTACAACACTTTTGATCCGTAGCTAATCCATGGATCTTCGTTTTTTTACTTTTTAAGTTCCTGTTAGGTGGTGGCTGAGCCATTGATTTGCTGTGTGCGAATAACACCGTAAGAGATTCATGTAAAATTACCAAAATAAAATATGGTTTATTATTCAAAAATGTTACCTGCGTCATTTTTTACGCATAAGAATGGAAACATCTGTGTCAATTCTAAGTATTTTCGCGAAGGAAAAACAGAGCACTTGGCATCGTTTATTTCATATGCAAATAAGGTTTAAAAAGACGGTGAAAATGAGGCATTTAGCTAATTGTAAAAAAATATATGAATTACATTTGCATTAAATTCATAGCGTAATAAGGATTAAAATTGACACTAATCTAATCTAATCTAATCTAAGTTGCAAAGATATGTTACATTGGAGATTCACATTACATGCATTCTCACAACCAGACACGTACAAGTTCGCGCTTGCACATGCCTCATGTGAACCTACAACATAAAAACCAAATCTCAAATGGACATACACCCTGCAACTCTTGCCGTCCTTCCCTGAGACAGGGGTGACATTGGCAAAGTGAACCATTTTTACAGCATGGGTGGTCAGCCGCATACCAACCTATAAGTCAAGGAACACACACACACGACAAATTACATTTTATACATCACTAAATAATAAAATCCAAACACAAAATATCCATTTACAAATAAAAACAAATTCCAATTTAATAAACCCTAGCCGCCAACATTACAGATCAACCGCCATTTCTTTCTGTCCTTACATACTTCTTTCATTTCCTCCAGAGTCATAATTTTCTTCATACAGGCTCTTCTTTTATTATGACTCTGGATATTCCATTCATTCGCAATTTCGGATATTTGGTCCATCCATACCTTTCTCGGTCTTCCTCTACCACGACATCCATCTATTCTACCAACATATACTTTCTTCGTCAGTCTTTCCTCATTCATTCTCTCCATATGCCCAAACCATCTTAACAAACTTCTTTTAATCTTCACTTTCACACTTTCTCTTGCACCACATTCTTCTCTTACAAAATCATTCCTCACCCTGTCACTCCGTTTTTTCCCAATCATACTTCTTAGAAAGTCCATTTCAACAGTATGGACTTTACTAATTTCACTTTCATTCACCGTCCAGGCCTCGCTTCCATACATCAAGGTGGGTAAAAGTATGCCACTGCGTACCGCCAATCGAGCATTTTTAGATATGTTTTGATTTTTGGCGATACAAGCTGTGGCACCCAGTACACACCTGCCCTTCATTACTCTTCTTTCAAATTCACCGGTCATTCTTCCATCTTTTTCAAACTTACTTCCCAGGTATACAAACTCATTTACGACATCAACATTCATTCCATTAATTTTAAATTCATAATTCATACTTTCATCATCTCTTTCAAAAATCAATACTTTCGTCTTACTTGCATTCAACTTCAGATGGTTACCTAACAAAGCTTCATTCAATCTAGAGAGCATTGTTTGCAATTCCACTGCTGAATCAGATACAAGAACTGCATCATCTGCATACAGTAGAACACTCACTTTGCTCTCTCCTATCATCAATCCACAATCATTAAGTCTAGCATCTCTGACACACTTGTCCATGACTATGTTAAATAGCCATGGACTCATCACACATCCTTGCCTCACACCCTTATAAACTTCAAACCACTCGCTATACTCACCATCAATACGAACACATGCCTTACTATTTTCATAGTTGGCATGCACCGCACCTAGGAGAGCCCCATTCACTCCGTATGCTTTCAAAACATCCCATAACATACCTCTGTCTACTGAGTCAAAAGCCTTTTCCAGATCTACAAAGGCCGTGAACAGCTTCCGCCTCACCGACAATTGTTTTTCAACAAGTTGTCGTAGAGTAAAAATCTGATCAACACAGCCTCTACCGGCCATAAAGCCGGACTGTATATCGGAAATCCTTTCACTAGTAGTCAGAATCACATTTTTTATAATCACCTTACAGAAGACTTTTCCTGGTATACTGAGTAGACTGATTGGTCTGAAGTTCTGGCAGTCTTTTTTGTCCCCTTTACCTTTGTAAATGGGAACAATGACTGCCTTCCTCCAATCCATCGGTACTACTCCTGCATTCACACAAAGCTTACATAATTCGTACATCCAATCTATCACGCATTCACCTCCTTCTTTCAACATTTCACCATTTATTCCATCAAACCCAGCAGACTTTCCATTCTTCAAACATTCAATAGATACTTTTATTTCTTCTTTCAAAATCCTAAATTCATTCTCTTCTGTCATTTTTCTAAACAAATTTCTTTCGCCCCGACCAAAAATCCCTTCAAAATATTCTTTCCATCTCTTACATACTTCATCATTCTCCCATACCATCTCACCAACAGCACTTTTGATTCCTGGGGTGGTCAATGCAGAATCTTTATTCCTAATGGCACCGACCCATCTCCAGAATTCCTTCCTACTGTCGGTGAAACTTCTGTTCATTTTTTCATCAATCTTTCTCTGTTCATTCGCTTTGCTTTCATAAACTACATTCTTCGCCATTTGCTTGGCTATCTTATATTCATCTTCTAGCTTTCTATCATTCCTGTCGTTCAGCCACTTTTTGTAACATTCCTTCTTCACTTTCACAGCCTCTTTTACTTTAGCATTCCACCAGGCATCCCCTTTCAATCTTCCACCTTTCGTTTCTCCACATACTTTTCGAGCACATTCAATCATTCCTTCTTTCATAAACTTCCACATGCTTTCAATATCTTTTTCATTCACATTCTTTTCAAGTTCATTCACACTTAACTTTTTTTGTATTTCTGATTTATACTTCACTTTCACATTTTCATCACTCAGACTTTCTACTTTTATTCTTGGTTTTCTTACTTTCTTCTTACGTTTCTTCTTTCTTACTTCTCCAATCATTATTTTAGCGCATAAGAGATAGTGGTCACTGCCTATTTCAGGCCCACGATAGACACGGCTATCTCTTACGGCTCCTCTCAGTCTTTCATCCACACAGATGTAGTCAATGATTGTGCGACTTCCCACAATCTGCCTTGTGTACAGATGCACATCCTTATGTCGAAACCATGTGTTTGATGCAAAAAGGCTGTGCTCTGCACACAAAGCTATCAGGTGTCGCCCATTATCATTGACTACACCTCGTCCACTAGGACCAACAATTTTCACACACTCATCTCTTTGCGTACCTACCCATCCATTCATATCTCCCAAAATTATAATGTATTCATTCTTCTTGCTTTCGCGCACAACTGCATTCAACTCATTCCAGAATCTCATTTTCACGTCCATACACTCTGAATCTACAGGTGCATAACAGGCCACCAAGAAAATTTTCATCCTGTTTGTTTTGAGTTTAACAGTCAAAACTCTTGGAGAGATTCTTTGGTAGCCCGTTATGCATCCTTTTACATTCTCACTTATAACCACACCCACACCCTGTCTTTCATTCCCATCTTCCACACCTGACCAGATATACAGTTCACCATTCATTAATACTTTTTCACCATTCCCTTTCATTTTTGTCTCTGTCACACCCATCACTTGTATTCTTTTTTCATTCATCACATTCACGATTTCCTTCTCCTTACACTCATTCATTCTTCTGACATTCCAAGTTCCAAACACCCATTCATTCTCTCTGAGCAAGTTTATGGCGGTTTTTCTGCAGAGTGGAACTGCGTTTATATTGGCGAACATGGGGTTTATTAATTACAAAAATAAATTAATTATATTAAATAATAACAATTATTATATAAAGTGTAAGTATATAAAAATGTCAAAATAAAAATAAAAATGTCAAATATTTAAAAAACAATCAAATCATTATCATAATCGTTAAGGTATTAAAAAAATTATTAAATTATAAATATAAAATAAATCGGGCAAATATCGGGGGGGAGTCGGCAAGCTCCTTGCCGGAGTAGCTCCTGGCAGGCTGTCCTCGCCCATGCCCGCGTCTCTACGCTGGGCCCTCTTGCCGTGCAACACCCAGCCTCCTGTAGCTTGGCACTCCTTGGGGCTCTCATCAGAGTGGTCGTCGCAGTCGTCGTCCTTGTCACACACCCAGGTGCAGGGAATGCAGCGCCCGTTGGCGCACTGGAACTGACGGGCGGAGCAGCCGGTGGTGTCAGATATGTGTCCAGCGCCAGCAATCACGTAACAAGTCCCAGTAAACAGTGCACAGAACGAAAACACAAACCACATTTTACATCCAAAAATCAATGCGAGGGCAGACTGCCTCTCGTTGGAATACATGTCGAGAATCCCGCTACAATTCACTGTTCACACTTGTATTTTTGTTTGGAGTAGAATACACAGCTTGAATTTTATTTGGATTTGGAACGCGTACGCCGATATCTAGTATGAATTATTGACTTCAATGCCTGCATTTTTTTTTTTTTTTTTTTTTTTTTTTTTTTTTTTTTTTTTTTTTTTTTTTTTTTTTTTTTTTTTAGAAGTTGCCAGAGTTCAGTTGTAATTATACTGCATGAAGAGGAAAGTTTTATATTTATCAGTTCACTCTGAGTATAGCACATAATAAACGTCAATCACATAATCATGAACATATCAATATCAATAAATTCGCATTATAATTTCCCTACATTTGGGGAAGCAGGTTGCCGTTCTCAGCATTAAACGGCAAATACCAAATTTATCAGTCCATCTTCACATCACTATACTTTGTGATTGTTTGTGATATAATAGTGACCCAATATTAAATATGCGCATAATTTCAAGGACCTTTCCACCATTTCAAACAAATATCTTGATTTAATCCTTATCTGCTCACTTCTCAGGTGCCAAACAAAACCAAGAAATGTTCACAATACTTCGTACTGTCATGTAGGTACCTCCATATATTCCGATAAAACTATTCAAAGTCATCACATTTCACGTAATTTACACTTCTTTCACTCAATAATGTCATAGATACTATTCCAAAAACAGAAATTACACTTTAGGAACCGACATCGTCATATATCTGTAGATTTTGATATAGGTTTTGAATATTAAACCCAGACCTCTTTAATTTGATCGTCGCTGCGCGAGCGCCAACCATAGACTCCTCTGACACGATTTTTGTATATTTTCAATAATTTTTGTATAAGCAAAACCATATGACCAAAAATGATTGCTGCAAAGTCAAGGAAAAACAATTCTAGGATTGTGTTTCCTTGAGTATGAGGCGGTATGAGGCTGACTTCCCGTGCTATAAGAACTTGGTACACTTTTGCCAATGCCACCCCGTTGAAAAGAATAGCGGCAGGGGTTGTAGGTGTATGGATATGTGAGGTTTCGTTTATTTGGTATTTAAACATCCATCATGTGTAAGTGCGAAATTCCGTGTGCCTGTTTGTGGGCATGCATTAAATATTATCTTTTAATTATTTATATCTTTGCAAATCAGATTATAGACACTTACAAACAAATAAAAGTATATGTTGAATGTACAAAAAAACTAAAAATCCTAACAGTATTATTTTTCGAGATAGTTTTACAATAATTACAATATTCGGTAAATAATATATCTAGGTATAATTGAATAGAAATTATGAAAAAGTTATAATAATAGTCCTTATCTATGCGAAAAGTTATAACTCGGCGTAACCTTGCCAATAAAACACACATTTTATAAAGAAGATTATGTGAAAAACTTCACCATTCAATAAGAATTTACGAGTATGAGTATTCCCTGACTTATAGGTTGGTATGAGGTTGACCACCCATACTGTAAAAAATGGTTCACTTTGCCAATGTCACTCCTGTTTCACGGAATGTCGGCAAGAGTTGCAGGGCTTATGGTTTGGATTTTATTTGTAAGTACACAATCAGCATTTGTAAGCGCGAACTACACGTGTTTGTTTGTGGGCATACATCTGAGAGCTTTGAATGAATATATCCTTGCAACTTAGATTATAGATTATAGATTATATAGTAAATTACTATTACAATCCATCGAATAAAATTTTCTTTGTTTAATTAGAAAAAAATCGTAGGCACTTATTTTTCATGAAAAGTAATTTGAAGTACTCGCTATTATAATTATGTTACTTTGTTTTATTTTAATTTAATAATTAAAAAAAAAGGTTTTTTCTGGTAAAAATGTAAATAAAAACCTATGAATATTTGTTAAGGGCTGGAATAAAGCTTTTATTATTATTATTAAGAATATTTAAAAAAAAATACAAGAACATTTAACATAAAAGAGTATTTTATAGAGTTTATATATATTTTACAGTTTATTTATATTCTTCTATAAGTAAATACACACAAAAATACCCTTCAATACGTAAACACCAATTCAATTCATGAAAATATATAGTCATAAATTTAAAATGTACAAAAAAACGCTACGTCTTTATGTTTTTCTAAGACAGAAAAATATATTTATGATTTAAATATAAAGGGAAAGAAAACATAGTTTTATTTACTTTAAAATAATATAATATGATACTGGGAAAATAATATTTATAAACTAAAAACTCACCTCTATTTGCCTTCAATCATAAATTTGACAACTTCACTAAACCACTTTATTATTAAACAATACTCTCAATTATTACTTCTTTTAATTTCACTCAGTCTGCGTTTTTCATAATCCCTTCACAGGTTCTTAATCACTATCTTACAAAGCAAATTTAATGTTTACATCCATTGGTTTTAAAATTAAATTATTTGAAGGGTAGTTTAATTTTTGGATACTTGTTAGTTACACGAACGGATGTTAGTTCGTCGGTCCAGCCTCACTATGACAGTCGTTCTATAACAACTGACACTGTTTGCATGCGGCATTTTGCTTATAAATGATTGTCCGTACAGACGACGCTTTGATCTGAACAAAATAAATAGGTACCTGCACATGGATTAACTATACTACCTTATATGTATTATAACATTGTGATATATATTATTTTTTCCTTTATTTGGTAAGTCACCAAGGGAGTCTGGTAGATGCAATGGCGGAAACGTAGGATTCGTTATCATAAATTACATAGATAGTAGTCGGTGTTATGGCCGAGGGGTCAAGTGGCTGATCTTCCTAGCGTATTTGGAATAGAATAACGTTGGTTTGATCCCCGCCTGGGTCATTTGACCATAACTTTGTAGATGCAATGGTTCAACGGTTTATGCAATGGTTTATGCCATTGCATGCACACAAGCTTCTACTTTTACATGAAGAGAACTGGCCGGGCAAAATAGGTTGGTGAATTGCATTCTAAATAAGTCTAAATCTAAGCTGCAAAGATGTGTATCATTTGAGATTCATATTAAATGCATTCCCACAAGCAGACACGCATAGTTTCGCGCTCACACATGCCGCATGTGGACCTACAGTATAAAAAACCCAATCTCAAATGAACATAAGCCCTGCAACTCTTGCCGACCTTCCCTGAAACAGGGGTGACATTGGCAAAGTGAACGATTTTTACAGTATGGGTGGTCAGCCTCATACCAACCTACAAGTCAAGGATCTGTGGTTAATAAGGAGTTTGTCATGAGTAATAGTTTATAATGAGTTAACTAACTATGAGAAGTTACCCCCAATAAAATGCTTAATCCATGATTTCTGATACTATCAGTAAATCGGTACATATTCAGTTTTACCTTTGAGGTGGCGATATATAGGTATTGTATATTTTTTCAACAATCGAAGGTTGTTTATAGTTTACGACGCCCAAGGATATCGGAGCTGAAAAACTTTCGACATTGGCTCAACAAAAGCATCAAGTCCCTGTTTCGAGCCGCAGCAACCAAGATCCAAATAGCAATGATGATCACCGATCTTTGATAGAAGTGGCACCGAAATAAGTAGAAGCTTAAAACATTAAATAAAAAATAAATTTAAGCACTGCAACTTTTGCCGCCCTTCCCTGACACAGGGATCAAATTTAAAGAGTGAACATATTTTTACAATATTGGTGATCAGCCTTACACCAAAAAAAATGTGGGTTGCTGCCTTTGGTTCAATACGATCTAAATGAAGTAGGTATTTATCCTGATATTTAATTCTTTCTTTTTGCGCATAAACATTGAAATTACGAATTCGATTTCGCTCCTTGACTGATAAGTCTGTATGAGGCTTATCCCCCGTGCTGTAAAAATTGGTTCACTTTTGCCAATGCCATCCCGTTTCAGGGAAGGCAGGAGTTACAAGGTATGTGTTCATGTGAGGTTTTGTTTATTTGTATTTCGCCATGCAGCATGTGTAAGCGCGATTTTCCGGGTGCCTGCTTGTGATCATGCATTAAATATGAGCCGTTGATGTCGATATATATTTGTAGTTTAGATTCTCGATTATAGGTAAGAAAATAAAAGTCGGATAGTATTTTGAACAAAATGTCATGAAATGAAAAAGGTACCTACTTACTTTTTGTTAAAAAAAAATCTGGATCTTATAGATTATTGTCCAAAGGGGACGTTTCTCCTATGGGTCCATTGGATCCTCTTCTTTGATTCTTTACTTAGGTACCTCTATCCTGGGTGAGCAGTAACGCCTTGACCAGCGATCCTATCGGTCGAAAGCTAGCGAATCAAAATGGCCGCGCGTGAACAGCTGATCGGGTAGTCAAAATTCGTCAAATTGAGTTTTTGTTGTGTACAGTTAAATGTATGTTTTTATTTTTGTTCCTTGACTTAAAGGTTGGTATCAGGCTGGCCACCGGTAGCTACTGTAAAAAATGGCTCACCTTAGAATGTCACCTCTGTTTCAGGGTAGGGTGACAAAATTTAAAGGTTCATGTTCATTTGTGATTTGGGATTTTTTTTGTTCAGTAAGCGGGAACTTCTTGTCTCCTTAGGGTTTGTTTGACTTATCGCTGCCTTAGTTCTTGTTTATCGTATACGCCATTGAGAAAATTTTACATGAGCAATGTTTGCATGTGTACTGGACCAATGTGTCTTATGAAAACAAGAAATTTATTTAAAAAATATTTAAAATAACTCTCACATTATCGAGTTTTACGGTTTTTCTTAGCTCAGATTGTGTAGAATTTGATTCTTAAGACAACTGCATGAAAAAGTCATATTTGACAAGATTGGCGTATACGGTAAACAAGAACTGGGGGAGCGTTATGTCAATCAGAGGTAATCACATGAATAAGAAGCTTGTATGTGTGTACTGGACAAATGTGTCTTATGAACACTGGGAATTGGTTTAAAAAATATTTAAAATAGCCCTCACATTATCATGCTTTACGTTGCTTCTAAGCTCAGATTGTGTAGACTATGATTCTTAAAACAGTTTCATTGAAAGGACATCTTTGGATCAAATGGTAGATAAGCCAAACAAGCACTGGGGAGACGAAATGGTTCACTTTGTCAATGTCACCTGTGTTTCAGGGCAGGGTGACAAGATTGCAAGGTATAGGTATGTTCATCTGAGATTTGGGGTTTTCTTTTGTTCAGTAAGCAGGAACTAATACGTATCGTTTATGGGCATTTGGGCGTGCATTCAATATGAATCTTAAATAATTATATTTCTTTGCTCCTAGACTGATAGGTTGGTATGAGGCTGACCACCCGTGCTGTAAAAATCGGTTCACTTTTGCCAATGCCACCCCGTCCAGAGAACGGCGGCAGGAGTTGCAAGGTTTATGTTCATGTGAGGTTTTGTTTATTTGTATGCACACATGCAGAATGTGTAGGCGCGAACCTACATGTGCCTGTCTGTCGTGGGCATGCATTTAATACGAGCCTTAAATGTTTACATATCTTTGCAGCTTAGATTATAGATTACTTGAATAGCACAAAAGAAAATGAACTAGTCACAGTTGAGAAAAACATTCAAAGTAACAAATGGAAATGATTTGTCTTGTAAGTCATCTTCACTGATGATCTTATGTATTTGTTTTTTTTCACGTCCAACAATCGCTAATGTAAATGAGTTGCCTTAATGGCAATGATCCAATGTAAAACCACAAATCTGTTTCCAGGAATGGCTCTCTTAGGAATAGGATGTGATGTGGAGACTAATCAACACAAATGTTCACTTGAAATGTTAAGTATTTTGTTTGTCAAAAGGATTTGAAAAATACTGGGGAAAAAATTACATCATTCGGCCGGGTTAACTCCAAATCTGACCGCAAGAGACGCTGGTCTCTTATCCATATAAAACCTTTTGAATCAAACAAATTTAAATGATTACATTTCGAGGTTAGAAAATTAAAGTCGCAGTAGGTATTTAAGATTTTATGTCGCAAAAGAAGATAATAAACCTAATTAATTACTTAAACCTGCGAAATAATTCAAGGGTTATGTAATTTTATTTCGCTCAGATAAAAAGTAATACATTTTTATAATTAGGTACTCAACATACCCACTTACATATACATCCCACATCCTAGTACAATATAATGGCAAGAAATTCAGCTAATTTCACAAAAAAGAGTATTTTGTAGAATTCATATCTTATTTACATGTATTTCTTAGTGATATTTTATGAAAAATAATGTATTGTTAGTGTTTTCTTTGACCCACAGGTCACGGCTCAATGCTGTTAACTAGCAAAAAATTCCTGATTGTGGGGAACTCATTTTTAATTTACCATGGATGATAACTGAGGGATATTTTGAATGCTCAGACCTCATTCTATCAGGATTATATAGCGTACGTAGGTAGGTACTTACTTTCCCAAGTTTTTGAAATTTAAGTCTACTTAGTCCGGGTGTCTTATACCTACTCAGTTGGTAGAACGCTTGTATTCAAAAGCTAAGGACTAAATCTCTTCCCTGGTGTCTGACATGATTTCCCACCGACGTTTTATTTCATAGAACTAAGGTTTACTCAGCCTACACAAAAAATGATAACCTGCTTCCTCCACAGGGAACAGGGAAATTCTTACTAGAAGTAAATTGCTTGGCATACGGCTGGCACCCTGACCTGTGAAAATAAATAGGTAACACTCACTTCATAAGGATCACCTCTTCGATGCAAATCTTGATTGATCCAACATAGATTACAGAATAAATCAAGACAACTCATTCATTACAAACACAATCATTTTATTTTTATTTACTTACAGATATTATTAATTCAAAACATTCAAATAATTAAAAATAAAATGCACACATTTATTAAAAAGTAATTTTAATTAAATAACAAAATATTGTGTCATGCAATATGGGTCCTATCCACACGTAGGTACATTAAATAATAGCTTAGCCTGCTATTCTGTTCTACTTTAATATTATTTGAACAAACTTAAATTTTAATTAAACTAATTGGTATTAAAAGCAGAGACAATTTTATTTTTGTATTCTTCACTAAACAAAAGTATCCTAGGCCATGATCAAAAATAAATTAAAAATATTTAAAAATATATAAAAAAATTAATGTTTGAGATGAAAGAATAGGTAGAGTGATGATCTGTACCCTGAATATAAAATATTTACATAAACTCTCCTCCATTGTCTAAATTGAAAAAAAGTATGGAAGATACAATAGCACTTCTAGTGAGTGATTTAGTTTCAATACACTGTTTCAATTTAAGCAATCAAGGGGAGTTTGTACCATGTATTTTACTCAGGGTAAAGATATCATGAGAAAACAAAATGTGTCCTGGATTGTCATCTGTGGTTCTCTCATACATGATCCATGATTCTCATATATGATCCATGATTCTCATATATGATCCATGATTCTCATATATGATCCATGATTCTCATATATGATCCATGATTCTCATAATATATGATCCATGATTAAAAGTACAACAAAACTGAGAAATCATAGTAAAACAAATTTCATCTTTACAATACAAAATTCATGATATATTTATAATTTTAAGCCCAGTTTAAAGATAGCAATACCCTGAGTACTTACAAACTTTACATGTGGGTAACTTAACTTTCCTTGCCATCGAGTACTCGATATGCACATTACCGTGTATTATTGATACAATTGTAAGCTATTCTAGAAGCTACAAATAAAGGTGATTTTTTCAGCAGAAGTAGTACAAATGCAAGTTGTATTAATTAACTTGTCATTAAAAAATATCTACACTATGGCCGAGCGGATAACTAAGCGGTAATTTAGTTAGTGCATGTTTTGAATAAAACAGTGCTAGTTTGAGTCCCGTCACACTTTCTTGATGATAGCTTTGATCCTGAGTTAACAGATGTTTATGATGAGAATACTGTTTTCAGGCCACGATGGAATAAGTTAGTGAATTACATTTGTTTTCAAAAAAATATTTTTAAATACTTTCTTGTTTGGCCTTCGACCAACAATAAATTGAAAAACAGGAGTAAAACGCCTGAATAGGAAGTATTTTTTTTCTTAAACTTATTATAGTAATAAAACTACTCTCTTTTTTTTGTTAATGTCAACTCTTTATTTGAACAAAAAATGAGCCCAGTGATATTATTTTTTTATACTATTTAAATAGTTTCCAAACATTTTTGGTATCAAGTACTCGATGCCAAAGGAAGTTAAGTAACAGATATACTTGTGTACAGGTTTTGACATTTACGTTGGAAAGGTAGGCGGCTAATTCTCAACATTTAGGTTAATCAAGGCTCTTGTTAGTTATATCAAAATATCTATTTAATATTAGGTACTTATGTATTAAAACATGTATTTACACAAATCATAAGTACAAGCTAATGATTCATCTAGTTTATTGTATTATTTACAATTAACAAAAAAATAATTTTGAAAAATTGCAAGGACAGAATGGCAAAATATAAGATAAAATAATTCTCCTTGATTTGAATGAGGCAAACGACCGATACTGTAAAAAATTGTTCACTTTTGCCGATGTCACCACTGGGGTCTGATTTTAATAGCGCTCCTAGCGGCAGTTTTAGTTGTCAGTGAGCGATTTTTTACGAGGAAGAGGGATAGATGCATTGAACATAGGCAAGTGAGGAAGGGAGATAGATGCATTCAAATAAATTACTGCCGCTAGCCGTGCGATCAAAATTGGATCCCTGTTTCACAGAGTTTCACAGGTTTTATGTTCATTTTAAATTTGAATTTTTATTTTGTAAGCACACATACTGTAAAAATTGGTTCAATTTTGCAAGTCACCTCTATTTTAGGGAATAATGACCAGAGTTGCAGGGGTATGTGTTTATTTGAGATTTGTGTATTTATTTTGTATGTAACACATACAGCAAGTTAAATGCAAATTTACATGCGTTTGCTTGTTGGCGTGCATTAAATATGAATCTGAAATGAAAATATATGTGTGCAACTTAGATAATAGATTGAGATTTTGAGCTGAGCAGCAATGGTTTCCCAGAAATACTGTTTTGGAACGTTTCACCTATATCTTTGATGGATATCTTCAGCAGCGCTCTGAACATGTTGAATAGTATTTCAAACTGAATGGTTTTAAAAGTAGTATAATGCATTTTTATATTTTTTTGTCTAGAAAGAAAAAATATTAACTTTTATAAATATGAATATAATAGAAAAGGATCCATTTTAAATAAATTTAAAAATATATATATTGTCTCAAAGGTACACAAGTTTATTTCATTTTAATAAAATAAAACTATTTTTTCTGTTAGTTAAATAATTAACAACTATTTAATTAATAACCATTGATCTTAGTTTTACATTTAATTAACTTTTATATTTGGCCTCTGTTTAATTATGAAGTAAACATACTTTAATGCACCTATTTATACAATTATTTCATTAAAAAAAATTTTTAAACAAACAAAAACTTATAAGTGAACAAAAATAATGTAAAAAAAAACTGCCTTAAAAATAAATAATTAGAATTAACCATTTAAAATCTGACTTATTAAAAAACTGTTGAAAAAATATTTGGGTTGAAAATATTATTTTATTTGAAGGTTTGTGCTGGCATATTTTCTTTAAAGATTTTTTTTTTTTTTTTAAGAAATCCTGTGCGGGAGACTCCCTAGATTCTAAAGACTCTAGGGGTCTATGACACTTGTTGTAGTGCTGCAGAGGTGTACGAGCTTGGTCGTCGCTACAAAGCGCCAATACTCAAGCAAGACCCAGTTGCTGTGAGTCTGGATGGACCTTTGGTGACCGGTCATTGGTAAAGGTTTATGAATTTTTCAACCCAGCGAAGAGCACATTCGAAATATTAATGGTATATTTTTGTGCTCCGCCGGGATCCGAATCCACAACCTTCCATTTACGAGTCCGAAGTGTTGCCACTACGGACTACGGACCGGTCCAATCCAATATTTAGTTCCAAATGAAAAATATGATGCCTGTCTTCTTTTGGTTAAAAAAAATATAGAGAAAAAGGAACACAATCGCAGGTGTGCACTCTTAAGATATCAATAAAAGCCAGGTAGTGTAAAAAGATTACTTGAAATGTCATTTCATGATTGTGCAATGAAGTCGGCACATAAATAAAATCCCTCGGGTGAGTGATGTCACAATTTGTTGCCCATAGTAAGACTGTGCATAGACTGTGTGTCATGATAAAAGACATCCTAGATGGACAGGCACCAGAATACCTCAGAGAGCTGTGTCAGATGCAGCAAGCCACTAGCTCCAGGACTCTAAGGTCAGCTGATGTAGGCTCCGCAAGGCTGAGCTTGCCCCTCAAGGCAACCTCAACCAACTTTGGTGATCGTGCCTTCTCGGTTTCGGGCCCAATGGCTTGGAACGAGTTGCCGGTTGAGGTGAGGAAAGAGCAGGACAGGGCAAGCTTCAGGAGGAAGCTGAAGACGCACCTGTTTCAAAGGTCATACCCAGAATAAAGGGCCCTTGTGACAAAATTTTAGTGTAAACGGAGCTTTGAAAAAAAAAAAACAACCAATTATTATTATTATTATAGTATAAAAAAATTGGATTCCAGATAAACAGGGATTTTTCATTTTATTTTACAGCATTGTGAAATATACGCACAGTAACATCCAATGACAGATGTGATAAATAGAGTACATAGCACTTAGCTGCTTTTCAAACAACTTCAAAATACTGCATTGCATTATGACTGTTAGTTCTGTCTTTAGTGCAATATTTTATTTTTTATAGATGACCGCGCCAAGACGGTGAGAGTCAGACTCTAAAGTCCTTTGCAACGATTCAACCAATCACAAGTAACCAGCAACACGGCCAAATTACGTCACATTTTTTTCCCGCTTTAATTGTGTCGTCTCCATTCTTTAAACTAATATTCAATCTATTGACTTCATCCAGCTATAAAAGCAAGATGTAATGTGGGAAAGCTTCATAAAAAAAACTAAAACCGGATTAAAAAACGGTTTGGCCTTTTTCTTCTTTCTGGAGTGCACACCCCTGATTGCTTGGATAAGGTTCAGTTGTAATATTAATATTATAGGTACATTTGACACGCATTGTTTTACATTGATACAATTACATGATATTTTACCTAGTGTAGATGGTATGACTATTAAGTAGGTAATTTTTACATTAAAAACCTCTATAAAAATCACTCTCGATGGTACAGCGCTACCAACTTCAAATGTGCTTCACTGTAAATTCACTGTAAAATTTTAAATATCACTGCGTAAAGTTGATGTTTCAAATCGTAAACACTGCGTAAAGTTTATCTTTCAATGTGTTCACTATTTACACGTAAAACTCTCAGGCAGTCCCCTCCCTTCTTTCCTTTTCCAATTCCTTCTTGTGCTTGAACCGCTTTCTGGCGATGACGATGCCCAGTATTAAAATGATAAAGAGGAGAACTCCCAGGACTATCCAAGCGTACTGCAATGAAGACGCTTCTTCTATAGGCGCTTGTTCATCTGCTTTGTGGTTCAAATTGCTTGAAGACGCTTCCGCACTTCCGTCGTACACCTTTGGAATCAGATTCGGGTTATTTGAGTAATCTTCCGTTATGGATAAATCATCTTCAACAACGGCTATAACATTTGACTCGTCATTTTCCTTTTTAGGTTCTGGTGTGATGAGATCATCGTTTTCTTCCTCGTTTCGTCCTCCAATGACATTATAATCAGAATCGTCTGCATCATCGGGATCATCTTCAGGATCTTCGTCATCGTTAGTATCTGGATCATCTTCGACGCTCGAGGTTTCATCTTTAGGTTGATTGTTTTCTTCTTGATTTGGTTCCAGCTCGTTAGTGATGAAGTTTAGTAGTGGTTGGAAGTAATCTGTTATTGATTCTGCGTTTATGTCGCGAATATTTAAAATGTCTTTAACTATGTCTGTCCACTCGAGAGAGAATCCTTTGATCATCATATTCCTGTAAAAAGTAAACAAACATTGCAATTACTTGATCTCAATATTTTTTGAATTACAGGTACCTACTGTTATTAATTTTGGATATACTGCAATAGGTAGACATATAGAGCCAGATGGGGGAATTTTTTTGTACTTTTAGGTACAAGGTAATGTCAAATTTAGTAAGGTGTATTTGTTGGTTCATTGTTTTATATAGGTTCATCAATTTCCTAATAAGGTAGGTACTGTTAACACATTCGCGGACACACGAAATGTGAAGTAGGCTAGAAAAAACACACTTATTTCATCATCTCAAATTGTATTTTTATTATAATTTTTTTTTTTTTTGACATCCAGGGACGAAACGGCTATTGCTGTGTTCTTTGGATTTCTGTAGGGACGCACGGATGCCACATGTATGCAAGTTCTATCAGAAATAGCCGTTTCGTCCCTAGTAATAACGTTTTATCACAACGGCTATTACTGCTTCGTCCAGTCCTAGACAAGCTCATAGAGCGGCTATAACCGTTTCGTCCGTGAACGTGTTTAGAAAAGGAAACCGAATAAAAACTGCATAATAGAGGATGAATTGTGGAACTTGCAAAAATCATTATGGTATTGCTTAGGAAAATATACATATTTTTAAAGCAAAATCGTAAACATGAGATTTACATTCTTGTGGTAAGAATGCTTCATATAGCTCACTTTAAAAAGATAAAAATTATAAATGGCGTTCAGAGAGGATACGAAACAATAATTCAAGCTTGTGAGAAACAATAAAACTGCCGTCTCGTAAAAATGATAATGATAAACAAACTATCTCATCACTGTAAACAAAGACAAATTACTCGCTAAGGCCCGGTATTTTGAAGTATCTTAAAGTTAACTAAAATATTTCACTCGCCGAATTTCGGCAGTAAATATTTAGTAACTTTAACTTACGATTTTCAAGATGGCGGCGCTTCACTGACAGCAGCTGTTCTTTTTTATTGTAAGAATACATCAAAATTGTTGCAAACTGAACCTTTTTTGTCTCGTTTTCTAGCTTAATGAAGGTTAGGCATATGTTTTTTATGAATAGTTGTTTGTTTTACAGCTTTTGAATGGCATTTTAATTATTTCCAAGATTTGGGGGCGTGGCCTCATACTTCGGTATTGTTCGGTTTTAGTTAACTCGAGATTGAGTATTTTGAATAAAAGTTTTAGTAATAGTTAACTAAAATATTACTACAGTTCAATAAACCGGGCCTAAGGAAACCAATTTACTTTGCTTATAATGTGAAATACTCCTCATGAAAGGCTTGTTAAGCAATAAGTGTAAAAGAATGATGAAAAATGTGTAATAAAATATTAGCAGGCTTACTTCATTTTGGGAGATGTTTTAGCAATATATTCAACAGGATCGCCTTCCTCGTTTTCTATCAAAGCATCGTAGATTTGATACTTCAAAATGGTCCCAAAGAATTGCCTAAAATGTAAAAAAAAACAACATACTTAGTACTTACTTAGTTCGTGCTCAATTAAGTTCAACACTCTACAACCTACAGCTTTTTTTTCAAATACATTTGGAAAGGTGAATGCAATTCACAAAACTATATTTACCTAGCCGGAAATAGGTATTATATAACAATATGAATTTGTCATTCTTGTATATATAAATTTTAATTTTAACTAATAATTATCCATTTTTATTTTTTCAATGACATATTGTCAACAACAGAGTCAAAGTTATCATCAAAGGGCCTAACAGGCTCGAACCAGCATTCCTTTATTTCAAAAATGCTATTCACAGCTTATTCAGAATTTTTATGAATCTAATTTTTTAAATACAAAAATCACACCAGACATCTAGCGCCAACATGCAAAAACTTTTTGTCAACTAAGTAGGTAATTTAAATAGGTAGGTATTTTAAATTTATAAAGATTTATTTTTTGCTGCATTAAGTTGGCGCTACTTGCTTAAATATGCAAGAAACTATTTTTTGTGTTGGTCTTCCTGTTTTTTGGATTGAAAAATGAACATGTTAATTTTGTTGTGATGTATTATTTCTGAATATATATTGTCAATCTAGATTAAAAAGACAGGTGAGTTTAATTTCCCTGCTCTTGAAATTCTTACAAAAATTATGATAACTTTATGTTTGAAACTACAACATAACATTATAACAAAAATGTCTGGAAACAAAATGATCATTGTTGTTTTAGATTCTATACATACCAGTGGCGAAGGGTGCCATACAACTCGATTCCCATCGGTTTCCCTTTTAAATGAGGCAAAAATGATAATAAAGTAGACTGCATGGTTTCAACGGGGAAAAAATATGTATTGTTTCTTTGGTTTTAAATGTATGTTTTTACTTTGTGCCTATATTTTTTAACTACTTTGTTGCCTCATTTTAAAGGGAAGCCGATGGGAATCGAGTTGTATGGCACCCTTTGTCACTGATACATACAAATGCTGTGGTGTTTTATAGATCTTGGGGAATGGATAATATAATATATTGTTACAGAAATTGCTACTCACGAAATGTACGGTTGGTTAGATACAATTCTGAAGTCTCCCAGGTAGTCTCTGTCTGAGGGAGACACCTTGGAAATGTTTCTCCGTGTTTGTGCCCATGATGATCCAACATTGACGGGTCCACTTCCTTTCAGAAGCTTTAATCTCCATTGATCAGCTGAGAGGTAATACGCCAACCTGAAATATATAATGCCAATATGTTGATTCCTAGTGTTTTTTAATGGAAAGTGTTCTCCCCGGTTTGTCTATGTTTTTTCTATCCGGTGCTGGGTTGGAAAGCTAGTAGTATTCAGGGATGTATAAATACTTCTTCACAGTTTGTCCTGTAATCCATTGAAAATTCGGGCAGAATACGGTGTGTCTGTAATTTTCTTTTTGAATAATCCTGTATTATTTCTCTTTTTAATACATTTAATTTCTTCAAGTGTTTTTCTTTATTATTGTAACTTCATTCTTTAAATTTACCTCTTTTTATTTTATCCTGTGCTCTGTTTTAATAGATATAACTAAACTACTTAATGGAAAATTCACTGGTTGATCAAAAAAAAAAAAATATTACTATGCATATTGTTCTGTGATGGTCTTTTCCTAAATAAAAAATTAAAAAAATGCCCTGATCTTACCAGAAAGACATTCTATGGTACCTTATAAATGTATTTTATCCTTTGTTTCTTCATCAAAGTTGGGAGTGCATACAAAATTCCTATATTGTGCATACAGGCTACATACAAAATTTTGTATTGAATTAAAAATGGATTTCTACAAACATTGGCATAGAGAAAAACTGTGTCTACAACGCCGTATGTATAAACTCATTTTTTATTCTATACAAAAAATCTATAAAGACTGATTTGAATTATTTTTCGCTATTCCTTTCTATCTATGGCAATGCTTTTGAGCTCTCCGTAGAAGGAACAAAACAGTACAAATCTGGCAATAGATCTTGTAGGAACTCTCAGCATGGTGCTTGTGCATTTGTCTCCTCGTTCATCTTCTAAATTATGGTACGCAGACGACCCTTTTTTCAAATTATATGTCAGCAAGAAACTTTAGTTCTTTTCCTCGATTTGGCTCTTTTTGGCTTGTGGTATCTTAGATCTGAGGATTAGAAATGTTAACGAATAATAAAATTAAATGCATTCGAACCTGGGAATGTCTCTCAAGGCTAGAAGCAGGTCGAGAGTGAGTTTGTTGGAGTTTTTGTCTTGGGCTTGGGAGGTTTTGCGGGACAAGATTCCTTCAGAGGCCAATTGATGAGGATTCATGGCGAGGAATGATGCCATCTCAGATATTGCCACATCCAATGCTGCAAACAAGACATAAAATGTTGATTACATGAAGGTTTTCCACAGGCAATGACTTTCTAAAATACATCTGTACCCTTAGTGCAAGTTGCAAAACTTGAGAAAAGTAAAGTTTACGGAAAATATTAAAGAGTGATTTCTCCCAAAATCTGCCGTTTTTGTTTCTTACACTTGATGGTCTTAGCAAAAGAGTTACAGTGATGAAGAAAATCAAGTTCAAACAAAGAAAAAAGGCAGATTTTGGGGGAAATCACTCTTTAATAATTGCCATAAACTTTACATTACTCAACTTTTGCAACTCATACTAAGGGTACTGGAGTATTAACCTTTTTGCTTCTGAATATTCTGGCTGTATGAATACCCCCAGTACAGAATACTTTTCCAAGCACATTTTTAAAAATCTTTATTGATTTCCTACCTTAATTGATTGAAAACACTTGAAACTATGTGAACAGTCACATGTATTCGTTATTCAAGAACAAAAATCACAAAGGTTTAGCACATATTTCCACTTGCAGACTTTTGAATTCTTGCACACAGATGTGAGGGATTAGTTCAAAGTTGGATGAAGTCTATGATTGACAGCCGCACTGTATGCAAGTTTACTTTTGACGCCTATGCGTGTTGCCCGCAGTTGAAGGATTAAGGACCTCTCGTATGGTCTCACATTTTCTTAATTTGGAACTGTTTTCTCGGCAAGCAAACGTCCCACTTGTATGGGATTATGGCCCTTTGCAAACAATCTATTTTTTATGATGATGATAAGGATGCAGATTGCAGAATCCATTTTTCCGGGCTTGTAGACCATGGTCCAATATTTCTTCTGTAGGCTGCTTTTTTTCTTTTTAGAAGGCTGCTACGTTTCGTCAGTGAAAAAAAACCACTTATAATTTATTTTTTAGTTTTTTTTTCCCTAGCAAACTGACCATGTGATATCACAGTTAAGTCTATTTCAATTCATGCCCGGGGTCCATTTTACATTCATTCTTCATGTATAAGACATTTGAGAATGTTTTATAATTTACCTGAAAATCTGTTGGCGTTCCTGATCATGTAACTGTTAGCCCTGAGGATGGACTTGATCTCCGCATGCTTGACAGTCATGGCCACTTCATGAGCGTCCAGCAGCAGCGCCAGGCTGATGTTCTTGCAGGTGTAGACTATCTTCTCCGACGGACAGAAGTACACGATGCTGGCCGGGCAGACATGGTCAAACTGGGAGCCTGCCCAGAACTTCTCCTTCAGCTCGTCGAGGCCGAGTCGCTTCAGTAGACCGCTTGCCGATTTGTAAGCAATTCTGCCGCCCATTTGCTGAAAGAAAATGTAAAGAAGATTAAAGAGAGTTTGAGGTTATAATGGTTCTAAACTGGTCCATCGTATATTAGTAAACGCATTGGAATTGTAATCAATTGCTAATGAGCTCAATTCTCAATGTAAAATCAAAACAAATAAGCTAACAGTGTTCATAAAACAATAACAAACTTAGTAAACCATTAAAATATACAGTTTTTTGTGTTCAAAATAATTGATAGCTCAAAATAATGTAATTTGGTTGAGGACAAAAAAAATAAATTTCTGTTTTCACAACTAATGATGTACTCAATATATTCATTTGGTTGTTTTTTTATATGTACACTACTGTAGATATTTCAATAAGTAATGAAATGTTTTTTATCCCTCTTTTTTGTTTTACTTGTAATAATAAAAAATTGTAGATGTGCGACTTAGAAGAAAAAGGTATGCTAATAAAGTTTACGGAATAACCAGAATATAGTTGACTCTGGAGGAAATGAAAGAAGTGTGTAAGGACAGAAAGAAATGGCGGTTAATCTGTGATGTTGGCGTCTAGGGGTTTTTAAACTAAAATTTGTTTTCTGTTAGTTTTTGATGTCCATACATATGTATTATAATTTAATGATTTTAAAAATGTAATTTGTCATGTATGTTCCTTGACTTATAGGTTGGTATGCGGCTGACCACCCATACTGTAAAAAATGGTTCACTTTGCCAATGTCATCCCTGTCTCAGGGAAGGACGGCAAGAGTTGCAGGGCTTATGTTCATTAGAGATGGGTTCTTATAATGTAGGTCCACATGCGGCATGTGTTAGCGCGAAATTATACATGTCTGCTTGTGGGAATGCATTTGATATAAATCTTAAATGGTATATATTCTTGCAGCTTAGATTAGATTAGATTAGTTAATACCTTCTGATTCAGGTTATTGGTGATTTCTTCGTAGATCTTCTTACTGGGCACAACCATTTCAGCGATGTTCAACCAGTTGTCACCAAAGAGAGAACCTGGAAGTAATTTCAACACCATTTTACATAAACTAATCTAAAAATCATGCTTCTGAATGTTTGTGCGATCTGTCATAGTAAATAAGCAGCTTTGACACAAACTCGTTGACGGTTGCCTGGAAAATGATTGTATCAATACCTCACTGATATCCCAGGGCATCAGTGATTTGGCACAGTAAACGGCTCTAATGTTCCATCTATTGCTTTCATAATGATTGATGGTTCACTTACAATACATGGATACAAATCTTCAAGTAAACAGTTTTTAAAGTCTTGACAAAATGAGATGATTGTTCTGATAAGTTTGAGGTTTTAATTCCAAAAACCATAGTCCCTAGTCTGGTTAAAACCAAAGCCAAGCCGATAGCTAAGTTGGCAGAGCGCTCGCGTTCAATTCCTGAAAACTAGGGTGGAATCCCCACATTTCCCTGTTCGGTGTTTATTGCAAACCTGAAATTAAATAGCCTGCAAGGTTTACTCAGCTTTCACAAGAAATAAGAACCTGTCGCCTGTGGAGCAAGGAATTCCTACTTCAAGTAAATTCGTTGGCGTAATGCCAGCTCCCTTCCACTCACCGCGTTCAACTCCTTCACGGATAATGCGGCAAAAAGTTGTACTATTTATGAAGACTACAGGGGAAGAACAAGGAATGTCAGCAAAAATAAGAAAACAATCTACTTATGCCATCTAGAGGCATTTGTATGTACCTATCTAAAGCTCTGCAAAATTTGTAATTTGTAACAGTCGCTATCACAGTTTATGGCAATATTTCCGGTTCTTTGTGAGAGGCAATATCCCTGAGAAATATATATTCTCAAATTTACAACTTTGATACACTCAAAATGTTCTTCAACTGACATTCCTTGTTCTTCCCCTGCAGTCTTCATATGCAGTTTGCGTTTACCTTGCAAATATTTATATGAGTTTAGATGAGGCATTCATGCAACGATGCTATTGAGTCTCGCACAACTTCCACTTTCTGGCGACTTGGCATATTATACAGAGCCCGTAGGATTTTTACTTCAGCCTAGTTATTGACTCTGTATAAATCCCAAATCCACCCCATTATGAGTATGGAAGCCATCTCTGATCTGGTATGTCCAAGTTGTTGAGCGACCAACTTGATTCTGTGCAAAGGAGGGCAGTGAGGTTGATCAATGATCCTTCTCTGGCATCCGATCTGCAGCCGCTCCGGCACAGAAGAAAAGTTGGAATACTCAGTCTTTTTAACCGATAATACCATGGAATTTGTTCTAATGAGCTCCATTCATTAATCCCTCCCCGTCGCATTTCAGAAAGGGAAACTCGTAGAATGACTCTCATTCATTCCTTTGCAGTTAATCTCAAAACATGAGAACTTGGCGTTTTCATGACTCATTCCTTTGCCAAACTGCCCGTTTATGGAATGATCTACTAGTATCTGTGTTCCCTTCACAATTTCATCGGGTTTTATTCAAAACAAACATCAATTGCCACTTCCTTACAGCGCCTAATGACAGAAGCAACCATTCAAGCAACACCTCTGCGGCACCCTTCCAGGGTGACATAGACCCCCAAGACTATCAAGAATTGGTAAGCCTCCCGCACAGGATTCCTTAAAAAAAAACAAAGAGTAAAAACAGTAAGTCTCCTACCAAGCATATAAGATGGTATGGAGCCATCCTCCTTGATTGGGACGTTCTTCTCTTCCAGCTTCACAGCCACATACTTCTGCAGCTTGGTATACAAGGGCTGGATCTCCTCCCAGAGATCCTGGGCCTTCTCGTAAGCATCGGGGTACTCCACCAGCATCTCCCAGTACTTTTCCACACTGTCATAACCTGAAACATTACAACATTAAACTTAAAACGCTGATTGTGAGAGAAGATACTGTTACGATTTACTTTGGGTTCAATCATGGTACAATTAAAGAAAACTTGCATTTATTTTAGATTTTGCTTACATATGATTCACACTTTAACTTTTTAGTACTGGGGGTTTAACGGCTCGGGTATTAATGGGGTACTGACTGCTGCAAAGCACCGCAGTCCGTATTTATAGAATGATCGGAGATTATTCTTGCACATACCAGACCATACGAGAATTTTCTCAAACAGAAGCTTCCAGCAAATACGAGTAATACAACTATGAAATACTTACGTCTATACCTAGGTACATACATACACAAGTAAGTAAAAAAACACATAAACACACATAATCATAGGCCAACATGCACAGACCAAAAGTTATGCATTCGTAACAATCCACTTGAATTAGCGTTTTTTAAACAAGCGCAAGTTCGAGTCCCGTCATGTCCTATTGACGATAATTTTGACTCTGGTTCAACAGGTGTATTTGTGTACTTATTCATTAATAATTCAGTAAAAATCGGCTTATGGCAGAGAGAGTTAAGTAGTTGATCCCGCTTAGGGTATTTGAAATAAAATAACACTGGTTTGATTCCTGTCTGGCCCCTTGACCATAACTTTGAACCTGGTTGAACAGGTGTAATTATGAATTAATCGTATTTTTTGTGCTCCGCCGGGATTCGAACCCACAACCTTCCATTTACGAGTCCGAAACGTTACCACTAGACTACGATCCGGTCAATATTACAAAAAAATAATGAATTATTCACTGATATTGTTAAAACTTGTTCCTGACCAGGCGAAAGAGGTCTGGTAAATTTTATTCCTCTTTCGTTTTGTAGTTACTTTCACATAGAATTAATGGAATAGCTCTGATGATGTTACCATTGGCTTTTGCAGCGTCCTTCAGCAGGGGCAGGATCTCAGCGGAGAAGTACTCCCCGTCTGGCATCTTACCCTCCCAGGAGCTTTTGGCTTTCGTCAACAGATGGCGGTCCCTCGAAGTGGAAATCACTGACAGGAAGTCTGAAACATAACAGTCATTTATTTCTAGAGAGTTTCATAATAAATGGAATTCATAACAGAAAAACAGATGTAATACGACAAGAAGGTCTTTTGCATGCCATAATGGAGGGGATGACCGAGGGGACCAACTCTAGGGGACGCCCACGCCAAGAATACCTGGAGGACCTGATGGTGGACGTGCGCTGCTCATCATATGCAGACCTAAAAAGAGCCGCACAAGACAGGGAAGAATGGAGGAGAAGAGTAAAAGATATTGCTGCAAGCCAATCCTAGGATTGAAACTGGAGAAGAAGAACAGAAACAAGTGCGACTTCAAAAATTGTTTAAAACTAAAATTGTATTTTTGAAAAACACAGTAGTCCATAAATCTATAATCTAAGTTGTAAAGATATATTGTCACATTTAATGCATGTCCACAAGCAGGCACATGTTAGTTCGTGCTTACACATGCTGCATGTGTATATACAAAACAAACCAAACCTCACATGAACATAAACTATGCATCTCCTGCCGCCTTTGCCTGAAGCCGGCATTAACAAAAGTGAACCAAATTTTGAATTTGTACATACTCGCAAAGTAAACACGACAAACCTTAAATGAACGTAACAAGTGAACCAATTTTAATAGTATGGGTGGGCAGTCTCATACCAACTAAGAAGTTACTGTAACTGTAATTTACTCTGCCACCATTCCGCTAGGGGTGGGCAGAGCCTCTGCAGAATTACCTCCATATTTGAGAACTCAATTTTCTAAACATTTGAAAAAAAAGACTCTTTAAATGGTGGATATTTCAGAGAATATTAAATTGCTTTTATACAAAGCCATACAATTTACTATATTTTGTAGAATGTATATAAATATATACCCAAACAAAATATTCTCATTTTTTACGTCTTTTCTGCTGGCAACACACAATGGATGCACAGGCATTTCAGACCCAGCGCGCGCTTTCTCTCCCGCCTCAATGGGAAATCTTCCTACTTACCATCTCATCCACCTTGCATTCTTCCCTTTCTTTCTTTTCTCATCTCTTCCTCCACATACATAATTTATTTATCTCCCCCTTTATGAAGAGAATGTTAACAAATGTGTGTGTTTTCCGTATAAAAGATTGGTGCACAATGTTTTTCATGAAAAAAATTGCAAGAGTTAGATATCCTCATTGTGTATTTTTTTCTGTTTACTTTATATTATAGTCTAAATTACGTAGATATATTGTTATTTCGGATTCTTATAAAAATGTTTGCCAAGCAGACCCGTATAAGGTCGCGCTTACTTGGCGTTATTTGATTCAAAGATGACAAAGATGGCTTATCTGCCATTTGATTCAAAGATGACCTTTCAACAAAATTGTCTTAAGGATCACATTCTACATAATCTGAGCTAAGATTAAGTTTATGCGTTACAGCAAGTAGGTACAAAACGAAGTCAATATTCTCGTCATTCAATATTCTTCGTCTCAATATTAAAAGTCATTGATCTAGTTGAATAGGATTTTCAGCATCTGAAACAAAATATTTTTTAGCAAAGGGACCTCGCAATTTTTCCAGACTCCATTTTCAACCCAACGTCAATTGCAACAATGATTTTCATTTCCCAGAACGGGAGAGGGACAATAAAAAGCTTTCTGGAAATAATGACGCAGGATAAGAAGGATCTCAGTTACCTGAATAGCTGCAAGTTCTTGGAGAGTCAGATCTGCAGTCGTAGTCTGTGGCAGACTGGATGTTGTGCTGGGCCTTGTCTGAGAAGTCCACGAACTGAAATATAAGCGAAAGATGGATTCAGCTTTAAAAAAAATATGCAATATGGTCCTTAAAAAACCCTTAACTTTGTTAAAAACTGGTTTGAAAACTGCGAGAAGCAACGCAAAAACTCAACTAAGCTACACATATAGTGTAACTTCTTGCCTGCGTTATCCCCGAAGGGGTCGCATGTGGCGATTCGGGACCTATTTATTTTTTCGGGTAAGGTGGCCGGCCTCACACAAACCACTTTCAGTTGAAGTGGGTGTTTCTCAGCTCTCGGGGGGGCTGGTTCTCATTTCTTGTGAAGGCTGAGTAAACCTTGAGATCGAACCCTTGCTCTCGGCATGGAATGCGAGCATTCTACCAATTGAGCTACCGACCTTTTTACGAGCTTGGTCGTCGTCGCTACGAAGCGCCAATTCTCAAGCAAGACCCAGTTCCTGTAAGGCTGGATGGACCTTTGGTTACCGGTCATTGGTAAAGGTTTATGATTTTTTTCAACCCAGCAAAGAGCAAATTTGAAAATAGAAATCGTATATTTTTTATGCTCCGCCGGGATTCGAACCCACAACCTTCCATTCAGAGTCCGAAGTGCTACCACTGAACTATGGACCGGTCACCAATTTGTTTTGAAAATTAAAAAAGTCACAGGTTGGTATGAGTCTGACCCCCAATTCTGTACAAACTTCTTCACTTTTGCCAATGCCGAATTTTTTAACCGATATTTTGTTCCAGAATGCGTAGTGCAGAAATCTAGGGTGTTGTGTGAACTCCCACACAGGATCTATGATCTATGACCTCAAATATATTGTTGCGAACTTCGAGTACAGGCGCTCGTACACACATAGGTACATCAAAATGACTACACACACCAATTCACGTAGTATAGAATCATCTAGTAGGCTCTGGTAGTGTGCGTAAATATTCTGGTGATGGAATAGTCCAGTATATGTACTTGGGAGAATGATCTCTCCGTCCGAGTATATAAGGGGTCAAAATGGTACGACAGAGGAAGTTGCAATAAGCCCTTAGGGAGATAACACATACTCCAGTGATTCTCAAGTGTGAAATAAATTGTACATGGTAAAAAAATAAATTGTGAAAAATAAATCCTTAAAAATAAATTTCGGCATTTTACTCGTAATTAAAAATATTCCAGCAAAGAACGAAACAATTTATTGAGATTTTAGTCTTAATAAAATAGTGAAAGTGAACTAGGAGCCAACAGGAAAAACTATAACATTAAAAAGAAACTAAAATTAATTTAAAACAAGTACAATTTAGGTTAAAATCCTAAGTCACCAACATTGTAGATCAACCGCCATTTTTTTCATCGATTATAATAATAGGATAAAGATTTATGATTTCATTATTGATTGATGAAGCTAAAACTAGCCAGGCAAAATAGGCTGGTAAATTGCATTACATTTAAGAAATGCTACATTTGAAAGACAAGTCCTTACCTTGTTCCATTGGTCCGTCTCCAACATGACGTCTCCTGGTTTGGCCAGCAGGTCGCACATCCTCCGGTAGCTGGGAAATGTATTCTTGGTCTCCACGTCCATCCCGGTCCTCATCTCCACAGCTTCGGTCTTGGCGAAGTGGCCAAAGTTCTTGTCAAAGTCCACCTGTGGACAACGAATAAAAAAGCCATTAGAATTCATAGAAGCAATAGAAAAACAGTCGGTGTTTTGGCCGATAAGTCAAGTCGCTACTTTTAACTAGCGTATTTGGAACAGAACAACGCTGGTTCGAATCACGCCTGACCCGTTTGACCATAACTTCGACTCTGGTTCAACAGATGCCATTGCATCACACAAGTTTCTGATTTCGCATGAAAAATAGGTTGGTAATTGCATTCTTCACAAATCTATGTAAAAAAACTTTTAATTGAAAACTTGCATTATTATTTACGATTCTGTAGAAGAAAAAATAAAAACAGTTAGGTAGTTTTGTCATACGTCTATGAAATAAAAGAGCGCTGGCTCGATTCCCGTACGAATCGCAGGTTGATAACTTTGACCCTGAGATTACAGATGTCATGGGGCTGTTTTTAATTGACTAGCAGTAACCTCTACGCCATTTGGGAATGTGAACTCATCTTTTTCCACAGTAAAGGAGGCAGCCTTACAATAAAACAGGGCCCATATATTTTTTGTAATTCGATCAAAATCAAACTTCGCAGGATCCGTTCCGTGCCAGTTAAAAATAAGTTGGTTAATACGTACATTCATTGGAGAAGTGTAAAGAGTCCATGCATATTAAAGTTCTTCATGGACATGTGTATAATTTCTATTCTTGTGCTTACTCAGGCTTAATCTATCTACTACTTGTTTCACATAATACTTATCTTACTTCTGTGTAGTTTTATGATTTGTTTTTTTTTATTATTATTATTCCTTTGACCCAATACTGCTTCACTTCAATACAACTTACTTTATTTTATATACATACTTTGCTTTACAAAACCACCTAATTCCTTAAATAATTAAGATGTCGGGATTTTGGACATTGCCTGCTACACTGTCCTGCGCACGGCATAGTAGGTACAGTCCTTGGCTAATCTCTCTCTGTGGCGCTTCGTAGGTACTTCATTAATAATTTGATAACATAATATCGCACGCTTAATCATAAAGAGCAATAACTCAAAAAATAAGAATGTTGGGAAATCACGTTTGAAGTTCAGACAACCAGTACAACTTGTATGGGATGAAAAAGGCGACCGATGTTTTATCTCGGTCATATTCGTCCAAATTGAACGGCTGTCGCATTCTACCTATTCTTCTCGCATTGTTCTTTAGTTTTATAACAAAATCTCGATTTTCCCAATTTTTGAGTTATTCCTCTTTATTATTAAGCGTGCGATTTGTATGTTGTAGATACCTATCACTGGAACGCTGGTGTATATGTATGATATTGCTCATAATATGTTTTGTAAAATGTATAATAATATGTCAGTTATTGCTTAAACTATGTTTCTGTATTATATGCTATGTACTTACCAGTGTTCTGTTTGGTTTCTCTAAAATAAAATAAATAAAATAAATAATACATTCTCATAATACGAGTATATCGCAGCCTTAAAGGTAAAACTGAATAAATCCTGATGCGCTGATTTGTGAAATCGTGGATAAAACATTTTACTGGGAGTAACCTCTCATAGTTATTGAACTAATTATAAGGAAAAGCTCCTGAAAAACTTCCAAGCTATAGATTTTCTCGTAGAATACAGGAAAAATGTGCATTTATCTGAGAAACCCATGTTAGCTTAATACGTCACTTATCCAGTTTTACCTTGAAGGTATGTAAATAATAAATATGAGCGAACATACACGTGTTTCTTTGTAGCTCAGATTATAGATATATACCTACGTAGTAAGAAAAATACCTTTATAAGTAGGTACCGTCGATTTCAAAAGCTTCCCTGTTTCTAAGAACTCTACAGAAGAAAGTACAAAGAGGCATTTCCTTCTAAGCTTCAAGGATTTTCGTCCATAGCAACTGTCATAGCTATTCAGAGTTACATAATCATTAATTTAACTCTAATATTATTTTTTCATATTTTTAATTAAAGAGGGAAATATACATCTCGTCTCGTACATAAAAAGGTATCAATTTTTAATCACAATTAAAGTAATTTACAATGGAAATTACTTTACCTAGTGCACAATTCACAGATAAGCCAAAAAAACACCTACATATTAGTCAAGGAAACTCTCCTATGATTTGGACTCCCATCTGTCACCTAATATTTCGGTTTTATTTTTTAACTACCTTCATAATTTAACATTCAAGTTACGACTCTTCAAGAATACAAAATTTTAATTGAAAAAACCCTAGCCCTAGCCGGCAACATTACATATCAACCGCCATTTATTTCTGTCCTTGCATGCTTCTTTCATTTCATCCAGAGTCATAACCTTCTTCATACAAGCTCTCCTTTATTGTGACTCTGGAGTCAGTGACTTTAATTTGAATAAAAGGACAACAAAGGAGTTTTATAATGGTATTTTTTTTTTCATTTTCCACAAATTATTTTCTTGAAACTTCCATTGATAATAATCTATGAATGATTCTGAATCACATTTTACACTTATGATTAATTAGTATAAGTACTTATATGTTACAAAATAATTGAAGTATTCGTGTATTATTAACATCACATAATTATTATATGAATATGAATATTATATAATGAATAAATTGCTGTTTTATCATTATTATATTACACTTTAGTGATGTTATTCTCTCAAAGTGATGTTATTCTGTCATAACATGTTATGTTGAAGAGATTTGTATTGGGGGATGAATAGCAAAACATTTAATACAAAACAACAATCGCTAAATACCGCGAAAAACAATTTTGTTATGATTCCTTGGCAGTTCCTTGAAGGGAAAGGATTACAGGAACTAAGCAAAATGTCGGCGTGTGGTTTCTGACAACTAAAACTACGATATGTTATGTATATTTTGCAAGCAATTTCATGTAAGCTTATCCAAAAATGTGGTGAAAATCAGAACTACCAACGTGATCTCACAAAATAACACTTTTGATCTTTGTGGTTTTTCTAATAAAGGCAGAGGCATGCATCCCATACAGACCCATGCGCCTAATAGGTAGGCAATATATGGTAAAAAGACATTTAAGCTTGATATCCAGATTTAAAATTCAAAATTTAAGTTCAATTAGAGCCATAGTTAGAATTTGAGTCAATTTCAAATGAGTTATTTTAAAGGAATGTGAGAAAATGTTTTTTCTGAAATGTATTTGCGTATACCCTATGCACGCGCCTGAAGGCGTTCATAGCTTCTAGAGAATTGTCTGAACTTTTTACATATAGGATTTGAAACACACAGTTTTAATTCCCTTTTTATTTATTTGTTCGCTCAAACGTTTTCGGCTAATAAGGCATCTTCAAGAGCATAATTTTTAGTATTGTTACTTGACTTATAGGTTGGTATGAGGCTGACCATCCATACTGTAAAAAATGGTTCACTTTGCCAATGTCACCCCTGTTTCAGGGAAGGTCGGCAAGAGTTGCAGGGCTTATGTCCATTTGAGAATTTGGTTTTTATATTGCAGGTCCACATGCGGCATGTGTGAGCGCGAAATTATACGTGTCTGCTTGTGGGAATGCATTTAATATAAATCTCAAATGATACATATCCTTGCAGCTTAGATTTAGATTTAGATTTACCTGCTCTTAAAGATGCTTTATTAAGCGAAAACGTTTGAGCGAAAAAATAAATTAAAAGTGAATTAAAACTGTGCGTTTTCGATTCTATTTCTAAAAATACAACGGACTTTCACTGTTTGAACCGAAACCCCCTCAAAAGTTGTCGGAACTTCTTTCCATGCATTACCTCTTTTAATTCATTCATATCTACCTCTACGGCGTAGAAGCTAGAGCGGAGACAATACGGACAAATGGCCAACTCAGAACATCGGAAATGAAAAATTCATAGAATGATCACAGGAAGAACATTGAGAGATCGTATTCGCAACGACCACGTAAACCAAAAGCCTGTGAAATAGAGGACATAGTGAGATGGAGCAGATCCAGGAGGCAATTATGGAGAGATCATGTCTAAATAGCGAATACTACGAAGGTATGAAAGACTCGCACGGTTTTTTTTTTAATTTGACATGCCAAGACAACGATGCGGCTCATTGGTAAGTATATGAAATAGATCATGACATCGCCCCCGATTGTAATAGTTGGGTACAAACAACCTGAAGCGCTCCAACAGGGTGGGACTGCCTAGTAAAGCATTGCAGAGCATTGTAGCAAATGTGGTTCCAATAGGACAACGTTCAGCTGGAAGATCTTCTAAAAGGTGGATAGATAGTTGGACGTTCTCATCCCAGGATCCACGATCCAATATTTAGTTTTTTCGGAAATAACAGATCGAAAAATAAGTTTACAAATATTTAACTCTCTTTTTAAAGTGTTGATGGCAAAGGATTATAAACATCACATTACTGCGTCTGTAAGCCTATTGGCTACGTATTTCCTCTAAGTGTAGCCAGAGCCTTTGTATAATTGCCTTCGCTTATTACTATCCCGACATACTTCTGGATGAATTGTTAACATTCACTTGAAATATCTCATCGAACCACCTTTACAATTAGGTAGGTACACTAATTTGATGAAAACATCATGTTATTGATCCTACCGTGCGGTTTATATGTTGTAGGATATACAAGACGGAAATTTATGACTAACTGTGTAATCGAAGTCTCTGTAATATAAAATAATGAGATGAAGTCGCTTTTGGCATGCCAGTAAAAAAAAAAAAAAAAACAAGAAATAGACTATTAAATTATAATTTTAAATTCCCTACCAAGCCCTTTTTAATAAACTAGTTTTCAATTTTATGCGGTTACTTTTTACAATAAAAAAAAACTTATTCAAAGTGAGTTTTACTTGGTGAAGAAGTGTGGAAAAACTGTCAAGCGAAACTTTAAAATTAAAATGGTGCATGAGACTCCTGCACTCGGAGTTTTAAACCAGTAAAAACTTTCACTCAGTGAGAAAGTCATTTGAGTGATAAAGAAAGAAAAATGTATGAAAAAATTACAGAGGTGCTATTTAGTTTTCAAGTCATTTTCTTGAAGTCAACAGTAAACTCCGTTCAATTATATACACTCTTGTATACCATTACGCACCCTAACTCACCCTTACACACCCTCTAAAAAAAGGTTTCTTTATTATTAATTTTGTATATCCTCACTTATACCTCCTCCTCTCGTCACAACAAGGGCAACTCGTAGAACGGCTCACATCCATCCCTTTGCAGTCGACATCAAAACTATGAGAACTTGGTGTTTTCACGACTCGTTCCTTTGCCAAACTGCCCGCTTATGGAATGTGTTACCGGTATCTGTGTTTCTACCCCAATTTAACCCTGCCCTATTCAAAATCAATATTAATCGCCACTTCCTTTCAGTGTCTCAAAACAAAGCAAACGCAACACACACCACAGCACTGCGCAGCCAACAGCCCTGCAACAGAGGATCAGGGCATTAACTGCCACATCACTAAAACCTCTGCGGCTCTACAACAAGTGTCATAGACCCCTAGAGTCTCTGAAATCTAATGAGTTTTCCGCACAGGGAAAAAAGTGGTGGATGCTTGATGCTGTCTCTCGGTCTTTAAAGAAAAATGTAAAATAAAAAAAATGTTATTTGGAACACTAGTTCGATCGATATCTCAGTTGGTAGAGCACTTGCATTCAATCCCGGTTCGATCCCTACAAAGGCTGTCAGAAATGGCTTGCCGTTGAAAATCCAAAATCATAACACTGGCAACGTTTACTCAGCCTCCAGAAGCACTGAGATCCTACCCCATCGTAAGCAGAGAAATCCTAACTCCAAAAGAAGTGATAGGCGTAAGCCCGGCCTTCTTACCTGTGAAAATATATAGGTTTATTCCCCTTCGGGAACAAAGCGACAAGAAGTTGCACAAGTAATTTTTAGATGACTTTTATACTGAACAAAAATTCGTACATGTTTTTAAAACTTGGGGTAGAAAGCACTAGAAAGGTACTTTGATAAGAATTAAATTTATGGAGGTGAAATTGGATTGTGTATTCATAGAGTGAGTAAAGTTTTAAATACAGAAAGTCTAGACGAACAATTAAGATCCCAATTAATCTTATTTTGTATCTGCGTTGTTGTTTATTGCTTCTCGAAAGTGGCTACAAGTAAGATAAGGAGAATACTTCATTATTTAATCCATTGAAATCGAGTGAAACTAAACAAGGGTATAAAAGTGCAATGGTCAATTTATACTGTTTGAAAAAATATGTACAATATTTTCAAATGCTTTGGCTACAATGTTTTGGTTGCTCTATAGTTACGGTCTTTTCACGCGGTCCGGATCCGGTCGCGAAATGTATGGGATTGCCGGACAAACCCTGCCGGATCGTATAAAGATCCGGCGCGGCGCCGGACCGGACCGTGTACAGGACGCGTAGTTCTACACATTTTTGTTAACAGTTTCCACTATATTACGGAGATCCTTAACGAATAAGTTCGTATGAAGCTGACAACCCATCCTCTAATAATTGGTTCATCCTAGTCGATGCCACTCCTTTTGCAGGAGAAGGCAGTAGTTATATGTAGGGCTTATGTTAATTTGAGGCAGGCCTTTTCTTTTGTAAATCCGCAATATTCAGCATGTGTAAGCTCAAACTTCCGTGTTCAATAGAGGACATGCATGTCAAATGTTAATACGTACCTACCTACGAATATATCTTTGCAACTTTAATAAAATATATTTTTGGAAAAGTGAACAATTTTTTTACAGCAAGAGTATTCACCAGGGGCGTGCATCACATACAGGCACATGCGCTTAGGAAATATAGGAAAAACCATTTAAGCTTGATATTCAGATTTAAAATTCAAAATTTAAGTTCGATTGGAGCCATCGTTAGCTAGCCAATTTCAAATTAGTAATTTTAAAGGGATGGGAGAAAATATTTATTCTGAAATGTATTCGCTTATACCCATGCGCGCGCCAGTGAATTTATTAATGTAGGAAATAACAATTAGGGGAAGAAACAAGAGACACAAAATATGAATGAAAAATTCTAAGCTTTGTCAGTGCAATTTATCATTCAAATATCAAGGAAGTTTTTGTTTGCTTTGTGCATAAACACTTACATACTTTATACATAAATACAATAGCAAAGCTAGAAATATGTTTGTAAGTGTAGGGTTCATCTTGCCTTATTAGTATGGCGGCCTTACCCCGAGTATTCCTCCCTTCCAGCCTTTGGTAAGAGCGCCAGAAGGCCTTTCTGACAATAGGGGTTGATAAATGATGGAATAGATACAAATTGAAATATTATATAGGTACCTCCGTATTATTCTTATTTCGCTACACCGAACAATGGATTTTTTGTTAAAGAGACAGTTGTGCCCAACCACCTGAAGTTAAACATTTTTAAACGTGTTTTATTTCAATTTTTTTCAAATTTATCAAATCATACAATTTTGATAGTTTATTGATGAAATTAAGATTAAAAATTTGTTCAAAGAATGGGATAGGTTAGCCTAAAACTTATTCCAGACAAAACTTTAACATTTAATTCAATTTATAAAAAAAAAAAGGTATTTGTTTTTTGTATTCATCCTGATTGGTTTGAAGCAATGCAAATCCATATTTCTCGCTATTCCTCCCGATCCAAGGCAATACTTTTGAGCTCCTCATAGTAGGAACACCACATATCAAGATTGATTCATTTTCCTGGTTCATGATATGCCACATGGGTCTTTTTAATCTAATCTAATCTTAGTGCAAAGATATGTAACATTGAGGATTCATATAACATGCATTCTCACAATCAGACACGTATAAGTTTACGCTTGCACATGCCGCATGTTAAAATACAACATAAAAACCCAATTCTCAAATGAACATACATCCTGCAACTCTTGCTGACCTCCCTGAAACAGGGGTGACATTGGCAAGGTGAACCGTTTTCTACAGCGTTGGTGGTCAACCGCATACCAACCTAATGTGGTAGTTTTCCACTGCTATCCACATTCCATCCGTTGACCAAGAAGGTTCTTCTGCCGTTTGAGATAATTTACTTTTATTTGTCTGTTGTGTCTGGAGGTGTGTATAGAGAGCTCTTGAGGTGTGTTCACACAAAAACAGCGCTCACAGAATAATAATAATAATTTGTATCGTGAACAAAAGTTGGCCATCCATGTCTTAAATAATGTAAGCATTTAATGCATTGTTAGCAGTCGCCTTTTGACGCAGCATTTCCATAGGGTTAATCCTTACCCCAAGGTCTCACAGCGGTATTCATAAGCGATGCTATGGTAGGCACTTCACAATGCTAAGCATGATTTCCAAGCACCTAATACTGTATCTGTTACTGTAACTCTGTCGTAATATGCCACAGGTGAGAGTGGAGGAGAATCCTGAATTCAGCCAAGGCCCACCCATGGCTGTCTAGCTCTTGATGATGTTTGGTTGATTGAAATGCTGATAATCTTACGCTAAAAATCTATGCACATATTGTAACTTTTCTTAATTAAGATCGGTCCGTAGTCTAGTGCTTAACACTTTTGACTAGTAAATGGAAGGTTGTGGGTTCGAATCCCGGCGGAGCACAAAATATACCATTTATATTTTCAAATATGCTTTTCGCTGGGTGAAAAATTCATATACTTTACCACAGAACGGTCACCAAAGACCATCCAGACTAATAACAAATGGGTCTTGAATAAGAGTTTTAGGCTTACACGGCCGGCTGATGATGCTGGAGTGATGTTGCCGTGGTCTATGGGAGCTGGAGCTTCCGGACGTTTCGCCAATGTCTACGATGGGCTTCTTGAGCGTGAAGTATGATGATGAAGATGATCTTGATGAAAACTGTATAGTTTTCAGCAGTTTTTTCACAGTTTTCATCAAGATCATCTTCATCATCATACTTCACGCTGCAGAAGCCCATCGTAGACATGGGCGGAAGGTCCGGAAGCTCCAGCTCTCATAGACCACGGCAACAGATACCGGAAAACATCACTCGAGCAACTGAGTCTTGCTTGAGAATTGGCGCTTTCTACCGCGACGACCAAGTTCGTAAAGGGCTCTTGAGGTGTGATTCACACAAAAACAGCGCACACCAAATAAATCATCCTAATAAGGCCCACCAAAGGCTATCGAGTTCTTGATGATGTTTGGTTGGTTTAATTGCTGGTGATCTAACGCTAAAAATCTACGCACAGTATTATAGCTTCTCACAGCATTGCAAGTTCTCACAGCTTTCTTTATGAATAAGGGGTTGTTAGAATACAATACAGGGGTGGCAAGGGGTAATGTTTTTCGAATTTTAATGTGAAATTGTATAGTTGAACCTACCCCATGCCCGTATGTTGCTCTCTAAGCGCAGGCATGCCATTAGTAATTTACAAACAGTCCCCGACATATGGGCGATTAAATCTCTCACTACGCACCCGGAATCTCATTACGGTTATGGCTTATTTATTTAGTAAATTGACTTGATTATTGAGCTACGAATTATTAATAATGAATGAAATATCATTCAATTAAAGACACAGAAGACTTGTTTACTTAGTGTCCTCTTGAAATTTTTTTTTTTAATTTTATAAGTCCTCATAGAAATATTATGTGTTCTGAGAGATGTCTGGAGTCCATATTATGAGAGAAACAATCACTTTTCCCCTTTTATGTGGTTTTTTAGTCTATTCCTGGGTCTTTCATTTGCACTTTTTTACACTTTAGGCACTTTCTACTCTATGGTCGCTTTTTCCCCATTTCCTGTTCCCTATTTCCAGTTTCCCCATAACCCGGTCGCAATTTTTCATAAAGCGTCATTTTCCCCTTGTGGTCACATGTCAGTTGATTTTACCTTCGAAAATTTGAGTGAATTGACAATATTCCTGGGCAAAAACATTTAAAAGAGTGTTATTTTACCATCTTGTGTCCTTGTGAACAATTAAAAACTAAAACAGGTGATATTGTGGTGGTTAAAAGTTCGCATACGTATTTTTGTTGGTTATGCCACGCTGTCATATTTACGAAAAACGTTTTTCGTTATTTTAACGGAGTTTTTACTTTATATAACATCAAAATCAATGTTATGAGTTGTGATAACAATAAAGGGCAACCTCTCGACGAAATCTCACAGGATTCAGGTGATGCGTCACTAAAACGCGGATACGACACTTCGGAATCAGGTTCACCGCCGCGGCGTCAGAAACAGCTGAGGGTTGTCTTGGACCCAAGGATAGATTATCTGGTTTCCCACATCGTGATGCTGACGAACGCAGTTTTCGGTGACTGGCCCGCCAGTTCTATGGGAAATCTTGTTGAATCGGCGGCAGGAAACTCTTCCAGCAACTTCCTCTAACAACCTTCGGGACTGGAAGAGAATGAGGAGGCCCAGGAAGAGCTACTGCTGAGCTTCCAGGAAGCCGCCACAACGGTGGAAGAACCAGCTCACCCCAAGGCCAAGAGCAACAGGGTCGAAGCGCTCCAAAGGCTCCAGCACTCCGACAGTGAAAACTGGGCCGGAGTAAGGTACGCCGAGGTACAGAAAAAGTGCCTGGCAGAACCGGCGTTCGTTGACCTGGCAGTGAACGATGAACTTCGCCAGTGCGACGTAAGCTCCCCTATTCAGGCGAGCGGTCGTTTGCAGCCAGGTCCCACGCCCTCCTCATCCAGAAGAGGAGTTCCAGTCTGGGCTTCAGACCTTGGTCAACTGGGGAGCCCGGAGCGACACGACCTTGGCGAGGAAAGCCCTTTTCGAAAAGGTCAAAACGCTGTTCGCTCTGGACTCGCCATACCAGAAAGTCTCGGAAGACATCCTCCAGACGGTATGGGGGAGGCGGACAGAGGCCCTCCAGTTCCGCAGGAAAGCTGTGCTAGGGCATGTTAAGGAAGAGCATGTGAGAGGGGTTAAACAAATTCCCGCCGAGTACCGAACACTTGTTTGGCAAAGACAGTCTCACGTCTTTTTTCTCTAGAGTGGGGACCACCGACAAACTGTCAGTGAAGACCCAGTGCCCTCAACCCAGCACCTCATCGAAACCGCACGTTCCACTACAGAAAAGGAATCAGTTTTTTAGAGGGCAGCAACGACCCACTGCGGAAAGCAATCGAGGCCTTAGAGACGCTCCAAATTTCTCTTCAAGAGGAAAAAGGGCAGGGAATAACACACGGTCAGGAAATCTCAAAGGAGACAGAAGGAGGCATCCACGAAAATGACAAGAAACCATTTCGCAGAGGATGCTTGAAGTCCTCCCTACAGGTTTGGACGTTACTCGGAGCACCAAACCACATCCTGAAGATGATAATCGGAGTAAGAATACCTTTCATCTCAATTCCCCCTCTGATATTACCACACAAAAAGACCTTAATGCTATACCAGACGAGTCCTTCACCCGAAATGGACTCTCAAATAAAGGAAATGACCGAATTCGGCGTTATAGAGGCCGCGGAGTCATCTCCCAGCTTCTTATCAAAAATGTTCCTAACACCCAAATCGGACCGTTCCTCGAGAATGATTTTCAACCTGAAATCGTTAAACTTCTTCCTGGACCCGGTTCCGTTCAAACTCATAGCCACTACAAAGTGCCAGAGTTTCTGCAGCCAAACAATTGGTTGTCGAAAATAGACCTATCGCAAGCCTTCTTTCATCTCCCAAGTGCACAGAAACATTGGAGATTTTTGCGACTGGTCTATCGAGGAGAATTACTTCAGATGACAAGTCTGCCCTTTGGCCTTTCATCTGCCCCCAGAATGTTTGCAACCCTTACAAATTGGGTAGCCCAACTACTGAGGCGACGAGGTATTCGGACAATCGTTTATCTCGACGACTTCCTCCTTGCGAGCCAATCCAAGGACGATCTTTGTCGGCAATCGCATCTAGCAGTAGATATCCTACAATCTCTGGGGTGGTATGTAAATCTCCAGAAGTCAGTGCTCTTCCCCACTCAACAATTAGAGTACTTGGGAATCGTTTGGGACACGCACAACAATTGCAAATTCCTTTCTTACCGGAAGCAAGAGGCATTGTGCCACTCACTTCGAGCAATACTGACTTCTCGAAAATGGTCCTTAAAACTGGCGGAAAGTCTCCCAGGAAGACTAAACTTTGCCAGCTTCATGGTCGCCTCCACTGCAGACAATTGCAGATAGCGAGCAGGCCACTGAAGCACCTGTCACCAAGTAGGTCTTTCTTACCGGAAGCAAGAGGCATTGTGCCACTCACTTCGAGCAATACTGACTTCTCGAAAATGGTCCTTAAAACTGGCGGAAAGTCTCCTAGGAAGACTAAACTTTGCCAGCTTCATGGTCGCCTCCACTGCAGACAATTGCAGATAGCGAGCAGGCCACTGAAGCACCTGTCACCAAGTAGGTCTTTCTTACCGGAAGCAAGAGGCATTGTGCCACTCACTTCGAGCAATACTGACTTCTCGAAAATGGTCCTTAAAACTGGCGGAAAGTCTCCTAGGAAGACTAAACTTTGCCAGCTTCATGGTCGCCTCCACTGCAGACAATTGCAGATAGCGAGCAAGCCACTGAAGCACCTGTCACCAAGAGGGCCCATACAAATGACCGAGGACAGCTTACAAGAAATAGAGTGGTGGATAGGGAATGCGAACGAATCAAGTTCCATCCACAGGGAAACCTTCGGACATTTCTTGACAACAGATGCGTCAGACTTAGCTTGGGGAGCAACTCTGGACGACTTGATGCTGTCAGGACAGTGGACCGTTCAACAAAAGAAGTAGCACTCCAACCGAAAAGAGTTGTTCGCTGTTTTTGCAACCCTGCAACGCACAGCGTACGACCTTTCCGGCTCCGAAATTCTGGTACAATCAGACAACACGACAGTAGTCGCCTACATCCGCAAGGAAGGGGGCACCAGATCCAAAACACTCCTAAATCTTACTCGAGATCTGTTGACTCTGGCAGACCAATGGGAAATCTCGCTAACAGCGCAGTACCTACCGGGAAGATACGGAGACGCGGATCACCTATCAAGAGGAAGATCCCCTCCAGAGTGGCATCTCTTACCAACAGCAACGAAGGCCATTTTCAATCATTTCGGAGTACCAGATATAGACCTGTTCGCATCCACCATGGCACACATGAGTTCAACTTACGTGTCCAGAGACTCCACAGACTCATGCGCAATCTTTCAAAACGCCTTCAGTCGGCACTGGCTCTACAATGTGGGTCGGATATTTCCTCCGCCAAACCTTATACCGAGGATCCTGAGGCACCTAAACGGGGCGACCGGAACTTACCTACTCGTGGTCCCGAGGTGGCAGAGGGTCTTCTGGCGTCCAGACTTAATTCGTCGATCACTCGTACCTCCGATGCAAATACCGAACCTGGTGTCAGTACTAATCAACACATCAACAGGCAATCCACCACCCAGGATTCAGGATCTGGAAATGGAAGTGTGGAAAATTGGGACTGGGGACAGTATCTTAAATTCCTGGAACGCGGAAGAGAAAAGACTGTTCCTGTCAGGATGGCGAGCTTCCCCACTCAACACATATAAACCTGCTTGGCAAAGATGGTGCCGCTGGATACTGGCGAATAATACCCATCCCAACACACCATCTCCTAATCAATTGGCAAGGTATCTAGCGCAACTGTTCATTAACGAAAAACTATCATACAGGACTATGCTGGTACACAAGTCAGCCATCGTAACCTTCTGCAACGCAATGATGGAAAATAATCTCAGCTCAGTTTCCTAGTGAAATTAAATTTAAAAGCATTAAAAGCACTAGCAATGGTAAAGATCAACCCTCCTAAGTCCCCTGTGTGGAATCGGCAGATAGTGAGAGACTGGCTAGTCAGGAACACTCCTCGATCAGATTCTCTCTATGAAGTTGCGTGTAGAACGGCAATCTTACTTCTGTTATCTTCAGGAAGAAGAGTACACGATCTGACCTTGCTAAATATCACAGAAGGAAACATTCTCGACGAAGGCACATCAATTGTGTTAATTCCATTCTTTAGATCAAAAACAGATACCCTCAAACACCGACAATCTAATCGGAGACTTCTGGAATCCAAGGAACACAACGTCAACCCAGTCTTCTGGATAAGGAAGCTGATTGAACTATCACGCGAAAGGAGATCAGGACAAAATCTTTATAACCTGTTCATCAGCACCCGAGTACAAGTGAAGGCAGCTGCAAGAACAATCATAGGAGGATGGGTAAAGAACACGCTAAAATCAGCAGGAGTAGAGGCCACTCCCGGCAGCACACGTTCAGCGGTCGCATCACTTAATCCAATAGATAACATACTGGAAAGAGGCAACTGGAAAAAGGAAAACACTTTCAGAAAATACTATCAGAAAGAGATGTTGAAACATACAGCTACAGAAGATCTTTCCCTATTTCAACCAGTTAATATCAAATAAAGACGTCCCCGGTCACCAGGAGATAATAGACAGATCTCTCATAATATGGACTCCAGACTCTCTCAGAACACATAATAGGGGAGTTTTACCTACCATTAAAACTCTTATTATGTTTCTATAGATGTCTGGAGTCCAGGTAACCCCTACCTGGTGTATTATGAGCTTTATGAAAAATTGCGACCGGGTTATGGGGAAACTGGAAATAGGGAACAGGAAATGGGGAAAAAGCGACCATAGAGTAGAAAGTGCCTAAAGTGTAAAAAAGTGCAAATGAAAGACCCAGGAATAGACTAAAAAACCACATAAAAGGGGAAAAGTGATTGTTTCTCTCATAATATGGACTCCAGACATCTATAGAAACATAATAAGAGTTTTAATGGTAGGTAAAACTCCCCTATTATGCATTTAAGGACATAGGACTTTTTAAGACTTACAATTTTACTTGGAAGAATGTAAAGATTAATGCAATTCACAAATTTATTTAGGCCTCACAAATACAAGATTAGGCGCACGCAAACGAATTGATAATTTCAGTATACGATTTCAATTCATTTCCGCAGTGATTTTTTTTTTAAATTAATTTTTTTTTTTTTATTATTCACAACACAGCTTTATTTTTACATTTTTGAGTTGAATTGCCTAAGCGCTATCGGACTTTATTCGTCCAGTTAGCTTCTGAAGATGGACGAATAAAGTCCGATAACGATTTTTAAATTAATTATCAAAAAACAACCAAATATATCTGTAAACTAAAAGTCTAGGTAAGTGAATGTCCAATAGAAAATTGTAAATTGAACCAAACGGCAGATAAGTCGGTAGAACGCTAGCGTTCAAAGCCTCAGGGCTTGGGTTCAATCCCACCAAGGGTCTCAGAAATTATTTCCCGTTTCGGTGTTTCTTTCAAGCTCAAAATAAAATACCGGCAAGATTTACTCAGCCATCACAATAAATGAGTAAATGAGAAATGAGTACTTCACAAGGAATGGAAGCTCCCACTTCAACTGATTTTTTTTTTTTTTTTTTTTTTAAGAAAGCCTATGCGGGAGACTCCCTAGATTCGAGAGACTCTAAGGGTCTATGACACTTGTTATAGTGCCGCAGAGGTGTTGGTGATGTGGCAGATGTCCTTGTCCTGTTGCAGGGCCGTTAGCTGCGCAGTGCTGTCGTGTGTGTTGCGTTGCGTTGTGTTTTGAGACACTGAGAGGAAATGGCAATTGATATATTGGATTTGAAAAGGGTAAGGTTAAATTGGGATAAAACCACAGATACCGGTAACTCTTATCCATAAGCGGGCAGTTTGGCAAAGGAATGAGTCTTGAAAACACCAAGTTCTCATAGTTTTGATATCGACTTCAAATGGTTGGATGTGAGCCGTTCTACGAGTTGCCCTTGTTGTGACGAGAGGAGGGGGTATAAGTGAGGATATTTCATCAGAGCAGACGCCGTTGTAGTACCTATAGAAGAGACTGATCATTCCAACTTTCCTTCTGTGCTCAAGAGAATGTAGGTTGGCTGTGAGAATGGGATCATCAATCAGCTTCACCGCTCTTCTTTGCACAGAATCTAGTTGGTCACACAGCCTCTTTGGTATACCGGACCAGAGATGGCTGTTATACTCTATAATTGGACGGATTTGGGATTTATATAGAGTCAGCAGTTGAGCTGAAGTAAAAAATAGTTGCTGTTGCTAATAGCTGAAGTAAAAAATAGCAAAAAATAGTTGGCATAAAGCCCCCTTACCTGTAAAAATAAATCGGCTGGACTCGACACATGCGACCCGTTCGAGGGGAAAGCGGCTAGAGGCTACACTTTATATGAAGCTGAGTTGCGTTTTATATTATTTGTCGTGTTGATGAACATAAAGTTGTTTTCGATAAACTCACACAATTTGTAAATTGAATACACGTGATACGGGTGTTGAAAGTTAGCGCACTACTGCACCCTTCCGTCATATCAGATTGATATTCAATTGAGTAAACTACAAAGCAATAAAATGTTAAGTGATATGAGGGTGGGCCGATTCAATAACAAAATTATATTGTTTTAATGCTTTCGAAGCAAACTATATTACACAAAGTACTTAGGTATTTAACGGAAAAAAACGTTTTTATAATTTAATGAAACGTTCTTTGAATAAAAAGGTTGGTATGAGGTTGACCATTCATACTGTAAAAAAAGGTTCGCTTTGATAATGCCACCCCGGTTTCATGGTAAGGCGGCAGGAGTTGCAAGGTTTATGTTCATATAAGGTTTGGTTTGTTTTGTATAAACACATGCAGAATGTGTAAGGGCGAACTTACATGTGCCTGTTTGTGGGCATGCATTAAATATGAGCATTGAATATTAAGATATCTTTCCAACTAAGATTCTATATATAAGTGTAACTAAAGCTCTGTTGTCATCCGATTAGAGGTGGCTAGAGCCTCTGCAGAGTTGCCTCAATTTCTTCCTTTCCTTGCATATATCTATCAATTCATTCATATCCATCATCTTTTTCATACAATTCCTTCCCTTAAATTCACTCTGTTCCATAATATTAGGAATGTGATCAAGCCGTACTTTTCTCGGTCTTCCTTTTCCTTTGTTTATTGGAGTCCGCACAAATCGCATTTAAAAAACTTTTTTGCATCACATGGACGTGTTGCTAACGTGTTCATATTGAATCCTAAGGATCTTAATAACATAGACGTGACGTTTACACGCCGAGATAAATTCAAATTGTAAACAAACACGTACATAAAAAACAACGCTCCTACTCCATTAGATAAAAAAAATGTCCGTACAGAGTGGTGTTTCCATTCCTAGAGACGAAAGAAGAAAGAGTGCAACACAATAAAATAGCTTGTAATTCGATGTCGATCACCATTGCGAGTGGCATGCATTTAAGTTGTCGTTGGTTTAATGGTCCGGAATTGTTTCCTGGTCGGGAATTGTTTCCGGGTCGGGTGCACTAAAAATTGTCGTCCCCCAGCGAGTGGCGACAATTGTCTTATTGTCCCCACAACCCTTAAAGTGCTACGATTCTATTTACAAGTAATGTACTTATCCAAGTGAAATGCCTACATTCTATAGCAGATTACTAAACATTCCACATTTTTGCTTGATATAAGTACATAGTTTTCGTATTTCTATCTATTATCCACGTTGCAAGGATATTGTTACGAATTCTGATTGTGTGTCTGTGTGTTTTCCTTGTGATTGTTATCTGTTGGTGTTTTTTACTTGTGTCGAGTGTGTCTCTAGATGCAGAGGTTTGGATAATTGTACTGTTGTTTTCTCGAATGTTCTGGCAAAGTCGCGAATGTTCCAGTCCGCAATGTTTCGAGAACCGTCCTTGTGTCATACTATATAAAGGGCTAATTAATGCCGTCTGTAGCGAAGTTGAGACGTTGAGCTGAACAGTTAAAATGACACATTGTAATCGAAACAACTGTGAACGGAATCTTATAATAAATTGTATTAATTAAATTAACCGAAGTTTTTAATAAATTGAACCAGTAAATTATAACAATATTTAAATTCGTACTAAGTAATAACTACTTATGATTCACATTTGCCGACTTTCCCTGACACAGGGGTGACATTGGCAAAGTGAACCATTTTTTTACAGTATGGGTGGTCAGCCTCATACCAATCTATAAGTCAAAGAATAAGGATAAAGAACCTATAAGAAGGAATGCATGATTGAAATGAATGGATCTACCGGGGTTGAATTTTGACCTGAATGAAAGTCTTTCATTATTTTTGAGTCCTGCAGTTTTCAAAGGATATAATATCAGAAAGTGGGTTGTGGATAAGGAGATCATTCAAGGTGTACTAAATGACTGATTGAATGCAGATTTTCAATTTTATTTGGATTGAAGCAAATTATGTTAAATGAAAAATTATTACTTGTGTCTAATGAGCTTCTGAACTTTGTTACTTATAAACTGAATTATTCATATTAATTAAATAACACACAGTTTTAATTCACTTTTATTTTATTTAAATTATGTCTAACGTTTTCGCCTAAAAAGGCATCCTCAGGACAATGACAATCAAAAATTAAAATTCTCTTCTTCTTCTTATCCTTTCAACATTAAATAGACAATATAATACTTAGGTATAAATGTAAAATCCAAAAAAAAAAAAAAAAAAAAAAAAAAAAAAAAAAAAAAAAAAAAAAAAAAAAAAAAAAAACAAAACAAAACAAATATAAATGTTTAACCAAATCGTAAATTGTATAATAAAATTGTAAAATGTTAGGTATAAATTAAAGTCAAATTAATAAAATAAATATACATGTTTAACCAATATTGTAAACTGTATAGTAAAATTGTAAAATGTATAGTAAATTTGTAAGATGTTAGGTATAAATTTACAGTCAAATTAAATAAAAAAACACAAATATAGTTGTCATTTAAAATTGTAAAGTCCATAATAAAATTGTAAATTGTATAATCAATTATAAAATTCTAAATAAAAATTGTCAGATGTATAAATTAACCTATAAATTGTATAATCCAAATTGCAAAAAAATTATAATATAAATTGTTTAATGCATATATAAAATAAAAATAAAAAGCACAATAAGAGTCAATTTTTTTTTTTTTAAAAAAACAATAAATTATTAAAGTTAATTATTACTGTAACAATGGAGAGACATATGGAATCTGAACATTTATCAAGTTTGCATTCTTATTTTTATGGATTTCCAATGCTTCCAATGCCAAAAGTCTACTCACACTACACTCCGAATGCATTATCTCTACACTAGTAATGTCAAACGTATGACCTTCACCAATGCAATGATCTGCCATCTCAGAGTGCGCGGATAGACCCCTGAACGCTCTGGAATGCTCTTTAATTCTTGTTTGTATAGATCTCCCTGTCTCTCCAATATATACAGCATCACACTGATTACAATTAATTTTATATACCCCCCCCAATTCAAGTCTATCAATTTTGTCTTTATTGTTAAATAATAATTTACGTAAATTAAAGTTTGTATAGAAGGCCAAATTAAAATTATTTCTTAATATTCTCTGAATTTTATACGACAAATTATTATTAACAAATAGGCATTTTCGCCAGGAATCATTGTTGTTTTTAGTTATGATAGGATATATAAATTGTTTATAAAGGTCCTGGCGATCATATTTGTTAATAATTTGTGTAACTATATTTTCTTTATAACCATTATTAACAGCAATATCCATAATACAATTATATTCCTTATCATACTCATCTTTATCTAAAGGTAGCACTTTCATTCTATGTATCATAGAATGAAAGGCTGACATTTTTTGTGAGAATGGATGATTAGATGATGCATGAATTACTGTGTCTGTATACGTAGGCTTCCTGAATATACCAAATTTAAACTTCTGATCTATGATTTGAATACTAATATCTAAAAAGTTTAAAATACCCCCCTGTTCAATTTCTAAAGTGAATTGTAAAGATTTATTAAAAGAATTCATGAAATTCAAAAATAGATCTAACTGTCTTTTGGAACCGGTCCAAATGCAAAAAATATCGTCCACATATCTATAATAACAAAAAACAAATTTTAATAGTTGATGATTTGAAGAAAATAACTTATTTTCAAAAGAATCCATATAAATATTACTTAAAAGAGGCGATAATTGATTACCCATAGGTAATGAATTTAAAATTTTATAAAATTTATCATTAAACATAAAATAATTTTGATTCATGCAAAGTCTCAGCAAATCCATAATTTGTTTCTTCTTTAAAGAATCAATACACTTATCATCCAATTTATGTTCCACAATATCAACCACTTCCGAAACAGGTACATTTGTAAATAAATTTTTAACATCAAACGAAACTAGAAGTGGTTTTTTAGGTGGTATAACATTTATTAAATTAGTTGTTAATTCTAGAGAATTGTTTATACTATATTTTGACTTAAATATATAAAGATGAATTAAATATGAATAAATAAGAATGAATTATTCATTCTTATTTATTTTTTTACTAAATACGTTTATTGTATTACTGATTTTTCTCTACTTTCTTTTTGTTTCATTTTATTATTGTTTTTGTTTTTTTCTTTCCTTCATCAAAAATTTCAACTTTTTCTAAAAATGAACTGGACTTTGTCTCTTTTTCTATAAAAGTTTTTGTTTTTCCTTTGTTCTGTATAGATGGTAATTAAATTTTTCAACTTTTGCTTTTACTTTATCATATTTGTATACCCACGCACAGGCTATGCCTATGTGGGTTTCTCTTTAAAGTTTTTTTTTTGAAAATGTGTATAATTATCTGTATTGATGAAGAGGAATATTAATAAATAAAAAAAAAAAATAATGGAAACTTTCATTCATGCATATGTCATGCAGGAGTGATGGTCTGTAGGGGACAATAAAGGATCTACGATGCACATGTGTCTCTGATCACCAACTGAAGAAGTGAGGCTGCGATAAGACCACAAGCTAAATATTTAAAGTAAAATTTTGTAAATTACATTTGACTTTGAGTTATTACATGGTAAAAACATTTAAAGAAAACCTCAAAGCACTTATAGAAAAAAATAATGTAGATAAGGTTTTTTTTTTAAATAAACTCGTAAAAATAAAACTTGATTCGATTTTCAATAGAGAAGGAAGTTTTATATTTTTATTGATTAAACACAATAAAATAATCAAACGTCTTAGGCCAGTACCCTTAGTACGAGTTGCAAAACTTGAGTAATGTAAAGTTTACGGCAATTATGAAAGAGTGATTTCCCCCAAAATCTGCCGTTTTTGTTTGTTTAAACTTGATTTTCTTCATCACTGTAACTCTTTTGCTAAGACCATAAAGTGTAAGAAACAAAAACGGCAGATTTTGGGAGAAATCACTCTTTAATTTTTTCCGTAAGCTTTACTTTTCTCAAGTTTTGCAACTCGTACTAAGGGTACTGGTATTTTCAACGTTAGCTTATTTGACTTAATTAAAACTGATTAAAAAAAACTGCCCACACGCTTGGCATAAGTGCTTCCTTTTAATTATTATAAAATCACAATGTCAACATTGAAAATACAGGACCTTAATTTATTTCAGATTATATTAGAATAAACTGCAGGATTGTGACCGGTCTGCAGCTGTTTTCATTTTAAATGTTTCACTATCGTGTAAGCAGCTGTATTCATTAGAGCTTTTCTACTACTCTAGTGTAAGCACCAGTGACTCAAGTATAAACTTAACGTCTAAACTCAACATTAGCGTATACCCTAAAATATATGCAAGCTAAAACAGCGCCTCTAGATAACGTTTTAGTTTCCATAACATTTAGGTTAAACGCAATGGGAAATGTTAAGCGTTTTTACTGCAAGCTGTGTCCTTACAACTAAGTTGTAGTAAGTGCTTAGTAGTTTAGTCATCTCTATTAGTGAACGATACATTTGGGTCAGCATGTATTTCAGTACTCCGAGTATAAAACATACCTCTATTGCGTAAATCGATAAATGTATGAAAACTAAATCAATATCTAGGAGTGCTGTCGTAAATTCCATATATTTTCAATGAAAGTAATCGAGGTGAGTTCACGCATGTTTTATACTTGAATACAGGAGTTCAATAATGTAAAAAGACTAAAAAAATCCATCAATAGGAAATGCCTTAGTAAGTATATACATATAATACTAAAGTATGAATATGGTTTGAACATTATATAAAAGCATTTGATTCGTAGCTGAACGACGGATCAACATTTTTGTATGTTGATTTTGTTGATTTTCTTTATCATTATCAGAAAACTAATAAATGGAAAAGAATATTTTTTTAAATCTTTATTACTGCGTTTTTTATAATTTTCTTTATATAACTTTTGAAAAATCTATTTCTAAAGGGTGTTTATTTCAAACACAAAATAAAAATACAGGCACTATAAGGCCAGCCCCCTCAACTGTGAAAATAAACACGTTCCATAGGCCAGATACAACCCCTTCGGTGATAACGAGGAAAGGAGTTGTTCTATACGTACAGTTTAGTAGCGTCGTTACGTTGCAACGCCCAGAATATAGGCAAATCAGTGCAGTATTTTAACATGATGTCAAAAATCCTAAATAATAGATTTTCTTTGAACAAATATCAGCTTATTCATAAGAAGGTTTTAATTTCTAAACCAGTATAAAGTCGGTTTTCCCATACTAACAGCTGGGTTAACTTTGGTTTTGGGTTCAACCAATCTAATGAATAAGGCCGTTAGAACCTGTCATTTAAAAGTCTATAAATAATTCGCTCTTCAATCGCCTTACCTGTGAAAATAAACAGTTTCCACAGGCCACATGCGACCTCTTCGGAGTGAACGCGGTAAGAAGTTGCACTGTTTGTGTAGCTTCGTTCCGTAACTTTTAAAATATGCAAGTTTATTAGTTGTAAGTAAATCAATCATTTTGTCAGTAACTGTAACAATACATGATTTATTAGAATCGTCCAAACAAACTAAGGTAGTCTTAAAGCGTCATTACGCAAGTCCGGACTAACGAGACGCTACATAAATCAATCGCTCCTATTCCGGCCGGCATACGCTACAATACTTGAGCATTGTCTTAAGTGCTCAGACTCATTTGTCGTAGTCGACTTACCGGCAAGTCCGTTTCAAATTACCTATACACAAAGCTACAACTTGTATTTAGCAGTGGCGAAGGGTGCAATTTTTTTTCAAAGGGTCGCTAAAATAATCTATAATCTAGGTTGCACAGTTACATTAAAATAAAAGGCTCATTATTAACATTTGAGGTTCATTTGTACCTCATAATGCAGACCCGGTTTCAAGGAAAGGCGGTAGGATTTGCTAAAGAAAAAAAAAGAAAAAAAAAAGTGTAGGTACATTCATTTTAAGCTTCGTTTATTTTGTAAAAACACGTTATGCAGCAAGTGTAAGCGCGAGCTTATACGTGCCTTCTTGTGGGCATAAACTAGATATGAGCTTTAAATGCCAATGTATCTTTGCAGCTTAGATTAAAGATTATACAAGGCTCAAATTAAATGTATGCAAGCAGACACTTAGATGTTCACGCTTACACATAGTGCATGTGTACTTACAAAATAAACGAAACGTCACATGAATATATAAACCTTAAAACTCCTGCCAGGTCGCTTTGAAACCGAGGTGGCATTAGCAAGATACAACAAGCAATAATAAACTTTATTAATATTTGTAAGGGTTTGGTGGTTTACACAGTGAAAGTCCATTGTATATTAATCAAATTAACAAAGTTCCAATTCACTTTTTACAATTCTATTTCTGTCTAGCACTTTCGCCTACAAGGCATCATCAGGACAATCAAATTTGTCCTGTTTATCAAGATTGTCCTGATGATGCCTTGTAGGCGAAAGTGCTAGACAGAAATAAAACTGTAAAAAGTGAATTGGAACTTTACTAATTTGATTAATATAAACGGGGTTCCCTTCTGAAAAATCTCAGCCTTCGCCACTGCTAGTTGGTTAACCCTTATAGGTATAACTTGTAGCTAGTTTAGCTATTCATGTACAACTTGCAGTTATAGGTAAAATTTGAAGTAAGTTACCTGTATAATGTAGGTTAAACATGTAGTTAGTTAGCTATTTAGATATAGCTCGAAGCTAGTTGCAGCTTATTGTTTGCCTTCAAGCACTTAAAGGTTCGATATTCGAATGGGTTTTGTAAACGTTCGAATTCGCCTTCCAATATATTCGAACATTGTGAAAATGCATAATTTTCATTGAAAGCATGCTACTTCCGAGTTGTCAATGATGCTATCATTCATTGAAGTTGGTACCTACTAATATGCTTTCGTACTTTTTTCAAATTTTCGTAGATCAATTTTTATTTTCAAGAATTTGTGATATATCTATTAAAATAAAACCAACTTGAAGAATAAAGATTAAAAAAAACACACACAATGTGATTGATAACATTGAACAGTGATATTGATAATATTAAAGACTTCTCACAGATTTTGACGATCTCAAATTTTATAAATCTTTATAAAGCTTTAAATTTTCATTCAACATAGAAAACAAAGTAACCAAGAATGGTTTATTTAAAAAACTAATAAGTACCTTAGTGAACACACTAAGAAATAGAGGAAAACGTATTTGAATAGGTTAAAAACATTTATCAGATTTAAAAAGAAAAATCACCCGAGTAACTTTCTGAAACAGCTCACAGGACGTCTTCATCTCTTCCATACATTTTACTACAAAATGGCATTTACCCTCGTGTTTTAGTTATTTGCCTTGCCCTATAGAACCAATCTGCATAGGTACTTTGTTATTAAGTGAATATTTCGGTACTAGCGTGTATCCAGTTGCCATTCCGCTAGGTGAGCCAGTACCTCCGCAGATGTGTCTCCACTTTGTTATGTCCTTGCACACATCTATCATCTCCTCGACATTCATCAGTCTCTTTATGCATGCTCTTATCTTTTTCTCGTTCTGTATATTTCAGTAAGCGCCTTATCTAAATCATCCAGTCAAATATAAACATATCGTTTCAGCATTCGAATTATTTATTTATGCAATTTTCGAATAGTTTTCGAATTTACCCAACTCTATTGGAAAGAATGCTGCAATATTGTAGTTATAGTTTCTATATTGAAGCTCCTGCAACTGAATTACAGTACAACAATAGTTCGAAACGGCGCGTAGCAAGTATTCCAATTAGTTGAACTCGAATTACATGCGCTAGTTTTCGAATTTTACGAATAAATAAATAAACTTTTAACAACACCCATGTCTAATGAACGCTTGTTCAAATGAGAAATTTTAACAATTTGTTTAACAATCAAAACGGTACGTGATCCTGAAATATTGGTTTTAAAATTATACAATGTGATCATTTGAAATGAAAATTCGTTAGTTTAAGTAAGCTAATACACATAGGTATACTAGACATACTCGTCTCTACTAATATTTTCATCCATGAATGAGTCTATTGTTTTTTTTTGTACGTTCACTTTTGACAACGTCATCCCTGTTTAGTTTTATTGTTTTAGATTTTTTGCTTTTTTGACTACCTACTGCTAATTCAAAATAAATAAATGAATTACACCTCTACATCTCTTTCTGAGCATAGAAAGAGATTACTCTCAAGCAATACCCAGTTGCTGTAAAGTTAGATTGACCTTTGATGACCGGTCTTTATAAAGATACGAGTAAATGAATTTTTTCACTTAGCGAAGAGAATATTAAATGACAATTTTATTGTGCTCCGCTGATATTGAACTTCTCAACTTCAAAAATCCAATCAGAAGTCAGAAGCGTTAACCACTAGACTAGATTGATTGTTATTTTTTCTTGAAAAATACCGTTTTCATGCAATTTTCTAACATTAGCAGTGACATATATCACATTCTGAGAAATTTCTGCATTTCGGACTGCCCGCCAATTTTCGTTGTGCAAGTACCCACAGTTCTTGCTTGCATATTTTAACAGATGTGCATTTTCGCAAGATTTCGTTATAGCATCTTCGAATTCTTCTGCAAATGTTGGTCAATGCCGTATTGTGCAAAATGTGAGAGATGTATTCGCACAAGTAAATACATTCAAGACAAAATAGACTTTCAAACAGTTAATCATAGAGAATGTTTTCAAAAACATAGAATAAGATATGTGTTACGAGTATAAAAAGTTACATAAACTCTCTGTGAAATTAAAATACAGATCTCAGGGCTGTCAGCCGTTGGGGCACTGACAACCTTGTAGAGTTCAACATCAAAAAGACTCAAGCATGTCTGATATCCTTAAAGAGGATTCCAAACAACTATCTCCCAACTTTCGACAATGTCTCCCTCTCTAACCATGAACACTTAAATCTTCTTGGTGTTTCTCTGTCATCAGAGTTAAAATACCATGATGCTATTGAGTCTCGCACAACTTCCGCTTTCCGGCGACTCGGCATATTATACAGAGCTCGTAGGTTTTTTACTTCAGCCCAATTATTGACTCTGTATAAATCCCAAATCCGCCCCATTATCGAATATGGCAGCCATCTCTGGTGTGGTATGTCCAAGAAGTTGAGTGACCAACTTGATTCTGTGCAAAGGAGGGCAGTGAGGTTGATCAATGATCCTTCTCTGACATCCGATCTGCAGCCGCTCCAGCACAGAAGAAAGGTTGGAATGCTCAGTCTTTTTTATCGATATTACCACGGAGCTTGTTCTAATGAGCTCCATTCATTAATCCCTCCCCCTCTCATTTCAGAAAGGGAAACTCGTAGTACGACTCTCATTCATCCCTTTGCAGTCGATCTCAAAACTATGAGAACTTGGCGTTTTCATGACTCATTCCTTTGCCAAACTGCCCGCTTATGGAATGGTCTACCAGTATCTGTGTTCCCTTCCCAATTTAATCCGGTTTTATTCAAAACCAACATCAATCACCACTTCCTTGCAGCGCCTCACGACAGAACCAAGAACTCAAGCAACACCTCTGCGGCACCCTTCCAGGGTGACATAGACCCCCAAGACTCTCAAGAATTGGGGAGCCTCCCGCACAGGATTCCTTAAAAAAAAAAAAAAAAAGTATTTAATATGCGACGGCATTCCTTGTGAATGATTTAGTTTTCATACATTTTTTTCTATTTACGCGATTGAAGAGAGTTCACGTTATATTTTTTACTGCCTGGTATTTCAACGTTAGCATGTGTGACTTTAAAAATATAAAAAAAATACTCAATTGTTTGATATAAGTGCGTCCTTTTTCATTCAGTATAAAGTCGCTATGCTAACGTTGAAAATACGGGACCTAAGGATAGATAGTGGGTAGGTTAAATGAGGAACGAAAAGCGAATCATACCTACAAGGAAATATTTAGGAGAAAAAGATTCGATGACAAAAATCACCATGGTGTCAGAAATGGTAGTTTATTAGTGCTAGTTTAAGAGTAGTATGTACCCTAAACCTGTCGTTTTATAAAAAACAAAAAATACAGAAAGTTTAGAAAAACTGTTTCTGAGAAAATAAAATAAAAATAAAAATGAAATTTCAGGTTTTTCGTATTTTTTAAAAAACTATTCACATTATCAAAAATCGGCTTCTTGCGAGACTCATAAATACAATTATAGTTCTTTAATTATAGAGAAAAAAATATTTCCAAAATATAACACATAAAAGACAACGAAAAAACTGTGAGAAAAAACGCGTTTTTTTTTAAATATTTATTTGTGGTGACATTTTTTAAATTTTATTTTCTTTAAATCTTTTTAATTTTAGATAAATACAAAATAAACACGGCAGATTTTTTTCATCACTGTCACTTTTTTACAAAGAGCAAATAAAAACGACAGGTATAGGGTAGGTACATAGCGCCCATAGAAAAATTGGACTTCTTTTCTCGAATTTTATATTGTAAAGAAATAAGAGAAAACTCAAATTAATATACGAACCCAGCATAATGTGCTTATCCCCATCACTGTGGAATGCTGTCGTTACAGCGCGCTTATGAAAAATGCTTTTGTGTTCGGATCTTTTACCTGGGCTCCTGCAAAAATGCCTGGCACCATATCACCTGGTTCATATACGGCATTTAACCCCTGGAGTGCCAGTGATTTTCTGGCATAGCAGTATTTCATGCGATTTTTGATCTTATTGCTGTGTAACAACTAAAGAAAAATGAAAAAAATCGCATTTAGTACTATGAGCGTAGATCCACGTTCGGGCGCTCGAGGGGTTAAGCGATGAGACTTCACATTCCGACGTACTAAAGACTTCAGATATTAAAGAGCGCGTAGAGTATAGTAAAGTGAAGTCACACATACAACAACACCTGTTGAAGAGTGCTACTGTGTCCTGTAGCCGTCCCACTTGGGGTGGCTGGTAATAATAATAATAATAATATTAGGATGATTTATTTGGTGAGCGCTGTTTTTATGTGCATAACACCTCAAGAGCCCTCTGCGAGCTTGGTCGTCGCTGTAGAAAGCGCCAATTCTCAAGCAAAACCCAGTTGCTGTAAGGCTGGATGGACCTTCAGTGACCGGTCTTTGGTAAACATTGACTATTAACTTATAACTCTATGTTGGTAAAGGAATATGATTTTTTCAACCCAGCGAAGAGCAAATTTGAAAATAAAAATGGTATATTTTTTGTGCTCCGCCGGGATTCGAACCCACAACCTTCCCATTCTGACTCCGCAGTGTTACCACTGAGCTACGGACCGGTCAGTAGGTACGGTACCTCTGCAGATGCGTCTCCACTTCTTTTGTGTCCTCTTGCATACATCTTTCATCTAAGGACTGAGGACATTGCTGTCTTCTAGAAGCCATGGCGCCCTTGAGATGGTCCTGGACCATTAAATTCCGCCACAGGAAACAAATCATCCATCATCAATCAATTTATTCAATATTCATCACTTCCCTCATACATACTCTTGTCTTATTTTCACTCTGCAGGTTCCATTATTCCGCTTCTAAGCTACACATATAGTGTATCATCCTGCCACGTTTTCCCTGAATTGTCGAATGTCGCGAGTGAACATTAAGTAAATCAATATTTTCTCAGGTAAGAGGGCCGGCCTCACGCCAACCACTTCAGTTGAAGTGGGGGTTTCCCAGCTCCTGAGGGAGCTGGTTCTGGAACCCAACATAACGACTAGATCAGTGTTTTTTGTTCATTTAGAAATTCTCGCTAATGCACTCAATTTGTCAGACTAACGTTTTGTATGCAATATCAGAATTTTGTTTATTTTTTATTTTTTACTTTTATATTATTCCTTGTTACAGTCTATATCGACGGTTAAAAGGCAGTAGGGCATAAGCGACATAAGCTAAATTGTTCAGGAAAGCTGTTTAAAGCTTGAGATTGCAGAAAAATGGCATTAATTTTTTATTTTTCATCATAATCGTTAAAATCAAAACAACTCTAAAATAAATAAAAATGAGGCCATTTATTGGCATTCCTATTCATGTGGTTTTACGATTTTTTTGTCACAAGCGCCTTTAGGACAAAAAAGGCCAAAATCTTGTCGGTTACACCAAAACCATACTTCGAAAACGCGGTTGTTTGCTTGGGCATAAACAACACAAAAATCATAATAGAGCTATGGGAGTTAGCGCATTAGAAAGAGCGGAAAATCATCATCTCTTTTTTGACCAAAATGTCGCTTTTAACCGTCGATATGTTATTGTTTTTCTCTGTACCCTTTGTTGCCTAGTTTTTGCCTATACGTATTGCTCGCCCCTGGATTTATAAATACATATAAATATATACATATTTTATGTTAGCTATCAGCTATGTTGACGTCAGCTTTTCAGCTATGAAAGTGACTTCAAAGCTGTTCGGAGTCTGACACTCTATGTCTGCCTCGTAAACATGTTAAATTTCAAAGTTATTTATTCCAATTTAAATAGAGCTGATGGACGTAAATAAACAAGAGGGATAATCAGCTGCTAATAAAATTTAATTCATGGTGTTCAACGAAAAGCGTACGTGAAAAATAAAGCTTCATTGTATATAATTAATGTAAAAATAATCACAAGTTTTTCTACATGAGTTGATTTATTTCGCGATTTCAATGGTGTCACATGATTATCAAGAGAACAACTAATCGCTGCCTTAGTTCTTGTTTATCGTATACGCCATTGAGAAAATTTTACATGAGCAATGTTTGCATGTGTACTGGACCAATGTGTCTTATGAAAACAAGAAATTTATTTAAAAAATATTTAAAAGAACTCTCACATTATCGAGTTTTACGGTTTTTCTTAGCTCAGATTGTGTAGAATTTGATTCATGAGACAACTGCATGAAAAACTCATATTTGACAAGATTGGCGTTTACAGTAAACAAGAACTGGGGGAGCGTAATGATGACGAATAATGATGTAAGAACATCGAGAGCGCTCGAGAAAATAAAACAACTCGTGAAGATAAAATTTGCGTTTAATTTTACATTATAAATTCAAAATGAATCCTCACAATGTCAAAACACAAACCCTTACAATTTTACTATATTGTAAGTACATATTTAATGAACATTTGTTCTCAGAAAGCTACAAAAATGTATTTAAAAAATGGCATTGTTGCGAAGAGTTACAAGGCAATATTTTATAGTGTTATTGATCTAAGTTTGATTTCTTACAACATTACAGACAAAATAAAACACAGAATACAAAAAAGTATAATCAAACCGTGTTTGTTTTTAAAAAAAAAATACAGTTAACATTGAAAAATTGTTGCAATTTAACAACAAAAATCACCACTAATTTTGCATGTTTGGCGGTTCTCAGAGGCTCGATATTTTCCCACCCCTCACAGAATGGTGGCAGACATACAGTAACAGTCGACAAAAGACCAAAATGTGGAAGATGTATACACTTTCAGGTCTGCCAAAACCACAAGCCAATTGAAAACGGCTCTACGTCTTATTCAAATTCGAAAGAATTTGGCAAAAGATTCAAGTCTTTACGATACAGACGATCGCTAAGCAAGCGACAGTTCTGCGTGATTTTTTTCGACATTTTTACGTGCATGAACAACATTTGTTTCTATTTAAAACTCAAGAAAGACGCTGCGACCGCTATCAGCGCTGTGGCCGAGCGGAATAGGCATTGTTATTTGGTTAGCGTAGACTAGAAATAAAATAATGCCGGTTTGAGCCCCTCTTGACAATAGCTTTGACCTTGAGTTAGCAGATATCATTGAAAAAATATTTATAAATTAACTATTAATCATAATCAATACCAGTTTCTAGACAGAACAAAATGAAAAGCATTTCTCGTAATGAATTTATTGGAAAAAAAATCCAATTACTCAAGTAACTAAATTGACTGGTCTTGATAAACGGATATAAATTTTTACCCCTGTATTACCAGTATGATTTTTTTTTATTATTAATCTTACAAATGACTATAAACAAAAACAATTATTCTTTATTTCAACACTGATCCACTTATTTTTGTATTGATTATAAATTACGAACACTTGCGGTCCTCAGAACATCATGAACTCAAAAGTACAAATAAAACAATATTTAAAAAAAGAATTATTGTTATTCTTTTAAGTGATTTGTCACATTTTTTTCTTTTTTAGTTTGATTCTCCAATAGAAGATAGTCCGGAGAGTTAACCATTAGGCTACCATCGAGCGCATTCATAATGTTGTGTTTTTAGGTTTCAAAAAGTCTTCAAATTAAAAAAAAACTGGTCTTCTTTCATGGATATTTATTTTACACTTAGATTTATTTAACAATTTATGTTTATTCTTAACAATTCACATTTATTGTTTAGCAATTTACATTTATTTCACCGTTGGTTCACTTTCACTGTCTTTCTTGTTCAAAAGCAGAGCGTCATATATAGACTGACTGACTTGCAAGCAACTTGCGCTTTATATACTCCCAAAGACAGTAGTTACCAGAAGCCAATTTCGCTGGAACCTTCCAGAACATAAAGCTTCCAGTATGTACATAATTGAATGTCTCTTTCCTAGGTACCTATAATAATTACTCCAACTCTCATCGACCTAATATTTATATGTATTTGTTATTTACATAACAATAAGTTTACATGCATGAATGCTGAATGTTAATCGATTATCTATAAGGAAAAAAACGGTTATACACGCGAGCACTTCTCAGTACAGAATAATATAATATAGGTTTTCCAATGGAATGTTAAAAATAGAAAACAGATTTTTGTTGGCAAGGGGAACACCCCAAGTTTCGGATGTTAGGCTCATTCCAGAGATTAATTCCTCGTAAGTAACGGGCGGCTGCGATGGGCCTGTATCAAAGAAATGTCATTTTCTTGCGAAAAACTTTTTTTCACCGAGGCGCTTCAATACATTCAGTGACCCACATTTTAGAAAATTAAATTTTCTTGAGGAAATGTTTTATTTTTTTTTATGAAAATTTCCGGCCTTGAAAATATCGAAGAAAAAATACAACGATAATTTGAGTGTTTTTTTCCATCGGAGTAATAAAATATTGTAATGAAAATTTGTGGCTTGACTCAGTGCGGTCGATAGCTAAGTTGGAAGAGTGCTTGCATTCCATGCCGAGAGCTCGGGTTCGAATCCCACCGAGGGTGTCAGAAAAGATTTCCCGTTTCGGTTCTTATTTCAAAACTTAACATAAAATACCAGTTTTTTCAGCCTTCACAAGGTTTATTCAGCCTTCACAAAGTTTATTCAGCCTTCTTAAGAATTGAGTACCAGGCCCCTCGGGAGCTGAGACTTCAACTAAAGTGGTTGGTGTAGGGCCGGCCCCCTTATCTATAATAACAAATAGGTTCCACTCGCCACATGCCAAAATAAGTTGTGGTACATGTGTAGCTTGGTTGCGTTGTGATTTATCGTTAAGAGGTAGGCTGACCACCTATACTGAAAAAAATGATTCACTCAGCCAATGTCACCCCTGTTTAAGGAAGGTCGGCAGAGTTTCACAATCTCATTTAAGATTTGGGTTTTTATTTTGTTTTTGTAAGTTCACATGCTTCATGTGTATGCACAAACTCACACGTGTCTGTGATTGTGGGCATGCAGAAGCCCGGTGTAAGTTGGTAGAACGTTTGCGTTCAAAACCAGAGGATTTGGGCTCTATTTCTATTGACGTTGCTAGGCTTGAATTCCCGTATTCGGTGTTTGAAAGTTTACTGTACAAAAAAAATCCAATCGACTTCAAACTTCACATGACCAATCAATGAATATATCACATGTTTCCTAAAAAAAATATTTTCAGCGTTTAAGCGTCAATAGGGAACATACATAAATAGATAATAAGTTACCTGATGATGACCTACTAGGTCAAAAACGCGTTAGTAATTTGTTTAAAAAGATAAATTTAATAGTGAAAATAAACAGTGTTTTGTTTGATTTCATCCAAAAATTATAAAATTAAACAATATGAATTTTCACAGTGTTAATACACAAACAATACAAAATATAAATAGATAAATTTAGCTTAATTTTTGAGTAGCACAAAGATCTTTTAATTTTTCGAAATGAAAGCGGTTTCAACCAAATGAGAGCTCAGAAGTACAAGAGTAGTAGTTAAAAATACACGTTTTGTGATAAAGCATGGCGCAACTTTAAATCTACATTAGCCTACTTTGCTCCGTGCTTTAAAAATGCAATTGTATCTACATCTATACACCGAGTATAAAAAATCAACGTAAACTGCCCTCGATCGCGTAAATCTAAAAATGTATTAAAAATACAAAAGCACTCCAAGTGAGTCATTTAATTGTCATACTTTTTTTTTGTTTACGCGATCGAGGGGATATACGAAATGTTTTATACTCGGGGCACTGATGCGAGAGATAGTTTTCTATGCTATATCGTCCCTTCAGTGCTTGCTTGGCATATCAACCATTTGATTCAAAGATGACCTTTAAATGTCCTAAAAATCACATTCTACGCAATCTGAGCAATGAAAAAAAAACGTAAACATATTATTATTGATTGATTTTAAACATGTTATTTGTTGGTATGCGGCTGACCACCCATGCTGTAGAAAATGGTTCACTTTGCCAATGTCACCCCTGTTTTAGGGAAGGTCGGCAGGAGTTGCAGGGTGTATGTTCATTTGAGATTCGGGTTTTTATATTGTAGGTCCACATGCGGCATGTTTAACCGCGAACTTGTACGTGTCTGCTTGTGAAAATGCATATAATGTGAATCTTCAATGTTACATGTATTTGCAACTTAGATTAGATTAGATTAGAGATACGACAATCAAGCACAGAGGGGACGATTTGTCGTTACCTCCTAGTACCTACCGAGTAACAAAATGCATCTGGGAAATATTATTTCTGGCAGAAACAATGACGGTGCAACTAATGGGCACGTGTGTGGCGCATGCGCGGTAATGAGTGTGCGAGTACGTGACGAAGGTTCACAATCAGGACAAGAAATAAAAATAAGTATTTTTTAGAATTCAGAGCTAATGTGAGCGTATAAGAGTAAGCTTGGGATGAATACAAGCGAATAGAAAATAGTGGAAGATAGTGAAAATAATTTTAGATTATTTTGGTGAGCGCTGTTTTTGTATGAACCACACCTCAAAAGGACTCTGCGAGCTTGGTCGTCGCTATAGAAAGCGGCAATTCTCAAGCAATACCCAGTTGCTGAAAGGCTAGGATAGAAGTGAATTGTCTGCAGAGTTCCACACACTTATTTGCCTTTAGAAAAATGGTGGAAAAGTATGAATTTTCTTGCCTCTGTGGCATTTTTATTATTATTATAGAATCAAATATCCTTGTAGAAGCATACAAAGCCATAAGAGTAGTATTGACGAGGAGAGCTCATTTATTTTCGCAGTTACGATCGATAGCTTTGTTTGTAGAACGCTTTTGTTCCATGTAACAAGACTGATGTTGGACTCTACCCAAAGGTGTCTAGAAACGATTCCCCGTATCGGTCTATATGTAAAACCAAAAATAAAAAAGCCTACAGAAAAAAAGAGAACAGGCTCCCTAGGTAGCTGGTAAATCCCCACTTCAAGTGCTTGGCGTAAGGCCATTCCTGTGAAAATAAATAGGTTAAACAAATGCAACCATTTCGAGAACAACGCGGTAAGAATTTTCGTAGCAGTAAATAAAGAGGTTCGATGTTCTTGAAAAAACACGGTCCCATTTTTATTGGATGAATGGATAAGGGACAACCTCATTTTTTTAATTCTTTGTTTTAAAATTATCAAAGAACCAAAATGTAGCATCACTTATAAGTTACTCAACTGGTTCGTATCTCACGAATTACTTAACATTCGTGCTACTTTTTTTTTAAGTTCATGGTTACTTATGTAAAAACAATGGCCGAAATACATGCTACATCAAACACATGCATGTTCATGGCACAAGCACATGTTACACGTGCGTGTATGCACAGCACACATGCACGTGTATGACTTACGCGTATGTTAATGTCACCAAAGAATGTCGCAATAAAAGCGGGAACCTTTTTTTCGGATCTCAAACGCGGGACCATCTAATAAAGTAGCAGGCAGTTTTTATATTTCCCCGGTATGCGGCTTTTTCATGAATCTCATTAACTTTTATCGTTTTGTTGTTTTTAAAGTCAAAAATTTATTATATTTTGAATTGTTCAATGTTTATCATCATCATCCCTTGACTTATAGGTTGGTATGACGCTGACCACCTAAATCTAAATCTAAATCTAAGTTGCAAAGATATGTATCATTTGACGTTCATATTAAATGCATTCCCACAAGCAGACATGCATAATTTCGCGTTCACACATGCCGCATGTTGACCTACAATTTAAAAATCCAATCTCAAATGAATATAAGCCCTGCAACTCTTGCCGACCTTCCCTGAAACAGGGGTGACATTGGCAAAGTGAACCATTTTTTACAGTATGGGTGGTCAGCCTTATACCAACCTATAAGTCAAGGACCACCCATGCTGTGAAAAAATGGTTCGCTTTTTCCAATGTCCCCCCCATTGCAGGGAAGGTCGGTAAAAGTTGCTTGGCCATTTATGTTTACTTGAGGTTTGGTTTTCGAATTGTAGGTACAGATGCAGCTTGCTAACTGCAGAGAGGCGCTGATCTCTTTTCCGTACAAAAATATTTGAATTAAGTTTTAAATTAAGGTAACTACTATAGGTGATGTCACATCAACGAGGGGTATTTTAAACGTTCGGACCCATTTCTTCGGTTAGGAAAATTGGGCTGAAAGGATGAATGAAAACCAATCCTAAGTGTGAAAGAGAAGTAATACTCATACAGTAACATAAAGTCGGTGCTATGGCCAAGGGATCAAGTCGCTGTTCATAACTAGCGTTGCCTTTTAAATTATCGGTGTTATAGTCGAGGGGTCAAGTCGCTTTCTTGACTAGCGTATTTGGAACAGAATAACGCTGGTTCGAATCACGTCTGGCCCATTTGACCATAACTTCAAACCTGGTTCAACAGATGCCATTGCGTGCACACAAGCTTCTGCTTTCGCATGAAAAATACATATAAAAATATGTGAAAATTCTGAACTGATTTAACAAATTAGGTTAATTGGATGTATCACACTCGTCATATCCCATCTGGCCGATGCCAACATATTCGTCGAAAGCGGGAAAAATAATAAAAATTCGGGGGGGGGAAAAAATCCCGAATAAATCGATTTATTCCGGATGGGGGAAATTTCAAATTAGGTACATCTGGGAGTCCAAGAGATGGCGGCATTTACATAAAAAAACAATATGGCATACGCGAAGGAGACGCCATCCAACACACGAAAACACATCGGGGAAATTGAAGGATTCGGTCAATTTCCCCCGAAAATATGGAAAAGATACTGAGGAAGAAGTTATCATTTCTTTTAAAAAAAAATTTAAATTTACTTTTATGATTCGATGTTTTTATTTACTTATAGATTGGTATGAAGCAGACCACCCTTACTATAATTTTTTTTCGCTATGCCAATGTAACTCCTGTTTCAGGAAGAGCTGCATGATTTAGAAGGTTTATGTTCATTTGAGATTTGGGTTATTATTTTTTTATATACATACCTACACACACAGCATGTGTAAGAGTGATCTGTAATTGTTAATATACATATGTTTAAAACTTAGTTTATTAATAACATTTTTTAGCTGAGTAAAACTTGATGGTATACTATGATTTTAAAGTAGAAATAAACACTGAATCGGAAAATCATTTCATTCATATATTTTGGGGATCAAAATCCTAGCTCTCTAGCTTTAAACATGAGCATTCTACCGACTGACCCACCGAAAGGAAGCAATAATGAAAAAAAAAAACGTTTTGTTAACTGCATATGATATCCAGTGTTAAAACAAATTGAATAAAATAAAATAAAACACTATCCCAAAATACGAAGCAGTTAATTTTGTTTTTCACGTTTTTAACGCTCACTACCCAATTGCAATGCACTGCCAAAAGCTTGTGTATTATTTTTTTTTTACAATTACAAATACTGAAGTAATTTATGGCCGGTTGTAGCCGTGCGCTTTGTTTCTGTGTGAAATATGAATTACGTACATTGAAACAAGGAATTTTAAACCGGTCGTAAATCTAGCGGCGCTTTCTTACACATAGAGAAACAGCAGGGGGGGAATATAATAGTAATTAAAAACCGAATGTGAAAATAAACTCATGTCGAAAGTATAAAAGAGTTGATTTTTAGCATATAACATATTGATAGGTTGAACTCGCCACATGCGAACCCTTCGGGAATAACGCGGCAAGAAGTTACACTATATGTGTAGCTTAGTTGCGTTGCGTTGCGTTGCGTAACCAGGCGCATGCATTGCGTAGACTCTACGCCGCAGAGGTACAAATTCTTTTAAAAAAAACTGTAACTGACGATCTAATCTAATCTCTAATCTAAGTTGCAAAGATATGTAACATTGGGGATTCACATTACATGCATTCTCACAAGAAGACACGTACAAGTTCGCGCTTGCACATGCCGCATGTGAACTTACAACATAAAAATAAAATCTCAAATGGACATACACCCTGCAAGTTGCAACTCTTGCCGTCCTTCCCTGAAACAGGAGTGACAAAGTGAACCATTTTCTACAGCATGGGTGGTCAGCCGCATCTCAACCTATAAGTCAAGGAATTTATACAGCAAATAACATTTTAGACATAATCTAATCTAATCTAATCTAAGCTGCAAAGATATATATCATTTAAGATTTATACTAAATGCATTCCCACAAGCAGATATGTATAATTTCGCGCTAACACATGCCGCATGTGGACCTACAATATAAAAACCCAATCTCAAATGAACATAAGCCTTGCAACTCTTGCCGTCCTTCCCTGAAACAGGGGTGACATTGGCAAAGTGAACCAATTTTTATATTATTACATAAACAAATGGATAAACATTAAAATCAAATATAAAATACAAAATTATAATTTAAAATGTACAAAAAAATTGGAAAACACGATGATTGTTTGAAATGAAAAGATTAATTGAAATAAATTAATGATTGGTGAAAATGTGCAGTGTTTCATTGGAATTTGATTCTAAAAAATCTTACGAATCAATTAATATTAATTTTCAGTGTTAATACACAAACACCATATCACAATACGAGTATCATCTGCAATGTTGATTTGTAATGTTGGCTTATTCATTTATGTTACATGTTTTGTATAGGGAAGTATTGACTTTAAGGTTTTGTTGTTTTTATATACTTAAATGTTATTTATTATTTGTATTCCTTGACTTATAGGTTGGTATGAGGCTGACTACCCATACTACTGTAAAAAATGGTTCACTTTGCCAATGTCACCCCTGTGTCTGGGAAGATCAGCAAAAGTTGTAGGGTTTATGTTCATTTGAGGTTTGGATTTTATTTGTAAGTACACATTCAGCATTTGTAAGAGCGAACTACACGTGTTTGTTTGTGGGCATGCATTTGATATGAACTTTAGATATGTGGGAGGATTTTCCTTTTCAAGATGTTGAGAGAGCTTTGGTCATGCTTGGTAGGATGCGCAATTAGTATGTACAATGTACATATTATTTTGAAATATAAGAAGGGTGCCACCGCTAAAAAAATATCATTTCCAAAACCCTTAAACTCGAATTTAGCTTCCGCATGCTCACGTGCATATAAAAGATACAATGTGAAGTATCAAATTTCAAAGCAATTATTAATATGATCATTGTAGACTCTGATATTTTTTGATCAATTTTTGTGGTTTATATCGGTTAAATATCCCTCGCCACACACAAAACATTTATCCTTTTTTTGTGAGGTACAGCCTATACTTATAGGTTGGTATGAATCTGACCACCCATCCTGTAAGTAAAATGGTTCACTTTGCCAATGTCCCCCCTGTTTCAGGAAAGGTCGGCGGAGCTTATGCATCTGAGATTGGGTTTTTATATTGTAAATCCACATGCGGCATGTTTAAGCGCAAACTTATACGTGTTAGCTCGTGGGAATGTATTTCATATGAATCTCAAATAAAATATATCTTTGCAACTTAGATTATAGATTATAAAACGCTGGTAAATGGCATTCCTTTCCACAAATTTACAAAAAAATACTAGGAACACGAGGGTAGGTATACGAGAGGAGTATGAGAACAAAACATGTTTTTGTGATCAAAATTCTGTACCTTTCCCGCGTATTTCTCCATGGCCGCCTCGTCGTAATATATTGCAGCAGTTATGGCGTAACAATACCGTTATTATCGCTCGTAAATCCGTTGCATTCCGGATCCGTTATGACTTTGACGCCAGCCTAACGGCCGTTAAAACTTGCAACGAATGCCCGCACCGAAATAAACGTCAAAGATCCGATACACAATTTGTTTGTTCAACATGTTACATTTGGCCTAGTGATTCTCAACTAGTGGTCCACGATACAAACATGTTCTCCCTTCTATGACCCACGCCCTGTATATCTATCCAATCCGGGAATGTGTCACAGGACTCGCATGTAATACATTTATATAGATGCAAGTGGCAGAAGGCCCTCCCGTGAGGCTAACACTCTCTCGAGTGTAAAATAAGACAAAATGGCTCAAAACACAAGCAAGCTATGATAGCCATAAGAGAAAGAATTTAAGGCTCGATACATGCATGTATAGATTTTTTGGTGAGCGCTGTTTTTGTGTGAATCACACTTCAAGAGACTTCTGCGAGCTTGTCGTGGTTATAAAGCGCCAATTCTTAAGCAAGGCACTGTCGCTGTAAGGCTGCATTTACCTTTGGGAAAGGCTCTTGAATTTTTCAACCGAGCCAAGAGCAAATTTTGTTTTTTTTTGTGCTCCGCCAGGAATCGAACTCGTTCCTACCATGTGTCTACAGCGTTAACCACTAGATTACAGACCACTGGATATGAGGCTAAGCACCCGTGTTGTGAACATAAGCATTGCAACTCCTGCCGCCTTTCCCTGAAACCAGGGTGGCATTGACAAAAGTGAACCAAGTTTTTACAGAATGGAAGGTCAGTCTAATCTTTTCTACTTAGATTATAGATTATCATAGTACTTTGTCGAAGCAAAATAATCGAAATTGTCCTACGAGAAACAAAAGATTCGGAATCCTTGGACAAAATGAACTTTGAAAATTACGTGCCTTCCCCCCCCCCCCCCCCCCACAGTCGACGATATTTTAGAAAAAAAGCCGCAACAATTTTTAAGGGGTCTACCGGAACCCCCAAAATTTTAGAAGAGGTCTATGAGAAATAAAAGTTTGGGAACCTCTGGTTTAGATGGACAACGTCCGCGTTTAAAAGAGATGGCAGCATTGCTGTGATGATTTTATATCCAGTAACTATAAAATACTTCTTCTACGACGCAACTCAGCCATCGAGTATCACGTGTTGTCTGCCAATGGGATAGCGCCTCTATAACTTTTCATACAAATTTCGGAATACTGAATGACTTTGTTATGTCGTTAAAGTGTAAGCTCTGTGTACAGAAATCTCTCAAGTTTTTGAAATATAGGGGCATTCCGGATTTACACTTCAAACACATGTTTTTGCGTTGATACATCACGCGCTTATTGTAAATATTTGGAATGCAGTTGTAAAGAAACGTTAGGAACGTACTTTAACTGTGACTGTACCTTTTTTACACTAGTAAAGGCATGCACAATGCTTAAAATAGAGACAAAGTATGTTTTTTTTTTTATTGCATCATCGGAAAATCCATTTATTGAAATTTTAACATAAAACTAACACTTTTTTATTAACAGAAAAGAGCCACTATCTAAAAACGCAACTTAGATAATTAAAGAATTCTTACCCCTGAATTGAACATTTTTATTTTATTTATTTATTTTATTTTTATTTATTTTTAAAGACACCAACAGAACAAAGGAGTTGCACATACACAAAACACATAATACAAATACATAAGTATCTCTAATGCTCTAATAATAGGTATCTATCGCATAATATTATTTTATGCAATAATTAATTAGCGGGAGTAGGTATTTATGAGTCGGAGTAGGTATATACACAATGCTGGCTGCGCTATGCTTTATAACATTTAAAAAAAAATTAAACAATGCACTCATTACCTTCAGAAATCAAGACCTGAGCATTCATCCTTACACAAATACCATTATCAAAACAAATTTCCTGATGCAAGTTGGAAACCAGAGTCTTTTTTCACCCTTAACAGATTTTCGTACAAATTTGTACAAAAAAGAGTGCATTTTTTTTAAGGGGAGAGGGCGCATAAAGAAGCTGTACATTATCATTAAAATAAACGCAGAGAAATGGTGCACTTCTTCAGTGAAAGCACTTTGAGGTAATTTCCCTTCAAATCTGCCCAATCTTTCAAAATATAAAGCTAGATTCACGTATTAAAAAGCTATTTTCAGATAGGGTGTACATTTTAGGGTGGAGCGCCATTTGTAAGGAATTAGGGTAGTAAATCATAGGTTTCATGTGGTGTGTTATTTCGTATGGAAACCACTTCGCTAGGGTGTTTGTAACCAAGGTTTTAAAATATTTTATACATACTCAAGCTTCGCGTAAACAGAAAAATATATGGAAAATACAACAGCGCCTATGGTGAGAGTTTTAGTATTCATACTTTTTTTTTCACGCGATGGCTTAGTATTTTTGTGTTTTGTACTTGGGTCACAGTTAATGACCTATTCATAGAAACTAATTAAAATGTCATCAAGAAAACGTGGATTTGATTTCATTTTCAATACAAACTCGAGTTAAAAATAGATTTGTTTGTTTAAAAATTTAAAGCATTCGAGAATTTTCTATTCATGTATAATGAGCATTAGATTTGAAGTAAATGGTTAAAGTTTGTAGTGTATTAGTTAACGCTACAGGCTTGTGATCGGAAGGTCGTTGGTTTGATTTTCGGCGGAGCAAAAATTACTTTGCTTATCGCTGAATGAAAACATTCGTGCGCCGTTAAAAAAATGCTTTATTTGAAAATTGGCGCTTTCCACAGGGTCGACCGGGCTTTGAAAAGGCTTTTGTGGTGTGTTCACACCAAAATAGCACTCACCAAATGAATCAGTCTGAAACTCATTTAGCTTTATTTGTAAAATAAACCAGTTGTTAGAAGAAAAAAGAAAAACCAAACTAATGAAGACGAAGCACCTTCCTCAGTAATATTTTCGAAAGCAGAATCATAAGAAGACGAGCAAGAGGTTACCATCACATCATCTAAATCTAAGCTGCAAAGATATGTATCATTTAAAATTCATATTAAACGCATTCCCACAAGCAGACATGTAAAATTTCGCGCATGCCGCATGTGGACCTACAATATAAAAACCCAATCTCAAATGAACATAAGCCCTGCAACTCTTGCCGATCTTCCCTGAAACAGGGGTGACATTGGCAAAGTGAACCATTTTTTACAGTATGGGTGGTCAGCCTCATACCAACCTATAAGTCATCATACATCCAGGATTTGAATCGTCTCCTCCTATTCAAAACTCAAGAGGATGGCGACCAGCAGAGACAATTATTGGCTAGCACAACAAGGCACTGCCTTTACAAGAGTAAGACGACCAGCAGATACAAATGGCTAGCACAACCAGGCACTGCCTTTACAAGAGTAAGACGACCAGCAGATACAAAGGATATCACAATAATGCAATACCTTGAAAGCAGAGAAGTCAAACACGCGATCCGTCTAGACATTTACAATTTAACATTTCATTTTTTTACATTTCAAGGAAAATCTCCAGATTCGTGCCAAAAGGATCATCCGACCCGCAATATCACATGAATTTGACATGCCTGACTTATGGGTTACAAAAATGACATTGTGACATCACTCTTGAAAAAATTGCATACCTTTTTTTGCAAGTGTAGTAGTTACAGCTTGCAAAAAAAAAGAATTTATCATTGAAAAGTCAATATTATGGTTCCGCAGTTCTATGGAATGCCTTTTCCACACTGGATACGTTTTTTCCCTTTGTCTACGTTCAATGCCTGAACATTTGCAGTGCCTCGAAAACGTCACCTCGATAAAACCAATATCACACCCAAAACCAAGAGCTATAATTCTTTTCAACGAACAATGAGCCCTCAGTATTCGCACATTTCAAAATTCGTATTCTGTAGTCTAGTTTATTTTTTTGGCATTCGACCGATCACCGTTAATGATGATGCTTTTTTAAAATAGATTTATGAAAAGGAATGCAATTCACCAACTTATTTTGCCTGGTCGGTTATCTTTATTCGAGCAGAAGCTTGTGTGCATGCAACGGCATCCAGGGTTGAAGTTATGGTTAAAATGGACCAGGTGTAAATCACACAAGCTTCCACTTTCGAATGAAGACAACTGTTCAGGCAAAATAGTTTGGTGAATTGCATTCCTCTTCAAAACTCTAATCATAAAAAAACATGAGTCAATACATTTACAGAACGAGTGGGTGTGCATTGATTATGAGAGCCACATCAATATTTCTTTGCAATTCGAATTCTAGATAGGAGGTCAGCCTCATTCCAACTTATAAATTAGTCAAAGAACTATGCAATCGCACTTTTTTTCATCGTTTTGCCTTGAAGGACGTTTACATACGAAAACCGAAGTATCACTTTTCTTTTTTATCTTTTTGATACATTTCTATTGATTAATGTTGGGTTTCGGCCCGTTTGCGCGCCCCCTCACCGTCCATCTATTCAGTTGGAAAATTAGAGCCGAATCAAACACTTAAGGACATTTTTAACGATTTACGGCCATCATAAAGACAAACTTTTTCATTCTTTTTACGACTCTTATGGTGTTTTGTTCAACAACAGATACGATAAAAAAAAGTCGCTTATGTATGAACTCACTTTTTTGTTTCAAAGTCAGGTAAAAGTAAAAACATGCTTATGGTCGTAATCATATGAAAGGTTCCATTAAGTAAGGTATTAACAGGGTTATTCACAGCATAGTTTTAATCCATATCATGCACATCAAGTTTTTGTTTTGAAAATTCACGTTAGGTGGCGGTTGAACCATGGATTTGCTGCGCGTAAATAACACACAGCAAATCTTCACTTTTACGCATGCCCCCCCCCCCCCCCCCCTGTTTCAGGGAATGGCGTTAGAAGCAGCAAGGTTTAAATTCATGTAAGTTTTTTTTTTGTAAATACACAAACTGCATGTGTAAGCGATAACTTTATAAGTGTCTGCCTGTGGACGTGCATTAAAAATAAGCCTTAAATGCCAATATATAATAGCAACTTAGATTAAAGATAGATAACGCTAGTATTACGGTTATTTATGTTGAAATTATTACTTGATTTCGTAAATATATATTTTTTTAAATACTGATAAAAACTTGAAAGAGAAAATATCATAAATAAAACTTCTGAAATTAAGTGTTTGTATGCCAAATATTATAGATAGTAAATAGTTAGGTAGGTGCTTAGTTTTTTTTTATCTTAATAGCTTTCCCCTTGAACATTATTGGAAAATAAATATTTAAGTATCCACTGGCAGCGATCCTCTGGAGACGATTAGGAAATAAATGAAATTAAATTGAGTTTTTTATAAAGATATAAAAGGTATGAACTGTAACTGTAACTCTGTTGCCTTTCTGCTAGAAGTATTTGTATTTTTTAGAAACTGTACATCCATATTAAGTTATTGAATTATAACTATGATCGTTAAGACATTTTTTATGTATCTACAATATTCAATCACGAGGGACAACTTTTTCTGCCAGTTCAGTTAACACTTGTTTGTCGTATAAGAGTGTCGTAGAAATATGACAACCCTTTCTTCTCCACACTACGGTTCATAAAAAAAAAACGTTTTTAATTATTAAACGTATAAAAAATCATAGATTATTCACAGGTCATATATATTTTTGTATGGTAAGTAATTCATTCACTTTAATCAGCTAATCTATAATCTAAGTTGCAAAGATATATTTACATTTAGGGCTCATATAGAATGCCCACAAGCAGACACATATTAGTTCGTGCTTACACATTCATCATTAACATGTTAAAAAAATTAACCAAACCTCACATGAACATAAAATTTTCAACTCCTGCCGCTTTTCCCTGAAATCGCATCATACGGACCTATTAGTCAAGGAAAGATCCATGGATTACATGTCTCAATCGAAACAGTAGTATAATAATAATAATTTATTCATGAAAAGTGTTTTACAGTAGATTTACATAGAATGCAGCTTTTTAACTTAAGTAAGAAAATAATACATGTGCCTGAACTAGGAAAACCTGTATTTCAGGCGTGGAGAGCTTCCATTTGCAGCTTTTTTGTATACATACTTAAATTTTTTTGTCTTACTAAAGAACATATGTATGTACGAGAGAGCAATGCATTCCTCCCATACTTCGTTCCTAACAATTTCACCTGAGCTAGATTGATTTTCCGCGGGAAATTGCAAAACAAATCGCTTCATTATAAGTGCGAAACGGCACGTAAGTAACTTTACGTTTAAACTCAACTAAAGCGTTCACCAAAAAATGTATGGAAATAAAAACAGCGGGTCTAGTGAGAGTTGAAGTTTCCATACATTTTTTTAAAACGCTATGGTTGAGATTTAACAATGAGTTTTATACTTGTATAACAGCTTGGTAGAGAAACAGTAAAACTGCATACTGTAAGTTGAGTATAAAAAATAAATAAACTACCCTATTATAGCGTAAATAGAAAATGTATGAAAGATACAGCAACACCCCTTGAGAGTGATTTAGTTTTGATACATTTTTGTATTTACGCAATGAAAAGGAGAGCAAAACAACACAAAGACAAAATATCACATGATAAAACATCACAAACCCAAAACATAACATACCATAAACGGTAGGTACATCAAAAAACATCAAATACGTATGCGATGTTCTGTCATTGTGATTTACTTTCCTGTGATGTTTTATCAAGGTGATGTTTTGTCATGTGATTTTCTGTCATGTGTAGTTCTATCATGTATCGTTATGTCATGTGTCGTTCTAACATGGAACCGTCTGTGCGTGATCAGATTCATCATCATCACTATTATCACCCGTCTGACGGGTCAAAGGGCTGGAGGAATCAATACCACAAATTGAAGAGACAAAGACCTTGTTAGAGGGGAGTCAATGTCGGGGATCACGCGATCAATTCACAGTGCTCAAACTTCAACCAAAATGTCAACCAAAAGTGTATCGATATTTAAGCAGCGCCTTTACTGAGCGTCTTAGTTTCCAAACACTTATGGTTTGGTTTAGCTTCAACGTAAATTAAACGTGCTTGGGGTTCAGATTGAATTAGTTGAGGCATTTCTCACATTATGAATTAGACGGTTTGATGGTAGGTACTTGAATATTGGTAAAGTTGGGTGTGAGCATGTGATGACAATTATATGTTCAAGATCAAAACTTAACTCGCAACTAAGCTGCGCATTTAGTGCATCTTTTACACGCGTCTTCCCGAAGGAGTCACATGTGGCGCGTGGAAACTATTTATTTTAAAGTTAAGGGAGCATGCCTTGCGCCAAAAAAATACTATTGAAGTGGGGACTTTTGTATAGAATAGGTAAACCTCGCTGGTATATTTTTTTCGTTTGAAATCAAGACCGAAACGGGAAATCATTTCCGACACCTTCTGTGGGAATTGAACCTTAAGCCTCTGCCAAAGAATACAACCCTTATACCAACTGAGCAATAGACCGGACGGACCATCGTATCAAATGATTTTCAATCTACAAAAAAAAAAATTTTTTTTAGTTGATTTAAATGGTGAGCGCTGTTTTTGTGTCAATCACACCTCAAGATCCCTCTGCATGCTTGTTCATCGCTCAATTTTGCAAGCAAAACACATTTCCTGTAGGCTGTAAGCCCAGATGAACTTTTGCTAACAGTCTTTTGGTAAAAGACGTATGAATTTTCCACTTTTCATGTGCTTTCCCGAGATTGAACTCACGACTTTCCATTCGCGAGCGTTAATCATTAATCGTTGGGCAATGATAATCTTCTACAGTAAGAGATATTTCAAAACTGCATTCGCAGAGCTTCTCATTGTGGCATGGAAGAAAAGTTTTAGTCCTCTAGTGCAGGGGTTTCCAACAGTTTGACCTGCAAGGCCGGATCAGAAAATTTCGGAAAGTGACGAACAGGCTGCTACTCCTAATTTAAGTAAGGTGACAAAAATACGATTTGCATCCCCGCCTTCTCTACCTGGATAATAAAATTAAAAATATAAGGATGATTTATTTGGTGTGCGCTGTTTTCAGAGAGCCACTATGCTAACGCTTCTTTAAAGTTTTCAAAAAGTCGCTATGCTTGAAATACCTTAAAATGGTACTAGTTTGATGTTACTGAAACTAATAGCATACCTCGAATGGCACTCCTTGTGGGATTGTTGCTAGACCACGAGTAGCATGAAGAATAAAATAATAATAATGATAACATAAAGTGCAGGGCATTACAGCGAATCCTCTGCGGATGCACATCTGTCAGCACTCAACACAGAAAAAGATGTACAGTGTTCGGAGACCGCGCTTTCGCCGTTGCGGGACCGTCCACTTGGAACCAGCTGCCTCCTGAAGTGCGTGCCAAGGACTCATTTCTTCACCGCCGCGTCAAGCTTGAAAGCGCCCTTGCAGTGACAGCAGTCACGAAACGGCGCTATACAAATCATCATCATCAAAAGGAAACACAAAATCGTTCAAAAGCAAAAAAATTGGATCCGCGGGCCACATTTTATGACTTTTTGAAAAGGTATCCTTTCCTCAACTTGGTATGAGACTAACCACCCAAACTGTACCAATGGATCACTTTTCCAATGTCACCCCTGTCTCAGGGAAGGTCAACAAAAGTTACAAGGCTAATGTTCACATGAGGTTTGGATTTAGAATTTTAGTTACACATTTATTTATTATATATTATACATTTGTAGCATTTGCAATCGCAAAATTGCACGTGTCTGTTTGTGGGCATGCATTTTAAATTAACTTAAATGTTCATACATATATCTTTGGAATTTAGATTATAGACCCTCGAGCCGTTTGTTTGAGACTTCTGCGCTAGTGCATCTTGTCTCTGGTTTTCTAGCATCCTTTAATTAGCCGCGAGAATTCCTCAACTTTATAATTGCATACAAAAGTTTATGATCCTTAAGCCGCCGGTCTATAACCAACACTGCCAAGTCTGATATCTGCATTAGACGACCGCAGATTATCCATCAAAAGTGGAGTTGTTCCAGAAGTTGGGAGGTACGATTTTAGACAGAAAACTACTACAAATACTACTGCATATATATCGACGATTCAAAGGCAAAAGGGCATATAAGCGACATAAACTAAATTGTTCAGGAGAGCATTTTAAAGTTTGAGATTGCAGAATTTTTTTTTAGTTTTTATCATATCGTTAAAATCAAAACAGCTCTAAAATTAAAATAAATAAATAAAGACATTTATTGGCATTCCTATTAATGTGGTTTTACGACTTTTTTATGTCACAAGCGCCTTTAGGACAAAAAAGGCCACAATCTTGTCGGTTACACCAAAACCATACCTCGATAACGCAGTTGTTTGCTTGGGCATAAACAACAAAAAAACATTATAAAGCTATGTGAGTTAGCGCATTAAAAAGAGCGGAAAATTTTAAGTAGGATAGCATTCATAACTCATTTTTGACCAAAACGTCGATTTACTTCCTTTTAACCGTCGCGTCGGTATAATAATAATATTAGGATGATTTATTTGGTGAGCGCTGTTTTTTTGTGTATCACACCTCAAGAGCCCTCTGCGAGCTTGGTCGTCGCTGTAGAAAGCGCCAATTCTCAGCAAGAACCAGTTGTTGTAAGGTTGGATGGACCTTTCAGTGACCGGTCTTTGGTAAAGGTTTATGAATTTTTCAACCCAGCGAAGAGCACATTCGAAATATAAATGGTATATTTTTGTGCTCCGCCGGGATCCGAATCCACAACCTTCCATTTACGAGTTCGAAGTGTTGCCACTACGGACTACGGACCGGTCCAATTATTGACCGGTATGATTAAAATAAATGAATAGGTTTTTATACTTTAATTGTTTTTTCTTTGGCTTAAGGTAAAAGAGCAAAGAACGGACAGGATTTGTAGTAGGTATCTATACTTAACTCAAACGCTTGACAATACTTAAGTGCCTTTCGAGTGCAATATATATAGCACAACCGTTATTTTCTTTTAGTGAAAGATTTTTACTAATTTCAGTACTTTAAGTACGAGTTGCAAAACTTGAGTAAAGTTAAGTTTACGGAAAGTATTCAAGAGTGATTTTCCCCAAAATCTGCCGTTTTTGTTTCTTACACTTTATGGTCTTAGCAAAAGAGTTACAGTGATGAAGAAAATCAAGTTCAAACAAACAAAAAACGGCAGATTTTGGGGAAGACCACTCTATAATACTTTCCGTAAACTTTACTTTGCTCAAGTTTTGCAACTCGTACTCAGGGTATAGTACACTATCATCATTATCATCATCATCAACACGTTGAGCGATAGTAGGTATGTGGTTAAAATTTTCTTATGCAATTGAAGTTAAAAATGTTTGTATTGCCACAGGTAAATTGCTTTGCCAAAACTATTGTAACTATGTGAATCACATAGTTACATACAATAGTTTGTAACCGCGCGGCGCGGGCGCCGCGCGGTTACATGTTGCTTCCCCCCTCCCCCTGTCCCGCTTCAACGATAGAGTAGACCAGGCGGAGCGTAGTTGAGCGTACGGAATATTAGGAGTGGAATTGGTGAATTCATTCGAGTTTCGACGTACGGAAATGATTGTTCAAGGCTTGAACTTCAAGTAAATCAACTCAAAGACTTAGGACTTTGGTTGTATTATATTTGGCAACTTTTTTAGAATCTCTAGGGGGGGGCAGCTGCCCCTCCCTGCCCCCCCCTGGCGACGCCCTTGTATGTGATAGACATAATCTGTCATTGGAGCATTGGAGATCTTATGTTTTTGTATCATGTGTTGTATTGGATAAATTTTTTTCAGAGTTGATGTCTTTACAAATTTATATAACACCGTATAGCGTGTTGCTTGACGACTTCAGAACGACTTTTCGGTAATGAAAGGTTGTTTTAAGGCTGACCACCCAAGCTGAAAAAAAAGGTTCTCTTTGCCACTATCACCAGTTTCAGGGAAGGTTGACAAGATTTTCAGGGTAAACGTTCATTTGAAATTTGGGTTTTTATTTTGTAAGTGCACTTGCAGCATCGTAAACATGCCTTCTTGTGGGCCTGTATTTATTTTAAATTTCAATTATTTATATGAGGTATGAGGCTGACCACCCATACTGTAAAAAATGTTCCCTTTACCTATGTCACCCCCGTTTCAGGGGAGGTCGGCAAGAGTTGCAGGGCTTATGTTCATTTGAGATTGGGTTTTATATTGTAGGTCCACATGCGGGATGCTTAAGCGTGAACTTATTCGTGTCTACAAGTGGGCATGCATTAATTTTAAATTTTAATTGTTTCCATGTATTTCTACTGCTTAGATTATAGATTATACATTTAGTTGTAAAACCTATTACATCCATATTTCACGCTAAACCTAGTTAATTAAAACGTATTAAGAAATAATCATATCCTACTTGCAGTCATTAGGAAGTAGTAAGTCGACTCTTTACCTTAAGTATAAAACATAGAGTAAAATCCCTTCCATCGAGTACACAGTAAAATGATGAAAACAAAATTACTCGATAGAAGCTCTGTCGTTTATTTCATACATTTTTATATTTACGCGATCGAGGGGAGTTAACGGAATGTGTATTTCTCCTCGGAGCGAGGAAAAGTTTCCCCTGCTAATCCTCGCGAAGCCGGAAAAACTATTCTCTAAGTTGGCGGATCAAATTTCATACAGTGAAGCGAAAATTTACAATTTTGGACTTATGTATTTTTACTTCTTTTGTCCATGTGCATATTATTACTTTATTAATAAAAATCAAGCTAGGAAAAATATTTTAAGACAAAAACAAAATATTAAAATCAGCGTTTAAAAACACGATAAACAAATCAACTTTATCTATTTAATCCATAATAATCTACGTAAGTTGCAAATATATATTGACATTTCACAGGCAGACGCGTTTATACATGCTACATGTGTACTTTTACAATGGAACATGTTATTTATATATGTAATACTTACAAGAGTACCTATTTCTTTTTCTTTGCTTGGAGTCTCTGCTTGTATGGATGTTTTGACGTGAGTTTCCTATGTTGTTACATATTATTGATGTAGTTCTTGTTACACTTCTTGTTACATATTGTTATGTATGTAAATAGTAGATATGTGTAGATAGATGTACATCGTAGGTAGCAATAATTATTATAGGCTTAAGAAATCTAGAAATGAAATAATACTCTCGAAGCTGTCAGAGCGGTCGAGAGTGTTCTGGCAAATTGGTCCCTAGAGACTTATGTTTCTGTGGGTATATAAGGCGCAAATTTGGGTGCAGGTGAGTAGATAGATATTCGCCTTTGATTGAAGAACAAGTGTGAGGTGCTGAACTGTGAAATAAATTTCAGTTGCTACAAGCGTTAAAAATAAATATAAATTGTCAAATAAATTAAATGTTAATAAAGATCCAAAAAGAAGACCAGTTTTTTTTTTAAATTTAAAGTCTATCCGAACCTAAAAACACAACAATATTCTTGTTACATATTCTTATTTACATATTCTTGTTACATATTCTTTTTACATTTCTTGTTACACTCACTTATAGGTACACCACTCCTCTAGTTGTTCGACTCGGAATAACAATTCTGATAAACAATATCAGCCCATATGTCATGATATGGGTCTGTGGTACTTGGAAAAAGTTAAAACTTATTCCGAACGCTACAAAGCTCTAGAGAGCGGAAATAAATTAAAGAAAAAGGTTTTGTTATTATTAAAATACCATACAAATTTAAAAAACCTGCAAGGCTTACTCATCCCTCTCAAGAAAAAAGAAACGTTAACTTCAAGTAAAGTGGTTGGCGTAAGGCCAGCTTCCTTACATGTTGAAAATAAATATTACTCACCACATGCGACCCTTCCGCGCGTTTTACGTGCATTGGATTTGCATTGAACACAGATTTGTTGTTTGCGTGCGCACACAATTTTTCAAAAGGAATAACAACAGAAGGGCACAGACTCTCAACAGTGCGGGTCCAAAAATGTGAGTTTGTTTGAGTAAATCCTATACTGGTGCGCATTAAAACACACTCTAGGGCAGTGATTCCCAAACTATGGTACGCGTACCACCAGTGGTACGCGACGCTTCTTAAGGTGGTACGCAAGCAGCCATGGACATAGGAAATACATAGTAAACAATTGGATAAAACGTTTTTCAATTTCACGCTTAAAATTAATTACAACTGAGCCAAATATTTCCTTTCTTGTCTCGAACATGCAGCACCATTTTTCGCCCTAAATCCTATCGGGGCTATTCTTAAACATTTTAGTCGCCATTAGTTTGTCAAAGCGTGGGCTCAACGGGCGACTAAAATGTCTAAGAATAGCCCCGTAAGAGTATTGTATTTGTTTTCTGTAATTATTAAATAAACATAATGTTGTCATAAACAGTTGTTGCAATTTATATTACTTTACCATTATAAACGATTTTTTAACTGTTGCACTTCAGTGGTACGCCACTGATTTATAATTTCGTGAGTGGTACGCGAAATTAAAAGTTTGGGAACCACTGCTCTAGGGGTGTTTTTGAAATGGCATCACTGATCACCATCTTTTCGTGAAGTTTTGTACGTACCAGGAGACAACTATGAGCCTTTTCAAATCCTGGAAGTATTCAGTTTTTGGTGGACTATTAGTATAAATTTTATATTTTTTAATATTTTGAGGCTTTCCGGAAGTACATACAGATGGTTAAAAATAGTTTTTTCGAGTCCTGACCATGGTTCATTATTTTCTTCTTTTTTTTCCTCTTGTTCCTTTTCATTCTTTTCCTGAGAGTAATTTCTTCAGAACACTTTGGACCGTACATGGAAGGTTTTGGTTCGAATCCCGGCGGAGTACAAAAAATATACCATTTACATTTTCAAATTTTCTCTTTGCTGGGTCGGAACATTCATAAACCTTTACCAAAGAACAGTCATCAAAAGGTCCATCCAGCCTTACAGCAACTGGGTTTTTCTTGAGTATTGGTGCACTACAACAAGTGTCATATATCCCTAAAGTCTCTGAAATCTAGGGAGTCTCCCGCACAGGATATCTTTAAAACAAAAAAGGAGTCGTTTAAACACTTGGTGTAAAAATACTCTGTGTCATAGCTACCTTTTATCGACGACAACCACATTATTATTACATTCAGTTTTAAATCCCCTTTTTTTTTTTTTTTTAATTCTTAAGTAATATTTCCTTAGTTCAGACTAAGCACTTTGGGTCATAATTCTTGATTAGTCCTGCGGCGAGCAGTTACACTAGGCGAGCTGTGTCGTCAGTACAAGAGCGCCCCCCCTCAGCTCTAATTTAATTATCCTCTCTGCGTGATACTTTCTCACTTTCTCATCTGCTGTAGCGCCTAATGCTAATAGCCAGCCACTGAAATATTCTACGTAACTATGTATGTGGTAAAAGAGTACTAAAGTGAGTATAATACTAACTGAAGAAGTTCTGTATGCAATTCAAACAAAACTAAGCTAATTCTTCAATTGTAAAAATGTAATTTATTGCATTTTTCCTTAACTTATAGGTTGGCATGCGGCTGACCATCCATGCTGTAGAAAATTGTTCTTAAAAATATGAATCTTAAATGTGTATTCATCTTTTCTACTTAGATTACAGATTAGGGTTCATGTTTTTTTTTACAAGATATGAAAGTTTACTCAATAAAATCATTCATGTGATGTATCATGAATGACATAAATCATATGAATGATTTTATTTGAGTACACTTTCCAAAAGGAAAAACATTATTTCCCGTCCTGGTTATGTCATTCACTAAATATAAAATATATATATAAATAAACATATCAACACCTTAAAGGTAAAAAATAACAAGTTACATATTAAGCTGACATAAGGTTTTCAGAGTCCTCAAAATAATGCGCACTACAAAAGAGCTCCTGCCAACCATTAAGCAGAAAAAACTGAAGTACCTACTTCGGTCTATAATCTATAATCTATAATCTAAGTTGCAAGGATATATTCATTTAAAGCTCTCAGATGTAAGCCCACAAACCAACAAGTGTAGTTCGCGCTTACAAATGCTGAATGTGTACTTACAAATAAAATCCAAACCTCAAATGAACATAAGCCCCACAACTTTTGCCGACCTTCCCTGAAACAAGGGTAACATTGGCAAAGTGAACCATTTTTTACAGTATGGGTGGTCAGCCTCATACCAACCTATAAGTCAAGGAATGTCTCATTTTGAGAAATGGCAAATACCGTCTCCTTCATCTTATCCTACAGGGTAAGATCTCAGGGACGCCGAAAGACATCATGGCTAAAAAACCTGCGATAGTGGTTTGGCAGAAACACCAAGTCCCTGTTTCGAGCCGCAGCATCTAAAGCCAAAATAACTATGATGATGAAAAAGAAGAAGAAGAGAGTTTTAGGATTACACGGCCGGCTGATGATGCTGGAGAGATTGTTTCCGGGATCTGTTGCCGTGGTGTCACAGTTGCACCAAGATCATCTTCATCATATCACTTATACGCTGAAGAAAACCATCGTAGACATGGGCGAAACGTCCGGAAGCTCCAGCTCCCATAAACCACGGCAACAGATCCTGGAAAACATCTCTTCAGCATGGGTTTCTCGGATAAATGCACCATTTTTCCCATTTTCTACGAGAGAAGACACTACTTTAATGTGAATATCCTGTTAGTCTGTCTCGAGTATTCCTTATTATTAGCTCACTTACTAACGAGAGATTCCACCTAATAAAATGCTCTGTCCATGAGTGGCGTAGGCTTCCCTTTTAAAATGATGTAACAGAGTAGTGAAAAAATATAGGCACAAAATAAAAAAAATAGATTTAAAACCAAAGAAACAATACGTATTTTTCCCCCATTGAAACCACGCAGTCCACTTTATTATCATTTCTGCCTCATTTTAAACGGGAAACCGATGGAAACCGACTTGTATGGCACCCTTCGCCACTGCTGTCCATAATTTCTCAAATCAGTGAATCAGCAGCAATCAGGGCTTATGTTCATTTGACTTATAGGTTGGTATGAGGCTGACCACCCATTCTGTAAAAAATGGTTCACTTTGCCAATGTCACCCCTGTTTCAGGGAATGTCGGCAAAAGTTGTGGGGCTTATGTTCATTTGAGGTTTGGATTTTATTTGTAAGTACACATTCAGCATTTGTAAGCGCGAACTACACTTGTTGGTTTGTGGGCATACATCTGAGAGCTTTAAATGAATATATCCTTGCAACTTAGATTATAGATTATAGACACAATCAGCATTTGTAAGCGCGAACTACACGTGTTTGTTTGTGGGTATACATCTGAGAGCTTTGAATGAATATATCCTTGCAACTTAGATTATAGATAATAGATTTATAGCACTTATTCAGTTCTACCTTTGAGGTGGCGATATTATCCTTACCTTAGTTTACGTGGATATTATTTATTGATTTCCTTATCTTATTTAATGTTATGTAATTTAAAGTAGACATTGATAACGCTGCAAGGTCAATATTTACACACAAAATGCATTTATAAACATTTCGAAATATTGTAACAACACATTAATCGTACAGAATCAAAGCCAGCAATCTAGGAATTTTTAGAAATAAGATTTCCTTGACTTATAGGTTGGTATGAAGCTGACCACCCATACTGTAAAAAAATGTTCACTTCGCCAGTGTCACCCCTGTTTCAGAGAAGGTCGGCAAAAGTTGCAGGGTTTATGTTCATTTGAAGCTGGGTTTTAATTTGTAAGTAGGTACACATTCAGCATTTGTAAGCGCGAACTCACACGTGTTTGTTTGTGGGCATGCATTTGATATGATCCTTAAATGTTAATACCTATATCTTTGCTACTTGGATTATAGATTATAGATAGGTGGCCATCAACTGACTAAAAAAATATTATCAGTTACATAAGGTAAAAGCTATCATCGTTATCATTCATAACACGTGTAGAAAAATATTATAAAAAACCGGAAGAAATGTGTGTTTCTTATTGTATGAAAAATATGTGTGTAAACGTGTCCATTTTATGGGTGTTTGGCTATCAAGTTACCTCAAGTATAACAAATTATGAAGAAAATGTAAAGAAACTAAAATAGCATTACCTGTGAGCGTAAAAGTTTTCAAACATCTTTTTTTAAATCCCCTGTTTAAAAGTATAGTTAAATACTAGTAATGCTGTGCATTTTATGGGTATTTGGATATCAACATCATACCTTAAGTATACAAAAATACGTTTACAAAAAATGTATTGAAACGAAAGCAGCATTGGTAGTGAGCTTCATAGTTTTAATATATTTATGGAAAACGCTGCGTTTGCGTTTAAAACGTAGGTACAGTTTTATACTTGGAATATTGTACATTTTATGGGTGTATGTTTTGTTATCAACAGTAGCCCAAATAAAAATCTTAAGTTAACAAAAAATATATAAAAACTGAAATAGCGTTGGTTGCGAGAGTTAAAGTTTTAATGTATTTTTGGTTAACGCTCTGGTTGAGTTTAATGAAATACAGATTTACAAACTGGACGGTATGTTTACTCAATAAATGCAGCTGTTCGGCAGTTAGTGGAATATAAAAACAAAATAAACATTGGAAAATAGTCTGCATTCCACATACTTAGACATTTTCAGTTTTAATAAACATAAATGCATGCGTTTGTTAGAAAACAGATGTTTGACGGGCTGAATTTCATTTCACGGAATGGAGAATAAAACGTTTTTTTATCATGACTATTCCTGGACTTATAGGTTGGTATGAGGCTGACCAGCCATACTGTAAAAAAATGGTTCACTTTGCACATACATATCATCCCTGTTCTTTTTTTTAGATTTGTAAAGAGGTATGCAATTCACCAACCTATTCCGCCTGGCCAGAAACAGGTATAAATATCATCAATTAATAATTTATTATTGTTTATTTTAACGTATTATTAATTAATAATTACCCAATAACATCTGCTGAACCAGGGTCAAAGTTATGGTCAAATGACCTAGGCGGGGATCGAACCAACGTTGTTCTATTCCAAGCACGCTAGAAAGATCAGCCCATTTGGCCCCCTCAGCCATTACACCGACACTGTTTCAGGGAAGGTCGGTAAAAGTTGCAGGGTTAATTAGTAAGTAGGTACACATTCAGCATTTGTAAGTGCGAATTTACACGTGTCTCTTTATGGGCAAGCATTTCGAATGCAACTTTATAGATTATGGACATGGTTATATGTCAACCCGGGTTGGCCTCCTTGATAAACCACAGCCACCACTGCCTTCCTCATCCAGTTCCATACTCCTACCGCACGGCAGTCTGCCACCACTCCGTGTCCAGCCACCTTAATCTTGGTCTTCCCACTGTCATGCGCCCCTTTGGAGCAGTTCCTAGAAATGTTTTGCAAAAGTGGCATTTTCTTTTAAATGTTGTAAGGAAAAGAATTGATTCTGAAAAATATATTCCACACGAAGGCAAGGCTCGATTTCAGAGAAACAAGAAACAAAGTAAATGAGGATTAAATTCTGTTTTGTATCGTATTATTAACTTGTATATACTTTTCTATATGTCTCTAACCATATTTCCTCTGTTTTTCCCTTGTTACTCTTCTCATTGCATGAAAGCTTTTTCATTTGACGCAAAATTTCATTTTATTTTTCTGTTGTAGAATTTAATTTGTTTGCAGCATTTCATTTCCATGTAAGACGAAAGGTACTGTTGAAAAAAATACAGGATTACAATTTTATACAATTCTTGAATTACGACAGATGTAAGCATTCCAGGTTTAATACTGGTAAAGTCTAAAAGCTTCGTAGTTAAGTATTTAGATGTGGTAATTTTGTATGTTGGTCTTTGAAGAATGGTGGGACGATTATTGTTTGAATTGATGCTGGAGTGAAGTTTTCCGGGATCTGTTGCCGTGGTCTGTGGGAGCTGGAGCTTCCGGACGTTTCGCCCATTTCTACGATGGGCTTCTTCAGCGTGAAGTATGATGATGATGAAGATCTTGATGAGAACTGTGATGTCAGTGTGTATGCAATGAAGGCTTATATGTCTACCATCTTGCTTCTACAGTGTGTGTTTGTTGTACACACCCGGAACAGATCCCGGAAAACTTCACTCCAGCATCATCAGCCGGCCGTGTAAGCCTAAAACTCTTATTGTTTGAATTATTTCACGAATTTAAGGCCAGAAATTTGAAAGCTCTTGAATAAATGACTTGAACTAAATAAATGACATATGAAGCTAATATGGGTTTCTCAAATAAATACACCCTTTTCCTTATTTTCTACGAGAGAAAACACTATTGAAGTGTGAAAATCCTGTAGTTTAGAAGTTTTTCATGAGCACTGCCTTATAATTAGTTCACTTAGTATGAGGAGTTACACTCAATAAAATGTTTTATCCACGATTCCTCAAATCAGTGAATCAGCACATATTCAGTGCTATTTTAAAAGTGGCGATATGTAGGTTTCACAAATTCAATAGATAAATTACGATTTCAATCTTCATAAATATAACAGCCTCAAAATCAAGCAATTGAGGCTGTAAGTAAACAATATAAAAACTTGTGTAAGTATAAAGTAATGTGTCAAGGTATATTTTTTACAACCCAAACACATAAAAAAATTAGTACCTTCTCTAGATAAAATTCCTAAAAAAATTGTGATTGACGTATTGATATTTATGCTCGAAAAAGTTTACAATATTAATTACAAAAGAACAAGAGCGATAAAAACAACTGAGACTTTTCGGGCGGGCGGGCGACTAATTAAAAATTAGTTTCAAGTTAATTAAAAAAAAAGATTAACTCGTCCCACGTGCGAGTGAGACGGGGTACAACGTACGCAGTCTATTATAGAACAAAGTGATACTTTACTTGTATGGTGACGTGCGTATAATGCTAAGAATGTGTATCGCCGAATCCCGTGATAACCGACAATACTTAGGATTTACTTGGCTGAGGGCGCTTCTTGAATGAATACAAGATATATTCCTGTGGAGGCTCAGAGAGAGCAGACAAAGCGTTGGGGGATTTGAAAAGATAGGTTTTTGGTATTGTCTTTTCTTAGAAAAGAAGTGAATGAATGTTGTTCGAAATACAGAAGATTGATAAAGTTTCTGATTTAATCAACTTTGAGGGGATTTCAGCAATTTATTAACATTAAAATGGTGCTGAGAATATTTTTACAAAATAGTAGAGCGATACTAGAGAGGGTAATAAAATAGAATAGATAAACATTCTAGATTCCAGAAGATTTGATAGGCTCATATGGTTCTAATTTCTATGTGAGACACAACTTCAAAAATTTTCCGAGTGTGAGGAGTAATAAGAAACATAAAAGCTGCACTAATATATAATTTTTGAAGTCATAATACTTATTTATTTATCTCGCAACTAAACTACACATAAAGTGTACCTTCTTGCCGTAAGTAAAGGGGCCGCCTTATGCCAACAACTTCAGAAAAAGTGTAGTACGGTAAATATACGTCAAAGAAAAATATTGTCGAGAATGGATTTTGTTTTTTGTGAAAAATGCACACAGCTTTCTTGAACACTTACATGCTTACGTTGGCATTGCTCAGCAGTATTTGTGCATACGGGTCTAAGTCTGTTTGCTTGGATAGAGGTCTAGATACCCACCCATGTGTAATATGGGATATTATGAGTGAGCCATCTCAGAGTATACGTCGTTTATCATTGTGATAGCTAGAACAAACAAGGCACGTGCATGGCCCACCGGCATATTTACTTTAGCATATACATTTTATAAGGCAACGCATGCCTTGTCATTTCTAGGCAAGTCAGGCCTTAGCTCGTATCATATTCAATTTATAAAGGAATTTATTTTAATAGACATTCTAAAGCTTGTCTGGACTAGTCTGCCCTTAAATTTTATATTATTAAAATATTTAACTTTTCCTAAAAAATTTTTTTTTTTTTTTAATCGTAAAGAGAAATACAATTCACCAGGTATAAACATCATTAATTAATAATAATTCATGATTTTTATTTGTACAAAGAACTATAAAAAAAGACAAATTTTCTCTACATGTAACAAGCCCTTTTATAATTTTTAACGGGTTGAAATTATAATCCAAGACAATTGAAAACACTCAAAATCCAATGACAGTTGACTAGCTCATAAAACCTTTAAAATCCAACAGGGTGGAACTGTCTATGACTTGTGTTTATCACATGTGAGAGAGCGCGTATGATGAGCAACTGATTCACGAGAATAAAACGAAGATTTTTTTGCATGTCCTGGTGCAGGACAACTCCTTTCCGTTGAAACCCCCAAATATTTTTTTCGGACGAATACAATACTTTATAGTTCCTTCGGACGGCTATAAAGTAAAAATGCATCCTTGTACGTAATTCGGATACGGTTTATGCACGCTTACGCAACCAGAAAATATGAAAGCCTGCATAAAATATTCATAAGCGAGTCTTACGATACGATCAAAATAACATTACCTGTCCTTTAAATGGACATTGTATACCAATAAATATTTTTTTTTTTTTTTTTTTTTATTTATTTAACAAAATATAAATACAAATTTATTTTAAAACAAGTAATATTTCTAAATAATAATAAAAACTTAATTGTTATTTCCTCACCAATTGAAGAGCCAAGCTCTTGTGCTTGGTGAGGGAATCGCAGCTATCTTAAATAAATTATGTTCTTAATTTATATTCTATATAATATAATGAGATAAAAACTTAATATAATACTTAAAGGAAAAAAATATAGGTAATACACAAGAATAAATCAAAAAATAAACTAACAATATAAAAAATGAAAAAAACCAGAAATTAGAAACAACCAATCAATAAGTAGAACTATGAATATATATATTTTTTTATTTTAAACTTAATTTTTTTAACATCCTTAATTATTTTGATTTCATTTGGCAATATGTTATAGTATTTTATTCCCCTACAGATAAAATTATTCTCGAATTGTTTTGTTTTAAATTTAGGAATTGTTATAAAATTTTGTCTTCTCCTTGATATAGCTCTTTCAAATTGTTTTGCTTTGTCAATTTTTATTATTTCCAGAATAGAGTACAGTTTGAAAATTTGTTCTATAGTTGGTACCTTAAAAATTTTGAATAAAGATTCTGTTGAAAATGTTGGTGGCTTTTTTAGAATTACTTTAATAATTAATCTCTGAGCTATTTTGACTGAATTTAAAATATTATCATATGATCCCCCCCATCCAATTATGCCATATTGCAGCATTGATTGTACAATTGAGTAGTATACCATTTTTAATTGTTCGATTTTAAGAATGTTTCTGAGTCTTATGAATATGTAAATACATTTTCGTATTCGTTTGACCAGTTCCATTATGTGATTTTTCCACTTCATATTTTGATCTATAATAATGCCTAGGTATTTTATATTTTTAGTTGAAGTTAGTGTTGAACATGTGTTTTCACAGTTTTTAGTTTCATTGCAATTCTGACTGTGTATGATGATTTTAATTGGCGGCTCTGAATTAAATTTATTTATTGCGAAAGAAATGAATTGAGTTTTTTCAATATTTAGTGATAATATATTACTATCGAACCACCCCTTCAGTATATTCATGTCAAGATTTGCTCGTTCATTAATAGAGCGCCAATCTTGTCCCTCCAATATAATGGCAGTATCATCTGCATAAGATATTATTTTTCCATTGAGTTTTAGAGTGAAAATATCATTTGTGTATAAAATGAATAGTAATGGACCCAGTACAGTACCTTGTGGGATACCAAATTCACCGGTTGATGGTTGACTATAAGAACTATTAATTTTAACTATTTGAGATCTCTGATATAAGTAACTTTTTATCCATTGTAACGCTTTTAATTTTATCCCAATTGAATTCAGTTTTACAATTAGTTTTTCGTGAGAGATGCTATCAAATGCTTTTTTTAAATCAATGAAAATTCCGATACATTTAAAAGATTGGTCAAGTGAGCTATGAATTAAGTTCGTTATTTTCGCGATGGCATCTTGAGTACTTCTGTTTTCCATGAATCCGAATTGGTTATCGTGTATTATATTGTTGGCTTTTATAAATTTAATTAACCTAATTTTTGCTAATTTTTCAAAAATTTTTGCTATGTTAGATATAACAGAAATGGGTCGGTAATTGTTTACTTTTTCCCGATTTCCTGTCTTAAATATGGGTGTTATTATTGTTTTTTTGTAATTTGAAGGAAACGTTCCACTTTCAAAACTCAAATTAATTATATGTTGTAGTGGTTTCGATATTTGTTCTTTAATATGTTTTAAAGTTTCAGCAGAAAGAGCATCATATCCAGGCGCCGTACCGTTTTTCAGATTGCTAATTACTGTCTCTATTTCTTCCCTTGTTGTGGGTTGAAATATATATATCATGTGTTTCTCTTCTATATTGCACTTTAATTCGGGAGAAGTACTTTTTCCAGGTATTTGCTGAGCTAAATTTTTTCCAACACTTGAAAAGAAATTGTTGAAAATATTAGCAGCTTTTGAGGGATTTTCTCTACAGCACGTGGTTTCGTTTTCATGATTAATGGCTATTATTTCATTTTTCATGTTTTTGTTTTTTTCAAGAAAATCGTTTATAACAGACCATACATTTTTAGGGTTATTTTTGGTTTGTTCTAATTTATGTTTGTAATAATTTTCTTTTGTGGATTTTATTAAATATGTAAGCTTTTTTTTAAATTTTTTAAAATATTTGAGCAATTTTAGATTGTTTGGTTGTTGACGGGTTTGTTTATACAGAGTTTCTTTATGTCGGATTGATACTACTAGCCCATGTGTGATCCATGGTTTAATCGGCTTATATTTGTGTTTTATGTTATGTTGCACACTTGTTGATTCTTCAACAAGTTTTTCCATTGTATTTTCAAACATTATACAACATTCATTTACATTATTCATTAGATATAAATCGGACCAGTTCACAACATTTAATTTATCTTTTAAACCATCTAGGTTTATTTTATTATATTTTGATACTTTATTTGTTTTTTTTGTCTCTATCTGTGGAGTATTATATTTATAGTTAAATATACATGAGAAGTGATCTGTTATAGATGTGTGAATGACTGCGGAAGTAATATTATGAAAGTCGGGGATGTTTGTAAATATATGATCCAAACATGATGGCTGTTGTCCTCTAATATTTCTTGTAAATGAATTAATGCAGGAGAAATAATTCAATTCTGCCAGCATATTTAGGTAGATATCTTTATCGTTTGTGTAATTATTATCAGCAATATTTAAATTCATGTCACCAACCAAAATGTTTTTTTTACTTGTGCAAGTTACGAGTATATTTTTTAATCCTTCTATAAATTGTGATATAATTGATGTATGAGTACGATAGATTGCAAATATATTATAATTTTTATTGTTATTATTAATTTCAAAATTTAATATATTTACGTAAGGTACAGTGTTAATTTCATTTACGTTTATCATAATATTACGATCCGAAATAAATATAGCCACACCGCTATTCTTGTTAATTTTGGTACTTGCAGCTAAATAAGTGAACCCAGGAATATTATACTCTATTTGTCCGGCAGAGTGGGTTTCACTTAACACAATAATGTCCGGTAAATAATTTAATGATTTTATTGAAATAACAAATTCATCAAAATTTTTTTGTATACTCCGTATGTTATTATGTAGGATTGTTAAACTGTTTTCACACTTCACTAATATTTGATTTGCTTCATAGAATGAGTCGAATATTAGTTCATTTATATTTAGTTTAGAATCTATGTAGCTTATGTTTATGTCAGTCATAAATATGTAAATTTATATGTCAGCACGTCAATATGTCAGCACGAATTTGAATACAATAAGAGCGCGGCTCGCTTCCTATCGGGAAGTCCGCGTTTTCAATTAAAATATTATAATGCCATTCATCAAACTTTAGTAATCTCCCCTCCCACAAATACACAGGGACGTGCTCCGAATACACAAGTATTCAAAATTAAATAACCGAAGAAAATCTGTATGCAAATGTGGTCATGCTTTATTCAGTCCTAACATTTCCTTGACTTATAAATTGGTATGAGGCTTATCACTCATACTGTAAATATAATGATTCACTTTGCCAATATCACCCCTTTTTCAGGAAAGGTCGGCAAAAGTTGCAGGGTTTATGCTCATTTGAGGTTTGGATTTTAATTTGTAAGCGCGAACTTACAACTTACACGTGTCTGTGGGCATGCATTTGATATGAGTTTTGAAGGTTAAAATATCTTTGCAACTTAGATTATAGATTATAGACAGCAAAAGAGTTGGTAAGTAACAATTGGACATTTATTTGAGCAATACTTTCTTGAACCCTTCAAGGTTTGCATCTTGGACCACTATTGTTTAATGTCAAAATTCTGCTATTTGTTGTGTGTCGGCAATGCACATGATATGTATATAGGTAGTTTTTAGATTATAATATTAAGATTTAAATTATTTTAAAATGTTTTCAACGTATACATGACCTTATTACAATTATTTGGTCATTAACTGAACGATGCTTTCTGGCGTTCCTTAGGGTTCCCATCTTGGGCCACTTTTTTTCACACAGACTCTACAATTGGCCAATATTACTAAGGTGTTTTCTCTATAGTTGCTAATCCTGAAGATAGAGAAATGATAGGATGGAGAATGGATTTACAACAATGAAAAACAAACTACTTCTTCATTATTTAGTCGATAAACGGCATGAAATTATTACTTATCGGTAATCTAAAACTAAGATTATTGAATTCGCGTTTCTACTTCATCAGTAGTAAACATGTCTAAATGTTGTAAAATCAACACTTAAACACTGTAGAACATCACAAAATGTGAAACTCTGGTTCCAACATAAGTAATTGTTTTCTATAAATTAATAAGATAAAATTCCAGATTGGTTTAAAGCTTAAGAGTGCATCTGAAAAGCCTCATACTTTTTACCCAAAGAAAAGTCCTCTGATGTCAGTTTTCATATTTTGATCTCTCGTTGTAAGGACTACACCTTGTTTTTATGCCTTACTATTTGTTCTGACTGTTTGAAAATAAAAATAAAATAAAAATGTTCTGCGTACTTTGACTTAAAGGTTGTTCCTTGACTTATAGGTTGTTATGCGGCTGACCACCCATACTGTAAAAAATGGTTTACTTTGCCAATGTCACCCCTGTTTCAGGGAAGGACGGCAAGAGTTGCAGAGCTTATGTTCATTTGAGATTGGGTTTTTATATTGTAGGTCCACATGCGGCATGTGTTAGCGCGAAATTATACATATCTGCTTGTGGGAATGCATTTAATATAAATCTTAAATGATATATATCTTTGCAACTTAGATTAGATTAGTACCTACGGAAGATTTTCATGAAATTCCGTATTTCTTATCCTCCAGTATTTTGTATTAAAAAATGTATACGCCACTCCTGTTAAAGATAAGGGCGTCAAAAGTAATAAGAATGACGTTACAAACAGTAATCTTTAGGTAAAAAATAGTAAAACAGCGATAATAAAGGTTGCACACGCATATAAACCGATGATATGGTCTTAGGACCAAAAACGTTTGTAATCTTTAAAATAAAATAGTGAAAAAAACATTAAGTAGACAAACCTGTTTAGTTTACAGGTAAGGTTTCGTGAAACAAAATAACATCCAATATAATATCAAGGGTTGTAGAATAGTGTTATTCTATTCTTCACACATCGTTTGATATTGAATCACAGCCCGTTGAATGAACTTTTTCTTTTATTTTCTTTCACCTACCCATAACAGAATGTTTTGTTCTTTTTTGCGAGGGTGTTTTTCCGAAAATCGATCCGTAATTCGCGACCAGACCTCAGACAATTGTTTTTGTCCGCGTCGCTGATTGCTTGATTGATTTATGGTAGAAACACGGTACACTTTTACGCAATTTTGTTTTGTTTTTTTTTGGAAATAAATGGAAACTTTTACGAAGGTAATAAAATTTTTTTCAAATCTCATTTCAAGACAAAGCCTTTTTTTAACAACGAAAAGGTGCTTGCGACAAAACAATATAATTTACGAAACTGTTTTTATTACTGAAGGCTATTATTAAAATCGTTAAAAAAATATTAACCCAGTATTAGAGCAATTACAGTTTGGGTGGTCAGCCTCATACCAACCTATCAGTCAATAATCTTATATAAAATATCTTCTATATAGGACATTTTAAAATATTTCAAAGTCATTCATAAAGTGTAGTTCACTTTGCCAATGTCACCCCTGTTTCAGGGAATGTCGGCAAGAGTTGCAGGGCTTATGTTCATTTGAGGTTTGGATTTTATTTGTAAGTACACAATCAGCATTTGTAAGCGCGAACTACACGTGTTTGTTTGTGGGCATACATCTGAGAGCTTTGAATGAATATATCCTTGCAACTTAGATTATAGATAGATTATTATAGATTCATAAAGAAGTATGTTTGGAAATTAAATTGATCTTTACGCAACTATGCAACTAAGCTACACATATAGTGTAACTTCTTGCCGCGTTATCCCCGAAGGGGTCGCATGTGGCGAGTTGAACCTATTTATTTTTACAGGTAAGGGGGCCGGCCTTACGCCAACCACTTCAGTTGAAGTGGAGGTTTCCCAGCTCCCGAAAGTGCTGGTACTCATTTCTTGTGAAGGCTGAGTAAACCTTGCCGTTATTTTATTTTGGGGTTTGAAATAAACACCGAAACGGGAAATCATTTTTGACACCCTCGGTGGGATTCGAACCCGAGCTTTCGGCATGGAATGCAAGCACTCTACCACCTGAGCTATCGACCGGACTGTCTTTCTTCTAAAAATTCTACTTAGCTGCAAAATCATACATTGTTATTCAACGGATACACATTTTTCTACGTACCTACCCGTCAAAAAGGGTCTGAATAAATAACAAGACCACAAAAAACGGTAATAAATTATTTCTGTTGAAAATATCTCGAAGGGAATTTCTGCTGTATAAATGGGATATGTTAAATGCACCCCCAGAGTAACAGGAAATTGGCGGGAACGCCAGAATTTCTTCACGTGAAAGAATGCCAAGCAATCTCACGTACAGCAGTACCCCAAGTATAAAACATTACGTGCATTTAACGTTTCACCAAACATGAAAGAAAGTTAGAACGGCCACAGGAAGCTCTGCTCCAATGCTCATACATATTAGGTACAGCGTTATATGATTGAGTTACAAATGTTTTTTTTTATACTTGCAGGACAATATGTGTGCATAGGCAAGAGAAAATGGTTGAATTTTAATTTCGATAATATTTACGTGTAGGGCGATTGGGGTTTGAAATAATATTATTTTTTATCCAACTGATATAACACTGTTTTTTTCCTATTAGGGAGATCGCACTGCGTATTTATTTTATATTATGATTTTCATCAGTAAAACAGTGAAAGTATCTTCAAAATATTGAAAGGCATCACTTAATTTTTTTTCGTATAAAAATACTTACTAAATACTAAAACATCAATAGAAGTATGATAACAATAATTACCAATAAATAACAAAAATAGTGATTTCATACGATGTGGTTCGGTGCCGGGTCGGGAGCCGCGTAGTGGGGCGATGTGTTATGTATGTATGTTTCAGGCGCAGCGTGCAGGTTTGGGAGACTTCGGGTTGTGCCGAATGAACACGACTTCTTCCGCAGTCCTTCGGTCTACAACCGAGACAGCCGCACAAATCATCACGCACTGATGTCGCGACAATGTCTCTTAAAATTTTATTTATGTTCTTATTTTTATAATTACATAACAGTATGTTAACTTTCACACAATCCGGCATGGTTTGTCAGGGGATCCCATGCATTTAGTGGCCAAATCCGGACCGAAACCGGACCCCGTGTGAAAACGGGGGAACGATTTCCACAAAACACGATTCTACAACCCGCACACTTTCACTATAATTGTCTCTGAAAGAAGTACATTTAAAATCAACTTACCTTCTTTTCAAATGCGTTGGGCGTTTTCTTCAACAGAGCTAGTTCCACTTCTGCCCTCTCCGTGCACTGGTCCTCATACTCCAATTCCAAAGACTGTATCAGAGATGTAAGGAATCCGTCTGATGAGATGGATCTGGCCAACGATAGGAGAATGCAGGTGCAGAGGAGGAATTTGGCAGAGAAGAGGCAAGAAGCCGAAGGCCGCTTTTTTCTCGATGGAGTCTGCATTTTGAGTGATCTGGAAAAGATAAAATAAAAATATTAGTTTTTGCCTACATATCGTTCTTCAATGGAACCCAATCGGAAGTAAATACCTCCGAAGAGGTGGTGTGAACCTTACTATTAATGAAAGACAAACAAGAACATGGTATTGTTATGATTTATTCCGGGTTCCCTTTTAATAAAATTCCAGTTGAGTTTATTTTTAACAAATCGATTACATATGGTTCACTCTGTAACTTCTATATTGGCGGTTTCACGGCTATCAGGGCGTTAACGTGGTGGCAGATCATTCACAAAACCGCAGACCGTATTTTAAATATGACCAAGGTCTAATCTCACATGTCCCAGACCATACGAGACGCCTCTTGAATAGATGTTTCCAGAGAGTATGAGAATTATCAACAGTTCAAAGTGTCAAACACTTACGTCTACACTCTTTACACACAAATATATAGCAATTAAATATACCTAGACACAAAATCATAAAAACTGCATTCGAAATAGTAAAAAACAAAGAGGCTTGGAGCAAAATCGGCTACATCCAGGAGACAGGCCAAGAAAGAGGAATAATTTACCACGAAAATTTAAGTCTCGCAGTTTGATTAGAAGAAAAAGAGAGCTTTTAAGTCACATTTGAAGAGCAAACGAAAGTAATATGTCGTTTGATTAGACTTAGAACTTACAAAAATCTTGAGAAGACAAAAAAGAGGACGCCCAAGAACTTCATACTACCTGGATTTTAAGATTGGTGGTTCTTTAATATCTTTGAAACGTATGTACATAGATAAAAGATTTGTATAACGACTAGAAGAGAAATTTCCTTAAAAATTTCCGCTCCTGTAGAAACTAGGAACCTCTTTTCAATCACGACTGATCGATCGATAAAGCGTCTATAAATTTAAGTCGCAAATAAAATAAAAAGTCAAACCCTCACAAAGGTGTGATTCTAATAACGTGAAGCGATGAAAGGCTCGGGAAGTGAGAAAATGTGTTACGAAGGGAAATCCATGAAAGAAAGTGGATTAATTTGGCTGGAGGAACGAACCCTGAAGGTTTACGGGTTTATTGGAATCAGTCACTGAAAAAAAGGCGTAAGTATACAAAAGAAGGTCCGGCAAAATGCAGTTAGATTGGACCTGTAACCGAAGGGTCCTATACTTACAATGTAAACGGACAATGAAAATTTAACATAGTTTTCAGGTTTTATTTCGAAGAGATTTATAGAAAATATGAGTTATTCTTTACTCGCAACATTGATTGATTTTAACAATTTTTTAGGTAAAAATCACAATTTTATCGGTTCTCAAACCATCACCAAGGTCAAAGTATCTCATGAATATGTTTTAAAGGGTTTGGTGGTATATGAATGTTAAATTAATTAATTATTGTATGAATAATTAACACTTATTTATTACTCAATGTTCCTTCCCGGACTAGTCATGGCCTCTTAGATCAACCGCTGTCAACGCTGTCTGTCGCTTTTCTTGTCTAGTCCCATACTCATACCGCACAAGAGTCTGTCACAAAGCTGTTTAATTATTTTAATCTCTTTCGTGAATTTGAACGATTTCCTTTAATTACTACCTGAAAATTCAAGTTCACATCAAAGTTATTGAAACATTTCTAAAAACGTTTTTTGAAAAAGGTTTTATCAATAAAATCATCTGCTATTTATTGTTATTGCTACTACTTGACATCTGATATTAATTGTTTTTCACGGAGTTCTTTGATGAAGATCTTATAAATTTTATTTGTAATTCAGAGTCGCTAGTACACTGAATATAAACTATCATTAGGGTTTTCGAGTTGTAATCGGAATTTCATTAAGATATAAAAAAAACTTTTAACTCAGTTGTTAACACGATTATATGGTTCACATAAAATTTGTATTCTTTATTTTGAATCTTAACAAAAATTATAATTAAAATCGAATTTAAAAAAATATATTTAGTTGGTTTCTGACTTTGAATAGCACAGTGGCTTTTTACACCCACGATTCAAGACTTCCACGAAACACACACATATCAATCGTTTCTAGAAAATGTAGTGTGAAAAATAGATTTCATAATGGAATAGGGTTTGAGAACATAAAAATATTCAAAGATAATAAAAATATTAGTTTTGCGTCACTGCCAAACATCTTTTCCGAGTGATGTATGGAAATGGGGTTTTCGTAGAATTTTAAAATATTTGAGAAAAAAGCTGTATGATTTATTACATTGCGAATAGAGAAACTAAAAAAAAACACTTATTTTCTTACAATGCATACACAAAAAATACTACGAGTGTATATAGGATGGTCATCAGAAACATTAGAGGTCGCAAAACGTTGCACTGTTCTGCATTTTTTGGTGTATTTTTAGGATAGATACCAGTCAAGTAAAACCAAGTATGCCACTTCGAAAGACTTGCGCTAACTACAGGACAAAAAAAACTGAGTTCTTTTGAGTTTTGGCCCATAACTTCTAAAAAACCTATATACCTGAAAAGTTGTTCGAAGAACTTTTATAGAAGACACAATTTCCTAAAACTCAACGGTAACCACAGCTTTGTTTACTTAATAGATACTGAGATATATGACTTCAAAACATAGCTACTTTTTCCAATAGTACAAAATTGTAACCTAACCTAACTTAACACTTTTAAAAAAGACACATTTTCCATAAATTCAAAGGTAGCCACAGCTTTTTAAATTGAATAGATTATGTAATAAATAACTTTAAAAAATGGCTTTTTGTTTCCAATAGTACGATGTTGTAATTTTTTTCATGATCTTTCAAGCAAAATATCGGTAAAGACACTTCTAAACAAAAGAGAGATCTTGTGTTTCCGCCATACCACTGTCTCGCGTTGTAGGTTCTTTAACCAAGATATTTTCCTTTGACCTGGAGCTCATCTTCCCTCAATTTTTCTCTAAATGGTGAAAAGCAGGAGTGACTATTACTCATAATCTGGCTAAAATAAACCAGATCCTGTTATTTCATACCCTATCTTTCAAAGTCTTATTATAGTTTTATTAACTTCAATAAAAGCTATTTTTAGTCGCAGAAATAATCTGTAGGCTATCATAAAAAGGCTTGTTTACTCTGCTGTGAGCCCATCTCATGTATTTTGATTGATTTAATACGATATTTGTGTATTCAGCCGCTCGTATAAAAAATGATTTTTTATTTTACTTTATTTTGGTTCATAAACCTGATCTAGTTGTGGGTGGCCGTTCCACAAATTTCCATATATTATATTCATAGAAGAGCCAAAGATATTTGTGCTTTCTGTTGCTACAGGAAAAATTGGAGATTCAAATTGGGATTGGAATTCTTTTCAGGAATCCTGTGCAGGAGACTCCTTAGATTTCAGGGACTCTCAGAAGTCTACGGCACGTGTTGTAGTGCCGCAGAAGTGCTAGTGATGTGGCGGTTGATGTCCTGAGCCTTTGTAAGATCGCTTTTAGTTGCGTAGAGTTGTGTTGTGTGTTGCGTTGGCTTCGTTTTGAGACACTGAAAAGAAGTGGCTATTGATATTGGTTTTGAATAGGACAAGGTCGAGGTGGGAATACAGATACCGGTAACTCGTTCGATATGCGGACAGTTTGGCAAAAGAATGAAGAAAAAAACAGGTTGCGAAAGTTTCCATATCGACTGCAAAGGGATGAATGTGAGAAAAAATGTGCGGGTACGAAATAATTAAATTGAAGCGTTTGAATTATGGTTTTATTCAAATGTTATTTCAAAATAACATCGGGGAAATGTTTTTTCCGGATCGAGTGCTTTGAGGGAAAACACGGCAACCCCGAAAGGCTGTCGGCGGGTGACGTCACCCCGCCGAAATCTATTTCTCTTCGTGGCGTTTCAGATATAGTACTTATATTTTATTTACAGCCAAGACGTTTTAAGGCGAAAATTGTTTCGCCTGAGGGAAACACAGACAGTTCAACTTTCGTGAATGGAAAAAATAATCAAAGGAAAGCCATTTCCAAAAAAAAAAAAAACGATTTTCATTTCTCTACTTTTCTGATTTTTATTTGATGTAAATAGAGTAAGAAATATACCGATACCTTAAAGGTTAAACTGAAAAAGTGACATTAAATCGGTCCCTAGTCCAGAGGTAACACTTCGGACTCGTAAATGGAAGGTTGTAGTTTCGCATCCCGGCGGAGCACCAAATATAATATATATATATTTTTTTTTTAAGAAAATCCTGTGCGGGAGACTCCCTAGATTCTGAAGACTCTAGGGGTCTATGACACTTGTTGTAGTGCCGCAGAGGTGTACGAGCTTGGTCGTCGCTACAAAGCGCCAATACTCAAGCAAGACCCAGTTGCTGTAAGGCTGGATGGACCCTTGGTGACCGGTCATTGGTAAAGGCTTATGAATTCTTCAACCCAGCGAAGAGCACATTCGAAATATTAATGGTATTTTTGTGTGCTCCGCCGGGATCCGAATCCACAACCTTCCATTTACGAGTCCGAAGTGTTGCCACTACGGACTACGGACCGGTCCGAGATGCCAACGACACGCGATGTACCTGAGCGGTCACCCATCCAAGTACTGACCACGCCCAATGTTGCTTATATATTATATACTATTTATATTTTCATATTCGCTCTTCGCTGGGTTGAAAAATTCCTAAAATTTTACCAAAGACCGGTATTAAAAAGGTCCATCCAGTCTTACAAAAACTGGGTCTTGCTTGAGAATTGGCGTTTTGTAGTGACGACCAAGTTCGTTAAAAGCCGGTCGATAGCTCAATTGGTAGAATACTTGTACTCCATGCCGAGAGCATGGTTTCGATCCCCACCGAGGGTGTCAGAAATGATTTCCCGTTTCGGTGTCTATTTCAAACCCAAAATAAATCTCGGCAAGGTGTACTCAGCTTTCACAAGAAAAGAGAACCAGCCGCCAGGGAGCTGGGAAATCCCCACTACAACTGAAAGTGGTTGGTGTGAGGCCGGCCCCCTTACCCGTAAAAATAAATAGGTCCCGAATCGCCACACGCGACCCCTTCAGGGATAACGCAGGAAATAAGTTACACTATATGTGAAGCCCTCTTGCGTTGCGTTAAGCTAACATGAGTTTCTCAGTTTAATGCACCTTTTTTCCCTATTTTTTTTTTTGTAGAAATCCTGTGCGGGAGACTCCCTAGATTCTAGAGACTCTAGGGGTCTATGACACTTGTTGTAGTGCCGCAGAGGTGTACGAGCTTGGTCGTCGCTACAAAGCGCCAATACTCAAGCAAGACCCAGTTGCTGTAACGCTGGATGGACCTCTGGTGAACGGTAAAGGTTTATGAATTTTTCAACCCAGCGAAGAGCAAATTTGAAAATATAAATTGTTTATGTTTTGTGTTCCGCCGGGATTCGAACCCACAACCTTCCCATTCAGAGTCCGCAGTGTTACCACTGAGCTACGGACCGGTCCATTTTCTACGAGAGAAAACACTAAATAGTGTGAAAATCCTTAAGTTAAGAACGTTTCCATGAGCACTTCCGTATAAGTTCACATACGATGAGAAGTTACACACAATAAAATGGTTTATCCAAGGTTGTTCAAAAAAGTGAATCCGCAATAATTTAGTTTTACCTTATCTAAGTCAAAAAATTACTCATTGTGGAAAAAAATCTACGCCGAGCGAATTTGATTCTATTTCACGTCTCTTTTATCTTTATAGAAAGCAGCTCGAAAATCTGAATTTATGTCATATCCAACCTCTAAAGGGAAGAAAACGATAAGAAGAAGAATGAAGTGAAGTTTTTTTTAAACACACCTAGCTGTCAATAGGAAAGAGAGAGAAAACTTTCCTTTAACTCTTTCTCTTATTTTGTCTCAAGACAGTTTTATCGTGGTATTTCTGTCACAGACGATCATTTATACATATCACCTTTGCATGTAGTCACTATTTATTCAATGTGTAAAAAATATATCACTGCTGTATCCCGACCGGGCATGTGGAATATTTTAATGTAAAAATCGAATAAATTCATTAAAATTAGGGGTCGAATTAACTATATTTTGAACCACAAAAACTATTTGGGATATCAAGAGTAACACAAAAATTAAGTAAACATCATATTAAACCAAAAACAGACATGCACAAAATTGAAAAAAAATGTCTGAGGGTGGGTCAAGATGAGTGAGGGTGTGAAAAGTTGTATTAATACTTAATAACGCATCCCGTCATCAGAATCATCGTAAGGTCAGTCAGCCCGGTCGGTGGTCTAGTGGTCAACGCAACGGCCTCATAATCGAAAGGCTGTGGGTTCGATTCCTGGCGGAGAATACACAAAAGTATCATCAATTCTTAAAATACGCATTTTGCTTACTTTGCTTACGCTCCAAAAAGTTTTAAAAATCATATTCCTTGATTAAAAACACGTCACCAAAGATCTATACAGCATTACAGCAACTGAAGATTTACGACAACCAAAATTGCAGAGGGTTTCTTCTTCTGTCTTTTAAAGTCTAATAAATCCGTGTGTACCGGTACTTTTAGCGTTTGTATGAGCTTTTTGCATTTAGGTTATTTCAACTAATATCAAACTCTCTTTACAACTTGTATACTACAATCACGCAAGAATGGTGAACGTAAAGTGATTCCTTAGGGAGCATCGCAGAAATACCGAAGCCAAGGATATATTCATTTTGCTTTTGTCTTTTCCCAAAGGTCTAAAACTTCCCCATTCTCTCTTGCTTATAATAAGATTATAATGTTTCGACGGTGACTTGGCGAATAGCTTGGAAATTTTAGACCCCTGGGGAGGTTTAAAAAAACCCACGTCATAAATGATTCTAGAGGAGGTCTTTGATCTGCTGGATTGCTTGACATTTTGTGATTCTTCGTTTTGAAATCTCAATGATCATTAATAAAGCTCGATGTCATTTTAAGATTTGAAGAAAACACCATAGATTGAATGAATGAAACGTTTTTAGTTTCTTTTACTTTATTTTTGTCACGACCTCTACAGATTTGACTCCATCCTGACTGTACATAAAATCTATAATGTACCTAATCTATAGTTGAAAGGTGATATTAACATTAAAGGTGAAAGATGGTTTGAGGACGTTTTTAATTTTTAGAAAGAAATTTGAATATAAACAGTTCATATTTCAAAAACACATAGATATCTTTCACACATTGATGAACAAATTAAAGCAGCTTAGAATATACAAAATAAATTGTAAATAAAATAATATTTTTACATTAATTGATTGTAATATGATTTTAAAATATGTGTGGTATTAAACAGATTTATGCTTTTTTTAAATACTATGTAAAAGTATTTTGTGTTAACGGGTACTGTGTAAAAGCCCCCTGGGCGTTGAATAGGAATAAATAAATAAATAAGTAAAATAACCTGTCATTGCCATGTTTTATTGTTTACTATCTTCAAATAGAAGCGGTAAGATCTACCATTTCCCGTTGAGTCTGCAGGCCCAGGTGACAAGTTGGAAGTACGCCTCAGAAGATAGAAAGAATTGGAGGCGAATGTTCCAGAAAACCGAGGAGAGATAAAGGCTGTAGCGCCATCGGAAGGAGAATACATATTGACTGATAACATTTATGAGGTTTAAATGGAAAAATGTTAGAAATGTGTGTTAAAATGGAGTTTTACTTATGAGCAGTAACAATGGACTGGGGGGAGGCAGTCATTGTCCCTATTAACAAAGAGCAGGAGGACAACATAAATTGAACTATTGAAATAAAGTTATATCTACTGATTTTAGAATTGTCAATTATTTCAGCAGCTTTAAATATTAATATTAAGGGTATTTTGGCGTAGCTCACGATGGACTGAAGGAAGGCAACCACTGTCCGTATTAACAAAGACAAGAGGAACAGGATAAACTGAACTGTTGAAAGAAAGTTGTAAGTTTGTCAACGACGTTAGCCATGTTGAAAGCACCGGTTCCCATAGATCACCGAAGTTAAGCAACATTGGGCGTGGTCAGTACTTGGATGGGTGTGCGCTCAGGTACACCGCGTGTCGTTGGCATCTCGGACCGGTCCGTAGTCCGTTGTGGCAACACTTCGGACTCGTAAATATTTGGAGGGTTGTGGATTCGGATCCCGGCGGAGCACACAAAAATACCATTAATATTTCGAATGTGCTAAAAAAAAATACTTATTACTTTTAGAATTGGCAATTGTAAATATTAATATTAAGGGTATATTGGCGTAGCACACGATGGATTGGAGGAAGGCAGTCATCGCCCCTAGATTAACAAAAATAGGACAGGATAGACTGAACTGTTGAAAAAAAGTGTTAACTACTTATTACTTTAAGAATAGACAATTATTTCAGCAACATTTGAAAGTAATATTAAGGGCATGTTGGCATAGCACACAGGTGGTGACTGTAACTGAGACAGAAGCGCCATTTACTTGTGATATATTTACGGCTAGAGAAGCGAGTAAAACATCGGGAAAGCCATTTACGTGGATTCTCACGGCAGTAATCTTTCCGGGAGGAACGCAAACTTCGCAGTGATAAAATATTTAAAGTGGTGCCGAGGTATGCTTAACTCTATGATAAACCATAAACCCTTAAAACAAAACGCCACTTTTAAAGCATTATTCCTAATTTACATTCAAATCATCACAATGCTCATGTCGCTGTTCCTTTACTTATGGGTTGGTATGAGGCGGACCCCACTAATGATGATGATGATGATGATGATTTGTATAGCGCCGTTTCGTGACTACTGTCACTGCAAGGGCGCTTTCTAAACTCTATAATCTATAACTAAAATCTATAATCTACGTTGCAAAGATATATTAACATTCAAAACTCATATCGAATGTATGCCCACAAACAGACACGTGTAAGTTCGCGCTTACAAATGCTGAATGTGTACTTACAAATTAAAACCAAACCTCAAATCAACATACACCCAACAACTTTTGTCAACCTTCCCTGAAACAGGGATGAGTGAAAAAAGCTTACAAATACTTAAATGTAAGTAATGTAATCTTGAGCATAATCCCTTTTAAAGTTTACGTGTACAATGTACATACAAAGCACTTAAAAAGTTTCCCAGCCAGTTTCTTCATCTTCAATGGCGCCACAAACAATTCGAACCTCACTAGCTAAACAATTAAACGCAGAAAAACGTCCAGAATGAAACACTTTGAAAACGGTGTTTGGTGACGGCAGTTTTCAGGGGGTTAAAATTAGAAGCATAGTACTCACACTTGCTCCGACACTCAAATAAACTTACGCAACAAAGCGAGTGTAACCTCGCCTTTACTTTGCACTTAGGGAATCAGCGATGCAACATGTCGTCAACTAGAGATCGTCAACACTAGTTGCTTTAAGTGACAATGTAACAATAACGAGCATTTGAATCGTCGTGTCGTCTAGAACCAAAGGTGTCTTTAAGCTATCCATAGTCCGAATCGCAAAGATACATGACATTTCAGATTCATATCACTTGTATTCTCATAAGCAGACACGTTTAAGTTTCCCCTAGCGGCTAGCACATGCCGAATATGGACTTACAACATAAAATCCCAATCTCACATAAACATAAGCCCTGAAACTCTTGCCGACTATCACTGAAACGGGGGAGGCATTGGCAAAGTGAACCGTTTCTTTGCAGTATGGGTCGTATGAGTCAAGGAACACAAACAATTTATTCCACTTAATAATATAAAACAAACAATCACTGAGTACAATAATAAAACTTAAATGTAAAAAATATCTATAATCACATAATGTGCATTTTCATAAGCAGGCACGTATAAGTTCGCGCTGCCACATGGGGCACGACATAAAAACCCAAATCTCAAATGAACATACACCCTGCAACTCTTGCCGACCTTGCATGAAATAGGGGTGACATTGGCAAAGTGAACCATTTTCTACAGCATGGGTGGTAAGCCGCATACAAACCTATAAGTCAAGGAACATACCTACACAACAAATTATATTTTTAAAATCAACAATATTGTTGAATCAACAATACTGCTGTCTACGAGATATACTCCGAGACCATCGGAAAATCTAGAAAACCAAGAGATATCATTTTGCACTCTTAATTTTCTCAGTTTTTTTCAGACATGCGTGTTATTTGATTGACCCCAATAGCCGCGTTATAAATACGCGCCCCCCACGCAGATGTGAACTTGACGTCGTCCACTTTGGTCGTGGCCCGGCGCCAACTTCTGATGGACATCATCACGAGGATCCGGCAGGAGGGAGCGGGAAGGACGAGGAGAGACGTCCAGAGACCGGCAGATGTGTGCCCGGGTTGCGTAAGCGGCCGCGAGTCTCTCGAGAAAAACTGCCACCAGGTGTGCTCGCCGAACTGCCTTGCGTAATGCCAAAGCTGTGCTCAATCTTTTTTTAAGAACTATTTTAACGAAAGGATTTAATTGGTATGTAGGAAATGTGGGGAAATTTTGAATACGGAATAGAAAAACAAAAGACGACAGAAAAGAAAAGGAGATCAGCTCGCCTGGTTTGCAGCCACAGGCTTGTGTAACTTTTTATTATTAATATTGTGGACTATAGGTCGGTATGAGACTGACCACCCATACCGTAAAAAAATGTTCACTTTCCCAATGTTTCGGTCGGCAAGAGTTGCAGGGTTTATGTTCATTTGAGGTTTGGATTTCAATTCGTAAGTACACTTGCAGCGTTTGTAAGAGCACACTTACACGTGTATGTGGGTATGCATTAAATATGAATCTTAAATGTTAGGATATCTTTGCAACTAAGATTATAGATTATTATAAATAATCTAGTGTTTTTCTATCGCACCTTTTCGTGACCGAAAACACTCCAAAGGCGCTTAGTGCTATAAAAACAGGTAAATCTTGTGAGACCTTCCTCTGTTAAGGACTACCTCAGGCATGTCAAGCGCGGTTGGTGCAACCCTGCAAAAAGGTCTCGTATGCTTATGAAAGCTGACGTTGTACATGACAGTTTTTCATCATGAAACAAAACTTACAAGAAAAATAAAACGTTTTCCTTCACTGCAATAATTTTACGAGGAAAACCTCTGGCGTGTTTTTGTTGATGTTTTTTCCTACTTCATGCGTAATCCCTCACTCGGGATTTGTTCGGGAATTTCCGACTTTAATTATAAGTACCGACGCACATTTATTTCATTTATTTTATCGTCTGAGAAGTAAGACATTTCGAATGAAAACTCACATTTAAACTTTCGTAAAAAATGTTCAGTCAAACGCTTTTACACGATAATCACATATTTCATGGAAAATAAACTGGTTTTTATTTGAACATTTACTAGAATAAAAACAGGAATTTACAATTAAAAAAAAAAGTTGCTTACCTGCTTTTTTTAACTATTATTTTTTTACTCTTACCTACTTACCTACCAATTTTCATGATAAATTTAAAAATCTACTACCTATCTATCTCTTCTATTGGTTTTCCCTTTAATTATTTATTGAAGTTGTCAATACTTTTGCACACTTGTCATTTTTTCATTTTCTATGCCTAAATTTCAAAATATTTTTTTCTGCAAAAACCTAGTGTTATTTCCACAGTTTATTGAGTGTCACTGCCTAAGCGCTATCGGACTTTTGTTTATTTCATAAAAACTTATTTTCAAATATATTCAACAATGAATGACGAATGAATTTTCAATCCGTCAATATACAAACTTTTGATTTTTTCTTTAATATACATTTTTAACAAATTTTCCCAGGCAACTTTTTTTTATTACCCACTTTTTTTTTACATTATAATTCTCTATATTTATACAAATTTTTCATACCTTTTACATGCATTTTTCTAATAGTTTTTTCCTTCAAATATTTAATTATTTATTTACATATTACTTATGTACACATACTCAATCATTATTCACAACATATACCTATATTTACAAGGCATAACCCATAAATATCATGGACTCCCACATCGCATCGTTTCATACGAAAACTCCTCTATCGCTTTTTGCCGTCTTGTTTACCGAAGTATTTTTCCGCCGCCCGAATGATTGATGGATAAGCTGGATATTGAATATTTCTCTGGCATGCCATCATGGGCGGCGTTTGATATCCGCGCCAATGCTACACCCTAACAAAAGCCACAAGAATATGATAAAGGATTCCAGAAATTGAAAGATTTATTTTTGTGCGGAATTATCAACTTTTGCTTATCGTGTTTCTGACATTTCCATAAGTGAGTTCTACACCCATAGTATAAACATCTTACAAATTCCCCACCATCGCGTAAATAAATAAAGTATGTATTAAATATACAACAGCACTCTTAGTGTGTGATTTAGTTTTCATACATTTTTTTTCTATTTACTCGATGGTGGGGAATTTACTCAATTTTTTATGTATTTAGGTGTATTGGTTGTATTCCATTTGAAATGTTTGTTATGTAAAAAATAATGTTTTATTATCATAAAGATTTGAAGAATACGAAAAAACGTACCTATTTCCGGAAAATGTGGGTCAAAAAAAAAAATTGAAAATAAAGGAAGCTTAAATTTTCTTTTACAAAATTCTGTTCTGGAAACTATGTATGTATGTTTCACTTCAAATAAGAACTGTTTTTGAAATGTCTCAGCAAAAACTTTGTACAACTCAATTATAAATTAAAAAAATATAGAAAACACTGTAATTGTTTGTTTTTTTTAATGATTGTTTTAATCCTGTTTAATTTTACGTTTTATTTTTACCTTATGTATTATTTTTCTTAGTTTATAATCTTGTAATATTGTCTTTGTGTGTGTTATTCTTGTTCAATTTCGCACACATACTTACTTTAATTTGCTTTATACCATCCTCTTCTAAAGGCAGAGCCTTGTTGTATCAGCCATCTGTCTCTGTCTGCTGCCATCCTCTTGAGATGCGAATAGGAGGAGACATCCATGAGCCGCTTCAAATCCTTGAAGTATGAAGTTCTTGGGCGACCTCTTGTGCGTTTTCCTAAGATTTTGCCTTCAAAGATGTTGCTAAGAAAGGTGCTTTATATAGCCTCGCATTATGTTTAAGATTTCAGTTTATATAAAGATGGTCAAGAGGCCGAAACCGGTCAAAACTCATGATTTGTTAATTCAACAAATAAAAATATCTGCAGAATTAAACAGTGTTTTGTTTTCATATTGAAAAAAAAAACAAATAAGTACTGGATTGTTGAAAAAAATCAGTACATTTGAAGAAAAATTGTTCAAATAAAAAATCACAATTAAAAAAAAAAAACACTTTTATTATTATCTCTAATGCATTCCCTTTCATGTTGATTTTTATCGAAAGAAAATTAAAAGCGATCAAATCAAATTAGTGTTTTATGGATTAAAACACTTTTTGACTTTTTCATTAAAAACAAAAATTTCGTCGGTAAACCGTTCGGTACCCCATAACGTTAAACTCAACCACAGAGTTTTACCAAAAAAATTTATGGAAAGATAAAATGCTCCTCTAACGGGCGTTTTATTTACCTTACATTTTTGGTGCTACGCCATGGCAGAATTGAAAGTAAAGTTTTATACTGAGAGTATAGTACGTTGATGTCCATTAGAAAAACTCAATTAGTGAGTTTGTGTATATAATAACAGTGTCCCTTATATAAAACATTGCGTAAACTCACCTCAATTGCGTAAACTAAAAAAAATGCATGAAAACTAAATCACTCGCTAGGAGTGCTATGGTATATCCTATACGTTTTTTATTTACGCAACAGAGTTGAGATGGAAGATTTTTTTCTACTCGGGGTGCAGGATTATGGAGCGTAGTATAGAGTGCTCCATTAATATGGCTAATAGGTTTTGTCGAAAATACAGAATGGCGTCCGGCCACGTTTTTTTTTTGAGTAGGTACCTAATCCAAAGCTGATAAAAAAAGAAGACCGCGAGTTTTTCTTTTTTCACGAAAACAAAGTCGGCGGGACGAATTATTTTCCAATATTCGACCAACATGCATATTTTATATAAGGGCATGATTGTGTTTGTCTTCCTAGCTACATATTTCAATATCTACAAACGCAAATAAGCTGCGCGTATTGTGCAAAATCTTACCGATATGTTGCCATTATGTCTAAAAAAACATATTGTTTCCCGGCCATTTAATTATTTACATTTTCACTCAAAGGTCCGGTATTTTCGTAATTTTCTCTCAGTGTCTCAACAACAAAGCAACGCAACACACACCACAGCACTGCGCAGCTAAAGGCCCTGCAACCGGATAAGGGCATCAACTGCCACATCACCAACACCTCTGCGGCACTACAACAAGTGTCAGAGACCCTTAAAAAAAATCAACGTTAGCATATATGTGACTTTAAACTGATAAAAAAAACTACCCACACGATTGACATAAGTGCATATTTTTCATTCAGTGTAAAATCTCTATGCTTACGTTGAAAATATACTATGCCTTAGGCCACAAGTATGGCCATTGCCGATGCTATAGTCCTAAAGTAAAAACAAGGTTTTTGCTTGATTTACCAATTTGAGGCAGCATCATGAGGAGCTACTTCGGGAGACTGGATTTAGAAGCCTGGAAACGAGGCGCAACAGGTCCCTTATGGTACACACTCATAAGGTCATCAACGGCTTAATTGACAGTCCCACCCTTTTGGGGGGCTACAGGTTGTATGTGCCTGACGACTACACCCGAGGGCGAGGACATTCGATGTATTTCATGTACCGAAAAACCGTACTGATGTCGCAGCGCAACACCCTGTGACTCGGAGTATAAGGCTCTTAAATAAGTCTAATGTTGACATTTTTGAGGGTAATTTATTAAGATTTAAGAAACTAGCAATAGAGTTCCTCCCAGCATGTGAGGGTACAGTGTTATTAGGGTAACCTGTTGTGCACAAAAAAAAAATCTTCACGATGTGAATACATAAAAACCTATAACTCATAATTAACATTCTTTTATTCTGTAATGTTTTGCAGTATTATAGATATTATGTTAAATGCCTTACACCAACGCGGGCCCTCTACGGTACCTGCAGCTTTAATTCGATATTAATGCCACTACACGCAACTTGTAATTGTTGTCGAGAGCTTTTTAAGAGCTTTTGAGCTTTGGTGTTCATACAATAGAGTGAGCACACTGGAGCCTCAATATACGATATAAGTCCGCTTTAAACCCACGGCCGTATATCAAATAATATTATCTGATCTTTAAACGAAATAAAGATGTAGTGTTGGAGGTAAAAAAATCAAAACTCTTATCACACTTGAGGTTTTTAATGACTTAAAAGCTGGAACTACCTACTGGTATTTTTTTTTTAAGAAATCCTGTGCGGGAGATTCCCTATATTTCAGAGACTCTAGGAGTCTATGACGTTTGTTGCAGTACCGCAGAGGTGTTTACGAGCTTGATCGACACTACAATTTACAAAGCGCCAATTCTCAAACAAGAGCCAGTAGCTGTAAGCCTGGATGAACCTTTAGTGACCGGTTTTATGAATTGTTCAACCCAGAGAAGCGCACATTTGGGAATATAAATGGTATATTTTGTGCTCCGCCGGGATTCGAATCCACAACCTTCTATTTACGAGTCCGAAATGTTACCACTGGACTACGGACAGGCCAAAATCACCCTAGTTTCTAATCTAAAAAAAACAAACAGGGTGGTTTTATAACCAGTTTGACGTATATCGGAATATTATGATTTTATCCGATACGTATGTGTATAGTATAGGATAGCACGACTACGATATAATGTTTAGTATGGGTTTACTGGAAGCCTGTGTGAAAGCCTGTATAAGCCTTTCATTGTCAGCTATAATACATGTTTCACGAGTAAACTGTTAATACTGACTATACTAAGTGTGACAAGATTATAAAAAGAGAATATGAAGCAAGCATTTTGTAAGATGTTTTTAGAAAGTTCACATTTGCCAAATTCATCCCTGTTTGATAAAAACGCGGCAATAGTTGAAGAGACTTTGCAACGTATGTTATATTATAAAATATAAATAAATATAAACAAGTAACAATAAAGTCCATATTTATCCATGTCAACCCTTTTGGATAAAAACGTGGTAATAGTTGACGAGCCTTCGTTTGCTTATTTGATTCTGGAAAAGACAAGATATTTTATATGACAAAATTTAAATTGGCAACAAGTAACAATATAATATGTAACAGCAGTAGTAATAGGGCTTGTGTATTGTCATTGTGAAGATTCATTTTAAATTGGTAATTTAAAAATAAAAACGTCGTTTTTCTTCACGAGTTTCTTTATTTTCTCGAGTCCTTTTAGTGTTATGACACCATTACCAAGAGAATAACAAAACATTGTTTTATTTTCACATTATTCATCAAATATTTTTTATTAGATTGATTACGCAACTAAGATACACATATAGGGTAACTTGTTGCCCCCGAAGGGTTCGCATGTGTGGGCATGCATCTAAATCTAAGCTGCAAAGATATGTATCATTTGAGATTCATATTAAATGCATTCTCACAAGCAGACATGCATAATTTCGCGCTTACACATGCCGCATGTGGACCTACAATATAAAAAACCTAATCTCAAATGAACATAAGCCCTGCAACTCTTGCCGACCTTCCCTGAAGCAGGGGTGACATTGGCAAAGTGAACCATTTTTTACAGTATGGGTGGTCAGCCGCATACCAACCTATCAGTCAAGGAATGCATGCTTGAAATAAAAGTCTTAAATTTCAATATATCATTGCAACTTAGATTATAGATTACAGACCAACTATACCTAATACAATAAAAAACAATGACGAATCTTGTCTTTTGCGAAAACTGCCAAAGCTATGACAAAATTATTTTGAAATTTTATTTGATCGATGAATCAAATTTCACTTTCGAAGCAATAAATAATCTCGGCACACTTAGAACCATAATATGTAAGGAGCATAAGTTGGAAAACATACCACTGTCCCAACACCCCACGTTCTCTCTGTGTCCATACTCGTTATTTATTACCGGTCACCGATGTATGTACACCTCAACCTTCGTACGGCTAATAGAAAACCTCAACATTACTTACTATGCTTTAGTTTTCTTGGAAGATTTTTGTGGCTTGACTAGAAAGCAACTTTTAGCGTCAGCATAGCGACTTTTAACTGAATAATCTGGGTTGAAAGTCTCATCCCCACGGTATTTCTTACCTGCAGAATATCGGTAATATTTGTATGAAGATCTGTCAATCCAATATGGCCGCAAGTGAACAGCTGATTAGTTTTCATACAAATATTACCGATATTCGGTAGGTAAGAATTACCGTGGTGATAAGACTTCCAGCCCAAGGCGCATTTAGTCCGGTCGATTGCTCAGTTAGTAGAGTGCTTGCATTCCATGCCGTGAACTCGTTACACTAGTTCCAAAAGTTACACTATATGTGTAGCTTAGAAGCGTTCTACAAGTAAGCGTAAAATTTACCCGTATTTCCTTATAAGCATGCGTTCAATATGAATTTCAGATTCTTCTGAGTAACTTCTTTTATATTCTAGCGGTGCTACCTTCAAACAGCAAAGCTATGGCTCATCCGCAGCCTACAGTGAATTTTCCATTTAAAAAATCTATGATCCGTAGATCAGCTATTTATTAAATGTTTTTTGAATAGCACAAAAGTATTTTGCTTGATTCGCTTCCCGATCAACAATTCAAAAACGCTAAAATTCTTGTTCATTTTCTGCCTTTCGATTGATTGGCTTTACGTCTGGCTTTTGAAATATTTATGTGTTTAACGAGACCTGAGGTTCTTCTATAACTGAATAAAGCTAGAATATCCGTGATTTATTACATAGTGCATTTCAGGGAAGTCTCCACCCTTGGTAGAAAGGTGGTACTTACTTCATAATGTACTTACCCCCAAGAGGACTATTAATTATACAGTATACTCCATTACACGAAGATCTGTAATCTAAGTTGCAAAGATATTCGTGACATTGCTGCACTTCACGTGAAGGCCTTCCGCCACTAGAGAAAACAATTATACAAGAAAACTTCCTTTTTATAATTTGGGTAGTTGTGTCTAGTCGCAAGAGCTTTGTTAGTAATCTATAATGATCTATATATATTCTAAGTTGCAAAGATATATATTAACATTCAAAGCTCATATCAAATGCATGCCCACAAACAGACACGTGTAGTTCGCGCTTACACATGCTGAATGTGTACTTACAAATCAAAATCCAAACATCAAATGAACATAAACCCTGCAACTATTGCCGACCTTCCGTGATATTATTATTTTAAATTTGGTTAGTATTGTTTTTAATTTATTATTGTTGCTTTATGTAAGTATTATTGATTTAGATTAGTTTATTATTGCTTTGACCGGTCCGTAGCTCAGTGGTAACACTGCGGACTCTGAATGGGAAGGTTTTGGGTTCGAATCCCGGCGGAGCACAAAAAATATAACATTTTTTATTTTCAAATTTGCTCTTCGCTGGGTTGAAAAATTTATAAACCTTTACCAATGACCGGTCACCAAAGGTCCATCCAGCCATACAGCAACTGGGTCTTGCTTGAGTATTGGCGCTTTGTAGCGACGACCAAGCTCGTACACCTCTGCGGCACTACAATAAGTGTCATAGACCCCTAGAGTCTCTAGAATCTAGGGAGTCTCCCACACAGGTTTTCTTCAGGAAAAAAAAAAAAAAAAACTGGAATATTGTTACGATTTTAGGGTTCAAAAAGTCTTTCAATTAAAAATACTGGTCTTCTTATACAGTTGTTTATTTTACACTTTTAATAATTTATTTTCACAAAGATAGTCTCAACTATTCCATTACACTTGGTTTCAGTTCACTGGTTAAGTTAGTTCAATGTAGTTGTAAAGCTCGTAGGATACTGGCTCTGCAAGCAACTTGCACCCTTTTTATGCTCTTCAAGACAGTACAATCTAGATCTATATTCGCTAGACAGTTCCAGAAAGGCGTAGTAATCATTATTTCTCGATGCTTCAAGTATTTTATTCAATGATTCCTACCCACACATGTTTATGAGGATTCTTATTGCATAGTTAAAGCTAATACCTTTTCTAATATTTACATAACAATATGTTTACAATAATAATAACTACACAGTTACAATTTATTTTTCGGATATGAGACGAACCGTTGTAAGAGAACTTACATTATTCTCGACGTTTCGTTTGCAACGTAGCTAAAATCTTCAGGAGACACTCTCTCTGCACGACGATTGAGGATGAACTGATTTTTTCTCTAGAACACTTGTCACAAATCACGGCATATCTTCAACCGAAGGTAGTAATTATGATTAGGTTTGTCATGAATATTTACACTTTTATTCTGTTTCTAGTCCACATCACCAGATGGCACTATGTTATCCGTACATACGGAGTTGATGATATTATTGTCTTTGACACAAACATTAGGTTTTGGTTTCAAAAGTGAGGTGGGCGTTGGTTTCCAATTAATACGCAACTAAGCTACTCATATAGTGTAACTTCTTGCCTGCGTTGTCCCCGAAGGGGTCGCTTGTGGCGATTCGGGACCTATTTATTTTTACAGGTAAGGGGGCCGGCCTTACACCAACCACTTCAGTTGAAGCGGAGGTTTTCCCAGCTCCCGAGGGGGCTGGTTCTCATTTATAGTGAAGGCTGAGTAAACCCCTTGAGGTCGAACCCTTGCTCTCGGCATGGAATGCAAGCATTCTACCAATTGAGCTATCGAGCTTTTTACGAGCTTGATCGTCGTCGCTACAAAGCGCCAATTCTCAAGCAAGACCAGTTGCTGTAAGGCTGGATGGACCTTTGGTGACCGGTCATTGGTAAAGGTTTATAAATTTTTCAACCCACCGAAGAGCAAATTTGAAAATATAAATGGTATATTTTTTGAGCTCCGCCGGGATTCGAACCCACAACCTTCCCATTCAGAGTCAGCAGTGTTACCACTGAACTACGGACCGGTCTGCTCGACAATTTAAAGCTGTCATCCCTGTTGAAGTTCGGATGCCTATAAATTTCAAAGGAATATGTAGGAATTCACTTTTTTGAGCTACATTTCTGACAGGACATTTTGTGAAAAATGTAATAGCAAGCATACATTACGTCATTGCTTGTTTAAAATTGAATGTTGACCAAATAACTTATACGAAAGCATAATATATTTTACCAAAAAAAACATTGAAACAAATGAGAAAATAAAACTTGTAGTTGGTCGGCATAAAAAACAGCCATTCACAAAAAACCCATTGTACAAAAAACTACTATCCAAATTAAGTAATTTTGTATTGAGCCCATTATTCGATACTAAAAGTACCCAATCACTGTGTTTATATGGCCCCCAATGTAGGATAAAGCCAATAATTAAACTGGACCATCCACGGGACTAGCATTGTTTCGCTGGGCTGCTCATTTCATTCAATATAGCCAAATATATACAGCAAGTGTGTGTCCCTTTATTTGAACAATGGAGAATCAACTATTGTGCGTTTATGTGGGTATGAAGAGAAAACGATATGGTTGATTTGGTCTTTAAACAAATCAATTTGTTTGATTAGATCTCTGCCTGTCTAACTCGGTCTATGTTATTTTATGCCTTACCGAGAAAATATCGTAATCGGAGAAAAAAATAGAGAATATTTTTTACTCAACGTTATATTGGATTTTATTTAAGGAATCCTGTGCGGGGGGTTCCTAATTCTTAAAAAGCTTAGGGTCTATGTCACCATGGAAGGGTGCCGCAGAGATGTTGCTTGGATTGTTACGTCTGGCGTGGGACGCTGCAAGGAAGTGGCGATTGATGTGGGTTTTGAATAAAACCGGATGAAATTGGGAAGAGAACACATATACTAGTGCATTACATAAACGGGCAGTTTGGCAAAGGAATGAGTTATGAAAACGTCAAGTTCTCATAGATTTGAGATTGCATACACGATTAGATAATTAAACTAATTTCCGAAAAAATCGTCTAATATACGAAAAGTTTCATTACGTAACTGTGTCGTTATTATAATTGTAAATTAATATTGTTGTGATTTTACTTGGGGTTCTTTTAATTAAACTGCGATTTATTTATTCAACAAAAAATATTTTACGCAATATTGGTTACACAGCACTTTTTTCGCTCTAGCTTTTCGACTTCGCGGCTCAATGTTGAAAGAGACCTGACTCTACCACACAATTTTTGCTCGTTTATATAGGGGCAGCAGAGACGATTCTTGCGTGTTCGAGATTATTCCACATACTTCTACTTATAGTATTGTTCGACACTATTCCAGCTAATCACACCTGAAAGCTACGTGCCTAGGTACATGTAGACACAAACTCTTAGTAGATAATGCTAGAGGCATACACACACATACCAGCAAGCTACGTGTTTAGGCTCATGTCCCCACGGACTTATACGTTCGTAACAATATCATTCTAATCACTGTACTTTTCTGTTTCAAGACTTATCAACTTTTGATATTTTCCAGCATTAGAAAATCATTACAGTAACTCATCGTTTGAAAGCTCTACACAGAGCCGAACGGTGGCAGGTTAGAACGGTACAGTGACAAAACGACAGATGACATAACGACACATGAGTCATGACAGAAAAACACATGACAGAAAAAACACATGACAGACATCACAGAACAACACATGAGAGAACACCACAATGACAGCAAATCACATGACAAACATCACATACCTAAAACAGAACACTCCATTAACAGGTTTTTATGATATATTGTCATGTGATGTTTTGCCATTGTGATTATCTTTCCTGTGATGTTTTATAATCATATGTTTTTTCATGTGATGTACTGTCATTGTGATGCTCTATCATGTGTTGTTCTATCATGTGTTGTTCTGTCATGTGTCGTTCTTTCATGTGTTATTATGTCACGTGTCTTTCTTTTATGTGTTATTCTGTCATGTGTCGTTCTTTCATGTGTTGTTCTATCATGTGTCGTTCTCGTGTCGTTCTCTCATGTGGTATTCTGTCATGTGTCGTTCTCTCATGTATTGTTCTTTTATGTGTTGTTTTGTCACTGTGTCGTTTTAACATTGAACCGAGCCGAACAAGTGCCGAGCTTATCGTTAATTACCCGTGGAGCTTAAAAGCTTCTCACTTCTTGAGTGAAAAAAACACCAGTACCTACTAGGTTTACCGCCAGACGCGAAAGCTCCGGCAGATTATCGCGAAAGCTCGGCCGCGTGTTATTAGCACAACCTGGCATAATGGAGGCGAGCTTTCGATATAATTAATAGCGATCCCGCAGTAGAAAGCTTGGGAAGCTAAAACCCAACTAAGCTACACATACAGTGTAACTTCTTGCTTGCGTAATTCCCGCAGAGGTCGCATGTGACGATTCGGGACGAATTCAATTTTACTGGTAAGAGGGTCGGCCTCACAGCAACCACTTTCAGTTGAAGGGGGGGTTTCTAAGTTCCCTGAGGGACTGGCTCTCATTTCTTGTAAAGTCTGAGTACACCTTGTCTTTTTTTTGGATTTAAAATAGACACTGAAACGGGAAATCATTTCTGACACCCTCGGTGGGGATCAAACCCTTGCTCTCGGCATGGAATGCAAGCATTCTACCAACTGAGCTATCAACCGAACTTTTACGAGCTTGGATTCCCAAACAAGCCCCAATAGCTGTTAGGCTGGATGGACCTTTGGTGACCGGTCTCTTGGTACAGGTTTATGAATTTTTCAACCCAGCGAAGAGTATATATGAAAATATAAATAGCATTTTTTTTGTGCTCCGCCGGGATTCAAACCCACAACCTTCCATTTACGAGTCCGAAGAGTTACCACTGGACCGGTCTTTATGTATATATAGCTAATATGGGCAAAAGCTCTCCGCGAATAAATGTGCAATAATTGATGAAGTGGAACACTCTGTGCAAGATTCACAATCCAGCAAAGGATGCCCTGGTGGATCTGTTGGAAGATTCGAGTACTGCAGGGTACTGCAGGGAGATTGCTTAGTTGAAGTCAGTCAGTTGTCTGAACAAATCTCTTTACGTTTAGAGTTTATTTCACAAGCTGATAGAGTGCGAAAAGAAAGCATCCTTTAACATTTAAGTTTTTTTTCCAAGGAAAAACGTTTTTCTTAAATAGTTACAGTGTTGATTTCCACTTTTTGTTGTTGAAAATTACAAGCGTTTAAAGTTTTGGGGCCATTATCGGGTATAAATTAAAAATAAAAAAACAAGTAAAAAAGTCATAGAATTCTTGAGGAAAAATATTCAATTTGAAGAATAAAATACTTTTATTCAAATCATAATGATTTATTTGATGAGCATGGTTTTTGTGTGAGTCACAGCTCAAGAGTCTGCAGCAAGTTTGGTCGTCGCTATAGATAGCGGCAATTCTCAAGCAATACCCAGTTTCTGTAGGGTCGAATGGACCTTTGGTGACCGGTCTTTGGTAAAAGAAAATGGATTATCCAACCCAGGAAGGAGGAAATTGTGGAAATGAAATGAATTTATTTGTGCTACGCCGGGAATAGAATCCGCAATCTTCCAATCACGAATCCGAAGCGTTAAGCACAAGACTACGGGCAGATACGTGGTGTAAAACGTAAAAAGGGTTATTAAAAAAAATGATAACCTTAAAAAAAACCTGTAAAACGACACAGTAATAAACATTAAAAAAAATCCATTAAACGAAAGCGCCCTTTTCCCGGTATTTCATTAATTCACGATGTCTCTTTTGCCACATACTGAAATAGTGGGTATTTGTTTTGTTTTTTGTCTGTTTTTGATTTTATTTCCATCAGGGCATGTTTTTGCCGCCTTTTAATCGATGACAGTCCCACTCTTATGTTTCATCTCTCTCACTCGCACATAGTACATCAACCCGAGTATAAAATTCTGCGTAAGCTCACCTCGATTGCGTAAATCGAAAAAATGTATGAAAACTTAATCACTCTCTAGGAGTGCCGTCATATGTGACATACATATTCGATTAACGCAATCGAGGTGAGTTTTATGCAACGTGTCATACATACTCGGGGTACAGATATTTATTACTCGTAATTCCGTTTGAACGCGACTACCGTGAGAACCTATTCCAAGAACATCCGATGGAAAATATCACGAAGCGTGAATAAATGAATCGCGACGTGCTAACTCAGACAAAACATGGTAGGTTAGTACGAAATGTACATTATATCAAGAATTAGGCAGAAATAACATTGTTCTAGAACTAATTAATATGGAATATTTTGCGTGGGCTTCAATTAAATATGAATCTTAAATGCGCGCTTATATTTGCAACAAATTGCGTGCCTATTCCCCCCCCCCCCCCCCGGGATTTTAAAGAAAAAACCGCAACAATTTTTAGGGGGTGTACCGGAACCCCCAAAATTTTGGAAGTGGTCTATGAGAAATAAAAGTTTGGGAACTCTGACTTAGAGCAAGTTCGTTAGATTTGGCACTTCAAGTGCATTTTCAGACAGAACGAACTCTACCCGGTTTGTCCATGTTTTTTTCTATCCAGTTCCAGATAGGAAGTCTAGTAGTGTATGGGAACGTATGAAAACTGTTCCACAAAAATGAAAAAGCTTTAATGCTAATATTCAAAACGAAACGCAACTAATCTGCATATATAGTAAAAAAAATGACCACGTTATCCTTGAAGGAATTGATTACAGTCAAATTTAAATGTTTACTAATCAGTTATCCTACAGATTATTGATTCGTAAAAGCTCAAAATAGGCATGGAGTTCGGAATAAGCGATCAGGCTGTTTATTGGCTTTTTTGCTTATGGTGGTGTTATCCCTAAAACATGAGGCCCCATTCCGCATCACACCAATTTCCCAACACCCCATACGGGTGAAATGTACGCACATACATGTTCCCGCTTGTACATGCTGGTAATTTATTCATATCGACACGTCTACGTTGTATTGGAAAACAATTTAAGGATCACGTGCTGAAATTAACGGGAATGTCATGACGTACGAATTTACGGGACATCGGGGTGAAATTTTAGAAGAGAAAAATTACATAGAATCCCATCAGATGCTTAAACCAATTTCAGAAAATGTTCCTTCATTTAACCTTCATAGCAGTTTACGTTAACACATCAAACACAAGGATAATTCTAATTTTCCAATAAAAATACTATTGACAATTATATTAATTTTAAATCTAAACAAATTTCAAAACTTAATTTAACTCGGATATTTCACGAACCGTTTAGAGAGAACTTACATCATTCTCGACGTTTCGTCGGCGACGTAGCCAACGTCTTCAGGAGAATGATGTTAGTTCTCTCTAAACGGTTCGTGAAATATCCGAGTTAAATTAAGTTTTGAAATTTGTTTAGTTTTAAAATTAATATAATTGTCAAAATGTCAAACGACCGTAATTCTAACTTAAACCTAAAAATACTATTATCGTCTGGTAGATAGCTTGGTTGTTAGAATGCTTGCGTTCTATGCCAGAGGACTATGGTTCGTTCCCCGCCATCTATATACATTTATAACCTAAGCTGCAAAGATATTTCAACATTTAGGACTCATATTAAATACCTGCCCACAGGCAGGCACATGTAGGTTCGCGCCTACACATTCTGCACTTGTGCACATAAACAAACAAAACCTTACATGAACATAAACCTTGCAACTCCTGTCGCCTTTCCCTGACACCGGGGTGTCAGTAGCTAAAGTAAACCAATTTTTACAGCACGAGGGGTCAGCCTCATACTAACCCATCAATCAAGGAGCGTCAGAAATATGTGTTAAGAAATCCTTTCTCATTTCGTACAGGCAAGGTTCATTAAGTCTTCAAAAGAAAAGAAAAACAGCCTCCTCGGGAGCTGAAAAGCCCCCACTTCAACTGAAGTGGTTGGCGTAAAGTCAACCCCATTACTTGTGACAATAAATAGGTTCCACACGCCGCATGCGGCCCTTTAGGGAACATCGCTGTAAGGAGTTGCACTTATTAATAAAATATATATGGAACCGTAGGAACATCTTAGAATAATAATGCAAGCCACATCTTAAGCGCTTTCGACGATGTCTCATTATCAAGAAATGACGGAAACATCGTCGAAAGCGCTCAAGATACAAGTAGAAAAAAGTCAAACTCAGAAATAACTAAACTTATATTATCTAGATTTTCAGCAGTAACTTTGTGAAAGTTCATTTTAATAGATTAAAATAAAAATTACTTTGTTTTCATTCACATGAGTTTTATTTTTTGTTAGTTTTGTTACTTGTAAGTTTCTATTTACACCTGAAGATGGGAGGTAGGTACTGCTTCTCCCGAAACTGGTCGTGTCAAACAAAAATAAAACTAATGTGAATTAAAACAAAGTACCATTCTGCTCCTGAAGATGCCTCATTAGGCGAAAATGTTTGAGCAAACAAAAAAAAAAAAAAAAAAGTGAATAAAAACTATATTTTTATCCAATTTAATTAAAAAAAAATGAAAACAAAGTAATTTTTATTTTAACCTAACTAAATTTATTTTTATTTTATCGAATTAAAAATGTATCTTCACAATGTGAATACACAAACCGTAAAACTTGTAAATATGAAGCTTTGCGTTTTATTGAATCTGATAAATATAACGCTCAGTCGTTTTAAAGCCTTAATCCATGGTTGTATAAGGTTTTGCGACTGTAACGGCCTGCTGTAAAAGTGTGCCATGGCCCGTTTTACACATACCGCGAGCTTAACATGTTTCCCAAAGCACCTGCATAAAGAAGATAAAAAGGGGTCCGAGTAACATCAGCGTGCGGGGGTAGGGTCTACACCGATGGGGGGGTATTAATAGAAAAATGAAAATGTGCATGTTTTTACGTGTTTTTTGCTTGTTTTGAAAACAGGAAATACGCCTTCGTGGCGAGCAAGCTCTCGATCGTAAATGAAAAAGTGTAAAAAGTAAAAAAAATGAGTAGCGTATGGTTTGCAGGGGGGATACAAAAATATATTTTTTAATTATAACGAGAATGTTGGTTCACATGAGGTATGTGCAAGCGCGTACTTGTACGTGTCTGGTTGTGAGAATGCATGTATTGTGAATCTTCAATGTAACATATCTTTGCAAATTAGATTAGATTAGATTAGATGCCCGCATTATCGTATGAGTTTGACATGCTTACATTGGGGATTCACATTATAAGCATTCTCACAAATAGACACGTACAAGTTCGCGCTTGCACATGCCGCATGTGAACCTGTAACATAAAAACCCAAATCTCAAATAAGCATACACCCTGTAACCCTTGCCGTCCTTTCCTGAAACAAGGGTGTCATTTTTACAATAATAATAACTACACAGTTCAATTTATTTTATTATTGTCAAATGTGTATTATTAGTAATTTGTATTATTATTGTAAATATTCAATATTCTTGTAAATATGCCAAACAACCGTAATTTCAACCTAAACCTAACAGGGGTGACGTTGGCAAATTAAACCATTTTTTACAGCATAGGTGGTCAGCCGCATACCAACCTACAAGTCAAGGAAGCCTGCCATAGATTAAAACAAAAAATGGCCTTAACCTTGCTCTTGATTCTCAATTGAACAATTTCGAGTAACTCCTTACCTAGAGCAGTGTCTAGAATGTAATGGTATGCTAGAATATTATGCAGGGAGGAAGCTATGAGACGTAATAACTGTGTCTGCTGGCCGTGACTGGAGATTTCCATTCTCAATGTGAGCATCTTGATTAATGGCTTTCATTTGCGTCAGTGACTTGATTCCCTCTTCCCCATTCACAGATGCTTACTAAAAACTTAAGCACTCATCACTACCATTACGTGTCTGCTTGTGAGAATGCATACAATGTGAATCCCCTACCTTTGCAACTTTGATTAGATTCTAAGAAAACATGGTTCCATGATAGAACGACACAGTTTCAAAACGACACATGACATAACGACATAACGACACATGACAGAACATCATGGAAAAGTACATCACAGAGACAAAAAATCACAAAACAAAACATCACATATGAACCTAAAAAAGAATATACCATAAACGGCAAATATGAAAAAACATCACATCGCACGTTTAATAATAAAGAGCAATAACTCAAAAAACATGAATGTTGGGAAATCACATTTGAAGTTCAGACATCCAGTACAACTTGTATGGGATGAAAAAGGCGGCCGATGTTTTATCTCGGTCATATTCGTCCAAATTGAACGGCTGTCGCATTCTACCTATTCTTCTCGCATTGTTCTTGCGTTTTATTACAGAATCTCGATTTTCCCAATTTTCGAGTTATTTCTCTTTATTATTAAACGTGCGACATGTTCTGTTTTAGGTAGGTATGTGATGTTTTTTTCATGTGTTGGTTTATTAGTTTGCTACATTTTTTGCATAAGAAATTTTTGACTTTTTTTGTATAGATTTATTTTTAAGGTTTTGTTGTTGTTTTTTTTTTATACTTAAATGTTATTTATTACTCGTATTCCTTGTCTTATAGGTTGGTATAAGGCTGACCACCCATACTGTAAAAAATGGTTCACTTTGCCAATGTCACCCCTGTTTCAGGGAATGTCGGCAAGAGTTGCAGGGCTTATGTTCATTTGAGGTTTGGATTTTATTTGTAAGTACACAATCAGCATTTGTAAGCGCGAACTACACGTGTTTGTTTGTGGGCATACATCTGAGAGCTTTGAATGAATATATCCTTGCAACTTAGATTATAGATTATTATAGATTATAGATAAAAACTACAACCTTTTGTGTTCATTCTTGAAAAACCATGCATTGAAAGACGTTATAGTATTTGTAGATAATTATGGTCAATTCTTACGATTAGATACTTATTTTCAGTTTAGTATCGACTCTGAATATCACCGTTTGTGAGGTCATGCTACGTAATGAAGTAGCCGTGACTATAAATAACTTAGATTCTAATGAATCAAACTCGGCAATCTAGGATTATTTTAAATGAAATGAAAATACAGAAATGATGAGGAAATGATTTCCTTTGCATCCATATATTTATCTCGGTAACGGAAAAAATCTATATTGCCGCCTTTGGTTACATAAGACTCGTATTATCGTAGATTTAGATATAGTCAGTTGCTTAATGGTTAAACTTACGCTTGTCATTCTCTAGGCATTGGGTCAAAGCATCATCATTTTCTTAAAGCAGTACTTTGTTGTGATAGCCATTTGCCTCTGTTGGTTGCCATCCTCTAGAGTTGCTGATAGGAGGAGACATCCATGAGTCGCTTTAAATCCTGGCAGTAAGAAGTTCTCTTTTTCGTCTTCTCAAATTTTTTCCTTCAATTAATATGTTGCCGAATAATGTCTAATCGAGAGTCCCATTAGTTTGGCTTTCCTTTTCAAAATCTTTTTTAGGTATCTTCTTTCTCACTAACTAAACTAACACGTGTTAGCATGTGGGCATGCATTAAATATTGTTACATAAATGTGATGTTTTTACTTGGGTGCCTGTGTCTCTAGATTTAAATTTTTACTGTAACTATAACTGTAACTCTGTCGCCATTCCGCTAGGGGTGGCCAGAGCCTCTGCAGAGTTGCCTCCATTTTTTCCTATCCTTACATACCTCTTTCAATTCATTCATATCCATCACCTTTTTCATGCATTTTCTTCTTTTACGCTCACTTTGTATATCCCATTCTTTCACAATCTCCTCAATCTGATCACTCCATACTTTTCTCGGTCGTCCCTTCCCTCTTTTTCCTTTCACACTTTCTTTGTATATATACTTTGTCAGTCTATCATCATTCATTCTTTCTATATATTTTTAAATAATTGTAATCGTTCTATGGTGTGAACATTCGCTGGAATATTCTAAGAATATCTTGGCAAAGTCACGAATGTTCCAGTTCATGGATTTTCGAGAACCATCCTTGTGTCAGTCATACTACATAAAGGGCTGAAGCTGCCAGTAGCGCAGACTAGTATCAGAGCCGTCGAGCTGAACAGTTAAAAAGCTACTCTGTAATCGAACCAAATGTGAATGAAATCTTGAAATAAATTATTTGAAATAAATTCTTCGATGTTTTTAATAAACTGAACTCGTAAATCATAACAATGTGAATATTTAATATTAATACACCTTCTCTTTTTACCCATCCATCACCCAAGTACCTATATTCCTATCAGCAGCGTGGCGGAGGGAAATTTCGTCCCAACACTTTGCTATCTCTATTCCCTTCCTTCACTCACAAATCACAAACTCTGACATCTAGAGTAACTTCAGAGTTCAGACAAGTTGCTTTCCTTCCTTTCTTGATATTCCTCTTTCAATTCTGATATCTTGGACTATGTTGATTTCACTTCATCCTCGCTCACCGCACAACGATGGAGACTCTTGAAGAAGTTGGTTACAGATACCAAATATGAGTTTCCCAGTAACAGTTCACTAATTATAAATTGTAAGCAAAATGCTGTAGGTACTCATTAGACCAATAATAAAATTCCTTGAATTATAGGTTGGTATGAGGCTGACCAATCATCCTGTAAAACATGGTTCACTTTGCCAATGTCACTCCTGTTTCAGGGAAGGTCGGCAAAAGTTGAAAGGGTTCATATTCATCTGAGGTGTGGATTTTGATTTGTAAGTACAAATGCAGCATTATTTTGTGATTGCGAACTTACATGTGTCTGTTTGTGGGCCTGAATTTAATACAAATTTAAAATGTTAATATATATTTTCACGTTACACTATATGTGCAGCTTAGTCACGTTGCTCAAATGATAAGAAATTTGAAAATGGGAGATAGCGCTTGAAATCAGTTATTCGGGCGGATAAAGACATGATCGTGAACAAACAAAATTATTTGTCGTTCGTCCACCCTGTACGTCGTAAAATCATCCAATTGTCATGAAATCAACGAGTCACTCTTCCGCCAGTCATCAAATCAGAACAGATAACTCAAAACAACATGACTTCCAGTCGCTGGTCTGCAAAAACAATAAAATCACAAAGCTGGAAGGGTGAGGGGAGAGGGTGGATCCAAATACGTCAAAATTTTGCGCACCAAATGAACTGCGGAATCGGATGGGTATTTTTCCAGTCATTTGAAGGTGAAAACGTAAAAAAAAGAGTTTTGTTTTAGATGGATGGGTATATACTACATCTATCTATAATCTAAAATCTAAGCTGCAAATATATGTTAATATTAAGGCTCATATTAAATACATGCCCACAGACAGGCACATGTAGGTTCGCGCCTACACGTTTTGCATGTGTGCATACAAATAAACAAAATCTCACATGAACATAAACCTTGCAACTCCTGCCGCCTTTCCCTGAAACCGGGGTGGCATTTGCAAAAGGGAACCAATTTTTATAGCACGTGGGGTCAGGCTCATACCACCCAGTCAAGGAGCTACGAAGGCCCGGTATTTTTAACGTTAGCTTATGTGACTTTAAACTGATAAATAAAACTATCCACACGAGTGACATAAGTGCTTTCTTTTCATTCAGTATAAAGTCGCTATAATTTTGTTGAAATTACCGGGACTTATTCGTTTACAATAAAAATGAATGAAAACTTCAAAAACAGTACAGTATTACCTTGACTGATAGGTTGGTACGAGGCTGACCATCCGTGCTGTAAAAATCGGTTCACTTTTGCCAATGCCACCCCGGTTCAGGGAACGGCGGCAGGAGTTGCAAGGTTTATGTCCATGTGAGGTTTTCTTTATTTGTATGCACACATGCAGAATGTGTAGGCGCGAACCTACATGTGCCTGTCTGTGGGCATGCATTTCATATGAGCCTTAAATGCTTACATATCCTTGCAGCTTAGATTATAGATTATAGATTAGGAAAAGTGAAATGGTTTTGTATACAGAAAAAACAGAAAAAAGTAATTTCTTTAAAACTATGATACAATCATCAATAAACTCAAGGAAAATGATCCGAAATCCGTTCAAAAATGCAAAAAAATATATGTCCTATAAATTTAAACAAGTGTACGTACATTTTACTTACGATCCGCGATAGTGGAGAAGGTGGAATTTCTTTATTGTTATTTATTTATAAATTACGCATTATATAACAATCATTCATAATTTAAAATCAGATAGATATTCCCTGAAATTGATTTGAAACTCCTGAAAAACCCGATTGAATTCCCTTGAAATTTAAGAAACCTCATGAAATTTATAAAAAAAAACTTTACCTACTCGAGAAAAAGAAAGTTTCGTCGTATAAATGTTTAATTAGTGGAACTTAAAAGATTTTGGGCGAAACTCTGCTGGCAAACATTCTATTTTTAAGCCGAAGTTTCCACCTATGTGGGTAAAAGGGTAAACAAACTTGCTTTCTACCGTAGGGGTAAAAAACACTACCCCTTTTTAGTTTCACTTTAATTATTGTGACTGTACGTAAACATTACATGCAGGAGAGGGTTGTAAAGAAGGATTTGCTTTTGAATTAAAGTTTTCGGGAAATCTTGAATAGGAGCCCGTTTTGTTTCAGGGGGATTTTAATGTTTACTAATTTATGAATGGAACGGTGTTTATGACAATATTGCTTGAATTAAATTGTTGCAAATAATATAGGTTATCATGTTTATTTTTTTAGTGCTCTTTTGAGAAAATTTGTGGAATTCTACTTTTATAATTGTTTTATACACAGCTTTTTAATAATGATAAAGTGTTAAACATTTCAATGTACATAATAAATTATTCAGCCACCTGAGGATGCAAACGATTTGTGTGAAAACCCGGTCGTGGAGCTTAATATTCTCACCATTATAAATAAAACAAGTTGTTTTATTTGTTTATCTTATAACAAGTATGGTTTATAAATAGCCATGATGATCGCCGATCTTCGATAGAAGTGGCATAAAAAGAAGAAGAAGAAGAAGTATGTTTTTAAGTTTCCATTTTGCACTTTTAAAATATAAAATATTACCAGCCTACTTTGGAATACACATTTTTAAGACTTGACACGCTGTTCAATTTCGCTTGAAAAAGTATTTGGTAGTGAACGTGCTATAATATGCAGATCTTTTTAATTCAGTAAATTGATTTTAGATTCTGCATTCTGCAAAATGGACTATCGTTTTCTTTAGTATTTATATATCACAATATTATGAGAACCTTTCTCCAGAATTGGCCTCCCGAGAGGGCTGGTACTCATTTTTTTGTGAAGGCTTAAACCTTGCCGGTATTTTATTTTGGGTTTTAAATAAACACCGAAACGCGATTACCTCGGTGGGATTCAACCCGAGCTTGGCATGGAATGCAAGCACTCTACCAACTGAGCTATCGACCGGACATTTTATGACTATTGGAAATATCTGCGGGCTTTCAAATATTTTGTCTGTATTTAGAAATAATTTACGAATAAAAACCCCCCACTTAATAGACCGCGATTTTACTTCGAAATTTAAGGCATCTCTTTATATTCCAATATTTATAAGGCACAATTAATAGCCACCAGCCTGACTTACCTTTATTACGCAGCCATCTCTTTCGCACACACTCTTAAACAAGGCAATAGAAAGAGACATCTGCAGTTTCCTGTTAAACAAAAAACGATTAATTTCTAAGCAAGTCGCGTGTGTATTGTAATATAATGAAGAGTCGCCTAGAATATCTAAATTACTTCACACAAAGGAACCAAGTACAAATGAACGGAATGCGATAACAGCCTTTATGGCGATATTAGATAACACCATTATTTCCATTCCATCAGAGTGCACTTGTTTCTATTGTATCCAGTGAGTCAAGTATAAAACTTTACGTGTAAACGCAACACATAGCGTTTACTAGAAAATGTATACAAACTGAAATAGTGTCTATAGTGAGCGTTTCAATTTCCAAACATTCTTGGTAAAACGCTATGTTTAATACTTAGGCTCTTGGGAATTGTCTTCGTGCATGAATGCTCAAAGAGAAGAAGTCATTAATCATAAATAGACAATGATAATATGTATGTATTTATCTCATACATATATTGTTATTTTGTTGTACTACAAGAATATTAAGATAAAAATGGACACCCCATGTTGTTTACCAATTATTGTAAAAAAAAAAATCGTTAAAGATGTCTCCGGTCGATAGCTTGGTTTGCAATGTCTGATGTCATAACTTTAAGTCTTAGGATCTTATTTTTCCTCTTTTACTTTACTTCGCATATGGCCAGCAAGCGCAACAATTTTTTTGGCCATTGGGCCGCGTCAGAGGCGAAGATCCAAGAACTTCATCCACTTAATAGCTCCTGGCGTGGCTTCATGGAGGTCTTTCAGGCCAGGAGGGTGTCTTCTGATGGGGCACTCCTCCACTATGTGCCGGACAGTCTGGTTCTCCGCTCCACAGTCACACCCTAGAGATGGAGCTAATCTCCATCTGTGGAGCAAGGAGCTGCAACGACCTTGCTCTGTGCGGACCCTATTTAAGGTCGTCCACAGTCCTCTCCAAAGATTGAACCCTGGGACCTCCTGGTGTGGCAGAGTGATCAGATTTTGTTTTCAAAGCTATTTTCCTCCCATATGCACTTCCAATAGGATGCAACATCCTTACTGCGATCCTCAATTGTCCAGATGGGTTTCTGAACTTGAATCGCTTGTTTGGGTCCTGGGAGATGTCCTTGAAAGCAGGGAACAGCGGGTCACTTCTCACTCTATCGACCATTTTCATGGATGCTAGGGATCTACTTCTTTTGGCGCTACATCTATCAAAGACCGGCAATCATCATGGCTATTTTGACCAGCATAGTAAAATTTATTTTAACAAAACCTTGTTCTAAAGTCATTCATATATTATTCTGTATTAAACATTGAGTAAACTCACCTCGAAATCGAAAATATGTATCAAAACTAAATCACTCTCTAGGTGTGCCGTCGGATATTTCACACATTTTATTTATTTACACAATTTTTGTGAGATTTACTGAATGTTTTATACCCGGGGCGCTGCACCATACATCGATTTCCTCGCTTAGAGTGTAATTTGTTAGCAACTCGTTAGCGGGAAAAGCGAGTTGGAGTTTTTTTCACATTTCGCCGCCAGAGCTAAAAATAAACACCGCGCAATTTGGAACGGATCAAAGATGAGAAATAAAAGTTTTTTTTTCGAAAATACTAGAATTTTCTAGACTATAATTTTGGTGTTATGGCCGAGGACGTCAAGTTGCTATTCTTGATTAGCGTATTTCGAATCACGCCTGGCCCTTTGACCATTACTTTGACCCTGGTTCAGCAGATGCCATTGCATGCACACAATCATCTCCTTTCGTATGAAGACAACTGGCCAGGGCTGGAAGTCTCATCACTACGGTAATTCTTACCTAACGAATATCGGTAATATTTGTATGAAGACCTGTCAATCCAAGATGGCCGCAAGTGAACAGCTGATTGGTCTTCATAGAAATATTACCGATATTCAGTAGGTAAGAATTACCGTGGTGATGAGACTTCCAGCCCTGGACAACTAGTCAGGCAAAATAGGTTGGTGAATTGCATTCCCCTTCACAAATCTATTTTTTTAAATAATAATAATAACAATTACCTGTTATCTAAGTTGTAAAGATGTAGTTACGAATATGTAATTGTTTGTTTTATTTGTCTGTTAGTGTCTGTGATAGTCTGTGAATTCTCTCTAGAAATAAATACTTAGATGTTAGTCACTCGTATTTGTATTGTTCGAGTGTTTGGATATTCTAGTTAAGTTTCGCATGTTCCAATTCCCAATGATTCGCGAATGATCCTTAATCATGCTATTAAATAAGGGCCAAAGCTCTCTGTAGCGGGAGAAGCCAACTGAACGTTGTATGGTGTACCTACGTGTGAAGTACAGAATGAGATTGCATTTTTTTCTTGAATTAGGTACTTATTTCAGAAGTAGCTTTTCTTGTTAGTATTGACAATTTGAAAATATCTCAGTAAAATTTTGCGCAGTGCTGTTTGATTCAAGTCAGATACATTTTCAATTTCCATTCCGGAAAATCCCGCTGAAAATCCAACTTTGCCAATGTCTGCTTAACTTCTGTTTGTATTTTCGCTTCCCTTGCAAAACTTATTCAAAACCTGCAGTTTACCTGTGTTTTACGTAAATTTAAAGTCCAGTATCTAAATACAAGCCATTACGTTTAAACTAATCCGTAGCGTTCTTCAAAAAGTCAATGGAAACTGAAAACCCCACTCGAGGCGTCGTTTAAGTTTCGATACATTTTTCAGTTGAGCTTCAACTTGGACTCCAATTTATGCTAAACTCCAAAACAACTCTTGTTCCAAGAAAAAATAAGGAACATTTTTGATTGATGAAGTCTTGGAATATTCTATCATCTGCGTACTTTCCGTTTGAAGGAAGTTACTTTAAAATTGTCTCTAAGGAAATTGGTAATCAATTAAGTTTAAGAAATAAGTTTAAATGTTCTTTGAAACTGATTTGAAATATTTGATTTTCGGAACGCTAATTCTAATTAGGACAATGTTTGAGTATCTTCTTCAGTTTCAAGCGAAGTATTTTGTGGCCGGAATGTTTATTCATCTCTTGCGTCATCTCTCCCTATTCGAGGTGAACCTTTTGAGGTCCTGGTAGCACGGACAGATTTCCTAGATTTCCAAACATTACTATACAAGATAAACCATGTGGAAGTCCTCCCGGAAGACCACACAAAAGATGGAAATACAGCTGGGAGTCAAACTCACAGGAGAGAGGCAAATCGGTACAAATAGACCAAGTACACCAATGTTTCCCGACCTTTTTTCGCCCATCGCCCCTCCATGTACTGTACTTTGCTGTATCTTGCCGCCGTTCCATTAGGGGTGGCCGATACCTCTGCAGATGCGTCTCCACTTTTTTCCATGCATATCTTTTTCATTTATTTAACATGCATCACTCTCCTCAGTTTTCATACATACTCTTCTCTTACACTGTAGGTTCCATTCATTCGCAACCTCCCCTATTTGGTCTATCCATTCACAGGTTTCAGGGGACTATCACGCGCCTATCGCTCCATTGCCCCCTTATGCCCAATGAAAATCGTCGACGGGGGGATAGGCACAGGTTTCAAGAGAATATCCCCCTCTTATCTCTCCATTGCCCCACTATCGCTCCATCGCCCCCCCCCCCCCCGCCCCCAATCACCACCTATGTAAGTAATTTTCACCCCCTTAAGAGCCGAATCGCGGGTTGGGAACCCCTAAGGTAGACCTTATCCATAAATACATTAATGTTTCATTTTTAAGCTTTCTAGCCATTTTCCTTCATTGCTAGATACAGGTATCTATTATACTTTTATAAAATAAATAATTTGGCATTTTAACAGCACGCTTGTCAGGCGCATGAGTGAGTTTTCATAAAATTTAGCCTTAGCTTGGGGCGCTTTCTGTTTGGGACTACTTCTTGTCAGAAACGTGTATTCAGTTTGAATGAAATTTTTTGACCAGTCTCTACATAGATTTCAGTACATTATTTTCTCTCTGGTAAATATCCGAAATTTAAATAAATTTTAGAGATACAGGATTTTTTAAGCACTTCTGCATCATCGACGAAAAGTATTGGATCTTTGCGTCCTTGACCAACCGCTGCCACCACTGTATCTCAAAAGCCTTCATCTTTCAGTGCCATACTTCTACCTACACTGGATATAAAATAAAATAAAAATAAGGAGCAAAGGTCCTCCACTCAGGGTGCTAAGGCAGACAACTTATTGCTCTTGAAACCCTTGAAATCCAAAACAATATAAATAATATTATTAATAATCAAATACCTAGTCCTTCTCCCCTACTAACAGTACCTACCTGCCCAAAAAACCCCACCCACTTTCTCTTTCCTACCATGAATTTTAATCCTATTATTTTTAATCTCAGTTAGCTTCTGAAGATGGACGGTTTAAGTACAATAGCGCTTAAGCATTTTAAAATAAAAATTTGAAAATAAAATAGCATTTGACAGGAATATTTTTATTTTCATCCAGTAAGTTTCATAAATAAAACTTGCACAATAAACATTTCATTGTCTTCGTACAACACGCATTTGATTTCATAATTTCTTATACTCATACATACAACTATGTACCTGATTACGCATGCTGAGTGTGTGGTATACAATATTACATAGGTAAATGAGATAAGTATTTCTTATTGCTCATAATGTACAATAAATTAGTTACATCTACGAGTATGACACTCCTCAACGCGGTGTTTTTGAGGCAAAGATCCACTTGAGGCAATTTTTCCAAAATAATAGGTAGTATATAAATGTTTTCAGGCTTTCACGGCCGGATTCAGATGCTTGATTTTTTGGTTCCGGGTTTTGACCATGGTCCATAGTTTTTGCTTATTTTTTCTTTTTCTTGATACTTCTTGAAGACTTTCAGCTGACGTTTCGTCTCCTCTGTGGGTGACTTCTTTGGAGCTCTGCTCACTTTGGTACATAATTTATATTTGAAGGTACATAATTTATATTGCACTGTTTCGCTTTCTTTGTCAACGTATTTGATGAATTACTCTTCATTTCCTTTAGGTGACCGTTCACTGTAGATGCTGTAGCTCTTAATAGAGTCGTTCTGTCTTGAATCTTTCCTCAGAGGGTACGATGAGTAGATCGTTTTCTTTTTTACTTGTTACCACGTGTCTAAAAAATAACAGCTTTTTCGTATTTTCTACTTCGCAGTTATTAAGAATGTACTACATGTCGTAGACGACTTTTTCTGATGAGAAAAAAAACAAAACGCTTTATATTTATTTGAAACTCACAAGTGAAACCCTTTTACAGCAAATTTCACTTCATTGTAGGTTATTCTTTGACAAACAGGTTGGTTTGAGACTGACTACCCATACTGTAAAAAATGGTTCACTTTTCCAATGTCACTCCTGTTTCAGGGAAGGTCGGCAAAAGTTAAAGGGTTAATGTTCATTTGAGGTATGGATTTTAATTCATACATTTTTAATTCATAATTTAAGTACACAAGGAGCATTTGTAAGCGCGATCTTACACGTGTATCTTATGAGGCATGCATACCTTTGCAACTTTTTATTATTACCTGATTATTATATACCTACTAGAATTTTAATTTTCAAAATTTACATACATTGAAAAGAAACAAGCGTTCAAAATATTTCTGTAAAGTAATTGTTTTACGATCGTCATGCGCTTTGCTGTAGGTACTTCAAATTTTCCGCAAAAGAAACATCGATGAACATTTTTGCCTCGGCTTAAATTTGCCTCAAGTAGAACCTCGACTTAACCTTAAGCCACACTCACATCATTATGGTTGCGAGTAAGCAATGTGAGGTAGGGCTTGGGTAATTGCAATGTCACGGTAAATGTGGTCAGGCAGGCAATTCACACTTTAGCTGGTCAATAATCGGTGGCCACATCGAATTGGGCAAATAGGGACTTGCCCATTATCGACGCATGTAAACAATATTGGGAAACTTGTAACACGTGAAAAAAATATTTAGCAACGCTAGAACCTCTGTATATTTTCTTTAATTTATTTCATTGCAAGTACCTACTTCAAAACCGTGTAAAATAATAAATATGAAAAATTAAATGTCTTGAATCCATATTCTAAGTTGCAAAGATATTGTTACGAACATATAAAATCGTATAGACGTGAGCCTAGGCACGCTGATTGATGTGTGTGATGTATCTGGTATTGTGTCGAACAATTTGGTATAGTGTCGAACAATTCTAGTGGAAGCGTGTCGCATGTTCTCGAACATGCAAGAATCGTCTCTGCCGCATATATAAGTACGAGCAAATATTCTGTGGGAGACACAAAGTCTCTCTGACCATTATGACGCGAAGACCTGTAAGCAGAGAGTGAAGAGTGTACAGTATATTGTAAACGATTTTGTGAAAACTCGGTCTTGTGAAATAAATTTCCAGAGATATTCCATTTAATATTAATATAAAATGCATTCCCATAAGCAGACACTTATGAGTTCGCACTTCTGGGCAAACACGTTATGAACAAAACTACCTGGATGTTTTAAATCCCCTCGTCGTTTTGAATATCATTTAGTTCATATTTAAATCAGTACAAATACAGATTATATTCCGAGTAACAAAATGATTAACCAGAAAATCTCTACATTACACGAACAAAGCACACTCACCGCAACAAATTTCCTATTTTTCTACAAACTTTAAAACAAAATTAAATATAAACATGACTTCATGACGCAAAGGTATTTATTTTTATGGGCAAGTTGAGCCCAGCGTGTGTGGCGTGAAATCTTTAATTTAGAGTCTTACATCACTGCACTACCAAACCTTAGGTTTAAACTCATCAATAGCGTTTCACCAAAAATGTATTCAAACTTAAAAAATACATGAAAGGCGCTGCTTTCAACTCCATTAATTTTTTGATAAACGCAAGGGTTGAGTTTAAACGTTTTATTTTATACTTGGGTAGAGTACCTACTCTAGGAGCTAGGTATGTACTGAAGACGCATTACCAATATGAGTACTCTAAGATCCGTTTATTTCCCTCGTTCGTGTAGTAGAAAAATGTAGGCAAATTAAAACAATGACTAGGGGTGCTGTTGTATTTTCCATACATTTTTCTATTAATCGAGGGAAGTCAGTAACGTAATGATTTACAGTCGCGATAGAATACCTACACGATGTGATATTAAGAAAATTACGTTTTAAACGGTTAGCAGACGACAAAATGACGTTTTTTTTTCGCTTAAATATCCCGTAATGATAAAGTAAGACACTTTTTTAAAATGCTGGGTAAAGGCTGTTCCGCAGTCTAGTGGTTAACTCTACGGACTCATTATTGTAAGATCATAGGTTCGATTCCTGGCAAATAACACAATATACATTCTAATTACGCTCTACGCTGGGTTGAACAATTCATCTGCATTACTAAAGGTCCATCCAGCCTTAAAGCAACTGGGTCTTGATTGAGTAAATAGCTATTTCTATAGTGACGAACAAGAATGCTGAAGGCTCTTGAGGTGCGATTCATACAAAAACAACACTCACCAATTAAAATATCCCTATATTTACATACTGACTATCTGCCATCGAGAGCGAATGGTCAAAACCTCGGATTCAACATGAAATGTACTGAGTTCGAATCGTACCTCTGTCAGTTTACGATCATAACCTTTCAGTTTTTTTTATTTGAGTAAATGGACCTGTGATGTATTGTTATAATGATGTTATGTCATGTGAGGTTTTATCATGTACTAGCATGGGTCGTTATGTCATGTGTTGTTTTGTCACTGTGCCGCACTGTCATGGAAACCGTTTTGTTATTATTACCAATCTAAAACATCAAAAGTTATATATTTAAAAAAACCGTAAAATAAATAAATATTAAATCTACTACTCTTTCCCCTTTCCCTGAACGAGAAGTAATTATCGGATACACGCATTTTTTTTAAATAATGAATTAATGATATTGGTAAAATATTTACAAATCAATTCAAATACTATACCATGCAAATTTTTGTCAAAGCTTTAAAGTACAACACATATAAAATTGCTAATTTCGTTAATTAATCAAAAATTCCGTTAGTTAATTATGGGGATGCGCTATTCAATTAAAAAATAGTTAAAACGAAATCGCATCATAGAACAAATAATTAAATCCAAGCTTTTCAATTAATTTTTGGATATAAATTAATTTATCAATTATAATTCATAATCCCATTCCCCTTCTATATTTACCCATATGTTATTTTTCTAATTATATCTAGATTCAAACCAGATATTTTCAAAATGTTACAGAATATGTCTGATCGATACCTGTCTTGGTAGAGTGCAGTCGAGAGCTCGGATTCGAAAACCATCGAGGGTGTCAGAAATGATTTTCCGTTTCTGTGTTTATTTCAGACCCAAAAAAAATGCCGGCAAGATTTACTGTTTACTCAGCCTTCACAAAAAATGAATACCATACCTCTCGGGAGCTGGAAAATTCCCACTTCAATTGAAGTAGTGTGCATAAGGCCAGCCCCCTTACCTGTAAAAATAAATAGATTCACTCGCCATATGCAGCCCCTTCGCGGAGAACGTGGCAAGAAGTTACACTATATGTGTAGCTTAGATGCGTTATAATACGAGTATTGGTCTGGTCGAAAGCTCAACTGATAGAATACTTGCGTTCGAAGCAAAAAGACTTGAGTTAGTATTCACTATATGATTTCCCGTTTCAATGCATTGTTCTACAATTTCATCATCATCAACGGCACGATAGATCAATGTGTGTGTTGGCTTCCTTGATGAACCTCAACCACCGCTGCCTGTCTCACGGCTTCCACCTCCACTAATTCCTATCCTAATATCCTACTATCGTACGGCAGTCTACCATCAATCCGTCTAGCCACTTTTGAAGTATAATGCGTTTTTAATCCTAGATTTCCTACCTCGGCGTACATGGGATGCACGCTCCTGCTTTAGACCTATGTCCAGGAGTGGCTTGAAAAGGGTTGAAGAAAAGAAGATGTGCAGTGATTTCAAGGTTATAATCCATCAGTTGATTTTTAATACACTCGGTGTTATGGCCGAGGGGTAGAGGCGCATGTTCGGCTAGCGTATTTGGAACCGAATAACGTTGGTTCGAATCTTGCGTCTAGCCCACTTGACCATAACTTCGACCCTGCTTCAACAGATGCCATTGCATGCACACAAACTTCTGCTTTTGCATGAAGACAACTGTCCAGGCAAAATAGGTTGGTGGATTGCATTCCTTTCCACAAATCTATTTTTTTTAATTAAAAAATTAACAAAAACAACAATAAAAAGTCGTTCGTTGGTAACGAAATCAGTCAACAATTAAAATAAGTTGTAGTTAAAGAGGACTAAACCACTTTGGCTGTTTCTCATCTCCAAATAGAGTGTGTAATCTAGAGCAGCGGTTCCCGAATGGTGTTCCGTGGAACCCTGGGGTTCCGTAGAAGGCTCTCAGGGGTTCCGCGAAAATATTCAAGATTTAGAAGTTTTTTTCACACAATATTGATTGAAACAAATGTAAAGATGTTGGAGTTGCAGCAATGATTGGAAAATTAAAAGGAACAGCGTCAAGAATTAAACTGTTGCGCCAAATTGTACTAGCAGTCATTGCATTTTACATCGACATGCTCTTGCCGTGAAAAGAATGCCATCTGATTTAAAACAAGTCCTTAATGAAGCCGTACAAATTGTCAATTTTGTGAAAACGCGTCCATTGCAGTCAAGTTCAAAAAGACGTGTGAAGACATGGAAAGTCAGCACTTATCACTCCTTCTACACACGGAAGTGAGATGGCTTTCCAGGGGAAGGGCTTTAACCAGATTATACGAATTGCGCGATGAACTGAAAGTTTTCTTACAGACCCTCCCTTCGCCTGCAAGTGCACGCCATCTCGAACTGTTGCGCGACGAGCGATGGTCAGTGAGATTGGCTTATTTGGCCGATATATTTGATAAATTGAACATAGTGAGCAGCTCTCTGCAGGGAAGACAGATAACCATGTTTACAGTGAGCGACAAAATATCTTCATTGAAAGGGAAAATCGCCTTCTGGATTGAATGTCTTGGACAAAAGAGTTATGACTATTGACTGCTTTCTGCTACTCCAGCAATTTCTCGAAAAAAATCATCTTCAAATCGCTGCAGACGTGGAAAAAAGTATACGTGAACATTTGACAAACCTGAAAAGTCGTCGGACGAATATTTTCCAGAAGAAAAGTTACAGTTACAGGATATCGAATGGATAATTAATGGATAAGTTCATCTAAATAAAGTAAATATCTTTTTGTAATAACTACATAAATATTTTTTTCTTAAAAAGTTTTTCTTTTAAAGTCAAACTTTGTCAACGACGTTAGCCATGTTGAAAGCACCGGTTCCCATAGATCACCGAAGTTAAGCAACATTGGGCGTGGTCAGCGCTTGGATGGGTAACCGCTCAGGTACACCGCGTGTCGTTGGCATCTTGGACCGGTCCGTAGTCCGTAGTGGCAACACTTCGGACTCGTAAATGGAAGGTTGTGGATTCGGATCCCGGTGGAGCCCAAAAATATACCATTTATATTTCGAATATGCTCTTCGCTGGGTTGAAAAATTCATAAGCCTTTACCAATGACCGGTCACCAAAGGTCCATCCAGCCTCACAGCAACTGGATCTTACTTGAGTATTGGCGCTTTGTAGCGACGACCAAGCTCGTACACCTCTGCGGCACTACAACAAGTGTCATAGACCCCTAGAGTCTTTAGAATCTAGGGAGTCTCCCACACAGGATTTCTTAAAAAAAAAAAAAACTATACTTACAAGATGCGAACACCAAGCCAAAAAGCCTCCGTATGGTGTGATCTCACGTAAAAAAACAATGTTACAGTTAGTTTACTTCTTACTTGAGCTCTAGGCCTTACTAGACTCTAGGGCCTAGCTAGGGTTCCGCACAAAAACGGTGAGCCAAAAAGGGTTCCGTAGCCAAAAGAATTCGGGAACCGCTGATCTAGAGAAGACTATATGATAAAAAAAAAGTTGGTTAAATACCATGAAAGACTTTCAAAGCAGAATCCGACAAAGAATTTCAGATAACGTGAAATTGTTTCAAAATTGATCGTGCCAAAGTTGATGTCAATCGGTTCAGAAAAAAAACATGTTTTTCTACATTTTTCACCCAAAACGTACGGGAGATGTGCTCATAATGAAGTTGAAAATCTGAAATTATAAAATGTATTGTATAATATTTTAGACCTGGGGCAACGTCTATCGGGTCAGCTATTAGACAATGGAACTGGTTGACATCTTGCGTAGGTATTCTAAGGTTGCATGAATAATTCATTTCTAATCGTTTTATCTCCTTCGCTCAGGAATTCTCGTTTATTCTTACGCATAGGAAATTATTAAAATATCCCGTCTACTTGATTCTAGAAAATTCTGAATATTTTTTTTATTTATGACAAATACTGAAGTCAGACAAAAAAGACAGAAAGAAAAGACGTTTAGCATGGAAATTGAATTTTTTTTTAAATTGCATGTGGATGTGCCTGAAATTTGAATCTTAAATGTTAATACTTCTTTGGAACTTGGATTTTATAACTGCTAATGTATTCTAGATGCGGCTTTGTTTTCGTGGATTTTTTTTTTTTCATGAGAAATGGCTAATTGTTTTAAAGTCCATTTTTTGTACAAACCATCTTAGATGACAGTTAAAGGAGGGCGTTGTTATGATGTAAGGGCCTACAATGTCATAAAATCAATGGGAATGATTTTGATTGATTTGATGATTCAAGAGTGACAGTAATGAAAAAAAAAATAGGCGTATTTATTTAAAATTCATCTTAATGTTAAAGGTTGAAATACATATTATATTTATATACCTTCCAAAATGTCACCCCAAAAAATATTGAAACACATTTTTGATGGTTTTTTTATATGCTATATTTTGTACATCTAAATATATATTTTTCTTTTTAATTACAGAAATGTACATTCTTTAGTCTCACAAGTAGCCGATTTTTGATAATGTGAATAATTTTTGCGCAAACATGAAAAACCTGCCACTCCTGAAAAAAAAATTTGAAAACGGTATTTTAGCTAACTTCACGTTGAACTATCAAAAGTGACGTTTTATTTATAACCAGGTTCAATGTAACCCGTTTAGGCCTATAAATTATCGTATTACAGGAACGTTCGCATTTTTCTTAGAAAACGTTATTATTAATGAAATATAAAGTACCTACAAAAAGTTACAGGCGGTTGGAAAAAAAAAACGTTACGCACTGATCAAAGGGAGCAACTATGAATACAGAGTGGTTACGTGACAAAAATATGTTCTCGATACAAGGAAAATAATGACAAGAATGTACTCCGTACTTCAATAATAAAACATTACGTTAAAACTCAACCACAGCGTTAACAACAACAACAAAAATGTATCGAAACTTTAACAGCGCTTTTAATGAGCGTTTTAATTTTCATACCTTTTTTTTAAACGCTGGGGTTGAGTTTATATTATGAGAAGCTTTATACATGGGGTCCTGTGTGTCGCAGGTTTGAGTATCTAATAAAAAATATTACAACGTAAAGCAAGGGTTTCAACGAAAATGTCAGATATTTTTTTTTCATAATAATATTATGCAAATAAGAATACAAAAACACACTCTTTTTTCATTACGGAATCGAAAACGGTAATACGCGTTTTTTTTAATGAGATAAAAAGATTATACTGTATACATGTATGTATTTGGAAAAATTAAGAGAGTCTATAGATATGTACAATTGTCTATAATCTATGATCAAATTCCTGTCCATAAAATATTTCAGGATGATTTATTTGACGACCGCTGCTTTGAGAATCACAACTCAAGAGCCCTCGCATGCTTGTTTATCGTTACCTAGTCAGCGCAAATTTTGTAAGCATGACCCTGTTGTTGTAAGGCTGGATGAACTTGTATGGATGGTCTTTTGATATATTTGTTTGGTATAAAACTGATCTCGCATACTGTAAAAACTTTTTCGCTTTTGCCAAAGTCACCTCATGTGAGGTTCTGTTCACAAAATAGTAAAAACACATGCAGCATGTGTAAGAACTATCATGGGTCTGTTTGTGGGCATTTCAATATATATTTGCGACTTTCATAATAAGTACATAGACATTATGTTTAGTCCGAAGCGTTAACCACTAGTCTACGGAAGGGTCTGGTTAGTGGTTAACCCTATAGACCCGTATCCTAAATAAAGGCCATTGTTCGAATCCTGGCAAAGCATAACCAAATCATTTAATTTGCCATTTAAATGTTAATACATACTGTAATGTAAATAGTAGATTAATATAGGTATACATCGCAGGTAGTAATAGTTATTATAGCATTATGTCAAAAGTAGGTTCATATAGGTGTACACCGTAGGTAGCAATAGACCTAAGAAATCTAGAAATTAAATGATCCTTTTGTAGTCTCGAACTTGGTAGAATATGCGGGAATATGCTGGCAAAATTAGTCACTGGAAAGTACTGTCTGTGAAGTATATAAGGCGGAGAATTGAGTGTGCTAAGCCAGTGCGATAGTTGGTTTTGATTGGAAGAGTGTAAGCGATACTAAACTGTGAAAAATAAATTTGTGTTACCAAAAGAGTTAAAAATAAATATAAATTTGTGGAAATAAATTAAGTGTAAAAAAGGGTCCTGAAAGAAGACCTGTGTGTTTTAATTTATAGACTTTTCGATTCTAAAAACATAACAATACGTAGGCATATATTTGCAACTTAGATTTTAGATATTTAGATGTATGAAAATGCTTACCACAAGATGAATAACGTCTGTTAAAGTATTTTCAAGTAAAAAATACTTCAGAAAATCGGCATACCTGGAAAAAGAAAAGTGTATAAATATTTTTATTCTAATATTAACCTTCGAAATAATGAGATCCGCACGTGAATTGGCATAGACAAAATTGTGTCGTCACCCGGCCGGATTGCAAGGGATTCATGGTAGGATTCTTGGTTGCTAAGGACGGCAGTGCCATACAAGACTGAGGTTTGCTCGCTGAGAAAAAAGTTTCTAATTCAAAATTGTTCCGACCTCATTGGCATTAAAGTAATTTTCATCAAAACTGTTTCGGCCTTATTCATTAGATTGGTTGAACCCAAAACCGGAGTTAAACCAATTTATTAGTATGGGAAAACCAACCTTATAGTGGTTTAAAAATTAAAACCTTTTTAGGAATAAGGCGGTTCAGGTATAACGAGATTAAAAAAATCATGTTTTCAGCTTAGATATACATATTTAATTTTATTTTTCGGAACACATAAAATTTAAATTTAATTTCTTGGAAATATTACTACTGAGAAAAAATGATAAAAATTTGTACAGCATAATGAATACCTAGTAATAATTCAATATTTCATGAAAAATAAACAGTGTCGAATATTTAAGAAAGTAATAAATATCAAGAAGAGAAAAAGTCCACTGGTAATGTCACCATTGTCTTTAACTTATAGGTTGGTATGCGGCTGACCACCCATGCTGTGAAAAGTGTTTCACTTTGCCAATGTCACCCCTGTTTCAGGGAATGAAGGCAAGAGTTGCAGGGTGCATGAATGCAATAATATGAATCCCCAATGTTACATATCTTTGCAACTTAGATTAGATTAGATTAGATCAAAAGGTTTGTAGTTTTAATTAAGTGTGTTAATTTGTGGAACTTTTTTTTAAGAATGATTGAGGCAGCATTATTATTAGTTGGTAGATATAATTAAGCAGAGTAGGTACCATTAAGCAGAGAAAGCTTATGTGCCACATTATAAGAAATAAGAAGTACCGTCTCCTTCATCTTATACAGGGTAAGATTGAAAAGGAGAAGATCTCAGAGACGCCGAAGGACATCGCGGCTGAAAAACCTACGACAGTGGTTCGGCAAAAGCACCAAGTCCCTGTTTCGAGCCGCAGCATCTAAAGTTAAAATAGCCATGATGATAACCGATCTTCGATAGAAGTGGCACAAAAAGAAGAAGAAGGTATAAGTTGTGTCAGGAGCTTTCCAACACATACTCAAGCTTGCTTCAGTGGGGGAAATAATCTAGACACGCTGTAATGGGCTCTAAGCTCTTCCTCAGCGCTGGTATATAAGGTTAAGTACGTATTTATGATTGACTGATGAGCTTTATAAAGCTCGGCAAGCGTAATAATTCAATGGCAAAAATTAACGCAACTAAGCTACACATATAGTGTAACTTCTTGTCTGCGTTATATCCCACCCAAGGTGTCGCATGTGGCGATTCGGAACCTAATTATTTTTACGGGTAAGGGGGCCGGCCTCACACCAACCACTTGCAGTTGAAGTGGGGGTTTCCCAGCTCCCGGGGTGGCTGGTACTCATTTCTTGTGAAGGCTGAGTAAACCTAAACAAAAATTAAAAAAATACAATTGATACTTTAAAATGAGAAAAGGGATTTGTCCTTGCGTCAATAATACATGCTTAAGGAATTTCTTTGTAATTCATACAAGAAAAGATTTTTTTTGGGATAGCAATTTTCTTAAACGAATCTCCTTCAACTTATTGACGTATTTTTTTCCATCTCACTTTGTAGAGAGTATAAAACTGTAGCGTTTTACCAAAAGTTAATGGAAACTAAAACGCCAAATAAAGGCGCTGATGTTTGTCTCCATACATTTTTTGATAAACGCTATGGCTTAGTTCAAACATAAGGTTTTATTCTTGGGATACTAGAATTGTAAGCGATGCTACATAATACGTCAAGTACGAGAATATTCAAGGGCTTACAAAGAATACACTTTAACAATAAAATAACAGAATATGGAAAGTACCTAACGTAGACATGTATATTTGTTTATATGTATGTGCTTATAATCTAAATTGCAAAGATATACATAACTTAGGATTCATATTAAATGCAGGCCCACAAGCAATCACGTAAAAGTTCGCGTGAACTTCCAACAACAAAAATCTCAAATAAACATAAGCCGCGCAACACTTGCCGAGCTTCTCTGAACAGAGGTGACATAGGTATGTAAAGTGAACCACTTTTTACAGTATTGGCTGTCAGCCTTAAACTAGCCTAAAAGGAAAAGTTAAGGTAGTTATTGATTTCGAAATTTAGAAAGAAAGAATATATATACTAATCTAGTCTAATCTAACCTAAATTGCAAAGATATGTTACATTGGAGATTCACATTACATGCATTCCCACAACCAGACACGTACAAGTTCGCGCTTGCAGATGCCTCATGTGAACCTACAACATAAAAACCGAATCTCAAATGGACATACACCCTGCAACTCTTGCCGTCCTTCCCTGTAACAGGGGTGGCATTGGCAAAGTGAACCATTTTTACAGCATGGGTGGTCAGCCGCATACCAACCTTTAAGTCAAGGACACTTGGGAATAAATTTAAAATTAATTTTTAAATACACAAATTGATGATAGGTACAATAGTTTTGGAACTGTAGTAGCGTTGATCCTTGGACTTGGCATATCATCATTGCTTTCATGGCCTCTGTCACCGCATGCTTACCAAGTTCTCCCGGAAGGAGTAGCATCGTAGCAGACTGGATCTCCCTGCTGCTGAGAGTGTGCTTCTTGGATGTCTTCATCAGCTGGACAGCCTCCCTGACTATCCTCTCAAACATATCCATGACAAAGCTGTTCATGATGATCATGGACCGACTGGATATCCAGATATCCGTGGACGTCTGCCGCAAAACCTTGAAGATGTACCTCGAAAAAGATTCCTTTCTCGGTTTTCTGTTTGTTTTCTTTTTTTCGACTTCGTGAACCACTGGTGCCTTCTTTTTCTTTTTGTCGTTTGTACTTTTTCCATCCATTTTTTCCATCCATTACTAACTTAAATTACCCTCTTTTTCGAGTACTAAAATATATTTTATATCAATAGATTTACTTCATTTGCTGATCCCTCCACTAACGAAATAACTCCACTAATATGTCATTCACTTCTTTCAACGATACAATTTTAAAACTCTTATTTCATCATAATATGCCAGTTAAAACTCATTCATTCGATACACGTGCTGTTCCTGATTTTTTTAGAGAAAATATAATTTTAGACGTACCTCAATGAAAGCTTCATAATTTCCTACAAACGCTACGTGAAGCCCAATCAAATGGAAATTCAGAACAAAAATTACTGAAATACCATCCGGGTTCAATGTCCCCGACTGAAAGGGAAAATTTAGAAAGGTCACTTCAAGCCAATCTTCAACAGGGACGTGCACTGCATTTCAACCATGGTAAGGAAAACATGGGTTTTTCCGGATTCTGGAAGATCAGATATTAATTCATTGTAAAAATCTGTGGTAGTACATAATCATACATATGTTTTGGTAGCAAGCGAACGCGAATACCACCGTGCCGCTTTGATAATAAGCCTCGAGAATGCTTTCTGCTCGTGAAAGCGAAAAGTCTGCAGCTAGAAAAACTACGAGTAGGATATGATCTAATCTTAAAGTATTCAAAAACATTGTGGACATTGCCGGCCATGCACGTGAAAATAAATGTTTTTTTTTTTAACAGATTGTGGAAAGGAGTGCAATTCACCAACCTATTTTGCCTGGCCAGTTGTCTTCATGCAAAATCAGAAGCTTGGGTGCATGTAATGGCATCTGTTGAACCAGGTTTGGAGAAAAAATGGGTGATGAAAGATATAAAGACGAAAGGAACGCAAAGAAAATTATGGATTGAGGAGGTGGTTAACAAAGATGAAATAAGAGAAGGCTACTCTGCAGACTTAGTGATACTACTCCTTGTTGAAACGGCGACACAGTTACAATTACAGTACAAGATAAAAAATAATTGAGAGCGAAATGAAATGATTCGATACATAACGTTTGATAATAACTTTTTATATAATTGGGCCTCACAATCACAGGCTGAGTTATATGGGAGTAATACAAGTTATTATCTAATGATCCCATCGATTGAAAGAGATGAGAAATAATGTTTGGAGGAGAAAATTGTAATTTTGAAATGAATAACGCGCCGTTCATGGACCGGTACTGATAATTTTATAATTAAAAATCTATTCCATACAGAGAGAAATGAAAAGTGGCACTCGGTGAATGCTGATTAAGTCATCTGTAGATTAATCTTTGTACCAATTATTTTCATTAAAGCCTGTGTGAGAGATTTTTTTTCGAGTTATTTTGAAAAGTTTGGGGGTCTATAGCAGTCAAGAGGGTGCCGAGAATGTTGTTAAGGTAAAATGAAAAAAAATGCCTCCTGAGCACGTTGGCTAAGACGGTTACGTAACAATGTAGGTTCTCCCACATAGGTCCGTGTAATGTCTGAGAAGCGTATTGTTTTTGTGCCCGTCCAGGAATCGAACCAACGACCTTGTACTTACGAGTCCGGAGTGTTAACCACTAGACTAACAACCAGTCAATTATTTTTTCATTTACGTTTGTGTCGATGAGTAAGATGTTGTCCTTTGGTTCGACAAGGTGGCAATTAAATTTTCTGATCCTTTGAAACAGAGGCTTTCACTGGTAAACGCAATCGAAAGGTCGGAAGGTTAGACCGGTCCGTAGTCCAGTGCTAACACTTCGGAAGGAAGGTTGTGAGTTCGAATCCCGGCGGATCACAAAAAATATACCTTTTAAAGTTTGTGTATTCACACAGTGAAAATTCATTTTTATAAATAATTATAAAAAATTATAAAAAAACACAGAGTTTTATTTTCACAAATTGAGTATTTTATTCCACCTCAAGTACTTTCGACTTATTCACGTTATTATCAAGAGGATACTAAATTACAAAAATTGACAAGACAAACACCATAGAGAAATAAAATAAAAATAATGATTTAGGTACGACAAATAGGTACAATAAGGAAATGACACATATTATAATTACAATAATATTATATAATGATATAACAAATTGATTTCTCTATGGTTTTTTGTTTTGTCAATTTATTATATCATTATATAATATTGTAATTATAATATGTGTCATTTCCTTATTGTACCTATTTGTCGTACCTAAATCATTATTTTTATTTTATTTCTCTATGGTGTTTGTCTTGTCAATTTTTGTAATTTAGTATCCTCTTGATAATGACGTGAATAAGTCGAAAGTACTTGAGGTGGAATAAAATACTCAATTTGTGAAAATAAAACTCTGTGTTTTTTTTATAATTTTTTATAATTATTTATAAAAAATATACCATTTATATTTTCAAATTTGCTCTTCGCTGGGAAAACCAAAGACCGGTTATCGAAAGGTCCAAGCAGCCTTACAACAACTGGGTCTTGCTTGAGAATTAGCGCTTTCTACAGCGACGACCAAGCTCGCACAGAGCTCTTGAGGTGCAAGACACACAAAAACAGCGCTCACCAGATAAATCATCCTTATATTATGATTACTATTATTTACAAATTATTTCTAACAACCCATAAAATAAACATTAAAAAATATGCAAAATGGTATAAGTCCCCCACCGTCTAATTATGACTTATCCTGTCAAATTTCATGAGCACGAAGCTTCCCGGAAATCCTACGAAGCTCGGATAATTGAAAATTACTTTTCCCTCATTGTCTAAGTGTATGAAAACTTTTCCTGCCTACAAAATGTAATAATGCTATACCTACTCAGGTTCTTACATTGAAAATTATCAACTTGGGACTGCGCAGCTTTCAAGGCCGGCTGTTTGAACAACAGTTTAGTCGACTTTGAACTCAAAAGACTATAAAAATGTTTCCTTTTCATGTTGTTTAAACTGTTGAGCGCTCAAGAAAGGAAAAGTCGTAAAATGACTAAGTAAAGAAAGCATTTTTTGCGTGATGATATTTGATTGAATTTTTAAAAAATGAACTTGACTTTCATGCTTTTTTTACCAACGATAGTTTGAATGCTAACCCTTAGATTTTTTTTTAACATTCTCGATCATTTTTTTTGTGCTCCGCCGGGATTCTAACCCACGACCTTCCATTTACAAGTCCAAAGCCGAACCACTATAATACTGATAGGTCCTCTTTAGGAATCCTCTCATCTCTCTACAAACGCTCTCATACTTTTTAGGAATCTCCTCACGATCCACTGAAAGTGTAGTTTTCACTAACATGAGTACCTGTCCAGCAAGGATGTTTTTTTTAATAACGTTTTATTGTGGATCACGATGCTTTTATCGTCCTTGAATCCTTCACCCAACAATCTTTCTTAGAAGGATCAGGTGAAAACGACACGATTTTTCACCCTTTAAAACCGGTAAAAGGTTCACTAGATACCTCTTTTCATTTGAGGTTTAATATAAATAAAACTGGAATATTCTAAAGATCAAATCACTGTTTAATAAAGTATGTAATTGACGGTAGAGGCATTACAATATGTAGATAAGTACGGTAAGGCAAAACATTTCTTACAACAAAACCAAACTCAATCCCACAAACAAGAAGCAATACATTCTCCGAAATGCCCGAGTTCCAGGCGGAACGAACTGCCTTTGTAACCGAGGCATATGGTCCCTGGGCACATCATTAGACTACACATTTTATACTCCTCCTCTTTCTTCTTGCTTTGTTCTGTTTCCTCTTACTACTTTTCTTCCCAAATCTGAATATGGTTCTTACATTCTATCCACTCTTCTCTATTTCAGACAACACTCATTCACTCAATTTCTATGACTTTCCACTTGGTCACTGGTTGCGCGAAACAACTTTTCGATCTTTCTTCATTTTACATAGTTAAAATGCATAGCTCACGGTTAATCTATCTATCTTAAATCTATGAGTATCGACAACCTTTATACAATCAATAATGTAAAAATGTATGATATGTATATGTAATTTATGTTGCAAAGATATTTGTATTAATTGCTGCCTGATTTAATTTAACTTTTTTTAGAAATTCAATAGAAAAGATACAATGGACTTTCACTGTGTTAACAGAATACCCTAAAACTATACGATTTTAACTGGTTTAACAGTAGAAAACAGTTTCGTCAACATCACAGCACGCTGACGAAGCCCATCGTAGACATTGGCGAAAAGTCCAAAAGTTCTGAGTCGAGCTCCAATAGGCAACAACAACAGATCCCAAAATTAAACTATCCAGCGTCAACCGTCAGCCATGTAAGCCTAAAATTCTTATGGTGCATCTTGTAACATGGCTAGTAACCATACATGTGTTGGGTGTGTGATATGGGGGGGTGAGATTTGGTTTTGGCGGGCTGCCAGCAGGTCGTAAAGCGTGCCACCGTGGCGACGCATTAACCTGCACAAGCAACGACAACACTACCAAAAACATTTACTTCAATCGTAGAGTTTACCCAAAAATGTAGGCAAACTAAAGCGCTCACTGCAGGCGCTTTTTTAGCTTCCGCACATTTTTGATTTAGGTGAAGTTTTATATTTCGGGTACAGCCTGCAAGACGAAGCAACCGAGTCTTCCTGGGATCTTTCCGCATCAAGATTAATAACCAAGTTTTACGCCTCTTTGTAACAGTTGTGTTTAATAAGAAAACCATTAAAACAGTTAAAATATAACTTTATTATAAGCTTTATAAACAGGTGACTGACAAATGTTGTAGAACCTAAGATTTCCTAATTGGAGAATCGCAAGAACATTGTGAAAACTTGTGACTGTGTTCCACCTTCCTATTCACTGATCTCCGGGGTGCCGCAGGAGTCTGTGCTGGGGCCGATCTTGTTTATTTTATACACTGCCAACATTGATAGTATAGTTGATAAATAATGCCTCATTTCACATATATTAGCAGATTTATGCTTAATAAAAAGATAAACAAGTAAATTCCTAAATAATCAGTCTCCTAATAAACATCTCTTGTCTTGTGGAGGCCAAGTGAATCCAACGAATATATGGGCTCACCCATAAATGGAAGTAAAATGATAATTTCTAATTATTCAATCTAACCCAAGTCATTATTTGTGAAAAGCAGATATTCTAACCACAAAGCTATCTACGAGAAATTTTAAAAATCTAGAATACCGGCTATAAATCATACGAATGGTAACCCAAGTGATGAGATGAGGCAATCAATCATTGGAAGAAAAAATAAAGTTGGTATGTATTTCTGATTCTAAAAATCACTTCCCATAAATATATTTGCATTTTCAACAATGCTCGATGATCTCATCAAACCATGATATCGGTTATTTTCAATTCACAGAGTTGCATGAAAGTCTATTCGCGAATCGATAATGTACCACTAATGAATATCATTTGCATTAGAAAAGATCGATATGGAACAATTGGAACGCAGCCAAACAGTCGGGAAATGGACTACAACTATTAATATCGTAAAAAAACAAACCTCAAACAATTCAGTCGATGAAACTTTGCCTGAGATCATAAGGTGTACTTCATTTCCTTAGTTTCTGTACATCATCCACGATGAACACAGACGGTTGTAAATATTTAATGAATATTTTTATATCATCGAGTAAAAAGTTGAAGCTTTGTGTAAAAATTGGATAATTTTTAAAATGTCACAGGAACATTTGAGGTATGGGTTTTCATTTATAAGTGCGTATGCAGCATGTGTGATTGAGAAACCACCTTCCTTGTTTCTTGCGAGTTGCGAGCATGCATCCTGTAACTCTGTAACTCTGTCGCCATTCCGCTAGGGGTGGCCAGAGCCTCTGCAGAGTTGCCTCCATTTTTTCCTATCCTTACATACCTCTTTTAATTCATTCATATCCATCACCTTTTTCATGCATTTTCTTCTTTTACGCTCACTTTGTATATCCCATTCTTTCACAATCTCCTCAATCTGATCACTCCATACTTTTCTCGGTCGTCCCTTCCCTCTTTTTCCTTTCACACTTTCTTTGTATACATACTTTGTCAGTCTATCATCGTTCATTCTTTCCACATGCCCAAACCATCTCATCACATTCTTTTGTACCTTAACTTTCACATCCTCTTTCAAATTACATTCTTTTTTTACCCATTCATTCCTAACTCTATCCCTCAGAGTTTTTCCTGTCATGCTTCTCAAATGCTTCATTTCCACCGTACATACTTTACTCATTTCGCTATCATTCACTGTCCATGCTTCACTTCCATACATCAAAGTCGGTAACAATATGCCATTGTGTACCGCCATTCTCAGATCCATCGTCAATCGCTTGTTCTTTGCTATTCTTCCTATTGCACCGACCACTTGCTTGCCCTTACACATCCTATTCTCAAGTTCTCTTGTCATCTTTCCATTCTTCTCAAACATACTTCCCAAGTATCTAAATTCATCCACAATTTCAACTTTCGTACCATTCAACATGAGCGTGCATTCTTCATTTTCATCCATTCTGTCAAAAATCAGTACTTTCGTCTTACTTGCATTAATTTTCAACTTGTTCACACACAGAGCATGGTTCAGACTAGAGAGCATTGCCTGAAGTTCCGCTGCTGAATCAGCAATTAATACTGCGTCATCAGCATAAAGCAGGACTCCGACTTTTCTCTCTCCAATCTGTATGCCATGCCCTTCCAGATTCGCTTGTTTAACACAATGATCCATGATTATATTGAATAACCATGGGCTCATTATGCAACCCTGTCTCACACCCTTGTACACATTAAAATACTCGCTGTATTCTCCATCCACCCTGACACACGCCCTGCTATTAAGATAGATGGCGCGTATCGCGTTCAGAAGTGCTTTGTTCACACCATACCTCTCAAGCACACACCACATCATACTTCTATCCACCGAGTCGAAGGCTTTCTCAAGATGCATGAAGTGAGAATTTTGTATGTGGATAGATCTTTGCAACTCGTAATATGGGTTTTTTTTATCAATTGTCTACTAATCTTCAGAAATATTATCTTTCTATAATCTATAATCTATAATCTAAGTTGCAAGCATATATTCATTTAAAGCTCTCAGATGTATGCCCACAAACAAACACGTGTAGTTCGCGCTTACAAATGCTGAATGTGTACTTACAAATAAAATCCAAACTCAAATGAACATAAGCCCTGCAACTCCTGCCGACATTCCCTGAAACAGGGGTGACATTGGCAAAGTGAACCATTTTTTACAGTATGGGTGGTCAGCCTCATACCAACCTATAAGTCAAGGAATACGAGTAATAAATGACATTTAAGTTTACAAAAAAAAAACAACAAAACCTTAAAAATAAATCTATACAAAAAAAGTCAAAAATTTCTTATGCAAAAAATGTAGCAAACTAATAAACCAACATTACAAATCAGCATTGCAGATTAGCCGCCACTTCTTCCTGTCCTTGCATACTTCTTTCATTTCATCCAGAGTCATAACCTTTTTCATACAAGCTCTCCTTTTATTATGACTCTGGATATTCCATTAACTCGCTATTTCGAAAATTTGGTCCATCCATACCTTTCTCGGTCTTCCTCTTCCACGACATCCATCTATTCTAGCGACATATACTTTCTTCGTCAATCTTTCATCACTCATTCTCTCCATGTGCCCGAACCATCTTAACATACTTCTTTTAATCTTCACTTTCACACTTTCCCTTACACCACATTCCTCTCTTACAAAATCATTCCTCACCTTGTCACTTCGTTTTTTCCCAATCATACTTCTTAGATAGTCCATTTCTACTGTATGGACTTTACTAATTTCCCTTTCACTCACCGTCCAGGCTTCACTTCCATACATCAAGGTGGGCACTACATTATTGTGAGTGGCCATTTCTACATAACAAAATTTGAAAAACTAAAGTTAGTAAATATAGTACACAGAAAAAAAATAAAAATATATAGCTAACAAACATAAAATTGAAACAGAAAAAAGTTAAAAGTAAAGTTAAAAAAGTTAAAAGTAAGGTTAGTAAATATACAAAGAAAAAAAAAAAAAATATATATATATTTATAAATAGTTAAAAAAACAAATATATTGTCCATATAAAAGTCCACAATTTTAATTTAGCGCCATGTGCCATGTTGTCCTCTTGAATCAGGTAGGTAGGACACAAGTTTTATTTTTTCCTTCCTGTAATTTGTTTTTGTTCCAAAAAATTTTCAAAATAGTTGAGGTTATGTACCAAAATTTTTCTTCAAAAGATGCAAACACTAACTATTACCTTTCCCTTTAAAAACTTCACATCCATCCACATCCATCTTTGAATGTACAATTATTAAATGTACTCGTATAATGACTGTAATATTTGTGAATTTGAATCTCTCGATTCGGAATGCTTGTTTGGACCAACTTTTTTTTTTGCCTTTAAGTTTCCAACATTTTGAAAGTACGTGCCAACTATTTGAAAAAGAGAGCATTTCTTGCGCCAAAACATTGTCCATCTTGCATGGATTTCAAAGGTGGCAAGTCATTTCACCCCGAAGTAATGTCTCTGCATAGCAGATAATGGTGTAACACTTTTTTACGGAATCGATAATCATGCCTCCACAAGTAGTTACATTTAAGTTTATACCCGGGAATACCTGGAACGTATGTATTGTTATTGTTGAAACTAATATACGTGTATTACATTAATGCACTCGTAATGTCGTATATTTAAATTTTCAAAACATTTCACATGTCGGTATTCACCGTTAATGATATAAATATTAAACAGTAGTGGGCTTGGTATAGCTCCCTGTGGAATACCCCTTTATTTTAAAAAATCTTTAAATTATCTTTGATTTTTTTATCCTTTTCGTTTTCCGATTATTTATCAATCTTCTTTAAGTGCCACTTACATAGAAGATTGGTGATAATGATACACATTTTTACATTAAATGGCGCAACATTAGCCACATATTTGAGGCATTTCACTTGATGGAGGCAAATATCCTTCAGAATAAGCTGTTATTGTCTTCCACAACACATTTGGAATTCAAACGATGACTCAAATAGAACCATTGATTCCAGTTTTAGATCGTAATTTCAAGGTCAAATGTATTTTACCGTATGTTCACTAACTTAGTCTCAAAAAAATGCTCTGTTCTTAGTTGGACTTAATCAGGGTTATTCACAACACGTTTTATCCATAGTTGATCCATGGACCATCGTTTTCTTGCATATGAAAATCCACGTTAAGTAGCAGTTGAGCCATGGATTTGCTATGTGTTAATAACACCGAGTGCTTTTTGATCAGTTATGTAGTGAGTAATAATTGAATCGGCACTCCAACTCCGATGAATACCAGTAATTCCCAGCATTTGTACCGGCACAAGTTTACGGCGTGCGGTCTAGAGTTAACATCTCTCGCTTTGTCTCGTGGAGCTGTAAAAATAGTTCAACTATTCCCAAGCCCGCTCGGACTTCTGGGTCGAAGCCAATACAAGAGGAGAATGTATTACTTGCTGTGTGAAATGGCTAAACCGCGGAGCTCACCCGAAACAAAGGAGGACATCTTCGGCTGCTGGAGTTCAGCAAACGCGGAAGACAAATATGTTCAAACGAGATGTTTTTATGTGCTTTTCGAGTACACAACTTCAGCGTTTTAGGAAACTAAAAGGGCGCTATTTTAGTTAACATACATTTAATGGTGAAACGCTGTGGTTAAGTTTAAACGAGATGCTTTCATGTTGTGGACTTTGGAAGTGCTAATTGCTTGGCTAATTTTTAGCACGTATTGCGATTTGTCACATTTTCAAATAACATTAATATGTCCGCTTTTAGATAAGATTAAGGAATGATTTTTTGGTGAATCAATATTTTTTCCTATGTATGGCTTAAAAGATAACCGATGAATAACTTCCTCTTTTACAATACTGCAAAAGTTTATGCCTTAATTAAAGTTGTCAATTCAGTAAAAGAAAATTATAATAGTACCTAATTACACACACTAAGTCATGAACATTATTCAAAACACACCTGTAAGTCGTAATATTATTCCAAAAAAATACTTTTTTTTTTTTTTCATTTACAGTTTTATTTTCAAAAGTTGAGAATTTATTTCACCTCAAGTACTTTCGACTTGCTCACGTCATTTTTAGTAGGACACTGTAACAAAGTGGACAAGACAAAACAATATAGAAATGAGAAAGATGAGTTACGACCTCCTTGCATTGACAAAACTATAAGAATTAACATTTTTATGTTTATGAATTTCCAAAGTCTTAAGGGCAAGTAGTTGTCTGCCCTTGCACCCTTGCACTTGTTTTTATTGTTTCCTCAAGGTGTGGAAGTATAATTTTTTTATTTTATGTCCGAAAAAAAACTATTTTCAGCTTCTGACGAACATCAAGAATTCAGCTTAAAACCTAGGAAAACCAAGAAACCAAGGCTTATGTGACTAGCCCGTAGTCCAGAGGTAACGGAATGGGTTCGAATCCTGGCGGAGCACAAAAAACATACCATTTATTTATTCAAATTTGCTCTTTGCTGGGTTGAAAAATTCATACACCTTTACAAAAGACCGGTCATCAAAAGGTCCATTCAGCCTAACAGCATCTGGGTCTTGCTTGAGAATTGGCGCTTTCTACAGCGACAACCCAAGCTCGCAGAGGGTTTTTGTGGTTTGATATACACAAAAACAGCGCTCACCAAATAAATCAGCCTTTTTATTTTTTTTAATCCATCTAAAATGTACGCAATTTTCTTCTATATAATGCTCGTCTCTACTAACACGATAATGACAGTAAAACATAACTTCAGTATTTTCTGTACTACAGCTGTTGACTCGGGCGTGAAAATAAAATCACCATTGACGTGGTTTGACAATGGGCTCGTGCGTATCGACTATGAAATTTTACGTCCTCGGTGAAATATGGCGTTTAAAAAAAACCACGCACGAAATATCTCACTAGCTGTCATAGACCACGCGTGATATATCTCACCGAGCTACAAAAAACACGCGGGAATAATGGGAAAATCTGCTTGTATTTATGTAAGCTGACATAACGGCCGGCGAATTAAAATATATTGGTTTTATTTATGTAAAAAAAAAATTCGCATCGGACTAGTTGAATGGTTAATTTAAAAAAAAAATACAAAAGTGGTCAAAATTATGAAAAATGGAAAACATGCAAATTTGGGAAGGATATAAATATTTATCAAATTTTTGCAAAAAAAATCAATAAAGTAACATTTTAATGCAACTCGAACGACGCTCTTATCTCCACGATCAAACTTATGTTAACCATACGTGGTATTTACTACCATTTTTAAATTTCAAACAAAAATCTAAGCGTTTATAGGTACCTGTTAAACCAAGTAAAAATAAAAAAAAGTAATACCAAGTAAAAATATTCTTCAGGCATTTTTCTAAAAGGAAACCTGTGTGGGAGACTCCCCAGCAAACACATGTAAGGTCGCGCTTATACATGTTGCATGTGTACATACAAAATAAACCAAACCTTACATGAACATAGACTTTGTATCTACTGCCGCCTTTCCCTGAAACCGGAGTGGCATTGGCAAAAGTGAACCAAGTGTGTACGGAATGGTGGGGTCAGCCTCGTATCAACCTATTAGTCAAGAAACACAAAAATTTGGAAAGCCAAGAATAAGATTAAAATCATTCGGGCTATTTTCATCGAGATCGATACACATATTATTATTTGTAGATTATTTTAAATAAAAAAATGGTTGGATAAAATTATCTCTTTCACTTGTAAAAATAAAAAGTCATATCCGACGTCCTCAGGAGACGTGTGTCTACAAAGAGGAACCACGAACATGAAAGGACACACGTCTCCTGAGGACGTCGGATATGACTCCGACGAAACGTAGAGAAAATCGTTCTTCTCTTTTGCACGGTCAGTAAAATCCGTTTTTTTTCATTCTTTAAAAATGTCGTTATCATAATTTAAAATCTTTAAAATAAAAAGGTTCAACACAAAGGTTTTCGGAGATACAACTATAAGAATGGAGGCAGCTCTGCAGAGGCTCTGGCCACCCCTAGCGGAAAGGCGCCAGAGTTGCAGGTTACAGTTACAGTATACCAAAAATATTCCAATTTGATTTCATTAAATTGTCTTTAAATCTGGTTCAATTACCTAGTCAGGGGCCCAGTTGGTCACTTGCTAGAGCATTAAGGTTCAAAGTTACAGAGCTAGGGTTCGATTCCTCGTTTGAATTTTCCACGTACAACGTATGTAAGAATTTAAAAACAACCAAAATATTATATTGTTAACCCATTGAAGGGGCCACGTATTTTTTTGTTGGGTCTTTGCTATTTTCACTTTTTTCACTTTATTCACTTTCAAATTAAACTATTTTCACTTTCAAATTAAATGTGATGTCATTGTTCAAAAATAGAAAATTAATGGAAAATTCAGTGTTGCCAGCGTGCCAAAAATAACGTAGGGAAAAATTGCCAACACTCACACACGCTCGCTAATAGCGAAATCTGAAAAACGAATTGATACTGACAGCTCGCCATCACAAAACTTTATCATTCCAGTAGAACAAAATTATTTTAATGGAATTTATTATTAATGTTGTAAATTCAGTAATTTTTCGAAATATACGTAAAATGTCATGAAAATTCAATTATATATGGGACAGAGAAAATATGAAATTGTAGTCACAATTTTATGGTTTTTGAAATTGAGGTTCGCACATTATTTGACATCGACAATAAAGTGACGTCGATAAGGCAAAAAATATCAATTTATTGGTTGCTAAGAGCGCCAGTCCCACACAAAATGTCATTTTCTTGCCGAGAAAAAAGTTCAAAATTTAAAAATGTTCCGAGTCCATTTACTTTTATTTGATGAAAATCAAACATTTAATAAAACAAAAATGCGCTTGGTACAAATTTCAAAAAAAAAAATTGAGGTCCGCACATGAGACATTCACGGAGACATAGACACCATTGTGACGTCATGCTTTCGGGTTGCTACGGAAAAGGAAAAAGAAAAGGAAAAACCAAAAAACCGGGTGGCAGAGGATCATAGTCACATAAATCTGTGACGTTTGCTCGCCGAAATATATTTCTTATTGAAAATGTATGCGGATGCATTGCCTAGTATGGTTTTTATAGTGAATAATTTGATCTGTAAAATGAGCTCACAAAATATTTAAAAAATAACTACTAAGAAAAAATACTTCGTGAGAGATTGAAAAATAATTGGAAGCGAACATAAAACTTTTATTAAAATAATCTATAAATAATCTATAATCTAAGTTGCAAGGATATATTCATTTAAAGCTCTCAGATGTATGCCCACAAACCAACAAGTGTAGTTCGCGCTTACAAATGCTGAATGTGTACTTACAAATAAAATCCAAACCTCAAATGAACATAAGCCCCACAACTTTTGCCTTCCCTGAAACAGGGGTGACATTGGCAAAGTGAACCATTTTTTACAGTATGGGTGGTCAGCCTCATACCAACCTATAAGTCAAGGAATATGAATAATAAATTACATTTAAATATAAAAAAGAACAAAACCTTACAAAGAAATCTATACAAAAAAAGTCAAAAATTTCCTATGCAAAAAATGTAGCAAATGAATACACCAACATTAGAAATCAACATTGCAGATTAGCCGCCACTTCTTCCTGTCCTTGCATACTTCTTTCATTTCATCCAGAGTCATAACCTTTTTCATACAAGTCCTCCTTTTATTATGACTCTGGATATCCCAGTCATTCGCTATTTCAGAGATTTGATCCTTCCATACTTTTCTCGGTCTTCCTCTACCACGACATCCATCTATTCTAGCAACATATACTTTCTTCGTCAATCTTTCATCACTCATTCTCTCCAAATGCCCGAACCATCTTAACATACTTCTTTTAATCTTCACTTTCACACTTTCCCTTACACCACATTCTTCTCTTACAAAATCATTCCTCACCTTGTCACTTCGTTTTTTCCCAATCATGCTTCTTAGATAGTCCATTTCTACTGTATGGACTTTACTAATTTCCCTTTCACTCACCGTCCAGGCTTCACTTCCATACATCAAGGTTGGCACTAGTATACCACCGTGCACCGCCAATCTAACATTTTTTGAGAGATTTTGGTTCCTGGCGATGCAAGCGGTCGCACCCAGTACACACCTGCCTTTCATTATTCTTCTTTCAAATTCACCGGCCATTCTTCCATCTTTTTCAAACTTACTTCCCAAATATACTGTTACGAAATTAGGGTTCAATTGTCTTCAAATTAAAAATACACAGGTCTTCTTCAATAGTTATTTATTTTACAGTTACAAAATTTATTTTCACACTACTTTCTCGATTATTCCATTGGTTTCGGTTCACTGATCAGATGGCTTCGATGTGTTTGTTAGTCGCTATGATACTGGCCCGCTCTGCAGGCCATTCGCACCTTTATACTCTTCAGAGCAGTATGATCCAGAACTAAAGTCGCCAGACGGTTCCAGAGTAATTATTACTTCTCGACGCTTCACGTACTACCTAGAGATACAACCAAAATCCTACCTACAAATGTAACACAGTATTCCTATAATTATAACAAATACCTACTTAGCCTAGAGAATTCTACACTTATACATAATTATCGATCTTACCTACCAATACTTTTGAGGATTCTTATAACTATAACTATCCATACTTATTTCAATATTTACATAACAATACAAACTCATTTACGACATCAACATTCATTCCATTAATTTTAAATTCATAATTCATATTTTCATCATCTCTTTCAAAAATCAAAACTTTCGTCTTTCTTGCATTCAACTTCAAATTATTACCTTTCAAAGCTTCGTTCAATCTAGAGAGCAATTAAAATAATCATCCATAAATAATCCGAATATTTGTAGCACACTATATTAAAATCCAACAGAAAACAAAATACGGAAAAAACTTCATAATGATGTCAGAGGAATAATAAAAACAAAGCATGGCGTTATTAAAGTGAGGGAAAAAAGAGAGCGTCTATTTTATTTCAAAACATCAAAAAGCTCGCTCACTAATCATTCGACTCTTTCTATCCCATTTGTTAGAGCGAGACAGTACTCTAAGATGTTATCAATTCTATTAATATTTTATTAATTCTATCAACTCCTGAACTTACAAGTTGGTATGAGGCTGACCACCAATACTGTAAAAAGATGGTTCACTTTGCCAATGTCACCCCTCTTTCAGGGAAGTTCGGCAAGAGTTGTAGGGTTTATGTCCATTTGAAATTTTATATTGTAGGTCCAATCATCTCAAATGGACATACACCCTGCAAATCCTGCCAACCTTCCCTGAAATAGGGGTGCCGTTGGCAAAGTGAACCATTTTCCACAGCATGGGTGGTCAGCCCATACTAACCTGGAAGGACGATACTGCAAAAAAAAAAAATGGCAACCTCTCTTTCAACTTTCATTTTAAAAATTCCAACCGATTTTCACAGCGCAGCTATCTCTTTCACTCCTACTGCTCATTGTTGAAACGGAGAGATGTCAACGACTCTTTTCGGCTCAAACAAATAAAATCACCGGCCGGGAAATTCCATCACGTAAAAACAATTGGATGGCACATTTCATCTGCCCCGGGTTTATCACACTGTTCTTCGTTAAAACGCAACCAAATCGTTCCAACAGAAAATGTACGGAAACTTTAACAGTGCCTCTATTTAACATGCTAGTTTCCAGAATAAATAAAGTTAACTTTGTACTCGAGGTACAGGCGTCCGAACAATTTAAAGTTTACGGATGGTTGTCCATGCTATCCTGGATTCGACAAGCTATATACATACGTACGTACAAAACAATACGGGATAGTTTTGTATGTATCGTTATGCTGGTGGATCGTCACGTTTAGATGCCGATATAACGCTGGTTTATTAGATCTGGATCAAGTCAAATGTGGCCCTTGGTTATATGGATCTAATTTTTACGCCGTGGTCAGTAGTTATGGTAGTTATTAAGAGAATAGTCTTATATTTTGATCAAAGATATACTTCGGGAAGCTTAAAAAATAAAGCATTGTAAGAAGGCGTTTTTTTACTCCAAATTGGTGTGAGCCCGCAACTCACTGCCTCTGATTCTGAATGAGACATCTATAGGCGATATATTAATAAAACAAACCGTTTCCTTCCTTACAAAGCAACTCAGAAAGTTATTTCGGTAATAGGACGCAGGCGGTACCTATATATTTTCACAGGTAAGGCCCGCGCCTACCGCCAACCACTTAAGTTGAAGTGAAGGTTTCCCAGTTCCCAAAGGAGCTGATTCTCATTTTTTGAGAACGCTTAGTAATCAATAAACATGGCCTTTGGGTTATTTTGGGTTTGAAATAAACACCACAACGGGAAAACATATCTGAACCCCTTGATGGGGATCGAACCCTAGCCCTCGGCATGGAATTGATTTTGCAATTGAATTATTTAAATAAAAATATACTTCGAACTGAGCTTTCGACTGGACTAAAATTGATAAGTACACGAATTCAAAATTATATGACGGAGGTGTCAGGTTACAGTAAGTTTGAAAAAAACTCGTCGACTGAGAAATAATTTGAAAAAGAAAAACAGAAAGTTGTTTCAATTTTTTTTTTTTTCAAAACGTAGTTTTATTTTCACAATAATTATATTATCTACCTCAAGCACTTTCTGTACCCTGTAACTGTAACTGTAACTCTGACGCCATTCCGCTAGGGGTGGCCAGAGCCTCTGCAGAGCTGCCTCCATTTTTTCCTATCCTTACATATTGTAACGAGATGAGTTTGTTTGTTTGGTAGAATGGAACATTGTATTTAAATTTGAATGGAAAAAGGAAAACAAAAGAATGCAAGAAAGAGGGAAGAAGCTTGCCTGGCGTGAGAGCCACAAGCATGTGTAATTAAGAATAATTAATATTATTGTGCTGTGGTTTATTGTGTATACATTGTGAAAGGAATAAAAGTAAACATATTAAAGTGGCTGTTACATTATTAATTGTGTCAATCAGCAGGACAGAGGAAAAACCCTCACATTTTGGCGCCCAACGTGGGGCTCGAACCCACGACCCTGAGATTAAGAGTCTCATGCTCTACCGACTGAGGAATTTACTCGACTTTCAATATTCAGGTCATCAGGTCATTGAAGGTCGAAATTGCTTGAGGTAGATATAATTATTGTGAAAATAAAACTACGTTTTGAAAAAAATATTTTTAATTTAAATTAAAATGAATTTTCACTGTGTGAATACACAAACCCTGCAAAATCAAAAGTTATTTCATCAATTTCACATTTTATTCTAACAGAAAATGCTTAAAGTTCAGCGACTTAGACCAACGCCAGACTTGTTGATAGCTCAATCCACATCTAGCTTCTAGTAGGTAGAGATTCTGGGCCCTAGTTGCGTCCAGCGTACCGTGCAAGGGCCCTCTCCCATCCTGCTATTCCCGCGCGGGTCCCGCACAAACAAAACTAATAATGCCGGCACTGGTATACATGTGCGCGCGTGTACCTACTGAACCCGTGACGCTGCATCCTCCTAGTAGGCAGGTCACTATAAACATTGGAGGTCGCAAAACGTTGCATGTGTTGTTAGGATAGATACCAGTAGTGTGCAAAACTTTGATAGACTTGCGCTAACTACAGATTGATAATAAAAATCGAGTTTTTTTAGATTTTGGCCAATATATTTTTTTTCAAAAGTTTATTTCCTACAATTCAAAGGTATCCACAACTTTGCAGGGTTGATGAACTTTGAGAGACATGACTTCAAAACATGGCTATTTCATCAAATAGTACGAAATTGTACTTTTTGACATTTTCCAAGCATGATATTGGATAAAATACTTACTCATATTATGAGAGAATTTATATGTAATGTAGGACCATTATTTGGTTTTACTCTTCTGAAACGCTATTCTGCTGAATTCTTTACGACCTCAAGGCTAGACGAGATAGCGATTCGTATCCAAAAGTAAGGTGTACCGTAATTTTTTTTTATCTATGGGGTTCTTTCGCGAGCGCTAGCAAGCTCCGACTTGGATTGATATCCAAAATGTAAGGAGTTAGCAGCTTATCACCACGGTAATTCTTACCAACTGAATATCGATAATATTTGTAAGAATACTTATCAGCTGTTCACTTGCGGCGATCTTGGATCAGCTTCATACAAATTTAACCGATATTCGGTAGGTAATAAAAAGACCTGTTGATCCAAGATGGCCGCAAGTGAACAGCTGATTACACTTGGGGCCATCTTGGATTGACAGGTCTTCATACAAATATAACCGATATTCGGTAGGTAAGAATTACCGTGGTGATGAGACTTCTAGCCCTGTTATCTATCCTAACAATACACCGAAAAATCAGATCAATGTAGCGTTCTGCAATCTCCGATGTTTCTGGTGACCAGCCTTCAGTCTCGAGGCGAGTATCCAACGGGGAAATGAGCGGCCGGAGATCAAAAACTTTATATTGGCGGCCATCCCAACTTGTGCGAGCTCTTGTTCCTCTACTATCGGAGATTGGATCGCTGACGACCGCTGCTGCTATCGGATTAGTTTTTAAAATGTTTCATCAAGAGAAAAGTATAAAACTTTCATTTTAGAAATAGGATATGTTGCTCAATGGTTAAGCTGAGTATCTTGAAAATGACGTAAGCAAATCGAAAGTACGTGAGGTGAATTAAATACTCAAATTTTATATAACGTAAGCAAATCAAAAGTAATAAATAAGTGTAAAATTCTCGTCTCATTCAAGTCTCGACGGTATCTATTAAAAGATAGGCCGGAATAATAAATGGCGACGCATCAACACCTGATACATTTTATATAACATACGCAAATCAAAAGTACTTGAAAGTGAAATAAATGCACATTTTTAAATAAAACTCTGTGTCTGATACCTCAAGATACATTGTTCTAAAGACAGTGCCTTTTTGTGAAAAACTGTTAAATAATACAAAAAAGTAGGTCATTGACTTAGTATGCTGCATTTAACCTAAGTACAACTTTTTTTTTAGTCTTTCGCGATTGCGTAAACACTCAATTATCACGTAAACAGGCAATTTTCTTACAGAAAAACAACAGCGCACCTAGTGTTTGTTTAAGTTTTCATACTCTTTTTTTCTATTCAAGGCAAATTTTTAAATAAATTGAACGTTTCTTCTATATCAATTTAAATGAACCCTAAATTTGTTACAATCTGGGTTTTTCAATATGACAGACAAGCTTAGTAAAAAAAAAAGATCATTCGGCCCACAATATCATATGAGTTTAAGATACCTGATTTACGCGATAGTTTAGTATAAACGCAACGTTTTTATGTCATGCCATTGTAGTGTTGACATTAAAACAAAAATAGTGCTCGTAAACAATAGGCTGACGTAATGAATATGTAAGGAAAAGTGCACGAAACAATGCCGTAAATTTGATTGACAGGGGAACGAACAATGGTAGCGCATTGTACCAGATATTCCCATCGTTCACAGTGCAATACCCCAAGTAAAATTCACCTACATCATTAACCAGAAAATGTATAGAAACCAAAGCAGCACATCTGGTGAGCGTTGTAGTTTCCTTACATTTTTGGCGGAACGTAAAGGGTATGGAATATTGCGTCTAGTGTGAACGCCCCGAATTACTCGATGCATAATAATGAGGTCCGCACATGAACTGATGCAGACAAAATTGTGACGTCACACGGCCAGGCTGCTAGGGTAAAGGTATACAAATGTTTTGTTGTTGGTTGGTAAGGATCGTAGTGCAACACAAGTGTGATGTTTGCGAACCAAGAAAAAAATGCACATTCAAAATTTTCCATAGCATTGGAAACTATAACATTATGAGGCTTGTCGATGGTTTAACTGGTTAAGCTTCTGCTTTCTAAGCCAGAGGATCGGTTAAAAAACAAAAATATGGTACGTATGTCGTACGTAAATAAACAGTGTCTTTTTTTTCGAGGTTCATATAAAAACATGACTTCTCAGCATGACGAGTTACCGAAAAATATAAGGGAAAGTCGACAAAAGTTGCAGGGTTTTTGTACCTTCATTTGAGATTTGGAATTTCTAAGTACACATGCAGCATTCGCTTGTGGGCATGCATTTGATATGAATCTTAAAAGTGAATATTTCTTTGCAACTTAGATTATAGATTATGGATCATAATTAACGAACTTTGATGAAATCTTCCAACACAAACATTCAACATTCAATGGCGAGTTCTCGAATCTGTTGATAATACAAAATCAACAGTTATTAAAAATCAGAGAAAATATCGCTACACCGCCTCTCCGAGCAAAAACCATGTTTACGATACGTCAGATCGAATAAATAAATAAGCAAATCAAAATACAGACACGATCCCATATACGAACGCTTCGACTTACGAGCAAGAGGTTCTACTGAAGACTAGCCCTTACAGTCTCAACCTAACTAGTAACATGATCTTGGACATTTTTGGGGCTATTCTTAGACATTTTAGTCGTCGGTTGAGCCCACGCTTTGACAAACTTATGATGCATTTGTATGAACACCTGTCAATCCAAGATAGCCGCAAGTGAACAGCTGGTTTGTCTTCATACAAATATTAAAAAAATCGGTAGGTAAGAATGACCGTGCTGATGAAACTTCCAGCCCAGGCACCATTAGTTTGTCAAAACGTGGGCTCAACCGACGACTAAAATGTCTAAGAATAGCCCCGATAGGGTAAATCTATCGCCGCTGGTATGGTCAGGGGGATTAGGCGTTGGCACTCGAATCTGCGTTATTGAAACAATCTCAAGTTTAAACCCCGCCTGCGCCGTGCCCCATTGACTGAGCTTTGACCCCGGTTAAACAGATGTCATCGGGAAATTGTTAATAAATAATTCATTAAAATATAACACAATGAACTATTAATTGATAATTAAGATATGTACTCAGTTCTGGCCATGTAAAATAGGTTGGTAAATTGCATCCTGTTCAAAAATCTACTAAAAAACTCACCGCGATTACGTAGATCGGAAATACATGGAATATAAGGCAGCACTCCAAGCGAGAGATTAACATTTACATATTTTTTTATCGATTTACATTTTACACCATCGAGGTGAGTTTTCGCAATTTTTGTACTCGGGTCACTGATGTCGGTAAGAGGCGGTTTGAATAGAATGGACATCCAAATAGTCCAGTTTTTGCACGGACAAGCGACCACCGAGCTTGCAGATGGCTCTTAGGGTATGATTCACACATTTAATATGAGCCTTAAATGTTAACATATACTTATTTGCAGCTTAGATTAATAATAGATAGATAGAAAATCAGGCTGAAATCTACTTTTTGTATCGGAAAGCTGAGTAAAGTAAAACCCTTTCATGAATAAGGGGGATTATGCGTAGCACTCTTCAACTGTGGTTAGCGTAGCGCCGGCCCCCTTACTTGTAAAAATAAATAAGTTCCACTCGCCACATGCGAAACCCTTCGGGGATAATGCGGCATGAAGTTACACTATATGTGTAACTTAATTGCGTTCAGCTAAAAAAAAAAAAAAAAGGGACAGCTTTGATTTCCGAGCACTTTTTTTTATAAAAAAACTCACAGTGCGTAAATTTAGGTTTGATAAATGTTCACGGTATAAACAAATCCTTTATTTGTTTACAACGATAGAATCCACTGAATCAGCAAATGCGGTGAAAGAACATACTAAAAGCTCTGTACTCCAAGTATATAAAACATTACGTCCAAATTAAACCATGATGTTTCACAAAATACGTCTAGAAACTAAAACTCTCACACCAGTGTGCTATTTTAAATTCAATTAATTTTTTTGTGAAACGCAATGGTTAAGTTTAAACGTATTTTTTTATATAATCTGGAACAAAGAACATAATGGCTCAATTCTGCAAGCTTTTAGCATACATTTTTTTTTCTTGTTCCTTGCAACAATTTTCCAGCAAATTAGTTGGCCAGCATATTTTTTTGCTCGCGAACGAGTACATATTTTATTTAACTATCTGCTTCGGACGTAAAAAAATATTTTCCGAGTTGAAAGAAAGTTAATTTTTTTCCGTTTCGTTGGAATGAAAAATGGAGGCTAGTTTGTAGAGATAATTAATCAACTAATTTATTTCTTTGCAATGCATTTTAATTTATTTAAGACAAGGTATTAACAACCACATAATTTTTATTTTTTTAAGTCTTGACATTTTCACTATGGAAATTGGATAATAGTTAATTAATATTCTATTCCTTGGCTGAAAGGTTGGTGTAAGGCTGACCACCCATACTGTGACAATGGTTCATTCTGCCATTATCACCCCTGTTTCAGGGAAGGTCGGCAAAAATCGCAGAGCTTATGTTCATTTGACTTTAGGTTTTCATTTTGTAAGGGTACATGCAGCATTTGTAAGCACTTACATACACAAGACTGCTTGTGGGCATGCATTCAATATATAACTTAATTTTATTTGCAAGATTATTGGTAGGTATATATGATTTTTGTTTAAGTAAGTCATACCATTTTCAACAAGTAAATTAATATAATGTAAAATTTGAACGGAGTGGTGACAGACTGTCATGCGGTGAGAGTATGAGACTGGAAAAGGACGGCGTGGGACAGGCAGCGGTGGCTGCGGTTGATCAAAGAGGCTAAGACCAATTCTGGGTTGACGTTCCACTGATGATGATGATGAAGATAAAAGTAAAAGACATAATTACTAGTTTAACAAATAAAAGGTGTAAATCAATGGTACCTATTTGAAATATTCCATTTAGAAATCGATTATTTATTTCATGCAACTGTCCTTATGTATCTGCTTTTCACATTTTTCGTGTAATATATCAAAAGGTATACCTGACGATAATCTAAGATCGAAAACGTTAGTAAAATTTAAAAATAAAAATTATAAAAGTGAAAATATAGAACAGTGTTTGATTTAAATCCTTAAAAAACTTAATAAATTATCTCAAATGTTTTTATTGATATTATTATTTCTATGCATATAAAAAAGACTATTGAAAAAAGAATTTCATGGATCGACTGCATGAAAAGAAATTGTTATTTTATCTTATTAACCTTTTTAATGCGTGAAAAAATTAATATCTTGTCATTTGAATGTTTATTTCGAAAACGAATTTCTATGTTCCATACAGTTCAGTTTGAGTAACAACTTAATTCCACTCAAATATGATGAAAACATTTATTGTAACTGTAAGTAAGTAAACTATAAAATACTTTCAATACTAATACCAATCATTTGTTAAATCTCAGCTCGGTTTTGAGGTCGGCAAACCAAAATTATTCACATTAGAAAGGGTCACAAAGGCCAAACTCCAATGATGTGTAAATACTAAATTCATATTATTAAATTCAAAACCAAAAAACTAACCGCTTCCGTACCCCCGGCACATATTAATTCAAATAGCGATCGATAATTAATTTCGGGGGTAAGTTCTTGCCAGTTTTCTGGTAGTAAATAAGGCATTAGTTCATCCCCTAATCGCATAACGGTAAAGGGGAGTTAGACCCATAAAGGCGGTATTTCAAATCTACCCCCTTTCCTTCCTAGTATCATCTGAAATGTGTTGAAGTAATTGAAACATGTTTGTGAGTTAAGATGTTCAACAAGAGGTGGGTAGAGCCTCTATAGACTTGCCTTTCATTCCTTGCATACCTTTATAATTTTTTTTTTTTTTTTTAAATAATTTATTCAACAAAACAGGAAAATACATTAAAATATATAAAACAATAATAAAAATATATACAATTGATGTTGTACCTTCCCAATTACAATGTTGACATTAAATATAAGTATTAAAAATAAAAAGAATATAAAAAAGAATATAAATATAAATACTAATGACAGTAAGATATTTTTTCATACAATGTTGACATTAAATATAAGTATTAAAATAAAAAAAAGAATATAAATATAAATACTAATGATAGTAAGATATTTTTTTTTTTTTTCAAACACAAAATATAAAATATAAAAACCTATTAAAATAATCATGATAACCGTAATGACACCAAACAATAAGAGATAAAAACAGAATTACATATATCAAATCAGCCTTACATTCACTTGAACATGCCAATATTTTTAATTATAATTTTAATTTTTCCCACTCACTAATACCTACACACTGAAATTCTAGTCAAAATTCATTATATTTCATGAACACGTTTCTATTATTATTACAATTACAATTATTATTATTATTATTTTACATCATTAATCAAGAATTAAGGGCAAAGTATGGCCGTCGTTAACTTTTTCAAAGTATTGGTCGATTGGTAAAAAATATCCAGTTCACTAAACTTTTCATTGAACAACCGCGAAGCTCTCAAGAGGAATGAGTTTCCGTATGAATTTGTTCTGTGAGACGGAATATAGAGCTGGATTTTGGTGTTTCTTGACGTCATCCTAGGCACTCGGATTCCCACTTCAGACAGGAGTTCGGAGCAAGACACGTTACCCCGGATGAGTTTGAATAGGAACATTAGGTCCAGAACACTCCGTCTCGCTTGGAGCGAAAACAAACCATAGTGTTGCAGCGCCGTATGATAGTCGGCAAGCTCTCGATGGAGACCGTCTCGGTACAAGAGTGTCCTGATGAGGCGTTTTTGGATGGCCTCTAATCTATTGACATAGATGATATATTGCGGGTTCCAAACTTGGCAAGCATATTCAAGTATTGGTCTTACGTAAACTTTATAAAGACATAATGCCACTGCAGTGTTTCGGAATGGCTTACAAGATCTCAAAACAAACCCAAGCAGTTTGTATGATCTTTTAATGATGCTATCTATATGGTAATTGAATCTCAATTTATTGTCTAATACAAGCCCCAGATCACGTACTTGATCGGCAGGTTCCACGAACTCCGATTGAATCTCGTATTCAAAGACTAATGGGTTCTTTTTCCTAGTGAACCTCACGATGCAACATTTAGAAACATTTAAAGAAAGTTTATTTACGATACAATATTCACCAAAGCGTTTCAAATCTCTTTGGATAGATACACAATCTCTCACGGATGCCACCTCTGAAAAAATCTTCATATCGTCTGCATAAAGTAAGACGCTTGAATTGAGGAAGCAATGTCTTATATCGTTTATAAAAATTAAGAATAAAAGAGGACCCAGATGGCTACCCTGCGGCACACCCGAGACGACCCGTTCACGTTTGGAGGTGATTCCCCCAATCGTTACAGATATTGTTCTATCATACAGGTATGATTTGAGCCACCGGAGTAGGTCACCGTGTATTCCTTGCCACTCCAGCTTGGCAATTAGGATCTTGTGGCTAATCTTATCAAAACATTTGGAGTAATCAGTGTAGATCACATCAGCCTGAGATCCTGCGTCCATAATCTTTAGAATTTTTTCCGTAAACAGTACCAGATTTGATGCGGTGGACCTGCCTGGTAAAAACCCATGTTGATTTACATCAATTGCATTTTTCACCGCGGAGAAAATCTGATCATATGCTATTTTTTCGAGTAACTTCCCAAATATAGATAACTTAGACACAGGGCGATAGTTTTCAACATTGTCTTTATTTCCAGATTTGTAAATTGGTACTATGTGCGCATATTTCCATTTACGTGGAAAAACACCCAGACTAAGTGATTTTTTAAATATTATTGCTAATGGCTTAATTAATTTATCACAACAGTTTTTTATGAAAATAACCGGCAAACCATCCGGACCACAACCTTTCCTCACGTCTAATGAGCGAATGCTTTCACATAACCTATCCTCATTGATGACTATGGACGAGATAGTGGAGCAATCATTAAATGAATCACCAGATTGACGTGCAACCGATAAACCATCATCTTCCACGAAAACGGAGGAAAAGTATTTAAGGAACAAGTCAGATATCCCAGCAGCATCATTTTTTATTTCATTTTCATACTTCATTTCATTTGGAATACAGCTTTCGCCTTTTTTTGATTTAATAAAGGAAAATAGTTTTTTGGGGTCATTTCTAATAGACGTCTCCATGTGGTTCAAATATTTACGCTTGCATATCTTTTCCTGTTGTTTGAATCTACTTCTTAGTAATGAAAATGTGGAGTAGTCCAACGGATTTCCGTAACGCCTAAACTTAGTATGGAACAATTGTTTTTCTTTTAAGATAATCTAGGCAGTAAAGATATTTTATATTTATTTTTCTATAATCTAGGCAGTAAAGATATTTTAACATTTAAGATTCATTATAGTTTAAAAATTTTTGAGGAATTCAAAAACACTGTTTATTTTCACATGAATATATTTAAAAAGATTACAATCTTTAGAGTAAGTTACTATCGTTTTCGACCTAGAAGGTCATCATCAGGTAATACATCATCATACCTGATGATGACCTTCTAGGTCGAAAACGTTAGTAACTTACTCTAAAGATTGTAATCTTTTTAAATATATTCATGTGAAAATAAACAGTGTTTTTGAATTCCTCAAAAAATTTTAAACTATAACAGTATGAATTTTCACAGTGTTAATACACAAACAATACAAAATATATTTAAGATTCATATAAAATGTATGCTCGTAAGCAGACATGTGAAAGTTCACATGCCGCATGTGTAATTACAAAATAAAAATCCAATCTCAAATGAACATGAACCCAGCAAACTCTTGCTGACCTTCCCTGAAAAGTGGAACTTCCTGGGGAAAAAAAGAAACTGGAGGCTTTCGAGAGGATGGTTCATGAATTTCATAATTGAGGGGATGATCAAGGGAGCAATGGTCCGATGATTGTTCTCAGACGATGTGCATACTAGGATGCAAGGCTTCAAAATGACCATTGCGCACTGCCCTCACTGCTATCAACAAGGTCATGGTGCCCAAAACTGCCAACACATCAAATTTTGGAGACAGGAGCTTTGCGGTAGCCGGACCAGTTGCCTAGAACAATTTTCCCGTCAATGTTTGAATGAACCAATCCACCACCACCTTTAGAAAACGACTGAGGACATTGCCGTTTTTAAGAAGCCATGGTGCCCTTGAGATGGTCCTGGACTATTAAATGGCGCCACAGGAAACAAATCATCCATCATCAGATATGTACTGTTTCTCTTACTAGGAGCTCAAAAGAATTACCATAGATAGGAAGGAATGGCGAAAAAGATTGGTGAACATTGCTGCAAGCCAATTGCTAAATTAAGCTACAGTATTTATGATTTTCCTAGTTTTACTGTTTTAGTAGCTTTTGATTAAAACTACCGAACCTAGATCACTAATAAACTTACAAATAATTGGTATGCTGCCAAATATTACATCTGGTGCAAATATTTACAGTTATTAGAGCATTTGGGTTAAAAGCTAATAGCTCCGCATTGCAAGACTTCGATTAATATTTAGTTGGAGATTACGAGCGTAGCTTTGGTGGGGATCCCGCCAAACAATATGCAATCCACCATGGCGTTGATTTAATGCAGCAATGGCATTCGAGAGAAATCCCACAGATTCCAGGTAATCCAGTCCAGGCCCTACGTAATGAACATAACGCAAGTATATAAATTTACGGTTAAACTGAACCACAATGCTTACCAAAAAATGTATGGGTAATCAAACTACGCTATTTGTGGACGTTTTAGTTTCTGAAAGTTTTGGTTTGATTTAGTCAATACGAAATGTTTTATACAGGTGTACCTACGATCCTGAATAAATATCCTAGTAAATTAGTACGGACGTTCAAATACAATACATTTCATAATAACTGTTTTATTGTATTAATGAGAACGTGGTTTTGGATATAATATATTCTGAATGAATGTATCCACCTGTGCATACAATGAATAAGGGTTGAATAATTATTATCAGAGTAATGGAAAAATAAAAATAATTAAATGAATAAAATTAAACGTGAAATAAGATTTCAATAAAATAATTACATTTAAAGTAATACAATAATAATATACCCTCGGTAAAAAAAGGGTTGGAATAATTATTTCCAATCATTTATAACGACAGAGTAATAACAATAATAATTAAATTAAGAAAAATTTACGGAAATCATACATAAATGTATTATTTGGCACGATTATTTTTGTAGCATGTATTTAAAATATTAATTTTAAATTTATTTTTTAACCTTTACGGCACAGAATACCTTTTACTGAAATAAAACACAAGCAATGTGAGATTAAGTTAAGCACATAGATAACAGCAAAAGAAAGAAATTTACATACTTCTTTTTACAAAGATACGTAGATGGTCATACCACATTTGGTTAAATAAATCTGAGAGCCAACACACCTTTAGGCATGGATTAAATGTTAATATATCTTTGCAATTAGATTACAGATAGTTGAATGATATATGTAAATGTATGGAAAAACGGAATGTGTTTTTCTCATTTACGGCAAAAAACCTAAATTGTTGTATTTAATAATTAATTAAATAAACACACTGTTTCAATTCACTTTTATTATTTTAACTCTGTCAAACGTTTTCACCTAAAAAGGCATCCTCAGGACAATGACAAATCAAATTAAAAATTTAATTCTCTTCTTCAATTTTTTTATTAAATTGTTATATTTGATTTTTTGGTACGCATTTTCGAAAGCTTAAAATACAGAATAATAGGATACCGTTATTTTGGGCTCTTCGAGTACTTTTCTTGGATATTCGAATTTCCCAACATCTCTAGAATATTCCACGGGGACAAGGGGTTCCCAAACTAAGCGGTCGGCACGGGAATAACCGCCAATCTAAGATGGGGAACCTTTAATTAATGATGTAGCAGAATGTAATAATCTGTACACAATGAGTACCATCCAAATAAAGTACCGTAGCTTCTAAATATAGCGCTCTTTGGAAAGCCATTGTTGTGTGAAGATAATGATTTTCCTCTTACCGTTCCCACAATCGAATCTCAGCATGTTTCAAGTCATATAATTCATTATTGACGTATGTATGATTATAGATGTACATACGCAACTAAGCTACACATATAATGTAACTTATTGCCTGCGTTATATGTCGCATGTATTTATATGTTGCACGTTATATGTTACCAGTTACACGATTCGGGAACTATTTTTTTTTTACGAATAAGGGAGCCGGCCTCACACCAACCACTTCAGTTGAAGTGGGGGTTTCCCAGCTCCCGAAGGGGCTGATTCCTATTCCTTGTGAAGGCTGAGTAAGCCTGGCTGGGATTTATTTTGGGTTTGAAATAAACACCGAAACGGGAAATCATTTCTAACACACTCGGCAAACTTAGATTATAGATTATATAGACGCCGTATTTCTGATTGTATAGAGTGAGTCTATTGCTAATCTTCTCTCGAATACCTACCTTTAAACAGCTCCTAGACTAATAAAGCTCTACGCACAAGGGCCCACTGTCTCTCCTGATATAAATACCGCTGTGAAGGGTTTTAAGTAGTCGGCTCAAGTGTCTACCTATCAGTATACGAGTTTGAAGTGGGCGACCCTTGCGGCCGTCTGTGCTCCTGGTAAGAAGGAAACCGCTCAAGTGCTCGGCTACAATGCTTTTGCATTATTGGTGACTGTAGACCGTCTAAATGTGATAAGGAGAGTATCTACTTATTACGTAAAAGAAACTTCTGTTCATTAAAAAACAACAGACCAGAACAAGTGATTTTTAAAGGAAATTTCATTAAAAAAACACTCAAATACTCGTAACGTCAGCCACCCAATATGATAGGTCTACCGGAGAATTTTACCTGCACATGAGACCAGTACCCTTAGTACGAGTTGCAAAACTTGAGTAGGTAATGTAAAGTTTGCGGCAATTATTAAAGAGTTCTTCAGTTCAACAGTTCTTCGGACACGTTGTCCGTGGCAATGAGGATAGCCTGGAACGACTGGTTGTGATCGGTAACTTGGAGGGGAAGAGAGGAAGAGGTAGATCCCCCACACGATGGACCGATCAAGTGAAGACAGCAGCAGGCACCTCGGTAGTTGGAGCGTTGCGGGCAGCGCAGTCGAGGGAGAGCTGGAGAAGATTGGTTGCTTCCACAAGGGTCACAACCCTCAGTAATGAGGAATAGGATTTAGGACCGGAGAATTTTACCTGCACATGAGACCAGTACCCTTAGTACGAGTTGCAAAACTTGAGTAATGTAAAGTTTGCGGCAATTATTAAAGAGTGATTTCCGCCAAAATCTGCCGTTTTTGTTTGTTTGAACTTGATTTTCTTCATCACTGTAACTCTTTTGCTAAGACCATAAAGTGTAAATATAAAAAGTCATTAATTTTATTTAGACTCGCACTCCGTACAGCAGTAGGTATATTTCAGTCAGTCCCTCTAACGAAGTAAGCATGATTTGATGTTTTTTCTTCTTCGTCTAACCGAGTGTCATTAGCGTAATTTGCATTTGCTAGTTAGACACGGAAAGAAGTTAATTTTAGTTTTAAAAAGTAAGGTTTGATTTAACGGCTAATATTTCTTTAGAAAAGAGCAAATCTGATCTGATCCTGTAAGAAGATCTGATCTGATCCTGTAAGAAGATCTGATCTGATCCTGTAAGAAGATCTGATCTGATCCTGTAAGAAGATCTGATCTGATCCTGTAAGAAGATCTGATCTGATCCTGTAAGAAGATCACAGCGACTAGCCGACCGCTGATAATGCCCATTGGAGCAATGGGCGAAACTGTCCGGAATAAATCAACCAGACCACGGCTACATAGCCCGAAAAAAGTAATTTTTAGTTCAATATTAATATACTTACATTTTTTAAATACCCAAACACTTTCAAGTTATCAAACTGCGTCAAAAAAGTATTTAACTTTTTAAAATTCAAAGTCTTGAAAAAAGGCCGGTTACCAAAGATTATTGTAGCCTTACAGCAAATGGGTCTGGATTGACAATTGGCGCTTTTAACAGCGACGATCAAGCTCGCAGAGGGCTCTTTGGGTAGGAATCACACAAAAACCAGCGCTCACCAAATTAACTATCCTATATACCTAATCTAATCTAATCTAATTACTGTTAATTCCCACTTCAAGTGAAATGGTTTTCGTCAGGCCGGCCCCCTAGCCTGTAAAAATATATAGGTTCCACACGTTACACACGACCCCGTTGGGGAACAACGCTGTTAGAAGTTGCCCTATTTATGCTTAGTTGCGTTTAGTTACGTTTGCGTTCAAATGCAAAACGCTTGGCAAATACCTTCAAGCATTCCATTTATCTGCAGAATGCACATCTGTTACGGTACCTACCACTCAATGGCATTTCGAGAACGGGGATAATCAACAGTGCGAGTAAGATAGAGCACAGGGGAGCAACGCAGCGAGGAGTCTCCATCACTCAAGCTCCTCCAAGTCTAACGATATGCCAACACTGCCTGCTCACACTCAGATGCTAATAATCCGAGCGTGTAATGAAATATGCCAGTTTCACATAGCTGGAGTACAGAAACCAGTAGGTAGGTCAGTAAAACGATATGGTTTATTAGAAGCCCTAAAAAAATGACAAATTTCGGAATGCAGGTTTTTTTAAGTAAAATTATATGTGAGGGAGTTGGAGGCGAAGGCTGATGGAGGCCAAGGCTCGATATGAGCTGTAGGGCCATCGAAGATGAGAATAATAAGTCTTGACATATCTACCGATTACGTACTCATTGCCCGAACAACCTCAATTTCCGTAGAACCAACAAAATCACCGTTTGTCCAGTGGCTATCGGCAGTCACTACATTGTCGTTTGAAGATGATGATGGATGATTCACTTCCTGTGGCGTCATTTATGGTCCAGGACCATCTCAATGGCCCTATGGCTTCTAGAAAAAAGCAGTGTCCTCAGTCCTTTTTTGAAAGTGGTGGTAGGCTGGTTTGCGCGAGTCAATGGCGCGAACACTGACGGGCAAATTGTTCCAGGCAACCGGCCCGAAGCAGGGCCGTCACTCGTCAGTGTGCATTTTTCACCTATTCAGAGGCATATATTTGCTGAGTCCTAGATATCCCCGCAGTCACACAGGTAGTCTGTCCACAGTCAAGTAGGCCCCACCTTTGAAGGTTTGTTTTTCACCATGTCACCCCAGTCCTAAGTCTGTTGGGAGCTCTCTAGGGATGATTGTATGGTTGCCTGATGAGAGTCTCGTCTCTGTTCCAACCAACTACTGCCATCGCTCCACAATCTCAGGCGCTTCTGTTATTTATATTGTGTGATGCTGAGCTCTCCAAAAATGACTTTCTGGCTCACTTTGCCAATGTCACCCGTTTCGTGAAAGGTCGGCAAGAATTGCAAGGCTTTTGTTCATTTGAGATTGGGTTTTTATGTTGTAAGTCCACATGCGCCATGTTTAAGCACAAATTCATACTATCTACTTATGGGAATGAATTAAATATGTATCTTAAATGTAATATATCCTTGCAACTTTGATTGTAGATTATAGAAACCCCTTTTTGAACTCATAAAAAATTTACCAGCACATCGCTATTCCAATAAATATTCAGATTCACTTTTTGACTAGCTTTATCCACTAGCTACTAGTTAAACCACTGCACTGGTATGTTCGCGCGCTCATGTGTGAATGTCTCATCATCATCATCATCATCTCGTGCAGTTATATAGTCATTTCCCTGTGCCTTGCACCGCGAGAACAATGGCCGCTCTTGTCGTCAGATTGATGGCGGAAGAAGCCCAACACTGCGCGTGTTTATGATAATATTGATTCCCGCAAAGACTGAGTGCCCCTTCATGAGCGGTCATTATTCATAAACAAAACATTAATAAACGCCGAGAGGCCCTTGCGATGAATGATTAATTACATATCACACAATATAATTTATAATCTAAGCTGGATATTTACTACAGTACGATTACCAGAGCTATGCGTTCAAATCCAGAAGGTTAGGGTTCAATCCCCCACAAGGGTGTCAGAGATGACTTACCGATTAGATGTTTAATCATCACACAAGAAATAGGTAGCTGCCATCCCGTATAAGAGAAATTAATTGCACTTCAAGCAAAGTTGTTGACATCAGGCTTCTTTCATCCGGAAAATAAATAGGTTATTCTCAAAATTTGCGACAAAGTGGTAAAAAGTTGCACTATATGTATATTTGCTGAAGCAACTAGTTGTATTTTTAGATTTAAAAAAAACTTACCGTAGTATGTAGCTTAAGAAATAGTTGAAATCTCTTATTTTTAATAGACATACCTGAAACAAGAAAAATAACTAGTTAAAGAAGAATTCACAAATTATCTGGAGTATATTTTTTTCTGGAATATTCAGGTTTTTATCGACAATAAATTAATTAATTCACTTTTTCATAAACAAGAGGTCAACTAAACTAAATGAGAACCATTTTTTGTCCATCTGAACTCGTCCCAGTGACGTCATGAAGCATACTCGAAGCACTATTACTGTGTGATTTTTTATCTACGGAGTTCTTTCGCAAGCGCTAGCAAGCTCCGACTTTTATTGACATCCAAAGTGCAAGAAATTTAGCAGAATAGCGCTTCTGGTTAGCATCTCGACCGCTCGTCCATAGCGCCGAAATTAAATCATGATATCTAATCTAATCTAAGTTGCAAATATATGTAACATTAAAGATTCACATTATATGCATTTTCACAAGCAGACACGTACAAGTTCGCGCTTAAACATGCCGCATGTGGACCTACAATATAAAAACCCGAATCTCAAATAAACATACACCCTGCAACTCCTGCCGACCTTCCCTGAAACAGGGAATTCTTCCAACAAATCTCCCACAAGGCGCTTTATTGTATTTACATAATCTCTTCATATAACGCAATCTGTTTTTCGGTGCCACCTACTCTTGTGTCCACACTCGTATTCGGGAACACTTTGTTAATAAGACTCAGAATCTGTGCCGGTTACGTTTCAACTCAATCATATAGTTAACCAAAAATATACGATAACTAAAACGCTCGTCGGAGGCGCTTCTTTGTTTTCCATACATTTTTTGGGAATCGCCATAGTTTGGGAATTTGCGGATGATCTCTTTTGTGCATGAAGCGGCGAGCCCAAAGGCCCGGAGGAGAAAATCCCAAAGGCTGAAAACAGCTCAGTACCACGAGTATAAAATATTTCGTAAACTACCATCGATCGCGTGAAGAGAGAAATGTATTGAAGATACAACATCACCCCTAGTGAGTGATTAAGTTTTGATACATGTTTATGTTTACTTGATCGAAGGGAATACACGAAATGTTTTATACTTGTAGTAAAGCTAAGTATACTGGGAGAACCAAACGGTTGTATGGAGAAAATATCTGCAGACAGCTCAGTAGCTTAAAAAAACGTGCAAAATATTACGAAGAAAATCTTTTATGAATTCCTTGCTTGTTTCCATTTCAAAATGTGCATCAGATAGTAAGAATGTTGTATTTTTCATAAATGCTTGTTTGGCTAGCGTTATCCTGTCTTTTAGTTCTACGCAGTTTATTTTTTTCTTCATAGTTCTAAACGGTTGATGCCAGTGTATACTTTACCGAAAGCTTTTTTTTAATCTAAAAAAAATAGTTTTTGTTCTAATTGACTCCTAGGATTTGCCCCAGTGCCAAATCGATTGTTGCGTCTTCTGAGCCTAAATGATCTTATCCGAGCTGTTCCACCATTCCCTTTTAAATCTGTTGTGTACACGAGCCCCTTGATGTATGGGATAAAAGCGCTATCTCTCTACTATCCGATAAAAAACTTTTGAACTGTGTAGTTATTAAAATTGTAGAAAAACTGTTAAATATTATCTTCACATATTTTAGACCATTTTTTTGTTAATTGTACAGAAATAAAAAAAAACATTCTAAGCGCTAGTGATACCTTTAAGATAAGTGTTAGTAGGCTAAGTGAAAATAAAAGTTGATATCTGTTTATTTAAGAGCAAATACCTACCTACAAAATAAAAATACAACCGATAAGTTAAAAACAAAAAAGCTGTGTAAAAATACTGAGAGATGTTTTTTGAATTATTAAATTAAAAATGGCACCAAGCAGTCTGTAGTCTCTTGATTGAAATAAATCTGTTTGCAGCTATACTTCATTATAATTTTATTAATTACTTCGCGGGATCAGACTACGTTTGTGGCTTGAATAATATCAGATACTCAAGTACTCGTATAAGAAATACTCAAGTACTTATATAAGCAAATACTTGAGTATCCTTATAAGCAAATAGGTGTACGAACCTAAATCGGTACTCACAAAAGCAAAAATCAGTAGAGCCTCAATTATACGAGCTCGCTTCAATCAATGTCGTGATTGACCGATCGACTTTTTTTGGAATTTGTTTATATTTTAGTTTTTCATCGATCGAACAATAATTATATAAAGAACAGAAATCAACAAGTATCATAGATTCAATGAAAAAAAATATAACTTTATATTTAATAGAAAATAGTTCTGCCAGAAAACCTCTCGAAGCTCCAGCTCCGATCGACCGCGGGAACAGATCCCGGAAAGCAGCTCTCCAGTGACACTTTTAAGAAAGTTTCTCAATAAGATGCTTTGTCTTTATTTTGAAACTATTTTAGCATTATGCGAAGCAGAAAAAAAGAAGTTGTGACAACAGACATTTTCCTCATGAAACAATGGAAGAATATTGCCCAGTTATGTCAGATAACTGTCTACTTGACATTGGCACCCCTGCTCTCCGCGGGAATTCGCCATAAAGAAGAAAAAGAAGAAGACGATGTCAGTAGACTGTTTCGTTTTTTATTGTTACACTTAGTTTAGTCGTTTTCTGTCAGTGTTTCTGCATTTGTCGGCACCAAAGATACCAACATAGTAATATACATAATTATAATGTGAATATTACATTTCTGCATATTTATGCAAATAAATGAAAATCTGATTTTATTTGAGTGTGCAACAAAGTCCGTATCATCCGCGCTCTTAATTATTCGAGGTACGCTCGTTCCACAACAGCTCGCATAATCGATGTTCTACCGTCCACACAAGTACTCCCTTGCATATTAATCATCGTAATTAAGGCGTATATTTATCTGAGATGACCCATTTCTTAAGATGACGGGATCCGACCTCAAAACCTGCGGCTCTGATTACATCTTTTCGAGGAAAATCTTATTCATTTCCACAAGGCTTATTCATGACGAACCTACCATCAAGTAATTACACGAAATAAGGAGTGACTGCTGATAGGAACCACCATGAAATGACAATTTTGAATATGCTGGAGTGATGCTTTCCGGGATCTGTTGCCGTGGTCTGGGCGAGCTGGAGCTTCCGGACGTTCCGCCCATTTCTACGATGGGCTTCTTCAGCGTTAAGTATGATGATGATGATGATGATCTTGATGAGAACTGTATTTAATTTTGAATATTGTCCTGAAAAGCTGCAGTCCGTAGTATGTTAACAATTTATATATCCGTTTATATTATATCGATACCTTAAAAGTAAAATAAGTCACATATTAAGGTAGCATGGGTTTCTCAGTACCTACCCTTTGTACGAGTTGCAAAACTTGAGAAAAGTAAAGTTTACGGAAAATATTAAAGCGTGATTTCTCCCAAAATCTGCCGTTTTTGTTTCTTACACTTTGTGGTCTTAGCAAAAGAGATACAGTGATGAATAAAATCAAGTTCAAACAAGTTTTCTTACAATTAATTGATTTACTATGGAAGTTACTCCCAATAAAATGTTTTATCCAAGATTTCTCAAACCAGTGAGTCAGCACTTATTCAATTTGACCTTTTAGGGAGCGATTTCATGAGGTAAAGGAGGCAGAAGTTGCAAAGTTTATACATGTTGTTTACGTGAGGTTTGGTTTATTTTGTATCTACGCATGCAGCATGTGTAAGGGCGAACTTGCATGTGCCTGCTTGTGGGTATGCATTAAATATAACCCTTTAATGTCAAAATATCAAATGTCATGGCAAAAGTTGTATGTTCACTTGAGATTTTGATTTTATTTTGTGAGTGCACTACAGCATTTGTATGCACGAACTTGCACGTGTTTATTTGTGGGCATGTATTTAATATGCATTTGAAATGTTGGAATATCTTTGCATCCTATATTATAGATTAGATTAGTATTCCAGGGCTGTATTTGTTATGTGGAAACAAAATTCGCCTTTGTTTTTGATAATTTAATATATTGGTAATTTGTACCATATCTGAATCAACTGATCAATATGAACATTTAAAATTACATAAAACTGAATAATAAATGCCAACAAGCATTTTCGAGAAATGAACAATCTTTAAGAATACCCGTTCAATCATTGTTCGTTTTTCTCAGTCAAAAAGTTATGCGGAAATTCTTAAAGCCTATATCACAATATCTGGGAGAACAAAATATTCCAAAATGATCATTCCCCATCACGGGGCATAGCAGACCGCCAGAATAAAACGTTATATTTCAACTGAAACTAAAATTTTACCGAAATTTATGAAAAATAAAGCAGCGATTTATTTTCAATAGATTTTCCTGTAAACGATATGGTTAAGTTAACAAGATATCTATTGTGCTTGGGGTATAGAATCCCAAGTATAAAAAAACATTACGTACACTCTCCTCGATTCTGTTAAAAGAAAAAATGTGTGAAAAAAAATCTCTCACTAGGGGTGCTATTCTATCTTCCATACATTTTTTTTAATTTACGTAATCGAAGTGAGTTTACGCAATTTTTAATACTCGGTGTGTAGACATCAAAATAAAATTTTGAACTATCTATTTTATCGGAAGATTTATGCGAGTTTTTTAACCGAGAATTTCTTCTCGCACCGAAAATATACAAAAAAAAATCTAAGAAAATTAATGAATATTTTAGCGCTGTCGATAAATTATTTTGAGTGTATGTGTCAGATCGTGATGCGACAATTATAGAGAGAAAATTTTTTTTTTTTTTTTTTTTAAGGTGTGACGGGAGTTGTTGAGAATTAAAAATAACTCGCGAGTATTTTCACACAAATTTATTTTAAATGAAATTTTATTATTATTCAATACACAAGTAGAAATAATAATTATTATGTAGTGCAGGTTATAATGATAAATTATAAAGTAGATAATAATGTAACTAAACTATTACTTTGTTTTTAACCTGCTTCCAACGTCTAGAGACACGTCAAATAGACCTTTCTGGCTAAACAAATAATCCTATGAAAGGAAAAAAATATATATTCTTGCCACGTTTTTTTCCAAAAGGCGCATTGGTCACGAGAAACCTATAAATTTTAACAGGTATGAAACCAGGAATCTGTCCTGTTACACATTGCCAACTCTACCCCTGTTTCAGGAAAGGACATCAAAGTTGCACTTGCAAGATTTTTAATTTGGAATTATACATGCAGCATGACGTGTAAGCGCAAACTTGCATTTACTACTGTTTGTGCAAATGCATGAAATATAAACCATTCATATTAATGTATATATGCAACTTAGGTTATACATCTATCTACAATCTATAATCTAAGCTGCAAAGATAATATGTTAATATTTTTCCCTCACCAAGCACAAGAGCTTGTCTTTTTTATTGGTGAGGTATAGCGTTAAGTAATATTGTAACTTTATTATTCATAAATTTTTGTAATTGTCATGTAAAAGAAACACAAAATAAATATATTAAGTATAAAAAAAAAAAAAAAAAATTAAAAAAAAAAAAAATAGGCTCATATTAAATGCATGCCAAACAGGCACATGTAGGTTCGCACCTACACATTGTGCATGCGTGCATACAGATAAACAAAACCTCACATGAACATAAACCTTGCAAATCCTGCCGCTTTTCCCTGAAACCGTGGTGGCATTGGCTAAAGTGAACCGATTTTTACAGCACGGGGGGTCAGCCTCATACCAACCTATCAGTCAAGCATAATAGAAAGATATCTAATAAAAAAGTAATACAAAGAAAATAATACTAATATTTGTAATATACAAAAAAAAAATTCTCTGTATGAAATCAGTTGTCAATTAAGCCATGACAACACAGATCGGGCGCTTTAATAAATCCCTCAAAAACCTGACAGGGGAGAAATGTATAAAACATGAAATATGGACAAAAACATTTGTTTGTTTTTCTGTGACATTTACGTTGCTATTCGTGAAGAATTTAATACATAGATGATCCGCTGATTATCGGCTTTGTTTGTAGAGAGTAATAGACAATTCACATTATTCGTCGGATGATGCGTGTATTTGTTGTCTCTGTAAACATTGTTTGACTTTTTGATGAAAAAACATGAAATCATTGGACAGTAATCTTTTGAAACTTAAAAAACCTGGTAACAATAAAAAAACAAATATATTTTTTCATGCTGTTATAAAGTGGCAATGTTGGCATTCTTTAATTTAAGTTGCAACGATATGGTAGCTTTCGTAGCGTTTTAAGATAATTGAGTTTTTACAAATATTTTTTTCATTAGCTGTTACTTTTAACAAACTAATTGTATTTTTAAATAAATAAGTTCCTAGACTTGGCTCAACCGACGACTAAAATAACTAAGAAAATAGCCCCGTTTAACAGTAAACATTGGTTGAATTCGCTAATGTCATCTATTTTCCAGGGGATGGTGAACAAAGTCCCTGTTTCGAGCCGCAACATCCAAGGTCAAAATAGCCAATCTTTGATAGGACTTTTGATAGGACTGAAATAGGTTCAACTCGCCACATGCGACCCCTTCGAGGATAACGCGGCAAGAAGTTACACTATATGTGTAGCTTAGTTGCGTTTTTGCGTTTGCGTTGCGTTGATAGAAGTGGCACTAACAGAAAACAAGGTGACGACAATTGCAGGGTTCATGTTTATTTGAGATTAAGGTTTTTATTTTGTAAGTATCTACACATGCGGCATGTGTAAGCGCAAATTTACACGTGCCAGATTAAATAAGTGAATCATAAATACGTGTACATATTTATTTATTTTTAAAAATGTAATTTGTCGTGTATGTTTGTTGACTTATAGGTTGGTATGCAGCTGCCCACCCATGCTGTAAAAATGGTTCACTTTGACAATGTCACCCCTGTTTCAGGGAAGGACGGCAAGAGTTGCAGGGTGTATGTCCATTTGAGATTTGGTTTTTATGTTGTAGGTTCACATGCGGCATGTGCAAGCGCGAACTTGTACGTGTCTGCTTGTGAGAATTCATATAATGTGAATCTCCAATAACATATCTTTGCAACTTAGATAAGATTAGATTAATTAAATGTTGATTTATCTTTGCAACTTAGGTTATAGATTATATAAAGGGGTTGCAAAGTTCCTAGTGGCTCTCAAACAATAAAGAGAATTTTAGTATTTTAGCTTTAGGTGCGTATTTACCTACTCGTATTCCGTAATTGGATTTAAAATAATTAAAAAGTTAAAACGAGAGAAAGATATTTCTTTCAAGAGATAAACATGAGTAATGTTTAGTACTACAGAGACTATAATGAACATGTTAGCATGAAATATCTCAAGAGAATTTTCTCAGCATCTTCATCACCTGTTGTTTTCTTATTTTAACAAGTAAATTACCTCATTCTTTACAGCACCCCAAAGTGTACAACTGTACGTTTAAACTCAAAAAAATATATATATGTAATTTAAAACAGCGCCTTCCTAGATGGCGTTTCAGTTTTTATACATTTTCGGTGTAACGTATGGTTTAGTTTGGTACTTGGGGTGCAGAGCCAGAAACAAGATCTGCGATTATTTTTTAACTTCATTACTGCGCTCTTAAAAGATGAGGAAGCAAAGTGAGGAAAAACTGCGCTGTAGTAGAATGTACAAATTTTCAAAATAATTTACGACTTCAATGTTTTATGTGCATTTTTGTTCATGTACGGAAATGAAGGATGGACAGTTGATGGTAATGGAATGAGTGAAAATTTAAAACAAAACTGGGGTGAACGGAACTTCAAAAAAAAAAATGGAACCTGCAGAGTGAGAATAAGAGAAGAGTAGGTATGTATGAAGAAAGTGATGAATGTTGAGGAGATGAAAGAGGTATGCAAGGACAGAAAAAAGTGGAGACGCATCTGCAGAGGTGCACGCCACCCCTAGTGTAACGGCGGCAGGATACAGTAACAGTAACAGAGTGAAATTCTCGATGTCCGTCGGTAGATCTAACCGTATCTATTTGAGAATACGACAGTTGATACAATTTATATGAAACAGCGATCAGCTGTTCATAAACCTCCATTTTTCATTCCGTCCTATCTTCAAATAGATACTGTAAGATCTAGCAACGGCCGCCGAGACTTACACAAAACCAGTATCAAGCACCACTTCCTTTCCTCAAAATAAGGCAATTCACAACACAACACTACGCAGCTAACACCCCTGCCAATCAGCCACCATCTCTGCAGCACTCCATTAAGTAACATAGACCTCCAGTTTCTCTGATACCTGGGGAGTCTCTCGCACAACATTATATTATTGCTCCTGCATTAAGTAGATAATACGCTCAGCTGGTTTAGAGACCTGTCCCTATTTTGGATATCGCGGGGGACGGATTATCCCATTGCGTCACTCAGGGGTTAAGCCAAGCTCTACCACACGAAGCGATTTGCGTGGAACTAACAAGGGATCAATTTTAAACCCATTCAATTCTACGAATCATCGTCATTTTTGCAATGTTGGCGGTAAATGTTTTGTAGTTATATATTTTGTTCAAACTTTATAATTAAGATAAAAAATTACAAACATGCTTGATTTTTTTCATTACTGTAACTATTTTGCTAAGACCATCAAGTGTAAGAAACAAAAACAGCAGATTTAGGTTATAAAGGCGCCTTAAATTGTTGTTTCTGTCGTGAGGCGCTGCAAGGAAGTGGTGATTGATGTTGGTTTTGAATAAAACCGGATTAAATTGGGAAGAAAACACAGATACTGGTAGATCATTTCATTAACGGGCATTTTGGCAAAGGAATGAGTCATGAAAACGCCAAATTTTCTTAGTTTTGAAACCGGACTAGCAGGACTCGAACTAGCGTTATTTTAATTTCAAATGCACTAGTCAAAGTCTTGATCCGCTTGGCCATAGCGCCGACTACCATGGTGGTGATTTTATATTGCCCTATATGTGCGTTGCCTAGCCTAGTATTAAAGTTGCCCCAGGGTATTCATTGGACGGATGAGTAGCCTCCTTTAGTAGAGGCTGGTATGCAACCAAACGAAGGGTGAAACGTTTGTTCACAGATCAAAGAATGACAAAGAACACGGGTGCAATTGGATTACAGAGACAAGATGATGATTGAAATAATATCCTGATTATGCAAAAAGTGGATAGTTTTAATCTAAATCTAAGCTGCAAAGATATAATATATAATTTAAGATTCATATTAAACGCATTCCCACAAGCAGACATGTATAATTTCGGGCTTACACATGCCGCATGTGGACCTACAATATTAAACCCAATCTCAAATGAACATAAGCCCTGCAACTCTTGCCGATCTTCCCTGAAACAGGGGTGACATTGGCAAAGTGAACCATTTTTTACAGTATGGGTGGAAAGCCTCATACCAACCTATATAGTGTTAATATCAAACCCAAAACAAAATACCGGCAAGGTATACTCTGCCTTAAAAAGAAATGAGAACCAGCTCACTAGGGAAACAATTATTTTTCTTTTGTTATAAATTTTGTATGTGCCGCCACAGACATACTGAATAAGTGACAAATTAAACTAACATGGGTTCCTCTCACAAATGCACCTTTTGTCTATTTTTTTCCGAGGGAAAACACTAGAAAAGTGTAAAAAACCAGTAATTTAGAAGTTTGGCATGAGCACCGCCTTGTAATTAGTTCACTTACTATGAGAAGTTACACCCTTTGGAATGTTTTATCCACGATTTCTCAGATTAGTCAAACAGCACTCATTCAGTTTTACCTTTAAGGTGGCGATTTGTTTGCCTTTTCTCTAGCAACCCAGCCGGGTGACGATACAATTTTTTCTATGCCAATTCGCGTGCGGACCTCTTTACATATCTGAGCTATAAGACGTATTTAATTAGTGCTTTTTAATAGTAAGAAAACGTGTCAACTCAATCTAATCTAAATCTAAATCTAAGTAGTAAAGATATATATCATTTGAGATTCATATTAAATGCATTCCCACAAGCAGACACGTATAAGTTTGCGCTAACACATGCCGCATGTGGACCTACAATTAAAAACCCTATGCCAAATGAACATTAGCCCTGCAACTCTTGCCGACCTTCCCTGAAACAGGGGTGACATTGGCAAAGTGAACCATCTTTTTACAATATGGGTGGTCAGCCTCATACCAACCTATAAGTCAAGGAATACAAGCAATTAATTACAGCCAGTTATAAAAACCAACAAACGCTAAAAAATCTACAAAACATCTATAAAAATAAAAATTGATTATTGGCCTTAGCCGCCTACATTACAGATCAGCCGCCATTTTTTTCGGTCCTAACATACTTCTTTCTTTCATCCAGAGTCATAACCTTTTTCATACAACCTCTCTTTTATTATGACTACATTTTGAAAAAACTATTCCATATTTAGTTCATAATTTTGACGTGCTCTATCTACATAATTCATGAAGTGTTCACCGCTAGCGGAGTGGTGGCAGAGTAACAGTTATACTAATAAGAAAACACTTTCAGTGCAAATAGTGAAAGAAAAAGTGCGGACTATTTTAAGTGTTCAATTACGTTGGATGGCATAATATAAAATGCACCCTCGCTGTGAATGAAACACCTACTGTATTAGTAGCGAGCCCGCATGCCATCACTCTTGTGTGTCATGTTTGCATGTATGCCAGTGTGAACGAATACAATATTCAAAAGCGATGGTACGGCGCTGAAATATGAGGAACATCGGACAGTGGTCACTTAAAACAAATGAACAACAAAGTGGTTTTTAAAATAAAAAAAAAAAACAATGGGCACAGTAGTGTCTCTACGAGTTCTCATTTCAAAAACGTAAACTATTTTCAAATGTCAAATATTAAACGAACAGTTCAACTGGAAAACTCCGACTTTTCATTGGTAAATTAATAAAAATTCTATTGATTGTAGAGGCATTAACTTTGTAACCGTTCATCTTTAAAAAAAACATTTAAATTTAAATTTTGAAAGTCAATTTTAATTACCTTATAAAGAATATTTTTTTGAGACATTAAGAATTTTTATAAAATTGGACTTTCACTATGTTAGCTACTAAGCCCGTGAAAACATTTTGGTATACTTCTTTCAAGTCCTTCACATTCAAAAACTCCCAAAAATATCACGCAAGAGTGCTGAATGCTGCGTGTTGGTCGCAGGGGGTGTTAAGGCAGATCTTATAAGACTTGCTACAGGAAATAAGGTCGAGTGTTGGAGGAAATGAATTAATAAGACAAAGGTACTTCAATACTACAGAAGTACTACAATAGAACTGAGGTACTACAATAGTATAGAAGTACCTACTACAAAAGTACAGTAGAACTACGATTATTCGGAAGTACTAAAATAGTATACAAGTACTACAATAGTACAGTTCTTTAATAGAACTGAAGTACTTCAATAGTATAGAAGTACCTTGACTTATAGGTTGTTATCCTTGACTTATAGGTTGTTATGCGGCTGACCACCCATAATATAAAAATTGGTTCACTTTGCCAATGTCACCCCTGTTTCAGGGAAGGACGGCAAGAGTTGCAAGGCTTATGTTCATTTGAGATTGGGTTTTTATATTGTAGGTCCACATGCGGCATGTGCTTGTGGGAATGCATTTAGTATAAATCTTAAATGATATATATCTTTGCAGCTTAGATTAGATTAGATTAGATTAGATTAGATTAGATTACCTACTACAATAGTACAGAGGTACTACGATTATACAGAAGTACTATAATAGTACAGAAGTACTTTAATAGAACTGAGTTTATACAATAGTACAGAAGTACTTCAATTGCACCGAGGTACTACAATAGTACAGAAGTACTACAATACAACAGAAGATCCACGATAGTAAAGAAGTGCTACGATACTAAAGAAGCTCTATGAAAGTATAGAAGCACTATGATAATACAGAAGTACTACGATGGTACAGAAGTACTCTTATAGTACAGAAGTACTATAATTAAAAAGAAGTTCTATGATAGTGCGTCAGTAGTACGAGAATATAGGAGTAATACAATAGTACAGAAGTACTACGATAGTACAGAAGTATTACGATAGTACAGAAGTACTACGATAGTACAGAAGTACTACTATAGTATAGATTTATAGAAGTACTTCGATGGTAGTACAGAAGTACTATGATTGTAAAGAAGTACTACGATAGTACTTCTTTTCTAAACTGAGCTATTACAAGGCCGGACTCCATCTAGTAAATTTTGGCTTGGTTTTTCCAATGCCGAAAAATAAAATATACCTACCTGCAAAGGTTAAGAAATATGACAAGAAGAAGGCACTAAAAATTTGAGTGACAAATTTCCGCCTTTACAGAATCCACAACGGCGGCAGTCAAGTGCCCTGTGAAGGGCCCTTCACCGCTTAAATATTCTGAACTGGCGACAAGTTTTTGTTCTGTAATTTACCCCCCATAAATATTAATTACTTTGCTTGCAAAAATCTCATTGTGCTCGGAGCCAACAACGAAAAAACTCGTAATTTATAAGCAGGCAGTTTTTCAGAGAGTGCGACTCGAGTGGGATGTTTTTGGCCGACCTTGCGTCCCTCTCCCACTTGTGAATCTATTGTGATTGTTACGAAGGTGTGAGGGGGATGAAATAATGCTGTAGATGGCACGTATCGTGGATAAGTACATTACATACAAAACTTAACCCTCAAACTCGAACATAGCGTTTTAACAGAAAATGTATTGAAACTAAAAATCGCTGTTTTATTATCAATACATTTTACCTTACATTTTTTTTTTACAGTATGTGAATTATAAACTTGCAAGAATTTAAACTCAAGAATGAAGTCATAAATTTCCTTCAAAAAAATATAGAGGCGCTATTTCATTTTCATACAAAATTTAGAATGCTCGATGACTTTGCTGCGTAGTAAAAAAAATACAAGTTTACTAGGGGTGCAGTGCTACTAAAACTTAATAGCTGCTAATTTTTATGAAAATGTAATTGTTATTGCTGGCCACCATTACGTACGTCGTTAAGTCTATTTTTTGTGTTTTTATGTCCTAGTTGGTAAATTGCCGGGAAAATCGCAGCAGGACATTTTTTTATGAACGCAAAAAATGAAATATGAGCCGCATAGAATCACAGGACACAAACTAGAATTTATCCTGAAAATGACATATCTACATGTAATTCTTGATTCTATGATCGATATCGATATCGATCGTCTGGTCGATAGCTCAGGTGGTAGAGTGCTTGCATTCCATGCCGAAAGCTCGGGTTCGAATCCCACCGAGGGTGTCAGAAATGATTTTCCCGTTTCGGTGTTTAATTCAAACCCCAAAATAAAATACCGGCAAGGTTTACTCAGCCTTCACAAGAAATGAGTACCAGCACTCTCGGGAACTGGGAAACCTCCACTTCAACTGAAGTGGTTGGCGTAAGGCCGGCCCCCTTACCTGTAAAAATAAATAGGTTCAACTCGCCAGCGCCACATGCGACCCCTTGGGGGATAACGCGGCAAGAAGTTACACTATATGTGTAGCTTAGTTGCGTTGCGTTGCGTTGCGTATGATATAACGACACACTGAAAAAATAATCAACTATGCTGCGCATAAATAGCAACTTCTTACCGAGTTATCACTAAAGGAGTTGCATATGGCGTGTAAAACCAAAATTAATACATATGTTTGTGATGTTTTGTCATGTTATGTTTTTTTATGTGCCGTTTATGGTATGTTCTGTTTTAGGTATATGATGATTTGTCCTTGTGTTGTTTTGTCATAGTGATGTATTTTCTGTCATGTTTTGTCATGTGATGTATTATATGGTTAACTGTAATCAATTGTTTGTATTCCTTGACCTCTAGCTTGGTATGAGGCTGTTACTGTACTGTAAAAAAATGGTTCACTTTGCCAATATCACCCCTGTTGCAGGTAAGGTCGACAAAAGTTGCAGGGTATATGTTCATTTGAGATTTTGAATTTTAATTTGTAAGTAGGTACACTTGCAGCATTTGCAAGCGCGAACCTTCACGTGTCTGTTTATGTTTGGGCATGTATTTAGTATTAATTTTAAATGTTAAAATATATTTGAAACTTAGATTATAGATTCAATATTACTTGATGATGTTAATCCCTGTTTCTGGCCAGGTAAAATAGTTACAAACTTTAATTCCTTTTCACAAATCTAGAAAAACCCGAGAAGAAGTTGCAGTACGTGTGCAGCTTAGTTTCTGTTTCGAGGCACACTTTGGCGATTGTGGAATTTGCCCCAACTGTTAATGCCTGGTTACTGTAATGTTGAACCAGTCTCGCTTCCTTGTGTTGAGGAATCTTCCTCAAGTGGACCACCTACCACAATCTCAAGAGGTCCAAGACAAAAAGCACCTCAAGTGTAAAACTAAACTGGTAAACTCAACCACGGCGTTCTACGAAAAATGCAAGAAAACTGATATAGCAGTTCTTATTTTCATACAATTTAAACATAAACGCTATCGTTAAGTTTTCACTTAAAGCTTTATACTTACGTGACCAGTGAACGATGCCCTTGTACTATCAATAACATTTAATACGCCACTTCTTATTTCTTCTTCTTGTTTTCATTTTTTCTTACATTAGCTTCCTGGCTTTAAAGTATAGACTTCACAAGACGCACTCAATCTGTGTAATCAAAGTTGCAAAGATATTGTAGTGTTTTTGGGTTCGGATAGACTTTAAAGAACAAAAATCAGGTCTTCTTTTTGGATATTTATTTACACTTAATTTATTTGACAATTTTATATTAATTTTTAACACTTTTAGCAACTTGAATTTATTTCACAGTTCAGCAACTCACACTTGTTCTCCGATCAAAGGCGAATATCTATCTGCCCTCCTGCACCCAATGTTGCTCCTTATATACCTCAGAGACAAAAGTCTCTAGGGACCAATTTGCCAGCACACTCTCGAACGCTCTACCAGCTTCGAGAGTACAAAGGGATTATTTCATTTCTAGATTTCTTATGCCTATAATAATTATTGCTACCTACGATGTACACCTATATTAATCTACTATTTACATAACAATATATAACATTTAAGAATTCCCATAAGCAGACACATAAGCAGATTAACTTTTTATTATCAGAAGTTTTTCGGAGAGAATACAATAAAAGTTAACGAAACTAGAACAGGCATTGTTCAAATAAAAAAAATACAAGATTTTTACGATTATTTATTTGGCCAATCATTAATTTCATTTCCGCGGATTCGACAGTAAAAATATAACAAAACATACTGCCTCGCCAAAAAGAAAACTGCGAGATGCGTGCGACTGACAGTAGAAGTAAATAACGAGGACAGTAAAACGTCGCAACTCAATAGTTATGATACTATGGCAAAGAACCATTCTCCTGACGTCACAACTTTTTCCACAAATTTCCAACAGTCATCAATTTACAAAAGAACCATTCTCAATTTACTAGAGAAACAACATAGTTTGTCTATCTATAATCCATGGTTTAAAAATATAATATCATTTAGGATTAATATGAAAGGTAGACGAGCTAGTGTCACTGATGACATACATGCAGCGAGTGGCCTGCTTAAAGTGGCGCTGGGCTGGTCACGTCGCAAAACAGGACCATGACAGGTGGTCGAAAAGGATCGTCCAGTGGTGGCCCAGGATGTCCAAGCGGGGAGTGGGGAGACCTCTGAGGTAGCTAGACGACATCAAGGGAACTACAGACAGACGATAGCTAAACACAGGAGTGAATAGACAGAAATGGAGAGGATCGGAGGAAGCCTACGTCCAGGAGTGGACTGAGAAAGGCTGATGAAGAAGAAGAGAAGATGAAAGGTATGGCCATAAGCAGACACGTGTAAGTTCTCATTTACACATGCTGCATTAGTACTCACAAAATAAGGCCTAAACCTCAAGTGAACATAATTCCTACAAGTCTTCCTAACCTTCCCTGAAACAGTAATGACATTGGGAAAGTACAACCATTTTTACAGTACGTATAGTCAGATATTTGAAACAACAAATCACACTCAAATTCGAACCCTGCCCATCTAGCTCAGCAAGCGAACGATTTACGTATTAATTTATGGAACCGTTATGGGTGAGCTATTAAAAACTATGCATTCATTTCACCTAGACTGTGACGTCATCAACATTTCAGGTTTGGGAATTTTTGTGGGTGTGTCGCACGCAGTCAGGAATTTCAGAATCCGTGCACGTGCAAGCTGGCAACACAACAAGACACATCACGTGGTAAAAGTTCCACAAGTATTCAAGCTTACGTTTAAACTACACCGTAGCGTTATACAAAGATGTGTGTAAACTAAAACACCGACCAGAGTAAAAGTTTCAGACTGTGTAAATTTTTGGTTATACTCTTTGGAAGAGTTTAAACGGGGTTTTTGTGCTCGAGTTACAGATCTAATTTAGGAGAGTGACAGAGGTGACCGATCTCGTCTAGGAGAGCGGGAATAATTTCGCTAAGTTTTTGGTAGATTTCGTCAAATTAACGTTTTGTAAGTTGGACACGTTTAGGTACAACGTACCTTCACATAAAATGTCTCAACATAAATATGAAATTATTTCTAGCGTCGCAAAAATACTAGCTTCTTCTTTTTCGTCCCTTCATAGATCCGAAAGATCTGTTCTTAGTCTCTTCCTCCTGTGATCCAGACTGCCAGCTATCACGCCATCTCTTCAGAGAACTACCCGCTGGTTTTCTTCTGGTTGGGTTCTTCCGCGGGATCCTATCGTTTCCCATGCAAAGATACCGCTCTTTTCACAGAGCACGAATTCTGTCAGGTCTGGGGCATACCGTGTGAAAGCTTTCATACATCCCCATATATAACTGGATTCCCAATCCGGCACCGGATAGAAGAAAATACATAAACAAACCGGACAGATTTCATTCTATTTGAAAAGGCGAGGCGCTGAAAAGCATTGTCTTGAATAGGGAGAAATAGAGAAAAAGAAAAACGTGACATGAAAAAAAAAAAAACAGGTGGACGAAAATGGCTAGATCCTAAAATTCAAAGAGAGGCAAATGATGACGAAAGCATTGTCTTTTTCTTCTTATTATTTCTTGTAAAAGACCCAAGAATCAGTTTTTGAGTAAATTTTCTTGAAATAAGGTACTCTTGATTGCATTAGAAATAGCACAAATGACTTTGTAGCAATGATTTATATTTTGTATTTTTTTGTAAAATAAAGAATCTTCCGATTGCCTATAGCTTGCTATGAGGCTGATTACATATTATACTGTAAAAATTGGTTAAATTCACCAATGATATTCCTGTTTCAGGGAAGGCTGGCAAGAGTTGCATGTCAGTTGGAGATTGAGAGACACATGCCGCATGTTTAATTAAACACAAACTTACACGTGTCTGCTTGTGGGCATCAATTTTATACGTATCCTTGATGTTAATACATCAAATAAGATTATAGATAGATTTTATAGCTAATGTGCTTACTCTTTTTTTAACGGATATGACAGGCTATCTCATACAAGACTAAAATATCTTGAACACGTTCATCAGACATGACTCCAAACACGTGGCTTTACACTTGAATGGCCTAAGATGATATCATGGGAACATTCTCGAATCTAAAACAACAAAAATCTTGTCACATCATAATAAATTAACCGTCGAAAAATAATTACGGTGTGTGCTTAAGAACAACAAAAAAATACACTTAAAGAGCCTAAACACGCCTGAGCAAATCATAAATTCTAATTTCCACATGTCAAGGCTGGGCTCATCTTGAATAGTGACTCATCATCCATCGCATTTATTACATAATGCCGAACATACACGAATTTACATATGTATATCTAAAATATTTGGGCCTCATTTTTATGTGTGGCTATGATTTGACTTGGGGTTTCTTTTAATTAAATTGCGATTTAAATTTATTTCACAAAATGTATTTTTCACAAAATCGTTTACAATATACTGTACACTCTCTGGTGGTGTTCGCGTTACAATGATCTGAACGACTCTATCCCCCCGCAGAATCTTTTCTTGTAGTTTTATATGCCGCAGAGACGATTTTTGGATGTTCTCGAACATGGTAGATACTTCCACTAGGATTGAACAATTGAAGTTATGACAGAGGGTAGTTTAGTACCTAACAATTAAGCCAAGCTCCCTTTATAATTTACGAATAAAAGCCGCCGCCTTTCGTTGAGACCTCAGAAGTGAGCAGAGCTCCGAAGAAGTCACCCACAGAGGAGACGAAACGTCAGCTGAAAGCCTTCAAGAAGTATCACGAAAGAAGAAAAAGAAGAAAAGAAGCAAAATATGAACCACGGTCAAAACCCGGAACCAAAAAATCAAGCATTCCACTAGGATTGTTCGGCACACTTCCATAATGGATTATACTAGAGGCAGACACACACACCAGCAAGCTACGTGTTCAGGCTCACGTCCCCATGAGCTCATACGTTCGTAACAATATGTAGACTGCTCGAAAGCTCAGTTGGTCAAAAGCTTGCATTAAAAAACAGAGGGCAAGGGTTCGAATCCCACCAAGAGTGGAATTAACTGATCTATTTTCTAGTGGTTAACACTACGGATTCGTAATCGGAAGTTCATAGATTCGATTCAGGACAAAGCAATTTGTTTTAACTAAGTTACACAAACAGTGTAGCTTCTTGCTGCGTTTTCCTTTTGATTTTACCAGGTGCCTATTTATTTAACAGGTAAGGGGGTCGGCTTTGAGGCAACTGAAGTAGGAGTTTCCCAGCTCCCTACCTCTACACGTGGAACTAGTACTCATTTCTTGTGAAGGCTGAGTAAATCTTGCCGATATTTTATGTTGGGTTTGAAATAAACAACCGTAACGGAAAATCATTTCTGACACCCTCGGTGGGATTTGAACCCGTGATCCCGGCATGGAATGAAAGCATTTTACCAACTAAGCTATCGACTGAACATAAAAAATGCCGTTTCTCTCGCTACGACCAAGCTTGCACGTTTTGAGGTGTGATTCACACAAAAACTGCGCTCAAAACATAAATCATCCTGATAGTAATGGAATCGGGCAGAATTTCCCGTAAGGGTAACTATATTCTTTTAAGCTTTTAAGTTAACGAAGAAAGGTTTACTTATCCTTAACAAGAAATGAGTCTATGCTACAAGTTCGCGTTAAAATATGTAAAAATGATTCAATAACCTCAGCAAAAATGTGTAGGCGATAAGGAGGTACTCGCCTAATTAGCATTAATATATTACAAATCGTATTGTACCTACTCAAAGATGCTACTTTAAAAAAGTCGTGTGGGTTGCGAAGATTTGACATGTTACCAAAAAATTTAATGCTAAAATTTTTGCCGTCATTCTCCGATGACATAATTGTTTATTCTCACATCTGTTATATTTCCTTGTGCTGATTTCAAAATTAGAATTTCACCAGCAATAACAATCAATTCGGAAAAAAATGTCAAATGATGTCTATCTTCTGGATCAGCATTAAACAGTGAACACATCGAAAAGCCCATGTAAAAGTGAAAGAGAGAACAAATTCAGATGGAGCAGATCCAAAAGGTGAACAAGAAGAATTTTCTCTCCACGTTTTGATGTCACATGTTCAGGTGACTGTGGTCTATAATCTATAATCTAAGTTACAAAGATATATTGTCATTCAAAACTCATTTCAAATGCATGCCCACAAACAGAAACGTGCAAGTTTGCGCTTATAAATGCTGAATATGTACTTACAAATTAAATTAAATTCCAAAACTCAAATGAACAGAAACCCTGCAACTTTTGTCGGCCTTCACTGAAACAGCAACATAGCAAACAGGTCCACAGCAACAAATCTGTTCCCCTATGAAACCGGCCGGTTGACGTTATTTTTTCTTCTCGATGTCATTTGTACTGAATTCATTACTTTTTGTAAGCAAGCACTTCTCTAATGAAGATACCGTCACGCCTACATTTGTGCTCTTTAAAAGGCAAAGTTCAGGAAAACGAAAACTTGGCAGCTTCCTTTATCTCGCGAAGTACTTTCGGCAATGATTGAAATTTGAAAGCGGAGTCTTTGTTGGTGGGAATAATCAATTCTGAAGCGACTGGAAGGTCCATCAATTATTCATGGAATTTCAAAGTCCAAACTAATCACAGATGCAAGGGCCCCCCTGCTAGAAAATGACAGGGCCCGTCCTCAGTCAAATTCCGCTCTACACTTAGGTGTTTGCTTGCTATAAGTATACGTTGGATATATCAATAAACTGGTCCTTAAAATCACAAGAAAGATCATACTTTGAGATTTTCTTTTTTTCCTTCAATGACTCTTTTTCTTCTTTCTACCCTGTATTTAATCACTCCTGGAAGTAAGTCTCTCCATTAACGAGGAAAGGTGTACAAATATTCCGAGTACAAACTGTTCAATGGACTCAACTTCCCCCTTCATGGAGTACTCTGGTATAATCTAATCTAAGTTGCAAAGATAAGTAACATTGAGGATTCACACTTTATGCATTTTCCCAAGCAAAGACGTATAAGTTCGCGCTTGTAAATGCCGCATGTGAACCTACAACATAAAAACTTAAATCTCAAATGAACATACACTCTGCAACTCTTGCTGACCTTTCCTGAAACAAGGGTGACATTGGCAAAGTTAATCATTTTCTACGGCATGGGTGGTCAGCCACATACCAACCTATAAGTCAAAGAAACATACACAACAAATTACACTTTTTCAAATCACATTTTTTAAATCACTCGATGCCTAAAAATGAACATAAGATTCATCTCGAGTTTTGGCCTCCTTCAACTTCTACCTCCAACCCTACCTGTAGGTACTCTTAGTACGAGTTGAAAAACTTGAGTAAAGTATAGTTTACGGAAAGTATGAAAGAGTGGTTTTTCCTCAAAATCTCCCGTTTTGGTTTGTTTGAACTTGATTTTTTTCATCTGCTAAGATAATAAAGTGTAAGAAACAAAAACGGCAGATTTTGGGAGAAATCACTCTTTAATATTTTCCGTAAACTTTACTTTACTCAAGTTTTGCAACTCGTACTAAAGGAACTGTTCTCCGTTCATCCCCCTATGTCCATTCCTCTACCTCTGTTTGATACTCACTTACTTAGTAAAAGAACGTAAGTACACGTTTCACTTGGAGAACAGAGAATTCCCAAATAAAGCAGTAAATCAGTACGTCGAGTATAAACCATTAAGTAAGCTCCCATCGATCGCGTTAATCGAAAAATGTATAAAAACTTAATCACTCACTATTTGTGCCGTCGTATATTCCATACATTTTCAATTTACGTGATCGAGGGTAGTTTATGTAAAAGTTGTATACTCGAAATGCAGTAAGTCAGTGGCCTGATGGTTTTATGTACATTTCTCAGCAACAATGACAAACAATAAAAGTACAATTAAAATGCTTACCTAACTGCTACAAGTGTATTTTTATTTTTGGACTTTTTTTACTGCCTTCTTACCGACTTGAAAGCATTCCTTCTCAAATGGATATAAACATAAAATTTACATACTTAGCTTCTCATTATTTTGAAACTACTCGAATAGTACCCATAAAATGGGTGACGCAATTTTGGAACAAACAATGGAAGTAATAACTTAATGTGTGTACGCATGTGATTTTTACGATTTCTTCTTCCGACTGTACCTACATTTGGTGAAAAATCATAAAATGTGAGTTGTAAATTTAAAAATATTGTAAGAATTTCAAGTAATTTTAGACTATCCATCCGACCATATTTTTGGTTTGATTCCTGTTTCTTGACTAATGGGTTAAAATTGCTATCTTAAAGGTAATACTGAAGAAGTACTGATTCAACTTCTCATATAAGTGAACTATAAGGAAAAACTTATGAAAACTCTCTAAACTACAGGATTTTCACACTTTTTTTCGTGTTTTCTCTCGTAGAAAATAGGAAAAAATGTACATTTATCGGAGAAACCCACGTTAGCTTGATATTTCACATTTTCATTTCTACCTTTAAGAAATCGATATGAGGCTGACCCCCATGCTGTAAAAACATGGTATGCTTTTGCCAATGCCACCCTTTTTTGGAAACCCATTCATCTTCACACCTTGTTATTGTATCCAGCCGCTGTTCCATTAGGGACGGCCAGTATCTCCGCAGAGACGTCTCCAGTTTGTTCTATCTTTGTACACTTATCTCATCTCTCATTCTGCGAATTTCATTCGTCTAAAATCACGATATTTGATCAATCCATCATTTCCTAGGTCTTGCCCTTCCACGCTTACCTTTGGCATTTCCCTTGTGTCTTTTTTTCAGTCATTCATCAACCATCGTATATTATTTCTAGATGCCCAAACGAACCACAGTTCGAAAAATCCGTACAATTCTATACAATAAATATAATGGATCTTCTGTCAAGAACTCTGTTATAAAAAACACAGATGTCTACTTGTCATAACTAATATTAAAACTAATGCGTACCACATTTTTGACCTAATAATCGCCAAGAGAATTCTTCTGCAAACCATTAACAGTAACCCAAGTATTTAACTTTACGTTTCAACTTAACCGTAGCATTTACCAAGAAACAAACCAGTAACAAAATAGCACCTCTAATGTGCGTTTTAGTTGCCATACTTGGTAAAACGATATAGTGGAGTCTAAACGGAAAGTTTTATATTTAAAGTACAGATTTGATATCTTTCTTCCAAGTCCCAAGTATTACACATTGCGTACAAACAACTCGATCGTTTAAATATTTTCAATAAATGTATGAAAACTAAATCACTCACTAGGGTTGCTGTTGTATATCCTATATATTTTTTAATTACGCGATCGAGAGGAGTTTAAGCAGTGTTTTGTACTTGAGGTAGGTACATTTGAGATGTCTCAATATAAAATATAGTTGGGATGTGTAGTTTCACAAGATGCGGCATTGTCCATGTTCACATCTGGGCAGTGTTACAGCGGTCCTTCAACCTACTAACTACTTGCTAAATCTTAAAACACGTCATTATTCAGTTTCTACTTGTTGCTATGTTTGTACATCAACAACACGATGGTTATTTCATGGTAAATATGAGACGTGTATTTGTTTAAGAAACAGGGTTGCCTACCTTTAGCTTTCAGTAACATTTTCAGGGTAAAGTTCCAATGACCATGGTGTCGGAAAATAATTTTGAATTTGATATTTTTCCTGGCAGGCCAACGTTATAGTTGTGTTTGCCCAATAATACTTCTAGCAATCTCCAAAGAAACCCGGCTGGGTGTCGTCACAATTTAATTTTATGCAATAAGCGAAGACGCCACAATGATAAAAAAATACTGACGATAACTGGAGCCCCAAGAATCCTGTCGTCATATTTAAAATCCAGCACAGTTCTACAGATTTTTACTCGTATTTTTTTAGAAAGGTCGCTATGAGGCTGACTACTCGTACTTAAAAACTGGTTCACTTTACCAATGCTACCTGGTATGAATTTAGCATGACAGCTGATCAAACTAGAAGGAATATAGCTCTTATATGAAAAAACAGTGTTTTGTTTCACAAATCGAGCATTTGTGAAATTAAAACTCTGTTTTTTTTAAAAGATAATATCTTTTCATAACAATTAATTTCAACTGTGTAAATTCACAAACTCTACAAAGTTTAATGATAGTTAGGTAGTACTATAATTTCTTCACTAAAAAATAATAAGCCAAAAAATTATAAAAAACAACGAAAATTATTATCTCAATAATTTGCAAATACTTTTCCTGCATTTACTTATTTTTGCGTGTTTTTAATGAGAAGGTAATACAATTTGTTTTTTTTTTTTTTTTAATTTGAATTTTTTAAAAATGAAAGGTTTCAAAGTGAATGCCTCATCAATTAATGAGAAGGTAATAAATGTAATTTATTATTCATATTCCTTGACTTATAGGTTGGTATGAGGCTGACCACCCATACTGTAAAAAATGGTTCACTTTGCCAATGTCACCCCTGTTTCAGGGAAGGTCGGCAAAAGTTGTGGGGCTTATGTTCATTTGAGGTTTGGATTTTATTTGTAAGTACACATTCAGCATTTGTAAGCGCGAACTACACTTGTTGGTTTGTGGGCATACATCTGAGAGCTTTAAATGAATATATCCTTGCAACTTAGATTATAGATTATATAGATTATAATACGTTTAATTTTTTTAATGGAATATAAGAAACAGGAGTTCAAATTTTGGCAACCCTGTCAACGAAAGACGAGATAAAAAAAAATCTTGAAATTCCAATACACACTAGAAGCACTTAAGCCTCAATGCACGATCGCAAAATTTGTTTAACTATAAAAAAAATAGATGAATAATAATAATAATCATTATAAATTTCAAATTGCTTCTTCAATTTCCGTTTGGATGAGGATCGATGATAATTGGTGGGTCTATATAATCTATAACCTTAGTTACGTATTAACTTGAGTTACTCTATAAACTAAGATATATTCACCTTTACGATTCATTATTAGACATGCAAGTTCACGAAAACTTAGGCCATATTATGTGTACTTACAAAATAAACACACAAGTCTCAAATATACACAAACCTGCAATTCTTGCTACCCTTCCCTGAAACAAAGATGAAATTGAGAGATGTTAACCGAATTTCACAGTACGGGTGATAGGCCTCATACCTATCTATAAGTCAAGGAACTGTAAGAGATTTAGCACTAAAGAGGAGTGAATTATCGTCCGCAACTGTTGAAAAATAATCCTTTTTTCTAGCGTGAGTTGGCAAAGTTCAATAATATACATAAGAAATAAAAAAGGCACCAATATACTTCCTTGGGGAACACCGTTAGTAACATCGAACCACTTACTTTTTAGAGTCATAGGCACGCCTCTGACCTCGAGGTTTATATTCTGTCGTGCCGTTGCTTTATTTATTTCAAGGAAAGGCCTACCGCCACTTGAGAAAATATATAGCTTTGTACGAGCGTCCAATGTGCTGTGGGTTCTTCTGACACAAACATACATGACGGATATGAAGAGGGCTTGAGCATCCCATTTAGGCCACGTCGAAAGCCATATGGATTTTTTGAAAGTGGTTAGTTAGATTCCATACCGTCTTATTAAAATTGTCGTATATACCTACGACTAGGCATGGAGTTAAATCCATGCGAGTAGGTACTCGTATCAAAAAAAATACCACGTATAATACAACAATACCGTCTGTAATACAACAATATTGAACTCTTGTATCAAGATCAATACAATAACTCGATCAATTTATCGAATAACGGCTCGTGATTGTGTTAGGGCGGTGCGCTCAGTAACAGCACCTACCCACCGCCTCCTCACTGATTGACCAATATTAGCGTGACCCGCCTAACCCGGAATATATTGTCTCGCGATCCATCATACATACATACATACGTCATACATACATACATACCACTAAGACAATATGTAATCAGCTACAGGTTTTAATTCCTTGTCTACCGCACAACAATATAGCCTTATTTCATAAATTTAAATAAAAATTAAAGTTTTGTGAACAAAATTGAGTATACTTTTCTACACAACCAGTTTCGCGAGAAGCACTACCTCCCATCTTCAGGTGTAAAATGAAACTAACACTTTCAAAGCTTGTGTACAAATTAAACCAAAAATAAGTGAATTTTTATTTCAATTTATAAAAATAAACTTTCACAAAGTTACTGACAAGATCTTTACAATGAATTAATAGCGTTATTTCAATTGGTTTACAATGTAAGGGATAGATGTTATATCCGTTTCAACCTACCTCAACACAAATCTTCCTTAGTTAGAAAGAGAACAGTAATGCTACGAGTGCGACTTCATTGTGAGCACCCAAGTGTGAGAGATGCTTAAAATATATCTGCAATGTTGACATAACTTAAATGTGTTTTGGTTGGTGAATTTGTCCATTTTGAAAGAAAAAATACATTTTTAATAAAAATCAAGGAATGTGTGCATCGTGTCGAAATACAAGACGGAGACAGACGATAATACAGAATTTCATATGTTTATTAAGTACTATGCTGTGTTTGACAGGTCTGTGTTTGGCAGGTCTGGCTGACACCTATGCATCTTGCATGTTTTAACACAGTAAGCTAGTTTCGGCTTCACTTGTAGTATACACGTACCTCAATGGCAATTTCATACCTACTTCAATTTTTTTCACATTAGCTGTAAATATAGTACAATTTCTTACCGCTTCGTCTCCGAAGAAGTGTGTGAACCCTATTTAATTCCAAAGTTAAGGGGACCGGCCTTAAGCCTACCACTTGAGTTGAAGTGGGAATTCTCAGTTCCAGCGGAAGCTGATTCTCATTTCTTGTGAAGGCTGAGTAAACATCGAAAACAGAAACCCATTTCTGACACTCTTTTTTATTATTCGTATTCCTTGACTTATAGGTTGGTATGAGGCTGACCACCCATACTGTAAAAAATGGTTCACTTTGCCAATGTCACCCCTGTGTCAGGGAAGGTCGGCAAAAGTTGTGAGGCTTATGTTCATTTGAGGTTTGGATTTTATTTGTAAGTACACATTCAGCATTTGTAAGCGCGAACTACACGTGTTGGTTTTTGGGCATACATCTGAGAGCTTTAAATGAATATATCCTTGCAACTTAGATTATAGATTATAGAACCCTACCCATTGGCATGAAACGCAAGCATTCTACTAGCTGGGCTACCGAAGAAACTCAAAGGCACTACTTTTTGACCAGAAGCGCTATTCTGCTTAATTCCTTGCACTTTGGATATCAATCCAAGTCGGAGGCTAGCGCTTGCGAAAGAACTCTATGCATAAAAAACACAGAACGCCTTATTTTTTGGACACGAATCGCTATCTCGTCGTCATAACGTCGTAAGGAATTTAGCAGAATGGCGCTTCAGATATGTTTACCATGGCTGATGGCAGTCATCGGGTTAATACACTGATGGAATGGGAGAGCTATTGATCGAGTGCTTTTGGTACACCACACGATAAGAAAGATGCTTGGTTTTGTTTTTCTTTTCAAACCTAATTTTAATATTCAAATATGTAACAGATTTCATCTCAACCGTTTTTTTTTTTTTTGAAGACTTAAAATTTATATTTTTTTGTACTTTAATTTAGCCCCAGGTCTATTCATAAGGTTCTCATTTCTCTTGAATAATAATAGTATAAGGATGATTTATTTGGTGAGCACTGTTTCTGTGCCAATCACACTTCAAGAGCCCTCTGCGAGATTAGTAGTCGCTAAAGAAAGCGCCAATTCTCAAGCTAGACCCAGTTGCTGTAAGGCTGGACGTACCTTTGGTCTATGAGATATATGAATTTTTCAACCCAGCGAAGAGCATTTTTGAAAATGTAAATGTTTTTTTTTGTGCTCCACCAGGATTCGAACCCGTGACCTTCAATTTACGAGTCCAAAGCGTTACAACCAGCCTACGGACCGGTCAAGGCTATGTTTCATCTTCGTCTCTTCTACAACCCGGAATGAATTTTGACGTCCTTGTTCAACTGGTCTTCCTTCTTTTTATGACTTTCAATGGAGCTCAAGTCTCTCGGTCTTGGGCAGCTCTGAACAGTTCCTTCACAGTCCTCAGTCCCATCCAGTCTCGAATGTTCAGCCAATATTTTTTTCCCCCCCCAACACCTCGTGGACCCCTTATTTGGATTATAAGCCTAGACTTATCGTCCCTCCAGTGCTTGGCTTATCTACCATTTGATTCAAAGATGACCTTCCAATGACATTGTCTCAAAAATCACATTCTACACAATCTAAGCTAAGAAAAAAACGTTAAACACGATAATGCGAGAGTTGTTTTTAAATATTTTTAAAATCATATTTTTCAAGTTTATATAAGACACATTGGTCCAGTACACATACAAACATTGCTCGTGTGAAATTACCTCTGATGGACATCAGACAAACAAGCAATAAGTGGACGATATGGGTTACTTATATACTATATCATATATGACACAAAAAGCACACTTCGTTTTTAATTGAATATTTGGCCTTATTTTAATCAACAATTCAAATAAATAAAGTGTTTAGATACAACTTTTCAAAAAGCACAATCGCTGTCAGAATATTGTGAAAGTGGGACAAATCGCAAGAGACCAGTATCTCGTTGTAAGCGTGAGATTGCGAATTTGACCGCAACACAGTACGGTGTAAAAATAACCAAATTTATCAATTGCAATGGTAACACTTGAAATTCAGAGTAACAATATATATTTTAAAAAGAGTCGAAAAAAAAATGCATATGAAAGAAGTAGAGAAAGAAACTTTATGCATAGTTAAAATAACAACTATTGTTGTATAACAACTATTGTTGTACTCCTAGCAAGTCTAGTCAATAGCTCAGTTGGTTAAACGCTTCAAGACTACAAGGCTAGGGTTTGATAAACACCAACTGTTTTAGAAAAACATATCTGTTCCGGTGTTTATTTCAAACCTTAAATCTAAGGTTTACTCATCCTACACAAGAAATGGAAACTACCCCCTCGGGATCAGAACATTTCCCATTTCAAGTGAATTGTATCTGGCTCCCTTACCTGTGAAAATAAATAGGCTACACTCACCACGCGACCTTTTCGGGGACAACGCGGTCAGAAGCAGAATATTATTTCTACAAAAAAATCAAGAATTTTGAACTTATTTTATTTAGGCCATCATTAACTTTGAATTTTTCCTTTTCTTTATGCTTATCCCGGTTTCATGTAAACCAATTCAGGGAGAGAGAAAAATCGGAGATCATCTTTCGTTAATGAAACATAAACCTGGTTTAGTTTCAGATCATCTTGTTGCTAATTAAGGACTATGAATAGCATTATGTTGCCTTCATTTTTTTTGTATTTTTCCTCGTCTTTATTGTTTATTTTTTGTTGGTTAATTGTTGTTTTCTTTTGTTTTTTTTTTGAATAAAAAAATATTGTATTTCCGGTAATCAGCGTAAGATGTCGATACTTTAAAAATTCAAATGGAGTCGGAACATTCCAGATTTCCCTGACGTCAGAGGTCTTACAATGTTATTCACACACAGCCAATCCCTAACTCACCCGTCACCTAAAATGATCCATGGATCAGCTTTCGTTCAAATGTGTTGTTAATAACCCTATTAGTGACTAGAGTCATATTTAATATGAACATTTTTATTGTACTTCCATAAAACAAATTTTAGGATAATTTGTTTGGTAAGCGTTTTTTTGGGTGTATCATACCTTAATAGCCCTTTGCAAGCGAAATAAGTCGCTACAAAAAGCGCCTATTCTCAAGAAACACCCTCACCCATACGGTCATCAATGGTTTAGTAGACAGTCCCACCCTGTTGGAGGGTTTCAGGTTGTTTGTACCCAAATATTACAATCGGCGGCGAGGTCATGATTTATTCCATATACCAATGAGCCGCACTGATGACTTGACACAGCATCCTTTAAAACTCGGAGTGTCAAACTTATTAAAGAGTCAAGAATTGACCTATTTTAATACAATTTAGACACCTTTAAAAGTATGGTGAAAGAGTTCCTCCCAGCTTGTTGATGGCTATAAGCTGTAAGGGTGCACTGTAATTAGGTTAACCTGGTGTGCACACAAAAACTAAAATTAAAAAGGCTGGATGGATCTTCTGGTGACCTGTCTTTGGTAAGTGATAATGAATTTGTCAACCCAACAAAGAGCATATTTGGAAAAAAGGTGTCATCTTTATGTGCTTCGTCTGAAATTAGACACAGCGGGTTTGGTTAGCAACCTGGCGACGTCAGAAATTTAACTGTTTTATGTTGTGGTGAAACCAATGTTTTTTGTTCTGAAAATGGAAGTAAGATATTTTGATAAGAAACGTTGCTGGAGGAATTCGTTTTTTTTATTGCCAACAGTGTCACCAAATCCATGGATCATCCAACGCCTAGTGTTTTTTTTTTGCGAAAAAATTCAGATTTGTAGATCATCTACGTATTTAGTTTTACAAAACCGTAATAGACTATTCCCAATTACAATTCATATAATATAATTTGCCTAATAATCAGATCAGTATCTTTTAGTAACCATCTATGAATTAAGTGGTGAACAAATGAGGCAATCTAGGATTTGTTTCGGAAATGAGATAAATACGTGGAAACACAGGAAAGATTTGTCCCATTTTTTTAAATATATTATTCACATTTTAGAAATACAAATCCTAGATTGCTGATTTTGTTTCTATCCGACTCAACTCCTTAAGACTTTGAGGTCATGCGGGTTCAAGAGAAATAATCTGATATCTGAAATATGAACACAGATCCAGTACTCCAAGTATAAAGCATTGCGTAAACTCCCCGTCGATTGCGTAAATGAAAAAGTGTATGAAAACTAAACACTCGCTAGGAGTGCCGTCGTTTATTCCATACTCTTCCATTCATTCCATACGCAATGTTTTATACTCGGGGTACAGTTCGCTGAGATTATCAGAGGGCAGGTCTGGGCTAAGCGTAATTATATTACGAACAATCTAAAGCCTGGCTTATCTCCTAAGGAGATCACAACCTTTACGTTAACAATTTTAAGATCTGCACGCTTTGTTTCTTGAAAGTCTAAACAACCAAGTTATGACCTAGTTATGAATGTCAGTTCAAGGGGTACCCTCTTGTCTTAGATGCGACAAAATGTCTCTGAAAGCTGATGAACCAATCTACAGGATGGTCGACCAAATAGGATTACAAGGTTATAGGGAATAAAGAAAGTCATATTGGAAATTATAGGAAGGACACATGAAGAATGACGATGTTCTGCAAATAATCGGAAGAGGAAGGCAACTGCTCAAAGCCCTGTCTCGTACACTCCGGGAAGGTCTGTTGTTCAAAGCAATTAAAAGAATCGCTGAGATGGTCGAGGGGATAAGGCGTTGGTACTCGGATTTGGCTGACCGCCGGTTCGATCCCGGCCTTTTCCTATCGACAATAACTTCGAACCTGATTCAACAGATGTCATTGCATGCACACATATTTCTGCTTTCGCATGAAGACAATTGGACAGACAACATAGCGCACGCTTAATAATAAAGAGAAATAACTCGAAAATTGGGAAAATCGAGATTTTGTAATAAAAACGCAAGAACAATGCGAGAAGAATAGGTAGAATGCGACAGCCGTTCAATTTGGACGAATATGACCGAGATAAAACATCGGCCGCCTTTTTCATCCCATACAAGTTGTACTGGTTGTCTGAACTTCAAACGTGATTTCCCAACATTCTTGTTTTTTGAGTTATTGCTCTTTATAATTAAACGTGCGATAGGCTGGTGAATTTCATTAAAGCGCAACTAAGCCATACATATATTGTTACTTCTTGCCGCGTTACCCCCGAAGGGTTTCGCATGTGGCGAGTGGAACCTATTTATTTTTACAGGTAAGTGGGGCCGGCCTTACGCCAACCACTTCCGTTGGAGTGAGGGTTTTCCAGCTACCGAGGGAGCTGGTGCTCATTTCTTGTGAAGGCTGAGTAAACCTTACCGGTATTTTATTTTGGGGTTTGAAATAAACACCGAAACGGAAAATCATTTCTGACACGAATGATTCGAACCCGGGCTCACGGCATGGAATTCAAGCACTCCACCAACTGAGCTATCGACCGGACTCTTCACAAATCTTTTTTTTTTTTAATGATCGAGGGGACAAACGTCCGAGCACAACTATGTACATATTGTTAAGTTTTTCCTGGGTTCTTTTAATTAAAACACAAGTTAGCCATACAGTTTATTTACACATACTTTCTTACAATAGATTTATTTTTAACAGACTTATTCTAACAGATTTATTTTAACACACTTATTTATTTCGTACAGATTACATTTATTTTACACCATATTGGTCGCCCTAGTAACTAGATATTCCTCTGTGTGAGTGCTTCGAAGACTGACTCGCTTCAGCCCATTGTCGCCCTTCTTATAGTGGAACCTAGGGGCCATTCCAGCCTGCCCTAGAAACTTCCACTACCACAGTTGTATAGACGATTCTGGACATATTTATTTCATGAAGAGTCCATTTCCTACCTACATACACACCTTACAATTACAATCGTCTGGGCCAGAACATTCTCTCAAAACACACGTACACCAATAAACATCTACCAGTGTATTTCGTTACATTATCCCCCCCTTAGACTGTTCCGCCCCGGAACAGTCTTTTCTTTAAGAAGGTACGGGCAGTTTGACCCACAGTTGCATCCAGTGGTCAGGAAAAATGACGTTCCACGGAATTTTCCCCTTAGGGTTTTGCCCGTCATTGCTGGCTGGTGTGGGGGGGGGTGCTTTCCTCTTGGCGGCCGGCATGGGCGCCTTTCCTTGGCTGGGGGCACCGCTTTGCGTCCCCGGGCGGCCACCGCTCCTAGGCCCCGCTTGCTCGCCGGCGTCAAAGGATCAAAATCCTTGGTCGTCGGAGCCGCTCTCCTGCTCGGAAGCGAAGTTCTCACTCTCGCTCTCGTCCTCTGACTCGCTGAGTGGCTTCCTGCCGCGCCATGCTTGGGTCGTCCCTTCTGCTTGCTCTGCTTGGCTGAGCCCCTGCGGGCGGGGGCGCGGCGCCTGCGGGAGGGAGCGCCCCCCTCCCCCACTGACGGGTCAAAGTCAGAGTCCGCCTCCTGTCCGGAGCCACTCGGGTTGTACGAGCCATCTGAATCCCCTAATTCATCCCTGCTGACTTTGGGTCCCCGCACTTTGGTTTCCGGATCTGTTTCATACTCCTCGTTAGAGTAACCTCTCTTGACAATAGCAGCAGCGGACCTTCTGGGCCTGCCTCCCGTGGCCTCGCCGCGGTCAGTCACCGGCCTCTCCTTCATCAGCCCCCTGGCGTGCGAGGAGGCCTGCTTTGGCAGCAGCAGGAAGCCCACCACCCTGCTGGCCAGCTCCGTGGGCGCGCCCCTCTTGTCCAAGCCCAGCTTCTCGCACAGCGTCCGCAGCTGCTTGGGCTCCAGCTTCTGCACCTCCTCCAGCTTGGCCTTGTGCTCAGGCGTGTCCTTCTCAAACTCGTAGCCCTTGAACTTCTTTTTGTTGCGCTTGATGAGGTTCGTGCGGCACAATTGATTGTACAGGAACTTGAGGTCCTCCATCTTGAACCTGGAGATGGCCACCTTTACGTCGGGGATGTGGTCGATGGGGATGCCCCGGCCCGCGGGCACGGGCACCGGCGGCTCCACGGCCTTCTTCTTCTTGGGAGCCTCCTCCACGGCCTCCTCCGCCTTCTTCTTGGGCGCGGGCTTCTTCTTCACACTGTTGGCCTTCTTGGCCTTGCCCTTCTTGTCCTTGGCGTCCTCATCCTCCTCCTTGGCGTCCGTCTCCTCCTTCGCATCCTTGTCAGCCTTCACCTCGGCCGAGTCACTCTTGCCGTTTTCAGCCGACTTGACATCATCTTTGCCATCTTTGCTGTCAGCTGCGTCCTCAGCCTTGAGCTGGCCGTTGTTTTTGGCCTTCAGGTCTCCCTTCCCCAACTTCTGAGATGACTCATCCTCAGTTGACATATCGGCCTTTTTGTCATCCTGATTATCACTTAATTTTACACTATCAGTGTCCACCGACATTTTTAAGGCTAGGTTTTTAGCCATCTCCTCCTTCCAACCAGCTAGGTCTTCCCTCAAGCTCTTGAGGTTGGCAGCCATCTTTGTTTTAAACTCTTCCACGGCTCGCTCACGGTCCCCTCCAGACGCCATGACAAAATATGCCGGGTCTTCGCCTGACTGTTCCAAGGCCTCCATGAGGCGTGCCTGTAAGGCCGCCTTCCCTCCTGAGGTCTCCAGGTCCCTCTCCAGAAGCTCATTCTTAAGCTCATAGACTTTGAGGTCCTTGATGTTCACCTTAGCCATTTTTTTTATTTTAACAAACTTCAAAACAAAAATATTTGCAAAAAAAATATTTTTAAATTTCAAATAATGATATTAGATAATGATTATTTACTTTGCTTCGTCAGATCGGCTAATAATAACACTAACACAATATTATTAACACGTTATCTATGCACACTTCAATCAAATTTTTAGCGGGTAACCACACGATCGTTTTTAATTCAAGTTTAATCAGTTTTATTTAAAACTTTTTTTTTTATTCATTAGTTTTTATTATGTTGTCCAGAAATATTTTTCAATAGTCTTAAGCACAGATTTTTTGGTACTTGGTTTTAAATCTCACACCGACACCATTGTTACGTTTTTCCTGGGTTCTTTTAATTAAAACACAAGTTAGCCATACAGTTTATTTACACATACTTTCTTACAATAGATTTATTTTTAACAGACTTATTCTAACAGATTTATTTTAACACACTTATTTATTTCGTACAGATTACATTTATTTTACACCATATTGGTCGCCCTAGTAACTAGATATTCCTCTGTGTGAGTGCTTCGAAGACTGACTCGCTTCAGCCCATTGTCGCCCTTCTTATAGTGGAACCTAGGGGCCATTCCAGCCTGCCCTAGAAACTTCCACTACCACAGTTGTATAGACGATTCTGGACATATTTATTTCATGAAGAGTCCATTTCCTACCTACATACACACCTTACAATTACAATCGTCTGGGCCAGAACATTCTCTCAAAACACACGTACACCAATAAACATCTACCAGTGTATTTCGTTACAATATATTAGTTCCTGAGGGGAGCTCATAAGAGTTGTCACAGATAGAGAAAAATATTAATGAACATTGCTGCAAGACAATCTTAAGTTTGATACAGAAGAAGATGAATACAACGTTACCTTAGAAAACGATTCAAATTATGTAATAGAAAATAGATCTCTCTTATGACAGCTTTTGCTACACATCTGTTTCATCTGAGACTTAGTACAAAAGAGAAAATGGAGACACAACTTTGCCGTCTTAATGTCTCTTACATCCAGATATCATTGAAAGAAAGGAGACAAGTGCATCGGGCAAAGTTTCAAACCAATTACACTTGGCGAAGTTAATCACGAATCTGTCAAAGTGAATCAATGATGGACGGACGTAATATTTCATGATAAAAACTTGCTCGGCGAAAAATAACCAGTCGCGAAAGTTGGTGGGGACTTCCATTTGTAAAAATTACTGACTGAGACAAAGCAGGGTAGTCTGGGACTTGGATATTTACAAGAATATTAATTGCTTATGGACTTTCAAGTAAACGTTTTACAATATATATATTTGGATGACTTTTCTTCTTTTGGGCACCGTTTAGTGGCTCCAGCCACCCCAAGGGCGCCCACCGCTCACTCTCTTCTTGTGAAGATGGTGGTCTTCAGCTCTTTCCTGAAGCGCTCCTCGCTGGTTTCCGTCCTCAGCTTCAAATGCAGCCGGTTCCAGCACAACGGTCCCGTTGTGCTGGAACAATGTTTTTGACGAATGTTGCAATCTTGAAAATATGAGATGGATTCTTTTTTTCAGTTGTTTAAAAAATAGTCAGCCTACTTTTAGCTGAACCAAAACAACAAAACCAATGGCAAACTGTTTCATGGAAGGTCGGCAAAAATTGCAGGGCTTACGTTCATTTGAGATAGAGTTTTTATATTGTCGGTCCACATGCGGCATGTGTTAGAAGGAACTTATACATGTCTGCTTGTGGGAATGCGTTTAATATGAATCTTAAATGATATGTATATCTTTGCAGCTTAGATTCAGGTTTTTATGTATGAGGCTGGGTATTTTGCAATGATGATATACTGTTTAATCCGGAGGGGAAAAGGCTATAACATGCAAGTTTAAAACAAAACGCTCTCGTGTACTAAATCTAAATCTAAGCTGCAAAGATATGTATCATTTAAGATTCATATTAAATGCATTCCCACAAGCAGACATGCATAATTTCGCGCTTATACATGCCGCATGTGGACCTACAATATAAAAAACGCAATCTCAAATGAACATAAGCCCTGCAACTCTTGCCGACCTTCCCTGAAACAGGGGTGATATTGGCAAAGTGAACCATTTTTTACAGTATGGGTGGTCAGCCGCATACTAGTTATGAGTAATTTCATTAGTAACTTTACATTAACATTTCCTTGGTTGTTTCATGTTACGGCTGTTCCTAGTGCCAATCAAAAGGCATGTTCGTGCCGCAAGGCGTGTCAGATCGTGATGACCAACATTTAAAACCAGATAAATGGCAATTTAACACTCGGACCAGCATTCTGATCGTTTTCTAAGTTACTTATTTTGGAATGCAACAATGTTAAAAATTAAATGGTATTCAATGGTTCACTTTGCCAATGTCATCCCTGTTTCAGGGAAGGTCGGCAAGAGTTGCAGGGCTTATGTTTATTTGAGATTGGGTTTTTTATACTGTAGGTCCACATGCGGCATGTGTGAGCGCGAAATTATGCGTGTCTGCTTGTGGGAATGCATTTGATATGAATCTCAAATGATATATGTCTTTGCAGCTTAGATTAAGATTTAGATACGGCGTTGAAAACTGTGGAGAAGCTGTTCACAGCTGACCCAGGGCTGAAAGTCTCATCATAACGGTAATTCTTACCTACCGAATATCGGTAATATTTGTATGAAGGCCTGTCAATCCAAGATGGCTGCAAGTGAACAGCTGATTAGTCTTCATACAAATATTACCGGTAGATAGGAATTACCGTGTGATGAGACTTCCAGCCCAGGACCGAGAGACTTACGCTCAAGTGATCATAGTCAACGTCGAGGTAACCTGACAAGACAGAAAAGAAGAAGATTCATGGAATCTTCAAATAATTTGATAGTTCGATTAAAAGAGCATTAATTTTCTTAGATTCGTCGAGAACATGTAAAAATCATTCAAGAAATTGGCGGTCGTAAATCCGGTTTCCTTGCCTATAAAAGAAGATTGCGCATATAAATGCTACTCGCCTTTAAATATGAATCTAATCTAATCTAAGTTGCAAAGATATTTTCATTGGGGATTCATATTACATGCATTCTAACAAGCAGACACGTACCAGTTCGCGCTTGCGCATGCCGCATGTGGACCTACAACATAAAAACCAAATCTCAAATGGACATATATACCCTGCAACTCCCGCCGACCTTCCCTGAAACAGGGGTGACATTGGCAAAGTGAACCATTTTCTACAGCATGGGTGGTCAGCCGCATATTAACCTATAAGTCAAGGAAAAGAATGCTGTTTAGAATGAAGCTTTCAAAAAAAGTGCCAAATGAATCGTTTAACTTTCGTGGTCTTGTGTTTATCTCCTAAACCTACTAATCGGAAGGTATCCGGTTCAAATTCTTGTCCATTTTCTTCCTAATGTATTATTTTAATCATCAACCATTGTACCTTATATTTATCTGATCTCTTATTTCCTACCTGAATTACATACCTGTTAATTCTGCTTCAGAAATCATTGAAATAAAATACATTGTGTTGAAATTTTCGTGAAAGCAAAATAAATATGTTGTAGGTACTTAAATTGTACAGAACCAAACGCAGGAATCTAGGATTTTTCCAAAAATGAGATTAACACATGAAAATTATTGGAAAAAGATTTCCTGTATTTTGAAACATTAAACTAATTTTCAAAAAAAAAAAAAAATAGATTGCCGACTTTGGTTTTATACGACTAACTACTCATTTGTCAATCCTCTATATTATATTATGTTCTTTGAATAGTTTACGGTCTGGTGGATTTGAGAGTCTTGGTAGATTTAATATGTTAAGAAATATATGCTTACATAATATGTGCATGAAGCCTTGTACCATTCAAGGGTTGAAACTTAGGGGTTACTGGCGACTTACAATGTATAGAAGCTCATCACGTTTAGATATTTTATATTCAGTTGTTTTAAAATAAGCTTAGTCGAATAACAACTAAACAAAAAGGGACATAAAAAAAATTCTGGCAGTGATAGCTCAGGTGGTAGAGTGCTTGCATTCCATGCCGAAAGCTCGGGTTCGAATCCCGCCGAGGGTGTCAGAAATGATTTCCCGTTTCGGTGTTTATTTCAAACCCCAAAATAAAATACCGGCAAGGTTTACTCAGCCTTCACAAAAAATGAGTACCAGCACTCTCGGGAGCTGGGAAACCTCCACTTCAACTGAAGTGGTTGGCGTAAGGCCGGCCCCCTTACATGTAAAAATAAATAGGTTCAACTCGCCACATGCGACCCCTTCGGGAATAATCTAATCTAATCTAATCTAAGTTGCAAAGATATGTTACATTGGAGATTCACATTATATGCATTCTCACAACCAGACACGTACAAGTTCGCGCTTGCACATGCCTCATGTGAACCTACAACATAAAAACCAAATCTCAAATGGACATACACCCTGCAACTCTTGCCGTCCTTCCCTGAGACAGGGGTGACATTGGCAAAGTGAACCATTTTTACAGCATGGGTGGTCAGCCGCATACCAACCTATAAGTCAAGGAACACACACACACGACAAATTACATTTATAACGCGGCAAGAAGTTACACTATATGTGTAGCTTAGTTGCGTTTGCGTTTTGATATTCATAATAAGATTAAGTACATTGGTACTTTTTTAATATCCTAGTTTATTTGTGTTATTTAAGAGACGTTTAATCCAAAGATGATCCACGGTTTTTTTTTGTTTTAAATAGATTTGTGATGCAAAAATGCGATTCACCAACCTCTTTTGCGTGGACGGATGTCTTCATGCGAAAGCAGAAGCTTGTGTGCATGCAATGAAATCTATTGAACCAGGGTCGAAGTTATAGTCAAAGGGCAAAGGGTGATTCGAACCAGCGTTATTCTGTTCCAAATACGCAAGTCAAGATTAGCGACTTGACCCTCGGCCATAACACCGACGGATCATTGTTTTTTCTCTGAATAGAGGCTCTCTCTTTTTCTTAGGCTGTGGATGATCCACCGATTTTTCTCTTTAAATTAATACTTTTAAAAAAACCCCGAATAAATTAATTTCAAATAATATAACATATTTTGAAAATTCTTCATCGCAGTTTAAATAAGTAGAAAAACATTATTGATTATTCTTGATTTAAATGTGGGCTTTTTATTTTTTGTGTTATCGAATACATCAATTATTTTTAACACGAAAACGGTAAGAGTTACCTAAGTAGGTACATCATTTTCACAGAAGTATCGGGTGGCGACGACTCTGAAGGATAATTAATAAAACTTCAAAGCAGGTAATTACATTCTGCGGGCAGTCCGGCGTTACACAAACACTGCCATTGTGTGTTACACAGGTATCGGTTCGCTTAACACGAAATCCGACGCGCGGTTAGGTAATTCTATACAGGATCTTACGCACTTCTGCACACAGAGGTCGAATCTAACGTCTCTTGTGTACGTGAAGGAATATTAAAAGTACCTACTAGAATGATGTAAGAAGTTTAGAGTAATGATATCGGTGGTCTTCGTTTAACACGAAAATTGTTATATTGAATTCGGTCGACACAAACGATGTGATATCTAAAGTTAAGATATTTTACTTAATAACTTAAACCATGAGTTTATTCATTTAAAAACTAGGTGGTATTAGATTTACACGAAACTCGTGAAAGTATATTAGACGGACAAAGTGTGGTACACAATTAAGTAAATGACTTATTCGCAAAGGACAAAAGGCGTGGCATTCGCTTAACACGAAATTCGAGAAATTATGTATATTCGATCAACACAACATGGTGTGATAAACGCAACGCAACGCAAACGCAACGCAACTAAGTTACACATATAGTGTAACTTTTGCCGCGTTATCCCCGAAGGGGTCGCATGTGGCTAGTTGAACCTATTTATTTTTACAGGTAAGGGGGCCGGCCTTACGCCTACCACTTCAGTGGAGGTTTCCCAGCTCCCGAGAGTGCTGGTACTCATTTCTTGTGAAGGCTAAGTAAACCTTGCCGGTATTTTATTTTGGGGTTTGAAATAAACACCGAAACGGGAAATCATTTCTGACACCCTCGGTGGGATTCGAACCCGAGCTTTCGGCATGGAATGCAAGCACTCTAACACCTGAGCTATCAACCGGATCGATAAACGAATAAGTAAATGACTTATTCGCACAGGAAAAACAGTAATGACATTCGTTTAACACGAATTATATACAACTGAATTTGATCAATATTCAAGGTGAATTTAATATTGATCAAATTCAGAATACAAAGCACAATACTACTTTACTGTAGGAAGAGTTGAGTAAAAAATTTGATGGTATTCGGTTTACACGATTTTTTTAATTGTTGAATGTAAACAACATTAAAAAAAATCAAAGACAAAAGTTACGCAATATTTTAATTTTTTCTGTAGTAAGAAATGCAGTTCTAAAATAAAATTCGTTTTGAATTTACATACGAGTATGTACAGCGTTAATCATCAGTAGGCAAATAAATTAAATATTTTTGTGAGAATTCGTTTAACACGAAAAAATAAGACAAATTAATGGAACAAACTTTAAAAATTTAAATCTTGCATACATACCAAATGATGATAAGTAAAAATATTTAAAGTACTTATTCAAGAGTATTAAGAGAATACAAAAAACTAACGAGTAGGTACATGTTATTAAAAAATATTCTTTGAACTCCAACAGGAACAGCTAAATTATTTTAACGACTAATTTCGTGTTATAAATCCAACGTCAAAAAACTCATTTCATGTTTGAATTATTATTTTATTATTTTAAAGCGCCAGAATCACGCGGGCCCATTTTTACAAAATATTACAGTAGGTACGTTTTTAAAAAGGCTGGGAGATAAATTTAATTAAAATAATTAATTGAATTTTTTAGGTGCCAAAAATAATGCTATTTTTTTAAAAATTCTCCTCTACATTTTCTTAACATTTTTTTTTTAATTTTTTATCAGTTATATAAATTTATAAAATGAGCTTTGTTTTTTTTTATATTCATTTAAAAAAAGAGTATTTAACGCTCGAGCGCTTTCTAATGTTATACAGTCATCGTCGGGAGCCAACTTTTATAAATGCTTTATACATTTTAAGACAATTATTTAGACAAACATTTTTTTTTAAGACATTAAGGATAAATAGATGACAAAAATATTCAGATTTTATGGGCGGCATTCCAATTTCAAATTTAGAATAAAATTGTTTTTTCGTATTGGATAAAGGATTCCGAGGTTTTAAAATGGATCGAAACATGGCAGCGTTCGCTTACCAAAACGTAAATTCCTTACTGTCAAATGTATGTACATAATTTACATCGAAAAACATTATTTAAAATCAGGTTTATCGAAATGTTTTTTTTCTCATGGACGCACTCGAAACTCGAAACTCGATCTCGTATAGCTCAGTGCCCGGAGCCAAATCCGCATAGTACCAAAATGTTCTTACGACATACAATACAACCCTATACTCGTATGTTTTAGTTTTCGAATGACGTATTTTTGGTTGCTTTCTTGCAATGTAAAATTATAGAAAAAACACATGAGTACATAATGTAAGTCGATACAATAATATGATGTCAGGATGGCCGAGCGGTGGCGCTGCGTTCAGGTCGCAGTCTACTTCTGTGGGCGTGGGTTCGTATCCCACTTCTGACATGCCTTATTAGTTATTCCTTGACTTATAGGTTGGTATGAGGCTGACCACCCATACTGTAAAAAATGGTTCAAAATCCTGTAGTTTAGACGTTTTTCATGAGCACTTTCTTAATAATTAGTTTACTTGCTATGAGAAGTTTTTTTTTTTTTAAGAAATCCTGTGCGGGAGACTCCCTAGATTCTAAAGACTCTAGTGGTCTATGACACTTGTTGTAGTGCTGCAGAGGTGTACGAGCTTGGCAGTCGCTACAAAGCGCCAATACTCAAGCAAGACCCAGTTGCTGTAAGGCTGGATGGACCTTTGGTGACTGGTCATTGGTAAAGGTTTATGAATTTTTCAACCCACCGAAGAGCACATTCGAAATATAAATGGTATATTTTTGTGCTCCGCCGGGATCCGAATCCACAACCCTCCATTTAGACCCAATATAATGTTTTATCCACGATTTCTTAAATCAGTGAATCAGTATTTTCCTAGACTTATAGGTTGGTATGAGGCTGACCACCCATACTGTAAAAAATGGTTCACTTTGCCAATGTCACTGTGTCAGGGAAGGTCGGCAAAAGTTGTAGGGCTCATGTCTATTTGAGGTTTGGATTTTATTTGTAAGTACACATTCAGCATTTGTAAGCGCGAACTACACGTGTTTGTTTGTGGGCATACATTTGAGAGCCTTAAATGTTAATATATATTTCTGCAACTTACATTATAGATTATATAGCACTTCAGTTTTACGTTTAATGATGCGATGTATGTATGAACGTAATAGAAAATAGGTCGGGAACCAACGATTGTCTTGAATAGGGAGAAATGACAAAAAAAATGGATGTTCAATGAAAATTGTTGCAAATCAACCCTAGTATACAAACAGAAGAAGAAGAAATGCTTTTAGTTTCAAAGAAATACATAACCGTTTGTTGATTTAAACTTGAACTATCTTTTTGGGTATTACATGCACACGAATATTGAGGTTCAAGTGTGACTTGAATTTGGGTGATTTGCCTTGGATCTGTTTTTTTACCCGACATGATTCCGCTCGTCAAATCGGATCCACTAATTTGTATCGACGAAGAGTAATGATACGTTCGTAGTATTAACGACCAAATCGATAGCAAAGAGTATAAATCAAACTTTTAATTTGAATGTAATGGTTCGATCTGTGTCATTATGTGATCGACAAAGCGGTCGTATCTTTTTCTCCGATCTAATAGCGATTAGGAATTTAATCATTTAACGATTTTAAACGAGGAGAAAAAAACATCGATAGAAAAAAAACAGGTACAATGAAACATCTCCAAATTTGCTACCGGGATTTCCGAAGACAGTTCGCTCCCCCAGTTCTTGTTCACCGTATACGCCAATCTTGTCAAATATGACTTTTTCATGCAGTTGTCTTATGAATTAAATTCTACACAATCTGAGCTAAGAAAAACCATAAAACTCGATAATGTGAGAGTTCTTTTAAATATTTTTTTAAATAAATTTCTTGATTTCATAAGACACATTGGTCCAGTACACATGCAAACATTGCTCATGTAAAATTTTCTCAATGGCGTATACGGTAAACAAGAACTAAGGCAGCGAGTTGGCGTTAAGCTTGGACATATGCATATATTATTGTTGTGTTTTTAGGGTTCAAATAGTCTTTAAATTAAAAAAAAAACTGATCTTCTTTACAGGATATTTATTGTATACACTTAGATTTATTAACAATTTCTATTTATTTTTAACAATTCACGTTTATGGTTTAGCATTTTACATTTATTTCACAGTTGGTTATCACTTACACTGTCTTTCTTGTTCAAAAGCAAAGCGTCGTATCAATACTGACTCTTGCGAGCCACTTGCAGCCCTTTATGTACTCCCAAAGACAGTAGTTACTAGAAGCCAATTTTGCTGGAACCTTCCAGAACGTAAAGTGAATGTCTCTTTCCTAGGTATGCACCTATATTAATTACTCCAACTCTCATCGGCTACGCTATAACTACTACACCTACCTACCTGCCTAACATTAATACGTATTTGTTGTTTACATAACATTATGTACAATAAGCTTACATTTTATATGCTAAAGGGAATTCCACTAAATTCATTTGCTCCTTTTTTATACTTTTATCGGTTACCTGCTACTTTGTCACTTTTCCATTAATTTCCTTCACATGATCACCTCTTTTCTACACACAAAAACAGCGCTCACCAAATAAATCATGCTAATATTATTATTATTATCATAATAATTGGTCTAGTAAAAATCTTACCTTATATCAGCAATTTCATACAAAAACTCTGCAAATCCAGCTTCGGTAGTGAAATTCACGGTAAATTAAACACTAAAAATCACTAGGATTCACTGTAGCACTGTCACTTCCAAGTATTTGACACCTCGAATCTGAAATAAAAGAGAAAATGGGTGAGTATGGGGAACCTTCTCATATTAATACAATCTACAAACTAAGTGCTAGCTTTAAGCTAGCCAATATAAAAACTAAGTTGAAAAGATTCATATTAAATGCACGCTCACTAGCAGACACGAGTCAGTTCAAGCTCATTCTGGAGACATGATCTCTCCAAAATCGAATCTTGTATCTGCTTCGTCACACTATATCTCATATTTCACAGGCTGTACTTTTTAACAATTTCAATAAAAATACTATAATACTAAAATTAATGCAAAAATATTCACGCATTAATGAATAAAATTCGTCGGTGTTATGGCCGAGGGGGCAAGTGGGCTGATCTTTCTAGGTTCTAGCGTGCTTGGAATGGAGGAACGTTGGTTCGATCCCCGCCCGGGTCATTTGACCATAAATTTGACCCTGGTTCTACAGATGTTGTTGGGTAATTATTGATTAATAATTCATTAAAATAAACAATAATGAATTATTAATTGATGATATTAATACCTGTTTCTGGTCAGGCAGAATAGGTTGGTGAATTGCGTTTCTCTTCACAAATCTATTTAAAAAAAAAAACAATCATTTTGTTTATTATTAATAATATAAATATTAAAAACAAAGTTTTTCTTCCCGAGTTGATTTATTTCATCGAGCGCTTTCGGTGTTATCACATCATCGCGGTTGTTTTCTTGATTACGGTGTGATAACACCAAAAACGATCGTGGAAATAAATTAACTTGTGAAGAAAATCTTTGTGTTATATTGTTACATTTTTCAATTAAAATTAATCTTTACAATGTCAATACACAAACCCTACAACTTTGAATTTGTTTTAAATAAGCTAGATAAATTATTTAAAACTTTAACAGTTGAGATTCAATAACTATTAATTTAACATAATTTAACTTTAATTTTCTTAAGGTGACCTGTGTCAAGACGAAAACTACTAACTAGTATTACTTATTGACTAGACTTTCAAAGTTTGTGTTGCCTTCAACAGCATACAGCAAACTATAATGAAAATTAAGGCACTTATTGCTCGGTTAAATTTGGCAAAAGTAGCCCCAGTGAGAGTTTGCAAGCAAGACAAACTTATTTCAAAATAATAATATGAATAATGGAGGAGAGAGAGAATGAACATTTTTTAACAAAGACATTGTTAAACATCAGTCTGGTATGGTATTGACGTCATTAGTAACCAATAACCAAATATCCACATGTCTTTTTCCTATAATACGTCAATGTTTTCATAAGTACAGGGCACAATATTGTCTATGTTAATTCACATGCGGACCTCATAGTAAAAGTCAATTAAAAATAAGTAAGTTAAAAAACTTATACAGTTTTGTTTTCACAAATTGAGCATTTATTTCACACCAAGTACTTTCGACTTGCTTACGTCATTTTCAAAAGGACACGGTTACAAAATTGACAAGTGAAAAACCGTAAAGAAATGAAAAGGTAGGATGAGTTACGAGCAAGAGGTACAATAAGAGGTACTAACAAAGTACTTGAGGTAAAATAAATGCTCAATTTGTGAAAATAAAACTCTGTAATTGGAAAACAAAATACTTACAAAATAAAAAGAAAAACAAATTTGTTTTCGATTACTATGATGATTACTACTCGTAATCGAAAACTGTAACTGTAACTCTGTCGCCATTCCGCTAGGGGTGGCCAGAGCCTCTGCAGAGCTGCCTCCATTTTTTCCTATCCTTACATACCTCTTTCAATTCATTCATATCCATCACCTTTTTCATGCATTTTCTTCTTTTACGCTCACTTTGTATGTCCCATTCTTTCACAATCTCCTCAATCTGATCACTCCATATTTTTCTCGGTCGTCCCTTCCCTCTTTATCCTTTCACACTTTCTTTGTATACATACTTTGTCAGTCTATCATCATTCATTCTTTCCACATGCCCAAACATGCCGAAATAAAGTTGTTTTTCTTTTTATCTTGTAAGATGAACGATTACAAAGTTAATGCCTCTACAATCAATAAAACAAAATACTTTCTCATAAAAAATAAAATTCACTGTGTAAATACGAGACTCTACTCTAAAAAGTTAAAAAATTAAAAATTATTATTCATTAAATTAACAATTGATAAATTCATATTTTGAGAATGCCATAACCTGTAACCAAGAAAGAGTAGGTTGGTGAATTGCATTATCCTTAACAAATTATTTTTTTTAAAAACTGTTTTTCCCAAATCATCGATAAAAGAAAAAAAAACGTCGATCGTTAAAAACTTAGCGGTGAAAAAAGTTCACAATGTTTTTTATTCTTTTTCGAATCCATGGAGTTTTTCAGCTCTGCTGAAACGCCATTGAGGAAGTGGGACAACTTTTACCTCACGCACCCCCGTCCTGGATGAAAGGCTCTGAATAAAGAATGAGTTAACTATCTGGGAGCAGCAAAGCGGGCTGTGGAAAGACTTTTCGCCATTGATCTGTATTTCAACCGTAAAACTTCACGTTTCAACCCGACCAAAACGTATTATATTTAAACTTAAACATTCACCAGATGCCGTGTTTTATTTTCTTTTCATTTTTAGGAAAATCTATAATTGAGTAGAAATACTTCGGAGTACTGATCGTGATTTATCGCGGTACCTAGCATAACGCTAGTATTTAAATATAACATATTTTACTCATTGAGGAAGTCATCGAGTATTACAATTTTTCTAAGAAACGTTGTAGTTGTGCTATCCTATTTCAATACAGAATTGCTCACTTGTTTCTGTCAAATCACTAGGAAGCGTTTTTTTTCCAACAAGAATTAAAGTTTTATAATTCGGCAATGGGGTCAACAAAATTAACATAAATCCACTCTAAATTGAGGAACATAAAGTGTTTGTGATTATTGGCCATAAATTATAACAAAAAATCTCTTATTTGTGGAAAAAATTGAAATGTAAAATTGGCCGTGAGTGCTACACAGTTTTTCAAGATCTATTATTTCGGGAATCACATTGTACACGCAGCCTTCGTCCAAATTCGACAACTGAAATTGACATTTGTGGATGGATGGGAGGTTTTTAAAAAGACAATAATTACGATAAATTTTTTAAAGAAACATTTTTGAAACATAACCTCAACTTTTTTTGAATAATTTGGAACAAGAACAAAATTAATGGAAAGAAGAAATAAAAAATCAAAATTGTATACCTACCTACCTACCTGTAATACCTACCTGATGAACATGGCAGAAGACGTGAAATGGACAATTTACACTTTTATATGGACAATCTATATTCTGTTTTAATTTTATGTTTTATAGCTGTATTTTTTGTTTGTATTTTTAAACTCACTTTAGTTCTTAACATTTTGTTTTGTAGCAATGGCCACCAACAATAATTTTAAATCTGTACATTGTGGAAATGCCACCACTAATTTTCATAGAAAGAATGAATGGGTTTTCGGGACATGGAATGTAAGGAAGATGAATGATTGCAAGGAGAAAGAAATTATGAATGTAATGAAAGAGAAACGAATAAAAGTAATGGGTGTGACAGAAACAAAAATGAAAGGGAATGGTGAGAAAGTATTAGCGAATGGTGAATTGTATATTTGGTCAGGAGAGTCAGAAAGAGATGATGAAAATATGAATTATGAATTTAAAATTAATGGAATGAATGTTGATGTTGTAAATGAGTTTGTATATTTGGGATGTAAGTTTGAAAAAGATGGAAGAATGGCCGGTGAATTTGAAAGAAGAATAATGAAAGGCAGGTGTGTACTGGGTGCGACCGCTTGCATCGCCAGGAACCAAAATCTCTCAAAAAATGTTAGATTGGCGGTGCACGGTGGTATACTAGTGCCAACCTTGATGTATGGAAGTGAAGCCTGGACGGTGAGTGAAAGGGAAATTAGTAAAGTCCATACAGTAGAAATGGACTATCTAAGAAGTATGATTGGGAAAAAACGAAGTGACAGGGTGAGGAATGATTTTGTAAGAGAAGAATGTGGTGTAAGGGAAAGTGTGAAAGTGAAGATTAAAAGAAGTATGTTAAGATGGTTCGGGCACTTGGAGAGAATGAGTGATGAAAGATTGACGAAGAAAGTATAGGTTGCTAGAATAGATGGATGTCGTGGTAGAGGAAGACCGAGAAAAGTATGGAAGGATCAAATCTCTGAAATAGCGAATGAATGGGATATCCAGAGTCATAATAAAAGGAGGACTTGTATGAAAAAGGTTATGACTCTGGATGAAATGAAAGAAGTATGCAAGGACAGGAAGAAGTGGCGGCTAATCTGCAATGTTGATTTCTAATGTTGGTGTATTCATTTGCTACATTTTTTGCATAGGAAATTTTTGACTTTTTTTGTATAGATTTCTTTGTAAGGTTTTGTTCTTTTTTATATTTAAATGTAATTTATTATTCATATTCCTTGACTTATAGGTTGGTATGAGGCTGACCACCCATACTGTAAAAAATGGTTCACTTTGCCAATGTCACCCCTGTTTCAGGGAAGGTCGGCAAAAGTTGTGGGGCTTATGTTCATTTGAGGTTTGGATTTTATTTGTAAGTACACATTCAGCATTTGTAAGCGCGAACTACACTTGTTGGTTTGTGGGCATACATCTGAGAGCTTTAAATGAATATATCTTTGCAACTTAGATTATAGATTATAGATTTGAATTTCTATACCTATGAGTTTCGTACGGAGTTAAAGTTCTCGGGGTAATGTCACATACAATTGTTTATCAATGATCTGATAGCTTAGATTAGCTCCGTAAATGTAAGGTCGTGGGTTCGAATCCTGGCGGAGCACACAAAATATTTCATTTCTTTTTTCAAATATGCTCTTTCTATAATCTATAATAATCTATAATCTAAGTTGCAAGGATATATTCATTTAAAGCTCTCAGATGTATGCCCACAAACCAACAAGTGTAGTTCGCGCTTACAAATGCTGAATGTGTACTTACAAATAAAATCCAAACCTCAAATGAACATAAGCCCCACAACTTTTGCCGACCTTCCCTGAAACAGGGGTGACATTGGCAAAGTGAACCATTTTTTACTTTCCTGGGTTGAAAAAATTATATTCCTTTACCAAAGACCGGTCCCCAAAGTTCCATCCAAACTTACAGCAACTGGGTCTTGCTTGCACATTTTCGCTTTCCATAGCGACGACCAAGCTCGCAGTCTTCAGATTCACACACAAACAGCGCTCATCAAATAAAGTATCATCGTAATATTATTTTTATTAGTGTGGAATTTTCATGAAAAAAAAACATTAAATGGATAATCGGTGACCAGTATTCAGAAGAGGCATATTATGATCCTTTCAGCCAAAAAATTTTTTTTTTTTTTTGTACTCCGCCGAGACTCAACCCCAAGAATATTTTATTACGAGCTCGAAGCATTAACCGTTAGACCACGGACTGGTCTAAGTAGACAATGACGAACTCAATGAGATGAAAATAGTATGCAACGACAGAAAAAGTGGAAAAACAGACCTACATCTAAAGCGAGCGTAAAATAAGAAAATGCATGAAAAAGGTGATGGATATGAATGAATTGTAAGAGGTATGTAAGGATAGGAATAAATGGAGGCAACTATGCAGAGGCTCTGGCCACCTCTAGTGGAATGGCGACAGAGTTACAGTTACAGTAAGGAGGCAGTGGCCACCCCTAGTAGAATCGATACAGAAACAGTTACACAGTTACCTATGTTTTAGCCTATATGGCCTGTGAAAAGTTAAATTTAAAAAAAACACACAGATTTATATCATCTGAAGTATTTTCGGCTTGTTTACGTAATTTTCAAGAGGACACTTACAATACGTGACCCGCATGAAACTTTCATTGCATTTTGAACTCATCGCGTTCTTCTTTTCATACATTAATCACCACTTCATTGCTTGCATTGTCAATGCGAATAAAATTGCATATAATTTCCTCGCAATCGTCGGTCTGATCCGCCAGTGGCGTGACTATCTTACAAGCTAAAAAGCTAAGCATGCGTACCCTCAGAAATGAAAATAATGAATATTTTTGAGTAGATTAAAGATATAAGTATATCAATATTCGTGCTTCTGCCATCTGTGACGTCTCTGTTCTTTAAACGTGATTGAGAAATGTATGTACCTGTCTTTGTTTAACGTATGAAAAAGCTTGACCTCTGTAAGTTTGTATGAAGATAGTCGCTTAAGCTCTTTTAATTCTAAATAAAAACGTACATTCACTGATTGTGCTTGGAGATGTGGCTTGGAGTACGCATGATAATAATATTACGATATGCTAAGCTTTTCTTCGATTAAATTTTACGATTCCAGACTGAAGCTGTTAACAGATTTATGAATGACTTATGTACCTACAGTGTTTTGAAAACACTGTCGCGTCAGGTTCAAATATCAAAACAAATAACTTATTTCTTGTTTTCGATCGAGAATTCGGTTTTTTATAGTATACAATGAATTCCTGTGAAAATATAGTTGTACCTTGTAAGTATCTTAAGTATGTGAAGATTTATTGATTTATCCAAAATCGAAGTCTGAAGAGATTAAGAAACACTGTGGAAAAAAACAAAGGGGTATGATTTATTATTTGTGATTTAGTGCAACTTTAATTATCTAGCATGCGCATGGCAGAAATCGTAGTCACGCCACTGTGATCCGCTGCATATTTTTAATATGCATTTTCACCTACAACAGATATGCATATTTCTCTTTGAGAGTCCCTTCCTATTGAATATCGAGTGGTGACGTATTCATAAGCATTGACTAATTAAAGAGTATGTACTTGAAATTGTTTCCAGCCGGTATTGCACTAGGGGTGGCCTTTACATCTGCAAATATGTTTCAAATATGTTTGTTTTCTGACATATTTCTTTTATCTGTTGGACATTTTTTTGTCCCTGCATGCATGCTATTTTTTTTTTTTAAAAACATGAAAACAAAACTGCTTAATTCTACAGATATTTTTATATCTTGATGATGATGATGATGATGATTTGTATAGCGCCGTTTCGTGACTGCTGTCACTGCAAGGGCGCTTTCAGGCTTGACGCGGCGGTGAAGAAATGAGTCTTCATTCCCTTCTTGAACAAATAATGAGTTTTGACCCGTTTCGGCCTCTTGGCCATCTTTAGATAAACTTAAATCTTAAACGTCATGAGAGCTTTACATACAACATAACACAAAGCAGCTAGCAGCCCTGCTACAAAAGATCAGGCCATCAACCGCCACATCATCAACAACTTTACGGCACTATCAACAAGTGTCATAGACCCCTAGAGTCTCTGAAATCTAGAGAGTCTCCCACACAAGATTCCATAAAAAAAACTTGTATAATGGGACTACGATTCGAAGTTTAGTTTTAACTACCCGGCAGGGTGACGCCACATTTCGTCTTTGTCAATTCATGTGCAGACCTCATTGCTAGGAGATTTCCAGGCATCGTTTGTGAATACCGGTGTGGGTCTATCTATCATGTCAGTATCATTGCACAGAGACTTCCATCATTCAGTGTTTGTGTTCCCGCTAATTTTGTATGCACAATGTTCAATACACAAGTCCTCATGTGACAAAGGCGTTCTGCCGTTATACCCTATACCCCTAGTACAAAACAATCTGCAAACTCCCATCGCTTGCGTTAATCGAAAAAATGTATCTAAACTTAATCACTCACTAGGTATGCTGCATTATCTTACATACATTCTTGATTTACGCGATCGAGTGGAGTTTGAAACTCGGAGTATGGCAATAGGAACAATCTACTGAATCAATACGTGGATGGATTGCTTTCACAGTAGCCTAGTATAAAACATTACGTTATAACTCATGCATAGCGTTTCCTGAAAAATGCATGGAATCTGAAACAGCGTGTTAAGTTTACATATACTTTTAGTAAAGCTCTGTGTTTGCGTTTAAACGAAAATTTACTCACGGTATACGAGGAAATCCAATATATTGCGTGCTTTGTGATGGGAAGAATACATTAGAGATGTTGAGAGAATTTGGCACAAAGAATGATTGTGAGAGTTGTAGATGTATGTGTTGGAAAGAGTGGTTAAAATTAGGTCAAAATTGATAAGCAATAAATGAAAACTGGGAAAATTTTAAAGGAAAACAGTTGAAGCGGATGAAAAATTAAGAGAAATAATGATGACAGGATACAAGATAGAGAGAGGAAATGAAGAGGACTATAGACAATTTCTCTGTTCAATAATGGCGCATGATTGATTTTTTGTTCAAAACGTCACAAATCCATGTGACTTAAGATACAATAATTAAAACATTTTCTAAGTCAATTAACGTGCGGACTTCATTGTGAATGGACTCGAAACAAATAGCATAGACATTAAAAATGCCGTCACACGGCCGAGTTGTAAGGGAAAAGAGAAAAATAATTTGTAACTGCTTGCTAAAGACTGAAGTCACAGAAGAAATCTAAGCTCGCATTTGTGAGTAGAGTCCACTGCAAAAACTTTGTTCACTTTTGCCAATGCCACCCCCGTTCCAGGTAAGGCGGCAGTACGGATTATTTTGTAAGCCGGTACACACGCAGCGTGTGAAAGTACAAACTTGTCTGCTTGTGGGCTTGCACTAAATGTAAGATTCTTAAATTTCAAAACATCTTTACAATTAAGATTAAAGTGCTTCTAATTTTTCAAAGAGTGCTAAGGAAAATCTTAGGGCCCGTAAATGATGGCGAAACCTGGAGAATAAGAAACAACGAAGAGCTTTATAAGATATTTGAGGCTCCCAGACTCTCTGTACTTACATCTTAAATTAAACAGTGCAGAGAATGCCGTCTTCGCGGGCACCAAAAAGGATCCTTGAGAGACATCCGGGTGGGAAAAGAAGAGTTGGCAGACCTAGGCTGAGATGGGAGGATGAGGTGAGGAAGGACGCAAACCAACTACTACAGGTGGCCGACTGGAAAGCCGCAGCGGTAGACAGGAGGAGTTGGAGGAGAAGGCTGATGAAGACCAAGGGGAGATATGAGCATCGAAGAAGTATTTTCAAGAGTGATTTATTTTGCCTAGTACCTTTACGTCTACAAGATGCTCGACCATAGCTCTCAAATATTTTGTCTTATCAGCCGGTATCTTGTGTATTGTTATTTTTATAATGGCTGTTGGTTAACTTAGTAATATTATAGAGTCCGTTTGAATAGCTAATGGGGCTTCCACACGCTTGCCAACCCATCTCAAGTCAAGCGCACAGTGTGTCGTCTAGAACATGCTAGCTGGACAAAATTTTGTCTAATTGACTAATTTTGTCCAGCTAGCATGTTCTAGACGACACACTGTGCGCTTGACTTGAGATGGGTTGGCAAGCGTGTGGAAGCCCCATTTAACACCGTGACAATGAGGAATCCAAATGGCCGCGTCCGTAATGCTAATCGAATGCCATGTTGTTTGTTCGGCCAACACTCCAAATCACCGCCGGCATTCACAAGCACATTTGGTCAGGCAAATATTTGGACACCAATAATGTGCGAGTGGGGGCAGTTTGAGCTTTGATGTACTGCCTTTTAAATGATAATGAGCCTACCATTCATTTTATGGCAACCAAAATAAAAAAAAAACATACTTATTCTTGTGTTATAGTAAAATTCAGAATAAGTTTTGGCCATCGATTAATCTAAAACAAGAAGATGAAGCATCAGAGCCGTTTAGACTCCAAAAAGTATGAGCAGTCTACCGGTGTTATTCTCAAACAGCAAAGGCATGGCTCATCCGCAACCTTTTTTTTTTTTTTTTAAGAAAATCCTGTGCGGGAGACTCCCTAGATTCTGAAGACTCTAGGGGTCTATGACACTTGTTGTAGTGCCGCAGAGGTGTACGAGCTTGGTCGTCGCTACAAAGCGCCAATACTCAAGCAAGACCCAGTTGCTGTAAGGCTGGATGGACCCTTGGTGACCGGTCATTGGTAAAGGCTTATGAATTCTTCAACCCAGCGAAGAGCACATTCGAAATATTAATGGTATTTTTGTGTGCTCTGCCGGAATCCGAATCCACAACCTTCCAAATATTTACGAGTCCGAAGTGTTGCCACAACGGACTACGGACCGGTCCGAGATGCCAACGACACGCGGTGTACCTGAGCGCACACCCATCCAAGTACTGACCACGCCCAATGTTGCTTAACTTCGGTGATCTATGGGAACCGGTGCTTTCAACATGGCTAACGTCGTTGACAACCTACAATGAATTTTCCATAAAAAATATGATGCATAGATCGGCCATGGATCAAAAGTTTGTAAATACCACTGTAAGTATTTTTATTCCCGTAGAAAATAGGAAAAAAGGTGCATTTATCGGAAAAACCCATGATAGCTCAGTATATTATCACTTATTCAATTTTTTCTTTAAGGTATCGAAAGAGAACAGTATTCAGAAGGACCTGTTTCACTTTTTGCAAGTCCCTTTTCAAAAATCTTATAAAAGATTGTGTTTACATGGGAGATAATAACATATAATACAAAATAAACAAACTTCTTTCAGGTAGTTTCAGTTACAACTTTAATCTCTCCCATTAAAATTAGCGTATTCTATTCTCACGTAGCTAGTTATAGCGTCATTAGAATTACCATGGCAATTATGGGAGGAACACGCCCTAACCACGTTTTCCCAAAAGGTTCAGAAAACTATAACGCTCACTAGAGACGCTACTCAAGTTTCAATATATTTTTCGGTGCAACGCTACGGTTGAGTTTAAACGTAGCGTTTTATACTTGGAGTAGAGAGCTATAAAATAAGCTAGGGCCATTCAGATTCGAAGCGGTGTCGTTTGAATGCAAATTAAGCAGTAACGCATATTTGGTTTGGACTCTTAATTCGGCTGCTATGTAATGAAGCAAGTAGCAGTTGGAAAAAATGTGATTAACGATTATGGAGTGAACCTTTTTGTATGGTTTAAAAATTGAACCCGCAAAAAAAGTAATTGAATCCTTTATTGTAATCCTTTGTTTCCTTGACTATCAGTGGTAACACTGCGGACTCTGAATGGGAAGGTTGAGGGTTCGATTCCCGGCGGAGCACAAAAAATATACCATTTATATTTTCAAATTTGCTCTTCGCCGGGTTGAAAAATTCATAAAACCTTTAACAATGACCGGTCACCAAAGGTCCATCCAGCCTTACAGCAACTGGGTCTTGCTTGAGAATTGGCGCTTTGCAGCGACGACGATCAAGCTCGTAAAAAGGTCGATAGCTCAATTGGTAGAATGCTTGCATTCCATGCCGAGAGCAAGGGTTCGATCTCAAAGGTTCACTCAGCCTTCACAAGAAATGAGAACCAGTCCCCCCGAGAGCTGGGAAACCCCCACTTCAACTGAAAGTGGTTGGTGTGAGGCCGGCCCCCTTACCTGTAAAAATAAATAGGTCCCGAAGCGCCACATGCGACCCCTTCGGGGATAACGCAGGCAAGAAGTTACACTATATGTGTAGCTTAGTTGCGTTGTTTCCTTGACTCGTACGTTGGTATGAGGCTGACAAACTACCCGATAAAAATAGTTCATTTTACAAATGTTTCTTTCTTCCTTGTTTCAGAGAAGGTCGGAAAGTTACAGGGTTAAGTTCATTTGAGGTTTGGATTGAAATTTGTAAGTACACATGCATTTTTAAGCGCGAAATTATGCATGTCTGTTTGTGAGCATGAATTAAATATGAATTTAAAATTTTAATATGTCTTTGAAACATAGATTAAAGATTATTATTATAGAGTGAAACTTTTTGTATTGTATAAAAATTGTGCCGGCAAAAAAAAGTAATTCAATCCTTTGTTACCTTGTAGACTTATAGGTTGGTATGAGGCTGCCTATTATCCCTTCCAATCTTGAATTCGTCGAACTGGTTTTTATTTTTATTCGCAAGAGTTTTATTATTGGCAACTAGATTTAAGTAAGTATTCGCAATATGTTACAAGAGAAAGTAATCCTATTATGCAAAAATCAAGTCAATGACCCAATAAGCATAAGTTGATATTTTACTCGTACAGAATCAAAGGTGGTCATCTAGGACTTTTTTCTTTCAAAAATACATGTCCAAAAGACAGCTTAATTGGTAGAGTGCTTGCATTCCATGCTGAGAGCTCGGATTCGAATCCCACTGAGTGTGTCAGAAATAATATCCCGTTTCCATGTTTATTTCAAACACGATATGAAAATTCCGGCAAGGTTGTATATCTTGATTTATCTAGGTTGGTATGAGGCTGACAAGCCATACTGTAAAAAATGGTTCACTTTGCCAATGTCACCTCTGTTTCAGGGTAGATCGGCAAGAGTAGCAGGGCTTATGTTCATTTAAGATTGGGTTATATTGAAAGTTTACATGCGACACGTTTAAGCGCGAACTTATACGTGTCTACTTGTGGGAATGCATTTAATGTGAATCTTAAATGTAATATATATTTGAAACTTAGATTATAGATATAGTACAAAAAATACCTTGAGAAATGTACGTAAAATACCTTCGAAATTTTATTGAAATGATTGAACAAAAAACATTAAATTAATGTAAAAAAATGTATTGATTGTAGAGGCATGGTTTACAAAGCTGTCAATGGTACGGCTCCTTCATACCTGTCTGACATGTTCTCACCTATTGAGATAGATTTGAGACGCCAAACTCTCAGATCTGCAGGGTGTGGGGTGGTTGACTTAGTCCAGCCGTCACGTCAGACACGTACTAATTTTGGGGACCGTGCTTTCCGGTTTGCGGGCCCAATGGAGTGGAACAGACTACCACCTAATGTGAGGAAGGCAGAAACTGTTGGTGTCTTTAAAGGAGCACTAAAGACGCATCTTTACAAAAAATCTTATCCGTGATTTGAGAGGGCCCTTGAGGTGTGACACACACAAAAACGGCGCTCTTCAATTATGTGTACCTTATAAATAAATTATCCTTGTATATATATATTAACTTTGTAATCGTTCATCATAAATGATAAAAGAAAAACAGTTTTGTTTTCGATTACATGAGTATATTTTTATATACCACAACCGGTTTCGCACGGATGTTTGCGAAACCGGTTGTGGTATATAAAAATATACTCATGTAATCGAAAACAAAACTGTTTTTCTTTTATCATTTAAAAAAATGTATTTTACAATTCTTTTGACCTTCATTATATCAAGTTTGACCCTTTAACATAATTTCAATGTTTTAATGATAATTTATAGAATCGGCCTCCGTTATCATTAAATAAGCAAATTTAATCCACATTTAAAAAAGGCAAAAGAATTGAGATTGTATACAACGTTTTCATACAAGGAAAGTAAAATTTTAATGGTAGTCAAAATTGTCTCTTATAAAAAAATATTCAAAGCAATTTGAGAATACGTTCAAACTTTTTCACTGTGGTAAACGCTTGGTTAATGACTGAAAATTACATCTTACTTTATAGTCTTATTTGCAAAAATACATAGATCTATTTATTAATGAACAATAATGGTTCACGAACAAAATTTATTTTGACACAACGCAAAACCGGAATTCAAGTTGACGAATAAGATCAGTGAACAATGGTATCATGTTTGAATGAGGTAAACGCTACTGACTCGTAATCGGAAGGTCGTTAGATTGATTTTTTGAGCACAAAAAATACATTTTTTTTTTTAATATTCTTACGATTTTAGGGTTCAAAAGTCTTTCAATTAATAACACTGGTCTTCTTTTACAGTTATTTATTTTACACTTTTAAAAATTTATTTTCACAAATAGTCTCGATTATTCCATTACACTTGGTTTCTGTTCACTGGTCAAGTTGGTTCAATGTATTTGTAAAGCTGGCAGGAGACTGACTCTGCAAGCGACTTGCACCCTTTTTATACTCTTCAAAACAGTACTATCTAGAACTATATTCGCTAGACAGTTCCAGATTCAAGTAGGTACGTAGTAATCATTATGTCTAGATGCTTCAAGTATTTTATTCAATTATTCCTACCCACACATACTTATGAGGATTATTATTGCATATTTATAGCTAATACCTATACTTATTATAATATTTACATAACAATAATATGTACATCGATGCGTTAAAAAATTAACATGCCTTTACCAAAGACCCATCCAACTTTAAAGCAATTGGGTATTACTTGGCACATAGCGCTTTCAACCAAGCTTGTTGAAGAGTTTTGAGATGGGGTTCACAGAAAAAGTATTGCTCAAGAAATAAGTCAACCTAATATTTATTTATTAATTCCTTGACTTATAGGTTGGTATGAGGCTGACCACCCATACTGTAAACAATGGTTCACTTTGCCAATGTCACCCCTATTTCAGGAAAGATCGGCAAGAGTTGCAGGGCTTATGTTCATTTGAGATTGGGTTTTTATTTTGTAGGTCCACATGCGGCATGTGTTGGCGCGAAATTATACATGTCTGCTTGTGGGAATGCGTTTAATATTTTAATCTTAAAAATGATATATATCTTCGCAGCTTAGATTTAGATTTAGATCTAACGAGTTATTCCTTCATTTAAAAAAAGTAAAAATTTGGAAATAGGACAACCTCAATATTCAAATATTTGATTAAAAAAATATAAATAAATCATTGTTAGAACACTTGAATAAAAAACTTTGTTTTATTCCACTGTGAGTATTTATTTTTTGAAAAAACGTTTTCGGAGATTATTCTCCATCCTCAGTTTCTTATATAGGTACTGTTATGTATATAACAAATGCATATAAATGTTAGGTAGGTAGGTTAGTAGGTGTATTAGTTATAGCCGATGAGAGTTGGAGTAATTATATTATAGGTACCTAGGAAAGAGACATTCAATTATGTACCTACTGGAAGCTTTATGTTCTGGAAGGTTTCAGCAAAATTGGCTTCTAGTAACTACGATCGCTGTAGTATAAATGGCTGCAAGCGGCTTGCAAGAGTCAGTCTATATACGACGCTCTGCTTTTGAACAAGAAAGACATTGTAAATGAAAGTGAACCAACGGTGAAATAAATGTAAATTGCTAAACCATACAATTGTGAATTGTTATAAATTGTTAAGTAAATCTAAGTTTCAAATAAATATCCTGAAAAGACCAGTTTTTTTTTTAATTTGAAAACTTTTTGAAACCTAAAAACACAACAATACTCTCAGTATTCACATGGTATCTCTCTGAGCGTAACAATTTACCTAGTAAATGCTATCGGCATAATCTCTGTCATAGCATGTCAGGTTGCATGCACTGCGGTAGAATCTCCGAGAAGAGATCTGTCAGCGAGGCATCTCCGTGCTGGACCGTACGTGCCTGTCTCTGCATAGATTGAAGCCCACTTGACCCAATAATGCTATTAAGCTGGTACACCTACCTACATGCACTGGATACCGCATGCCTAACAATCAGAAACAAGGTTGCCGCTGTCGGATCTTTCATCTCAAGTCGGGTGTATACTTGTATCGAAGGGATTTGTTAACGGGTAGATAGGGAAAATAAAGAATACGGGGAAATTTTGAATATTGACGTGAAAACAAAAGACGACCGACAAGGGGTACCTATACCATTATGCTCTTTGCTGGGTGAAAAAATCATATACCTTTACCAAAGACCGGTCACTAAAGGTCCATCCAGCCTTACATCAACTGGGTCTTGCTTGAGAATTGGCGCTTTCTATAGCGACGACCAAGCTCGCAGAGGGCTCTTTTTGTGTGATACACACAAAAACAGCGCTCACCAAATAAATCATTCTAATAATATTATAGTGTTAGACCACTCGGACGTCCCAGGATGCGGTGGGCAGACAACGTTGAAGCCGACGCCGAAGTTCTGGGAGTGAGGGGACCATGGAGGGAAGCAGCACAAGACAGAGAGTCCTGGAGGATTGTGGTGCGGGAGGCCCTGAGCCTTCAAGGCTTATGAGCCGAAGAAAGTAAGCAAAGTAAGTAAGTAATATTATATGATTATATCTCTCTTTGGCCTCAGTTATCCTCAGCCTCCATCCGTCTCTGTTCACGGGCGCGGTCCTCCAGAAGACAAAATAAATATTAGGATATATTTTGTGTTTTTACAAGATATTTTAAACATTAAACATTTTTTTAATGTATGTATTTATTTATTTTGAGTTTGCGGTATTTGGCACCCCTGGTGTAACAGACGACCCCTATCGATACGTTATATCTTGATAGCGGCCGTCAATACAGGATAGATTGCCTCTGCCTATTCTAGCGGCCACTGCAGCTGTGCCCCACAATATGGGCCACCAAAACTAAGCCACACTGTGACGTATGAGTGCATCCAGGGTGCTATATTTTATCTGATCTATATTGTTGATTTCTAATTCGTAATCGGGATCAACCTATTTTGACACTTAAGAATACAGTATGATACTCACGAGAAAAAACTTACTGTAACGAATTGCTATGAATACAGTATGATACTCATGAGAAAAAACTTACTATATATAACGAATGATTTGGTATGAATGAGGTTGGTATGGGGCAGATTGTATTTGGGGCAAAAAATGCGATGTCATTCGGCAGAGTTGCTAGGGAAAATACAGACAAAAAATTATGCTACTTGATAATATTGATATTCTTAAATATATAATCAATAAGCTAAGTTGCAAGTATACTTAAAATAAGGGATTCATATAATATGCATTAGTTCATGCTTACACATGCCGCATTTGGACCTACAGCATAAAAATCCAAATCTCAAATGAACATAATATCTGCAACCCTTGCCGACCTTCCCTGAAACAGGGGTGACATTGGCAATGTGACCCATCTTTTTACAGTATGGGTGGTCAGCCGCATACCAAATTGCATAGTGAACTATTTTTCATCGTACCTATGGTGGTCAGCCTCATACCAACCTATAAGTCAATCAAAACATATTTTACAGTCTATATTTACGATCCTTATTCATATTTTTTTGCCTCCTATTTTACCTTACTTAATCATACTAAATCTTTACTATGCACCCACATGCATGATGCACCGTGCACTCGGCACAATCGTGGCCAGTTTGAGGTGTGCCTCTACCCGCAGCACGCCCCTGGCAATACATCGGGGTCAGGGGGTCGGCCGCATCTCTACTCGCCGAGATTATCCATACAGAAGTGAGTTACACTCTCCGCAATACTGGGCTAACAACCTCACACTTACTAAGGAGGTAAAATATCTGAGGGGTTTTATCACACTTTCAAAGACTTCTGAAAATTGCATTTTAGCTATTTTTCAATCATGTAGTTGGCAAAAAAAATTATGTACCAAGTCTATCAATGACGTGATGATGATGATGATGATGATGATTTTTATAGCGCGGTTTCGTGACTACTGTGACTGCAAGGGCGCTTTCAGGCTTGACGCGGCGGTGAAGAAATGGGTCTTCATTCCCATCTTGAAGCTCTCGATCCCTTCCTTGGCACGCACTTCAGGAGGCAGCTGGTTCCAAGTGGACGGTCCCGCAACGGCGAAAGCGCGGTCTCCAAACAATGTACATCTTTTTGCATTTCAAGAATTGATAGGATATTCCTGGACTTATCAGTAGCGTGACTATCTTACAAGCTAAAAAGCTGAGCATGCGTACCCTCAACAATGAAAATAATGAATATTTTTGAGTAGATTAAAGACATATGTCTACATTCGTTCCTTGACTTATAGGTTGGTATGTGGCTGACCACACATATTGTAAAAGATGGTTCACTTTTGCCAATGCCACCCTGGCTTCAGAGAAGGACGGCATGACTTGCCGGGCGCATGTTCAATTGAGATTGCGTTTTTATGTTGTAAGTCCACATGCGGCATGTGTAAGCGCAAACTTATACGTGTTTGCTTATGGGAATACATTTAATATGAATCCCCAATGTTACATATCTTTGCAACTTAGATTAGATTAGATTATATAGATACATCTAAGACATATTAAATTTGCAGGGGCGTGCACTTGGTAGAGGAAAATTATGTTCAAACAATGAGACATGTATTACTGTTATAGTAATTAAATACTATCGAGTAATTTATAATTACAATTAAAAAGCTATTCATTTAAAAAAGCTATTCATTTAAATAAATGAACCATTAATCTCACCTACTCCAACTGCAGTCAATGGAAAAAACCTTGCACATTTAATAAATGCAAACAATTGCAATGCTGTATAGTTATTTCTATACTTAATAATAATAACCATTGAGCAAGGATAAGAAGTACTCCGAGTATAAAACATTACGCTCGATTACGTAAATAGAAAATGTATTGAATATCCGACGGCACTCCTAGAGAGTGGTTTGTTTTTAGTACATTTTTTCAAACTACGCAATCGAGGTGAATGTCTAATACTCGGGGTAAAGAATTGAACCAAGAAGTTATTATGTGCTGAGTTGACAGTGTAAAAAAATAACGATCAATTACTGATGCATTTTTAATAGAACTCTACGTAGTTTTACACATTATTGAATATATATTTTCCGGTAAACACGGTCATTCCGGAGTTTCATTTTTGCGGTTGTCGCACAGGCTTTGTGTGAGAATAAAGATCATATAAAAATTTCGATTAAAATTTGGTTTATATCAATAACAATCAAGACATTTTTATCAAATCGATTACTGGCGTACACTTTTTTTAAATAAACTTGTGAACAGTAATGCTATTCACAAAACTTATTTTTTATTAGATATTTATTTCATTAAAAGCAAGTTTTATCATGCATAACTATATTTTTACTGAATTATAAATTATTCATTACCAGCGACATTTTTTAACACTTTCTGAAAGCTATCGTCAAGTCTTTTGACTAGACTCCAACCGGCACGGCGATGTTTTTATTTCAAACACACTGTCTTGATTCCCATAGCACCAACTTTAATGTGAATATGTATTCGTATTTATAACTGAGATACTGTAACTCTGTCGCCATTCCGCTAGGGGTGGCCACAGCCTCTGCAGAGTTGCCTCACTTTTTTTAATCTTTGATTAAGATTATTACTTAAATATCTTATTAAATTAAAGCTGCATGGTTTTTTACATAAGCAGCTCTAACTGTAACTGTAACTCCGTCACCATTCCGCTAGGGGGGAGGGGGGGGGGGGCAGAGCTCCTGCAGATATGCGTCTATGTATTTCTTCCTATCCTAACCTCTTTCAATTCATTTATATCCATCACCTTTTTCATGCATTTTCTTATTTTAAGCTCGCTTTGTATATCCCATTCTTTCACAATCTCCTCAATCTGATACCTCCATACTTTTTTCGGTCGTCCCTTACCTCTTTTTCCATTCACACTACCTCAGTATACATACTTTGTCACTTTTGACTGATTTTATATTTATTTGGACTAATTTCACAATCCGCATTTTTTTCTATTTTTAAAACCAATCCCTCTCAAATAATACCTTTTGAATACATGCAAGAATGACACGCGTGAATGACGGCATGCAGAAAGCTTAATAGTTTTTATTTGCAGCTGATAATAAATAACATTACAAGTGATACGACTGAGTAAAAAATACCATCATTCTTTATGCCAATAGTGAACATGAGTCAGAAATTCTTTGAAAAAGATAATTTCCGTCATTTTTTTCTAGGTTACTAGGTTTCCAATGGGTATAATTTTTAATCATTGAGGGAAAGATGTGTAAAATTTGAGAGATAATCATTTTTGATATAAAATAACATTATTTTATTGTGGCCATTTGATAAATTTATAGAAAACAATTTTAAATGGTGAAAATAAAATACCCTCAGAGATAAAAAAAAATATAATATTTTACATTCATAAAAATGTGGGCATTTTATTTTTTTCTGGCTCAATTTAAATTTTGCAAAAAATCTTCCGTTTATGGCAAACCCTTTCAATAATTAAACATTTTAAAAAAGAGTTATTATTTTGTCAAAAATGTATTTCTGATATTTTAAATATTTTAGTAATTCATAAATAAATACATAATTATTTGGAGTTTTAATTTCAATAAAAAGAATTTAGGTTCCAAAAAGCTCTAATACTTTGTTAAATTAATGCGTCAAGAACCAAAAGTCGCAAGGTCAGAATATTGCCTAATCCTCAGGTGAGTCAAAAAAAAAAACAATTAGCATGGCATCCATCAAAACATGGCCCTTAGTATGGTCATCAGCAATTAGTGTAATGTCAGGAATTCGGTAATCTTCCTCTCACATCTTCACCGTCTTAATTGCCCCCAATTAACTTTAATTCCCGGCCTTCGCTAAGGAAAATACGCGATCTTTGTATGGTGGCACAGTATTCACAAACGTAAATTTATTAATTACCGCTTACTATCTGCTACTGGGAGCAATTAAATACTAGGCCTTATTCATGGTGCGATGATGGATCGTATTGTTGATAGCGTTTGAATGAATTTATGAGGTACCTAAGAAAAACTACATTGAGGTTAAAAATCTTAAGAATTTAAAAATGAACACCTACGTTTTTCTTCTGAGCCCCTAGTGAAGTTTGTGCTTCTTTCTTTTCTTGTGAGTCTTAAAATCATTGTAAAAAAAAGAAATAATGGTTGTACCCCATTTTTATACAAAATTTCCAATACTCAAAACGCTCGTTCTTTGCTTGCTCGATGCTTCATAAGCATCAAAATAGTTGGAATATTTGCGGATTTTTTTTATTTATTTATCCATTCGTAATTATTTGAGTGATAATATGAGTAAAATTCTTAACACAATTGATATAAGTTCGCCAACCGTTTCCTTTCACAGTGTTTTTTTTATGTTGAATTTTACCCGCAAAAACAGAGTTACGTAGAGTACGTTTGAATATAAGCTTATATGATTTTACATTGAAAAAAATCTATTTAATAATAGTAAAGGTTATTTTAACACAATTATATTAAACCGAATAATTGTATACAGAAAACATAAAACAGGGAGTTAAAAATATTTAAATAAATTCACGTTCAGTCCTATTTTTTAAAATTACAATACGTGATGTAAGCTAAGTCCATGGATTATTTTTCTGTATTCACAGTCGGCAGATCTAACTTAATCAAATCAACGAGACAACAAATCACCCGCGACAGTAAAATATTGTGACACTCATTCTTGCGACACTTTCTGATGACAATGCGACACGTTGGTAGAAAAATCGTTTGAAAATCGTGGAATCACGCCCACGCTGACGTTTCAATCAGAATCTGTGAGCCGTATTCACGAAAGATGCTATGAGAATGTGTAATGATATGCGTGTATTCTGAGCTTTTCATTTTTCGTTTCGCTGGAATCATTATCATTACATAGTTAAGAGTGTTATTCAAAAACAGTTAATTCATAGGTGGTCCACAAATCAACGTTTTTAAACGGAAAATTAACTTCAAGTGGTGGATGAGCTATGGATTTGCTGTGTAGGAACTATACCGTTGCAAACATAACATTTTTAAAAACCTCTTCTCTGCACTGTTTTATACTTCCAATGTTAATGATATGGCTTCTTCATTTTGTTCCACTTTTCTTTGCTTCGAGCAACACCCATCCACTCCTTTCTTTTGACTTGGACAACGTCCTTGACCCATATTGTTTGTCTTGTCCCCATGCTTCTATTCTATAGTTCTAACTATAGTTCTCAGAGTATCGTTCATGAGCAATATTGTCCATTTCTGCGAACAAATAGTTTGTTGTTAAATAAGTAGGAAATAAAAATACGCTAAGTGTTATGATGTCGCATAGTATCGTTCGTGACAAAGGATTTTCCATTATATTGTTATTTGATGATGGGTAATTTTCCACTAAAATTATAGCATTATAAATATTTTCAATATCGTCCGTGAATAACGATGATACTATCTGTATATTTTGAGAATAAGATTGGTTCATATAAACACAAGCACTGATAAAACTAAGAAATCACGCATAGCATTATGACCTCTCATAGCATATTTTGTGAATACGGGTTTCTGACTTATGGGTAGACAATGGAATCCATATCTACTGATTCGTTGTCGTAACAAAACGAAAAAAAAACGTGATTATGTAACATGTAAAAATGGCAGCTAAATGAATTAGAGATTTAAATAGAATTAGAGTTAGGAAGTTTTCGTGTTGAGCCGAATGTGATGAAAATAAATATACAGAGATTTCAAGAGATTGGAGCAGATTGACCCACACAAATATCTGTATAATCTTTAATATTTTGAAAATATATTTTTTCTTTGTTTTAAGTATCGGTTTACCTACTCATTCACGAAATTGAAATCAAAAGAATGCACTGTATATATGTGTGTTATACACTGCATTTTACTAGTTTTAAGGCCAAAAAAAATATTGAAAACATGTGACTATTTTTTTTATTAATTCAACAAAGAGGTTTACAGGAAAACCATGCAACAATACAGAATATTTTTTACTTATTATTTAAAAAAAATAAGTTAAAAAAAAATTTCCCATCCCTAGCCAAAGTTGTTGGCCGCCGTGGCCTTGACCGAGCGTCAGTATTGACCTCAGTATTTTTGAAAAAAAAATCGTCATATTCTTGTTTTAACTAACGTAACTTGTTCTTCACAAGTATCCTATACGATTTTGAATATTGTACATTTTTTTTTTTACGTTATGTTGGAGAAGATTTGTGATCTACCATCCCCACGTGTTTAGTATTACATATCCGAACTAGTTGTGCGTGTTACTTACGTATATTTATTTCACTGTTTGTATGTATAATAATACGAGTATATTATGTACCTACATACATGTAAGAATATTATATATGTGTACATACATAGGCTATTATTTATATTCCATTAATCCTTTCATATTTTCTCATTCTTCATATCGACGGTTAAAAGTAAGAAATAAGCAACGTTTTGGTCAAAAATGAGTTATGAATGCTATCATACTTGAAATTTTCCGCTCTTTCTAATGTGATAGCTCCCATAGCTCTACGATGTTTTTTTTTGTTGTTTATGCCCAAGCAAACAACTGCGTTTTCGAAGAATGGTTTTGGTGTAACCGACAATATTTTGGTCTTTTTTGTCCTGAAGACGCTTGTCTAATCTAATCTAATCTAAGCTGCAAAGATATATATCATTTAAGATTTATATTAAATGCATTCCCACAAGCAGATATGTATAATTTCGCACTAACACATGCCGCATGTGGACCTACAATATAAAAACCCAATCTCCCAAAACAAAAACCCAAACATAAAAAATCGTAAGACCACGATTTTTTTAATGCCAATAAATGCCTTTATTTTTTATTTATTTTAGAGCTGTTTTGATTTTAACAATATGATAAAAAATATAAAAGTTTTACCATTTTTCTGCAATCTCAAACTTGAAACTGCTCTCCTGAACAATGAAGTTTATGTCGCTTATGCCCTATTGCCTTTTAACCGTCGATATATGTTATGCCAAGGGCCCTTGAGGTGTGCTACACACAAAACGGCGCTTTCAACAAATTATCCATTCATATACATACAGCGGCACATGTGTCTAGATATTATACTTGTAGCGTCAAAGATTCCAAAGTGTCGGAAGGTATGTAGACTGTAGTACCTATGTGCGTAGGTACACACATGCATTAATATTAATTCCAGAGATGGCTTAGTTAGATAGTGATCATTTTTCCACGCATACCTCGAAATATAGGTACTTGCTTCTTCAAGTATGTAACTTCTATGCTCGCGGTAATATATACTTTTGAAAATCATCCCGTACATAATGAGGTGGGAACATTTTTTAATTCGGAATTTATCAGATACTTTCAACAACACTAGTAACAAACACGTTACCATAGTGATTGCATGGGTTTCCATGGTGATTTATACATAGATTGAAGACGGAATAGAGACACGTTGCTTACATAGAAAATAACAAAAGCATTTCATATGTCGTGATCGAGACAGCACTATTAACAATGTATGGTGTCAAAGACGTTGCATCATGTCGATTGGTACTAAATCACATTCACAGCCCCTCCATATATATACCTCCATGGTACAACCTACGTTCAACATAGTAAATTTGCAAAGCAAACGTGGGTAATGCTTCATTGTGAAGAAGTGGACAAAGCATTGAAATGTATGATAATGGACCCGAAGCTAGCTTGCGGCATTGAAGCATGGTATGCAACACAACTGTCAGCCAGACCTGTCAAAGACAGCAGCGTTCCGGTGAAGACATACAAAGAAAGTTGCAAATAAATATTGAAATTTAGGGCTTATAGTTAATGCTCGCCCATTTGTAGACACGTTTAAGTTCGCGCTTGCACATGCTGCATGTGAACTTACCAAAAATAAAACCTTGCGAACCTACGACACACAAACCCAAATCTCGAATGAATATACAGCCTGCAACTCTTGCCGACCTTACCTGAAACAGGGGTGACACTGACAAAGCGAACCATTTTCTACAGCATGGGTGGTCAGCCGCATACCAACCTATATGTGAAGGAATGGAATAAGTTGAGGAAGGACCATGCTAGAATATTCTTACTTTGAAGCTTTGAGCAAACACTAGTACAACCATCCAAACACCTGCATGGCTACATCTAGAGACATAATCACACAAGTAAAAAAACACACAGACACACAATCACAAATAAATACACATAGACACACTATCTAATCTAATCTAAGTTGCAAAGATATGCAACATTGGGGATTCACATTACATGCATTCTCACAAGCAGACACGTACAAGTTTGCGCTTGCGCATGCCGCATGTGAACCTACAACATAAAACCAAATCTCAAATGGACATACACCCTGCAACTCCTGCCAATCTTCCCTGAAACACGAGTAACATTGGCAAAGTGAACCATTTTCTACAGCATGGGATGTCAGCTGCATACCAACCTATAAGTCAAGGAACACGCAACGCAACTAAGCTACACATATAGTGTAACTTTTTGCCTACGTTATCCCCGAAGGGGTCGCATGTGGCGCTTCGGGACCTATTTATTTTTACAGGTAAGGGGGCCGGCCTCACACCAACCGCTTTCAGTTGAAGTGGGGGTTTCCCAGCTCCCGGGGGGGCTGGTTCTCATTTCCTGTGAAGGCTGAGTAAACCTTTGAGATCGAACCCTTGCTCTCGGCATGGAATGCAAGCATTTTTCCAATTGAGCTATACCTTTTTACGAGCTTGGTCGTCGTCGCTACAAGCGCCAATTCTTAAGCAAGACCCAGTTGCTGTAAGGCTCGATGGACCTTTGGTGACCGGTCATTGGTAAAGGTTTTATGAATTTTTCAACCCAGCGAAGAGCAAATTTAAAAACGAAAGTATATTTTTTGTGCTCCGCCGGGAATCGAGTCCGAAGTGTTACCACTGAACTACGGACCGGTCACAATCACAACTAAACACACACAGACACACAATTACAAGTAAACATACACAGACATACAATCACACATTCTTAACAATATTATAAGTCAATGGGACGAAGGGAGGTGGAGGGAAATGTGGGTAATGCAAATTAAGCGGCTGGCAAGTGAGGGGGCACGGTGTCGAATACCAGGCCCGCAGTTAGCTGGGTAATTATTCACAAACAGATGTCGCGATTGCAGTTTTTATTGCACTTCCTCCATGCATTATAGCGATATCACAATGATCTGCTTTACAACACAATCAATCTAATGTGACGTGTGGAATTTGATTCTACACATATTACACTTTCATTCAATGTTCATTTCCAATCTGCTACAAACTGAATTAATAATGTAAAAATGAAACGCAATTCTTTTCTTCACGAGTCGATTTATTTCCTCGAGCGCTTTCGGCGTTAACACATCATTATCAAGATGACAACTATAAGGATAACAACTGAAGACTACAGGGGAAAAACAAGGAATACCAGCCAAAATAAGAAAATGATCTACTACTGCTATCTAGTGGCATATGTGTGTATCTAAAGCTCTGCAAAATTTTTTATGCAACAACAGTCGCTATTACAGTTTATGGCGGTATTTCCGATTTTTTGTGATAGGCAGAAACAAACTCAAAATGTTCTTCGACTGACTTTCCTTGTTCTTCCCCTATAGTCTTCAACTGTTTTTGCTTTTAGGTAAGCATCCTGCATGTGTACTGACTTACAAGCGCAAACTTACCGGTGTTTGTTTGTGGGCATGCATTCAATGTGAATCTCAAATTACAATTTATTATTACTACTTTATTATGTCCATATAGTCATCGACAAAGTTGTGAGACCTGTTGATTTAAGAAATGAAGAAGAAGGCCTCGCTTTTAATGACGCCTTTTCAACAGCGGAAATGATGACATTAAAAAAATGACTGAGTACCTTATAAAAAATATTTTATTACACCCAACACACACAATTTGGTATACTTAATGTGCAATTACGCGTCATATGGATGAGCTTATGCTAGCAACTTCAAGTACCCCGAGTATAAATTGAAAAAATGTATGGAAACTATATCACTCAGTAGGAGTTCCATCGTGTATTCCATACATTTTTTTATTTAAATTTATGTATACTAGGGGTAAATGTATCCGGGTTCCCATCCAGCTGTGACGAAATTAGAGAAGGGTCTACTCGGAATAAATTTGTACCATTCATAGACAAATTACTCAGGTGCATTATGCATATTAACTGCATTTTAAATTTAAATAACCGTTCTAGATTAATAGGCTTTCTAAAAATACAAATTCACTACACATACACACCATGGTTTATGCTTTATGGTTTGCGGTTTATCTCTTTCACATAATTCATTTTATCACTTTCGGTTCGGACTTACATTTGCACAGTAGATATAGTTCAAAAGCTGAGACACATATTATCTAAAGCTTCATGGAATTTCGGTCCTATATTTATACTAAAAATAAAGATCATTCTCGAAACATGGAATATCCAAAATCAGAACATTCAATTCAAGTTATGTGGAACAAATACAAATTATTATCAAACACAAATTATGTATATACCTAAGCGTCTACTCACTTCTAGAGAGACTGATTATTACACTAACACAACTACACAACCACACAACATCCTGCATGTTCGCAACAGTATAAATAACAGTTAAAATTGCAATTAGGCAAAAATCAAAAGCAGGTAGGTTGACATGTAGTAGTTATGTCTAGAAACTTCCAGAAAACGACAGAAGTTTCTGGCAAGGCGTCGAGTGCAGTCCAGATGAATCTGGAAGTTTTGGTAAAGTCAGATTGTTGTGTGAGACTGAAAATGTTTGGATCTACTTACAGCCAACAATCAAGATCTTCAAAGAACATCAGTGATTTAAAACTGGTAGTGAAGACATAAAATATTGTTTTGATTTTACTTGGGTTCTTATTTTTCAAACTGCGATTTTGCACAATATACGAATACACAGTTCTTCCTAACTCTATCGACTTCGCGTCACAATGCTTCAAGCGTCTCTGGCTCTCCGCACCATTGCGGCTCGTATACATAGATACGAAAGAGACGATTCTTGCATATTCTAGATTATTTTGCATACTTCTATAATGGATTTTTCAATACACATACTGTATTGTTAGACACTATTCCAGTTACACAACAGCAAGCTACGTGCATGTATACACAAACTCATCGTTCGTAACAATTTTATAATTTTTTGATCAAATTACAGTCGCATTGAAAAATAAAATCCAGATAATCAGAGAAATGTATCTGTTCACAACGCGTACGCTAGACAATACTTAAAATAATTTTCAAATGCACTTTAACAGCGACACAAGTTAACAATCTTTATTTTCTTTCAAAACGTTTATAATAAAAGCTGACAATGTGCCGCTTACGTACTGAAAATTTGGTTACCCACTCTTTTGTAGGCAACATCCATTTTCCTCTTTGCTTACTATTGTCCTCACTTTTGGGCAGGTCTGGGGAGACCTTTAACAATTTTCATTAGAATTGGAGTTACGGACGTTTTACGTAACTATATCAAATTAATTCCACTTTTCGGATATTTAACGAATCATTGTAGGAGAACTTACATTATTCTCGACGTTTCGTGGGCATCGTCTCCAACGTCACCAGGAGGCACCGTTTCTGCACGAAAACCTTAACGTGTTTTTTCTAGTACTTGCATCAGATATTTTAATACTGAACAGTTGCCAGTTCTAATTTTGGCTCTGTACACAGAATACAAAGGTGACGGACACGGGTGTGTGAATAATTAAGTATTGTTAGTTGGAAGTGAGTCGTAATGATTTCACACAGGTACGATACCTACCCACAACTAAGCAGATACTAAGGAAAGTAATGAATTAGAATAAGAGACTGCCGAGGAACAGTACCCTTAGTACGAGTTGCAAAACTTGAGAAAAGTAAAGTTTACGGAAAATATTAAAGAGTGATTTCTCCCAAAATCTGCCGTTTTTGTTTCTTACACTTTATGGTCTTAGCAAAAGAGTTACAGTGATGAAAAAAATCAAGTCCAAACAAAGAAAAACGGCAGATTTTGGGGGAAATCACTCTTTAATAATCGCCGTAAACTTTACTTTACTCAAGTTTTGCAACTCGTACTAAGGGTACAGGATTTGCCATGAATTGTAAAGTATACATCATTATCTCATTCTCTCTCTGATCAAATATCATTACTTCGTACTTCATAGGTAATGAAAGATGTACACCTAAAATACTAATAATATTCGGATGATTTATTTGGTGAGCGCTGTTTTTCTTTGAATCACAATGCGAGCTTGGTTGTCGCTATAGGAAGCGTCACTTCTCAAACCAGACCCATTGCTGAAAAGCTGGACGTACCATTGGCGACCGGTCTTTGGGAAAGAGATAATATGAATTTTACAACCCAGCGAAGAACACATCTCAAAATATAAATGGTATATTTTTTTACTCTACTGAAATTTAAACCCACGACCTTCCATTTACGAGTCCGAAGCGCTAACCACTAGACTACGGACCGGCTTATGTGTAAAAAATGTAAACACTTACCTAGTATTCTATTTTACAACTTATATATCGGGCTATATTTTGAACTATCTAATAATTGTATTATTTGCATTTTTCACGTTCCTTACTTACATATATGGGTACCACGGAAGAGTTATTTTAATTTTACAATCTATAACACTTTAATTTCGAAACTTAAATGTATATTTGTCATTTTTCCGTTTTTACATAGTTTCTATGAAAAAAATTTGATTAACAACCTTTGGAACTAAGAATATAATAGACGATAGAAGACTTTATTCTGGTTTTTTTTCATAAAATACATATCCTTAATTAATATTTTCAAATGAATTTTCTCTCCATAAATGTGCAAACTTTCGTCCACCCTTTCTAGATGTCTGAGGCCTGAGGTTGCATTATTATCCGAGTAGGTTTTGTAATTCGTATCTTCTCGGAAAGTGACCGATGCGTTGCGGTGAACGAGCTTCATGCTCCAAGAGAGATGGGAAATGGAAGTGTAAAAAAAACCTCAAGATTCGTTAGTTATTCGTATTGACCAAATGTACAACACGGGACTAAAACAGGCATGTTCAACACCTGGTCCACCGAAACTTTTTATACATAGCATCAATCTTGCCATATTTTGTAATTTGACGATTCCTTGACTTATAGATTGGTATGAGGCTAACCACCCATACTGTCAAAAATGGTTCACTTGACAATGTCACCCCTGTTTCAGGAAAGGTCGGTAAAAGTTGCAGGGTTTAAGTTCATTTTTAGGTTTGGATTTAATTTGTAAGTACACATTCAGCATTTGTGAGCGCGAACTTAGGTACAACGTGTCTGTGGGCATGCATTTGATATAAGTTTTGTAATGTGTACATATCTTTGCAACTTAGATTATAGGTAAATTATATACTTCAAGAGTTATAGATAAATGCAACATAAAATTGCCTGGCATTCAACTTCTGCCTGCGCTGTCCCGAAATGGGTCGTATGCGAAGTTTAAATTTTTCGCACTTTTACAGGTAAGGAAGCAGGACTTACGCCGACCACTTCAGTTGAAGTAGGGGTTCTACAGCTCCACAGGGAGCTGGTTCTCGTTTCTTGTGAAGGCTTAAACCTTGCCGATATTAGGCTTTCCGGTATAAAACTGTCAGGAACGATATAAATAAGTAATCATTAAAATGTACATCGATTATCGAAATCAGCGAAAATTGAAACAGACGAATACAAAACGCACAACACTGTATTATATTTTGTATGTACTCGTATCTTTGTGATCATGAAGAGAGATCTTCTGCAATACGAATGCGGTAATACAACGTAATAACGTACCTGTGGCAGAATTGTGTAACGTAGATAACGGATACAAACAGTAGCCGTAAAGATGATATTTATGTCTACAATATCTACGTTAGATATGTCTACAAACCATCTGCAAGCTGTTGCAGGAAAAAACACAATTCGACCTGAAGTAGTCGGTCAAAAGCTTAATGGTTAACATCCGCTTCTTGAACAGAAGGCTAGGGATTGAATCCGATTTGTATTGCAAATATTTTTCATTACTAAAGAAACTTTGTAGGTCTTTACGAGTACCATAACAACTTTCACTTTTTTGAAAGGAATGCAATTCATGAATACATTAAAAAGTGGTTCCCTTTGCCAGAGTCACTCCTTTTTCAGGGCAGGGCTTGCAAGAGTTGCAGTGTTTATGTTTATTTTTAATCTAATGTAATCTAAGTTGTAAAATATAAGTAATATTAGAGATTCACATTACATGCATTTTCACAAAACAAACATGTTTAAGTTCGCGCTTAAACATGCCGCATGTAGTCCTACAAAATAAAAACCCAAATCTCAATTAAACATTTACCCTGCAACTTCTGCGGACCTTTCCTGAAACAGGGGTGACATTGGCATAGTGAACCACTTTCTACAGCATGGGTGATTTTGGATTTATATTTTGTAAGTACACATGCACCGTGTGTAAGCGCGACTTGTATCTGTTAGTGTTATTGAATCATCAATGTTAACATATCTATCTTTGCAACTTAGATTACACATGCTAAATGTGTGCAACTTAAATTGAGAACATTTGATACGCTGATTTTTCCCGATCACATTCGTGTTCCCGTACCGAGTTATCGTAGAATTTAATAGCTACATGAGTTTTACTACCACAATAAACGTATCGGAATGAAGGCAGTAAAATATTTGATCAGTGATCAAACAGGGTTTATCGCCTTTTAATTTAATAGTCCACAATCAAACTTCTCCTCAATGCTAACTCAAATTTCGTAAGAATACCGGTGTACGACAGGGTTACAAATTGGGTCCATTGCTTTTTAATATAAACATGGATCACTTTTAGATTGAAGATCGAAAAATTAAAGTTCTGCCTTTTGACCTTTTAATCGTTTGACTAATCTGTTACGTTATGGACTCGTACGTGGAAGGTTGTGGGTTCGATTTCCAGCGAAGCACAAAAAAACAATTTCATTTTCAAACTTCGCTCTTCGCTGAGTTGAAAAATTCATTTATGGTTAACAAAGGCCGGTCACTAAAGGTCAGTTTAGTCTTGATATTTGGGCCTCTTTAGATCGACGATTAAATACGTAGAGGGCTCTTGAAGTGTAATTCACAGAATAACCAAATTAATCAGCCTAATATATTGTTATGAATATGTCATTGTGCATTTTCATTTGTCATATATAGTGACTGATAAATTCTGTGAAGTCTATAGATGTAAGGCACTTATTGAATTTGTATTGTTCTAGATGGCTCAAGTGTTTTATCTAGTAAAATCACGCATGTACCAATTCTCGATGATTCGTGAATTATCCGCAGTCTTACTATAAACAGAGGCCACATCTCTCAGCAGCCTGAGCAGTCAAGCGACCTTTGTGTAGGTGTAAAGTTAACTCTGAATCTTAACCGTATCAAAAATAAATTGTGTTAAAATAAATTACCACAATTTTTATTAAACTGAACCCGGTAAAACCATAACAATATACATTTATTTATGAAGACATTTACCGGGGTGTTTACCCTAGTCAGGTTTGACTAATAGGTTGGAATGAGGCTGACCACCCATATTGTAAAAAATGGTGTACTTTACCAATGTCACCCCTGTTTCAGGGAAGCTCAGCAAAACATGCAGGGTTTATGTTCATTTGAGGTTTGGATTTTAATTTTTAAATACACATTCAGCATTTTTAAGCGCGAACTTACACGTGTCTGCTTGTGGGCATGCATTTGATGTGAGTTTTGAATCTTTAAATATCTTTGCAACTTAGGTTACAGATTATATATATAGGCTGAAGTTGTGTGTTTGAAGAAATTTTTAATAAGAAGAAAACAGACATCACGGAGCAGAGAAAGCCGTATTGTGCATTATTCAGGTCCACGTGCAGTGTTCCTGACGCGCTCACTTTATTTGATTAGACGTACAGAGCGCAGTTTCGTGACGCGCATTTCCTGCCCAGCTAGGAAGTCGAGAGGCATGATCTTATTATAAATCACAAAGAAACCAGATGCACTGGGGCTGGCAGCGCCTTGTTGTACATATAAAAATACCGCCCCTGGGTGTAATGGCTTAATTTGATCAACTTGTTAGTGAACTAGCCATCTTTTTGTCTTTTGAGAAATTCAGTTTCGACAATTTTCTTTCAAGAGTTATCGAAAAATGTTACCTAAAATTCTTGGCTAGCAACACTTTTCTGCGTTGCTTCCAAATGGGTCGCATGTTGCGTGTGGCACCTTTTTTATTTTTACAGACAAGCGGGCCGGATTACGCTAACCACTTCAGTTGAAGTAGGGGTTTTCCGGCTCCAAAGGGGGGCTGATTCTCTTTAACCAGTATTGAGCTTAGTCTTGAAATGCCAAATATCATCATCACTATCGGCACAACAAACCGGAATAGAAAACTTGGTCTCTTTGATCAACCGCTGCTAGCGTTGCTTGTCTAATTTCTTGCTCCACCAATCCCAGTGGGTAAGTCACATAATAATAATGGATGATGCCAACCCTATTAATAGCATCACACTCTTAGCACTACAAGGCTAAAGGAGACCAGGAAGGCCAAAAATGCGATGAATGGACACTGCCAACACAGATGTAGTCAAGGAAAGGCTACGTAGATGTAGAGCAAAGACGATAGTCATGCGACAGTGAAAGAGAATCCTGGATTCAGCTAAGACCCATCCAAGATTGTCAAGCTCATAACGGTAGTGAATTGAGGTGCTGATAGGTGTTCGTTTAATCAACGCTCTACTGTAAATGTTCCTCATCTTTTTTACTGAACATGAGTTTGTCCATCTAATTCTGTGCGAAACTCTTATAATTTAGCCTTTTTCTATGAACATCCTTATAAGATTAGAGTGCGTTATGTTGTTCTTATTACAGTGAAATCTGTCCTTAGCCAGAAGTTAAGTGCCGCCTGTGTTTCGTGCTTTCAACACAAGTAGAAAGGGTCGCGGTATGAAGTTGGAAGACCGGAATAGTCCGGAGCAATTCTAAGGCTGGTAAGTTTTGGAATCTAAATCTAAAATCTATATCTAAGCTGCAAAGATATGTATCATTTGAGATTCATATTACATGCAATCCCACAAGCAGACACGCATAATTTCACGCTCACACATGCCGCATGTGGACCTACAATATAAAAAACCCAATCTCAAATGAACATAAGCCCTGCAACTCTTGCCGACCTTCCCTGAAACAGGGGTGACATTAGCAAAGTGAACCATTTTTACAGTATGGGTGGTCAACCTCATACCAACCTATCAGTTAAGGAATCGTGAGAATAATTAGGTTTTTATCGTTAAATTAATGACGGATGTAAAAACACTAAAATTAAAATAAATACCAACTCAGTTCTAAAGCGGATAACTCACTAATTGAATCGTACAAAAAAACGCCACTGTCCAAAAAACACTAATAAAAGATTACTGTCTTTATTTTTATCCACAAGATTAACTCAAAATATTTTTTGTCTTTCTTTTCCTGTTTTTCCTTTCACAATTCCTCTGTATATATACAAACATTCTCAGTCTTTCAGAATCCATTTCTTCTACATGTCCAAACCATCTCATCACATTTTCGTTTGTAACTTAACTCTTGACATCCTTTTTTCAAAATACAGTTCTTTTTACCCATTTATTATTAACTCTTTCTCGTAGTCTTTCTTGTCATGCTCCGCAAGTGTTTCATTTCAACTTTACATATCTTACTCATTTTTATTACTGTGAAAAATCACATCAAGGGCACTTTACCTTATTAGTGTTTTTTATAAAAAAAATATTTGATAAAAAATATAAAATTACAAGTTGAACAGAAAACAATATTTAAATACAAATTTAAGAAAATCAAAATTTCAACAGCAAATAAAATTCAATCATAACACAGGACGAACAAATCAAGTAAAAATTATAAATCGATTAAAAAAATCAGAGCAATAAAACATATGAAATGAAATCCAATTAAGAAATTATAAAATGAACTAATGATCCAATAAATTTTGCATAAAATTTGGAAAAAAGGTGTGTCTTTGTGACTCGTCTATTCTTCACTTTTATACATCAATATGTCATCGTGTAATGAATACTGTCATTTTCTTATAGAGATTATACTTGAATGTCGAATGGATACTGATTTGGCACGACTTTTGCACCCGGCATGGTTTAGAAGCGGGCAGTCAGAAACTCCCTTCTTCCCCCTTGCAGCAAGCCACCCTTGTACGGGTCTTCCTTTACCCAGGAACAGAAGACCTGGCTCGGACAGACGGCCTCTTGTAGCGTGATTTACAGACCATGTGTCCATACACCGTACAGAGGGACGGTCAGAAGGTCCAATACAATATCTGCAGGGTGGTCATACGAGAGGGTGGAATGTCACAGAAAGACATATAAATATTGGCTCTATTACCTCAGTAACTGTTGTGTTGTACTGGTTTTCTGTGCCCCTTGTATCAACATAGTATAAACTCATTCGATAGCGTAAATCAAAAACCTGTATACATCAAATACACGTTTATTTATTCCAAAAGAATTTACTATACGTAAAAAATATACAATTATCTTAAGAAAAAACAAACAAAATTAAACACTGTTTTAAGCTTTTCCTAATGTTGTTTGTTTTTTAAAGAAAGACGGCAAGAGTTGTAATATTCACATTTTTCTTCACTCTTAAAATTTAATATTTTTTAACCCTAAAAACATCTACGTAACGCATTTGAAAACGAGTGCGATTGTTATAAATTTCAATGCAAATGGAACATGTCTTTATCTAGTGGCTGACGAACAGGTATTTTATAACGGCACGTCTTTGACATGTTTCAAACGCGCGCATGCATTTTAATGCTAAAGGAAAAGCATGCAAGGAAAATACACCTGCACAATATGTATAGAAACACGTAGAGATCCACTAGTCAGGTGTTCTAAGGAGAGCGTGTTATTTGTCTGGCTAGCTTGTCTATCCAGTACCTACTTAAAGAATAAAAACATCACGTTTAAACTCAAGCATATCGTTCAGGCCCGGATCTAGCCCACCAGGAGCCCTGGTACGAAAAAAGAAATTGGGCCCCGCTTAATTAAGAACTACCCACAGCGATATTTATTATTCCCGTTCAAATGTTTTTTTCCTGCATTCTTAATATTCTCTTGGATGCCTATGGCCAAGGTGACTCTAAAGAAAATTACGTTCTACTGTATATTTAATTTATGACACTGAAAAGATGCTCCCCGGGATGTCACTTCTGTGTTCAAGCGGATAAGCCATTGGCACTCGAATTAGCGTTATAGCAAAAACCGCAAGTTCGAACCCCGTCGTATTCTATCGACGAAAGCTTTGACCCTGGCTCAACATATGCCATTGGGTAATTATACATTAATAATTCATTACAGATATAAAATGGTGAATTCTTAATTGATGATGGTAATGCTTGTTTCTAGCAGGCAAAATATGTTAGTCAATTGAATTCCTCTTCAAAAATCTTTTTTTGAAACTGTGATGGGTTTCTTCAGCGTTTTCCTTTTTGAGTCTTTGGCTAGTGGGCCCTAGATAGATCGCGCCGTTCAAACCGCCCTTAACCCAGACCTAATAGTAGTAACAAAGCTCAGAAAAGCGCTGTTTTAGTTATCACTTATTTTCTGGTAAACGAGATGGTTGAGTTTAAGAGTGAGGGTTTATACTTGGGGTAGTGAGACGCATGCAAATTGTAAATAATAGACTTTTCTCTGGAGTTCTCAAAGGAGATCGTGCGATTCCATAGAAATGCAAAGCGCATACAAATCTTCCTGCGAGTTTTCATACTTTCCGAGACAAAAAATAAGCTTCTGTCAGAGAAAGTGTACCAACCTTTGAGAACAAATCTTTTTGAAGAGAAAGTCATACGTGAGATTATGTTTTCAAGATGAAAACATATTTTATCAACAACAGGAACTTCTCGTCCTTTAAAAAAATACAGATTTTTTCATGTCCCTTTTTTTTTTTTTTGAAGACCTAGGTAAACATCGTAGAGTTAATGTAGTTGATCACTTGGTTAGATGATACTTAGTGAAAAACTAAGGGTCTAGAACACCTAAAAAGACGGTGCTTGATTAAACTGATGTAATACCTTCAACAAAGTAAAAAATTTTGGTAGTTTTTTTTTCTTTGCAATTTTACTGTCTACTTAAGTTTTTTTTTTTTTGATTACCTAGAAAAAAATAAGTTGCAAGAAAATTATAGCATTTAAGATTCTTATTAAACGCACGTTCGCAAGCAGGTACGTATAAGTTCGCGCTTAAACGCACTACATGTGTACTTACAAAATAAAAACCCAAATCTCAAATGTATATAGCTCCTGCAATTTTTACCAGTCTTCTCTGAGGCTCTGGCCACCCCTAGCGGAATGGCAACAGAGTTACAGTTACAGTTCTCTAAAACAGGAGTGACATGTGTACATTGAACTATTGTGTGCACTATCAGATATAAAAATAGAATCAGCAAAATCCAGAAAATGACTTTCCTGAAGATGATCAAGTGATCGAAAACTTTCGTGTATATTAATTAAAAATAAAGTTAAGAAATCGAATGAAAATAAAATTAGATTTAGTTCTATATCCTTTAGTAGAAATAAAATGTAGAAAAATATAATTTTTCAACGTAAATATTAAAAACAAAAATGTTTTCTTTTTTATGAAGGGGCAGCTAAATTAGCATTTACAGATTTTTTCGCTAGGGGGTAGCTTAAAGGGAGAATTAACCCTAGAATATTGCACTCGCTAAAATTGTATATTTCGCCTCGCTAAGTGGCTATGCCAAATGCTGCCAACATAATTGCAGGCAATTGACTGTGAATAACGAAAAATCTATACTCACCCATAGATAAAACCCAAAGAGGGTGCGCTTACAAGAGCTTAGTGCTTCTAAATCTAAATCTTAGCTGCAAAGATATGTATCATTTGAGATTCATATTAAATGCATTCCCACAAGCAGACACGCATAATTTCGCGCTCACACATGCCGCATGTGGACCTAAAATATAAAAAACCCAATCTCAAATGAACATAAGCCCTGCAACTCTTGCCGACCTTCCCTGAAACAGGGGTGACATTGGCAAAGTGAACCATTTTTTACAGTATGGGTGGTCAACCTCATACCAGACTATCAGTCAAGGAAAGCTTACTTGTGATAAATAGTATTACCAACATGGAGTTCTAAAATCCATGATTACCAAAAGGATGAATTTAAACTGGAGTTATCGCCTTTTCCCACGATAACTATTCTGTCCGGATTGCCTATGGTTTATCTACGTATACCAAGATAACCCGACAGACCGCGTGAAAACTCCATACATACCGTAAAAATAAAAAGGTCCCAAAACCGCCACATGCGACTCTTTCTGGGATAATGTAGACAAGAAGGTACACTTTATGTGTAGCTTAGTTGCTTTACTGCAATTTGCATCGCATTTACTCAGCCTTAACAAGAAATGAGTACCAGCTCCCTCGGGAGCAAAGAAACCCCCCATGCAACTGAACTGGTTCGCGTACAGCCGGCCCCTTTACCTTTAAAAATAATAGGTTCACTCAGCACACGCTCGGTGACAACGCGACGAGGAGTTACACTATATGTGAAGTTAGTTGCGTTTTAGCACTAAGTCCTTGTAGATTTGGCACATATCAGAGTAGCAGGAAGTAATAAGGGTGCATTCATGTCCCTATCAGGAGCGTCGCGGCAACAGCGGCGCTTTTATACTACCCTTAGTATAAAACTTCACGTTCAAACTCAACCATAGCGTTTTACCAATTGAAAAGTAGGTAATACAATGTATTGAAAACTAGTATACGGCATTGAAACATGGTAAAAGACACAACTGTCAACACAGACCTGTCAACACACAACAGTCTAAATCCTACGTTTTCTTGCTTTCTCTATCTTGTGTTTCGAGACCCTTATTATTTTGCATGCTATAATGTATCGAATACATATATTTTTTTTTTTTTAAGGAATCCTGTGCGGGAGGCTCCCCAGTTCTTGAGAGTCTTGGGGGTCTATGTCACCCTGGAAGGGTGCCGCAGAGGTGTTGCTTGAGTTCTTGGTTCTGTCGTGAGGCGCTGCAAGGAAGTGGTGATTGATGTTGGTTTTGAATAAAACCGGATTAAATTGGGAAGGGATCACAGATACTGGTAGACCATTTCATAAGCGGGCAGTTTGGCAAAGGAATGAGTCATGAAAACGCCAAGTTCTCATAGTTTTGAGATCGACTGCAAAGGGATGAATGAGAGTCGTACTACGAGTTTCCCTTTCTGAAATGAGAGGGGGAGGGATTAATGAATGGAGCTCATTAGAACAAGCTCCGTGGTAATATCGATAAAAAAGACTGAGCATTCCAACCTTTCTTCTGTGCTGGAGCGGCTGCAGATCGGATGTCAGAGAAGGATCATTGATCAACCTCACTGCCCTCCTTTGCACAGAATCAAGTTGGTCATTCAACTTCTTGGACATACCACACCAGAGATGGCTGCCATATTCGATAATGGGGCGGATTTGGGATTTATACAGAGTCAATAATTGGGCTGAAGTAAAAAACCTACGAGCTCTGTATAATATGCCGAGTCACCGGAAAGCGGAAGTTGTGCGAGACTCAATAGCATCATGGTATTTTAACTCTGATGACAGAGAAACACCAAGAAGATTTAAGTGTTCATGGTTAGAGAGGGAGACATTGTCGAAAGTTGGGAGATAGTTGTTTGGAATCCTCTTTAAGGATATCAGACATGCTTGAGTCTTTTTGATGTTGAACTCTACAAGGTTGTCAGTGCCCCAACGGCTGACAGCCTTGAGATCTGTATTGATCTTTGAAGCTATTGATTCACGAGCAATAGATATCGCTGAACTATTTGGGGGCTTTGTAAAAGAGAAACCGTCATGAATTGTACTGTCATCGGCATAGCAGTGGATAGGAGCACAGGATAGTAAGTCATTGATGTGCATAAGAAAAAGTGTCGGAGACAAGACAGATCCTTGGGGGACACCGGAATTGATTGGTAGCAGAGCTGATTTACTACCATCGATGACTGTTTGGATAGATCTGTCTTTAAGAAAGCTGGAAATCCATTCTATGAGGAGGAGATATATAATATAATCGTGCCTTTTTTCTTTCAAAACTGTCAATTTTACCGACCAAAACGTCCGCGCAGAGATGACGTCTAAGATTCACGCGTCTCTGTTTAGAATGAAGTCACACTAGGAGCATATTTGTTCTCTATCTAAGGTCAATTTTTGTTGACTGATATAACAGCTTTAATATAGTTTCAAGTCCATTTATATTACACATCAATGATAAATGAAGTGTGAAATCGAATATTCTGGTGAAATTCAAATCAAGGCGGTATGTCACGATTCTCCATGATTCGAGAATGATCTTAATAAGCCGTATAAATTAGGACCCGAATCTCCTGGAGGACCAGATATGAATCAACCGTTGTACTTTTCAAACGTAAAAACTCTGTCGGAAATAAATTGTGCAAAAAAAAAAACGAAACTAAGCTACACATATAGTGTAACTTCTTGCCGCGTTATCCCCGAAGGGGTCGCATGTGGCGAGTTGAACCTATTTATTTTTACAGGTAAGGAAGCCGGCCTTACGCCAACCACTTCAGTGAAGTGGGGGGTTTCCCAGCTCCCGAGGTAGCTGGTACTCATTTCTTGTAAAGGCTGAGTAAACCTTTCCGGTATTTTATTTTGGGGTTTGAAATAAATACCGAAAAGGGAAATCATTTCTGACACCCTCGGTGGGATTCGAACCCGAGCTCACGGCATGGAATGCAAGCACTCTACCAACTGAGCTATCGACCGGACCACAGTTTCGATTAAATAGAACCCGCTAACAACTTAGCAGTATTTTACACACACTAAAAGGCGCTGTTGTATGTTCAGTACATTTTTGTTATTAACGCTACGGTTGAGTTTACACGCGACGTTCATGCTTAGGGCGCAGTATCTACCCTGTAATGGAAGGAATGCCGGCTAATTGCGCATAAAAAAAGCATTCTGCAGAAGGGGATGCAATTCGGCGACTTCATTCACTTTAATGAAAAGATTCAATGCTTGGTTTATGCAAATCGTCAGCTCTTTCATTTTGGGTAATAACACACAGGGTTCAATGGATTTATCCATAACTGCAAATGATTGTATTTGGGAGAAAAAATGTGATGTCTTTCGGCAGGGTTGATATTTTATGCTACTTAATAACATTGATATTGATGTCGTATTTATTATTTGTATTACTTATAAGAGGCTGACCTCCCATACCGTAAAAATGGTTCACTTTGTCAAAGTCACCCCGTTTCAGGGAAGGTCGGCAAGAGTTGCAGGGCATATTTTTATTTGAGATTGGGTTGTTATATTGTAGGTCCACATACTACTTTCTCATTTCTCTATGGTTTTGTCTCGTCAAGTTTTGTCCTACTGAAAATGACGTCAGTAAGTCGAAAGTACTTGAGGTTAAATAAGTACTCAATTTATGAAAATAAACTCTGTGTTCGTAAATATATATGCGAGTACTTTCTCGTTAAATGTTTGTTCTTCGTATTGTAATCCTATTGAAGGTTGGTATAATTAAGAGTCGTCCCACTATAAGCGTTAGCCAATTAATTTGTTCAACAAGTAAGGAAACAACGACTAGTTTAAGGTACATGGATACAATTGATATTTGCAATTATATTAAAGCATAAAATACCTAACTCCTACATGTAAAAATACTTCCATCCCACTCAATGTGACATCATTGAAGGCAATGTCAATGTTCAACAGTGTTTTGTAAAATAGGCGTTATAAACAATAGCTTGAAGGATCGTTTTTGTAAGTTATTAAAACTTTCCGAAAAATTATATAGAGTAGGTACATTCATTTTTTTTTCTAATAAATATCTAATATAATCGTGAAGAAGAATGCAATTCACTTACCCGTTTTACTAGAACAGAAACGGTTATTAATTTAATTAATTTATCATAAACATGCCGCATGTGGACTTACAATATAAAAACCCAAATCTCAAATGCACATACACCCTGCAACTCTTGCTGACCTTCCCTGGAATAGGGGTGACATTGGCAAAGTGAACCATTTTCTACAACATAGGTGGTCAGCCTTATATATATGCGGGCCCAATGGAGTGGAACAGACTACCACCTAATGTGAGGAAGGCAGAAACTGTTGGTGTCTTTAAAGGAGCACTAAAGACGCATCTTCACAAAAAATCTTATCCGTGATTTGAGAGGGCCCTTGAGGTGTGACACACACAAAAACGGCGCTCTTTTATTATGTGTACCTTATAAATAAATTATCCTTGTATTTATATATATATAAGTCAAGGAACATATCGAGGGTGATCTGGCAATAAGTCCTATCTCGAAAATGACAACTTTACAGGAGAGACTAAAATGTGTTTAATAAATAATTTCTCAGTCACATGATTATAAAAAAAAATACGTAAATGTTTATTTTCACAATTTTTATTGTTTATTTTGACAAAATATGAAAATTGTTACTAGTTTTGATATAATTTTTTGATGAATTCACACATAAAAAACACCAAAAAATTAGATGGGACTTATTGCCAGGTCACCCTCGCTAAACAACAAATTACATTTTTTAAATAATTAATTCATCATGTTTAATACAAATTATTTTTTTCATTTATAGCACAAGATGGATAAACCGAATGAGATCTGTTGAACTAGGGTCAAAATTACGTAAAATTCATTTACAACGTAATAAAATGTTTTTTACAGAATCCGCAATTCTAACGTCATTTATTTATCTTTGCTATCAAAAATTCAAAACATTTTATCGTACATCGTATGATCCCAATAAAGATAAAATTTGATAAGAGCAATTCTCATTGAACGTGTTCAAAAGTGTTTCACGAGGGTACTCTCTTACAGAGCAGGTTTAGGAAGGGGAAAAGCTTACCCTGAGCGACTTCATCACTTTAAGATGGATACGTTGTATGATAGGCGCAATATTGCTGAACTTGTATATCTTTGTAAGCTCATACGTGGAGATTTGCACACAACAGATATTGAAAGTTTGCATTTTCATGGAAATGTACGATTAAGAAATAGCGAAACGTTTAGAATCAGGAAATACAATTCCAACGTTGGTCATTTTCGACCTATTGATCGAATGATGAGGTCCTACAATGCTTTAGAGAGAGTTCTTCCCGATATTGATATATTTTCCAGTTCAATTGAATCACTTAAAACTGCGATAAGGGGTAATTTTTGTCGAGATTGATAATTTTAAATTTATATTATATCCTGTTAATGAATCACACCTAAGCTAATCTTTAAACAACCCTAAATCATGGTTTGAATATTCTATTCTATTCTATTTTTGTTTATATTTGTAAACAATTTTCATGTATGTTTTTATTTCTGTTTGCATGGCTGACATCGTGTTCAGTATTCTTATTTTTATTTATTAAATGCCTGAAATTTCAACGTAAGCATTTTATAGACATTGCCGGTGACGTTTTATGAATCTGATGCATTGTGCGTGTGTGCGTTGGTTATCGCTGTACAGCATTGTATGCTGTATATTATGTGCGTTGAAGCTCAGCGCCCCGGCAGCGTGTTCCCATTCCACGACCTAAAAGGAATCTTTACTCAGACAAGCACACGGAAAAAATTAATTCATCAAGTAGTTTCAGTTTTTCCATATTTACTCAAAAACTATTGACATTATAAAAAAACGGTTTCGATACTACACTAGACAATGTATAGTTCTATAAATAGAATGAAAAAAAATATTTCCAAAACATAGCACACACGAGAAAGTAGCTACAGAAGTGAAAAAAACGTATTTTTTTAAATATTTTTTTGTGGTCGCAATTTTTAAGTTATATATTTTGTTTAAACTTTATAATTAAGATAAAAAATTAATAAACATGCTTGATTTTTTTCATTACTGTCACTTTTTTGCTAAGACCATAAAGTGTAAGAAACAATAACGGCAGATTTAGGGTATGATACTTCCGTGTGCTGTCTGAGTAAAGATTCCTTTTAGGTCGTGGAATGGGAACACGCGCCCCGGCATAGTGTATTTACCTATTCCAACTCATAATACCTACTCCCGCTAATTAATTATTGTTAAAATAAGATTATGCGATAGGCACCTATTATTGGAGCATTGGAGATACTTATGTATTTGTATTATTGTGTTTTTCTTGTGTATGTGCTACTCCTTTGTTCTGTTGGTGTCTTTAAGAATAAATAAATAAATAAATAAATAAAAATTCAACAATAATACAACAAAAATGTATGCAGAACATTTCATGCCTTTCGTGCAATTTCTAGAAGTGTTGTCGCCGAGCACCATGGAGAATCGCTACATGCCATCTTGCTAAATTTTACCAGAACATACGATTCAACACAAATACAAATTTTGTAAATACAGTGGAGCCGCTGAGAGAATGAATTTCTAACAGTACCGTTAGTACGAGTTGCAAAACTTGAGTAATGTAAAGTTTACGGCAATTATTAAAGAGTGAATTCCCCCAAAATCTGCCGTATTTGTTTTTTTGAACTTGATTTTCTTCATCACTGTAACTCTTTTGCTAAGACCACAAAGTGCAAGAAACAAAAATGGCAGATTTTGGGAGAAATCACGCTTTAATATTTTCCGTAAACTTTACTTTTCTCAAGTTTTGCAACTCGTACTAAGGGTACTGGTCGTAATAATATGAACGATGTAACTTGAAGAATTTACAATAAATTTAAACCGAATAAAAAATGACGTTCTAACGCATAATTATCTTTAAAAATAAATCATCATGTCAAATGGAAATATTTGTTATAATTTTGGGTCAAATGGAAAGTTAAATAAATTAGAAAACAACATATTTTTTTGACTGTCAGAAATTCATTCTCTCAGCGGCTCCACTGTAAGCGTCTATTTATTTCAAGAGACTTATTATTACACTAATTATTAAACCAACACAGACACAGCTACCCAAATACACAATATCCTGAATATTCCTAACAATACAATCAGACTAAGCTTTTTTTAAATTTAGTAGTAGCTTATCGCTGAGGAATATTTATAATATCGTCCGCATGCGAAATGAGACGTCTTTCCAATAAATCACAGATTTGCGGCAATAAAACCTAAGCCTTACATATCCGATACGGCCTAATTTAGTTACTCCTGTATTGCTTTCTATATATTGAGGACGAAATTGATATTCCGACTTGAACTCTGCCCATAAAACGTACATTTTTATTAGCGTGGAGCATAGAAAAACAATTTCACTACAATTTTAGCGGAAGGACGGTTTTTTGTATTCCTGTATCGAAAATACTAAAATGCCCACGACTTTTTCACTAAAAAAACTTAAAAATAATAATAATAGGATGATTTATTTGGTGAGCGCTGTTTTTGTGTGTATCACACCTCAAGAGCCCTCTTCCCTAAATTCTATCAATAGATAACTCAAAACAAAATAAACGCAGGGAAAGTGATTATTTTTTCAATTCGTGAAGAGGAATGCTATCCACCAAATAAATTGTTTTTTTTAATTTCATATTCAATTAATAATCATTGAATCGATCAAGATCGTGTAGGAGCCCGTTCCCACTTGTCGGGTGTCGGACCGTATATTAATCGGAGGTTCCAGTGGCAGAACATTATGTATGGAGCTATTCACACTTGTCGGAAACCGATTTTTTCCAAAAATCTTCTGCCACTGGAACCTCCGATTAATATACGGATCCGACACCCGACAAGTGGGAACGGGCTCTAACAGATCATTTTGTCGTGAGGAATACAATTCACAAAATTATTTTTGTCTGTTAAGAAACATTTATTTCATAATCAATTATGAATTGACTCGTTTAGGATCTTGTATAGTATCGTGTAACGCAACGCAACGCAACTAAGCTACACATATAGTGTAACTTCTTGCCGCGTTATCCCCGAAGGGGTTGCATGTGGCGAGTTGAACCTATTTATTTTTACAGGTAAGGGGGCCGGCCTTACGCCAACCACTTCAGTTGAAGTGGGGGTTTTCCCAGCTCCCGAGGGGGCTGGTACTCATTTCTTGTGAAGGCTGAGTAAACCTTGCCGGTAATTTTATTATGGGGTTTGAAATAAACACCGAAATAGGAAATCATTTCTGACACCCTCTTCGGTGGGATTCGAACCCGAGCTCACGGGGTAGAATGCGAGCACTCTACCAACTGAGCTATCGACCGGACTACACAAGAAATGCGATTCACCAACCTTTTTTGCCAAACCAGAAAAAGGTATTCTCACTTTAAATTTTAAGACCATTTATGTCTGGAGTGCATTCATCGATATTATGAAAAAACATGTACAAATCTGAAAAAAAAATGCAAGCAAATATTTTTTACAAAATCAGTTTTTCCCAACACTGTTTTTCCAATACCTAGGCAGCAACATGCATCTCTGGTAGCAGTTTTAATAAAACCCATATTTCCCGTAAGAGAGAGGTGTAGGGAAACTCTCCCCTCTTTTTCCTGCGAGGCAATACTGAAATTTCCGAACCCTAAGGCGCCATCTGTCGTACAGAACGTGATGTACCGTGCGGGGTATTTTCCCTGGCTGCGAGACTTCAGGAAATGCATAATAAACCTGAAAGGCTGCCATTTTGTTTAAATCTGTAATCTAAGTCGCAGTGAAACACTATTTCGAAACCTTAGTAAAAAGTAAAACTGTACTTTTCTCGTATACCTACGTACCCTTGATTGCCTGTACCCATAGTACGAGTAGCAAAACTTAAGTAAAGTAAAGTTTACGGAAAGTATTAAAGAGAGATTTTCCCCAAAATCTGCCGTTTTTGTTTTTTACACTTTATGGTCTTAGCAAAAGAGTTACAGTGATGAAGAAAATCAAGTTCAAACAAACAAATACGGCAGATTTTGGGGAAAACCACTCTTTAACACTTTCCGTAAACTTTACTTTACTCAAGTTTTGCAACTCGTACTCAGGGTACTGGTACCTACGAATTTGTTATACTTACTTTTCTACTAAGCTATTGGTGCTTAGATTTAGTATTTCAATAAATTAAATAAAATAATAAATAAAATCTGTAATTAATAAATAAGACATATTAGGCTAGCATGGGTTTCTCAGATAAATGCACCATTTTCCCTATTTTCTACTAGAGAAAACAATAAAAAATACTTGACAATCATGTAGTTTAGAAGTTTTTCATTGGCACTGCCTTATAATTAGTTCACTTATTCATCGGAGTCGAATCCGATATCTTCAAGAAACATATTATATCTTCTACACCAAAGAGACACCTTTTCTGATGACCTCGGTTACGACTCCGACAAAACGTTCAGAAACCTATTCTTTTCCACAAAATTCTCCTTCAAAAAATCTGTGTTTCAATTCATATTACCCAATTGATCATTATTCAACAGTTTCATTAGCATCGCATCACATCATCATGACGTTGAAGAAGCCCACCGCAGGTACGAGCGAAACGTTTGGAAGCCCCAGCTTCAGTTGGTGACGGCAACAGATGCCGGATACAAATCTCTGTGTTAACCTTGACCGGTCTAGAAATTCAATGTCAATACAAGTAGGTACTACTTATAAATGCATTTCCTTAACTATAAAAAAAATGTTAAAAATTTATTTATTAATTGATTCACAATCATTAAAAATGCAAAGTATTCATGTACAAAAAATAAACCGCCAAGAATCTCTTATCATCCATTAAAAAATGAAACACAAGTTTCTCTATTCTTAGATAAATAAATGAAATTTAATCTACAATTATTTTACATCTCTTATCAGATATACCGTTACTAATTTTAATCAGAAGTGACTAAGTAAGAGATTTAATCGTTCTGTGAATAAAGATTTTAATTACGTATTATATTTTCAGAGTTATTCAGATAATAAAAGATCCATGGATTATTTATTTTTTTACAAGAAAAATTCACTTCGGGCGTTGAATGAGCCATGGATTTGCTGTGTGTGAATAGCTTTGTTGTTGTTCACTAAGAAAAATAAGTAACTATTTTTAGATAGATCTGTATCCTACACTTAATTTTTTTGTAATTATGAATTTATCTCACAACTACTGAAGTGTTCTTTTTTAATTGATAAACATTGCTTATAAATAAATTTATAGATATCATCGATGCATTTATTTTGCATTTAAATTTAACAGGAGAATGTGATGAGATGGTTTGGGCATGTGGAAATAATGAATGATGATAGGACTGACAAAGTATGTACATACAAAGAAAGTGTGAAAGGAAAAAGAGGGAAGGGACGACCGAGAAAAGTATTGAGTGATCAGATTAAGGAGATTGTGAAAGAATGGGATATACAAAGTGAGCGTAAAAGAAGAAAATGCATGAAAAAGGTGATGGATATGAATGAATTGAAAGAGGTATGTAAGGATAGGAAAAAATGGAGGCAGCTTTGCAGAGGCTCTGGCCACCCCTAGCGGAATGGCGACAGAGTTACAGTTACAGCACAACGTTTTTTCGCATTTATAATATAATCTAAGTTGCACAAATATAACATATATTATTTAAGATTCATAATACAATATTTAAGTACACTGATTTCCATTTAATCCGAAAAAAACTTAGAAACCAAGATCACAAGCATTTTCTTTTTAAATCTGGTAGATATGTGCTTGTGCCGCGTAGTTTTCAGTAATCATCGCAAAATTGTATACGGACAAAATAGCAACAGTTATGATGTTTTAGATTTTTAAGTCCTTCAGCCAGCTTGTTTGTCACTAACGAGTAATATCTTGATAAAGTAAGGTTATCTGTAGCGCTGTTCTGTTAACTTCCTTACACTTTGGATATCAATCCAAGTCGGAGCTTGCTAGCACTTGCGTAGGAGCTCCGTAGATAAAAATCACAGTACACCTTATTTTTGGACGCGAATCGCTATCTCGTCGCCTTATGGTCGTAAGGAATTTAACAGAATAGCACTTCTGATATAAGCAAGAGAATATTTAATAGAACTAAGTAATGATAATAAAAATAATTGGCCTATTTTATATAGCACCGTTTAGTGGCACTACCTTATCCACCATTGTTTTCAAAGATGACCTTTACATGGGTTTATCAAGTCACATTTTATACAACCTCAGCTAAGAAAAACATAAATGTACGAGCTATACGTACTATTTTCAAAATAGATGTCCAGTTTTTACCATTTTTGTTTGGCTTTTTTTATCTCCTATGTTCTCCTTTAAAGTGCCAATAATTATACAACCACCGTAGGTACTTTACAAAATCCCTCAACCTATAATGGATTTGAGTCGAGACAAAAGCAAAGACGGTAAGAGGGAGGTAAGAAGGTAAAGTCGGGGGTAATTTGTCGCATTTTTTTCTTCTTCTGCAGTTTGCATTGCATTAGGGGCGTCACTTTTCAAACGTGACTAATTGGCCGGAGGGCAGGAAGGGGTGGGGGGGGGTGAGGTCACAAGGAGGAGCTATGGGGGGAGGTCACAAAGGGGAGGTAATTACCCCCGAGATGGCAAATGACAGGGGCGCCAAGAAAGCAATTAAAGAAATGCCCGGGCAAAACAAACTGAGGGGAAGATTTGATAATGAGACCTTAAAAAGTTTTACCTTCAAAGGTATAGCTACTTACTTGGGTACACAACAAAGTGTATACATTGTACGATGCTCTAAAAAAAATCAATAAATTAAAAAAAAAAAAAACTTTTTTCAAATATTAATTAAGTGAAGGGAATCGATTGTTTTGTGCACAATTCATGAGCTAGCTAATATTTACAATAAATTAAAAACGCAATTGAACAGCGAAACAAGATATAATTTTTTTCTTTGCTTCCAAAACGGTTAAATTCTAAGCTAAATTTATGCCACGTGTTTTTTTTTTAAATTTAGTTTGTCTTCTTCGATTTAACTTCTTTTAAAATTTATTTGTCTTCTTTGACTTGTTTACATTATTTTAGTTTACCTTTATATCGGTTTTATTTTTTTAATAAATCATCGTTAATCATTTTTTATCATTGGCGCACTTTCATCTTTGTAAAAACAAAATTTCGTTTCAACTTTAATTAAAATTTTATTACAAATTTGGATATGACACAAACTGTTCCTGTATTCTTGACGTTTCGTTGGTGTCGCAACTTCATAAGTCCCCAGGAGGCACCTTTGTTGCGTGTAGATCATGGATAAACATGCACAGAATGCACACGGTGTAACAAGGGTGTCTCCTGAGGACGATATTTACGACACCAACGAAACGTCGAGATTGAGAGTAAGTTCTTCGATTATCCGAATCAGTAAATTAATTTAAATTTGTATTTATCAACTCGTCAAATGCACGTAATTTTAGTTTATACTTTAAGACAAAACAATTACTCACAGGTCACATTGATAGACATATCAATATATTATTTAAATTGACTTTAAAAAATAATAATTAAATTTATTTATTTTTCTTTATAAAGCCGCCACATTTCGCAAATATTGATAAAAGTGTTTTCCATGTATACACACCTCAAATAAGTATAAAACGTTTATACTCAAGCAGAGCGTTTTACCAAAAATGTATTAAAACTAAAACGCCAACTAGACGAGCTATTTGAGTTTCCATACATTTTTTTTAACAACAGCGTGGCTAGTAAATTTTATACTTGCGCTAATTTAAAGTTACAATGTCGTAAAACAATAATTACAGAATTTGAAGTAATACTTTTTTAAACCGTACAAATATTTTTTTAAAAGTACTAAAAATGTAAAATGCATTTTTTTTAAGTGTCCATACGTTGCAATTATGCAGAGTATATAAAAATACCAATAATTTATTGGTATGAGACTGTCCACGCTAAACAGTAAAAAATTATTTGTTGGTAGACATGCAGCATGTGTAAGCGTGAAAATGTGTCACGTGTTTGCTTGTAAAAGTAAATGACGTGTGAACCTTTTATGCACCAATAATGTTTGCAACTTAGATTAAACTATATATATGTATCTACAAAATATACATTATATAGGTTTAAATTTCATAAAGTGTCTTTTTTATTTCACCTGGATTCAACTGAAAAAATAACGTTAAAATGAACGTTCAAATGAACGTTAAATATTACGTTAAATCGTACGTTATGGCATTCCTATATATTAATACACAACTTATTGGTCTATTTTTTGTAGGCCTAATTTTGTAGAAGTTTTATGGTTAACATTGCTTGATGTATATTTAATGACCATATTTTCTGCATAACATTTTTGTTTATATCAGTTTGATAAAGTCATTTTTATTGAAAAAAAATTTCGGATACTTTCCGGTACATGCATTTTATGGGAACCCAGCACGCTACTCGAACGTTGCTTGTAAAAAAATAAATAAAAAATTACAGCAAAAAAATAATATATATTTATAGTATTTACCTTAAAATTGGTGAGAACTTTTTTAGGTGAATTTTATTTTAGTAATAGATGAGAGTTTGTGTAGATACTCGTATGTATCCGGGTGTTTACTATCTGAATTTATTTCAATTTTCTAAAACAATAAAAACGTGTTTTGTGTATTTTTGAATAAACAAAAATATCAATAAAAGTGTCATTATGATGATAATGCTGAAAGGTCGAAACAGATAATAAAAGAAAAACAAAGATATTTTTTTATCAAAATTGAATGAGTAATTTCACACTTTGATCTGCCTTTAGCTTAGTAACTAAAAAATGTCTATGATTAAACGACATATAGTTACTCACTACTGGTTAATTCTTCTGTCTCGCAATCTGAAAGCAGCGGGTTCTATTCCCGGTGGACCCCAAGTCAAACATTCCCTTTACTATGCTGAAAAATTCATACCTGTACCAATGACAGGTCAAAAAATATCAATCTAGTAGTACAGAAAATGGGTCTTAATTGAGTATTGGCGCTTTTTACAGGTCGCTTTACCAAGCTTGCAAAGAGCTCTTGAGGTGAGATTCACACAGAAACAGCGCTTACCAAATAAATCATTTTACTGAATACTATTTGGTTGCCTACTGAATTTACTAATTTGTGGAATATGGACTTCGGATAATGACTATATTTTTCCTATTTCATTAGCATGATACACGTATTTTTGTTTTTTTCCAGGAAAAATTGCATCATTTGAACGTGATACGTCGTATGAAATGAGTTTTTAGTCCAATCACGCTAAAATATCGAACGATAGTCATTGACAAATCATCGTGAAAATTTACGTTAACATAAGCGTAAAATCGCACACCAATTAGCAATTCAAACACCGATTCCCAAACTTTTACATTATATAAAAAAAATACATATTTAAAAAAATAACTGTAAGAATATTTAGCTCGAAAAAGATTTACTTATCAGAGGAAAAACATTTAATGACGATTTATTAAGTAAAATAAATATTTGTACAACAAAATAAAAACCTCGAACTGAAATGGTTCAATGAATATATTTTTTACAATGGCGGCTGGATACAGCAACAGTTAAAAATATACGAAAATCAAAAAAAGATTTATTTTTTCGGTATTTAAGTAATTTAAAAATAAATATATTATGTAGGAACCTTCTTGAGTCAAACATATAAGGAATGTTATTTCATTTTAAGATTTTTATAAATCAATGTTTTTAAATAAAATAAACTCATGACTTCTTATCCATTCACGTACTATATTCACGTACCGCACTTTATTAACTCTGTGTGTAGGTACCTCATTTTAATCAAAAATACTTAAAAAGTATAAAATATTCACGATAACCTTCAAAAATACAAATTAAATCACCTTTATTGTCAGTGTTATAAGGGCTATAATTCCTTATTTGTATCCCAATGCTTTCGGCTTCAAGTTATTATATTTTTAATATGCAAAAATATTCCTCAAAACACCCCTAAAATCTATCCCTTAATCCCTAAAAAAAACCCCTGTTTCAGGGAAGGACGGCAAGAGTTGCAAGGCTTATGTTCATTTGAGATTGGGTTTTTATATTGTAGGTCCACATGCGGCATGTGTTAGCGCGAAATTATACATATGTCTGCTTGTGGGAATGCATTTAATATAAATCTTAAATGATATATATCTTTGCAGCTTAGATTAGATTAGATTAGATTCCTAACCTCAACTATCAAGTACCAACTTAATTTAAAATTAGTTTATGTAGGACGCAGGTAATTAAAAATAGATGCCGATGTGGGTAGGTATTTTGTTGTTGTTTTTTTCTTTATTTATACAGCAGATACATTTCTTTTTACGTTGTGTAAATGTTAACTTAAATAATAGTGAATTAAGATAATAAAACTCACCTAATACCTGTGATATAATCTCACTTAAATCCAGGTAAAAAAGTCATTCAAAGTCCAAAGGTATAAAATCTCCAAACGCCAAAACACACGTCAATTGGCGGCAAAAAATCCCACGTACTTCACACATCAACACACAAAAACACCAATTTCATACAGAAATTCCTTTAATTCACATACTTTTCTACAGTTTTTAAGTTAGTTATGTTTTAAAAAACAGTTTTTGTACCGTTTCATTTACGTAAATTTTGCGTTGGTTTTTTAAGAGCTGATGCGACACACACTCCCAGGCCGAACGACAAATTTCGACTAAAGTTATGTAAAAGTGAAATAACTGCCGACAGCGTGGTGTAGCGCTATGTCAGACTGTGAGAAATGCTCTGAGCATACGCTCACTAAAACGGACAAAAGTATACTCCATAAAATGTTTTTGCTTAAATAGTCACTATGTGTACACAGCTTTTAAGATTATTTTCAATTCACCTACAGAGTCAAGATTCTTGGCGGTTAGTTTGAAATTTAAGATGATTATCATTTTTACACCGTTATTCTTGCAAATTTTAAACTATTGAAAAAGTACAGTTTTTTCACATGCAATGTGTTATCAAGTCAATATGCTATATCTATATTCTAAAACCTGTCCTTTTTGTATTTAAACTTTATGGTCTTAGTAAAAGAGCGACAGTTATGAAAAAATCCGGGTGCTAATTGATAAATTATCTTATTTATAAATGTTCAAAAAAATATGTAACAAAAATCTTTTAAAAAAACACATACTTTTTTAGGTTTTATTTAGAAAATATTTTTACAGAATTATTTATTAAGTTTCCCCAGAAGCCTACTTTTATAATCATGTGAAAGTTATTGAGAAGATATTAAAAAACTGAGACTTCTCAATTATTACATTTCTTGAAAAAAGTTTTTTGTATTTTCTCAAAAACTTTTACGAGCTGACACTCATTTCTCGTGAAGGCTGAGTAAGTCTTACCGGTATTATGTAGAATTGTTATTTTAACAATACATACATGACACAAGTATAGAATCGGAGACGGAAATCAAGGATTTTTTTCGAAATAATTTTCGAAAAAAATCCTTTTAACTAATGTTAAACGTTAAAATTTAATAATGAGGAAACAAGTCTGTGTGTTTCATACTTATTTTTTTTTTATTCGTAAAAAATCCTAGATTACCGCTTTTGATTTTATACGATTCATATGATGGTAGTAACCATCATATGAATCGTATAAAATTTATTTCACAAGATTATTTTTCACAATAAAGGTTACAATATACTGTTCACTCTTAATCTCTGCTTACAGGTCTTCGCGTTACAATGGTCAGAGCGACTCTATCTGTCCCACAGAATCTTTGCTCGGATTAATATGTGCGGCAGAGACAATTCTTGCATGTTCAAAAACATGGTAGATACTTTCATAATGGATTGTTCCACACTATACCAGAGACTAGGGAATGCCATCTCGGTATACCGAGATCTCGCATCAATCTTGAAAGACCAATCTCGCATCGAAAACAGTGCGAGATCTCGCAAGATCTGCGAGATCAAGCGACAGCGCGCCACGTGTGCTATCAGCGCGCGAGTGACGCGGGTGGACGCAATGCTGTTGGTGTTGCCTCTCTTGCTCCTACACCTACCCAATCTACTTTTGTGTTAAAACAACTCGACAAAGATGACAACGTGCCACTCTCTGCAGTCTCTGCTAGAAACTTGCAGCGTTAAACACAGCGGCGGGTATTTAAGCAATCACTTCAGGAAGAGTTGGAAAATACCCTGAAATCTTGTAAACGCTCTACTCCGGTTCCAACGCACACTTCAATGTCGACCCTAAAATCCAACATCAAAAAAGAAATGCACCTCTTTGAATATGGCGGATCAAGAGGAAGATATTAACAGTATGCCTATGATAGTCTGGTGACAATTTAGTGCCGACGAGCGTGGAATCTGAGAGGGCATTTTTTCAGCAGGCTACGTATTGTCTCACGTAAAAGGCAGATTATCTGATGCCACGATTGACATTCTATGCTTCTTAAGGAATTTGTTTAAAAAATCCATGCCATGAGTTAACTGACATATTCAATGATAGTCTATGATTCTGATTAGCTTGCATTTCTGATTCTAATAAAAAAAAATCACAATAAAAGTTTTTTTTAATATACTTTCCTTGTCAACCTAAAGCAAAATGACACTTTTTAGCAAAAAAATGTAACCATGTGGCCACTAAATGCGAGATCTTGCAAATACCGAGATTTCGCGAGATCGGATTTACATAATCTCGCAAATACCGAGATTGCGATTTTGCTGCAAGATTGCATTCCCTACCAGAGACGTCACACACACCAACCAGCGTGCCTAGGCTCACGTACAAACGAATCCCATACGTTAGTAACACTATGGTAGATGTTTCATTCAAGGAAGAAGAAATCTCCGGAGGTATGATACAGGCACTAAATATTTTCCTCACATGTGATGTTAACATCATGCTAGGTAATAAGTATGTCTTCCACAAAGCAAAAAACTACCACAGTTTTCCTGTGTTAAACTTGCAACTTTTTGTATGGTTGAAGATACTAAATACAAAAATGTCGCGGGTCGGTTGTGGAATTACACAAATCATAAGGTGCCTAGGCAATTCATGAAATGACTATGTGAATACAATCACACATTTTTCAATGTGTATGATTTCTTTTTAGAATTCAGGCTTATCAAATATCAATTTTTGTTGTTGTTGTGATTTAGTTGATTGGCTTTCTGCTTCTACAATCAGGAAGCCAACATTTTTTTTCTTTTTATGCACTTAATAATGATATTTCTTACGTAAGTACTTATAATTGTTTTACTTTAAGGGCCTGTTGCACCAACCACCAATCAATATTTGATTGAAACATCAAATTTGATTGCTTAGTTCTGGTAAGGACATCGGTTAAATATTTCTCGAAAGTTGGTAAAAAAGTGATGGAATTTGAACAGGAAATATGATTCACATCAGCTGACTTCCCACTTCCGAGAAATATTTAACCAAAGTCCTTACCAGAATTATCCAGAATTATCCTAAGTGTTTAGACATTTCATAAACGTTTGGGCATTTCATAAAGCATCCAGATATTCCAAGAAGTGTCTGGTTAATTAATGAAGTATCCATATATTCCATGAGGTGGATAGATATTCCATGAAGCACCAAAACGCCTTGCCACATCATGGTTTATCTAGTTGCCTGGTTGTACGACAGGCTCGCTACATTTCCACGTTTCTGTGTGATCCGCATTCACTAGGAGTAAGTAGGCGGGCAGTTGTCTCCCGCGGATGCTGGGGTGTGTAGACAGGGAATTGTTGCAACGTTTTGTTGCCGGGCTCTGAATGCGCGCTCAGGTTTTGTCCTTGCATCGCCTCAGGCGTCCAATCGCGCTCAGACAGATCTGATGAAAGCTGTGCTCTTCACAAAGCTAGCCTTGTGTTTATAAGGCGCAATTCAGAACCGCTATAAATGCAAAACTTTTATCTTGACGTCGTATCACTCTGGCAAAAAATTTACACACTTCACGAGAAAGCCTTCCGTCACTTGAAAAAAATTGCTAAAATTGTCGTCTAACGGGGCTATTCTTAGAAATTTTAGTCATCAGTTGAGCCCACGTTTTGACAAACTAATGATGCCTGGGCTGGAAGTCTCATCCCCCCGGTCATTCTTACCTACCGAATCTTGGTAATATTTGTATGAAGCAGCTGTTTACTTGCGGCCATCTTGGATTGACAGGTCCTCATACAAATGCATCATTAGTTTGTCAAAGTGTGGGCTCAACGGACGACTAAAATGTCTAAGAATAGCACCGTTGGTGTTTTGGGTTGTTATGTTCTGTCTGACACATAATATGAAGACGTATATAACAATGAGTATGGAAAATTCATGCAACTTTACCAAGGTACACTTTGCAAGGTAAGGTACAAGGACCGGCTACCAAAGGTCCATCCAGCCTTCAGAGCTATTCTGATAAAATTCCTTACATTTTGGATATCAATTCAAGTCGGAGCTTGCTAGCGCTTGCGAGAGAGCTCAATAGATAAAAAAATCATAGTATTCCTTATTTTTGGACATGAATCGATCTAGTCACCTACAGGTCGTAAGAAATTTTGCAGAATTGAGCTTCTGGTCGACTTCAGCCTTGTGGTGATGAGAGTGCTAGGCGCCATTCTAATTATGTGATCAGCCCACTGCAGCCTGCAGTGGGCCCTATTTTGATGGAGCTGATCGAATCGGCCTCTTTGTAGAAGTCATAGAGTTCCTTGTCGTACCAACGACCCCATCTATTGTTATCTTCTCACCAGACCGTATATATATTTCTGAGAATCTTTCTCTCAATAATTAACGTCAAAGACAATGCAATAGTACTGAATTTTTTTTGTCGAATGAATTTGAATTTTTCAGGATTGTAGAATAAGATTTTTAACACACTACAGAAAACGCAATAATGGAAAAGAAAATATTATACGCAGGCAGTGGCGTAGCTAGGGAAAGAGCGGATGTTACATGAAGGGGGGGGGGGGGGGGGCACAATTCTGCTGTATTTTTTTTTTAATATGCTATTTTAATTTTATTTAATATTTTTTTTAATATTGAAGCTTTTCAAAATAAATATAAGAAAATACTAACTTACATCCAGTATTATTTAATTCTTAATATTGCTGATGCCGTAATGAAAATTCACATTATTCTAGGAATATTTTTTTGCCCCACAGACATAGAGACATTTTCGGACTTTTAGAAAACATGCTGTTATTTTATCACGTGACATTTTACCAAAGCATTTTAATCGTATTCAAAAAGCCAAATAAAATGTCCATCCAGCTTTTATATATAAAATGTCAAAGTCCTTTTAGAAAACACCTGGTAAAGTAAAAAGTAAAAAACTTTGCGAAATCTACTAGGTAAGTAGGTAGGTACAAATAAAAAGTGCAAAAATTAAAGTCTGATTTATTTGTACAAGTTTTACGCGCCAATGCTACACTAAAAAAAGTAAGGATCTACAAATACAATGTTAAGTTGACTCCTTGCTTGACAATGGACTTTTCAAACAGATTTGAAAATATGTTTTTTTCTCCAGGTAAACGTCACACGTCTATGACGTATTGATCTTTAGCAACCTGTAACTGTAGCTGTAGCTGTTACTCTGTCGCCATTCCGCTAGGGGTGGCCAGAGCCTCTGCAGAGCTGCCTCCATTTCTTCCTATCCTTACATACCTCTTTCAATTTATTCATATCCATCACCTTTTTTCATGCACATTCTTCTTTTGCGCTCGCTTTGTGCATCCCATTCTTTCACAATTTCCTCAATCTGATCACTCCATACTTTTCTCGGTCGTCCCTTACCTCTTTTTTCTTTCACACTACCTCAGTAGGTAGACATACTTTGTCAGTCTATCATCATTCATTCTTTCCACATGCCCAAACCATCTCATCACATTCTTTTGTACCTTAACTTTCACATCCTATTTCAAATTACATTCTTTCTTTACCCATTCATTCCTAACTCTATCCCTCAGAGTTTTTCCTGTCATGCTTCTCCATTGCTTCATTTCCACCGTACATACTTTACTCATCACTCCTTTTCCTTATTAGCCCGGCAACGTCAAAGTCTACACTACGCCACTGTAGCCCATAGGTAGGTAGGTAACTACTTATAATTTTTTCTCGGTATCTATACCTTTATTCTCAGTGTAGGAGAGAAAGACAATATCTTTCAAAGAACATTGCATCCGCCCATCGCTTTATTTCGTTGATCTTATGCAAATATTGCTCAAAAAAGAAATTAAGAAAATACTTGGGTAAAAATGAATATCATAGTTGTTGGAAATTTCTTAGAATACAATTTAATTCCCGATTACGAAGATAATAATTATGTTATATTGTGGTCGTTAATTAAGTACTTACCTACATACAACCTAATCTAATCTAAGTTGCAAAGATATGTTACATTGGAGATTCACATTACATGCATTCCCACAACCAGACACGTATAAGTTCGCGCTTGCACGTGCCTCATGTGAGCCTACATCATAAAAACCAATCTCAAATGGACATACACCCTGCAACTCTTGCCGTCCTTCCCTGTAACAGGGGTGACATTGGCAAAGTGAACCCTTTTTACAGCATGGGTGGTCAGCCGCATACCAACCTATAAGTCAAGGAACAACAACATACAACGAATTAAAAATATATATTCCTGACAAACAACTGCAAACAACCGATAGGTTGTTTGTCAGGAATCAGGTGTGTTTGGTTTGTATTAGTTTTACTGCACTTATAAAGTATTAATTCATGTTTAAAAGAAAATCATTGGCACTCAATATTATATTCACATACCATTCCTTAAAAATATTATACTTACATTTGTATTTCGGTACAAAGAAAATGTTGGAGTCTGGAAGTAGTGCCATCTACACATTAACGAATCTAGTACAGATTGAGGCAATTAGTGTACAAAAAGCTTTTAACGTTTATTAATAGATGGCACTATCTGAAAAAGTGTACAAAATTCGGAAAATACGTGATGAGGAATGATAACACCTTTAAAAAATACACATAAACATGAAAATATCATTTATTTCGTGTATAAAAGAAACAAAATATACACAGGTGTTTTCCGTATACAATAATTACCATTTTTATTTACAACTCGGTAGCTATTATGAAAAAAAAGGGAAAAATATATTTACTAGAAAAATAATCAGTATCACATTTTGAGCCTGCACTTACGGTTGTTTTAAATAATCAATTTAAATAACATCATTTGAAAAACCAAAGTTTTCCTCGAGTTCCGTTATTATTCGAGTTATTATCATATTGCCAAAATCTCTTACGGAAATACAACTTTATTTTTTGTTACATAGATGGCAGCAGCCATTCAGCATTAAATTTAACCTATCATAATATTATTATTATATAGATAAAAAAAATAATATAATATTAAAAAAATAACGACATTAGTAGGAAAAATTTTAACAACAAATTATATAATATCGGTTATTAGAACAAAGATTTTTTCAATGAGATTCCAAAGACAATATGACGTCATGAGTAATTTTGTATGTAACTGAGCCGTACGGAGCCATAGGCGGCAATCCAGGATTTTTTCTAAAATGAGACAAATATATCCAATTGATGAGAAAATGTTTTCCTGTGTTTTTACATACTTCTCTAATTTTCAAAAAAATCTAGATATCCACCTTTGGTTCTATAATATGACTCAAATTACAAATTTAATTGGTGCCCCTACTGTTCCTCTTCTAGGTCTTCATCCTGATCACCATGATACTGAAAAAAATACCAAAGAAATGTAATTGTACAAACCTGCATACATCATGTAAAAAAAACGAACAAAAAAGATAGCTGTGCATGGCCAACATGGATAATCAGATTTTTAAACATCATAACCATATTGTTAAAAAATGGTTCACTCTGCCAATGCCACCTATGTTTCATCGGTCGGTCCGTAGTCTAGTGGTTAACACTTCTGATTCGTAAATGGAAGGTTGTGGGTTCGAATCCCGGCGGAGTACAAAAAAATACCATTTTTATTTTAAAATATGCTCTTCGCTGGGTGAAAAATTCATATATCTTTACCAAAGACCGGTCACTAAAGGTCCATCCAGCCTTACAGCAACTGGGTCTTGCTTGAGAATGGCGCTTTTTACAACGACGACCAATCTCGCAGAGGTCTCTTGATCATCCTAATATTTTTATTTCAGAGAACGTCGCGTCGTTAAGAGTTGCAGAGCTTTTGTTCATTTGAGATTTGGATTTTTATGCTGTAAGCGGCATGCGGCATGTGAAAGCGTAAATTCGAAAACGTGTCTGCTTGTGGACATGCATTCAAAATGAATTAATATATCTGTGCAACTTAAATTATAGGTAAGATCCTTTGGAAATACCAAAAGAGTTATATGAATCTTTACTGCTTACCTCAATCATCCGTCTGAGGATGGCGGTCTGATTGGATTGTTGGCTGTGCGAGGAAGCCAAGAACAGTCGTTTCTCTTCCATCAGACCTTCGCGGTACTGGTAAATGTAGTCCTTCACATTGGGAAGACCCGTGATCACAGAGGCTGAGAGAGCCGAGCGGAACAGAAGCAAGTCAGTGGCTTCGTACCTGAAATGTGAAGCAGCATCTGTTGTTTCAAGAATCAATCATCGGCACAAGGTTAAGCTCCCAATCCAAAGTCATCATTTCGCTCCCCCAGTTCTTGTTTACCGTAAACGCCAATCTTGTCAAAGATGACTTTTTCATGCAGTTGTCTTATGAATCAAATTCTACACAATCTGAGCTAAGAAAAACCGTAAAACTCGATAATGTAAGAGTTCTTTTAAATATTTATAATATAAATTTCTTGTTTTTATAAGACACATTGGTCCAGTACACATGCAAACATTGCTCATGTAAAATTTTCTCAATGGCGTTTACGATAAACAAGAACTAAGGCAGCGATTTGTTTAGCCACTTCCAGAGGAAGGAGCAAAAACTATAAAGTATGTGCTTAGATTTGTAATGTGTTTTTGAAGCATGAGTGGACATTAAACGTTAATATTGCTACGTAACTTAAATTAATTATTGAATCGAGATTATGGAAAGAATGGAAATCCTGGTGCATTCCAGAAGATTAACCATCAAAAACCAAGTCCCGAAAAATGAAGTTGATCATTGGCAGTTTATTATTCTTCATTTCGTAACACCCTTTGCAAGAAGAGACAAGCTGTGCCTATGGAAGCAACACAAATTAAAGTAAAGATGAGCTAATGAAATGACTAATTGACTAACATCCATTATAGTTTCCTTAGAAAGTTTTGTAACAACTAGGTAATAGGAGAAAATAATGCTCACACATGAAGGACGAAACGGCGTTAGTTGTGTCCTATGGGAAGTCGATTGACAAAATATCTAATCTAATCTTATCTAAGTTGCACAGATATGTAACATTGTGGATTCAGATTATATGCATTCCCACAAGCAGACACGTATAAGTTCGCGCTTGCACATGCCGCATGTGAACCTACAATATAAAAACCCAGATGAAAACGAACAAAAGATGTCGGACGTATACTCGTATGTTTATGGAAGGATGAAAGTGCGTTTGTTCTCTTACCACACGTTTGTTTTCTCATCGTAGCACTCCACGTGTGGGGTCGTCGTGACTCCATTAAACCCTCCGATGGCAAAGATCAGATCGTCGATGACCTCTATGGCAAAATTACTCCTTTGGTTGTACATGTTTGGCACTGAAGTCCAAATGCCTGTTGAAGGTACGTACACCTCTCCAGATGCCATACGCGATATCCCATTGAACCCTCCAATCACGTAGACCTGCATTAAACACAAACAATGTTGTAAATCATTTTTTGAGGCCACAATTCATACAAAGAGTTAAAAAAAAATCAGAGAGGCATAGTGATATGGGGCAGATACAGGAGAGGACTTCAAAGAGACCATGTGTGCAGAATTAGCCCTGAAAAACTTGCATATAAATAAGCTAATCGGTTAACGCACAGCTGGAAAACCTCTTGAAACGTTAAAAGACAACTGGACATCCTCATCTCAAGATCCATTAGCCGATATCGAGTTTTTTTTCGTTTACACATATCTTAAGATTTATATACGTAAATACAGAAAAAAAGAATAAGACAAAGAGAACTTAAGAAGAAACCTTTCCGTGGTGGGATACACAAGATACTCCCGAACGGACAGAGTTCATAGGAGTGATTACTGTCCATTGGTCAACCACTGGATCGTAAACTTCGGCGCTGTTCATGCATTCCTGACCATTGAATCCACCAGTTATGTAAATCTTGTCTAGAAAGCAAAACTAATAACATTTGTAATGATTCTGCAATGACAGTGGTACAAAATTATTCCACGACAATTTCATCTAAAAAACATAACCTATGATTTCAGATATGATAGGCTGGTATAGAATTGTTTATACCATCCAAAGCACAGGCGCTGGCATCCGATCGTTGCGCAGACATGGATGCAATCATTGACCATTGGTTCGTCTCCTTGCAATACCTCTCGGCAGTTCTTTGTCTGTGGTGTCCATCATAGCCTCCCATAGCATAAATACTGTCATCCAATACTGCAACAGAAACATAGCAACGACGAGAGTTCATGGGTGCCACCTGGAATTATAAACAAATCTCAAATCAAATGTGTCATGCAACCAAGATCGTGAAATTTTAGGTAGTGTCGACTTACCTCTTTCCATATTTTAGTCAGGGCATCAAAGCAACGACAAGAATTGAAGTAATCATTCCCATTGAAGCCTCCAATCACGTAAATAGAATATCCCAAAACAGCTGTTCCATGATAAGCTCTGGGTCCTGCAGGATCTACTTCTTCCACCTAAAATGTTTGGTATCAGTGGCTTGAAAAACATTCAAAGCTACTTCAATCTAAAAGAAATATAATAACTTACCTTTGTCCATCTATCAGCTCTCGTGTCGTATGTTTCAATGAAGGCAGTTGGAGATCCTCCACTCCATCCACCAATGGCAAAAAGGACTTCATGAGGTACTCTCGGTCTAGCCAAAAGCGGTGTTGGTACCTCACCAGCACGTTGGGTGATTGTTTCCAAGTCGTACATGAATTTCAAGGTCTTGATGATGATGGGTCGTGAAGAATCATCTTCCACTACGTACGGATGGTTTTTTACCTTCTCCAAGAAGACCTGCAAGCGCAAATACTCTATCAAAACTAATCACATAACTGGATTATTTTATGTTTTAAATTGATCATTCATCAATATTGAGTACTTATGTGGTATGTTTTACTTGTGGATCCAGCATTCCTAGTCTTATATTGGCCATCAGAGTGACTAAGTGTGATTTTCTCGCTGGTGCATCATGCTGCACCCATCTGAGCGCCGCGTCCCAGGCTGCTTCTTCGCTGCGTACATTTAGTTCTTCTTCAGCCAACAGAGATCGAAGGTCTTCCGGCTCTAACCACAGAAATTCTTCGCTTTCACTGGCGACAGATACAAAGTGCCGTAGAGCGTAGCGACGGGCGTCTTTCTCTAGCTGACTGCAGAAGTATTGCCTGGAATGTTCTCTGAGACTTTATTCAAATCTCAATAATAATCAGCACACACTTTCAATTTTGGAGCAATATTAGAATCAAAATTTTTGTCAACGTGTGAAAAATCAAATGCTCTGACCAAAAAATACAAAGCAGAGTTTTTAATTATAGCCTCAAGCAAGATGTCATGGCGGAGTGAAAATGAATAGCCGAACCATAGGAATACTTTTGATTAAAAGTCTCATGCGTGATTGCTACAATCCGATAAGTTTCTGCTGACTTTTAAGTCCTCTTTTTAGATTTCCCTCGTAGATTCATCAAATCTTTGGTCAAAGTACGTTTTTGGAATTTCATTAGCGTCGCATATTGAGTTCTCACCTTGCAAACAGCATTGTCTTTAGGCAGTTGGTTGAGTGCATGTTGACCCTGAGAAAATCACAGCAAAGTTCCAGAACTCCCAAAAAGCACAGATAATCAGCGGCAACCAGCAAACGGTGGACATTTCCAGTCGTGATGCTGACCTTCCTTAGATATGAGTACTCTATCAACAGTTGCAGCATTTCTGATTTCACGAGGTGGATGGTTACATCGCTTGTATCCCTTGAGTGAAGAGTTGTCGTGAACATGGCTCTGAAAATCAAGAAATAGGATTAAATGCTATATGAATAACAGAATTGAGATCTCTTGCGCGTGTTTTGCATTTGCGTTGCATTTAAATGCAACTGTGGGGCATGACTAATGAATTTTTGATTCTCATTGACGGTTTTTTCTTGCTCATTTTTACCAAAGGGCTAATAATTTTTCTAATATTTCCTATTTTGTTGCTTCTTTTACTTTCGCTTGGAGCAAAAGCATCTCGGGAGACTTTTTGATTTTTTATAGGTTTAAGATAACATGCAAATGGTGATCAAAAATATTCTTACAGAAAATAGCTACTGGAAGCAGAGAGTATTGCTCGATGAACTCTAAAATCACCTCCATCTGGGGTTCTCAGTACTGCATCGCACAGCAGACCGTCTTCTCTTAAGCGGTGTAGCTCTTGCAATGAGTGCAAGGACATGCACCCTGCCCCACCAGCTGCTGCCACGTAAGATGACGGAGGGCCAGCTGACTCACCAGAAGCAGGAGTAGTGTCCCCCTCTGAAGGACCAGCCTGTCCATCGGGCCAATCGGTCATATCCCCCATACACTATAAAACAAGCAAGAATCTATCGCGTTACATTTGAGTACTATTTTCCGAGATATCTGTTTACATGTTCCATCGGAGCTGGGTTGGAAGTCTCATCACCTCGGTAATTCTTAGCTACCGGATATCGGCAACATTTGTAAGAAGACTAATCAGCTGTTCACTGGCGGCCATCTTGGATTGACAGGTCTTCATACAAATATTACCGATATTCGGTAGGTAAGAATTACCGTAGTGATGAGACTTCCAGCCCTGGAAATTGCGGAGCTTTCACCGGTGTCTTCGATGGGTATATGATAGTGTAATTGTTAAACATTATTTTGGATGGTGTTAAAAAACGCATCATTAAAGAAACTCATCCAAGACATGAGCAAAGCATCCGGAAGATTCCGGAAAATTCGGAGCACGATCAATAATATTGCTCACCACGCCTGTCAAATATATCTTTGCTTCGTGAAGAGGCCTAAAAGGAGATTGAATATTCCTTTCATTCCTCCATACAAGAAGAATAATATTTGCATTATGCATACATTCGGCCATTATCCTTGCTCCTGCTGCTACACCTGAACTGCAGGCATTATTGCCATTATTGGTAGAAGCCAAATAGGCGACAGCAATCGCTCTTGCAACGATCTTTTAAAGTCCACGAAAAACTGTCAAATCCCGAATCATTGAACAGCGCGTGTAGCATGAACAGGAGCATTGGGAAAAGCGTGCTTCCATACATTCAGCGTTGCTCACTGTTCTGCTCGCTTTCCTTCCAAACAGGGATGAGTGTAAAATCCACATTATAATTCGGTTGACGTGAGGGTCTCCCAGCTTCCGAGGGGGCTGGCTCTCATTGCTTATCAAGGCTGAGTAAGCCTTTCCGGTATTTTGTTTTGGGTTTGAAACGGGAATTCATTTCTGACAACCTCGGTAGAATTCGAACACGAGCTCTCGGCATGGAATGCAAGCACTCTACTAACTGAGCTATCGAACGGAGCTGTGGACCATTTGGCAAATTGGATTACAAACTTTACCTTATTAATTTCAACTGCTTTATTGTCTATATTGTATCGATGCTATATTGCCTCAATTTTTTCCTTCATCTGTCTTTCACGTCTTTCATTTACATAAGTTTTTTTTAAATTTAAATTTAAGAATTTTACTTTTTGAACAGCAAACATTACAGCCTTCTTTTAGAGACTTGGTTCAAAATTTGACATCTATCAAATGCAATGTTAAGAATGCATGGTCATTTAAGGAGCAAACTTTTATTTTTTATTTGAAAAATGTTCACTACCCACCTGAAGTGCCACGTATTTCTGTTTTCCTAAGGAATATTGAACATAGATAGTTAAATTTTGTTTCTGTCGAAAGTATAAAAAAAAAACCGCGTCACTGTATAAACAATTTTAATTTACAAAAAATACATTATAATTGAAAACTAATAAAAAATGTAATACTTCGTAAAAAAAAAACAAATGACTTACAAATGATATGTATCCATAAATGTCAGTTTGAAATTTGAAATTGGAACGAGATTGTTTTTGGAAAATGTGGCAAGGAATATAATTTTTAGAATATTTTTTTTACTTACCTTTTTTTCAAAAGATTTTATGAAAAAAAGTTGTGTCGTCTCCCGGATGGGTTGCTAAGGAAAAAACTTGCTAATATTCCATTATTGGTTGCTATGGACTGTAGTCATCTAGATCTGTGATATCTAAATGAAAAAAAAATTTTTAGAACTTTGTTCAGACTTTATTAGAAGGTCGAAATATTATATTATTTAATAAAAGTTCCATTATTTTACAATTTTTATTATGTACACAAACATAAATAACAGGTTCAACAAATATTCTCAATTCACACACATATTACTTAAATTTAATTATCAATCAAAAAAAAATATGTTTTTTTAAATAGTGAAATAAATAAATAAGATTACATATTTTACACAATGAGGTCCGCACGTGAATTGGAATAGACAATATTGTGTCGCTACCCTACCAGGTTGCTAGAGAAAAGGCGTACAAAATTACACAATATTAAACAGTTAGATTTAGATTATATTGAAAATAGCCAAAACTAAAAATGTGATGTTTTTTAAAGCCTATAAAACTTCATTCATCTTGATCACCATAAAATTTCAAGTCTTCTTCTTCTTTTTAAGTCTTCAGCGATATTTGAGGGTCATCACCTCGTATTCTCTCACTCCGACTTCCTTTCCTCCGAATGGGATGAAAATGCATTGTCGGCTGCTATGAATCTGAAAAAATTTTTTTTTACTCATAATGTTTATATCTAGGTTGGTATGAGGCTGACCACCCATCCTGTAAAAAAATGGTTCACTTTGCCAATGTCACCCCTGTTTGTGTCAGCCAAATGAGCGTGTGAAAAATGAATATTTTGCCAACCTTCCCCGAAACAGGGGTGACATTGGCAAAGTGAACCATTTTTACAGCATGGGTGGTCAGTCTAATATCAACCTCAAGTATCAACCTACTCATTACTATTGAATTACTATATCAAGTACTCATTGCTATTGATATTTTGTACATTTCTATTTTATTTTACTCAGTAGGTAATTGTTTTTTTTGTTAAATGTAATTCATTATTTGTGTTTCTTGATTATTATTTTTTGCATGTTTACTCTTACGTTGTCAGAGAAAGACGGCTGGAGCTGCAAAGCTTATGTTCATGTGAAGTTTGGTTTATATTGTACCTATATACACATGCAGCATATCTGTATTCGCGAACTTACATGCACCTGCTTGTGGGCATGCATTAAATATAGCTATCTTTGCACTTGGTTATGACGAGGTGGCGAAATGGCGGTTGATCTGTGATGGTGGCGGCTAGGACTTGGTTTTGGTTTTGATGTCCATAAATATTATTTATTGATTTTAAAAATGTAATTGGTTGTGTATGTTCCTTGACTTATAGGTTGGTACGCGGCTGACCACCCATTCTGTAGAAAATGGTTCCCTTTATCAATGTAGCCCCTGTTTCAGGGAAGGTCGGTAAGAGTTGTAGGGTGTATGCTCATTTGAGATTTGAGTTTTTATATTGTAAGTCCACATTCGGCATGTTTAAGCGCAAACTTATACGTGTCTGTTTGTGAAAATGCATATAATGTGAATCCTTAATGTCGCATATCTTTGCAACTTAGATTGGATTAGGCATCGTCGAAAGCGCTCGAGTAAATTATACCCGAGTGAAGATAAAAGTATGCATTACCTTTCCTGGAGTAACAGAACCCTTGTAGTAAGCCCTCCCTATGTACAGCTTCTCCCCAGTTGGTGATCTGCCTCCTTCCACAGCTCCTGCAGGAACATCACCGTTATAGGCTCGAACCCATTCCAAGGTGGGACCAGCCAAACAGTACAGCTGAAACCATCAAATCACTACCATAGGAAAGACTGACTTATATTCAACAAGTAAATATTGATGATTTATAGAGTAGCGTTTCGTGACTTCTGCCATTGCAAGGACGCTTTCAGTCTTGACGCGGCGGTGAAGAAGTGGGTCTTCATTCCCATCTTGAAGCTCTCAACTCCTTCCTTGACGCGCACTTCTGGGGGCAGCTGGCTCCAAGTGGACGGTCCTGCAATGGCGAAAGCGCGGTTTCCGAACATATGTTGCAAGAATGGATTGCTGACATGCTGGAGGAAGACACATAAAGGCATGGATGGACGCATTTTTGTATTCAGTATTTGTTTTGATGTTTATACCTGCATATTATTATATGGGATTTAAAAATGTAACTTGTTTCCTTGACTTTTAGGTTGGTATGTGGCTGACCACCCACGCTGTAGATTTTTTTTCACTGTGTCAATGTCACCCCTGTTTCAGGGCAAGAGTTGTTGGGTGTAAGTTCATTTGAGATTTGGGTTTTTATGTTGTAGGTTCACATGCGGAATGTGCAAGCGCGAACTTGTATGTGTCTGCTTGTGAGAATGCATATAATGTGAATCCCCAATGTTACATACATTTTCAACTTAGATTAGATTTGTTTATATTAGTAAACGCAGGGAAGTAAGCTTAGATCAACTAGATCGACTAGATTGACTTCAGACAGTGCAAAACGCGGCAGCACGACTCATATATGGCTCGCCCAAGTTCTCTAACATCATTCCATCAGGTCGGCAAGAGTTGCAGGGCTTATGTTCATTTGAGATTGGGTTTTTATTTTGTAGGTCCACATGCCATATGTGTGAGGGCGAAATTATCCGTGTCTGCTTGTGGGAATGCATTTAATATGAATCTCAAATGATACATATCTTTGCAACTAAGATTTAGATTTAGATTCCACGCTAAAAAGGCTTCACTGACTCCCGAGGGGGCTGGTACTCATTTGATGTGAAGTCTGAGTAAGCCTCGTCTGTATTTTATTTTGGGTTTGAAAAAAACACTGAAACGGGAAACTATTTCTGATACCTTTGGTGGGATTCGGACCCGAGCTCTCGGCATGGAATACAAGCATTCTATACCAACTGAGCTGTCAATCGGACAACACAAATTAAAGTGAATTATCAAAGAAGTGTGAGCATACCTCAAAGTTGGTGACGGAGATTTCTAGTCCTTTATGGCTCACGTAAGCCACGTTGTGTCTGGGTATGACCTTGCAAGGCATCAATAGTCCTTCGTACATGCATCTCCCCACATATATGGGGCTGGTGTCGTGACCCTCACGACCAACCAAGACTGCCTTGTGCTCAAGACGATGGCAGTTCAAGGCGTTTGTGGGCACCCACACGAAAGCTGCAAAAAAACAACTAAAAACTACATAACTTTTTTAACTTTATTTTCAAAGAGATAGCGTATTTGTGACAGCAATACGCTAACCGCTTCGAATGAAATGTTGGTACACAGTAGACCGGGCGCGTGCATAGGGTATAGGCAAATAAACTTAAGACTAAATATCAAGCTTAAATGGCTGTTTTACCATAGATTGCCTACCTATTAGGTGCAAATGTCTGTATAGGATGCACGCCCCTGCAGTAGACCATGGATTATCCGAAAAGCTAATTCCTTGACTTATAGGTTGGTATGAGGCTGACCACCCATACTGTAAAAATGGTTCACTTTCCCAATGTAAGCCAAGCCTAATGCCAGTTGCCCCTGTTTCAGGGAAGGTCGGCATGAATTGCAGGGCTTGTGTTCATATGAGTGCGAAATTATGCTACGTGTGGGATTGCATTTAATATGAATCTTATATGTAATATATCTTTGCAACTTGGATATGCAGACAAAATAGTGTAGTGATTTTGTACCTAACAGGGCTGTTAATTTTGAATTTTAGAATGCTGCTTCTTTTGTTCCCTAAAACAATAGCTTGGAAAAAACAATAAAAAATTTGCGTGTAAGAAAAGGGCATGCAAGAGTTTTATTTAATAACACCCAACACTCAAAGACCTTTACATTGGTGACCCCGACTTGGAAAAACAGTTAAAAAGGGTGTTATTCCAATTAAATTGTGTTCCAACCAAGTGTCAACAAGTTTTCACCAAAAATAGTGTTTGAAAACCATTTTGTTAAAAAAAAAAAAAAATGGCGACCGGCGAAAATCCAACCACATGCGTTGCGGCGGTTAGCGTCAAGCTAGCTCCTTTCTGGAAGGAGAATGCCGCTTTGTGGATTCTCCGAGCGGAAACACAATTCCGCCAGGCCAACATCACTGTGGACATAACAAAATTTGACCACTTGGTAATGAGTCTGGATGATGCAACGCTCACAATGGTAGCTGATATTGTGACGGCGCCCCCAGCAACAGAAAAATACGAAGCTCTGAAAAAAGCACTTCTAAACGCTTTCCACGAGTCTGAAGAGACTAGAATAACAAGGTTGCTCAATGACATACACCTGGGAGACACAAAACCATCACACATGCTGCTCAAAATGAAACAGCTGGCGGGAACAAACTCAGCAGATAGCACAATCGTGAAAAGACTGTGGTTACATCGATTACCACAATCCGTCCAAGTTATCTTATCTGGGTCAAATAACCAACCGCTGTCAGAGCAGGCAGCAACGGCAGACCGGATCATGGAGGTATACCAGAACAGCGAGCATACTGTTGCTGCGACCTCCCAGTCCTCCGCTCTCACTGCATCTTCTACGCCACCCAAGACTGAAGAATCCAGCATGCAGTATATAATTAAACAACTGGAAGCAATCAATAAAAGGTTAGAGCGCCTTGAGCAGTGCAACCGAAACCGCAGCCAGAGCCGTAACCGAAATCACAACCGTGACCTGAAAAATAATCAGAACGGGAAACTTCACAAGCCCCCCACAGTAGCAGCGAGTGAGGAGCTAAAGAAAAATTGCTGCAGACTTGTCATCAGAGACCAGCGGTCCAACAAAAGGTTTTTGATCGATACTGGGTCTGACATATCAGCGATCCCAAAAACAGTAAATACACCTCATAAACTAGCATCACCAACACTGTATGCTGCAAATGGTACAAGAATTCAGACGTATGGCACGCACACCATCTCCATTGATGTAGGCTTGCGCCGTCTCTTTTCATGGACGTTCATCATTGCAGACGTCACTCAACCGATTATAGGTGCGGATTTTTTAAGCCACCACAATCTTCTCGTGGACCTCAAGAAGAAACAACTCGTCGATGGTACCACAGGGCTCATAGCCATCGCTAACCGGTTGCTAGGCCCATCAGATGGCCTGTCAACTATTGACGTGAATAACAAAGACGATTATAACATGATACTTCAACAGTTCCCAAGCATCACGAGACCTCAAATCCATCATGCATCTACACGACATAGTGTCAAGCACGCCATCCAAACAACTGGACGCCCTGTTTTTGCGAAAGCTCGTCGACTAGCACCAAAACAGTTGGAAGCTGCTAAGGAGGAGTTTAGAAAAATGTGTGAGCAAGGTATCTGCCAACCATCAAAGAGCAGCTGGTCGAGCCCACTGCATATGGTCAGTAAGCCCAATGGAGGTTGGCGACCATGCGGCGACTATAGACAGTTGAATGCTCAAACGATACCGGATCGATACCCGATCCCGAGTTTACAGGATTTCTCACACAAATTGAACAAAATGAGCATCTTCAGCACTATTGATCTTACTCGAGCGTACCACCAAATTCCAATTGAAGATGATGATGTGAAAAAAACCGCAATAATCACACCGTTCGGGTTATTTGAATTTAAAGCGATGCAATTTGGATTGTGCAACGCTGCACAGAGTTTTCAACGGTTCATGCACAAAGTTCTGCAAGACTTGGAATTCTGTTTCGTCTACATAGACGACATCCTCATAGCATCAAGAGATGCAACGCAACATAAAGATCATCTCAGACAACTGTTCACAAGACTCACCGAATATGGACTTGTGATCAATCCTGACAAATGTGTCTTCGGTGCTCAGGAAGTAAAATTCTTAGGCCAACTCATCAACAAACAAGGGATAAAGCCCGCTGAAGAGAAAGTGAAGGCAATTTGTGATTACGCGTTGCCCACAACTGCAAAAGACTTGAGAAGATTCTTAGGAATGATAAATTTCTATAGAAAATTCATCCCCAAGGCAATTGAAAAACAGCAAATACTCTACGACTCCATCGCGAAAGTGAAAAAAGGGGACAAGAAACCGATCACATGGACAGAAGAAATGATTCACGCTTTTCAACAAACAAAAACTGATCTGGCAAACGCAACATTGCTAATACACTCTGATGAAAATGCAGAAATCTCCATCATGGTGGACGCATCCAACACTGCAATGGGAGCCGTCTTGCAACAATGGACCCACAACCAATGGTCTCCGCTGGCATTCTACTCCAAGAAATTTTCAGCAGCTCAATTGAAATACAGCACATATGACAGAGAGCTGACAGCACTATATGAAGCTGTAAAATATTTCCGCAGAATGTTGGAAGGTAGAAGCTTCCATATTAAAACGGATCATAAGCCCATAACTTATGCATTTAACAAAAACAAACAAAACGCATCTCCACGACAAGAGCGACAATTGGATTATGTGTCCCAATTCACCACGGACATAAGATATGTGCCAGGTGAGGAAAATGTTGTTGCAGATGCACTTTCAAGAGTGGAAACTATTGCAATTCCACCGCAAACCGACTTCGAGCAAATGGCAGAAGAACAAAAACAAGATTCAGAACTAGAAACATTTTTCACTGAAAATTCTTCACTCCAGATGAAACAACTATTAATTCCCGGAGGCAATAAAATGATTTGGTGTGACACATCAACAGGAACTATAAGACCATTTGTTCCCAGAAGTATGAGAAAAAATATTATACAGCAATACCATGATATCAGTCATACTGGACCAAAGCCTACGTACAAATCAATAAGAACAAGGTACGTTTGGCCCAACATGCAAAGTGACATAAAAAAGTTGGTAAAGACATGTATCAGTTGCCAAAGGACTAAAACATCCAGGCACACAACAAGTCCACTGCAAGAATTTCCTACACCAGACGAAAGATTCCAGTGGATACACATACATATAGACTTGGTAGGACCACTCCCACCATCTCAAGGACAAACCTACTGTCTGACCATCATCGATCGATATACAAGATGGCCAGAAGCTATACCAATAAGTGACATCACAGCCAAAACAGTGGCTGCCGCTCTGATCACAAACTGGATAGCAAGATTCGGCGTTCCTGCAACTATTGTCACTGATCAAGGACGACAGTTTGAATCCCAGCTATTTTTCGAAATCACAAAAACACTAGGAATCAAACACAACAGGACAACAGCCTATCACCCTCAGTCTAACGGCTTAATTGAAAGATGGCATCGTACCCTCAAGGCTGCTATCAAAGCTCACACAACAGTGAAATGGACCGAACATCTCCCGATGATTCTCCTTGGCTTGCGGAATGCTATTCGCGAGGACATTGGACACTCTCCAGCAGAACTGACGTATGGAACTACCCTACGACTGCCAGGTGACTTCTTCCAAGATACAACACCAGCAGAACCAGGTTCATTCGCAAGAGAACTACAGCAGTCATTACAAGATATAAGACCAACACCAACAGGCAATCATGGGAAAAGACGGACCTTTGTACACAAAGCACTGAAAGATTGTACACATGTGTTTGTGCGAACTGACGCTTCTCGTACTCCACTACAAGCACCGTACGAGGGACCTTTCTCTGTTGCCAAAAAGGGTGAAAAATACTTTTCAGTAATGATAAAAGGTCAAGCTAAAAACATCACCATAGATCGTTTGAAACCAGCTTACATGCCTGAAGATACAACAGAAACTACAAACGCAGACCCAAAACCAGTACCAGTAGTAGCTAGAGAAAACACACCAACAACTGCTACTCCTGCAACTCCTGGGACTCCTGCTACTACAACCACTACAACAAGATCGGGCCGAAAAGTACACTTTCCAGACAGATTCTACTAAAAACCTAAGAGAAGTCAAGATTCACCGATCACCACTTTCATCGCATCTGCCCTTGGCAAATGCTGGAGGGGACCTCTGTAGTGATTTTGTACCTAACAGGGCTGTTAATTTTGAATTTTAGAATGCTGCTTCTTTTGTTCCCTAAAACAATAGCTTGGAAAAAACAATAAAAAATTTGCGTGTAAGAAAAGGGCATGCAAGAGTTTTATTTAATAACACCCAACACTCAAAGACCTTTACAATAGCAACACTGTAATATTCGTACCTTCAGCCATACTCGCAAGAATGCCACTTATTAAATTATTTATCACTTTTCAGTTGAGGAAAACCTTTTTCTTGTCACTGAAAAATAATTAATGTTTATATATTTTTGTCTCAAATCTGACATTACAATAATATTGTGAAGGCACACGAACATACCGAGTGGATTCTTCCATACAAAAGTTATCACTTCTACGAAATAAGGAATGGTTCTCAACTGTACAATTTATTTTACACATGTTGAGAATCATCATCATCATCAATGCCACGACAACTCGGGGTGGGTCTTGTCCTGCTTGATCAACCTCATCCACCGCTGCCTGTCCAACACCTTTCTCCTCCAGGACTGGAAGTCTCATCACCACGGTAATTCTTACCTACCGAATATCAGTAATATTTGTATGAAGACTAATCATCTGTTCACTTGCGGCCATCTTGGATTGACAGGTCTTCATACAAATGAGGCTTCCAGCCCAGTCCCATAATCCTACCACTCAGATAAATACAACTTTGTATCTATTTCTACGCGAGAAAACACTACAAAAGTGTGAAAATCCTGTAGTTAGGATGTTTGCCATGAACACCTTATAATGAGTTCACTTACTATGAGAAGCTACTCCCATTTAAATATTTAATCCAGCACTTTGTGAAAAATCTGATTATTATGATGAAACGATGAAGTTCATGTCTTCAACAAGGTATCAAGGTATCATCTTCATCGAATAATTTCTTGTTTCAACGGCGGGAATCATAACACTTTTGAATTAGACAATCAACCACATTAAATGTTCAACTTTATTCCACCATCGCAATAAATAATAAAATAGCACATACAAATAATAACAGAATCCACATACTTTTGGCTCTGAAGCGAGGGAAGCAATCCCCCTTTTTTCAAGGTCGATCCTCTTCTGTTTTCTCCATTCCATATTCAAATTCCATTCCATATTCAAACTTCCCAATGCTCTTTACTTTCCCTACATGATTATTAAATCCTTTCGTTTCAAATTATTTAAAAATTCAAATGGGTAAAACACAGTTTTAATTCACTTATTTATTTATTTTTGTGCTCGAACATTTTCGCCTAATGACGCATCATCAGGAGCAGAATGGTTACCTTTCGTTTCAACTTATTTACGTTGCGATATTTTTGTAAAATGACTATAATAATGAATTTACTAAAAAAAATAAAAAAAAAGGCTGATTTATTTGGTGAGCGCTGTTTTTGTGTGTATCACACCTCAAGAGCCCTGTGCGAGCTTGGTCGTCATTGGATCACATTGGATCCATTTTTTTTCCAATAAGAAAGGTTTGAGAAGATGTTGTTGTCTTATCTATTGTACTCGCTATCTTATCATCTTATTTTTACTTTGAGTTTTAACAAATACATACATGGATACTCTCTAATCTAAAAATCTATAAATACATGCATAAATATAATAAAAAAGATTATCTGTATAATGTCGCTGACTTACGTACTTACTGATTCATTGATAAATTCCAGAACGTTCTGAAGAAGGTTAACAATGTTATTCACAAAAAAAAACCATAGGTTATCCATGGATCATCGCTTTTTTGTATGGAAAATTGAGCTTAGGTGGAGGATTAGCGACAGCAACACCGTTCCAGGGCTATTTACTAAGCATTTGATCCATGGCTGATCTACGGATAATCGTTTTTTTTATGGAAATTTCTCTGTAAGCTGCAGATAAGCCATGGCTTTTCTGTTTGAGAAATCGTTATATCTTAAAAATTAACCTCTAATCGAAAGTTTATATACCATGTTGTTTTGCCAGAAATGCATTTTCTCTCCCTATAGGTTCAACCTTTATATGCGGCTGACAGCCCATGCTGTAAAAATGGTTCACTTTGCCAATGTCACCCCTGTTACAGGGAAGGACGGCAAGAGTTGCAGGGCTTATGTTCATTTGAGATTGGGTTTTTATATTGTAGGTCCACATGCGGCATGTGTTAGCGCGAAATTATACATGTCTGCTTGTGGGAATGCATTTAATATAAATCTTAAATGATATATATCTTTGCAGCTTAGATTAGATTAGATAGGTTGATTTGAGGCTGACCATTCATGCAGTTCACTTTTATCAATAGGTATTACTCTTTTTCAGAGAAAAACGGCGAGAGTTGCAGAATTCATGTTCATTTGAGGTTTGAGTTTAGTTTTGTAGTATCAGTAGATAACATCGGTATAAATTCTCGATATATATATTTTTTAAGAATCCTCAAATTATGACTGTTAATATTACTTTATCTATCTGCCTTTCCACTAGAGGTGGACAATACCACCACCGCTGCGTCTTCACATTCTTTACATACTTATTTCTTCTTCTCGACGTTCATCACTTTATTTTTGCGGTGCGCCTTCAATTTCTTGTAATTTGTAATCTCAATAATTTGATCATTCTATTATTTCCTCGATCTTCCTCTCCCAAGATATCTCGTTGACTAAACTTTGATGAAAATACACACAAATTGTAACGAAACGCAGAACAACATCTTGTCTTGTCTTGTCTTGTATCCTGCCACCTTTCCTCTAGGGGTGGCCAGTACCTCCACACAAGTGCCTCCACTTGACTCTGTCCTTGCATACTTCTTTCATCTCATCTAATTTCATCACTCTTTTCATGCATGCTCTTCTCTTGTTTCCACTCTGTAAATTCCATTCATTCGCAATCTCATTTATCTGATCAATCCATTGTTTCCTAGGTCTTCCCCTTCCACGCTTACCTGTTACATTCCCTTTATACACTCTTTTTGTCAGTCGGTCTTCATTCATCCTTTCAATATGTCCAAACCATCGCATCACACTTCTTTGAACTTTCACTTTCACGCTTTCTTTTACTCCGCATTCATTTAGAACCCATTCGTTTCTCACTCTATCTTTCAGTGTTTTTCCTGTCATACTTCTCAGATGGGCCATTTCTACGGTGCATACCTTATTTACTTCTCTTTCATTCAACGTCCATGACTCGCTTCCATACATCAGGGTCGGCAACAAAATACAATTGTGTACCGCCATTTTCATTTTCTTTGGTATCCTTTTATTCTTCGCTATTCTACCAAACGCTCCTATCACGCATCTTCCTTTGCTGGCACGCTTCTCTAATTCTTTCGTCATCTTACCATTCGCCTCAAACTTACTTCCTAAATAGTCAAACTCATTCACTACTTCAACTTTTATTCCATTCAAATTAATTGTAAGTTCCTCACATATTTCATTCCAGTGTAGAAAAACAAGATATAAAAGAACAGAATATAATATGCAAAACAACATCTAATTTTCAGGAATAATTTTTATTTACAAATAAGGTAGCTTCATATTTCTTAAGAATGAATTAACTTTTAAATTAATAAGTTTTTAATCTCAACAATTATAGTAAAAATAAACAGTGAACCAAATAAAGAAAAAATATTTTCTTTGCAAGTAGTTATTTTTTAATTAATTATTCTTTTTTGGTATTTCTAGATAAGTAGGTACAGTTTTTTCTTAGCGCAGAGTAAGTAGGTACATACTTCATAGGATTCTTAGCGCAGAGTAAGTACTTCATAGGATTGTTAGCGCAGAGTAAGTACTTCATAGGATTGTTAGCGCAGAGTAAGTACTTCATAGGATTGGTAGCGCAGAGTAAGTACTTCATAGGATTGTTAGCGCAGAGTAAGTACTTCATAGGATTGTTAGCGCAGAGTAAGTACTTCATAGGATTGTTAGCGCAGAGTAAGTACTTCATAGGATTGTTAGCGCAGAGTAAGTACTTCATAGGATTGTTAGCGCAGAGTAAGTACTTCATAGGATTGGTAGCGCAGAGTAAGTACTTCATAGGATTGTTAGCGCAGAGTAAGTACTTCATAGGATTGTTAGCGCAGAGTAAGTACTTCATAGGATTGTTAGCGCAGAGTAAGTACTTCATAGGATTGTTAGCGCAGAGTAAGTACTTCATAGGATTGTTAGCGCAGAGTAAGTACTTCATAGGATTTGATGCTGATCTCGTTTCCAGAAAATGGTATGTAGATGCATCCATGACTGCAGTGGACCTGAAAATACAATATTTTGGTAAAATTTTACAATCAAGACACAAAAAAAAATAATAAGAATACTATAAAAGCATATTTTATTCAGTGACTCGTGTTTTGTAGCCATTATTGTTAAAGATGTGGAAAGGATGTTATGATTTTTTATATTAGCACAAAGTGCTGATTCAGTGATTTCAGATATTGTAGATGGAACATTTTATCGGGTGTAACTTCTAATAGAAAGTCCATCAATTATAAGAAAGTGATCATATCAAACTTCTAAACTACAGGATTTTTATATTTTTCATAAAATTGCGCTTGCACATGTCGCATGTGAACCTACAACATAAAGACCCAAATCTCAAAAGAACATACACCCTGCAACTCTTGCTGACCTTCTGTGAAACAGGGGTGGCATTGGCATAGTGACCCATTTTCTACATCATGGTGGTCAGCCACATACCAACGGATAAGTCAAGGAGCATTATATAAGGAACGTTGAATAATAACAGCAGTATTAAGAGAATGAGGATCACCTTTCCTGGGGTGAGAGATCCAGCATGGTAGGCTCTTCCCACGTACATTGGTTCACCTGTTGAATTATTTCCCGCGCAAACTGCTCCAGAGGGAACAGAGCCATTAGAGCTGGCGACCCAGGAGAGCTCAGGACCTACTTTACAGTACAGCTGCAAGCAGAAATGGAATTCTTATAGGGAACAACAAGATGAAAATAAGGTAAATAAAACACGAACGACCGAAGAGGCTTACAGATCTGAGGACCTATTGTTTTAACAATAGATTATTTGGCTCATTCAACAACAAGCTACTTGCAAGGTTTACTCTTTTCTTCATTTTTAAATTGCCAAGCTGATAAAAAATAGCACGCAGTAAGATATGACTCGATTTTTCCTTTTCCACCACTGACTTCCGACACTGTGCAGTATAGAAAAAAAACTTAGACAAACCGGGCCAAATGGTGGCACAGTGGTGGCAGAATGATGGCAGAATGGTGCTAGAATAGTGGCAGAATGTTGGCAAAATGGTGGCAGAATTTTGATAGAATGGTGGTAGAATTTTAATAGAATGGTGACAGAATGGTGGTAGAATGATAACAGAGTGGTGACAAAATGGCGACAAAATGCATCTAGCGTGTAATGTCTTTCAGGATCATTAGATTCTACATAATTACCTCAAAATTAGTGACGCTGATTTCCTTCCCATCATGGCACACGTAGGCAGCATTGTGTCTGGGTATGACTTTGCAAGGCAACATGTTTCCTTGGAACCAAGCCCTTCCAACATATATGGGACTTCTATCGTGGGCTTCGTATCCTGCCTCCACTGCTTTGTTCTGCAAGTACTGGGAGGAATTAGAGTTGGTGGGAACCCAGGTGTAACCTGAAAAAACAAACATGCAATCAATCACTTCGGTAATATGGGCTTCTACATCTCATAATACAGGGAAGAAGTGGGGGACAACAAGCTCCAGGTTGAAGAAGAACAGTAAATAGACTATAGATAGAGGACTTGAAAAGAAGGTGAAGCACAAGCAATTCTAGCTATAGTGATCAAGGAGATCAAAGAGGTGATGATGATTTATGTGAAAACGAAAAATGGTAATACTACGGAGATAAGCTCTCTTTCATTGTACCATGGTAGAGTTCGTTTGTTTGTTTCCATATTGCGTGTTGCAATTTTCTTATCGGGCTTTTGTGATTCTCAGTACAAGTTATCGCAATTGAATTGATATGAAATCCGTATTATAATGATGAAATCACACATGATTAAAAAAAATTCCAACACGTATGAATAGAATTGTGATATTCACATTGTTCATCAATTGAGTCCTATAAAACCTAAGGGGGCAATGTAAGATGTTTGCGAATAAAAAATATGTGTATGGAAACACAGGGAATCATTCCTTCATCTCTCCCTGGATTTATCTCATAAGTCTCTCATAGGTCGAGGAAGTCAAATGGCAGATTTTTCTAGCGTATTTGGAATTGAATAACGTTGGTTCGATACGCGCTTGGGTCATTTGACCATAACTTAAATCCTGGTTCAACAGATGTCATTGGGTAATTAAATCCTAAGTTGACGTCTATGGTTTCATGCAAGAGACAGTGCGAGAGCAACGTCAACTTCTTAGTTATCATTGTGAATTGTGAGATTACCTGACTCGTTGGATCCCGGTTTGCATGGTTCTTGCACTGGCGCTGTGGGCAGGTTGGGATATATGGTGGTTTGGGTGACAGTGTGGCCAGGGTTGTAGGCTGGCGGGGCGCTGTGGGTCACGTGGACATTCACTGGAGGAGGGACTGGACGGTCAATGTGGATATGGTGGTGATGCTGTGGACGGTTGTAGGCATGACGGTTTCCAGCCCAATTAAGGTTGACGGTGAAGCCTGGGTCATCTGAAAATGTACACAAATATTTACTTTTGATAAGGTTTGATGGTCCACGCAGTGAAAGCCCATTGTATTTAGTTTGTACAAGGATCAACTTATTTTGAAATCAATTTTTGTACAAAAATTACACAGCTGTAGTTCACTTTCATATTTAAATTTTTTATTTATTGCTAAAATATTTTCGCCTTGAAATATCACTGCTTATGAAGATGCCTTTTAAGACAAAAATATTTGAGCAATAAATAAAATTGTGAAAAATATGAGAGTGAACTAAAACTGTGTAATTTTTTTACAATAATTGATTTGAAAAATAAGTTGATTTTTGTACAAAGTAAAAACCAATATTTATTTTTACTTGGATACAGCGTATGCAGTCAGATTGAGATATGTGACGTCACCGGTTGCCTAATCTAATCTAAGTGGCAAAGATATTTTAATATTTAAAGTTCATATTAAATGCATACCCACAAACAGAAACGTGTAAGTTCTCGATTAGAAATTCTGCATGTGCACTTACAATTCAAAACCAAACCTCAAATGAACATAAGCTCAACCACTTTTGCCGATCTTCTCTGCAATAAGGGTGACATTGGCAAAGTGAATCATTTTCACATTCCTCATACCAAACATGTTTTTCAAAATAAAGATGATTTCGAAAATGAAGTAAATAAAGAAAATGCGGTAAATATTATAAATGGAAACACAAAGAAAAGTAAATTTTAAAGCTGCGGCATATTCGTCTTATAAAAAAACGGCAAACAAAAAGTCTTTAAATTATCTGATTTAAATATGGATTTATTTTGGCGGTTGATAAAGCAATGCGAGTTCACTTATTAACTTTACTGTGTGTGTATATGTTTATAGTCTCTAAAAATATTATGATGAAGTGATTAAATTAAGAAATCATAGGACTTACTAGACATTTTTTACGGCAATTTAAATGCTGCACCACCTTGCTCTTGATTTTAAAACCAATAAACACCTTTTCCTTTGAATCTAGAGAATAATACTGTTCTGGGTGTTACTCATACAATGCATATCTCCATCCTTATCAAGTTTATGATAAAAATATTATTATGTACTCTCTCACATTTATAAAATAATTATGAAAATTTTTAGCCATCAGAAAAATAATGACAAAGTATTATATTGTGCAACAATTGTTTTTCTCTCGCTTTCACCGTTTTTTTTTGTGTTTTATCCAGTTGGAATTCTCAGTCTCTTCTACGGTACTATAACGGCGTTTGTTCTGATGAACATCCTCACTCATACCTCCTCCTCTCGTCACATCAGGGTGACTTGTAAAACGGCTCACATTCATCCCTTTGTAGTCGATATCAAAACTATGAAAACTTGGTGTTTTCACGACTCATTCCTTTGCCACACTGCCCGTTTATGGAGTGACTTACTGTGTTCCCATACCATTTAATCCAGGTTTATTCAAAACTAATATCAATCATCACTTCCTTTCATTGCCTCAACAAAAAAGCAAAACAGCACTATGCAGCTAACACCCCTGCTACAAAGGATCAGGGGTCGATCAACGCCGAAATTTTCATTAGTGATAGTTTAATCTGTTGCTGAAGGAGAAGGTTTTCATTTATTTATAAGACTTCAAAATTTAAAAGCCTTGATACCAAATTTTGTATATACCTATGTCAGATGTACCTTAATAAAAAAAACATGTATCGGAATTCTGTGAAGGGTAAAATCTTTTATTTAAATAGAAAATATATATAATATATAGATGTACAATCAATATAATTTAGGTATAAAATGTATAATATTATTTTATCAGCAATATTACGAAAAGGAAAATAAAAGAAAAAATATAAAATAGTTGAAACATTTATTGCAAGAATATATAATATACAGGTATGTATTAAATGTCCTGGCAAAATATTTGTATAAAATAAATAAATAAAGTTCCATAAAAAATGGATCAGCTGATGATACGCCGCCATATTTTATTCCGTCCTATCTTCAAATATATTACGCTAAGATTTAGCGACGGCCGTCGAAACTTTCACCCTGGTCATATTCATTAAAAATCAGGGGTAAGCCTACGTTTTTGGATAGAAAAATTGACTTTAAACTGTTTTACAAAGCTAAAATATTTTTATGAATAAGAGAGAATAAGAGAGTAATGAAAAAAAAAATAACAGAATGATTATTATAAGAAGTAAAAGAAGTCTTCTCTCTCAACGTCTTCAAAAGGAAAATACTTCGACCTATTTATTGTCCAATAAAGAACAAAAACATCTAACTCCAAAGAAGATATAACTCCAAATCGTATGAGCTGTACCAGGACGCTGATGTGGTCCACTCAATGAAGGTCAACAGACTGCATTGGCTGGGACACATTCAGCGAATGGACCATCGGAGCCTGGAGAAGACGATTGTGATGACGACACCAGAAGGATGCAGGACAGTGGGAAGACCACGAGCAAGATGGCTGGATGGAGTGGTGGCGGATTGCCGTGCAGTGGGAATATGGGACTGGAGGAGGAAGACGTTGGATAGACAGCGCTGGCAGCGGTTAATGAGGGAGTTCAAAACCCACCCCGGGTTGTCGTGCCAATGATGATGATGAAGAGAAGAAGTCTTCTTTACTGCTGCGGATTATCTCCATCGGCTGGAAGATCGTAAGGCATAGCTCCAAAGTTAGGAGGACTGTTGATCTGGTTGCCATAGTTGGGTCCGTGGTCATTTGGGAAGGTGCCCGGGTAGTAGTTTGGTGGCTGGAAGTTGTTGGTTGGTGGTGGCACGTAGTTGGGCTGCTGGAAGTTGGTGTTGTGGTCGTTTTGGCCGTTGTGGTGGTGGTGATGGTGGTGGATGGGAATGGTGATCCCAGCTTGGAGATTTGGTCCACCATGGTTGATGTGGATCCCATTGTCGGGACGCTGACCTCCCAAATTGATGGAAATTGAAGTGTGCTTCATGGTCCTGCAAAAGTCAATCACGCATCTCATATAAGAAAATGTAGAGTTCCTTTACTTATAGGTTGGTAACCATCCGTGCTGTAGAAAAATGTTCACTTTGCCAATGTCATTCCTGTTTCAGGGAAGGTCGGCAAGAGTTGCAGGGTGTATGTTCATTTGAGATTTGGGTTTTTATGTTGTAGGTTCACATGCGGCATATGTGCAAGCGCGAACTTATACGTGTATGCTTGTGAGAATGCATATAATGTGAGTCTCCAATATAACATATCTTTGCAACTTAGATTAGATTAGATGTAGAAAGAAATTGAACAGAGTCTACTTCCATTAAATTCAAATATTTTTGTGCTTTATTGAAATTGAAAAAATATGTAGGTATAATTCACTTCATGCAAAATAATGAGGTCGGAACACCTTCGAATTTGGAATTTGTTTCTCGGCAAACAAACGTCGTCCTTAGCAACCAGTGGGAAAAATATTTGTTTGCCTATTCCTTTACAATCCGGCTAGGTGACGACACAATATTGCATATGCCAATTCAAGTGCGTACCTCATTGCAAAAATGGGTAATTGCGAAAGTAAAATAAAAATAAAAAAGCACTTACCAATATTTAGATTTAAATTTCAAAATTTAAATAATCGTCCTTCAATATGGCAGTGGAATCAAATTTCTTTGTGCGACTAAAAGTATTCATAATTTTGGTTTATCTCTGAATTTTTTTTATCTGAATATTGATTTTTATTATCTACATATTTGGCACTGATTAACAAAAATATTCTTATAGATATCTAGATAGAAAAATCTGGAAAATAAATTTAGTTGTAAGTACATATCTACTTACTTGGGAGCAGTCAAGACCCTGGTGAATGCCTTTGTGATGTCACGAGTTGACTATTGCTCAACGCTGTACATAGGTCAGCCGAAAAAGCAGTTCAACCGTCTTCAGTCTGTGCTGAATTCAGCGGCAAGACTCATATTCGGGATGTCTAAATTTACTCGCATTACTCCATTGTTAGGGAAACTGCATTGGCTTCGTTTTCCGGAGAGGGTGGTCTACCGTGTTTGTCTGATGGTGTATAAGGCTGTAAATGGTACAGCTCCTTCATATTTGGCTGACATGTTTACACCCGTTGAGAGGGATTTGAGGCGCCAAACGCTCAGATCTGCAGGGGATGGCGTGGTGGACTTGGTTCAGCCACACCGTCAGACACGCACTAATTTTGGGGACCGTGCTTTCCGGTTTGCGGGACCAATGGAGTGGAACAGACTGCCACCTAATGTGAGGAAGGCAAAGACTGTTGGTGTCTTTAAAGGAGCACTAAAGACACATCTTTACAAGAAATCTTATCCGTGATTTGAGAGGGCCCTTGAGGTGTGACACACACAAAAACGGCGCTCTTTAATTATGTGTACATTAAAATAAATTATCCTTATATATATATATATATACTTAGTAATACATTATGATGAAACAGGGGCGTGCATCCCATTCAGGCGTATGCGCCTAATAGGTAGGCAATATTTGGTAATAAAACTTTTAAGCTTGATATTCAAATAAAAAAATCAAATTTTAAGTTTGATTGGAGCCATCGTTAGCACTTCAGTCCATTTCATATGACTTATGTCTTATTTGAAAGAAATGGGAGAAAATATTTATTCTGAAATGTATTTGCCTATACCCTATGCACGCGCCTGTGAAATATATCCCGTAGTAAATGTGGAGCTAACCGCCCATAGGTGGGCTCCATTGAGGTATAATATAGAGGAGTAGAAACTAATTTAATACATACTCTGGGGCACAGTTGTCCACAGTCCTCTCAAACACAGCAGTGTTATAATCATACAAATCATGTTCTTACCTGTAAAGTCCTATGTTTTTTTTGTTTCATTTTGTGTTTCGATACCCAATAATTACACATGCCATAATTTCTTCAAATAATGCCTTTTACGTTGAAAAATTGACAAATTTATTTAGTGCCCACAACGTTCGCGCAGCCGTCAGTTTCAAAGCTACCAACTTTCTGGAAGATTTCGTTATTTCACCCGAGATTTTTGTTAACAACGAAATGACACTAGGATATTCTATGTTCTCTTTTGAACTAAGTACGATTTGCGGATATCCTAGCTAGTGACTATTTTAGTTCAAATAGTTTCTAGTCCATAGATATCATAAGTCAATGGCAGCGTCTGTATAAATTGAAGTCTTTTGTACCTACTTGTAACTACCTATTTTTTTTCAGGGAAAGGTAGCAAATGTTGACCGTCTAAAATTTATTAATGCTAATCATCAAGAGGACACAAAAAGTCGAAAAGTTTTCGCACATTTTCTGTTTAAATTTTCTTGTTATTATTGTTAAATATTTATTGTTTCGAGCGCTTTATAAAAAGCCTTTATTTCTTCCAGATTTTTTTGTAGAAGGTTCAAAAATAAAGATCGTATTATTTTTAATAAAAAAAATATTTTCAGAACATTTTTATGCAACGTAAAGTGATTAAAAAATCAATAATAAATCATTTTCAAAAAATTTTATTTTTTATTTAATGGCCATAAATATAATCAAATTTATTTTTGTATTTATATTCAGTAAAAAAAATGTATTTTTTCTATGTAAAGAAACAATAGTTTGGATATTGTTCGGTACCTTCTTCACTGAAAGCTTTTTCCCTGTGTAATAAATTTCAGCCACACATAAAGCCTCTAGCGAAATTTTCCAAAATTAATATCGCGTAGACTTGAAAAACTGCTATTATACTTCCAGGAACTCTCCATAGACACCGCTTTCCATATCATTTTCTTGAACTTCAAAAAATGAAAAAAAAAATGGAAAGTGCCAACTGATTTTCCTGAAACATGTAAACAAATAACACTTGTAAGATTTTGGATAAGGTTTTTTATTTATAAATACTTATTTACACACAGCATTAAACAGTTTTATTTCATGAAACTTATATAAATAAAATAGAATCACATTTTGAAAACAGTTTAAATCTCTGAAAGAAGAAATCCTTATTTTGGATTAATCTGATTGATATGGTGGGAAATTAGGTCCAGGATAATGCATTGGAGGTCTATAATTTGGTCCATGACTATTGTGAGGAAAAGTAGGACCATAACCAATTACTCTGAACATTGTGTCCAGGATTGAAGCCTGGATCTATATTGTTATTGTTTGGAAAATAATTTGGTCCATGGTTATTATTTGGGTTGAATCCTGGATCTATCCACTGTCCTTGATTTCCAAAATTCGGACCATGGCTGTTGTGGTTAGGATTGAATCCTGGGTCAACAAACGACCCCTGGTTTCCAAAATTTGGACCATGGCTGTTGTGGTTTGGATTGAATCCTGGATCTACAAAAGATCCCTGGTTACCGAAGTTTGGTCCATGGCTGTTGTGAGAAATCGAACCCTGGTTATTTGGGTTGTAAATCGTGTTGGGTTGATAAACTGGTGGATCCATTTGAACTGAAAATTGAAAAAAATATATATTATAATAGTGATATAATATTTTTGTAAGTTAATCGATAGTTGAATAATACATTTTTTTTTACAATAATGGATTTTAGAAATGAAGGTATCCGGTCTTATACATTAGAATGAGACCGGCCTTCCAAACTGGTTCACTTATTCACATTGAAATACATACAAAAATTGGTGGCATCTCATCCCTTTTTCAGGGAAAGGTAAAGATTTGATCTATTTTGAAGGCAAGTCTTCTAAAGAAGTGAAAAATTGGGATACCTTAGAAATAATATTATTAAAGTTACTGTAAAGTGTAAACATACCTAATAATAAATGCACACGTATGTGCCAACACAATATGATACACAATCTTTCAAGACAGCTTTTTTCAGTGTTTCATGGTAACATAAATCAATTTAACCTAGTTTAATTAAGTACCTACTGGTATTTTGGATGAATATTAAATAAACTTACTTTAAAAATTTTGTAGGTTTCTACGCAGCACAATTTATATAAGTAATATATAATAATATTTTACTGGCAAACACTCCTTTTTATCACGCCAGGACTGACTAATGGAATTTTCTGATCAAAAGGCTTAGATTTATCTGCACTTGAATGTAATCTATAGTCCGCAATATGTATCACCTACTTATGAAATAACCTCTAAATATAGAGGGAAATAAAATCCAAATGAATTGAGCGACAGTATTGATGTGCATAGGAAAATGACACTTATTAATTTACGCATCAAAAAAAATGCCTTTATAAAAAAGTACATATCGTCCCCTTAGTGCTTGATTGTCTTATTGGCATCACAGGTAATTTCACATGAGCAATGTTTGTATGTGTACTGGATCAATGTGTCTTATGAAAACTTGGAATCGATTTTGAAAAAATAAAATAAAACAACTCTCACATTATCGTGTTTTACGTTTTTCTTTAGCTCAGATTGTGTAGAATGTGGTTCTTATGGGGCTTCCACACGCTTGCCAACCCATCACAAGTCAAGCGCACAGTGTGTCGTCTAGAACATGCTAGCTGGACAAAATTAGTCCATTAGACAAAATTTTGTCCAGCTAGCATGTTCTAGACGACACACTGTGCGCTTGACTTGTGATGGGTTGGCAAGCGTGTGGAAGCCCCATTAAGATAATTTTATTGAAAGGACATCTTTGAATCTAATGGTAGATAAGGAAAACAAGCACTGGTGGGACGATATATAATCCAAATCTGCAAGATAAAATGGACACCTCATTTATGATGTATAATCAATGATATTAAAATAATTATTTATGTTGGTAAGCATTGTTTTTGTGTGAGCCATCTTTACCGAGAGCTTGGCCATCGTTCTCAAACAAGACTCAGTTGCTGCAAGGCTAAATGGAACCTTAGTGACCGGAAAAAGTTTGAAAAGTAACTTTTGAAAATTATGTGCCCCCCCTCCTCCCATATATTCGAAGATGATGTTTCAAAAAAAAAAAACGTAATAATAATAATAATTGGACAATTTGTATACAGCGCCGTTTAGTGGCACTAGCCACCCCAAGGGCGCTTTTATGTGTTGAAGCTTCTGTTAAACAAATGTGTCTTAAGCAACTTCCTGAAACTGCCAACACTGGTCTCTGTTCTCAACTCTAGAGGTAGACTTTTCCAGCAGGATGGACCAGCCGAACTAAAAGCCCTGTCTCCGAAACCGGTTCTGTTCCGTCGAAGAGGCAGTTGAAGCCTGTTTATGGCGTCACTCTGTGCAGAACGAAGAGTGCATCGTTTTCCACCTATCTGGTCGACTCTGCACAATTCACACAAGTACGATGGGGTAACTCCTCTGAGGGCATTAAAAACAGAAACACATATTTTGTACTCAATCCTCTCTGGGACCCGCAGCCAATGAAGGCGCCGCAACAGAGGAGAGACATGGTCAGTTTTTCGTCCTCCTAAAAGTAATTTGGCTGCAGCATTAAAGACGGACTGCAGTCTAGACTGCTGAAACCTTGGAAGACCCCAGAACAGTCCATTGCAATAATCCAGTCTCGACACAACAAAGGACGCAATGAGAATCTTAGCAGCTTCGGATGTCAAACAGTTTCTGACCCATCTCAACTGCCTCAGGTGAAAAAAAAACAGGAGCTCACAGTCGAGCTTATTTGCGTACTCATGGAGAGAGTGTTGTCAAGATGGACCCCAAGAAACTTAATTGAGCTAGATGGATATACATCTAGGCCCATTATTTTAATTGGTGAAGAGCCAAGCAAGTGTTTCCTACCAGGAGACGACATCCAGATAAATTCTGTCTTGTCTGGATTCATCCTTAGGCGACACCTTGCCATCCACTCAGCCACCACTTCAATGCACCGGACCATCTCAAGACTACAGGCATCTGTCATAGATGGCTGACAGAAACGACAAAGTAGAATATCATCAGCATATGAATAGTAGCTGGTGCCGTTCATCAGTACAGTGCTCTCAAGATCATTTGTGTACAGGGTAAAAAGTAAAGGCCCGAGCACAGATCCCTGAGGCACGCCATAGTCCATGGGCATACCTGATGACTCACCATCAACATCCACAGTCTGACATCTGCCTTTCAGATACTCCTCCTCGGACTCCGTACAACCTATCAAGCTTAGTGATGAGTATACTGTGGTCAACAGTGTCGAAGGCAGCGCTCATGTCAAGTACTGCCACCATGGCAAGAGCACCGTCCCCAATCGCAGCTATCACATCATTCACAATGCGAAGTAAGGCAGTCTCAGTAGAATGAGCTTTCCTATATGCTGACTGAAACTTAGACATATATCCGCCTCGCTCCATGTGTTGAGTGAGTTGCCAAACAACGGCCTTCTCAATAATTTTCGATACAAAGGGACGGACGACACAGGTCTATAATTTTCCACAGAATCAGCTTGAAGGCTTGATTTTTTGAGGATTGGTGTAACAACGTAGAGAGGAAGGTGCGAAAAAAAAGGGGTTTTAGGGAGGCGCGGTAGCATAAAGTTTGGAAACCGCTGGATTATAGGGGCCCTGGTGCAGGGAAAAGCTTGGCGGCCCCTGTAATCTGAGTTTGCAGGGCGAATTGTACTTGGACATACACCCTGCAACTCCTGCCGACCTTCCCTGAAAGAGGGGTGACATTAGCAAAGTGAACCATTTTCTACAGCATAAGTGGTCAGCCGCATACCAACGTATAAGTCAAGTAACATACACAACAAATTACATTTTTGCAATCAATTACATGTCTGCTTGTGAAAATGCATATACATAAGGTGAATCCCCAATGTTAAATATCTTTGCAAATTAGATTAGATAAGATTAGATTGGAGTGAATAGTTCTACAAAACTATCCTTGTGAAATTTGCCAATTATGTATTCATCAACCCTACTATAAAAATGAAACACTTTTCCGAAGTAACTTCTGTTTCAGGAGAAAAACGACAGCAGTAGTTGAGTTTCAGTTAACAAAGATATTGTGTAAGTGCATTTGCTATACCTACAAGAAAAATTCAAACCTACAAGTAGAAAAAATAATACTGAAAAATACGCGTTTATATTAAATGGTACGAAAACTGAAATTGTGGATGAATTTACATACTCGTACTTGGGAAGTATATTTCAAAAGAATGAGAAGATGACAAGGGAACTTGAGAATAGGGTGTGTAAGGGAAAGCAAGTGGTCGGTGCAATAGGAAGAATAGCAAAGAGCAAGCGATTGACGATGGATCTGAGAATGACGGTACACAATGGCATATTGCTACCGACTTTGATGTGTGGAAGTGAAGCATGGACAGTGAATGATATTAAAATGTGTAAAGAATGTACGGTGGAAATGAAGCATTTGAGAAGCATGACAGGAAAAACTGTGAAGGATAAAGATAGGAATGAATGGGTGAATGAATGTGGTGAGTATAAAAAACTGTGATGACAAGTATATATACAGAGGAAGTGTGAAAGGAAAGAGAGGTAAGGGACGACCGAGAAAGAATGGCGTGATCATATTGAGGAGTTGTGAAAGAATGTGATATACAAAGTGATCGTAAAAGAAGAAAATGCATGAAAAAGGTGATGGATATGAATGAATTGAAAGTGTTTAGGATAGGAAGAAATAGAGGCAGCTCTGCAGAAGCTCTGCCCCCCCCCTAGCGGAATGGTGACGGAGTTACAGTTACAGTTACAGCTGCTTATGTAAAAAACCTTGCAGCTTTAATTTAATAAGATATTTAAGTAATAATCTTATTAATCAAAGATTAAAAAAAGTGTAGAACATGTTTTTTAGAAAAGTGTGTTTTTATTTGGAAAGTATATAAATAAATACAAAAGACTTAAATAACCGTAAAACAAATCATTGATTTTCTTGTCATAATTTTTTGTTCTCACATAAATTTTACTGTCATAAATTTTGATGAAAGTTAAAATTACCTAGCCGTCGTGAAACCAGTGAAATTCAACTTTCAACATTGTAAAAGTTGAATTTCACTGTTTTACATTTTAAATTAAATTCATAGTCTATTGGTCTTCATATGGCACTGCCCCTTGGAGGCCAGCGTTGTTCTGGTTGTTGTAATTCGGTCCATGGGAGTTTGCAAAGTCCTGACTGTTGGAGTTTCCATGGTTGGGTCCATGGGAATTCTGGAAGTCGGTGGCATCAGCTGAGTTGGAATTTCCAAGGTTGGGTCCGTGAGAGTTGTTGAAGCCCTGGTTGAAGCTGGGGTTGTTGTTGAAGCCACGTTCACAGCCTTCTCCTTCCATTTTGAGGTTTCTTTTGGTTCGGTACTGGAAAAGATACAATCAAGAATTAAAAAAAAAATAATAATACATTGCGTTACTCTATAGAAAAGGAAAATTTGAGACATATTAAACCGAAGGCGTTTTTTCCCCTTTTTACTTTATACTACCGACAGTGACACTTTTTCTTCATATATTTGTGTCATCTTCCAAAAATTCTAGATTTCCACTTTCCTTTGGTTCAATACAACCCATAAAATTATTTCTGTAAATGACCTCCTATATTGTGAAAAATTATCCACTTTGTTTTTTTTCGCTTCTGTTTGAGAAAAGGGTGGACAAAAGTTGAATTTTTAAATTACGGTTTTTATTATGTAAGTTGTTGTGTAAGTATTGAAGCCGATGCCGAAATTTTGGGAGTGAGGGGACCATGGAGGGAAGCTGCACAAGACAGAGAGTCCTGGAGGATTGTGGTGCGGGAGGCCCTGAGCCTTCAAGGCTTATGAGCCGAAGAAAGTAAGTAAGTAAAGTAAAAGTAAGTATTATGTAAGTACAAAGGCTCATAAGAAGGCGTAAATGTACACGTGTCTGATTGTAGGCATGCATTGAAAATTGTTGATATAAAATTTTAACCGATCGGATCTTTGAAACTTAGATTATAGATAGAGATAACGACAAGTAACATTTTTTAACGACAAGGTAAAAATAAATGACGAAAATATTTGCAATTTAATTCAAGACTACATAGCTTCGCAAGGATGTAAAGAATTTTCACATTGGATATTAAAAAGTGATTCAAAAGCTTCACAAAATATAATATACAAATACATTTTTGTATCCATAAAAATTATGAATACTCAAACATACTTTTTTTATATTTAATCTCAAAATAAGCATTAGAATACACATTTTATAACACTTTTAAAATCATAAATTTATAAAAACAATACGCTTTTTTTTTCAAGACAAAGGTGGGTACAAATAACTTCGCCCCATATTTAAAAAATAACTTGATATAAGATAAAGCTTAGAAAAACAGAAACACTTTAAATTTTGATTTGTACTATAAAAAACTTAGATCTATGTTTTATGTTTGAAAGTACACACCTTGCAAAAAAATCAGTAACAACTGTCAACAGTCAAGTGATACTAAATCAGTGCTTCCTTCTATTTTTATACAAATTTCGCTTACGTGGCAAAAGTTTCGTAATCTATTTAATTATCATCAAAATAAAAAATATATTTTCCCTACCTGTGTGTTAGATTAACCAACTCAACCACTAGGTATAATCAGTTGTTTGTATATATAATATACATTATACATTCGCCGCGTATCAGTGATCGATTAAGTGAGCGCTTATCTTGTTTGGTCTAACAGATAAAATAATATTTTTTTGGTGCTTTATCAATATTTTTAAGTAGTCCTTAAGTACTTAAGTAAGTAAATGAGTACTTAGAAACTTTTAGGCATAATATCAAAAATATATCAACGGAGTAAAACAGGAAGCGACCATCTAATTATTTTTACTTTTGAATAAGAGTTTTAGGCTTACACGGCCGGCCGATGATGCTGGAGAAATGTTTTCCAGGATCTGTTGCCGTTGTCTGTGGGAGCTGGAGCTACCGGACGATGCAATTTTATCATTGCACTTTCACACTAAAGAAGACCATCGTATACATTTACGAAACGTCCAGAAGCTCCAGCTCCCATAGACCACGTCTACAGATCCCGGAAAACATCTATTCAGCATAAATATTTAATAATTTTTTTCACTCTTTAGATGTCAGTCATTTGCAATTTCGCTTGTTTGATCAACCCATTCTTTTCTTGATCTTTCTATTTTATGGTTGTCTTCGGCATTCCCTCTCTACACATTGTTGTCAGTCGTTCATGACTTAGCATTAATAGTTAATCTATATAATAATCTATAGTCGAAGTTCCAGAAATAAATTTACGATTCATATTAAATGCATGCTCACAAGCAGACACATCAAAGCTTACGCTTACACGTGCTGCATGTGTATTCACAAACTAAAAGCTCAAATCTTAGATGAAAATAAAATCCTACAAACCTTTGCCACTTCTCCCAGAAATGGTGGTGACCTTGGCAAAGTGAACCAATCTGATGATCCTTTGGTAGCTGGTCTTGGTAAAGGCAAATACATTTTCCAACCCAGCGAAGAGCACATTAGAAAATTCGATTGTATCAATTTGTGTAAATTGCTTCCTTGCGTTTGCGTTGCGTACTTCACCGGGGATCGAACCCACGACCTTCCAACTACGAGTCGGAAGATTAACCATTAGAATACGGACCAATAAAAAAAGGCCAAAAAAATTATGGACATAAATAAATTTCAAGACTTCTTCTTATGCGGAAATAATGGAGTTAGAACATTTTTGAACTTGGAACTTACTTTATTTACTCGTATATATACGTATAACAAAATATTTGTATGCCTTTTCGCTAGCAACCCGGCCACGTGACGACACAATATTGTCTCTGTCTATTCACGTGTGGACCACATTTATCTAATTAATCATTTAAACTTTTATCACCATTCATGATTCACACCTGCTTGGATAGGCTTAGTCATTTCTTCATGTGTAATTTTCAACGTAAAAAAATTGCATAGTTTGTTTAAATAGATTATTTTTAGGAAAACTTCTAGATTATTCGATTTTATCAATAATCATGCAATAAATTAAGTACTACTAAAAATTACATTATTTTAAAATTTATCACACTTTTGAGCGTTGAAAAAATCAATGCATGTAAAATAACACCGATCAGTTGTTGCAAAAAAACATGGATTCATTAAATGAGCAAGATTGCAATTGATTGTAATCTGTACTAAGAGAGAAATGACGAGCAAACATTTCCTTGACTAATAAAAGGTTAAAGGTTAAAAGGCTAGTTGAAAGAATGTAGGGCATAAGCGACAAAAACTAAATTGTTCAGGAGAGTAGTCAAAAGTTTTAGATTGCAGAAAAATGCGCTTAACTTTTTTATTTTTTATCATAACGTTAAAATCAAAATAGCTCTAGAATTTAAAAAATAAAGGCATTTATTGGCATTTCTATTAATGTGATTTTATTTGAAATTTATTTTGAATATCTATTAACATGATTTTATTTGAAATTTCAAATGTTAATGTCGTTAGATACAAAAAGTCAAAATTACCCTTTGGTCTTTTCTTCTTCTTCGATGGCCTTCAACTCGACCCTTGGCCTCCTTCAGCTCTGCCTCCAACTCCACCTGTCCTGCGACGCTGCTGTTCAGAGAGCAACTTACAAAAACTGAGCCGCATCCTTCCTTAATACTAAGGAAAGATTTTTAGATTTTTCGGTCAAGTAGCAAGTTGTTCTGCTGAAAAACGGCAGTGCATTTTCTGAATATTTCCTGAAATTCTGCATTACAGTCACAATGATATCATTGAGGTATGATATAAGTGGAGCCGAAACCAGATCGTCCCCCAGTGCTAGTTACAACATTGGGCGCGGATAGTACTTGGATGGGTTACCGCTCAGGTACACCGCGTGTCGTTGGCATCTTGGACCGGTCCGTAGTCCAGTGGCAGCACTTCGGACTCGTAAATGGAATGTTGTGGATTCGGATCCCGGCGGAGCACAAAAATATACCATTTATATTTCGAATGTGCTCTTCGCTGAGTTGAAAAATTCATAAAACTTTACGAAACACCGGTCACTGAAAGGTCCATCCAACCTTACAACTGGGTCTTGCTTGAGAATTGGCGCTTTCTACAGCGACGACCAAGCTCGCAGAGGGCTCTTGAGGTGTGATAAACACAAAAACAGCGCTCACCAAATAAATCATCCTAATATTATTATTATTATTTAGTTTGGCTTACCTACCATTTGATTCAACGATGCCTTTCAATGATATTTTAAAAATCATATTATGCACAATCTGAGCTAAGAAAAAAATATTGAACACGAGAATGGGAGAGTTGTTATAAATATTTTGTAAATCAATTTCCAGTTTTCATAAGACACATTAGTCCAGTAAACATGAGAATATGGCTTATATGGGAAATAACCTCCTGTGGACATAAGATAATCAAGCACTAATGGGACGATATATCAGCATTGAAGCATAATATGGAGACACAATTGTCAGCCAGACCTCTTGAATATATTTAAGTATTTAATATGAAATCCTATGTTTTCTTCCTTCCTCCATCTTGTTTTCACGTGGGGAATAATAATACTGTTTTTTTTTCTTTCAAAATTGACAAAATCACCGATCAAACAATTAAAACGCGTGCGTATGATTTCAGTGCAGTGATAACATTTTACTGCGAATATTCCAGAGCTTTTCTAGCTTCTCTCACATTTGCCAGTTAACTGTAAACTCACACTCGCGGCATCTTTGCTCTCTTTCTAACGAAGGAAGATATGTGTTGAGGTAGGTTGAAACGGATATAGCATCTTTGTATATTGTGCGGTAAAATAGTTTCTGATCTTTTAAGTCAATGACTTATATACTGACTTAATAACAACAAAATCGGGTGAACCTTGAACGGTCATGAAATACAAAATTTCAAACAAGTCATGAAATTTTAATCAACAGATTAAAATATCCATTTATTTTCTAGCTAGGATTTAAATAAGAACGCACACAATTTATACTATTATTTGGTAACAACGTGTCTTACCTCCTATATTCAGCTTCCTAATTCATATAATACCTTCTTAATTCAGCTTCGTACTGGAAAGTGTCAAAAAAGGGGCCTTTTAAAATTAATTTAATTTTTTTTTTTAGTAATAGAACTCTATCGATGTGCTCTGTTTAGAAAAACTTATTTCGAGACGAGAATTTTTTGTCTTACGATTTTTACTCACTTTTTATATTATTTTTAATTTTATTTTTATATGAAGAATTTTTAGAAGAAGAAATTATCTTAAAAATATACTTACATAAATTGATAAGTCGTATTTTAAATAAGAATGTGTTTTAATCAAAATGGCCATGACTCGATAGTCGATAACAACCCTACTTGAATGAGGAATGGGCAAATGAGAAAAAAAATGTTTTTTCAAAATGTATCGAATATATTTTGAAAAAAGACATCAATGTTTCTATACATCGATCAAAGTCAAAAGAAATATCTCAACACTTCGTCGAGAACATAGCCAACATCATCATGAGTCGTGTATCTTACTCACCAATGACGCGCGAACTCATCTTTATTGTTTGTCTAACTTTGTTATGGGCTTCAATATATAAAAGAAAAGTAAAGTAAAGAAAAAGAGGTCATTTTTAAAAAAAACTTTAATAAAATAATTTCATTGTAGTTTCTCAATGAAGTTGGAGAAATTGATGAAGTTCAGCTAATTTTACTGTTGGACCAGCGCTTCGTAGTCGGATGACGAGTGCTCTGCTCCGGCGAAAGGGAAGTAGCAGCAGTTGTGACTTGGGTGGATCTGAAATAAAGGAAATGCAACTACACTGAACTGCAGTATTGATATCATCCCATCAAATATCATCAATACACACTTTTGAAAAATTCTAAGAAGCACATTTTCTAAAAGCACGTTTCTGAATTGAGGTTGGAGTGAGTTGCTCCAGAAAAAAGTGACAGTGAAGTCACAAAATAAATTGAGTCACAGTCGAAAATAAATGCTGATAACCAACCAGAAATAAATAAAGTGAAATAAAATAGATTTTGGATGTAACTTTGCTGTTATTGTATTTTTCTTTTGAATTTTTTTTAGGATCCGAAATCTATTTCTGTATTGAATCAAGATTCTTTCCAATTTCTAAGACCTCAACATGATTTAGGGACTGACCTTTCCAACGGTAAGGGCACCATCTCTGTTGACCCTCCCAAAGTACAGGGGCTCTCCGTCAGAAGTCTGGCCGACTTGGATGGCTCCATCGGGAACTTGAGAACCATGTCCCCAAACCCAAGTCAAAGCATTTTGAGTCAAGAGTGTCAGCACCTAGAAAGAAGCAGTAGGAAATAAAGATCAGCAATTACATCAAAGATGTTTTCAAAACGCTCCTTTAATATAGGTCATGAATCCTCAAAGATGGCGCTTGCAAGATCAAGGCTATTTCTGTGGTATATGGTCAACTAATTACCACATTGTTGAATATTATTGACTGAAGCAATGCAAAACTTATTTTGATCAAATTTTTGTGGTTTGATAGTGTTTTTTTAAACTAAGAAACAGGAAGCTTGTTAAATCCAGATCGATGCTCTATATAAACCAAGCAAAACAAATAAGACATCACACAACACTCGTGTTGCAAAATAATGTCTTGGCAAAATTTCTCTTTGAAGAACATCCTCATGGATAAAAGATAACCAATCTTTCTAACGAACTAATTGGCAATCACATTGCTTGTAAACAGAATGACTTGCATTTGACCAACCCCTGACCCTTGAGGTACACCAAAGAAAATATCAAACAAATGAAAATAAAAATAACAGTAAATATCAAAAAATACGACAACATTTTGCGGAGACTCATATTAGTCCTTGGCAATGTCTTGACCACTATATGCGACATTCCACCAGATGAATTGTACTGGACTAAGTGCTGATTCATCAGGGATACTAAAGTAAATATTAAAATGTTGCAGAACCTCAAACTGATCTTTGACAATCTCTTGACCAGCAAATGCGACGTAGGCCACAGATTTGGCTGGAATGACCTTGGCTGGCAGCAGGTTTCCATCGTGATAAGCTCTTCCAGCATAAATGGCTGTCCCATCTTGGTCGTGCCCTGCCAACAGAGCTCCTGGCAAATCGCAGTTGGAAGAACTGGCGGGAACCCAACGATAGTTACCTGCAAGGAAATACTTTTTTAATTAAAATGATTTGAACATATGGAAAGAATGAATGAGAAAAGACCTGTCAAACCACTAAGAAATCCCTGTCCAATTAACTTACCTTTTTCCCACACTTACTATGGGCAAAATGCATTAATGTGGCGTGCAAGTGACAGTTTCAATGACAAATCAGATCAGTTAGATTTTGACCTCTTTCATACTAATCCAACATTGGCAAGACAGCGGATGACGCATAACTTTTTTGTACCTTAGATGGTGTCTCTTGATGTCGTGATAGAGGAAGATCTAGAAAGGTATGTATGGACCAAATTCCTGCAATAGCGAATGAATGGGATATCCAGAGTCATAATAAAAGGAGAGCTTGTATGAAGAAGGTTATGACTCTGAATGAAATGAAAGAAGTATGTAAGGATAGAAAGAATGACAGTTGATCTGTAATGTTGGTGGCTAGGGCTAGGGTTTTGATGTTTATACATACTCGTATTATTATTTGTCTATTTAAAAAAATGTAATTTGGTGTATATCATCCTTGACTTATACATAGGTAGAAAATGGTTCACTTTGTCAATGTTACCCCTGTTCCAGGGAAGGTCGGCAAGAGTTGCAGGGTGTATGTACATTTAAGATTTGGGCTTTTGTATTGTAAGTCCATGTCTTTAAGGTAAATTCAAATCGCAATTTGCACAATTCCCCACATCGATTTAGTTCATTAGGCTCCTTGACTAATAGGTTGGTATGAGGCTGACCCCCATACTTTGAAAACTAGGTTCACTTTTGCCAATGCTACCCCAATCCAGGGAAAGGCGGCAAGAGTTAGAAATTTTATGTTCATGTAAATATGATTTTTTTTCTGTAAGTACACATGCAGCATGTTAAGCGCGTACTTACAAGTGTCTGCCTATAGAAGTGCATTAAATACAACCTTTAAAATATTATAATATATCTTTGCAAATTAGATTAAAGATTGTAGGATATTGTATCTCGTTCATGATTAGGAGGGCCCTTGAGGTATGACACACACAAAAACGGCGCTTTTTTGTCATGTTTTAATTTTTAATTAAATAAATTATCCTCATTATATTATATACAGATGTATATATATATATATATAAATATATATATGTTTAATTTTAAGTTTTCACCGAAAACCTATCAACAAATATATATATATGTATATACCTTATCAGGCGTCCAATGATAGGTATTTAATTTTTTAAACGTGATAAGATTTCCAGTTGTAAAATGACTTTGGCATCATAATAAATTTGTGAGCGAATGTTGTACTTTGTCTGTTTTTTTTTACCATATATTGCCTACCTACAGGGCGCATGTGATGCACGCCCATGCGCCGAAATAAGCGTTGACGACCTTTTTTTAGTCAATATATTGTAGCGGGCATAGGAACAAAAAAATACTCATGCATCAAGGATACCTCCCCCTTTGAATACAATTATAATCTATAATCTAAGTTGCAAAGAAATATTAACCTTAAAAATTCATATTAAATGAATGCCCATATAAACATGCACGTCCAAGTTCGCTAAATGCTGCATATCTAGTTACAAATTAAAATCATAACCTCAATTGAATATAAGCCCTGCAACTTTTGCCGACCTTCCCTGACACAGGGATGACATTGGCAAGGCAAAGTGAACCTTTTTTTACTATATGGGTGGTCAGCTTCATACCAACCTGTAAGTCAAGGAATAAATGTACAAAAGTAATTTTTCACTGTTGTGTCTGCCAGCAGATTGTGGATACAGGTGACACATATTTTTTTATGTTTATCCATTTGATAGTAAAAGAATGTAAGTGCAAGAAGATTTCAATTATTTTGTAGATTTGTATATCAATTTTGAATTTGAAGACTATAAAATGCAACAGGCTTTCAAGCCTGAAGGCAAGCCTAATTAATATAATAATTACATAATAATCCATTAAGGGCGGTCATTTCTTTAAACATAAAAATGTCATCTTAAGCGTCACTTACCCATTTCGATGTTGTTTTCTTGATAGACTCAGAACCGAAATGTTTCACTTTCGGATTTGTGTTTAATTTATGAACGCTTTTCTTTCTTATCATTTTTTTTATCATTACCTGGCACTTCACCAGGTACAACACACCATACACGGTACACCTGTAGTAGATAAAAACATAAATCCCAATTTGGAGTCTCAATTCTGTCTCTCATTTTTTTTAATTCTATTTTTTCTGGATTTTTTATAAAAAAGTATTACCTTCTTCCAAAATCTATAAAAAATATTTTTCATAAAATTTTACTAGTTAAACTAGCAAGAGGGTCGACAAAATGTCGAGAAGCGAAGAGTTTCCTAGCTGAGGAACATCTGGTACCTACTGGACGAGACTGAGGACTAAGCAGCAGTTGTTCAAAGCTAGCCAGTAAAGTAAGGTCATGCTCAAGTGATAGTCAACGTCGGGAGCACCTGACAAGACACGACGAGAAGAAACTATCAAAAAATTATCAATGGAACATTCTTTTCCGAAATCTTTTGCTGGGGTCCCTTGGAGCTGAAGCTTCAAAGCGATAATTGCTGATGACCAAGATGGCGGCTACTTTATATACTTACTTGTATACAGTTGTATTTATATACCCCCAGTTTCATCAGGGTCTGCAAAGACGGGTTTGCTCTTCCATACGTAAAATACTTAGAGCACTGTTTACATGCCTTTGTATATTTTTATTTATTTTTCATAACGGTAATAAGCTTTATCAACATTTTATCACGCTGCAAAAGCACATTGTAGACCCATATTTGACGACGTGTCGAAGCTTTAGCTACGATCATTGTGTTAAACAAGCGAATCTGGAAGGGCATGGCATACAGATTGCAGAGAGAAAAGTCGGAGTTCTGCTTTATGCTAATGACGCAGTATTAATTGCTGATTCAGCATCGGAACTTCAAGCAATGCTCACTAGTCTAATATGAAAATGGTATATAAAGCCATCAATGGCTTGGCCCCACCTTATCTGGCTGATATGATTTCACCTGTTGAAATGGGTGTTAGGAGGCAGACACTCAGATCTGCGGGTGATGGAGTAGTCAATTTGGTTCAGCCGCGCCGTCAGATTCGTACAAACTTCGGAGACCGCGCTTTCCGTGTTGCGGGGCCGGTGGAGTGGAACAGACTGCCACCCGGAGTGAAGAACTCCAAATCTGTGGGTGTATTTCGAGGAGCACTCAAGGCACACTTGTTTAGAAAGTCTTATCCATGATCGGAGAGGGCCCTTGAGGTGTGACACACACAAAAACGGCGCTCTCTTATCATGTGTAATTTAAAATAAATCAGCCTGTTATTATTATTATTATTAGTCTGAACCATGCTCTGTGTGTGAACAAGTTAAAAATTAATGCAAGTAAGACGAAAGTACTGGTTTTTGACAGAACGGTTGAAAATGAAGAATGCACGTTTATGTTGAATGGTACGAAAGTTGAAATTGTGGATGAATTTAGATACTTGGGAAGTATGTTTGAGAAGAATGGAAAGACGACAAGAGAACTTGAGAATAGGATGTGTAAGGGAAAGCAAGTGGTCGGTGCAATAGGAAGAATCGCAAAGAACAAGCGATTGACTATGGATCTGAGAATGGCGGTTCACAATGGCATATTGTTACCGACTTTGATGTATGGAAGTGAAGCATGGACAGTGAAAGATAGCGAAATGAGTAAAGTATGTACGGTCGAAATGAAGCATTTGAGAAGCATGACAGGAAAAACTCTGAGGGATAGAGCTAGGAATGAATGGGTAAAAAAATAATGTAATTTGAAAGAGGATGTGAAAGTTAAGGTACAAAAGAATGTGATGAGATGGTTTGGGCATGTGGAAAGATTGAATGATGATAGACTGACAAAGTTTGTAAATAAAGAAAGTGTGAAAAAGAGGGAAGGGACGACCGAGAAAAGTATGGAGTGATCAGATTGAGGAGATTGTGAAAGAATGGGATATACAAAGTGAGCGTAAAAGAAGAAAATGCATGAAAAAGGTGATGGATATGAATGAATTGAAAGAGGTATGTAAGGATAGGAAAAAATGGAGGCAGCTCTGCAGAGGATCTGGCCACCCCTAGCGGAATGGCGACAGAGTTAAAGGGCCTGTTGCACCAAGCTCCAATCAGACAAAAATCAAAATTAGGTGTGATTTCAACCTTTCAAATAAGCATTTGGTTGCATACACGTAAATCAGCTGATGTACATTATATTTCCTGTTCAACTTCCATCATATTTTTACCCACTTCCGATAAATATTTAACCGAGGGCCTTACCAGAATGTAGCAATCAAATTTGATTTGTCAATTAAATATTGATTGGAGGTTGGTGCAACAGGCCCTTTACAGTTACAGTTACAGCCCTTTCCACAGATACCAAAAAAAACTCAGACTGTCTAAAACTTCAATGTAAAATTGTAAAATTGTTTTTTTCTCGCCGGTATAATCATCACAGCTCGAGATGACAATCGTTAGCAACCAAAGAATACACTCGTATATATAATTGGTTTGTCTTTTCCCTAGTACCCGGCATTTTTTTCATCAATGTCAAAGACTGGAAGATGTCTTACAAAGATGTACACATTGTTGTATTCAATCATAAAAGAAAAAATAGAATGTCGACGCATTGTTCGGAGGCAAAGATTTCCAGGCTGAGGTACATCCTATACTGGACGGGATTGTGGACTGTATAGGAACTGCGGATCTGAGGAATGAAAGGCTTGCTTGAGTGTGATAGCCAACGTCGGGGGACCCAACAGCACACAAAATGAAGAAGAAGATATGTTTAATGAAATTTTATTAAAAAATATAATGTACTCGGTCTTATGATAGCTTGACGATGAAGTAGGATTGTTTTCTTAGTTTATTTTACTGCTGGACCAACACTTCGTAGTCGCAAGAGCTCTTCTCTTCTCCATCGAACGGGAAGTAACAGCAACCGTGACTGCGCTGGATCTGAAGATAAAAGAAGTAAAAAGGGTCAGTTCCATAGAGTAATAATAATACTAACTGTATGGTCAGTTACAATCACAAATTAAAAGTAATGCCCACGACATGACCGGTCTAAGCCTTTGTTTTTATCAACAATGTGTCATCAGACGTGATTTTGACAAAATAAACAAGTCAACCGTTTTCGTGAGCATGCTTTGGCAATGGCGGCTTCAAGGGCATGCAACCGATTGACACCTGTAATTCGAGGGATTGTCAACGACAGTCACTTCAAGAGACGTCACAAGTCCGACCGAATCTTTTGGGGCGAGCTTGCAGTGACAATCTCGCAAAACGGCGACAGTAAAATAATATATCAACTGACTCATTCCTCATCATTCCCCTATTCAATTAATGCTTATAATAACGAGTAAGAATATTTTTTATTTGACTAGTTGGTGTGTCTAACTTAAATTGAACCTCCAGGACCACATTTTGAAAGCATCAATTTTTCTCCTTTCTGCCACTTTGATGAGCCATGTTTCAGCAGCCTAGAGAAAATGGTGTGGACCAAACTCCTGACAAGCTTCACTTTGAATTGTAGCTTTAGATCTTCACGGTCGGTGGTTAATAATGGAGAGCTGTTATCTTCCGAAATATGGTGTCGTGAGCCATCGGAGCTGGAGCAAGGGCTTCTGTTTCGTAATATTAATGCAACTGTTATATTTCAAAAGCTCAATTTTCGTGCTAAGGAACCTTACTAATGTTGTACATTAGTTCAAACTTTTCGGAGACGAAAACCCAAACATGAATAGGAGACTGACCTTTCCAGGGGTAAGAGCACCGTCTCTGTTGACCCTTCCAAGGTACAAGGGCTCTCCTTCAGCAGTCTGGCCGACCTGGACGGCTCCATCAGGAATATTTCCACCCTGGGCCCAAACCCAATTTAAAGTGTAGGGAGTCAAAATCTGAAAAAGAACGGTTGGAAATATTGATAAATCAGAGTAAAAGTGTATTTCAATCAAGATGATATTGCTTCCCGTATTTGCAAACAAACTCAATAGATTGAGAGTTCCAATGATTCAACAATCCTGCCAGTAGCCTACTCATGGGACAAAAGTACGATACAATTGGTAGGTTTTTGACATCTGTTGATGAATTACCAAAGGTCACCAGGTTTTCATTTTTACTGTTTAATTGTTTAGTGTTTATTTGATTTAGGATATACTTTAATGTAATTAAATGTTTGTATTCCTTGACTTATAGGTTGGTATGAGGCTGACCACCCATACTGTAAAAAATTATTCACTTTGCCAATGTCACCCCTGTTTCAGGGAAGGTCGGCAAGAGTTGCAGGGCTTATGTTCATTTGAGATTGGGTTTTTATATTGTAGGTCCACATGCGGCATGTGTTAGCGCGAACTTATACCTGTCTGCTTGTGGGAATGCGTTTAATATGAATCTGAAATGATATACATCTTTGCAGCTTAGATTTAGATTTCAGATTTTTAGTACGTTTAACAAGGATTTAGTTCTATTGATAAGAAGATCTGCAATCTGCATTATTTTAATCAAAAGCATTTGCAAAATTTTCTGAGAGTCTTAACAGATTTTTCTCTTTGTGAGATTAGAAACCACTCAAAGACTTTTGATAGCTTCTCCAGACTAAAGTCTACTTATCAGATGTAAGTTTTTTGATTCCAGGTAAGGTTCAAATTAATTACATGCGATGATACAAAGTGAATAGTTGTGCATCTGCCATAAAAGCTTGTTCATCTTAAAAGCAAATGTGGAACATAACTTCAATGCACATGTAAAAGAGGTCACCATCCAGGAAACGATAAATATTAACTGCTAAAGAACAGAGAAGTTTGCTCTTTATTCTCTGAATGCCCAACAATTCGTACATCATAAAAGAGTTGATAATTCTTCTTAAATATAGCGAATAAGGATTATGGTTTGTCTATTTTTATTATATTTGGTCAACCAGAAACCAGATTGTCTACTTATTTTAATTGTGGTTATCCACATTCTTTTTATGAATACATTTTTGTGGTTAACAGAGTAAGTAAATGTTGTAAACACAAAGCAAACATTAAAACAGGAAGCTCGTTAAATCTAGATCATTCTTCACCAAAACAGAACACGTGATAAATAAAAAGGACATCAAAAAAAATACCCAACCAGTTTTTGCCGCGGCAATATTTTGAAGATTGAAAAAAGGTATCGAAATCCCAGCCCCGTATGCAGATAAAGCGTGTTAGTGACTCATTGGTGATTGCGTTATGAACTACTAGTGATTTGTGATTGAGTGGTGATAATTTAGTAAATTAATTGTGATAAGTACTTCACTCCCGCCACAGCAGAAGCAGCACCAACAAGAGTCGTCTTCAGCTTCAGGAGCTGTTTCAGTCACAAACACCTGAATCAATAACCAATTTACCAATTAGCAAAACTGATTGATGAGAAACAAGAATGACGATAAAAATCTATGGTGTTGTTAGATTTGTTTATATAAATCGATTGTTTAAGTAATTTTGTTGAATTTTAAAGTATGATCGATGATCGATGGACCGGTCCGTAGCTCAGTGGTAACACTGCGGACTCTGAATGGGAAGGTTGTGGGTTCGATTCCCGGCGGAGCACAAAAAATATACCATTTGTATTTTCACATTTGCTCTTCGCTGGGTTGAAAAATTCATAAAACCTTTACCAATGACTGGTCACCAAAGGTCCATCCAGCCTAACAGCAACTGGGTCTTGCTTGAGAATTGGCGCTTTGTAGCGACGACGATCAAGCTCGTAAAAAGGTCGATAGCTCAATTGGTAGAATGCTTGCATTCCATGCCGAGAGCAAGGGTTCGATCTCAAAGGTTTACTCAGCCTTCACAAGAAATGAGAACCAGCCCCCCCGGGAGCTGGGAAACCCCCACTTCAACTGAAAGTGGTTGGTGTGAGGCCGGCCCCCTTACCTGTAAAAATAAATAGGTACCGAAGCGCCACATGCGACCCCTTCGGGGATAACGCAGGCAAAAAGTTACACTATATGTGTAGCTTAGTTGCGTTTTATCGATGAAAAATTAATCTTTGGGTAGTTAGATGGCATGGAATTTTAGATATGGATGTGATAATTAAATGAAAAAATATATGTAAGAACACAGTTCCTAGGGTTTATAATTAAAAAAAGAAAATAAAGCACATCGGGTAATGAAGGCAAGCATTCAAAGTAAGTTTTTTTTCCTAACTTAAAAAATAAATAATGATTGTTGGTGATGTATGAAATCTGTAAAATATAGATAGGATTGGACCAAGCACTTATCCCTGAAGAACATCCGATTTAAAAGCAAAAATATGAAACCTCAAATTGATCCTTGATGACTTCTTCACCACCATATGCGACGTATGCCACATTCTTGGCTGGGATGACCTTGGCTGGCAGCATATCACCTTGATGGTATGCTCTTCCAGCGTAGATAGCTGTGCCATCTTGGTCGTGTCCTACAAGCAATGCTCCAGGAACATCGCAAGCGGAAGAACTGGCGGGAACCCAACGATAGCCGACTGAAATGTTAAGAAATCAGGAAAGTGAGCGGATAATTCTAAAATGCCATAACTGTTTGGGGTTTTCCAGAAATTTTATGTTCTTAAATACGTCGATCCGATCTATGTACTTGCACAAATGATATTAAATTATGAAGTCACGCAGTTGGGTTTCTAGATACAATTAAATATACACCACAATTTTGTTATTGGACCCCAGTCACCTAAACCTGTGAATTTAGCCACTGTACTGTACTGTACTGTATCCTGCCGCCGTTCCACTAGGGGTGGCCGGTACCTCCGCAGATGCGCCTCCACTTTTTTCTGTCCTTACAAACCACTTTCATTTCCTCAATTTTCATCACCTTTTTCATAATACTCTTCTCTTATTCTCACTCTGCAGGTTCCATTCTTTCGCAATCTCACCTATTTGGTCTAACCATTCTTTCCTTGGCCTTCCCCTTTCGCGCTTTCCTCTGACATTTCCTTTGTACACTTTCTTCGTTAGTCGTTCATCATCCATTCTTTCGAGATGTCCGAACCATCTCATCGTACTTTTTTATACTTTCATTCTCATATTCTCTTTTATACCACACTCGTTCATCACCCAATCATTACGTACTCTATCATTCAGTGTCTTTCCAGCCATTGCTCTCAGGTAAGCCATTTCAACCGTACATACTTTACTCAGCCAGTCGAGAAAAAACTAAATTTGTAACTTCTTCCAACTCAATCAACATATTTTTGTTTACTCTGTTGCTATTTGAATTTTTCTTTCTATTTAGTCTTACAAAACATTTTGATTCAGTCATATTCATTCTTTTATTTACTGTTTTTGTATTGCCTCTCCCAAAATCGCAATGGACTTCATCATTCCTGGTTCAAAGATTCATATTCTTAAACAACTTAATTGCAAACCATATTATCATTTAAAGATCACACACCACGCAAATGAAAACCAGGCACGTGTAAGTACCTAACTCATTTGTATTTTGCACTTTTTTAAGAATTATAATCATCAAAAAGTCGTATTTATTTTTTACCTTATCTGGCGTCTGACATAAAATGATAAATTAATTCGAGGAATGATTTAAATGATACTCGTTTCATATCGCAGGTTTATGCTTGACTTTATCAAATTGTATGCCTACAACATGCTCGTTTTCACGCACGTATTTTTTTCTTATTTGGTTTATTTGTTAATTATTTTCGCTTTCAAAATTTATTTTTTTGGACGCATTAACTTTTGATCTTGATTTCAGTCAAAAACAATGCTCGAAGATCCATGAAACCTCGTGCCACAGGATTTTTTGCTGATACCCAAAACTTGATCGAACGTACATAAATGATTGAAATCTGAATGTTGACTCAAGAAACGGGGCTTCTATAATCTATAATCTATAATCTAAGTTGCAAGGATATATTCATTTAAAGCTCTCAGATGTATGCCCACAAACCAACAAGTGTAGTTCGCGCTTACAAATGCTGAATGTGTACTTACAAATAAAATCCAAACCTCAAATGAACATAAGCCCCACAACTTTTGCCGACCTTCCCTGAAACAGGGGTGACATTGGCAAAGTGAACCATTTTTTACAGTATGGGTGGTCAGCCTCATACCAACCTATAAGTCAAGGAATATGAATAATAAATTACATTTAAATATAAAAAAGAACCAAACCTTACAAAGAAATCTATACAAAAAAAGTCAAAAATTTCCTATGCAAAAAATGTAGCAAATGAATACACCAACATTAGAAATCAACATTGCAGATTAGCCGCCACTTCTTCCTGTCCTTGCATACTTCTTTCATTTCATCCAGAGTCATAACCTTTTTCATACAAGTCCTCCTTTTATTATGACTCTGGATATCCCATTCATTCGCTATTTCAGAGATTTGATCCTTCCATACTTTTCTCGGTCTTCCTCTACCACGACATCCATCTATTCTAGCAACATATGCTTTCTTCGTCAATCTTTCATCACTCATTCTCTCCAAATGCCCGAACCATCTTAACATACTTCTTTTAATCTTCACTTTCACACTTTCCCTTACACCACATTCTTCTCTTACAAAATCATTCCTCACCCTGTCACTTCGTTTTTTCCCAATCATACTTCTTAGATAGTCCATTTCTACTGTATGGACTTTACTAATTTCCCTTTCACTCACCGTCCAGGCTTCACTTCCATACATCAAGGTTGGCACTAGTATACCACCGTGCACCGCCAATCTAACATTTTTTGAGAGATTTTGGTTCTGGTGATGCAAGCGGTCGCACCCAGTACACACCTGCCTTTCATTATTCTTCTTTCAAATTCACCGGCCATTCTTCCATCTTTTTCAAACTTACTTCCCAAATATACAAACTCATTTACGACATCAACATTCATTCCATTAATTTTAAATTCATAATTCATATTTTCATCATCTCTTTCAAAAATCAAAACTTTCGTCTTTCTTGCATTCAACTTCAAATTATTACCTTTCAAAGCTTCGTTCAATCTAGAGAGCATCATTTGCAATTCTACTGCTGAATCAGATACAAGGACTGCATCATCCGCATACAGTAGAACGCTTACTTTGCTCTCTCCTAGCATTAATCCACAATCATCAAGTCTAGCATCTCGAACACACTTGTCCGATGTCACAAAGAGCATAATTGATTTCACTTTTTTAAGCATTAGTGCCATAATCTCAAGAAAGTTACAACAATAAAGTCAACAACAATACTTTATTATAAAAACCGCAACCATGATGTTAATGGGCACAAATTATTTTGAAAATAGTAGATTTCACGGATAAATTAATTTTCAAAAATATATGTACGTCATAGAATGTCGTAAAATTTACGATTGTTGAAAATGAGTGATGGATGGACAGGGCAAAATAAAGGGAAGACAAGGTAGAGATTTAGAGGTATGAGAGCAGATGGATCCTGTTTGGGTCATGTCACATATGCCATGATTAAATTCTGAGACAATCTCCTGATGTCCACCAAAACAAAAATAAAGGTTTGTTTCGGAGATATGAGAAATAATAAGTATCTCATCATTCAACGAAAAACGTTAAGTTGACTGGCTCAAGATTAAAAGAGAACATCCCGGCTAAAAAACCTGAGGAAGGGGCAGAAGCAAAAGATTGCTTTTTGTTTGGCAGTAACGAAAATAGGAATTGCCTTGAAGTGGCACAAAAAAGCGTGATTCACCAACTACGATTTTTTCAGCTCGCAAATCACATTTAGTGTAATTTCTTCCCGCATTTTCCCCTGAAAGGGTAAGTAGAAAGAAAGAAATTGTTAGTAGTTCAAGCACAACGGTTATCTTGACCACTCACCCTTTAGGCCTGAGTAGTCCCCAGGATGGTGTTCCTCATCTTTATTCCCATCCTGGGAAGGCGGAGGACCATTCACGTCCCAGCACGGAGCCGGGAAGCAGACGGCTGGATGGGGAGGGTAAGTCAATTGGAGATTCTGGTCAACAAACCCTGGTGGAGGCGGAGGACCTCTTTCATCCGAACCTTCTAGATTCGGGTAACTGAGACTCGCTGGGTTGGAGTGGTCGAATGGGACGGTTCCTTGGTTGGGTGGCTGATAGGGATTCATTGGATTATCTGGGTTGTACGATGGATGGAGAGGATTCACGGGATATGGAAGACTTGGATATCCCGGAGGTGGACCTGCGTAAATATTTGAATCTTATCAAATTTTCAACTTATGAAATGAAACAAAAAAAATCAAATTGTTTCTGAAGTAGAACCATATTCAGGGACGCAGCCAACAAGGTGGGAATGACAATAATGGTCACCAACTTCCGTAAAGGAGACGTCATCGAAAGAAGAAAAAAACTGAAATTGGGAAACTAGATGAATGTGTGTGCAAATACGTGAATACGAAAGAAAATAGTAAAACCGTTTAAAATGTCTCCAAATGCAATCTGAACATTAGCCGTTACTTCCTAACCATGACTAAAATAAAGACAGCGATAACTTTACCCAATATGTAAGCAACTCAACCAACAACTGCGGATTCTATCGAATACCATTTTTTCATAAATATGTAAAGTTACTCTCACAAGTTTTTTTTTAAATAAGTGCAATAAATAAAAATTCCATATTCTCAAACATTACATTTATGCCACCAAAAACACATGCGTAAATATCATTAAGAATGTATATTTAATTTTATAAGAAAATAACACCTGACAAATGTGTGCATATTTAAAGAAAATAATATTAATATTTGCAAATTTTAGTACGACTCTGATATACAGAGGCGTCCTAATCACTAAAGGTATTCTGTTCTTGCCCATAGGCGCCAAAAATAAATAAAAAATCCATCAAAATTTTCAAATAATCCGAATATCATTAATTGAATTGCGTGCAGATAACATCCAAATATGAAAATAAAAAATACAGTTTGCAACTATGTTGTATTTTCAATTGCTTAGTTTTTATTTGCATAAAAGCAGTTTTATATTATTTGCCATATTATTATACACGCAAATATTTTTTTTTTTGATATTTCGGTCCAAAAGCAAAAAAAAAATACAACCTGATGAAATATTATAAAGTCATTTACTTAAATATATTTTTAACGTGACTAACGTGACTAAGTTACACATATAGTGTAACCTCTTACCGCGTTCTGCCTGAAGGGATCGCATGTGGCGAGTGGAACCTATTTATTTTTACGGGTAAAGAGGCCGGCCTTACGCTAACCACTTCAATTGAAGTGGTGGTTTCCCAGCTCCAGAGGGGAATGGTACTCATTTCAGCCTTCACAAAGGCTGAGTTAACCTTGCCGCTTTTTTAATTTCGGGTTTGAAATAAGCACCGAAACGGGAAATCATTTCTGACACCCTCGGTGGGATTTGAACCCAAGCTCTCGGCATGGTATATGCAAACACTCTACCTACTGAGCTATCGACCGGAGTGCTTGTCTTATTATTTTTTTTATCATTTACTTAAAGTATTTACAAAGTGATACTTATTTATTGACGGTTTATTTTTTATCACGAAGCTTGACTAATAAACCACTATCGATCATGCTTATTATATAAAAGCAAATATTTAAACATGATAAATTGCACTTAATTGATAAAAAAAAAACAACCACTAGAAGAGTCACATTATCTTTTTTTTTAACTTTATGAAACCTTAGCTTCAAATGAAGTGGTTGGCGTAAGGCCGGCCCCCTCTCCCGTAAAAGTAAATATGGGTCACGAATCGCCACATACGACCCCTTCGAAGATAATTTAGTCAAGAAGTTACACTATTTTTGTAGCTTAGTTGCGTAGAGAATTGAGTTTTTTAAAGAAAACGCAATTTAAAACATAAAAAATATGAATGTCCTTTGAGAATTGATGAAATTTACCTTTCCGGGAGTAGAATAATTTATATGGTGAATGCTATGGGGAGTGAGCTTTTTTTGCCATGGAAAATATCAGCATTTTTTTTTATCAAATCATGATACAAGAATATGAAATAGTAAAAAAAATATTACTCTCGTTTTTAAAGTTTTATCATATAAAAAATAAATATCATAATTTAAATATCACGTGACATTTGATAATAGTTATTTATGCCACTGCCAAGTAATGATAGTCTTTTTAACACGAGTGCTAGTTTGTGCCATGAGGCGCAGCCGAATGGCACAATAGAAAGCACGAGTGTTACAAAGACTAATTACGTGCAGTGGCATACAATACTTTTTCTACGACCATGAGAGAATTAACAAAATAGTGAATAATAGTCATTATAATGTACTCGTCCATTTGAAGTAATTAAAACCTTACCTTTGTCAAAACGTGTGATTTATCATTCCCTTCGATTATCTAATCTAACCTAAGTTGTAAAAATAAATTATATTTAGGTTTCATATTGAATTCATGCCCACAAGCCGACACATATGTATAAGGTCGCGCTTTTACATCCTGCATATAAGCTTAAACATTCAAACCCAAAACTCAAATAAACATATTATGCCCTGCAGTTGTATTGGCAGGTGAACCAAATTTGTACAGCATAGGTGATCAACCTCATACTCACCTATTAACCAAGTAACTTTTTGAGTTTGTTTATTTTTTGCGGTGAAATTTTTTGTATTGTTTTCCTTTCAAGCCTTTTATTTTCCATTGAAAAAAGGAAAGCTTTCTTTGGAGCAATCCGATAAATAAATTCGATAAATTTTAGCACTATTAACAATTTTTATTTGACTCTACACATAAAATATACTTATTTATTTTCATCTGAACAGGGCTGAAAGTCTCATCACCACGGTAATTCCTACCTACCGAATATCACTAATATTGTATGAAGCCTAATCAGCTGATCGCTTGCGGCCATCTTGGATTGACAGGTCTTCATACCCCCATACAAGGTTGACATTTGAAATTAAAAAATGGTTCCAATTCTGACAATGCGCATGCGCACATGTTCATTTTAACACGGTTACCGGTTGCATAATGTAACATTATGCAACGGGTGTAGAAATGTATGGCATTGTGATTGCGTTAGCCGTTTTGTAATTAGTAAATTACCAAATGGGAGTAGAAAAAGTAGATTTTTGCAGTTGTGGAATTAGGAATCTGTTTTGTAATGATAAAATAATATCTATATTATCCACAGATGGCATATAAATCATGCTACACCAGTCACCCATACAAATGCACTGTCGTATATTTACGACCATACTCCTTCAAACGAAAATCGCGCTGTCGTATAATATAATATACGGCTACACTCTCGAAAGGTTAATTGAAATTTACTTTAATGAAATTTTACTCTTTTTTTTATATTTAAAACAACATGAAAAGATTTTGTTAAGAATATAATATTTCGCTTTATCGTTTTACCTCCTATTGGAACTATTTTTTAAAATAAACATTGTTTTAGATAAAATTCATATCATGAATAGTATAGAAAAAATATGAATAGATAATAAAAATTTGGTGATTTTCAAAGAACATACATTCATGGCGTTAGGCCGGCCCTCTTGCGTGAAAAAATAAATAGGTTCCACTCCACCCCCTCTAGGACAACGCAGCAAGAAGCTATACGATTTGTTTTCAAAAAAATGTTTCTTATACTTTTTGGCCTTAGTAAACCTAAATTGCAAAGTTAATTTTTTATATAACTTAAAAAATGACGCCACAAAAAAATATTTAAAATAACTCGTTTTTTTTCACATTTTTTTGTTCTAATTTTGTTGTTAAATATTTTGGAAATACTTTTGTTCTTCATAATTATAGAATGATACAATGTCTAGTAAGTCTATAGGGAGGTAATATGAACAGTTTTTGAGATCATATGAAAAAACTGTTTTCAAGAAATAAATTAATTAATTAGTTTTAGTTTTTTCATATTATCTTATAGTTATATAAAAAAAAATTAACTTTAAAATTTAGGTAAAAAATCATTTAACGTGCGTGATTTTTTCCATTAATGTCACTTATTTACTAAGGCCATAGAGTATAAGAAACATTTTTTTGAAAACAACGAGATTTTTTTGGAAGAGGAGTCTTAAATATAATCAAATTTTATTTTGAAAACCATTAAAATAATATCATTGACCCATTATATCATTCTCTCATTATAATGTATCGACTAAATAACATTTCACTAATTTCAATTATTGTTGTACTACTATTGTTTTCATTTAAGTAAATTAATTGTAAAATGTGTAGCATTCGTTAGACATTATGTATGGAACTAAAAATACTAATTTTACGAATCGTATTGTAGAAAAAAATGGGATTATTAACGTTTGGTCGAAGTCGTATTTGATGACAGCAGACAAATTGCTTCAGCGCGTTTACAACCTCGTTCATCTTCGCTGTAGAAGCTACTCGTCTCCTGATGACGTTTGATACGACTTCGATGTAATGTTGAGAAACCTGTTCTTCTCTACAACACGGTTTTTAAAATCCATTTATATAGTTATGTGCAAAAAGTTGTTGCTTATCTATTTGAAGTAGGTTAGTCAGGTTATCTTTTAAAAAAAAATACTAAATTTACTTACAGATAAAAACTAAGGTTTTAATCATGATTAATTTACTTATTTTAATCTCCCTACTCAAGTTATTTTTAAATCTAAACCTACTTCACAAATATATATTTTTTAATAAATATACGTTACAGATTGCGAAACAATGCCTAAGTAATTTAAAGAAAATAATTCAAGGATTTCAATTTTGTTAATCTAATAGATTTTTGTAGTTAAAACGAAAAAAATCTGTAAGATTGAGATACCTAAATCAAAAGTTAAATACAGTGAAATTTAATTTTAAATGGATGATTTTACAATTTAAGTTTGAGGAATAAAAAGACCATTGACAATTATCCAAAACCCTAACTACGCCCCTGTTTCTGTGGTAGCTCTGTTTTATAATGTTTTATAAGTTGAGATTCTCACTTCATGTACGGCCAAAACCAAACAATTACTTAGTCGGTGCTTTAATTAGATAAGTTTTTTTTCTCAGCAGGCAAACGTCTCAGGTCTATGTGACTAGGGTCCAGAACAACCTAAAGTATATAATATGATATATAATCTGAGTTACCAAGATATATAAGCATTTAAGATTCATATTAAATGCATGGTCACAAGCAGATACTTTTAAGTTCGCGCTTACACGCACGCTTAATAATAAAGAGCAATAACTCAAAAATTGGGAAAATCGAGATTTTGTAATAAAACGCAAGAACAATGCGAGAAAAATAGGTAGAATGCGACAGCCGTTCATTTTGGACGAATATGACCGAGATAAAACATCGATCGCCTTTTTATCCCATACAAGTTGTACTTGTTGTCTGAACTTCAAACGTGATTTCCCAACATTCTTATTTTTCGAGTTATTGCTCTTTATGATTGTACTACCTACTCATTGTACTTTAGCTGTTTCAAAACATTAATATACTCCCGCTAATGCCGCTATACCTACTCATTGTACTTTAGCTGTTCAAAACATTCATATTGTTAAAATGTATATGCGATAGATGCCTATTATTGGAGCATTGGAGATACTTATGTATTTGTATTATGTGTTTTGTGTATGTGCAACTCTTTTGTTCTGTTGGCGTCTTTATATAAAATAAAGGGTTAAGCGTGCGACATGCTGCATCTGCACTTACAAAATAAAGACCCAAATCTAAAATCAACATAAGTACCTACCTATGCAACTTTTGCGACTTTTCCCAAAACAGAGGTGACATTGTCAAGGTGAACCATTTTTTTACATTCTGGGGGGTCAGCTTCATACTAACCACCTATAATTCAAGGAACAATGACAAAATATTAGTTTGCCATTTCCCTAGCAACCCAGCCATTCTAATACAGTCCATTCTAATACACATATATTTTTCTATTTAATTATATTTCTACTACAAACGACTAGAGTACTTCAACTTGACACTGGCGCCCCTGCTGTATGCGGGAATTCGTCACAAGGAGGAAGAAGTCTTAGAGGACATAAGTTGAGTCAAGCCTTGGTAAAACAGCTTGGAGAATACCGCCATTAGCACTCTATACTTAGGCACTCTACGTAGCCACTTATAGAACGCACTAGAAGAAAATATTTGCAAAGACGATGATGATAAAATCATGTGATAGATAGGAAGATAAGACAATATAAAAATGAGATAAAGTGATATTATGTTTACTTAGTGTTTATTCAATTATGTGGCAAAAAAACATTATAATATGATGATTGAAGACTGTTCCAGATCAGGAAGATTAGCTAGTAAGTAGATTAATTATTACTTGGATAAGAATGATCTAGATATTAATTTGACTATCAGTTTGTTAACCACAAAAATAATATTAGTCTGTTGTTTATTCATTTGGTCAGTAAATTATTTAAATAGTTAAGAAAGTAAGATCCTTGAATCAACAGTATTTATAAGAAGTATCAGGTTAGTGATAATCTTAGACATTTTAGTCGTCGGTTGTGTATGCTTTGACAAAATAATGATGTCTAGGCTGGAAGTTTCATCACCACGGTCACTCTTACTGGTAATATTTGTATGAAGACTAATCAGCTGTTTACTTGCGACCATCTTGGATTGACAGGTCTTCATAAAAATGCATCATTAGTTTGTCAAAGCGTGGGCTCAACGGGCGACTAAAATGTTTAAGAATAGCACTGTTAGTTCCTTTAATCATTAATACAAGAAGTTTCTAAGTAAGTAAGTAAGTTCGTTTAATCATTATTCTAAAAAGATTCTAATTTGTCAACGACGTTAGCCATGTTGAAAGCACCGGTTCCCATAGATCACCGAAGTTAAGCAACATTGGGCGTGGTCAGTACTTGGATGGGTGACCGCTCAGGTACACCGCGTGTCGTTGGCATCTCGGACCGGTCCGTAGGCCGTAGTGGCAACACTTCGGACTCGTAAATGGAAGGTTGTGGATTCGGATCCCGGCGGAGCACACAAAAATACCATTAATATTTCGCATGTGCTCTTCGCTGGGTTGAAGAATTCATAAGCCTTTACCAATGACCGGTCACCAAGGGTCCATCCAGCCTTACAGCAACTGGGTCTTGCTTGAGTATTGGCGCTTTGTAGCGACGACCAAGCTCGTACACCTCTGCGGCACTACAACAAGTGTCATAGACCCCTAGAGTCTTTAGAATCTAGGGAGTCTCCCGCACAGGATTTCTTAAAAAAAAAAAAAAAAAATTTAGAAAGTTCTTTTTTATTTAATAGATCTAGTAAGTTCAGAAGGCTTTCAGGTTAGCTAGTTAGTTTTGTTGATCTTCAGTACAATTAAACTGCTCCAGATTAGGAAATTAGTTCATAAAATTATTAGTGCCTATGCCTAGTAAAAAAAAATGTTCCAGTTTATTAAGCAATTTCCTATAAAAAATATTATAAAAAGATTCTAAGTTAGTAAGATAGTTTAACCATTCCCACAAGAAGGTTCTAGATTAGAAAGTTTGTTTAATCATTCACACAAGGTTCTGGATTAGTAAGTTCCTTAAAATCATTCACACAAAAAGGTTTTAGGTTATTTAAAGACAATTCCAGATCAGTAAATTCCTGTACGCTCTTGGCCAAAAAGGTTCCATATTAGTTATTTAGGTTCATTGATTATTCATACAAGAACATTATTAAAAACAGTCTAAGGAATCTGTAACTTTCAACTAACAAGAACTTCTACCAAGTAAGGAAGTCCCCAGGTGTTCCAAAATTTAGGTAGGTATACAAAAACAGAATAGCGCCTCTTTACCTTTTCCAATGATATGTGTGGAATACACGATGACTTCCTCACTAATTAGTTTAACTTCCTGTTTATACTCAAAGTAAGTAAAATTATAATATGAATTAAACTAAGAATGTGTTATATAAACGACCATTATTGGGAATCTACCTGTAAGATTCTGATAGCGTTCAGTGTTTACCTTTTTTAATTCAGTATAAAATTGCTAAGCTATATTTGAAACACCAACGACCTTATTATATAATATAATATAATATAATATAATAATATAATATATATATAATCATTAGATATTATTCATTAGATTTATTAAACATAATACTAGAAAGGAACCCACTTTTCAGTATGGGAAAATTGACTTTAAGGTGGTTTAACAATTAAAACATTTTTAATGATTAAGGGGACGATTGTATGTTCTTAAAAATTTGATGAAATACTAGACTTTTACAGTTTCTTATAAGATTTACTTTTTAAATAGTTAACAGTTCACTCACCACTCATGATGATGTTTTTGAGAGCAGACTTGCCTGTTAAATGTTAGTGCGCTAGTTTTGTTTTATTTTATCACTGCCTGCATCAGTTCTTATCTTCGCCTGCCACTCCACCATGATTACACACACTTGGAAAAGATAAAGCAAATTCCACGTATGAGTTTGTATGGAAAAAATCACTACACTCACAAATGACTCAGCTGCTATTGATTGCTTTTTGATAAAGAGCGGATTTATAGTTTGTACTCTTACTATAGGTCTTTTACATACTTTCTAAGTCCACAAGACATAGGTCTCCTGCAATCCTCTCCATTTCTGTCTATCGGCTGCTGTGTTCAGCCATCCTCTGCCTACAATTTCCTTGATGTCGTCCAGCCACCTCCGTTGGGGTCTCTCCGCTTCCCGCTTGGACATTCTGGGCCATCACTGGACAATTACTGGACCTTACTATAGGCATTGAATTAAAGACTGAATTCTAGAAAGTACCTTTTGAAGAAGAAGAAGAAGAAGAAGAAGATTTCACTATGGAGAATTACAAGTTTAAGAAATGTGATTCATTAAAAATACTGAGGTAGAGGTACCCTTATAAATGACAAGAGTATGTCGTCTTTGAAGCTGCAAGCTCAAATGAATTCCGGCAACAATGTTTTTTTCGGCCTCAAAGAGCTATTGTGTTCCAAATATCATCCAGGATGGTTGTAAAGGATAATATATTGGCATGTGTGTTCTACTTTTCTATGTTGTGATGTCAATGTGAATCTTAAATGCTATATTTTTATGGTGTGTGTATTAACACTATACCTGCTTATAAAATTTTAATAAAACACCGTTTTATTCACACTATTATATTTCACGCTTAAATTTTAACATATTTTTGCAACTCAGATTTTTTTAACATAAAATAGATTTGTGAAGAGGAATGCAATTCACCAACCTATTCTGCCTGGTCAGAAACAGGAGTTAATATCATCAATAATAATTAGATTTTTTAGGGTTTGTGTATTCACACAGTGAAAATTCATTTTATTAATTCAGCTATGTTTTGAAAAAAAAATTAATAATAATTCATTATTGTTTTAATGAATTTATCAAATGAAAAATACCCAATAACATCTGTTGAACCAGGGTCAAAGTTATAGTCAAATGGCACAGGCGGGGATCGAACCAACATTATTCTATTCCAAATACGCTAGAAAGATCAGCCCACTTGGCCATAATACTGACTAAAGACTTAAAGATGTATGTATTATAGCAGGGGTCGGCAACCTTTTGTTGTAAAAGGGACAAATATTTTACGTGGGATTTAGTGCGGGCCGCACGTGGTCAGTGGCGGATCTAACGGTCAGCATTTCAGCACATGCTGACTACCCCCCCCCCCCCCCCCCCCCCGCCGCGTCATGTATCGTGAACATTAATAAATTGACGTACGAACTACAAATGAAAGGCAATATTAATTCTACCCCCCATAATAAATCTCATATTGTAGAATCCCCGCCAATTCAATTTGGGAATCCCGCAATTCAGGGAACTCCACACGAATCGACACCGGCCTACATAGGGAAATCTACCCACAAATTCTATTCCCCCCCTTGGATAAGTTCGACCACCTTTCGAGTCTAAGATCCACCCGTACGCTTGGAGCACATGCCATTGCCTAAAAAAATGATATACAAATATTTAAGTTATAAAAATAAAACGCTTTTTGTCCATTTTTACGATTTTTGTTGTATTTGTTTTTCACTTCATTGTGTGTGTGTATGATATCGTCCGGCACATGCGTTGCGGCGAATATCTTGCGGGCCGCACCAAGACGCCTCAAGGGCCGCATGCGACCCGCGGGCCGCAGGTTGCCGACCCATGTATTATAGAATAAAGATGCATTATAACCCATAAGTAAAGTAAAACGGTAAAAGACTATTAGTGCAGGCGCTACAGGGAGTTGAGTGTGCAAAATATGAGGACCGCATTCTGTGAACAGCACGCGACAGCACATGACAGCACGCCACGGCTTGCACAGCACGTGAGAGCGCATGACGGTATGTGACAGCACGCCACGGCACGTGATAGCACGTGACGGCACGCCACGGCTTGTGATAGCACATGACGGCACGTGATAGCACGTGACAGTACGCCACAGAACGTGACAGTACGCCACAGCACGTGACAGTACGCCACAGCACGTAAGAGCGCGTGACGGTATGTGACAGCACGCCACGGCACGTGATAGCACGTGACGGCACGCCACGGCTTGTGATAGCACATGACGGCACGTGATAGCACGTGACAGTACGCCACAGCACGTGACAGTACGCCACAGCACGTAAGAGCGCGTGACGGTATGTGAAAGCACGCCACGGCACGTGATAGCACGTGACGGCACGCCACGGCTTGTGATAGCACATGACGGCACGTGATAGCACGTGACAGTACGCCACAGCACGTGACAGTACGCCACAGCACGTAAGAGCGCGTGACGGTATGTGACAGCACGCCACGGCACGTGATAGCACGTGACGGCACGCCACGGCTTGTGATAGCACATGACGGCACGTGATAGCACGTGACAGTACGCCACAGAACGTGACTACGCCACAGCACGTGAGAGCGCGTGACGGCATGTGACAGCACGCCACGGCACGTGATAGCACGTAACGGCACTTGACAGCATGCCACAGCACGCGACAGCACGTAACAGCACGCCACGGCACGTGACAGTACGCCGCAGCACGTGACAGTACGCCGCAGCACGTGACAGTACGCCACAGCACGTGACAGTACGCCACAGCACGTGACAGCACGCCACAGCACGTGGCACGTGACGCCATGTGACAGAACGTGACAGCACGCCACGGCCACAGTACGCCTTATTATACATAAAAAAATTTGATTGAATTAAAATTACTTACTAATATCTATATTATAGTTTTTTTTAAACAGTACGTGATAGAACGCCACGGCACGTGATAGCACGTTACGGCACGTAATGACAATTGACAGCACGCCACAGCACGTGACAGCACGCCACAGCACGCCACAGCACGTGGCAGCACGCCACTGCATGTGACAGCACGCCACGGCCCGAAACAGCACGCCATGGCACGCGATAGCACGTGATGGCACGTGATAGCACGTGACGGCACTTGACAGCACGCCACCACGGTACGTGACATCACGTGACAGCACATCACAGCACTTAACAGCTCGTAACTACACGCAACACAGGATACAGCACAGATCTGACATATTTCTTGCGCACTATTGGTATAAGCCAGCCGTATGAAACCTTACCTTTATCCATTACCAGGCAGAGACATGTTCTGGCAGGTAGTCTGCATCGAGTACCTAGACGATTTTTTTCACAGGTCTGTCTTTCCCTATCCTGGAGCGTTTTGGATGGGATTTCTTCAAAGAGGCCCATGGTAATGACGTCACCATGTTGAAAGCACCGGCTCCCATAGATCACCAAAGTTAAGCAACATTGGGCGCGGATAGTACTTGCATGGGTTACCGCTCAGGTACACCGCGTGTCGTTGGCATCTTGGACCGGTCCATAGTCCAGTGGCAACACTTCAGACTCGTAAATGGAAGGTTGTGGATTCGGATCCCGGCGGAGCACAAAAAATATGCCATTTATATTTCGAATGTGCTCTTTGCTGAGTTGCAAAATTCATAAACCTTTACCAAAGACCGGTCACTGAAAGGCCCATCCAACCTTACAACAACTGGGTCATGCTTGAGAATTGGCGCTTTCTACAGCGACGGCCAAGCTCGCAGAGGGCTCTTGAGGTGTGATACACACAAAAACAGCGCTCACCAAATAAGTCATCCTAATATTATTATTATTATAAGTATAAGGATCACTTTTTTCAAGTACCATCTCAATATAATTGAGGACACAACTTCCTATCTCAACTGCCCCACGCTTTGCTTCGGTGTCATCCCAGAAATAGCAAACAACATCCTTTGCCTTCAAGTCACATACAGTAAAGTTTACATAGTTATAGTTGTTTTCGGGTTAGACCATGTTCTACTTGCAGTTATTATATCTGCCGACGTTTCATTCCCTCCAGCGAGGAACATTATCAAGGCTCAATCACAACGAAGATACATGATGACAGAGATGAGAAGAGCATCAGCAGCCAGCCAGTTTCCAAAAGTAAACGGAGGATAAAGGTCCCCCGTCGCTACGAGCCTTGATAATGTTCCCCGCTCGAGGGAATGAAACGTCGGCAGATATAATAACTGCAAGTAGAACATGGTCTAACCCGAAAACAACTATACCATTGAACACCGACCATGAAAGTGAAAGTTTAAAACTTTATTTTACACAGTTAATTCGCGATTTATAAAAGAACAGAGAAATTGGGCCTTTGGTAATCTGCATAACCGCTTGCAGGTTGTTTACTGCTATGATGACGTCATTCCTGTTTTTGTCAGCTTCTTTCTCAATCTGGACAGTTCTATTAGATTCATTATCAGATGAACTGCTTGAGGTACTGGAGCTTGATGATGATGAGCTAGACTCTGGTGAGGAACTCCAGGTAGAAGAGGCAGATATTCTTCTGGAAATTAAAAGGGGTCGAGTTTTTTGTTTGGCAAGCAAAGGAATCATCTATAATATCACTACTCTGATCCGATAAAATAGGAAATGGTATTTCAGTTTCCTCTCTATTCTCTCCAGGATTTGTTGAACCAGGATCTGAGGCTAAGACGGCGCATGCTGAAACTGCTTGTGATGGATCCTCTCCATCCCATACTAGCATGTGGAACAGTTGACAATGCTTCGTCTGCAGTGGCCTCCATTGCTTTTTTGAGCAACGTAAGACCACGACCTTTCATCATCTGCCAAATATCAAGTACAAACTGAATTAATTTACAAACAGTTTATCTCAAAAAAATGTTTAAATCTACTATTAAAATAAAAAACAATGGAAGTTTAAATGACTTTTCTTTTAATATGGAACATTAGTTAACATTCTGAGTATAAAAACTTAAGTAATTATGATTTTTGAACAATACAGGCCATAATTTAAATCTACCATCAATAGTTCATCATTGAACCAATTTTCACCTTTATCAAACAATACTGAACCATTTTGGAATAATACAAAAAAAACTAATATACCTTTGTCAACAATACAGTGGTATTCCTAAATTGTATCAAAACGCAGCATTCAGAAATTCACCAACAATTAAAACTAAATAACCCGAAGTAATTTTCTCATTGTATTCAACAACACCGAATTGTCACGGAATAATTCACTATTGTAAAACGGTGGCACGTACCATTCCCTGTGAAGACAAGAGGCAACTAGAATAAAATTCGTGTTTGTGGTATGACCTTGAATCCATTCATTCACAGAGACTTAGGCGTTTTTGGTAATACAAATACGGCTGTTTTATTAGTAGGCGCGGTAAATTTTTCCTGATTGAATTATAGAAAAAAGTCAATTTCTCAATTTTTTAACATCATACGGTGTTGTTCTGGGTGTGCGATATGTCAATGGTTAATACACAAACCATATGTTCATTTGAAGTATTTGTGAGTACACAATCAGCATTTGTAAGCGCGAACTACACGTGTTTGTTTGTGGGCATACATCTGAGAGCTTTGAATGAATATATCATTGCAACTTAGATTAAAGATTATAGATAGATACAAAATATAACAAATACAATTATTTAAGTACCTAAGTACATCTAGAAACTGCATCGACACACAATTACACACTCGCAGCAACATCATGTTTCTGCATGGCCTTGGTGTTCTGTAGTGAGCAGGCTGTAGCACATGATCTGCATGCAGGCCGCCAGCAGGCTGAGCAGCAGGAAGCAGTTGGGCATCCAGGATAAGGTGGCGGAGTACACGTAGTGGGCCAGGGGGAGCACGGCAAGGGCGAGGCCCTTGTCCAGGAGGGCAGTGATGGAGTTCAGCCTCCCTGAAAAGGAATAACGCATTTTATTTAAAAAAATAGCATTAAATAAATTATTATAAACAAATAGTCTTTTGTGTTCTTTCAGGTTTGACCATGTTCTATTTGTAGCTCCTACGTCTTTCAAAACGTCGGCCCAAAATAAAATACCCGCAAGCCTTATTCAGCCTTAACAAGAAATTAGTACAAGCCCCCTAGGAAGCTGAGAAACCCTCACTTCAACTGAATGGGTACGGCCAACCCTCTTACCTGTAAAAATAAATAAGATTCCACTCGCCAAATGCGACCCCTTCGAGAACAACGTGGCAAGAAGTTAGACTATATGCATGCTTCTCTAGTTTATCATAATTACCTTGTTCGTTGGCTTTGATCTGTTTCAGGAGTACAGGCTTATCCGCTATCAGAACTCCCCGACCAAGGATTCCAAACAATGGAGCTGAAAGAGAATTAATAAAACGTGTTTAATTTCAACAAAACAGACCAAACTGCAAACTTACATTGTGTATAATTCAATACATTGGTACTGAGTACCTTATTTCCAATTCACACTTCATATTTTCCTTATAAACTTATAGTTTTAATAATAGTTTCATCAGCATCAAATCACATCAATATTATGCTGAAAAAACTCAGTGTGGATATGGACGCGTCATTCATGGACATTTTGTATAGAAGTGGATTTTACGAACAGAGATTGTGCTTCTTTGTCATAGAAAAGGGACATCTCATGAAGTCGGATATGACTTCAACAAATTATTGAGATACCTACTCTTCTTCACAGCGCAGTTGATAAAGTGTATTTTTAATTCTATACAATGAATTGTTTGAAACATTCAGTGAAATCTTACCTAAGAATATCATCCATGGTTTGAAACTGAAGAATAAAACAGCTGATCCGGCCAGCTGAGAAAATCCTCCAACCAATCCTATAGTCTCATCTTCAAGCTTCAGTTTGTGCTTTAATAATTTAACAACAATGATGGCTCCTAAAATAATAAGAATTTCTGTTACTCAAGGATAAATAGCAGGAGTAAAATATGCAACGCAAACCCCATTAAGCGTCTCAACACTCTCAGCAACACAAAGCCAAAGGAGACCGGGGCTTTGAAGACTAATCAGCTGTTTACATGTGGCCATCTTGGACTGACAGGTCTTCATACAAATATTACCAATATTCGGTACATAAGAATTACCGTAGTGATGAGACTTCTAGCCCAGGAAGGCCAAAAATGTGATGGATAGTGGACATACGTAGTTGCAGAAAAAAAGCGATGGACAGGCGAGAGTGGAGGAGAATCCTGGATTCAGCCAAGGCACACCCAGGGCTATCGAGCCCATGACGCTGATACAATCTACAATATACAATCTACAATATACAATATACAATCTACAATATACAATCTACAATATACAATATACAATCTACAATATACAATCTACAATATACAATCTAAGTTGGAAAGATATATAAAGATGTAGGATTCATATTAAATGCTCACAAACAGACCTGTGTAAATCCGCCCTTACAAAAGCTGCATGTGAACTTACAAATTAGAATTCAAACCTCAAATGAACATAAGCCCTGCAACTTTTGCCGACCTTCCCTGAAACAGGGATGGCATTGGCAAAGTGAACCATTTTTTACAGTATGGGTGGTCAGCCTCATACCAACCTATAATTTAAGGAATATGATGATGATGAAAATATTTTTATACTTGCCTAGGAATTGCGTTATCCCCCGAAATGCACTGAATATTCCATATTCAACTTCAGTCCATTGGAACTTGTAGCGTAGGTAGAGATACAGTAAAATTATCTCCGCTAAAATTATTAAAACAAAATTAAAAATTGAGTTGTGATATTCAATTTTTCTCAACGGTGTTAATAATAATAATAATATTAAGATGATTTATTTGGTGAGCGCTGTTTTTGTGTGTATCACACCTCAAGAGCCCTCTGGGAGCTTTGTCGTCGCTGTAGAAAGCGCCAATTCTCAAGCAAGACCCAGTTGTTGTAAGGTTGGATGGACCTTTCAGTGACCGGTCTTTGGTAAAGGTTTATGAATTTTTCAACCCAGCGAAGAGCACATTCGAAATATAAATGGTATATTTTTGTGCTCCGCCGGGATCCGAATCCACAACCTTCCATTTACGAGACCGAAGTGTTGCCACTACGGACTACGGACCGGTCCAAGGTGCCAACGACACGCGGTGTACCTGAGTGGTTACCCATCCAAGTACTGTCCGCGCCCAATGTTGCTTAACTTCGGTGATCTATGGGAACCGGTGCTTTCAACATGGTAACGTCGTTCACAAGTTGTCATAGTAACCAGAAAACACAAGAAAATTGTAAGCTGATTCAACCGATCAGCGTCATTCTGTCTTACTTAGTAACTAAACAAACAATTTTACCATTGGAGCTTGGCAAGCATACAACACATTTTTCTTGTAGGTTTTTTGTCTGGACTCGTATATTAGATTGTAACTAGCTCATCATGAAAAAATATATATAACATTGGCAAGAATGGCTTAGCAGACTTGTCCAAATAATCATTTCTGAAGGGATTCATAGATGGTGTTAGTTAATATATTTTGTTATAATTCATTCAAGTTAACAAAAACTTCAGCTGCTTTTTGTTTTAATTAAGGCTTTCACATATTATGATGTTTTAAACTAAGTCCAGAAAGAGGATTATAAAGGATACCATTAAAGTCATTGACTTAAAACTTCCCTGTGAATGAATTAATAAATGAATATCTTACTTGAAAATGTTAGGGTTGTCGTGGAAGGTAGGAATACCATCAGCAATACATTTTTCCTTTTATGACCTTGCCGTTTCTTGAAAAGGCATTTGAATGATTGTATGGGTAAAGACAAATCAAATACTGAAGGAATCTTTTCGGAGACATTGAAGTCTTTTACTCTCCACCAAGCATATACTAATGAAGAAAACTGCAAAAATAAATATGTATTTTAATAATCAATAACTTATGACTTATATAAATAAACAAATGACTACTGTCATATAAGTACTAAGAAGTTGTTAATATTTATTATTTACAAAATTTAAATACCACACACAGCCCAAATTGATTATTTTTGACTGAAAGTTTTAATACAAAAAGGTTTTCTTATTCTTCAACAGATGGCAGTGGTCATAATTTTTTTTTATTTTATTAAATCTTTGTGAAAAGTGCTAAAATAATTCAGCAATAAATAAATATGAATGAAAAAAACACAATAATTCACCTCTAAAATGGCAGATAATGAAAAAACTCCAATAAATCCAGTATTTCTCAGCAAAACAGGTGCCAGAATAGAACCAACAATAGTAGATGCTGAAATCATGGCAGTATTGGAACCCATAATAGTGGTTGTGCATCTTCCTGTTTTCAAACAAATCTACAAAATATAAACATTAAGATTTTCAAATATAGATGGCACTATTTCAATAACTGACAGATGATATAACCCCAAATATTATTATTAAAATAAATAAAAAGTAACTCACGTCTCCGAGGTAACTAAAAACAGCCATCATAAAGAGTGGTTTGCTTCCTCCGATGGATAAAGGCAGCACTTCAATGTAGATTGCCCAAATTGTTGACAAATTTGGAAACGCTTGAAGAATCAGAAGACCAACAGATGTTGTTATCATTCCGATGATTGCAAATACGATGATTGGCTTACGTCGACCACTCGAATCACTCCATGGACCAAGAAACAGGATGACCAAACAAGTAATGATCCCTCCAATCAAATTACTTACAACTGATAGAGAAGCAACCAATTGCTGGCTTTGCATCTGAAATGTAAGAAGTAGACAAACATTTTAGACAGTTTGATGTTTGGTTTTGTTCTGGTGAATTACTCTTGAAGGGCTTTCTGGGAGCCTATCATCCCTTTTTCTTCTTCTAGTGCCATGTCAAATCCCCCAATGTCGACAATAACTTGAAAGAATATCTCCCTACCTTTATACTGTCATATAATCGTATCTACATAGTCTCAAATTTAACAATACCCAGTTGGTGTATGGCTGGTTGAAACATTGATAAATGTTTATGAATAGTTACTCTGTTATATAATGTCTTGATCTGTTTTAAGGCGTTGATGTACCTAGTCCAGTCAATAAAAATGTCAGTACGCTAAATTGACTGGGTCACACTCACATCCATCAGAGCTTGGTGCAAGAGCGTACCCAGGATGAAAACTAGGGGGAGCAAGCCATGGCCGTTCAACATTTTGGTGAATGAATGCAAAATTTTTAGTTTTTTTTTATAATTATTATAGCAGTGCTTTATCAATTTATTTTAACCCTTATTTTGAAGTTACTAAAACGGTTATTGCAATTATTGTAATAAATTCTAGCAACAAAATTTAATAACAATTTTAGGTATTTTTTTACTACCATGCCCTGTTTTACCGGAAATCAAAAATGCTCAAATTCTAAAGAGCTATAATTTAAAAACTAAGCCAGATATATTTTTTTAAAACGCAGATGCATTTTTTTTAAAATGTAGTCTATAAAACGCAACAGAAACGGAACTAAGCTACAAATATAGTGTAGCTTCTTGCCGCATTATCCCCGAAGGGGTCCCTATTTATTTTTACAGGTAAGGGGGCCGGCCTTGCGCAAACCACTTCAGTTGAAGTGGGGGTTTCCCAGCTCCCGAAGGGGCTGGTACTCATTTCTTGTGAAGGCTGAGTAAACCTTGCCGGTATTCTATAATGGGGCTTAAAATAAACACCAAAATGGGAAATTATTTCTGACACCCTCAGTGGGATTCGAACTCGAGCTTACGGGGTAGAATGCAAGCTCTCTACCAACTGAGCTATCAACCAGACTACCGAGCTATCGACCGGACTACCGAGCTATCGACCGGACTACCGAGCTATCGACCGGACTACCGAGCTATCGACCGGACTACTGAGCTATCGACCGGACTACTGAGCTATTAACAGGACTACCGAGCTATCGACCGGACTACTGAGCTATCGACCGGACTACTGAGCTATTAACAGGACTACTGAGCTATCGACCGGACTACTTAGCTATCGACCGGACTACTTAGCTATCGACCGGACTACTTAGCTATCGACCGGACTACTTAGCTATCGACCGGACTACCGAGCTATCGACCGGGCTACTGAGCTATTGACAGGACTACTGAGCTATCGACCGGACTACCGAGCTATCGACAGGACTGAGCTATCGACCGGACTACTGAGCTATCGACCGGACTACCGAGCTATCGACCGGACTACCGAGCTATCGACCGGACTACCGAGCTATCGACCGGGCTACTGAGCTATTGACAGGACTACTGAGCTATCGACCGGACTACTGAGCTATTGACAGGACTGAGCTATCGACCGGACTACTGAGCTATCGACCGGACTACTGAGCTATCGACAGGACTACTGAGCTATCGACCGGACTACTTAGCTATCGACCGGACTACTGAGCTATCGACCGGACTACTGAGCTATCGACCGGACTACTGAGCTATTGACAGAACTACTGAGCTATGGACCGGACTACTTACCTATCGACCGGACTACTTAGCTATCGACCGGACTACTGAGCTATCGACAGGACTATCATTTTATGAAATAAATAAAAAATGTGAAATTACCCTATTAAGATGGGGGAGGGGGTGGGACTAAAATTGAAAGAAGGGGGGAAGATATGGGCGGGATCTGGACGTTAATTAGGTTATTTTTATTAATTTTAAAACACGAATTTATTTATAGTATTTCTAGAATGTCCATCTTTTTTCCTTTTTCGCAATTTGATATGAGATTTAGGTTATTGTCATCTAAAGAGTGTCCTTCATTTCTGGCATGGTCTGATACTATTTTTGTGTTCTTTGTATCTCTCCTTCAGGCTTCTTCCAGTCTGTCGCAATAGAGTCACGATTTTTAAAGTCTATTTTATAAACACCCAAGGGGGTACCCAGGATCAAATCTAGGGAGGGGGCAGGTTTTGAAAAATTGAAGATTGTCACCAAAATATATCGTCGAGGGGGGGGGGGAGGTAGGCACGCAATTTCCAAAAGTGTATTTTGTGTGCAACAACACAACTATTGATTGTTGATGGATGGGGGGGTAGGCATGCAAATTATTGTTTAGCCACACATAATGGACCACAAATATTTCACAATATTTAGTTATTTTTCACAATAAATAGAGCACAAATTATTCTGATATTATCTATCGAAATTTATAATATCGCAAAAATATATCAGTAGCTTTCATGTGTGGCACATCTTTAGGGGGGGCCAGCCGTGATTGTCATTTTAGTAATTGCAATACAATTAAGTAATGATTTAGGATTATTTAGGTTAATTTTTCTCTTCCAGGGGGGGGGGAGGGTAACGCCCCCCTCCCCCCTGCCCCTTTCTAGTTGCGCCCATGGATGAATGAATATCCATAAAAATACATCGGATTTGAACCTATGCTGCCTTAGATGAATGGAAAATCATAAAGACATACGCAAAGCATCTACCCAACTAAGCTACACATTTAATGTAACATCTTGCCGCGTTCTCCCCAAGGGAATCACATGTGGGGAGTACACTTATTTATTTTTACAGGTAAGGGGGCCAGCCTTACACCAATCACTTCAGTTGAAATGCAAATTTTCCAGCTCCCAAGAGAGCTAGTACTCATTTTTTGTGAAGGTTGAGTAAACCCAGTGGGTATTTTACTTTGCCGGAAAATATTTCTGGAACCCTCGGTGAGATTCGACCCCAAGCTCTCGGCATAGAATGCAAGCACTCTACCAACTGAGCTACTGACCGGACTAGGGTCAGGACAAAAGTCCTGATCTATATTTTACGTTGCAAAGATATTAACATCTAAAATCCACATTAAATCCATGACCACAAACAGACAAGTGTAAGTTTGCGCTTACAAATGTTGTATGGGTACTCAAAATTTAAAAATCAAACCTCAAATGAACATAAGCTCTGCAACTTTTGCCAACTGTCTCTGTCCTGTCCCTGTCCCTGAAACAGGGGTGACATTGGCAAAGTGAACCATTTTTTACAGTATAGGTGGTTAGCCTCATACCAACGTATAAGTCAAGGAGCTTCTTCTTCAATATTGTGACAATTTCCCAGTTTGAAAATAAATATCAGAAGTGCTTTCTCTGTAACTTGATAAAAATGAAACGTAAAAGTAAACCAAAGCGACCATTACGTTTCATAAAAAGCAAGCGAAGCATTTTGTAGTACTCTCTTTTTTGTTCTTACTTTGGTTAAGTATCAATATTAAAAGTCATTCGGGAAACTTGTCGTTTGAAGGTAGAGGGAACATTTATCGTCATCTTGTAATGATACAGAATTAAGTGAAATTCTAATAGACGATAATACAAAAACTGTAGATACTCAATAAAGTACTAAATCGCTTGGATTTTTATTTGATTAAAGTTATTATTTGTTCCACTTATACAAAGGCCTTAGTTTACAAAATTGTACAAAAGCGACTCAAGTCCTTTGTACAACAGAACAAAAAAACAGATACAAACAAAATCAAAAATCACAATAAAAACAAATTTAAAAAGAGGTAAAAAAGCAAGCAGTGTTTTTGCAAGTAAAATATTGTGTATTTTTTGTTAAAAGAATTTGTGATTATATTATTTTGAAATAAAAAAACAATGCTTCCTTTTTTAAAAAAAAAAACAGACTCACCATTTTGAGGAGCGCACCCCCGGAACACACAATTAATTTAACGCAGTATTGAATAATCAAAAAATAAATTACATGGTTCAGCTCAAGCTCCCGGCTGCTTCCCCAATCTTGGCTTCCCCACGACACAATATTTTATTTGTTACTTTCATTAGAAAAATTACACTCAGATGATTTTTTTTTGTCAAAGTAGAAAATAAAAATTTAAGTATTTTTTTGTTTTGAAAAAATGCGGATGAAAATGCACTTTATGTTAATTGAAACAGATAATTTAACTTATTTTTAAACACAAAGCACTTGTTTCATTTTTTTTAAGTATTTAAAAACACACCATTTACGAGAATTACTTACTTGGGTAATTGATTTATAATAGGTACATATTTTTTAAATAAATTTCACATCAAATTTACAAAAAAAAATCTACAAAATTATTTTCAAAAAATGACACCAAAATTAGTTGAACCACGCATTAAATTTATTACGCACACTTCACGAGAATTATTTGATTAATTATAAAAGAAAGTTTTGAACAAATAAATTTTATGAAAACCACTTTCACATCCCACATAAAATTTATATATAACAAACATTTAAAAAATTATTAAAAAAAAAAAAACACGCACTGAATTTAATACTGATTTCGATGCTCACCGGTCGAAAGCCGCGCACAATCTGATTTCTTTAGGTACGTCGGCTATTTATATACTTGCGGGCCGCCGAGAGTTTCTCTTTTGGTGGAAGGGGGAGTGTGATCCATACGTGGCCCTATGAAAAATATATTTCTAGAAAATTCGATTTTCTTTACCGAAATTGCGCCTTTTTAAATTAAATACCTAATCATACAAAACTGATGTTTGCTCACTGATAAAAAAGTTCGAAATTCAAAAATGCTCCGGCCTCATTTACAAATCCAAAAAGTATGAAATTAGTGGCACAAAAAATACAAAACTAGCATTTTTAAATATTGTAGGTATTTATGAAAATGACAGCACTGATCTGACATTTTTAAAATTTCCCCATATTTTTGAGTTGATCTGTCAACTGTCAAATGAAACTGAGGAAAAAGTTTTTTGAAATTGTGTTTTTTACATTTTTTACGAAAAATCTTATGTGTCATGCAATTTTTCGTGTTGTGTATCAATATTCTAAAGCCGTTTATCTGTTTTTTTATTTCAATCCCTGTAGTTTGAAAGTTTTTGATTGCAATATTAAGATGGCGAAAATTTTGTATTTTGATTTTGTCTCAATGATTTTGTCATTATTCTCTCGGGAAAATCAGGAAACTCCTGGGCATCCTTATCTTTTTGGGGAACAAGATGACGCAACGCAACTAAGCTGCACATATAGTGCAACTTCTTATCGCGTCATAAAGGGTAACGTGAAGTGTGTGGAACCTATTTATTTTCACAGATAAGGGCACGGCCTTGCGCCATCCACTATAATTGAAATGTAGGTTTCCTAGCTTCCAATGGGGCTGATTTCATTTTTTGAGAAGCCTGCGTACCTTAACTTTGCCAATATTTTTATTTTGGGTTTGAAACATTGTTTGAAATGAACACCGAAACAGGAAATAATTTCTGACACCATGGTGGGGATCGAACCCTAACCATTGAGGTACATCTCTCAATGACCCGAGCCCTCTAGCATGGAATGCAAGCTTTTTACCAACTGAGATTGACTCGATTTAATGAAGTGAACAAAATGGCATTCATAGGGGAAATAAACGAAACAATGAGGTCTGGACTTGAATTGGCATAGACAATATTGTGTCATCACCCCACCAAGTTGCTAGGGAAAAGGCGTACAAATATTTTGTTATCTTATTGGTTGGACCCCAGTCTACAATGCCGACGTTTGCTCGTGGAGAAAAAGTTCCAAATTCAAAAATGTTCCGACCTCATTGTGACTCAATCTATCCCAGAGTATTTTATGTAGGATACCTACAGAGCGTCATAATTTCTATACAATAATATTATATAGATAGTTCGAAAATACTGCATTTAGCATTACCGCCAACGGTATGGGCTCACAGTGCTGTGAACTAGAAAAATCCCTGTTAATCAAGAATCCATATTTTATTTACTATAGATGACGTCCCACAACCGAAGGATATTTTGAATATATTTTAACGTTTTTGGGTTCGGAAAGTCTCTAAATTAAAAACATACTTTTTTTTTTTCTTTCAGGATCTTTATTTTCACGTAATTTATTTTTACAATTTAAATTTATTTTTAACACTTGGATTTATTTAATTACACTGGTTTTAGTTCACTGGTCGAATTTGTTAATTGTATTGGTGGAGCTCACAGATAAGACTGGTCTGTGCAAACTACTTGCACCCTTTTATACTGAGAGAGTAGAACACTCCAGAACACGTTTTTGCTCGAAGCTTCTCGAAGTACTTAGTCTAGAGACTTCTCTATTTACACACAATTATCAATCCTACCCACCAATACAATAAAGAATTCCTTTAACTAATACCTATACCTATTTCAATATTTACATTGCCTATTTACATAACAATATTTTGTATTGTTTGTGTATTAACACTGTGAAAATTCATATTGTTTAATTTTATAATTTTTGGATGAATTCAAACAAAACACTATTTATTTTCACTATAAAATTTATTTTAAAAGTTAAAAATCTTTAAATATTTTGAATGCTCGGTTTGTTCCTTGACTTATTGATTGGTGTGTGGCTGTCCACCCATTCTGTAGAAAATGGTTCACTTTGCCAATGTCGCCCCTGTTTCAGGGAAGGATGGCAAGAGTTGCAGGGTGTATTTCCATTTGAGATTTGGGTTTTTATGTTGTAGGTTCACATGCGGCATGTGCAAGCCCGGACTTATACGTGTCTGCTTGTGAAAATGCATATAATGTGAATCCTCAATGTTGTATAGCTTTGCAACTTAGATTAGATAAGTGACGTCCCACGGCTAAGAGATATTTTAAATATTCGGAGTCCATTTTTACATTAATGAAATGCTGTTGACTGTTCCAGAGCGCCCTGACCCTCTGTCTCAGCTGGAAGGGATAGAGGTGGCCAGCTGCTCTGTACACTTGGCATGGAGACGGCCCTTTGATGGCAACAGTCCTGTCCTGGGCTACCTGGTGAAGCCTCTAGGACCATCCTCCATGGACACATGGGATAGCGCCAATATCATGAACCTCACTATAGCCACCTCTGGACCTCAGGCCATTGCCAGGTATCTAATGATAACGTACAAATCAAACCCTCATCGTAATTCATACAAGTCCCATATTTATGTCTAGGAGCTGTTAACAGTTACCGACATGCGATTTGCAAGATTATAATATGTTGATACTCCAAAATCAGTATCCAGATATTGATATTTGTGATATCGCAAAAAATGTATCATGAGTTTTAAAAATATAGCCCATCTCTAGGAAGGAGTAGCTATTTATCATCCTTACAGGTATTTACGAGGTGTGATGTAAGTTTTCCAACGTAAAGAAAGCTAGGCAGATATAGTAGCTGAGCAACATTTAAAATTAAACTGGAAAAGGACAAGTGAAGGAGTTGTTCCAGGTTGTGTATGACAGACTGACTTTCTTTATGGTGATCACCAACATTGGGGGAACCTGTTTGTAATTAAGTTGCTAGTTAATTGACAATGAAGTGACAACATCTGATATACCTCTACTTCCATATCCCTGGTTCCGTTCACATGAAGGCAAACATTTTTAGGATGCCCAAGATCCACAATGCAGGCTCTTTGAAGAAATAGGTTCTGGAAGGCACTGAAACCCATCGTTAGAGACGTGATGGTGCCAAACCATATTGGCTCCATTGTTATCTTGGACCAGATGGACTCCCCATGTCTTGGAGTCTTGGTTCTAAAAGAAATAAACTAATACACTAAAAATTCTTGTGTTCCAAATGGGGAAATAAACATTGATTTTGAAATTTTTTAAAGTGTGATTGCATTTGATACAATATAATTTTTAATTTTGGGCATCACTCAACATGAAATAAAATACAAATGGAGCATCACAGCCGTTTGGTGTGCAAAAAGAGTGCGCCCTACAGCGTCATCAAGGTCTCGTTATAATCAGTTTCCAAGCAACTGTCATGTTTATGTCTCTTTTTGAATACAATTTTAATGTTTTATGTCTCATTTTTTCATTGTTTACCTTTTATTGTTGTTATGGTATTTTGTAAATAACATTAAAATTAAATAAGCGTGAAGTCAGCGCAATGCCGACTGCAGTTACGTCGGCGTGGCGGTAGCTGAGCTACGACCAAGTTCTACCGAGGGCTTTTGAGGCTCCACTCGCCATGACTCTGAAACCCGAGACGCCAGTCTGGAATTACGCGCGCACGAAGGAGGAGGTCGGACACAGCGCTGCGAGGCGGCAATTACTGCCTGGGTTTCCCAGTTGGGGCCCCCGTGGACTTAGCCGCAAGGCTTCCATGTGGGGACATATACATGGAGCATCCGCCATCCAAGGCACCCGCCTTATAGACCGGAGCCTGGTGCAGAGGAGCCTCCACCCTGGGGCTCCACGTGTTGAGGCATCCGCCTCATGGACTGCGGCTCTCGGGGGGTGAAGCCCCGAGCCGTGAACATCACCTCCCAAGCTTAATGTAAGCTCGCCTAGGACTCCAGCCTACAGATCAGTGCTTCGTGAAAGTGCGCCGCCAGAACTGTGATTGTGTTTGAGTGTGTTAATGCAGGTCTTGCTATTTCCTTCTCCACCCTTTCCCTTTCTATGGATTTAACTTTTATATTTGACTGATTAAATCTCTTTTGTTAACATTAGCTCTTGTCTTATCAATAAACAACCCTTCCCAAAGTATTAAGTAAGCAACACAAAGAAAGAACCCCATGCCCTGAGAGTGATGCCGATGATTGCTAGCCGTAGTGAGTATCCTAGGTACATCAAAAGGTACCTTTCCATCTTAACATAACATTGTATTTCTTAGTACGTTTGTTACTATGGGAAAAAACAGACAGACATTTATGTCTTTATTTATTTCTGATTTTAGGTCAAAAACTACAACAACAAAAAAAAGCTTTTAGAATATTTTGTCAAAACAAACAGCCATGACAAACTCGTTGATGGTTTCCTGGGAACGAATTACAACAATACAGCAATCGAGGATATTAATGATTTGGCACGCCAAAAAGCTCTGATATTACAATTATTTATTTTATTCCGAGGCATAAATGAATTGTTCAACTAACTGCCAAAATATGTCACTCTGACAGCGAATGTGTTTCAATTTTAGGAGTTTAAACAATCAGCGCCAATGTCCAATTAAATATAAGTACAAATATCACCAAATCAATTCACTTACTTACTTTCTATGTTCTCTCCCAGATTTATTGTCTCCTCATCAATGTCTGGGCCTTCCATTTTGAATAGATTCAAATTTTATTGGAAGTTAATAATTACTTAACTTAGTTAAGTAAAAAGCCATATTTTGTATTGAACACTTTTTATCTGATAAAGTGGATAAAGTATAGTATGTAAGTTATATCTTATCTATTTTTTGTAAGCTCTAAATTCTTATAGGATTTTCTCTTCAAACGACGCTCTCAGCCGAGACAATCCTGACAGGTTTCTTTGTACACTAATAATTTCAAGCATTGTATTTCATTTTGTCCAGCATGACAATGCAAATTCTGTGGGGAGCCTGCTAAATTATGTAATTGAATGATTTTTTTCTTCAAGTGGTACTTTTTTTATTAAAAAAAAAAATCGCGAAGACAAATTCAATACACCAACCTATTTTGGCCAGTTTAGAAAGAGGTTATAATTATGATCAATCAATAATGAGAACAATGATTCTCCCAGTGTGCGATTTCAATCATAACAGAGGAGTATAAAAGAAGCTAGGATTTTTTTCTTAAATGTGAGCTTTCTATAAATGTTTTCTCGAATAAATAAAAGGTATTTCTTTGCAGTTGTGCGTATTTTTTATGCTATTTTATGAAAAATAATTTATTGTGAGTGTTTTCTTTGACCTGCCGAGGGACTGTCAAATGCTGTAAGCTAGCAAAAATTCCCTGATTATCAGGAATTTGCTATGAGTGACGTCACATAGACAAGGGATATATTGATTGTTAGGACTTCATTCACCATTTTCTTTTTATTTCAATGAATTGTAATTTATAATTACCCAATGACATCTGTCAAAGTATTCATTCATATCCATCATCTTTTTCCAGCATGAAAAGCATTCAGTAATCAAAATATCATGCTCATGTTACCAAATTGAGAAAAATCTTTTTTTCTGCCGTAGAAAAAAAACAATTTGTATTCAGGGTTTTTATTCTTCAAAACTATAATACCCTTATTATTTTTTTAAATTACATATTATAAATTAGTTTGTTGTCCTAAAACATAGAATCCATTGAACAATATATATATATAACTAGCAGACCGACCGTGCTGCGCACGGTTGTCTGCTAGGCCCTTCGGGCAGTTTAAGTCTGGCTTTGCAATAATTTTTCCTCACACCTCCGACATTGTAATTAAATGCTTTAAGAAGTAATTTGAAAAAAAATGACGGTAAAAGGGTAATTTAGTTCTTTCATGTTCTGAGTATCTTGTGTGCATGTGCATGAGGTATGAGGCTGACCTCCCATACCGTAATTTTTTTTTCACTGAACGAATGTTTCTCTGTTTCTGAAAAGGTCGGCAAAAGTTGCAGGACTTATGGTCATGAGAGGCTAAAATATTTATTTGTTATTACATATGCAGCATTTGTAAGTGTGAACTCACTCGTATTTCCATGGGGGCATGCATTGAATATGAATTATAAATGGAAATGGATCTATGTATCTTAGATTTATATTCTAATATGAAAAACATCAAATGCCACAATTATATGTTAGCGTGAAATGATATTTGCCAGCTTGTGGGTATGCATTGCATTTGAATCAATAAAGATTTTTTTTGCAACTTTTGATAATACATTAAGATGAATGTTGCTGAAGGATTTTTCAAACTCAAATTCCTTGACTTATAGGTAAGTATGAGCCTGAACATTCATATCGTAAAAAATGGCTCACTTACAAATGTTCCCCCTGTTTCTGAAAAGGTTGCCAAAAGTTGCAGAGCTTATGTGCATTAGAGGCCTTAATAATAATTTGTAAGTTCACATGCAGCATTTCTAAGCGGGAACTCACTCGTGTCTCCATGGGAGCATGCATTGAATATGAATTATAAAAGTTATTATATCTGTGCAACTTAGATTATATATTCTAATATTAAAAACATCAAGTGCCACAATTATATGTTAGCGTGAAATGACATTTGTCAGCTTTTGGGTGTGCATTATATTTGAATCATCAAAACTCTTTTGTGCAACTTTAGATTCTAAATTAAGATAACCGTTGTTTAAGGATTTTTCAAACTCAAATTCTTTGACTTAAGGGTTAGTATGAGGCTTACCACCCTTATCACATAAATGGGTTCACTTAATAAATGTTCTCCCTGTTTCTGAATAGGTCGGCAAAAGTTGCATGGCTTATGTTCATTAGAGGCCTTAATAATAATTTGTAAGTTCACATGTAGCATTTCTAAGCGGGAACTCACTCGTGTCTCCATGGGGGCATGCATTGAATATGAATTATAAAAGTTATTGTATCTATGCAACTTAGATTATATATTCTAATATTAAAAACATCAAATGCCACAATTATATGTTAGCGTGAAATGACATTTGCCAGCTTGTGGGTGTGCATTATATTTGAATCATCAAAACTCTTTTGTGCAACTTTAGATTATAAATTAAGATAACCGTTGTTTAAGGATTTTTCAAACTCAAATTCCTTGACGTAAGGGTTAGTATGAGACTTACCACCCATATCGCATAAATGGGTTCACTTAACAAATGTTCCCCCTGTTTCTGTAAAGGTCGGCAAAAGTTGCAGGGCTTATGGTTATGAGAGGCTGAAATTTTTATTTGTTATTACACATGCAGCATTGATAAGCGCGAACTTACTCGTGTCTCCATGGGGGCGTGCATTGAATATGAACTATAAATGTTAATGTATCTATGCAACTTAGATTATATATTGTAATATTAAAAAGATTAAATGCCGCAAAAAGTATGGTTCCATATAAAAAGTTGACCTAATCGATCGTAATTATTTCTAAAAAATACATGTAATAACTGGTTGAAGTATAATTTTGAAATAAATAAAGAATATAGGTAGGTACTCAACGGAATTCAACCGAAAAAGAATCGACTTGCATGGCAACTTTGAAGTCTATGTCTAAGTGTTGGCAATTTATTTGAAATTCGAATGTCAAAATGAGTTTTGTTTCTCGCATAGGTTTTACATAAAAAGGTGTTGTGATCGATCATGTTTATTTATTTAAAAAACAACAATTTAAAATCTATTAATGATGAGGAAGCACATCCCAAGTCCTGAACAATATTTGTTGTGAATATGACGTGCATCTGTTCAGGAGTTCTTCAGTTTGTCATCCATTAACGCACATTTATTTTGTATGGGGAGGCCGTTGAATTATATAATTATAGGGGAAGGGGATAGGGGATTAAATATGGAGCAAACAGTCATTTGTTGTGCCACACTGCTTACGTTTTGGGGAAAGTTGTGTTTTAATCTGTTTACTGTTAACAAGTTCTATCAAAATAAAAACCACTGCTATCATATTATGTCACTTTTAAAAATTATATACCCATATATTACACTACATGGCACATGCATTACTTGAAAAAACTGGCGTACACCATTTAAATATCTTTATTTTGATCTATGAAAGAATCTTATTCTTAAAAACTTACATTTTGTAAATTATGTATTTCTCCAGGTATGAAAATTAGTAGGTATATTTGTTGTACTAATTTAATATTTTTAGCATAATAACTAGAAAAAAAATCTTACTCCTAAAATACACATAAGTACTTATAAATGATTTTAGTATTGATGTATATAAAATATCACAGAAGACTTAGTCTAAGGCCTGAAGGTGTTTTCTAGCCAAGCAAGTAGCATTGGCTTTAATTAAACAAATGCTTATGTATCCTGTACCCCAAGCAAAAATGTATGGTAGCTAAAACAGCGCCACTAATGAGAGTTTTAATTTCCATACTATACAGCACATAATAATAAAATTGTTGCTTTCCAAAATCAATAAAATAACTATTTAGTTCTTCACTAAAGAAGCACATCAAAGACATGGGTGAAACATCCTTAAATTCTATGATCGACCATAACACAGAAATCGGAAAACAACAATCAGAAGCTAAACTTAAAAGCCTAAAGGTTGGTACATTTAAAATGAATTAATTAAATAATAACCGTTCAAAATAAACATATTTTAAAATTATACTCTACATAAAATTACAGAATTTGGGGGAGTAAAAAACTATTACTCACGTTAGTCAATGAGTCAAATACTTATATTTGTAACTAAGTAGGAAAGCATAAGAATTTTAGGTTTATTAATGGTAGGTACTTGACTTTAAAATTTGTCTACAATTAAAATAAAGGATACGTTAACAATTTAAAACTTTTTTCCTAATACATACGAGTAGGTGTCTATTTTTAAACAGGTGTAGGACAAAACAAAAGCTAAGACTCAAACCAAAATCTATTTTGTGATTTTTTTTTAAATTCAGATATCGTCCACAGGTATGACAATCACCAAATCGTCGGCATTCTTCATCTCAATCTCTTCTTTTTCTTTCTTGACGGCCAAATAACACACAATAATTCCAACACTGGCGACTATGCACACAATTAAATAAGTACCTGGGTAAAATTCCAATGTCACAGAATAAATAAAATTAATTAACGGATTGGTGACAAAATTGGTGCACTTTTCCAACACTGAAGTTATGCAGTTTATCTTGCCTGAAAAAAAAAAATATATATGATTAAAAATAGCATCATCTGTGAGCACAAGATGAAAACTTTTTGATTATCCAAGACTCAAACCAAGCTAAGATATTTTTTGAAGCCTTGTTCAAAAAGTTATTTTATTTAAATTCTAAATTGTGCAACTCTTACCTTGTTCATTTGCTACTATTTGTTTATTCAGCACAGGTCTCTCTGCAATCATTACAGCTCTTGCTAATGTACCAAAAATGACGGCTGAAAGTTCAAAACATATTAGTAAATCAACCTATTTCATTTACACATGCGCTAACATCAAGAATAATTAATAGAGTAGGCTCAAATTAAATTGCCCAAAATCTATGGTGTTACCAAGCTGGATTGCTTAGGTCATATATACCTGTGACGTCTGCCCCCCAAGAAAAAAATAAAATTGAGTAGTTTTGTCTGTCATAAAATTATATTAATTGAACAATAAATATCTACCTACCTTCTCAATTTAACAAATACTTAATAGAATATATAGCATTCTAAAAAACAGTGTTTTTGTACAAAATACTGAATTTGATAAGCATGTTTAAGTTGATGATGATTTTTTTACATCATTTCATAGCTTGTCTTCAAGACAATGTCTTGTCTTGTATCCTGCCGTCATTCCTCTAGGGGTGGCCGGTACCTCCACACAAGTGCCCCCACTTGACTCTGTCCTTACATACTTCTTTCATCTCATCTAATTTCATCACTCTTTTCATGCATGCTCTTCTCTTGTTTCCACTCTGTAAATTCCATTCATTCGCAAGCATAGCAGTTTTCAAATGACAGTGTTTCTACTACAGTGCCTCATTACACTATTGACCACCTATCCATTCACCGATGAATTGAAGAATCAAAAACTATTATTGCTTAAGATGAATTTGCTTAACTTACACGCATACAGCATCCAGGATTTGTAGCTCAAAAGAAAGGCGAGGATGCTCAATAACAGTGAGGTGGCTCCCACCAGCCCAATAGTCTGGTCCTCCAGTTTAAATCTATGCTTTAATACTTTGACAGTGATGATTGTACCTAAAAACAAATACTACAATAGAGTTTGCATTGAAATCTTTCATCATGCTTACAAATAACAGGCAATTTCTGTGGTAAACTGATCTTAAATAATATGGTTAACATTTGAGCGAGGGTGTTGCCGAGATCTTGTACATCTTATAATTAATTATTTTTCCCAATTTTAAGGAATCTGTTTTGCAAATGGACTCAACACATGATAGATAGACATAGACAATATTATGACGTCACCCTTTTTCACCCATGGTTACTAAGGAAAAAGCAAACAAATATATTTTTATTGTTTATTCTAGACTACAGTTATACTGTAAGGAAATGTGGAGTTTTAAAATTAAACAGGACATTTTGACTGAGGCACCATTGGTGGGTCATTAAATGAAGTGGTTAATGCTATAGACCACTCAAAAAATTATCAGTCAACATTGAAAAAAGCTCTTTTCTTTAATTTATCAACAAAAAAACTGTCAAAAGTAGTCATCCAGCAACTGGCGCTTAGTTGAGAATTTGTTACTAACCAGCTATACAATCAAGCATGGAGAGGGTTCTTATGAGGTGATTTACACAAAAACAATGCTGAGCAAATAAATAAACAACCTGATATTCAATAGAGGATAAGAGAGAGAGGATTACATACCAAAGACTTGCAGTGTACTTCTCAACACCATGAAGTGACTGTACTCCAACCCACCCCAGCCAAACTGGTTCCTCAGATACAAGTAACCAATGGCGAGCTCGGCTGCAAAAATAATTCATATCATTTAGTACTATTTTCATTCAAATCACAATTCAAAAATTACTCATACAAGACTTTTCAAATTTAAAATTCGGGGAAGAAATCTGATGTCACTTTACCAAGGTAAAGACAAGTCAGAGAGTCATAATTTCAATACAATATTATGTAAGCAGTTGCAAAAGACACTTGCAGACAAGTGCATTGCAACTGCATTTAGAATAAGGGGACCATGGACGGAAGCAGCACAAGACAGAGCCCTAGGGACTGTCGTGTGGGACGCCCGAGCCTTCAAATATTTTGAGACAGAGAAAGTACAGTAAGTTTGTGTAATTGATGAACTTGCCCAGAAAAACGACAGAATTACAGCAGGGCACTATCACCATCAATAAGATGTTCCTCCTGCGGTGACCTTCCCTCTTCTTGAAGACACATTTGACGGCTTCCAGGGGCAGCTTTATGTCCAAGATGTTGGGTATTTTCTCAGCTATGTTCACATCCTTCATCATAAAGTATGCGTAAGCAAAGGATGTCAACTGCAAAGAGATAAAAGTAATATGTAACTAAGTACATAACAATAAGAATAATTGATTCTCATTTTTGACGCATAATTAGATTGGTGGGCCAGAAAATATTTTTACATAAAAAGATGCTATCTGCGTTTAAACTTACGTCAACAGAAATCGTCCCTAGTTGAAAAGAGAACAATTATGCTCCCAGTGTGATTTCAATCTATAGAGAGGAGTATGAAAGAAGCTAGATTTTTTTTCTTAAATGTGAGCCTTACATTTCAATATATCTTTATAACTTAGATTGTAAATGAAAGATAGAACCTCTCAGCCACCCTTGCAGAAATACTATGGAAGGATTCATATTTTAGTAAGTTTGATTGAACTTGGATTAACAGAACGATTGACAAACCAAACAGCTAATTTTTGCAAGATCAAGGTGGCATTATCCCCGCTACATGTCTATGCATGCTTTCTCATGAAATAAGCGCCTAAATACAACCTTTTTGTACATGTTTTTTAACGTAAATTAATACACAATTCAATTGACCGAACAAATCAATTGTATCAAAACCCTTGTGCCACAATAAGTTTGGACAATTGACGTTCTACTGTATTACAATATTTAATATCATGATTCTAGAGTCTGGGAGACTATCGCAAAGTACCTCAATGATCTCTTTTGTGCCATATCATTTAGCAAAGGTGCAGAAAGAGATACCTACAGGAAGCTACATTTTCAATAATAATACATTTAATGTTATGGAGTTGAATGACAAAACATTAAATAGCTTTGTGAGTCTGACTGATAACATTAAAATTAAAACAAAAATTTTTTTTACAACCATCGATATAAATAAAATACTTATATCAATGCTTACAGCTAATCTTTCATCATTTATAAAACGCAAACGTACCTGCACAGGGAATGAATTTATTTATTTAATTATATATTTTAAGTTTTAATACTTATAAGTACATCCTTGAAGGGGTGTGATTTACTGCTACATATATTAAATCATAAAACATATAAACCCAGATAGCATTTTAAACTTGCATCTGACTTGCAACAAGTTTGATGTGTCAAAAGTGAAGGCTTGCTGCAAGTTCGCCATGGCAAGTATATACACTTGAGGCAAGTTTGAATCAAACTTTCTAGTTTCCCAGCAACAAGCTTGCAGGAACTTTGTCATAACAAAGTTCCCGCAAGCTTGTTATGACAAATTTGCCAAATGTTTGCTTCTGCAAATCATATACATTTTTTTATAATATTTAAAAAAACAAAATTAGAATAAAAAGATAAAATATTTTAATTTTATTTTATTTACAGTTCGCTTATAGTAGTAACAAAGTTTTATAATAATCACATCATCATCATCATTGGCACGACCTCCCTCAGCAACCGCTGCCACCGCTGTCTATCCAACGTCTTCCTCCTCCAGCCCCACTGCACGACAATCCGCCACGACTTCATCCAGCTATCTTGAACGTGGTCTTCTCACTGTCCGCCGTCCCTCCGGGTTCGTCATTACAATCGTCTTCTCCAGGCTATGATGGTCTAATTGCTGAATGTGCCCCAGCCAATGCAGTCTGTTGACCTTTATTGAGCGGACCACATCAGCGTCCTGGTACAGCTTATACAATTCGGAGTTATATCTTCTTCGCCATGTTTCTAGTCACACTCAGGTACATTATTCCCCTAGCCCCGTTGCTTTGTCTCTCGGCTCTGTAACAAAAAAACAAGGATATTTTTAGTAATTATATTACAAATCATTTATAATTAAGGATGTAATATACACTAAGTACTGATTTCATTATAAACAGTTTTAATTTTCTTTTTAGAAATTTGTTCCACGGTACTCCGTTTTCTTTGAAATTATTAAAGCAAATATTATAAAATACCAAGATCGGATTGCCCTGTAAGGAGTTATTTATGGAAACACATAAAAATATAATATCCGATGAATAAATTTTAACTGTGTACTTATTTTTATTGCAAATAGGATGATACTTCTTTATGGAGTCAGACGCTACACAATTTTTGCCCAGTGTCGCGCAGCTTTCACCGCTCTATCGTTACCCTCTATTAGGTCGGCCAGTGTGCAGCTTGTTGGGCAGGCCGAACAGATCCGAAGATGATCCATGAACTGTTGGGCTCCGCATTCACAGAGCGTGGTGCCATCTTGATGTAAGATTGCCCAGGTCATCATGTTACAATGCGCTCTGCCAACACCCGTTCTCAACCTGTTTAGGGCCCTCCATAGAGACTACTCACGATCCTGTCCAGGTGGGAGCTTCTCGCTCGGCTGCACAAAGTTATCAGGTCGCTCCAAATTCCACAGACACAGTCTCTCCCACGCCAGCTCCATAGTCAATCGGTGCACAGAGCTCAAGAAACTGTGACGCCACAATGTCCAAAAAGGCAGTGCTGTAGATTCTTCAGGGATTTTTGTTGTCAACCCTCGAGGCCTCAAGGGAGAGGAACTGAAACAAGTGTAATAACAATTAGTAACTGTTGGGTGTTCTTTGAAGCTTCTAAATAAATCTTGAGGTATGATTCACACTAAAACAGCGCTCATCAAAGAAATTATCCCCATATTATTATTGTTATCCGGGGCTTAGTTTCCCTAGCCACGGACATCATATTATATTATAAGTCTAATCTAATCTAAGCTGCAAAGATATATATCATTTAAGATTTATATTAAATGCATTCCCACAAGCAGATATGTATAATTTCGCGCTAACACATGCCGCATGTGGACCTACAATATAAAAACCCAATCTCAAATGAACATAAGCCTTGCAACTCTTGCCGTCCTTCCCTGAAACAGGGGTGACATTGGCAAAGTGAACCAATTTTTTATAGTATGGGTGGTCAGCCGCATAACAACCTATAAGTCAAGGAACTGTACTGCCAGTTTTACAGGCCAGTTTTGTAGTTTTGTTTGGTTTTGTTTGGCACAGGCCAGTTTTACAGGTTTTACTGCCAGGAATAAGTACTGCCAGTTTTATCAACACACATCAAATGGCTTCATCGAACTAATTTTGCAACTTATTTTCACAGAATATGTCACATTTAGGTTACAAACAACTTTGCTGAAATTTACTTTCAAATTTTTACGTGAAAATATTTGAAATAAATAAAAACGTAAGTTCAAAAAGTTAGTGCCAAAATCTAGATAATACACATTTCTTATTTCTACAAAAAGTACATCAAACACGTCCTACTAAGTATTCAAAAGGAAATAGTTTTACATACCTGGTAAATATGATGTAGGAACCATGCCGAAACATTTTAAAAGACGTAAGTACATTACTAATCGTCAAATAAACACGTATCTGATTCCTTTAACTTCCGTATTGAAACAATGAGGTACATAACAAAGGCGACTGGACATTATAAAACGCAAAATAACAAAAATGTAAGAAATTCACAAAGCGAGCTCGTAAACAAATAATGGCGGCCGGCCACCCGCCGTGCACCCGCCACACGCGGTCGCGTGGGGGTAGGGATACCAGATGAAAAATTTAAAATTCCTGACAAAAAGCCTAATTTCCATAGAAAGTCCTGACATTTTGTTGCAAACGTAATTAAACACTGCGTACTTACTTAATAAGTACAAAGCTAAAGCAAAAACAAATATTTCAAACTAACTTGTGTTTCAAATATTTTTCTATGCTTTGACTATTAAAAAATTGAAAAGTCCTGATACTTCCGAAATCCGGTCGCAATCCCGACAAGAGCCTAAAAATCCTGACGTATGGCAGCCCTACGTGGGGGGTCTCTCGTGACGTCATTTCAAAGTTGTTTGAGAAACAGCCACAGAGAGAGTAAAATTCAGAAATAATGTTGCCAAAACCAAAATATGCCCAAAGATTTCTAGGCATGCGCGTCACAATCTGTCAACTCGTGTCTGATCAGTGCTGCCGCTGGGAAAAAAGTCGCGAGATTTAAAAAAAGCAAAATAGCAAAATCGATAAAACGGCAACACTGCTAATCGTATTTTTGACAGCCCGTCACGCAAGTTTGTATCAAACAAAAAGCAAACTTGTTTATTCATATTTGAAACATGATGCAAAATGCAAGCTTGCAGCAATATTGCAATAAACTTATTTTGTCATATTTGACATGACAATGTAAAATCAAGTACAAATCAAACTTGCAGCAAACTTACCTGCTATCTGGGAAGCAACTCTCATCTCCACATGACAAATGGTGTGTTGGATGTTAATGTTATGTGCATTTTGATAACAAAATATTAATTGTTTTTCTTACTACTGATGAAATATGCAGATCATCTCTTTATTCTTGCAATAGTCTGCACATGCAAAGTTTCCCTCGGCTGGTAAACACAAAATTGGATTCCCGACAATCAGGGATTGTATTTTATTTCACAGAATTGTAAAATGTACATACAGTAAGTCGGTGACTTCTGATGATCAAAAAAACGCAACTAAGCTATACATAGTTCCTCCCAGCGTGTTGATAGCTGTGAGGGTGCACTGTAATAAGGGTGACCTGTTGTGCACAAAAAAAAAATATATATATATACTTATAGTGTAGCTTCTTGCCTGCATTATCTCCGAAGGGGTCGCATGCAGCTCTTCGGGACCTATTTATTTTTACAGGTAAGCGAGCCGGCCTCACACTTACCACTGCAGTTGAAGCGACAAATGTGGTTAATAAAGTACTCAGCGACAAAATGATTTTTCAATCAACCTACATAATATCATAAGGAAGTATGTCTGTATACCCTGTTGTGACATTTTATTTTGTGTAGATGGCCGGTTCAAGTGATAATAGAATACAATTTTTTGACCGGTCCGTAGTCTAGTGGTTAACGCTTCGGACTTTTAATCGGAAGGTGTAAGTTTGATTTTCAAATATATTTTGTGCTGGGTGAAAACTTCATGCGCCTTTACAAAGACCAGTCACCAAAGGTCCATCCAGCCTTGCAATAAATGGATCTTGAATGGAGACGATGAATGGAGAATTGCTGCTTTCTATAGGGGCGACCAAGCTCGCAGAGAGCTCTTGAGATGCTCTCACCAAATAAATCATTTTACATTTATATTTTAAATTCATTTAAGAAATCACAGATACCTAGCCACCCGGCCAAGTTTCATCACATTTTTCCCCCATTTAAATGTGCGCTCCGACAAAAGTGCAAAAAACGCTCACCACATGTTATTGTTATGTAAATAGGTAATGTAAATATTAAAATATGTATGAGTATTAGTTATAAGAATTCTTTATTGTATTGGTGGGTAGGATTGATAATTGTGTGTAAATAGAGAAGTCTCTAGGCTAAGTAGGTACTTCGAGAAGCATTGAGCAAAAATATCTTCCGGAGTATTCGATTCTCTTAGTATAAAAGGGTGCAAGTTGCTTGCACTGGGCAGTCAGTCATCTGCGAGCTTCACCAATACATTGAACAAATTCGACCAGTGAACTAAACCCAGTGTAATGAAATAAATGAGAGTGTCTTTGTAAAAATAAATATAAACATGTAAAATAAATAAGTAAAAAGAAGAGTAGAGTTTTATTTGAAAAGTATCCGAACCAAAAATCGTAACATTATCAACACTTTCCAGCAAGTCATCTGACACACCAGCAAATGCCTAATTACACATTTCAACATGAGATTATGGAAATGAGACGTTCTGGTTGCTCAACTCTCATATCAAATGAGATCACAGGCTCTGTGTAATTATTCTAAGATAATATTTTTTTGTACATCTTGTATATTTTCATATTACGAGTATGTATGTTTATTGTGTCGGAGATCTTGTATTTGATCAAAAAGTAAATTCAACATTCAAATGTCACCTAACTCCAGTAAGTAGGTACTTTCTTACACAATAATAAATATTCAAACAAACCAGGAAGACAAAATTATTTTCTGAAATTTGAATATCTTGACCTGTACTGTAAAAAAGTAGTGCACTTTTATCAGTGTCACCCCTGTTTAATGAAAGTTTGCAAGAGTTCCAGGGCTCATGTTCATTTGAAGACTACAGGGGAATAACAAGGAATGTCAGTTGAAGAACATTTTGAGTAAATCAAAATTATAAATTTGAAAGTCTGTATTTCTCATGGTTATTGCCTGTCACAAAGAACCGGAAATATCGCCATAAACTGTGATAGTGACTGTTGTTGCATCGCAAATTTTGCAGAGCTGATAGATACACACAAATCCCACTAGATGGCATTAGTAGATTATTTTCTTATTTTTGCTGACATTCCTTGTTTTTCCTCTGTAGTCTTCATTTGAGATTTTGATTTGCATTTGTAAGTGTTGAAATGTAAGTATATCATTGCAACTTCAATTAGAGATTGAAATACTTAAGCTGGATGGACCTTGTTGCTGATGAATGTGCCTGGTAAGTTTGATGTTTAGTGTTGATAGATGGTAAAGAAGTGATTCGCGTAGAACCAAAAGCAGAAATCTTGATTTTTTTCAAAAAATGAAAAACCATTTCTATATATTCATATCTAATCTAACCTAATCTAAGTTGCAAAAATATATTAACATTTGAAGTTCATTTTAAATGCATGCCCACAATCCTCATCATCATCAAACACGTTTAAGTTCGCGCTTACAAATCCTGAATGTGTACTTACAAATTAAAATCCAAACCTCAAATAAACGTAAACCTTGCAACTTTTGATGACTTTCCCTGAAACAGGGATGGCATTGACACACTGAACCATTTTTTACAGTATGGGTTGTCAGCTTGATACCAACCTATAAGTCAAGGAGTACAAATAATAAATAACATTTAAGTATGTAAAAACAACAAAACCTTAACAAGAAATCTATACCTACAAGAAAAAGTAAATACTGACCTATCCAAAAAATGTAACATAAATGAATAAACCAACATTACAAATCAACATTGCAGATTAGCCGCCACATCTTCCTGTCTTAACATACTTCTTAAATTTCATCCAGAGTCATAACCTTTATCATACAAGCCCTCCTTTTATTATGAATCTAATATGATTTTTAAAAAGAACCTAGATTGTCGCCTTTGGTTTTATACAACTCAAGTATTAGTTAAGCCATTGAAACAAACCTCTAAGAAGAAGGATATTGCAAACACGCCCGTGAATCCGACGAAATCGAGGAGGTAGGGAGCGAGGATGGATCCCAGGACCATGCTTAAGGAAAGGGCGCCACTGTTATAGCCCATCACAGTGGTGGGACATCTGCCAGTCTTGAAGCAAATCTAAAATCAAATAATACAATCATGAAACTACATAGAGATAAAATAGTAAAACAGTACCTACCTCTTGTATAAGAATGCCCAACCAACAATAATAATAATAATAATTTGTCAACATTTTTAGTGCCGTTTTGTGAGTTCACCGCAAAGGCACTGCAGAGCCATAGCCCCTCCTGAACAGACATGTCTTCAATCCTGATTTAAAAGCATTTACACTCTCCACAGCTCTCAGCTCGTGTGGTAAGGCATTCCACAGCAGGGGGCCGCCAATGCAAAAGGCACAACCTAAATAATTGGCCATGTTGCTTCTGCAGGGAACCCTGAGTCTATTTACAGCAGTGCTGCATGCAGATCTCAAAGTTCTCTTTTTAACAATATCGGTTTTATGGTCAAGGGAGTCAAGTGACTGATCTTTCTAGCATATTTGGAATAGAATAACACTGGTTTGATCCCCGCTTGAGTAATTTGACCATAAATTTGATCCTGGTTCAACAGATGTCATTGGTTTATTATTAATTAATAATTCATTAAAATATACAGTAATGAATTATTAATTGATGATATTAATACCTTTTTCTGGCCAGACAGAATATGTTGGTGAATTGCATTTCTCTTCACAAATCTATTTTTTAACAAAAAAAAATTAACAGGTGATGATGATGGGTGATTTCTTTCCTGTGGCGTCATTTCATGGTCCAGGACCATCTCAAGGGCGCTATGGCTTCTAGAAAAAGCAATGTCCTCAGTCCTTTTCTGAAGGTGGTGGTAGGTTGATTTGTACAAACGCACAGAACCCTCACATGTTGTGGGGAGGGAAACATGTATAAAAGTTGGTGTTGCCATTTAGGCTCACTGGAGGTGCTGTCGAATCTTTGTATGGAATATGCTAGTATGTTCACATGTTGCAGGGAGTAAAAGTGTAAGGAATTTTTTATTTAGTCTCTATTTAGACTTACTGGAGGCAAGCTTATGTCTGAGGAATTATTTGTTGTTAAAGATGTAACAGCACCTCCAGTGAGCGTAAATGCCAACACAAGCTTCCATTTATTATTACTCTCCACGTCATGCAAAGTCCAGTCAGCTCTGTAGAGAATCTGGCCACCCGTAGCAATATGGGGATAGGTGACAAAGTTATACTCACTGCAAAATTAGACCGGTCCGTAGTCCAGAGGCAACACTTCGGCCTCGTAAATGGAAGATTGTGGGTTCGAATTAGGGCGGAGCACAAAAAAAATAACATTTATTTTTTCAAATATGCTCCTCGCTGGTTTGAAAAATTCATATAACCTTTAGCAAAGACCAGTCACTAAAAGGTCCATCCAGCCTTACAGCAACTGGATCTTGCTTGAGTATTGGCGCTTTGTAGCGACGATCAAGCTCGTAAACACCTCTGCGGCACTACAACAAGTGTCATAGACCCTTAAAATCCCTGAAATCTAGGAAGTCCCCGCACAGGATTTCTTAAAAGAAAAAATGTGATAATCAAACGTTTTAAGTACTTACATCACCAAGGTAACTGAAGCCAGCCATCATAAGCAATGAGAAATTTCCCCCGACGGCTAATGGGATGACTTCAGCATAGACCACCCAGAACGTGGACACCTTGGGGAAAAACTGGATGATGAAGAGGCTAAGGGAGGTCATGCCCATGCTGGCCAAAGGTAGGAGAACCAGGGGCTTCCGGCGCCCACTGGAATCACTCCAGGGGCCCAGGAAGATGAGGATGGCACTGGTCAGTAGACCACCGACAAAACCAGCGCCGACCGTAATTGAGGACACTATTTTTTGAGTTTCGATCTGAAATAATATATGGTACACAATTTAGGACTTCAATAAAGTTGGATTAAAGTATCTATTCCTCCCGCTGATTTAGGAACAAACAGGACAAGATTGGCAGATGATGATCCCCTCACCACACACAAGATCTTAATCTCTTTTTGGTTAGGCATAGCGTAAAAGCCATGAATCTACCATGTATTAAAATTAAGAAATTAAATGTATCAAAAATTGTACAAAAAAAAAATACATATTAAAAAAATGAGGAATGGGAAGAAGAAAAGTCATGGCTACATAATGTTCTGGATCTGGGTTGTGCAGGACAGATATTGTTATGATCTTTAGTGCATAAAATAATGATTAAGAATAGATAATAATTTGTGTTATATAGTAGAAATAATTAAACTTTCTACCAATGTTTGGTGACACGCCAAATGGACCTTTCTGGTGGATTAAGTATGCTTATAAAAATGGCGAATTTCGCATGTGAGACAGACTGGGTACAAAGCAGCCAGCTAGTGGGTGAGCATAAGTGTATTTTTTTCTTAAATAAATATAAACTTAATAAAAAAATATGTTTTGTTTTTACTGCAAAGTGATTTTCAAAGGTTGGAGAAAGCTGATGGGAAAACTAAGCATGCCCAAATCTCAGTAGAAAAAATTAAAAATTTGAAACAAACCTCGACAGCTGCTTTGACAGCTCCTTCTGAATGAAAGCATATTTCCCGGGAGTAGCCAAGGTCCACAAGGCAGGCTCGTTCCAGGAAGAGATTCTTGAAGGCAATGATTCCCATCGTCATGGAAACCGTGACGCCGAGCCACATCGGCTCTAAAGTCACCTGAGACCATAGCGAGGGTTTGTTGTCACTGCCTTCTTTTCTGTAATAAGAGAAATGCACATTGAATGTAAAATAATTCATGCATTACTTGTAAGAAATAATTTTCAGTGGCGCACAAGTATATAAACACAACATAGAAAGAATGAATGATAAATAAATTGAACAAGTGTATCTATAATATCTATAATCTATAATCTAAGTTGCAAGGATATATTCATTAAAAGCTCTCAGATGTATGCCCACAAACCAACACCGCAAAAAAAATAACATCAGATTGGTGAAATTATGAAAGAATGAGATATGCAGAGTGAACGTAAAAGAAGTAAATAAAAATAAATAGTGATGGATATAAATGAATCGAATGAAGTGTGTAAGGATAGGAAGAAATAGAGTCAACTTTGCAGAGGCTCTGGCCACCCCTATCAGATACATTAGACTCAGAACATTATTTTATTTTGAATTTTTTTCTCATTGAGCGATCGTCATGCTCATATGGGATTGTTATCATTAGCAACAATTTTTTTTAGGCCAGTTATCTTCATGTGAAAGCAGAAGCTTTTGTGCATGCAATGGCATCTGTTGAACCAGGGTCGAAGCAGGGGCGTGCATCCCATACAGGCAAATGCGCCTAATAGATAGGCAATATATGGTAAAAACAATGCATTAACGCTTGATATTGAGATTTAAAATTCAAAATTTAATTAACAAATCATTTTTGGGTTCTTTCAGGTTTGACCATGTTCTATTTGCAGCTCCTATATCGACCAATGTTTCGCTTTCACAAGCAGAAAGCATCCTCAAGGCGAGTTATCAACGGAGCTGTAAATAGAACATGGTCAAACCCAAAAGAACACAAAAACAATTTGTTAATTAACGCCGACCATGAAAGAGAAAGTTTTAATCTTTATTCAAAATTTAAGTTCGATTGCAGCCATCGTTAGCACTTCGATCAATTTCAAATAAGTGATTTAAAATAAATTGTTTTTGCCTATATGCCTGTTATGCACCTGGGTCAAAGTTATGGTTAATTGGGTCAGACATGACTTGAGCCAGCATTATTATGTTTCAAATACGCAAGTCGAACAGGGACTTGACTCCCTCGGCCATAACACCAAAAACAAGAGATTTTTTGCCTTTTCCCTAGCAACCTCGTCGAGTAACAAAACAATATTATTTATGCCAATTCATGTGTACCTACACCTTATTAATTACAGCAGGGTAGATATAATACAATTCTGATCATAAATAAGTAAAATGATTCATAAATTGAATTTTATTTCTTAAAAGCTCCCCTCCAGAAAATAATGACCCTTTGTCACTGCTGTTTACATAATTAATGCATGAATGAGTCAGATTCCAATAAATGGAAGAATACTAATTATTTTATGTAATATATTTTGATCATTATGTAAGGACTTAATCAGTTTAAATTGGAAACTTTGTACGCTGATAAATATTTTTTTGTTTCTTATGTACTTTATTATATAACCAGTCGGTAGTCTATTGATTGTTCTACCACATTTATAATCACAAGATCCACGATTCAATAACCAGAGAATTTTATAAAATAAATTCTTAATATTCAGCAAAAGTATGTCAATCCCTTTAAAAAAAAAAAGAGATTGAACAATCTACGGTGATAGGCTTCGGAGCTGGGTTATTCCCTGATTGAACAATTTTATTCTGGAAGTTTTAACAAATTAAATTAGGTAGATCGCAATAAATAAGAAATCACATAAACTTAGTGAGAATAAAAGAACATCATATACTGAATTGATTAAATGCCAGAAATAAATTTGTGAGCTACATTCGGCTGACCATCCATGCTGTAGAAAATGGTTCACTTTACCAATGTCACCCCTGGTTCAGGGAAGGTCGGCAAGAGTTGCAGGGTGCATGTTCATTTGAGATTTGGGTTTTTATATTGTAAGTCTACATGCGGCATGTTTAAGTGCGAACTTATATGTGTCTGCTTGTGAAAATGCATATAGGTAATGTGAATCTTTAATGTTCATATATTTGCAACTTAAATTAGATTAGATTCATCCATATAGATGAGTCGCAAAGATTCACCAAACTTTACAGTGGTAGTTGACTGTGCACAAATAAGTTGCAAATATACATTAACATTTAAATTTCATAATTAATGCATGCCCACAAATAGGCACAAGTAAGTTTTTGCCTACACATGCCGCATGGATACTAAAATCAAAACTCAAATGTATAATGAACAACAGGGGCTGCATTGGCAGAGTGAACCATTTTTTACAGTATGGGTGGTCAGCCTCATCTACAATTTTAAGTCAAGAAACATAAATAATAAATTACATACCTTTTAAAACAAACAAAATAGTCTAAGAGCTAGACGTATGAAACCTTACCTCATCGACTACCAGGCAGAGACATGGTCAGGCTGGTAGTTTGCATCGAGTACATGATTTTTTCACAGATCTGCCTTTTCCTATCCTGGAGCGTTTTGGATGCGGCCTCTTCAAAGAGGCCCAAAAAATGGTGCAAACTACCTCATCGACTACCAGGCAGAGACTAGTAAAAACTAATGATCCATATTAATTACCTGCTTTTTGCATAAAAAAAAATATTCCAAACCTGGAGCGTTTTGAATGCGGTCATTTTTTTGTAAATTATAAAAAACGATCTTTTGAAGTTAGTTGTATGAGCCATGGAAATAAAGTAAAAAAATATGATACTACATACATTACTTGTAATAAGAGGATAAACATACTACAAATTTGTATTTCCAACCCTTCTTGTTCAGGAGAAAAAGGGGTAAAATGTTATTTTTTACAATATATTTTATAACTCAATAACAAAATAAAAAATATGATATTTTTGTACGTCAAATATAAAAACATAAATTTTTATACAATAATAATCTCTTACATATTCTTGCTATCTGCTGTAGTTTCAGAGCATTTTCCAAAAAACTTTACGGCAGTTCCCGTTTTTGGTTCAAAATTCGGTTTGAACACCTTAGTATTTTATTTTAAAAATTTATAAAAAATACCATCACCTAGAAGATTAAATTTCCTTTAAAATTGTATGAATATTTACTATTTTATTGTGAAAGGATTGTATGTTATAGCGGTTTAACTTTTGTAACGTATTTTGATGGTTGTATATAAGTACCTACCTATCTAGCACGAGTATCTGCGTAATATTATGATGATTTCATATTATCATCATAATATCACGCAAAATATGTTAACACAAGATTAACCGCTATTCTGTTCAAACCTTTCACGATAAAATAGTTTATATCCATACAGTTTTACAGGCAATTTAATCTTTTAGGGGATGGTATTTTTTATATATTTTTACAATCAAACACTAAGGCGTTCAAACCGGATTTTGACCAAAAAACGGGAAACGCCGTAACGGTTTTTGGGAAAATATTTCACTTCAAAATTTATTTTCTCTGAAACTATAGCAGATAGCAAGAATATGTAAGAGATTATTATTGTATAAAAATTTATGTTCTTATATTTGACGTACAAAAATATCATATTTTGTTTTTTGTTTTTGAGTTATAAAATATATTGTAAAAAATAACATTTTACCTCTTTTTCTCCTGAACAAGAAGGGTTGGAAATACAAATTTGTAGTATGATTATCCTCTTATTACAAGTAATGTATGAAGTATAATATTTTTTTACTTTATCTCCATGGCTCATACAACTAACTTCAAAAGATCGTATTTTATAATTTACAAAAAAATGGCCGCATTCAAAACGCTCTAGGTTTGGAACATTAATTTTTGTGCTAAAAGCAGGTAATTAATGTGGAGCATCACCTCTTACTAGTCTCTGCCTGGTAGAAATGAGGTAAGGTTTCGTGCGGCCGGCTCTTACACTAAAACTTAATGTTACTAAAACAAACAATATCTTAAAAAGTTCAACCCAAAACAGTATTTTATTATATAAGTTCCTACAAACTGCTATGATGAAGAAAAGTCTATCAAATATCAACAAAACCTAAATAAAAAAATAAACAAATAAATGCTAACTAATAAGTAATAACCTAATAATAGTCAGCTTTTCCCTTGGCAGCCTAGGCGTGTGTGGTCACAATTTTAATAAATTCATGTAAAATCAATCGTCTTCAATAAAAAATTAAAAATATATGCAAACATTAGGTATAACAAATGTATCAAAGATTTTAGAATTTTAATTTTACCTGAAGATGATTGAGAGATTGAAAACGTGTACACATATTTAATAAAATTAAATTAATAAGCAAGTGAAAATAAGACAGCGTTTCATTAAAAATTTTAGTTCTATAAAATTTAGTAGAAATCAAAAAATAGTCTTATGGTGACATTATTATTCAAGAAATGATAAATACTTCAACAATAAAAAGTATTTTGATTATTTACATTTTATTTTCATCCAGGCACGTCCTGTTGACATCACTTTTATTCTCCATCGTTTACTCCTGACTATTCACTATGAGATCTTAACACAGACTACGAATAGTAAAGGGTTTTATCATTGATTTACAATTCAGTAAATACTAGGAGCATTAAATCATATTGTCAACTCAGTTACCAATTTTTATTTGAACAATTTAAATTGAAATTTACAGCTATGTGAGTACAACAGTTACTTCAACAAATATTTGATAATTTAATGGAGATAATGAAAGTTACTCTTGGTAAGTATTTGTTAGAAAGGAGTAAGTAAGTAAAAGGAAGTAGGTAGGTACCTCTTTTTACTAACTCTATCTCATATTTTCATATTTTACATAATAAGTACTTTTAAAGCATCATAAAAGAGTTCTTACCTAATAATTTTGTAGATTTAGGGACAAAGGTACTATTTTCATATGTATTTATACTACTGAGGTATTTACTGCCATCTAATTATTACTGTTTCAAACTTTTTTGGTAGCAAATTTAATTCTTGATAGGTAAAAAATATTTTTGTTATAATGATATCCTTACGCGTACAGCCATATAAATAAAATAAAAATGAAGTTTCACGGCTCCCATACAAGCTGAGCAGAGTCGTATAATGTGGAGCGGCGAAGTGATGTATATCACAAAATTACATTTGAAATTGCACTGAGTTTCAAATCTAACATTATTCTCACTTGATAAAAATTCAGTCAAATGCATAAATATTTTTTTAATTTGATCGGCTGCCTTCATGCTCTTTAAACAATAAAGAGTTGCTGACCACCCATACTACTATAAAAAATTGTTCACTTTGCCAATGTCACCCCTGTTTCAGGGAAGGTCGGCAAGAGTTGCAGGGCTTATGTTCATTTGAGATTGGGTTTTTATATTTTAGGTCCACATCCACATTAGGCATGTGTGAGCGCGAAATTATGCGTGTCTGCTTGTGTGAATGTATTTAATATGAATCTCAAATGATACATATCTTTGCAACTTAGATTTAGATGAGTATTATTTAATGTTATTCTATAATCAATTAAGTATTAAAAATATTTTTTGAATGTAAATTGTTGTCTATCTGGCAAACATGTTTTCTTTTAGTTGTTGATATTTTAACAAATCCCATCGAATAATAATGTCAAAATTCAGGAAAGTATTAACTGAATTTCGATATACTGCATTTAAATCACCCGCTTTATACGACACTGATCAATTTATATGCGAGTACTGAATTCTGGAAATAACAGCTGAATGGTGATCGAAACAAAACGTCAAAAAAATAGTAGAACAAATTGTGTTTATAAAAAACCTACACCCTTTGCGACGTAAAAGGTCAGAAAAAATCATGATTTTAATCTGGTTTTATAAATATTTAATATTTTTGGTTTTCGGACTCTTCATAACCGTATTATTATTGTTATTTTTTGACACATTTTTTTATCTGTCAAAATTGCCTAGATGCACGTACCCAAATTTTATGATTATTTTTATATTAATGAAATTCAACGACTCATATAAAATATAAAGGGATTTTATTGTTGTTAATTTTTATACTGTTACATAGAGATTGGTAATTTTATATTTTAATTGGTGTTGAAAATAGGTAACCTTAAAACGTCCTACTGAAAAATGTCATGGTCAGCATTTGTAGTAGAATTCTATAATAAGGTACCCAATTTGAGTCAGATTCATTTCGCCATGAGTATTGCATTTGCATTTCATTATAATTATTTATCCAATATTTATTCTGTAAAAACTGGATATTGTTTAGTGTGCCTTTAAATATTGGGATTAATTGGGGCACTTTAAGAGCTCTCTGCGAGCTTGATCTTCACTATAGAAATCGTCAATTTTATAATCAAGGAGCTATGAACACTCCCATACTATGTGAAGTGGTTGGCGTAAGGCTGTCCCCTTCACTTGTGAAAATAACTAGGTTCTACTCCCCACATGTGACCCCTTTAGGGAAAATGCAGAAAGAAGTTTCTCTTCATAGTTGCATTATTATTAAATTTATTTGCATGTATGCTATCATCTACAGTCTTAAGTTGCGAATATATGTTGAAATTTAAGGCTCATATTGAATGCATGCCCACATGTGTAAGTTCGCACTTACACATGCTGCATTTGTACTCACAAAATAAACCAAACCTCACATGAACATAAACCTTGCAATTCCTGCTGTATTTTCCTGACACGGTGATGACATTGGCAAAAATGAACCAAGTTTTTACAGCATGGGGGGTCAGCTCCACACAATACCTATTCTATATCTATCTATAATCTAAGTTGCTAGTTAAAGATATATTACATTTAAGATTTATATTAAATGTCTTCCCACATGCAGACACGTTATAAGTTTGCGCTTAAACATGCCGCATGTGAACCTACAATATAAAACCCAATATGAGTCAATCCAATTGCTTATAAGCAAAGTTTACCTGTATTTTTGTATTTCTAGGCTGGGAAAGAACGATGCTCTGCAAGAATAGAATAGTGAAGAAATGTTTCACCTGCGGGTACAACATATGACTATCTAAAGGCAGAGCGCTCATGACGGAGAGCCAAGAAACATGTAGACTTCCTCAAGCCATCCAAACTCCAACATCCAGCATGGCCGCCATAACTAGCGTGGCAGCGGCAATAGAAACACCGTCAACCAGCGGAGCACACCCCGTCATATACAGTGAAGAGGCATGCAACAACCTGTGCCAAATACCCACACACATCACTACATCTGTCAACCCTTTTGTTACATCTAGCAAAAGCCCTCCCAGAAGAAATTCATTCAAAAACAATAATATACGCCGCTGGGAAAAAACATCAAATAGCAGTATAAACAAAACTGTCATCACAAATTACAATGGTCTTCCGTTTGTCCTCTTATCGTATAATATCCTCGCGCAATTGCTGCTGGAAGATCATGGTTATCTTTACAGGAATATACCTAGGGATTATTTAGGTTGGGAATACAGATTTGATCTTATCCGCCAAGAAATCAGTGCGATGAATCCTGATATTATCTGCTTGCAGGAGGTCCAGGTTTCACATCTGGAATTCTTGATGTCGCACTTTGAAAAATTGGGTTACAAAAGTATTTATAAGCAGAGAACGGGAATACGTGTTGACGGATGCGCCATATTTTATAAGAGCGATTTGTTTACTTTAGTTGATCATCAGAGTGTAGAGTTTTTGCAGCCTGACACGTCTATTTTAAATAGAGACAACATTGGTTTAATGGCAAAGTTTACGGCAAAATCTTTACCTAATACTCAGCTTGTAGTTTGTACAACTCATCTCTTGTATAATCCTAAAAGAGTGGATGTGCGGTTAGCGCAAATGAAAGTGTTTCTTGCCGAAATAGACAGGTTTGCTTTCTATTACAATTCCACGCTTCAAAAGGCTCAACATTTACCAATCATCTTAACCGGAGATTTAAATTCAACACCCGAAAGTCCGGTAACTTCTCTGATAAACAACGGTTTCTATAATCTAAGTGGATCATATGTCCCCCTTGAAAACATATCTGTAACTGACACGTGTCAGCATTTAGGTGTTTACGTCCAAAGAAAGAAAGCTGAAGATTCGTTCGATGCAGATTTATCATTGCTGCGACATTCAGAGAAAGCGGAAAAGGATGTGGAGTTTTACAATAGCAAGTTCATCAGGCACCCAGATCCTAGGGAGTACGGTCACCTGTTTAACAACTCTTATGTGAAACACCATCTTGATTTTCATTCTGTTTACAACCATGTAAAAGATACAGGTGAAACTGAGGCGACGACCAAGCACGATGAATGGTTAACTATAGATTATATTTATTATAGTTCTAACAACGCTACAGGGGAGTTGCACTTGCAAGAGAGGCTTCGTTTGCCGACTGCGAGGGAATGCAGTAGAATGGGCTACATACCAAATGCTCAGTATGGATCGGACCACCTGAGTTTAGCCGCTAAATTTATTTTGTATGATAATAATGAATCTGCTCGATCAAGTTCTATTGATCCTAGTACTAATGTTGATCCATAATTGTTAACATTAAAAGTTAAACTATTTAAATTTGATTATCAATTTAATTTACAACCTGGTTGTAACTTTTTTACTATGAAAATTGTAAGTGTGTAGTATTGAAAATTGAAAGTGTGTCAATTGACGTGCAAATTCAATAGGAGATAATATGATTCATAAAACATAATATTTAGCAGTGAAATTTATAACCTAGCCATTATTTTTTATTTTATTATTATTTTTCTTTTGGCATCTCACCCTGAAGGATGTTACAGCCGTGGATTCATCTGTTAGTTGCAGGAATGTTTAAGAATTCATTTTTAACATATTTGTGTTGATTTTAGATTTTTATACAGTTTGTAAGAATTGATTTGAACAAAAAACTATTAATTTTAGAGGAATTAAGTGCCAAGAGGTGTTCTATGTTTACCGGAAATGAAATGTTTTTGAATTTGAAATAAATATCTAATGCATCTCGTAAGGGGCATCCAAAAAAAATATGATCTATAGTTTCAAGATCTTGGCTAGCCATTATTTCTTTTCTAAATTTTTAATTACACAAAACAAAAATAAGCTAAGCTTACTGCTTTGAAAACATCATTAGATCGAAGCTAACACTTATTCCGCCTCTTGCAAACCCCTCTTATTTGTAAACCTTGTTTCTTCAACATTTGGACTTGATTCTATTTTCTGTTACATACTGTTTCTGTTGTCTCTTTCTGTCCATGTTACGTATGCATACACATTTGACTTTTGACCATGCAATCATTTGCTAAAACCCTGGCCGTTGAATTCCTCAATAAAATCGACGGCAGTCTCGTATCTTTTTAAAAAATGAGATAAATGTAATGAAACACAGAAAATCATTCTCTCATCATCTCATTTTTGAAAAAAATAACACTTTTGATTCCATAGGTCCCCATGACTTTTCAATTACTTGATGTACCTTTTTTATATGCTGGATTTTTGGCTACCTTTTCAGTTTATTAAAAAGGAAATTCAAATTTTCATTGTACTTTATCACTTTATTACATTTTTTTCTTCCCAATATGGATTCATAAGTTGAGACTTTGATGTTCCCACTTCCACATGCTGCAGGGACACATGCATAGAAAATTTGACCTGTAAATAAACTCTGGAAATCTGTTAACAACAGATTATGGCTTTTCCTGCAAAATGATTGACATTGGCAGAAACTTGATTGCTCCTTTTTTTCTGCATCTTCTCCTAATTTTTTATTTAAATTTGGCAAAATATTGAGTGAATTGTTAAAATGTTTTTGTGTTGTAATGTTTACTATGAAGTTATTTAGTTTTCTAAATACTTGTACTTATTTAATTGCTCGATATGAGGTTTTGGCTTACTTTGGATGAATCAAAATGGGAGTTTTTTTGGTTTATAGTTTCTTTTTTACTTCTCTATATATTTTACAAAATTATTTTCAATATAACACAAGTATTCTTATGTTTTATTTTTTCATCTGTGTGTCCATCTCAGACAATAACATTTTTCTGATTTTAATTAATAAATAATTATTTCTCATGGGCTAATTAAATTGCAAAATATTTCTATTGCCTAGAACCTCATTTCAGATCTTCAATTTTGAAGTTTCAGATGTTATATTTTAATATGAATTGATTTATAAAATAATAAAAAAAAATGAAATCTATTGTCTTTCTTTAATGTTATACCTATTAAACGTATAAAAACAGTTCAAATGGTTTCAATCTGTGCTGAACTCGGCAGGAAGGCTCATATTCAAGATGTCCAAATTTACTCGCATTACTCCATTGTTAAGAAAACTTCATTGGCTTTGTTTTCCGGAGAGGGTGGTCTACTGACTACTGTGTTTGTCTGATGGTTTACAAATCTGTAAATGGTGCGGCTCCTTCATATTTGACTGACATCTTCTCACCCATTGAGATGGATTTGAGGCGCCAGACGCTCAGATCTGCGGGGTATGGAATGGTTGACATAGTCCAGCTGCACGCACTGATCAGACACGCACTGATTTTGGAGATAGTGCTTTCCGGTTTCCATGCTCAATGGAGTGAAACAGACTACCACCTTATGCGGACCTCTTTTTAAAGAAGCACTAAAGATGCTCCTTTACAAAAATCTGAGCTTCACATACAGTGTAACTCCTTGCCGAGTTATTCCTGAAGGGTTCCGCACGTAGCAAGTGCAACTTATTTATTTTACAGGTAAGGTAGCCGGCCTTCCACCATCCACTTCAGTTGAAGTGGGGGTTTCTCAGCTCCCGAGAGGGCTGGTACTCATTTCTTGTGGAGGCTGAGTAAACCTTGCCAGTATTTTATTTGGGAAATCATTTCTGACACCCTCAATGGGATTCGAACCCGAGCTCTGGGCATGGAATGCAAGCACTCTACCAACTGAGCTATCGACCGGACTTACCTGAGGATGTGTCAGAAAGACTGAATTGTGAGGATCACCATCTCCAAGAAGAAATCCATCCAAATAAGAGAGGTGCCAAGGGCATGGAGATCCAGTGCAGCAAGAACTACATAATACAAAGCTATATTTTTTCTTGTAGCGTAATTCTTTGACTTGTAGATTGGTATGACGCTGACCATCCTTTTTTTTTTTCGGCTCATAAGCCTTGAAGGCTCAGGGCCTCCCGCACCACAATCCTCCAGGACTCTCTGCCCTCACTTCCAAAACTTCTTCGTTGGCTTCGATGTTGTCTGTCCACCGCATCCTGGGACATCCGAAGTGGTCTAACACCTGAGGGGGCACAATCCAAGACAGATCTGATGATCCTGGAGTCTTCTGCACGTGCTACATATCCGGCTGACCACCATACTGTACAAAATGGTTCACTTTGCCAATGTCACCCCTGTTTCAGGGAAGGTCGGCAAAGTTACAGGGCTTATGTTCATTTGAGGCTTGAATTTCAATTTGGAAGTAAGTACCAGGTGTAACAACGACCAGGGGATACAGTCTCGACTAGATCGATAGATCTAATATGGTACCAAAGATATCCAATGTGTCAAATGTGTTTAATACAAATTGTAGGAAGAATATTTGACTGTCTTAAGAGCTGGGACCATGAAAGAACAAAAGCCTTACAAGAGCATATGCATCAAATATAGGTATTTATATTTATTTGTATATACATTTGACAGCCTCATCAGCTGTTCACATGCGGCCATCTTTCATTGCTTTCTATTAAGACAAACAAAACGCAAGTAATTTGAAATGTAGATAGGTACTTACAGCGTGTTTTATATTCACGATTTTACTAATGCCATGACGCGAACGCAAAACCGGTGTTTTTGCCTGATCCACGACTTTTGACGAAAATTGACTGACTAGTTTATTTATTTATTTATCAAACCCGATCGCCAGTGGTGATGCTCACAGCAAATGCGAGTGAAACGTAAGGAAAATAAGATGTTTTCACTGACGAAAAAGTTATAAGTAGGTGTGTAGTAGATATAGTTACAATGAACGTCAATTTTCGACTGAAAGTTTGAGTTTGAAAACTTATGTAGGTACCTACTGAATACTCGTAATGAGAGAATACACGATATTGTGTCGTCACCCGGCCGGGCTGCTAACTGCTAACTGCTGCATGCAAACATTTTATTATTGTATATTAATTAAATAATTTTATTATTGGTTGCTAAGGTCGAAGGACGAATGTCCCATTCAAGAAGACTGACGTTTTCTACGTTGACGTGTTCTATCAGTTTTCGTGTTGTTTTTTTTAGTATATAAATTTTCTGGATTCCATAATGAATGTGCATTTCTTAAGCCAGAACATTCTTAATTTAATTTAATCTTAACTTATCATAACCTAAAAAGTAAATACGAGGGCTATGACGGATTTTTTTTTACACGCAGGAAAATGGAAAAGCGTCCATATACCAACCTCATTAACTTCCCCAATAGGATTTTCTCAAATCAATACTTGTTGGCAACACAGCAAAAATGTGAAAACCACCCCTTCGGGAAACTCCGCCGCCGCTCGTGTATTTCCGTACGAAGGGAGGCTTTAGACGCGGTCAATCGACGGACCCTTTACCATGGCGGATTTTCACTGAAATGTAAAAACGTAAAAATAACCACCAGTATCCGATTCTAACAGTGCTGTGTTGAAGGCTGAAATATATATCGTTTGTTTTGTGTGAATTTTCATTTTTTTGAGTTTGTGATAGCTGTGATATATCGTTAAACATGTGATGTGATGGTTTTTAGTGTTTTGTCAATGGAAATCAGTTTCAGGGATTTTGCGCATTTGAAAGTAAGTATAAATATTGTATTTTTTTTTCTTGATTAACCTGCTTTTAGTCATTTAAAAAAAAACAGAAATTGCGTTAGCTTATTTTTTTTTTAATTTTTATAGTCCAGTTTTGGATCAAGGACGGATTAGGAACTAATATAACCAAAATAGAATATGCACATAATCTATTTCACGAATGTTATTGGCTTTATTTAATAAACCATTATGTAAATGCAGTATCGATAAAAATAAATTAGATTGAACGACAAAGATCGTACGTTGCGTGTTTTTTTTAAATAAATAATTTTGAGAAAAGTATGAAACACTTTTTGCGTCCATGTTTTTTAGGAAGTGTATACCTACTAAGTACATTATCAAAAAGAAAGGTGTTTTTATCACAATTAAAAAATATATTGTGATTATTTTGTACATCGTTATTATGCTCTATTTATTTACCATTTGTCATTAAAGGTATACCATATTTTATAATCCTTGACACGTACACAAAAAAATAATGGTTAGTATATTGAACTGCTAGTACCTTTTAGTTTTTCTCTTGATAATGGTGTGATAACATCAAAGCGCCCGATGAAATAAATCAACTCGTGAAGAAAAACTTTGTGTTTCATTTTGACATCATTAATGTAGAATGAAGAAAACGGATTTTACTGACCGTGCAAAAAAAAAGAACGATTTTCTCTACGTTTCGTCGGAGTCATATCCGACGTCCTCAGGAGCGTGTTTCTTATACAAAGAAGAACCACGAACACGAACAACAATCTTTTGCACGGTCAGTAAAATCCGTTTTTTTTCATTCTATAAAATGTCTAACGACCGTAATCTATAATCTATCTATAATCTAAGTTGCAAGGATATATTCATTCAAAGCTCTCAGATGTATGCCCACAAACAAACACGTGTAGTTCGCGCTTACAAATGCTGATTGTGTACTTACAAATAAAATCTAATCCTCAAATGAACATAAGCCCTGCAACTCTTGCCGACATTCCCTGAAACAGGGGTGACATTGGCAAAGTGAACCATTTTTTACAGTATGGGTGGTCAGCCTCATACCAACATATGAGTCAAGGAATCACCGTAATCATAATTTAAAATCTTTAATCATTAAGCAGTATAGTTTGTTTTTAATATTATTTGTTAATACGATCTGTGGTTAATACATTAAGTCAGTAGGTACTTACCTCCTTTGAAAATTTTTAAATAGATTAAATCACAACATTTTTAGAGTTTTTTTATGAGCCTGCCTGGGATGGGGAAGTAAAAAAAGTTTTTCCGGAAACAAATTAGAATTTTAAATGTTTTTCTCGTGCGCAGGGTTGAAAAATTTAACATCATTGTTTACAGTACATTACTGGTGGTTGCCTCTTATCGCTCATATTATTGAGGGGCATTATATTAAATCGAATAACTATGGACTGCTATTTTTTTAATGAGGATGTTGTAGAGTTTTTTCTAAATTTGGAGAAAAGTAAATAATATTTAAGGTCTAAAATCTAGATTGAAAAAAAAATCTGTCATCCTCTAGTATCAGATTCTACCCAAGCTACCCCAAGACATATTGACTCCTCCCACATAAACTGTGATAGGTATTCGCTAAAACAACTTAGATTATAGATGTAGCGTATGTTAGAAGTATGCAAACACTGAAAAAATGACAGTTTATCTGTAATACTGGCGGTTAGGCGGTATAACTTTAAAATGTAAATTTTAAAACTGTCATATATAGATTTATTTCGTTGCTTGTTTGTGACTAATTTAAAATGATTTATTACTTTTATCATTAAGTTACTGGCTGGTATCTGGCTGACCACTCATACAGTAACAAACTGGTTCACTTTCGCCAATTTAACCCCAGATTCAGGGGAGGTCGGAAAAAGTTGCAGGGCTTATGTTCATTTTACGTTTCGATTTTTTTTAAGAAGCAGCATTTCAAATCTCTACGAGGGTGTCAGAAATGATTTCCCGTTCCGGTGTTTACTTAAAACCCAAAATAAAGTACCGGCAAGGCTTACTCAGCCTTCACAAGAATTAAGTATCAGCCCTCTCGGGAGCTGAGAAACCCCCACTTTAAATGAAGTGGTTGACATAAGATCGGCCTTCTTACCTGTAATAATGAAAAGATTCCTCTCACCACATGCGAAACCCTTGGGGGATAACGCAGCAAGAAGTTAAACTATATGTGTAGCTTCGTTGCAATTTTTTAGCATGCTATTGCTACCCTACAGTCATAACTATTAGCAGGTTATTTCTGCACATTGAGTTTCTGCATCTTGGGAGTAACATATCGCACGCTTAATCATTAAGAGCAATAACTCATAAAATAAGAATGTTTGGAAATCACGTTTGAAGTTCAGACAACCAGTACAACTTGTATGGAATGAAAAAGGCGGCCGATGTTTTATCTCGGTCATATTCGTCCAAATTGAACGGCTGTCGCATTCTACCTATTCTTCTCGCATTGTTCTTGCGTTTAATTACAAAATCTCGATTTTCCCAATTTTTGAGTTATTGCTCGATATATTCTATGATCTGTGGGAGTAACAGTAGATATACTCGTATAATGTTTGTTGTATTGTAACAGTATTTTCTATAATTTGTTGTTGTATTTCCAGTTAGTGTCTGACACCAAGGGCCCGGCATGAGTTGCTGCACAGACCATGGATAAGGCCATCGATGTGCTGCCGATCGCCATGCTGGGTATGTGACCAACAATTTCATTGATGCTCTAAGCTCTTATATTATATAATCCGAGATGAGTGGGTGTGCGGTTAGCGCAAAGGAAAGTGTTTCTTGCCGAAATAGACAGGTTTGCTTCTACTCATTGAGGTATATATACTAGAGAAGTAACTCTTCTCGAAACACGTAGCACCCTGCAGTAGGTCAAAAATCGTACTCGAGAAAAACGGCCCGCCAGTCTCACGCAGACTTACTCAGCGAGCGGACGAGACAGGTGCTGAAACATACTGCTATAAATGGCTAAATATTGTGATTGGAGTTTTCAAACACCTTTGTTTGTGAACTTGATCAATTATACTACATGCACAAATTAAAAATATATAAAATCCTAGCACAAATTAATTATTAAAACAATTGTTTAACTTTAAAAATTTCGTCGCTGTGAAGTCAGCCCGACATATCGAACGCATAAGTAGAGCTTCATATTTTTCCCCTACAAGTAGGGGAAAAAATATTAATGAAAATACGAAACAACGTATGAGCTACATTTTGTGTTTCAATCGATGTTTATCGACTCATGAACTGTTTGCAATTTTAAAAATATTACGTGTGATATAATTTATTTTTGTAAAAAAAAAGTTTTTCTGAAATCTATTTTCATTAATTTCACACATTTAACATAGACATAAGGTTTTAATACGAAACAACGTATGAGCTACATTTTGTGTTTCAATCGATGTTTATCGACTCATGAACTGTTTGCAATTTTAAAAATATTACGTGTGATATAATTTAGTTTTGTAAAAAAAAAGTTTTTCTGAAATCTATTTTCATTAATTTCACACATTTAACATAGACATAAGGTTTTATACTACCGGGTTGCTGGTTAAAGACGAACTGGAGTAAAATTACGTAAAAGTGTCATGTTTGCCCGCCGAGAAAAAAACAACTTTGGAACATCTATGCGGAGAACGCTTAGAATATATTGTGAGCATATATCTGAATATACTGTATTATGAGTTATGACTTTCATATTTCCAGAGGAATGTAGTACATTTATAAATTGTAGGGGAGTAAAGTGTTAGTCTAACTTTTCCTACAGCATACTTCAATTATCTGAATTCTTTATTTACTTATTCCTTGACTTATAGGTTGGTATGCGGCTGACCACCCATGCTGTAAAAATGGTTCACTTTGCCAATGTCACCCCTGTCTCAGGGAAGGACGGCAAGAGTTGCAGGGTGTATGTCCATTTGAGATTTGGTTTTTATGTTGTAGGTTCACATGAGGCATGTGCAAGCGCGAACTTGTACGTGTCTGGTTGTGAGAATGCATGTAATGTGAATCTCCAATGTAACATATCTTTGCAACTTAGATTAGATTAGATTTTATGAAACCTTTGTTAAATGTAAAATGTTATTCTGGAAATTTCATTTTATTCTGACATGCATATTTTAATATATCCTTAACCGAACTTAACCGAACCTTAACCGAACCTTAACCGAACTTAACCGAACCTTAACCGAACTTAACCGAACCTTAACCGAACTTAACCGAACCTTAACCGAACTTAACCGAACCATAACCGAACTTAACCGAACCTTAACCGAACTTAACCGAACCTTAACCGAACTTATCCGAACCTTAACCGAACATAACCGAACCTTAACCGAACTTAACCGAACCTTAACCGAACTTAACCGAACCTTAACCGAACTTAACCGAACCTTAACCGAACATAACCGAACCTTAACCGAACGTAACCGAACCTTAACCGAACTTAACCGAACCATAACCGAACTTAACCGAACCTTAACCGAACTTAACCGAACCTTAACCGAACTTAACCGAACCTTAACCGAACATAACCGAACCTTAACCGAACTTAACCGAACCTTAACCGAACTTAACCGAACCTTAACCGAACTTAACCGAACCTTAACCGAACTTAACCGAACCATAACCGAACATAACCGAACCTTAACCGAACATAACCGAACCTTAACCGAACTTAACCGAACCTTAACCGAACTTAACCGAACCATAACCGAACTTAACCGAACCTTAACCGAACATAACCGAACCTTAACCGAACTTAACCGAACCTTAACCGAACTTAACCGAACCATAACCGAACTTAACCGAACCTTAACCGAACTTAACCGAACCTTAACCGAACTTAACCGAACCTTAACCGAACATAACCGAACCTTAACCGAACTTAACCGAACCTTAACCGAACTTAACCGAACCATAACCGAACTTAACCGAACCTTAACCGAACTTAACCGAACCTTAACCGAACTTAACCGAACCTTAACCGAACTTAACCGAACCTTAACCGAACTTAACCGAACTTAACCGAACCTTAACCGAACTTAAGCGAACCTTAACCGAACTTAACCGAACCTTAACCGAACTTAACCGAACCTTAACCGAACTTAACCGAACCTTAACCGAACATAACCGAACCTTAACCAAGAGTTGCAGGGTGTATGTCCATTTGAGATTTGGTTTTTATGTTGTAGGTTCACATGAGGCATGTGCAAGCGCGAACTTGTATGTGTCTGGTTGTGAGAATGCTTAGATTAGATTAGATTAGATTTTATGAAACCTTTGTTAAATGTAAAATGTTATTCTGGAAATTTCATTTTATTCTGACATGCATATTTTAATATAATAACTGTAGGGGAATTCTGTATCATAGAATAATGAGATATCAACCCTTTTTGTCGTGTTTGAAGAGATGTGACATGTATGATGGTTGCGACTCTATATTATATATCTCAATGCTTCTACTACAATTCCACGCTTCAAAAGGCTCAAAATTGTTTTCTTGCTTCTATTACATATATATACAAATAATAACCGGCCCGTAGTCCAGTGCAACTAGTGCAAGGGCGTACCCAAGATCAAAACTAGGGGGGGGGGGTGGTTCACTTTACCAATGTCACCCCTGTTACAGGGAAGGACGGCAAGAGTTGCAGGGTGTATGTCCATTTGAGAATTTGGTTTTTATGTTGTAGGCTCACATGAGGCATGCGCAAGCTCGAACTTGTACATGTCTGGTTGTGAGAATGCATGTAATGTGAATCTCCAATGTAACATATCTTTGCAACTTAGATTAGATAAGATTAGATTAGATTAGATTAAGTCATGTGCTCTCCACTGTACGATTTATTTTGATTATTAAAATGCTTTGTTTTCAGTAATTGTAATAAATTCTATCAACGATTTAGGTATTTTTTTTTTATCTCTGGGGGCAGCTGCCCCTTCCTAGGTACGCCCATGGTCCAGTGGCAACACTTCGGACACGTAAATGGAAGGATGTGGGTTCGAATCCCGGCGGAGCATAAACAATACCATTTATATATGCTCCTCTCTGTGTTGAATATTTCATAAAACCTTTAGATTAAATTCACATTAAATTCATGCCCCAAAGACCGGTCACTAAAGGTCCATCCAGCCTTAACGCAACTGGATCTTGCTTGAGTATTGGCGCTTTGTAGCGACGACCAAGCTTGTAAACAACACCTCTGTGGCACTATAACAAGTGTCATAGACGCCTAGTCTCTGAAATCTATGGAGTCTCCTGCACAGGATTCCTTACAAAATACAAGCTGGAGTACCAAACATTTTTTTCGTTCGAAAGGTTCGGTTTGGCTGTTTTGTGTGAAGACCCTTCTGCGAGCTTAGTCAATGAGCTTAGCCGTTGGTAGGTACCTATACAAGTGCCAATTCTTCACAAAAACCTATTTCAATGACGCAATCAATCAGGGTTCAGTGGCGAAAAAATACTGGGAGCCTCTGACCTCGGCAACCATTGCCAATGTGACCCAATAAAAATCATCGGTTAAATGGCAGCAATTTTAAAATCATGTCACATCATTATGGTTTAGATTCCCCCTTATATTATAGGTCTAGGTATATCTAAATCTATAATCTTAGTTGCAAAGATATATTAACACTTAAAATTCATAATATTAAATACATGTCCTGCCCATAATAAGCTTACAAATGCTGCATGCACAGGTAGGTACTAACAAATTTAAATCCGGCCTTGATTAAAATCCAAACCTCAAATGAAAAATATACATAAGAATCATGAAAACCACTCCATATTCTGGTACCTACTTACTGAAATATAATGTGTTGAGATAGAAATTAACCATCTTAATAATATGTATATAGGTAGGTACCTACTAATGGTAGGTATAAAATACAGTTAAGTGCAACCTTTTACTAAGTGTCACTTTTCAATGAATCGTCCAAAATTAATGTTTCTTATTGGAAAACAATATTTCTCGTAGCCCGTAGGTACCTACTGGAAAAAGTGACACACGAAAATACTTCCACTTATTCATAAAAAGCATTTAAATGATAATTAAATCACACACTGTTGAATGTATCTTCAATACATTTTTATATTCACGCAAAGGTGGGGAATTGACGCGATGTTTTATACTCGGGGTAATATATTATATATACCATACTGTAAAAAATGGTTCACTTTGCCAATGTCACCCCTGTTTCAGGGAATGTCGGCAAGAGTTGCAGGGCTTATGTTCATTTGAGGTTTGGATTTTATTTGTAAGTACACAATCAGCATTTGTAAGCGCGAACTACACGTGTTTTTTGTGGGCATACATCTGAGAGCTTTGAATGAATATATCCTTGCAACTTAGATTATAGATAGATAGATTATAGATAATATACTAATGCTACTTCACCTTGAACTCCACAATGTTTGAAAATGCATTGTTATCTTTCGATTAATGCATCCATGCCGTTGGTTGGTGACAGCTGTCTCAGCACATGTTTCTTCCTGTTTTATTAATAAACAGTTATCATCATCATGAGCAGCAGTCATAGCAGTAGGTAGTCGTCTCCTGGACCGCATGGACCGATTTAAATATATCCCGCGTGTCAGACCACGTGACCACACAAATACAGACCATCGCTCCTGCGTGATATGCTTGCACGATTAGCCATTTCTTAAATCAATCAGGGCCTCCGGCACCGCAACCCTCCAGGGCTGGAAGTCTTATCACCACAATAATTCTTACCTACCGAATATCGGTAATATTTGTACGAAGACCCGTCAATCCAAGATGGCCGCAAGTGAACAGCTGCATACTAATATTACCGATATAAGGTAGGTAAGAATTACTGTGGGGATGAGACTTCCAGCTCAGGACTCTCTGTCTTGTGTTCATTCTATCCATGGTCGTCTGGATCCCAGGACTTCGGTGTCAGCCTCGACATTGTTTGCCCACAGTATCCTGGGACGTCCGAGTGTTCTCACACCGGAGGGGGCACCATCCAAGTCATTTCTGATTCTCGTGGAGTCATCTGCACGTACTGCATGTCCGGCCAACTTATAATATGTAGCCATAATTTTCACTCAAAACAAATTTTGATACAAGACTTGGCTGATGAATTCGGCTCAAGGGAAGAGTGACAACACAATTTTTACATGTGCAAGATGGGCTAAAATGTCTTTGTTCAGATATGTCAAAAATATCGTTTAAAATGTTGAAAAGTGGAATTTCAAGCCCTCCTCGTTCTTGTTCCGTATCTACGTATGTGTCAGAAGGACTCACAGTACATGCACATAGACGCTCATTCAATGCTAAATATATTTTGCTGTAAGGCCTGTAAAGTTAAAAAGCAAAGACTTGACAAAACTATAATTTCTTAGTCACAGGTATTCCCATGGCTCTAGAAATAAGTATCCGCACGCTACTGAAGCTAAAACCTTTCGTAACCTTTCGTAGCACTCCTTGAAGACTTGTTTCTAGATCTAGGATAGTACATTTGAGAATCTGTTGCGAGTAGGTATTTGCAAAAGAGGAGCAAAAATATTATTTTGATGAAAAATGAGTGCATTACATTTTTACCTACTCGAATGTACCTATATCAGCTGCGATTGATTGTTGAGAATTTGTTTCGATTGATAACCACCTCACGATCGTCACTGAATGCTATCAATCATCATGCAAGCATGTTGATTGTTGATTGGTCATTTGTAGGGGTGTGGATATTTCCTCGTCTGTCTCACTCTCCCAGTTCCCGCGCTTATTCAATTATAACCCTTCCACAAAATGGCTGCCACTCGTAGCACCGCAAGATGGCCGACGTTTGTTTATGATTGCACTGTTAAAGATCCGTCATCGCGACTGCTTTCGGGCGTGAATCTAATCAAAATCAAATCAAAATCATTTGCCAACGTGATCGATGTAAAATATTTGATTGTTTGGTGAAGGTTTAAGTGTGTGCGTGCGTCTATGGAAACTGTGAACTCTATAAGTGTTGGTGTATTTTGGTTACAAAGATCATCGCATTAAAGGTTAAGAGTTGAAAGGATTTTTAAAAATAGAATTTACTTTTAAAAATTCAAAATAAGAACTTTAGGGGTTTGTTATTAAAGTTGTACTTCGACATCTTCATTCTGCCTTATGATAATAACTAAGCAATATGATAAATTTGTAATAAAAGTAGTTTAGATTTCCTGAAGCCATTCTCATACAGCCAGATAAGATTTTTTTTATTAAAACGAAGTCTGTTGAAAAAAAGTAAGATGTACACAAACAGTTCAGCTTCTAGCTAACTGAATAAATGGATAAATTAAAAAAAAAACAATGAAAGTTTATTTTTGTTTTTAACAAATTTCATGAAAACTCTCTCAAGAAAATTCAGTATATTTTATCTAAAAGGAGCAGAAATGAACACTTAAGTACGTTTTTTCGATATTTAACTCTCATAAAACATGTTTTAAATAATATTTTTTCCTTCAAGTTAGTTTTAATTGATAATTAATTTTAGTTATTGTGGGAACTTAAATTATTTTTTAAGCAAATGGATTTTTATTATGACAAATTGTATGTATTTGCCTCTACTTGCATGCGCCTGCTTAAAATGTTACCTTAAAAAAACATTGAAAATTTTCAGTGTCATACAAACTGTAATAATATTTTGTTATTAGAACTTCTTGATTTTAGTCTTATTTAGATTTTTATAAATGCAAACACAGATAACAATTTCCTCATTTTTTCTTTACGAATATTTAAAACATTTTCGAAAAAAAAACCTAGATTGTAGCCTTTGTTTCTTAATTACTCATTTTTTAGTCATACAAGTGATACAGGGAATATATGCAGGTCATGAAATCTATGCAAAAATATAAGAAAAAAATTAAAAGGCATTTTTCGAGTTCTTATTAATTTTTTTGGCTCGCAATGGAGTCAGAACACTTTTAAATTTGCATTTTTTTCTCAGCAAGCAAACGTGACTGCAGTCCTTAGCAAACAATAAACATTTTTTATTAAGCCATTTTCCTAGCAACCCGGCCAGGTGACGTCACAATATTGTCTTTGTCAAATCACGTGTGAACCTTATTACATGTGGGTGCGCTTACTTTGTTATTGAAAGCTCGGCTGAAGAGCATTTTTCCAAGGAATTGTGAACAGTCACGCGTCGTAGAACATGGTGCGCTTAGTTTAGTAATTATAGAGCATCCGCTTGCTGGAGTGGTGCCAGGGTTTTTTTTGCAAGTCTGGCGAATCGCTCTTTTCTTTCCTCTCAAACAACATCATTCTGGAGACCTTGGCCTATCATCAGATTCCTGACACTTTTCATGCGTACATCTATACAAATTGTATAAAAAATTCCTTTTCATTCATTGATGAAAAGATCTTTCAGTAAGGCACAAAAGCATTATATAATTTACCCTGGAAAAGAGAGATTTTAAATTGTTAATTGATATTAATAAAAACTGGTTCACTTTTCTAATGCCACCTCTGTTGCAGGGCTGGTCGGCAAAAGATACAGGGCTTATGTTTATTTGAAATTGGGTTCATATGTTGCCAGTCCACATGCGGCATGTGTAAGCGCTAGCTTATATGTGTCTGCTTATGGGAATGAATGCAATATGAATCTTAAATGTAATGTTTATTTGAAACTTAGATTGAGGCGCGTGCATAGGGTATAGGCAAATACATTTCACTCATTGACTAAAGTGCTAACGAAAGCTCCAATCGAACTGAAATTTTGAATTTTAAATCTGAATAAAACCATATTGCCTACCTATTAGGCGCATATGGCATGTATGGGATGCACGCCCCTGTTATAGATTAGCTGTATTTTTTTCATGTATAATATTGAAATATAAACTTACGTGTTCATGGCCTCTATTTGATGCACTAAAAACGCGTCCAGATTACTTAAAATGATGTCTTAGATTATTTCAGTATTTCGGTATGAACTTATTTCTCACATTAACGCTCTAGGGAACTTCTATTTATTATTTGCTTAATGACATTTTGCAAAAATAATACTGCAGGCAGTACCATTATCTTTCCATGCAATGAATAATTGCAAATTTATATTAACGAATATTTGTGCAATAAAGAAAACCGGAAAAACAAGCAAAAATTGATGAAATTAATGTATTGTTTCAATGCAAAAAAAATACATGTACATTGTCAATTATAGAATGCAACTCTTTCGGTTAAATGCAAGACAACAATATTAAAGACCATAAAAAAAACTTTTTTAAATAAAAATTATGAAATCAATATCGATGTATAAAATCACACTAATAATTTAAAATATATACACAGCTGCTGTTGAACACATTCAGTAATAAAGTGCCTTAATACGTCAATGGTTTAAAAATATCAATTATAATTTTTATTATATTTTTTAGGGTTAATCTCATATAGTTATTATTAATTAAATATAAAGTTTTTTTATACAAAACTTCTATAGGTATCTATATTGATTTTCAAAAACTAAATCGTGAATGACTGAGTAGGTAGGGATTTTTTACGTAAATGTTTATACCTATATCTTACTTAGTTTCTTTAGCAATGTTGCTGCAATGTAAAATGGAATTTTTCTGATAAGAATGTTGGGTTTCCTAATTGAATAAAATGTGACAACGATAAGGCTCTTGCAGTTTTGTGGAATAAAATATCCCAATTAGGTTTTATTTTCAAAATCCAATGTTCTCTAATTAAATTCTATTCTTAACTATCGATTACTTTAACTTGAGTATGAAATATTTACATAAACTTCCCTCGATCGCATAAATCGAATATACATTTTATCGCTAAGTTAAAAACTGAATAAGTGCTGATTCACTGATTTGAGACATCGGGGGTAAATCATTTTATTGGCTGGACATTCTTATAGCAAGAGGACTAATCGTTACGAAGTGCTCATGACAAGCTTGCCAACTACCTACAGGATTTTCAGATTTTTTGTCGTGTTTTCTCTCGTAGAAAATAGGAAAAAATGTACATTTATTTGAAAAGCCCCTGTTAGCTTAATGTGTCACGATTTTTCGATTTACGCAATCGAGGGGAGTTTATGTAATGTTTAATACAATCTCCAATGTAACATATCTTTGCAACTTAGATTAGATTAGATTAGATAATACAGATAATGTTAACTCCATGTCTTCTTTATTTATGAAAGTCCTTATTTATATGTAGGTATAAACTATAAATGTATTTTCGGTAGGTACCTTTACTTCATGGGCATGGGCAACAATCGACATACAATAGTTCTGCATTAGGTTCCATGACGATATGTTTGTCTATTATTTATAATCTAAATTGCAAATATGTGTTACATTTTTAGATTTATATTAAATGCATTCCCACAAGCAGACACGTATAAGTTCACGCTTCCTACACATTAACACTACGTACCTTTTAATTTCAGAAAAAATCCTAGATAGCCACCATTGGCTCTATACATTAATCAATTTAAGGACTTGATTATAAAAACTGTTGCGTCGTGTAAACCGTTCCGATGAGTGTGACTGTGATGTTGCCGCTGTCGGCGCTGACGCCATGATTGCGCTAGTGATGTGCCTCATCATGAAGATATTCGAGTGCTCGTACCGCGCTCGCAAGCGCTCCGGGAGGAACAGCCCCGTCATGTGCGAGACCAAGGCGGGCAGGAGGCGCAGGAACAGCCCTAGGCATTCTAGACCGAGGGGGGGAGGTGAGTTGTCCATGGACTTGCCATAAACTAAACAATAACCCGCGTATTCATCAACCTTCCTAACACAGTAACACACTCTGAACCTTTTCACATGGTTCGTACCGGTGCTGAGCTGAAAGTCTCTTCTCACCACGGTAATTCTAACCTACTGAATATCGGTAATATTTGTCTGAAGACTAATCAGCTGTTCACTTGCGGCCATCTTGGATTGACAGATCTTCTTACATATTTGTACAGATATTCGGTAGGTAAGAAATACCATGGTGTTGAGACTTCCAGCCCTGGATTGGAGGTAGGTACCTACTGTATTGAATGAGCATGTATGTGAGCAATCCCACAATCTGACGTTACTTTGTCAGGCGTTCCCATACATTTTGTGACTGGATCCGGACCAACGCCGGAGCCGGACCGTGTGAAAAGGGGGTAAGGCTCTTTAGATTGGATCTATAATCTATAATGTAAGTTGCAAAAATATATTAATATTAAAAATTCAAATTAAATGCATGCCCACAAACAGACACGTGCAAGTTCATGCTTTAAAATGTTGCATAATATGTACTAACAAATTAAAATCCAAGCCTCAAATGAACATAAGCCCTGCAACTTTTACCGACCTTCCCTGAACCAAGAGGGACATTGGCAAAGTGAACCATTTTTTACTGTATGTGTGGTCAGCCTCATACGAACCTTTAAGTCAAGGGGTTCAGATAGATAATATATTAGACCCACGTCAAAACATAATGTTTATATGTTGTGCCTTTTGATATTGATTTTAGAAGCCGTAAGAATGCAATGTCATTCTTGACATGTAAAGGGTTGTAAATTAAAGGGGAAGAAAACATCTGTTGTGAATACTTACTCACTAATTAAGTACATACGCAATACATTTTCTGTAATTTTAGAATATTTCATTTTTTTTTTGTGATATAAAAACAAACTTTTGTTCACCTAACTATGTGTGTACATCGTATTTTTACTGCTAGCAATTCCTTTCCTTTCAAATTCTAAATTTAAATTTCCCGCTCGTACTTGCACATTGCGCGAGTAGCGCCTCTGGTGGATTCTTTCGGAACTAATCGCATTTGCGAATCTATCGTTGCTAACATCACACTGGAAACGATTGTCTCGTTTGAGTGGTTGTGCGCGCGCCTGTCAAAATTCGTCTCCTCTTTTAAATCGACAAAACTACGATAACAATTCAAGAAAAAAATCAAAAAGTGCCACTAATTTAACCTACAAACTAGTGAAATTACAATCATCACCCATACATAACAAATTATATACATTTTCATTCATATTGTTGTTATAAATTGTTCGCAACGGACAGCTGTTAATCTGTCAGTTTTTTTTATTGTTTTGCAATTTTTTGTGGTTATTTTGGTGAATCAGTGATGTGATTTTTTCATCTCGCATTATTTCGCAGTGCTTGATTTTGCGAAATGTATTTTTTTTCGTTGAAATTATGTTTAGTGTCGCAATAAAATGAGGATTAAAAAGACATCTGTGATTATCGAGCCCCATGACAGAGGTAAAAAATATTTTACTTTTATAAGATAAATCGACTTAATTTTTTATTAATTTCTAAATCTATGTAGACATTGATATTCCGAGGAATAGTCAGTATTTTTAATTAAAGGGGTTTCTTGTATTTTCATACAGTTTTCATCAAATGAGTTAGGTCAAATTTTTAGGTCCCATTTCTGTATAATATATGTCAATTTATAATGAAAGTAAGGATATTATATTTTACATTTAAGTACATGAGACTGCATTCCATTGTGTTAGCAATTATGTCTATGTACCGCGCATAATTTTATTCACTGAGTCATTTTAATTTTGCCATAAATTTACGCCATGATGTCATTTTTGTGGTATTTAGGTTTTTTTCATTCATTAAAAAAATAAATATGCCGATACCTATATTTTTAAATATGTAAATACTCACGGTGCTATTCTCAAACAGCAAAGCCATGGCTCATCCGCAGCCGACAGTGAATTTTACATACCGAAAATCGATGATCAGTAGATCAGCTATGGATCAAATGTTTTATGAATAGCACAGTTAGGTTAGTTGTTGGGAGGTAAGGTTTAAAAAAAAGTTATCATTTTCTGTTTATTTTTTGTTCCTTGACTTACGGGTTGGTGTAAGACTGCACACCGATACTGTAAAAATTTATTCACTTTGTCAATGTTACATCTGTTTCAGGAAAGGGCGGCAAAAGTTGCAGGGTTTATGTTCATTTGAATATTGATTTTTTGTTGTTGTAAATACACACGAAGCATGTGTAAGCGCGAACCTACAAGTGTATGCTTGTGGGAATTTAATTAAGATTATTCTTAAGGCGTGTTATAAAGCTAAATCTGCCATTTTTGTTTCTTACACTTTCTGGTATTAGCAATATAGTTACATGGTTACAGTGATGAAAAAAATCAAGCATGTTTATTGATTTTTTATCTTAATTATAAAGCTTGAACAAAATTTATAACTTAAGAATTGCCACCACAAAAAAATATTTAAAAAAACGCGTTTTTTTTACATTTTTAGTTTTTTTTTCGTGTGTGCTGTATTTTGGAATTTTGTTTTTCTTTTTAATTACAGAACTATACATTGTTTAGGTTCCGTACTCAACATTTTTTTTTATAATGTTAATAGTTTTTGAGTAAATATGGAAAAACTGTGTTCTTTGATTTAATTTAAATTTAATTCATTTAGTAGTTTCAGTTTTTCCATAGTTACTCAAAAACTATTGACATTATGAAAAAAATGTTGAGTACGGAACCTAAACAATGTATAGTTCTGTAATTAAAAAGCAAAAACAAAATTCCAAAATACAGCACACACGAAAAAAAAGCTAAAAATGTAAAAAAAAACGCGTTTTTTTAAATATTTTTTTGTGGTGGCAATTCTTAAGTTATATATTTTGTTTAAGCTTTATAATTAAGATAAAAAATCAATAAACATGCTTGATTTTTTTCATTACTGTAACTATATTGCTAATACCAGAAAGTGTAAGAAATAAAAATGGCAGATTTAGCTTTATAACACGCCTTAAATGTGTGTTCATCTTTCCAACTTAGATTATAAATTATGTGTTCTAAAATAGACCTAGGCTTTCGTTAGCAGACGCGCTATAACCACTAAGCCATCGTCCGGTTAAATTAAATTAAATTACTTATGCTGATTTATTTGGTGAGCGCTGTTTTTGTGTGAATCACACCTCAAGAGCCCTCTGTGAGTTTGGTCGTCGCTGTAGATAGCGCCAATTCTCAAGCAAGGCCCAGTTGCTGTAGGTAAGACTGGATGGACCTTTTAATGACCGGTCTTTGGTAGCTCTTCGCTGGGTTGAAAAATTCATAAACCTTTAGGTTTATGAATTTTTCAACCCAGCGAAGAGCAAATTTGAAAATATTAATGGTATATTTTTTGTGCTCCGCCGGGATTCAAACCCACAACCTTTCATTTACGAGTCCGAAGTGTTACCACTGGACTACGGACCGGTTGATATATGAAATCAAAAAAAATTTCACTCTGTTTTACTGACTTGCGTTGTCCACTATTTTTGAGTAGAAATAGAGCTGAATGGAGTGGGAACATTCCAAGTTTCTTTCGGCGGTCTATGTGGCTAGGGTCCTTTTGTGGTCCTTATCAACCAAAATCAAAATTAAGAATGCCACTTGGCTATCAAATCCTCTTTTTTTTTTGTTTCGGCCACATTCTATATCCTTATGATCTTTGAAGTCTTACCTTTTTTTTCCCAATTAGGTACGATTTACTTATTTGAAAAATACTAATTTACCAGCAATTTATGTTCGAAAGGTTAATTAAACAAATTCCAGTTGAAATGTTCCTTTTACAACATGTTTTACGATAAAATAACTCATTAGAAATCGATTTCAACACAATTTAACGCTTACGTGCGTTTACTTTTATTCATGCGCCTCATTTGTTTACCATAGATAAGGAATCTTGTAATCTGAATGGCTATAATAGTTCCTGTTTGTCTAGCCATGTGTTTACACTTTATACCTACCGACAATTAAATTTCGAAATTTCTTTATTGGTTCCGCGAGTGCATTTGCATTAAAGATACTTTATATTATTGTGATTTTGTACGTACTTTTCTCAGCTAAATATTTACAAATGTATACTCAACAAAGGCGTTTTTTCAAAAAATGTATTGGAAATATAGTAGCGGCTATAGTTTCCATACTGTGAGCGTTTTAGTTTTCACGCATTTCTGGTAAATAACAAGTAAGAAGTTGGTTGCGGCACAGTTCGTTGGCCAGGAAAGAAAGTTGGTTGCGTTGAGTCACTAATTTTCTGAATTCATAATAAGTGGGCAAATCTATTCCGAGCCCATTGTTTTGTTTTCGTTTCGTAAAGCATTGGCGAAACAAAACGTTAAGTTAACATTTACTCAATGTTTCTTAGGCAATTCACGTTGAGATCTATCGTATATTAAAAGTATGCCGGTTCCCTGCTCCTTTTAAGAAACAGGTTCAAATGTCTTCTGAATGCGAAGTAAACAAAACCTGGGCTGGAAGTCTCATCACCACGGTAATTATTTTTGTATGAAGACTTAATCAGCTGTTCACTGGCGGAAATCTTGGATTGACAGGTCTTCATACAAATATTACCGAAATTCGGTAGGTAAGAATTACCGTGGTGATGAGACTTCCAGCCCTGGGTTAGAAGCTAATACAGAAACAGGAAACCATTTCTGACATCCTACTTGGATTTGAACCTTTAGGAACTTCCGTTGACTATATATCTTAAATAAAAGATATATAAAATATCAAATGCATGCCCACTAGCAGACACTCGTAAGTTCGCGTTTACGCATGCTGCATGTTTACTTGCAAAATAAACACCCAACTCTCAAATTAACATTAACCCTGCAACTCTTGCTGCCCTTTTCTGAAACAGGGGTTCCAGCATTATTTAGGAATCATCGCAGTCCAAACAGACAAACCTAAGTACGAGTTTTTATCCATTCGTACCTAGTTAGCGAGAGTACAAAATTTTACATAGAAAGTTGAAAAGACACAATTTTTTTTTCTGTCTTACTTATATTCTGACTTAGTAAGTCGAAACCAAGGCCTTTCTACTTAGAAAGCAGACACTCTGCCGATTCAGCTGTTATCGACCGATATATACCAACACCTTATAATGAATATACAACATAGGTACTTCAGCACGTATTTTTTTAGTTAGGGGTGTCTAGGGGGCTTGGAAACCCTATGAGTCACTCGATATACCTTAGCTTGCACCCTCTTACACAACGCCGTCCCAAAACTACCCTCTTGCACCCTAATCTTGAATGTACTGAAGATGTCTGGGGTCGCAGGAGAAACAAAACGCACATACAGTGCAACTTCTTATCGAGTTGTTCCCGAAGGGGTGTGGAATGTATTTGTTTTGACAGGCTAGAAGTTCGGTTTTACGCAAACCATTTCATTTGAAGTGTCTCGCAAAGTGGCCGCTTTTCATTTCTTGTAAAAGCTAAGAAAACCTTGCCGGTATTTTAATTTTAAGGTTTAAATAGACACCGAAACGGGAAATCATTCGTGACACTCTTGCTGGGGATATAACCCTAGTGCTATGGTATGGAACGCAAATATTCTACCAACTGAGCTACCTAACAATAATTGAAGAATTTTTTTTTTAGGAGTGTGATTTGTCTTTCTGTATAAATAAAATTTAGGTATATAAATGGACAGTTAAATTAAATACGTTTTAAGGATTTTTTTACATAGGTACACAAATATACAGAATTACAGAAAATACATAAATATCTACAAAGTAGGGAAGTACGTTTTATTTACTGCACCTCAGCCATTTAAGTAATGTTTTTTTTACTACAAACAATATTTTCAAGGTTTTAGAATTTTCGACTAAGCAAAATAATCTGCTGTCCTACATTAAAATACATCTGTAATCTTAGTTGCAAATTAATATTGATATTTAAAATTCATATCTAATGCCATGTCCACAAGCATCCACTTGCCAAACAAACGCATGCCCACAATCAAACACTTCTTCATTTGTACTAACTACGTAAAATTAGACCCTAACCTCCAATCGATATAAACCGTGCAACTCTCACCGATTTTTACTTGTATTGGACTTCCGTCCTTAGCAACCAATGGAAAAATATTTGCAAGCCTTTTCCCCAGTAACCTGGCTGTGTGTCAAGATTTGTCAATTCATGTGCGGACTTCATTCAATCATGCATTTTGTTTCCCCTCCCTTCTCTCGCATTTCCTCCAAACGTCATCCGGATCTTTAATCAAAGATTCGCATCTTGATTACGTCGGAATTTCCCCTCTGATGTATGGAATGACTAGTAATAAAGGGTGACTCTTAAATATTACAATATTGTCAGTAGGTATACCGCCTTCCACTCTTACACCCTCGGAAAATGTATGTAATCAAAATATTATAATGTGTTTGGGGACACCCTATCGCTTGAAACATTGCAACCCGAGTATAAAATATAACTAGAACTTTGTACCAAAAAATGTGTGAAATATTAATCGTTCACCAGAGGCGCTGTTTTAGTTTTTCGTACATTTTTGTAAACGCTATTGTTGAGCTTAAACGTAAAAGTTTCCTTTTCTGGAAACCGGAATTGATTTAAGAGACATTTGTGTGGGCTGCGAAAATGATACTTTGGTTTATGTGAAATATAGACTGCTTTTGGTCGAGCATTTTTCATGTTACAAATGGCTTAGCCTTGAAATCGACAGTATGTTGAAGTATTTCACTGTGTAATTGGATGATTTTTCATTTGGGAGGGAAAATTTTGTATCATATCAGGAGGTGAGATTCAAAAATGGTCATGTCCGAAATTCAGAATTTTGGGAAATGAAGGATTTAGTTTTCGGTGTGTTCCATAGGCAAACTACTTTATTAAATGGCATTTATGAAAACCCGTTTTTATTATTACGCTTATTTTATGAAAATCCTTTAACTTTTCCAGCAGAAACTCTTAAAAAAATGATTTTTTAAATGGACTTGACTAGTTTTGAATCGAAGTAATGGACTTGACTATATTTGAAAAATATTCGGTGGGACTTGACTATTATTGAAAACTACTTGATGGGACTTGACCATTTTTGTCATTCACTTTGTTAACAAGTTTTTAGGGCTGTCACAATATGTTGCGTGAAAATGAAATGAAATGAAATCAAAAAGAATTAATTATTGAAAACTCATATTATGGAGGGCCCTTGAGGTGTGACACACACAACAACGGCGCTCTTTTGTCATGTATTAATTAAATCAAAATAAATTATCCTCATATATATTTATATATATATATATATATATATTTATTCAGTACAGTGTTAAAGTACACAATATTATAATGTTAATGTTTTTAAAAATGTTGTTCTACATACTGCTACAACAACTCCATTTACCTTCTTTATAAAGTATTTAATAGACATATTTTTTGCCTTTCCAGTACCGGTTCAAATTCTTTTCCTTTGCGGTGTTATAGCTTTTCTTTTGCGGTGTTATAGCTTTTGTAAATTTTTAAAATAAAACTGTCTTGGCCTTTTTTTTCCGGAATTTCGAAATTTTTTGAATTGAAGTTGTTTATGTCCTGTAATCTAAGTGAGCAGCATTGAATAATGCATATTGCATATAAACAACTAATCAATATAAAAGTGAATATGTAGGTACATCATAATTTTTTATACTTATATGTACATATTTACTTTTAAGTGACAACCCTATATTGAAATTACTAAGAAAAGTAGGGACTTTTTTTTCTTCGATATCTCTCTTTTCGAGGATTCCGGCTGTTGCTTTCTTTTTCTCGCTTGATGAGGCAGTACCTCTTCTCTAATATTCTCCATAATTTCTTCTTAAATATGTGAAAAAACAAGTATAAATCCTTAGTTTTTAAGAGCACTCTCAATACGTGTCTTCCGAGTCAACTGTCACCGAATGTATGGTAATAAACAAGATGGCGGTTGTAAATCGAGTCACACTATTGGTCGGAACGGACCTGACTATATTTGAAACTCAACTGTTTAAAAAATGACCACTTTTGAAAATGAAGTAGTTTTATTACTGCTTATAAACAACAAATTCACGGATTTGACTATTTTTTAAATACATATACTAAATCTACCGAAAATACTGAATAAAACTACAATAAAATCCCAAAAAAGATAAATTTGGACTTGACCACTTTTGAATCTCACCTCCTGATATATGAACATACATACAATCTTTATTCAAAAGTAGGTAGGTACAAACGGGTATTTGTCTATTTCTTTGTAATATTGCTACTTTTGTAATAAAGACAGATCACTTACGGTACCTCAAAAAAAAAGTGTATTTTTTTTGTTTATTAACACCTATTTGAGTCCTAGCATAGAGCCAAAGACAACTATCTACGATTTTTTTCGAAACGCGTGATGTGTGGAACCTTTTTATTTTCACTGGTAAGGAGCCAGCCTTACGCCAACTGGCCTTTCCCAGATCCTGAGGATCATGGTTCTCTTTTGCTGTGAAGGCTGAGTCTTGCCGGTATCATAACTTTAAGTTTGAAAGAAACAAGTCTATAGAATGCTGAAAGCCTTCTACCAACTGAGCTATCGAGAGGACTACTAATTTTCTTTATGTTTTTGGTAACTCACCCAGTCAAAACTACAAGAAAACTCAAAGTATTCGGGCCATTGACCGAATTAAAACGTAAACAATAAAAACATTCCAACTGCAGTAGGTATTTAGATTTAAAATCAGTTTAGATAGTTGGTCTGTGTGTTCACGTCCCATCAAACGGAATTTATTGTGTGGAAGATTTTCTCTTGATGTTTTCCACAGTACAAGACTGTTGTCTGTCTTAGAAGATAAAAGCTATTGATCTTTCTTGTCAACATGGTTGCATAATTACTTATTTACCTTGTTATTTGTGTATTTAAAATGTATTTTGATAATGGACTTAGAATAAATTTACTGAGATACAAAGCTCACATTAACATTAACCTTGCAACTCTTGTGCTGCCCTTCCCTGAAACCGGAGTGGCACTTGCAAAAATGAATCATTTTTTTACAGCATGGGGGTCAGCCTCATTCCAGCGTATTAGTCAAGGAACCATCAAATATTTGTTTACCTTTACCCTAGCAATCCCGCAGTGCGACGTAATGATTTTGTTGTCTGGCCTCCTCTAGCGTAATGGCGACGACAAAATACAAGACAAGCTGTTATAATTATTTTACCAAAAGTTGTATTGAAAACTGAGCGACTATATACTGAATGAATAATGACGCAGTATGTCAAACGTGTGGGTATTTTTTTTATCTTTAAAGTCACATAAGCTAACGTTGAAGATACCGGACGTAAGACTCTCTTTTTGCTGCTCTGTTGTAGTTTCCATATCATTTTTGGTAAAATTCTATGTTTGAGTAAAGTTTCATACTTACTTGGGGCACTGCAGAGAAAAGCATTAATTTTCTTGAATCCTTACATCTTGTGTAACATGTATGAGGTGTGAGTCATGAGCTATTTCGTTTATAGTAATAAATTACAAGCGCAGTCATATATTTGGCAAGAGATCGTCACCTCTAATATCATCAGCTCTCAATGCCTGAAATCTTGATCTCTCTACTAATTCATTATTAGAATAGAACATGATTATTGCACACCTCAGTGTGAGAAGTCGATGACTTTTCAGTTTGCCAAAAATGGGTGCGAATTGACTGGCATTGTTGACAGCTTTGCCATTATTCATTTTGGTTCAAAAATAGCTGGATCAGGATCAAATTGTCCACATTGTTCGGTTACCAACCCTTCCACCTGGGATCAGCTGCCTCCAAACATGCGTGCCAAGAAAAGTGTTGAATCCTTCAAACAAGGAATGAAGACCCATCTCTACCATGTTATATGTATTGTGACGTTTTGGTGTCTCACTGTCAGTCATGTATATATTTGTTAAATAAATAAATAAATAAATAAATCTCTTCATTGCGTCAACGCTGATAGCGCCAGAAAGTGTCAGAAGTTACAAAATGGAACTCTACAAATCATCATCACGAATTCTATTAACTGAGCCATCGATCAGACATGTTTTGCGTGGATATGTAAAGTTTCCATGGATATTAAAGTTGGAGCAGGTAAAGGAGATGGTTCTGGAGGGACCACGCAGACCGCATGTATGAAGATAGGTGAAGCCGAGTACAGAATTTATAAGACGGCCAGCGTCCACCAGGCCGCCCACCCAAGAGATGGAAGAGCAGCTGGTCTTCGTTCCACAATAGACAGTCATAGATCTAAGAGCTGAAATATGAAGGATTTTTAATTTTTTAAACATTCGTAATGTAAATAAGTTATATCTATGAAAGAACATCCAGAGCCGAAAAAGATCGACCCAGGATGTCCAAAAAGAGATCACAGCTTAGGCCTTAGATGGATTGATGATGTTCAGGGGGCTGCAAGGAAAAGGTAGCTGAATAAGACTGAACAATCGACTTGGATAAAAATGGAAGAGGCTTACAACATATACAGACAGGATGAGAAATAATATCAAAGGAATCATGTGGTAGATATAATCTGAGTACCTAAGGGAGTGGCCCCTCTTGCAGTACAGTGTACGCTCAGGTTATTTTTGGCCCTCGCCGACTGTGTTCGAGACGATACATTTCATTTGGTATCGGATGCGCCTGTTGCTCTCAACTCTACACTGGTCTTATTATTGGACTTGCCTGTATTTAAATGCAAGATTTCACTTTTTAAATGAATATTTATTTCGTCGCCGTTACGCTATGGGTAGCCAGTTCCCATTCATGCGTCTCCACTTTATTGTCTCTGCACAAATTCCATAAGGAAGAAGGCGATCTTTTGTGATTGGTACGCTTTTAGTGCTTCCTTAAAAATGGCAACAGAGATTATCTCATTCCTGGTGGTAGTCTGTTCCACTCCATCGGTCCCGCTATCTGGAAAGCACGGTCTCCAAAATTACTGCGTATTTGAAAGTATTGCTGCACCACCCTCGCACATCTACTATCAAGGAAATCTATCTTACTCTCCTATTCTTACTATCAAGGAAATTCTATTATAGATTATAGAAAGAAAGACAAATAAGTGCATGCTCATCACAATATTTATGTTCTAAAAAGGTTTCGGAGAAAGGAATTTAAAGCCGATATATTTACAGTCAATTATTGTATCAGTTGGGTTTAAGTTAGAATTACGGTCGTTTGACATGTTGACAATTATATTAATTTTAAAATAAACAAATTTCAAAATTTAATTTAACTCGGATATTTCACGAACCGTTTAGAGAGAACTTACATCATTCTCGACGTTTCGTCGGCGACGTAGCCAACGTCTTCAGGAGAACATCCTCTCTGCACGACGACTGAGGATGTTCATTTGAAATTTGTTTAGTTTTAAAATTAATATAATTGTCAATTATTGTATCGAACGCGATATTAAAACTTGATAAGAAAATACAGACGATAAAAGAACATAATATACTGTATTTCACTATTACAATATGATTACGGAGAAGTAAATATTTTTTAAGTCTTTCTTTTTAGGTGCCCTGTAAAAGCAAAACGGGAAACTGGAAAAGACAATAAATAAAGAAATGTGTGAAAAGATTAAACACAGCCCACATTGTCTCCTCATTGTGATGTGGAACAATCGGAGGAAAAAACGTCTTTAGGTTTAACAAAACTCGACAAACAAAACGCCTTTGTGTTCCGCCAACAAAGTTTCAAAGCTTTATTCTGGATTAACATAAAAAAAAATATTTGGATAGATTTTGTTTTTGCCTTTTGTAAGTGCTAAGCTCACCATTGTATTAAAATAAAAAGGCTCTTGATTTTTTAAACCACATTAAAAAGAATATTATTTTCCTTCTTACGATGGCGCTACAGTCCATATCTCTCCATGGTCTCCTGCAACATTCCCCTCCAGTTCCTCCTGTCCTCAGTGGCTGACTTCCAACTTGTCACATGGAGAAGCTGCTCTGCATCCGCTCTCACTTCGTCCTTCCACCTCATCTAGGTCTTACCACTTTTCACCTTCTGCCCGAAGGTCCGTTCATAATTATTTTATGGACGCGTAAAAGTATTTTTTATCGTTTATAATTTTAAGCAGGGTTTTCTGGCCATCTTACGTTACCCAGAAAATTAATTTTTCTTCTGTCTATTTGTCAATTGGAGTGAGCAGTCTCGTCTATCCTTAACGATTGTATCGGTCGATCGCAAGCGATAGAACACGGTAAAGAGCTGATCGAACAATCGGTTTGTGAATAAAATAAATCATCATCGCATAAGCATGGATCGCATAAGAAAGACCTGTCTGACAGAGGACATAAGATGGGGCAGGAAATTACTCGAGAGACCACGTGGATAGGATGGACCGTTGGAGAATCCCCCATGTGGCTGCCCACAGTATACTTGTAGGACATTGCGTGCAAGGAAGACCTCTAAAGAGATGAAGAGATAGCTGGTGCTCTACTTTCCAAGAGGACAATTACCGTATCAGTGATCTAAAACAATTATAATAACCCTGGATAAACTTTTAAAATAATACGCTTGGATATATTAGAGAGACGTTTGGATGGCTTGACTTTAGCCAGTATACGTAACACGCCGTTTTTCGAACACGTTGTCCGTGGCAATGAAGATACTCTGAAACGACTGCTTGTGATCGGTGGCTTGGAGGGAAATAGAGGAAGAAAAAGATCCCTCACGATAGATCGATCAAGGGAAGACAGCAGCAGACACCTCGGTGGTTGGAGCGCTACGGGCAGTGTCAAGGGAGAACTGGAGAAGAGTGGTTGCTCCCACACGGGTCACAAATTAAAACAAAATTAACTGTCGTTTTGTGAAAAGACAAATAGTAAATTATTGTTAATAATCGTGGGCATAAGACGTGGGCACGGTGTATGAATAGTCGTACGTTTGTTTACCAGCTCACCTTCTCTATTCCCCACGTTTCATATTCACCATATTGTTCCTACGATGACATTGCATTATTCTGGTCTCCGCATACATGTTGCATAACATTTGAATGCGATTTGAATAATGTAGGAGCGTTTCAAAATGTGAGCATTGTCAAAGCTGGGAGACTGAAAATATACACGAAATAATTGTGTGCTTATAAAGTGAATCGTATAATATCAAAGGCGGTAATCTAAGATTTTTTGTGAATGAAACAAATTAATGTTTGCATGGATAATGAATTTTTGTATGTTTTCATGTATTAATCTGATTTTTGGAAAGAAATCCTAGGTTGCCATCTTTGATTCAATGCGACTGAAGTATCAGTTCAAGAAATTACGCACTATCATTGTATTGTATTGGTGAGAATATATTTGAATTGATATGGCTTCCTTATTTTGTTGTTGTTTTTTTTTTTACAAAAGCTTATGTAAATGATACGAGATGTTATAGGCAGAATGATAAACGATTTACTAATAGTGTGTTTACTTATATAAAACAAAATATTTAAAAAAAATCACTTTCCGACTTATTGTTCACGACAAATTGGACACAAATTGGTTAAAAGATCTGAAAAATCGGTTACCAAAAAATCGGGTAGCATCAAATTTAGGTTAGATTTTCGTTCTAATCTAATCTAATCTAAGCTGCAAAGATATATATCATTTAAGATTTATACTAAATGCATTCCCACAAGCAGATATGTATAATTTCGCGCTAACACATGCCGCATGTAGACCTACAATATAAAAACCCAATCTCAAATGAACATAAGCCTTGCAACTCTTGCCGTCCTTCCCTGAAACAGGGGTGACATTGGCAAAGTGAACCAATTTTTATATTATGGGTGGTCAGCCGCATAACAACCTATAAGTCAAGGAACATACATGACAAATTACATTTTTTAAATCAAAGAATAAAAATAACAATATATACATGGACATAAAAAACCAAATCATAAAACCAATTTCACTTTAACAAACCCTAGCCGCCAACATCACAGATCAACCGCCATTTCTTTCTATCCTTGCATACTTCTTTCATTTCCTCCAGAGTCATAACCTTCTTCATACAAGCTCTTCTTTTATTATGACTCTGGATATTCCATTCATTCGCAATTTCGGATATTTGGTCCATCCATACCTTTCTCGGTCTTCCTCTACCACGACATCCATCTATTCTACCAACAGATACTTTCTTCGTCAGTCTTTCCTCATTTATTCTCTCCATATGCCCAAACCATCTTAACAAACTTCTTTTAATCTTCATTTTCACACTTTCTTTTGCACCACATTCTTTTCTTACAAAATCATTCCTCACCCTGTCACTCCGTTTTTTCCCAATCATACTTCTTAGAAAGTCCATTTCAACAGTATGGACTTTACTAATTTCACTTTCATTCACCGTCCAGGCCTCGCTTCCATACATCAAGGTGGGTAAAAGTATGCCACTGCGTACCGCCAATCGAGCATTTTTAGATATGTTTTGATTTTTGGCGATACAAGCTGTGGCACCCAGTACACACCTGCCCGTCATTACTCTTCTTTCAAGTTCACCTGTCATTCTTCCATCTTTTTCAAACTTACTTCCCAAGTAGGTATACAAACTCATTTACCACATCAACATTCATTCCGTTTATTTTAAATTCGTAGTTCGTATTTTCTTCATTTCTTTCAAAAATCAAAACATTCGTCTTACTTGCATTCAATTTCAAATAATAACCTAGCAGAGCTTCATTCAATCTAGAGAGCATCGTTTGCAATTCTACTGCTGAGTCCGATACAAAAACAGCATCATCCGCATACAGTAGAACACTCACTTTGCGTTCGTTAGACATATTTTTAAAATTAAATAAATAGCCGGATTTTATACGAACCGTTAATGGAGAATCTCAGTGTTCTCGACGTTTCGTTGGCTTCATGATAAAAAAGATGGATCTCCTGACTTTGTTAAAAAGTCATGGGCTCATCACACATCCTTGCCTTACACCCTGAATAACCTCAAACCATTCACTATACTCGTACTCACCATCAATATGAATGCATGCTATACTATTCTCATAGTAAATAATTAGCATCACAGATCAAGAATTTGAAAGAACTTTATTCTTTGATCTGTGGTTAGCATGCACTGCATTTAGGAGAGCCCCATTCACACCGTATGCTTTCAAAACATCCCACAACATACCTCTGTCTACTGAGTCAAAAGCCTTTTCCAGATCTACAATAACCGTGAACTGCTTTCCCATCACCGACAATTGTTTTTTTGGTCCATCATTGAGTTATAACTTATAACTCAATGATGGACCAAATATAAGGTTTAAAGGGTGCTTAATGTGCTAATGGTATAGCCCATAGAGGTATAGCCTTACACAAAATGGAGTAGGTACGGCTGTGCTATTATTTTATTCCTGTGGCTATTATTCTCAATGATTATTCTTAAACATTTCAAGATCATCGCTTGGAAGTATTTCATTTGAAACGCCATTTAAATTAAGAACAGTTGGTAGCCATACATAAAATGGTGGATGGCTACCGTACGCCATACAGTCATACACAGTACAGACAAAGAGCGGCGAGTGGCGCTTGCTAAATAAAGCAATTAAAAGTAATGGCCTCCCAGTGAAAAAATGTCCGGACCGCGGCGTGGTATTTTCAGTTTTGGCGTTATATTATAAAACTCATGGCGAAATGTCAAAGCTCGCTTTGTGATCGTTAGTAAAGTACTCCGAGTTTAAAACACTAAAAAGTCCCCGCCATCGAGTAAATATTGTCACGAATATGCAACATATATTTTGTAGTTGTGTTTGATGTGTCTGTATTGGTTTGATAATTAGTCTCTCTAGAAGTGAGTAGAAACTGAGGTAATAATATTTTGTATTTGTTCGAGATTGATTGAGTGTTGAATCGAATGTTCTAGTGAAGTCTAGCAAGATGGTATGTAACGATTCTCCATGTTTCGAGAATTAACTTTATTTTTAGTATAAATTAAAGACCGAAATTCTCTGCAGCTTCAGAGATCAATCAACCGTGGAACTATACTGTGCAAATGTAACTCTAAACCGAGTGTGAATCAATAAATTGAATAAAATAACCCCCGCTTAAAAGAATAACAACATATAAAAATGTATGGAAGATGCGGCACTCTTAATGAATGATAATTTTTTGTAAACATTTTGTTCTTTGTATTTACGCGATCGAGGGGAGATTATATAATGTTGTATACTAGGAGTAAGTAATTCCATCGGTGTCATTTGTGTTCGTTAGGACACATCTGCTGAAAGCGGATTTATGAAATAAGATAAATAGCTCCAAGGGAATTGTTGTACTCGTAATAGTAAGAAATTATTTCTTTCTATCCCCTAAGCCAGGCATTTCGATCATGCCACTCGCCAACAAACAGGTTCCAGTCTGTTGAGACTTTTAAAACATAGCATTGATCCGGTATTTTCGATTTGACGGTCATTTTTGAAATCGAGTGCGTCTCTTCTCTTACAATTCGTCTATATTCATTTAATGGAAATTTTTAGCTTTTGGTCCTTGGAGCCCGCCAACTTTTCATAATAGATAGCCCACAATATCATACGATATTGACATGCCTGCCCTAAGCGGACTACGGACGAAATTTGACAGTCAACTCCATACAAATTGCCATCTCAAAAAAAACATAATAATTGGCACTGCTGGACTTTCGATGTTGATAAGAAATCTTCTGTGATGCATATTTTTGCGTGGATCTCAAGTTGTTTCTTATATTATAAGTTCACAGGTACATACATTATCTAGTGATGAATTCTAGAGAATAAGTGAATTTCCCCCCAAGTCTCGTTTTCAAATAGCTGGTCATACCCATGCCGAACCGTGTGAAAGCTATGGATTTGTTATTTTATAAAGACCTCATAGGAATCTCCGTATCTAGGTGAAGGCATCACATTGTTCAGAAAACAGTGGGACGAAGAAGATCACAGGTAGACTTGGCAGACCTTCATCCATCAGTGCATGATAACAACCAATATTCATAAATTATATCGATAGTGTAACAGCAGGTACGTAATATATTCTAAGTAGATTTTGATATGGGCGCCAGTAACGTCTGAGGACGCCATGCTGTTTAACATGGCCGTCATATTATTTCATACTGGAATTATAATCAACGTCAGGCGAATATTACTGCGAATGCCTACAGTTGTGCTATTGCCAACTGCAGCTGTGAAATAACACGATTTAATAAGTACTATAGACAAAAAGACCACAATCTTCAGCGCCTTTGGGATGACCAACGGTCATGAAAAGGCGCAGAAAAAAATTACCAATAATAATAATTCGAGATGTGGATTTGGCGAAAAATGTCCAAGACATCATGGGTCGAAAAAAAGTGCAACGACGAAGTGTTGTGGGACGTAGAAGAGAGAAGAGAGCTTATGACTTTATGAGTCACATTTTGAAGAGGAAAGCCAAGCTAATAGGGTACTCGATTAGGCATAGTACCATCATATCACCTTTCTTAATAACATCTTCTAAATGATTTACTTACAGCCTCTTCGATTGCGTCACAATTTTTCACGTACAATTTTTCGATTAAGGATTTTTTCATACTCGAGGTACTGAGTCCATTTGAAAAGATTCTTGACCAGTCGATAGATCAGTTAATAGAATGCTTGCGTTCTATGTCGGAGGGCTAGAGTTCGATCCCCATTAAAGGTGTCAGGAACGACTTTCTGTTTCGGTGTTTATTTCAAATCCAAAATCAAAACATCGGCAGTTTTTCAGAAGAAATAAGGACCAGCCCCTCGGAGGAAACCCCGACTTCAAGTGAAGTGTTTGACGTTAGGCCTTGCCACATGCGACCCGTTCGAGGAAATCGCGGTATGAAGTTGCACAATATGTGCAGCGTAGTTACGTGAGTTGCTTCGGAATAAGCTCGAATCTGCGTACTATAAATACTCCTCTCATACGAGTGTAATGTACAAAGTAAATTGTATAGAAGACTTAGTTATACGTATATGTTTTCTATATCAAGTTGACGCCAAACTCTAGACTAACTCCCTCGTCATAAAAGACAAGCCATCTTGAATTCTCCAACGTCTTTTTCTTAGGAGAAAACCCCTTCCAAAAGACAACGCCATACATATTTAATAGATGAATATTCACTGTTCTTCTTTTTTTGAAGACATGTTCAGCGTAAGTTATGACCTGAGCGTGCATATTTGATCGTAGAATTTTCTTTGAAGAAAAAAAAGGTTAAGCTTTATTCCTATCTATCACATCTCAAGGACTTGCGATGTTTAGAATTATAATAAATGAAAGATAACAGTCCCTATGGAACCAATTATACCCAATAGTCAGTTCTATGGCCTTGCAGTTCAAGACGGTAATTTCGACCAGCAAAAAATCAAAAAAACATCGCTGGTTCGAGTCCCGTCTGGCTTCTGGACGATAGCTTTGACCTTCGGTTCAAAAGATGTCATTAGGCTATAGTTGCTAAGATATATTGATGTAAAAAAATCATATTAAACGTATACTAGCAGACACGATAATTTCGTGCTTAAACATTCTGCATGTGTAGAAACAAAATAAATACTCTAATGAACATACACCTTGTAACTCGCCCAGCCGTTTCTTGAACCAGGGGTGGCATTGGTAAAGTGAACCATTTTTGCCAATTTAAAGCCAACCTCATATCAACTTGTAATTCTAGGAGCAAAATTAAAATAAAATCCCATAAACTTTTAAAAAACAGCAATAAATTAAATAAATCTATGTGTCCTTAATACGAGCAATCTTCAGCCGCCATCATTGTAGATCAACCGCCATTCATAGTGATTGAAGGAAGAAGACTTGTCTGACGTCTTATGTCATTTTTTTAATTGTAAAACTTTCTCTTGTGTTCTACCAGCCCTACTGTCAACATGTGTTTGCGGCAGTGAGCCAAATAAATGGCGTGCCAAAAAAGACATCGAGTTTGATTTCTGCGAGCTGTAATCTCTTCAATTTTGCCCAGGATTCCTCTCTTCCCTACCATCCTTTCTGATTCCTAAATCCGAACCAGTTTTAGACTAGTGATTATAATCTACTTCACACATTTACTAGCAATTTCGTACAGTAATTCAGAATTCACAATTTTTTTTTTTAAATGATGGACAACATAAATTTTAATCAGAGATATTAAAACAATAATATGTCGCCATTTTCTATGTAGGTATGTATCACACAACACTCGCACAAACAAAAACCTCATTTTCATCCTGTATCATATCAGCTACATCACATGGTAATAATCCCTCTCTATTGTCATCTAGCCAGACCCATTGTTCCACAAGCTCCTTGCTTGGATATCAATTACCAGCGTCTCTTTCACAGCATTTTCCATTGTAATAGAAAAACCTGTTTTTCCAGTCAGGAAGGTTGATCTTCCCAAAGGACGTCCATTTCAGAAAAAAAACTGGATCATCAGCTTTGCCAAGTGTGAAGATTGAAGAAAAAAATCAGTCGTCTTCCTGAACTCGGTCCAACAAGTCTAGTTTATATATTCTTCAATAAGTTTGTGATGTATTTCTTAAAATTTGATTGAGTGAAAACCTGTATGTGTTATGAAAATTAAAGTGAAAAATTGTACATTACATTTTGTATTGACTAGAAGGCTGTTGTTTCTTTGCTTCATTGGATCAAGCAACAATCAAAGGTTTGTTGTAACATCGATGAAAATGTCACTTATTTTGTTGAACTTTTTTTTTTAATTGTGGAACAATTCTTTACCTGCTAGTGCCTTACAAAAAAAGATAAGATAAACAAATATTGGTTACAAATTTTGTTACACTAAATTATTAAAATTTCATTCCCCTGTAAGTCTTAATAACTTACGTGTATTTTTTTGTGTATTTTAGTGTGTAAGTATGTGTATTTTAGAAGATGGTTCACTTTGCCAATGTAACCCCTGTTTTAGGGAAGGTCGGCAAGAGTTGCCGGGTGTAGGTATGTTCATTTGAGATTCGTTTTTTTTTTTATATTTTAGATCCACATGCGGCATGTTTAAGCGCGAACTTATACGTGTCTGCTTGTGAAAATGCATATCATGTGAATCTGTAATGTGTCATATATATTTGCAACTTAGATCATTGAAATGGGTTACACCTATGGAAACAAAGGGGGCAATTTAATTTTTTTTTTTTACATTATTATGTATATTTTTAAATACTGGAATCTCATTTTCAAAAAAAAAGAGATTGCCGCCTATGGCTGTATACCACTCAAATATACGATGCTCATTTTGCGTGATATCTTTTTACATTCTTCCTTACTGCTTTCATACATTAAATTTAATCTCTTTCTTATTCACACACTAGTATTTGCGTAAAACCAATCCTTAGAAAGGCGAAACGTGTGAGCGTATACAATTTTTCAACTGCAAAAAAAACATACATAATTCATTTTCCTTCGCCCTTAGGTGTCGCCCACCTGTACGTGATATAAGTAGGCGTATATAGGGGTGGTTTTCTGAAGGGTAGGTATTTCCCAGTGACTCACTGTTACATATAATATTATATTGCTATTCCGTACGCGTTTTTACACCCCTACGAGGGAGAATTAAGCTGAATTTATGTTCGCGCTGTGGATAATATATTTGATTGCTTTGTGCTAACTTCACCGTTACATACTACGAGTAGTTTTTAGCTTAGCAGACTGGTTGATAGCGCAATAGTTGGATCGTAACCGTAAGGTATACGAAAAAGCTAAGTCGTTTTTCACATTAACCGGTCCGGTGCCGGATCAGAAGTCGCATGGTGAATGGGGATAATAATAATACTATTAGGATGATTTATTTGGTGAACGCTGTTTTTGTGTGAATTACACCTCAAAAGCCCTGTGCACGCTTGGTTTACGCTCTAGAAAGCGCCAATACTCAAGCAAGACCCAGTTGCTGTGATTATAGTAATATTTTATTTTAGAATTGCACGACAGCCAAGTCTTGGCGTCGTGAATCAACCGCAGCCACCGCTGCCAGTTCAACGCCTTGCCCCTCACTTTGCACGCCAGTGTTTTTAATTTTTTGATAGTTGTAGATGCTTAGTGAACAGTTTTCGGAGTAGGAACACAGAGACACATGTGAATTTACCTTTGATACTACCTTATTAACTTCTAATAACTTTTGATTCTACAAATTTCGTCGCCTTTACCTTAAACATCGTTCCTATTGGATAAGGAGAAGAAATACTGTTATTAAATAAATTCTCAACTTCATAGCTATAAATGTATTAGCTAAGAATGTACCAATAAAATATTTCTCGGAAAATCCTTGGCAGAAACCCGGTCCATTATCGATTCTTTACACAGCGCTCCTCGCTAAAAGCGAACCCCAAACTTTTAGGGTGTTTTTGCACTCGCCTAGCATTTCCAAGAATTGCAGGGGTGGAAGAGGGGACCTTCATATTTTCCCCAACGTCGCATCGCGTTGGAGTTTTCCACCCTCAGGCTCTGGCGACATACCTCCCCTTGTGATGGCTCCATGTTAGAACGACACAGTAAGAAAACGGCACATGACATAACGACATATGACAGAACGACACATGACATAACGACACAGTGACAAAACGAAACATGACAAAACATCACATACCTAAAACAGAACATACCATTGATTGATTTGTTGATCATGGATGATTTTTTCCTGTGGCGCCATTTAATGGTCCAGGACCATCTTAAGGGCGCTATGGCTTCTGGAAAAAAGCAGTGTCCTCAGTCCCTTTCTGAAGGTGGTGGTAGGCTGGTTCGCGCGAACACCGACGGGAAAATGGTTCCAGGCAACCGGCCCGGCCACCGCAAAGCTCCTGTCAGCAAAAACCATAAACGGCACATGAAAAACATTGTCATAATGATGTATTTTCTGTGTTGTTTTGTCCTGTAATGTTCTGACATTACATACATTACATAATGTACTGTAGTACCACCCCTAGCGGAATGCCGACAGAGTTACAGTTGCTGTAGTACATGTTCTGTTATGTGTCCTTCTGTCATGTGTCCTTCTGTCATGTGCTCATTTGTCACGTGTTCATCTGTCATGTTCCCTTCTGTCATGTGTCCATCTGTCATGTGTCGTTATGTAATGTGTATTTTTGTCACTGTGCCGTTCTATCTGTCACCCCTTGTGATATAGCTCATTCGCCGAACGGTGGGGTGAAACTTCGTTAATCGAATTCAGGTTTTCGTGGAAAATTCTAGGGAGGGGATTTTTCAAATTGATTGTACGCACTCTGCGTTTTGTTTCAATGGTTGTAATTTGATTTATTTGAGGTTATTGAAGGCGAAATTTCTTTCCATTTTGTCCTTGAAATATTCTGATGCAATGTCAAATTTCGTTATATTTTCGTATAACTTTTTTAGGGTAATTTGTTTAGGTAGCTAATTTGTTCCTGAAGAGGTCCAACTTTTTTTAAGCTTCTCAAAGAATCACATGTGTGAAAAAAAAAGTCTTACAAAATTCAAACAAAACCTGAGTTCTCATTTTTATGTTTACCCTTTCTAGTGTAAAATACCCGTATTCAAAATCCACTTAATCACGTTTTAAATCGAAGGTTTTTTAAGTATAATCCACCACACAACTTCGGTTTATTTCCACTTCGAAAAAGCGTATTAGAAACGAACTGAAAATTTATTACTGCTTGTACTTAAACTATAAAACGTTACGTTTAAACTCAACCAGAGCGTTAAGCAGAAAGGTATGAAGAATTGAGTGCCTTTTCACACGGTGCGTCGTGTTTCGTCCGACGATCCCATACCTACATTACGCGAGCGGATCCGCACCGAAACTTTAATAATAATAATAATATTAGGATGATTTATTTGGTGAGTGCTGTTGTTGTGTGTATCACACCTCAAGAGCCCTCTGCGAGCTTGGTCGTCGCTGTAGAAAGCGCCAATACTCAAGCAAGATCCAGTTACTGTTAGGCTGGATGGACGTTTTAGTGACCGGTCTTTGGTAAAGGTTGTATGAATTTTCAACCCAGCGAAGAGCATATTTGAAAATATAAATGGAATACTTGTTGTGTTCCGCCGGGATTCGAACCCACAACCTTCCATTTACGAGCCCGAAGTGTTACCACTGGACTACGGACCGGTCTGAAAAGTTTGAAAAGGGGGTAAATCTCTTATTATGCACACATATTTGGTAGAACTTGATTGTAGAGGTTTGTGTTTACTTTTGATTGGAATATAATAATTGAATGTACACATGAGTTGCCAATAGAGAGTAAATCCAATTTATGTTATATTTCACCAGATCTTCACTTGATTGGTTATAAATCGACCCCTCTGGAATAAAACAAAGGTTGATTGGATTTTTCGGTCTGTTTAAAACCCGACGAGTGAATTTCATATTATGTTTTCACCGTTTTCCATCTATTTGCATATCTACATATTATGTGTCTTCACATAAGTTTTGCTTAAATCAGTGATATTCCTACATATTTACTCATTTTACAGTAACTACATACTACTTACGGTCGATAGATCAGTTGGTAGAATGCTTGCATTCCATGCTAAGAGTTGGGGTTCGAATCCCACCGAGGGTGTCTATATTTCCCGTTTCGGTGTTTATTTCTTAAATAAAATACCGGCAAGGCTTACTCAGCATTCACTAGACATGAACACCAGCAACCTCAGGATTTGGAAAATCTACACTTAAACTGAAGTGATAAGCGTAAGGCCAGCACTCTTATCTATAAAAAAAAATAGGTTCCACTCGCCACATGAAGCCCCTTCGGAGATAACGCGGCAAGAAGTTAAACTTTATATGTAGCTTAGTTGCGACAACTTCTTGAAAAACAATTATCGGTGAGGGAAAGCTGTTCACGGCCTCTGTAGATCTGGAAAAGGTTTTTGACTCGGTAGACAGAGGTATGTTGTGGGATGTTTTGAAAGCATACAGAAGTGAATGGGGCTCTCTTAACTGCGGTGCATGAACTATGAAAATAATATGGCATGTGTTCGTATTGATGGTGAGTATAGTGAATGGATTGCTATTTTTAAGGACGTAAGGCTACTTAGTTGCAGTATAGTTTACAATCTCCACGCTCTGAGTCAAATGTTTCAAATGTTTACTAGAAACTTCTCTTGGCTTGGGCCTGCTTTTTGCGCATCAGTTTTGGCAAACCTCGCAATTGTAATGTAATCTCGGATCTTAACGAATTTCACCTCGCATCCTGTTATTCACGCAAGAAAAAAAACTTCGCTAATTTAACAAACAGTTATATTTTAGCACACGCTCTTTAATAAGTGTAACACAAAATATACATACATACACTCATTCTTAGACATTATTTTACTTGCAAATACGTGCTCTATTTGTAATTATTTGTCTAGTTACACATTTAATAAATAAGACCACTCCGTAGTCAAGTGACTTACGCTTCGGACTTGCAAGCGGAAAGTAGTGGGCATTGTTACCGACGGAGTTAAAAAACAAAACATGTTAAAATGTTAGTCGTATCGAATCAAACCGCAAACGAACATAAACCCTGCACCTTTTGCCGACCTTCTCTGAAACAGGGGTGATATTGTCAAAGTGAAAAAAATGCAGTTTGGGTGGTCAGCCTCATACCAACCTATAAGTCAAGGAAACGTATGATTCGCAGCGAAAACAGCGCTCACCAAATAAATCAATCTATTATAAATTATATTAAACAAACAATCCATTTATGCCTATTTGCCAAGGTATACCTACATTTATTATTGAGAATAAATTAGACGGGGTGGCCGCCCCGGTTATTGACCATGTTGTGACATGCGCAGACATGTTATGCGAACATGTCCTAAAAGAGGGCATGCACAAAAAACATGTTGACAGACATGCCCGCATATGTTCTGTAGAGACTTTCCAACGAGATCTACTACCCTATTAGTATAGTTAAACTCAACCGTATCGTTAGACCAAGAAATGCTCAATAGAGGTGCTGTTTTATCTTTCATTAATTTTGGAGAAACGCTATTTTTTAGTGTAAACGTGAAGTGCAGATATGAAAAAAAATGAGCTGTTCTGTGAACCAGAGAAAAGTAAAATCTCATGTGTTTTTTTACTTAGTTGAGTTACTTGTTTGTAGTATGGTTAACTTGTTTATGTCTTGAAGTATTTTTAGAATAAGAATACAAAGACATTTGATTTTCCAGAAATGGATTTAACAGTGTTATTCGCAAAACATTTGATCTTCAGCTGATCCCCGTGTCATAATTTTTGTATGGATAATTCACTTTAGTCGGCAGATGAGCTATGTATTTGATGTGAATGTAATGTTCGTGTCATTTAAAGACTTCTGTAAGATATTTCTCATTTTCTTTTAATAGATTTTACGTAAACATGTCAAAGGAAAACTTAAAAGCTTAAATATACCTTGGGGCCGTCCATAAATTACGTCATCGATTTTGACCGAATTTCGACCTCCCCCCCCCCTTACAATCATCCTATAGTCATTATCTAATGACTCCCCCCCCCCCTCTTGCTGTAATAATGGATGAGCTTTATAATTAATAATGTTATATTACTTACATAATATTTTGTAGAAATTGGTATTTACAAGAACGACGTCACTTTTGGTACTCGTACATCATTTGCCATCATCCGCAAACCAGACTCCCCCCCCCCCTTACTGCGAATGACGTAATATATGGCCAGCCCCGTTACGTATTTACAGTGTTTTTCGTAAAACAAATAAATCAATCGATGATCCACGGATTATCGTTGTCTTTGTATAGAAAATTTAATTTACTGTAGGTAGCGGATGAGCCATGTGTTTGCCGTATGTGAATAAAACAATGAAATATTACGAATTACCATGTCAATCTGGATTGATTTATATAATGAAAACTTTTATTTTTTCACCACATTTTTTTTAATGTGTAGGTAATCTGTCGCTTAAGAATGTTTATAAAACCTTTCCTTCCCATAAAAAAAATATCTACTAAGTAGTTATAATATTTGAAAAATGTATTTAAAAGTACCATTGTCATATTTTAAAAGAAAATTATTTATGTATCCATTTAATCTTTCTAGTGTTTATTTTTACAAAGAAAAAAAAAATTAAGTAATGTTTGCAGTGAAACAATAGCCAGAAAAATAAGAATATTTTCAAGCAAGATAAATGTGTCTGTACTGAAAATTTCGCAAAAGAAAAGTTCGCAAAAGAAAAGTTCGCAAAAGAAAAGTTCGCAAATGAACCAAAAAATCAAGGGCGAATTTTCATAGCTGTATAATTACACATTCATTTGAAAAATGGCGCTTAATTTATTCTGAAAACACCATACAATAATGTAGGCATTAAATTTAACTGCTTATGTTCAAATACTGGCGGGTTTACCCTAAAATTTGAACATTAAATTCTAAGGTAGAATTGTAAGGGAATGTTTTTGGTCAGTTTTGTTTTTGCATAATAAGCTTGGTACGTGTGCAGATTCTGAGTTACAAATTACGGTTACGTTTGCTGTACCCTTAGTACGAGTTGAAAAACTTGAGTAAAGTAAAGTTTACGTAAAGTATTAAAGAGTGATTTTCCCCAAAATCTGCCGTTTTTGTTTCTTACACTTTATGGTCTTAGCAAAAGAGTTACAGTGATGAAGAAAATCATGTTCAAACAAACAAAAACGGCAGATTTTGGGGAAAACCACTCTTTAATACTTTCCGTAAACTTTACATTACTCAAGTTTTGCAACTCGCACTCAGGATACTGAAGGTAGTGTGTAAACTTTGGAACATCTAGAGCCACCTCATACATTTATAGCACAAATAGATGATCGTAAGAGAGATAGAAAGAAGGACCAAAGAACAGAGGCGCCTGAGACTGTGGAGGGATGTTAGAAATTGGATGGCCCTCAACAGACTTAGGACTGGGGTGACAAGGTGCAGAACAAACCTTCAGAGGTGAGGCCTGCTTGACCGTGGACAGGGCACCCTGTGTGACTGCGGGGATATCCAGGACTCGGCACATATGTCAGTGTGCCCCTTAATTGGTGAAAAATACACACTGATGGACCTGCTTTAAGGAAACGACAATGCGGTGGCTAATGCTGGAGATACCTCGCATAGGTGGTTCTGGACATGTAAAGTAAGTAAAAAGGAAGGAGTCAAACATATTTAAATATGTGTATCTGAATAAGAAGAAGTGGGATAGTGCCTCTACAACTTTGATACAAACTTTTGAATATTTAATTCCTTCCTACATTTCTTATTAAAAAATGGTAGGTACCAGTGGCGAAGGGTGCCATACAAGCCGATTACCATCGGTTTCCCGTTTTAAATGAGGCAAACATGATAATAAAGTAGACTGCATGGTTTCAATGGGGAAAAAGTACGTATTGTTTCTTTGGTTTTAAATGTATTTTTTCACTTTGTGCCTATATTTTTTAACTACGTTGTTAGATCATTTTAAAAGGGAAGCCGATGGGAACCGGCTTGTATGGCACCCTTCGCCACTGGTAGGTACTATTGTTCCGGTCCTGTTCCACATGGAAGATCGCGTAGTGTATGGGGAATTGGGGATGAATGTTAGCTTTCACACGATCCGGCGTGGTTTCTCGTAAATTTCGCGACCAGTTCCGAACCGAAACCGCACCGTGTGAAAAGGGCGTAAGCCTTGTTTGTTCTGAGCATTAACCTTGGGCAATATTTGCGCTTTCGCCTAATTGCTTGCGAAATTCGGGCAACACTCTAATTGGTTTACCCAAATTATAAAGGTGCACAATTAGTGGTTCGGCTTTCTTTATGAACAACTAAAAATAATGTTTTGCTTCCTTTGTTTCATGCTCTCAAATTTCATTTCTTTATTGTGTTAATTAAATTTGCCAATTTACCCTTTTGCTAATATCATACTGTAAAAATTGTTTCACTTTTGCCAATGTCCCCCTCTTTCAGGGAATGTCGGTAAAAAGGTTTATGTTCATTTGAGATTCAGGTTTATATTTTGCGGCATGTGTTAGTGCGAACTTTATACGTGTCTGCTTGTGGGCATACATTTTAAACGAATCCTAAATGTTAATATATCTTTGCAACTTAGATTGTAGATTATAGATCAGAAGTTTTTCACAGCCGGCGGTTGACACTGGTTGTTCCTGTAAAAAATAATAGGTTCACCTTGCCAACCCTTTCGGGGACAATGCAGCAATATGTTACACTATATGTGTAGCTTAGTTGCCGTAGTCCATCGTAGCTGGAGCTTCTGGACGTCTCGCCAATATCTGCGATGGGCTTAATAAATTCGGTCTGCAATGAATTTGTGAATAACAAGAAAAAACAGGGGCAATGGAGGGACCGCATGAACGAAGGAAGGATAGCCCGAGTCGTGGCACAGGAGATACCGGCTGGTCAGCGTCTGCCAGGTCTCCATCCCAAAAGATGGAAGAACAGCTGGTCTTCTGCATCACAGAAGAAAGTTCCATAATAAACAGATCCTAGATCTATTCGAATTCGAATATTTGTTTTGTTCTTTATTCAGTTCACATAGACTCAGTTGCCTTTTGGGAAGGGAAAGATTGCAAATCGATGACCTTTGCTACCGGCGTAGAGGTCAAAGGGGAAACACAATAGGGTGGAAGTGTAAGGGTTGGAGAGATATACAGGTATAATACTCTGTATTGAGGTTAGAGGAGGGTGCGTACTGTCTAAAGTTGTGTTCATGAAAAGGGGATGAATTTGCTTGCAAAGGCATTTTATAGGAAATCGTTATTTTCAGTCTTTTGAAGGTCATTTTTGCCTACCTAAGCTTAAATGATTCAACTCATTTTCATCGTAACATGGGAGGTATACAATGTTTTAAAAATAACTAACCAACATTGTCCGGTCGATAGCTCAGTTGAGAAAGTGCTGGCATTCCATGCTGAGAGCTCGGGTTCGAATCCCACCGAGCGTATCCGAAATGATTACCGAACTACAATCAATAAAAATCCTATTTCGGTGTTTATTTCCAGCCCAAAATAAAATACCGGTATGTTTTACTCAGCCTTCACAATAAATGAGAACCAAAAAATCTCAGGAGCTAGAAAGCTCCTTTTCAGGAGAAGTGGGTGGCTTAAAGACGGCCCCATACTTGTGAAAATAAATATGTAGGTTCTACACGCCTCATACGACTTTCTTGGAAGCTGGAAAACCCTCACTTCAACTGAAGTGGTTGACAAAAAACCGGCAAATTTACCTATAAAATAAAATATGTTCTAGTCAATACAAATGGGTCCATGTCTAGACATTAAGCGAAAACAAACAAATCACCTTGTTTACTGAATTTCCTCACATCTACACGCTAATTTGTCTTGCATTTTTATTGGCACAATAAAGAACTGCCAGATGGGTAACTGTCAAGGTCATCCGGCTTCCTTGTACAGACTTATCGGTCATGTTTTAACATGGCAGACCTAATTTACAGCCCAATCTACGCAGGTAATTGCTCATTAGCCAATCGGGCTCGCCCACCCGACTGTGGACCAAGGCTGCGTATCAGGCTAGCAGATACAGCAGGAGATAGCTGCAATTAATCTGTACACGGTGCACTCGCTGTACAAGCGATCGATAATCGTATGCACGCCAACTTCTGCGCTCCTGGTTGACCAAGTATAAAAACATTGCATTAATTCCCCTCGATCGCGTAAATAGAAAGAATTTTATCCCTAGCGAGTTATTTAGTTTTCATACAGGTTTTTTCTTTTTACAATTTAGGCTGGTTTTAGTGTCGCGCTGACAACACGCTGACCGTCAGCGCTGACAGCCAAATATATGAACTTGTCGCGCTGACAGCTACGCGCCATTCTAAAACGCTTCCTACAAGTTCATATAATTTGAACGGTCAGCGCTGACGGTCAGCGCGACACTAAAACCAGCCTTAGACGATCGAGGGGAATTGACGCAAAATTTTATACTTGGGGTACTATTCTTCAAGTCTTGAACTTGTTTTTTTTTTCAATAGATTTGTGAAGAGAAATGCAATTTACCAACCTATCTTGCCTGGCCACAAACAGGTATTCACATTTTCAATTAATAATCATGAAATATTTTTAATGAACTATTAATTAATAATTACCCAATGAAATTTGTCAAACAATGGTCAAAGTTATTGTCGATAGGACACGGCGCTGATGGAGTTCGAACTCGCGATTGTTTCAATAACGCAAATTCGAGTGTCGATTCCTTATCCCCTTGATAATACCAGTGACTAAAGATTTTGCCGTAGATAGAATATATAGCTACAATTTGTCACAAAAAAACCTAGATAAAAATAAATCATTGTATTTTTGCGATATTTGCAAAATTTATCGTTATACATATTGATACATTTACTGCAGTCTGCCCAATATGACAAATCGCCATTCACATGGCTTGTTTGACAGGTCGAGGCGATCGCAAATCCCAGCCAGACCAAATATGGAAGAAATGACTTCAGCTCCACGGGCAGGCTTTCTCGGATCTCGTTCAAGGTGAAAACAAAGCAACAACAAATAACAAAACAACGTTCTGGAATTTCGTAAAAAAAAAACTCAACTGTTATTTGAGTTGTATAGAATCAAAGGCAAAAATCTACCGTACGGTCTGTAGTCTCGTGGTTAACGATACGGACTCGTAAATCAAAGGACCCGAGTTTTATTCCGGGCGGAGCACAATAATAAAAATATGCTCTTCGCTGTTGAAAAAATTCATGTGCTTTTACAAAGACTAGTCATCAATGGTTCATCCAGCTTTATAGCAACTGGGTCTTGATTGAGAATTGGAGCTTTTTATAGTGCCTACCAAGCTCGTAGAGGGCTCTTGAGGTGTGATTTATTCAAAAACAGCGCTCACCAAATAAATCATCGGAATATTATTATTATTAATGCTTAAGGGTGTGTGTATTGACACTGTAAAGATTCATTTTAAATTAATAATGTAAAAAATAAACACGAAGTTTTTCTTCACGAGTTGATTTATTTCCTCGAGCGCTTTCGATATAATAACACCATTATAAGTTGTCCTCTTGATGAAATAAGATACATATATGGAAATATAGTGAATGTAAATTGTCTGTATTTCCATATTATATTTATCCTATGTTCAGAAATACTCCTAGACAGCCCCGTAATGGGAACATAAATGAAACGGGATGATATTGTTTGAATAACTGTCAGAGCTTCTGTTTATTTAGCGGAAGGTTTGATCTCCATTCCGATCAGCGCTCTTAGAAATCATTTCTTGCCTTGGTTATTTCTCCTTAGGAAGATTTAGCACCGACAAGGTTTACGTAGCGTTTATAAGACATAATAATCTATACTCTTGTGAACACGGAAAAAAAATCAATCTTAAATAAGACGAAATATAAGCCTGTGAAAATAAATAGGTCACAGAAGAGATAGTTTATTTTTTTTGAGATGGTTAAAAAATTGTAGCCAAGTAAATTATTTGCGAACAATAAAAATACTCTTCTATGAAATTTATTGAAAAAAAAACTGAGTTATTATTTTTGCAAAAATCGTTATTTTTATGTCCGCAGCGTTTAAAAGTAAATTTAAATGTGAAAAAATATTTTAATTAAAATACTATGACGTAAATCGCAACTAGGTACTTAAAAGAAAATATTTATTCAACAGACATTATGTAAGAAAATTAATTACAAAAAATCTCTTCCCCCCCCCCCCGATCTCTAGAGCAGCTAATGACTGAATCCGTTTTAATTAAATTTCCGTTTTTTTTAACGTAAACGCTCCATTTACTAAAAATTAACATTTTCCGGATGTACTCGTAAATTTTGTACGGTGTTTGATTCTGTTTTCGTAATGGTTCTCATTGTTTCTATTACTCAATGATTACTTATGTAAGATAAATAATTTAATTTCCATTAAAGTCCCATAAAGAAAATAGGTAAGTAGCACGATCATATCCGTTTAGAATAAATTCACTTAAAGTACTCGTGTATAATCTGAGTTGCCAAGATATATTCTTTTTTTTTCGCAACTGTCGATTTATTTCGAAAGGTCAAATATATTTTTGATAAGTCAGTTATGCCATTGCCAAATCAGAGTGCCATTGTAACATGAGTGCTAGTACACAGTAGACAGCACGCGTTGTACAATGGCTAATTGTGTGCAGTAGCATACAATACTTTGTCAAACCACCATGAAATAAATCATTAATGTTGTACATTATTAGGAACTTTGATAATTGTATTTTTGCGTGATGTCAGCTTTCGCCCTTGCGGAGGTCCATGCGATTTTTAAAAAATGCAATGCAATTCAGGCATAATCATTCACTGATTTTGTACAACCAATTCCATAAAACTATTTAAATACGTTTTCATTGTAGTACAGTTGACTCGTTTCGAAACTGTAACTGTAACTCTGTCGCCATTCCGCTAGGGGTGGCCAGAGCCTCTGCAGAGTTGCCTCCATTTTTTCCTATCCTTACATACCTCTTTCAATTCATTCATATCCATCACCTTTTTCATGCATTTTCTTCTTTTACGCTCACTTTATATATCCCATTCTTTCACAATCTCCTCAATCTGATCACTCCATACTTTTCTCGGTCGTCCCTTCCCTCTTTTTCCTTTCACACTTTCTTTGTATACATACTTTGTCAGTCTATCATCATTCATTCTCCACATGCCCAAACCATCTCATCACATTCTTTTGTACCTTTGTACGATCATTATTAAACGACCTGTAGGAAGAATAGCTTTTGTGAAAAAATGTTTTTGTTTTCTTTCGGGCTTGACCAAGGTCTATTCGAAGCTAATAACTCGTCTTGAGAATGCTTTCGGCTCGAAAAAGTGAAACGTCGGCAGATAAAAATTGCAAATAGACCATAGGCTAACCCCAAAAGAAAACAAAAACAATTTGACTTGGAACACCGACCATGAAAGTGAAAGTTCAAAACTATATTCAATAGCTTGTGTGTTATGGTTTGAGGTTTTTTTATCGCGTACCAAATGGGAGTAGAAATATAGTTTTCTTGTATGTAAGCTTTGAGGGAATATGACTACAAAATGTATGCTTCATGATTTGTATGTAATGTTACTTCAGTCCGCATCCGGTCCACTGAAAATAGACACAGCTGTTGAACACCACTTTTTGTAATAGTGCTTCCAACAGTCATAAAATACATACAGGAAAGCACTCACAAGGCATGACCCTAGATTGCTTCCGATCTGAGGATTCAACTCTTACAAAATTTGCCGTCATATTATGTAAAAAAGAAACGCAACTAAGCTGAGCATTTTTTAAAACTATAAACCGCGTTGCCTCCGAAGAAGTCGCATTTGGTGAGTGGTATCTATTTATTTTTACAGGTATGTTTTGTAGGTTTTAATTTTTACTGTTTATTTGTTTTACATATATTTTTTTTTTTTTTTTAAATAGATTTGTGGAAAGGAATGCAATCCACCAACCTATTTTACCTGGCCAGTTGTCTTCATGCGAAAGCAGAAGCTTGTGTGCATGCAACGGCATCTGTTAAACCAGGGTCGAAGTTATCGTCGCGGGATTCGAACCAGCGTTATCCGGTTCCAAATAACCTGTCTTGATCCCCGCGGCTATAACACCGACTCAAATGTAATTAATTGTTTGTATTCCTTGACTTATAGGTTGGTATGAGGCTGACCACCCATACTGTAAAAGATGGTTCACTTTGCCAATATCACCCCTGTTTCAGGGAAGGTCGGCAAGAGTTGCAGGGCTTATGTTCATGTGAGATTGGGTTTTTATATTGTAGGTTCACATGCGGCATGTGTTAGCGCGAGCTTATACGTGTCTGCTTGTGGGGATGCGTTTAAAATGAATCTTAAATGATAATTTATATCTTTGCAGCATAGATTTAGATTTTTAGTGTTCTTGTGAGTTGAAATAAGTGTGGACTGAGAAGATTAAGCAATGGGTAAAAATAGCTCTGAAACGTCAAATAATCTCTTGCGTGGTAGGCAAATGCTCCATTCACTCCACTATAAATACATACTCGTGTGTTCATATTATTTGTGGGCTTAAGATATGAGATCACAATCAAAATGCCACAATATTTTTAGCGGCCCACATTTTTCTGTTCATTGAAAAAACTTCATAAATGTACACATACTATGTATTTAGTTATTTCAGTTTTCAGATTTTCAATCAGATTCAAAAAGTTCTCCTCGTGCCTTAGACAGAAAAAAATAAATATTAATAGTTTTGTTATGTAAATAGCAAATACATGTAAATATTATAAGTAGGTATGGTAGGTATATCATTTATAGCTGATGAGAGTTGTATATAAGTAGGATTATTTAATTATTATAAGTACCTAGGGAAGAGAAATTTTAGAAAGAAGCCACTAGATTATCTGCTTCAAGAAGATTCTAGCGAAACCTCTAGCAATTTCTATAGCTGAGGTATAAAAGGGCGCGAACAGCTTGCAGGCAGACAGTCTTCATACAACAGTCTATTTTTAAACATAAAAGACAGTATAAGTGAACACAAACCATCTGTGAAATAAATGTAAATTGCTAAATAAATGTAAAATTGTAAAAAATAAATATAACTGTAAAAATAAATCTACATAAGTGTAAAATAAATATCCTGTAAGTAAAGATGATCAGTTTTTTAATATAAAAACTTTTTGAACCCTAAAAACAAGCAGTATTTTTTCATTTCATTAGAAACAAAAACAGCTAGAGCTGTGAATGGTAGCTGTGAAATTATTCGTACCTACTATTCACCACTTTACGAATTGTTTCAGCGGAAACTTTGTAGAACTGTAAGTAGAAGAAAACAAACACTTTTTGATTACAATAGAATCAAACAGTGTTTGTTTTCATATTTAATTTTTTTTTGTTTACCACTTTATATCATTTCGTTGGCGTCGTAGTCAACGCCTTCAGGAGGCAGGAGGCAACAAGGTAGTGTGGCGATCAAAGAAGCACTTATTATTACACATCTTTTTTTTCGTTTGAATTTTCTTATAATCCCCTGAGCGTAAGTTATAGCTGTTATAATTAGTTATGGTTCCCTGTTTCAGGAAAGGTCGGCAAAAGTTGTGGGGCTTATGTTCATTTGAGGTTTGGATTTTATTTGTAAGTACACATTCAGCATTTGTAAGCGCGAACTACACTTGTTGGTTTGTGGGCATACATCTGAGAGCTTTAAATGAATATATCCTTGCAACTTAGATTATAGATTATAGATTATAGATTATAGATGGGAGAACTTGCATCATTCTCGGCGTTGCGTTGGAGACGTAGCCAACGCCTTAAGGAGACACTCTATACGACGACTGAGGATGAACTGATTTCTTATAACAAAAAATGTCACAAATCTTATGTTGAACATGAGATTCTATTCACTAGTGTTATTTTTTTACATTGTATAACATTTGTAATTCCGGTATGTATGTAGGTAGCAGTGGCGAAGGGTGCCATACAAGCCGGTTCCCATCGGCTTCTCTTTTAAAATGATCTAACAAAGTAGTTAAAAAATATAGGCACAAAGTAAAAAAAATACATTTAAAACCAAAGAAACAATACGTTTTTTTTCCCCATTGAAACCATGCAGTCTACTTTATTATCATGTTTGCCTCATTTTAAACGGGAAACCGATGGGAATCGGCTTGTATGGCACCCTTTACCACTGGTAGGTAGGTACACGCTTCGGCTACGTATCGAACTAAAGTGAGTTAGTAGGTAGGTACACAATTTAAATGGAAGATATGCCATCGTTTATCATCTCAAAATGTCCGTCATTTTTAAATGGACCACTTAGTATTGATGAATGATGGATGGAGTATTGGAAGTGAGACGTCAGCATTGGAATTGATTGAGAAATACAAACATTGGCTCTAAAAGGTGAGGTGCAATCAAACATCGATCAGTTGTCAATAACGCAAATGTAGTGTTTTACCAAAATATACACAGAAGCTTAACAGTGCCTCTAACGGGCGTTTTAGTTTCCTTACATTTTTGTTTTTTGTTTAGCCGCGTTAGACTATAATTATTATGATTAATTTAGAATCTAACAATGATTTGAGAGATACGTTTATGCAAGAATAACGATTGTCAAGGCGATAACTTGAACTAGCGTGTTTGAAATATAACAACGCTGGTTGGAAACCCGTCCGCTTGGCGATAACTTAAACCAGATTCAAAAGATGCGATTTATCTTTGGCAAGGATTATAAAACCTTCACATAAAAAGTAGAACTCCTTCACGATCAGAGAAACCTTCACTCCAGACAGTGTTTGGCGTAAGATTGACTCACTTGCCTGTGAAAATAAATAGGTCCACACGCCAAACGAAACAAAAAGTAGAAACAGCTTTATTGCATTTTTTATGACGATGATGATAAATTAGTTGACTTTTTTTTCATTGGAGCCGTTTCATAAAATTGCCATTCCAAGGGATTCGGTGAACAGATCGGTCTTGCGACGTCTCTTAAAGTGTGAAAAACAACGTTCACATTATAAAACCATCCAAATGTATCTTTATTGAGGAGCAACAATTTTCCAGGCTCAGAAATTGCCATTTTTCTTTTGCATCGCAGCGTTATTGTCGACGCGATAAAAATTGCCTTGTTTTCCGCCATTTTGGCCCGCGTTCCCGCCAGCTTATTTCTTGCCGTGCTCTATCTCCTCTGCCGTCTGCGATGGGTCAGACTCGCGTACGCCTTGCATGAAAGGGCGGGAAAAGTGACGTCTTATCTGCGCTCGTAAATTCACGGCTACAAAAAAAGCCGCGTTCATTTTATGAACATTAAATTTGAATGGGTGGGTATCAAAAAAATTCACGTTCATTTTTTGAACATTACATTTTAATGAGTAGGTATGAAAAAAGTTATATGTTCATTTTATGAACGTTATATTTGAATAGGTAGGTTGTTGCAATGTACGATAATTTTCATGTTCATTTTGTGAACATTACATTTGAAAGGGTAGGTATAAAAATGTATTCTACTTTGATTTTATGAACACTGCATTTGAATTGGTAGGTATAGAAATGTAGCGTTCTTTTTTCGAAAATTTGACATGTAGTGATGTGCTTTAAATTTTATAATCGATGAATCGAATCGAAACTTATGTGCCTAATTTAAAGTTATGTATTCATAATATGTTTTTCAAATGAATTTATATTCATGTACTGAAATGTATTTATAATAAATGTTTTTGTTTACTTATAGGTACTGATCAATTTGGGTACAATATAATGTGTTCCATGTTTACAAAATAACACCGGAATATTTTCGGTACATTAGCAATGATAAAGATGCACTATTTATGTAGAATATCGTCTGGTTGATTGGAACATAGGTACAGAGTGAGAAAAAGTCAAGAGCATGTGTGAAGAGAGTGATGAATGTTGAGGAGATGAAAGAAGTGTGAAAAGACATAACAAAGTGGAGACACATCTGCGGAGGTACTGGCCACCCATAGTAGAATAGCAGCTGAATACAAGTACGAGGACAATCACAATTACAAGCTCCATTGCTCTTCATTTGAATTCAGATACCACTCTCATTGCATTAGAAACTAGTGCTATTTTTCACTCCACGGCCTCGAGTTTGTCCCCACAGGGTTTGCTAATCCACCCCATCCCCCACCCCCTACCCTTAAGGCTCTGTGACGTCATTAATCACGTTAGGTTGCGCTGGCATTTGCAACAGATTATTTATATACATAGCCTTTGTATCTGCCTAAGGGTTGCTCTTTACCCGTCTCTCTAGAGGAATTATTATGAAAATATGTGGAGTATTATAATATGCACATCCCTAGTGGTAATGAGTGTCAAGTCAACTGTAAATTAACGTAGAATATTCATGAAAACGTATTAAATAGTTTGTTGATGTAAATAAAAGAATATCAGAAATTTCAGAAGCTTTTCTAAAAATATGCAATAAAACTCTGTTGAATAAAATTCAAAAGTATTCGAAAATAATTTGAATATTCGAGTATCACTTTTCACTCTCTATTTCGAGTGCTCGCAGTCTGAAGTGTTTTGAATATTTTATAAACTATCCGGCGGATGCTTTGAACCAAATAAATTCCGATCCAAGAACCAGAAAACATCTTTCCAACTCTATTTTTGGAATCAAATTCGAATGGGAAATGGAAAAATTTATCGAATTCGATTTTTATTTTTTCCGATGCATTTTTGTTGAATTCACACCACCCTATAATCAACACAACTAGTTTATAGTTTATAATCAAAGTTGCAAAGTTAAACTTTTCATGACCAAGCGCACATACTCATGCAGAAAGTTTGTGCTTACACATGCTGCATGGGTATTCATAAAAGAATACAAGAATGAACGTAAAGCTTAAACATGAATTTGCCTTTGTTTAAAAACTAAATGCATGTACTATGAAAAATGAAACTGTACAGTGTACATATATGAAATATAAATAGTATAAGATGAAGACAGAAAACAATGACTTGATCAAATTAATGAAATGGCGAAGTTATGGGATATCAGAAGCGCTATTCTGCTAAATTCCTTACGACCTAAGGCGACGAGCTGGCGATTCGTGTCCAAAAATAAGATATACTGTGATTTTTTTATCTATGGAGTTCTTTCGCAAGCGCTAGCGCTCCCGACTTGTTTTGGACACGAATCGCCAGCTCGTCGCCTCAAGGTCGTAAGGAATTTAACAGAATAGTGCATCAGAAGTCAATGCAAAAGGAGAAATATGACCATAGGGATAGATAGTAGTTCATTAATGGAGGTAGATTTTCCACACATAGTGGAAACACGATACAGTAACAGTGTCCTTGTTAATATATTCAACTTGCTGTCAAGATAATGCATCTTAAGATAATATTATTTGCACTTTTGTCACTACAGCATTGTTGCAAATCTCAAGGTCAAATATTTCCATACAGGTGGAAATTTCCATACACATTTTTTTCCAGACAAACAAAAAAAAAGTTTATGTTTACTAATTTTTCTTGTCTCTTTGTTTCAGGTATGTAGCAGAAATTTCTAGAATATTCCAAACAAGATTTCGTCAACAAGTAAAATACCTTTTTTTTCGTTTTTTCTTTTAAGCTTACACATTTCTCATTCCATCCGAAAAGACAAAATTTTATAAGTATAGTTTTACTTAATATTCATAATTTTCATGTGTCATAAGGTCTTTATTGTTTTTATCAATATGTACAAAATATTACAATAAAAATAAATTTAAAAAATCTAATTAAAATAAATACTCCCCAAGTAAGCATAGCTTGTGTTTTGGGGAGGGATATATTATAAGGGAGAATATATCACCATACATTGTTATTTTTTTTAAATATGAAGATTTATTCTCACCCTGTTTCAGGGAAATGCGATAGGAGTTGCAGGGTGTATGTTCATTTGAGATTGGGTTTTATATTGTAGGTTCACATCGGCTAAACGACGCTGTCTCAATATTTTCGAACAGTTGTAGAAATTCGGCGTTTTTGAGTGTTTTCGAGGTTTATTTATGTACATTAGTAAGGACAATAATAAATTTTGATGTGTAGAAATGGAAAATAGCAAGTATCAACTTTAATTATTTTGTATTAGAATGAAAAAATAAACTCAATTTAAAATACTAAAAATTAAATACGGGTAGTCAATTACGCATTTCTACAAAATAGGCATTTTTTAACCCTCATTAACAAGTACATACGTCAATTTTTTGTATTTTAAATGTTCTACAATATTTTAGAAAATATTGTTGTTAACAATGCTAATTGACGATTTTTTTGTTTTTTTGTAAATTGATACTAATATGAACACTTTTAGGAACCCCAAAAATGTGCCGAAAATATCAATTTTGAGTGCTCAAAAACTAGCGTTTTTGTTTTGTTTTCTGTTTTTTTTTACTGTAAATATCAAAGTCCACATAATAATCTGTCAGTTTCTGTATCAATTTTTAATTAAAATCATTTTCTGTATTTTATTAAGATTTTTGAAAATGAGTTGAATTGCCCCAAATATAAGAGCCAAATATTCTCGAACTGATTCATTCGGAGATGAAGCGTTGAAGGGAGAGCACGCTTGTCATTTCTGCGGGAAAAAAAATGTCTTAAAATCAAAATTCCGATATGAAAAAGTGAAACAAAACCACAGCAATGTTTTAGAAGGTGTTTATGTACAAAATATATATAAATTAAAAAGGTAAATCAATTATAACTTTGTATAAAAGCTATATTTCGTATTTTTACACTGTCTGTCGGAGATCTCCCGCTTATCACAGTGAGTCAAGTAACTTTAAAAGTGCGTAATGTCAATATTACATATCGTATTATTCAAATGCAATATGTTTTAATTATTTTTTGTAAATCTCTTACAATTAACTGCTAGACATAGGTCTCCTCTATATTGCTTTTACTTTAACATGACATTTTATTATTTAAAACATATTTAGGAAACAAAAAGGAAGCCACAAATCCCAATTGTCCCAATTGTCCCAAAAACCTAAAATTGAGATTGATTAGGAATTGAACCATAAACAGGTACTTGCCAATAATTATTTACTTTTTTAATTTTATAATTTTTGGATTAATTCAAACCAAACACTGTTTATTTTCACTATAAAATTTATTTAAAAAGATTAAAATCTTTAAACAAATTACTAACGCGTTTTCAACCTAGTAGGTCCTTGACTTATAGGTTGGTATGAGGCTGACCACCCACACTGTAAAAAATGGTTCACTTTGCCAATGTCACCCGTGTTTCAGGGAAGGTTGGCAAAAGTTGTGGGGCTTATGTTCATTTGAGGTTTGGATTTTATTTGTAAGTACGCATTCAGAATTTGTAAGCGCGAACTACACGTGTTGGTTCGTGGGCATACATCTGAGAGCTTTAAATGAATATATCCTTGCACCTTAGATTATAGATATTATAGATTATAGGTCATCATCAGGTATGATTACAGTAAAAGATTTTTAATAAATTTAGTCAGTAAGTATAAATTACTGTCAGGTAGGTAAAAATCATTCAGTAGAATAAAACATAATAAAACAACGAATAGCTCTATATGGCAATCAAGAAATAAAACTTATTAATACATGATAAGTCTTTTTTTAAATAATAAATTTGATCAAAATGTATAAATCTCATTCAGGTAGGTAAAAAATAATTCAGCAAAATAAATATATTAACATTACAAATTAAAAAAAAAAAAAAAAAAAAAACCTTTACATGGCAATTATGAAATAAAATTAAATAATGAATTAAACGTCATTGTTTTAATTCATCCAAAAATTATAAAATTAAACAATATGAATTTTCACAGTGTTAATACACAAACAATACAAAATATAATTATTTACTTTTATAGTAATAACTAATAACGCCATATTTTCGATAGGCATGGCCAGAATCTTTATAGAGTCTCTTACACTTATTCTTATCTTTACATCTATATATAGATAGTCTACATACAACGAAGTTTTATTAACAGTAAAGATTCATATTAGAGTCATACTTACAATCAAAATCATGTAAGTGTGCGCATACACATGCTGTATGTGTAATTACAAAAAAAAATTGACATAAGGGTATCGCCGTCGAAATTTGTACCTTTTGTCTTGTGCGTGTGTCGCCTAATGATTTTCAGTTTTTTCATAAAAACTGGTGATGTCTACTGAATTCTAGATTTATTAGAGTAAAGTATTTGAAAAGCGTATCGAAATACAAAAACAATCTGCAAAAAGCATGAAGTAGCGATGTAATTAAAAAATAAAACAAAATCGCCTTTTTTCCATTCTCATATATATTTTACATGTCGCCAATCCGTTTTTGACCCTTTGATGGCAAGATACGATCAACATAGTCAAATGTTTATAAAGTTGAGTATTTTACATATGCCTTAGTACCGTATCTTTTATTTTCTGTACTAGCCACAAGAATATTTATTTATTTATGCACGAAATATTAGTTGCTAATGTTTTTCTCCATTTTTGGTTCCGAAATTTTTCTTTTAGTGTGTTACCATTTTCATTGAAACTGACAAAAATCTTGCATCCCTGTATTTTTTCGCGTATGGTAACTCTTTGATGCAGTATGGAAAACACAAAAAAACTGATTCGCTACCTTCATTTTCTTCTATACGCCTCAGCCGTAAACTTGTGGTGATTGTTTTGAGTGGGATTCAGCTTGGAATTATTGGGGTAAATATCGGAATCTGTTGTCAATTGTGTATTCTCTACTTAGAGACATTAGTGCAATATTAATTTTCAAATAAATCAATTTTACGATTATGTCGTGCGTGTTTTGTATTGACGAACGTTACCGTTACCGTTACCGCGCTACGTCACATTTCTGAGATTAAGGCATATTAATATTGAAAATCAAAATTTTATGTTCATAATATCCTGACCGGGCCATAGTCCAATGGTAAAACTTTATAAACCTTTACCAAAGACGGGTCATCAAAAGGTTCATTCAGCCTTACAGCAATTGGGTCTTCCAAACATCCTGATAAAGACCCCACAGAGCATTTTCTAAGGCTTCTCCGCCGCATTTCAGTAACTCAGCAGGGATATCATCGTTTCAAGGGGCAACAAGGAGCTCTTGACTTCTTTAAACTCTTAATTGCATGTACTACCTCATCTCGACTTGGTGGAGGAACTTTGGGTTCCACCGTGAGAACTCTAGATGGTTGCAAAGGATTATCCGGACTCTCACCTCGCAGCAATCCAGTGAAATGATTCTTCCACACATCAAGTATTTGATCTCGATCAGCAATGATGTTTCCCTGTTCATCCCTTATCTGGCTACTACGCTGTTGAAATCCACACTTCGCCTTTCTGACGGAATCAAAGAATTTCCTAGAGTTCCTTCCATCCCTATTGTCACTCTCAAGCTTCTCCATCAGCCGGTTATGATGCTCTCAGGAGGTTTCGTACTTGTCTTTTTCTTCCTTTCCATTCATTCTCCAGGTTTTGGTTACTTCCTTGAAGAAGACAGTTTCTGAGTTCCTTCCACCACATAACAGCACGCCTGCATTTCTCATCAAACCATGGCTTACTTGCATGTTGATCCATCTTCCCAATCTCCTTTTCAGCCGTTTGCTTAATGAACTGCATAATTAGCTTCCAAGACTCTTCAACCCTCAGCTGGTTTGCTGTAGGATCACTTTCTTCCACACTTGAGACTTCATCTTGAGACATCTGAAATTCCGAGTACTGGTTACTTATCACTGGCTTCAGTTATTTCTTCAGTTGCCACCTGACTCTCACCCAGGTTGTGCAATTGGTCATTGATGCCTTTTCTATACCTTTCTAATCCCTCTTTATTGTTCAGGATGTCCAGATTATATCTTAGTCTTGTAGACGGTTTTGATTTATTATGATGTGAATGTGAAAGTAAAGATTAAAAGAAGTATGTTAAGATGGTTCGGGCACTTGGAGAGAATGAGTGATGAAAGATTGACGAAGAAAGTATATGTTGCTAGAATAGATGGATGTCGTGGTAGAGGAAGACCGAGAAAAGTATGGAAGGATCAAATCTCTGAAATAGCGAATGAATGGGATATCCAGAGTCATAATAAAAGGAGGGCTTGTATGAAAAAGGTTATGACTCTGGATGAAATGAAAGAAGTATGCAAGGACAGGAAGAAGTGGCGGCTAATCTGCAATGTTGATTTCTAATGTTGGTGTATTCATTTGCTACATTTTTTGCATAGGAAATTTTTGACTTTTTTTGTATAGATTTCTTTGTAAGGTTTTGTTCTTTTTTATATTTAAATGTAATTTATTATTCATATTCCTTGACTTATAGGTTGGTATGAGGCTGACCACCCATACTGTAAAAAATGGTTCACTTTGCCAATGTCACCCCTGTTTCAGGGAAGGTCGGCAAAAGTTGTGGGGCTTATGTTCATTTGAGGTTTGGATTTTATTTGTAAGTACACATTCAGCATTTGTAAGCGCGAACTACACTTGTTGGTTTGTGGGCATACATCTGAGAGCTTTAAATGAATATATCCTTGCAACTTAGATTATAGATTATTATAGATGACTCAGTATTTTTTCTTTGAAAATTGCCACAGACAGGAAGTGATCTGTGTCACAGTCTGCCCCCCGATAGCTCCGAACATCTTGAATCATTCTTAGATGTGTCCTTTCAACGAGAAGGTGGTCAATTTGATTCACTGTTCTACCATGAGTCCGGTCGATAGCTCAGTTGGTAGAGTGCTTGCATTCCATGCCGTGAGCTCGGGTTCGAATCCTACCGAGCGCGAGGGTGTCAGAAATGATTTCCCGTTTCGGGGTTTATTTCAAACCCCAAAATAAAAATACCGGCAAGGTTTACTCAGCCTTCACAAAAAATGAGTACCAGCTCTCTCGGGAACGGGAAATCCCCACTTCAACTGAAGTGGTTGGCGTAAGGCCGGCCCCCTTACCTGTAAAAATAAATAGGTTCAACTCGCCACATGCGAACCCTTCGGGGATAACGCGGCAAGAAGTTACACTATATGTGTAGCTTAGTTGCGTTTTTTGCGTTGCGTACCATCGTGAGACTTCCACATTCCCTTGTGGATTTCTTTGTGTGGAAAAATTGTGCCCATGATTGACATTTGTCGTGCTGAGGCAAAGTGGATGACTCTCATTAAACGAGATGGAAATCTCTCTAAAAAAGAGATGGAAAGAATATTTTAATGAGGTTTTTGGTGAAGATGAATGTGATTCAACTGTGAAAAGAGTCAGAATTCTCCCTCTTTTTAGTCGTAATTTGCACTCTGACATCGATATAAATAAAATATATTTATATTGATGCACTCTGGACATAGCCATAAAAACAGTTTATAAAGAAAAAAGTAAAAACATAGGTCTTGAAAATTGTTTTCATTTTTCCGCTACGATGTATTTATTACCCGTCGACATGACATCTATAAAATGTTATACCATACTGCACTTTTTGCGTCGTTGTGTGAGGAGCGCAGAGCCTTCGCCTATGTATCGCGTGGGTGAAAGAGAGACAGAGTATAAACAGTTAGTGTGTTTTAGCTTGATCGACGTTTAAAAATAAATGGGACATCGTGTGTAAAGATTCAACGACAACTGTATATGCTATTGGAAGGTGCCCCCAAACACATTTGACATTTGTATCATCTTTTTAAGTGTGTACAAATACTGGACTAGAGAATTTTGTCGTTTTATGCGTAGCAACGTTTGTCTGTTCGAGATTCGAAAAACTTTAAATTTTGATTTTGTTCAAACGGGACAGGGCCCTTAAGCGCGAACTTATATTACGTGTCTGCCTGTGGGAATGCATTTAATATAAATCATAAATGTAGTATTTCTTTGCAACTAAGATTATAGATGGGTGGTGAGCCTCATACCAACCTGTAAGTCAAGGGATTCGATAGGGAAAGATCATTTTACATAAATTAAAGAAATATAAAATAGTCAAGTTTTTTTTTCAATACTCTCGTCCCAAAAGTATAAGTGTAAACTTTAGTAAATGAAAGCTATCAATAGGTAGCCAAGAGTGAAGCATCTGGTATTGACTCCCGGGCTTGAGTTATCTCATCTGCGTCGGTTTATTTTCTTAGAGGGTTCTCTGGACTGCTTCTTGAACTTCTCCGTCGCCACTTGAGAAAGAGCACCCACCCATGTGTATTCAAAACACAACTTTAAAATCACTTTTGAGACTCTCTAAATATTTACTCTAGTCACAATTTTGTTCGTTACGATTTTGTCGTTTCTAGCCATCGATCGATATAATATAAGAAATTTAATTACTTCCTCCATGTTTCTAGCCCCTTTTTCACGCAGTGCGGTTTGTCAATGGTACCGGCGCAAGATTTACGGAATACGCGCTGTCCGGTCAATAGCTCAGTTGGTAGAGTGCTTGCATTCCATGCCGTGAGCCCGGGTTCGAATCTCACCGAGGGTGTCAGAAACGATTTCCCGTTTCTGTGTTTATTTCAAACCCCAAATTAAAATACCGGCAAGGTTTACTCAGCCTTCACAAGAAGTGAATACCAGCCCTCTCGGGAGCTGGGAGAGGAACTGAAGTGGTTGGCGTAAGGCCGGCCCCCTTACCTCTAAAAATAAATAGGTTCAACTCGCCACATGCGAACCCTTCGGGGATAACGCGCCAAGAAGTTTCACTATATGTGTAGCTTAGTTGCGTTGCGTTAGTTGCGTTGCGGATGAACCGTGGGAAAGCTAACATATCGATAACTTAAAGTTAAAACTGAATAAGTGACATAGTAAGCTAACCCGGGTTTCTCAGATGAATTCACCTTTTTCCTATTTCTACGAGAGCGGCATGTAGCGTACAACCTCCGCAACAAATTCGCATGTAGCGTACATGCAACCTACATACATATTTACTTTCATAGGTATGGGGCCGAAATTACGTCGCCCTTTCGAAGAGGAGTTTTCTCAGCTCCTGAGATTTCCTTGTTCTCATTTCTTGTGAAAGCTGAGTAAATCTTATCGGAATCTTGATTTTGGATTTGAAATAAACATTAAACACTGAAACGGGAAATGGATTCTGACACCTCCACAGTAGGATTCGGACCCGAGTTTTCGGCATGGAATACAAGCACTCTACCAACTGAGCTATCCACCGGACATCCACCATTAATTATAATCCACCGAGCATATTTGTTACCACTTCTTGTTCCTTGACTTGTAGGCTGGTATGCGGCTGACCACCTGGCTGTAAAAAATGGTTCACTTTGCTCATGCCACCCCTGTTTCAGGGAAGGACGGCAAGAGCTGCAGGGTGTATATCTATTTAAGATTTGGGTTTTTACGTTGTAGGTTCACATGCGGCATGTGCAAGCGCGAACTTGTGCTTGTCTGCCTGTGAGGATGCACATAATGTGAATCCCTAATGTAACATATCTTTGCAACTTAGATTAGATTAGATCTTAAACGAAATTCCTACTGCAGTGTTCACTAGAGAAGGTAAATGCGAAACCGCGAAGTGCATAAGAACCATTGACTAATAACATCTGTGGACAAGAAGTTATTTTAACGAAAATAGACATATATATCTGTCTCAACTTACTTACGAAAATGGTCATTAGTTAGAAAGAGAACAAAGAACTTCACAGTTGCATTTTCGTTTGTACAAAAAACTCAACAAAACCCCAAAAAAAATATCTTGAATGTTGGTACCATTGCAAAAAATGGCTGCCGATTTGACCGGAAATAGCTAAAGTTGACAGATAACACGCGTTATAAATATTGCGATCGCCAAAATTGATGCCAGTATTTTATATTTTCAAAGTGTATAATCATATTTTAATTTTATCACTCATTTCATTATAAGGGTAACGCCGTTTAAATTTGTACCATAACTGTCGACCGGCAAGATTCAAGAAAACGAAAACATCGTGAGTTAAATTAAGGTCTATTCAAAATGACGGACAGGTTCGAAAAATTAGGTTTTTTTACATTTCAACATCTCATTTCTTTTTTCGACGACGAATACAAGATTTTATAGCAGTTCGTAAACACTGTTCAGTAAAAAATATATGAGCACCATTTGAAAGTCTATAAATATAAATGTTGTTTGTCTATGTATGTTTAATAAAAATATGAATACGCACATTTAATAACTACCTAAAATCGTTCGTTTATTGTATTTCAATAAGTTTCCTTGACTTATAGGTTAGTATGAAGCTGACCACTCATACTGTAAAAAATGGTTCACTTTACCAATGTTACCATTGTGTCAGGTAAGGTCGGCAAGAGTTGCAGGGTTTATGTTCATTTGAGATTGGGTTTTATATTGTAGGTTCACATGCAGCATGTTTAAATACGAACTTAAAGTCTTAAATGCAATATATTTTTGTAACTTAGATTATAGATTATCATAGATTTAGATAGATAGGCAATGTTTTTTTTTGCGTACATTTTTCACAGTATCCAGCACCGATGTAAAAATTAGATACCTCTGTGGTCCAAATTTCATTTAATCGTTTAGCCCACAGATCACGGAATAAACCTTTTTGCTATTTTGAATAACAAACATCAAATGGTGCATTTAAAATATTAATAGCATTTAGTAAGGTTGATTAGATAGTTTTATGTTTCAATTAGGTACGTAAATGTTATTTGTTAGTCAACCATAAATTAACGGTAAGTAGGTGTATTTTTTTAAACCTACGTGAATACACCTTAATACTGGTAACATACGGTAAAGATTGTAAATAAAAAACCGCCCGACATTACCTTAAACTTGTGCCATTTGAAAAATAATACTGTCAGCAATGATAAAAACATACAATCATTAGAAGAATTAATGGATCTAAGTAAAAAATATACAACTGACAACATATTCGAATACATACCTTAATAATGCCAAGCTAACTTCCACTCAAAACACACACGACAAATTCCCGAGTCTGATGTAAACGTTCTCAAAAGAAAATAAAGGTATCGAATGAGTTTTTTTGTGTTGTCCACACTACATCAAAGAGTTACCATACGTGAACAAATACTTAAGATTGCAAGATTTTTGTCAGTTCCAATGGAATTGGTAACATACTAAAAGAAAAATTTCGGAGCCAAAAATGGAGACAACCCTTAGCAATCAATATTTCGTGTTTAAATAAGTAAATATTATTGTGGCTAGTACAGAAAATGAAAGATACGTTACTAAGGTATATGCAAAAATACTCAACTTTAAAAACGTTTGACTATTTTGATCGTATCATGCCATCAAAGGGTCAAAAACGGGTTGCGGACATGTAAAATTTGTATGGGAATGGAAAAAAGGCGTTTTTGTTTTATTTTTTAATTACATCGCCACTTAATGCTTTTTGCAGTTTTTTTTTGTATTTCGATACGCTTTTTATATACTTTACTCTGATAATTTTAGAATTCAGTAGAGATCACCAGTTTTTATGAAAAAGCTGAAAATCATTAGGGGACACACGCACAAGACAAAAGGTACAAATTTCGACGGCGATACCCATAACCATTGTGATATTTTATGCGTAATCTTTGTAATTGTTGCCGCCATACATTCGAGGTACCACTGCAACGTTTGACACAAGAGGAGCGCAAGAGGGAACAAGTATGAACCAATTCAGTACTTTAGTTACCGCTCCCCTATATTATAACTCCATGATAAGAACACTTGAAAGTGCAAGTATGTACAGATGCATAAGTGGATAGGTACAGTGCCAAGGCGGTGGGACTTGGAGAGCGCATGTAGCGATGAAGCATTTTGCTGATAAATGCTTTTTACGTGCTCCCTCTAATTAAACTGCGACACAAGCCGACCTACTGCCTAAGCCTTGGCCCAACTAAAGCGCAACTTCTCTCACTTCGTCTTTAATTGGATTCTTAAACACCACGTGAAATCCAGACCTTTACTCCGAGTGTATAAAACATGTACTAAAACTCCCCTCGATTGCGTACATCGAAAATGAATTAAAATTACGACGGCACCCCTATTGAGTGATTTAATTTTGTTTTTTTTTTCGATTTATGCAATGTTTTATACTCTGAGTAGTTGTGTATTATACTGTTATGTAAATAGGAATCCTCATAAGTATGTGTGGGTAGGAATAATTAAATAAAGTACTTGAAGCGTCTAGAAATAATGATTACTACGTACCTACTTGAATCTTTCCTTAATTCTTGAACTGTCTAGCGAATATAGTTTCTAGATAATACTGTTGTGAAGAGTATATAAGACGCTTATTGCTTGCACTAGGGTCAGTCATCTGTGAGCTTCACCCATACATCGAACAAATTTGACCAGTGAACTAAAACCAGTGTAATGGAATAGTCGAGACTGTCTTTGTTAAAATAAATTTAAAAGTGTAAAATAAATAACTGTAAAAGAAGACTAGTGTTGTTAATTGAAAGACTTTCGAACCATAAAAATCGTAACAATACTATCAGTATCAGGTGAATTTCCCTACTACATTTGGGCATCTGGAATTATTTGTTTCAAAGAGAGGGAGGCAACATTATGCGACAACAGGGCTCGTTTTTTTTTTGTTTCTTATCCCATCAACATCAAACTTCACAAGAACGCAGCACGATTTATTTTCATCCGGTATTAAGTCGCTGTGCTGTAGGTACTGTGGAAATGTTTTTTTCATGAAATTTAGAGTTATATACCTACGCATAACGTATCCCTAGATCTGCAAGTCAATAACTGACAAATGGAGAAAAATGAGCTTGGAGTTTCTTTCTTGCAGATATATAATTTAAACAAAATAGTTTGCCACGTGCACCTTCTTGAATTATGACAGTTATCAACACGTTGCACGTACGAAATATTATCGAATTCATTATTTAACTACACCCGGACGTCACAGAATGCGGGGGGCAGACAATGTCGAGATCGACGGTGAAGTCTTGGGAGTGAGGGGACCATGGAGGGAAGCAGCACAAGACAGAGAGTCCTGGGCTGGAAGTCTCATCACCACGGTAATTCTTACCTACCGAATCAGCTGTTCATTTGCGGCCATCTTGGATTGGCAGGGCTTCATAAAAATATTACCGATATTCGGTAGGTAAGAATTACCGTGGTGATGAGACTTCCAGCCCTGGAGGATTGTGGTGCGAGAGACCCTGAGCCTTCAAGGCTTTTGAGCCGAAAAAAATAAGAAAATAAACATTCAACACCACATTTCAGATTTGTTGCACCCCAGATCGATATAATCTGTTTAATATGTTTATTTATTTACTTATTTATTTATAAATTCACGACACTTAGTGCCTTTTACAATACATACTAAAAATAGTGTTATAAATACAAGAGTAAGTAAAAAGTATAAAATGAAACAACAAATATATCAGAACTACAATTGAAAACTATCCGGGATAAAAAGTAACATAAAACAAAATAATGATTACATAAGTAGGTATTAATACTTTAAAAAAATAGAGAGATGAGTTAAAAAATAACAAGAGAAAAGACAGTTTATGAATGTATAAATAGTAAGCAGAAATTAGAAGTAAGAAGCTGAATATAAAAACACAATTAAAAATAGATTGAAAAAGACTTATAAATACCCATATATGAAAGTAAAATGAAACAAAACAAACACAATAACAAAAACTATATAAAAATAAGAATAAAAATCAAAGTTACTATATAGAGAAAAAATATAAATCAAAAATCAAAATAAATATACAAGCAACAGAAATAAAAACATTATTCATCCAAAAAGTACCTCAACAGACCAGCTCTATACCTATCAAAGTTAAAGTCTATGCGTGTCTTATCTCTCGTATGCGTGGGGTACTTACAGTAAACTTTTGTGAATCCAATTTTTATTCCTCACTTTTATGACAGACTTGTGAGCAACTGATTGCCTGGCCACACGCATTGTGCGACATATGTAAATCTTTCTTTCTAAATCGAGGCGTGTGCGTGCAGTACACTGAGGCAGGCATTCCAGGAAATTCGACCCAAACCTGTCTTAAAAAACAGATTAGATATTATTTTAGATATTTATTCTTAAAAGAGATAAACGGAGACTAGAGGCTTTATAGATGTGGTCATATAGAAGACTACTAGGAATTTCCTGGAGAGACCACACTACAAATGAGGAGGTTTTCCAAAGAATCGAAGGAGGAAGGTATCTGATCAGGACCTTGTCCGAAAGGCGTGCAAGATGGATCGGCCACGTAATACGACAAGAAGGTCTCTTGCATGCCATAATGGAGGGGATGACCGAGGAGACCAACTCTAGGGGACGCCCACGCCAAGAATACCTGGAGGACCTGTAGGTGGACGTGCGCTGCTCGTCATACGCAGACCTTAAAAGAGCAGCACAAGACAGGGAAGAATGAAAGACATTGCTGAAAGCCAATCCCAGGATTGAAACTAGAGAAGAAAATTAATTTGAACTAAAGTAATAAATTTACTAGAATCAATTTTGTTAGGAGTATACCTGTTACATCAACGTCAAATCACATCATCATTTTAAAGAAGCCCATCACAGACATGGGCAAAACGTGCGGAAGCTCCAGCTCAGATATTCCACGCAGCAGATCTCAGAAAACAATTCTCAAACATGGAGGTAGTGATTATAAATCGATGCTCTCGAATGGCAAAGATTTCAGTTTTGAATTTGAAAGTTGATTGATTTTATCGTATATTCTTCATTGCCTACCTTTGCCTCTACAGAGTGCTTTCCTCTGATATAAGGATAAATTTTGAAGGAGCGAGTGTCTTAAGGAGCCGCATGTACCTATGAGGTAGGCAACATATGGTAGAAAAAAAGAATGTAGCATGATTATTGTTATAACTCAAATTAATTTCTAATGTTTGAATAAATATGTTTTTTTCTGAATGAAGTCCGCACGTTCATTGGTATAAACAATATTTTGTCGTCATCCGGCCAGGTTGCTAGGGAAAAGGCTTACAAACAATTTTTGTGGTCATCAAAGACGGCAGCCCCATACAAGACTGACGTTTGTTTACTGAGAAAAAAGTTCCAAATTATAAAATGTTCTTACCTCATTGTATTGCCTCTACCCAGTAAACGAACCGTATAATAAAAAAAACATTATCTGAAATTGTTAGTTTTTCCATACTTTACCTGGAAAATTCTATAACTCAAATTGTATCATTTATTAGATTTTGTAGGTTTTGTGTATTCACACAGAGAAAATTCATTTTAATTTAAATTTTTTTTTTTTTTTCAAAACGTAGTTATATTTTCACAATAATTTTATCTACCTCAAGCACTTTCGACCTTCAAGATTCATTCACTCTTGATAATGACCTGAATCTTGAAGGTCGAAAGTGCTTGAGGTAGATAAAATTATTGTGAAAATAAAACTACGTTTTGAAAAAATATAATTTAATTTTTGTATCATTTATCTCATTTTTGTCAAAAATATTAGATTTCTGCCTCTGCTTTCATACTACTCAATTTATAAACATGTCAAATTAGACAGCATTTCATATCTTGGAAATAAATCTAGATTCCAGAGCGCGTCAACAGCTGTTTGTTGTCATTCGCATTTCATAATCTCGTTTGTGCGACTTTTCCCAGGAGCGCACAAACAAGAAAAGGCGGCAAAAATATATTTTCCTCGCATGAATTCCTTCGGTTTTATTTTTAGAGAGAGCATTGGCGGTAGGCGCTTGTCTGGGTGTCGGGAAACCCCAGCGGTAATACATTCGTATTTTTTTTTACAAAATATTTTCCCACGCTAAAAAAACGTTTCGAAAGTTTTGTACGAGATATTTTATTTTGTTAATTAACCGAAAATTAATTGATGTCATTGAATTATTCAGAAAAACAAAATAGTGCTGCGTTTGATTTAAATAAGGCATCGAAACCAAAATATTTAATATTTTTTAGGGTTTGGTGGTTTACACAGTGAAAGTCCATTGTATATTAATTAAAAAACACACTGTTTCAATTCACTCATTATTTTTTTTTTTTGGCGAAAACGTTTGGCATATTTAAAATAAATAATAAGTGAATTGAGACTGTGTTTTTTAATTAAAATACAAAATATTTAATTTCAAATGAAGGATGCAATTTAGTCCTTTTTTAAACTAAAAATATAAAATAATGTAAAAAACAAAGATTTTCTTCACAACTTGATTTATTTCCTCGAGCGCTACCGGTGTTATCACATCATTATCAAGAGGATAACTAGTATCAAGGAGGAGAGATACTCGTGAAGAAATTTTTTCCCCCTTATTCATAAAAAGGTTTTAATTTTTAAACCAGTATAAATTCAGTTTTCCCATACTAATAAGCTGGTTTATCCCTGGTTTTGGGTTAAACCAATCTAATGAATAAGGCTGTAAGTGTTTTATTTTTACATCACTAATTTCAAATAAATCGTCACAATGTCAATACCTACACAAAACTGGCTTAGACACTGCATGTTATTTTTCGAAAATTTATACAAGCAGTGAATAACACGCACGGTAAACGGCAGTTTGTACCGGAATGTATAAGAATATAAGGGCAGTAGCGTAGCAGTCTGGTTGTAAACCTAAAACTTTTTTAAGACACGATTAACTCAAATAAATCTTGTCTTAGAGTATTGTTTTAAATTATATTCAACATAAAGTAACGAACCTAGAGGTGTTCTTCTCAAACAGCAAAGCCATGGCTCATCCGCAGCCTACAGTAAATTTTCCATACCGAAAATCGATGATCTGTAGATCGGCTATAGATCATAAGTGTTGTGAATAGCACTGTTGGGCTTTGTATTTATTTTTACAACATAGTTCACTTTCTCACGCCGCAATATTGTATTGGAAATCATACTTATATTTATATTTTAAAAAAAATGGCCCGTCATTAAATCCGAGGTTAACATAAAATTCATTTCTTGTGCCAACTGCAAAAAATACAGAAATCAATTTTTATCTCGTGAAAGTCTTCAACAGTCTGGGAAACGTCCAAAATAAACACGTTTTTCACATCTTCAATTTTCATCTGCTTCAATATCTTTCTTTTATATCATTCTTCAATAAGACTACTCAAATATTTCTTCAATGCTAGTAAAATGAATTTGCAGTTTGTGCTTATATTTTCAAAGTGTGCGATACTGCGCAATAACTTGGTATTTTTGCTTCGTACTTTTTTTTGCGAGTGGGCGAAGTTAATATTATTCGCCACCGTATTTTCGGCTCCATGTTATAAAGACACAGTGACAAAATGACACATGCCATAACGGCACATGACAGAACGACGCATGACAGAACGACAGATGACAGAACATCACAATGACAGTATATCACATGACAAAACATCATTATGACAAAACAACACACAAAATACATCACTTTGACAAAACATTACAAGACAAAACCGTTTCATTTGCCGTTTATAATATATTATGTTTTAGGTTTGTGATTTTTTGTCTTGTGATGTTTGGTCATAGTGATGTTTTGTCATATGATTTACCATATTTTATCATTGTGATGTTCTGTCGTTTTGATGTTCTGTGATTGTGATGTTCTATCATGTGTCTTTCTGTCATGTGTCATTCTGTCATGTGTCGATCTGTCATGTATCGTTCTGTCATGTGTCGTTCTGTCATGTGTCGTTCTGGCATGTGTCGTTCTATCATGTATCGTTCTGTCATGTGTCGTTCTGGCATGTGTCGTTCTATCATGTATCGTTCTGTCATGTGTCGTTCTGTCATGTGTCGTTCTGTCATGTGTCGTTCTGTCATGTGTCGTTCTGTCATGTATCGTTCTGTCATGTGTCGTTCTATCATGTGTCGTTCTGGCATCTGTCGTTCTATCATGTATCGTTCTGTCATGTGTCGTTCTGTCATGTGTCGTTCTGTCATGTGTCGTTCTAGCATGTGTCGTTCTATCATGTATCGTTCTGTCATGTGTCGTTCTGTCATGTGTCGTTCTGTCATGTGTCGTTCTGTCATGTGTCGTTCTGTCATGTGTCGTTCTGTCATGTGTCGTTCTGTCATGTGTCGTTCTGGCATGTGTCGTTCTGGCATGTTGTCGTTCTATCATGTATCGTTCTGTCATGTGTCGTTCTGTCATGTGTCGTTCTGTCATGTGTCGTTCTGTCATGTGTCGTTCTGCCATGTGTCGTTTTGTTACTGTGCAGTTCTAGCCTGTCACCCGTATTTTTGTCTTTGCAAAAAAAACCGAGACGTAATGGCTGTAGGGAAATTGAATCAGCAAAGACATTATGCGGTAATTTGAATAATTTATTTTTCGATTCGCGACTGAGTGATCTTCCATTGTATTTTGTGTTTTAAAATCTTTTTATAGAATAGAATAAGCAAGAAAGAACATATTTTATTAAAGTGAAAATATAGGCTGACAAAAGTCTGGAATTGGAGTTGCGTCTGCGAATGGTGAGATGTTACATCTCTATGGTATGGATGGGTGGACACTAACACATTGCCTCGAGAATAAAATCAATGTCTTTGAAATGTGGGTGTAACGTCGGATGCTAAAGATCTTCTGGGGGGGAAGTCTCGACGGCCGTCGGTAGATCTTACCGTCTTACCGAAGATCTATCGATCGAGTCACAAATGACGAAATGACGAGTCCGGCGAAAGGCAAATAATGTGATACTGGCTCCCACATCTTATCATACAGTGAAGAATTGAGGGACGATAGGCTCGAGGTCGAAGGAGAACATCGTTGTTGAAGAACCTGAGACAGTACTTAGGCAGAAGCTTTTAACTTTTCACACTTTGCATCGAACGCTATGCAGATTGCTAATCTTCACATAAACGGTACAAGAAGAAGAAGAAAACTATATATATTTTTACCTCTATTTGTTGAAAATGAAGGTTCTCTGTATCTTTTTTACGATGAAATCCCCTGTCAATCTCTTTATTGACAAAACACGACAGTCCACTTATAAATTTGAGAAGTATATTTTGGTGAAAAATAGTTGCTCCTGAATTCTTTCATTAGAAATTAAACCTGTTTTTATACATAGTTGCTCATTTTTGCATAAAATTATGTTTAGATAGTAATTTTTTTTTGTCAACAAAACATAATTTCTATGATTATTTGTTACCCCAACATGAAGATTCACCGAAAACGTTTGTGACGATTAAAAAAATAACAATAAAAGTGGAATAAAGCAAAGATGAAATTTTTGGTATTTGTTATTAAAAAAAACACCTTTATTTTATGTCTTCTTCTTCTTTGTGATAGGGACGCCAGTATCACATAATTTTTCTAAATGTCTTTAGTTATAACTAGTGCTCTGAAAGTTCACCAATCTAGTTCTGGTTCTCTTCAATTTGAACTAGCAACGTTGCTGAATTTTTTTACTTAATAAAACGATAAAGATTTTATTTGTGTTCAATTTCACACAAAAAATGACAATTCCCAAATATGGTCCATACTTTATAGTCTATTTTGAACTTGCAAATATCCATTACAAAATTACCCTGTTTTATTTTTTCTCATCTTGTGTATTTTTTATCGCCGATACTGTACCTACTTGTTTATTCATTGTTATCTTAAACCTACTATGACCACGAATCAAATTTTTATTCATTCAATAAAAATTCCAAGAACTCGAAAATTTTATCAAGCAACTTAAATTGACTCATTGTGAAATCAAATACCTTCACGTCAATCCAGCCTCCATTGACGTGTCCATACTTATCATCTTGACAATGACAAACATCCTCTCGAGATGTGGTCGGACGTCAGAAAGAGAGGCCACGATTCCTGGAAGAGACGAGCTCATCTCATGTTATTCCCTCCCCCGCCCTCCCGACCTTGGGCGGAGGACCACACACGGTCTCTCTTAGTCCGCCCACTTGTCATCCAAAACAGACCGTTTTTGTACAAAAGAAGAACAGTACCTAATGTATAATACTTTAAATATAAACCCAACAAAAGGGTTTTCCAAAAATATAGTATTGAAAATAAAACTTTCAATATCTGTATTTAATTGTACATTGAAGCTTTCAATATCTGTGTTATTTAAGTATCCATTTATTTTACAGATCAGTATAAATGTGCGAGAGCTTTTGTGATGCCACTCAGTCGTCGGGTATATGAAATACTAGAGAAGTGTCTGAAAAAAGTAAGATGAGAGTCTAAAGGTTAGAGTTTAGGTTGAATGGGTAAAAGAAATGCAAGCTGAAAGAGGATGTGAAAGTAAAAGGTGCAAAACTATGAGGTGAGATGGATTAGACACGTGAAAAGAATGGATATTGTTTGTGAACGCTCACAAAGTGTAAGCTTATACCTATAAATACAGAAAATATTTTAAAGGAAAAAGAGTAAAGAAAGACTATGAAGTATGAATTGATGAAATAATTGGATGTACAGAATAGTAGAATAAGGAGAAAAAGAAGATCGGGAGTTACTGACATAGTCAAAAGAGTGGCAAAGCAGAAGTGGTCGTGGGCAGGGCATGTAGCCAGATTGAGCGAACAAAGATGGACGAAAAGAGTGGTAGAATGGAGACCTCGTGAAGACAAAAGAACTAGAGGAAGGCCTCTTACACGATTGTCAGATGATATTAAAAGAGTTGCTGGTGACTGGATGCAGAAAGCCCAGGACAGAGACGCCTGGAGAGATATGGGGGAGGCATATGTCCAGCAGTGGACAAGAAGAAGCTTACTACGTAAGAATAAGGAAATTTATGTGTAAGGGGATAGATATGAATGAATTAAGAGATATGCAAGGACTAGAAAAAAGTAAGAATAGATATAGTTAAAAAGATATAGAGACTCACATTTGGATACAAAATTAAGAGTAGGTACTCTCTTTTTTAGGGCTTACTGAGCTTACTCAAGAGTAAGATTTGTATCCAAACGCGCCCACTTTATTTGTAATCTTTCTCACGATATAAACAAGTCCAAATGCAACGAAAATAGTAGGTTTCATGTTACATTGTGGTTGAGAGTGAGATCTTTTTTTATTGGTAAGTGCTTGTAGGATTTATTTTATCTCCAATGAGTGCGTTACATTTTGATGCAACCATAAATTCAGATGCATCTGGCTTCACATAATTTATTGAACTGTTACAAACATTGTATCAAATAATCCCACGACAAAAAGAGAATCTCTGCCAACCATCAAAAAGTTAAATTTGTACCTTTGTTGTGAAATATTATATAAACTACCTTCTTTATAATCTGTAATCTTATCTAAGTTGAAAAGATAAATAAACATTTAAAATTTGTATAAAATGCATGCCCACAAACAGACCCGTTAAAGTTCGCGCTTACAAATGCTGCATGTGTCCTTACCTTAAACATGGGAGTGGCATTGGAAAGATAAACCATATCTTACAGCGTGGGTGGTCAGTCTCATACCAACCTGTCTAAATCTACGTTGTAAAGATATGTATCATTTGAGACTCATATTAAATGCATTCCCACAAGCAGACACGCATAATTTCGCGCTCACACATGCCGCATGTTGACCTTCAATATAAAAACCCAATCTCAAATGAACATAAGCCCTGCAATTCTTGCCGACCTTCCCTGAAACAGGGGTTACGTTGGCGAAGTGAACCATTTTTTCAGCATGAGTAGTCAGCCTCATACCAACCTGTAAGTCAAGGAATACCTCATCTCACTCACATCGAGGTGAGTTAACGACATGTTTTAAACTCGGGGTACATGTAACTAACAAGCGGCGGCGTATTCGCCACATGTGAGTTTGAGTCTTTTAATTTTCCTTTAGGGAGCAGTGAAAACCACTTTCCGGATATCGTGTGAAACTCGGAAATTGCGTGCTGGATTTAAATATGGGCTTATTACAAAGCTTTACGTTTAAACTTATACAAAGCGTTTAAAAAAACGTATTTAATCTTATGCAGCGCCTGTTATGAGCGTTTTAGTTTTCATTAACATTGCAGTTGACTTGAAATATAAAGTTGTATACTTGGGATTATGGTAGGGACTGAAACGAAGCCTTACTTACATAGAGCCAACTTAAACCTAGGCTATAATGTACTAATATATGACGTGTTATGTACGTAAGATATAAGAGAGGTATATATTATATAATCTAAACCTGCTTGTTTATTTAAAAAAAAATGTTTCTTAAGCTTTATGGTATTAGTAAAAGAGTGACTTAATCGAAATCTAAATCTAAGCTGCAAAGATAAATTTCATTTAAGATTCATATTAAATGAGGCTGACCACCCATACTGTAAAAAATGGTTCACTTTGCCAACCCCTGTTTCAGGGAAGGTCGGCAAGAGTTGCAGGGCTTATGTTCATTTGAGATTGGGTTTTTATATTGTAGGCCCACATGCGGCATGTGTGAGCGCGAAATTATGCGTGTCTGCTTGTGGGAATGCATTTAATATGAATCTCAAATGATACATATCTTTGCGACTTAGATTTAGATTTAGATTCATGTCAAATGTATGCTTGCGAGCTGACACGTATAAGTTCGCGCTTACAAATGCCACGTGTGTACTTACAAAATAAGAACCGAAATCTCAACTGGGAATAAATCCTGCAACTTTTGCCGACCTTCCCGAGAACAGGAGAGACATTGCCAAAGTAAACCTTTTTTTCCCGAATGGAGGACTCAGGGATACTCATTGACCAAACAGGGATTTTCCTTCAGAAAATATTCTAGACTCACGAGTGCAGTACGTTTCGTCGCCATCTATTTGAGGCGTCTTCAGAGCTAACTGTTACTTATTGATAATTAATTTAAGTGGAAACTACTGACACGGTAACCTTGAAAAATGTTTACCTCATTCTCAACAATATTTTTTAATTTAAATTTAAAACTAAGAATTCACAATAAAATATTGTTTTACATCAATTAGAACAAACTCGTGAGAAACGTTAAATTTCCACGTCCGCCATTTTCTGGCTCGTTACGCGCCTGCTCGACTTAAAAGCTGAAATTGATACATACATAGTTTTTTTTAAATTATTATTTTGTGTTGTTGACGGCTGTTGAGCAGTGTGAAATTGGTCTCATCCGTTTGGGAGCCCGGTGTCTTTTTCGCATGAGAAAAAACTCAGTTACTATGAAATGCATGAGCACACACATTTTAGCAGAGAAATATTTTGTTAATTGTGCAGAAAAAAAGTTTCTTCGTGACGCTTCTGATATCATGTGCCTTTTTTTTTTCTCTTTTCGTTCCTTGACTTATGTACGTTAGTATGAAGGTGGTCAGCCATACTGAATAATTGGTTCACTTTCCAATGTTATCATTGTTTCAGGGAAGAGTGGAAAGAGTTGCAGTTATCTTAATTTGAGTTTTTATATTGTAAGTAGGCACCTATGTTCCTTGACTTATAGGTTGGTATGCGGCTGACCACCCATGCTGTAGAAAATGGTTCACTTTGCCAATGTCACCCCTGTTTTCAGGGAAGTTCGGCAAGAGTTGCAGGGTGTATGTCCATGTGAGATTCGGGTTTTTATATTGTAGGACCACATGCGGCATGTTTAAGCGCGAACTTGTGCATGTCTGTTTGTGAAAGGGGCCGTCCATAAATTACGTCATCGATTTTGGCCGATTTTCGACCCCCCTCCCCCTACAATCATCCTATAGTCATTATCTTATGACCCCCCCCCCCCTCTTGCTGTAATAATGGATGAGCTTAATAATTAATAATGTTATATTACTTGCATACTATTTTGGATATTGTGTAAAAATTGGTATTTACAAGAACGACGTCACTTCTGGGACTCGTACATCATTTACCATCATCCGCAGACCAGACCCCCCCCCCCTAAATGCGAATGACGTAATATATGGACAGCCCCAAAGTGCAAATAATGTAAATCTTTAATTTAACATATATTTTGCATCTTAGATTAGATTAGATTAGACACCTACACGTGCAAGATGTGTAAGCGCAAACTTTCAAGTTTCTTCTTGAGGGTTCACATCAAATCGCATCCACGGATTTGAGAAATCATAGATAAATCATTTTATTGTGTGATACTTCTCATAATAAGTAGACTAATTTTAAAGAAGTTCTCATTAAAAACCTATAAACTACACGATTTTCACACATTTTTAATGCTTTCTCTCGTAGGAAATAGTAAAAAATGTGCATTTATTTGAAAAGTCCCTGGGTTGGAAGTCTCATCACCACGGTAATTCTTACCTACCAAATATCGGCAATATTTGTATGAAGACCTGTCAATCCAAGATGGCCGCAAGTAAGCAGCTGATTAGTCTTCATACAAATACTAGCGATATTCGGTAGGTATGTAAGAATTACCGTGGTGATGAGACTTTTTAGTTTTAGCTTTAAATGTTAAACTTAAATGTTAATACATCTTTATAACTCAGATTATACATTATAGGTTTTTAAGGACCCTATTCACACAAACCTATGACGTTTTCCCGTCAAAAAAAAACTAACTTAAATTTGTGTGCCGAATTCAAAACTCATCCATCTTCTCTGCGAATATACCGGCTATAAATAAATCCAAATATTCCAGTTAATGTAAATTTTCCAGCTTTTTCTTTCTTATCACTAATCCACCGTGTATTAACGCCTTGATTGATGTATAGGATTACGCCTCCAGGTGTGAGCATAGCTTTTTTATTCATGAAATTCTACTTTTAGAATTACCCCATAGACTGTGGACCTACACGCCTTCAATAAGCTTTACAAAATTTGCAGTTTTAGAAATTTTCATTTTTCTTAGGTGCCTAATACTGTGTAAAAGTTAAAAAAAAAAAAACAATGTTGTTTTCCTTGACTAATAGGTTGGTATGAGGCTGTAAAAACTTGTTTCACTTTTTCTAATGCCACCCCGGATTCAGAGAAAGGCGATAGGAGTTGAACTGTTTATGTTCATGTGAGGTTTTTGTTTATTTTGTATGGGGTCGTCCATAAATTACGTCATCGATTTTGGCCGATTTTCGCTCCCCCCCTCCCCCCCCTTACAATCATCCTATAGTCATTATCTAATGACCCCCCCCCCTCTTGCTGTAATAATAGATGAGCTTAATAATTAATAATGTTATATTACGTACATAATATTTTGTATATTTTGTAGAAATTGGTATTTACAAGAACGACGTCACTTTTGGTACTCATACATCATTTGCCACCATCCGCAGACCAGACTCCCCCCCCCCCCCTTAATGCGAATGACGTAATATATGGACAGCCCCTATGTATTACACATGCAGTATGTGTTAGCGTGAACTTATATGTGCCAGCTTGTGGGCATGCATTTAATATGAACCTTAAATAATCACATATCTTTGCAGCTTAGATTACCTTTAGAATATAGATAGATTAAACAATTAAAAATGCAACATGTGTAAGCGCATTCTGACATTTGTGCTGTGGGTCCTACTTACACATACATACAGGACGGCTATGAGGAGGGTTTGTGTATACTAAATGTGCCAGCTTGTGGGCATGCATTAAATATTCTTGATGGATTAAACCCATCAATAAAACAATCATAAAAGTACAAAAAAAATATACATACCTACCTAGTTCCAATTCTTAAACGTAGTACTTATGTTGATTTTATATGTACAAAATGATTTCAAAGCTAAGACCCTGTTTTTTCAACGTAAACTTATGTGACTTTAAAACTGATAAAAATAATACCCACATGATTGACATCAGTGCATTCTTTTCATTTATTATAATTTGCTATGCTAACGTTGAAAATACCGGGTCTTAGAACCGTCCGTAGGAACAAGAAAGAAACAGCTAATCGTTCGCAGCACGGTAGGTCTGTTTGTAATAGTATTTAATATAATATGTGCACCCTTTTGTAAAAAGTTCACTATTAATTATTGAAGCGGCTTTATCTATAAATACGCTCGATCCCTTCGCGTGACTTTTACCAGTTAGGAGTATTAGACCATAGGGGTGTTAAATATAACAAACCCTAATATGGGGTCCTACGCTCACCCTTAATTATATTATTAGCCATCCTAAAATAGCATGTAGGGGATGAACTGTTTGTTAAAATACTTGTTTTATTTAAAGAAAAGTATTCTTTTTAGTGCAACTTTTACTACTTCGCTATCTTATTTATCATTGCAAGGGGGACTTATTTACTTTATCAAGTAAGGAAGTGGGTCTGCCTTTGGTTTTTCATATTTCTAAAAGAAAAGTAAAAGTCTGGTCAATAGCTCAGTATATACGAGAATGCTTGCTATCCAAACCGATATGATTTGATTTCCTTTTTCAGTGTTTATTTCAAACCCAAAATCAAATTGGTGGTAGGCCATCCGCTATACCTGTGAAAATAAATAGGTTCCACACGCTACCTGCGGCCTCTGCAAAGGCGACATGGTAAGCCTATAATATGTGAAGCTTTGATACGTTTGACTATTTGTAAAAATACTTCGTTAACGTTTTTTTAAGGAACCCTAGACTCCCTAGATTTAAGAGGCTCTAGGGGTCTATGACACTTGCTGTAGTACCGCAGAGGTGTTGGTGATATGACAGTTGATGTCCTGCTCAAGTTGCAGGGCTGTCAGCTGCGTAGTGTTGTGGTGTGTGTTGCGTTGCGTTGTTTTTGTTTTTAAGTTTTTATTTTAAACACAACATATTTGCTTTAGGAATATTTATAGTATTATACCGTTTCTACATACTCGCAAGTATACGTGGAATTAATACGTAAGTTAAAATATGGCAATATAGCCATTTCGAGAGGAAAACTTTTAGCTCTATAATCCCTGGGTAGCCATCAGCGTCCATTCAGCGGAAAACCTCTCAGCGTGTGAGTGTGTTGGCAACACAAAAGGCAGGCCATTTCAAAGGTTCCAAGGTAGAACGACACAGTGACAAAAGTACACATGACAGAACGACACATGACAATACATCACAATGACAAAACATCACAAGAAAAATCATATATGACAAAGCAGCACATGCCTAAAAAATAACATACCATAAACGGCACATGAAAAAACATTGTCATCTAAAATCTAAATCAAAATCTAAGCTGCAAAGATGTGTATCATTTGAGATTCATATTAAATGCATTCCCACATGCAGACACGCATAATTTCGCGCTCACACATGCCGCATGTGGACCTACAGTATAAAAAACCCAATCTCAAATGCACATAAGCCCTGCAACTCTTGCCGAACTTCCCTGAAACAGGGGTGACATTGGCAAAGTGAACCATTTTTTATCTACAGTATGGGTGGTCAGCCTCATACCAACCTAACAGTCAAGGAATCATGATTATGTATTTTTTTGTGTTTTTTTGTCACGTGTCGTTCTGTCATGTGTCGTTATGTCATGTGTCGTTATGTCATGTGTCGTTTTGTCACTGTGCCGATCTAACCTGTCACCCATTGTAACAGCCTTTCCTCACCGTACCGTAGAAATTAGAGAGACGAGGCTTCTGAGAAAATGTTGAAGAAAAATGAATTCAACCTTAAGCGGCGGATGAGCCGTGGATTTACTGTGTGAGCATTACACCCATATAGCTATCTATAATTTGTTGCAGAGATGTATGAACATTTAAAATTCATATTTAACGCATGCCCACAAACAGACACGTGTAAGTTCGCGCTTACAAAAGCTGAATGTGCACTTACAAATTAAAACCAAACCTCAAATGAACATAAGTAAACCCTGTAACTTTTGCCGACCTTCCCTGAAACAGGGGTGACATTGGCAAAGTGCTGAATCATAAAGTATTGCAAATTATCTCAAGGTACCTACCGGATTCCTACAAACAAAATGGCGCCTAAGAAATCATCTTTGAAGTACGTACATTAGTTATTTATTTTCCTGTATGAGAACTCGGGTAATCGATCCGGCCGTGGGGTGGCCATAAATGCTCATCGCACCGGAACAATGACTAACATTTCATACACATTACCTCGCGGGCTACAGAAGCGTCCCACGCACGCCATTCACTTGTATGGTATTCTTAGACCCCGCCTTTATAAATCAGATTACGAGCTTCCCGAATTTCCACGCAAAAATTATGGTAGCATTAACTGTATGGAATTCCTGTACGAATCAAAATTTCCTATAATATTTCCCTTATTATCTTTTATACTAACTCACTGTGAGTATTTTGCTTAAGTATTTTTTAATGCGAGCTTTTCGTGCTTTGTAAAACAAACCAAAACTTTTTTGAAATTCAACTTTGATGTGTCGTTATTTCTAATTTTAGTCTAATCAATAAAATCTAACGGGCGTATTCTTAGACATTTTAGTCGTCGGTTGAGCCCACGCTTTGACAAACTAATGGTGCCTGCGCTGGAAGTTTCATCAGCACGGTCATTCTTGTAAGAAGACAAATCATCTGTTCACTTGCTGGCATCTTGGATTGACAGATCTTCATACAAATGCATCATTAGTTTGTCAAAGCGTGGGCTCAACCGACGACTAAAATGTCTAAGAAAAGCCCTGTAAGAGACTGTTCTTTTTCTTCGATGTCCCTACAGCTCATATCTCCCCTTGGCCTCCATCAGCCTTCGCCTCCAACTCCTCCTGTCTACCGCTGCGGCTTTCCTGTCTGTCACCTGCAGTAGTTGGTTTGCGTCCTTCCTCACCTCATCCTCCCATCTCAGCCTAGGTCTGTTAGACGCTGACGCCGTTAAAGACGCTGCAAAAAAATATCGGCCACTGTATCTACTATCTATATAATCACACGAGGAAATATTGAGAGATAAATAACTCAAGGACGCCAAAAGACATCATCGTGGTTGAACCGTCGGCAATAGGTAGCGAAGAGCTGCAGCATTTAAAGTAAAAATAATCATCTAATTTGCAAAGATATGTTACATTAGGGATTCACATTACATGCATTCCCACAACCAGACACGTACAAGTTCGCGCTTGCACATGCCTCATGTGAACCTACAACATAAAAACTAAATCTCAAATGGACATACACCCTGCAACTCTTGCCGTCCTTCCCTGAAACAGGGGTGACATTGGCAAAGTGAACCATTTTTACAGCATGGGTGGTCAGCCGCATACCAACCTATAAGTAAAGGAACATACACGACAAATGATGATCGCCAATCGTAAAGTTACATAAACAGATCATTTTTCCTAAAAACTGAACCGCACATGTTGTGCAATTTTTTGCTGCGTGTGCGGTGACTGTCGTATGTTTTCACAGTTAAGGAGAGCATTTATTTGAATGCGAATATTCCAGTTCCCGAAAAAAGAAATCAGCCTTGCCGGTATTATGATTACAGCTTGACGAAAACGCTGAAAATGCCTGGCATTCGTGGCGTGATTCGAACCCTACCCCACTGGATTGTTACGCAAGCGTTTCACCAACTGAGCTATCCACCTGGTGTAATTAAGCTCTACTGCATTCATAGACTTGGCAATGCTAAAATAATTTGCACACACTAATACTACTTGTTATTACGTATTAATGTATCAGATATTACGAGTATATCTCAGCTAGGCGAGGGGGCGGTGTTAGCTATTATCGGAAAACAATGATTCACAACTGGCAAGATATAAACACACCTCGACGGTCATGCAATTATCATGCATTAAAAAAAAAAATCTTTGCCCTAACCTGAGTATAAAAAAAATTATCGCCTTATTATAGATTTCGCACATTAATTGACATAAACAAAATTCTGACGTCACACGGCCGGGTTGCTAGGAAAGTGGCTAACTAATATTTTGTTGTTGGTTGCTAATGACGGTAGTCCAATAAAAGTGTGATGTTAGCCCGCCGAGAGCTTGAAATTTAAATTTATGTTTATTCCATTATTTGGTATTGAAAATTGGCACAATGACTGCCTCTCTCCAGTCCGATGGGACCTCTTTACAACTAGTAACTGGTGAATTCATTCATGTTCATCACCTTTTCTTCTTTTACACCCACATTGTGTATCCCATTCCTTCACAACCTCCTCAATCTGATCATGCCATACTTTTCTCGATCAGACCTTACCTCTTTTTCCTTTCACACTTCCGCTGTACATACACTTTTCTATCATCATTCATTCTTTCCACATGCCCAAACCATCTCATCACATTCTTATGTAATAAAAATTGATAATAAATGAAATGTTTATGGAAAACCAATCGTATCTATTTTTTTCACACTGCAACACTGTTACCTGTAAGTAACCTGTAATTATCCGACATTATTGATTTGTTATGTTGTTTGCTTCGCCATTTATTTATTCAGATGTCTCCCACTCGATTATAAAGCCTTGTACACTCTATGTAATCACTCCATCTGCATGCACAGACTTAAAACAAGCATTGTTTATTATTTTGCAATGTGTACAGTACAGTATGTTTTTAGACTAAAACACTTCACAAATTTGAAAATTCGCTGATTTTTTTTTGGTAACGCCTTTACCAAAAACCGATCACAAAAGGTTCGTCCAGACTTGCGGCAATTGGGTCTTGCTTGAGAATTGGCGCTATGTGCCGACGAACTGGCTCGTAAAAAGTTCGGTCGACTGCTCAGTTGGTAGAATGCTTGCATTCCATGCAGAGTGCAAGAATTCAATCCCCACCGAAGGTTTCAGAAATATTATCTGTTTCAGTGTTTATTTCCAACCCAAAATAAATGCCGGCAAGGTATCCTCAGCCTTCACAGATTGCATTGGTTAATTATTAATTGATTATCATTAAAGTATTAAATAAGGAATTATGAACTGATAATATCGATACCGGTTTCTGGCCAGTCAAAATAGCTTAGTGAATTGTATTCCTCTTCACAAATCTATTTAAAAAAAAACTATTGACTTACGAGTATTATATTTATCGTAATTATTGTCAATTAATTATGATACTTGTAGAACTAGTATTGATAGTTAACTATCTAGCTAGCCTTGTCAATTCCAAAACCATTAAACTTAACGATAGAATCGTAACTTTACTGCTTGCAATCAAGTATCTGTACCCCAAGTAAAAGACCCCATCTTACAACTCAACCAAAAATGTATGTAAACTTAAACAGTGCCTCTAGCAAGCGTTTTACTTTCCATATATTTTTTGATAAAACGTTACGGTTAAGTTTAAACGCATATCTGAAGCTGTGCAATACGAATGAGACGTTCGACCAGCAATCAATTCGTTCAAATCGTAAAATTAGACCATCTTCCTTGATACTTATGAAGTCTTTCAATATTGATTTGTCATCATTCCTTGACTTATAGGTAGAGACTGGAAAATAGTGGTGTTATTTTTTGTAAATTTCGGTGTTATTTCCCTGAAAACAGGGAAATTCGCGTTATTTTTTTTTTTATCAAAAACAGGGAGATTTGGTGTTATTTTTTAGGGTTGATTTGATCAAAATTAAGGTTGATATAATTGCAAAACAATAAATATTACTAATATTTACGATTTATTATATATATAAAACAAAATATACTTACAAAAACAATGAATAAACAAAATGTGAATCAATACGAGTACAAACATACAAAAAAAACATTAATTGAAAAAGTATTAATATTTCAATGACACACGGGATACCCTGCAATATCTATCTGCAATTATTAATTAATAATTATCGAATAACATCTGTTGAACCAGGTTCAAATTTATGGTCAAATGACCCCGGCGGGGATCGAACCAACGTTCAATTCCAAACACGCTACAAAGATCAGCCCAATTGGCCCCCTCGGCCATTACACTGACCGATTTACCTGCGCTTTACACCTTGCAAAGGGTTTTCTTTTCTCTCCCACGAAATCGTTACATTGCAAAAGCAACACATCACAACTTTTTTGCACAATTTCTACCAAAAGTACGAAAATTCGCGATATTTGCGAAAAATCTCAAATTTCGCGTTATTTGCGTAAAAACCTCAAAATTCGCGAATAAATTCGTTTTATCGCGATCGCGAAATTTTCCAGTCCCTACAGTTATAGGTAGGGACTGGAAAATTTCGCGATCGCGATAAAACGAATTTATTCGCGAATTTTGATGTTTTTACGCGAATAACGCGAAATTTGAGGTTTTACGCAAATATCGCGAATTTTCGTACTTTCGGTAGAAATTGTGCGAAAAAGTTGTTATGTGTCGCTTCTGCAACGCAACTATTTTGTGGGAAAGAAAAGATTCCTGCAAAAACCCTTTGCAAGGTGCAAAGCACAGAAAAAATGGTCGGTGTTATAACCGAGGGGGCCAAGTGGGCTGATCTTTCAACGTTGAAACACGCTAGAACGCTAGACGCGGGGTTCGATCCCCGCCTGGGTCATTTGACCAAAAATTTGACCCTGGTTCAACAAATGTAATTGGGTAATTATAAATTAATAATTAATTAAAGTGCTCATTGAGGCTTTCATAAAAGCCAACATCCCTCGAAAAAATTAGATAACCCTCATCTAGAGAGACTAAATTTAATATTTTAAAAGGATATTGCAGGGTATTCGGAGTGTCATTAAAATATTAATACTTTTTTCAATCAATGGTTTTTTGTAAGTTGTAACTCGTATTGATTCAGATCCAGATGTTGTTTATTCATTGTTTTTGAAGGTACATATTGTTGTTTATATAATAAATTGTAAATATTAGTAAAATCTATAGTTTTGCAATTACATAAACCTTTATTTCGATCAAATCAACCCTAAAAATTACACCGAATCTCCCCGTTTATCATAAAAAATAACGCGAATTTCCCTGTTTTTGATCAAAAATAACGCGAATTTCCCAAAAAAATAACGCGAATTTCGCAAAAAATAACACCACTTTTTTCCAGTCCCTAGTTATAGGTTGTTATGAGGCGGACCACCCATACTGTAAAAAGATGGTTCACTTTTGAAAATGCCACCCCTGCTTCAGGGAAGGTCAGAAAGAGTTGCAAAGCTTATGTTCATTTGACAAACTTAAATGTGTATGCTTGAGGGAATACGTTTAAAAAAAACGCAACTAAGCTAAATACATAGTGTAACTTCTTGCCTGCGTTATCCTCGCAGGGATCGCATGTGGCGCTTCGGGACCTATTTATTTTTACAGGTAAGGGGGCCGGCCTCACACCAACCACTTTCTGTTAAAGTGGGGGTTTTCCAGCTCCCGGTTAGCTGGTTCTTATTTCTTGTGAAGGCTGAGTAAACCTTTGAGATCGAACCCTTGCTCTCGGCATGGAATGCAAGCATTCTACCAATTGAGCTATCAACCTTTTTACTAGCTTGGTCGTCGTCGCTACAAAGCGCCAATTCTCAAACAAGACCCAGTTGCTGTAAGGCTGGATGGACCTTTGGTGACCGGTCATTGGTAAAGGCTTATGAATTTTTCAACCCAGCGAAGAGCAAATTTGAAAATATAAATGAAATATTTTTTGTGCTCCGCCGGGATTCGAACCCACAACTTTCCATTCAGAGTCCGAAGTGTTACCAGTTACCACTGAACTACGGACATGTCTAAATAATTTCATTAAAATTATTGTCATACCTTCCGTGGAGATATATATTTTTGCAATCAGTATTTGAGGGCTGTGCCAAATCGTATCCTGCACGTAGTACCTGTGGTTGTGCCATCGTACAATTACTTATACATGTCGGCAGCCCTGGTGAATTTCAATGTACCACTTCCGCATATGAGCAATCCACCAAATGGCACACTCTTCCCTCAGGATACAGAAACCGGGACCACAAGTGAATTATACACGAGGAATACGCGGAGAGACTGTGTATTAAGGACATTATATTTGTGGTGTTGAGAATGATGCAATAATGGACTCGACACGCTTAAAATAACCCTCGCCTGTGTGACGTCACTCATAGTGAATAAAAAAATTAGACCCGATAATCAGGAGGTTTTGAAAGAATTGTTAAATAAAACCTACCATGTATTTTAGCAGGAAAAAGCAAAGTTTAATTTGCAAGGAGAAAGCTTTTAATCTAAAGTAATTGTGTTATTCATACACAGTAAATCCACGATTCATCCGTCGCCTAGAGTGAATTATCGATGCAAAAAGCGATAATCTGTTGATCATCAATGGATTAAATGTTTAGTAAAGAACAAGGGCGTACGCAGGATCAAAACAAGGGGAGAGGGCAAGCCATGGTCGTTCAGGTCAGGTTCAGGTTTTGGTGAATAAATCCAAAAATTTAAGATTTTTTGTAAAATTATTATAGCAGTGCTTTATCAACTAAGTTATTAAAATGGTTATTTCAATAATTGTAATAAATTCCTGCAACAAAATTTCATAACGATTCAGGTTTTTTTTCTTCCAATAATTTCAATTGCAAGATTCATCCATAAATGAAGTTTATTGTTGCAATGCAATACTGAATAATTAAGAACTGAAGGATTTTTATGCACAATATGAAAACACAGAGATTGCTATTCTATGTTGCCAAATGTATACGACTCGCTTTGTCTTAGCTGTAAGCAACTGTATTCACACACAACTTGATTAAATTTTAATATGGACAAATGACACAAAGCTAGTCTATTCATTCATTACGTGAATAAGTTGTATACCCACATTCGCCATTCGCTAAATAACGTAACGCTGTTGCGGATCTCACTGGGGACGCTAAAATGGCGGCTTGATAAACACGTGTGGAATATATTACCAAAGTTCTGTATCCGAAGTATACAACTTTACATCTAAACCCAACCAAATTGTATGCAAACTGAAACAGCTCCTGTAGTGAACGCTTTAGTCTCCATACACATTGCGGCACGACGCTATGATCGAGTTGAAACGTACTTTGGATGCAGCCCGTGAGTTGTAAGAGTGAGAACTTTGGTAGTATCGTAGACTTTAACTGATTAGTATGGAAGGAGAAGTGTTAAGGAAATTCGTGATGGAAATACAGTATGGCAGATTTGAAAGTTGCAAATGCTAAAGAATAGCGCTCATTAAGCTGAAATTTAAAGATCAGCATCATAATTGGCGTTGCAATCCAGTGTGGGTCTTCACTTCTTTGAGAAGCTGCCTTCACCTTTCCGTTTCCATCACGCCAATTGGTCAATCCAGGTCTTGGAAGTCCTTTTCCACCCCATTATTCCATCTCAGCTTTGACCTTTTTAAGGTAGTAAAACGATAAACGCTACTAAGCTAAACATATAGCGTAACGTCTTGCCGCGTTCACTCCGAAGGTGTCGCATGTGGTGAGTAGAACCTAATTATTTTTACAGGTAACGAGGCCGTCTTTACGCCCACTTCAACTAGTTCAGTTGAAGTTGGGGTTTCCCAGCTGCCGAGGGGGCTGGTACTCATTGCTTGTGAAGGCTGAGTAAACTTTGCTGGCATTTTATTTTTGTGTTTGAAATAAATACCGGAACAGTAAATCATTTCTGACACCCTCGGTAGGATTCGAACCCGACGTCTTGGCATTATATGCAAGCACTCTTCCCACTGAGCTATTAACTGGACCGGAGAGTGCAAGGATCTTTTTCGCTTTGCCTAAAATTGTGTGTAATTCTGGTTTTGGAGTCAAAACATCTGATCGATAGAGGCATCGAAGTTAGCCCATTTATATAAGCGTCAAGTAGACCTGCGCAATTCATGAACGGGAACGGATTGTACCCATTTAGTCATCTGCAAGCGTGTGGTACCAATTGTCGGATGTTTGCATCCGGACCCACCTCCAAAATATATGGGTTACACCAGTCACAGCATGCTATTATGATCAATTTAATATGTGTATAGACTCCTATGATGTGAATTCGCGGAGGAATGATACGTATTTCTTGGACAAATCTAATACTGAGCTTTTGCGTTAGAGCTAATACCAATAGAGCCCATTTGAAAAGTATCCAATGTTGAAAAGCTTCGTATGGCAAAAGTCTCAATTGCTCTAGCGGATCATATAGGGCAAGATTAAGGATTGACGAAGAGTAATCAGAAAGCAGATATCATGGCTGAGCCATGTTAAGGATTGGGCAGGAATACTATAAGCTTGGGAATTGTTCCAGGTTGTCTAGAACAAAGGGGCCTTGCAATTGGAATAAAATATACTGCAACAGAGATTATATTCCATGGTGCAAAGATGATAATAATGAATTGGCAAATCGTCAACACTTAATATACGGCAAGAAGGTTACATATGTATGCCTTCACTCAAAAGGAACAAATACAGATTGATAATCATAGATGATAGGTGATGGTATTTTATGGTATTTATGGTATTTTATCTTCTTCTTCCTCAGGCTTATTCAGTCCACTCCTGGACGTAGGCCTCCTCCAATCTTCTCCATGTTTGTCTATTGGCTGCTGTGCTCAGCCATCCTTTGTCTGCAGTTCCCACTTCCCAGTGATGTTCAATGTAAATATTTTATTACCCAAAAAAGAGCAATCAACCAACACAAAGGAACCTGTCTTGTTTATTTTATTTTTTCAGTCTTTTTTCTACTGTTACGAACTATGGATTCCTGGGGACGTGAGCCTGAACACACAGCTTGCTGGTGTATGGGGAACATTGCTCTGGTATAATCCATTATGGAACTATCTACAATGTTTTAGAACATGCAAGAAATCGTCTCTTTTGTACCTATAAATACGAGCAAAGATTCTGTTAAAGAGGCAGTCGCTTAGATCATTGTGACGCAAACACCAATGTAAGCAGAGAGTGAAGAGTGAACAGCATATTGTAAGCGATTTTGTGAAAAATAAATCTTATGAAATAAATTTTAATCGCAGCTTAATTAAAAAGAACAAAATACAAATCATAACAATATAATATCGGATTAACAAAATAGAGGAGAGGATTGTTTAGTTACGACATTGGAACCGTTTTTGACTTCATTGCATGCCATTCTTGTGCTCACAGCAAAAAAAAAACTAGTTCTAAATCAGCACTAGTGAATTCATTGAAGTTTTTCTTGACCAGACATAAAAGTATGCGAATACAGCATACCTGCGTTGCTCTAGAAGGGTAAAAAGACGTCAAGGAATAGAAATGCACAGCTTGTGAAAGAATTCTCTCATAGCCCGTCTGAGTCTGGATTCTTTTCCATAGGACATTGACTATTTCCCTTCTTTCTCTGACCTTACTTGGCTTTATTATTTATTTATTTTTCTTCAATATTTGAGTAACCATTTTTTGGTTTAATTCATGTTCAAATATTCGTATTCCTATCATGTCTTATAAGATGTTTTCCCAATTGTTTTCATACAAATTACACTTGCCAACTGATTTTCCTTGCATCGATCTTATATTCGTTTACTTTATCATAGCTGAATTTTCCTCACGGATTCCCCATTTGAGTTTTTTCCTTAGAAAGATGTGGTTACAATACATTATTGGTTAACTAGCTGCATTTAGGGAGCTACTAAATCCTTATCAAGACAACAAATAAAATTGTACCTATTTCAAATGTTTATCCGATTCTGTATCAGCCTAAGTTTTTTTTTACTTTATTTGCTTTATCTCACATAAGAAGTATTCATAATGATGCGAGGAAACGAGACAGATTATTGTTTCTCATTTTCAAAATCTATATCTAAGATCTTTCTCACATGACACAATCCAATACCGGATCGAAAGTCTAGTAGTGTATAGGGATGTTTATTCAATTTCACACTGTTTGTCTAGCAACGCAACGCAACTAAGCTACACATATAGTGTAACTTCTTGCCGCGTTATACCCTAAAGGCTTGTTCGCACAAGGCCACTATTTTAGTCGAGTACCGAGTAATTTAGTGGTGGGCGGGGCCACAGAGTATGTAGGTTTATAGAGAGTGGTCTTAAAACAAACAAAATGGAACCAAGTAGTATTAAGTATTGTCTAGACTCGTAGGGTAGTTACTGGCGCTATCCATCGTTTCATATAAAAATAATACTACTTGGTTACATTTTTTTTGTTCTAAGACCGCTCTCTATAAACCTACATACTCTGTGGCCCCGCCCACCACTAAATTACTCGGTACTCGACTAAAATAGTGGCCTTGTGCGAACAAGCCTTAAGAGTTTCGCATGTGGCGAGTGGAACCTACATATTATTACAGGTTAGGGGGCTTGGCCTTATGCCAACCACTTCAGTTGAATTGGGAGTTTCCCAACTCCCGAGTGGGCTGGTACTCATTTCTTGTGAAGGCTGAGTAAACCTTGCCGGTATTTTATTTTGGGGATTTGAAGTAAACACCGAAACGGGAAATAATTTCTGACACCCTCGGTGGAATTCGAACCCGTACTCTCAACATGGAATGCAAGCACTCTACCAACTGAGCTATCGACCAGCGATCCCATACGTTTCGCGTTTAAAACCATTAGACAAAACGAACCGTGTGAAAAGGCGGCAAGTTACTGTAACTGTACTGTAAATTGTAACTATGTCGCCATTCCGCTAGGAGTGGCCAAAGCCTCTGCAGGGCTGCCTCAATTTTTTCCTATACTGACTTACCTCTTTCAATTCACTCATATCCATCACTTTTTCATGCATTTTCTTCTTTTACACTCACTTTGTATATCCCATTCTTTGACAATCTCCTCAATCTGTCAAGACTTTGGCAAGACTTGAATAATGTCTAATCGTTGCGTTGGAAGGAGTGGGGAAACATTATTATCCTTTGTTCTGTGTTGATCGGATGCAATGCCCATATCAAAGGAATCGATTTCCACGTTAGTTAATATGCACAGAAGTTATCGTCCGCGACAACGGCTGAAATTCAATATTTTGTCCGACAGACCGCGAAGGGAATATTGACCTGCAACACGCGACCGTCAGGGCTTAGCAAAAACATCCTTATATCTGCTTAAATTAAGTGATAATTTGCCTTACTTAGGGTTCAGTCTTTAAGATAATTTTTCTAGTGAAAGTTCTTTCTATGCTGTCATATAAATTACTCACTTTAATGGGTAAAGAAAACTCCATATTTAACCCATACGACTTTGTTTGTTCGTATTTTAGAACTGAACCCACTACAAAATGCTTTACTTTTTATTCTAGTGAACGTTTACTTTTGATACATTTTTTGCAAAACTCCATGATTGAGTTCAATTTTATACTTACGTACCTATTATACTTCGATTATGATCCTATAATAACTTTTACTGGGTGGGAAAGTCTTCAAATCATCCCCCCAATGCTTGTTTGGCTTTTGTACCATTTGATTCAAACCTTTTCAATAAAATTGTCTTTTAAGAATCGCATTGTACACAATCTGAGTTGTAATTTAAAAACGTAAAATACGATAATGTGATAGTTGCTTTTCATACTTTCAAAACCGATTTCCAGCATTCCTAAGACACATTGGTCCAGTACCCATACAAACATTGCTTATATGAAATTATCTCTTTTGGAGATAAGACAAGCAAGCACGAAGGCGATGAAATATTGGCGGAAAAGTTATAGAGGCGCTTTCCAATTTTCATTAAAAGAAAATGAATACTTACTGGATAAAAAACTGACTTTCAATCTTCGATAAAACATGAAATATTTTCCTCACATTTATTTAGTAATTATTTTTCTTCAAGATTGTGCCAAAGCATCCCGCCCACTCTAAAATTCTTCTCGCTCACAATCTGTACACAAAAATACACAAACAAACAAACCATCAATATTTCATCACCAATACACTTGGACTCTAAAAAATATGCTCAGATCTTTACACACTCCTTACCGGCAAATTATTTTTACCTGCACTAAACACAATACGCTCTTCATTCATAATCGTTTTTTTTTTAATTTTTGTAATTTTGTGGGTGGATGGGTTGTGAACAGAGCTGAGTCTAGCACTCCTGGATTTCTTTGCGTGCCTGTCTCGCTCCATCAACTGCTAAAATAGCTATGACGGAAGTTGGAAAAATCCAGAACAAACGCATTGTAAGAATTCGATCTTAATAATTTCTGGATTTCAATTGTTTCAATATTGTCTACACTTTTCTAAAATGTAGCTGGATGTATAGTTTTCAGTCAGAATTTAGTTATTCGACTAAAAACTGTTAAAAAACTATCTACCATTAGTTTAAAAGTTTGTCTAAAATCGATCAAGCCAATTCATGCTAGTTTAAAATGGGCGATTTTATCCGAGAATCCCACTGTGTTAAATTTGTTAATCGATCGTACTAATTGTATGTGATAATTAACTTATTTGAAGTTAATTGAAGCAGACATCTTAATTGCACGATCAGAATGAACTCCAATTACCGCAACCACTGTTGTATCCCACACAATCACACAATTGTTTTAGTTTCCCTATTTTTAAACGCAATTTTTATTGCGTTTTTGCAAAAAAATAACTGCGGTCCATAATTGTGTCACCAGACCTAGGGTGAGTCCAAAATATGGTGTCTTGAGTCAATTGAGTCGCATTGAAGGAAAGACATTTTCAAAAATGAGATACACAAGTGGAAACACATTAAACAATCTTGCTCATCATCTTGGTCTTGCTTGAGTAATCACGGTGTTATTCACACACGGCAAATCCATGGCTCAACTGCAACCTGACGTGAATTTTTCGTACAAAAAATCGATGATCCGTTGGTCAAATGCTTTGTAAACAAGCATTGTTAGTGATTCTATAGCGACTTTCAAACTCGCAGAATTGAGGTGTGATTTTCATCATCCTAATTTTTGTTTATTTATCACCTTCTAAAGGCAGTGCCTTATTGTGCTATCCATTTGTATCTGCTGGTCGCCATCCTCTTGCATTGTGAATAGGAGGCGACGTAATATACTCGTATGAGTCGATTCAAATCCTGAAATTATGTAGGTATAATGTTCTTGGATGACCTAACGCTTGTCTTCCTAAAATTCTTGAGAAAGGTGCTATGTCTTATTGAGTACCCTATCAGTTTGGTATTCCGTTTTCGTCAATTCTTTCTCCTTTCATTTATTATTTATTCCTTCTTATATTCTTTCCTCCTTCCCTTATTCGTTTATTATTTCCTTCTTCATCTATTCTTTCCTCCTTCATCGTTTATTTCTTCCTTCATCCATTCTTTCCTCCCTCAAATATTCTCTCTTCTTTCACCTATAATTTCCTCTTTCACCTATTCTTTCCTCCAGTCCTTACATTCGTATATCGTTTTTATTGCAAAATCTTATTGGCTCATTTCCATCAAATAATAATATTTTGACTGATCTTTATTACGTAAACTATACTATAGGTAGATCAAACCAATCTGTTACATAGATCAAAATTGTCTGTTGCTTTAACAGATTTATTGTATTAATCACAAATTCAGGCAGTAGGTACAGTTTATTTTATCTTCTGACATCGCATCGTTAATCAGCAAGTTAAAATTGACGATAAAAACAAAATCGTAATCCTGCTTTTAAATTCATTAAATTCCTTGACTTATAGGTTGATATGGGGATGACCATTGACCAATCTTGCTGTAAAAATTTATTCACTTTGCCAATGGCACCCCTGAAGCGCTATTCTGCTAAATTCCTTACACTTTGGATATCCATACAAGTCCGAGAATGCTAGCGCTTGCGAAACAACTCCATACATAAAAAAAAAATCACTGTACATCTTATTTTTGGACACGAATCATCAGCTAGTTGCCTTAAGGTCGTAGGGAATTTAGCAGAATAGCGCTTCTGTTTCAAGGAAGAGTGGCGAGAGTTTTTTCAACGAGAAACACTGTAAAAGTGGGAAAATCCTGTAGGCACTTTCTTATAATTAGTTCACTGACTATGCGAAGTTACTCCTGATAAAATGTTTTATCAACGATTTCTTTAATCTGCGAATCAGTACTTATTCAGTTTACCTTTAAGGTGGCAATATGCAGCATGTGAAAGCGCAAACTCAAACGTGTTCTGCTTTAAAAATAGCACGCCTGTACGACGACTTTATAATGTATTGCTTCAACTTAGATTACAAACAAGTACGAATTTAATCCTTAATTTGATTAAAACTTCCTTATTGTCTCTGTGAATCAACGTTAGATAGCGTAATACCCAATAGGTGAATCATTTCCGTTTTATATTATACCAGTACCCTTAGGACGAGTTGCAAAACTTGAGTAATGTAAAGTTTACGGCAATGATTCAAGATTGATTTCCCCCAAAATCTGCCGTTTTTGTTTGTTTGAACTTGACATTCTTCATCATTGTAACTCTTTTGCAAAGACCATAAAGTGTAAGAAACTAAAACGGCAGATTTTGGGAGAAATCATTCTTTAATATTTTTTGTAAACTTTACTTTTCTCAAGTTTTGCAACTCGGACTAAGGATACAGTACTCCGAGAATAAACTTATACACGTAACGAAATCAATGAGTATTCCAAATTTTGTATGGAAATGGGATAGCGCCTCTTTCACTTTTCGAACCAATCTTGAAAACCTCAATGACTTCGTTACGCAGTTTGAGTTATAGAGATCATCTTATTTTCATCAGTAGGTATAGCTTAAATTTAAATTGTGACTCTGAATAACAGAAAATTGCATGCATATTATTCAAAAACCATTACTAAATTTAGCATTTCGAATCAATCTCGTTATTATTTTATTATGCAGTTTACTTTATGAATAAATTAATTTAGAAGCTGTCTCTGAATAAAGGATCTGCCTATGTACCCCAAGTATAAAACATTACATGAACTTCTCTCGATTGCGTAAGTAGAAAATAATGTATCAAAAGTAAATCACTCACTAGGTGTGCTTTTGTATCTTCCATACATGTTTCCATTTACGCTATCGAGGGAGTTAACACAATGTTTTATACTCGGCGTAAACGTTGCTTATTCGTCCTCTTAGTGCTTGTTTGTCGTATGTCCATCAGACCAATGTTTGTATGTGTACTGGACCAATCAATGTCTTTAATTTGATTAAAAATTGATTTAAAACCACTCTCACATCGTGTTTTAAGTTTTTTTCTTAGCTCAGATTGTGTAGAATGTGATTCTTAAGACAATTTTATTGAAGGGTCATCATTGAATCAAATGGCAGATAAGCCAAACCAGCACTGGGGGGACGAATTGAAGGAGCTTAGTCATTGTAATTTGTCGTCGTTTAAGAATAATGATGCCACATGCAAGAAGTATAATTTTCAAATCAAAATACGCAACGTTATAATGGCCTTATTGTTAACGTCTATGGTCTTAATTATTAATATTCCATCGACATTTTGTCATGTTATTTTCTAAAGACACTTGGAAGGCTGTGGGTTCGAATCCCGGCGGAGCACAAAAAATATACCATTTATATTTTCAACTTTGCTCTGCGCTGGGTTGAAAAATTCATAAACCTTTACCAATGACCGGTCACCAAAGGTACATCCAGCCTTACAGCAACTGGGTCTTGCTTGACAATTGGCGCTTTGTAGTGACTACGACCAAGTTCGTAAAAAGGTCGGTAGCTCAATTGGTAGAATGCTTGCATTCTATGCCGAGAGCAAGGTTTCAATCTCAAGGTTTACTCAGCCTTCACAAGAAATGAGAACCAGTCCCCCGGGAAGCTGGGAAACCCCCACTTCAACTGAAAGTGGTTGGTGTGAGGCCGACCCCCTTACCCGTAATAAAAATAGGTCCCGAATTGCCACACGCAACCCCTTCGGGGATAACGCAGGCTAGAAGTTACACTAAATGTGTAGCTTACTTGCGATTTATTTTCTAAAGACTTAAAAATTGTGCTGAAGACCCCCTTTTTTCACATTTCGCTGCCTTAGTTCTTGTTTGTCGTAAACGCCATTGAGAAAATTTTAAATGAGCAATGTTTGCATGTGTACTGGACCAATGTGTCTTATGAAAACAAGAAATGTATGTTAAAAATATTTAAAACAAGTCTCACATTATCGAGTTTTACGGTTTTTATTAGCTTAGATTGTGTAGAATTTGATTCATAAGACAACTGCATGAAAAAGTCATATTTTACAAGATTGGCGTAAACGGTAAACAAGAACTGGGGGAGCGATTTATCAATTTATTTTACAAAACGGATCGACAGTGAGAAACCAAAACGTCACTCCTTCTTTTGGTGCCGCTTCTATCAAAGATCGGCGATCATCATGGCTATTTTGACTCTGGATGCTGCGGCTCGAAACAAGGACTTGGTGCTTCTGCCGTCACTATAATATTATGCAATCTCAGTTAAATCATGCTAAAATGCATGTTGTCAAGCAGACGTTCGCGTTTACACATGCTGCATTTGTACATACTAAAAAACCTCAAATTTAACGGCCCTGCAACCGGACAAGGACAACTGCCATATCACCAACACCTCTGCGGCACTATAACAAGTGTCATAGACTCCTAGAGTCTCTTGAATCTAGGGAGTCTCTCGCACAGGCTTTTTTATGTAAAAAAAACCCTGCAACTCTTACCTCCCTTCCCTCAAGTAGGAGTGATATTGGCAAGGTGAACCAATTTTTACTGTATCGGTGGTCAGCCTCATACCAACCTACGCGTCAAGGAAATCTATCTCATCTATCGATACATGAAAGGTAAAACTGAATACGTGACATATTGAGGTAACATGGATTTCTCATAAAATGAACAGCTGATCAGACAGTCAAATGTGTTCCATACAAATTCTATGAACTTAAAAAAAAAAAAAAAAACCGTCATGAGTTTCTCTTCACATAATATGTTGTAGAGGAACTGTTTAGTGCTGCTCTAATTTTCACTTAGCCGCGTCCTCTTCGGGCTCACGAACTAATCGCCGCCGTTGGAATTTAAATTGATCATGCGACATACGTACGTGTATGTGTATGTTCACCTACATAAGTATAGCATACACTGTCACTTAGGACTGTGTCACGACGCGTCACTCAAACGAGTGCAATGCCAACGTTAAATGACAGAATGTTGAACTCTTGCGAAACGGCCAGGTACGCGTGTCGAGTATGCTCAAACCCTCCTCATACTCTTGGTGTATGTATGTGTCAGAAAGACCCACATCACATGGACGCTCATACAAAGCTATACATTTTCTCAGGTGGCGGAAGGCCTTGTTGTTAAATAAAAGCAACTGCGCGACAAAACAAAAATCTCTATGTCAGAGGCGCGGTTGATTTTTTAATCAGTTACGACTGCTTACCGCGATCACTCCGAAAAAGGTTGCGCTCTGAAGGTGGCGAGTGAAACCTATTTATTTTTACAGGTAAGGGGGCTGAAGTGGTTCCAGCTCCCGAGTGGTTCCAGCTCCAGCTCATTTCTTGTGAAAGCAGAGTAAAACTTTTATTTTATTTTGGGTTTGAAATAAACATTGAAATGGGAAATCATTTCTGACACCCTCGGTGGTAATCGAACCCGAGTTCTCGGCATAGAATGCAAGCACTCTACCAGCTTAACTATCTACCGGACATTTATTGATTAAAACTTCTACCTAAAAGTCTACCAATCAGTTTTCAAATGCACCACAAATTAAAGCACTCCACTCAGCCGAACCAAAAGTGCTTTTAAATACGGTCGACAGTCTGTCCATTTACCACCAAATAGCTTTTTGAATTATAAATCATTTTCAATTAAAATTGATATTTGAGTCCACCAAAATAAAGAAAGGGGTTGATTTAATATCAATGACGTTCAGTGCATATATATATGTCATTGGATGATGCATGCTAATGAACTTTGAACACAAAAAAAACATTAAAATAAAAAGTACTTACCGTGTTAAAATAAAATAAATACGTTCAATTAAGTTAAAATCATTAGGTTCTATTTTGGAAAAATAATTGCGCGTTTCGTGTATCTTTTTCTGCAGTTTCAATATTTAATTATACATTTTTGTACCCAATCTTGTATTCCTTTCTATCTCTAGTAGTTTCATTTAGCTTCATTTACATCTTGCCTTTCATGTCTTTCACATATATCCTGGAGATATTTTTTGCTAAAGTGTTCTTAGTAATTCGCACATTTCAAAGCTTGAAAAAAACTATTACGTCATGCGACCTCGTTGTTAGAACAAAGGTTGTGAACTAATAATTAGTTATTAGTTATTAAGGTTTCTTATAGATCGTCATAGAGATGTGACGTTTGCCCGCCGAGAAAATTCCAAATCACGAACACCCACTCAAAAAACGACTCCATTCTATCCTTCACAATTCACATAATGTAAGATGCTATATTGTGTGCGAAATAAAAATATTCTGAAATGTGACTTTTTCCCTTAATTGCTATTTTATTATTGTTAACATCTTCTTAAACTTGTGCGAATTATAAAACTAATAAGAAATTTAACAATTGTTTTTTTTATTTGCGTGCCATCACACATGGGTTCTAACGCCTCTGCTATACCTACTCGCTTATTACAATGTTGACCTAATTTGCCATTGTAACCGCAGCATTCAAAACGAACATTTCATTTTTGAATGGACTCGGCACAAATTTGAATTTCGAACTTTTTCTCGGCGGGATTACGAGTATGTTAAAAAAGAGTCCATAACAAAATATTTGTTTGCCTTTTTCCTAGCAACCTGGCCGTGTGACGTGCAACTTTCGTCTATGTCAATTTATATTCGGACATCATATTTTAGTACAGTCTTTTGTCAAACAAAAAATGCTCTAAAAGAATCTCGATTTTTCTCTGCAGCGAATTAGGGTCAAGCCTACGATTTTTGCAGGGGCGTACTGACAAATCTCACTTAGCGGTAATGCTAACTTAAGTATAACAGTCAACACTTCGCAATATCTCTTCTGAATCCTTGACTTATAGGTATTCCTTGACTTATAGGTTGGTATGAGGCTGACCACCCATACTGTAAAAAATGGTTCACTTTGCCAATGTCACCCCTGTTTCAGGGAAGGTCGGCAAAAGTTGTGGGGCTTATGTTCATTTGAGGTTTGGATTTTATTTGTAAGTACACATTTAGCATTTGTAAGCGCGAACTACACTTGTTGGTTTGTGGGCATACATCTGAGAGCTTTAAATGAATATATCCTTGCAACTTAGATTATAGATTATAGATTATAGAATCAGAAAAATCATTTCTAAGAATAATTTAAATGCTAAGCGTTGCGTGGGCTAAATTTGCATTATCAGCGATTATGATTTAAAACCTGTCGATATTAAAATCACTCCAATTACTCATAGTTATATCAAGTAAGAAATGTGCACTCAAAATGGCTAACGCCCATAGAGGTAATACTTGCTTGCTTTTTCCTCAATACTAAAACGCAACCCAACTAAGGTAAACATGTAGAGCAACTTCTTACGGCTCTATCTCCGAAGATGACGCATCGGACGATCTTACGCCATCTACTTCACTTGAAGACAGTAGCTCCCAGCTCTCGAGGCGTACGGTTCTCACTTCTTGTGAAGTTTTAGTAAACCTTGCCGGTATTTTTACTTTGGTTTTGAAGGAAACACCGAAACGGGAAATCATTTCTGACACCCGTGATGCAGGGGCGTGCATCTCATACTGGCACATGCGCCTAATAGGTAGGCAATATATTTTAAAAAAACATTTGAGCTTGATATTCAGATGTAAAATTCAAAATTTAAGTTCGTTTGGAACCATCGATCGTTAGCACTTCAGTCAATTTCAAATGAGCTATTTTAAAGGAATGTGAAAAAATATTTTTTTTGAAATGTATTTGCCTATACCTTATTCACGCACCTGTCGTATGGGGATTGAATCTTAGCCCTTTGGCATGGAAAGCAAGCACTCTACCAACTAAGCCATCGACCGGACTAATTTGATAGTTGATTTTAAAAAAACCTGTCAATTGAGATGACATCACGAAATCCCACACGCCATTAATATTCAAAACTTCTTTGACAAATAAATCATATTCGGATTACATTAGTTTCTCTTCGCACCGTTAGAAAATCTTAATCCATATTAATTATAATAAAAAACAGCTGATGACTAATGTATCCTTAAGCGGATCACAAACACTGAGATGGTTTGTTGTGTAGGTATACAACTTTAAAATAATCCTGTCTCAAGATTCTGCGTCTCGCTTGGCGAAATAAATAATAAAAATGGAATGCTTAAAATAAAGGTTCAGTAGTCCTTGTTAGTATTTATAATAATAAATTAATACTAACAAGGGATACTGAATCTATAATCGAAGTTGCAAAGATATATTACATTTAAAATTCATATTAAATGCATATCCCATAAACAGACGTATAATTTCGCGCAAACCTACACTTGCCGCATGTGGACCTACAATATAAAAACCCAAATCTCAAGTGAACATAAGCACTGCAATTCTTCCCGAACTTCCCTGAAACAGGTGTGAAAAGGGTGGTCATCCTCATACCAACCTAGAAGTTAAGGAATTAAGATCGATATTAGGAGCGATCTCCGAAACCGAATCTATCTTATAATCTCACCTCACAGGGGCCATAGACCTCTGATATTTTTTTAAATCTTGGGATTTGCCAGCAAAATATTTCTTAAAAAAAAAACAATCTCTTCTGATTATTTCATGAATAGCTTAGAAACCAAACCTGAATACCGGTTCACCCAGCCTTTGCCAAAAATGAAAACCAGCTGATCGAGAGATGGGAACGTTTTTTCTTAATAGGTACTTAAATAAACACCAATCAAAGGTGTAATCATTTTCTTTTTCATCCCACACAAAATGCGTTAGCGGAAATAGTGGAACGGTAACAGTTTGATAGAACAAAAACATTCAAAATGGCGTCGTCGCGCCGTGATGAGTCGTCCTGGCATACAAACAGTCAGCTGCTAGTTTATTGGGGAATATTGATTCGACCTTCACCACACCATACTCTGCGAATCGCCATTATACACATCCATACCAATATCCATTTATGTGGTTGAGACTTCGTGATTCCTCGTGATGTGCACGCATACTTACTTACGATGTATCGTTACGTATAATATTAGGCAAGTACCTACGAATGTATATGAAACGTCTCTAGACCTCGACAGCTCAATTTTGGTGATGGTTTTTGCACATGTGACATGTGCAACATAATATATTATGTACCTACTCTTTTATGATGGCTGTGCGAATGATTTGTCATGCTTATGACAACTACCTATTAAATTCTGTGTTAAATCTTTGAATGTACTTATAAAATACAAATGTTTAAAATGTATGTACCTACTCGTATGGGCTTCAATTCGCACACCAGTACCCTCAGTATAAAACATTAAACGTTTTATCAAAAATGCATGGAAACTGAAACGCTCAGTAGTTGTGCTGTTTTTATTTTCCATGAATTTTCGTGTAAAACGGTTTTATGCTATTTGTGCACAGTCTGTCAAACGTTAAATGGTTAGTGCGTCTAATAACGAAGTTGGAGCATCAGACTTTAAACCTCAATGAAGCCAAAATAATGTTAGACAAAATGTTTTATATACATGATACAATATGCTCGTACATAACAGGCAGTGCCTAGTTCGTTGAATATTCTAAAAGGTGTTTTCAACGAGAAAATGTGGATAAGCCTCTGTCTAAGCCTAAGGTCTTCAACCCGCGGCCCTCGGGCCTCATGTGGCCCGCCAGCTAATTTCTTGCGGCCCGCGGCCACCAGAGGCTAAAAAAATAAAATATCGCGCCCAGTGATATGCGATATATATATACGATGAAAGCACAAATATAACCGATACTGTTCAATTAGATATATTTATTCGGAGCATTGATAATAACTTTGTCATCACCGAAGAGATGGCTGCTCTTTTTCCGATGAAAGGAACTACAAAAGGGTGTGATATTTATGAGTGACACCAAACTACAAGGAAAAGAAAATCTCATCAACACCCTACTGGACACTGTGAAGGCATTTGAATTTAAACTTGATTTATGGAAAAACCAGTTGTTGAAAAAGGAGTATACGCACTTACCTAAACTGAAGAGCTGTAAATGTACAGATGTGGATAAATACGTTGAAACAGTAGATTTACTCAAAAAAGAGTTTCAATCTAGGTTTTCTGACTTCAGAGATAGTGAAAAATACATCAGTCTCTTTGCCAAACCATTCGGTGTATCCGTTGAAGACATGCCGGAAAATTTTCTATAGATTTGCAGTGTAATTCGGAATTGAAAGACAAGTTCGACGTGGGTGTTTTTGATTTCTATGCAAAATATGTCGATCACAACTCGTTTCCTGAAATCCGAAAAAATGCCATGAAAATGATTTCATTGTTTGGGAGCACATATGTGTGTGAGTAGCTGTTTTCTCGTATGAAGTATGTGAAATCGACAACAAGGTCGAGAATTACAGATGCACATCTGGAAGGTAGTCTGCAGGTTGCAACCACAAAAATGAAAGCAAATATTGACAAACTTGTAAAAAATAAACTACGTCAAAAATCACATTGATTGACTCAATTAACCAATAAAGATTGACTTTAATTAACCAATAAAGATTATTGAAATTTGAAATTATGTATGTCTTTTATTTTATTGATAAGGTGGTAAAGTGTCGTGAAAAGTTGTGGCCCTTCGGACGATGTGAAATCGATGTTTGGCCCTTGCACTAAAAAAGATTGAAGACCCCTGGTCTAAGCTGATGCTCCCTCAGGTCGAAGATTTCAACCAAGAGGAAGGCATTTGGTACCATCACTATCCAGTTTTTGAATGATTAAAAAAACACTTTTCATTAATACAAATACATCTATCTCCTCGCAAATCACCTTCGTTTGTGGTTTGACGAATATTCACTAACGAAGGTAATGTATGAGGAATTCAAAGTTCACTCTCTGTACCACACATCTGATTGTTAGCACAAGGCATCATTTGGCTATAAATATTTGGTTTTCATTGTTGCAGGGGCACAGGCTCGCTCGGTGGGAGGAGGAGGGGGAGGAGGGGGCGTGCTCCCGCCCTGCAAGCAGGCGGCAGGCAGCCCCCCGCCCGCGCCGCCGCCGCTCCCGCCCCAGGACGCGTCCACCAACAACAACCACCACGATGCGGACTTCACGCATGACAACTCCGACTACCAGTGGTTCCTCGATTACAAGTAAGTCCCACACCCCTCCACATCCCTCCACACTCCATCATCCAAGTAGGTAGATGGGGAAGGCACTTTACCCACCTCCACCCACCAAGTTCATACAACTCATGCGGAGTCGCTTCACTTGGTGATACTTCACTTGCAATGTTTTTTTGGCGGCGGAAGGCCTTCCCGTTGAAGTTAATCAGCTAAAGTTACTCTACTCAAGAAAGGAAAAAGAGGATCCTCAAATCAGGGGCTAACGCATGACTCTAAGAAATCCCACCCTCCCCAGAACGTCGAGGTTACTGAAGCTAATGTGCCTGACGGGGGCCCTTCATTGACGTGTATCGAACGAGTTGCCATCCGCGCTGAGCGCAGTAAGTTATGGGTGTAATCTATAATCTATAATCTATAATCTAAGTTGCAAGGATATATTCATTTAAAGCTCTCAGATGTATGCCCACAAACCAACAAGTGTAGTTCGCGCTTACAAATGCTGAATGTGTACTTACAAATAAAATCCAAACCTCAAATGAACATAAGCCCCACAACTTTTGCCGACCTTCCCTGAAACAGGGGTGACATTGGCAAAGTGAACCATTTTTTACAGTATGGGTGGTCAGCCTCATACCAACCTATAAGTCAAGGAATATGAATAATAAATTACATTTAAATATAAAAAAGAACAAAACCTTACAAAGAAATCTATACAAAAAAAGTCAAAAATTTCCTATGCAAAAAATGTAGCAAATGAATACACCAACATTAGAAATCAACATTGCAGATTAGCCGCCACTTCTTCCTGTCCTTGCATACTTCTTTGTGTACATTTGGTGTACATACGTCAATATGTATGGGTGTCGCGAGGACTGACTGAGGGCTAATGGTCACCTCTGCCCAGTCTTGAGCCCGCGGCTGCGAACTCGTGCCAGGACTGGCAGAAACGGCGGAATGCAAGGTAGTTGGCTCTACTGGCAACGAGGTCCGCGTAGCCGACCGGTCCGGAACCGGCCGGCCGGACTGCGTCGATGAGGAGCTCTCGTTGAGAGTGCAGCAGAGGGCAATCCCACAGGACGTGCCGCACGTCCTGGGCAATGGGTCCGCACAAACACTCCCCTCCACCCTGAGAGATGACGCCCCGTTCTAAAAGGCAGTGCGCAAATTTCCCGTGACCAGTGAGGAACTGGCTGGTGAAGTGGTCCGGGACGAGCCACCGCGCAGCCATGCGCTCCCTGATCGACGGAAAAAAGGAGTAGATGACCTTGTCACACGATGTGACGTCCCAGTACCTTTGCCACTGTGCGTATATAGCGTCGCGAACCGAGTCCCTGACACGCTGCGTCAGGCGTCCATCCGGCGGCGGCGGGATCACCTGATGTTCAAGCTTGGCCGGGAGGCCTCGCCTGAGAGAACCGATAGCGGCGCGGTACTGGAGCTCGAGGTCGAGGGGGAGCACCCCGGCTAGGGCCGGGAGCGAGTCCGTCGCGGTGGATCGGTACGCTTTTGTCAGGAGGAGCAACGAACTCCTCTGACCGGAAAGCGCCGCGCGTCGTGCATTTCCACGCCGACACTTGTCCGCCCAGCATGACGCCGCATAAGCGGCGGTGCCGAGGAAGACCGAGTCATAGAGGATGCGGAGTGCACGACCCCGCAGGCCCCACGACGTGTTCGATAGTCGAGCCATCTTCCCGAATGCGCTATTCGCCTTCTGGGTGATGGCTTTCGCGTGCTCAACAAAGGGGAAGTTGGCGTTCAGGGAAACGCCCAGGTATACTACGGTCCGCGAGAATTTTACGCGTGTGTCTAGGAACATTATTTTTGGGGGTCTACCGACGTCTAGCTTACCCTTGAGGAGGATAGCTTCGGTCTTGTGGGGAGCAAAGGAGAGCTTATTATTAACCCCCCAGTCTGCTATGGCGCGGAGGGCTGACTGAGATAGAGATTCCATCTCAGCACGTGATCCCGCCTCCACAGTGAGAAGCGCATCGTCCGCGTAAGCACGCACCTCGCAGCCCTGGGGGAGAGGGAGAGAGAGAAGATCATCAAACAGGATGTTCCCGAGGAGGGGCCCGAGGACTGAGCCCTGGGGACATCCCCTGGATACATCCCTCTCAATAAGGGTGGGGCCCGCGTCCATCGTAACGCGTCGCGCGGAGAAGTACGAAGCTATGCAGTCGTATATATTAGCCGGAATATTACGACGCCTGAGCTTCGCCAAGATCATGGGCCACCAGGCGCTATCGAAAGCGCCTGAAATGTCCAGGAGAACCGCCAGTACGTACTTGGAAGTCGATTCCCTGACCGCCTCCATGGCCGACCGGATGGCGTCCTCCGTAGAGAGGCCAGGCCGGAAGCCATACTGGCGGGCGGAAATTGACATTCCGGAAGTGGTGAGGTGGGATTCAACACGATTAGCGATGAGCTTTTCGAGTATCTTCCCAAGGACTGGGAGAAGGGTTATGGGGCGATATGCTTTAGGGTCCGTCGGTGGTTTCGCGGTGGTTTTGCGGAGTACCTTGAGGAGGCCGACCTTCCAACAGCGCGGGAAGACTCCTTGCTGGATGCACGCGGCGAAAATGGCTTTAATGTCGTGTGGGGCTACGGCCCACGCCACCTTGACCATAGAATTATTGATTCTATCTAGTCCAGGGGCTTTCCGCGGAGCAAGTGATTTTACAATCGCATCTATCTCACTGAAGGTGGGTAGAGACGACTCTGCGCTATCCAATGGACGCGCAGCCTCGGCACGGATCTGTGCATCTTGCTCGCTGTCAATCAGCGGGCAGTCCGTGGTGATGAGCGCGTCGAGGAAGGCCTCGCACGTGGACGTGAGTGTGCCAGAGTGGCCGCGCGCCCCAGGAAGAGTGATTCCGCTAAGCACCCCGCCCAGCGTGACGCTAGACGTTACCATGCGGTATGCCTCTCCCCAGGGGTCCGGATTAGTGCTAGCAGTGATGAACGCGCGCCACGCGGCCTTCTTTTCCTTCTTCATCTCCTGCTTATACACTCGAAGTGATCTCCGGAGGGCGTTCTTAAGGAACGCCACAGGTGAAACCCCATACCGGTCGGGGATGGTGCGGGAAGCGCAGCGCGGGCAGGAGGTGATGGCGCCGGCGCCATCGCGGGCGGCGGCAGTATCAAGTGGGGGGACAACCTGAGGGGCTGGGATGATCTGTGACAGCGCGGTGTCACTGAGATGACAGGGACAGTAGGTACCTGCCACGGCCCGCTGGTGCTTCCTCCTTGCATGTTTAACCCTTCCCTGGAGGGCCGCTGCGACTGGATTGACCAGTCAACGACGGTACCATGTTGAAAGCACCGGTTCTCATCAGATCACTGAAGTTAAGCAACATTGGGCGCGGATGCTACTTGGATGGGTGACCGCTAAGTACACCGCGTGTTGTTGGCATTTCTTGGATCGGTCCGTAGTCCAGTGGCAACACTTTGGACTCGTAAATGGAAGGTTGTGGATTCGAATCTCCAAAAATATACCATTTATATTTTCAAATGTGCTCTTCGCTGGGTTGAGAAATTCATAAACCTGTAACAAAGACCGATCACTGAAAGGTCCATCCAACCTTACAACAACTGGGTCTTGATTGAGAATTGGCGCTTTCTACAGCGTCGACCAAGCTCGCAGAGGGATCTTGAGGTGTGATACAGACAAAAACAGCGCTCACCAAATAAATCATCCTAATATTATTTTATTTAATAACCAAGTAGATGGGGAAGGATGCGACTGGATTGACCATTCAAAAACATTGGTGAGCGATCTGATCAAAGTGTATCAGGGCGTTTGCCCTCCCTCGTGGGACCAGCTACCACACACAAAATCAAATCAGTCCGAGGCTAATATCATTTTGTTTGTAACCAGGAAATAACTGTTCTATTTCACAGTTTAAATCTGTATCATTGTTTTTACTAACCTTGTTGTCACAGCTTTTGCATTTGATCTACATAATTGCTTGAAGTTGATCACTCCCTTTCATTGCTCTGATTGCTATAATTTAGTTCAATCCATGGAATGACGACCACGTAGGGTATTAAAATAAAGAAGAACCACTTGTGTCATTTGATGTCTTAACAGTTAGAGACTCTTCATGTTTATTTCTTCACCCATGGCATCTGGATTATAAAAAATGATTACAAAATAAATATTTTATTTTTTATGTGACCAGCTCACTACAGGAACCCCCTTTTGATGGAACTGATCCCATCTGGCTCTTTGTAAAAGTCATAGAGCTCTACGCCATCAATTATTATCTCTTAACGGACCGTAGATAGTTCTGAGAATCCTGCTTTCGAACGCTGCATTCGAAGTCTCAGTCTTTATAGTCAAAACAACAAACCATCATCATTCAGGATTTTTTTACCCTTTCTAGTTACCGCGACAGTTCCTGCCAGCACACCAGCGTGCTGTCGTCTCTCTCCAGCTCCTACAAGGGTCTGGGCTCCCTGGCCTGCTACGAAGAGCTGGCCCGGGATCTGGATGCCAACCTGGCCGAGGCGGACATGGAGAGCTTCCGCACCCAGGACATCCACGCGCTCCTCTCCAACCTGCCGCCTTCCGCTTGCCACCTCATGCAAGAGGATGTAAGTTACAATTCCTACCATTGATGACCATTGTCTGCACCACGCAGTTTTCCAATGCCAGTGTGATCAAATAGGTATTACAATTATTAAAAAATGATACAAACTTTGTTTAGTTCTACTTTATTTATTTTTATTTAGTTACAAACAAAAATAACGAGTTGTGACCGGTTTCGGCCTCTTGGCCATCCTCAGAGATTCTCTGAGGATGGCCAAGAGGCCGAAACCGGTCACAACTCGTTATTTTTGTTTGTAACTAAATAAAAATAAATAAAGTAGAACTAAACAAAGTTTGTATCATTTTTTAATAATTAAAATGGAGTTCTACAATGTTTCCGCTAAAACTTTTCAAAAAAAGGTATTACAATGTTTAAGGGCCTATTCAGACACAAAGCAATTTGCTCGAATTGTTTATGGATTACCGGAAAAACTGCATCTCCATAGGCTAAAGACTTCCGACCCTGCGCCGGATAGAAATAAACTTATACGAACCGGGCAGAATGCGTCTAGTGTGTAATGATTGTAACTGCTCGTCGCTAGATCGTACAACATTACAGACAATGGTTGATTCGTCACATGCAGAACAGCTTCCGTTTGGAAACCAAATTGTCTACAACACTTCCCTGCTTTGGATCAAATTTACTTATTGAAGGATTTCTTGAACAGCGCACTCCAAGAATGATGTGGTCAATGTTAAAATGAATCACTACTCCATAAATTTGGCTATGGTTCATTCGATTATCCTATCAAAACATTGTCCTGAGTGGCGACAGTTGTCAGGATAAGCGCCTTTTAACTCGATCTGGTGTGGTTTGTTCAGCGATCCCATACACTTCGCGACCGGATTCGGACCGAAACCGGATCTTGTGGAGTGAGAGTGCTAAAATCTAGAGTGGCGTCAAATGCATTCTTCATCTCCCAGTATCCTCATGGCTTCTCTGGAAATTTGTTCTATTTTGAAACCAACCTTTAGCGAAGCTGTTCCAATTGCCATGTGTACCAGATTGCTGAGCATATTCGGTTTGTATTGATTTTGCAGACAAATCGTCGCGGGGAGATGTACGCGAGCGTCACCAGTTCCATGATGGAAAAATTCTGTTTTGACTCCTCATTCAGTCCTCAGAGTAGTGACCAGGTACAAAACAAAACCTCCAACCTGGCATGATCTCTCTATGAGACCTTCCTATCAAATCATCTGTCTATGGCTCTGGTCTTATAATTCTGTACAATATAGACCATTAACATGTTTCAAATAGTTTCCTTGTTTGAATTCTGAATAACCTCATCAATATGTTTATTTCATGTTTTGAAATCATTGTTAGAACCTTGTTTAATAGACTGTTGTTATTCTAGTTTAGAGTGTTAGATGAATAGTTGTCATTTAGATTAAACGCATTTATAAGGAATGACTTTAATGATGATTCATTTTATAATCATTTTCATCATCCATCATTCATCATCAACTGATACTTTAATTTCGATTTTATTCTTCAAATAACTACAAAAAATATCATTGCTCGTTACTTTTACATATCCCAGATTCCATATAAATAATAGACTACATTATTTTTTTGTATTCTCATGTCATTCATTGCAATCGTCATCCATTCATCATTCATCAATTTTGAAAAATCATTTGTTTCCATGTTGTTTTTAATGTTTTTGAGATGCTTAGATTTTTGTATAATATCATAAATAAATGTAAATTAAACGGAGCATGAAATAACCCATCTGTACCTCGAGTATAAAATACTGCTTCAACTCCCCTCACTCGCGTTAATAAAAGGAATGTATGGAATATACAACATCACTCCTAGTGAGTGATTCAGTTTTCATACATTTTACCATTTACATTTTCGACAGGAGTTAACGCAATTGTTTGTACTTAGGGTATTCTCAGTTTTGAATAATTAAATATGTGCTAGTATTAAGAACATGAAAAATAATGATAAAATAATCCATACTTTAAAAGATTTGGCATGCAGCATGGAATAAACAAAATAATACCTATTTTTGTATTTTGGACTTTCACTGTGTTAACCACCGAACCCTGAAAAATATTAAAATAATACCTGTTGATTTAACACAATAACTTAACTGTACAGAATAACTTCTTTTTAAAAGTTGGCATTGACAATCCTTTTTATCTCTGTTATTATACACTTTACCAAACAAATTATTTCAATAGTAGAGTATTTTTAATGTAATAATCTAAATCTAAATCTAAGCTGCAAGGATATGTATCATTGAGATTCATATTAAATGCATTCCCACAAGCAGACACGCATAATTTCGCGCTCACACATGCCGCATGTGGACCTACAATATAAAAACCCAATTCTCAATTGGACATAAGCCCTGCAACTCTTGCTGACCTTCCCTGAAACAGGGGTGACATTGGCAAAGTGAACCATTTTTTACAGTATAGGTGGTCAGCCTCATACCAACCTTTAAGTCAAGGAATAAAATATAAATGGTATATTTTTTGTGCTCCGCCGGGATTCGAACCCACAACCTTCCACTGAACTACGGACCGGTCCAGTCACCAGTAATCTTTTTATAACGTCTGACTATCGTTTCAGAGGCCTTTCTCTACTTATTTTATCCTCACGAGTTCTTCACTCCACTATCCTGTAGTTCCATCTTTGGACATTTAATCTTTGTGTTTATTGCCTACCTTTGCCTGTATGGAATGCTGGCCCCTGACTGAATGAGTATAATATAGCTTTGTCCATTGCTAAGATCCAGTACTGAGCTAGTGTATATTATGACAGAGTGTTGGTTAGTTCACGACTAAAGAGGGCATTTCTTTGAACCCTCTGTAAAGCGGTCAATGAATCATATCATTAGTGCTCTGCAGCTATGCTAGTCCAAAGGTTCTGAAACTTCATTTAAATTATACGGACTTTTATTATTAATTAAAAACATATTTTTGTGTTTCAAAAATGCACTGTGAAAATATGTCATTTCTTATTCAATATGAAAAAGAAATTGATACTTGATTGAACAAATATGTATGTTTTTTTATAAGCATCTCTATATTCCATGTTTACACTGTGCCAATGACTTTGGCACAAACAAAACAGTTCAGATTCGCACTTGATGCATACACTAAAGTTCGGATGTTCACGCTTTTACATGTTGAAGGTGCACTCACAGAAGAAAGCCCAAACAGCAAATTACCATAAGTTCTGCAACTCTTGCCATATTGCCAATACAAGGGTGTCAAGAAACAAAAAAGAATTGAAATAATAAAACATATATTTTCAACTCTACAAAAACAGACATTGAATGAAAAAAACTTTGAAAATACAATATCGATACCTTAAAGGTAAAACTGATGTGTTTCGTATTAAGCTATCGTGGGTTTTTCAGGAAAATTCACCTTTTTCCTATTTTCTAGGAGAGAAATTATTCAAATCCTGTAGTTTATAAGAATTTCATGAGCACTTCTTTACAATTATGTAGTTCACTTACTATCAGTTATTTTTCAAATCAGCACTTATTCACTCTTACATTTAAGGTGACGATATAACAATGAAAAAGAGCGTTTTACAAAATTATAGATTTTTAATGGGTCAATTTTCTCCAATATTTATTCAACTGAACAGTTTTGAGAAGCCTCGTGTTACTCAATTCTAGTATCAATCCAATGTACTCACCCATCCTTTAAATTACACATAATATCTCGTGCAGTACCGACATATTGTATGCATTATATACACTCGTAAGTATACACTCCCGGCTTATCAAAAGCGTCACTTTATTTATTGACTCACTCATTCCATACAATCTATCGTACAGTTTACATCCTCCTACATTTCAAAATGTCCGCCCTGCGCGCCTCTTAGAACTTTCTCTCAAAAAAACTCTTTAAAAATGTGTGTGACCTTCAAAATATGTGCCCACCGGGTATGTGATAATACTTATATTCAAATAGTGTATGATTCCTATAGAAACATTGGCAGAAATCCATGATTTTATATGGGAACCCAGAGAATTTTGTGGCAACACAAAAAATCTCATTTTCTGAGAATATTCTAGATTGCAGTCTTTGATTCTGTATAGTAATTATACATCTACAACCCAATTAGTACTACATTTCAGACAAAAACGATCTCAGCTTGTTCTAGTCAGCCTTGTATTATTATTATTATTTTTTTTAAATAAAATTGATCTACTTAAGTCCGTACTTGTATTGTTATTCTTCTATCAAATAAAAATAAACAAATCAGTACAAAATTAAAGTAGGTATATTGCAGATAAAAAATTATGTTTTAGAAGTATGACATCATATTTTGATCCAAATCATAATTCATAATATTTGTCTTCTCTTCCTGTTTATTCATTTAAAGTGGCGGCCATCTTGAATTTTAGAACTTCTTTCATTTTGTTTATTTTTTACTTGTATACTTTACTATTACTTGTATACTTTTACTAGTACTTGAATACTTTTATATTCTTATTTTTATTAAATAATAAAAAAAACTCCTTTGTATACTTCAGCAGGATACATCAGTATATATTTTAAATTTTGATAGTATTTAGGTCTCAATGTACTTAATGTATGATTTATTTAATGGACACTGTTTTTGTGTGAATTATTCCTTAAGAGCCAACTGCGAGCTTGGTCGTCGCTGTAGAAAGCGCCAATCCGCACATTCGACAATTAAAAAAAAAAAATTAAAATGATGATTGGGAAAAAACGGAGTGACAGGGTGAGGAATGATTTTGTAAGAGAAGAATGTGGTGCAAGAGAAAGTGTGAAAGTGAAGATTAAAAGAAGTTTGTTAAGATGGTTTGGGCATATGGAGAGAATGAATGAGGAAAGACTGACGAAGAAAGTATATGTTGGTAGAATAGATGGATGTCGTGGTAGAGGAAGACCGAGAAAGGTATGGATGGACCAAATATCCGAAATTGCGAATGAATGGAATATCCAGAGTCATAATAAAAGAAGAGCTTGTATGAAGAAGGTTATGACTCTGGAGGAAATGAAAGAAGTATGTAAGGACAGAAAGAAATGGCGGTTGATCTGTAATGTTGGCGGCTAGGGTTTATTAAATTGGAATTTATTAAATTGGAATTTTGGATATTATTATTTAGTGATGTATAAAATGTAATTTGTCGTGTGTGTGTGTTCCTTGACTTATAGGTTGGTATGCGGCTGACCACCCATGCTGTAAAAATGGTTCACTTTGCCAGTGTCACCCCTGTCTCAGGGAAGGACGGCAAGAGTTGCAGGGTGTATGTCCATTTGAGATTTGGTTTTTATGTTGTAGGTTCACATGAGGCATGTGCAAGCGCGAACTTGTACGTGTCTGGTTGTGAGAATGCATGTAATGTGAATCTCCAATGTAACATATCCTTGCACCTTAGATTAGATTAGATTAGAACAAATTAACAATGTCAAACAAATTGTAACGTTACACGACCGGGTTGCTAGGACATAGGCTAACTAAAAAATAAATATTGGTTGCTAAGAATTCTAGTTACATAGTTTATCCAATGAGGAAAATTCAAATTCAGAAAATCTGTGCAGAAAACTATGCTCAAGTTAGACCAAGTTGCTGTAGGTTGAAAGGACCTTTTGCCGACCCGATGAAGGCTGATGATTTTTTTAACCTAGCTGTTTTTTTTTGTTCTCTGTGTGGAATCAAAATATGAGTCCGAAGCTTTAACCACTAGACTACAAACTGGTCCAATATGTCTAGTTCCATTTGATGTCTAGACTTTTAGTATTTGTTAAAATACATACATTATGAATTTAGTATTCAATGTGATATAGGTATTTATAGTTAAAAACAGTCTTGCTGTTATCTCCAGGAGACAGTAAAAGTACACAATACTTGTATGTGTTTTTGATATCATAAAATTCCTTGACTAAAAGTAGAAATATAATATTATGACATTGAAATCATCCTTCTAAAAATAATTCCTGAGAAGGTGACTTATGTGTAAACAAATTAAATATGGCTAACTTACTTCAGCCAGCCATTCTTGTCCACTTGGACGCGGCTCAAACTTAGCTTTCAGAGACATCCAGTCACCAGCAATCTTTTTCATGTTATCTGACCATCATGTTAGAGGTCTTCTTCTACTTCCTGTATCCTCACAAGGCTTCCACTTCACTATTCTTTATGTCCATCTTTAGTCATTGAATCTGACAACATGTCTATTCAATGACCAAATCTTGCAAGAAACTATTTTATTAAGTTAACATAATGGATGTTATTAAGAGGGGATATTTTTACAAATCATAAGAGGTTTGTTTACTTGGCTTCTTAATCAACATCTTCAGGAGACACCCTCATGGATTTATACTTAGATTAATGTATGGGAAATTCAATGAATTGATTACTGGTTAAAAATTGTAATCATTTCAGTTTTAAACATGTCCTACGCTGGGCTTCAAAATTCATTTTCCTTTATCAAAGATGGGTCACAAAAAGTCCATCCAGTTACACAGTAAATGAGTTTCTCTTGAAAAATCAGTTCCTTCCATAGCGGCAAACAAGTTTATAGAGGGCTTTCTAGGTGTCATTGCATATGAGAACAGCGCTCACAATATAAAGTATCCAAATATTATCTAAGGAGACACCTTTATTCATCCTTTTAAGTTCATCCTTACGGATTACACAACAAGAGTGTCTTCTCAAGATGTTTGCTTAGAAACTAAGGAAACGTTGAGAGAACCAAAATTATATTTCATGCAATTAGTATGAATATCTTTTCTTTTATGCTGATACGACTTGCATTTCTTTTTAATCTTTTTTTATTTAGTCAGCCTCCCAAGATATTACAATAAAATAAAACACTTAAAATATAACATATGATTTGACAGTGGCCGTGCGTCGCCAATAGCCGGCCAATCTGCACATTGGGTTAAGTTTCATCAAGCGCCTTTGCAATGACACTGTCATAAACGGCGCTATATAAATTTTGTACTCCATTCATTCATCAAGGATTAGACAGGGGCAGTAAAGACAGGGCATTTGCTCCTAGATAGCAGCGTATCAATGCATTACTTACAAAATCATTTCACAATCCATCAGGGCGAAGATTCAACGGCTGGCTCCATCAACACCATGTCTCTGTGCAAGTCGGAGCTGCTGTTTTCTCCGGTGCGCGAGGCTGCCGGGCCTCTGCCGGGCCACTTCAGCGTGGACAGCCTGGACTGCGACAGGCTGGAGCAGGACCTGATCCTGACCTGCCGCGCCAACAAACACAACTACACCATCGCGTTTGAGGGCAGCATCACCATGTACTCCGAGGACAGCGATTGCCAAGATGCCTCCAACGGTAGATATATTTTTGTCATTGTTTCATCTTTTGCATTTGTGGATTGTGTAAAAAGGATCAAGTAGGAGCCAATTGTTATTGATACATACCTTATTGATACATGCGACCGCTCCGTAGCTTAGTGGTTAACACTTCTAACTCGTAAATGGAAGGTTTTGGGTTCGAATCCCAGCGGAGCACAAAAAAATATACCATTTATATTTTCAAAAATGCTCTTCGCTGGGTGAAAAATTCATATACCTTTACCAAAGACCGGTCACTAAAGGTCCATCCAGCCTAACAGCAACTGGGTCTTGTTTGAGAATTGTCACTTTCTACAGCGACGACCAAGCTCGCACAGGGCTCTTGAGGTGTGATACACACAAAAACAGTGCTCACCAAATACATCATCCTTATATTATTATTATTTATCATTGATTTCTTGCATTCCTTGTACAACATACTAATCGTTTATATGATTCATATTGCAGAGAAACAAGACCTGCCCGGAGAGGCCAAGTACAGTTCGTCCAGTGAGACCCACGACCCCACGACCTATTCCACGGAAAAGATCAACAAATCCTTCAGGCTGTCTCGCCCCCTCAACGCCTCCATGGCGCAGAGCGACTCCGGATTCACCACCTGGAGCAAGCTCAAGACCAGATCTAGTCAATCACAACTCAGAAGGTAACAGTTTTTCTTGAATAAATTTGTGAAGTTCATTCAATTCACCGACCTGTTTTCACATGATACTGATGTTGAATTGGTGGTGCTGCTTTCAATTTAAAACCAAAATAAAGCATTCAACTATTCTGCTTCTTTTTATCAGTATCATAGCGTCTTATTTAAATCAAATGTAATCCACTAGTCTGGGTTTACTCAAGTTCTTGGATTAACCCATCAAGTTAATAATACACTTTGCTGATGGACACTGATTGTTTAAAATTTGGCACCTGGCCGAACTAAAGATAGTATATTGTCCTCTTAGTGCTTGTTTGTCTTGGTCCATCAGGGGTAATTTCACATGAGAAATTTTTGTATGTGTACTGGACCAATGTGTGTTATGAAAACTCGAAATTGATTCAAAAAATATTTAAAACAACTCTCAGATAACTGTGTCTTACATTTTTTTCTTAGCTCAGATTGTATGTAATGTGATTCTTAAGACAATTTCACTGAAAAATCATCTTTGAATGAAATGGTACAAAAGCCGAACAAGCACATGGCGACAATATAGCGTCATAATTTCAATACAATATTATGAAGTACTGTATTAAGTGTAATGGCTGACGGTGTTGTGAACTAGAAAAAATCCCTAATTATCAGGATTTTTTTTTTCTATGAGTGGCGTCACAGCCGAGGGACTTTTTGAATGCTCGGAATCCATTGTCACCCCTGTTTCAGGAAAGGTTGTCAAGAGTTGCAGGGCTTGTATGAAGACTACAGGGGAAACACAAGGAATGTCAAGTGTCTTTCAAATTTATAATTTTTATTTACTCAGAATGTTCTTCAACTGACATTCCTTGTTCTTCCCCTGTAGTCTTCATAATATATACTTATTTGTTATAGTTTAACTCTCATAAAGCTATGTATTAAATTAAACTATCATATTGTATGACGATTTCAGGCATCCATCGGGAAATAACAACACCACATCCGGGCGTGAAACCGGCATGCCCGTGGTGAAGAGTCAGAGTGCTCCAGATCTGAGGACAATAGCTTCTCACTGCCGCTGTCTGTCTTCATCATCCAGTGCACATGCCCTGTCCACATCTAATGTAAGCAGTCACAACCTCATCACAAGAAAAACTCTTAAAATATGCTTACTGCTGGATCCTTTGCCAATGTAGATTTCCTCTGTCTTTGATATTTTCCCTATATTTTTGCTTGGACGATTCCGTACTCAAATGTTTTTCTTTATTTAAAAGTAAGGATTATAGATGATTTTATATACATGGAATTAATATTCCAGAGCTTGAAGTCTCAATGGGCGTTGGTAGATCTTTATGTATCTATTTGCACTAAAAAATGGTGGCGTGCGAGCAGCTGATATATTTAGTATGGTTCAGCAAGCAGCTGATATATTTAGTATGGTTCAGCAAGCAGCTGATATATTTAGTATGGTTCAGCAAGCAGCTGATATATTTAGTATGGTTCAGCAATCAGCTGTTAACGCGCCACCATTTTTGTTGCATTCTATCTTCAAATAGATAAGGTAAGATAGATCTACATGCGCCCGTTGAGACCTGAGGGTCAGGTTTGAATATTTAAAAAGTTGACCGCTGTGCTATAATCATTTACATAGTCATTTTACAAGCTAGGAGTATGAATATGTATCAGGATTGTGGAAAAACTTCAACATGTAACTTTATAATGCTTAAAGATATACATTTGTTTTTTTTTGTCAAATTCTGTAAGAAAAAAACCACTGTGTACTGACTACAGTATTTGTCACTTCGCTACACTACTGCTGAAGGATGAAATCATTACAAGCCATAAATAAGTAATGTGAAAGATGATCATTGCATTCTTTGTGTTCTTTGATTGCAGGTTGAAAATAGATTCAGCGTGCCGGGTGGATGTATCAAAGTGTACAACGCTCACAAGGCCAATTGCGCAAATCATTCAATAGACAGTCAGGTCTCAGAAGCACTGAGCTCATCCAACGACAGCCGGGGACCCAACAACAACAGCTCCAAACCTCACAACCTCAACCTGGTCAAACTGTTCATGAAGCAGAAGAGCATGAGCAACGATGGCATTGTCGGATCTGCCATGGACCAATCCTCAGAATGCTGGCCAAACAGCTCGGAAGGAGGAGACAGCGGGGATTCATTCAGCACCGACTCAAAAACCAGAGGCACAAGAGCCACAAAGATGAACCTGAGCAGCGATAAAGATTATCAAAGTGACGATTGTGATGCCGCCCAACCTGAACCTAAAACCATCACTAACAAGTGGATGGAAAATGATACTAACAACTACTCCACCTGCACCTTTGAAGACAGCCTCGTGGAAGGCACCAACAACACTGATGCTCTCGTCAAAAGGACTCATGACTTTATCATAGAAGAAGATGAGTTGTCGGAGAAATCTGATGGAAGCGATAAAAATATCTACGCAACAGTCAACAAGATACCACAAATGAGATTCAACGTGAATAACAATAACAGCTTTGGTTCCATCACTGGGAGTCCTATTAGAGTAAGGGGTAATGCTACCACACAAACCAAGAAATCCATGAATTCTTCCATGAACACTGTCAGTATATCAAGTATTTCAGAATCAGAAGGAACACAAATGACTAGAATGCCAAGATTGAAGCCGAAAGATATGTATGATAATAAAGCTACATCAACACAATTGCCCATGGATGTTTTGGACAAAAGCATGCAAACATCTTGCATGACAAGCTTCCATCTCACTAAGGACCGAGGACATTTGAGGGTTGTAGAACCTTCGTTCCTTGAAAAATTAAAGAAAGGCGATAAACCAAAGCCAGTGTATGTTTTGTATCCTAACTACACTCTCCCTGATCTAGGTTTTATTTCTACTCAACAAGACATGGAAAAGGTGTTCTTGAAACCATTTAAATATGCACCCACGGAAGATGCCAACAAGAAGACTCAGAAGCAAACAGATAAGAGTAAACGCCCATTTTCATGTAATGATGTTGAAGGTCTAAGAAAGAAAGGATTCAATCACATCAGGGATTGGGACTCGCTAACATTCCTTCTTCCAATGGAATACCGACAGATTCTTGCAGAAATGCCTGAAATTGTTCAGCAGATGAAGGACAAAGAAGATGAGATCTTGCGTCAGAAAGAGCGGCCACTGTTTTGTGTCTCTCCTCCAGTGAGACACAAGGTGAGACCGGCTAGCTGTGATTGTGGCTCCCTCATGAGCGGGAATGCTACAAATGTTTCATCTAGCTCGAGCACAGCTACTCAACCATCTTCTGGTTACCGTGGTTCATCCACAATGCTCACTGATTCTTCAGCTCAAAACAGTCCAGCCCCTGCTCCTGGCTTCAATCCACTGTTTGTCTACAAATATGACAGTGCAACAAGCTCCGAAGCAAGCTTTATGAACGACAAACAAAGAGTAGGCGCTCCTCCTCTTCCAAAGCGTTCAATTTCCTTAGCTGAACAAAACAAGATGGCAGTCAATGGGAAAGTTATCGATGTAGCTCCACCTAGACCACCACTGCCGAAGAGCATCTTGAGGAAATCCATGGACAAGATGCGCAAGAACCCTCCCAACTCCAAACGGTACAGCATGATCGAAATGGAAGACCATGCTCCGGATGCAATCACTTGCATGAACATCCAAGCGGAACAAAAGAACTTGAAACGCAGATCATTACAAGAACCTTACTATCTCCTGAAAAACAATTCCATTGTTGAGATGAAGAAGAACAACGATCTGGCAGCTAAAAGATTCTCTCAACAATTTTTGGATGCAGCTGAAAAAGACATGGACGAGATTGAATTCTTCAATGATGAAGGAGTTGGCACCGAGAGCAGCTTAGAGTCGGGGAAATCCCACGATACAAATAACACTCGGCCACCGACTCCTCCCTTGCCCAAATTGCACAGCAAGAACTTATCAGAAGCACCGATGACCCTTCCATCACACCTTACACACCCAATCATCTCAAGTTCTGATCTACAACAGTTGGAAGACTTCTTGAAGCACAGCGGGATATCTTGTCACAATATGGAGGATTGGGACATTAACCACATGCAGAGAGTCAAGAATCAAGTCAGCCGGTTCTTGAGCATGAAGCAATCCCAGGAAGACAAAGAATCGTTGAACTCCAGTTGCAGCAGTGGGCACAGCAAGAAGTCTGTCAGTTTTGCTGAGAAAGGAGAAGAGAAAAGAAGCGGCGAGAGCAAGTTTGTTGAAGAATTGAAAGCGATGACCCCGCCACATTCACCAGTCATTTCTGCCTTGCCTCACAGACATTACCAAGTAAGTAATGCTTCACGTATTACAAAATGATCTCAGTACTTATTCAAATGTCAATGTATTTAAATGGTTGTTTTACTTTTTAGGCCAAAAACCTTGCAGAGATTCCTATCAGGGAAGAAGGAGAGTCTAGTCCTGAAGGCTATGCCAGCCCCATCTTTGGTCATGGCTTACATAGGTCGGCATCCAATGACACTGCTCAAAAACGAGGTAAGTAAAAGTCTCCTGCCTTGGCTGATCTTTTTGTGTACATTTTCATCTTTGAAACTATTTAAGTAGTTGTTGTTTTTTTCCGTGTACTTGAAACATTGTTCAATTAGTGTTTTTGAAAACACGTTCCATTTTTTTTCTCAGCAAGTAAACGTCGCATGTCTTAGTAACTAACATACATAATCATCTTGACAATTGAGGCATCTTCATATCTGTGAACAACCTTTGCAATAGCCTTTTCATAGAATGTGGCAGTATTCTAAATGCAGCGTATTAAAATGTATTGTAAAACATATTAAATGCAGTGCAAAACATATTAGAACAGTGTATTAAATAGTTAAGTGTATTTTCAAACTATCTTTTTAAATAAACAACACTTTTAACACTATTTTTAATTTCACAAATAGAATATAATTAAAAAATTAAATTTTAAATTATACTACTAACGTTTTCGACTATTCAGTCATCATCAGGTGTGATGATGACTGAATAGTCGAAAACGTTAGTAGTATAATTTAAAATTTAATTTTTTAATTTTATTATATTTGTGAAATTAAAAATAGTGTTTAAAAGTGTTGTTTATTTAAATAACAAACCAAAAACATGAATTTTCACAGTGTTAATTGACACAAACCATAAAAAATATATCTTTTTAATTTTGTATTGAAGTTATATTTATGTAAAGCCTGCGACTATAGTTCCACACCAAGTCCCTGTGTCGAGCCGCAGCATCCAACGTCAAAATAGCAATGATGATTGCCAATCTTTGATAGAAGTGGCACCAAAAGTAGAAGAATTGAGGTTATAACTCTCGGTGCTGTGGCCAAGTGACACATTTTGAATGTGCTGAGTCCAAGAGAAGAGAGCCCCGATAAATTCGGGAAATTCCACATTCTACTTATTCATTGATGTTTCCTGTAGGCTTAGTGACAGCCGTCGTTGAAGCAGTAGAGATGGTTCTGGAGGAAGGTGCTGACATCTCCAGACTGGTAGTCGGCACTCTGTGTCCTGCCTTGTACGCCCTCATGAAGGACGGCCTGAGAGAGTCCATTGAAACTTCTTTTGGTCCGGCCAACAACTCCGTGTGGCAAGTTATCGAGGCATCTGCCAGACAAGGTAAATCCTTATATTTTATTCCTTATTTAGACCTTTCTTTTTGTTGCCTCTCCTACTTCAAATGCTTCTTTTTGTTACCAAATTATTCCAAATTCTTTTGATCAAAATACTCTAGTTGCTATATCATATAATCTATAATCTAAGTTGCAAAGATATAGCTCATATTTAATGCTTGCCCACAAGCAGACGCGTGTAAGTTTGCGCTTACAAATGCTGCGTGTATACTTACAAATTAAAATCCAAACCTCAAATGAACGTAACCCTGCAACGTTTGCTGACCTTCCCTGAAACACGGGTGACATTGGCCAAGTGAACCATTTTGTACAGTATGAGCCTCATACCAACCTACAAGTTAAGGAATATATTGAAAAAAATGTATGGACGATACTACAGCACCCTTCGTGAGGAATTTAGTTTTTATATTTTTTTTCTATTTAGACAAAGGCAGAGAATTAACGTGATATTCTATATGATATTGGAAACTGCTGTATTTAACCATATCATCCAAAAGTGCATACCTTTTATTGTGGCAATCAATCAATCTTTTTCCTTTTTGGATGCTCACATATTTTCAGCACCTTCTTACATTCATTTGGCATAATTTTAATGATGTAATCAATGGTTGTAATTGTGTGTTGCTTCCTTGCAGGCCCGATCACCAAGTCTTTGAATGAGCTGGTGATGAGGATCAACAGTGAAGACGCCCTGTCGGAAAGTGTCCTGAAATTCAACGCATTCATTATGGGATTACTCAAGTAAGCCTTATGATTTAATGCTTAGCATCCACTGTCTTACCTATCAGTATTTTTTTCCTTTAATTATAGGAATATGCAAAATAAAATCTAAAATCTAAGTTGAAAAGATATATTGACAGTTAAGGCTCATATTTTGCATACCAACTAGCAGGCACATGTTAGTTTGCGCTTACACATGCAACATGTGAACTTGCGACATAAAAACCCAAATCTCAAATCAACATAAGCCCTGCAAACAGGGTTGACATTGCCAAAGTGAAGCATTTTTTACAGTATGAGTGGTCAGTCTTATACCAAACTATAATAGGGAAGTTGCAGTGGTAGGGAAAACGGTTGAAAATAATATGGTTGTGTAGAGTACATTTCAAGGATCACAAACATATATTTTTTAAGTAGTAAAAATAAAGATATCATTGATAATTTTGAAAAATAAAATGCGGAGAATTTACAACCCGCCAAAAAAGCAATGTAAACGGTTAGGGACGTGTGTCGTCATTTTGACGACAAACGTCGCTGTCAAACCGACTACCTGGGCCATTTGACACCTAAACTCCCAAGATCTGACGTCATATCCGCCCGAATAAAGTTTTTTATTTAATTAAATTAAATGCATTTCAAAACACGCTCCCTGACCCTGGAAACCTAAAACGATGGGGTAAAAATACAACTGCTTCCTGTGATCTCTGTGCCATTGACAAATGCACAGCAAGACATATTCTAACAGGGTGCAAAGTGGCCCTTGAAAATGGCAGATATACCTACAGACACGACAGGGTACTGGAAATACTAAGGGAGAGTATAAGCCTAACAATTTCCAGAGCAAACAAAGGTTTGACAAGAGAGTCCATTGAAAAAATAAAATTTGTTAAGCCTGGAGAAAAGGGAGAGCGAAGGGCCAGGACCCAGACTTCCATTATAAAAAAGGCAAAGGACTGGAGGCTTGTGATGGATTCCACCACAGGACGATACATTTTCCCAGGAGAACTATGCACTACGGCTTTGAGACCCGACATAGTTCTATACTCAAATGAACTAAAGCAAGTACTCTTGGTTGAATTGACGGTGCCGTGGGAGATGAACATCCCTAAGGACCATGCCTACAAACTAAATAGGTATAAAGGACTAGTGGATGAAATCACAAATAATGGATATACCACAAGATTGTATGCAGTGGAGGTGGGAGCGAGAGGACTGCCAGCCAAATCGGTATATACTTTCCTTAAGGATCTGGGACTGAATAGATCCCAAATAAATGGATTTCTGGAAAGACTAACAAAAGCGGCCATCTCGGGATCATACCACATTTGGCTGCGAAGATCTGAGAGCCCAGACACCTCTGGACATGCAACGTAGTTAATCGGACTTACATATTGGAAGGAAGGATGAGTTGGGAGGAATTGGGAACGTTGTCATGACAAAAGGATCCTTAACCAACCAAAGACAGGTCGTAAGTCCTGTGACTCCCATCTCATCCTGACTCCGTGCGGCGGGCCTGAGTTTGGGTCTTAGATTTTCAAAATTAGAGACCTGACTCGGTGAGACCGTGGATGCTCAGCTATTTCACAAAAAAAAAATGACCTGTTTTAGCGGAAATGGAAAATACGCGAATTTTAAAGAGCTATAATTTAAAAACTAAGGCACATATAATTTTTTTAAAAACGCAAATGTATTTTTAAAAATATAGCCTACCATTTTATGAAATAAAATAAAGAAGTGCAAATACCCTATTCAAGGAAAAAATCTGTACAATATTACTAATGAAGACTACAGGGGAAAACAAGGAATACCAGTAAAGATAAGAAAAGAACTGATGCCATCTAGTGGCATCTGTGTGTATCTAAAGCTCTGCAAGCTTTGTAATACAACAACAGTCACTATCATAGTTTATGGCGGCATTTCCGTTCTTTGTGACAGGCAATAACCATGAAAAATACAGACTATCAAATTTATAATTCTGATTTACTCAAATGTTCTTCAACTGACATTCATTGTTCTTGTAGTCTTCAAATTATAAAATACGTTATTAAATATGTAATTACAAATCAATACAAGATTCATTTTAACAATTGAATTGTTGCAGTGTCCGCTCGCTGGACGCCTTCATCTCGTACCTGCGCACGCGTGAGTCGGTGCTGCGTCGCCACTACAGCTCGGGGGCCCTGGTGCGGGACTCCGGGGGCGTGCTGGGGGGGCAGGCGGGCAGGGCTCTGCAGGCCGCCCTCGTCCCCCTCGCCTCCGTCCCCTTCCGCCTGGACCTGCTGTGGCAGCTGCGGGACATGCATAGGAGCTTCCGCAGAATGGAAGACCTCATGTCCAATGATGTAAGCTTGCATCACTGTCCTTCTTTCTGTGCCACTTCTAACTGAGAAGAAGATCATCATGGGGAAATTTGAATATTGCCGTTTACATTTTTCTTGGGATGATTTTTAAGATCCTTCAATCATGTGGTTCCCGAGATCTTTCAAAATGCAAGTTTCTATTTTATTGATTGTAGAGGTATTAACTTGCTAATCGTTCATCTTAAAAGATAAAAAGTAAAAACAACTTTGTTTACGATTACTTTGAGGATATTCAATTCCACAACCTGATGATGCAAACGGGTTGTATGCGAAACCGATTGTGGAATTAAATGTACTCAAAGTACTTAATCATGAACATTTTTTTTTTCTTTTTGTCTTACAAGTTTGTAAATTATTGATATTTCTATTTCATTTTTGAAAAAGGTATAAGATTTCTATTCCGTATATTAAAATATTCATCAATTTGTCCTTTCATAATTCATTGTAACAATAATCTGCACCTTAAGTATAAAACTGCATATTCAACTCAATCATAGCGTTTTACCAAAAAAATTATGGAACTTCAACATTCACTAGAGATGGTTTCCAATTTTGAAACATTTTTTGGTTAAAGCTATTGTTGTGGTTAAGGGTAAAGTTGTATACTTGGGTTACTGAGCTTAACATGCTTTCAAAATCGCTTTCAGCGTAGCATGCCTGTTTGCATTTTAGTAACATCATCCAAAATGACCTCTGGCTCGTTCCATCTTCCATTACTAACAAACCTTTACTTTATTTCTCTCACTCGACTAACACCAGTCACCGACGGCATCGGGGCAACTCTCAAAGAACCAAAGAAACCTCCTGAGACTCGTGCACTCCGTACAGTCCAGTGTAAACGCTTCGAGCGACGATCAGCGAGAACCAACGCCGCAAGCAAGCGTCATCATGCGTCAAAAGAACCAGAACACAGAAACACTCCCAGATCTGTTGAACAATTCCGGACCAAAGGAAACTGTCAAGGTCCGACCTAGGTCATGTGTTAATCCGACAATTGACACCATTGAAGGGACCAACAACTCTGGAAGTGGAAGCTTTGATCCTACGAGGAGGTGGTCTGGAGTGCATCTTGGATCTAAGCTGATCCAAGCTTTTGATAGACTGGCTTTGTACGATGATAGTGAAGAGTATACAGACAGCTTGGAGAGTGATAAACAGAAATCTGGAGCTACAGTTAAGAAGGACCAGCTTGAGTGCCCTCCTGAAGAGGTAAAAATGAAAAAAATGAAAAAGAAATCATTTTTTGTTGTAGCGTTTTTTTATGTTTCAGAATTTCTATTTTATATTTTTGCACTATTATCAGTAGTAAAAATAAATAATGTATGTATGACAATGCTCACAATTTCCAATTGTTTTTCTGTGATTTAAGAATAGTCTTATGGGCCAGAATTATAAACATTCATAAACATCAAGCTTTACTTGAATTAAAAAAGTATGTATACATGACATTGCATTTTTTATTTAAGTGTAGTTTAATTGATATTGTATACTAAGGGATGGTTATATTATTTTGAATCAATAATACAAAATAGAATCAAATTACATATCTTATAGTTGATACCTACATCGAAAATTTTTTTTTTTTTTCTTAGATGAATGATTATTTTTGTATTTATTTCACACATTCCAAAAATTAAAGCACATTTTTGTTTATTTGGCTGCTTAATATGCTTACAAAATCATCAAAATCATTTGTTCAACTTTTATTCATAATTTTATGCTTTGTTTTTCTCAGTATTTTAGTAAACATATATTCCCTCAAAGATCTGCATGTTAAATTCAACCCTTAGTCCCTATACATCCTAAAATGCATGGACTAGGTTTGATCTATGTAGATATTTCAATTATTAGTAGCTTCTAGAACTTACTCACAAGCAAAATATATTAGATGACAATCTTTTTTGTTATCTTCCTACAAGCAATTCTCAAAATAAAAGTGTGAATGAAGATGTATGCAATAGAGTTCGCACATTAACCTTTTCGCTTCTGAATATTCTGGCTATATGAGTACCCCCAGTGCAGAATACTTTTTCAAGGATTATTTTAAAACATTTATTGATTTCCTGCCTTAATTGGTTGCGGATACTTCAAACCATGTGAACAGCGACATGTATTAGTTATTCAAAAACAAAGATCAGAAAGGTTTAGCACATATTTCCACTTGCATACTTTTGAATTTTAGAACACAGATGTCATGGATAAGTTCAAAGTTCGATGACGTCGCTGATTGACAGCGGCACTGTATGCAAGTTTACACTTGACGCTTATATGTGTCATGCGCGTGCATAGGATAAAGGCAAATACATGTCAGAATAAATATTTTCTGCCATTCCTTTAAAAGTGAAACAATGGCTCCAATCGAACTTAAATTTTGAATGTTAAATCTCAATATCAAGCTTAAATGCGTATTTTACCATATATTGCCTGCCTATTTTAGGCACATGTGCCTGTATGGGATGCACGCCCCTGATATTTGTCACCCGCAGTTGAAGGGTTAAATTTAATACTCGACTATTGACATCACAAAAAAAAAATCCAAATAATCTGATTTCATTTTACAGTTTTATATGCTTAAAAATAAAATCAAATCCTTCCAGTCAAACTCCTCATCTGGAGAATGGGCATCGGAGCGTGGTGGTGGGAAGTTCCGTCGGCTGCAGCGCCGCTGGGAAATGCTGAGCGGGCAGGAGACTCCTGCAGCTCCTGGCAGCCCGCAGAGAACCTCCAACGCCTCCGCCGGGTCTACTCCGGGGTCTGCCTCGTCCACTCCTGGATCCACTTCATCGCAGGGCAGATCCAGGATCCCCAGGCCTGTGACGTCGCCTGTGAGACCCAGCGCCCCACAGTCACCCGCTAACACAGTGTCACCAGTCAAGAGGTAACATGTGTGATCTATGATCTTAACTAAATTTTGAATTAAGTCCTGTCGAGCATGTAACTATGCATTATTTGTGAGAAGAATAATAATATTAGGCCTTCAAGATTAATGTCATTTTTTGTATATTAGACAAATCGTTATGGGAGAACTTACATTATTCTCAACATATCTTTGGCAACATAGCCAACATCTTTCTGCACAATGATTAAGGATGAACTTTGATTAGAATGAATTGAAGTTCATCTTCAATCATGGTGGAGAAAGAATGCCTCCTGAAGACGTAGGCCATATTGCCAACGAAACTTCAAGACTAATGTAAGTTATTCCATAATAGTTTGTCTAATATCTGAAAAGTGTGATTAATCTTGAAAGCTTATTAAAATATGTCAAATGCCATAACTCCAGTTTAAATTTGACCTTAATATTACGCTGATTTATTTGATGAGACCTGTTTTTGTGTGAATCACAGCTCATTTTTTTGTGTTCTACCAGAAATTTAATTGTATCCTCTGCCTCTTGGTTATGAGTTTGATAGTAATTCCTAGTATGAACTACTAATCTAATCTAATCTAAGTTGCAAAGATATGTTACATTGGAGATTCACATTACATGCATTCTTACAACCAGACATGTACAAGTTCGCGCTTGCACATGCCTCATGTGAACCTACAACATAAAAACCAAATCTCAAATGGACATACACCCTGCAACTCTTGCCGTCCTTCCTTGAAACAGGGGTGACATTGGCAAAGTGGACCATTTTTACAGCATGGGTACTACCATACATCTTTAAAAGATGTCTTAACTTAGGTACATAATATTTTTGTAAATAGTTACAATATGAAATGAGGCTTGTAATACTGGTAATAATCTTGGTTCCAGGTCTATCCCTGTGCCGATTGGTGGAAACAAGAAGGTGACCACGCCCCCCTCAACTGGCTTAGCCAATCACAAGTCTCCGCTGCCGCCTCTACCTCAAGGACAAGTGGGCGCAAGGACCGCCGTCACGAATACTGGAGCCAATAAGAAACCTGCCAACAATACCAACAGGTTAGGCTTCTTCTTTATTCACTGTTGAATATATGCCTTCCCGACCTCCTCCAGTTGCTCCTATCCAGTGTTGGAAGTCTCATCACCACGGTAAATCTTACCTACCGAATATCGTTAATATTTGTATGAAGACTAATCAGCTGTTCACTTGCGGCCATCTTAGATTGACAGATCTTCATACAAATATTACCGATATTCGGTAGCTAAGAATTACCGTGGTGATGATACTTCCAGCCTCGGGGCGTTTTCGGCAATGTCCTCTCAGCAGCTTTCTGTATATCATATGACCATGGAGCATGGAAGCTTGTTGAACCAATTGTTCTTCTACCAGATCTGCAGAATTTTCTACAGAGTTGTATTCTTTCCATCATGATGCCTTTTACATTTCCTATTTATATATTTGTCAGCCTTGAAACTGATCTAAATTTTACGTGCAATTTCTATTTTACAGAAAATCCCAAACCCGACAATAAAAGTTCAAAATATGTATGTATGTGTGCACTCCATAAATGCCTAGTGTTAACTTTTTGCTGACTGCTTCAAAAATACATATTTTTGTTTTCTTTATGCTTTTACTTTTCCAAGGATATCTTTGTTGTTTATCTCCATCAAAAAGTTTTTCTCAGCAAAATTCTGATCTGAAGTTTTGAGCTGTTAAAAATTCTGCAATCAAAACATTCCACTGAGGATGTCAAATAAATATGGAGTTTATTTTTCAAGGAATGCGAGTTTTGTTTCCCATTAAGGGAGTTAATCATAAATCATAGTAATAATATAGATGTAAGATACTGGTGCATAGTCTGAATCTTTCTCAAGCTTTTCAATAAAACCTTTTTTATTGTTCTGTCACATCAAAGTTGTGAATCTCCAGTCACATACTAACCCATTCATCAAACATGTTAAAGCTTGGTTTTTGTGTTGAATATAATACATTTTCAATAACAAGTTTGTTTTCTTCTTCTTCAATGGCGCTACAGCCAAATTTGAATGGTCGGTAGTCTAGTGATTACCACTTCTGACTCGTAAATGGAAGGTTGTGGGTTTGAATCCCGACGGAGCACAAAAAATACAATTTATATTTTCAAATATGCTCTTCGCTGGGTGAAAAAATCATATACCTTTACCAAAGACCGGTTACTACAGGTCCATCCAGCCTTACAGCATTTGGGTCTTTGCTTGAGTATTGGCGCTTTGTAGCGACGACCAAGGACGTTAACACCTCTGCGACACTACAACAAGTGTCATAGACCCCTAGAGTCTCTGAAATGTAGGGAGTCTCCCGCACAGGATTTCTTAAAAAAAATAGTTTAGTTGTGACATATATGTGTGTGTGCAGAGTGAGTCGCCTGGAGTCTGTGGGAGGTGGCGCCCCCGCCCCGCGCCCCTCCTCCCTCCCCTACAGGCGCGCCCCCCCACCCTCTGTGGGCAGGCCCAGGAGAGCCGCGTCCACCTCCCAGCCCCGCCCCGCCGCGCCCAACAGGACCAACAACCAGACCACCAAGTAAGGACAATGCTCATTTGTGGAGCTTACAGCCATTATGCGCTAGTCTACGCACTAGATTGTGACGCTTTTTGAGTCAATCTCGAGAAAAAAATCTGATGTAATAATAATAATAAAAAGACAATATTTATAATGCCGTTTTGTGATAAATCACTGCAAGGGCACTGTTCAACTGTAACATCTCCAAACAAACATGTAGATATAGAATATAGAACTATTCACAGAATTTTGTTTTAGTAGGTAAGGTCACTAAGACAAAATCTAATCTAATCTAAGTTGACACCATAAGGGCTGACCACCCATGCTGTAGAAAATGGTTCACTTTGCCAATGTCACCCTCCTTTGTTTGTCACCCTTTCATGTTTCCGGGAAGGTCGGCAAGAGTTGTAGGATGTATATTAATTTGAGATTTAAGTTTTTATGTTGTAGGTTCACATGGGGCATGTGCAAGCACGAACTTCTGAAAGTCTGCTTGTGAAAATGCATATAATTTGAATCCCTAATGTTACATGTCTTGGCAACTTAGATTAGATAAGATCATCATCATTAGCTCGACAACCCTGGGTGGGCCTTAACTGAATGCAGGTTTCTCCTCCGCTCTCCAGCCACGTACTTAGGCAGTTTTTGTTTATATTTGTTTATTTTCATGTTATAATATTTGTTCTTCTAGAATGGTGAGAACTCTTTGGCACCGCCTTCCTTCAGACTCGGGTCACCTGGCCTTCAACGAGGGAGAGCGTCTCCGGCTGGTCCTCGAGGTGGACGACCAGTGGCTGCTGTGCTGCCGCGGCCAACACAAGGGCCTGGTGCCAAGGAATGCCGTCATTCCCGTGCCAGAGACTGCCCTGCAGAGGTTTTAACATCCGGCCCCCCTGGGGACAACGGCAAAACTAAAAAACATCCCCGACCTAAAGAAAACCATGTAAATTACATCCATGCGCTCTCCGAGTAGGCAACTCAAATAAAACAACCTGTGCTGCTAATATAAAACATGGTGTAAGCTCACCTCGATTGCGTAAATTCAAAATGTATGGAATATCAATCGGCACAGTAGTGAGTGATTTTGTTTTCATATCTTGTTTCAATTTACGCAATTGAGGGAGGTTTACGCAATGCTTTATGCCTGGCGTACTTGATTTTAAAGTTTGTACACCTTTTTTGTCTACTTTGGCCTATGAGAAGCGCTCACCCTGCTGCAGTAAATCGGTATGTGACAATTTTTTTGATGGTGGCATAAATGAAATTGAAAAAGAATTTTAAGTACAGGGGATATCCTTGGTAAACTAAAACCTGGTGATGGAAAATGCTTCAATCTTTATTTACTAACAAAATGTCTTCTGATCGCTTCTATATGTTAAAAATTCACACAAAGAAATTAAAATTTATTGAAAAGGAAAAAAAGATCGGATTTTAAATAAACAAGCAAATGTATAGAGATTTTTGGTCTCCAAAATAGCTTAAACAGACCTTTAACAAACTTAAAATCAAGAAGTTTTATTTTAAAACAAAAACAGATTAATTGCCTTGAAAAGGGACGAAGAATGTAATAATTTTCATAACTATAGTACCATCACCAATTGTTAATGGTTTACAAATCGGTAAAACATTTTTATACAAAGAAACAAAAAATGAATCTCACCTGTCCAAGTTCAACAGGACATAAAATACTTTCCATTTTTCTATAACAAAAAAATGTTCAACAGAAATGGGACATATTTTTTCTTTCACCTTTCACATAGTGCCGTTCTTTAGTACAAAATTACTTTATATTTTTTATAAAGAAAACCCTTGCAAAAGTATGATCTCATTTTTGTTGAATATTTTGTTAAATACTTAAATTAATGCAGTAAAATTAAGACACATAAAATTTCACCTCATCGTCAGCTGCCATCTACATTTAAAGTATAAAAACAACAATAATTGCCATATCCAAAGTTACAAGATTAAAAATAAGTGTTGATAACTAGCGGTTATAATAAATAATTAGTGAAAAAAGGGAAGGGAATTAATTGGTCAATATTGGGTTAGTTAATACTTAGCGTGCTGACATTAAGTGACGACTAGTGGGGGTTTGTGAATAGCGTGATGTGATCAGTGTTAGATGGACGTTTTCTATGGCTCGTACTTGGAAACTTATAGAAGAAAAGGACTTTATGTGATTTACTTTATTATTAATATAAGTTATAATATTAAATACTTTTATATTTCATTTGCTGTTGATATAATTGTAAGCTTTCTTGTATCGGATTATTTTATTGGTGATTTGAAACCTGTTTTACTGTACAACAAAAACCATACATAAATTATTGTTGAAAAATTCAAAATAATCATGCTTTATAACTTTTCAAATTAACACTAACTACTCCTATCACTTCAAAGAATCACTTTTCCTCGGAATCACAAAAAAATTAAAGAAAACGTTTACTAATTTCATGTGTTCAAATCACCATTTTAAATTAATAATTGTATTATTAAAGAATACTGTTGAATAGAAGGATTGTTGATTTATGAATGTGGAAAATGTAATCTTTTACAAAAATCTTTTTACAAAATTTACTTACAAAAATAAATCACTTATTTTGTGCCATATATCATTATTCATTAAGGAAATGAATAAGTGAGTGATAAACTTTCACTCACGAAAATAACATTGTCTTTGAATAGATTGGTGAGTGATTGTGAAATCACTTATTTGGCTATTCATCATTGCTATTTTATTGATACTCAAAGTGGCTCATGTGATTTGCTTTACGTATCTTTGGTCAAAACTGATTTCTTTTTTGAAAATGCGAGGTTCCACATTGTTGTCTATATACTCATACTTTAAAAATATTATTGATATTTTAATTTCAATATTTAAACCAGTATTTAAGTCGTGATTATGTTGATGGAAAGGTTGATTAATTTAAGGGATACTTTTATCACTTACCAATATAACAACTGTTTTTTTGTTAAGTGATAAAATTGACATTTAAGTTACTTTTTCTTTTTTCTCTCAATATGCTTAAATGTTTGGTTAGTGTATTGTTATTTTTATATCTCTCATTATTTGGATGAAATTCTAGTGAACAAAATAATGTTAAAAATGAATATTTTTACCACATAAGTGAATTTATTTAGTTACAGAAGTATCAATTGGATACTTTTAATTTTAAATTAAAGTATATAAACTAATTCTAGTCATACCATGAAAGTATGTTATAACGAGCGTGCATTTTATATAATATATATATATAAACCAGTAAACCAAGTATAAAACTTCATGTGTAAGCTCGACCTTTTCGTTTTACCAAAAATGTATGAAAACCAAAAAACTCACTAGAGGTGCTGTTTTAGTTTTGATACATTTTTTGTAAAACAGTTGAGTTGATACATAAGTTTTATACTTGAGTTACAGAGGGCTACACAGTTTCATTCTCACATGCATTTTTCACTCCTAACAAATCATTTGCGCTTTTTTAGAACGTGCAAATTAATATGGGTAAGATTGAATTATTTTTACATATGCCATAGGTATTTTTGTAAGGCTCATTAACCTCTAAGTGTATGGAAGAAAGAAGTATAAAGGCCACTTGAACGATGAATGGATCTCATTAGGAATGTATATATCTCGTTATGGATACATGTATCTCATTATGGATGTATGTATCCCATCATAGAAATATGTCTCTCGCTGTGGATGTATGTATCTTTTTATGGATGTGTGTATCTTGTCAAAGATATACGTATCCTGACATGGATGTATGTATCTGCTTATGGATATATGTATCTCATCTTAGATACATGTATCTTGTCGTGGATATATATCTCATTATGGATGTGCGTATATTGTTTTTGATACTTGTATCTCGCTATGGATATATGTATCTCATTATGGATATATGTATCTCATTATGGATATATGTATCTCATCTATGTGTATCAACTCAAAAAAAAAACCTAACTGAAAGTATCGGAATCTATTTTATAGACTTTAAAAGACAGCTCTTTGCTTACTAGAATAAGTAGAAACCTAAATGCTTTTTTTTAGTAAGAATTAGGCAGTAAAAATATGAATCGTGTTATTCTAAAAATTACATGGAAATTATTTCAGTTTATTTATTGCAATAGTTTAACTATTTTTTCAATACAAAGATATTGATTTCATTCAAGAACAATATAAAAGCCATAACGACGTAAGAATGACGTAAATGTACCATTTCTTAAATGCGACTAGTCTGATATCTAGCAATAAACATAGATACCCATATACATGTAGATATTACCCATTTTATACCAATAACATTTTCAATATATATTTAAAAAATTAGTATAGTTTAAAGTACATATTTATTAACGTAAATCGCAAGAAATATATTTACTCATTCTAGCATAGCACCCTTAATTTTTTGTTTTGTTTAAACCACAACTGAGTTAAAAGTTTTAAAAACTAGGCCTAAATATTTCAAATGTATATTTTCTATCTTCGGTCAGTATACTTCAAAATTAATTTAGACTCATCTATTGAGCAACTATTTTATTGTTTTGGTAATAATATTAGCTTTCCAAAGAGTGTGATATTAGTTGCGTTAGATTCGGTATTGTGTAAACAATATTTCATATTTTGTTTTATTTACCGTAACGATGGTACAGTTAGGTAAACTTTGGTGTGTAGAAACCGAAGATCTTTTAGCCGTATAAAAGTGTGATAACTTTTTTTTTGTAATAGAAGTATCAATTAAGCAAGGAGATAAATATATTGGAAAACAGATTATGTTATATTTGTATTTCCATATATTTATCTTCCGTCTTTCATTCTTTACGACTCATATATAACTGACTTTTGTTGAACAAAAACAAAACTTTTTTATAACAATCATAGTGTAAGCGCCAAATACAATATTCTTTACCATTGATTAATTATTTAAGAAAGGGAAACTGAATTGCGGAATTTCTAACAGGACAAAATCAAACTGCCTTTTTAAAAAAAAATCAATACCATGTTTCTGTCACGGTAGATATTTTTCAAAATCTCGTTATTGCATTATCACTGATCCAGATTTTTTTACAAATTTTCTTTTGTTACTTCCCTATCATTTCACTTTTAATTTTTCCATGGTGGTGTATTTATGATTTTCGGGTTGCAGTATTCATTTTGCAATTGTTAATAATGAATCATTGTGTATTCTCTGTTTGAATGCTAGTGTGGATCAGGTATTGACTAAGAATAATACTTTCAGATACCAACAAGAAGGCTAACAAATAATCATATCATCTGTCACAAAACAGAAAGTTCTAGTTCATTTAATTCTGTTAAATGAAGTGTAGAAAGTAACAAATCTCTGATGGATGGAATATTCAAAGTAATGATGGATTTGAAATAATAATTCTGGTGTAAGATTTTCTTTAACATGTTTCTCTAACTCATTGCACGCTGCATGTTGCCTTCACCAAGTATCCTTTCCCAGAAATGAAAATAAGCACAAAATTTGTAGGTTATGGGTTACTAAGGTGGTTTGGTTCGTAACTTGGCTAAATGAATTAACAGCATGCGCCTTTCCAAGATATCCCTCCCCGTGTACCATTCTTACCAGACAACTTGACAGCCACAATTTGTAAGGAGTTTGTTGTTTGAAATCTTATTTTATTTTTGTGTGTTTCATCTCACAAAGAATTGTTATTTTCAATTTCAATTTGTTTCCAATGATAAGATATTTATAAATGTTTTTAGGCTTTTCCCGGAACCAGAAAATCAAGATAAGATATTTGTTACTCTTGAGCCATATAGAACTGAAGGCGTCAGTCTGAGATCTTTTTCAAAAAATGAAATGAATATAATATGTAAACATAGAATTCTCTGTGTTTCTGTAAATTTATCTCACTGTAGAAGAATACTTAGATTGCTGCCTTTGACTCTATTTGACTCACTTTATTTCTAATACCACGTCCATTTTTGTTTTCTATGAAATATTTTTTGAATCAATGGAATTGAACTTTTAAGCATTACCAATTTATCACTTTGAATTTCTGCAGATGTGTACTGTGTTGAATTAATGATGTGAACAGTAATTGCTAGATAATGTTATGGCGACATTGCTTTTGTAAGTATTGTGTCCACCTATCACGCGGCTTGTGTATTTTCAATCACCCTGTGTCTCTCCTCTATTGATTGTCTATCCAGTATACAGTATAGTATGTTGATATTCATTTGTAGTCATTGTGTAGGTGTCCTTTGAACAAAATGTATCCTAACCTAAAAATAAGACCTGTCATCCCTGAATCATTACGATAATGAAAGATATCTCATAGCTTGTAATGTGTATTTAATATTGTAAAGTAATCCATGTCTTTATACTGTAACTTGGAATTAAGGTGGAAATAATAAATGTTGACTGGAAACAGCAAAACCCAAAAAACTGAGGATAAACTTAAGTTCTACCTAGTTTAAGTAGCTTATTGATAACTTAAACCATGGATAACGTTGCTTTGAAGCAAGTTTTATAGTCGTTCATTGCTTAGTGAAGTTCTCCAGAATGATGCGTCTTGTGGCCTTTGAGTGTAATCTTTTTCGTTAACAATAATATGGACTACTTAAATAAATGACATTATATTATTTGTAAGATCTAGTTTCACGGGCAATCTCACTTCTCAAAAGCTTAAACCTACTGATACTCTATTTTTTTATAATGTTTGTGTTTTTGTTGAGACACCTCTTCTTATTGACACGCATTAATGACTGGAGAAGATGAAGGTTGTTGGTTTGTTTAGAGGGAATGTTAGGTAAATGTTGATGTTGCTGTCAGACGTAGGTTAACTCTATATACGACTGCTTTTATGTGAATCTTGCGTTTCCACAGCTGACCAAAGGTTAAGTATTATTATATTACGAACGACCGAAATGCACACTTAACGATTCCGATATTATATATTACTCTTTTTTTATATATCAGCGACGCAGGACAATTCAATCAACAACATCTATTGGCAAATGACAAATGTAAACTTGAATTTGTCATATCAAAACTGAATGTGTCAAAGATGGTATTTATTTTTAGTTTGTTGTAATATTACAAATGTATTATATTTTATCATTTCTACTCCAATGTAAATTTTACCATTTATGTTATATTTTTTAAGTGCCATATTGTATGAAATGACAAGTTTGTAATATTATTACATTATGTATAACTCATTAAAAGTAACTTACAAATACTCAAGACTTCTCATTTAAATCTACTTACTTGTTTTTTATTCATTTCAATTTTATGTTTTCTGAAATGCATCACAAGGGATGATCCCATGGTCCTAGATATCCACAGAACCCCACATATCAGATGAATGAATTCTTTATTCATTTCTAATATCTTCAAGGCATAAAAGGTAAGTGAAAAAATTATGTACAGTAATAAAAAAGACAAAGGTTTTTAATTTACTTTATTGTTATACTCAAATAAATCAGAAACAAATCACTTAATTTTGCATGAGAATAATTTCACTAATAACCTACGTAATCCTATAAAGCTACAAATATTTTTAAGGTTATGTTTCCACAATGACATTTGTGACTTTGATTAATAGCAACAAAATGACGCACCCAATGTTTTCATGCCATGGATGTTAATGATGATGTTCAATTTTCAGATAAGTTACCATCTTATAAAAGTCACAAATGTCAGCCTAAAAAATATTTTATACTATCATCTAAAAGAAAATATTTATCTAAACATCAATCATATCATTTCTAATTATTAAATTCATAATGCGATTTTAATTTCTCCATTTATATTCAAGATTTTTATAATTTTACCTTATATTCCAATAAATTCTCGATTCACCCTTTTATAGATTTTTTATTTGCAGATTAATAGTAACTAGACAATAAAAGATTTATATTTGTGATATTTGTAGGTTAAAAGTCATGAATACGTCAAAGCTATATCTGACAATCAAATAAAAGTGAAGAAAAAACTTCTTAGAAAAAGTGTACAATACCCTGCTGCTGTTTTTTTGAAGGACTTAAATAGAAACAATCTTGGCCGTCCCTAGAGGAATGGGGACAGAGATTTACAGTCACGTTAAGTAATTATTTATTCACAAATTGAAAATGACATAATTATGGTGAGATAGTTTTTAACACTAAAATACATTTTGTCTACTTTATTTTTTGTATAAAATTCTACAGTCTAAACAAACACAATTTATTTACTTAGTTTTATTACTTCATTGTGCTGGAGATTATGAAGAATGAGAAATAGAACTCTATAGCTAATTGAATGTGATGTGATATAATGTTTTTTTTTCTTTAGTAAGTAAGTATAGTTTTTGTTATTATTTATATTTCTATGCCTTTAATTTTTTTTTACGTGTAAGAATATATTTTTAAATAACCACTAAATGAGTCGTATAAATGCAAACGCCGTCAACTCCTTAAGTCAGAGGTTCCCAAACTTTTTCAAGTCACGGCACCCTTTGAAATTTTGAGTTTTCTCACGGCACCCTAGTCATAGATTATAGATCTGTGGTAGGTATATTTCATATTTGTACGGCTGAATTCCATAAAATGTTTGTATTCATGTATGCACACAAGCTTCTGCTTTCGCATGAAGTCATCTGGCCAGGCAAAATAGGTTGGTGAATTGCAATCCTTTTCACAATTTAAAAAAAAAAAAAAAAAAATGTAAAATTTTGATTTTTAGTAGAGACTTCAGGGGCGCCTCGCGGCACCCCTGATCTCTCTCCGCGGCACCCACTTTGGGAACCTCTGCCTTAAGTGATGATTTTGAGAAAAGTAAACTTGTGTTTTGAACGCAATTTTTTCCCAGTTGGAGATGACAGCGTTTGCGTGCAATCATACTTTTTCAATTCAAATTACGAAGGATTAAGTAAGGTTTTCATCACATTGCACACAGCAAATGATTTGTTACACTATGCAGAATCAAATTCAATATTTATCTCAAAAATCATAAAATTTGGAGATGACGGCGTTTGCAGTTATACGACTCATATGGTCAAAATTGACCATTTATATTAATTATATCATGGTTCGCGACTTTACTCAATTATTGAAAAATGTTTTAAGAAAATTAGCCTCGAACATTATTATAACTATTATGAATGATAGAAATTGAAAAAAGAATTTAAAAATAAACCAGTGTTTAGCCAAATCAATGTCCTTGAGGAAATTAATGAAATGAAGAATACTTTTTCAAAAATAAATCCTCCTCTTCCTCCTTCATCTATACTTGAAGTTGCAGAGCATGCATGCATTTTACATAAGCAGACAAGTAGAATTTTCATTTATACATGCTACAAATGCACATAAATACCCCAAGTATAAAGAATTACATTAACTTCCCTTGATCACATAAATCAAAAAAATGTGTGCAAAACTAAATGACTCACTAGGAGTGCCGTTGTGTATTCCATTCATTTTCAATTTTTCCGAGGGGAGTTCATGTAAAGGTTTTATACTCTGAGTAAAGCTCTGCTGCAACTCTTGTCGCTTGTGATAGATCTTAATAAATCCTGAATGGGGGTCTTTCCATGCCCACTTCCATTCTTGGAGTCTGACATTTCCTCGGAGAAAGCATCCTGCGATTCCCAAATGTTTCACGAGCTGTCCTGGGGCGTTGGGGTCGACGCGAATTCAAACCGGATGGAGCCAAAGAGCGAGGACCTAGGGATTCTCGGCGATAACCAAAGTCCTGCAGAGACGTATACTCACCATCCTGGATAAGTAAAGGAGTATTAGCACCAAGAAATAAAATATATTTATAAGTCGTTGTATTTTTAGTTGACTGATGTAAAGAAAATTAGGATTTTGTAAAACAGAATAAAATGTAAAAATCAAATTGTTTGAAAGAAATCTCGATTATTTCCAATTGAATCATATTATTGAGTTTAAGACGGATACCTTTTTTTTTTCGACGAAAGATAAATACATGGAAATGATCGGAAGATAATTTCCTGTGATTATTTTTATTATTAATCTCATTGTTGAGAAAAATCCTAATATGACGCTTTCTACTCTAAAGGACTAAGATTCAATTCTTGAAGCTTATTTTAGAGATGAATTGAAGGAAAATCTAAGAAGCTTGTGGCAAAGAAAACGGCGAAATTGTAAGTTCATAGGCAAATTGTTCTATTTGATTCACAAAAGAGGCTTAATAAATCAATTTAAAATAATGTGAAAACACAAATCTGGAAAATTAAATTATTTTCAGGGAATATAAATCAGTTCTTAATGAATTTAAACCATATTTCAAAACATCTAATTTTTCTCAATATTTCAAGACAAATATATAAACAGAAAAATATTTGTAAAATAAATATTCTTACCTTTAATATCTGCGAGTCCATCGAAGTTTGTTTCCGTGCTATACTTATAAGTCATAGTGTGTACTCATAAATTCTACAAAAACAAATCCACAATCATAAAACATTTACTTGGCAACTTGCAACACTGTGCTGTATATAAGTGCTTCTACAGTGCCTGATTCATTTTATAAATTTCAAAACATAAACAAAATACATATAAGTAAGTAAATTTAGAAAACCGCTTGTTTTACTTAGTGTGTTTTTATTTTTATTTGTGTACGTACCTACCCAAAGCTGTCATCCTAAGATGTCATTTATTGTTATAAAAAAGTCAATTTTCTTGTGTTAATTGAGTTTAAATTAAATCTTGTGTGCCTAAAGTCGTGTAGGTCAAAAATAGGCTACTGAGCATTCCTGTTTAAATCAAAAGGGAATAAATTACGTATAAAATGAAAAAATTAACCTAAGATAACAGCGTTGTCAGTCAATAAAAGAGGCATAAGATTGGGATGACAATTCCCCGTTGAGCACTGCTGGTAACTAATTATAACAAGACGTCATCTATGACCTTAACATCAGCAATGTGCCACACCAAACGGATGCTCCGTCTATTTTTTTACATTGATTTAAGTCTGTATTTAATATATTTTAATTGTGTGTTTATTAGGTCCAAGAGGAAGTCTGCTGGAATTTTTCAAAGACAAATAGCGCAGTTTCATATATTAAAACAAGTTTATTTCAAATAATGCAACAATACAGAACACCCTCACATTTATCGGGAAGTGTGCAACACGGAGTATAGATTAGTATGACAATAATTACTTATTATTATATTCTATATAATAGTAATAATTACTTTACTCGTGAAGACTGAAATAAAAACAAACAAATTGAACATTATGGTAACACTGATCGGGGCCAATGAACCCCCCTACTGTTTATTTAAATTATAAAATCAAGAATGTCCAACTCATTACATTAACATATTTGAATGTTCCATTTCCTGACATTTTGACTAACCCGAGCTCTTTCTTTGTATCCTTACAGCAAATCATTTATCTTTAAAAAAATCACTTTTGTCGATGTCTTATGGAATGAGTTACAGAGTTTTCATGTTCATTTAAAGTTTGGATTTTCTTTTGTAAATACACATACAGCTTGTGTAAGCGCAAACTTGCATATGTTTGATTTGCAAACTGAATAAAAAACTGGTTGGTGTACAAAATATTTGTCGGCCATAATGTAGCTCTGGTGCTTTCATTCTCCAAAGGGATTCATAATTAGACGAAGAAGCTTCTGATTAGTCAACTGTCATTGTAAAAAATTACACTTCTTGTAGTGTTTTAAGTTTTATGATTATCTATTCAAACTTGAATATCATTTAGCTTATACAATACAATCTTTATTTCTATTAAATCGATAAATGCAATGCTACAAGCTTGCAGAATTAAAGTTGCTGCCCTACCTTATAAAATAGCAGACATAAGTTTTTAAATTATTAATAGAAAGGATTACAAAACTTCACTCCTACAGTCTATTTATTATTCTTCACTTATCACTTCAGATTTGTTATCCTCTGATCCTTGATGTCTTCAGTCGTTTTTTGGTAAAAAAATCTCCCCAAGCTATTTTCATTCACCTCAACTCTGGCCGCGATTCTTAAATAGAGTGTAGCAACTCTTAATATTAAATTATTAAAAACAAAAATAAAAACACTACCTACAATTAATGTAAAAGATTTATAATGTTGGAAACCTTTACAAAAAAAATCCTTTGGGTATTTAAGTATGGAATTATCATTGTTTCCTTTGTCAAAAAAAGGTTGGGAAATTATAACCTCAAAATGATTTTTTAAAATGATCAAAATTATAACATCAAAACACTTATTATCTTTTTTGCATGGTATTTACTTAAACTAATTGGATATTAAAATAAGAAAAAAAACTTAATTCAAACATGATATTTCCATACTTAAAATGAAATTGAAGTAATTTCTGTTTCCATTGATTTTTGTTCAAACTGAAAAAAAGGCTTTACGATACTTGAGTAAAAAAAATGGAAGTACAAGAAAAAGCCCATAAGAGCAAAAGCATTGCGATATAAAATATATATTAATATTTAATAATTATTACAATAGGTAGTAGGTATATCTTTAAATCATATTCTTCACTTAGTTCTATTATTATTGATGAATATTATTTTTCTTTGTACATATTAAGGAATGGATACAAAATAAAAGTGATTCCATTCCTTTCATTATTTAATCTAAGTGAATGAAAAAAATACAAATTAATTTTGGTTAGTAGTTAGGTATAGTTATTACTTTCTTGTATAGTCCCATACATTTCCAACATCTTGCAAATTTCATTCAGTTATTTTTGTGGATGCTTTTTTTTTTATAAATATATTAAAAAGGACGAGCAAAAATGGCACACATTCACAAAAAATTTAATCAAATATTGATGTTCAGAGATGATTTATTCTCTTACCACTCTTTACTGTAATATTTCAAAACTTATTTTTCCCAACATGCAGACTACATAAAATAGTAAACATATAAGTTCATGATACAACCAGAGTTATTTTTCATTCATTGTATACTAATTGGATTTCTTTTGTGTTTCTCCATTTTAAGTTAAAATATTTTTTTCCAAAGAGATTGTCAACTTAATTTTTTCATCTTCTTGGTTTCTTTCAAAAATATATAAATGCCTCGATTTTCATTTCATAAAGTAGATTTCTTTATTGGCGCCAAACGATCATTGTTTAGATTTTCTGGAGGAACAAAAAAGATTTGTATATGAAGTACCTACTCATTTGGTTTATTGTAAAAAAGCTGGATCACTTTAGCCATAAAATATCAGAAAATGTAATGTATTTTTCACATTCGTATCACCATCATTGCTTTGTTTAAAAACCAATACGACCAGTAAATGCTTATGAGGAGACTTTCAGAATTCAGAAAAATCATTACAATTGGATGGTTACCAAATAGACTTAATTGAGTGACAAATAACCACTCTTTTATATGCTCAGTAATAAAAAGAGGCATATATAAGGAGATAACATATATTTTGTGTTTTGTATGAGAACTAAAATCAAGAGTTTTGATGCATTTTGTCAACAAGAGCACAATCTTGATTTTGGTAGGTTTTGTTTACGGTCTTACTTAAAATGAACCAGCTGTCAAATTGTGTCAAACAATGGATTAATTGTTAGTATTGGGTTTAAAAATTAATCCGTGCTCATTAACACCGCATCCTGGGATTCGCTTGTTAGTGAGTTGTGTTAGCGTGGGTTGGTTTTTTTTAGTGGGTCCTGTTTAACTTTGTCGGTTGAGGTTTTCATCGGAGATGGGCGGGTGGTCGGAAGACGGTACGGGACTCTGAATAAGGCACAACACAATACAGATCAATTTTATCTTACTTACAGTAAAACAACATGCTGGACGCAGACCTGGACATTTGTGATGATGGATTTTAAAATCAAAATCATATGGACTTAAAGCACAATTTAGGCACTCTTGTTCAATCAAATCCAAACATATTGCTAGTACTTTTCTACTTCAGATATGTTAAGTTTTTTTGTATGTTTTAATGATTTGGCACTCATTTTTTTATGAAAGGAACATTACACCTTGTTGCCATGAAGCTCTAGTCATTCAATAGAAAGCAAATTCTTACTTCGCTGTTGACAAAGAGCCAAATATATTCAGTGTTTGATTTAATCTCAACATCACAAAAGGGCAAATCTTGTCTCCCAGGTTAATAAGGAAAGGAAACTTATTCCACCCTTTTCTGGCATTCTCAACAGGTTAATATTTTCAAAGATTTACAATTCAGTTCATTACGTGAGTTTTCACAAGATGATATTTTACCTGGTTATCAAATATTTATTTGGTCTCGGGTTCCCTTACTTACTGCCGTATACTATTTAGTAATAAGTATAAAGATATTCTCTCTGTAAAAGTTGGAAAACTATTTCAGTTCCTCATCACAAAATGGCTTAACAGTAAGTTGTTAGAAGAACCTAATAATAAGCTTTAACAATTGAAAAAGTATTTGCATAATCATAAAATACAAAATAATTGTATTATTATGTATGCAATAGTGATCAATAATGTTATCAATAATACAATTATGAATTTGATATTGGTTTTGGATGGCCCCTGATAGTGTGATACAGTGATAGATGAATCGTAATGAACATTGATGACATTTGCTGCTGTGGTATTTGAGGCTACCAGCTGGCATAACAGCTAACAAGCATCATTTTAACATACTAATCCTTAGGATATAACATGACTACACACTGTAAAAACTTCTTGTTACTTAAGACACGTCAATCATGCTTTTTTTATCAAAATATAAATCAAAACCACAAGTTAACTGAATGGTCAACTGTCAAAAATGATCTTTTGCAAGATGGTGCCACTGGGTCTGATTTTCACCCCCTTCATTACAATCAAGGAGTTTAGAGGGGTTGGGAGAGGGAAATACATAGGTAGTAGCGTATCCCCGTTCATGTGACATGATGACACAAGATAACTCAGAAGCAAGACAGCTGCGCTTACAGCTTCTGTTGTGATCATGAGTAGCGGAAGAGCACAAACTAATCGCCTGACGTCATCAAGAACACACTGGAAATCTGTAATGGCCATGGCACTTGATAGGAGTTTTCCCTTCTAACCCCTCTATACTACTTGATGATGATCCATGTATATCAGTAAGTAAGCCAGTTAATTTGACAATGCTCAATCCAATTTTCATATTTTAGGTTGGTAGGATGTACAGCTCTTTGTCATTTGTACCTACTGTTAGATTCTTCCCATTGTCATGCAATTTTCATCAATGTATTATCCTTCATAGCACAAAATCAATATCACATTTGGCCGTATTTAATACTTTTTACTTTACTAAGTTGTAAAAATGCTGCTTTCCCTTAACTCTTGATTATCTTTTTGAAATACAATTTGGAATGTCAAAAACACACATTAGGTACCTATAGTTAGAACTAAGAATTGAAATTCCATAAAACGACCATAATGAATATAAGAATATTAACCCTAAAACGTAAGAGTGTATCAAAAATCATTCATTCTCACCTCGCTTAGATGTGTGTCTCCTCCTGAGATTTGTTTCAGGTATTCCTTGTCATCAAAAATCTTGATGTCGCCGCCTCCGGGCTTGTGTTTCATATTGTCCAGCGAGCCCACCTTGCTATGCGCTTTTATTTCCAATTTCTGATTTTCAATCTGTTAAATACGGTCCAACATTGACACACTCGAAAAAACAATTCAACAATACCTATACATATGGAACGAGCACCTTCTACAATTCATTTGATAATAATTTTTGTGTAACATCAATGTGAGTTTTCGTGAGCTTGCGGTGAACATTAACAGTGTTATTCAGGAGACATAAAATTCATGGATCACCAACCAATCAAAGTGAAATCAGTATACAACAACTACAATGATGCGTGGATCATCTCTAGATTAAATGTTTCTGAATACCACTGAATCTTTCGAATTATTTAACAAGTTGATATTGATGATTTCTGATGACGGTCAATTGATTTTTGTTGTTGTTTTGTTTTCTATAGTGACGTTAACACTATGGAGTGCTAGTGCCGGAGTCATGCGCTTGTTGAAATTGAATTCACAAAAAATGCAAACATTCCATGAGATGACTGAAGATTTTGCAGAAGATTTGTTCCTTTATGAGAATGTAAATTTGAAATGCATTGCAGAATATGAATCTTGTATGTATCAATGTGCAAAAAATGTAAAGACAGTGTTTGAAACTGGCATGTGTCGATGAAACACAGATCATTTATGATGTAAGAAATGATTTTGAAAATAAAACATTTGCTAATGACTTTAGAGAGAGTAGACATACTTTCATCGATCATCGTATAACAAATAGGAAAAGGGCAGAAAATCGGTTTATGAAAAAATTTAGGTTATGTTTTTGTGTTTGATAAGTAACTGTCATTGCAATTCAAAATGGCTGACACATTGTGTATTTCAAATGTCATTGTTCTGTTGCATGTGACGTGTTATGATAGTGATGTTTGACTGATTCATGCCGGAAGTATTTTCTGTGACCTGCCCGGCACTAACCTTCCATAGAGAATGTAACGGTAAAGGTTTTGATGCTGACGCCCTCCACCGTCGCACTGGCCATCTTACAAACTAGAATGACAATACACACCATACCAAGCAAACAATGTAGTCTATGGATCGCTTATTACTGGTATTGCCTGTTGGAAAATTTAGCCTACCTTCTGAAAGTTGTGATATAAATTTAATATTTGTGGATAAATAATTAAAATTTTGTACAGCTGCAATATTTTCTCAAAAGACGTTACTAGAGATATTTAAAAAAATCACTGCAAAAAAGTCAACACTATTCCATGGACAGAGAAGTTGCCCTGTCACACGGCTGAGTTGCTATGGACCAAGCTAACTAATAATTTGAAATTGGTTGTTAAAGAATAGTTTTTCAAGACGTATAGATGTGAGACATTTGTCAGCCATTTGGAGTCCATTGTATGTTATTGTAGTTCTATTCAAAAATTCACTATGTTTTGACATAATATATTGAGTGCACGACTATGTTTGAGAAATATATTACAGACATCACAAAATTACCAGTTATTTATCAAACATCCAATAGAATATAATAAGGGGTCGTCCATAAATTACATCATCGATTTTGGCCGATTTTCGACCCTCCCCCTTACAATCATCGTATAGTCATTATCTAATGACCCCCATCCCCCCTCTTGCTGTAATAATGGATGAGCTTAATAATTAATAATGTTATATTACTTGCATCCTATTTTGTATATTTTGTAGAAATTGGTATTTACAAGAACGACGTCACTTTTGGTACTTGTACATCATTTGCCATCATCCGCAGACCAGACCTCCCCCCCTTAATGCGAATGACGTAATATATGGACAGCCCCTAAATAGATTTTCTTAAAATATTCAGCGTTTTACTAAAATATCCTACATAGATACATATGTACGAAAACATTAAAAAAGCAAAATATGTGCTGTAAATCACTCCGAAAACACATTTCTGCAACAAAATATTTATCTACAAACGTCACTCAGTGTAGTAACCTAAAACTTGATATTTACTCACATATTTTTTTCCTTCCTTTGAATTTGAACACTAAATAAAATGAAAATTTAAAGAAAAGTAATTTAAGATAAAACACAATAAAATAAATCTAAAGAAAGCAAACTAAAATTGTTAAATAAAAAATACCTTTGTACACTATTTTACATGACTTTAAATGTGAAGATGGTGCTGAAATTTGTGAAATAATTGAAAATAAAACTAAGTAATGAAAAAAATATATGAATTCATTATACTGTACTTAAATTTAATTAAAAATATTTTAAATTTAATATTTTTTTTACCAATTTTGTAAGAGGTGACTCCTACAACTTTTATCTATAATGGAAATATTTAAAAATAAAATATTCCTACATTTGAGTTACCATATTGGAACTATTTGAATTATTTTATTTATGAAATGTGCTTTTTATTATTATTTCTTTAAGAATACTAAAAATCTATTTCTATATATTTTTAAATAAATTACATTGTAAAATAAACTTACCTACCTTTTTATTTTATCTGATCCTCAAAACATGGCAATACTTTTTTTCTATGGCAAAGAGTGACATAACCTCAAATGTGAACAAAACATCTCATAAAATTGAGAATAAATCTGTCTTATGTGAATTATTAGTTCTTTCTTTCTCACCTCAAATTTAGCCTGTCATTTTGTTGATTCCATATTAAGTAAATGCTTGAAAGAAAGCTTATATTTGTTATACCTTGACATCTCCACCTCCTGGTTTGTGGGTTATGTTGACAGTAGATGCCACTTTAGGTTTGGCCTTATCCTTAAAGTCCAGCTTCACAGTTTCTATCTTTTTGTCCCCGCCACCTGGCTTGTGAGTTGCGTTTTCCAGGGAACCAATTTTGGATTTGGCGTTCCATTGGAGTTTTTTCTGCGTTATCTGAAATGAGTAATTGCAACTTTGAAATATAGTCCTTACGCAATGTAAACACAACTAAGGTATACATAAAGCGTAACTTCGTGCCACATTATCATCGAAGGGGTTAACAAGAATATATATTTTTTTCTTTTACATAGAAAGATTAAAATATATCTAGCAACCTTTATAATGAACAATTAAACATCATTTAGATTTTCATACATAACACACCAAAATAAATATAGGAACTGCTAACGGTTTCAATGGGATCTTTCATACTCTCTAGTATTCTGCCTTTTTTCCCAAATCATTCAATGTAGGTATATGCTCTTTACTTTCTCGTCCTTAAGAAATGTATCAAGACAAAATGTTTACGTTGCAGTGTTCACAATTACTTAGCTCAATATTTTTACGGTTAGATTTTTCAAATTTTATTGATTGTAGAGGCATTAACTTTGTAATCGTTCATCATTAATGATAAAGGAAAAACAGTTTTGTTTTCGATTACGTGAGTATATTTTTATAAACCACAACCGGTTTTTCAAATTTTAAATTTGCTTTGATTTATCACAATCTCCATTGTTAAAATGATCTTTGTGATTTAGAAAAGATAAAGAAAAGAAAGACAAAGATCTTTGTGTTTAGAAAAGATCTGCGGATGGATTTGCTGTATTCGTCAAGAATGAAATCAATTTCCAGGATGACTTCCTAACTTCAAAGAAAAAGTATCAATAAACAGCAGGGGTGTGCATCCCATACAGGCACATGCACCTAATAGGTAAGAAATATGTGGTAAAAAAACATTATTTTAGCTTGATATTGAGATTTCAATTATAGATTGATTGGAGCCATCATTAGCACTTCAGTCAATTTCAAATGAGTTATTTTAAAGGAAATTCAAACAAAAGAATAAATCCGCTGTATCACACCTTTTTATCTCCTCCTCCAGGCACATAGGCATCATTCTTGGCTGCAATCCTCGGAGTGCCCTTGAAGTCAAGTTTTCTGTTTTCGATGCGAATGTTTCCTCCTCCAGGCTTGTGGGTGGCGTTCTCCAGGGAGCCGATCTTGGACTTCACCGCCTTGATGTTTGGAGAGGGGGCAGCTCCCACCTGGACTTTGTTCATCGGGACTTCTTCAAGCAAATATAAACTTCCTTAGTCGGTTGGTAACTTAAAAGGGTTATGGAAACCGATACACCATTATTCACAAAAGATTGAATCCATAGATGATTCACACAACAAGCGTGTCTTTGCTGTGCGCAAATAACACCATTAGGTACTGTTATGATGAGCTTGTCGGTAAAATTCAAATGTAGCCATCTCGAAAACAACGGTTGTGACTTGGTGCAGAATATAATATGATTTTGTATATTAAGCCACCATGTGTGCATGATCGACATTATCTCTGAGTGGAAAGTGTTTTTCTTTAGAACATTTCTTTAGTTTTACAGTTTGGTTCACAACAAATTTGTCAAAAGAATCAGTTTTTGGAGATGGCCGCATTCAAAATATTCTGTCGCAAATTATGCATTGATTTAGTATTTATATTTTTAAAGATTTAACATTGAAATTTAGTCATCTGATATAAAATCAAGCTACCATCTCTTTTCAGACTCAAATAAATGAATGGGTTATTTGGTTAGAATTTTTATTTTTTTATTCCATCAGTTTAAATTATTCATTATATTTAATTATTATTCTACTTCTCATATTGCTATCGTTGAATGACAAATATGAAATTTCACTCCTATGTGCATCTCATCTTCTTCTTCCTGAGCCTTACTCAGTACACTCCTGGAAGTGGGCCTCCTCCAACCCTCTCCATTCCTGTCTATAATCGGCATCTCATCATACGGGGGAAAATTGAGAGAAGAGGTGCTCCACAAGATGATTTTTAGAGGGCTCTTGAGGTGTGATACACACAAAACAGCCCTCACCAAATAAATCATCCTAATATTATTATCATTATTATATTATGACTATTATTCATGATCTCCACACTCTGAACATACTTACTCTTCTTATCAAAGGACTGGTTGCTTGTGGTGGAGTCGGGAGTGTTGGGGGTGTGGGCACTCTTGCTGGGGGTGTGGGCACTCTTGCTGGGGCTGCGGACTACTCCTGAGCGAGGGGCGCTAGGACCCTTCAGACCAGGGATCTTGCTGGGAGACTTCTTGCCCGGGGAGCCCGGAGAGCCATTCACATGCTCCTGGAATAGCACATGAAGAATATTTATAAATTAAAATCAATGTTATCTAAAATAGAGTGACGGCCTTTTCAGAAACAACACATTCTGGCCGGATTGTGTATGGATTACTGGACAAACTGTGTGAAAGCTTTTACAGTTCCCCATCTGGTGCCAAACAGAAAAGAAAATGAGAAAACTAGGAACCATGGTGGCAGACTACGTCTAGGGTGAAATTGCTGTAAAAATTATTACTCATATCTGGAAAAGAGTAACAGCCATTACACACTGGATGCATTCTGCCACCATTCTACACAGTTGATCTATGTTTTTTGCTATCTGGCTCTGAGTCCGAAGTCAGAAGTGTATGGAGAATGTATAATCCATAGAAAATCTGGGCAGAATGCATTGTATCTGAAACGGCTCTAAAGGTTATCATCTTGAACAGAGTAAATTCCATTAAAACAAAGCCATAAATGATATTTCTTTTTAATGTCAGCCTTTTCTATGCGTAAAGATTTTATAAAAGATAAGTTTTAAAAGAATCAATCAAATGTACTTGTATCTGCACGTTTTATAATATATTAAGTATTTCAGAAAGTGTACAGAGAAATTTCAGAGGGAAGCGTGGAAGGGGGAGACCAAGGAAGGAATGGATAGACCAAATAGGTGAGATTACGGAAGCATGGAATCTGCAGAGTGAGAATAAGAGAAGAGTATGTATGAAGAAAGTGATGAATGTTGAAGAGATGAAAGAGGTATGCAAGGATAGAAAAAAGTGAAGACGCATCTGCGGAGGTACCGGCCACCCCTAGTGGAACGGTGGTAGGATACAGGAACAGTAACCTATGAACACATCAATCTTGTATTGTTTCTAAAGAAAAAGATTCTCACACTGTGCTGGTTGCTAGGATACATTAAGCTTTGCTGATGCCAATGTTTGAGTAAGAAATAAACATCTACAATATTCAGATTCAAGCCTGCTTCATAAAAAGTACAGTTTTACAATGAAGTTACCATTTGGATGTTTACTTAGTGTGAGAAACTTATCAGAGATCAATTTTTATTTTAACAGGCTAATTTAGAATCACTTGGGCCTTATTCATTAGATTTGTAACACTAAAAATCAGGTTTTAACCTATTTTTTGTGGTTTGGAAAAACTGTCTTTAGACCAGAACTTTTTAATGAATAAGGTGGCATTTGTTTAGGTATTGATAGCAAATTCAAAATGGCTTATGGTTGACTTACATTGCCTTGTGTTGATTCATCTACGCCACTGTCATTGTCGCCTTCTGAAAAAGGAAAAAAGGTCAAAATTACTTTCAGTGATAGAATTGAGACATGTTACTACAAAAAAAACTCTTTGAACCAAATAACTGTCATATAAGTAATAAGATTTCAGGTTAATAGTTTTGATATACCTCTTCGCGCTCGTGGTGCAGACGTTGCCTTCCTTGGCACTTTCCTTTCTTCAGTTGATCCTCCTTTGATGGGAGTCCCAAAATCTGTTGGCTTGGCTCCACCCCTGGATGCAGGTCTTCCATTCACTGTGTCAGAGACCTCTGCACGCTTCTCGGGTGTTCCCTTGGGGTCTGGAGTCTCAATACGCTTCTCCGATTTATTAGACATCACCGACTGCGGCCTGTTGGAATCTTTAATCTCTGGTGGGATTGGAGAGGGCTTCATTGTAGGTTCAGGAGTTTTAGAAGCGTTGGATAGAACTGAAGAGGGCCTCATGGGAGAATCAGTTTTAAGAGGAGGGTTCATCTGTTTCTGATCTGGTGAGGAATCAGTTCGACTCAAAGATGGAGACCGATCAATGCCAGGAGCAGGACTGGGAGAAACTTTGTGACCGTTCTCTTGGACGGTTGGATTCGGGGAAGGAGTTTTGATAGGAGTGCCATTCTGAGCTGGGGAGTAAGACTTTGTGAGTGAGTTCTGAATGACAACATCATCATCATCATCTTTTTTTGGATACGGAGATTGTGGTTTACCCAAGCCGTTTTTGCGCTCATCCACATCCAAAGATCCCATGATTGAGTCAGTCATCCTGGAGCCAGAGAGCCTTGAATCAGGGCGATCCATCCCTTTCTCTGATGAATCTGATTTGACGCTCTCCCTCGAGCCTCTATTGGCGTCTTCTTTGGAAAGCCTGGTCAATCCAACATTCAAAGGAGACTCTTTCTTTTCAAATGATTGCACTCCTTCTTTGATGAACGCGAGACCTGGACCCCTAGAAACAGGTTCTCCAGGCGGACCTCCAACAACACTGATAGACTGCCTGCGCTTTTCTTCATCGTGCAGAATTCCTGGCGCAGCTCCCGGCCCAGCGATGCTGAAGCTCCTATTCTTGACAGGGATGGTCCCGTCTACATCCATCGGTGGACGTCGGATTTGAGCACCGTTTGGATCAGGGGGTAAACCGGTGAAGTTAGCAGAAGAGCCCTGTCTGGGGACTTGTCCCAACGGTGGAGCTATCGGTCTGGGTTGGTTTGGGTTCGGGCTTGGAGCGAACTGCTGCCTTTCCACTGATTGCTGTGGCTGCAGCTGTGGTCTTGGAGGTAGAGGTCCACGGATTATTGGCTGTCCTGGTGGACCTTGCTGAGGCAGGAGTGGTCTTGGTTGCTGCGGGGCGAATGAGTTGGGACCTGAGGGCCTGGGTGCAGGTCCCCTTGGGGCTCCGACTGGTCCGCCCGGCAGGAAGGGGCGCGGGGGGCCCTGTACTCCAGGGGGCACCTGTGGCCTTGGCGCCTGCTGAGGAGGACCAGCAAGCGGACGAATGGGAGGACCAGCCTGACCACCAAATAATTTATGCATTAGTCAAGAATTTAATAAAATATTATTAGGATGATTTATTTTATGAGCGCTATTTTTGTGTGAATCACACCTCAAGAGCCCTCAGCGAGCTTGGTCGTCGCTATAGAAAGTGCCAATTCTCAAGCAAGCCCCAGTTGCTGTAAGGCTGGATGGACCTTTAGTGACAGGTCTTCGGTAAAGGTTTATGATTTTTTTACCTAGCGAAGAGCATATTGGAAAATATAAATGGTAAGTATATTTTTTGTGCTCCGTCGGGATTTAAACCCACAACCTTCCATTAACGAGTCAGAAGTGTTAAGCACTAGACTATCCGGTCAAACTTAGCTACGATAAAAAATAAATATCAGTCTGTTTTATTCGGTGAGGGTTGTTCTTGTGTAAATCACACTTCATGAGCCCTCTGCGTGGCTATAGTAAGCGCCAGTTTCACAAGACAAATCCAGTTACTGTAAGGCTGGATTACCGATTAGGGATCTGGTACCCTTGATTGTTATTTATGATCATAGTTGCAGAGGTAAGCATACCTACTAACATTTGTGGTGTTCTTTGACAATATTATTACACAATTATTGTAAACCATATGAGACTGACCTCCCATACTATAAAAAAATATGTAATTTTACTAATGCCATTTCTATTGCAGGGACAGGCGGTAAAGCTGCAGGGTTTTTTCGTTAATTTGGGAATGGGTTATATTTTGTTACAGCACGAAAAACGCATGCTTGAACATGTCTGCTTGAGTGCATACATTAAATATGAATCTCAAATTTTAATATATATTTGTAACTAAGATCATACAAAAGCAGTCATGAGTCAGTTCACGCTTGCACATGCTGTATGTTTAGGTACTTAGAAAAGAAAACCTGAACCAACAATAAACATAATCTCTGCAACTGTTGCCGCCTTCATTTAAAACAGGGCTGGCATTCTCAAAAGTGTCACAAATTTAAAGCAGAACTGGTCAGTCTTACACCAGTTTATTAGCTTGTTCCATAACCAAAATAAAATAACTTAAGATTGTGTACATGTATAACAGATAATCATGTAGATAGGTATTCTATTGGCTTTCGTGGCAATAGGTATTTTTGTTTTTTCAAGGATAGTTAAAAATTACTGCGGCTGGAAGTTCTTCACTTTCCCAAAGTTTAATTGCATTGGCCCATTAACCAAACAGTTACCGCTGCATACAAACTAGATTGTTATCATATGATTACAGAGAAGATACAAATCACCTAAATATTTGGCTACTTAAAATACAAAATACGTATCCACCTAAATAGGAATAACGATGTAGCATGGTATAGAAAAATAAATAGTGAATTGCTAATATTATAAATGCTTTTGTTGTAAAAAAATAAACATATTTAATAAACGCAACCTTTATAAGGGTTTTTACAATTCTATTTAGTGTTTAGTTAAATATGTACCTATCCATATTCTATTTGGTAATGATTATTTAATTTGAAAAAAGAACAATATAAGTTATTCGAACCGGAAATGGGAAAACCGCCATAGACAATACAACTGTTGAAACGGTGATACCATTAGAAAAAAAGTTAAATGACAGTTAGGCATTTTGAATCAGAATTTCAGGTTGGTAATAGCTAAAATTACAGTTTGTTTTAAATATTTGTAGAAAATAAAAAGGGAATGAAATAAATTTGTAGGTATAATATTTTCACTTGTATTTTACTGTAGGGATAGGGATATTTTTTACTGGGGAATTTAATGTGAAAAGGTGATTCAAGGTCAAACCTAAAGAAAAGTGGGTAATTATCACACGATACACTTTCTTGAACAATTTTATCTGTAGCGATTAAAACTTGCCAACAATTCGACCTCCAAAGTTTGTCCATTCTTTTTCTTACAGCTGTTTATTATTCTCAAAAGCAACAATAAAACTTAGCACCTTTGCAACTGGCTTAAAGTTTATCAAGGTGAATATTTAAAGGGTGATTTTTAGCAGTTGTAAACAAAACTGTATTGTAGGTACCTCAGTTGGCTCCGAACAATGACTGGATAGCAATCAAAAGTGCTCGAGCATTATATTATACTCAACTCGTGAAAATAAAAAAAATATGGAAATTGTATCACTGCTACAGCAAATAATTAAAAATATATTTATGCTTTTACATTCAGATTTTTTTAAATTGTCAAATACAAGTACCTAATATCTGCGCAGTTTTAAATTTACCATTTAATAAAAAACTTCGATGAATATTGAAAACTCTTAATATTAAATAAAAATGACGCATTTTTGACAGCAATCTTTGTGATTTTTCTTTTGTTATTTACCGCGTTTTCTGTCCATAAAACGTGTGCTGTCAGCGTTAGTCGAGGGAAACGCTGTCCTCGCTTTCTTCCAGCATTTTATGACATTTGTGAAACATGTTTTTGTGGCATGTCCCCGTCACGCACACAAAATATCTAATATGGCGGCAGCTTGTGACAGAGCGGCCATGACAGTCCATGAAATGCGCGGGAATCCTTGCTTCTTGTCTATGATTTGTTATGACATTTCTAACCTGTCTTTATTAATATAGTATTGATGTATAAAAAATCATTGAATATATTATAACAGCGTTTTTTTACTTTCTGTAAAAATGATTTTAATTGGTACAAGATTTTTTTTTCGTAAAAGAGTAGGTATGTAGGTACATATTATTAATAAAATATTCTTTAATATTTTGGAAAAACCACAATTTATAACTTTTCAAATGTGTTTTTTTAATTTAAAAAAACAGATAATTTAATTGATGTATGTAGCACTTCAGCCTTTCAAAGAATCTATATTCTATTCCATTTTCAAATCTTACCGGAAACTGCGGATCTCTCGCCATGTCCGGAAGTTGTCCTGGCGGCTGTGACGTCATCCCGCACCGATGCTACCAACGGTCAAATCACAAAAATCCGAAATGTTTTTTTTATGGCTATTCACACCACAAAATGAAAACCAGTGTCAAGTATTTTAATTTTTTTGAAATTTGCATGTAATTAATGATTTTCGTGTTGTTCCTCTTGCCAAGACAATGCTAGCAGCTATAATAAAAAATATTTATGTATTATATCTGGTTGTTTTTTGTGCTTTTCTACACTATTTTTTGTGCATTTTTCAAATAAATACGATGAGACGACGGACAAATGATTTTAGCTCTAACAAGTATTTTATTTTCTATAAATCCTATTTTTACGTAAATGAAAAAATTCAGTCTACCATTTTGTATCTTTTTTTTACCTTGCAATAAATGAGTACACATTTTTTTCTTGTTTGTGCAACACTATTGCTTTTGATTTCAATATAACGAAAATTTGTATTCATCAGTTATGCTTACTTTCAACTATTTTGTTAATACATTCAAAGTCATCATATGTGAGTTTCTATTGACACGCACTCCATATCGGCCAATATGGCGAGAAAAAGTTTATCAGGGTTTTTTGTTCCCCATTTTATTTTTTGAAAAACAGTTTTTTTCCTATCTTTTTCGACCTTTATGGAGTGAATGCCATCGAATTAAGTGCTTTTAATGTAACAAATAAGCTCTCAACAATAAACTATAACACTAATGATTTGTCTTAATAAAATGGTGAACGATTAGGGAAATATATCTAAAAAAACATATTAGAGAAAAAAGGGTAATTTTGAAAAAAAAATGCAATTTTTTGGAAACATTTATTTTTGATAGGTAGATTGATAGAAAGTTAGAATATAACTGCAATGGACTCCGCATGTGAATTGACATAGACATGAATTGTGACGTTATACAATCAGGTTGCTAGAGAGAATGCATACAAATATTTTGTTTTTGGTTGATATGGACGATAGTAACATACAAGTGTGACGTTTGCTCGTCGCGAGAAAAATATTCTAAGCTTAAAATTATTCCAAATCATTCCACCAATGAGTCCATTTCAAAAAAACTTATTTTTTTCAAAATTACCCAGTCAAAAGAACACATGTGACGAAATACACCAAACTTACAAATAAAAAAACAAATCTGGGCAAAGCCACACTTTTTTTTACAATGAATGCCTTTTTTATTTGTTGTTGAAAACAAAAAAATCAATGATGTTTTTAAGTATGTAAGTATATAATAATGAAAAATTTAAGAACAACCAAGGAAGATATTTATATACAAGGTGTTATAAACAATTTGTGTATGTACTTAAATGGATACCTTAGGATTATGTGACATTTACGGTAAAATTGCATCATTTTATGATAAATTAAAACTTAATAATAATAAATTTCATTTGTCAACAAGATCCAAGCTCTGTTGTTGATGCCCATCAAAGCTATGAAAGAAACGTTCGAAAAAAAACCCATCAAGGCAATGAATATAGAAAGCTCAATCTCAAAATGTTATTCAAAATTACAACTTTAAAAAGAGTCTTTATGTATGTAATATAAGTAAGCCACATTTGACCTTGAACTTTGTTAAACATCGTCATTTCCACAAATAGGTACCTAATGCTGCAAGAAAAACGCAAAAATCGAACAAGCTATTCCCCGAAACTTCAACAGCCATTATTACAAGTTGTAACTGTAGCAAATAACAGAGCTTTAGTGCTCGAACAATAGCGCTTCAGGCACAAAAAGCTTTAGATACGACACGACAATCCAACACTTCAGTGGCCCACTTACTGGTGAAAAAAGTCGACCTTAAGACTACCCACTTTCAACCCTGCATAGGAGGTGAGGCTTTCATGTAAGGCATTCCAGCTTACAGACAAAAATAGACACATTTCGAATCGATTGGGTAGTAATCAATTAATTTTGTCGCTACTGAGTTAAATAATGAACAATGTAACTGTAACTGTTTCACTAAGGGTGGGTAGAGCCTCTACAGAGTCTCCTTCACCTATTCCTATCGTGACACACTCCTTTTTGTTTATTTTTCATTCATCATTATTAATTCATTATGTAACATTACTGTTTATACCTTTTTAAACATTTTTTATGTACTCTACGTCAATAACAATGGGTCGTTTTGTGAAATCACTGTAAAGACACTGCAGAGCAACAGACAAACTTTTAAATTTAATTTTTCGAATTCGCACTCTCAACAGCCCTAGCCCATTCAATAAGTTATTCCACAACAGGAGGCCGGCAGTGCAAAAGGAACGATCTAAAAAACTGCAGTGTTTCATCTTAAAAAGTAGTATATTAAATGCCATTTTTTTGGATATTTGTATAAAAATTTACTTTATAAACTGAACGAAAATGATGATGCACTCTAAAGTAAATATATTCGATGTAATTTACATAAAAATGTCGTAAAATTGTAAGCAAGATTAATCAAATTATTAATGAAAAATGACATTTGAATATTGAGTTAAACCGAATGGAATTTTTACATATGAGTTGTTGACGATCTGCTTCAGTCATCGAGGGAAATCAAAATTCCAAATTGACAGCAATTTTCCAATACCGAATTGGTTAATTCGTAAAAAATGAAGGAAAATCCAAAAAGTTAACTAACAATGTAAAATTTTACACTGACGTTAATCAAGCAACGATAGATTTATTCTTAAAACAGTTAGAAATTTTACTTATGTAGGTATGTTATTTGATGTAAATAGTTAGTTTTAAAAATGTCCTTCTACAAACTGAATCCAATTAAATAAAGTTATCCACTAGAATATGGACATCAGAGGCAACGTTGGCTTTGACTGGCGTGTTTGAAATAAAAACAATTCCGGTACGAGTCTATATTTGATCCCGAGCTAGCAAAATATGCTGTAACGAAAAATTAATCAAATAAATTTTATAATGGAAGAGCCTGTTTCCTTTCAGGGAAAAAAGGTTGTTGAAATGCAATAATACTCACATTTTTTTTTAAAAACATGTTTTATTTAAACATGAAATTTCTACGTATTGAAATAGGATAATTCGAATCGTTGCATGCGAAATACCAGACGGCCAGCGTCTACCAGGCCGACCATCCAAAAGATGGAAGAACAGCTGGTCTTCTGCATCACAAGAGGGAAGTCCCAAAAAAATCATTATTCTTATGCGCACGGCAGCCGCTGGTAAGTTTTTTTTAAGAAATCCTGTGCGCGAGACTCCCTAGATTCTAGAGACACTAGGGGTTTATGACACTTGTTGTAGTGCCGCAGAGGTGTACAAGCTTGGTCGTCGCTACAAAGCGCCAATACTTAAGCAAGACCCAATTGCTGTAAGGCTGGATGGACCTTTGGTGACCGGTCATTAGTAAAGGTTTATGAATTTTTCAACCCAGCGTAGAGCAAATTTGAAAATATAAATGTTATATTTTTTGTGCTCCGCCGGGATTCGAACCCACAACCTTTCCATTCAGAGTCCGCAGTGTTATCACTGAGCTACGGGTTGGTCAGGTTAATGTGATTTATTGTTATTACTTATGTTGCTTTACTTTTTGTTATAAACTTATTCATATTTAGGTTAGGTTAGGTTAGGTTCATCAATTTGCACGGTGCCGTGTCTATAAGTTTGCAAATTTGCGAATAAAGTAAGTCAACTTCGCCGTGCACATAATAACAACCAAATAAATAGATAAACAAATCTACTGTAAGAAGAAGAAGAGGTAGAAAAAAAATTCAATGTAGTGAGTAAATTTTATGGGCCTTAATAAGGTGGTAATAAATAATTGTTTACATAAATTTTACGTTTACGAAATTACTTACAAAGTAACGATAAAGAGTACCTAATATTTGCATTTTCGGCACCACGCCGTCCTCCTACACTTATGTAAGCAAAGAAAAAATGTGCGTACAATTTCATTGAAAATAAGGGCGTTCGTGACTGAAACATCTATATATACGTTACATAATATAATAGTTCTAAGTTATACATAAAACTGATTACTATTATTCTCTGCGCAAAGTATAAAACCATAAAATTTAACTCAACCATAGCGTAGTACTAAATAATGTAGGCAAATTAAAAACTCACTTGAGGGTGTGTTTTCGTTTCGATACATTTTCGGTAAGAGTTTTATACTTGGAGTCCTGTATACTAACTTGAATAATACAGGAATATCGATCCCCATACAACGTGCCAATCGATATTTGTCCATTAGTCCGGCCATCCACTGATGAATTTGTAGAAAAATATTTTGTGAAGCAAGAGACAAGTTCAAAAGGGAATGCTGAAACTTTGCATATTATTAAGTTTTTTTTATGGGATTTTTTTTTTTCTTTATAAAAGGGGTTTGGTTCGATCCCCACTGAGGGTGTCAGAAATGATTTCCTATTTCGGTGTATTTTTCAAACCCAAAATAATAAATACTGGCAATGTTTACTCAGCCTTCACAATAAATGAGAACCAGCCCCCCCCTCCCCCCCGAGAGCTGGGAAACTCTCACTTCAACTGAAAGTGTTTGGTGTGAGGCCGGCCCCCTTACCCGTAAAAATATCCCAAATCACCACACACGTTATCCCCCTTCAGGGATAACGCAGTCAAGAAGTTACACTATATGTGTAGCTTAGTTGCTTAGTAGTTGCGTGGTATTGAATAAATCTCTGTCTTGGTTGTTAGTGAAAGCCCCTTTGCACACGGTCCGGTCCGTTGTCGGATCAGAAGTCGCGTAGTGTGTGGGGATGTATGTAAGCTTTCACCTGATCCGGAATGATTTTTAGAATCGCATGTTACAAATTTTCTCGTGAGGATGATTTTTTTATTAACTTCAAATATTTAAAATTTGGTGCTCATAAGAGTAACTCTCCTGGAAATATCAAAACGCTATAAAATAGAATGTTATAATGTCTTTCTTCAACGCAAACCTATTCACAATTCTATCACAACATATAAACTCCCATGACCTTTCCAGCATTTCCTTTTACAAGAAAATGCACTCAATGAAAGTGCATATTGCTTTACAATTATATCCACACATCTCACATAGGATGGCCTGCCTTTTGGATACATAATCACAGTATATAAAATACGCAAGTCTGCCCTTTGGTGTATGGGAGACTCTATTTATAATGCATTAGCCCTGTTCTTGAAAGAGAAGGTGCCTTCTATTAGCAGAGAATAATTTCCGGTATAATTTGAAAAAATAATCGATGTTGAAAACTTGCTTCCTTTTTTATATCTACCAAATTGGTAGTCTATATTTTTGTGAACAAAAAAACAATTTTGCCAATGCTACCTCTGTTGAGAGAAAAGGTGGAATAATTTGCCCGAATTCCTGTTTATTTGAGATTCAGGTTTTTTTCGTAAGTTCGCATGCAGCATGTATAAGTGCAAACAGGGTTTTAATCATGAAAGGCAATCTTTATTTTTTTGCAACTTAGATTGTGGCTAAAAAAACATGATCAAACAAATGTTCTGTGGGATTTTGTTTGTAGAAAAATATATTGGGTACTTTCATTTTAAGATATCGTATTTGATTTTCACGTTTGAATGATCAAAGGAGTCCCAATTAAAAATGTTCAATTTCCTGAAAAATATTTGTTTCAGGAATATTCAGATTGTGTTATATTATAAAATTCCTTTTAAGTTCATATTAAATCATTTTCAGTGAAATTGCAAAAGCAATTAAGCTGAAATTAGAAATAATAAAAATTATAAAGCAAAAAAAATACAATAAAAACGTTCACAAAAAACATTTTTGGTACATTGAAAGTCTTTGTTTACTATATTTGTAATGTACATTTGTATTGACTGGTAAATTTTCACAACATGGAAAAAAAACATTAAAATAATCCATTACCTACTCAAAGACATTTTTTTTTATCAAAACAAAATATCATTATATTCAATTTTAAACGCTAACATGTTACAAAGCCTCATATGTATCTGTCAGCCTCTAAAAAGAGCGCGTCCCCGAGGTGGCGGATAGAGAAATGCTCGAAAGACTTGTCTAAGTGTAGGGATGATATAATGTATTCCCCGCGGACCAACAGGTAACCTTTAACCCGTCTGGCAAGCGTGGTAGGTACAGCTCGCTTAAAACCAGACAAGAAAAAAGCTAAGCACAGCAGCCGATGGAAAGGCTTGGATAAGATTGGAGGAGGTCTACGTTAAGAATGAACTAAAAAGGCTGAGGGAAAAGCATTTAAGCCATATAAGCTGTTTAAATTTTTAATAATTGACTAAAAAAGGTTCACATAACTTTTTAATGTCGCAAAAACAATGTAAGAAAAATTTACACGCATTTTATACGGTCCAGTAGTCCAAGTATAAAAACATCACTTTTAACTCAACAATAGCGTAAACCAAAAAATATATGTAAACTAAAATAAACACCTCTAGTGAGCGATCTAGTTACAGTTCATTTCTTTTTTTGGTAAACGTAAACTTTTATCCTTCCTTGGGTCTGTAGTAATGATTTTACGTCGTAGAACGTAGTTAGGAATTTTGGGTTAATGAACTTTGCAAAGAAAACAAAACACATTTGCCCTTATGTATGTAGGTAAGATCTGTATACACGTAAGTTGGTGTTGTATAGAACCTTACTAAATTAATGGCAAGCCCAGCACGCTAACACTAGATGTAATTGACCCAAAATATTTATAGAAAGGAATTTTCCAAAATCGTTAGTTGCTTTCATTTTGTGTCTACGACGTCGTAGCATCAATGATAGATTAGAAACTTTTTCTAGTATAAATTTAAGAGATGTATTGTCAAAAGTCAAACGTAAAGGTAAGATTTTTTTTTTGTGCACAACAGGTTACCTTAATTACAGTGCACCCTCACAGCTATCAACATGCTGGGAGGAACTCTATTGCTAGATTTTTAAATCTGAATAAATTACACTCAAAAATGTCTATATTATACTTATTTAAGAGCTTCTTACTCCAAGTCACAGGGTTTACGGCTTTTCGGTACATGAAATACTTAAATCATGTCCTCGCCCTCGGGTGTAGTCGTCAGGCACATACAACTTGTAGCCATCCAACAGGGTGGGACTGTCAAAAGGATTATAGTAACCGAAAAAAATACATGAAACTAGATGTAACTATGAGTGAAACTCAGTCGTAATTTCGCTAGGGGTTTTTTAACTTGTATGAGCGACATTGAAAGATGTTATTTGCTTTTTTGGGTTTAATTACTAATGTTGTTTATAGTTTTTCATATTTTCACTGACACTTCTTGCTGGACAAAATAAATAGATTTCACTACAAAATACAGGGGATTTTAAGACTTTCTAGATGAAAAATGAAGAAGGTTTTTAGAATACACCAGTTGGTAGAATCCAGATCAAGAATCATGACGGAATTGGTTCTCATTTTTTGTGAAGGATGAGGAAATCTTTCCTGTATTTTTATTTGGGGCTTTAAAGAAGAATTGTAGCTAGTATATTTGCATCACGATGTCCTACATTTCGCTTCTGCAAATGGAGATTGTTTGAACACTTCAAATTGTTGACGGTGTTTAATGTACTAATGTACCTGCTTCACCTTTTAAAGTGGCGCCCGTTCTTTGAACTCAAAACATTCCATAAAATCTATATAGAGGTGGCTGAAATTTCATTGTTTTGATACATTATTTGAACGCGAAATTGCTTTGTATATAATCGAAGTCGGCTAGTAGCAAAGTAGATGCTAAAAATTTTACCTTCAAGGAAAACAGTCTTGAACTTATAATTTGAAAGCAAAGCCTAAAACACTTATGACTGTCCAATCTGATGTTTATGCGTAGCCTGTGGGATAGCTTTGCTGTCAAATAATAATCTCTAGTCTAAGTTGCAAAGATATATTAACATTCAAAACTCATATCAAATGCATGCCTACAAACAGACCCGTGTAACTACTGAATTGTTTTTGTGTTTTTTCGGGTTAGACCATGGTCTATATGCAGCTTTTTTATAAGCATTTTTATATAAAAAAGCTGCATATAGACCATGGTCTAACCCGAAAAAACACAAAAACAATTCAGTAGTTAATACCGACCATGAAAGTGTTAGTGAAAGTTTAAAACTTTATTTAGACCCGTGTAATTTCGCGCTAACAAATGTTGAATGTGTACAGAAAAATTCAAATGAACACGAACTCTGCCACTTTTGCCGACCTTACCTGAAACAGGGTGATACTTGCAAAGTTTACCATTTTTTTTGGTATGAGTGGTCAGCCTCATACCAACCTATAAGTCAAGGAATACAAATAATAAATAACATTCAAGTATATAAAAACAAGAACACCTTAAAAAAAGATAAGCTCAATGGACGTTGTCCAAACGTGTCCAAAATGTTGGCATCTGCTGGATTACGATGAGTTGAATAATTAAAAATAATATCAAAACAGAAGTGGTCGTGGGTTGCCAGATTTATTAACTATAGATGTATTAAGAGTATTGTAGAGTAGAGGAATGCATCTAACATGATGGTAAAGATTGACATAAAAAAGATTGCTGGTGACTGGAAGTAGAAGGCCCAGGATAGAGATGCCTGGAGAGATATGGAGGAGGCCTATGTTCAGCATTGGACGAGAAAGAAGCTTTGTTGTGATTACGTTGATTATATTATGTTCCACGACAGGTTTCGCAAAAAAAACGCTTGCATCATCAGGTGACTTAATTAATACTGAATGTCATAACTGACAATCGAAATAAAAAAAAAACCTAAACAACACTTATAGCGTTACTTCTTGTCTGCGTTATCCCTGAAGGGGTCCATATGGCGATTCGGGACCTTGTTATTTTTACGGGTGAGGGGGCCAGCCTCACGCCAATGCCTTCAGTTGAAGTGGGGGTAACGACATATAACGAACAATAATAATAAATTGATCTTGTAAGATGAAAGATTAAAAAGTAAATGCCTCTACAACCAACGAAAAATTAGAGTAGAGTTAAATCATAGACTACGAAAAGAGAGCTTTAAACCATTAGGCATTAAACTGAAAATTATTTTGTACAAAGCCGTTTTGTTAAGGCTAGTGTTACAAGTTTCCCATAAATTAAGGCTTGCACCAACACTCGCTAATCGCATGCATTAGCTGCACAAGCGCTTCCGTGCTCTGCTAGGAGAAGTCTACCACGGAGCCACCGAGACTTCCTGCTGCATAACTGATGAGGGAGGTGTGAAGGCGCAGCAACATCAATTATCTGACTAAGAGTACTGAACACAACATTAGAATGCGCAGATCTGCAATAAAAAAAATGGATGTGAAATCAGCAGCATGAGAAAAAATCTTAGATAGAGAAATAAGAAAATATGAATTAGCCTTCCAAGTGACATGTCCGGGATCAGGGATGTTATTATTATACAATAAATAAGCATTGTTGAGTTATTAAATTGAAGTAGGTATACACATAATTGTTTTTTTTTGTATTAAAATACATTTGTGACAAGAAATGTGATACGTCCGAATATTTTTTAATTCAATTTGAAATAAGCATTTTTTTTCTTATTCTTGTTATATTTACAATTCAAAAACCGCTATTCATAGGTCAACGCTTTATTGTCATTCCAGCAAAAAATTACGAACGATTTTTTCCAAAATTTTGTAGATATTTTGTGTTTAGTAGGTACTTAAATAATGAAAGTGTGGGAAAAAACTAAGTTAAGATTGTAACAGGGTCATTCCCTACACGTTTGATCCGTAGCTTATTCATGTACCTATCATCGTTTTTTGTACGGAAAATTCAAGTTAGGCGGCGATTGAGCCATAAAAACACCGACAGTTTTTAAAATGACAACAGACTAAAAACTCTTAAAATGGCTTATGGCTCTCCGTGTCATTTTCATTTCAGTGTCAATCGGACGATTTTTTTGAAAGAAATTAAAGATAATAGCTTTATAGCTCATGTTCAAGCATAACCAAACCAGTGACGTCATATATTTACCCCTAGATTGTACCCTGCCATAATAAAGGAGTGACCTTACCCTCCCTGGTCTAGGCGCGTCCACAAATAGATATAAATTACCCCCTATTACCCCCGGCCATATATTTTTTTTACCTTTTTTGACGCCGACCGCGCCCCGTTCCAATAGCGGACAGTATTTCATTAGGAATTCTTCATTTCCTCTTTGCTGTGTGAAATTAAAAGTCAAGCCAATTAAAATCTGCAGAGCATACTGCGAAAAACAATACGCTTTTTTTCATTTTTAGTCGAGTTAATGAACAATTTTGAATTTGGCGACGTTGTAAGAGAATAAGAGAAGAGTATGTATGAAGAAAGTGATGAATGTTGAAAGATGAAAGGTATGCAAGGACAGAAAAATCTGCGGAGGTACCGGCCACCCCTAGTGGAACGTGGGCAGGATACAGTAACAGTAACAGTGTATACTTATTATAAAAATGGGTCCCACACACAACTAATCAGCACTTATAGTGCAACTAGGGCCCCGAAGTTATTTCTTGTGGCAAATGGAAACTCTTCATTTTCACAGTTAAAAGGGCCAATAATTTATAAGCGGTTTCCCTACTCTCAAGGGGGTAGATTATCATCTCTTGTGAAGGCTGAGTAAAGCTTGCCGGTACTATGCTTTTAGGTTTGAAATGAACACCTACAAGAAGCTAATTTTCAGAGATGGCATTTAAAGGAGGGCGCTGTTGTGATGTTACCTGGACTTACAAACTGATAAAATCAATGGCTATTATTTTGTTTTTTTACCAAAATAATCCTTTCATTTTAATAACATAACAAGCTTCAAATTGCATCATCGAAAAATACTTTTTACAAGTAGGCGGCGTTAGTTCTGATTTGTATCATGTTCAGTTAAAGCCATGTAGGTCTTTAACATGGTTTGATTTAGGGGATATTGTTGTAGCATCATGAAAAAGAGGCATTACATTGTAACAAAAAACCTACGCTTTTAAATGAGGCGGACTTTTTTTTTTAACAAAGTGGGTAAGTTATGCAAGGATAGAGTGCTCAAAGCTCGTAACCTTTAATTTAGGTGATACTAAATAAATCCCACCCTGTATACAATTAGTGACTTCTATAAAAGAGACACCCTGTATTCAAAATGGCCGCTCAACTCACGTGACAACACACCCTAGTGACGTCATCTAATCATTAATTATTATTTTTAAAAACTTATGATGATGGTGCACTATTTATTTAAATAAATCTCCTATAGTTATGTTGGTCAGATTGAAACTGCGAATCAACACTTCATTTTAAAATGAATTAAAATTTCAGATATTTGACGAAATGATGACACTGGTGGTCCGTTGTTTGAAGATTCGGATTTTAGATTCTCAGGCTTGTAAATGATTTAAAAGAGGAAAGCCAAGCTAATAGGGCACTCAATCAGACACAGCACCTTTCTTAGCAACATCTTTGAAGGCAAAATCTTAGGACAACGCACAAGAGGTCGCCCAAGAACTTCATACTTCAAGGATTTGAAGCGGCTCATGGATGTCTCCTCCTATTCGCATCTCAAGAGGATGGCAGCAGACAGAGACAAATGGATGATACAACAAGGCACTGCCTTTAGAAGATGATGATGAGGCTTGTAAATGATTTGTTAAATACAATGTGATCCGCACATTTTATCATGACAAAAAAAAATCTGACGTCACACGGTGGATTACTAGCTAAAAACCTACCTAATATTTTGCTATCAGTTGATAAAACCCTTATTTACAAAAAAAAAATTCAATTTGAACTATCCGTGCTAAAGACGTTCCAAGTCCATTACATATTATTCTTTCTATCGTGTACTTACATACGTATATAATAAGTTAGCCAATCAAATCAAGAGTCACGAATCTAGGTACAACATTAAATCCATAAACTTTTTCCCATACAATACTTGACTTGATACAGTGCAACTTTTGTATGGTAATTTTTCATGAAAAGCTCAAGCTCTGCAGAGGACAAACAAACATCCATTTGAACTCTGCCAAAGCTATATACCCCAATTATATAACATTTCGTACTAACTCAACAGAAGCGTTTACAAAAAAAATGTATAAAAATTTAAACACTCACTAGAGGCGATGTTTTTGTTTATATACAGTTTTTGTAAAGGTTTCGGTTTAGTTTAAACGAAGAGTTTTATACTCAGGTGCCTTTGAAGAGCTTATGTAGAAATGGAATGGATAATGCAAATTGCTGTTTAAGGTTTCACAAGGATCTGAAAAAAGTTTTTCATCTATTTTGATAAAATTGACCGGAAAAATGCAGTAAAAAGCTTTATTATTTTAGAAGACAAAAAAATAGATTTGATCATTTTAAAAGGCATGGATTCCTTGTTATTCCTTGACTTATAGGTTGGTATGAGGCTGACCACACATACTGTAAAAAATGGTTCACTTTTCCAATGTTACCCCTGTTTCAGGAAAGGTCGGCAAAAGTTTCAGGGTTTACGTTCATTTGAGGTTTGTATTTTAACTTGTAAGTACACAAGGTAAGCGCAAACTTGTCTGCTTGTGGGCATGCATTTAGTATGAATTTTGAAAGTTAAGATATCTTTGCAACCTTAAGATAGACATTGAAAACATGTAAATGTATTTTATTTATGTCTATCTGATTTAACAGCTACGTAAAAAAGTAAATCCAAATACTTAGATATTCCTTTTAAAAAATGAAGGAAAACAAGAAGACCTTAAATACAATTCCTCCCTTAAAAAAATCCTCAATGAAGATGACCTCTATTGTTTTTTAAATAAACAAATTGTAAAAGATTGAACTGAATTATCGAAACTGAAATTTAAAATAAAAGGGACCAACACTATAATTATAAATTAGCAACAAAATAAATCAACATCCTTTCAAAGTGAAAATATTTTTGAGGTTTTTTTTTATATTCGTATAACGAAGATAAATAGCCCAGATGTATATCGTCATTGTGCAGAACATGTGGAAGCTTTCACAATAAATCTTTCCAGGAAAACAATTCGCAAATAAGCAGCACGACCACTCACGTCGTAAAAACTTGCTACGATTACAAACTAGTACGTGGGTGTGTGCCTAAAAAAATCGTAACTTTAAAATGTGTTAAAACAAAATAATGGCAACACTGAGGTTTTGAATATAATTTTTAAGGCTTTCATGGCCGGCTGTTGACTCTGGAAAATTTCTTTCCTGGATCTGTTACCGTGGTCTATCGGAGCTGTAGCTTCCGGACGTTTCGTTAATATCTGCGATGATCTTCTTCACATCAAACTCATCAACATCACATCACATGGTCGCTGATATAGTCGAGCGGGTAAGGTGTTAAAACTTGAATTTGCGTATGAGAATCGGCCAACAAGTATATTTCTTACCGCCATATGATTAAGAAGAGCGTACACAGATTTTTTCCTTGATTTTTTTCAACCAAATTTTTTTTTTGTACTTTTTTATTACCTATTTGTCATCAAAACTTACATACGATGTGAAATTTTTACATTCCTATTCTCACTTTTAAGTTGTAACTGTGATTTTAGTATTTTCGTAGCAATAATGATGATGAATTGATGATTTCTTTATAGCGCCGTTTCGTGATGTAGTCACTCCAAGGGCGCTTGTGCAAATGATGCCAGAAATTTGCTTGTCTTCAGTATTTTCCGGCACTTTCCATGGTCCTCTAGCTCTCTCACATGATTTGGCAGTTGGCTCCAGGCCAGAGGACCAGCAACTGCAAATGCACGCTCTCCAAACATTGTGTTAACTCTTCTTATCGGTTCTTCAATCTTTGATTTGGCTCCAGTTTTAGACGAGCGCAGAATACCACCTCTTTCATTCATCAGGCTCTGTCTCGTATATATATAATCTCTTTGTCTATATCTCATTCCCACACACTCACAATTGTAGATAGATACGTTATTTTTTTTTTAAACTAAAATATTCACTAGAAATAATATACATGGTAGAACAACGTTTGCCGGGTCAGCTAGTATTTAATAAAAACACATCGTCTCGGGGATGAATGGATGTTTTTTTTTTAAGAAATCCTGTGCGGGAGAATCCCTAGATTCTAGAAACTCTACGGGTCTATGACACCTGTTGTAGTGCCTCAAAGGTGTACGAGCTTGGTCGTCGCTACAAAGCACCAATACTCAAGCAAGACCCAGTTGCTGTAAGGCTGGATGGACCTTTGGTGACCGGTCATTGGTAAAGGTATATGAATTTTTCAACCCAGCGAAGAGCAAATTTGAAAATATAAATGGTATATTTTTTGTGCTCTGCCGGGGATTCGAACCCACAACCTTCCCATTCAGAGTCCACAGTGTTACCACTGAGCTACGGACCGGTCGTTTGTGACACTTTACAATGGTGATCTGATATCATAGTTGACTGTTAAACTAGACTTCTGTCTAAGTTAGTGCCATTTGTGATTCTTGTGCGAGCACCTGATTCATTACATCGGATTAACAGTTTGAGGTGTTAACCTGGTGAACTATCTTTACTCCTCTTTTGATGAGAAATTCATCGGTCGTAAATTCAAGTTACACACGTGCTATCTTGTAAAGTTCAGCTAGCATTAAAAAGAGGTAGCGAATATATAGTTGTAAAATTTTATAGGTGTGTGTAAGGTTGATTTATATAAGTAAAAACGATGGAGAGAAAAGGTTGGTAGAGAAAAATAAAACACCCCTATTTCAGTTAAATATGGCAAGAGTTGTGAACTATCATCTGCTGTTTAGGTCTTTTTATACATGAAAGAAAGTCTGAACCTAAAATGAACGATGGATGTGTAACTTTTTCAGTCTTTTCCTGAAACTATTTTTTTTTTACAGGACGGATTCATACTGATTATCAAGGAAAAAAAGAAGAAATTCCAAATTTTTGTTATGAAATCTGTTATGAAATATAATAGTCTAAGATGCAAAGATACGTTAACATTTCAGATTTATATTAAATGTATGTCCACAAGCAGACACGTGTACCTTAACGCTAACTCTGTTGTATGAGTGTACTTACAAAATAAAAACACAAAGCTCTCATACTCATTTCTTTTCATAAATCATGCAAATCGTGCCAGAAACATTGACTAAGTAAACAATTTCTACAATATGGGTGATCAGCCTCATACTAACCTAGAAGGCAAGATTTCAATTATAAAATACAAAATGTAAAAAATTATACTGTTTTAAATGGGAAAAAAAACCATTACTATTTTTTATAAAGTCAATGGAAAACAGTTTTATTTCACTTTTTTTTTGCTCAAACGTTTTTTCTTAATAAGGCATCTTCAGGAGCATAATAGGGTATTTGCAATAGTGAGGAATTTGGTAAAAAGTGTATAATTTTGTTAGATTACGATAAACATATAAACAAGGGCCTAATTTCAAGTCCTAAATAAATTTATATAATTTTAAATTTGAAAAAGATCTTTTGAAAATTTTGACCGGTTTTAAAACGGATGTGCGACCCGTCAACGAAATTTGTAGCCCCCGTGACGTCATTTTCTTGTATCGACAACGCTGCTGATATTGCGATGGCTATAAAAAGTCAAAGAAAATGACGTCACAGCCGAAAATTCAATCCAAGGAGCGTTTTAGCGCGTAAATTCAAACTTCATTTTTTGAACATGAATAACTTTGTAGAAAAAGCAAGTAAAAATAAAATTCAAGAAGTTTTGTGATAAGCAAATATAAAGGAATTTAAATCCACAATAAATTTTTTTTGTGAAATTTCCCTATTGTTACAAATTGACTTTATTAAAAATACTATGGACTTTCAATGTTTTAACAGAAAAATCCTTAAAACTGTATTTCTATTTTTTATGATTTTCTCTGCACTGTTTTAAGAGTTCACTTTCCTCTACTATAAAACGCAGAATTTTCCACATTACTAAAGTTAGCGTGCCAGTCCACAATTATGATTTGCCGGTAACATCGCATAAACAAAACCTGGGCCCTTCTAAACATGCCTGCCACATGTAATTATCAGACTTCTCGTTTTCATTTCAAATGCCTGGGAAGTACCTACAGTACCTACCCACCCAGCTACGCAATAAACTTGCTACGGTAAATAAACGAAAATTATGAATTCACGTAGTTTGACTTTTGAAAAAAATTCTCGTTCAAAGTTTGACAAATGAACTATTTCATTTATAGGTAGAGAGAGCGCAATAATTTTCTAGAGAACAAGTAAAAAGACTTAAAAATCTAAGAGAAGATACGAGAAGAAATCTCTAAATTTTTAAAAATACTTTAAACAATAAAATAAACAACCTACACGATTGATATAAGTGCTTCCTTTTCTTTCAGTATAAAGTCGCTAAATCCTAAGGCCCGATACGTCAGCATATGTGAATTGAAACTATAAAAAAAAACTACCTTTCTAATTTATTCTTTCAGTATAAAGTAGCTATGCTAACGTTGAAAATACTGGGCCTGAGAAAAGCCACTCAAGACAAAATAAACATATTTATATTTTAATAATTATTGTCCGGTCGATAGCTCAGGTGGTAGAGTGCTTGGATTCCATGCCGAAAGCTCGGGTTCGAATCCCACCGAGGGTGTCAGAAATGATTTCCCGTTTCGGTGTTTATTTCAAACCCCAAAATAAATTACCGGCAAGGTTTACTCAGCCTTCACAAAAAATGAGTACCAGCATCTCGGGAGCTGGGAAACCTCCACTTCAACTGAAGTGGTTGTCGTAAGGCCGGCCCCCTTACCTGTAAAAATAAATAGGTTCAACTCGACACATGCGACCCCCTCGGGGATAACGCGGCAAGAAGTTACACTATATGTGTAGCTTAGTTGCGTTGCGTTGCGTATTGCATTATTGTTCCTTCACTAATAAATTTGGTTCACTTTTGCCGATGCCACCTCTGTCATGTTTCAGGAAAAGTAGGCAGTTGAAAAGTAAGAGATGAATTTAGATGTACCTACACATGCAGCATTTATGCAAGCGTGAACTTACACATGTCTGCTTGTAGGTGTGCACTAAATATGGATCTGAAATTTTAGCATATTCTCGCGATTTTGATTATAGGAAGCATCAAAAACTTTGTAACCAAAAGTAAATAAGTGAATCAAAAATATATTTGGTTTAAATTAAAAAAAAACTTTTTTAAAACATAGTTGTATTTTCACTTATTTAAGTTAACAAGGCCTGTTGGTGCTTAAAATAATATGTAAATGTATATAATAACAATAATAAAGTAAAGTTGTTAAAAGTTTACAGGCATTTATTGTGATTTGGTTGATGGAGACTTCAATTTATTATAAAACTGTGTTTGAAGGATCCACTGCAAAAGTGATCCAAAACCTTTTATTTCTTTCACTAAAACTTACTTTTTAAAAACGCGTGTAAGCTTCACATCTATATAATCTATAATCTAAGTTGCAAGGATATATTCATTCAAAGCTCTCAGATGTATGCCCACAAACAAACACGTGTAGTTCGCGCTTACAAATGCTGATTGTGTACTTACAAATAAAATCCAAACCTCAAATGAACATAAGCCCTGCAACTCTTGCCGACATTCCCTGAAACAGGGGTGACATAATAATAGTATTACTTTTTGTGGCCATGTCCCCGAAGGAGGCGCATGTATCGTGTGGTATATTTTTATTTTCACAGGTAAGGGGACCGGCCTTACTCCAATCACATCATTTGAAGTGGGGAGCTATCATGTCTCAAGGAGTTACTGTTAGAGTTACTGTATCCTGCCGCCGTTCTACTAGAGGTGGCCGGTACCTCCGCAGATGCGTCTCCACTTTTTTCTGTCCTTGCATAACATCTCTTTCATCTCTTCAACATTCATCACTTTTTTCATACATACTCTTCACTTATCTAGGTTTTTTGGTTTTTGACAAAGATGAACAAACAGGGTTTCTGATGACTGCGTTCGTTTTTAACAGTGCTGATCAGAGCTGTAGAGTTAACGCGGCCCAGTGACGTCACGGCTAAACTTTATACAACGTGTTGATTCTAAACGGTGGGAGCAATTAAACCACGGGCTGTAGGTTTTCAAGCAACACGCAGGCTTCACCTTCAGGCAGAGGCGGGAAGGGTAGACGTGATGATGGAGGTATGAAAAAGGTGAATCATTTGAATTGTAAAGGCATGAAAAAAAGAAGTGACAGAAAATGTAAAATCATCAATTCCTTAAAATTTTCCACTTATAAAGGTCTCTTTCCAAAAAATATGGTTTTTGCTTTATAAAATAAAAGTTGAAGGGTAAACAAAAAACTATCTAATGTTTGAAGCTTTCACTTTTACTTTCATGGTCGGTGTTATATTCCAAATTGATGCTGGAGTGATGCTTTCCGGGATCTGTTGCCGAGGTCTGTGGGAGCTGAAGCTGGAGCTTCAGAAGCTCCAGCTCCCACAGACCACGGCACCAGATCCCGGAAATCATCACTCCAGCATCATCAGCCGGCCGTGTAAGCCTAAAACTCTTATATTCCAAATTGTTTTTTTTTTTTTTTGGGTTACGCCATGTTCTATTTGCAGCTTTTTTATAAGATTTCGCTTTCACTAGCAGAAAGCATTTTAAAAGCGACACGGTGGTTTTTGTTGTCAAGCTAGCGACCGTAAAGCGAAACGTCGACAAATAAAAAGATTTCACATATACCGTGTTGTAAGCTGAAAAAACAAAAAAGTTCTACAATATTATAAATAGCGTAATCTCCATAAAAAAATAAAGTACGTGAAGTACTACAGCTTACATTATATAAAAGTTTGAATCGAAAAGTTACAAACAAAAATGCAAAAAAGTCTTTCTTTTGGTTTAATAACAAGAATTAGGAAATCAATCTCATTGTTTTGGAAATACAACATGAAATATTTCAAAAGCCTAAAAAGCCCTATTAAAAGATGTAGAACACACCCAAACAGAGCCTTTTTTTGAGCTCAAAAGCCATATGTTGTTATCGTTACTTTTTTTTGCGATGGTATTGACAAAAATTTACCATTTGAAAGGTAGGTACATCAGAATGGTTTGTTATATTTTCTACAACGCTTAGTTATAATGGGGGCATGAGCCGATGCGTATATTCGTTAGATTGGCTGCATTTTCCGTGTCCCAAGGTTTACTGTCCTGGCCCCATTAGGCCGCTGAAGGTATTCTTGTATACAGCAGTGGTACATCAGGAAGCCGCGATAGCGCCACCACATCGTCAAGGACTCTACAATGTCAAACAGACGCTACCTCCCGTTCAAAAAAAACATCATTCTTTTTATGTCATTCTTCTAAGGTTTGAGTAGCGATATCTCAGTGATTTCTACGAGATATTTATTACGTTTATTATGAACAAACGCAGAATACGGAGAAATTGAGCTTTATGCAATTTTAATGATATATTGGGCAGAGTCTTAAATAACCAATGTATTAAAATAATAAGAAAGAGATGAGTAAAAAATCAAACGTGGAAAATATATCTACACATTTCACTAAAAATCTGTAAAATAACAAAAAGGTCATCATGACAAGGGCAACTGTAAATATTAAAGACAAAAACAAAGAATCAAAAGAAAGAAAAATAGAAAATGGCCTAAAAAAGAAAAACCGATTGGAAAGACAAATCAAAGTCATTTTGGGTTACGTACCCAGGCAGGTTACTACTCAAATAAGAACAGAAGTTTCAGTACTCCAAGTATAAAAAAAAACTTTTAAACTCAATCATAGCGTTTTAACAAATAACGTATCAAAAGTGAAACAGCGCCTCTAGTAAAAGTTTCAGTTTTTATAAATTTCGGTAAAACGCTTTGGTCTACTTGGGATAGTAAAGTTCCAGCACGAGGTTTCCTCTTGGGTATCTCTTGGTTTGCAAAAGTGACAGAGCAAAATATAAAATAAATATTTTATATGAAAAAAAGATATCGGAGAAGATGCTGGAACAATTTTCTGAGATGGATGATGCCATATTTTAGATAGCAAAAATCTTATTTACTTTTTTCACGAGTTTTTATTTTGAATCCATTTTAAACTATTTTTATAGTCTAGAAGGTTGGTCAGCAAGAGGTAAATGTCATATTCAAGAGTTGCAGGGCTTATGTTCATTTGAGATTTTGGTTTTTATTTTACAAGTACGCGCATTCGGCATGTGTGTCTACGTTTTATATGAATCCTAAATGTCAATGCATGGATCTTTGCAACTAAGATTATTATTATTGTGGGTCCACAAAAACCTTAGTCATTCTCAATTGTATTAAAAATTATACGAGAACTTGTAGCAGCATGTCAAAATAGTTGGCGTGACTTGTCTGGTTTTATTTTCTTTTTTACAAAAATTAACTTACACTCTGACCGGGTCAAATGCTATACACTGTCTTTACATAATACTTGCTTTATGAACCCAAGTATCTGATATTTGTTTGAATAAATAAGCTAACATGAAGGGTTTATTATGAGAATTTCATGCTTGAATTGAGACACTGAAAATATGACCTTTCAGTGACTTCTAAGTTGCCACTTTGCATAGTTGAACGAACTATGCATTACCAAGAAAATTTTTGGTTCATTTGTATGCAAATTAATTCATTCCTGTTATTATAACACATAATAATAAAATCGTGGCTAAGAACACAAATTTCCTTTGCCCTGATTTGGGTATTTCGATGTCGCGAGGAAAAGCGACGTATAAGTAAGAAATCAAGTGCGAGGAAGATAGATAACAAAACGAGAAGCGTTCACGAATGTTCGCGTGCGTACACAGTTTGTAGAAAAGGTAACAATAGAGTAACACAAACTTTCAACAGTGCTGGTCTGTCCTTCAACCGTGCAACTCTTGCCGACCTTCCCTGAAACATCGGCTACATTTGTAAAAGTGAAACGTTATGAAATGTTGAAAACCCATAAAATATATACTTAGTTCTTTTATCACACGAATATGTGTGTAATGATTGTAAATCTTTGATTAAAGACAGATAACAAGAAAATGAATAACAAGAAGCATAATCTTAGGAACAAGGCGGTGCTACGTTCACATCGTTTATAAATCAATTTTTGAAATTGAAAACATCACGGTCGGAAAACTCAAACTGGCATTTAAGTGGAGAGTGACGTCATAGCGTTGAACTACGTGATGGGAATCACATCAATCCTTTACAATTACCTCAACCCCGAGTATAAGCTAATACGGTCAAACTTCATCATAACGTTTTACCAAAAATACATGTAAATGAAAACGCTCAATACATGCACTTTTTTAGTTTCCATAGTATATTTTTTAGTAAACACTTACCCCGTTATTCATAAAAAAGTTTTTATTTTTAAACCAGCTTTAAGTCAATTTTCGCATACTAAAAAGTGGGTTTAACTCTGGTATTAGGTTCAACTAATCTAATGAAAAAGACCGTATGGGTTTTGCTTGCAATTGGTTGACTGGAAGGGTGGGAAAAAGGGGGGTGATTATAGGGAGAGGGGGTAGATTAACAAGTCATTAATTTTGGGGGGATTAAGCCACGGATACTTTCCATTTGAGTTAGTTCAGGTTTTTTTTTAATTCCGAATCTTTTCAGAAAATGTTAATCAAGTATAATACCATCTGTTGAAAGGTAGCAAGCCTTAACTTTTTTTAAAGCCCTCTATTTTCAAAAAGTTAAATTCACACATTTCAAAACGACAAAAAAGTGTTACGTGACATGGCTGGGTTGGGCAAAGCGGAGGCTAACAGATCTATTGTCATTGGTTACTAAAGACCCTAGTTACACATAGCTATGACGCTTGCCTGCCGAGAAAAAACTAGAGACTATTTTCTTTTTAATATAACGTTACGTACCATTACCCCAAGTATAAAGTATTGCGTAAGTTCCCCACGAGAGGCTTTGATTGAAAAAATGTATGATAACTAAATTAATCACTTAAGGTGCTCTTGTATTTTCCATACATACTTTTTCTATTTACGCAATCGAGGGAATTTACGCAATGTCTTATTCTATCTCTTGCCTTTCATGATAATATTATGTGGGCCATATAACATTACATAAAACAAACATTTAATAAAACTCATAATAAAAACATCTGCTAGTTAAAATGAAGGATAAGTGAGTCTAGTCACAGGTATAAGACAGGCATATATTTTATGAGTTCATGTCACAGTGGATTTGTGCATGAGCAGTGTACATCCCATTAACCCACTGACTTCGCTAATAAATAATATTGCGTGCTCTGAATAGCTGGGAAATAAATATATTCGGAAAAACCCGGACAAATGAAGTAATGATGTATTTTGATGTGGACCGTTAGCTGGAGAAATACCTTCATACAACCATCACTCTAAGGATAGCTTTAGAGTTTAGACAGACAGCATCATGACTATGGTTTTTTTTTTCGCGTAGACAGTCGTAGATAATATATAATCTAAAATGCAAAGATATTTTAGCATTTTAGATTCCTTGAATTCTATAAAACTTTATAGAACTGAACAATAAAACACTGTTTTAGTGTCACAATTATATTTATTTTAATTTGATAAATAATTATTAATGTTTTCGATCATGTCAATCATATTCAGATAAGAATAATTGGTATTTTTTACCTGAAGATGAAGTTGACAATGGCAAAATGGCAATTTTAATAGCATGGGTGGTCGCCATCCACGAAGGAGTCGCAAGTGACGAATGGAAGCTATTTAATTTTACAGTTAAGAGAGCCGGCCTTACGCAAACGACTTCACTTAAAGTGAGGGTTTCCAATCTTTAGAGAGGGCTGGTTCTCTTTTTTTTGTAGTCGCAAAAAACTTGTGAAAAAGTTGATCTGTTTTTTTTATATTCCATCCATTAAGGACATTGCGTACGTATTCGTTTCACGATAATTCATTTGAATGACATTCGTGTCTGACTGACTTTCTCGCGGTCGCAACATAAATCTGTCGCTACCAACATTCGTGAAAAAGCTGAAACATATTTCAGTGAACAGCTCCGTAAGGCCGCCTTGCAGATTTCATTAGAAGCTTCATGGGAAAAGTTTACCTGAAAAACCTTGGCGAATTCAATTCGGCTGTTTGCTTGAAAAAGTTTGCGAGTTGTAAGCCTCATTTATTCGTATGCATATTGCTTAACATTTCTCGAATTGGTTGATAAATTCTTTTGATATTTTATAAAAGCAGAAAATTCTTTGATGTTATGTAAACAACACAATACTGTTACGAATATGTGGTTGTGTGTTGTGTGTTGTCTGTGTTAATGTCTGTGAAGTCTCTCTGGAAATAAATAATAGATGTTAGGTACATATTTATATCATTCATTTTATTTGTATTGTTCGAAATGGTTCGAGTATTTGGTTGGATGTTATATTAAAGTCTCGCATATACCAATTCTCAACGAATCGAGAATGGTCCTTATTCTTGCTATAAAATAAGGGCCAAAACTTTTTGTAACTTGAAAAGTAAATTGACTGTTGTATTGTGCAAGTTACAATCTGAAATAAATTTAGTAAATCACATCACCGCAATTTTCATTCTATTGTTTAATCCAATCTAATCTAAGTTGCAAAGATATGTAACATTGGGGATTCACATTACATGCATTCTCACAAGCAGACACGTACAAGTTCGCGCTTGCGCTTGCTGCATGTGAACCTACAATGTAAAAACCAAATATCAAATGGACATACACCCTGCAACTCTTGCCGACCTTCCCTGAAACCGGGGGGGCATTGGCAAAGTGAACCATTTTCTACAGCATGGGTGGTCGGCCGCATACCAACCTATAATTAATTCAAGGAATATATACAACAAAATAATATTGGATCCGCGAAAATTATAACAATACAAGATTTTTTTCCTTAACAAAAGTGAACCGTGGATCGAAAAGTACAGTTTTATCACCAAAAAAATAAGAAAAAGGTCTTGTTTACCCGGGAGTAGAATTCAATAACTTTTGAATTATACATGAGTAGACGGAATTATACATTCGGTAGACAGTCTATATGTATAATATGAGTAGGTGAGTGGTGTCTGTGGGCCGGCGCTATTGAAAATCGATAACACAAAGAGAAAAACTCGGACTAGAATAGAAGCCTGCTTCATGTGATGAACGTTTAACTAGCTTCTGTATAATACCTGTGTTATCAGGTACTGTTTCAGCTTTTGTTTAATAGTTATGGTTTGTTAGCTTTTGTGTAATACCGATGTACGTTACGTTGTTTTAGGTTTTGTAAAATATCTTTGTTATTGATAAACTATCGGATGTATAATTGCTGTGTTAATCATGATATATGCTTTTGTATAATTGTAAATATTTAAACCTTGGTATAATAGCTATTTTATCGCTAAATTAGCTAATGTTAAATATTGATATTTTTACTGGTTTTATTTAATAGCAATGTGTATTGTTAGGTGATATTTCATTTTTTTTTTATTTGAGGAGGAGAAGTTTGAGGATCGAAAACGTTTGTACTTTATAAATAAACAATAGTGAAAATAAACACAGTTAAGAATGAAGAAAAAATTATAGAATAGATATGTAGATAAAATTTAGTAAAGATGTTATAAAGTGTTAATTTTTTTACTTTAAGGAAAATACAATATATTTTGGATTAAGTATGTTTTGTGTAAAAATAGTAGAGACTGGGAAACCTTTTAAGGTCTTGCAGATAATTTGCTAATGACTGTCATGGCTGTACACAATACATGCGAGTCACATAGAAACAAAGACGGAAATCTACGATATTTTTGAAAAATGAGCAAACATATAACAATGATTTCCTGTGTTTCCATATATTTATCTCGATTTCTTATAAAAATCCTGGATTACCGCTTTTGATTATGTAAGAAACAATTATAAAATAAAACGTAGCGTGTATAAAAAATGTATGGAAACTTAAATAGCGCCTCTAGTGAGCGTTATATTTACTATACATTATTAGTATAGTGCGGTGGTTGAGATTAAATGTTTTGTTGTATACTAGAAAAATACGTAGTGGTATTAACGGTATGTGTCCGTTTCATTAGAGACTCCATCATAATAAAAGCAATGATAACTTGACCTTTTGTATGCCAATAATCTATGTTGCAAATACTTGAAAACGTTCTGAGTGACACCCCATGAAACTGTCATTTCACAAAACAGGCCGGTAGATACATAATTATATTGTGTAGGTTTCCTTTATAATATTCTCCCAAATTTAAATAATTCAAAAAATGTTTTAGTTTTGAAAAATACACTTCCTTTGTAAATCCTTAAAGAAGACATATGAAAGATCATTTTAAAGACATTCCTTGTAATATATTTTTTCGTTTAAATAAGCTACACGTACAGTGTAACTTCTTGCCGTATTTTTCTCCGATGGAGTCACATTTGGCGATTGGATCCTATTTATGTTTATAAGTAAAGGAGCCGGCTTTACGCCAATCACTTTAGTTGAAGTGGGGGTTTCCCAGCTCCCGTGGTTGCTGGTAATCATTTCTAGTAAAGGTTCCAGTTTTCAACCGGTTAAACTGGCTGTTGAAGCTCTCTCCAGAAGAGAGTCGACTTTGATAACTGCTGACACAACCCTAAAATTTGTCTTAGACAAACTAAAAAGCCAGGACACAATCTTGACTACAGAACTTTCTGAGGCACTCGCCAAAAGAATCGAAGAACGGCGTCTTACCGATATCACAGGCATGCAAATTTATCCACAGAACCCGAAGAACTATGACGAATAAACTTCCCATTACAAAAAACATGCAATGCGTCAGGAGATGTAAATATGCTGAATCGTGTAAGCACACGCAAAGTGGAACCATCAACAGTGCAAGAGGAAGAAGATATAATGGAAGTAGAAAACGATGGACAGGATAAACCGCATTCCTTGAATTTAAAATTGAAACCAGAACTGGAGATTAAACTAGAATATAAGAAAGAAAACTTCAGGAAACCGAAAGAAACAAGAACTCAGAAGGATTATGATAAGATTTAAAAAAAGGAAATGACTTTTTATGAAAGTGAGGGGTAAGAAGTGAAAACCTAACTTTAATTTACGATTATCAACGTTACATAGGATTATCAGAAACTAACCAACAAGCGTACAGGCAGAAAGGGCCTTTTCTGCAGCCGGATATATATGTATGCAGTTCATCAAGAAGCCGGTTGGGAGACAACACTATTAATACCATTTGTTTCTTGAGATCATACTACCAGAAAAAAAAGATAAAGTTTGTTTTAATAAAAAGTCAAGAAAAGACTTATTTTTGTTATAACTTTTGCTCTGTCTGTCTACTCTACCTATAAAAAGTTAGAGTACATGTTATAATATTGATTTGTTATTTTGTTAAAATGTTTAACTAAAACGTTTCTTAAGTATTTAAAAAAAACAGTTTCATTTCTTCGAAAATCAATAAATTGCTGGATCCGCGCTGGATCCAGCTGGAATAGTGTTGATCCAGCAAAAATCCAGCTGGATTGAAAAAGCTGCTGGATTGCAATCCCTAAATGGGATATACAAAGTGAGCGTAAAAGAAGAAAATGCATGAAAAAGGTGATGGATATGAATGAATTAAAAGATGTATGTCTAATCTAAATCTAAATCTAAGCTGCAAAGATATGTATCATTTGAGATTCATACGAGTATTAAATGCACTTATCTTTGCAGCTTAGATTTAGATTTCGATTAGACATACATCTTTTAATTCATTCATAGATGTATGTAAGTATATGAAAATATGGAGGCAGCTCTGCAGAGGCTCTGGCCACCCCTAGCGGAATGGCGACGGAGTTACAGTTACAGTTACATTAGTGAAATAATGTTTTTTTTAGAAATGAAAAAAAAAACTGAGAAGTTTATATTTAGGTTGATGTCGCTAAACTATTGTTGAAACAACAGATTCTAAATAGTATGTAATTAAAAAAAACTATATTACCGTTGTATCAAAATATTACTTGTAACTACAGCTGTACAACTGTATTTACAAGAAGAAGAAGAAGACATACGTACTCCAAGTATCACGTAAATTCCTCATCGTCGCGTAAATATAAAAAAATAATGTATGAAAACTAAGTCACTCACCAGGCTGTTGTATATCTCATACATTTTTTCCTTTTCGCAATGTTTTATATAAGGAGTAAAATACATAGGTTAAAACATGTGTACAATTGGGAACAATAAATACTTAAGACAATTTTTTTAAGCAAATAAAACATGTTTTCTTCCTTTGATATTTGATCTGGAGAGTGTAGATTTATTATTTATCTGTAGGTATGTAGACCAAACCAATTCAGGATTTTTAATAGCAAAATAAATCAGAAATGGTGGCATTTCTCTCAATTTTTTGATCCCTTTGATTTAAAAAGGAAATAAACATGTTTTATCAAAATCTTCACATGTAAAAAAATCACATCACATTTTAATACTATTACTAAACAAAACAATGTATTAGGTCCGGTATTTTCAACGCTAGTTTCCGTGAAGCTGATAAAAAAAACTACCCGCACGTTAGACACAAGTGCGTCCTTTTAGTTCAGTACAAAGTCACGATGCTAAAGTTGAAAATACCAAGCCTAAGTTATTGTTTTGAATTCTTAATTAGTTTGGTGACCATAATATTTCTAAATTTACTCAGCAGTGTTTTTTTTAAATAAAAATTTCAAAACACACTTTTCTTTTATTAATTAATTTATGCAGCAGAAGTGTTTGGTGAATAGCCTTTTTTTAAATATCTATTTCACTAAAATAAAAGCCAAATTTTTCAACCGCAGTGGGACTCGTATATACCAAAAAATACTCAAAAACCTTTTGCAATTCAAACTTTCTATCTAAATTAAGGCGGATGAATTCTTAATGAGATGATGTTTTAACAAAATTTAACTATTTAGAATGATGCCCTTGAAGTATACAAAACAAAATTGAGTCTTACCAAAATAAATTTAAAAACAATCCTTTTGTCTTTTTATCTCGAAACAAAATGGTGGTACATAAAGCCAATATTTTTCTTTATTTTTCTAGAAAAAAAGATACTAGAATTTTTCATCCTTTTTTCGACCTATTTATTGCTCATTAACGTAAAACAACTAACAATGTATTAGTGTAAAGAAAGGGAAGTGGAATTTTTGAAATCTTATAAATATTTTATATCAATTTATCAGGTTATTTTTAAAACCAAATCCACTCAAAAACGTGGATTTAATAGTCCAAAATATAAAATAGTTTTTTTTAAGGATTTAACTTTCAAATTACCTGCTTATTTGTATACATTTCAACGGCACCAATCTAAAATCTAAATACATGTGTCACACATTCTGGAAATCACTCACCTGTTCGGCTGGCTAATTTAATTTGATACAAATCGGTAAGCAAATGAATGTAAATTCCTTTGATTGAGGACACAGAGTGATTTGTATGGTTTTTGAGACGTAGTTATGGTATTTTAAACTGTTTGAGTTGTGTGGATGAGAGAACACTTTCCTGAGAATATGTTACGTGTCGACGCCTTGAGGACAGGCAATAGACTGAGTGTTTGGGCTGAGCGGGTTGCCGGATTTCAGGCGCGCCTTGCATACATGGGCGTACAAAAAATAATATTTGAATATAAATAATAGGTCCTTATAAGATTTACAAAATAAAAATATATATCAATGTTATTTTATAGGTGGTAGATTGAATTTGCAGTCAAATGACATTTTTTTTATACATAGCCCTATAATCTTTAATCTAGGTTGAACAGATTTGTTAACATTTAAGATTCATATTAAGTGCATGCCCACAAACAGGCAAGTGTAAGTTCGAGCTTACAAATGCTTCATGTGTACTTACAAAAAAAATCCAAGCCTCAAATGTACAAAAACCCTGCAACTTTTGCCGACCTTCCCTGAAACAGGGGGGGACATTTTCAAAGTGAATGATTTTTTTTACAGTATGGGTGGTCAGCCTCATACCAACCTTGTCCAGGAACACAATTCTTACAGATATGTAAGTAACTAAATTAACTTTTACACTTTCACTTTCATTGTCGGCATTGACTAAATCTTATGGAATTCTTTCAGATTAGAGCATGTTCTATTTGTATATTTTTATCTATCGAGCAGGAATCATTTTCAAGGCTGGGGAGTCAAAGTTATACGGCGTTAAAATGCAACTGTTCACCCAACTTTTCAATAACACCTAATAGATAAATCAACTCGTAAAATAATGTTCTTTTAAATAAGAGTTTCAGGCTTACACGGCCGGCTGATGATGCTGGAGTGATGCTTTCCGAGATCTGTTGCCGTGGTCTGTGGGAGCTGATCTTGATGAGAACTGTGACATCACAGTACTCATCAAGATCATCTTGATCACTCCAGCAATGTTCTTTTAATCAGAAAGGTAATCTCTATGTTGTTTTTCTCGTAAGATAAAAATTCACTAAAAAAATTAAATTGTTGCCCGGAAACATGTATCAACTAATCGACTATGTTTAAAATAAGGTGTGGTAGAATGTATTCAATCTGAACAAAAAATTACATTTGTATGTATATTATCAATTGAAAAAGTCCATGAATTATATTATTGTAGATACTAGGGTCAATACAAGTTGTATCAATCCTGACTTGAACCTTTTTTATCAGTCGGTACAAGCAATTGTTTTTTTTTTTGGGTAAATTTGTACCTATTGAAAAGTTATAACATCTTTCACATTTATTGCTTTAGTAACTTACTTAGTAAATCTAAATATTTTTCACATTTTTTCCTTCAGTAAAATAAATGTTGCAACGACTTTTTCAGTTGTACAATTATTGACAACATGTTGACAGTTTCCACGAGGCGTCATTTCCTGCGTGTCCAACGCGCATGCCCAGTGCAAATGGCGTCCTAGCCCTGCCAGCAGGGTGTTTTGTCATAATATTCTATATTATACAGTATACACATGAATTCAACAACCTACAGACTTATCCTTCCCTCATTGTCAACCTCTTTCATGTCGATCATCCTTCATTCTTCGAGCATTTGAACCTCTTAAACATTCCATTCATTTGTTAACAATATTCTGTATTATATACATCAATTCAATCACATACAGCTTTATCTTTTAATAATTGTCAATCTCTCTCATTTCCATCATTCTTATTCGCAAAGCATTTGAATTTCTTCAATATTCCGTCCATTTGTTAACAATATCCAATATCCTGTATTATACACATGAATTCAACAACCTACAGCTTTATCCTTGACTCATTGTCAATCTTTTTCATTTATATCATCCTTCATTCTTCAATCATTTGCAACTCTTAAACATTCCATTAATTTGTTAACAATATTCTATAATAAACGCATCAATCCAACAGCACACATCCTGAATTCTTCAAGCATTTCAAACACATAAATAGTTCAATAATTTTGTAACAATATTCCATATTATACATATCAATCCAACAAGCAGCCTTATCCTTCGCTTATTGTCCACCTCTTTCATTTCCATCATCCTTAATTCTTCAAGCATTTGAAAATCTTCAACATTTCATTAATTTGTTCACAATGTCCTATATTATGTACATCAATTCAACCACATACAGCTTTAGCCTTCCCTTATTGTCAACCTCTTTCATTTATATCATCCTGAATTCTCAGCATATCAACCATTTCACAAGTTTTTTTACATACATTTGTCATCGTCCATCGATTTAAATATAGTGGAAGGATAATTTCTCACAAAAAAATTCACACTTTCAATCAACATGGGCTCTAGATTTAAACAGCAATTTTGCTAAACAATTCATATGGTTTCATTCCAATGTATTTTATATGTTTTACTAATAATACTTTTCAATGACTTTTTCATTTAAAGGTTGGTATAACGCTGATCTCCCATGCTGTAAATACTTAGTTTTCTTTTACCAATGCCACCTTGGTTCAGGGAGGAGCGGCAGGAGTTGGAAGGTTCATGTGAGGATTGGTTTATTTAGTAAGTACACGTGCAGAATATGAAGATGCGAACATCCACGTGTTTGCTTGTGGGCATATTATATTATACAAGAGCCTTAAATGTCAATATACCATTGCGATTTAGATTATAGAATCCTTTCACATACCACTGAAATTATCATTCTACTACTATCTCGAAAATCTGTCCATGATAGTAACTTTGACTTTCGTCAACTTTTACCGTGTATCTGCAAATCTGCACGTACGCACAATCTTAACTGGTTTTTTTTATCAATAAATACACTGAATATCATTTTATGGCATCGGGTTGTCCTTGATGTCATCAAACTATGGGCCCAGGCAAATTTGCCAATATTGAAATGCGGCCATATTCCGGTAGAGTGGAGGTTTCGGCAATGTTTTATTGCGGTGTAGATATTAAATAGTAATATTATTATGGCTACACGGGCCACGTGTACACTAGTGCCATCCAGTGACGTGTTCCAGAGCCATAATGCGCGACTATAAAAGACCAACGCTAAACTGAATCGATAACAACTATCAATTTGATAGGCTTTCTCAATTGTACGTGTGTTGCAGGTAGGCGAGTTAAAATAATCATGTTCATTTAAATATACCATCAATGTAAATTGGCTTCCTCAATGGTACATGAAAATCGTTATCTACTATCAATTTAAAAGGCTTTCTCAGTAGCGAATGTGATGTCATCACAAGCAGGCGAGGTTTCATCAATTGTTCAACTTAAACGTTTTTTATGAAAAAAAATCCTGCATCCAAAAGGCAGGTCTCAATTACTTTGCAGGGCACCTCGTTTTAAAAAAAATATTAATCTGAAGAAAAAAATATCGTGTCAGTTGTGAAAAATAACTTGAAACTGATAGAATAATAACAAAAAGACTTCGGTGGGCCGGACGACATGATACGCGCAGAGGACTCCAGGATAATCAGAAATGTCTTGGATAATATCCCATCCAGTGTAAGGCCTGGAGATCAGGATATCCCAGAATACGGGGGACAGATGATTTAGAGGCCAACGCAGAAGTCCTAGGAATAAGGGGAACATGGAGGGAAGCAGCACAAGACAGAGAGATCTTCAGGATTCTGGTGCGCGAAGCCCGGAGCCTGAGTAAATAAGTTGAAATCATAGCATTTAAAGCAATGTTTCCATTCGTAAATCAACTTTGTACAACATATAACGTATTATCGATTATTTGAATGTAAGCATGTACGATTATCATTTATTTGCCGGGCATTAAATCCACATTATATTAGGCACGTGCACTTTCATGGCAGACATGCGGAAGCTCTCTTAAGTTAGAGCTCGCCTGGTGGGCAGGCAAAACGCCCTACACGATCTGATTAATATATTTCATATTGTCTAAAAATTCACGTTCATCCAATCGTATTGTTTAATTTGCGAGTATCTTATTTTAACTTTACTCATAGATAACCAAAAGAAGCTTAAAATGGTCGATAGCACAGTTGGTAGAACGCTTTTGTAGCCAAAGAACGTGGGTCTGATTCTTCCGTGTTTTCTGTATTTATTGTATGATGTAATTTGTCGTGTATGTTCCTTGACTTATAGGTTGGTATGCGGCTGACCACCCATGCTGTAAAAATGGTTCACTTAGCCAATGTCACCCCTGTTTCAGGGAAGGACGGCAAGAGTTGCAGGGTGTATGTCAATTTGAGATTTGGTTTTTATGTTGTAGGTTCACATGAGGCATGTGCAAGCGCAAACTTGTACGTGTCTGGTTGTGGGAATGCATGTAATGTGAATCTCCAATGTAACATATCTTTTCAACTTAGATTAGATTAGATTAGATTGTATAATGAAATATCTTTAAGATTTACTCAGTCATGAAAAGAAATGAGAACCATCATCTTCATAAGTAGAAAAAATATGATTTTAACCAAAATAGTTGCAGTTAAGTAACCAAAATAGAACACATTGCGTAATCTCCCGTTGACAAATGAAAACTAAATCGTTCTGTAGGAATGATTCCGATACGATTCATTTTTTATTTACGCGATCGCGGGGAATTTATGCAAATATTATAAACTCGAGGTAACGTTGCCAACTCACCTGTCAAAAAAAATTCCACCCGCCAAATGTGACAACAGTGTTGCCTATGATATATGCATTGTTGTTCGATTGTACTTATGTTTTTTAATGTTTTAACTTTCAGTTTTAGTTGATTTATAATTCACAAACACACATAAAATAGTTATTAAAGTACATAAATAAATATAAGCACTAGGTAACTGCCAGCAGCGTGCATACTGCATAGGAGATAGGCCAATAAATTTCGGAATAAATATTTTCTGCCATTCCTTGACTGAAGTGCAATCGATGACTCCAATTAAACTACAATTTTGAATTTTAAATCTGAATATCAAGCTTAAAAGGTTTTTTACCATATTATATTGCATACCTCTTAGGCGCTATGCCTGTATGGGATGCACGCCCCTGGCAACTGCGACAGTTGAGGGTAGTGCATGTCACTAGATGCGAGTAAAAATGTTTGTGGTTGTAGCTTTTGACAATTTCCCAACCCAGCTCAAGTTATGACGATGTTTCTTGGATGGATAGAAAATTCTAAGGGAGGTTTATGAGTCTGAAGTGTTTGGCAATGTTTTGGTTGACTTTTGAGAGGTGACGGAAAGTGCTCAAATTTATGAGACTGAAATTTTGCATGCCGAACAAAGCAATGTCGTTGGTTCTATAATATCCCAAAAGCACACAACAAAAAACATTTTGTTATTCTACCTGAATGTGCAAGCTCATTGGTTTCAAAAGTACGAAGACAATGTTAACTGTTTTCTTACATCTATGTTTGTGATGTGTCTTCATACTTTATGATACGATAAAACCAAATATTTCCTGATAGTTATGTAAAGTCGATAATATAATCAGTGGACTACCAGGGAAATTAAAATTTTGTATTACAGTTAACTTAAATTAAAAGTGAATTTTCTCTCTTATCTTCTTTGATTTATATGTTGGTATGAGGCTGACCACCCAAACTGTAAAAAATGGTTCAGTTTGCCAATGTCACCCCTTTCAGGGAAGGTCAGCAAGAGTTGCAGGGGTTATGCTCATTTGAGGTTTGGGTTACTCAATCCATTTGTATGTACCATTTGCAAGTGCAAACTTACACGTGTCTGTTTGTGGTCATATCCTAACTTTGTCACACCCGTCATCATCATCATCATCAATGGCACGACAACCCGGGATGGCTCTTGGCCTCCTTGATGAAACTTGCTTACTCAGAGTAATTTAACTTATTTTAACCGATTATGTTAAATCCATTTAAGTGAAATAGATCAGGTACTGGGGGGTATGTTAGCCATGAATTAGGTTTGACAGAACAATCGATAGTAATTTCATCCGAATGCAGGCAGTTGCGTGTCGGCCACCTCTCGTGTCCTTCCATACAGGAGAATATCCTATTTCTGAACGTGGATAATGGATCTGTAAACAGCTTAAGCTAATATGGGGCGATCCCCTGATGAAATATTACATGATATAACTATAAAACATAGCTTTCATACATTTGAACTCAATAGTTTTTGGTTCTAAAATGCATTGGAGATATTTCATAAATTCGGTCTATGTTTTTCTTCGTATCGCCAAGCAGGTTACCTTGACTAACGTGTTTGAAATAAAAAAAAAAGTGGTTTGAGTCCCGTCGAGCCTCTTAACGATAGCTTTGACTGGTTCAACAAATGTCATTGGTTTATTACCTTCTTTTTTTAGTTAAATAGATTTGTGAAGAGAAATGCAATTCACCAACCTATTTTGTCTGGCCAGTTGTCTTCATGCGAAAGCAGAAGCTTGATTGCATGCAACAACATCTGTTCAACCAGGGTCGAGGTTATGGTCAAAGGGCCAGGCGTGATTCGAACCAGCGTTATTCTGTTCCAAATATGCTAGTCAAGAATAGAGACTTGATCCCTTCAGCCATAGCACGAATATATTTTTTGTTATTTATTCATAATTCATTTAAATAATAAAAATACACGAATTTTTCATTTATATGTTAATACGTCCTGCTTCAGGCAAAGTATAGGTTGGTGAATGGCATAACTGTTCATGGTTTTTTTATTTAAATAATAAAATGGAATTGTACCCAAAATTAAAAAAGTGTACATTGACAAAGTTGTAACAGCACACGGCTAGGTTGATTCAAGCCATATTTTATGAAAAGGCAAAAAAAGTTACACAACTGAACTAAGACAATCAAGAAGAGTTTTTTCTGCGATTATAGAAGGAAACCCCTAAATGATGGAAGACGGACAAAGCAAAGGGGAAACAAGAGATAAATATAGAATCCATCTTATTTTCTGTTAACATTGAACACGTATTGTTCCCGAATCTGTATCTTCTCGCTTGCTTCTATAATATTCAGTGTGTAATGCCTGTGTATAACTCAATAGGCTGGTTAAATGGTGGTGTTGGAAGCCCTACACCACAAAACAGAGACTACAAACATTTTCTCCACTACACCCTTCCTTAATGATGATGATTTTTTTTATCAGCGCCGTTTTGTGACTCAATGTCACTCCAAAGGCGCTTAGTAGTTAAAAAAAAATATGTCTTCATCCTCCTCTTTAGCTCTTCAATCGTCCTGGACCTCCGGATTTCTGGTGGCAGTTGATTCCAGGTCGCAGGGCCGGCCACCGCAAAAGCACGGTCTCCGAAAACAGTGTCAATTTTCCTTCTAGGTTCATTTAGCAGGGTTTCCGCTCCGTTCTCTGCTGATCTCAGTGTTTGCTCCCTTGAGCCCAGGACTTTTGGAGTAATCAACTCTTGGATGTAGAGAGGAGCTGCATCATGGAGGTGATAAGTCCAAGTTTAAACTTGACGCGTTGAGGAAACCTCAACCAGTGGAGTCGCTCTAAGAGCGGAGTTATGCGACAGTATTTGATTTGGTTGACATAATTATATAGCTTCCTGACTTATAGCTTCCTTGATTTATAGTTTGGTATGAGGCTGGCCACCCATACTTTAAAAAATGGTTCACTTTGCCAATGTCTTCCCTGCTTCAGGGAAGGTTGGCAAAAGTTGTAGGGTTTATGTTCATTTGAGGCTTGGATTTAAATTTTTAAGTGCACATTCATGAATGGTGGATAAAGATGATTCATCAATTTATTTCAAAAGTTGTTAGAGACCTTTCCTGATTATGACAAGCTGGTGTCAAGTTGAAAGTCGAGTTGGAGGCAAATGATACAAGAGACCAAGGAGAGATATGGGCTGTAGCGCCATCGCAGAAGTTCCTGATTTTTTAAGGAAAGTTAGGCAAAATAAAATTCGATTTGGGAACCTCTGGTATAAAGGGATTAGCAAACCCACACAGCCAGCACGTCTGCTATATGAGGCTGCCCACCTTGTGCGTCGACACTGAAACTTGCAGACACCGTACACAGGGGATGGATCATAGCTGCAATATTAATACTAACAGTTTCCGGCACTGCTGCGGTCAATACGGGGCAATCAAAGTTGCTAATTTCGTGACCTTTACAAGAATGGACGTGGTATTGGAGACAATTAGTAACATTGAATACATTATGGTTCGTATAACATTAATTGTTGGCATGGCCGCGAATTCGAAAGCTGGCAGCTTAGCTATCACCAAGCGATTTTCACAAGGGAAGGAGATAATAATAATAATAATATTAGGATGATTTATTTGATGATCGCTATTTTTGCGTGGATCACATTCGGCGCAATAGAAAGCGCCAATAGTCAAGCAAGACACAATTGATGTAAGGTTGGATGGGCCTTTCGTGACCGATCTGTGGTAAAGGCAATGAATTTTCCAACCCTTCATTCGAACCCACGACCTTCCATTAACGAGTCCGAAGCGTTACCACTAGACTACGGACCGGTCATGATAGATGAATTGAATGTAGGGAATAAAACTGTAAAAAAAAAAATACTGCCGCTATAGATGCCATCAAAATTGGATCCCAAAGGAACAGAGTGAATACCTTTCAAGAAAATCAAATGCGACCTTGGTCCCATTTACTTCAAAGTAGACAGTCTCATTCGGACATTTAGATTAGAATTATTAATAATTATTTAGAATTTGAAAGAGGATGTGAAAGTTAAGGTACAAAAGAATGTGATGAGATGGTTTGGGCATGTGGAAAGAATGAACGATGATAGACTGACAAAGTATGTATACAAAGAAAGTGTGAAAGGAAAAAGAGGGAAGGGACGACCGAGAAAAGTATGGAGTGATCAGATTGAGGAGATTGTGAAAGAATGGGATATACAAAGTGAGCGTAAAAGAAGAAAATGCATGAAAAAGGTGATGGATATGAATGAATTGAAAGAGGTATGTAAGGATAGGAAAAAATGGAGGCAACTCTGCAGAGGCTCTGGCCACCCCTAGCGGAATGGCGACAGAGTTACAGTTACAGTTACAGATGGGACTTCAGGAAATCTGTCATTCATAGTTCTAGTTATTTTGCTGTATCAATTAATTGTTGTACTGTTTTATTTTACTAATATTCTTCTAAAATGCGTCTACGTTCAATATCAATATCTTGATGAAAATCGTCCACAATACCTACATCATACACAATATTTATTTTATACATTGTTTTTATTTAACATTAAAAAGTTTTATAAATAATTATAAAAAATTATAAAAAACACAGAGTTTTATTTTCACAAATTGAGTATTTATTTTCCACCTCAAGTACTTTCGACTTATTCACGTCATTATCAAGAGGATACAATGACGTAAATAAGTCGAAAGTACTTGAGGTGGAAATAAATACTCAATTTGTGAAAATAAAACTCTGTGTTTTTTATAATTTTTTATAATTATTTATAAAAATGAATTTTCACTGTGTAAATACACAAACTTTAAAAAGTCTTAAAAAGTTTTCCTTTATTTTTATTTTTTATTTCTTCTTTTGTGTTCTTCATTCTTGATAACCTTAGACTTTTTGCACAATAAAGAAACAAACAGACCTACTAAAACAAACACACAACCTACTACCTAAATTAACAAACAAAAGTACCTACATTTGTAGATACTTTTATTTGAGTTAATTGAATTTTCACATATTGTGTATACTTCAAATAGATGACAGTTATTCGGTTTACAGAATTGTAATTGTACAAACCTTTACAGCAAGCTTATTGTAACAGAATATGTCCCCTGAATCCTCACCTGAAACAAATCAAAGAAATATAATTAAGTTACAATTTACAAAATAAATACAGTAGAACATTGTTTATCCCAAATAATTGTGGAAGAAAGGTTTTCATAAAATCCATTTGATCGTAAAATTACTCTTCGAATAAAAACAGTTATATTTCGACTGCTCCAAGGAAGAAGGAAGTAACTCCGAAATTTAGATTTTTTACTTATTTCCATTTCTGAAGGTAACAAACCATTATCTTCAATCCAAGATGACAGCCGTGTCTCTATCTCTTTTAAATTCGTTAATAAATTAATGTAAAAAATAGTTTAGTCATTGTTCTCCATAGAATAAACAACATTCAATTGGCTTTCCTGTAAAACTATATTTTTTGACTTAGTGCTGTATTCCTTGGAGCAGTCGATTTGATGTTCCACCTTCTATGTTGTAACGAGATGAGTTTGTTTGTTTGGTAGAATGGAACATTGTATTTAAATTTGAATGGAAAAAGGAAAACAAAAGAATGCAGAAAGAGGGAAGAAGCTTGCCTGGCGTGAGAGCCACAAGCATGTGTAATTAAGAATAATTAATATTATTGTGCTGTGGTTTATTGTGTATACATTGTGAAAGGAATAAAAGTAAACATATTAAAGTGGCTGTTACATTATTAATTGTGTCAATCAGCAGGACAGAGGAAAAACCCTCACATTTTGGCGCCCAACGTAAAAGAAAAAATCTGTAAATGAAATTCCTATGAAGAAAATTTTTCACAAACAAAAACAAATGACAGTCGATTTCAACAAATGACATTGAAAACAATACAATATATGAAATAATTAAAATTGGACAGATTTATGGTTGTGAAAGCATCAACACGTTTAAAATGTTTTAAAAAACTCAACTTATACAATTTATAACAAGAAATTGCAAGATTTCAAAGGCGGTTTTGAAAATATTGAAGGTGAGAGAATTCAAATTACCTACACTACGTTCAGAAGAAATGAAGATTTAAAAATCGAACGTCCCAGAAGAAAAAAGATTGGACATGAACCAGTTTGTTTCAAATCAGTTTAGATAAATATATATAGATGGTGTTATATTTAATTTGTATGAAAAAATTTTTTCAATGAAATGATTTTTTTTTAATTGCATAAATTGAAAATATACAGCAAATGACGAAATCTAAAAAAATAAATAATAAAAAGGATTTAGAAAGTAACACAATGGAGTCCATAAATTTTGATCCTCTCAAATTAAAAATATCTTTTAATGGTGAAAGTGAACCAAATGAATTTATAATAAGGTTAGAAGAATTAGCCAAAGTCTACAAATTAAAATTAGATTATTTGGTAGAGTGTATGCCTATATTTTTAACAGATTTTCCGTTAACTTGGTACAGAGCAATTAACTGTGAATTTGATTGGAAAATTTTTAAAACCAAATTCTTACAACAATTTGAAAAATATGACTTTCAAAGGAATCTTAAGTTAGAAATTTTAAATATGGTACAAGGTCATGATAATGCATCTGTTTATATTTTAAAGGTAAAATCAAAAAATAATTTATTAAATAAAATAATGCATGATAAAGAACTTATGGACATAATAATTCATGGATTGTCAGAAAAATATGCAACTTTACTGACAACATCTGAAATTAAAAATACAGAGGAATTATCTACAATATGTAGCAAGTTTGAATCATTTTTCAAATTTAATGAATGTAAGAATTTAAATGTAATGAATGACACAGAAGAGAAAAATGTAATGCAAAAATGCAATTTTTGTAATAAATTAGGACATGATGAAATAGATTGTTGGACTAAAAATAGAAAATTAGATTACATACAGAATAAATGTAGAAGTTTCACAAATAATATAGTATGCTACTTTTGTAATAAAAGAGGACATGTGGAAAGAAATTGTTTTATAAAAAATGGAAATTTTAAAAAACACACAGTAATCTGTTACTCATGTAAGCGTACAGGACATGTACAAAAAGATTGTTTTGTTAAAAATAAAAAAAGTGATTATACAGACAAAACAAAAATGAACAGAAATATAAATATACAAAACAGAACAAATACGACATACAATAGTAATTCAAAAAACTTGTAGATAGTCGGCCTTCAGTACAAACACAAAAATCAGAAATGAAGAGCTGGCTTAATTTCATTCAAATTTTTAATAAAAATTATCAAATTGCACCACTCATTTTTGCTAAACAATTTGATAAAAGACCATTTTTAACAGTAAATATTGAGAACAAAAATTTTACAGGTTTACTAGATTCAGGTGCATCTATTTCTGCAATCAATGAAAAAACATTTGATTATTTTTTACAAAGAAATTACAAAATTATAAAAACCCATGAAAGTATCTCGTTAGCAAATGGTAAAAATATAAAAATACTTGGTAAAATAAATTTAGAGGTAAAATGTGACAATCAAATAAAACATGTAGATTTTTATGTTTTACAAGGTTTACAACAAGACTTAATTTTTGGAATAGATTTTTGGATAAAATTTGAATTAGAACCGAGTTTAATAAGTAAAATTACATATTCAAATAGCAAAAATATTAGTGAATTAGGTAAAATTACAAATAGAACTAAATTAACAGATAACCAATTACAGCAATTAAAAACAATAGAAAATGATTTCAAGGACATCTCTTATGAAAAAATAGGCTTAGGATGCACAAACCTCATTGAACACAGAATTCAGACAGAAGGTCCTCCAATAAAACAAAAGTATTATCCACTCAGTCCAGCAAGACAGAGACAGGTTAACACAGAGTTAGATAAAATGTTAAAAGAAGGTATAGTTGAACAATCCAAATCTTCGTGGTCCAGTCCTGTTGTGATTGTAATTAAAAAGGATGGAACGCCTAGATTTTGTTTGGACTCTAGAAGACTCAATGAAGTAACAAAACGAGATAACTATCCCATTCCAAATTTAAATCAAGTTTTAGCAAATTTACGAAATGCCAAATATATCTCTTCAATAGATTTAAGCAAGGCGTTTTGGCAAATTCCACTAGAAGAATCGTCCAAAGAAAAAACTGCCTTCGTCGTACCAAATAGAGGGTTGTTTCAATTCACAAAAATGCCGTTCGGTTTAAAAAATTCAAGTTCTGAAACACAGCGTTTATTAGACAAATTATTTGGACCTAAATTTGATACTAACATATTTTGTTATATCGATGACTTAATTATTATTAACGAAGATTTCAATTCACATTTAAATTTATTAAAACAAGTTAAAAATATATTACAAGAAGCAGGGTTAACGGTAAAATTTTCAAAATGTGAATTTTGCAAAGATAGTTTAAAATATTTGGGATACATTATTGATGAAAATGGATTAAGGCCAGATTCAAATAAAGTCAAGATTATAGAGGAATATCCTTCACCGAAAAATGTAAAACAACTACGAATGTTTTTAGGTTTGGTAGGATTTTATAGAAAAGTTATACGAAACTGCAGTGAGATATCATATCCACTAAATAAATTATTGAGAGGTAAAAAAGGTCAGAACAATTTTAATTGGTCAAAAGAATCTGAGGATGCATTTAATAATTTAAAATTAGCCTTAAGCACAGCCCCTGTATTAATATGTCCGGATTTCACAAAAGATTTTTTTTTACACACTGATGCCAGTAAAAATCAAGTAGCTTCAGTATTAAACCAAAATATCAATGGGTCCGAAAAGCCAATAGCATATTTTTCAAGAAGTTTGACAGTTAGAGAACAAAACTATTCGACATCAGAACGTGAGCTTCTTGCCATTGTAGAGTCAATTGAACATTTTCGATCTTATCTAGATGGGATGAAATTCAAGGTAATAACTGATCATATGGCATTAAAATTCTTGAATAAAATATCAAATCCAACAGGTAGATTAGCAAGATGGGCCATGAGACTTTCACAGTATGAATTTGAGATTGAGCATAGAAAAGGGAAAGAACATACAGTGCCAGATGTATTATCTAGGATTCCTGGTACTAAAGAAATGGAAGTAATAAATTCAAATATTGCAGATCCTTGGTATAATAATATCGCAGAAGGATGTACAAAAACACCACACAAATACAAAAAATTCAAAATGGTAGATAATAAATTATTTAAACTAATAAATGATGATAATCCTTTCACAGAGGAATATAATTGGAAAGAGATACCTATTATAGACAATAGATTAACTATAATAAAGAATCATCATGATAATGGACATGCAGGTATTTTTAAAACTTATAAATACATATCAAGATGTTACTATTGGAAAAATATGTATGCAGATATAAAAAGTTTTATAAATAAATGTCAAAAATGTAAAATGTATAAGCCGAATAATTTACCTCCAGCAGGAAAAATGGAAAATAGAAAAAGAGTGGATAGACCGTTAAAAATGCTGAGTATTGATTTGATAGGACCATTACCAAAATCAAGTACGGGCTATATACATATATTATCAATAATAGATGTTTTTACCAAATATTGTTGGTTATTTCCTTTAAGAAGAGCTACTACAGAAGAAATAGTAAAATTAATAGAAAATAAATTATTTTTAACAGAAGGAGTACCGCAAACGATAATAACAGATAATGGAAAGAATTTAAAGTCTAATGCATTTAAAGATTTTATGTACTCATATGGAGTACAGAAAATATTTTATACAACTTTATATACTCCCATGTGCAATAATGTAGAGACATATAATAGAACAATAGGATACACATTAGCTATTTTTGTTGAAAATGAACAAAGAAAATGGGATACTTTTTTAGATTCAGTACAAAGCATAATAAATAATACAGTCAATTTAGCAACAGGATACACACCTAATGTATTAGCAAGAGGTATGGAGATTGTACTAAATGGTGAAATTCATGGTGAAATAGTAAATGATGAAATAGAATCAAAGGAAGAATTAGATAAATATAGAGATATGCATAAAGATAAAATGAAGGAATTAAACACATTATACAAAATTGTAACAGAAAATTTATGGGATGCATATAATAAAAATGCAAATTATTATAATAAAGGTAGATCAAATCGTGTCTATGATCAAGGGGATATTGTATGGCGTAAAAATATACCGTTATTATGTAAATGTGAGGTTTTTTTTGTAGCTTAACATGCAGCATATGTAAGCGCGAACTTGCCTGTTGGCGTGCATTAAATCTAAACCTTAAATGTCAATATAGATTATATTTTCCAACGAAGATTATACATGCACGAAGTATTTTAACAAAGTAATAAATTTATGGACCACAACATTATCAACTCATTCGAGTTTGATTCAGTGAACTTTTAACATGCAAATGGGTACATCGTATACGAGCATTAAATACGATAATAGGATACTCATCCTCATACCAACATATGATTTATGTAAGCTATGTATGTACAAAAAATAACAGATTCTGTGGACCACAAAACTTCGACTCTATCGAGCTCGATTCAGTGAACTTTGAACTCAGCAAAATGCAAAATAGAATAGTAGGTAAACAGTAGAACATCAATTTTCCGAGTTGATGTGGACCACGTCGACTTAAGATCTCGGAAAATTGAGGTGTATAGAACAAAAGGCGACAATATAGGATTTTTTAGAAAATGAGATAAGTATATACATGGAAATTAGCACGCAGGTTAACCCAGATAAGCTGGGACACCCTCACTTCACCTGGTTGGCGTAAGCCCGCCCCCTAACTTGTAAATAATAAAAAGGTTCCCCACGAAAAATGCGAACAAACGCGGCAAGAAGTTACACTATATATGAAGCTTAGTTTCATCATTTTTATGGAAATGTCTCTCCATTCTTTCACGAGGAAATTGTCTGCCGGCAGTGCTTTATTCTGCTACTCCAACAAGCTAAAAAAGTTACAAACACCGCCACATCACCAAAACCTCTGCAGAACTATGTGAGTAACAAGTGTCATAGACCCCTATAGTCTATAAAATCTCCCGCACAAAATTCCCTAAAAAGGAAATGCAGAGTAGATTTGTAATGAGGAAAAAAACGCAATTACGTTACACATTTAGTGTAACTCCTTGCCTGCGTTATCCCCGAAATGGGTCGCATCTGGCGATTCGGGACCTATTTATTTATACGGGTAAGGGGGCCGGCCTCACGTCAACCACTTCAGTTGAAGTGGGGGTCTTTCAGCTCCCGGGGAGCTGGTTCTCATTTCTTGAGAAGGCTGAGTAAGCCTTGCCGGTATTTTTTTTTTTTTAAATAAACACTGAAACGGGAAATCATTTCTGACACCCTCGGTGTCGATCGAATTATTGCTCTCGACATGGAATGCAATTCTACCAAGTGAGCTATCGACCGGACGTAAAATTATTTCTTTATAGAACGACGAATCGTCAGCTCGGTTATCCGCGACCTCGGAGAAAGCGGGCACGGATAATCGAGGGTCTACTGTAATTCGTATATTTAATACAATCACAGGGTATTACGCTGACGATCCAGTAGCTGTATCTCTGCTTTCCATGCTGAGCTGTCTTCTATGATTTATGTTGCAATGGCACGCCACATCACATGAAAAATTGATATTTTTTCTAAAGTTGGGAATTCCAGGTTATCGCATTCGAATCAATGGCATGATGACTGTAAACGGTGAACTGAACCATAATCGTGAACACACAGATTTCAGAAATTATGCTTTTAAAAGCATTTATTGATCTGTAAAATATGTTATGACTTTATTAAAGATTCGTATTAAATATATTTTCACAATCGGACAGTCCGGTGAATATCTTAGTTGGTAGAGTGCTTGCATTACATACCAAAAGCTCAGGTTCGAATACCGCCGAGGGTGTCGGAAATGTGTTCCCGTTTCGGTGTTTATTTCAAACCCAAAATAAAATACTGACAAGGCTTACTCAGCCTTCACAGGAAATAAGTACAAGCCCCCTCGGGAACTGGGAAACCTCCACTTCAACTGAAATGGTTAGCGTAAAGCTGGCCGTGTTAAAATAAATAGGTTTCACTCGCCACATGCGACTGCTTTGGGGAAAATGCGACAAGAAGATACACTATATGTGTAGCTTATTAGCGTTTAGATACGTATGTATAAGTTTGCACTTACGTATGCCGCATGTTAACTTATAACATAAAAACCCAAATCACAAATGAACATAAGCCATGAAATTTCATCCCACTTTCCCTGAAACAGTGGTGACATTGGCAAAGTGAAACATTTTTTACAGTATGTGTGGACAGGTCGCAGGGCTTATTAATTTAAGATTTGGGTTTTTATTTTGTATTTATACACACGTGTCTGTTTGTGGACATACATTTAAAATAAATCCTAATTATGAAAATATCATTGCAACTTAGATTTAAGATTATACATCTCTAGCACACATTTTCTTGTGTGTTATTTTTCCACATAAATATTTAAGCTTTTAAATATATAGCATGATAAGAACCTAATAAATATAAATTAAAAAGATTTAATCCTTATTTTCAAATTTAATTTAATGTTTACTTCCAATGCAGAAGTACAGAAAGCCATTACATCCCAAATCAGATGTTCTCCCATTAATGAATCAGCTCTGATAGGTACCAGCTGTTATATAGGTACATCCTCCCCCCCCCTCTCTTTTGGCGTCCTGACCCGCTTCCCGTTGCCATGGTAACCCCTGGCTTCTTCCCGACCGGGCATCGATCGTCCACCAACCCCCCCATTCTATACAAAGCAACCCCTAGCATACAGCATTGCGTAAACACAACCACAGCGCTTATGAAAAAATGAGTGGAAACTTGAGCAGAGAATCTAGCGAGTGTATTAGTTGATATACATTTTATGGTGAACGCTTTGATTGCGTTTAAACTGTAAGACGTAGCTCCTATACTAAAGTATAGCATCTACGTCTCGTAGACGCGTAGATGCTAAGCCGACAAAAAAAGGAATCCAGTGTTAAAGATGCGATCTGGATAATGGTTATTTTTTTTAATAAAAAAACGTAATTTATCTACACATATAGTGTAACTTCTTGCCGCGTTCTCCACGAAGGTGTCGCATGTTGTGAGTGAAATATTTGTTTTTACAGGAAAGGATGCCGACGTTGCGCCAACACTTCAGTTGAGATGGTGTTTTTCCGTCTCCCGAGGGGTTGGTACTCATTTCTTGTGATGTCTGAGTAAACTGTGCCGGTATTTTTTTTTTAAATCATTTCTGACACCCTCGGTGGGATTCGAAGCCGAGCTCTCGGCATGGAATGCAAGCACTCTTCCGACTGAGCTTTCGACCGGACTTATAATGAGTTATTTTAAGAATGAATTGGATTTGTAAGAGGAAAACCATTCAGAACGATGGGAAAACCATACTTGTAGGACACTCGTGTAGACATAGGACATTTCTTAGCAACATCCTTGAAGGAAAAATCTTAGGAAAACGAAAAAGAGGTAACTCAAGAACTTACTTCCAGGATATGAAGCGGCGCATGGATGTCTCATCCTTTTCGAATGATAACCAACACGTCTCCTTAGTGTTTGTTTGTCTTATGTCCATCAGAGGTAATTTCTCAAGAGCAATGTTTGTATGTGTACTGGACCGATGTGTCTTATGAAAACTGGAATTTGATTTTTTTTAATATTTAAAACAACTCTCACGCTATCGTGTTTTACGTTTTTTTTTAAACTCAAATTGTGTAGAATGTGATTTTAAGAAAATTTAATTGAAAGGTCATCAAATGATAGATAAGCCAAACAAGCACTGTAGGGACGTTATGTCAGTATTCTATTCAATTTTTTTTCAGCCCTTTTTGAACACAAAGGTATTGAAAAAAAAACCCGCTAAATCGCATTTTATTTCTTTAACCTTTCTCTGTCGGTATTAATTCCTCATGTGAGATATATCCCGGCCGGCGTTTTCCTTCGGGTTTCCCCGAGACTTGGAGAACCGAGGAATGATGGATGGACGTCCGATCTCAGATAGATTACCGTCTATTCCATCTCAGATAGATTACCGTCTATTCCATCTCAGATAGATTGCTGTCTGTGCCATCTCCCACACGTTTTGTGGCATTTAAAAATTGCAACAATTCTGGTCCACAGCGAGTCACTTTAAAGGTCAAATAAAAAATCGTATAAGTTGCTTATAAAAACAAATAGTATATCTATAATGTATAACCTAAGTTGCAAGGGTATAGGTATTGACATTTAAGGCTTATATTTAATATACGCCCACCGCCGGACACACAGCTGATGATACTGTAACTGTAACTCTGTCGCCATTCCGCTAGGGGTGGCCAGAGCCTCTGCAGAGTTGCCTCCATTTTTTCCTATCCTGACATACCTCTTTCAATTCCTTCATATCCATCACCTTTTTCATGCATTTTCTTCTTTTACGCTCACTTTGTATATCCCATTCTTTCACAATCTCCACAATCTGATCACTCCATACTTTTCTCGGTCGTTCCTTCCCTCTTTTTCCTTTCACACTTTCTTTGTATACATACTTTGTCAGTCTATCATCATTAATTCTTTCCACATGCCCAAACCAAGGAGCTTGAAAAGGTAAAAAAAAATTGCAAGAGATTGCTCATAATAAAGTATTTGAAGTATCTAATCTAATCTAATCTAAGCTGCAAAGATATATATCATTTAAGATTTATACTAAATGCATTCCCACAAGCAGATATGTATAATTTCGCGCTAACACATGCCGCATGTGGACCTACAATATAAAAACCCAATCTCAAATGAACATAAGCCTTGCAACTCTTGCCGTCCTTCCCTGAAACAGGGGTGACATTGGCAAAGTGAACCAATTTTTATATTATGGGTGGTCAGCCGCATAACAACCTATAAGTCAAGGAACAATAAATCTAGTCAATTCGAATAAAATAAATAGGTTCCACTCACAGCATGAAGATGCCGTTTTTTATGTTCTACTTGTCACATTTTCGAAACAATCATAGATTGCCGCGTTTGGTTCTATGTGTCTCAATTTGCAAAAAGCTTAAGACCAATTTTGCTTCGTTTTTCTCATTTGTGGTGATTTGAAGCGCAGATAATGAATGTGCTATTCATAGTCGACATCGATTTTTGTACAAAAATAGCATAAATGACAAGACAGGGCTGACTACCCACTATGTAAGTTGAAATGTTATGTGACAGAGCTGACTATACTAATTACACTGACTTAAAAATATGTTACCTACTACGTTTCTTGGTAATTTTCTATAATTTTTATTCCTTCAGTAATATAGATATGTCGCTGACCGCCCATACCTACTGTAAAAAATAGTTCACTTTGCCAGTTTCCCCCCTGTTTCAAAAAAGGGTCAGCAAGAGTTGCAGGGCTTATGTTCTTTTGCGATCATTTTTTTATGTTCTCCATGCGGCATGTGTAAGCGCGAACGTCTACGTGTCTGCTTATGGGAAAGTATGTATGTAGTATGAATCTTTCCAACATAGAATAAATGTACCTACCTATGTATTATATGCATTTGATAGTCCAAAGTAAGTTACATTATTATGTGGCTTTAGATGCCGCAAAATTCATTTCAAAATAAATTTCGTACTCAATTCGTGTTTTATTTTTTATCTGAAAATATAAAGAAAAATATATTCACAATAATTATAATGTAAAAGTGCTAATGCCATCTGTGATCTTTTGCCAAAAGCTTTATCTATTCTTATGAGCCTTGTAAGGTAGCATTAAAACAGGCAGCATTTGTACCGACTACGGAAAAGCTTACAAAGATTTTTCATAGATGCTCCTACTACTAAAATTCTAAAATTTTATTTATTGTGCCGCTCAATTTCAGAAAAAGTAGCTAGTAAATAAAGTTTGCAAGTAAAATATGTATTACAATTTTTATTTAAATACAGATATTTCAATTATGGTAAAAAGCAACAATTAAATGTTTTATTTAATTTGGGACAGATTGTTTACTTTTAACTCGTCAGGTACTTAATATATTTAGAGAAAATTCCTAGAATAAGTATTTAGGGAAGAAAAAATATTTTATGAGAAATATATAAATACCTTTTCCACCTACATACTATCATCCCTCATTTTTTCTTCAATCATAACGACCAACAAATAGATTTAATAAAGTGCAGAAACATGTCAAATATAAAAATAACAATATAATCTTAATAACCTTCCAAGTTGCACGATAATAGTAAATTTTCCCCTTCAAACATAATACAGAGAACCCTCCAGGATACTTCATTGTTTACACCAGGCACCCCGAGTATAAAACATTGATTACCTAAATCTAAACTCGAAAGTGTATCGAAGAAGCGACAGCACCCCTAGAGAGTGATTTACTTTTCATACAATTTTTCGATTTAAGTGATAGAGGATGGTTTTGTACTTGGGGTATAGGCACCCAGAAAGGGAAGGGGAGGAGAAAAATACCTCAACTACCTTCCGTAGTACTTTCTGCATACGAGTTGGTAAGTAAATTGAATTTATATTTTGAAAAAAAATTTACTAAATATATTAAACACGAACTGATTGAGCGCGAACTTACACAAGCAAACAAGTGTAAGTTCGCGCTCAAGCATGTTGCATGTGTACCTACTCAAAAAATAATCTATCGACTGGAATACGTGCCGACTACCCCGACTACCACGACGGATGTGACATTGGCCAAAGTGAACAATTTTTTATTTTCAAACAACCTTGAAACGCAACTACGCAACTAAACGCAACTAAGCTACACACATAGTGTAACTTCTTGCCGCGTCATCCCCGAAGGGGTCGCATGTGGCGGGTTGAACCTATTTATTTTTACAGGTAAGGGGGCCGGCCAACCGCTTCAGTGAAATGTGGGTTTTCCCAGCTCCCAAGGAGGCTGGTACTCATTTATTGTGAAGGCTGAGTAAATCTTGCCGGTATTTTATTTTGGGGTTTGAAATAAACACCGAAACGGGAAATCATATCTGACACTCTCGGTGTGATTCGAACCCGAGCTCACGGCATGGAATGCAAGCACTCTACCAACTGAGCTATCGACCGGTAAGAAGTCAAGAAATATGTCTAAATTATTAAATGATATCAAATATTTACTCCGAAAACAAGAAAATATTTGATAGAATCAAGATAAAATTCTCATTCAGTCTGTACAAAAATTGACTTATTTTTCAAATCAGTTATTGTAAAATAATTGTACAGTTTTAGTTCACCCTTTTATTTGAAAAAAATATTTTTTTATTGCTGAAATATTTTTGCCTTAAAAGGCATCTTCAATAAATTAAATAATTACGCGTATTTTATAATAATTGATTTGAAAAATGAGTTGATTTTTGTACAAACTGAATACAATTTGGACTTGTACTGTGTGACCACCAAACCCTAACAAATATATCAAAATAAAAAAGTTAGTTGCATTCAGGTGTATTCGCAAGAGAGTGTGAAAACGCAAGTGATGATAAAACTATGTTTGAAGAATGGTGGCAGAATCTAGTGTGAAATGTCTATAAGGGTTGAAATATTACAAGTATTAACTCGAAACTACTAACCATCGAGGTTAACTTTCACTCAGAAAAGTGAGTATCAACTTTGAGGGCTTAAAACAACAAGAAGAAAATGAAGAAGAGTACGAGGGATGCTTTGGGAGGCAAGGGGTTGATCGATACTCCCCTCGCCTCCCATGCCACCCTCTCCCTGCACCCTGGAGGCTGGAAATCTGTAGGAAGGGCGACGACCCTAAGGCGCTTCACGTTTGTATGGGGAAATTTTACGTTTTAGATGCCTGCAGTGTGACGAGGTTTTTTTCTCGTTCTTTGTTTGTAGTAATATGATGAGACAGTGGTTTATAAAGTGTTTCGCAATTACATTTTTTTCAAAATTTATTACTGATGTCCTTGAATCTAGATAATGATATAAATTTTAAGCGTCTACAACTGAAAAGGATGTAAAAATATAGGCACCTTCATTCTTTAAAAAGCCTATTTACTTAACAATAATATTAAAAAGCATAGAACCTATAGTTCAACCTTGACCGATCTTTAGTCTAGTGGTTAATGCCAAACTAACATTAAGTTATACCATTGATGGGGAATAAATTAGTTTACGACATCTATAATCTAAGACATGTTAGGCTCATATTGAATGCATGCCCACAGACAGACATGAGTCACATAATATAGATTCGCGCCTACGCAACGCAACTCGCAAACGCAACTAAGCTACACATATAGTGTAACTTCTTGCCGCGTTATCCCCGAAGGGGTCGCATGTGGCGAGTTGAACCTATTTATTTTTACAGGTAAGGGGGCCGGCCTTACGCCAACCACTTCAGTTGACGTGGAGGTTTCCCAGCTCCGGAGAGTGCTGGTACTCATTTCTTGTGAAGGCTGAGTAAACCTACAAATTTCGCATATCTGATCTAATCTTATCTAAGTTGCAAAGATATCTAACATTGGAGATTCACATTACATGCAATCTCACAAGTAGACACGTACAAGTTCGCGCTTGCGCATGCCGCATGAGAATCTACAATATAAGAACCAAATCTCAAATGGGCATACACCCTGCAACTCTTGCCGACCTTCCCTGAAACAGGGGTGACATTGGCAAAGTTAACCATTTTCTACAGCATGGGTGGTCAGCCGCATACCAACCTATAAGTTAAGACATACGTACATACAAATAAACAAAACCCCACATGTAGGTACATAAACATTGCCACTCTTGCCGCATTTCCCTGAAACCGGGGTGGCATTGGCAAAAGTGAACCAATGTTTACAGCACGGAAGGGTCAGCATCGATATATATAATACATGGCTCACCTGTCAACCCCAGAGCTGTCAAACACTAAATATTTCAGTAAGAAAGGTATTTCACTCTTTACTTCTCGTATTTTAACTTGGAAAGCTCTGATTTCACTTGACGAGATGTGACATAATATTATGTACCTATGAGTCATCGGGAAAGCATGACTCATTTTCCCTGAGAGGAAAAAGAGTGAGGGGGAGGGGGGGATAGTATACCTACCTATCTATTTAGTACATAGGGAGTATAATATGAGTATTTAAAAGCCTCAATAGACCTAAAGCAGCGTGTAAGCAATTTCGGTTCTTATTCCTGTATTATTTAGGGACTCAGTTTCTGCTAGAGTGGTTTTTAAACAATTTGGGGGACCTTTTGTGATCGTGCTCGTGCGTTTTAGTTTCGGATTATGGTGCAATGAATTTAGTACCTTAGATTTTAGAAGAATAAAAAGCAATAAATAATAACAAATTATTGTGGGTAACATTAATTAGTGATAATATATTTTTAAATGCAATTTTATACGTTTAGTGGTAGGTACTAGCCATTTCGAGGGCGTTTGAGTACTAAATATTCAAAATTGAATAAAATGTTGGTTTTAGTTTAAAGGTCATACATATTACAATTCCGTGACAAATGTTGCAAAAAAGTTTATACAATAAAAAGAGAGAAAAAAGAAAACCATAAGCTATTTGTGAGGATACTTGTAATATTTTTTCAAATAAATCGTCAACAGAGGGAGACTCAATCACATAAATTACGGTTAAACTAAATTATAAGTCAGGAGGGGAGGGAAAGGAGGAAAGGGGTAGAGACGCACTCAATCTTAAATTAAACATCAAATACCAAAAAGTGAATAACCGACTATATGCGATTTCTTATCCAACTTAGCACAATAATAATAAAAGACTGTTTTGATAATAGTAATAATATTAGGATGATTTATTTGGTAAGCACTGTTTTTGTGTGAATCACACCTCACGAGCTATAGCTATAGAAAGCATCAAATTCTCAAACAAGACCCAGTTGCTGTAGGGCTGGATGTACTTTAGATGACACTGAAAACCCCTTTGAAGGCCCTTTACAACTCTATACAATTTCACTTATATTTGATCAACTAGTATATTAAGATATTAGATTTGATAAGGCTAATGGAAGCACGTATTGTTCGCCGAATTCTGCAGAGTTGCTGAGGACGTTAATCTGCCACCAGGACGATAAATCCTTCAGCAGGACGTACTATCGGTTGCAGTCGGTTGCTTTTGTGAATATTTTCTCACGATGCCAAACAAAATAATAGAGGCAGGCGCGTGCAATAGTTACAAGTAAATAAACGTCAGAAAAAATAAAATTGAGTTTATCTTTCTCAATTACTAAAAATTATGACTACAAGTGCGGGTTCTTGGCTCGGGTTACGGTCTCCTTCGAAACAAAGCATGAAATTTGGAATTAAAAGTATAAAGCTTATGAATCTATAATCTCTGTTGTAAGGATATATTGACATTTAAGGCTCATATTTAATGCATGCCCACAAGCAGACACATGCGTGTTCGAGCTTGCACATGCTGCATGTGTAAATGCAAAATAAACCAAACTTCACATAAGCTTTGCAAATCATACCGCTTTCCCCTGAAACCGGGATGGCATTGCCCAATGTTAACCAAGTTTTTACAGCATGGGGTCAGCCTCATACCAAAAAATAATAATATTAAAATGATTTACTTGGTGAACGCTGTTTTTGTGTGGATCACACCTCAAAAGCCCTATGCGAGCTTGGCCGTCGCTGAAGAAAGCGCCAATTCTCAAGCAAGACCCCGCTGCTTTAAGACTGGATGGACCTTTCGTGACGGGTCGTTGGTAAAGGTATATGACTTTTTCACCCAGCGAACAGCATATTTGAAAATATAAATGGTATTTTTTTTGTGCTTCGCCGGGATTCGAACCAACGACCTTCCATTGATAAGTCAAAAGTGCTAACCACTAAACTACGGACCGATCTGCACCAACATATGAGTCGAAGAAAATAAAGCTACCAAATGTTATTTTTCTTTTTATTTTGAGATGGTCTTGATTTGTTTGGACCGTTTAACCGTTCATGAGCAACGGGCACCAACCCACAGCACATTTTCGATTCGCATTAGAATTCAGTGGTGCCCAACCGGTAGCTTGCGGGCGCCTGGTAGCCCACCGCCTGTTTACTAAACGCCCGCGAACCCAATCGGATAAGGACCCATTGCTTCCTGAATTAGAAAAATGCAACGAAGTTTTCAAGCTCATGGACCCTGTTAAATACAAAAACGTTAAAGCATTTTTTGGGTCAACATATACATGTGAACGTGCTTTTTCTCAACTAAAAGTAATTAAAACCAAATACAGAAGTATGTTGACAAACGAACACGTCAAAATGTTTATGATTTTGGGTTTCACAGAAAGAAGAATACCAACCAGACTTTAAGAAGCTTTCTGAAAATGTGAACATGCAAATATCGCATTAGCTTTTAGCTGTTCCTGCCTATTATGTTTAAAGTGCAGAAAGTGTGTCATATTAACAACTTCTAATACATAAAATCGAACGGACGTATATCGGTATATGTATGTTTGTCCTGTATGGACTCCTAAACTATTGAGCCGATTGCGATGACACTTGAGTAATAAATTCTTTACATGCTCACTTAAGGCTAGTTCGGACAAGGCGATTATTTTAGTCGAGTCGCGAGTAATTTAGTGGTGGGTGGGGCGCTACTCGCCCGTTAAAATAGAGTAAAATGCATCGACTCGACTAAATCATTGACTAAGCTACTCGACCGATTTTTTGTGGTTCGCACACATTTAGCCACTAAATAACTCGCTACTCGACTAAAATAGTCGCCTTGTCCGAACTAGCCTTTAGGCTTCTGTATAAAAAAAACTGGAGCAATAAAGCAAATTAGAACAGAAATATGCTTAAAATATTTTTACCTTGTGACAGGGAAATTCTTAGACTAAAATAATGGTGCAAAGACACAACACGGTGGAGAAACTTCAACGTATATATTGGCCACCCCCAACGGAATGGCAGCATGACACAACAAGAGCAACCAGGCGAGCCACCACTAGGGGTGGCAGGGTACAGCTAGTACTAAATAAAAAGTGGTGTAATTGTATAATGTAGTTTCCTTTAAATCATTTTTGTTTTTTTATTAACTTGGCCAGCGTGGCGTATCGGGATTTTTAAAATGCCCCTGGAGCAATACCAGTTGGCCACCACTGCATTAGATCACCGCTCGTGTGACACAACAGGGAAGACTGGGCTAGCAACAACTTGGCACATATGTACAACTACGACACTTGAATAAAATTACGCGTTTTGTAAATTGCAACATTGAGTTTTATGTTATTCTCGACGGGTTCAACAAACGATGTCCTAGATTTTTTCAAAATGTGAAAATATTTTTTATTTCATGTAAGTGGTATGCACCTACGTAATTCTTGTTACAAACTCACTTTTCAGTATCAAGAAATTTTATCTATTTTCAAGTAAACAATACATGTAAAAGATTTTCATAGGCTTAACTTAATCAACGAATTTATTATGAATAGATTTTCTTCTTTCAGCCTTTTTGGTCGGGATCCAAAATTTGTTCCAAGACGTAAGATTTTGTCTAAAAAGTGGAATGATGAATACAAAAGGTGGATGCAACGCAAACATTGTTCAATATTGTCTTCCCATTTTTTGAAATTATGCAATAATAGGTAAAGAAATTGAGATGTTCATAATATACTTTCGTTTTCAATCACACATTTCCTTTGAGTCGGTATCATTTCGGATTTCCACCAGATTTTGAAAATCTACTTAATTTTAGTTTATATACAGCCTGTGTAGTAAATCATTAAAATAATAAAAGAAGCAAGCTAAAAAAATATTTTCAAAACAGATTTTAACAATATTTTTTTACCATTTGCCAAAATACAGCGAGTCTATTTTTGTAGGTACCTACATCTAGTTGCTAGTGTGTATCTCATCTGACATCATTCTGGTCATTGTTTAAACGTCCTAATATCATGTGAGTATGCACACACATACATGCGCGAAACGTTACCGTCGCTCCAGTTCATCATAATAATCTTTGCGAGGACAGCATCCTATCAGTGGTATGAGAGAAGTAGAAATTGTCAAGGGCGCCAATTAATTAGGTCTTACTTACAATTATTCATTCGATTGAATTGTCTACCGTGTTACTTACATATCAAAAAAATTAAATCGCAAATAAACTACACAAAACCTGCTGCTTTTTTGCTCGATATTGCTCTCCCAGGCTTAGATCGTGATCCATAGTTTGCTTCTTCTCGCTTCTTCATTATCTTCCTCTTCTTTTTTCTTTCTTCTTTCTTCTTGCTTAAGTTTCGTTACCAATGTGCATAACTTCTTCGGAACTCTGCTCCCTGCAGCTTTTTTCCACATTTTGTCTAAAGCAGGAGTGGCATTATCAAAAGTACCTATACTAAATATAAAATCTAAATCTAAGCTGCAAAGATATGTATCATTTGAGATTCATATTAAATGCATTCCCACAAGCAGACACGCATAATTTCGCGCTCACACATGCCGCATGTGGACCTACAATATAAAAAACCCAATCTCAAATGAACATAAGCCCTGCAACACTTGCCGTCCTTCCCTGAGACAGGGGTGACATTGGCAAAGTGAAACATTTTTACAGCATGGGTGGTCAGCCGCATACCATACGTATGACCTTGAAAATGTACTGAGATAGAATATTGTGTTTTAAATTTACCTATACTCCTAACTCGCATTTATATAAAAACAAATAACGAAGATTAGGAACAAAGGAAGGCGAACCTTTACGGAATGAACACATTTTCACGTCAACGGACCAATATCTCTCTCTCTCTACATGACATAACGCTCATATTGTTATTTCTATAGGCGCCGCGTAACCTTGATTTGTTACTGTTGTAGGTACGTGAAGTAATGAATGATGGCTTGTGATGTATGGACCGTTTTCTGGTTGATTAGCCGCGCCTGGTAGAGCATGGCGGAAGACACAAAATTATGGACAAGATTTGACGTCTCCTAGACGGTGTGGAGAGCTAGATTCTATGGCCCAACCCATGTCTGTATGTGGCCAAATTAGGGGGAAGACAAAGAGTGTATAATTTTATTCTATACCTACAGTTATATACGTATATATATATAATATAGTCGGTGTTATGGCCGCGGGGATCAAGTCAGGTTATTTGGAACCGGATAACGTTGGTTCGAATCCCGCGACGATAGCTTCGACCCTGGTTCAACAGATGCCGTTGCATGCACACAAGCTTCTGCTTTCGCATGAAGACAACTGGCCAGGCAAAATAGGTTGGTGGATTGCATTCCTTTCCACAAATCTATTTAAAAAAAAAAAAAAATACAGTTTGTTTCGATGAGTTTTCAAAAACCTAGGATAAGTACCTTGTTCCAATTCACAGATATGAACCATGTCCGTGTCAATGTAGTGCCATGTCTAAATTCACGGGATGTAAAGACCAGGACACAGATATCATCTGCCAAGACACGGGTACTGTATACAAAATCGTGGAAAATAAATGCTAAGTGACGGAAAGCACGTCCCGAGTCACAGATACCATGTCCCAAGCTACGGATACAATATCCTAAGTCACAGATATCATGTCCCAAACCAAAGATAGAGTCACAAATACCATGTCCCAAGCTACGGATACAATATCCCAAGTAACGGATAGCATGTTCCAAACCAAAGAGTCACAAATACCATGTCTCAAGTCACGGATGTTTACTTGCTACTATATTCCATCCATTCTGAGTCTTGTTCAATAAAATGGTTGCAATTTATGGAAATGTGGCTGACATAAATATTGCTTAATTGGTTAAATAAAAGTCAGTTGTGCTTAAAGTTATCCCACGACAATCTCAATTGAAAATAATTACTTTGAGGTAGATTGACACATATTTTAAAAGCAATAAAAAGAGTTGCATTGTGTACCAATTTGCCCAAGCAATTATAGGAAACATAACCTAAATTTTGCGACATTGAACGGAATACAAAACTGATTAATTTGGTTGCATTCGTTTAACCTTTTGATTCAATTTGAAGTAACTACGGAAAGATATTTCTTCTGCCACATTCATGTTCTTTTGATAAGTAAAAAATAGACTTTAATCCACTTTTTTGTATGGAAAAGCTCACTTTAGAACCGATTAAAAACCTAAAAGGTTACATTTCCATGTAGGAAAAAAAACATGATTTTTCTAAGGTATAGGATTAAAGGATACGCTTAACATCACATTCCATTCTACCAAAATCTTGCATGAATGTATGAATGTTGTAAATACATGCAAGAATGTTGTAAATACATGCAAAAATGTTGAATGTTTATTTTTCGCCTATTGGGTACACAAAAGATCTTCTCTAAGATATAGTTACAATTTAATTAATCATCAGTTAATCAAGTTAAATGGTTGTACATAACTTTAGCAATCAAAACACTTTCCGACCAATTAACATCTAGGAATTCCATCTACATTATGTTACTTACGTTCATAGTATATTCCCATGTACGAGTATGTGTATTCATAGTGATGGATTCGCTATTTCTGTAGAAATTTAATATCGTAAAAAATAAAAAAGTAAGAAGTAATCAAGTAAAAAATAATTGTGTTTATAAATTAAATGCGTGACAAGCGTGTCACACGTGACATACGCTAAAACCGTGACATACGTGACAAAACTGATTAACATGATAAACGTTACATACGTGACGTACATGACAAACATGGCATACGCGACATGGCAACCGTGACAAACATGCCAAAACTGGCATAAATGATGCACATGACATACGTGACAAACGTGACGTACATGACAAACACGACATACAAGACTAGCGCGCCAAACGTGACATACATGCTAATCGTGAAATTCATTACAAACGTTGCATACGTGACATACTGAACACGATAAACGTGACATGCGTGGAAAACGTGACGTACTAACAAACATGGCATACATGACAAGCGTACCAAACTTAACTTACATGCCTAACGTGACACACGGCATACGTGGCAAGCGTGATGTAAAATACGTAACAAACGTGACATACGTGACATACGTGACATATTTGACAAACTTTACAAAATGTAACTACCTATGAATAGGTGTTGTCTTTGTCCTTGAAAAATAACATGGTAGGCAAAATGCGAGTAGGTATGTACGTAGACATATACCTACTTCAATATGCAGAAGAGGGTTGCGTTGAAGAGATGTGCGAGTCATTTTTAAGTGGCTGCGGTTTGTCATCATCAACCCTCCATTCATCTCTCAGTGCTGTATCCAACAGTACACCAAGTATAAAGCATTTGTATGGTAACTAAATCACTCACTAGGGGTGCCGTCGTATCTTCCATTTTTTTTTTCTATTTCGTACACGATACGCTTGAAAAGGGGTTCAGATAGTCTACCTGGTACAGGATATGCAATTCGAAGTAGGTATAAGCCATGCCGTTTAAGGTTATACGAGAGCTTAAGAAGATTATTAATTTCGGGACTAAAGAACCTCTTTAATTGTTTTATGAAACTAAAATCGTAATTTTATGTCAAATAACTTTGACTCATCATGATTAGATGGCGTTACTCCCCAGCGTTTTAGTTTTTATAAACTTTTGGATAAACGCTATGGCTGTGTAAACGCTTTTAGAATTCACCGGTAGGGCTTAGAAACTTTTATTAGCCATTTTGTGTTTCTTTTTTATAATAAATCAAAAAAATCCTGACTTTAATTAAAAGCAATAAGTTGTACATTTTAAAAATAAAAGTATTTACTTTATTTCGAAATAAATTAATTTATTATTTGTTACACTTTTCATTTTTCACAAAATTGTATAGAAAGTAACACAACGCTCCTTGAGAGCGTTTTACTTTTTATATAATTAATTGTGAATCTTCAGATAAAAGATTCAGCACACATAATAGTGTTGTATGAGTGTTGTACACAAACTTTAACAATTTATTGCATCTTGAATACAAACACGGATTTGTGTGCAGAGCATTATTTTTATTTACCAGTGCGACGTTCTGCTGTTCTGCCCTGCTTACCAAAAAGGAAGTATCTGCAAAATATTTGTTTTGAGATAATCTACTTCAAACTTGAGTTTGTTGGGCTAACTTATTTAAATTTAAAGATTTCAGTTTCAATTTTTTACCATAGTTTTTGTGAGTGACCTTTTACGTATAACTATTAAAAAATATGAAAATAAATTAACAATTCATAAAATTATAACACTTACTGCTTTTTGGTTATAAGAAAAACTAAGCATAAAAGCAGTAAGTGACAGATACTACCTACTTTTTTTCTTAGCAAATGTACAATTAAAGAGGCAGTAAGTGCTTTATTTCTGCTTAAAGTGATTTTTATAGCAATGAAACAAAGCAGGTTAACTTAAATAATTTACTTATCTAATCTAAGCTGCAGAGATTTATATCAATTCTAATCTAATCTAATGTAAGTTGCAAAGATATGTTACATTGGAGATTCACATTACATGCATTCTCACAACCAGACACGTACAAGTTTGCGCTTGCACATGCCTCATGTGAACCTACAACATAAAAACCAAATCTCAAATGGACATACACCCTGCAACTCTTGCCGTCCTTCCCTGAGACAGGGGTGATATTGGCAAATTGAACCATTTTTACAGCATGGGTGGTGAGCCGCATACCAACCTATAAGTCAAGGAACATACACGACAATTTAAATCAATAAATAATTATTTCTATGGACATCAAAACTAAAACAAATTCCAATTTTATAAACCCAAGCCGCCAACATTACAGATCAACCGCCATTTCTATCTTTCCTTACATACTTCTTTCATTTCCTCCAGTCTTTGGTAAAGGTTTATGAATTTTTCATCTCAGCGAAGAGCAAATTTGAAAATATAAATGGTATATTTTTTGTGCTCCGCCGGGATTCGAACCCACGCCCTTCCATTCTTGCCACATATACTTTCTTCGTCAGTCTTTCCTCATTCATTCTCTCCATATGCTCAAACCATCGAGTATGTAGTAGTTATGTAATATTATATAGAAAGAAGTACTTAAGCAAAATATTTTTTTTTTTGAGATACGAGGTTTTGAAAGTAAGGCGACGATATTCTGACACCGCGAAATAATTTATGTTTTGCCAATGAATCTTTCTAGTGGAATACCTGTATATACGTATTTTACTAAACCACAGCCACTCGTGCATTTCCGTCGATATACGAAGATATACGAGTATACCCGAAGTGTAAAATTCTCGTAACTATAGGAAATAGACCGCATGCGAAAAATGTATCGAATCTTAAACAGCATCTCGAGCTGGCGTTTTGGTTTTCATGCATTTTTGTACCTGTTTGGTCCAGTTTTAACGTAAACGCTTGAACTCCGTTACACCTAAATTTCGGACTCATAATTTTTTGGTCAAAAACGGAGGAGATATTATATTTAAAGCCAGTTCACGAATCCGCCACAGTTTATCCGTGGCGCCAAAGACTGGATCATTTTTTGTATGAAAATCTTTCTTTTTCCATTATTAATTATAAATTAGAGGAGAAAAAATAAAACAAGTAATGCATTGAAAACATAAAAAATATCACTTCAAATCCTAAAAGGAAAATAAACCATTAAAAGACGAATTTAGCTACAATATCGTATGCAAAATTTGGGTACTTTTTAAATAATCATAAAAAATCAATGAAAAGTAAAAAAAAACAACTAACAAGTAGAAAAAATAAAACTAATCAAAATGAATGTTTTGAAATAAAAAAAAAGTTAGGATTTATTCATAAGAACAGTGGAAATCTCCATTTAAGGTATCTCCGTAAATAAAATTATTTTGAATTGGTATTTTATGGAAAAAAATACCTTATTTTATGTGTTAATTTACACTGGAGAAAAAATACTACCTTACCATTCAAAATATGGGTTATTTCGGTCATCAAAGTTGGGCGCGCTGACCTCTCAATCACCCTTAAGCTCAATCAGAGTGTTTTATCAAAAATGTATGGAAATGACTACAGCGCTCGCTATATGTGTAGTTGTAAACGCAAAAAAAACTAGTCTGCTCGTTATGAGCAAAGTTCTTACCATGTTTTCCCCTAAAGGAGTCGCGTGCTCCCGGAAGGACTGGTTTTCATTTCTTATAAAGGCTGAGAAACCTTGCCGGTATTTCAGTTTGGATTTTGAAACAAACACCAAAACGGGAAATCATTTCTGACTCTCTTAGTGGGGACTTAACCCCAAGGCTCTGGTATGGAAAGCAAGCATTCTACCAACTGTGCTATCGACCTGACCCAAACACAAATATTGTAGTTTCCATTTTTATTTTTTGTCGAACGCGATGGTTGAGTTAAAAACGTTAGGGATTGTATTATGCGCTTGGGGTAGAGGCTCATCATACAAATGTGAGGGAGAAGGAGGTATCATAGACAAGTGATAGTTAGGGGAAGAGAGTCGCTTGAAGCACAAGGTAAACAAAAATATTGGCCAAGTTTGATATAATATTAAACAAGCTATACATTTTAGAGTGTGACTTTTGCAAATGCGTTATCCTCGAAGGGATATTATTTGAGGCGTTCCTATTTATTTTTACATTTAAAGGACCAGCCTTACGACAACTAAGTAAATGTTTCAATGTGTTTCGTCTTGTTCCCAAGACGCAGGTTCTCATTTTTTGTGAAGGCTGAATGAATCAGTATCTGTGGGTGCATCCCAATTGAATTTTGGAATTTTCAAAATCAATTTCGATCATCAATTATGTTCAGTGTCTCAAAGTAAATGCAACACAATACATAACACAACCTTAAGCAGCTCACACTCGTATTACAAAGGATCAGTACATCAACATCCACACCTCTGCGACAATCAACAAGTGCCACAGAGCTCTAGATTCTTTGATATTTAGATGGGATTTCTTAAGCTATCACTAAGCGATTTCCGTGAGGAAGGGGGATGGATGAATCCAAAGTATGCATGTGCGAGGGAGACAGATAAAGCGATAAACTTTTGTGAAAGGAGTATTGCCTGCGTGCGTATAAAGTTGGTAGAAAAGGAGAACAATGAATTGATAGATTGAATAAGAGTTTTAGGCTTACACGGCCGGCTGATGATGCTGGAGTGAAGTTTTCCGGGATCTGTTGCCGTGGTCTGTGGGAGCTGGAGCTTCCGGACGTTTGGCCCATTTCTACGATGGGCTTCTTCAGCGTGAAGTATGATGATGATGAAGATCTTGATGAGAACTGGGATGATCATCAAGATCTTCATCATCATCATACTTCACGCTGAAGAAGCCCATCGTAGAAATAGGCGAAACGTCCGGAAGCTCCAGCTCCCACAGACCACGGCAACAGATCCCGGAAAACTTCACTCCAGCAATTGATAGATTGTCTCGACAGTGTGTGCGAAAAATGTAAATGTTTTTGAAAAAATCTATCCCTATTGCTTAGATACCTACATTCACTAGCTATCAAAATTGCGGCCTTGGGGAGTCTCCGCATAGCAGGCGCGTGCATAGAGTATAGGCAAACACATTTCGGAATAAATATTTTCTCCCATTTCTCATTCGAACTCCAAAATAAGTCATTTGAAATTGACAGAAGTGCTAACGATGGTTCCAATGAAACTGAAATTTTGGATTTTAAATCTAAATATCAAGCTTTAATGGTTTTTTTTACCATATATTGCCTACCTACTAGGTGCATGTGCCTGTATGGGATGCACGCCCCTGCCGCATAGGATTCCTAAAAAAAACTATTCGATACGAAGACTTGTTTTAAATGTCTTTCTTATCATATACCTAATGAAAGTAATGCCTTTTATATTATAAAAATATAGCCTTAAATGTAAACTGTCAGCTTTGACAATATTCGTTATTTATACCCTTTGTACCACACATGTTTCCGTTCAAGAAAAGATTACTTCAATTTATTTCAAACAAAATACTTGCGTACCAAACACAAAACAAACTTGATCTGTTTAGACATTTAGATGTAAATCGTGGGCGTAAAACTTTGAAGCATTTCACCCTCTTCAAAACAGGATTCAATTTATTTCCGTGGTTACTTTTAAACAATTAGTAGTCATTCTAATTTAGGGATGCGGTATCACAAGCACAAGGGGACGGAATATGCAAGGGAGATAATAATATTATGTATGTAGACGCTAGGGTAGTGGTTCTCATCCTTTTTTAGACCAGGGACCACTTTTTTTATTTCAGCAATGGACAAATATGATTTTAATTAAAAACTTTGATCCTTTTCTTTTGGTAATAGACCTCTTTGAATGTTTTCTTTCGGCATGGGACCACTTTGATGGTTTTATTAGGAAAAGGACCACTTTGATGATTTCGTTTCGGCAAGGGACAACTTTGATGGTTTTATTAGGTAAATGACCACTTTGATGATTTTCTTTCGGTAATCAACCAGTTTGATAATTTCCTTTTCGCAACGAGACCATTTGATGATTTTTGTTCGTTAATAGACCAGTTTGATCACTTTCTTCCGTCAACGAGTCATTTCGGTGATTTTTTTCGGCAATGGACAACTTTGATTGTTTCTTTTCTACAACGGACCACTTTTGTTTTATTCTTTTGGCAATCGACCATTCTGATTTCATTTTGTTCAGGCATAACTTTGATATTTTTTTTTGCAATGAAACACCGATGGATTTTCTTTAGGCAAAGGACCATTTTTACTATTTTCTTTCGACGATGGACCACTTTGATTGTTTTCGAGGTCATCGGAAAATTTTGGGGGCCGATAAGGCATAACAAAAACATATCACTTTTAACCTATCCTTCTACACTCTAAAGCTTATCATCCTCGTAAATATGTATGCAGGCCCGTTGATCACTCCCAATGTTCCCACGAACCATTGGTTAAGAAGCTCTGCACTAGGGAGGAGATGGTACTATCTTGTCTTGTAAAGAGGAGTGTGTTAGTATTTTATTTCATTCTGCGCCCTACTCCCCCCCCCTGCATTTTTTCTATTTTTTGTTTATCCCAAAATAAGCCATAAGCTCTCGTCCATTAAAAAGATAAGGGACGGTTGATTAAAAAAAGCACTACGTACCGAAAAGGTACAACGATGATATGAGAAGGTTATAAAATATATGAGTATTTAACTTTGAGTACTAAAATTATTACAAAAAGTTGTTTTTAAGTTACAAGATTTTTTAGGGCCGTATTCATATTATTATTTGCCTTGGAATAATGATATTAGGCTGATTTATTTGGTGATCGCTGTTTTTTGTGAATCACACAATTTCCTTGACTGATAGGTTGGTATGAGGTTGACCACCCATACTGTAAAAAATGGTTCACTTTGCCAATGTCACCCCTGTTTCAGGGAAGGTCGGCAAGAGTTGCAGGGCTTATGTTCATTTGAGATTTGGTTTTTATATTGCCGGTCCACATGCGGCATGTGTGAGCGCGAACTACACGTGTTTGTTTGTGGGCATACATCTGAGAGCTTTAAATGAAAATATCCTTGCAACTTAGATTCAAGAGTATAGATTATAGATTGTTAACATTGACTAAGATACGACTTTTTGATATAAAAAAGAGAGACGCGATCATATCGCTTCCCGTATTTTTAATTGGCTTATTATGAGTATGAATTAAATCCATAACAGCATCATAAATTTCATTCCACCATCACAGCAACATGCACGTTTTTAGGTTGATTAGAAACTCCGTTTATTGCGGCTTATGTAACCTACTCGTAGTACTAGAAACACATGTTGAATGAATCCACATGGTAGGGACTATACTATCGAGCTATTCACATGACGCGACCCAAAAGTGATTCTATAATCTAAGTTACAAAGTTATATTGGCATTTGTTCATATTAAATGCACACCCACAAGCAGGTAAGTTCGCGATTGCACATGATTCATGTGAACATGCAAAATAAAAGAAACCTCACATGACCATTAAATTTGCAACTTGTAACGCTTTACCTGAAACCAGCGTCGCATTGGCAGTGAACCAACGGGGTAAGCCTCTTACACACGCACTGTGTGTAAGTTTCACCCGAGGTATGCTATTTGCTTCAGTAACATCCAAAACCATTTACTTTTAAAGTTATGGGCACGCTTCTAACCTAGAGGTTATTGTTTTGTCTTGCCGTTGCTTTGCCCTAATATATAGCTTTGAGCGCCTAAAAATATATTTTTGCGCCTGTTTACATGTGGATGCATTAAATATGGTCTTTAAATCAATATATCTATGCAACTTAGATTATGGTGAGATTAATCCACTAACGATTCAAAATATTGCTGTTTAAAGCCTCATTTTACAAGTTACTTAAAATTGCTTTAGCGTCGCATTTGAGTTGCCAAGTTAGTTCACAGCCTCAACACTATCACACACAACCCAGTTATTAAACCAAATTAAAGATATTATGAGAGCTCATATGGTGGACCAGTGTAAAGGTCATCAGCCTGCTAAACGCAATCTTGGTCTCCATGATGACGAGGTTATCCAAGAGATGAAGAGAAATCCAGCGCCTTGGGTTATTGGACGGCCCACCCATATGCGTGAAAGTGAACCGTCATAATATCATTCGGCTAATATTGACCAAGTTTGTTTAGCATGTTTGGACATCCAAAGACAAAGGTGTGGTCGTAGGCCAATGGAAAATATATTTAGACACATTATATAATAAATGCCAAGGATCATAAACACAAATGTCTAGAAGCTTTGTTGCAAAGATATATTAGTATTTCGATTATTTAATTGTATGCCAACAGACGATGAGTTCATTGTTTCTTTAGAGCGCCGTTTTGTGATGTAGTCACTCCAAGGGCGCTTGTGCAAATCTATATCTATAATCTATAATCTAAGTTGCAAGGATATATTCATTTAAAGCTCTCAGATGTAAGCCCACAAACCAACAAGTGTAGTTCGCGCTTACAAATGCTGAATGTGTACTTACAAATAAAATCCAAACCTCAAATGAACATAAGCCCCACAACTTTTGCCGACCTTCCCTGAAACAGGGGTAACATTGGCAAAGTGAACCATTTTTTACAGTATGGGTGGTCAGCCTCATACCAACCTATAAGTCAAGGAATATGAATAAAAAATTACATTTAAATATATAAAAGAACAAAACCTTACAAAGAAATCTATACAAAAAAGTCAGAAATTTCCTATGCAAAAAATGTAGCAAATTAATACACCAACATTAGAAATCACCATTGCAGATTAGCCGCCACTTCTTCCTGTCCTTGCACACTTCTTTCATTTCATCCAGAGTCATAACCTTTTTCATGCAAGTCCTCCTTTTATTATGACTCTGGATATCCCATTCATTCGCTATTTCAGAAATTTGATCCATCCATACTTTTCTCGGTCTTCCTCTACCACGACATCCATCTATTTTAGCAACATATACTTTCTTCGTCAATCTTTCATCACTCATTCTCTCCATATGCCCGAACCATCTTAACATACTTCTTTTAATCTTCACTTTCACACTTTCCCTTACACCACATTCTTCTCTTACAAAATCATTCCTCACTCTGTCACTTCGTTTTTTCTCAATCATACTTCTTAGATAGTCCATTTCTAATGTATGGACTTTACTAATTTCCCTTTCACTCACCGTCCAGGCTTCACTTCCATACATCAAGGTTGGCACTAGTATACCACCGTGCACCGCCAATCTAACATTTTTTGAGAGATTCTGGTTCCTGGCGATGCTAGCGGTAGCACCCAGTACGCACCTGCCTTTCATTATTCTTCTTTCAAATTCACCGGTCATTCTTCCATCCTTTTCAAACTTACTTCCCAGGTATACAAACTCATTTACGACATCAACATTCATTTCATTAATTTTAAATTCATAATTCATACTTTCATCATCTCTTTCAAAAATCAATACTTTCGTCTTACTTGCATTCAACTTCAAATGGTTACCTTTCAAAGCTTCATTCAATCTAGTTGATGATCTAAATGATGACAGAAATTTGTTTGTATTTAGTGTATTTTGGAACTTCCCATGGTTCTCTAGCTCTCTCACATGATGAGGCAGGTGGTTCCAGGCCAGAGGACCAGCAAATGCAAATGCACGCTCTTCAAATATTGCAATTACTCACACGGCACTTACACATGCTGCAAGTTGTTTTTCGGAGTTTTGTTTTAAAATGTATTGCAAATTTTTGTTTTTTGTCTAATAGTTTGGTATACAGGTTGACCAACCACGCTGTAAAAGATGTATCACTTTCCAATGTGTTTTAGGGAAGGTCGGCAAGAGTGACATGGTTTATGTTCATTAAAGATTTGGGTTTGAAAGCTCAAACTCACACTTGTCTGCTTGTGGTGACATATATTTGCAACTTCGATTAGTATTGTCGTCATAAAACTAGAGCACCAATTTAAATGAACTACGAGCCATCAGAAATTGAACTTTTTATTCAATTAACTTCCGTAATTGGCTACAATTCCAATTTGAATGCACCAATCACTTTGCGTTGTCTCATTTTAAATTTGTATTCCCATTGCCCTTCTAAAATATGTTTTTGTTGATGGACCCAGAGGGACGCAGAGCAGTGGGAAGACCCAGGTTAAAATGGCTGAATGAGTACTGACTGAATACCGTACCTACGGAAGAAGTTTGAGATCGTAGGAAAAAACGTTCGACAAGCAACACTGTCAGCAGTTTATCAAGGAGGTCTAGACCGAAGGCAGAGACTTTGGTGTGGTCCAGCCAATGCAGTTCAAGCAGACTGAATTGACTAGGTCACACCCAGAGAATGGATCGTCGGAGCCTGGAAAACATAGTTGTGATGACGGACCCAAAGGGCCCGCAGACTGCCGTGCGGTAGAAGTATGGGACTGAAGAAAGAAGGCTTTGGACAAGCAATGGTTGATGGTTGATCAAGGAGTCCAAGTTCAATTTGGAGAACTGAAGAAGAGGGATTGTTTGGCAATAAGGATTAAGCCAATGATGTACAACAACAGCTGATAGAGAACAAAAATTACAGGAATAAAGATATCTAGATCAAAATAAAAATTGCTTTGTTTTAATTCACATGAGTTTTGTTTTGAACACGACCAGTTTCGGGAAAAGCAGTATACCTCCCAAATTAAAATTAAGCAATTTTTATTTTAATCTATTAAAATGAACTTTCACAAAGTGACTGCTGAAAATCTAGATAATATAAAGATATCTATTGGAGAACATTATTAGCTAATCGTGCATACTTCAGGCTCAAATGGCAGTTTGAGTCACGACTACTGTCTCGGAGTTATTAAGCTATTCTTTATACAACACTCATGAAACGCTTCCCATCAATGGCTTGGCTCTACGTTATCTGACTGGCATGATTTCGCCGGATGAGATGGGTGTGAGGAGGTAGACATTCAGATCCGAGGGCGATGGTGTGATCAATTTGGTTCAGCCGCGTCATCAGATGCGCACAAATTTCGGAGACCGTGCTTTCCGTGTTTTAGGTTTTCCATGCGGTAGGAGTATGGGACTGAATGAGGAATACAGGTTGGAGGACAGGCAGCGATGGCTGCGGTTGATCAAGGAAGCAAAGACCCTGGGTTGTCGTGCCATTGATTATGATGATGTCCAACAAAAAAATAATCATGAAGTTTCGCTAAATCAAACAATAACCAGTACACGCGAATACTTTGAAAGCTGGCACAAATTACTGCAAAGAAAATTAATGTTACAGATTTAACTTTTCTTGGCATTACAATTTACAGTCGGTTTATGTTAATTCGCTTTGCCATAATTTTATCGCTCAGTAAAACGAGACATTCGTGACGAAATGTTTGATTGTTTTAAATGAAGGAAATTTTTAACTGATATAATAAATTATTGATTGTGAAAGTTTTCCGCCACGAAAGCTTATCAATTGATTAAAATTTAATTGTTTAGATAATTAAACAAATTTTCAACAACAGAAATAAGACATTCGTTCTCAATTTCACCAATCTGATCAAGTCATACTTTCCTCAGTATTCCCTTTCCTCTCTTTCCATTCTCTTTTTGGTATTTCTCGCAATGTGTTTCAATGTTATTGTTTTAGCTTTTGCGCTGCTCGTTTTGCGAAAGCGTTCGCTTCCATTATCCGCCATTAGTGTGGGCGTCAATTGAAGCGGAAACTGACTAAATATATAAATATCTACTTATAATAATAATATGTGTCTGTTCGCATGTGCGCGCGCATCTCAATGTTACATTATCCAAGCATTGATGTATACTAGAAGTGGAGACGTAACTAGCTTACGGCATTGAAGCATACTATGGGACACAACTGTCAGCCAGATCTGTCAAATACAAACCAGAAAAAAACAACATAATATTCAATACTCATTTGATATCCTATGTATTCTTGTTTGATGTTAAAAATAATGCCTTTTCTCTGTAAGAATTGACAAGTTCACTGATCAAAACAGATGGGGAGGCCTGAAGACACACCGTTTATTCTAAATTTTATGAAATTTCTGAACAGTAGCTCTACTATAGCTGTATAATTTGGAATAACTATAATAATAATTTTGTTTAGTTTTTTGCATTGGTGTAATTTATTGTACTTTTCATTTTGTATTTTGTTGAAATTTTTTTTTTTTGCCATTTTAATATTTGCCATTATAATATACTATGAAAATAAAAGTTAAGGGTCTATTGCAAACTCCAATCGGATAAAAATCAAAAGTAGTGTGATTTTTCCCATCAAATCGAAAATTTGGTTGCATATACGTAAGTCAGCTGATGTACATCATCTGTTCAAATTCCATCATATTATTACTCACTTCCGAGAAATATTTAACCGAGCACCTTACCAGAATTAAGCAATTAAATTTGATATGTCAATCAAATATTGATTGGAGGTTGGTGCAACAGGCCCTAAATAAAATGACAGATACCAACAAAAAGATAATAAGATGCAAATACCTATTTGTACATATTTCTCATCTTATGTTACTCAAGGATACAACTTTTTTTTATTTCTAATTTTAGGAAAAATGTGACATTTTAAAGAGTCTGTTTTTTTTTTAAACAACCACATAGTGAATCTGAAGGTAAACATCTAAGATTTCATTTCCTGGATTTAGAAATGTGCAGCTGACATTTTGCTTAAAACAGATGCAAAAATTTAAATATTAAAAACCATCTGTTAAATGCTGTTGTTTCTGACGACACCAATTTAGGCTTACTCGAGCCTCGCCCAGTTGTGCGCCGGAGCACCAGCTCTGATTCTAGGGAATGAAACTCCGATAGTTCTCAGATGATACTAATTTATTGAGTCATTGATTCCTCTTTTTATAATACAAAATGGTACATACTTTTTCCTTATTGAGCGGCTACAATAGTTATATGAATCCAGAAACTTGTTAAATGTTAAAAAGTATTTTTAACAGCTGTTTTTGAAAAAAAAAACAACTAGGAGAAGAGGAATCTTCTCTACAGGCCCGGATTAAGGGCGCTTCGAGCGGTACAACCGAACCAGGGCCCCCACACTCAGGGGGCCCCGCAGGGCCAACAAAACTCTTATATTTTTATCAGTGCCCAGGTCTTTCCGGGCATTTATGACCAAAGGGGTCCCCGATGACAGACTTAATAGAAATTAGTTTACAAGCATTACAACAAAATATCTTTGGGTGTAAGTCTTATGAGGCATACGCTACCGGGCCTGCTTCTCTAGCATATTAAATTGAACGTGTTTTTATCTATTCTTTTTGTAAACAAATAAAATATTCTCGGAATGCGTCCTGTGAAGTTTGATGTCAATCTGATTGCGAATAAAAAGTTCTTAGCCATTTTTTTTTCTTATATTAAATGAATGAAAAAGTGTCTTCAAATGCCAACATAAGTCGCTCAACAAATTCAAACCAAATTTTCAGAAAACGTGTGTAATACCTTCAAAATAGATTGTGTCAAAATCGATCGGATAACAAACAACAACGAAAAATAGCCATTTTTCCCTTCCTGGTAAAAAAATTACTCCACATGGCGTAGAGAAAAACGCAGGGTACCTACTGCTAGCATCATTAAAAAAACAGTATGAACTCATCAAGATCTTAGTAGTATTGTTGCTTTGTACTTCATTACATCAAAAATAAGACATTAGCTTTCCAGAGAGAATTATTCGATACTCAAGCTTCTAATTAAAAGTGGCAATTGTCTAGAATTGCCGTCAGTATTGTGGACAATGTGATCGTGGGACCGTACCGAGGGTTCTGGAAAAGAACAGTGAAGACCAGAGGCTCCCAACCGGTGAGCTATTCTACGTGGGAGCCTCAAAAATGGTACAAGAAAGGGTCGTGCATCATATCGACGGTTAAAAGGAAGTAAGCGACATAAACTAATTGTTAAGGAGAGCAGTTTAAAGTTTGAGATTGCAAAAAAATGGCAAAACTTTTCAATTTGTTATCATATCGTTAAAATCAAAGCAGCTCTAAAATAAAAATAAAATAAAGGCACTTTTGGCATTAATATTTATGTGGTTTTACGATGTTTTACAAACAAAGGCCAAAGTCTTGTCTGTTACACCAAAACCATACTTTAAAAACGCAGTTGTTTGCTTGGGCATACACAACAAAAAAAATATCATCATGAGGGTTAACGCATTAGAAAGAGCCGAAAATTTTAAGCACGATGGCATTCATAACTCATTTTTGACCAAAACGTCGCTTATGCCCTACTAATACTTCCTTTTAACCATCGCTATACAAAAGAGTGGTCAGTGAATACATCGACACCTTAAAGGTAAAACTGAATAAGTGGCATGTTAAGCTAACATGGGTTTCTCAGATAAATGCATGCTTTTTCCTACGTTCTATGATAGAAAACCCTTAACGAGTGTGAAAATCCTTTAGTTTAGAAGTTTGACACGATCATTAGTTTACTAACTATGAGAAGTTACACGCAATAAAATGTTGTATCCACGATTGCTGCAATCAGTGAATCAGCACTTATTCAATTTTACCTTTAAGGTGTTTTGTTCAGATATACGCGGTTATCAAAAAAAAAACAATAAATGTGGTCTTAGATCGAAACAAAATAAAATTAAAATCGAAAGTGGAAAAGCAAAGTGACTGCTTAGCTCCACAAGTAGTACAACTTCTTGCTGTGTTTTGAAGACGCCAACGAAACGGAAAATTATGTATGACAGTCCGGTCAATAGCTCAGTTGGTAGGGTGCTTGCATTCCATGCCGTGAGCTCGGGGTCGAATCCCACCGAGGCGAGGGTGTCAGAAATGATTTCCCGTTTCGGTGTTTATTTCGAACCTCAAAATAAAAAACCGGCAAGGTTTACTCAGCCTTCACAAGAAATGAGTACCAGCGCCCCCGGGAGCTGGGAAACCCCCACTTCAACTGAAGTGGTTGGCGTAAGGCCGGCCCCCTTACCTGTAAAAATAAATAGGTTCAACTCGCCACATGCGACCCCTTCGGGAATAACGCGGCAAGAAGTTACACTATATGTGTAGCTTAGTTGCGTTGCGTTTGCGTTTACACCGGTCTAGGTTCAAGCCTTAGCCTTCTGGATTATAACACAAACACTCTAACAACTGGGCTAATTTGAGATGGAAAAATCATTGAAAATAGTTTAAGGGCCAGTGGTGTAGACATGCATTACTTTTGTTGACCTTAGATTGTATTCGCAAGTAGTTGCATGGGTTCTATTGTACAGACAGGTTGCAATTGTATGAAGGAAGTGCGGTGAGTGTGGATGATACAGAGGATGCAGGGACAATGCCAATGCTACACAGGTTACAAGGGATCAAGTGACGCACATTCATCAAGGAATATACGAGTAGATTAAGTAAATGGGTACATTTTCATTTCAAAAAAACAATCTATTGTGTTTTCAAAGTATGGTAGTTTAAAAAGTCGTTAAAAAAAATAAGTAGTGAAAGTTTTTGTTATCCACAGAGCCGGTTTCAGGTTTGACGGCTTGGGCTAATGCCGGATAAAAAAAAAATGTTCGTTAAAGTGATTTTTAATGATATAATATAGCATCTTTCTAAAGCGATGATCAAGCTAGCAGCGGGCTCTTGATGTGTGATTCACACAAAAAACAGCGCTCACCAATTCATTCATCCTAATTTTTTTTTTTATCTTCCCTAGCAAAGTCCTTGATAGAAGAAGTTTAGAAAGAAAATTCGAGGGTCAAAACTTCATATTTACAGGCTAAACCGGCTCAGATGCCATTTTCAAGTCATAATTTAAGAAGATTGTGATCAAAACGATAGAATAGGCTAGCACAACAAAATACTATACTTAGATGATGAACATCAGATACGTCAATCAGTAGTAACAAATGACTTGATTGCTAGGTGACAAAAAAAACTTTAATTTTCTTATGCTGGAGAAACGTTTTCCGGGATCGATTACCGTGGTCTCGTGGAAGATGTAGCTTTCGGACGTTTCGCTCATGTCTACGATGGGCTTTTTCTTTTTCTTTAGACGTGGGCGAAACGTCCGGAAGCTCCAGCTCCCACATACCACGGCAACAGATCCCGGAAAACATCTCTACAGCATTATCAGCCGACCGTGTAAATCTAAAGATCCTATTTCATTTACTTAATTGAAAAAATGTACAGAACACTTTGGAACGAAAATAGACCGCCGAGTAACAAATTAAAATAACTTTGCTAATAAAGCTTGTTGCTATTTCCTTTGGAAACCCAAAGTTGGTGACTGAGATCTTTTCACGACATCAAAAATTTTGTATGTAAATAAATAAAAAGAACGGATACAAAATTCTGTGAAGCAATCTAGGTTAATTCAAATACCCTTCTACTTGACTGAATAAAAACAATGCAAGATTCCCCTTGTTTATATCTCGACATTATCAAAAATTCCACTTTCTTGGAGCAAACACTGAGCATCTCTCGAGCATTCATTTCTTATCTCGAGCACAGTACGTGGTTAATCTCTCGCTTCTCACAGTGATTGTATTGTCTGGATATACAGTATCACTTCTGAATCTACCCGTGCTTTGAATGGAATAAAACAAAAAGTTGGAATAGTACATGCATGTGAAAATAATCAGCTTTGATTTCAATGTGAATATAAAACAGTAGAAAAAATGATCCACAAAAACAAAACAATCTGATAATATTGTTACTGTGTCTGTTTGTTTTTACTTGTAAGCGTTTAAATAATTAGACATGTATTTGTTCGATGGTGAGAGCATTCGCTCGAACCTTCTAAGCATGAATAGTCTAGCGTGGTCTAGCGTGCACCAGAGTAACCCTTATACGCCTATAAATAGAAATTGCGATGCTTTGAAGAGGTACTAGTGTCAGAGCCGTCGAGCTGAACAGTTAAAAAGCCACTCTGTAATCGAACTAAATGTGAACGGAATATTACAATGAATTGTGTGAAATAAATTAACCGGAGTTTTTTTATTATTAAATTGAACACGTAAATCGTTACAATATGTACTTGTTCTATAATACAACTCACTTAATTAAAACAATTTAGTATTGTTCCCTCTAATATGCACTCTCAAATAAGGACAATGAACCGTTTTTCTTACAATCATGTTACCGTCAATCATGTTAGGATAAATTCTAGAAAACGGACGAGGTATGCGAAAGGAGCATTCTTGGACCTAATAAATTGAAGCTCCGCCTTTCATATTGAAGAAAATAAAAGATACGAAATCGTAAGTTCTCATCAGCAAATAGCAACGCCCTAGATTATTCACCTTTTCCTTCATTAGTGTATTTTTTAATCATCCATCCATTTTACCATCTTATTCCAAGCTTGTCACTTCTGTTACTTTTAACAAAGAATGAACTTAGGAGGAAAAATATAAAAAATAAAAACACTTTAAAAACATGGTGAAAATAGCGGCAGACGAGATACCATCAACCAGCAGACCCCCTGGACGACCACCAAAGAGGTGGAAGGACAGCTGGACATCCGCGTCCCAGGAGTGAACCCGAGAATAAACAGGACCTAGTCCTAAAACAAGCTGAAGAAGAAGAAGACTTTAAAAACACTATTGCACCAATCCCCAATCAATATTTATTTATTTATTAATTGCTTAGATCTGGTAAGGACCTCGGTAAAATATTTCTCGGAAGTGCGTAATAATATGATGGATTTTGAACAGGAAATATGAAGTACATCAGCTGACTTACGTATATGCAACTATTTTATTTATTTAATGGGAGAAATACCACTTGATTTTGATTTTTATCTGATCGGAGTTTGATGCAACAGGCCCTAACACCGTAAAAAATTATTGAATATTGCAAATAACAATACAAAATCACATTTTTTTCTACCCCGTTTCCATTGAAAAAATACATTATTTTTGGTAGACTGGTTGTAACTTTATTTTGCACCGTAGGTAATTATCTTTTTATATTCGATCACTTTTTACACAACGTCTTTCAGAGGGAGAAGTCGAAATATTATTTTAAAACAAATTAATTGTCAAGCAAAATAAGAAGCCCAAGGGTACTGATTATTTCCTCTGAAAACAAACTTCAACTTTTTTCTTTGGATTTTTACAATATTTTCTTCCGTTCCCATTTCGACAGGTACATGACGGGTACTATCTGATATTTAAATGTCAATTTACTTGAATGGACAAGCAGGAAGTAGACGAGGCTTCCAGGATTGGGGTTATTTTTTGCTAATTCGTACAACATTGGGGTGATTTGCAACTTTTACCGTTAGAATGGGGTAACGTTGACATTTCACCCTGACATATTTGAGGCTTTTTTTGAAAAAATATTGACCTTCCTAGTGTCAAAATCAAAACCGGAAAATCGAAAGGTATTGTGAATTTGCTTCCGGTTTCATTTCTGCAGTAAAAATAGCACATTTGTAAAAAAAAACCTTTCTAATGCCACAATTTAAAACTTTAACACAGCTACCTACCAGTGGCGAAATGTGCCATACAAGCCGGTTTCCATTGGCTTCCCTTTTAAAATAATGTAACAAAGTAGTTAAAAAAATAGGCACATAGTAAAAATATACATTTAAAACCAAAGAAACAATACGTATTTTTCCCCCATTGAAACCATGCAGTCTACTTTATTATCATTTCTGCCTCATTTTAAACGGGAAACCGATGGAAACCGGCGTGTATGGCACCCTTTGCCTCTGCTACCTACTTTCGCAACTTCCCCGTGTTCCTGGTGGTAAGATGTACAATGAGTTATCATTTATCCATTTTTTTTACAAATAGGTTCGAAAGTCGCTCCTTCGATTTTTATTTACTTTTAAATTCCTTTAACCAAATATTCTTCTTTATTATTAAACATGTGATTGCGGCCGTGAAAGTTCACAAACATCTGTACTGTACTGTACTGTATCCTGCCGCCGTTCCACTAGGGGTGGCCGGTACCTCCGCAGATGCGCCTCCACTTTTTTCTGTCCTTACAAACCACTTTCATTTCCTCAATATTCATCACCTTTTTCATACATACTCTTCTCTTATTTTCACTCTGCAGGTTCCATTCTTTCGCAATCTCACCTATTTGGTCTAACCATTCTTTCCTCGGCCTTCCCCTTCCGCGCTTTCCTCTGACATTTCCTTTGTACACTTTCTTCGTTAGTCGTTCATCATCCATTCTTTCGAGATGTCCGAACCATCTCATCGTACTTTTTTGTACTTTCATTCTCATATTCTCTTTTATACCACACTCGTTCATCACCCAATCGTACTCTATCATTCAGTGTTTTTCCAGCCATTGCTCTCAGGTAAGCCATTTCAACCGTACATACTTTACTCAGCTCACATTCATTAACTGTCCACGCCTCACTTCCATACATCAATGTCGGAACCAATATACCATTGTGGACCGCCAATCTCATATTCTTCGTAAGTTTCCTATTTCTTGCAATTCTTCCAATCGTTCCCATTACACTTCTTCCTCTACTAGCACGCTTTTCCAATTCTTTCGTCAATTTCCCATTCGACTCAAACTTGCTTCCCAGATAATCAAATTCTTTAACGACCTCCACTCTTGTTTCATTCAGTCTTATCTCAATTTCCTCGCATTCCTCAGTCCTGTCAAACACTAATACTTTCGTCTTACTGGCATTCACTTTTAAACCGTTCTTACTAAAAGCATCATTCATTTTGGTGAGTATCATCTGGAGCTCCTCCGCTGTATCAGCCAACACTACGGCATCGTCAGCATAGAGAAGAACTCCAACATTCGTCTCACCCACTTTCACACCATAATGAGAAATTTCTGCTTCTTTCATACAATTGTCCATGATTATGTTAAATAACCACGGACTCATTACACACCCCTGTCGTACTCCCTTGTAAACATCAAACCATTCGCTACATTTACCATCCACTCTTACACACGCCAAACTATTTTCATAGATGGCGCGTATTCCATTCAGAAGCTTGCCGTTCACACCGTACTTTAGGAGTACTTTCCACATCATACCTCTGTCCACCGAGTCAAAAGCCTTCTCGAGATCCACAAAAGCCGTGTAGACCTTCCGACCTACAGCCAGATGTTTTTCAACAATCTGTCTGAGAGTGAAGATCTGGTCTACACACCCTCTTCCTGGCATAAAGCCAGTCTGGATATCAGAAACCCCATGACCGGTAGACAGTCTCACTTTTTTTATGAGAACCTTACACAATACTTTACCAGCTATACTGAGAAGACTGATGGGCCTGAAATTTTGGCAGTCCTTTTTGTCACCTTTTCCTTTGTAGATAGGAACAATGACCGCCTTTTTCCAGTCCATCGGCACTTTACTCTCTTTCACACACATCTTGCACAGTTCAAACATCCATTCAACCATGCACTCCCCAGCACATTTGATCATCTCAGCATTCACACCATCATTCCCAGCAGCTTTTCCATTCTTCAGATCTTTTATACTTATTATCACATCCTCTTTCACAATTTCTTCATCGCTGTCATTATATTCAACATCATAATAGTCTCTTTCGCCCTGGCCATATAAATTTTTAAAATATTCATTCCATCTCTTCCTTACATCACTTTCGTCCCACAGCAAGATTCCCTCAGCGTTTTTAATGCCTGGGGTGGTTGATCCGCGAATCCATTCATTCATTTTCATTGAATCCATCCATTATTTTTATATTTAAAAAAATACTTCAAATTCTCCCAAAGGCATATTCTAAATACGGAACTACTTAAACGTTCATTAACCAATGAAATAAACAAACAAGAAATATTGTAGGTTTAAAATGATAAACTACCATTCATTTCATATTTCCATACCCATTTTTAAAATCAGCAAAAAAATGAAAAGGCAAATTCAAAGGTATCCGCAATTTTTAAGGCAACACACACAAAAGATCTTTTCAAACGACTAATGACCATTTCGCCTTTCATCTTTGAAATGAAGTAGATTTTGTGTTTGGTACAATAACAAGAAAGGCAGGTATGAAAAAGTCAACAGTCATTCGCGGATACAGAATTTCTAAGAAAAAATAAATAAATATATATTATAGATGTAGTTAGTATCTGAATTCATAGCTATATTAAAAATTGTTTCGTCACGTGAGATTTTGTAAAAAGCAAATTATTATTATTATTCAAATTATTATTCCTTGACTTATAGGTTGGTATAAGGCTGACCACCCATACTGTAAAAAACGTTGCCAATGTCACCCCTGTGTCACGAAAGGTCAGCAAAATCTGTAGGGTTTATGTTCATTTGCGGTTTGGATTTTATTTGTAAGTCACATTCAGCATTTGTAAGTTCTAACTACACGTGTTTGTTTATGGGCATGCATTTGATATGAGCTTTAAACGTTAATTTATCTTTGCAACTTAAATTATAGATTATATTGGTTGCGAAGGACCCAGGTTACACTGACCTGTCACGTTTGAACGCCGTGTAAAAAATCTGATATCGAGTTTTGTGATAGGTCTAAATTAAAATATCGCTAGTTACGAAATGAGAATCCCCCTTAAATTCCAGTAAGTATTAAAAAATATGCAACCCACATACCGGCTGTATGTTTTATAGAAGTGTTTAAACATCAATGTAACACCAATGGGATTTTTTTTTTGTTAGAGACAAGACAGAAAGTCATTATTTCAGTACAAAATTATGAAGGTAGTTTAAAATGACGCTGGAGCGCTACGCACTGGATTTAGCATAACTGTCAACTGCATACATTTCAAAATGATATAACATAGGAAAAATCGCAGATTATCGGGAATTAATTTAATTTACTATGTGTGACGTCACGTGGCCGAGAAATTTTTCGTGTGCGCCAAAATCATGCATTTTGTTATTTTTTATGGAGTTAGTTTGACGACTGTGAACGTTTTTAAAAATGGCCAATATTTTTTTGTTACTTTCCGTATACCAAGGTTACTGAACCATCAAAAGAAAATGTACCACGCAGACTTATATTCACAAATGAGTCTTATGGAATCAAATACGGCAATCTAGGATTTTTTTGAAAATGTGATAAATGTATGGAAAGATAGAGAATGTTTTTTTCTTTACTTCTGTATATTTGTTTTAATTTAGCATAAAAATCGTAGATTTCCGTCTTTGGTTTTGTATTTCTTGTATTTGGTTTTTTGTATGGACACAAAGCTACACAATGGGCTCATATTAACCGGGAAAAGTGTCTATTAGTTGGCTGTCAGCCAAAACCTGATGAAGGCAAGTTCACAACTCTACTCTTAAAGATATTCATATTTCAGTAAAGGAATAAAACATCAAGATTCATCTATATGTAGTAAAACAGAGCTTTAGTAATGTATAACGTAAGTTGCAAAGATATACTAACATTTAAGACTATATAAAAAAAAGACACGTGTAAGTTTGTGCTTACACAATTTGTATACTGTTTTCCAAGCCTTTCTATAATCTATAATAATATAATCTATAATCTAAGTTGCAAGGATATATTCATTCAAAGCTCTCAGATGTATGCCCACAAACAAACACGTGTAGTTCGCGCTTACAAATGCTGATTGCGTACTTACAAATAAAATCCAAACCTCAAATGAACATAAGCCCTGCAACTCTTGCCGACATTCCCTGAAACAGGGGTGACATTGGCAAAGTGAACCATTTTTCACAGTATGGGTGGTCAGCCTCATACCAACCTATAAGTCAAGGAATATAATCCTTAAAATAAATAAATATCGAGCGCTTTCGGTGTTATCACACCATCATCACATTAGTTGTTCTCTTGATAATGGTGTCATAACACCGAAAGCACTCGAGGAAGTAAATCTACTCGTGAAGAAAAACCATCGGTGTTCTATTTTTACATTATGAAATATAAATTTTTCCATTGTTATCTACGTTATTCGCTTTTTGTTAAATTAACCACCGTATGAGGCTGACCACCGGTGCTGTAAAAATCGGTTCACTTTTGCCAATGCCACTCCGGTTCAGGAACGGCGGCAGGAGTTGCAAGGTTCTATATTCATGAGAGGTTTTGCTTATTTGTATGCACACATGCAGAATGTGTAGGCGCGAACCTACATGTGCCTGTCTGTGGGCATGCATTTAATATGAGCCTTAAATGTTAACATATCTTTGTAGCTTAGATTATAGATAGATTATAGTATATATTTTGAATCAACTATTCAAGTTAACTAAACAATTCTTAAGATAATTATATATTTTTTTGCTTTAATTAAAAACTAATAGTTCATAGCATTAGTAACGAACCTTTATACTGGTTCATTAACACATAACACTCTGAGGCCCCACTGGTACAAAAACTATTACTCAGTTAATAGTTACATAGTTGGTAGTTGCTTGTTTGGGAACAAACCAGTGAGCTGGAATTCATGTTTTGCATAAGCATAACAATATGAACGAGGAAACCCGTTTACTGGTTTAACTTTTTTCTAGCCTAGATTTAACTTTTTTTTAAACTAATGCTAGGGGGTGAAATTAGAAAACTTAAAAAGCTAATTTCGTTTTTTTGTCAGAGCAATGGAAAAACTTTTCTTTTAGCAATTGCTTGTGTAATATTTGCATTGTTTACGTAAATAAATCAACTCTGCTTTACAAACTCAAAAAGGTTTATTGTGTGGCATGCCTAATTATTTTATTAATAACTATTTGTAACAAAGCACGAAGTTCATGTATTTATTTTTGGCTTTATTAGGTGTAAACACTGATAAAAATACTTGCGGGGTGAAAGCATGTTGCACAGATAGTGCAACTTCTTGCTGCAAGTCGCTCATGGGGAGTGCAACATACATATTTATTTTCACAGGTAAGGGGGTCATTGACCAGCATTATGTACCATGAATGATTGGTATGAATAGGTTGGTATGAGGCTGACTCCCATGCTGTAAAAACTTGGTTCACTTTTGCAAATTCCACCATAGTTTCAGGGAAAGGCTGCAAAAGTTCATGTGAGGTTTGAGTAATTTTGTATGTACACATGCAACATGTCTAAGCGCAAACTTACATGTGTCTGCTCGAGTGCATTCGATATGAGCCATAAATGGCAATACATCTTTGCAACTTAGATTTTCGATTATAGAATGAAATTTGGTCTTTCGGAAACAGTTTAAACTACATAGAATTAGTTTAACCACAAAAGAAAGTACTCGCGAGCGCCGGCCAAATAAGGTAAAATAAAGATTATACTTTCAAAAGAAAAACAAATTAATTAAGGAGTTTTATACATATTTTGTTGGAATTTTTCTTTGCAACAGTATTTTCCAGTAACCGTACCAGGCACCCTATGCAGTAAGCCGGAAACTTTAATTACCGACCCCTGCAATTTAGTATGCGCTGAATTAATTCCATGAAATGATCCACCCTAACCCGCTCTAATGGGGCTGAAATGTAAAACCCAATCTCGTTAGGGTGCAACACAAGACTATTTCATGTAAAAGTCACAATGTGAAGATTCATTTTATAGAAAAAAGTTCCTTGACTTATAGGTTGGTATGAGGCTGACCACCCACACTGTAAAAAATGGTTGCAGAATTTATGTTCATTTGAGGTTTGGATTTTAATTTGTAAGTACACATTCAGCATTTGTAAGCGTGAACTTACACGTGTCTTTTTGTGGGCATGCATTTGATATCAGTTTTGAATGTTAATACATCTTTGCAACTTAAATTATATAATAGATTTTAGATTAGTTGTTATCTTGAAAATGGTGTGTTAACACTCTGACAGTGCTCGAGATATTAAACTCAACTCGTCAAGATTTTTTAAACTTTGTATTTTCGCTTTATAAATTGAAAATTTCATGCACTTCTTCTAAATTCATTTCATCGATTTTCTTGCATTTTAAACATTGTAGAATTATTTAAATTATGCACTATTTGTTGCACATAAAACGCAACTAAGAAAACAACGGAAAATGTATAGACAATTTTTTCAATTATTAATTAATCTACTGATGTTATTGTAATTATCCGAAGAAATTTGTTGTTTTTTTCCTAAATAAAATAAAATAAGAGAAACAAATAATACAACTTATAATCCTGTTATCCCCGAAATAGTGGAATGTGGCGGGTGAAACCTATTTATTTTCACAAAAAAGGGGGCAGCCTTAGACCAACCAATACAATGGAAGCGAAGGTTTCCCAACTTCTATGGTGTCTGTTTAACATGTCTTGCGAAGGCTTGCAGATATTTTGATTTGTGTTTTAAATAAACACCAAAACGAAAAGTCATTTTTGACACTCTCGGTGGAGATTGAACCTAAGCTTTCGGCATCGAATGCAAGCATTTACCAACTGAACTATCAGCCGAACTAGGAGCTTCTCTAATGAATTTTACTCCAAAACCGAAGCACTTGAAGCTTATGTCAGCATTGTGCGCGCTAGTTCAAAATAACTTTTTCAACTCTATGCGGATGTAAAAGTAGGTACCTCCTCTTCATGCATACTATACTTTCTTACAGGGTTATTCACATCACATTTGTTCCACAGCTGATCCATGGAACATCGTTTTTTTGTACAGAAAACTCACGTTAAATGGCGGTTGAGCCGTGGATTTGCTGTGTGTGAATAACACCGTTAATCTTTATGATCTTTCTCTCCGCGTATACAGTACCCCACGTATAACAGTTAATGACGTTTTCCAAAAATACACAGAAACTAAAACGCTCATGGATGATGCTTTCTTGGTTTTCTTATATTTTTGGTTAACGTAATGTTTTACACTTGGGGTGGAGTTTTAGAGTTCACTCAGAGTTTCACAAGAAGCCGCGTGTAATAAAAAACTTAAACCGAAACACAAATAAACTGTTTGAAGGCGGAGGGAACGAACGCCGATGTTACAGCCCACTTACAGCTATTGTAATAAGTGGAAATCATCAGGAAAACACTTACGGTTTCGTTAACTGAATGAGCTGAACCCAAAATCAAAGTTTAACCTAGCATTTATGGGAGGAAAATTGACTTTGAAATTTATATTTTTAGTGTTAATCTATTTACACAGTGAAAGTCCATTTTAATTATTTAAATATTCAAATGGATAAAAACCGAGTTTTAATTCGATTATTTATTTCTTTTTTTGTGCTCGAACATTTTCGCCTAATGAGGCATCTTCAGGAGCAGAATGGTTAACTATAAAAATGGTTTAAAAATGTGTACTTTATTATGAAAAATAGGAAGTTTTTAAACTGAAAGACTTTTTAAGCTGTAACTGTAACTTTAACTCTGTCCCCATTCCGCTGGGGGTGGCCAGAGCCTCTGCATGGTTGCCTTCATTTTTTCCTATCTTTTTTTTAAGATTCCTGTGCGGGAGACTCCCTAGATTCCAGAGACTCTAGGGGTCTATGACACTTGTTGTAGTACCGCAGAGGTGTTTACGAGCTGGGTCGTCGCTACAAAGCGCCAATACTCAAGCAAGACCCAGTTGCTGTAAGGCTGGATGGACCTTTAGTGACTGGTTTTTGGTAAAGCAATAATAATTTTTCACCCAGCAAACAGCGTATTTGAAAATATAAATGGTTTTTTTTTTGTGCTCCACCGGTATTCCAACCCACAACCTTACGAGTCAGAAGTGTTAACCACTGGACTACGGACCGGTCGATTATTATGACCTTTTATTATGGTACATAAATAATAATAATATTAGGATCATTTATTTGGTGAGCGCTGTTTTTGTGTGTATCACACCTCAAGAGCCCTCTGCAAGCTTGGTCGTCGCTGTAGAAAGCACCAATTCTCAAGCAAGACCCAGTTGTTGTAAGGTTGGATGGAGCACATTCGCTTCGATTCGATTTCGTTGGATGGAGCACATTCGAAATACAAATGGTATATTTTTTGTGCTCCACCGGTATTCAAACCCACAACCTTCCATTTACGAGTCAAAAGTGTTAACCACTGTACTGCGGACCGGTCGTTTATTATGACACATAACAAGGGTTTAGTTGGTGTAACCAACGTCATTAGTAGGCACCCTTTCTGCACGACGATAAGTTAATAACTTGTAACTCCAGTTGCATAAGACCTGTTTATCCATGTGGGAAGAATGTCTAGTGTCCAGTGGGTATTTTGACATTTCGTCAATACTTTTTTCTCTCATTAAAATAATTGCCACAAGTAATCATCCGTAAGTGTTGCGGTGTGTTGCCAAATGTATGCAAATAATGAGCTATTCTGAGAACTAGCAATCGGTCATCTCACGATATTGTCTGTACCCCGAGTATAAATACACCTGGACATAGCAAAGTCATCGAGTTTTCCAAATTTTGTTTGAAATCTAACAGAGGCGCTATCCTGTTTTTATACAAAACTCTCGATGACTTCGTTGCGTCGTAAAATTTCACGCAAGTTTATTCTTCAGATACAGGTCTGTAGATATAATTTGACATGTAATATAGCAGACGTTTCGTTGGACAATTACTTAAGCTGTTAACTGTCCACCTGTTTGCATGTCACATGACGTCATGGCTGTAAAATTGTATGGAATTCAACTACTAAGTAATGTCACATATTGTAGCAAGTCATTTGAGATATGGTACTATAGGAAAATGCTGGAATTCTCTTCTTCTTTTCTTGGAGTTCCACCATCAAAGCGATTGCTACTTCAAGTACAGATTGGCTGTGGGCCATACCTCAATGCTGTAGGCTCTTTAGAAAAGACTTATTTTAGCATCTTCTTCTTCTTCCTCAGAATTTCTACTCCTGGACGTAGGCCTCCTCCAATCCTCTTTATTTTCGTCTATCGGCTGTTTTTTCAGCCATCCTACACTCAACTTGGACATCCTGGGCCACCACTGGACGATCATTTTCGACCACCTGCGATGGTCTTGCCTTGCGACCTGACCAACCCAGCGCCACTTTAAGCAAACCACTCGCTGTATGCTTTCCTTCCTCCTTCATACATCAACGTATTCTTGAATGATATGATACCTACTTAAACTATTCAAGAAAATAAGTATTTAACACAAACATTCCTCAATTTAAAGACATGCCCCTTTTTGATGGTTGATAGTCATATAGACTATCAATTCCCCAGCTCTTCCCTACTTTGTCTTTCTTCATTGTAATTTAGCACCACGTTTATTTTAATTGCTTCATCATCATGAGATGAGCGAAAATCCAGAAGATGTCCTGACCTCCTTCATACCAATGATGTTCCACCGAGTCTTCCATATTATGTCTTTTCATGTCTCTTTTATCTCTCTAAGTCTCCAACTTTTTTATACTTAAAATGTCATTCATTTATCAACACTCTATTATTTAGATACTATTCACGTTCATATTTTATCTTTTCAAAATGTCATTTTACTTTAGCTGTCACTCGCGTGATAACTGATTTGATTTACATTTGTTTAGCACCGTGGTTGTTCAGGTAAAGGTGTAGGTACCTCAGCACATGCTCCTACATCCAGTGCAGCAGTTATTATTATATGCCGGCTGACCCAAATAGAGTCCACTTAACCCACAAGTACACTACGATAGAGCAGTCACTACATTAAAGAGTAAAATGCCATTCAAAAATAAACAATTTACCATTTTTTATTTCACGAATATTGTACGAGAGACTGATGATGATTATGAATCGGTTGACTTAATTATTTGGTTCAGTTGGTTCAGCTCATGGCCAGTCCTAGCGGAATGGCGACAGAGTTACAGTTACAGTTTTGTGAAATTGTCCCTCCAAAGGCGCCCCAAAAGACTAATTTAACTGTGCCCCAAGTATAAAACAATACGTACAACTCGGCGGGGATCGAACCCTTGCTCTCGGCATGGAATGCAAGCACTCTACCAACTGAGCCATCGACCGGATGCTTTACGAGCTTGTTAGTCACAACCAAGCGCCAATTCTCAAGCTATACCCAATTGCTGTAAGACTGGATGGACCTTTTGTGACTGGTCTTTGGTAAAGGCAATGTAATTTCAACCCAGCGAAGAGCATTTGTGAAAATATAAATGGTATATTTTTAGAGCTCTGCCAGGATTCGAACCCACGACCTACCATTTACGAGTTCGAAGCGTTACCACTAGATTACGGACCTCGATTGAGTATTTTTTTTTCCATTTAAGAAGAAGAAGAAGAAAACTAATACCCGGTGGGTGAAAATATTCTGTCGAATACGAAATTTTATTTAAGACTCACATAAATTTGTTTCTCACTTTTCACTGTCGAGATCTCACCACGAGGTATTAGAAGTATAAAAGTTGCTTTTGTTTATACTAGGGGCTCGATCTGTCTTGAGACGCCTCTTGAAGTGACTGCTGTCGGCAATCTCTCAAACTACAGGTGGAAGTCAGCTCCATGCCCTTGAAGCCACCACTGCAAAAGCCCGCCCACCGAACACTGTCCATATTTTTGTGAATCTGCAGGTCCATGTCACTTACTGGATTACCCTTACGGTGTTGGTGGGATGGCGGTTGACTTTATGACATCTTTTATAGCCGGGATGTTAGCTGCGAGTGTTGTATTGTGTGCTGTGTTGACTTTGTTTTGAGAGGAGGTTGCGATTGATATCGGTTTTGAATAGATCAGGATTTAATTGCGGTGGGAACACACATACAGGTTAATCCTTCCACTAATAAGCAGTTAGGTAAAGGAATGAGTCGTGAAAACACCAAGTTCTCAATGTTTTGATGTCGACTGAAAAGGGATGAATAAGAGTCAATCTTCAAGTTGCCTTTGTTCTAACGAACCAGCGAAGATATTTCATCAGAACAGATCTTATGATAGTACTGATAGAAGAGACTAACCCTCGTATTTACCAATCCTACTATCATCATCATGAGCTCGGCAATTCTGGGTGGGCCTTGGCTGAATCCAGGATTCTCCTCCACTCTCGCCTGTCCATCGCTTTTGCCCTTCAGCCAAGTATGTCTGTCTTTGCTGCATCTGCGTTAACACTGTCCATCCATCGTATTCTTTAGAAAATATTCGAACTGTTTTTACATTTCTTTTCTGTTTGTATTAATTTTAATGTAAAAATGTGTTGTTTTTCTTCTGAATAAAATATAAATAAAAGTTCACGTACATACATAAGTATATGAAACGTTGTCGCCTCATTATGTGTCGCTCTACTCACCAGTACTCGCTCAAGTATTTATTTTTAGTTGCTCCCGACATTCAGCGGCCGCCCCTTCTAGCTTATCATAGACAGCTTTATTATTAGACAGTGATAGCCAACGTCAGGGTAACCATTTATACCCAAGTATGAAACAAATTGTCTGTAGACTATTTTTTTTTGTAGATTTTAAAGATTTTGTACGATTTTCAGGTTCCATTTAATAAAAACTTCGGTTTATTTATTCCACACAATTTATTTTAAGATTTCGTTCACATTTGTTTCGTTAACAGGGCTAACTTTTGTAATGTATTGCTCGACAGCTCCGATACAAGTCTGATGCTGCAGACGGCTTTGGCTCTTTTTTATAGCATGGCATAAGGATCGTACTTGAAACATAGGGAAATGGGACATGCGAGATTTTGACAGAATATTCGAGCAAACACTCATCATATAAACACATACATCTAAAGATTTAGACACATACAGACACGCTCACACAAGTGAAAGCACACAGACACACAATCACACATTCGTAACAATATTTTGACATTTAAGATTCAAAACAAGCAAGCACGTACGTACGCTTAAGCCCATTCCATACTTGTCCCGCTTTGATCTTCCAGAGGGACTTACAATACGTGAACGCTCATTCAAAGCTTTATTTTTTTGTGCGGTGGCGGATGGCCTAACCATAGGTAAAATTAAAAGCAAAGGACTATGGTCTAAAATGAACCACCTGTTGAGTGTTGATAACCAAAGTTGGAAATCAAGGATTTTTTCTTTTTTTGAAAATGAGAAATGCAGCACAAAAAATATGTCATTTTCCATACATTTTTTAAAATCCGAATCAATCATTATTTTTTTTAAAGATGTACCTAAAATAAAATAAGGAAGTGAAAAAAATACTCATGTTATTTACGAGTTTACCATAAAGAAATAATTTATTCAAATGGCACATAGATTTTCCAACAAAATATATCTTTAACCTCAAATATGAATCATCCAAATTCTTATGGTGTTATTCACACACAGCAAATCCATGGTTCAACTGCCACCTAATGTGAATTTTCCATACAAAAAAACGATGATCCGTGAATCAACTGTGGATCAAATGCTTTGTGAATAACACTGTTAGAGATGATACAAATTTAGAAAGCCTACTCCCACGGTGTTTTAGTGCCAATTTAAAAAAAAACTTATATAACATACATACTTCCTTCAATTGAATGTCCAAATACTCAAATCAAACTTATCTTTTATTTTTAATCTCGAATATCATTTGCAATAAATGAAAAAAATATTTAAAAAAAAACTATTTTGTATCAGCATTAAAATTCATTTATTATTTGATCAGCTGCAGGAACTATTTTTGTACAAAAACATAACATTATGTAAAAATAAATATAAAAATGATTCACTTTTTACAATGCTTAGCAAACATAGGAAATCTTATCAAAAAAACTCTTACGTAATTTGTATAAATATCTGGCAGATGCGCATGTGTGTGTGGAAGATTCTAGTACATGCTATATTTGTGTTTCTATTTTAAATGCATAAAAGACGAAGATCGTTTGAAGAGAAGGTCATCATTATTTGTGTGCACTCTATGTAGAAATAAAACCTAATTTTTTTCTTCACGAGTTGATTTATTTCCTCGAGCGCTTTTAATGTTATCACATCATTAAGAGGACAACTATGAATACAATGTAAAATAGTTTTTCTACCCTTCAACGGCAAACGCCACACGTCTATTTGACTAGGATCCTAATAATAATAATAATATGAGGATGATTTATTTGGTGAGCGCTGTTTTTGTGTGTATCACACCTCAAGAGCCCTCTGCGAGCTTGGTCGTCGCTGTAGAAAGCGCCAACTCTCAAGCAAGACCCAGTTGTTGTAAGGTTGGATGGACCTTTCAGTGACCGGTCTTTGGTAAAGGTTTATGAATTTTTCAACTCAGCGAAGATCACATTTGGAAATATAAACGGTATACTCGTATTTGTTGTGCTCCGCCGGGATTCGAATCCACAACCTTCCATTTACGAGTCCGAAGTGTTGCCACTGGACTACGGACCGGTCCAAGAAATGCCAACAACACGCGGTGTACCTAGCGGTCACCCATCCAAGTAGCATCCGCGCCCAATGCTGCTTAACTTCGGTGATCTGATAAGAACCGGTGCTTTAAACATGGTATCGTCGAAACCAACCAATAGCCAATTAATATTTGTTTGACTTTTCCCTTGTGGCGGTGTGAGATCACAGTTTTGTTGTATTTGAAATTTGTGCCGTGTCTATTGAAGACTTACTTTTTTATAAAAACTTCAATAATTAATAATATAATAGGAACCAAAAATATGTGTCTATTTATAAAGAAGTATACATAAGGATAATTTATTTATAAGGTACACATATTTGAAGAGCGCCGTTTTTGTGTGTGTCACACCTCAAGGGCCCTCTCAAATCACAGATAAGATTTTTTGTAAAGATGCGTCTTTAGTGCTCCTTTAAAGACACCAACAGTTTCTGCGTTCCTCACACTAGGTGGTAGTCTGTTCCACTCCATTGGGCCCGCAAACCGGAAAGCACGGTCCACATAATTAGTGCGTGTCTGACATGACGGCTGGACTAAGTCAACCACCCCACACCCTGCAGATCTGAGAGTTTGGCGTCTCAAATCTATCTCAATAGGTGAGAACATGTCAGACAGGTATGAAGGAGCCGTACCATTGACAGCTTTGTAAACCATCAAACAAACACGGTAGACCACCCTCTCCGGAAAACGAAGCCAATGCAGTTCTTTCAACAATGGAGGAATATGATTCAATTTGGACATCCCAAATATGAGTCTTGCTGCAGAGTTCAGCACAGATTGTAGTCGGCTGAACTGTTTTTTCGGCTGACCTATATACAGCGTTGAGCAATAGTCAACCCGAGACATCACAAAAGCGTTAACCAGGGTCCTGACCGCCCCTGATGGTAAACATCTCCTGATTGCCTTTATCTGGCGAAGTTCAAAAAACGAGGAGGATACCGTGTTATTCAACTGCTCTCCCATTGTGAGGTTCCGATCCAGTGTGACTCCTAGAAGTCTCACTGAATCTGACGGCTGAATCAGCTGTCCCCCAATGGAGAGTGGTACGCGAGTTGTCAGGAGATGATCACGCCTGGACGTAGCCGCCCACGTATATACCCAAGTATATACTTTTTTTCAAAATAGTAAATACATTCTCATGAGAAATACATAGATAAAAACACACCTTATATGATCTGTAAATATGGAAGGTAAAAAATACAATTTTACTTTATTTTACATACATACAGTTTTATCATTGTTTATCAAAATTACATGATTAAACACCGTTATCGTGTTTTGTATCTGATATTTTTTATCTGTTCAGATAACAGGTGCACACAACATGTTACTTTCATGTTTACTACAAAAATAAACTGTACCCCAAGTGTGAAAATTTACGTTTAAACATAACTATAACGTTTATCAAAAAAAATAATGAAAACTCAAATAGCGTCTCTAGTGAGCCTTTTCGTTTCCATATATTTTTTTGTAAAACTATTTGGTTGAGTATAAACATTATTGTTTTTATACTTGGGGTACGTAATACGTAATACTTTTATTATCTTGTCACTGTAACAGGTGAAAACAGATAAAAAAAAAAAAAAAAAAAAACACCAGTATCACAAGTATAAAATTTTACTTTTACACTCGACCATATCAAAAATGCTAGGAAACTAAAACGCTCACTACAGTCGCTTTCATTGTTTCGGTATATATGAGTTTTAGACGTCAAGTTTTATACTTGGGGTAAATTGCTTGCTTCAGATGCATAGTGGTTAATAACATATTAATTTTAAATTATTTTAAAACGAAAGAGAACGCAGTTTCACGAAAAAAATTACTAAATACTTGCTGTGCCTGTTATTGAGATTTATTATGCTTTCAGGGTATGGTGGTTTTCACAAGTAAAGCCCATTGTATTATTCATTGCCATTTTTTTTAAAACACATATTATGTTCCTTGACTCTTAGTTTGGTATGAGGCTGACCCCCCATGCTGTGAAAACTTGGTTCATTTTGGCAAATCCACCCCCGGTTTCAGAAAAAGGTGGCAGGAATTGCAAAGTTTGTGTCCATGTGAGGTTTGTTTTATAAAATATGTACACATACAGCATGTATAAACACTACTTAAATGAGCATGTTTTTGGGCACGCATTTAATATGAATTTTAAATGCTAGCATGTTTTTGTAACTTGGATTATAAATTTTGTAGGAGTCATCTCGATTTACAATTAAATTCAACAATACTATAGTTGCTTGATTTTCTGGTACCGGGTTTTGACCGTGGTCCATGTTTTTGATTGTCTTCATCTTTTTTTTTCTTTTTATTCTTTCTTGAAGACTTTCAGCTTACGTTTCGTCTCCTCTGTGGGCGACTTCTTCGGAGTTCTGCTCGCTATTGTTATAGTTGATATTTAAATTCATCGCTTTTTATTTACATTTAAATTTATTTTTATTGGTGTTTTTTTAAAACAATATTGCACAACTTTTGTGTGAGAAAGACATACGAGGTATTACAGAAACGTCTTTAAATAAAAATGTTGTATCTCCATTTTTGTCATTGCATTCACTCAGTGAACATTCAATTGGCACAGATGTTTCCAAACTTTTCAGCCTTATGGCCATACTTGCTTACGCTAGAAAGTTTAGGGGTCCAAAACCTGACTTAAACCTAAAAAGAAGGAAGGATTGCATTGAAAAATAATCAAAAGTAAATCAGAAAAGTAATTTAAACTGAGTTCTTATTTTTTTATCCAACTTCCCCCTGCCTTATTTTAAGATTCGGCATTTTGATGTTAAGTTGTATGGTTTGTGTAGTTGTTGTATAAGAAGTCACCGCGTTTGCCAGATGGGTTGGTGACTACTTGTGGATCTACGGCGACTATTTTATTTCATCTCTAACCTCAAGGAAAGCTTGATGAGCATTCCCTTATTCGTCACCTTGGATGATACGCTGTCTACGGATTACAGGTTCCTTTGAAAGTAGGTACTCATGTTTCTCACCACTCCTTTACAGTGTCTCAAAACAAAGCCAACGCAACACACAACAAAACAACACCACGCAGCTAGCAGCCTTGCTACAAAAGCTACGAACATCAAACGCCATACCACCGACACCTCTGCAGCACTACTCGTACAACAAGAGTCATAGTCCCCCAGAGTCTCTGAAATCTGGGAGCCTCCCGCCCAGGATTCTTAAAACTGCTTTTACTTTACTTTGCGTATGGCCTGGATTCTTAAAAAAAAAATCAGGATTCTTGACTTATAGGTTGGTATGTGGCTGACCACCCATGCTGTAAAAAATGGTTCATTTTGCCAATGTCACCCCTGTTACAGGGAAGGACGGCAAGAGTTGCAGGGTGTATGTCCGTTTGCGATTGGTTTTTATGTTGTAGGCTCACATGAGGCACGTGCAAGCGCGAACTTGTACGTGTCTTGGTTGTGGGAATGCATGTAATGTGAATCTTTAATGTAACATATCTTTGCAACTTAGATTAGATTAGATTAGATTAGATTCAGTTGTTGACTTCAAAAATTGTCTCCGTATTAAATAAATCCTTAGAGAACCGTCAGTTGAGTTCATTTAACCTGTAGCCCGAGTATAAAAAAAAAACTTTAAAACTTACCAATACAGTTTTACCAAAAATTACGAAAACAAAAACGCTTACATATAGTACCACTTTAGTTTCAATACAATTTTTCGTAAACGCTTTGACTAAGTTTACACGTACAATTGTTTACTATGTATACTGGTTTTATCCATACAAGGCGATGCCATCTTTCACTGAGGAGAGATTTCTTCTCTATATGGAGTAGAGGCGGCAAAAGTAGCATTCAAAGTCGTTGCTCAGTGAGCGAGAGCATTTATAGCTGCTAAACTGACAGTTGTAAATTAATTTATGGGCTGTCGCTTGTTGTGTAGGTTATAGAACGCATTATCGTAAATATAAGCTACTTTATATCAGTGACTGTTCTCACTAGTAAATCGATACCTTAACTGAATAAGTGACATACTAAGCAAACATTCCTTTCTCAGATAAATGCACCTTTTTCCTATTTTTTACGAGAGAAAGCACTGAAAAAGTGTGAAAACCAGGAAATAAAATGTTTTATCCAAGATTTCTCAACTAAGTGAATCAGCACTTATTCAGTTTTACCTTTAAGGCGGCGAAATCGTAGTTAAATGTGTGTATGCTTTCAAGACATTTTTGAGTCTTGTAAGGTGTTGCCATTAGTATAAAAAGTGAAAGTAATAAAAATAATTTAGTTAATTATTTTATGAGCCCAAGAACTTATTCGTATAGGTACTCCTAAATTTCAATATTAAACACAGCCTTCTTAATAAATGCGATTTTGAGGGGTCCTTGTAAAAATAAGTAAGTTCCACCTGCCACATTTAACCCCTTCGGTGATAACGCGTAAAGAATTCGCACAACATGCGCATCGTGCAGCTTAGTTGCTACGTCTTTAATATTTTAATTTCGGAGAAAACACTCTTTAGGGAAAAATTTAAAAGAAAAAAATTAGCTCATCCATTTTATTGTAAGTACAGGGAAAAATAAAGAGACAGTAGTTTTCGCGACGAAAGATAATATCCTGGATGAAGAATTTGAAGCAATGGTTTGGCCAAATCACAAGATCCCTTTTTCCAGCGGAAATATCAAAATTATTAATTACCATAATGATCAGTTCTTACAGAAACTAATACTTAATACTTGTCACTAACTGTCCTCGTTTGAATGTCTATTAGGAACTATTGAATTAAATGAATTAACCCAGTACCTACACAAAACATATTATTTGTGGCCCCATAATATAAAAGGGGCCGTATTGATCTGTGGGCCGTGTGTTTCGAGTATCTTGGATTGACAGGTCTTCATAAAAATATTACCGATATTTGGTAGGTAAGAATTACCGAGGTGATGAATTACCGAATTAGTGTGTGTAATGGTGAACATTATATAAGAGAAAGCATTTTAAATAATGTGTCTTCCCCTGTTTCAGGGAAGGTCGGCAAGATTTGCAGGGCTTATGTCCATTTGAGAATTGATTTTTTTTTATATTGTAGGTCCACATGCGGCATGTGTGAGCGCGAAATTATGCGTGTCTGCTTGTGGGAATGCATTTAATATGAATCTCAAATGATACATATCTTTGCAGCTTAAATTTAGATTTAGATGTCTTACCTGTATTATTTTGAGAGAGCTGGTTCTCTGGCGCCGAATTAGGAGCTGAAGCTTGTACCTCCGCCATCGTAAGTAATCCCTCTAATCACTGGATCACTGAACACTAGGAACTATTTCAACACTTGGTATTAAAGTAATCCTGTACTATTTTTTAGATAATTAATAAAAATTACTGAAAATTACTTGATTCAAAATTGAACTTTGTATTTTTTTTTAATTCACTAAAAAATACACAAAATTATGTTAGATTGTAGTCAAAACGAAAGTGAAACTAGTTTTTAATAAAAAATAGAAAATGAAATAGTTTTTGATAGAAAACGGAGTTTTTCTTAAAATAAATTTCATGAAGATAACTATTATTGTAGGTATGTTTTAAAAAACAGTAATACGAGTATATGTTTTGGACAATAATATATTTCAGATTAATATGTTTTAATTATGTGGGTAGGTAGAATAAAAAATCGTAAATTTAAGGTGAGTCATTTGTTGTCAATTTTATATCGATCAAGATGTATGAATTTTTAATCAATTTCAGGTTTTATCACTTATAAAAACACTCATAGATAAGAAATAAACATATCTACTAAGTAGGTACTATTTTTTTATTGATTGGACTAAAAAAATGTTCAAAATATACATCGACAGAGACAATAAAATGCATGTATATTTAGATGGCCTTATATACTACTTAAAAATTCATAATTTAAAAAAAATGTATATTTTTGAAAAACCCTTCATTTTACTGTATTTCAAATACAACAACAAAACGTAACGATTATTGCACGTATTATTTTTTTTCAAATCTATTTACCATAAACCACGTCATTCCTTGTAGACATAAAAACATTTTTAAAACAAAAATTATGTATGCACTATACGCATTCGCCTTTTCTTTGCCTACTATATTATGTAATCTGTTCATAGTGAGTAGTATATTTAAGTACGTATAATATGTTTGCGTTTTTATGTATTTTGTATGAGCGAGGTAAGGTGAAATACCTGCATTTAAAATTGCAGCTCAGATTTAATAGTGCAAGTTGATATAAATAGAAGATCACCTCATCTATAGTATACTAACAAGTATTATGCCATTTACTTCTTGGAATGTAAATCGCCTGTGAATGATCACATTCAAAATATATTTATTGCATTTTTTACTTATTTACTTACATGTTTCCTCGACTTACAGGTTGGTTTATTTACAAATTATAATTCATTTTAATGTTAAATCAACTTTTCAGATATTAGACGGACTGTTATGGGAGAACGTTGCTATCAGGCTGATCAACCATTTTATAAAAATTAGTTCACTTTCAGATGTCACCCCTGTTTCAGGAAAAGGCAAGTTGTGAGTGTGATTTTCATTATAATTTTGTATTTTATTTTGTAAGTGCACATACAAAATCTGTAAGTCCGAATTTATACGTATTTGCTAACGTACATGCATTGAATATGAATCTGATCTGTTCATACATTTTTGTATCACAGATAATAGATTTCGAAAAACAGTGTTTAAGTGTAGACAAACAAAAAAGAACATGAATGATCCGAAGTGAGAATAATGCAAAACAGAAGAAAAATTTAAAAGGTACAATGAGATTTTCGTTGTATATCAATCATAGAATTCAGACATGTATTTTAAAAGTAGGCAATTAATTTCATCTCAATAACTGCCGTAAAAACCATTAATTTCACTCGCTAACAATGCGTATCAAATTAACAATAGAAGTGCATCAAATCATAAAAAAAAATCACATACATTCGATCATCTTCGCTACGAAAATAGACCGCCTTGACAATAGAATTTTAATGAACGTATTCCCATAAAAATTGGCACGATGACTTGATGAAAATAATCGCTTTCATCCAGGATATTTGTAACTTCAATAACTTCACGTTAAAACTCAATCGTGGCGTGTATAGAAACTAACTCGCTCAGTGCAGGCGCTATTTTAGTTTCCCTGCATTTTTTTTGTCGAGTTTAAACGCGAAGTATTAGAGTTGGGATACAGGCCCCGAAATCATCAACAACAGGACGAGTCATTACGATGATGATGTGACAATTTGAGGAGATGGATCCTGGAGAATACGTGGGAAGTAAATGACATCTAAACTGGCTGTGTGGAGCTAGTTGTCGGTCCGAAAATGATAGGTGATAAATTGGTGTGGTCATTTCTATGTTCAGAGCGGACTAATGATCATAATAATATTATGATTATATATTTGGAGAGCACTGTTTTTTTGTGTATCACACCTCAAGGGCCCTCTGCGAGCTTGGTCGTTGCTGTAGAAAGCGCCAATTCTCAAGCAAGACCTAGTTGCTGTAAGGCTGGATGGACCTTTAGTGACCGGTCTATGAATTTTTCACTCAGTGAAGAGCGCATTTGAAAATAAAAATGGTAATTTTATTGTGCTCCGCCGGGATTTAAACCCACAACCTTCCATTTTCGAGTTAGAGGTATTAACCACTAGACTAAGGACCGGTCGATGATCTAATCTAATCTAATCTAAGTTGCAAAGATATGTTCATATTCATAATTCATAATTCATAATTCATAAGGTCTTTATTGTTTTTATCAATATGTACAAAGTATTACAATAAAAATAAATTTTAAAAATCTAATTACAATAAATACTCCCCAAAGTAAGCATAGCTTGTGTTTTGGGGAGGAGTTATGTTACATTGGAGATTCACATTACATGCATTCTCACAACCAGACACGTACAAATTCGCGCTTGCACATGCCTCATGTGAACCTACAACATAAAAACCAAATCTCAAATGGACATACACCCTGCAACTCTTGCTGTACTTCCCTGAAACAGAAGTGACATTGGCAAAGTGAACCATTTTTACAGCACGGTTGGTCAGCCGCATACCAAGCTATAAGTCAAGGAACAATTTTATAGATTTTTTAGGTATACTTGTACCTATCTACATTTGAAGTCCATGGATTACGGAACTATTTTTGCATCCAAAAAAGAAAAGGTACTAAATTAAATCGGGATTTCTTTTCAGAGCTGTATGTTTAATGTATGAAGATAAGTGGTTAGATTGGTATTTTTTCCTATAACTGTAGGAAAAAATACGGAATAATTTTTTTTTTGTTCATGAATAAGAACAAACCACGATGAGCGGTAGACGAGCTATTTCGTGATGCCAAGGATAGGGAAAATTTCCCTGAAGTGATCGTCGACACTGGGGGACAGGACACGTAAAGAAAAAGATTGAAGGGAGCATTGATCAATATTAAATAGATAATAATTCCTTGATTTATAGGTTGGTATGAGGTTGATCACCCATACTGTAAAAAATGGTTCACTTTGCCAATGTCACCCCTGTTTCAGGGAAGGTCGGCAAGAGTTGCAGGGCTTATGTTCATTTGAGATTGGGTTTTTTATATTGTAGGTCCACATGCGGCATGTGTGAGCGCGAAATTATGCGTGTCTGCTTGTGAGAATGCATTTAATATGAATCTCAAATGATACATACCTTTGCAGCTTAGATTTAGATTAGATTTAGATTTAGTACGTCAAAAATAGAGACATAAACATGACGGTTGCCTGGAAACTGATTATAATAAGACCTCGTTTGTACACGGAGGACGCCCTAGGGCACACTCTATTTGGCACACCAAACGGCTCTTATGATCCATCTATATCTTATATGTCGATCGAGGGTGAGACCCCTGAGGATGGCAGGTACCTACTGCTTCTCCCGAAAAAAGCAAAAAGTTTTTTTTAAAGTAAAAAAATTGACAAAATTAAATTGTAGGTACCTTAATTTATAAAAATGAACTTTCACAAAGTTGCTGCCGAAAATCTAGATAATAAAATTTTGTAACTGTACACCAAGATTACTTCTTAGTCTTATTATTTGGTGTAAAAAAAGATACGCTAATGTACTGAATTATTAGAGAGTGGGCTTGCAAAATGACCACAGAGTATTCCATCATGTGCGAATACGTAAGAGGTACATAGAGCAGTATTTTGGCAATTAGAGCTCGTGAGGTCAGGTTTAATGTATTCTATACTCAGAGATATCTCTTTTGTTTCTAAGTGGAAACATTATGTACGAGTACTGCTTCGTGAAGATGATATTTGTTCTTTTATTTGTACACATACAGGGGACCATGGAGGGCAGCAGCACAAGACAGAGAGTCCTGGAGGATTGTGGTGCGGGAGACCCGGAGCCTTCAAGGCTTATAAGCCGAAGAAAGTAAAGTAAGTACACATGCAGCATGTGTAAGCGCGAACTTACAGTAAGCAACTTGTGGGCGTGCATTAAATTTGTATCATAAGTGGTAATATGTATCATAAGTGGCAACTTATATTATAGATGTGTACAAACTACAAATTAATAATCACTTTAAAAAATACATTTTGTTTCACATTTTCGACTGAGAAGGCATCCTCAGGACTCAGGAGCAAATACAATAACACCTTTTTTTATTTCAAAACAAAAAATTAAAGATAGAATTTGATAATAGTTTTAAAGCTCTATAATAATATTGTAAGGTATGTTTAATGTAAATACATAAATAACCTTTTTTAAATAAATTAATAATTCAATTTTATCTAATCTGTAAATTACAATTATAGATTATAGAAAATGCTCTCACTGGTGTGATAGAAAGAGGTATGTAAGGATAGGAAGAAATAGAGGCAGCTCAGCAGAGGCTCTGGCCACCCCTAGTAGAATGGCAACAGAGTGATAGATAGAAACTTGGGGAAGAAGACGATTTCCTTAATCATTCCTTGACCTATATAGGTTGCTATAAGGCTGGCCACCCATACTGTAAAAAATGGTTCACTTTGCTAATGTCACCCCTGATTCAGGGAAGGTCGGCAAGATTTGCAGGGCATATGTTCATTTGAGGTTTGATTTTTTAATCGTGAGTAGGTACACATACAACATTTATAAGCGCGAACTTACACTTGTCTGTTTGTGGTTATGGATTTAATATGGATTTTAGATGTTTATATCTTTGCAACTTAAATTATAGATCAGGACTTTTGTGCTGACCCTTATTTTTTTATATTGTAGGTCCACATGCGGCATATGTTAGCGCGTACTTATACAATATACATATCTGCTTGTGGGGATACGTTTAATGAATGCGTTTAATATGAATCTAAAATGATATATTTCTTTGCAGCTTAGATTTAGATTAATTAGAGTCAAAGTAACTAAAATGTGTTGGCTCAAAAAGTATGACGTCATCAAGCCATAAAAAAACACTTTAATATTTCCTGTAAACAACACCGTTATTTTCCTTTAAAAAAGAGGATATAATTTCTGATCTTCCAGTTTTGAAGGTCCACAGATAAAATAAGTATTTTATTTTTGATTTCGCATTTTCCTTCTTGAGTGACTTTTTTTTTAAATTCGTGTACGAAAGCAAGTGTACAAAATACCTTTAGAATCTCAACTATACTATAATTTTTATGTTATATATAGTAACATTATTAGATAGTGTGAGCTATGAAGTAAGCGCTATATTTACGTAAATGTCAATACCACGTGACGCCGCGGCATTTAGCGCCAAAACAAAGTAAACAGAAGAGACGGTCTCTATTAGTCTATTCTCTGCGAGCTGCTAAATGTACCGTGCCAAATAATATGTACCTACCTGTCGTAGGCGGTATCGATAAAAACAATGAATATATATCTTTTGTACAATTATTATAACAACTGCACGATTTTTATTTTTTTATTCGGATATTCGACGAACCGTTATAAGAGAACTATCATTATTCTTGACGTTTCGTTAGCGACGTAGCCAACGCCTTCAAGAGACACCCTCTCTGCACGACGACTAAGGATGAACTCATTCAACTCAACTCAATTCATCAGTTCATCATCAGTAGTCGTGCAGAGGGTCTCCCCTGAAGACGTTGCCTACGTCGCTAACGAAACGTCGAGAATAACGTAAGTTCTCTTATAACTTATTTTAGAATAATTTTTGACTGTGTAGATATTGTTTTTGTAAATATTTAAAACAACTCTCACATTGTCGTGTTTTATTATTTTTACTGTAATTCTTCAGATAATTACATTGTAATGTCATCTTTGAATCAAATGGTAGATAAGTTAAACAAGCACTGAGGGGACGTAATATCAACTTACCCTAAAATAGGTGTGACACCGGTAAAAGTGAACCATATTTTCAGGACGGGTGTTCAGCCTCACACCAACCATTAAGTAAAGAATTTCACAAACATCCTGTCGATACAAAAATCTTGTCATGGATTTTGAGGTAATTTGACAAACAGTATTCTAAAAATATATTACTTGTAAAAAAAGATGCTATTTATTATTGGATATGAACCATCTAGTGACCTTCAGATTAAAAAAACAACAACAACAAGAAGAAACAGATTGTAGTGAAATTTATGTAGTATTATTTTTGCAAACGTTTATGTTTGTAAATAAGCTGTTCTAAATTTATATTATACACTTTTAAGTGCGCAGTAAAAAAATGATGATAGTGAACCAATATAAATTATAGAAAAAATATTATTATTTATGTATACAGTATTTTATCACACGTATAGGTACAATCATAAAAATTGTTAAAAACACGAGAACACAAGTTGACACATTTGAAAATATAAAATGTAGACAGTAAGAAACTTTATAACAACTACCTATGTGACAGACACCGTCACTGGAGCATTGATGACTAGTATGTAAGTTTATTATGTTTTATTTGTGAAAAAATTGTCAATGTTCTGTTGGTGTCTTTACTAATAAATAAATAAAATCGTACATAAGCCAGCAAATGAACATGACCTTCCCTGAAACAGGGGTGACGCGGGCAAAGTGAAACATTTTTTACAGTACGGGTGGTCAGCCTTATCACAACCTACATACACGTCAAGGAATACGATTAAAAAATAACAAGTATATAAAAACAACAGAACCTTAATAAATCCATACAAAAAAGTCAGCATGTATCTCAATTACATAAACTTAAAAATTATGTAAGAATAAGCCGCCAACATTACAGATTTGCCGGCATTTTTGTGTCTTTTAAAATATATAAATATAAGCACCTTAACTTCTAGCTGTCATGGCGGTACCTGCTCTGAATATTTTTTCAGACTTCCTGCACATGTAGGTGCGCGCACACTCGTATGCACAGTGTGGTTAAGTTAATCTTTAACCGGGCGTTACGTTATGTATTTACAAAGACAGAGTGACAAGTTAATCCCGAGGAATTTGTGCGGCTTCCAGCGATGCAAGGATTTGAAATACTGACTAGAATGAGTTCCTAGAAAACTGCACACAAAAAGGGATAATATAATCTATAATCTAGTTGCAGAGATGCATTAGCAATCGAGGTTCACTTTCCACGCATCTATCTATAATCTATAATCTAAGTTGCAAGGATATATTCATTCAAAGCTCTCAGATGTATGCCCACAAACAAACACGTGTAGTTCGCGCTTACAAATGCTGATTGTGTACTTACAAATAAAATCCAAACCTCAAATGAACATAAGCCCTGCAACTCTTGCCGACATTCCCTGAAACAGGGGTGACATTGGCAAAGTGAACCATTTCTTACAGTATAGGTGGTCAGCCTCATACCAACCTATAAGTCAAGGAATACGAGTAATAAATAACATTTAATTATAAAAAAAAACAACAAAATCTTAAAAATAAATCTATACAAAAAAAGTCAAAAATTTCTTATGCAAAAAATGTAGCAAACTAATAAACCAACATTACAAATAAGCATTGCAGATTAGCCGCCACTACTTCCTGTCCTTGCATACTTCTTTCATTTCACCCAGAGTCATAACCTTTTTCATACATGTATATCTGTAATCTAAGTTGCAAAGATATAGGTATTAACATTTAATATCCCTAACCCTAACGTCACAAACACAAATAACGTAACAAATCTCAAATGAACATAAAACCGGCAACTCTTGCCGCTCTTCCCTGAAATAGGAGTAACATTGGCAGTGAATAATTTTTTACAGTACGTATGGGCCGCCGGTCATTAAAAATTATAGGTATCCGCACGAAATTGTAAATAATAATTATGAAAGTACAAAATGCCTGTTTTTATTTTTTATACTAGTGTAATAAGAATAACTTGTAAATTCATAAACTTCATGGGTACCTATTTATTTTGTTTTAATGCTTTGACTTTAATGTACATAAGTTAGTGTTTTTTAATAAGTAAGTACGCAATGTTTTTACGTGAGAAAAGATTATTTTTGTTCAACACACGACAGTAAATAAAATTAATTAACTAAAATGAGGTAGCGGTCGGCTTTTTTTTTTATAAAATTACAGTATTTAGGAAAAGTACCTTGACTACAATTAATTTTGTTATTCCTTGACTGATAGGTTGGTATGAGGTTGACCACCCATACTGTAAAAAATGGTTCACTTTGCCAATGTCACCCCTGTTTCAGGGAAGGTCGGCAAGAGTTGCAGGGCTTATATTCATTTGAGATTGGGTTTTTTTTATATTGTAGGTCCACATGCGGCATGTGTGAGCGCGAAATTAAGCGTGTCTACTTGAGGGAATGCATTTAATATAAATCTCAAATGATACATTATCTTTGCAGCTTAGATTGTCCGAAGTTCAAAGATTCCTAACTTTTGAGAGCATGTTTTACCTAATAAACAAAAAAATCTAAGGAATAGACTGGGAGCGTTGTAATGGTTCATCTACCTACCCACAGAAAAAATCCGATTTTTATAAATTAAACACTCGTTATTATTAAACAATCAACTAAAATAATCACTGTTTTAATTTAGAAATACAATTTTAAATACCAAATTCTCTAAGAGAAATATTTCACTGCAAAACTTCCGCACTTGAAAACACCTTTCCGAGAGTACAGACAGATTGGAACTGAATTGACAACAGAGGAAATGTTTTGAATCGCGTTCGAATCGCGTTCGAATCTGTTGACATGCGCAGTGGAGGAGACGCCCTTATTCGATTGGTGGACGCCAACGGAGATGCACGAACCGTGACGGAATCTACCGAACACAAACAAAGACAACAGGATTTTCCGGCGGAAAAATAATTTTAACTTTTGAGAAATTTATACAGATGGCATTGCTTCCTTGAAATATTTTTTCTAAGGCTTTTGACATGTTTTCTTTATCATCATACGAGTATATTTTCTTAAAAATTTAAACAGGTTTATTAAATATGAACAATGTTAAAGATTAACATCTCTGGCACGGATAATTAAATTCTATAATGCAAAGATATGTATATTAACAATTAAAACTTGAATTATATAGATGTCAACAAACAGACACGTGTAAGTTCGGGCTTACAAATGCTGCATGTGTACTTACAATTATTCAAGCTCAAACCTCAAATGAAAAACAACCCTTCAACTTTTGCCGACCTTCCCTGAAACAGGGGTGACATTGGTAAAGTGAACCATCTTATACAGAATAGGTAGTCAGCCTTGTACAAACCTATAATAAGTCTAGTAAGTAATTAAAAGGTTAAAAATAAATTATTATTATAGATAAGGTACTTACGTCTATAAGCTTACAAGAATTTATTGCAAACCTACTAAGGGTAGCCAGAACCTCTGGAAAACTGTTAGTACCTACTTACTGTAAATTTGTCATAATATGTCATTACTTATGGAGTGAGCACAAAATTTATGTCAAAGATAAGAAAGTCTGATGTAACCCAGTAGAGTTGCTAGGAAGAAAGCTCATTTGTATTTTGTTAATGGTTGCTAAGGGTCCTAGTCACAAAGAACTATAAGTTTGCCCACCAATAATAAAAGCTAATTTAAAACTTTGATTTGACTCCATTAATAATATGCCTACATAATTATAATAGTAAGAATGTTGGGATGGTTTGTTTGGTGAGCGCTGTTTTTGTATGAATCACATCTCAAGAGCACACTGTGAGCTTCGTCGTCTCTATAGCAACATTTTTTAAGCAAGACCCAGTTGCTATAAAGCTGGCTGGACCTTTGGTGACCTGTCTTTGGTAAAGGCATATGAATTATTCAACTCAGCGCAGAGCATATATTTGAAAATGTAAGTGCTATATTTTTGTGCTCCGCCAAGAATCGAATCCACAACCTTCCATTTACGAGTCCGAAGCACTAACCACTAGACTACAGACCAGTCAAATTATTGAGATCCATTTGAGTCCATTTTTGAGAGACAATGTTTGGTCTTGAATTTCGTCACCCTTAAATGCTTATCTTCGACTTTTTGTAATACGTGACTTTGATGTGGTTTATTGAAATTTGTGATGTTTCACTGATGTAATTTGAAGTATCTTTTTACCTGTTAGCAGTGGCGGCGCTAGGGTGTATCAGGGTGCCACAGGTGCCCCTTTCCATCTTTTTCTTATGGATTTGAACGGGGGATAGAGGGCGCCTTAGAAATCTCGCCCAGGGCGTATGTAGTGTTAAAACCGTTACTGCCTGTAACTCCTGTAAGGCTCATTCTAAACAGCATTGTCTCCGATCTCAAACAATGATTGGTGTGTTTTGACCTGGACCACAAAGCATGGTTGATCCCAAATCTTTTCCAAACAGGCTATACCAGGAGCGCTGCAAACATGCACCAATGGGACTCCTGAACGTCTAACGATGCAAATGCCGCCAAAACAAGCAGACCTATAAGCATATAATAGAGGAATGCTCCAATTATCGATTGGACGGAGGGCTGAAGGTCTTCAATACTCTTCAAGTGAGCCCAGGAAATGGCTTGTCGACTTAAAATTTCCAGTCTAGTGCACCCCTCAAGCATAAGCATAAATAAAAAGGCTCTTTCATACGACTTGCTATTCTGTGAGATGAGTGCTTGTGAACAGCACCCACCTTTCACTACTAATACATTAGTGGCAAGTCATGTGAGAACATTGTCTGATTAATTATTGTTACAAATCTGTAAGGCAGGTTTTAACAATGCTAGAAAAAAATTGCCTGTTCAGATATTTTCAACAACTTTATTTGATAACAATTACTTAATTGTGTAATATGTTTGTATTATATTTATGTCTGTTGTTGTCTACTGGGTTCTATGTAAAAGTATAAGGGAGTAGGAATGTGCATATTATTTTACTTCACGCCTTTATTATTTCGCATCAAATAAAACATGGAGGTTGGAAATGTTTATTTATAAAATAATATGTTTATTTTTTTTGTTGGCAAAAAAGATAAAATATAAGTAACAAAAAATCATAAATACACCTCAGGTGTCATCGAGGTGGAGACAATATAATACAAATGATAATAAATTATAAATTTACATTATATAATTTATAAATAACAAATTAATGTTATGAATAATACAGAAATGAAATTTATAAATCTTTTTCTTTTTAATTTATTTACACTGATGTTTTTGATGCTGTTTTTTTCAGATTAAAATTATTTTGTTATTCTTATGTAAGAATTAAATTTAAAATAAATTAATGATGATTTAAAAGTTCTTGGTTGTATAAAATAACGAGTTGGGGCCCCTCGAGATGGTGATGGTAAAACAGTTTTGATTTTAGTTTAGTCTGTTGGCGCTAGATGGCAGTAGCGCCAGGGAGATGCAAGATGGCGGTGTGCTAACAGCTGACGCCTGACAGGTGGCCGAAGGCGGGAACGGCCCTGCTGGTGTTGTAAGTGTTGGGGAGGCTCTTGTTTGGTTGTTTAGGCTTCAGCTCCCTCCTCGCCCTCTCCTGCCGGTTTCGCACCCCAACCGTCGCACATTTTCCGGAGGAAAGCTGGCAACACAAAAACATAAAGAATAAGTGCCTATAGGTAAATAGCTTTACAATAACTATGTAATATCAGATGAATACAATAAGGTACCTACCTACTAAGGTGAGCCTATTGAAAAAGATAACAAACTAATTTGTAGTTTTAATAGTGACTGACTGTGTGTTTCAAATATGGCAAGTAAATATACATTTTGTCAGAAACTACAAAAATCTTAGAATGAATTTGGACTGCATCTATGTTTTCAGCAACAGATATATGTAAGTAAAGACAATGTAATTTTGGTTACAATGCGTAAGCAGGTTTTCCAACCCTTTTTATAAAGCCTGTGCATGATATAACAAAAGTTATGGAAATAGTTAAAGAAAGTTGTTATTGAAGTGTATTATATAAATGGGTTACAAGTTATATTTAAAGTTGCGGAGTTAACAGTGTTTTAACCATATTTTTTAAGTTAATCCTTTGAATGTATTTGAAACACAAGCTCCTTTATCATAAGATGTTATAGAAAAGTACTCATGTATGTAAGACACAAAAAGAAAGCAAAGATGTTGAATAAAGAAAAACAGAAGAAGAAGAAGATATAACACTGTATAGAGAGAAAGCATAAGAAGAAAACCTGTAGAAATTAGAAAAGAAAAAAAGGTTGTATTTTGTTAGCATCAAAGTGAAACTTCATCTACCTTATTCATTGGAATGGTTGAACCTAAAACCAGAATTAAACTCAGTTCTTTAATGTGGAAAACTTGACTTAATTTGGTTTAAGAATAAAACCATTTCATGAATAACGAGGATTTGCTTGTTGACAAAATATGTTTTTTTAAAGTTTTTGAATAAAACAAGTTAGAAAAAGCGTTATCGGAAAACGGTCACTGTTGCTCTGCGACATCCATAAAGCAAAGTACTGGAATCGCTTGCGCCGTGTTTGCATACTTACGATCTTATGACTAGTAGTGAACGAACGAGAAGAGTAGACTGACCACCTTATGCCATCATCTTCTTGAGGAAAGCTGCAATGAGAAATTGGAACACATGGTGCGGTGAGAGGGTGAAGGGAAGTGATCGTGCAGAGACTATGTGATGCTTAGGGCAACAACGGTGGTTTCCAACAGATACTTGTAAGGTTGTGGGATTCAGATACTGATGCAAATACTAAATATGGGACAAAATACTTGAAATACTTTCATACAGTTTAACCATTGATGTGTAAAAGTTAACAATATATTGGTCGGTAAAAAAATTGACTAGATTTGCTGCAACTTCTTGCCGCACATATAGTTTGACTTGTTGCGGCATATCCCTGAAGAGTTGTGCATGTGACAAGTGGAACCTATTTATTTTTAAAGGCAAGGGGGCCGGCCTTATGCCAACCACTTTAGTTGAAGTGGGAGTTTCCTAGCCCCCGAGGGGCTGGTACTCATTTATTTTGAAGGCTGAATAAACCTTGCCAGTATTTATTTGGTGTTATGGCAGGGTGGTCTAAGATTTATGCTTCACCAAGGTGTTGTTGGTTCAAGTCCTCAAGTCCAGTCCAAGGTCTTTAGATATAGTAATGTGTCTACCAGTTTCCTTAAATGGATGGAAATAGACTTGTGATCTGTGTCTCTCTTTAATTTTTACTGGAATTTAAAAGAAAATAAAATTGATTGATATCTTTTGGGCTAACTTATATTATTAACTGTTATTGTTCTTTTGATATTTTGTTTATATTCTGATTTTACAACTGGAAAAATCAACAATAATACGCACTGTATTCAATATTACATTGAACAAACCTATTTTAGGCATGAGAAACGTATGGAAGCTCCAGTTCCAATGGACCATAGGAACAGAACCCAGAAAACAGCCGTCACGTATTCTTCTTTCCACTTCAGGGTTGTTAGCTACAACTTTATAATTTAAGTTTTGAAACAATGGCTTTACTAGCATTTGGATATAACCAAATCTTTTAACACATCAATGGCTGTGAATCAAACTATTATCAAGGTTTTTGGGTACTTTTGGTATAATAATAGGTACTTTATACAATCATGGTGAATTTAAACAACTACAAATATTTGGGGAAAATGTACAATAAAATCTATTCATACTAAAAATACCAAATCTAAAATAGGGTAAGAGTTAAAAATACAAATAGTACTAGGGTTCTTTGAGGGCCTAGGAATACTCTGAAAATTTAAATCACAAGGGAACAGTAATATATTTTTACACAGACAATATTTTTTATGGGTGTTTTTACAATTGGGGGTAGGATCAAAATTACTTTAAAGAAAACAAACAGGGAAAAGATATACTTTTCAAATCCACATAAAATAAGCTAATTTCAAAGGGAGAATACAGGTATGAAACTAGCATTTTTACATGCTTACCAAGGGGTAAAGTGAACCTACATTATAAGGTGTATTTACATGTATTCTATTAAAGTTTTGGTGTAGTTTTCTTTATGATTGGTGTACTTACGTGCATACAGGATCTCTCCGTCATCATTCTCCTCACCCATGCAGTCTTTTACTACCTCATCGACTTCGGCATCGGTGAGCTTCTCACCTGGAAAACAAATTTAAAACAAGTTAATTAAAAGATCAAATATTATACATATGTGAGTGGGTTAGATTACATAATCTAGAGCAGTGTTTTTCAATTTGTTTTATAATTGCAAAGGGGAAATAAACAAGGTTCTACACTACAATACAAACATAACTTTAGTGAGAAGGATGGGCTATGGCAATAATGGTTCACCAGGATTGTTATTATAATAATAATTATTATTTGAGAAAGAATAATTAATAAAAAAATAATTTTAATACCTATACAAAATGCAACTTCTATTGAATGAATAAAAAATTTTTGAAATAAAAAGATTTAAGGAATTACTTGCAAAAGCGTCGTGAAATCAAAAAGATTTAAAAACACTGATCTAGATTCATGACGCAAGATATACTATTGATGAAGGAAGTGAGGGTGATTTTAGTCAACAAAATGAAGTCTTGAATATTTATTATTATCCAACAAATTTCCCTGAAATAGGGGTAGCTTTGACAAGAATGAATCAAATTTTACAATATGGGTGGTCAGCCTTATACAAAGAGGAACTAAAATAAATAACTTAAAAAATAAACAATATGTTAAAATAAACAAATTGCATGGCTGGATCACTTAAGAGAGGTATTCTTCTAAAAACGTAATTTAACAAGTTGAAAAAAATCATTGAGTAAATGTTGCCAGCAATACGATAAAAAGATAAAATTATTACTATTTCCTCACCATAGAGGGGTACCTACAGTCCGACGAAAATGAATTGGCTAATTGAATTATTATAATAAATAAAACTGATATAATAAAATCGGCAATCCACTTGCTCAACAAAGCCTTCATAAATAGATCCAAATAAGAATAAAATAATAAGTTATCATTTTTTGAGCATGGTAAATCATGGTAAATGAATGATAAATTGTCTCACCAAGGGAGAGGAGTGTGTGTGTGAGTTCAGCAGCGAGCATCATGCCGTTCTCATTCTTGTCATACAGCTTCAAGCACTCCAGGAAGTCCTCGTAGCAGCCCTGGTCTTTGTCTTTTTTGACCTGGCTGTAGATGGGGAGGAACTCATCGACCTGATCAACAAAACACAAACAATATTAGCATCTCGTCGCACGTAGGTTCCTTCTTTATCTTATTCCTCATTGCTGAGAGTTGGGACCATTGTGGAAGTAATCACTCTTTCTCATTGCTCTATTGATCTCTAACCAACTCTACTGCTGTCTTTACGTAGGATAGCTTGTTAGATATAGATTTGTATCTAGTTACATTTTGATACATCTACGTAAAAAAAAACTAGGCGACTTTTGAAGCTACATATTTCACAAGAAAAGGGAAACAAATAGGGATCACTCATTTCTTACGGAATGATATAATTTCAAGGGAAATACTCTCATAAACTGACTAAAATCATAGAACTCTTTTTGAGTAAATCAATGAAATAAAATTGATTTAATAAATAGACATATTTAATTAACTTTTAATTTCCGTGACTTTTTCCACAATAATCTTCTCATATACAATAAAATCTGTTGGAATACAATATTAAATTTGTAGAGTTGGCAATACAGACGCCATCTTTGTGTACTTCCGTTTTCTTATGAAAAGTATTGTTACCATGTTATAAGCTACCTTTTGAGCAGTGAATAAAAGTTTATAAAACAAAAGTATTTTTCTCTAAAAAAATATCAAAATCCCATCAAATCTTAAATATTGAAATCGAGATTACCGTTTTTTCTCAAAATAATTCCTAGGCACTAAAAACTTCTGAATTTGATATGCAAGCCTCAGAATGATTCCTTGATGAGGCATTTACTTTGCAACACTTAATTGTTGGAAAAGTAAAAAAAAGTTGTATATTTGCATATGCTATACTCGTAGATACTTTATGTATGGCATAGATATGGAAGCTTTAAAATGGTAATATTAGTCTGCTGTGGGATAGATACCTTCAGTTTCTTCTCTCCCTTCTTCTTGGTGCCGCCCAGCTTCTCGATGGTGGCGCAGGTGGGGTTGGTGTTGAGTGCCCTCAGACAGTCACCGAGGTTCACGGCATCAATGACACCGGAACCGTCAAGGTCGTAGATGGAGAACGCGAAGCTCGCCCCTGATGACAAACAACAACAGAAAATCAGTCGAAAGCCCCAAAAATATAAAAGCATTCCAAAATTCCTCTAAAGTATACACAGAAACTGTCAACAAGATGAGAATGTGCTTGTATGGCAATAGGGTAACTCAGTCCAAAAGCTATGTATCAATGCATGTTTATTTTAGAAGAACCATTGCTTGATCCTTGAAGATCCTTGACTTATAGGTTGGATTCCTTGACTTATAGGTTGGTATGTGGCTGACCACCCATACTGTAAAAAATAGTTCACTTTGCCAATGTCACCCCTGTTTCAGGGAAGGTCGGCAAAAGTTGTGGGGCTTACGTTCATTTGAGGTTTGGATTTATTTGTAAGTACGCATTCAGCATTTGTAAGCGCGAACTACACGTGTTGGTTCGTGGGCATACATCTGAGAGCTTTAAATGAATATATCCTTGCAACTTAGATTATAGATATATTATAGATTGCTTACATTGAAAAAACATTTCTAAAAATACTTTTTGCTTCATAATGAACCTTCCCCTTCAACTATTTTTTTTCTATAATCAGATATTATTTATCTTATTTTTGTATTATTACATTCCGTTTACCGAGTTAGGTAAGTTCATTAATTTTCTCAGCGACGTTTAAAACTCACGATTAAAACACAAGAATTTTTGACGTACTAATGAAAAAAACATCAAACTGTCAAGTTATGTCAAAGATTCTATAACAATAATCTTAAATTAAAAGTGACCTGCCTTCTATCCTGGCATCGTATTTTTTTAATAATAAAAAATGACAACATTTTTCTTCATTAGCCAATTGATAAAGTTCACAATTTCTTTCAATCCTTGTTTACAATTATTTATTGGTCAGGCATTCATCCAAAGTTGCAAATCGTCACTAAACAATCAATGCCAATATTCTTGGCCACAAATGTCGAAGAAAAAAATTTTGAACTCGTGTCATAAAAAAATGGCAAAGTCCAAGATCACCCGCTGATGATTTTGTATTCTGGCTGCCACGCTATGCCAGCCCGATTTCATTATCTAGTGCTGCCACATTCCTTGGTCTGCCGCCAATAACATTGAGATTATTTACATCGACGTTTTATTTAGAAACAATACAGTCCATTTCGATAATAATAATGGATTTTTTTTTGCACGGATTTTCAAAATTTTTAATTTCAAAAACATCCTTAAAAAAATAATAATAATAATAGGATGATTTATTTGGTGAGCGCTGTTTTTGTGTGTATCACAACTCAAGAGCTCTCTGCGAGCTTGGTCGTTACTGTAGAAAGCGCCAATTCTCAAACAAGACCCAGTTGTTGTAAGGTTGGATGGACCTTTCAGTGACCAGTATTTGGTAAAGGTTTATGAATTTTTCAAACCAGTGAAGAGCACATATGGAAATATAAATATACTGGCTTATAGGTTGGTATGACGATGACCATGCATACTGTAAAAATGGTTCACTTTGCTAACGTCACCCCTGCTTTAGGAAAGGTCGGCAAATGATGCAAGGTTTTTGTTTATTTGAGTTTTGGATTTTAATTTGTGAGTAAGTAATGCCTTGACTTATTGGTTAGTATGCGGCTGACCAATCATACTGTAAAAATGGTTCACATTGCCAATGTCCCCCTTGTTTCAGAGAAGATTGGCAAAAATTGTTTATGTTCATTTCAGGTTTGGATTTAATTTGTAAATACACGTGCAGCATTTGTAAGCACGAACTTACACGTGTATGTTTGTCGGCATGCATTTTATATGAATTTTATTGAAAAACGAGAACCCTGATCTATCTATAATATAATCTATAATCTTAGTTGCGCAGAGATATATTAACATTTAAGGCTCTCAAATGGATGCCCACAAACAAACACGTGTAGTTCGCGCTTACAAATGCTGAATGTGTACTTACAAATAAAATCCAAACCTCAAATGATCATAAGCCCTACAACTTTTGCGGACCTTCCCTGAGACAGGGGTGACATTGGCAAAGTGAACCATTTTTTACAGTAAAGGTGGTCAGCCTCATACCAACCTAATAATAAAAAAGGATTTCCATCACAGTTTTGTTATATTTGCATTCACAAATTGCAAAAAGGTTTTCTTGCAAGGATGTTGCCAATTTTAATTTCTCTCGACTTGCAAACGTCAGTCAATAACAAAATATGTATTGCAACCCTTGAAACCCGGCCGCCAAACATCACAGGTTTTTTTTCATTTCAAAATGTGCCTTATTCATGAAAAATAACATGTCTAAACTATCTTGCGTCAATTCTCTTAGGTCAACAAAAAAGTTTTCTCAATTTTTTTTTAATAAAAACCATTTTTATTTTAGTCTTTAACTTTATGAATCAAGATGAAAGGGCTTTCATTAGACATGGTCTATTGCAGTATAAAGCCAAGAGTCATCTATGTTGCCAAATGAAATTAAAAGTTCATCCACTATGCAATACTTAAATTGATTAATTACTTGGCCTATTTTTCGCGTTCTTAATAAGTACCTTGAGGGTTCTTGAGGTGTGATTCACACGAAAATAGCGCTCCCCAAATAAATCATTGAAACCTATGGACTCATATTATAATTACTAGCTAAGCTTTAGATTTCACCTAAACTATAGTTAAACAGTTAAAAGAAATATAATTATCAAATTTAAATTATTTAAAAAATTCAAATGGAAACAAAGTTTTAATTCACTTATCATTTATTTCATGCTTAGGTTAATATCCAGAATATCTAGAGTCATAAAAAAACGGATCCTGGATGTAGAAGGTTATGACTCTGGAGTAAATGAAAGAAATGTGTAAGGACAGAAAGAAATAGCGGTTGATCTGTAATTTTGGCGGCTAGGGGTTTTCAAAATTTTACAATTTATATTACAATTTGTTTTCTGTTTAGTTATTTGATGTCCATATATACTATTGTTTAGGCTTCATACTTCGGCAATGTTCGATTTTAGTTAACTCGAGATTGAGTATTTTAAATAAAAGTTCAAGTAATAGTTAACTAAAATATTACTACAGTTCAATATACCGGGCCTTAGGTAGTATATAAGTTTACTCATCATTCAAATAATGACAGATTTTAAAAAACAATAAAGACAAAAAAACGTTACTAAAATTATTGCCTTACACCTTAAAAAGTACTTTTTGTAAGGATGTCAAAATATTTAAACGTATTTATTACGTTTTGTTTCGTAAACAAATTAAGTTTGTTCTGTTGGTGACTTTCCTAATAAATAAATAAATGGTTGATCCAAGAGGCTTGATATTCCAACGATATATCTGACTTTTTTTTAATTAATAAAAACTAAAATACTTTTTTATTCAATGTAAATAAACAATCTGAGAATAAATAAAAACAAAATTTATCAAGTAACAATTGTACAACTTTAATTGAATTTGTTTATTTTTCCTTTGACCCACTTCGTCACGTGTTTGTCTTCCGGCCGCCATTTTGATTTTTCGTGGGACTCATTTCGGTGATTATCGTAAAAATTAGGTCTCCGTCTCCGAATTTCCCCGAGATTTCCCGAGATTTTCCGCGTCCGAAGCGCCCGACGAGCTTTGCTGCGGTATATTTAGCTCTCTCCGCCCGTCGCGCCGCTAGCACCAACATACGTCATGTCGCCTTATAAGACTTGCAGGCTAAACTTAGACCCGGCTCTCATTGCCAAGTGGGCGGATTATTATCTAAACTGAAATATGCATTTTTGTTTTTCAATTTTAACCCAATTACTAATAATGTTAAAAAGTACACAAGAAAAAAACAATTTAAAAAAAAATGTAGAGTTCAAGAGAACCTTGTAAAATAGTTTGATTTGACAGTTATGTTGTGTTTTAAGATAATAGGTAATTAACTATGTTTGAATCACGTTATAAAAAAAATAGACCACGAGTTTTCATTATGTATAATCATATTGATTTGGTATCAGAGTCCCTTATGAAAGAAAACATGACACAATAAAAAAGAAAACCATTGTAAGATCATGAAAGTAAAACTTAGCCTTCAACAGAATGTGCATTCGTTTTTAAATTTGAAATTAATTAATAAGCGTTTATATTCTTTACAACTTGTAACCCTTAGCATGGCTTGACACCAAACCCTTTCGGGGTTGAAAATAGATTAAGAACAATGCCAATGTCACACCATTCAAAGAAAGGTGGCATTAGTTGTTATTTGTGTCAAAAGCAAGGGTGCAACTGTCAATCAGAATGTAGGACAAACACGTGGCGACTCTTTTTTTGACATTTTGAAAATGTACCTAGACCTTGTGACGTCGTCAAATCAACTCATGTTGAATTTCTAAGAAAATATTGTGTTAAAATGCGCAAAAAATATTTTTAGGTATAGCCATTTTTATAATAATTAAAATTTAATTTCGGATTAGTAATTTTAGAATGTTAGGATTTTTGCTCTGGATGAGTGATTGATATGTCTTGGGTCAATTTTTTAATTCTTACACAAAAATAATATTTTTTGAAAAAGAGGTGTAAGTCGGTCATTTCAAAGTTATTATTTTCAGAGGCGTGCACAATTTCATAACACTGATTTTCCACTAGGCATTGCTTAACACAAGTATTTATTTTTAGCTGGACTTCAGAACACATGAGTTATGTTACATCACTGATTTTACAACTTCCTTTCAACTCATCACTTTTGATGTTAGAAATAAGAGTAATAAATCAAAATGTGACTTACTTTCAACATCCTTTGCGCTAAGATCGGCCTGAAAAACAAAACAAAAAACTTTTTAACTCTCTGCAGTAGCAAGTTGAAACAAAAATCACACATCCGGGCGTCCATAAAAGCTCGTTTATGAGAATAATCACCAAGTAGTTAAGCGAGAATCATCGAGTAGAACTGATAGAACACAATCTTCACACACAAAAACTCTTATGGTACGTGATATCGGATTACAATGAGTGCTCTCTTTAGGGTTTTCTTCCAAAACCTGAACGCGGTTACGTATGGTGGCTCCAGTGCCGGGCAACACTCTTGTTTAACTTTGGGGTTGAGTTGCTTTAGGTTGGGGTTGCAACTCTTCTGTTGAGGGGGCATGATGGCGATTGAGTTTGTCTAGACTCACCATTGTGAGTGCTGAGGGGTTTTGTCACTCTTCTAGTTCACTCGCAGATACACAGACTACAAGTGGGGCCACGATACCTTCTGTTAGCTGGTTTTATCCGACTTAGATGGCGCTCCCGTCTGGATATTTGAGAATTGGCCCAGGAATCCGCCTGATGGCTATTTTCAGAACCGCTCTGTCCCCCTTCATCTCGCTCCAACCTATACCATCTGACGAATGATAAAACAGGATGGATGCACTTCTGTTTGTTCGGCTTTTGGTGTGCTCTGGGTTGCTGTGAAAATCCACGATTGTTTCAAAAGCACCACTGCTTTTATGCTAAGCTATTTCAATAACGAATGAGCCCAGAGAATTATACCAGGAATCTCGCATATGAAGGAATATGGCAAAATCAAGAGGTACTCAACTGACTGTGTACCGACACAATTTTGAACTCCAGCAAAAACCTATGTTACTGGAACGGTTTTCAGGAAAATTAGAAAATAAATAATTAATGACTTACTAACCTATAATGTATAATCTAAGTTACAAAGATAAATTGACATTTAAGGCTCATATTTAATGCATGCTCACAAGCAGGCATATGTAGGTTCGCGTTTACACATGCTGCATGTGCACATACAAAATAAACCAAACCTCACATGAACATAAACTTTGCAACTCCTTCCGTCTTTCCCTAAAACCGGAGTGGTATTAGCAAAAGTGAATCAAGTTTTACAGCATGGGGAGCCTATTAGTTAAGGAACTAGATATAGAATAAGAAGAAATAAAATAGGAAATAGAATGACAATAAGCCTATTCTAACGGAATAGCATAAATATAAAATAAAAAATACACCTTTTATAGTATTAATCGATAAGTAGGTTCGATATGTAAGTATTTATATTGATTACATCACAAAAAATCTTTTAAGTCAAATTATTAAGAATCTATTTTTTCAAGATATACTTGGATCATTTTTACAAATATGATAATCAAATCTTCATGATTCGATACTCCCCTAACACATTAAATACGTACACAATTTTGTTATAAGTTAGATTTTTTTATAAATTATGAATTTCGTCATAATAGTAAGCAATAAATTTAGGTAAGTATGAATTATTATCAAGGAAATACTTTATTACTTATAGGTTGAATATAAATTAAAAAATGTAACATAGAACGTTGTAATTCTAAGAAAATCATGGTTTCAACTTTTTTACATAGCGAATTTTGAACAAATCAGTTTTAACAAAGAGCAATTATTTTACTGGTTACACTGTAGTCGCATACACATATACATACCCACTGAATTTTCTTGTATGCGTGTATGTACTTACAAAGACATATTGACATGAAGGTACGTGTGTACTTGTACCGTTGAATAGAAATAAACAAGCCTTGAAAATCTTATTATTGTCATGCACAATAGATAAAGTATTTTGAATATGATAATCTGGACCGAAAAAATGGCGGATGATCTGTAATGTTGGTGGTCAAGGCTTTTAAATTTTAAATGGTCATTTTCATTGTATTTTTTTGAATTTATTGACTAATTTTTAAATCGTTAATGATTCATGGTATGATTTTTGTACATATTTTTGTTCCTTGAAGAATAGGTTGGTATGAGGCTGACGATCCATACCTACAGTAAAAATTGATTCACTTTGCAAATGCCACCCTATTTCAGGAAAGGGCGGCAATTATGGCCGATTATGCAATTATGGTCGGGGTTATGCCCGAGGGGGCCAAGTGGGCTGATCTTTTTAGCGTGTATCGATTGGAACAACGTTGGTTCGATCTCCGCTTGGGTCATTCGACCATAACTTTGACCCTGGCTCAACAGATGTTATTGGGTAATTATTATTCAATAATTCATTAAAAATAAACAATAATGAATTATAAAATTATGTTTCTGGCCAGGCAGAATAGGTTGGTGAATTGCATTCCTCTTCACAAATCTATTTTTTTATAAAAAAAAAGAGTTGCAGGGCCCTGTTGATTTGAAATTTAGTTTATTTATTTGCAACATGTGTGCATGCAAACTTACACGTTTTGCCAATTTGGGGAATTCATTAATTATGAAACTTAAATGTTATATATTTACATTTTATTTTATAAAAGCTATTGCTAATTTACAGCATTACAAAATTTACATAAAAAAAAATAAACCATAAAAACAATTCAAGACATTGTAACTTAACAAAATTAAAGAACTTAAAAATATTAATATAATTAGATAATTGATATTAGGGCCGGTTTAAACATATAAATGTTTCTTAATTTTGATTTAATATACTTATCCAAATAGTTAATCATTTGGTAAAAAAAAAAGCGAAGAATACAGAGCTTTTTAAGTTGTAGACATATTAGCAAAATGGCAAAATCAGGAAGCAATAAAAAGGAAGATGGGAGTTGTTTTTTATTTATTATACCGCATTTCTTTTGCAATACTCAATCTGGGAATTGAGCCAAATTTCATAAAAACGTGTTTTATGATTAATCTAGTGCGATCTCCGACGCTGATTAAATAATCCTGAAACATGAGTTTAATTTGTGTTTTTTAAATTACGTACTTATGAGTTTTTCATTTTTTTTTTTAAACTAGTGTGATTAGAAAATCTTCTTTATATGGGGTTTTAAAAAGGAATTTTCAGGGATCTATATTTTGAATTGATTCCATAAAAACCCAATCTCAAATGAACATCTTACAACTCTCGCCGATCTTCCTGAAACAGGGATTACCTTGGCAAAGTGAACCAATGTTTTTACAGTATGGGTGGTCAGCCTCATACCAACCTATAAGTGGTATGCTGTAAAAGTCTCACTTATGCTGTAAAAAATGTTCATTTTCACTCCTGTTTGAAAGAAAGTCGAAGTACTCGTACAATGTTTATGCTCATTTGAGGTTTGGGTCGTTGTCAGTACACTTACAGCAAATGTGTCACCTCGCATGAATAGACACCTTGCAGCTCCTGCCGCTTTTCCGTGGAACCAGGGTGGCATTGTCAAAAGTGAACCAAGTTTTTACAGCATGGGGGTCTGCCTCATACCAACCTATTAGTCAAGGTACAACATTCATCATCCTGAACTGAATCCACCTGAATCCACGTACTGAACTGTATCCACCTGAATCCATGAACTGAACTGAATCCACCTGAATCCATGAACTGAACTGAATCCACCTGAATCCATGAACTGAACTGTATCCATCCTGACATCATAACTGAGAAAGTAAGACAAGCATGATTTTCACGTTTCGACTCGTGCTTTTTTCCGTGTAGTTTCCCACTAAAATCCTCGTTCAGTATTTGTGTGCGCGGTGAGTAAGCCTAGTCGGATTTAGCAGCGACTGTTCTCTTGTTATGGGGCAGAAATAGACTTCACCTTGAGGTGGGACTCAACCAGCGGCATGAGGGACGACGGCAACACAAAAACGCGGCAACTTTGTCAGTTTATGCTTGCCTATCCATGGATAATAATAATAATAATTATGATAAATTTTATATAGCTCTATTTAGTTGTACTAACCACCCCACAAAAGATATGTACAATCTAAGTTGCAAAAAAAATAAACATTTAGGGCCTGTTGCACCAAACTCCAAAAGGACAGAAATTAAAATAAAGTGTGATTTCTCTTCCATCAAATAAAAAAAATTGTTGCATTTACGTAGATCAGCTGATTTACATCATCTTACCTGTTCGAATTCCTTCATATTATAACCCACTTCCGAGAAATATTTATCTGAGGTCCTTATCAGAATTAAGCAACCAAATTATATGTATCAATCAAATATTGATTGGAGGTTGGTGCAACAGGTCCTTGCAAAATAAAATCTCAAATCTCAAATCAACGTTACTCTTCAACTTTTGCCGACATTCCCTCAAACAGGGGTGATATTTATAATACTTGGTCTATTTTAGTGGTACTAATCATCCTATGAGTAACATTTCATAGTTAGTGAATTAATTATAAGGATATTTTGTATTGTTTGTGTATTAACACTGTGAAAATTCATTTTGTTTCAATTTATAATTTTTGGATGAAATTTTTCAAGCAAAACACTGTTTATTTTCACTATAGACTTTATTTAAAAGATTAAAATCTTTAAAACAAAATTACGAACGTTTTCGACCTAGAAGGTCATCATCATAAGTCATAATTATAAGGATTTTAAATACACTGAGAAAAATAAACAATGGCCTAATGAAAATACCAGGGAAAATTTCGTTTTTTTTACAGTAGTCCTTATAGTATCCACACCATGTTTTAAATTATTATTGAGCAACATTCTCATTTGCAGAACTCAATATCATCATCATGACCTCGACAGCCCTGGGTGTGCCTTGGCTGAATCCAGGGTTCTCCTCCACTCTCGCCTGTCCATCGCTTTTGCTCTCCAGCTACGTATGTCTGCCTTGGCTGCATCTGCATTTTCATCTGCTGTCAACAAGGTTATAGTGCCCAATAGAGCAAACACATCAAACTTTGCAGACAGAAGCTTTGCGGTGGCCGGGCCGGTGGCCTGGAACAATTTACCCATCGGTGTTCGCGCGAACCAGCCTACCACCACCTTCAGAAAGGGACTGAAGACACTACTTTTCTCGAGAAGCCATGGCGCCCTTGAGATGGTCCTGGACCATTAAATGGCGCCACAGGAAAGAAATCATCCATCATCATCAAAGAATGAAAAATATAGTTTGTCACATCAACATATTTTTACGAACTTGTACGTGCATACATGGTGTATAGAACGAGCTGGCACTGGTATGATGGTAGTAGTGTTGCGAACTACGAACTTCGAAGTGCCTACGTTCGCCGTACAGGTACAATAGTGGGTGTAAAACCGTCTGGCAGTGCAACGGCTGTCTAGTGTAATCTAGAACAGAGATCGAAGGGTCTGGAATATCAAGAAAGACCTCTTGTGTACCTATATAAAGGGACTGCTCAGAGAGTGTCTCGATTAAAACGTTGAGCTGTGAAGTCGAAAGCCAGAGCTAGAAATCAATTGTTTTAAATTGTGAACCAAATCGTGTAAAATATGTTTTTTTTTAATAAATAATTTCAGTTTTATTAAAAGAGAACCCAGTAAAACCATAACAATATACACAAAAAGGAACACAAGGCTGTGAGAATACACAGGGCAACGTGGATGGATGGAGTAAAAGCCAGACTGTCGTACGGGAGGAATGTGGGACTGGAGGAGAAAGGCTGTTGAACAAAGATCGCTGGCAACAATTGAGGAGGTCAAGGGTTGTATCATATTAAGGGCCACAGTTTTGAAGAACCTCGATGAAGCGTAAAGATGTAAGTACGTATACTTGAAAGTATTTCAACAAAACAGATCACACGGATTTTGCAATCGTTTGCCAGGAACAATGCCAATACGTGATCTTGAACTACATGAAAGCTCGCAAATCCAATTGTTGCATTCAAGGTGCAATACAATCGACTCAAACGACGATAAAAGCGAGTGCCAAAACATATCTACAACTAATAGAGCATAAAGATCATTTTTACATGCCAAGATATTTTTTTTATCGACTGGTATGTACTTTATTATATTGCGTAAGGTATGACCTACCAGGGTTGAATATTTTCATATCTAGCATTCAGTATTTCGTCAATTTTTGTGTCAAGAATTTTCTGCCTAGTGTAGGGTTGACATCTTAAGAAGTCTTTTTTAATTAATGATTTTCATTTTATTTTTAAAGTTCATTTGAACGGTTGATTTAATGAGATAAAAAAGGTAAGGTTTTACTATATACCTACATAAATATACTCGTATATTTTAAAAGTAGCATTCAATTTGGCTATAAAAAATTGTTGACATGTTTAAAATTGGTTTAAACACTGCAAGTTCGATATTGAAAATTTACATTTACAAAATTGACCGGTCCGTAGTCTAGTTGTAACGCTTCGGCCTCGTAAATGGAAGGTCGTGGGTTTGAATCTCAGCCGAGCACCAGAAATGTCTCATTTATATTTTCAAATTTGCTCATCGCTGGGTTCAAAAATTCATTTACCTTTACGAAAGACCGGTCACCGAAGATCCATCCAGCCTTACAGCAACTGCGGGTATTGCTTGAGAATTGGCGGCTTGTGGCGACGAACAAGCTCGTAAAAAGTCCGGTCGATAGCTCAGTAGAATGCTTGCATTTCATGCCGAGAGTAAGGGTTCATTCATTTTTAAGTCCATTTTTTAATAATATTATTACCTAACTAAGTAGTTGATTATTTATTGACAGATAAAATGTGTAAGACATACTTAATATATTGCTCTCTTTTCAGTAACACGCAAACAAATAATACAATAATTATTTTGATGGTACCGGAAATCTTATCTGTTTGACTTGAATTATTTCCAAGTCGAGGGATGCTTTATTATAGTTGAGAGTATCGGAAAGCAATAGTAACATTAACCCATTTCGATAAAAGCTTTGATGTCATTTGATCGCATAAACAGTCTAGCCGCGCCTTCCTTTCTAAAGATAGACACAACCAATGTTATAGGAAGAAGAATACATAGCGGTTGAATAAATACATTGTGCAAGAAAGTAAGTGTTCATATACATGATTTGTCAACGACGTTAGCCATGTTGAAAGCACCGGTTCCCATAGATCACCGAAGTTAAGCAACATTGGGCGCGGACAGTACTTGGATGGGTGACCGCTCAGGTACACCGCGTGTCGTTGGCATCTTGGACCGGTCCGTAGTCCGTAGTGGCAACACTTCGGACTCGTAAATGGAAGGTTGTGGATTCGGATCCCGGCGGAGCACAAAAATATACCATTTATATTTCGAATGTGCTCTACGCTGAGTTGAAAAATTCATAAACCTTTACCAAAGACCGGTCACTGAAAGGTCCATCCAACCTTACAACAACTGGGTCTTGCTTGAGAATTGGCGCTTTCTACAGCGACGACCAAGCTCGCAGAGGGCTCTTGAGGTGTAATACACACAAAAACAGCGCTCACCAAATAAATCATCCTAATATTATTATTATTATTATTATAAGGGATCAAAATCAATGTTAAAGGAAGAAGAATAGTAGTGACAGAAAGAGTAAGACAGTAAGTAGGTATTAATTTAAAATAATACTTAAAATAAGGGGAAAACGATGTAATGGGAAGAAGGATACAAAGTGATAGAAAGCGTAAGAAAGTAAGTATTCATATAAAAACAGTGCATCAAATAAGGAAACAAAACCAATGTTATAGAAAGAAGAATACATAGTAAGATAATTATGTAACTACAATGTATGAAAGGTAAGGAAAGATAATTATAAAAATAGCAAAGAACAAAAATATTAATTTATTTTTGTGTAAAAGCTTACTGTTATGAATATTTTTCTATTATTTTGAAGTTCCAATTTTAAAAATCAATTTGTTCACTTTTTAAATGTGTTTCCCAAAATCGCCGCTAGAGTCGCTAGTCGGCTTACAAAAGCTTACATAACAGAAGGCGGGAATTTCCTCCAGTGTTGCCATGGAGAGGGGAGAAAAATGGTGGTAGGTATAAAATCGATCTGTCACGTTGACTGCACGTGCTTCAAATAGGTAACACTAGTGTTATTTTTAAAAAGACTTTAAAGCTTTTCAAAAATACAAGGTCGTTCATATAATTTCAGAACCAAGAGAGAATGAACAAGGAGACCGATCCGTAGTCTAGTGGTAAAGCTTTAAGCTCGTAAATCGAAAATTGTGGAGTCAAATCATACCATTCAAAAAATGCTCTTCGCTGGGTTGTAAAATTCATTGCCTTTACCAAAGACCAGTCACAAAAGGTCTATCCAGACTCACAGCAACTGGGTCTTGCTCGAGAATTGACAATTTTTAGCGACGAACAAGCTCGTAAAAAACCGGTCGATGGCTCAGTTGGTGGAACGCTTGCATTCCATGCCGAGAGCAAGAGTACAACACAGGCAAGAGGTTACACAGGCACTATGTGTGTAACCTCTCGCCTGCGTTACCCCCGCAGGGTTCGCATGTGGTGATTCGGAACCTATTTATTTTCACGTGTAAGGGGGCCGGTCTTAGGCCAACCACTTCAGTTGAAGTGGGGGTTTCCCAGCTTCCCAGGGAGCTGGTACTCATTTCTCGTCAAGGATGAGTAGACCTTGCCGGTATTTTATTTTGGGTTTTGAAATAAACACCGAACCGAACCCGAACTATCGGCATGGAATGCAAGCACTCTACCAACTGAGCTATCGACCGGACTAACAATGGCTATTTCAAGCCTAATTAGTAATGATTAATCAAGTTGCGGCGCTGTTGATCGTAAGCATATCAAATTATCCACAAACCACTTCATCGTCAGTAAATTACGTCTGTACATACCTCGTCACATTTACACTCAACCATTGCGTTTTACAACAAATGTATCAAATCAAAACGCTTCGTAGAGGCGCTTGTTTTAATTTCAACACATTTTTTTGGTAAACGCTATGGTCAAGTTTGCACGTCAAGTCTTATACTTGGGATACTGGAACCAATTACAATTATGAAAAACAACATCGCGTACATTCTGTTATGTCTACACTGCCATACTAGACAAGTGGCACGTGCACATGTGCTTAGTATACTTGCCAACACGCTCCCTCAGTTCTTGTTTATCGTATACGCCAATCTTGTCAAATATGACTTTTTCATGCAGTTGTCTTATGAATCAAATTCTACACAATCTGAGCTAAGAAAAACCGTAAAACTCGATAATGTGAGAGTTCTTTTAAATATTTTTAAAAAAAAAAAATTGTTTTCATAAGACACATTGGTCCAGTACCTACACATCGCACGCTTAATAATAAAGAGAAATAACTCGAAAATTGGGAAAATCGAGATTTTGTAATCAAACGCAAGAACAATGCGAGAAGAATAGGTAGAATGCGACAGCCGTTCAATTTGGATGAATATGTCCGAGATAAAACATCGGCCGCCTCTTTCATCCCATACAAGTTGTACTGGGTGTCTGAACTTTAAACGTGATTTCCAAACATTCTTGTTTTTTGAGTTATTGCTCTTTATTATTAAACGTGCGACATGCAAACATTGCTCATGTAAAATTTTCTCAATGGCGTATACGATAAACAAGAACTAAGGCAGCGAACAGGCAACAACGTATTTCTTACAGAAAAGTATTTCCGTCATAGTCTTCCTTCTTCCTTACTTTTGCCATGTTCTCCCTACTTAGAAGTACTTCATAACAAGTTATTGCGAACATTGTATTATACAAATGTGGTTATATATTTTCCGGTCTATAGCTCAGTTGGTAGAGTGGTTGCATCCGATGCCGAGAGCTCGGGTTTGAATCCCGTCGAGGTCGTCAGTAATGATTTCTTGTTTCGGTGTTTTCTTCAAACCCAAAATAAAAGGTTTACTCAGCCTTCACAAGAAATGAATACAAGCCTTCTCGGGAGCTGGGGAACCCCCACTTTAACTGAAGTAGTTAGCGTAATGCCGGTCCCTTCGGTGAAAACGCGGCAAGAAGTTACACTACGTGTGTAGATTAGTATTCAAAAGCAGATACTATAATAATCTATAATCTAAGTTGCAAGCATATATTCATTTATGCCCACAAACAAACACGTGTAGTTCGCGCTTACAAATGCTGAATGTGTACTTACAAATAAAATCCAAACCTCAAATGAACATAAGCCCTACAACGTTTGCCGACCTTCCCTGACACAGGGGTGACATTGGCAAAGTGAACCATTCTTTACAGTATGGGTAGTCAGCGTCATACCAACCTATAAGTCAAGTAATACGAGATACCTTTTCTCTAAGTTGCATGAAATTCACATTTGTAAAAATCAAACTTACAAAAATCTGCAAACGACAAGTAACCGTGTTCGTATAAACATAGCGTAGTAGATAAACCACCCCATACTGTCTTCCACCCTGCGCAGAATCCTTTTTCATCCCTTGTGCGCAGCGCAGCGGGTGGCTGGACAAACACAGCCTCATCTCGCAGGCTTTCCGGGCATTCAAGAAAACACCACTGTCGGGAGCGGACGTCACTTACACACCCTCTCGTATAAAAACAGCCCATGTTCATGTGAAATGAAGTATTGTGTGATCAAGGGGGATCGCAAGTGAATGTTGGTGATTGCAACAGTGATATTAAGTGAAAGTTGGTGATCGGAAATGGGCATTTTCCCATTTATTTTAAAAAGATTGGCGATCTCTAAAGATGCTGGGTGTTGTAGGTTAATTCATGATATAATTATTTATCTTAAAATAGGTTTTAGATTCCGTCAATATTCTTTTATTACTTTGAAGTAAAAGATTTCTCTACTAATTCACTATACCTATTTTAATTTCATTATACATTTGATTTTCTGAAGAAAAAAAAATGTTGAAAAATTAATTTACTTTTACTCAAGCAAGACCCAGTTGCTGTAAGGCTAGATGGACCTTTAGTGACCGGTCTTTGGTAAAGGTATATGAATTTTTCAACCCAGCGAAGACCATATTTGAAAATACAAATGGTATATTTTTTGTGCTCCGCCGGGATTCGAGCCCACAACCTTCCACTTACGAGTCCGAAATGTTACCACTAGACTACGGTCCGGTCTATGTCTAGAGTAATAATAATATTAAGATTATTTATTTGGTGAGCGCTGTTTTTGTGTGTATCACACCTCAAGATCCCTCTAATAATGATGACTCTATAGTACTACATATCGTTTATTTAATTTTTAAATTACCCATAAATGGTATTTTTTTGTGCTCCGCCGGGATTCGAGCCCACAACCTTCCATTTACGAGTCCGAAGTGCTGCCACTGGACTACGGATCGGTCACAAGACACGTTGCACGATTCTTGGATTTAATATCTCCAAATAAAATGTTTCGTGAATGAATTGAATATATTTTGTTGTTGTTTTTAGAGCCCTCCAAAATGAGACAGCGTAAATCTTCGATGGATGACTCTCTGAACGACCAGGCGCTGCCGATCCCCATACAGATATTCCTATGGAGGCAGATATCGCCTTTCATAAGGCCAAAGCTGGGCAAACTGCACGAGGCCACGTGCATGGTAAGTTCAAACATTTGTTGATGATGATGATGGATGATTTTTTTCCTGCGGTGCCATTTAATGGTCCAGGACCATCTCAAGGGCGCCATGGCTTCTGGAGAAAAGTAGTGTCTTCAGTTCCTTTCTGAAGGTGGTGGTAGGCTAGTTCGCGCGAACACCCATGGGCAAATTGTTCCAGGCAACCGGCCCGGCCACCGTTGAAAAGACACAATTAATATAATCACAACGGTTGTAGGATTTCATGGTCGGCTTTTCTTGCTTGATATTGGTCTTCCGGGCTACTAGTCACCCCTAGCGGAATGGCGACAGAGTCACAGCTACAGGGGCATGGCTACGTGGTTTATTGTTTTGCCTGCTTGTTTACGTTTCGTTACAATATTTGTAACTTCTTCGAAATAGATAAAAATATATTAAACATGGTTCATTAATTACGTGAAATATAATGTGACCGATTTCGCAAACAAACCGTTTGCATCTTCAGGTGGTTTGATGAATACTTATGCCCGCTTTCCACTGCGAGCGGAGCTGACTCCGTACGGACTCCGCTCGACTAGCAACAGTAAATTTCATAGAAGTGCTTCCACCGACAGCGAGTCAGCGGAGCGGACTGAGCGAGTACAAAGAGTTACGAAAGTGGTCGCAGAGTTGAGCGAGTTTCCAGCGGACTCCGTACGGACTCCGCTCGACTAGCAACAGTAAATTTCATAGAAGTGCTTCCACCGACAGCGGAGTGAGCGGAGCAGGCTGAGCGAGTAAAAATGACTCCGCTGTGTCATGGTCTCGGCCGCTAGTTTTCAACTGACTTCGCTCCCCCGTGCCCCCCGCGCCAACCCGCGTAGTTGCGTGACAGCGATAAAACACATCATACATGATTTACAAAAACACATCATACATTATTTTATTAATTTGAAAATATTAAAATGTATGTTTTATTTCAAACATCTACATTTTATGTTTAAAGCAAAATAATACATTACTTTTTATGTTTCGAAACAAAAAAAAAATCTTTTATTAATAATTGAAACGTTTGATCTGGGCGTAGGCTGCAACGAGCTGTCACACACTGCACATCATACATTATTTTATAAATTTGAAAATATTAAAATGTATGTTTTATTTCAAACATCTACTTTTTATGTATTAAAGCAAAATAATATATTACTTTTTATTTTTCGAAACAAAAAAACAAACTTTTTTTACTAATAATTAAAACGTTTGATCTGGGCGTAGGCTGCAACGAGCTGTCACACACTAGTTGGCTCCGCTAAGCCAGCTGTAGATGGAAGGCAAACAACTCTTTCATCTGACTCATCTCATTTCTCGCCTAGCTCACTCCGCCGAGCTCGTTAGCTGTGGAAGGCAAATACCATTATTTTTTAAAACTCTTTCGCAATGGAAGGCCAAAACTATTTCACTACGCTCCGCTCAGCTATTTCCCGCTCCCGCTCAGCTATTTCCCGCTCGCAGTGGAAAGCGGGCATTAATGGTCCAGGTACAGAATAAGTCATATCGATACCTTAAAAGTAAAATCTAAATAAATGACATATTAAGCTAATATGGGCTTCTCAGATACCTATACCTTTCACTACAATGCACTTTTTCCAATTTTCTACGAGAGAAAACACAAAAATGTGAAAATTCTTTACTTAAGAAGTTTTTCATGAGCACTTCTTTACAAATTTGTTTTTTCAAATCAGTGAATCAGCACTTTTTTTTAATTAAAAAAAAAATAGATTTGTGAAGAGAAATGCCATCCACCAACCTAATCTGCCTGGCCAGAAACAGGTATTTTAATATCATCAATGACTAATTCATTATTGTTTATTTTAAGGAATTATTAATTAATAATTACCCAATAAAATCTGTTAAACCAGGGTCAAACTTATGGTCAAAGGCCCAGGCGGGGATACAACCAACGTTGCTCTATTCCAAGCCCGCTAGGATGATCAGCCCACTTGGTCCCCTCGGCCATAACACCGACATTGCGACATACCTTAAAGGTTGCGATACGGCTTTATAGTTCAAATTATGTCATCTAAAAATTAAAGCTCGGAAGAAGCTACGCGCAGATGTAATAACAAAACGTAGGCAAGAAGACAAAGCAATGGACCACGGTCTACACCTCGTAGGAGCAATATCAAGCCATGAAAATTTACTTCAAATAATTGCTTAAATGTGAGATTCAATAAAAAAATGATAATTTTGAATAAATCCGGTTGAATGCTCATTGCTCAATCATCAATTTAAATTTTATTCAAAAACACAGCTTCAATTCATTTTTTTTTGGTTTCGTAAACAATTCCCAAATTCTTTCACTTTGTTCAATGTCAAATAATGTACGTATATATAACACAAGTATTTGCACTCGTAACTATGATACATTATTTAACGATAAAAATACATCTAGACATCAATTGCATTTGTAAAATATCTAAAAGCCAATAATTACATTGTTAGTTTACTCCATCCTGTACCCCGAGTGTAAAACATTTCCTAAAACTCCTCTAGATTGCGTAAATCGAGAAAAATGTACGAAAGCTATACTAAATCTATTTAAAAAAATTGATTTACGCGATCGAGGGTAGATTACGTAAATGTTTTTTACTCGGGGTAGGTACTGTACGTAATAGTATGTCTCTATGTATATTATATGTACACTTAATTATATTTCTGCTTATATAGACGACTAGCACATAGGTACCTACTTATAAATAGATGCAAAGAAAATCTGCGAACCGGAAGAAGCTTTTAGCGAGTTCATGTACCTATATTTCCGCGTCGGTTTGTCTGCTAAATATACAGTGGTACCTCAATATACAAATGCCCTAACATACGAGTTATTTGAGATACGAGCTGTCGAGCGAGCGAAATTTTGTTTTGAGATACGAGCAACGTGGAAAAGAAACACTCCGAAAAAGTTGCAGCTTCTCATGCATCGGAGCTATTTAATGACACTTGCCTAACTCATTCACAAAGGTCCAAGGAAGAAACAAACCTCCTTGGACCTTTTTTTTAATCCGGCGACAAAGGCAAAGACCAGTGAAGAGAAAAGCAGTGACTAAAATTAAGCATACAGTAGCTTTTAAGTTGTGTGTAAGTTGCATTTAAGTGACCAAAATACAAAAATGTATTTTTTACTTTCTTGCTATAGCCGAAGGCTATAAAGAAAGTTATGATTTGGTGTAAAAAAAAAATTTCGAGGTTTTCACGGAAATGAGTTGTCCTGGTGCAGGACATGCCAAAAAACACTATCTTTCAAAAACGTCCGTCTGTATGTATGTATGTATGTATGTATGTATGTATGTATGTATGTATGTATGTATGTGTGTGTGTCACTTTCCAAAGTATAAGACCTAGAGATACCAAATTTTGGCTACATCAACTTTTTTGGACATGTATTAAGTATGAATAACATGGCATTACACCAACTTGAAAATTCAAGATGGCTGCCATACAAAAAAAACATAAAATTGCACTTTTCTCAAAAACGGCTCCAAGAATTTTTTTTAAATTTTCAGAGTTGCCATTTATTAGTTTTTAACTTAATAAATTAGTTATGGCAATACTCTTACTAATCTGTGTCTATGGGCTGCCATATGAAAAAAACAAACGATTGTGATTTTCTCGACAGTTAAGGGGTCAACAAAAATATAATGTTCTACAATATTACGGACAACATAAATTTCTACAAATTTACAAAAAAAATTTTTTGAAAAAATAAATATAAAGCACCGTTTACACGACCTGAAATTTTAAATCGAAAATATTACAAAAACCTATTAAAATGCAAGATATTTGAATTTGTTTTAGATTTGATAGAAAGAACAAGCTTATCACTTTAATTCGTAATCATTTTTTTTTTACTTTTTTGAAAATTCAAGATGGCTTCCGAAGAGCTGAAAATTTAAAATGCGATTTTCTCAAAAACGGCTCCGACGATTTTTCTGAAATTTTTTGTGAATCCATTTATATAATAGTGCTATCTAATAATTATAATCATTTCTTCATCATAATCTCGATTTAGGGAGTTGCCATATAAAAGAAAAAAATAATGGAAAAATTCTCGGCAGTTAGAGGGTTAATAAAAAAATAATGTAGTACAAATGTAAAATAATAATAATAACCTATATATTGCCATCATTATTTTTTCCAAAAAGTGAATCAAAAGTATAGCCGCCATACAGAGTGAAAATTTTCCATACAAAATGTATTAGCAATTTTCTTGGTAGTCAAAGGGTTAAAAATAGATAAATGGCTGCGATTCTTAAAATTTTATAAATACCAATAATAATCAGTCGTTACTTTTTCAAAATATAACTAAAAAGTTTACCCACCATACAAAGTACTAGTTTGCATACAAAAGGGTTCAATGACCATCTATAATAATCTAGAATATAAGTTGCAATGAAATATAAACATTCAAAACTAATATGAAATGCATGCCCACAAACAGGTATGTGTAAGTTCGCGCTAACGAATGCTGAATTTGTACTTACAAATTAAACATAAAACTTGCAACTCTTGCCGACCTTCCTTGAAACAGGGGTGACATTGACAAAGTGAATTATTTTTTACACTTTGGGAGGACTGAGAAATGCGAGAAAATTGAGATAAAGACTGAATGAAAAAAGAGTGGAGGTCTATAATAATCTATAATCTATAATCTAAGTTGCAAGGATATATTCATTTAAAGCTCTCAGATGTATGCCCACAAACCAACAAGTGTAGTTCGCGCTTACAAATGCTGAAAGTGTACTTACAAATAAAATCCAAACCTCAAATGAACATAAGCCCCACAACTTTTGCCGACCTTCCCTGAAACAGGGGTGACATTGGCAAAGTGAACCATTTTTTACAGTATGGGTGGTCAGCCTCATACCAACCTATAAGTCAAGGAATGGAGGTCGTGAAAGAATTTGATTATCTGGGAAGCAAATTTGAGTCGAATGCGAAATTGACGAAATAATTGGAAAAGCGCGCTAGTAGAGGAAGAAGTGTAATGGAAACGATTGGAAGAATTGCAAGAAATAGGAAACTTACGAAGAATATGAGATCGGCGGTCCACAATGGCATATTGGTTGGTGGAAGTGAGGCTTAATGAATGTGAGCTGAGTAAAGTATGTAAGTACGGTTGAAATGGCTTACCTGAGAGCAATGGCTGGAAAGACACTGAGTGATAGAGTACGTAATGCTTGAGTGATGAACGAGTGTGGTATAAAAGAGAATATGAGAATGAAAGTACAAAAAAGTACGATGAGATGGTTCAGACATCTTGAAAGAAAGGATGATGAACAACTAACGAAGAAAGTGTACAAAGGAAATGTCAGAGGAAAGCGCAGAAGGGGAAGGCTGAGGAAAGAATGGTTAGACCAAATAGGTGAGATTGCGAAATAATGGATTCTGCAGTATGAGAATAAGAGAAGAGTATGTATGAAAAAGGTGATGACAGCAAAAAGTGGAGGCGCATCTGCGGAGGTACCGGCCACCCCTAATGAAACGGTGGCAGGATACAGTACAGTACAGTACTGAGGTCAGCTTCATACCAACCTATGAGTCGAGGATCTTTCTTGTGTAATTGGTACTTTTTCAAATAAATCAACAAAATATTTATATTCATTTAAGTATTTATATGCCTATATCCATATTGTACGAGTATGCAGGTACACACCGCGGTGGAATAAAATTGATTTATTATTGATATATTACATTTTTATTGAAACGGCATAAGCTGGTAGATGATTCTAGCTTTACATACGTCATACAGTGGGTAAATTTTTGCAAGAAAGTCGAGTACAGATTCTGTGCAATTTTTTTTTATTTTTTTTTTATTCTTTAAATAGAACATACTTACATACATTTTAACAAATACATATGTCCTAATTATTTACATTTAATATATTATGTATTTTCTGTTTCATCTGTTCTCAATTTATTCTTGAATATATTATATATATTTTCTGTTATATATTTTCTCAATTTATTCTTTCTTCTTGTATGGATTTTTATTCTTGTATGGACACTTAATTGAATTATTTTTATTATGTTTTTACACAATATACATTTTACTTATTCAAAAACACGTAACAAAAACAATTGTGGGTAGAATTTTTGGGGCTGGAACGGATTAATGGCATTTCAGTACATTAAAATGTGAAAAATTGCTTTGAGATACGAGCAATTTGACATACGAGCAAGGTTACGGAACGAATTAAACTCGTATTGAGGTATCACTGTACTATATTCAATGGATATTATATAATTTATATTACTGAGTCATATAGAACTAAAGGAGGCAGTCTATGATTTATTTCGATAATAAGAAATCTCTCCAGGTTTTTGAGAATGAAATGCTTCGTTGTATTCTTGGACCTGTACCTGAAGGTGACAGGGGGCGCATCGGTACCAACGCGGAGCTGAAGTCCGTCTTTCCAAGATTCAAACATTGTGTCGGTAATGAAATCAAGAAGACTTCAGTGGGCCGGACGTGTGCTACGTGCAGAGGACTCCAGGATAATCAGAAATGTTTTAAATGGTGTCCACTCCTGTGTCAGACCACTCGGACGTCCCAGGATGCGGTGGTCAGATAAAGTCCTCGAAGTAAGTGGACCATGGAAGGAAGCAGCACAAGACAGAGAGTCCTGGAGGATTGTGGTGCGGGAGACCCTGAGCCTTCAAAACCGATGAAATTAATGAGATAAATACACTGATGCACAGAGGATGCCATTTTCTGTAAAAAAAAAATATACATTTATCTTCTTTTTTTTACTAAGCTACACATAAAGTGTAACTTCTTGCAGGTTTTCCCCGAAGGAGTCACATGTGGCGAGTTAAACCTATAAAATTTTACAGGTAAGGGGCTAGCCTTACGCCAACCATTTCAGCTGAAGTGGGGGTTTTCCAGCTCCCGAGGGGGCTGATACTCATTGCTTGTGAAGGCTGAGTAAATCTTGCCGGTATTTTATTTAGGGTTTGAGATAAACAATGAAATGGGAAATCATTTCTGACACCCTCGGTCGGATTCGAACCTGAGCTCTCGGCATTAAATGCAAGCACTCTACCAACTGAGCTATCCACCAGGCATCTTATTATTGAAAAGAAATCTAGATCGCTGCTTTTAGTTCTGTACAACTAAATTACCTAGTAGATATAATACTTTTACAACCAATAGCTCTATATACTGTTTTATACACTACTACATAAATGTGCTTTTACTATAAGTATATTTATATGTATTTATATTTACTCAAAATGTTAATGTGTCAAGAAAAACTTAGAGCCACAGTGTTGTATGTGATTTTTACAAATATATTTCGATCATAGATTGAAACAATAATTTAAATCATTTTATGATCATGAAACATAAAATGGTCTAAATTATTGCAACAGCATCTGCAATTAGAACCTGTTATTTTAGAAAATGAGGTAAACAGCCTCAAGCAAACCCGATTAAAGGAATAGGAAGCTACTATAGATTAAATGTAAATTAAAAGAGTTGCACCAAATAACGGATGATTTCGTAAAACATAGCACTTTAAAATGTCAACTCAAACTGCTTTTCTGTAAAAAAAAAATGGGTGTCATTAGTAATGTGAACTAATATTACAGAATTACAGATCAGCTTCATATCATCCTATAAGAAGATAAGTACAATGAAAAATCAGACATATTAAAATAATGTCTACATAACAATTATCTGAACCTATACGTAAAACATGTGTATATATTTTAGGAAGAAGCATTTTCTTTCTTCTCTTATACCTCGTTCGTTTCAATTTATTACTTTTATTTGGCTAAGACGGGTTGAGTAATTTGTGCGCGTGAGTTTGTTTTGTCTGTGAGTATGAACCTCATTTACAGTCAAATACAAGCTCATCAGCGAATACGTATAAGCGCTCAAGCATACACCTACTCACTAATGCATTTGTACTAAATCCATACGATCAACCATTTTGAACGAAAAAGCTTACCCCCTTTTTCACAGCATCCGGTTTCCGTCTGGTATCGGTTCGTGTGAAAGCTTACACATATACCCATACACTACACGACTGCCGATCCGACACCGGACCGGACCGTGTGTAAAGGTGCTTACAATGTTACCTATTTAAATAGATCTGTACAGAATATCATTGTTTTATGAAATCATTCGGTTGTTTAATGGTGCGTTGTGTATAATATGTGTTCTGACGTGGATCCATTTCTCCCATACATGCCCCTCCACCCGCTGTGTGTTTGCGACTCTCTATTGGCTGTTTTGTTTTCTCTGTTTACACTACAGTTCTGTCAGCACGCGCCTGGACATCATGTGAGTATAATATAAACAATCCAAAACTAATCAGTTACTTGCAAGTAATTTTATTGAATAAACAATCAAAATCCGGAAACATCAGGATAACATCAAAACACAAAATCTTAAAGAATCACGATACAAGAGATTCCGACCGCAATAATCTACAGAGGCAAAGAGTTACATTACCAGAAGATAAGGGCATGAACAACTGATGTCAAAAATTAAATATAAAAAAGTCTTTTAAGTCAAACTAGATTAGATTTTTCGAAATTCAGTTTTCATTTTAATTAAATGACAGGATTATGGATGAGTGCAGCTTAAACGAGAATATGAGAGTGAAAGTATAAAGGAATACCATGAGATGGTAAGAGCATATAGGAAGAATGGATTGATCAAATAAGTGAGATTGCGAATGAGTGAGAAAAAGTGAAGAACAAGCATGAAGACATATTTGATGAATGTTGAGGAAATGAAAAAAATGTGCAATCACAGAAAAAAAAGAGGCACATCTACTGTTACTGGCCACCTCTAGTGGAATGACGGCTGGATACAACAACAATAACATAATAAAATTTCAAAACACAATTGGGCCTGGGTAAATTATAGAATATATTTTTCTTTAAGTATAAAAAAATATCAGATAGAGCTCTCTAATTGCAAGGTTAAATATTGTGTCTTTTCTATTATCAAGACGTATTTGTTTTTCGTATTTATTTTTTTGGAACAATTAAAAAATTGGTTAGAAATCAAGTGCAAGTAATTAATATTTTTAAAAATACATTATGGCTGAAAAATGCAAATGCTATCTGCAAAATTGCTTGAATAATTTTATGCATTTAAGAAATTCAGCATTTTAACATACACAATTATTTTCCCTTTTTAAAGGAAGCAGTTCCTTTTTTGATAAGTTCCTTTTTCGAGAACGGTAAGTTTTCTTTTATTTTCCGTCAATAATTTATTTTGTTATTTTTATGCGCTTATTTTGTAAAATTAAGCTTATTTTATGTAACAAAGTTTTAAGAAATAATTATTATTTTATGCTTTTTAAATATGTTTTAAAATTTATTTTTTTCAGCTTTGCTTACATGCTTTTCACGTTTTCCTTATGTCGCTTTTAATGGTTACGTACCCCTGATTTTATATTTATTTTATTTAAAAAAAAAACTACTTTTCCCTTAAAATATAACCTAAAGAAATTGTCTAATGAAATCTAGATTTTTTCATTTACAACAAAATAATCAAATATTGTTTTTCTTCATGCTTTCAAAGGAAACAAAAGAAGCTTGCAAGGTGAGTGAGAAAGAATTCTTCCTTTTCAAATACGAGACTATAGAAAACGTGACTAAACTACACATATAGGGCAACTTTTTAGCATATGGCGAGTGGAGCTTATTTATTTTTACAGGTTAGGGGGGCGGCTTTACGTCAAACAACTTTAGTTGAAGTGGGGGTTTCCTAGCTTCCGAGGAGACGGGTACTCATTTTTTGTTTAGGCTGAGTAAACCTTGTCGGTATTTTATTTTGGGTTTTGAAATAAACACCGAAAAAGGAAATCATTTCTGACGACACCTTCGGTGGGATTCGAACCCGAGCTCTCGGCATGGAATGCAAGCACTCTACCAACTGAGCTATCGACCGAACAACAACATGGTCTAACCCAGGAGTCGGCAACCTTTTTAATCGGAAGAGCCAAAAATTATAATTTACAAATTTCAAAGTGTGTAAAGAGCCACTAATGTTTTCTTGTCGACGCACGCAATTTTCACAAATTGCCACAAAATAACTGTCTGGTTTTCGATCAGAAGTGTTTTCTTTGATAATTTTTAATATTTGCGTATGGAACTAAAGAGCCGCAACTTCACACCCAAAGAGCCGGAACTTCACACCCAAAGAGCCGCATGTGCCTCGCGAGCCCCAGGTTGCCGACCCCTGGTCTAACCACATATTTTGCTAGCATTCCGGCCAAATTCCGTCACATTTTTTCTCTCATCATTTTTGTGTCGACTCTATTAGTTTTTAGAGTCGTCCACAACATTCTTTTTGTTGATTTCGTTCAACTCCACGATCAATCATTCGCTTTCAGAGAGCCCGTCCATTTATTTTTATCTTTCCCGGCAATCTAGCCGAGAGAAAACTAAGCCAATCGCGATGGCTGACGGAAACGCAATGACATTTCAGATTTGTATGGGAAAATAACAAAATTATGCGAGCGCGAAAATAAACATCGGATATTTTCCTTACAAAAATAATGTACTACTTGGAATATTTTCGGCACGAATGTTCCAAATTTGAGAAGCTTACCAAACCTAACAACTTTTTAATGAATAACTAAGAAAATTAAGAAGTTAGATATTTTTAAAATTTTAAATTACATAACGTAATTCATTAATTAATGATGCATAACCATTGTAAACCTTAATTTTTTCAATAAAAAAATACTTACATGGTTCTACTTTCTACAAAATTATTAAAATGTAGGTACGACTGGTTTCAAGAATGGACTTCACATCGTCAGTTACAAATTATTACTAACCATGTACAAAGTTTTATTTTTTTGAATGACCTAAGTTTGAAACACCCGGACCTTAGTCACAGTTTACAGGAATTTCAAATGATAATCAATTTAAGTCACGAACTAAAAAAAAAAACATTTCTTCAACATCCTACTTCTAAACCAGGCTTGTCCAACATACGGCCCGCGGGCCACGTAAACCTGTCATCCGGCCCGCGACCACATCTAGTTATTGCGCAATATGTTCTTTATATATTTAAGGCAGCGGATTCTTTTCAAATTGGGGGGCGCGATCTCCCGTCGATAGAATTTTTATGGACCAAATGATCTTCCAAAATTGCGTGCCTACCCCCTCCGTCAGTAGAATTATTATGGACAAAATAAATTCTCAAAATTGCATACCTACTCCCCCCCCCCCCCCCCCCCCGTCAACAGAATTATTATGGACAAAAGTACAACAACAAAAATTCTAGCCCGCCACGATTACAAAAGTACTCAATCCGGCCCGCCACGATTTTGAGTTGGACACCCCTGTTCTAGACAGTATTTATCATAGGTACCTACCATAGTTCTCAGGAAAGATTGGTACAATAATTTTATATAACACTTGATTCGAAGTAGAATTAAGGAATTGGTTTTGATAGTGGCAAATCTTTCACATTTTTCAGTCTTTCGAGAAGGTTCTTGTCCAGAACATCCAGTTTGGTTTGTCTCCCAGCTTGACAGAGGCCATCCAGTCCATCCCAAGATGGCGACTCATCCAGGCTGCCTTGCCACACGTCATGCACGCTTCAGCCACATTCTTACACAACAGGTAAGTAAATAGAGAAATCCATAAAATAAATAAGTACTCAGAAATGACACGGTGTCAAAACTACGATGAAAAAACAAGGTCCCAAATCCAGTCCATCCCAAAGCCTGAAGGCCACGTGCTTGACACGCCTAAGATATAGTCAGTAGGTACCTCTCCGTCTGAATGACGGCCGCAGACTGACTTAGAAAGGCGATGAGCTCGCTTTAAGTACTCATAAAATACCGACGTCTTTCACTTTTCATACAACAATGTCGGATGTAAACTTTATGTAAAATACTCCTTACACCAAAAATCCAATAAAGCCAATATACGACTTATCTGTGGATTGTATGTTTTTTAATAATATAAAAAGTAGATTAGTTCCCTATCTATACCTATATCGATATCGAGTTATGTTTAAGAATATTAAGTAAGTAGGTATGAAAATAATGAGAAGCCAGCAAATCAAGACACTTTATTTTCCTTTTTTCTCAGTCCACTCGGAAGTCTTCTTCAATCTTATCCATGTCTTTCAATCAGATATGGTGTTCAGCTTTTTTTAATGTGACATCTCGAAGTTTAATCAAAGGGAGTTGTAAATAGTCGAATGGTCACCAGACGGGTTTGTGATTATCTTTTGATCCGCAAGGACTATTTTATTTCATCCTCCAGGCAAGCCTAGCGAGCATTCCAGTATCTGCAACCTTTTGAGGTGTACTGCCTAGGGGTTACAGGTTCCTCTGGCAATATACCTACATACTTTAAGTAAATTAATTCTTATTCAAATTGCTTCAAAGCATGATAAATATACATTGATGACCCAGTTATTGTACTACACATCGTTAAGTTGATGTTAACATTTTGTGAAATGCCAAGTTCACAAAGGCGAAGCGCCATTGTATGAGTCCATTAACTTTATATCCAACTACCTGTGGAGGTATGTAAACAAAACTGTGGCGACCTTTTGTTGACCTTGTTATGGTGCAAAATGAACAAGTGACAGACTTTTAGCGAAAATCAGAAAAAATGGAATGAACTCACCAATGTATAGGAGCTGTGCAGTTTTTCTACCTTCTTATTTGGAAGCACTTGACACAAATTAATAATAATGATTTTTTCACACGCGGAAAAAAAATATTCTTCATGAGATAAGTTACACACATTGGTACACAAAAATCGAATTTACCTACACCCGTACACGGATATTAATGAATTTAGATGACAGCTAAAAATGGCACCATTATGACTTCAAACTGTTACAATCAATGATTATTACTTTTCATTTCTTCAACAAAACACTTCGTATAAATTAGCGATTTAGTAAACTTCACGTTGAACCATCAAAAGTGTCTTTATTACAAGATCGCGATGTTAGTTCCAATTTTTGTTACGTTCGTTTTAAAACGTGTAGGTCTATAACTAACTTTTTAAAACTCAACTGTCAAAAACCAGCATGAAGTTGGTTCTCCGCAAAACTTTCTCAACCAATCATACAATCTGTCATATCGTGGACCAATCAGAAAGCGCAATGCTGCTGATTCGACTTGCGCGATTTTCACACACGTCTTTAGTTGACAGCCGACTGTTGTGTGGTGAGGGGTGTTAGCGCGATTTTTCGTTATTTTTTTAATAAATATTCCGAAAAAAATGGATTAGGTAAGTACTTACTTAGTTACTAATTTATTAAATGTGGTCGGAACATTTTCCAATTTGGAACCTTTTTCTCGGAGAGCAAACGTCAGTCTTGTACGGGACTGCCGTCCTTAGCAACCAATAACAAAATATTTGTTGCTTTTTCGTAAGCAAACAACACAATATTGTATATGCCAATTCACGTGCGAACCTAATTATTATGTGTATAATGCCTCAAAATTTGTTTCACAAATACATGTCTTGTTTTTTTCTGAGTAAAAAGTTTGGTCACTTCAAAAAATGATTCAATTTTCAGGACAATCTTTTTCTGTGTCTTGAGGTGTGGTTTTATTTTTCAGTTCCAATGATCACTGATTTTCAAAATCAACATTCTACTTACATTTTCATTGTCAAAGACTAATTAACTTTTGATTTGAAAACTTAAAATATTGTTTTCTTAAAAAAAATGTTGTCATTTTTATGACGTTATTATACAAATCAAACTTCTTTGCTTACAGCTTCCTTTTGCTACCAAATCTTTAACCTTGGAATTACAAAGTCATTTTTTTTAATTCTCAGAGTCAAAGATCTTCAATGCTTGGGAGCCGTGGAAACCAAGTTGCTGTATACTCTCCACTGGATTATTCTGGATGCCGCTGAGGAATGCGCCGAGGCTGACTTTGAGAAGGGAATCTTTCATTCCAATCCCTTCTACTACCTGTTCTCAGTGCCGTCCATATCGGTAAAATTTTCCAGTATTTTTATTTTTCATGTAGGTATACCTATACTCGATTGTGATAGCTTATGTAGATAATAATATAAGGATGATTTCTTTGGTGTTTTTTGTGTGAGTGACGCCTCAAAAACCCTCTGCGAGCTTGGTCATCGCTACAGAAAGAACCAATTCTCAAGCAAGACACAGTTGCTGTAAGGCTGAATGGACCTTTGGGACTGGTCTTTGGTAAAGGTATATGAATTTTTCAACCCAACAAAGAGCATATTTGAAATTATAAATGAAATATTTTCTGTGCTCTGCCGGGATTCAAAGCCACAACTTCCTTTTACGAGTCCAAAGCGTTACCATGAGACTACAGACCGGTCAAACTTTTAATTAATGACCATAAAAAACTACTACTTATTGCTGTAATGGGTCATAAGGGATCCTCAGGAGTGTGACTGTGGAACAAATAACCGGATAAAAAGACACTTATTGGACGACCGTTCACTGGGAAGATATCAGCGAGGACATCCGCTAGGTGACTCCAGAAGCGGAGCAATGGTTAGGCAAGCGGGAGTCAACAATTTAAAACCTCGACTGAATGACGCAACCAATAGAGCTGTGAAATTAAATTTCCGATCGCAATGCAAAAAGTAAACTTATGATCAAAGTTGGCTCAACTACAAACAGGATGCAACAAAATGATTTGCCCCTTTGTTGAATAGTCAAAATCTTGCGCTGCTTATTAAAAGGTACCCAGTTATTTTGATGAAAAAAAAAATAAAAATGTTCCCTCCAACCTTTAGGAATAAATTGACATTAAATTTTTGTTTCATTTTCAGCTTTTTGTCTACCTTTTTGCCCCAATCGCTCAACATCTGAAAGAGTCAGACTTCCAGAACTTCCGTCTTGAAAATGGTTTGAAGATTTGGCAGGCGCTGTGGGAGTTCCGAAGACCTGACGCTGCTTGCTTCAGTGTCCTCTGCAAACCAAGACCCAGAACTCTAGGGCCCACATCCGGACTTAGAGGGCCCACAGATGTCTTCCCAGGGCGTAAGTGTTCCATGAAGATAACATTTATTTACATGTACCACACAGTTTGACCAGCTAACAAGTTGGAAGTTTGCTGCAAGAAACATGAGGAGTAGTGGTGCAGTACTTTGGAGGCTAAGGCCCATTTCAGACACAACTAATTCTGCCCGGATTGTCTATGGATTACCGGATACACTGTGTGAAAGCTTTCATACGTCATCTCCATACACTACTGACTTCTGACCCAGTGCCAGATTGGAAAAAACTTAGACAAACCTGGCAGAATGTGTTTAGTATAAAATGGCTTAATTTGGGATGTAGTAGGTAAAATTGAAAAGAGTAAGAATTTTTGATATGGTATCAAACCCTTTAGGACTAGTTAACATGCTTACATGATGTTACTTATTAATTAGTTAGATTTCTGCAAAAAAAAATGCCTTTTACAGGGAAAGCATCTCGGGATGAATACGCCAATGCCGAAAGCCCTCCAAGTCAAACTGTCAGCGTGTCGTTTTCTGATCATCAAACAACCAAGACTTCCAATGAGGAGGAGGTAAGAGATGTTTTACCAATAATTATCAGCAAAATATTTTAAATGTTTCCATTTGAAATAACCTTTATAGGAGAATGCTTTAGGGTTTTTAACATGCAACGATATGCCGCGCACTGATTTCTCAGCTGTTCTTATTTTTATTATTTTTTCTCCCTTTTTGATTATTTGTTATTTTTAGGAGGATCAACGATAGTCCGGTCGATAGCTCAGTTGGTAGAGTGCTTGCATTCTACCCCGTGAGCTCGGGTTCGAATCCCACCGAGGAGGGTGTCAGAAATGATTTCCTATTTCGGTGTTTATTTCAAACCCCATAATAAAAATACCGGCAAGGTTTACTCAGCCTTCACAAGAAATGAGTACCAGCCCCCTCGGGAGCTGGGAAACCCCCACTTCAACTGAAGTGGTTGGCGTAAGCTTACCTGTAAAAATAAATAGGTTCAACTCGCCACATGCGACCCCTTCGGGGATAACGCGGCAAGAAGTTACACTATATGTGTAGCTTAGTTGCGTTGCGTTGCGTTTTCAACAAATATACATCATACTGCAATAAAAATTTGAAGCTGATTTCAGCTTACTATATATATTTTTTGTGACACCTTCAATTTGATAAATGTGTTTCTGTATGAAGTCATTATTCCCACGTTTTTTTTAGCTACTCTAATATTGTCTGTCCACTTCTTCCGCCAATTTGGCGTATGATTCTTGAAACCCCCTTTCTTTCCTATTTTTATACAAAAAGTTAATCAACTTTTTTGAAAAAAAAACTGCAAAATAATATAACTCAAAACAATTTTGACGAATGTTGGTATAGAGCAGATTGAATTTCTTAATGTTTTATTGAAGTCATATTTGACATCGTCAGATTGAGTTTGTGCACCTTTCGCTGGGAAGAGGCACATCTTATGATGACATCAGAAAAATACCATGGAAACAATAGGAAATCTGATCTTTTCTTAAGTGTGCTTAATAACCATTTAAATTTCAAATCATCAATATAAAAAATATATTGATCGTCTTGCATCTCATCAAAAGTCACAACCCATTCTTTACAGACTTCTTTTCATTTCAGATATTTGACATTTTTTCTTTCTGCGCCATCATTTCAATCATCATTAATTTCACCAACTTATTACATATAGGTGCACGTTTCTCAGGGTTGGCTGTCGTCTCCGAAAGACACTGTCTTCCCAGAGACCATTCCTGAGGAGAGCTCCAGCACAGAAGAGGAACATGTGGTGAGCTGCCCAATTCATTTTTAGTGTATCCAATTAAGTGCCTGGTTCTTCTTTTTCTTAATATGGATCTTTTGATGAGAAATTATAATTTTTTTAAAAAACACAAAAGTTGTATCTTCCCAAATTGAGTGTTTATTTCACCTCGAGTACGTATTATTTGTCATAAAAATGGATTTTTACTGTGTGAATACACAAACTCTAAAAAGTTGGTTCTTTTGATTTGTGTTTCACAAAAAAATTGGTGAATACTTTTGAGTCTTGAAATGAAGATGTCTTATCTTTTTTACATTTCAGGTTTGGCACCAGGACTGGAAATCTCATCCCCACGGAGATTCTTACCTACGGAATATGGGTAATATTGAAGATGGCCGCAAGTGAACAGCTGATTAGTCTTTGACATAGAAATATTACCAATATTCGGTAGGTAAGAATTATCGTGGTGATGAGACTTCCAGCCCTGGGCGTTGACCAATCACCATCTCATTAGCTTAGATCTGTGCAAGTTTTTCATGGCTCATTCTGGAGGCACAATCTCTCCAAAAACAATTCCTGGATCTACTCCTTCTCAATATGTCCTTCATTTCACAGAGTATTTATATGTGTACATTATGAATATGATGAGGTTATGCTAAACCAAAGCATTAATCCAAAAATGTATTAAAACTAAGACTCTGCATTTAGTAAGTATTTTAGTTTTCATACATTTTAGACATAATTTTAACACAGATGTTTATTCTTGATATATTTCAAGTTATATGGACCACCATCAGAACTTGAAAGAAAATATCAAGAGTCTCAATCCGTGCATGAAAGCCTACAAACTTGATTTTGATATTTGAGACACTGCCCCAATATATTGTTGAACCCCTTTCAGGTGATCTTCCAGCAGAACTCCTCAGGTCTACTGCGGGATCCATCCATCTACACAGCAGACGCCAGCATGCTGCATCAGTCAGGAGCCAGGCTTGGAGTGGCACTGGGGCCTCCTTGCGCTTTGGACATCAAAGGAACATTACCTTCCACTAAAGGCACTCCTCAAGTACAAAAAATGAGGTAAGAGACATTATTGAGATTATGTTGGACCAGATTGAAAACCCCCCACAATCGCCGCCTGCGTAATTATCCCTCCCTTAAGCACCCAAGTTATCCTCAGGTTGGGAATAACTGCCCTAACAGACTAACTAGACTGGAGCTTTGCGGTGGCTGGGCCAGTTGCCTAGAACCATTTAGCTGTCGGTGCTCGCACAAACCAGCCTTCCACCACCTTCAGAGAGGGACTTAGGACACCAGGCGCGAGCGGTTCGTACATACGATGGATTCACCGAATCCCTAACCTAAAGGTGTTAATGTATGGCAAATGATATTATATATTCTGCTCAAGAGCATCGTACTTATGCAGCGGCGATTACAAACATCGCTATCGAGCGTAAGCGAGATATGATATATATGTATCTAACTACATACATATGTCATGCCATATATGTCTATACTGTGTAGTCAACCACTGAGTCAACACGTGTCGAAACAAACGAATCATCATAATATGCGAATACTGGCTGGTCACACACTTCCAAATCAAAGCAATTTTTTTGTTTATGCGCATGCGCAATACGATCGATGGGATTTCGCTACTCGCGTGAAATACGGCAGAGGTTACAGAATCCAACATACAAAAATTGACCTTATTGTCTTCAGACATTCTGGACAAAATAGGGTATTGCAAAGCGGGCGGATTTGACTATCTTCTCTTACTTTTATATTTTCCCTTTTGTATGACATCAAATAAATAATTTTAGCACTAATATGAATAATTATTCTTCCTTCATGTATTAGTTTGCGTCGCACGGCCACGGTATTCAATATTTTTGTTCTTTGAAAAATAAAAATATGGATCCATCTTGTTCTCAAGTTGTTAATTCAAATAGTAGATGTGACTGTTTAATTGAATCATTGTTACGTAAAACTTTTTTGTCTAGACAATTTGCGGAAAAAAGTGTTTGGTCTAGACTTTCACGATGCTGTAATCGACGACTTTATGAAGAAAGAGCGTAGAATTGAGCTCAAGTATAAGTAAATGAATATCAGGTAAGTCATTTTTACAATAAAAATATAAATTGTTTATTGAAATCATTAAAATGTAATCAGGGAAATGTTCGCACATATGTTAATTTTAGACTTTCGGAGCAGAGCGTTTATTTGGATATCTTTTTAGTTACAGCTGTCAAATACAATAAGTACGTGCATTTCGTTTGTTGGCTAACAATTATTTTTATATAGGTAGGTATATGAATCTATGTTTTTCTTCAGCTTCCCATGGGGAACAGATCACGGACCGCCACTGTAGGACACTGCTTTTTTCTAGAAGGCATGGCGCCCTTGAGATGGTCCTGGACCATTAAATGACGCCACAGAAAATAAATCATCCATCATCATCACCTAAATCTAATGGATCATGCAAGTTAAGTTTAATGAATTGCAGTTCCTCTGACAAAGACAGTGTGGAGAGTTGTCTCCGCAGTCCCCACGCAGGCGCCGCCACGGTCCCAGCAGGCGGGAAGGGCCCCGATGTCCCGGCCGCCTGCTTCATGGACGTGGCCGTTCTCCGCTGTCTATTTGTCTCCCAGTGGCAGGAGGAAGGTGTCTACTGGGGGCTACATTATGTCTACAACCGGTGAGATAATAAGCTTCCTTATTAATTGTGTTCTTGTTTACTTTTGTTATAGATGAATTCTTGAAGTAACCAGGCGACCAACACAAAGACGTAGTTCGCAATGTGGGCTGTTACCAGTTTCTATTTCTATTTTTTTTTATTAAAATAAAATAGTTTTGTGAAGAAGAATGCAACTCACCAACCTATTTTTCCTGTCTAGAAACCGATGTTAACATTATCAATTAATAATTCATTATTTAATATTTTAATGAATTTATAATATTTACCCAATGACATCTGTTAAACCAGGATCAAAGTTATTGTTGATAAGACACGGTGCAGGCAAGGTTCAACTTGCCCTTGTTTCAATAATGCAAATTTGATTGCCAACACCTAATTCACTTGACCATACCATACATTAAAAATACCTTAACACGATTCATTGATTATGTTTCAGTTTACGAGACATAAGTGACGACGTATCAAGTCAAAGTCAACCCAGGAAACGGAGCAACTCCCTGCCCATCCCTAAGATAGAAGTGTCCATCTACCAGAGCCCCGAGTCCAAGAAACGAGAATCCTTGAAGAACTTCATGGAAGTACCAGATCTTAAGGAAGCTCCACCTGTGCCAGATGTCCAGTATCAACCGCCAGTGAAGGAAGAGCCCATTGTGAGGAGGGCAAGCGAAAAGGTCAAAAGACGGATGAAAATGGCCGATTTGAAGGCATTTGTGGAGACAAAGTTAATGTCTAAATCGGAGAGAGCCCTGGAGAAGATAGGAGTGGAGGAACCTAAAGCTGTTCCCTATGAACAATCGGTGAGATTTATTATTCACTTGTGTTTGGACAGTTTACCTTTTTTTGGTGTTATAGATTTTCACTTGAAAAGTGCCATCTTTTAGTGACTGTTGCAAGGTTACAATGTACTTTTATGATTAGACCACAGATGGATAAAGTATGTATTTTTTAATTAAATAGTGTCTATTTTATTAACAAATTTCTCTATGAGGAGTTGGAATCATGTCCAATGCCACCAGGAAGCCTGAATGTGTTGTCAAATAAAGATAAACTAAATGGTGTCTGTACAATTGATGAAGACAAAATATAAATTGTGTTTCATTTGAATTTGTCCCTAAAAAATATAAAAATCAATCAGTATGAATTTTCAGTGTTAATACACCAACCATAAAAAAATATAAATTGTTAAGTCACAGCGTTGAATTGCTAGGGTGAAATTATACAAATATGTTTGATGTTATTGGTTGTTTAGGACCCTAGTCATATAGACTGACAAATGCTCACTGACAACACACATTTGGAACTTTATTCTGACTATGTGAAAGGGTTGTAAATTTTAGGTAAACAAGCTTTGCTTGGACAACACGTTAATAGCTTCTACAACATTTATACAAGGAACATCTAAACTCAGGGTTAATCCATGTAGTTCCTCGATAAACCGCGGTTGTGAAAAAAGATTTACGTATTCAGCAAAAGTTTGGAAATCTTTATGAAGACATCATATTTTTTTCAAAAAGGAATTGATCCTGCTTATCCTAAAAACAAAATTTCACTTATATTCTGATTCAATAATTTCAGGACTATCATCGCAGTCTGGATACGGGAGACGGAGATCGGCCCGGTTCAGCTCTCGGCCACAATTTCCCACCAATGTCGCCGGTTGCTCATCGCAACAGAATCATGGCAACACCATCCAACCTCGTCAAAGGAAAATCAATGCCCAGCCTAAGGTATGCCGACAAAATAATAATTTTATTTCATTCTATATAGACATAGTTTTAGCACCCATATTCTATCAATTCAAATTAAAAATGTAAGTTTTGTTTTTAAACTCCCTGTCTTTTAACAGTCTTCAAATCTTCTACAACATATTAATTTAATTAATCCACCATAATAGGTTGTGAAAAAAAATAGAGCTTTCTTGTTTGGCAAGTATTTTTTGTTTGTTTGAAAACTATTTCAAGAATAATGATAAAATGAAGGTAGGTCTTATGGCAAGGTGTTTGCATATAAGTGTGCTATCTCATGTAAAGCATGATGGAGATTATTGATTGTCTGCGTGTCCCACAATCATAGCTGGCCGCACTAACAATGAACGCAGCGCCGAGCAAAAGAGGAAACAGCTGATCTTTGTTATTACCTTGTGAACTTATGGATGCGTGACCATCCAATAAGCTTACTGTTGTCGACAACACCAGCGCCATTTGAAGAGGAACAGAACCGAAATCAACCAAAATATTCAGTGTATACACCTTATATATCCACCTTGAATTATAGATAATAGTGTACCTATACAGAAAATATTTATTTTCAAAAAGTCTGAAGTTTGCATAATGATAATAATTTCTGTTAGAAATCCTCGAATGTGATTAGCTCCCTTTAGATTGCATTGGAATTTTATGGTGATGTGATTATTTTACTATTTTTTCCTAGAAATAACTAAACTGATCTTGATTTTGTCTTCTAAATTGATTTCACTATGGAAATGTTAAAGGTTTCTTCATTGTTTCACATTTTTGTGTTGAATTAAAATTTATTTATCTACTAATTATGGAAAATGATTCAAACGCAGAATGTGATCTTATTATGCCTTAGTCATTGAATCCTTGAACTTCTATATGTAAAGAAGAATTCTGTGTTTGAATTATATTTCATCAATACTTACATTGTACCTTATATTCTCTTTCATTGACTAATGAATTCAAATTATAAAAAGTAAACCTGTCAAAAAAACCTACAAATATTATCATGTATAGGGTCCTGTCAAAATGTTCAGTATTTGTAGGACACCTCCCTTTCCACAACATTGTTTTTTGGTGTTTTTATTTTATTTAAAAAAACCTTATAAGCAAGCAAAACGAAGAGCCAAAACCGTCGTCTTTGAGAGTAAGATGAAAATAGAAAGTAAGGAAAATGAGAGAGCGCAGCAGAATTTCCTCACCAATAAAAAAACATTCTGGAGCTGGGTACGTGATAAAAACGAAAGTCGCGGATCAACCACCCCAGGCATTAAAAACGCTGAGGGAATCTTGCTGTGGGACGAAAGTGATGTAAGGAAGAGATGGAATGAATATTTTAAAAATTTATATGGCCAGGGCGAAAGAGACGTTTATGATGTTGAATATAATGACAGCGATGAAGAAATTGTGAAAGAGGATGTGATAATAAGTATAAAAGATCTGAAGAATGGAAAAGCTGCTGGGAATGATGGTGTGAATGCTGAGATGATCAAATGTGCTGGGGAATGCATGGTTGAATGGATGTTTGAACTGTGCAAGATGTGTGTGAAAGAGAGTAAAGTGCCGATGGACTGGAAAAAGGCGGTCATTGTTCCTATCTACAAAGAAAAAGGTGACAAAAAGGACTGCCAAAATTTCAGGCCCATCAGTCTTCTCAGTATAGCTGGTAAAGTATTGTGTAAGGTTCTCATAAAAAAAGTGAGACTGTCTACCGGTCATGGGGTTTCTGATATCCAGACTGGCTTTATGCCAGGAAGAGGGTGTGTAGACCAGATCTTCACTCTCAGACAGATTGTTGAAAAACATCTGGCTGTGGGTCGGAAGGTCTACACGGCTTTTGTGGATCTCGAGAAGGCTTTTGACTCGGTGGACAGAGGTATGATGTGGAAAGTACTCCTAAAGTATGGTGTGAACGGCAAGCTTCTGAATGGAATACGCGCCATCTATGAAAATAGTTTGGCGTGTGTAAGAGTGGATGGTAAATGTAGCGAATGGTTTGATGTTTACAAGGGAGTACGACAGGGGTGTGTAATGAGTCTGTGGTTATTTAACATAATCATGGACAATTGTATGAAAGAAGCAGAAATTTCTCATTATGTTGTGAAAGTGGGTGAAACGAATGTTGGAGTTCTTCTCTATGCTGACGATGCCGTAGTGTTGGCTGATACAGCGGAGGACCTCCAGATGATACTCACCAAAATGAATGATGCTTTTAGTAAGAACGGTTTAAAAGTGAATGCCAGTAAGACGAAAGTATTAGTGTTTGACAGGACTGAGGAATGCGAGGAAATTGAGATAAGACTGAATGAAACAAGAGTGGAGGTCGTGAAAGAATTTGATTATCTGGGAAGCAAGTTTGAGTCGAATGGGAAATTGACGAAAGAATTGGAAAAGCGTGCTAGTAGAGGAAGAAGTGTAATGGGAACGATTGGAAGAATTGTAAGAAATAGGAAACTTACAAAGAAAATGAGATTGGCGGTCCACAATGGCATATTGGTTCCGACATTGATGTATGAAAGTGAGGCGTGGACAGTTAATGAATGTGAGCTGAGTAAAGTATGTACGGTTGAAATGGCTTACCTGAGAGCAATGGCTGGAAAAACACTGAATGATAGAGTACGTAATGATTGGGTGATGAACGAGTGTGGTATAAAAGAGAATTTGAGAATGAAAGTACAAAAAAGTACGATGAGATGTTTCGGACATCTCGAAAGAATGGATGATGAACGACTAACGAAGAAAGTGTACAAAGGAAATGTCAGAGGAAAGCGCGGAAGGGGAAGGCCTAGGAAAGAATGGTTAGACCAAATAGGTGAGATTGCGAAAGAATGGAACCTGCAGAGTGAAAATAAGAGAAGAGTATGTATGAAAAAGGTGATGAATATTGAGGAAATGAAAGTGGTTTGTAAGGACAGAAAAAAGTGGAGGCGCATCTGCGGAGGTACCGGCCACCCCTAGTGGAACGGCGGCAGGATACAGTAACAGTAACAGCTTAAGTGTTATAACAAAATTACAATTTAAGGTGATACTTTCAGAATATGAATTATAGGTAATTGAAAAAAGTGCCATCTGTGTGACAGGAGCAGAAACTTTTTATAATTTGGATACACTGTCGATGAATCTTAATGTTCTGTCTTCCGAGTATGTACATCTGTTCCTCTTATTCTCTCTGTACACACCCTCAGTTGTCTGATAGACGAGCTGGCTGCCAGCGGGTGAGTCCACTTACACCACAAAAACCCACAGCGCTTCTTCTTCTTTTTATTCCTCTCCTACGACCACACGTCTATTTTCCCATTACACTTTCATCGCACCTTTTTGTATTACTGTAAATATTACAAATTAATTAAAATATACATTTTTTCGCTTCATCATTTCCAACATTCTTATGGAGAAAAGTAGTTTTTTTCACTATTATTATTTATTAATTAAATAAGTCTGTGTTTTTTTATTGAATCATACAGAGTCTAAGAGAAACCAGAGTTTTTTTTAAATGAGATTAATGTATGGAAACACATGGAAGAATATCATTGTATCTCATTTTAAAAGAAAAACCTAAATTTTGTCCTTTGGTTCCATATGACTCATATTAAAACTCTTCTGCTTTATTTGAAAACCTTTTTATGATTTTTCATTATTTCATTATCGTTGCATTAAAAAATGATGTTGCATGAGTGTTTCCCATGTTTTGAACATTCTTTATTTCAGCTCAAAATTTGTTAAAAAATTTATCTACAAATTTGCCTGACATTTATATTTTGATTTGGTAGGTCATGCATGGCAATTATTTTTAAGGTAGCACTGTAAGTGTATACATGTATTGGAGATCTTTGATGAAAACTCCATAAAATATCTGGGCAATGTTATAATGTGAATAATAGACCAAAAAGCTAAAGGAATTGAAATCCCTAGGGGTTTGTTATCTTTGCTCTAATTGGCTGAAAAATCCCATAAATCCCATTTGCCATTTAAGCATTAAAAGCCATTTGAATTTTTAATTCAGATTCTTTTTGACAGATGGGCTAATTCAAATGAAGTTAGAACAACGACCCAAAATCCAAATTTCTCTCTTGGATGGCATCACATATGACTAGGATCCTTGGGAACTCGGAAAAAAAACTTTCCGTTGCAACCCGACTGTGGAATACCATTTTTTTTTTGGTGACTGAATTTTTCTTGTTACCTGACTCCATTGGAAAGATGATTTTTTTTATAGATGGCAACTTGTTTTATATGATTTTCCATGCAGGTATATTGGAGAGATTCGACCCGAGCGCCGCAAGCCTCTAGAGCTTCAATACAGTCACCCACCGGCCACACAAAATCCCATCATCACAGTTACAGAGCACACTCCCATACCGTCTCCTGACTACATCAAAACCAGACAAGTAAGTGATCTTCCGTCATACTAATTTCTGTATAATATTATTGTTGAAAGAGGGAAAGCAGTGATGTATCCAGCACAATAGCAAACTGTACTATTCTGGAGAGTTGCTTTTCGGAATCTGTTGCTGGTCGACCTGGAGCTTCCACATATTTCTCCCATGTCTGCAATGGGCTTCAGAAAAAATGCATGAAAACAAATCACTCGCTTTGAGTGCTGTTAATTTATTTTTCTATTTACGCGATTGAGAGGAGCTTATGTAATTCTTTATATTCAGGGTAAAGAGCTTAATCTCATTTTTGTGAAATAAAGAAATAAAATCTATGTAACACTTTGGTTTTACGTTTGCTTACATTGTAATCCGTAGTCCAGAACGGTCCGTAGTCCAGTGGCAACACTTCGGACTCGTAAATGGAAGGTTGTGGGTTCAAATCCCAGCGGATCACAAAAAATATACCATTTATATTTTCAAATATGCTCTTTGCTGGGTTGAAAAATTCATAAAACCTTTACCAAAGACCGGTCACTAAAGGTCCATCCAGCTTTACAGCAACTGAGTCTTGCTTGAGTATTGGCGCTTGGTAGCGACAACCAAACTCGTAAACACCTCTGCGGCACTACAACAAGTATCATAGACCCCTAGAGTCTCTGAAATCTAGGGAGTCTCCCGCACAGGATTTCTTACAAAAAAACATACTTGCATTATTTTTTGTAACATATTAATTAAGTGAATCATTTTAGGATTTTTATTTAGGATATAATAATATGCTGTCAATAAAATTGATTTTTAAACAAAACTGTTGGTAAATATTATTCTTCAGTAAAATATACTTCTTGTTGTTGGATGATAGGAGATTTTATTAGCACAACAATTTACATTACATCACAATAATATAGCAAGGAAACAAGAGTACCGGAAGTCACTTCTAAACATAGACAATAATGACAGATCAGTAGGTATGTATTAAAATTTAATTAATCATTGTAGGTAGGTATATATCTTTAGGTATTTCAACAAAAACTGATTGAACTAAGAACTGAGCAAATAATGTTATTTTTCCAGGGTTCAATAGAGTCTCAGCTGGACTCAGTCAGCATGCAGGGACCACACATAACTCCCGAGAGAAAGCCGAGCCTCACCCGTTCACAGACTGACTCAAACATTACGTACGTGACTGACGAGATTCAAGAGGCCCCGGGATCCGTCTGCTTCATCACCAAAGATGGAGACATTGATTTCCTGGTTGTTTTGAAGGCAAATGTCTTATTTTGTTTTGTTTATGCTTAATTTTAGTATAAGTAGACCATTATAAAACAAAAAAAACTTTTCTTTATACATGCTTTATGTGAAAAAAATATGACCTTGTAAGTAAAAAGATGATAATATTAGGATGATTTATTTGATGAGAATCTACATAAATAAATTATTTATTTAATGAGCCCTATTTTTGTGTGAATCGCATCTCAAGAGCACTTTTTGAGCTTGGCTGTCACTATAGAAAATACTTTAAATCAAGCAAGACCCGGTTGTAAGCCATGATGGGCTTTTGGTGATCGGTCGTTTATTATGGTAGTACATGCATTGTACAACCCAGCAAAGCGAATAAATTGGAAAATAAAATTATATTTTATTGTGCTCCACTAGAAACCAAACCCACAACCTAGTGATTGATTATGTCCTACGATTATTAAGTCCACAGTTAAAGCCACTAGACATGAAACGATCTTTATTCTGTATGTGAGCAATTTTTTTTAAATGTGAAATATTTTTGTTTTATATTTTCCAGGCAGTACATTTTGCAGCGATGCGCGACAACCTTTGTTGGACTGTTCGCGTCATTGAAGTGATGCTGAACCTTGTGGAAGTGTTGCTGGACATTGGGATATTGAGAATCGGCAAATGCCACTCCAAGAGCCACGCTGATACTCCATGTGGAGAAAGCAGTCTGCCCGGCGACACATTCTGTAGAACTGAAAACAAGGTTACTCTTTAATTTGATTATTGCTCATTTATGCTTTATGGTAATTTCCAAAATTATAGATGTTTTGTCTTAACTTTTCTGCTGTTAATGATTATTAAACTACTTGAAATGTGGAAAAATGTGGATGGCTGACAACAGCCCATATTGGAAATGTGAGTAGTAAATATTTCTTGTACTTCCAATGTCGCTACAGCCCATATATCTCCTTGGCTTCCTCTAACATTCCCCTGCAGTTCTTCAGTGGCTGACTTCAACCTTGTCCCCTGGAGAAGCTGCGCTGCATCCCCTCTCACTCCGTCCTCCCACCTCAGTCTGGGTCTTTCCACTGTTCTCTTTCCACCTGGGTGCTTAGTCATAATTATTTAAGGGATTTAAATGTCCGGCATTCTTTGTTTATGCCGCAGATGTACTTCGGTCATGTTTTGAGAAATAGAAAAATACCACCTTCACAATCTTCATCATACAGGGTAAGATTGAGGGGAGAATAACTTAGGGACGCCGTGTAGTACAAATGCTTTTATTTTACGCATCTTACGAAATTACAACTATTTAATACATTAAGTTACATCAACATCGTGGCTTAAAATCCTACGACAATGGTTCAACAAAAGCACAATGTCCCTGTTTCGAACCACAGCATCCTAAGTCATGATGATCGCCGATCTTTGATAGAAGTGGGGCCAAAAGAAGAAGTCCATCTCAGCTTGAGGAGTCTCAGATGGATTAAATATGAGACCCTTGCAAATATGGTAAGCCTTCTTAAATGTTTGGAGGGAACTTACAGGCATCAGGTAAACGAATGTCATGAAAATGCAATCATAGACAACTTCATATTTTTTCATCAGTTGAAGAGAAAGATTACAATATTAGTGTGTTGGCAACTTTTGCATGATTCTTATGTTTCTTTTCAGAGCAAGGACTCTTGCTGCACCGGCCAGAGTCAGGATTCTCCGACAACGGACAAATCTGAGAACAGGCGGGACAGCAGCAAACCATCCGAGTCCACAACCTGCCCTCACTATTTGGTGCTGAACATCATCATGAAGTAACCAAAAACATTCTCTGCATTTCATTATGACAAGTTTTTAAGTTTGCATTCATTGACTATGATCATATTTTTTCAGCTATAGCCTATAGGTCTAATCTAATCTAAGCTGCAAGGATATATACCATTAAAGATTTATATTAAATGCATTCCCACAAGCAGACATGTATAATTTGCTGCTTAATTTTAAATTTGCAATGTATTGATCTGCTTCACAAGGTGACTGAATTTGTTTTCACTGTTTGTTTTACTTCTTAACTACAGGGCATATGCATAGATGTCATGAACAGACACGCACTCGGTGCAGCTGGCATTTATGGATGTCGATCAATATTTTAAGATACCTGCCATATTCCATTGTACAATGGAAGATTTATCAGCTAATAAAGGTAGGAAACCACTTTATGAAAAAAGATAAGAAATCAAAAGAAATGTGGTACTAGTGAGTAGTGGTATATTCTAAATGGTAAGAAAAATTTGTACTGAAAGGAGATACAAAGCGAATAAATTTCATTTTGGTTACAGTACGAGTATAATTAAAATAATTAATAATTAATAAGCTTTCCATCTCGCCTCTATCCCGCCCAAATAACCTCACATTTTGTTCCTACACTACAACCACAACTCCATGAGCTTAGAGCTATTTTTTTACGCAAATACGTCGACCACCTATTTCTGTCCTTAAATATCTCTTTCATTTCTTTAATATTCATCATTCATAATCTTTTATTATTATCACTCTGCAGGTTCCATTCTTTCGCAATCTCACCTATTTGGTCTTACAATTCTAAAATGCGGCTTTCATCCCCAGGGTCATTCAGCAGCTGGGCTGCAGCCAGGGTTGCGGCGCAGCAGCAAGAGGCCCCCCTGCCGAGTCCCTGCGCGTCCAGGCGCGCTGCCTGCTGGGCCGCGCCCGCCGCGCTGCCCCGCAAGCCGCTCACCAGCTGCTCGCGGCCGCCGCTGCTCACCGCCCCCTGCCCCGCCTTGTGCCCTTCCTGCACGCCTACCTGGCCTTCTGCGTGGACCCTAGTACGCTACTCTCACCGCTTAGTAAGTTAGAGATAATAGCGGTCTAGATAACGCATGCGCGCCACTTTTTTTTTAAAGCCTTCTTTGTGAATTTTTTTTTTGTTAACATTGAAACACTTTTTTATTTGTCCTATTATTGCAAAGGTTATAAACATTTTCGGTCCTCAGATCAAGAGGTAGGAAACTTCAAAAACAAAACAAATATACCTTTTTCGTGTCTAATTTGGCATTCCTGTAAAAACTGTGAAAATATCTCTGAGCACTTACCACCACAAGATAACCAAATTCAATGTATGTATGTATGTATGTATAAGGAAAAACTTTCTATAAGTACCTACAGATGTAAGAACAAAAAATGACAACATTGTTTGCAAGATAGTTAGTTCACAAATAAAGAAGGCTTTTCAAAAAATATGTAAAACCTACTGGTTCGCATTGAATGATAACCATATTATGTACCTACTTGAAAGCATGTATAAAATAATCACTTAAAAAATAATGTTGTTTGCACTTGGTGTTCAATATAGGTATGTACTGACATGACTTTATCTCCACTAAGAAGATGATTGTTTTTTAAATAATATTTATTAGTCTGTACTTTTACTTCAAAGTGTTCATGGATGGTAAGTACGAGTATATTATGTACTTTTTCTAAGGCTAGAAAAATAAACTTCCTGTCGTTAAATAAAGTTTCAAATATTAACTCTCATGCCGTGAATGACAAATTCTTTTGGGTTAGATCATGCTCTATTTGCAGATTTTGCTGGCGATTCCATTAGCAGAAAGCATTGTCAAGCCTGGTTATCAAAACGATGCAGTGGCTTTCGCGCCCACTTACTATTGATAACTGGTTGAGAGTATGATGTGCTGTCCTTATCTCCATCGGATTCCATCATCAGGTGAGTATTGTAGGGGATGGTTGCGGATGCTCAGGTACAAGCGTGAGCATATGATAATCAGCCTGGATAATGTTGTGCGCTCTTGGAAGTGAAACTTCGACAAATAAAAAAGCTGCCAATAGAACATGGTCTAACTATTATTTATCAGTATTTCTTTTATTGTGATGATTGTAGCATGTTCATTGAATTTACTGCCGTTATTTGAATGATTGTTTACACTATCTGATTGTATCTCAATTGTAAAGGATTTTTACCTTGCTGTAGGGTTATCTGAAAAATCTAATAAAAGTACGCGCCATGCCTGCAGAATCCTTGTAAATTTTTCTTACAGAAGCAGTCAACTTTATTGAGAGAAATTAGAAACGGGAACTTAATCACAAAATCACACTTCACGGAGAATATATCACAAACAATGCTATAATAATAATAATAATAATAATAATATGTGTTTATTCCAGCTTAGTCATGTGGAGGGTGCAATACATGACCAGCCATAAAAAAATAATACATCAATAGAAAAAGTACATAGAAAATTACAAAAATGTAGAAACATGAAAATATGTGATGAAATATATGAGAAAAAAGAGCAAACAAAATATATGGTTAAACAGTGAAAGAAAAGAGAAATACAAGGTCATTGTACATTAGAATATCAGGAACATATTAAACAGGGAAAAAAGGCTACGTAAGCTTCAAGTTCCTTGCCCAATGACGTCATATGCTCAACTCCCATTTCAGGCCTCTGATTGCTACGATCAGATAGTTTTCTATAAATTAATTAAAAGCATTCCATGGTTGCATACGATACCGGCACCTATCGTATGTTTAGAATTGTTGAAAAATGTTGTGAGATCTAATGGCATTATTTGTGAATACCTGGTGCTAGAATGACACTTAGCACTGCTTATAATGGAGCCCCCACAAAGGACACTAACAAAAATTTGTGAAATAACAAGTATGCACCGTAGAAATGGCTCATTTGAGAAGTATGACAGGAAAAACACTGAAAGATAGAGTGAGAAACAAATGGGTTCTGAATGAATGCGGAGTAAAAGAAAGCGTGAAAGTGAAAGTTCAAAGAAGTGTGACTGACAAAAAGAGTGTATAAAGGGAATCTAATAGGTAAGCGTGGAAGGGGAAGACCTAGGAAACAATGGATTGATCAGATAAATGAGATTGCGAATGAATGGAATTTACAGAGTGGAAACAAGAGAAGAGCGTGCATGAAAAGTGGGATGAAATTAGATGAGATGAAAGAAGTATGCAAGGACAGAGTCAAGTGGAGGCACTTGTGTGGAGGTACCGGCCACCCCTAGAGGAATGGCGGCAGGATACAAGACAAGACAAGACTAAGCGGTCCACGGTCTCACCGAGCCAAGTCTTTATTTTTTAAAAGACCCAAACTCAGGCTCACCGCACAGAATCAAGATGAGATGGGAGTCATAGGACTTACAATCTGTCTCTGGTTGGTTAAGGATCCTTTCGTCATAACAGAGCCTATTAATTGAGCGTAAATGGTAACACAAACTTCCACACACTTTCTACTGGCCATGATATGTATGCATAAACTAGAATAAAGTTTTAAACTCTCACTAACACTTTCATGGTTGGTATTCTCGCCTTGAAAAATCCTTCTACTCGTGAAGGCGAAACGTCAGCACATAAAAAAGCTGCATGTAGACCATAGTCTAACTCGAAAAACAAGACAAGACAACTCATTATAGACTAGAATGTTGCACACTTGGTGTACAGATTATTCCATGGCGTTTCTTTTAGATCAAAAGCGGAGTAACTCCAAGTCTCCGGATGTCTCCCACGGAGGCTACGCCACCAACTTTGGCGCGGGCCTGGGCTCCGCGGGGGGCCACAGCGCTGAGGGACAGGTGGTGGAATGCATGTTCAAGATCCTGGTCACACGGCTGGTCAACGAGAGCAAGGAACTCAAGATACAGGATGATATTGTAAGCAAAAAAAACTATTCAAAACACTACCTTCTATTTCGATACCTTTAAGCTAAAACAGAATAAGTGTCATATTAAGCTAACATAAGTTTCTCAAATAAATGCACCTTTTTCCTATTTTTTACAAGATAAGACACTAAAGAAGTGTGACAATCCTGTATTTTAGAAGTTTTTTTATGAGCACTTCCTTATAATTAGTTCACTTAAGAAGTTACACCCAGTAAAATGTTTTATCCACGATTTCTAAAATCAGTGAATCAGTTTTTTTTTAATATTCAGATTTACCTGTAAGGGGGCGATTTATACTTTGATTATTTCTTAATTTTTAGTCTTATTGATAATATTTTAAGTATTTTTTGTTCCTTGACGAATAGGTTCTCATGAGGTTGGTATTGGTAAATATTGGTTTGCTTTTGCTAATGCAGGTTCTATCTAGTTTGACATCAGCTACTATGCGACACAGCATAAAATTAATTTAGATGACAGGTAAAGGGGGACGCTGTCATGATTTTTCGGCCTTTGAACTCCTAAAATCAATAGGTTTTATTTTGTTTTTCTTCCAACACAATACCTCTTGAATTTTAACAATTCAGCTAATATAACATTGAACTATCAGAAGTGACATTATACAAGATCGTGACGTTTTTTCTGATTTTCACCACATTCAGTTCAAGAAGTGTCGACATGACATGGCATTGTATCTAACTAGAGAGAAAGTGAGGTTAGAAAGCTTTTGGTACCAACCCGTCAAAATTGATATCAATGTAATTTAGAATTATAACATTTATACATACAAGACTGATTGTGTGATTGTTTCAGGTTCTATACAGAGACATCCGCCAGCTCATGACCTATGTGAAGGAAGCTCATGGAGGAGTGTTCCGAGTGGTAGCACTAAGTGGTCTTCTAGATTCCGCAGATAGGCCAAACAAACCTGACACCAACATGCAGACTACAAGAGTTATAAGGTTATAAATCTATTTTGAAACCCTACAGTTAAAGTATTATTACAAGAAAAATACAATGTTACTGATACCATTTTAGTTAATCTATCTTGCCTCTTTATTGTGTTTAAATAAAAAAGTTTGGCCTTGAATATGAAAAGAAATGTCAGCATTATACAATTGCAGTCAGTAGAATCCATTTTGTTTTACATGACAGATAAGTAAATTCCCAATTCAAATTTTAGAGTTGCCATTATTCAATCTGAATTTGTGTAGTGTAGGAAAATTGTTGCTAGGTTTGATAAAATGACAGGAATTAATAAATATTTAGTCTAAGGCGCTTTGCAATTTTTTATACTTTTTTTATACTTTTAGGAATAAATCTTTTGAAGGAGAGTAAAGATAATAATATGTGCTGTCTTTCAAACAATGTATTGCCTTTACTTTTTAACAAAATCCATGTTTATATTTTTCTTAGGCATATTCATCATTCAGATATTGAAGAACGAGAGTCGGACACTGGAATCGAAGTTGGATACGTCGATGATAAAAGGAAATTCTTTTCTAAGAAGAGAAGCACTTCTTCAACAGGAGCAGTAAGTTTTAAATTGATAAACCTTTTCTTCTGGCCCTTTCTGCTTATTCAGATGATCTTAAATAAAAACCTTTTGAATTCCTCGTTTCCCGATTTGATGATGCTGTTATCCAAATTGAATCTTATGCTACACCTCAACTCCTGTCACCTGCAGCTGACTTCTGAATTGCCATCTGAAGGAGTTGAATGGTATCAATCTTCCCTCTATCTTACCACCGCAACCTAGGCTTTCTTAACGGTCTCTTTCCATTTGGGTATACATTCATAAGTGTGTAGAATTACCATGTGTAGAAAATTTCGTAGTATCAGAAAGTTGCATTTTCAAATCATGTTGCAGTCACGCTAGTAGAAAGAAATGAAATAAAAATGTGTAATATATGAATGTTTCATAATATAATTTACACGAGAAGATTTCTGACAGATTGTTTAGGTATTGGCTCTCCAAAGCCTTTTAATGGGCATCAAAACATCCCTTGACTATGTGGCATCACCCATAGTATTTATTATTATTACGACATCGTGAAATGTATGTAGTTGACAGGTTTGCCAATCACTTTATAGGACTTAACAGAACATATTATCACTTTAGTGTTAAGCTATGTACCTGCATAAAATTGTATTGAGGTTATGACTCGACCAGTGACATCATATTTCTTCCCCTCATTTGAAAAGTTCATTAATTTGAGTGCTGTGATGTTACAGTGTTGTTATCATAATAATATAATTTCCCCAAATTAATTCCTGACACAAACAAAATTCATTACTTTTATTCAGAGTCTCCTGGAGACAGACATGTGTGACGACAGCAGCAAGGCCAGCCAAAGTCCGCTGGGGAACCTAAGGAAGAAGCATCACCCGCACGCCCTCACCCCCCGGCAGTCGGAGAGGGCGCTGTGCACCATGGGAGAGTCCACCACCTCCAACAAGTCCACCTCGTCCAAGACCAAGAAGTTCGGAGGTATCGGTAAGAAGATACTGTAGGGGCATCTGTCATCTCATTTATTCATATCTAAGACTTCATCCTCTCCTTTTTTCATTGCCACTTTTATTAAAAATTTGAAATCTTCACCTCTATTTTTAAAATACTGCAGCAGTTCTAAAGAGTATTTTTGATGCTTTTGTTATATCATTCTCATAGGTTCTTCAAGTTTGTCCATCGTAATCATTCATATCATTTTTTGATTGTGTCAACTCTATACTGACCAAAATATTTTTCTCTGTATTTCTCTGTTAAATTTGTGCATGTTTTTCTATCAAAGCTGAATTTGAGGGTGTAATAATTATTAATAAGTAAGGTTATGTGACTTTCATCGAAAAAATCTTCCTGCACGGTTCTTTTAATTCAGTATTTTTCATTCAATATAAAGTCAGTAAGCTAATCTGAAGCACCAGTACCCTGAGTATAAAACATATCATAAAGCTAACCTCAATTGCGTTTATTTAAAATGTATGGAATATAGGATGGCACTCCTAGAGAGTGATTTTGTTTTCATACATTTTTTAGATTTACACATTTGAGGTGAGCTTACGAAATGTTTTACACTCGGGTTACAGGAAAATATTACGCAACTTCAAAACTTTTTTCCCAAACGGAAAGGATCAATGTATCAAACTTATGGAAACTGAACATCCTGCTTACACCTTAATTCATTAATCTTCCAGTGAAGTGGTTCCGCAAGCCGTACGGCTCCAGTTCCTCTTCCTACGGAGACTCTGATTCCCCCCCAGGGGAGGCGCCTCCTCATTTGATCCGCCAGGCCTCCATGATGCCAGCCTTCGGAGTAGGCGTTAGGCCACGACCCAGCGTGGTCGCCACATCCTCTGCCAGTTCCAGGGCCGGCAAGACCCTGCGCAGCGCCAGGAGACGCGTGGAAGACCGACTCGGGAAACTGGGAAGATTGGGGATAGGAAAGATTGGAAAGAAGAGAGATGGGAGCCTGGAAGAGTCGCCAGGCAATTGTGAGTCTTATATATAATACTTCATCATCACTGACAACTCAATCTTGGCGTCCTTGATCAACCGCAGCCAATGCTGCTTGTCCAATGCCTTTTTAGAATAACCAAACATTTGAAATAACATTAATAGAGGAGATAGAATAAGTCTTGTCTTGTCTTGTCTTGTATCCTGCCGCCATTCCTCTAGGGGTGGCCAGTACCTCCACATAAGTGCCTCCACTTGACTCTGTCCCTGCATACTTCTTTCATCTCATCTAATTTCATCACTCTTTTCATGCATGCTCTTCTCTTGTTTCCACTCTGTAAATTCCATTCATTCGCAATCTCACTTATCTGATCAATCCATTCTTTTCTAGGTCTTCCCCTTCCACGCTTACCTATTACATTCCCTTTATACACTCTTTTTGTCAGTCGGTCTTCATTCATCCTTTCAATATGTCCAAACCATCGCATCACACTTCTTTGAACTTTCACTTTCACGCTTTCTTTTACTCCGCATTCATTCAGAACCCATTCGTTTCTCACTCTATCTTTCAGTGTTTTTCCTGTCATACTTCTTAAATGAGCCATTTCTACGGTGCATACCTTATTTACTTCTCTTTCATTCACCGTCCATGACTCGCTTCCATACATCAGGGTCGGCAACAATATACAATTGTGTACCGCCATTTTCATTTTCTTTGGTATCCTTTTATTCTTCGCTATTCTACCAAACGCTCCTATCACGCATCTTCCTTTGCTGGCACGCTTCTCTAATTCCTTCGTGTGTATATAATAAGTGTGCAAGGATATTTGGCATTTGATTATTGACACCGTGATTAAACAGATTAGGCTGTGATAATTTAACTGACATATGTTTGAAATAAAACTGCACCATTTTGATTCCTGTCAGGCCCTCTTGATTTTAAATAGCTTTGACCTTGAGATGTTATTGGGTTATCAATATTCTATAAGTAATGAAATAAAACATGAATTGTTAATGGATAATGTTAATACCTGTGTCTGCCCAAGATGAAATAGGCTAGTGACATAAAACATCAGCTGTCTAATAGTTCTGATCCTCCATCTATTTCTTTTATATTGACCAATGCTACAAACCTGTAAATCAAAATTGACAAAAATTGGTACCAGTACAAAAAAAACATTCCTTATTTAAGAGTGGTAGGTATAAATGTGACTCCTATTTCTTTCCCAGACATGAGTCGCCGCAGTTCTTTTGAGCTGGGAGAGAATGGCCGGGAATCTGAAGTGGTGGTGCTGAAGGAGAGGAGACTAGTGGCCTTGGAGCCCATCTACAGTGGAATGCTGCGGTTTGCCTTTCTCCTGGACGCCTGCCAGCCAGGATCTATACCTGATCCACATCTGATGGCTGCCCTCCTCGACCTGGTACAAAAATTACTCATAATGCTCCCACACTTGCCGTTCTTCCAATTCTATACATTTTGTTGATTTTCATTTAAGTATATTTTTATAATTTTATCATTTGAAATCGGAAAAGTGAGCCATCTTTTTTCTGTATGGGTGGTCAGCCTCGAACCAACCTATAGGTCAAGGAAAGAGAAAGATGGAATTAATATCCTCTATTAATATTATATGGTTGTCTTCCAGCCCCACACTCCAGTGGTGTCCCGAGCCTGCATGCTGCTGGAGTGCGCCCATCTGGTGCACAACTGCAACAAGGGGCAGTGGCCGCAGTGGATGAAGGTGGACCTGCCCAACCTCAGGCCGCCAGCCGCAGTACCTGGGAGAGGTAAACCATTACAGACAGAGAAGGCAGACTCCTGCTTTATTCTGGTTCACCTAATTCTTGGCATATTCCTGAGCATGTGTCATTGGAGTCATATCACATCTGTTTGAGAGAGATCGGCATTGTGTTGAATGCTTTATGTAGAGAAAATATCATCATATCTTATGAAAAAGCCAGAAATATGTCATATCTGATGGTACAAAGGAAAATCTGTGCTACATCAGACAAAACACAAATAATACTGAATTGGTTTAGACAAGGCAAATAGAAATCTATATCTTTTTTTGATGGAATACAGAGAAATCAGCATCTAATCAAAATCTATATTCTCCATTACTGCAATGGACTCGGAATATTTTTGAATTTGGAACTTTTTTCTTGTCGAGCAAACATACAACCGTACTTAGCAACCAAGAACAAAATATTTTATGTCAATTTATTGTTTTAGTTAACAAAAAGACATCATAGAATTGTAAGAATCTATTAAGCACTTAATTAAATTTAATCCTGAAGATAATCGAGAGATTGAAAACGTTTGTGTATATTTATTAAAATTAAATTAATAAATCGAATGAAAATAAAACAGATTTTGTAGGGTTTGTGTATTCACACAGTGAAAATTCATTTTATTTAAAAAAAAAATTTTTTTTTCTAAAACGTAGTTTTATTTTCCCAATAATATTTTATACCTCAAGCACTTTCGACCTTCAATACTCAGGTCACTCTTCATAATGACCTGAGTATTGAAGGTTGAAAGTGCTTGAGGTATAAAATATTATTCTGAAAATAAAACTACGTTTTAGAAAAAAAAAAAAAAATTAAAGAAAATAAAACAGTGTTTCAGTAGAATTGTTTTGGTTATATAAAATTTAGTAAATATAAAATTATTATACATTTTTTTAGTTTCTTCACATCCTGGTATAAGACGGCTTCGAGCTGCTGGAAAAATGTTCTACCAATGGGGAGAGGTAAGGATCCATATTGTTTATATTTTTGAAAGAAATGTTTCCAAATTTACACATAAACTTCTACTTACATTTCTATGTGGCAATGCTTAATCTGAATTGTCATTTTTTTCAAAATTCTTTTGTACTTGCAGGCTATTGCCGGCAGATTGGAAGAAATGGTTCAAGAAGACAAGCAGCATGCAGCGCAAGTAGCTTCTATGGTAATAGATCCTGAGAAACAAAAGGAGCTCTTACAGCAAGATGAAGAGGAAGACTTCTTAGATGAAGGTAAACAATTTGTAAAATATTATGATAGGTACACTTGTGATGACCAAGCTATCAAGTGCTTGAGATAAACGATCCAACACGGCTGCACATTAATAGCTGATTCAAATTGTATGATCTGCATCTGAGTACAACCTCATCAAGGCATTGTGAGCTTGATTAAAAGCTGGCATAAGTATGACCAATCTAGTACTTAGTCAATTACTAGAGGAAATTATGACAAAATAATTATGTTCTTTGTCCTTTTTCGTATGCTTCCTCAAGGTCACATGCTTTGACCAGTCCGTAGTCTAGTGATTAACACTTCTGAGTCGTGAATGAAAGGTTGTGGGTTTGAATCCCGGCGGAGCACAAAAAAATATACCATTTATAATTACATATATGCTCTTCACTGGGTAAAAAAATTCATATACCTTTACTAAAGACCGGTCATTAAAGGTCCATCCAGCCTTACAGCAACTGGGTCTTGCTTGAGAATTGGCGCCTTCTACAGCAACGACCAAAGGGCTCTTGAGGTGTGATACACACAAAAACAGCGCTCACCAAATAAATCATCCTAGTATTATTATTCTGAACCAACTGGTAGTCTATTTGTAGTAACTTTAGATCATTTCCGACTGTATTGATGTTCCTCTGAGCTTATCGACAAGGCGCATTTTTTGTATACAATTTTTGTTTCTGTTCTTGATTTATAAGTTGGTATGAATTCCTTGACTAATAGGTTGGTATGCGGCTGACCACCCATTCTGTAAAAAATGGTTCACTTTGCCAATGTCACCCCGGTGTCAGGGAAGGTCGAGAAAAAGTTGCAGGGTTTATATTCATTTGAGATTTGGATTTTAATTTGTAAGTACACATTCAGCATTTGTAAACGCGAACCAAGAGCGTGCGTAGGGTATTGGCAAATACATTTCAAAATAAATATTTTCTCCCATTCCTTCAAAATAACTCATTTGATATTGACTCAAGTGGAACGATGGCTCCAATTGAACTTAAATTTTTAATTTTAAATTTGAATAGCTAGCTTAATTGTTTTTTTTACCATGTATTGCCTATCTATTAGGCGCATGTGCTTTTATGGGATGCACGCCCCTGGCGCGAACTTACATGTGTCTGTTTGTGGGCATGCATTTGATATTAGTTTTGAATTTTAAAATATCGTGAACTTAGATTATAGATGGGGGTAACTTATTTAAGATCTATAAGGCCAGAAAGGTGGCTAAGGGTGAGCTGTAATAAAATAAACCCGCTGGCTAAGAAACTAGAAAAAATCTTTCAACTTCCAGCAAGCATACAGTTGCCGAGTGGGCCAATCGGTGCTGCGTGCCCAATCGCACTCCGCCTAGTTGCCTGCATGCTCCTCCTGGAGATCACAGCCTTCCTGCGAGAGACCTACCAGAACCTGCCCAAGATCACGGCCAGATCATCAGTGAAGGAGCGCCCCGCGCCCTGGGAGAGGATTTACAGGTCGTTGGTGCATATAGGGTGCCATAGATGGTTATATGTTACATGTTCTCTCCCCGTTCAATATCGCTAACGATACGTGCTCTTGTTGCGTGCTCCACAGCGACCGTGGTTCCCAAAAAATGTTGCGTGAAACACATGCTTAAATGTTGACACAATACACTCTTGAACAACCTTGAACAACGTTGAACATTGAAATATATAATCTTTTGATTTGTATTTAGATTTATTACAAATTTGAAGATAGGAATTTTTCCTCGGCGGGCCAATGTCACACTTGTATGGAACCACAGTTCTTAACGAGCAATAACATTTTTGTTTTTGCCTTTTCCCTAACACTTTTTTCAGTACTGACAACACTGCGTTAATTTTTTTATTGACATTGACGTTTAACAACATTGTGGTTTGACAATGCAATTTTGTCTCTGTCAACTCTAGTTTTGAGGCCATTATAATATTATAATATATCAAGAAATAAAAATAAAAAATGCTGCTGTTGGATATAGGCACAATATATGTACTTACTTCACAAAAACATTTGTAAAAAAGACAGCAAATTAACATTACAAAAATAATAAGAACCATGAATGATAATTAGGACACAAGTATTTCCCTCCAATATCAAATTGTCTTGAAGTTAGTTGCACATTGTCAAGATGGCAGAATTTCACTCTGAACGCTGTTTCAAATGCCTTTGGAAAGCACCATCCCTCATTCCCAGCTCCCGAGGCGAATGGAAGCAGAAGATATACATTGTTCTTTGTTCAAAAAACACAAGTAAAATATAAAATCGGTTTTGACTACCTTACTAACAAAAGACATGGATGAAAAACCCTTTACAAGTGTCAAACTAGCGCTTCAATTCAAAATTGTATGAAACAAATTATTCTTGAATTCAAGTGTTAACTTGATGCACAAGAGAGTTTACAATCCATAATCCACACTTGGGAACCACTGGTCCTGGAGGCATCAGTCTGTGAGTCCTGCATCGTGCTCTGATCAGTGTTTCTTTAACTATCACTGAACCTTCCTGTTAATACTAGAGAGTTGCTTTCCGGGATCTGTTGCCATGGTCTACTAGAGCTGAAGCTTCCAGACATTTTACTCGTGTCTGCGATGGGGTTCTTCAGCATGAAAATGATGTGATGATGATGATAAACATCACAGTTTCATCAATATCATCTTCACACTGAAAAAGCCTATTGCAGACGTGAGCGAAACGTCCGGAAGCTCCAGCTCCAATAGACCATGGAAACAAACAACAGAAAGCAACTCTCCAGGATCAACAGCCGGCCGTGTAAGCCTTAAACTCCTTCCTGTTAATGATTCTTCAGTGCTGATGTCTGGAGCTTATCAATGTTTACAAATCAGGGACATTCCCCACAGTCCGGCCAACCAAATCCCAACTTGCATTCTGCATTTTATTGTTAGTTCACGCAACAATAAACATCAATGGTTTCTACAGTTTATTGATTTAAACTATATACTTGTGGCTCGGAAAAGCATCAACTTCATGGAAATTAAATATTTACAACCCTTGAAATTTATTTTGACAATTACTTTTATTAATTTTTTTAAAACTGAACAATTTTAAAACTTATTTAAATCGGATATTTAACGAACCGTTTGGAGAGAACTTACATTATTCTCTACGTTTCGTCAGCGACGTAGCCGACGTCTTCAGGAGAACATCCTCTCTGTAAGGCGACTGAGGATGAACTGAATTTGAAAAACACTTTGTCATAAATCACTGACTACCTTCGAACGAAGGTAGTAATTATGTTTTGGTCTGTTACACATGTACCACTTTCATCTTGTGTGTATTCCACATCACTAGATGGTATTATGTTACCTGTATACACCGCACTAATAATATCGTTGTCTTTGACATGAAACTTGGGTACTGGTATCAGTAGTGAGTTTAATGTGGGTTTCCAAATACTGGACAATTTGAAGCTGTCCTCTCTGTTGAAGTTAGGATGTCTATAAATTTCAATGGCCTCTCTTACAAGTCTGGGAATCAAGAATTTTTCTTTCGATAGAACCTTCGTTTGGTCGAATCTAATGAGGTGCAGGCTGCCTTTGGCGGAATGATCGCAGATTGCCGATTTATTGGGGTTGTTTGTTTTCATTGCCCCAATATGTTCCTTGAGGCGCACCTTAATGTTTCTTTTGGTTTGACCGATGTAGAAGGCACCACATTCGCAAGGTACCTTATAAACGCCCGGGGAGTCCAGGGGGGTGCTATCTTTCACACTACGAAGCATCTGTGAAATCGAGCTAGGAGGACTAAAAATTGTTTTTATATTATATTTAAATAATAATCGTCCCAGTTTTTCGGAGAGGCCACGGATGTAGGTAAGGTATGCTTTTTGACGGGGTACTTCGCATGTGATGTTAGCCTTCTTATTAAGAGTCTTGATTGCCATTGAGTAGCCTTGAAATTTATATTAATTTCAATTTCAATACATCAAGATCAAGTTATCGTAGTCAATTAGTTAACGTTTCACACTCAATATTGGAAAGTCATTGGTAAGATTCCCCAGCGGAACGCTCAAGACTGGTCACAATTCCTTACCCCAGCCTTACAATGCGGTAAGAAATTGCACTATATGTGCAGATTAGTTGCATGATAGGATAGCATATTATGAAGAGCTATGTGGTATTTATGGGCTTTAAAAATGGGTCCAAATCTCAAAGAAAGAGATGGCATTCGGAACTCTCAACTGTCAAAAGACCAACCTAACGCAGAGATGTGTTTTTACAGGTTTATTACTTTTTATGCCTTTATAATTATTAGGTACTGTCATTTGTTGAATCTGACAGTTCAGTCTGATTTTATGATGATACTATGATTAACGTTTAGCAAGATATGAGTAAAGTTAGGTTATGTTATGTTAGGTTCGCAAATACCATTCACAACATCTTTAAGTAATAATCCAGTACCTATAGCTCTTTGTTTAAAAATATATTGTTGGTCACTAAAAGGATGCGGTTTTAATGTCTTTTTTTAACACTTTTTTAAGCTTCAACAATCTAGTTTGAATCAATATTCTGTGAAGCCATTGTACATAAGTGTCTCCATATATATTGTACATGTACCTACCACACTAACATACCACCTACTTGCTTGACATGTCATGTTCATCATCATCATCACTAACCTTTATCAATGTCATCAACTGACTTACTGTTTGCCATTTTCCTGTTAAAACGATCCGTTCCACTGTTAGTTCAATGAGAGCTCTTGATTCTGATAGCTTCCCTTCTAATTTATCTTCTTTCAAAAGATTTAATAATCATCTTCGCCTTTCAGGTTAAATTTTATCCGAAGAAGTTCAAATTTATTAGATTAACCCATTGGGATCAAAAATTGTATTCAGTAGATAATACAGCTTAGAATTAGAATGTGGTCGAGAGCTTATTTGCTAGAGCGCTTAGCTTTTGGACATAAGACTGGCCCCCTTACGTGTGAAAATAAGTAAGTACCGTTTGCCCATGAGCACACAACAGTGTAACAAGAAGTTGCATTATTTGTGCACCTTAGTTAGGTTTGCGTTGCATGCAGATTTTTTTCATCAGGAAGCAGATTGCAACATAAAAATTTTAGATGAGAATATGAAAGCTCAAAGATATTTTCTTACTGAAATAACACCATCTATTTTTTTAAATGTTACCAATGGCATATTGGTAAAGTATTAATTTTGATCTTCTGAGGACCCGGTTCTTGTCCTGGAGGTGAGAAATTGTCTCCAAAAGTGAATGAATCTATTCATGGAGTGGTCAACAGCATAGGATCAGGTAGGACATGGGAAACCAACTGATTAAAGTATTTTTCTACTCCCATTTGGTAATTTACTAATTACAAAACGGCTAACGCAATCACAATGCCATACATTTCTACACCCGTTGCATAATGTTACATTATGCAACCGGTAACCGTGTTAAAATGAACATGTGCGCATGCGCATTGTCAGAATTGGAACCATTTTTAATTTCAAATGTCAACCTTGTATGGGGGTATGAAGACCTGTCAATCCAAGATGGCCGCAAGCGATCAGCTGATTAGGCTTCATACAATATTAGTGATATTCGGTAGGTAGGAATTACCGTGGTGATGAGACTTTCAGCCCTGTTCAGATGAAAATAAATAAGTATATTTTATGTGTAGAGTCAAATAAAAATTGTTAATAGTGCTAAAATTTATCGAATTTATTTATCGGATTGCTCCAAATAAAGCTTTCCTTTTTTCAATGGAAAATAAAAAGCTTGAAAGGAAAACAAAACAAAAAATTTCACCGCAAAAAATAAACAAACTCAAAAAGTTACTTGGTTAATAGGTGAGTATGAGGTTGATCACCTATGCTGTACAAATTTGGTTCACCTGCCAATACAACTGCAGGGCATATGTTTATTTGAGTTTTGGGTTTGAATGTTTAAGCTTATATGCAGGATGTAAAAGCGCGACCTTATACATATGTGTCGGCTTGTGGGCATGAATTCAATATGAAACCTAAATATAATTTATTTTTACAACTTAGGTTAGATTAGATAATCGAAGGGAATGATAAATCACACGTTTTGACAAAGGTAAGGTTTTAATTACTTCAAATGGACGAGTACATTATAATGACTATTATTTACTATTTTGTTAATTCTCTTATGGTCGTAGAAAAAGTATTGTATGCCACTGCACGTAATTAGTCTTTTAACACTCGTGCTTTCTATTGTGCCATTCGGCTGCGCCTCATGGCACAAACTAGCACTCGTGTTAAAAAGACTATCATTACTTGGCAGTGGCATAAATTACTATTTCACAATCATTTGGACAAAAATCTAAATATTCATCTGTTAGTAATTTTTGTTGAGATTTATTTTTTATTGAAAAGTTGTGGAATGCTACAATGTCTCATTCTTCTTGTAGAGATAGCACCATCTATTGGAAAAGTCTGCTAACAAAGGCCGATATTTAAGGTTATGATCTCAATGGGTTAACTGTCACTGTCTCTTACGTATGGTTGTAATCATTTGATCATCCCCTGGTTGTTGGTAATGGTAATGTTGTGGAAGGCTTCCTGTGACCCACATCCCACGGCTGACTCTGTGTGTTTCTCATGGCATTGGATGTTTTGTGTGTTACTGCTGTTATAACCTTTACTTTACCCAAGCATGGAAACCCAAACACGTGAGTATCATATTGTAAGCAAGGTTTGTACAACATCATCATAAATTTTGCAATTTATGCTTTAGATTTTGTATGAAAACTTACAAATTTTAGATTTTGTATGCAATTCAATTGGTAAATGACTGTAAAAAAATCAAATACTTTAGATTATTTTGAAAATCTACTAAAAAAGTATAATTAATCCAATACCTACAATATTTTTTTATGAAAACAAAACAAATTTTCTCTAACAGATGACAGTCATCTTTCATATTATAATGTGAATAACCTTAACTATTTGCAATAAATTTGTCATTCTCAATTTTTGAGCACTCAAACTAATGACAGAATTACTCGCTTTTTTCAAATTTGCTAATTAAAATCAGAGTTAAAGTTCTGAAACAATGCATAGTAATTTAAAATGTTTTTTCATAACTTCAGTAGGTATCATAAAAATTGCCTTTAAAAACTATCACTAAAACATTTGAGCTCAATAGCTTCAGTATCATAAAAAAGCTTTGAATAGTTGCAGTCCAACCAACAAGAAGTTTGGCATGAAAAGTAGTGTTACTCCTCTTACTAATTAGTTTACCCCACCCATTACTGATGCAAATGTATATGGCCAAAGATTTGAAAAAGAACACACATTCCTTATATTATTTTTTGATTTCTTGACCAATTGTCTGCAAGGAAGTAAGATTTTAATGGTTTAAGAGCTCCACATACCTACTTGTAATGATAGTGTGGAGCCAGTAGACATGTCTGACTATAATCCAGTGGTCCTTATGACAACATTATGAATCAACGATTGAATGAATAGCCTTAATATGTTACCAAGTATGATGAGTTTTGATCCTTATCCCGCTTTTGGCGTTGTTGCCATTTAAAGTGACCATAGAGTCCAATCTACGACAGGTATATCTTGTCCCACTTGGGGCAAGGATGTCCCTCCAGTCTGTGTGGTCCGCAGCCATGTTTTACCATTTGTTCTCATCACCTTCAGGGTGTAAAGGACCAAAAGCTTGATTTTAAGCATCGGAATTGGTTTACAAGAATGTGATCTGCAGCATACAAAATAGGTTAAGAACCACTGGTCTAACCTATATTATATCCGTTCCTGATTACTGCTACTGAGGAGATTATTAAAGTATTGCAGAGTAACCCCTTTTAGCAAAAATTTACAAATGCAGCTAAAATGCTAGCAGAGTTCCAATTCCAAACTTGTTGTTGGGAGCTGCTTACAAAGATTTGAAATGAAGTACATAAAGAGCATTGGTTCACTGAGGGTGAGAGCGTGTGAGTGTCGCCCGCCGCCTGCCCGAGTGAACAGCTAGATGTAATTTATCACCTGCCGTATACTGGATCAGGGAGGCCAACCGGCGGTGGAGCATGGCCCTCTCCAGCATGGGGCACTCGCAAGCCTCCGCGCAGAGCCTGCAGTCCATCGCTGGCGACACCGACAGGAAGATCTCCTTTGTGTTGCACGAGCCAGAGAATGAGTCCGAGGGGAGTAATGTCACTGTGAGTGCAAGCTTTAATTACTCCATCTATCTATGCTGCAAAAAGCATTCCTGAAGGTTATTTTTTCTATCATCATCATGAGCTTGAAAGCCCTGGACGGGCCTTGGCTGAATCCAGGATTATCTTCCACTTTCATCTGTCCATTGCCTTTGCTCTCCAGGTCGTATGTCTGCCTTGACTGCAACTGCGTTGTCAGGGTCAATGCATCACATTTGTGTTGTTGAATAAAGCAGAACTTTACAAACCAATTAAAGTCATATTAGGTGTGATCCTCTCCGCAATGTATACCCCATTCTTAATTGCGTGAGGAAGAATCCAGCCTTCCAACATCACAATTTTTTTAATGTCAATTTATGTGGGGACTTCATTGTTACCAATATGAACAAATTTATATTCTAAGCTTGTTCACATTGTTCTTTGTTTCTTCAGTTGGAAGACGGCACACCAGTCAACGAAGAGAAGAAAGCTCGTTCTCGTGTTGTCGCCCCCACGGGTCGTCCCTTCCTCCTCCGTCGGGGGACCCAGCAGGGCGCTGCGCCTCCCCAGTCCGGCCCGCCACATCCCCCCCATCCGCCCCACCTTCAGTACTCGCAGAGTCATGCTGCACATGCAGCACACGCGGGCCCACTTCTTCCCACCCACCAAGCGCATGTGCACGCTCATCCAACGGGATCCTTCAAGAGGAAGTCACTGAAACTACGGAGGAACACCAAGGATGGGAAGGAGGTGGAGGAATGTAAGTAGATATTTAATTTATTGAATCGTTTGAATAAGATATAGAAGGGATAGAAAGTTGTGTATAAAAGTGGGGGATTGTTATTTGAGTCGTATAGAATCAGAGTTGCAAATCAACAATCTTCATTAAAGAGGCATAGGAAGAAAAAAAATAATCAAAGGCAATCTAGGAGTGTTGTGAAAATGACATAAAAATAAGGAATTAAATAGGAAATAATTTTCTCATCATTTCCATGTATTTATCTCATTTTTTAAAACATCCTAGATTGGTTCTATAGGACTTGTTTGAAATGATGACAAATGGTTTTTTTTTAAGATTGTATCCAGCAGTGAAGATATGATGGCTGAGAAAATAGGACACTTTATCCTTTTGCAGTGATACAGCCTAATGATATAAATAGATGTGAGCCAGCTTTTAACCAAAACTTGGCTGTACTCAGTTCTGAGTCTAAATAATTTTGACCCTGTTTTGCAGATTCCATTGTGTATAAGGGGCCGTCCATAAATTACGTCATCGATTTTGGCCGATTTTCGACCCCCCCCCCCTTACAATCATCCTATAATCTTTATCTAATGCCCCCCCCCCCCTCTTGCTGTAATAATGGATGAGCTTAATAATTAATAATGTTATATTACTTACATAATATTTTGTAGAAATTGGTATTTACAAGAACGACATCACTTTTGGTACTCGTACATCATTTGCGATCATCCGCAGACCAGACTCCCCCCCCCCCTTAATGCGAATGACGTAATATATGGACAGCCCCTAAGTAATTAATAATGGACTCTATGCAGTCAAAAAATCCCTCGGCTATGTGTCGTCACCCACAGTAATTAAAAAAAAAATCCTGATAAACAAAACAAAAAACTATTTAACGACATTGCAGCGGTTCAGTGTCTTTTCAAGCTATCTTTAAAAATTATTCATGCTAAGACTCTCTGTTCTGCCTCACATTGTGACACATTGTTTGCCACATTTTATATGTTTGACTGATTCTGAATCAGGTCAGAATTTTTTTTTATGAAATTCATTGCTCTTCGCAGTTGCTTCCATTCCAGGTGTTATCACCCGGTATTGATTGAATTTACATAAAAATTGTTGTCTTGTTCAAAAAAATATCATCCATCATCTGTTTCCATTTCACAACATACTTTCACAAGCATGCATTAAGTCTACCACACTTAGATTAAAAATTCTATCTATCATTTCATTGGCTTTGTTATTGTAGTCGACTCTTCTGTTGAATATTATTTTTTCCAAAATAATTTTAGAAGAAATAAATTAAAGAAGTATCCAAGTACTAATTCTCATATTGATTGAGGTCTTCTCTGGAAATCAAATCAATGCATTCTTACTTTAAAGTCCTTGCTTTATTTCAACATTTCTTGAAGGTGGTATTTCTCAACAATGTTCCATGTATTAAGTACTTATCTTTTAATTTAGTAATCCAAAAAATATGGGCTATCCTAAATTATATCCTAATGAGGTCCGCACATTTGAAAAAGATAAATAGTTGTAACGTTACACGTCCAGATTGCTAGAGCAAAGGCATTTTTTCTTTGTAGTCCACTTAGATACGATAATTTGTAATTTTATCTTGCCCTCCCGTGAAAAAAAATACCCTTATCTCTACTGTAAATAAAAAACATTATGTAAACTCCCCTTGATGGAGTAAATATATAAAAAATATGTGAAAACAAAATCACTCACTAAGGGTGCTGTTATATCTTCCATACATTTTTCTATTTACGTGTTTGAGGGGTTTTTATATAATTTTTTATACTCGAGATCCTGGTATTATACTAACCTATTTGTCAAGCAAAATCCTTCTATCTATAAAGAACACATTGTTCTCGTAATAGTGCAATGTGATAGTTGTATACATAAATTGTGGATTGAGAAATACCGTCGACCGTTTTTATAATTTGCTTTGCATCACCGTGCTTCATCACACCATCGCTCACATACTCAGATCTGGTGAAACGCGCAGACTCGATCCAGTCCCGCCGCAAGGTCAGCTCACTGTCTGACAGGAGTGACACGTCAGACGCAGCGGCCGGCGGAGGGGGGGGGGCGCAGGGGGCGGGCGGAGGGGCGGGGGGCGAGGGCAGCGGGGGAGAGGAGAGCCCCGGCATGCTTAGCGATGACCACGACCATGCTCCTGAGAGCCCCGATAGCAACGACACTGATGATACCTCAAAGGGACTGCCGTGGATAAAGGTGAGGTCGTTTTTAAAAATCAAACCCACATCTAGCTTTGTCCTGTTGACGATACGTCCAATGACCACTGGGCTCTGCTTCCACTGCTGTCAACAAGGTCATAGAATCCAAAAGGGCGAACACCTCTAAATTCATTGATTACAGATTTGGGGAAGCTGAGTCAGTCACTTGGAATAAGTAACCGGTCAACTTTCAAATGGACTAACCTGTCATATTCAGAAGAGGATTGAAGAAAATGCTGTATTCTATGAGCCAGGGCGCTCTTGAGGTGGTCATGGACTATTAAACTGTGCCACAGGAAAAGAATCATACATCATCATCATCAACATCATACTAAAAAAGACCATCGCGGATGAAATGTCTGGAAGCTCTGAAAGCAACACTCCAATGGCTTCTACATTGATTATTTCCCTTTCATCATTTAGACTGCAAATCGCAATTTGCATTCTGTAAAGTGAAATGGCCCCACTTCAGTCTCCACTTTATGCATGTGCCAATAAGTACACAGACGTGTGTTGAGATATGCAGATATGAAAAATAATTTCAAAACTCAAACTGTATTCACTTTTTCACACAGTCCAGTTTAAGTTGTGAAATGTTTGTGATCGCCGGACAAACTGTGTGAAAGTTAACATACTCGTACATCCACATACACTACATGACTTCCAATCCCGCATTCGCCTGATTTGTTTGAAATGAGGCTTAATGTGTATCCCAAAGCCTACCAGTTAATTAAAGCTGCGATAGTTATTATTTAAAAAGTGTCATGAGCAACTTTATTTTTGAAGGGGCCATTTAAATTATTACTTTGAATATCAAAATACATTTTCTCTCCCAGCAATAATATCCCATTTGCTGTGCATTGTTTCTCAGGTTGTGGTGCAGGTGATCAACTCCTTCAACTACTCCTGCTCCCACCAAAACTTCTGCCACCCACACTGCTACAAGAGGAACATGAGGGCCAGCTCTCGGCTGATCAAGTCAGTCAGGAAGGTAGCCATCATCAAAAAAAAATATTTTTCATATCTTCAATTACAGAATAATATTACGACACTTATCGGCTAGTAAACGAACCGTTATGGGAGAACTTACATTATTCTCGACATTTCGCTGGCAACATAACCAACGTCTTCAAGTTGCATCCTTTCTGCACAGTGATTGAGGATGAACTAATTCTAATATATTACCTACATTATTCTTGACATTTCGCTGGCAACATAACCAACGTCTTCAAGTGGCATCCCTTCTGCGTAGCGATTCAGGATGAACTGATTCTAATATATTACATTATTTTTTACATTTTGCTAGTGACATAACCTACAACTTCAAGAGGCACCCTTTCTGCACAACAATTGAGAATAAACTGATTCTAATATTTAACAAATTTTAAATGTTATTATCAATCTATTAAGATTGGTTTAAATCAAAATTGAAAGGTAATATTTGTTGTATTCCCAAACATAATTATAACCTTCGTTCGAGGGTGTACAATACGATTTAAAATCTGTGATCCACTTGTATATTTTCTTCTACATTTTCATATTCTTGTCACAACCTTTTAAAAGGATGCAAAGACCGGGCATCTTGCTATAATAGAAGAATAACAGGCAGCCAGAAAAATCTCTTCACTACTTCTTTTGGTAGAGACAATGTCTTCAAACCTCAATTTATCTGGTTGGAGGGAATGATAACAATTATGTACGACCCACAATTTTGAGATACTAATGATGATTTAATTACGATTGTCTGATAATTTGTTCTAGATTTATGGTGAGAAATTTGGCATCCAAGGTGACAACACAACATTTGACGTGGACTGTGATAAGCAGCAAATGAAGAAGGACAGACGGGGAAGGAAAGTGTCAGACCAGACTAGCTCTCAGACGTCGCCCATCAGAAGAAAGGATAGCATGGGGAAAAAGGACAGGTAATGAGCATTATGACCCATTTTAAGTCAAGAAATGAGAATTTCTCCCTTCAGAGCATAGAAACTCCCTTTTCAGTCTGAGATTTAAGGTTCCACTCGCCAAATACAACTATTTTGAGTAAAATGCGTCAAGAAGTAGCATACTTTATGTTTTGAATCTATTAATAACAGGTCCGGTCGATAGCTCAGTTGGTAGAGTGCTTGCATTCCATGCCGTGAGCTTGGGTTCGAATCCCACCAAGGGTGTCAAAAATGATTTTCCATTTCGGTGATTATTTCAAACCCCAAAATAAAATACCGGCAAGATTTACTCAGCCTTCACAAGAAATGAATACCAGCCCCCTCGGTAGCTGGGAACCCCCCACTTCAAATGAAGTGGTTGGCGTAAGGCCGGCCCCCTTACCTGTAAAAATAAAAAGGTTCCACTCACCACATGGGAACCCTTCGGGGATAACGCGGCAAGAAGTTACACTACATTTGTAGCTTAGTTGCATTTTTTGTTAGACACCCTACAAATAAAATAAATAACCCTCTTGGTGTCTGTACAAGGGGCATGGCTTCCAATCCTTCAGAACTTAAGAATAATTAAGATAAGAATTACCACCTAGGCTCCTACCTATAAGTCTATTTCGGCAACCAATTTTTGTTTTTAGATTGGACAGGTCCATCATAGACGGGGGACGGGATATATTTTCTTCATCCAGGGAAGGTCCAGCAAAGAAGTCACCTGCTGTGGTCACTCCATCACCCATTTTGAGCTACATCAAAACTCAGGTAAACAAATTTTTATTTGTGAACCAAATTTACATTGCATTTCTATAATCTATAATCTAAGCTGCAAAGATATGTTAACATCTAATGTTCATATTAAATGCATGCCCACTGACAGGCACATGTAGGTTCGCGCCTACACATTCTGAATGTATGCATACAATTAAAAAAACTTGGATGAACATAAACCTTGCAACTTCCCAAGTAACCATTTAGGTTTTAAAAAGGTTACAAAATGGTCCCACAACCTTTGTATGGAAATCGGCACGTAAGTCTTAGAAGTCTCAATAACGTTATATTTACCTTATACTAACCTCGTGAGTGCTAAAAGGGCCCCAGTTTTAGAACCTTGCGAAGAGCTACACCAAAACCTATAGCTCAAATACAGAACCGCTCTACGAGCTACGGCAGAACCCAAATATAACTTCGGCAACCTTAATTTTACCTCAATATAACCTAGCAAGACAGCGTTTACGTTCTAAATAAGTCTTGGATGTAACTCGTATACAACTTACAACTCGGGTTCTCTCGCTCTCGCTCGGGTGAGCGAGAGCGAGAGGACCCGAGAAACATCTCGCTCTCGCTCGGGTGAGCGAGAACGAGATGTTTCTGTGGAAGATTTTTTACACAGCCGTGAATTGAAATACATATTATAATGGCGCGTGCGCGCCATATTCCGACTTACCAAGTTTCAAAATGGATAGATAAGTATGAGTTGTTTTCAAACAAAATAATAAATGGCTTTAAGAAAGCAGGGGAAATGTAAAACATACTGCGAATGGCACTTTATCGTGATACTTTAGGATAATAGTTCTGTATACGAGACGGGCCTTTCGTAACTTAAAAAATTTAATATTTTAATTTTAATAATTTTTTTCAATTAAGTGTTTGGTGGTAAGTTGCATTATAAATTAAACTTATATTCATACAAAAAGGCATGTATTTTAAATCGCATAGGATACCATATTTAATTTTGCATAATTAAATAAAAATATTTCTGTTGATTAAGATAGTTAGTTTTTTTTCATTGAAAAAATATGGCTGCCGTAAAGAAATTACCAGTAAGCTTTAAAATATACCTTTTTTGCCAAAAAAAGAGCTTAAGGTTATCTCGCGGAGCTACTAACAACCACAAGGCTATTTTCGCAGCTTTAAGCTTATTGCGAGGAGCTCTTAAAGATTTGTCAGTCGCGACAATAACTGCGAAGAAACATTAGTTACCTTAAGTTTTGTTGCTGACAGGACGTGTTGTTCATCGAAAGAGTGCTAAAAAAACAGCTACAGGGTCCTCTGAAAGTAAGTTCATTTTTTCAATCCCTTGAAAGTCAAATGTTAAAAAAACACTTTGGATTACGTTTTACGTCAAGTTTGTCTTTTTAACTCGCAGGTATTTTATTTTAAAGTTTTAAAAAATATACATTATTGTATTGTATAAAATTTCCTTTAAAATAGTGTTTGTGTTTACTGTTGTTATTATTACTTTTTCTTTATTTTCCGTATTTACTCAAAAACTATTGACATTATAAAAAAAATGTTAAGTACGGAACCTAAACAATGTACCTATAGTTCTGTAATTAAAAGCAAAAACAAAATTCCAAAATACAGCACACACGAAAAAAGCCAAAAATGTAAAAAAAACGAGTTTTTTTAAATATTTTTTTGTGATGGCAATTCTTCAGTTATATATTTTGTTCAAGCTTTATAATTAAGATGCTTGATTTTTTTCATTACTGTAACTATTTAGCTAAGACCAAGTATAATATATATAATATATAAAGGGGCCGTCCATAAGTTACGTCATCGATTTTGGCCGATTTTCGACCCCCCCCCCCTTACAATCATCCTATAGTCATTATCTAATGACCCCCCCCCCTCTTGCTGTAATAATGGATGAGCTTAATAATTAATAATATTATATAACTTACATAATATTTTGTATATTTTGTAGAAATTGGTATTTACAAGAACAACGTCACTTTTGGTACTCGTACATCATTTGCCATCATCTGCAGACCAGACTCCCCCCCCCCCCCCTTAATGCGAATGACGTTATATATGGACAGCCCCATATATATAATATATATAAGACTTAGTATAACAAAACCAAGTGTAAATATTATATGCTGAATCTTTTCGGGGGTAGTCGGCTACTTCCGGTAGCGGTCAGGGGTCTTCGGCACCACCGGCGATACAGCTTTCACTACATACCAGGCTACCGAGAACGCCCGAACCACTCCGGAGCGGCTCCAGACGGAGTGGACCGACAACGCCGGACGGTCCTGCAAGAAATCTATGGCGGAGATTGCAGACCCCCGACCGCTACCGGAAGTAGCCGACTACCCCCGAAAAGATTCAGCACATAATATTTACACTTAGTTTTATTATAACGTTATAACTCTAAAGGTCCGAAGATGGCTTCCCTTGCGAGGCCGAAAATTCACCTATTAAATAATAAAAATCAAACGATGTTTCCAAAAAACAAAATCATATTCCACGTCGTGAAAAAAATTATCTAAATATTTACATATATGTTTAGATAAAAAAATTCACGACATGGAATATGATTTATTTCTTTATTTTAACGATGTTTCCAAAAAACAAAAAAATAAATCATATACATATATAATATATCTAAAAATCTAAATCTTAATCTTAGCTGCAAAGATATGTATCATTTGAGATTCATATTAAATGTATTCCCACAAGCAGACACGCATAATTTCGCGCTTACACATGCCGCATGTGGACCTACAATAAAAAAAAACTCAAATGAACATAATCTCTGCAACTCTTGCTGACCTTCCCTGAAACAGGGGTGAAATTGGCAAAGTGAACCATTTTTTACAGTATGGGTGGTCAGCCGCATACCAACCTATCAGTCAAGGAAAATAAATAATTAATAATAATAGAAACATATAATTAATAATAATACAATAAATGAATAATAATTGTAATATTTAAGATGCTTTGTAGTCTTTACCATTCACCGAACTACCTACCATAAAAAATAATAAAAACTTACCGGTGTATTGATAATTCGTAAAAAAAAATTACGGACTTTACGTTTAAAATTTCCATTGAATTTCTTTGATATCACCCTGTGTCGGTTCATCTTACTAGGCAACGTATTGCTTTGAAATTCCGTAGACAACAACAGCTGTTGAGAATGCCTTTTAAAGCATTATAATATTATACTTGTAGCTCCTGAAGACAACCTATTGGTTTAGGTTCTTACCACGCAGTCCTAATTTGTTTGCCTAGACAAGTCTTATACAACCTAAAGCAATTTCAACATTCTTTTACTTTATGGTTCTAACAATATTAAAAAGATAACCTTTAGCTCTCACTTTAGCAAATGCCAACCTCTCTAGAACGTAATCAGGAATATTAGGCAACCTTAAGATCATCGGACTATAAGCTCTTGAAACTTAAGTCACAATAACGTTAATTTAACCTCTTGTCAGCAACTTCTACGTTGAAATAATAACCAGTTGGTTTTTGGACGTATAAGTTATCCTCAAGCCATTTATATGACCAAATAGCAAAGCATTAACCTTTTTATGAGCCTTATAAGACCTAAAGACAATTTTCACAACTTAGGACGACTAAAGTGGTTACTTGGGTTGTCAGGTAGCTAGAATGTTAGATAGCTACCTGGTAACAAAAGAAGAAGAGGAAGAAGACAGGACCTGTCAAAACATTATACCTATCAAAGGAAAAATAATGCCTACCAAATTGGGAAAACAGAATGGATCTGGATCCCAACTTAAAAGAAATTGAAGCGCATCTCTAGCCACAGAAATGAAACCGGCTCAAAATTAGAGGAAGAAGACAGGCTGAGATTGACAGTTGGGAGGGAAAGACTGAGAATCCCCCGTTAGGCTCCGCATCATTATGAGAGCCGTCGACCCCCACATTCTGGGACACTATCTCTCGGAAGCCTGGGACACAAGCTCTTCAACGCCTGAACCAACCGCACTGACCAGGCGTGGCCAAGAATATCCATCTGGGAGGCTTGAGTCGCCGTTATTGCCTGCACCACACAGCCCCTGGCCGCGCCTGGGTTCCCCGTGGCGGATTCCTCGGAAGGAAGGAGCCCCTGCTCTCTACCCATCGCCAGCGCCCGCTTGGCTACTCGCTGGGTGCGGCTCAATATCCAGAGCCCCGTGCCCAAAGTTCCTCAGGAGGACGGAGCACCTGCCCCGTCCAGCCGAGCACAACCGTCTTATCGCTGGCTGAGCCCCGTGCCGCAATTCCTCCGGAGTGTGGAGCCCCCGACCTTCCGCCAAAAGCGCCGGCGTGCCTGAGGCCGGCGCCCCGAACATCGACTACCCGCATCCTAGCATCAAGACTTCTCTCCGTCACCGTGAGCTAATCGACTCATTTAAATACATTATCTAATTTAACTTAGAACCAGCCAGTCGTGCAGTTGTAGCGTGGTGATGCTCTTCATTGTATCGTAATTTAAAATAAATCCCCTCTTTCTCCTTTATTATTATTATTATTATTATTTTACCTACCTTTCCCTTATTTTGAACCTCTTTAGCATCAGTGGAAAACGAGCAAGGTGTTGGGCCCTGAACACCCCCCTGAGGAGTCTTTTGCAAGCCGGGCAACTGCAAAAGCGCGCAACCTAACCTCAAAGGAGCCCCCTGTCCGTTGTCGGAATCCTAACCTCAAAGAGGTGACGGTTCGCGGCAGCGCGGGGGCCCAGCAGGGCCGCGCTTCAAATCACATCATTACAACTCTTGCCACCTTTCCCTGAAACCGGGGTGGCACTGGCAAAAGTGAACCAATTTTCACAGCACGGAGGGTCAGCCTCATACCAACCTGTTAGTCAAGGAACACAAAAAATCTGAATATAATATCTCATTTCCAAAAAAATCTAGATAGCCGTCTCTGTCAATTCAAATATCATTGGACCCAGCACATGAATTGATACATACAAAATATGTGACGTTGCACGGCCAGGTTACCAGGGAAAAGGCTAAAAATATTTTGTTATTAAGGGACTGTTGTCCCTTACAAATGTGACGATCAGTCAAGCCATTTCTTTCTGTCTTTACATACTTCTTTTATCCCTGTATAGAAACATTTTTCTTTCAATATTGTTCCACTTGACTATTGAGTAATTCCTGTTTCTTTAAAATACCAAATTCATCAACTCAATAAGGGCTGTTGCACCAATCTTTGATCAATAGTTGATTGACACGCTTCAAATTTGATTGCTTAATTCTAGTAAGAACCTCGGTTAAATATTTCCCGGGAGTGGGTAATTATATGATGGAATTTGAACAGCAAAAATTATTTACATCAGCTGATTGACGTATATGCAACCATTTTTTTTATTTAAAAGCGAGATATCACAGTTAGAGGTGGCCGTTTAAACGAAAAGCAGTTTAAAATAGCTGCTTTTTATTTTAAGCAACTAAGCGCGCTTACAATTTAAACGAAAAGTCGTTTTGAAAAAAAAGCGTATAAAAAGTTGCTTCTGCTAATTTTGATTTAATTAAAATTTAATTCATTTAGTAGTTTCAGTTTTTCCATATTTACTCAAAAACTATTGACATTATTGAAAAAATTTTGAGTATCAAACCTAAACAATGTATAGTTCTGTAAGTTAAAAGCAGAAAAAAAAATCCAAAATACAGCACACACGAAAAAAAAGCTAAAAATGTAAAAAAAACGCGTTTTTTGAAATATTTTTTTGTGGTGGCAATTCTTAAGTTATATATTTTGTTTAAGCTTTATAATTAAGAAAAAAAAATAATAAACATGCTTGATTTTTTTCATTACTGTGTACTGTATTTTGCTAAGACCATAAAGTGTAAGAAACAAAAACGGCAGATTTAGCTTTATAACACACCATTAGCGTTTGAACGAAAGTTGCTTGAAGCAACTTTCGTTTAAAACGAAACGAAAACTTTGCTGCGTTTAAAACGAAACGAAAACGAAAGTTGCTTCTGCTTTTTTTAAACGCTTTTTCAAACGCTAATGGCGTATTATAAAGCTAAATCTGCCGTTTTTGTTTCTTACACTTTATGGTCTTAGCAAAATACAGTACACAGTAATGAAAAAAATCAAGCATGTTTATTAATTTTTTTTCTTAATTATAAAGCTTAAACAAAATATATAACTTAAGAATTGCCACCACAAAAAAATATTTCAAAAAACGCGTTTTTTTTACATTTTTAGCTTTTTTTTCGTGTGTGCTGTATTTTGGATTTTTTTTTTTGCTTTTAACTTACAGAACTATACATTGTTTAGGTTTAATACTCAATTTTTTTTCAATAATGTCAATAGTTTTTGAGTAAATAAGGAAAAACTGAAACTACTAAATGAATTAAATTTTATATTTACAATAAACCCAAAAAACGAAAAAACGCTTTTTAAGCTGCTTTTTTTAAAAAGCCTAAGCAGACAAAACAACGACAGTTGTAGGTCCACAACTCCGGGAATCAAAAATGTCAGCGGAGACATTCTGTGGAATAAAGACGATGTAAAAAAGAGATGGAAAGAATATTTTAACGAGGTTTTTGGTGAAGAAGAATGTGATTTAACTGTGAAAGGAGATTATGATGAGGGTAATGTTCTGAAAATATCGGAAGATGAAGTAAGAAGGTTCATAAAGGAATTAAAGAATGGGAAAGCTGCAAGTGTGGATGGTGTAAGACCTGAGATGATGAAAGCGGGGGGAGAATGTGTGATTGAATGGATGAAAGAGCTTTGCGAATTGTGTGTTAGTGTCAAGGAGGTTCCATCGGACTGGAGAGAGGCGGTCATTGTGCCAATTTACAAAGGTAAAGGTGACAAAAAAGACTGCCGTAACTTCAGACCGATTAGCCTTCTTAGTGTGCCAGGTAAAGTGCTATGCAAGATTCTTATCCATAGGGTAAGATTATCCACCCAGGAGAAGGTCTCAGATATACAATCTGGCTTTATGCCGGAAAGAGGTTGCGTAGACCAGATATTCGCGCTTCGACAGATAGTCGAAAAACAGCTAGCCGTAAATAAAAAGGTCTACGCGGCTTTCGTAGATCTTGAGAAAGCCTTCGACTCGGTGGATAGAAGTATGATGTGGTGTGTGCTTGAGAGGTATGGTGTGAACAAAGCACTTCTGAACGCGATACGCGCCATCTATCTTAATAGCAGGGCGTGTGTCAGGGTGGATGGAGAATACAGCGAGTATTTTAATGTGTACAAGGGTGTGAGACAGGGTTGCATAATGAGCCCATGGTTATTCAATATAATCATGGATCATTGTGTTAAACAAGCGAATCTGGAAGGGCATGGCATACAGATTGGAGAGAGAAAAGTCGGAGTTCTGCTTTATGCTGATGACGCAGTATTAATTGCTGATTCAGCAGCGGAACTTCAGGCAATGCTCTCTAGTCTGAACCATGCTCTGTGTGTGAACAAGTTGAAAATTAATGCAAGTAAGACGAAAGTACTGATTTTTGACAGAATGGATGAAAATGAAGAATGCACGCTCATGTTGAATGGTACGAAAGTTGAAATTGTGGATGAATTTAGATACTTGGGAAGTATGTTTGAGAAGAATGGAAAGATGACAAGAGAACTTGAGAATAGGATGTGTAAGGGCAAGCAAGTGGTCGGTGCAATAGGAAGAATAGCAAAGAACAAGCGATTGACGATGGATCTGAGAATGGCGGTACACAATGGCATATTGTTACCGACTTTGATGTATGGAAGTGAAGCATGGACAGTGAATGATAGCGAAATGAGTAAAGTATGTACGGTGGAAATGAAGCATTTGAGAAGCATGACAGGAAAAACTCTGAGGGATAGAGTTAGGAATGAATGGGTAAAAAAAGAATGTAATTTGAAAGAGGATGTGAAAGTTAAGGTACAAAAGAATGTGATGAGATGGTTTGGGCATGTGGAAAGAATGAACGATGATAGACTGACAAAGTATGTATACAAAGAAAGTGTGAAAGGAAAAAGAGGGAAGGGACGACCGAGAAAAGTATGGAGTGATCAGATTGAGGAGATTGTGAAAGAATGGGATATACAAAGTGAGCGTAAAAGAAGAAAATGCATGAAAAAGGTGATGGATATGAATGAATTGAAAGAGGTATGTAAGGATAGGAAAAAATGGAGGCAACTCTGCAGAGGCTCTGGCCACCCCTAGCGGAATGGCGACAGAGTTACAGTTACAGTTACAGTTACTAAGCGTTTTTTCGTTTTTTTTACTAAGCCGTTTTTTCCATCTCTAATCACAGTTAACTTAGATTTTTGTCTGTTTGGAGTTTGGTGCAACAGGCTCTAAGAGTTGAATCAACTTTTGTGACTCACCCGGGGTACTGATCATTACGATACCATAACTGTTCCATCTGTTCTGTTAACTCCATATCAGGTCGTTCGGAGGTTAGGTTAATAATCCTGAATGTAATATAGCCTTGACAGCTACCTTCTGCTCATTCCACTGTCCATATATAAGTCAACGAATTGCCTCTTCCCAAGGTCCGCAATGCATTCCACTCCCCGATGGGCATCCTGGTAAAGGGCGCCATGGTGATGTCGGAGGAGTACTTTGCGGGCGCCCTGCCCGGGGCCTGGGCGCTGCTGCTGGACAGCTGCCAGGAAGTGGCGGCCAGCGCAGCCTCCCTCTTCATCCTCGCTGCCGTCAAGGCTCCTCACCACGCCTCGGAGATCATGCTCAAGGATCTGCAACATGAGGATCCACCTATCAGGTAGGATATTTAAGTCAGGATGTGATAATTTCAAAGTTACCTTTCCAAGACCCATTCAATTCCTTTCCATTTGAATTCCAACCTATTTTAACCTTTTCGCTCTGAATATTCTGGCTATATGAATATCAGCTAAGTACAGTACGGAATTCTTTTTCAAGCACATTTTGTAAAACATTTATTGATTTTCTACCTTAACTGATTGATGACACTTCAAACTCTGTGAATAGTCACATGTATTAGTTATTTAAGAACACAAATCAAAAAGGTTTAGCACATATTTCCACTTGCAGACTTTTGAATTCTTGATCACAGATGTCCGGGATAAGTTCAAAGTTGAATGACGTCTATGATTTACAGCCGCACTGAATGCAAGTTTACACTTGACGCCTATGTGTGTCACCTGTAGTTGAAGGGTTAAAAGAACCTTAAAAATGTTATACTGAGTACACTAATACATTTTTTTTTCCAGGATCAATGCTATTCTCCGCTTCCAAGTGATGTGGAAGCTGCGGTACCAGGTTTGGCCTCGCATGGAAGATGGTGCTTCCCTTACATTCAAGGTCCCTCCTCCTGGCATAGAGTTTACGCTGCCTTCACCAAAGATTGGCATAGAGTCTCTGCCCATTGTGGACCCTCCGTGGAGTCCACATGTCAAGACCAAGGATATGGAGGTCACGCTAAACCAAGAAAGACATGTAAGTTTTTTTTTAATAGATTTGGAAAGAGGAATGTAATTCACCAACCTATTGTCTTCATGCGAAAGCAGAAGCTTGGTGTATGCAATGATATCTGTTGAACCAGGGTCAAAGTTATTGTCGATAGGACAAGGCCGGGCTCAAACCGACGGTTTGCCAAATCCAAGTAAAATGTACAGGATTCATTGTGATATTTCCCTAAGAGTACTGTGGTGCATCAGTACAGAAGATGAAAGAAAACCAGATATCTGAAATCAGATAAAAAGAAGATAATCCGAAAATTGTGCGTGCCCACCCCTAGTAGTGGGCCCGCGCGAGAACGAGTGGGAGTATAAAACGCGTACGCCGAGCTCCAGAGAGACACACTGAGACCACGGAACGAGCAACATCTTACCGCGCTCCCGCCAAAATTGCAAGCCGTCTCGCGTTCCCGCCGATTTCCAAGCAGAGACGCAAAACAACTTTGCACCGTCGCCTGGACGTCTCCGCAGACCACTACATCATCACCAGAGAAACTTCGAGACCACCGAGCGGACATCTACATCTCCCGCCAAAATCTCAAGACATCTCTCGCATTCCCGCCAATTTCCAAGCAGAGACGACATCTTACCTCGTGCCTTCGCCTGGACATCTCCAGCTTCATCATACCTTCACCTGGACATCTCCAGCTTCGCCACATCTTCACCTAGAAGATTCTCAAGACCTCGCCCGGAACAGACTTGAGGCAACCGTCTCCTACAGCACACTGCTCACATCACAACACAAAAGGTCCTTCTTAGGGCCACTTTTAATTTTCCTCAAAAGTTTACAGTTTTTTCTCCTGCTCACAACAAAAGGTCCTTGTTAGGGCCAATCCGAATTTCCTCAAAAGTTTCAAGTTACTTCCTATTTGCCAACTTCCATATTTCCTTTCCTTCCCCCACTTCAAGCATCAAGCATCCTGCTCGCCTATCAAGCACGTCGGCACACCACACAACTCAACCTCCAAAGTGGTGACGCCCGACGTGATTTAAAACAAAAAATTTGGTGACCCGTAATAATCAAGTACAGTAACATTTTTAAACATTTAATCAAAGTGCAAGAACAATGGAAGCCGCCAAAGTACGCATCAAAATGCCGCCATTCCTTCATCACAACGTCGGTCTGTGGATCGCACACGCTGGAGCACGGTAGCCGCAATAGTTGACCGCAATATCGAAGTTTTCCAGAGACCTTCAAACTTCGATATGGCGCAGTCTTCTACATCTCAACAAGTTTCTCACCAACCCTGCTGCAGCCGACTCCCCAATTCCACCCAGCGCAACGAGGCACTGGAGGATTGGACGTCGTTCACCATAGCTGCCCAGCGGACCACCTTGCTGCACTGCCGAACAACGGCACAGCAACCATCATGCTGCACTACCAAACAACGGCACAGCAACCGCACCTTGCTGCACTGCCGAACAACGGCACAACAACCGCACCTTGCTGCACTGCCGAACAACGGCACAGCAACCCCTGCTGCACTGCCGAACAACGGCACAGCAACCACCTTGCTGCACTGCCGAACAACGGCACAGCAACCACCATGCTGCACTGCCGAACAACGGCACAGCAACCCCTGCTGCACTGCCGGACAACGGCACAGCAACCGCCGAACTACGGCTCAAGCAAACACCGCTGCAACCAGCAGCAACTGCCGAACAACGGACAACATCCTTCCTGCAACAAGCAGCAACAGCAATCTTTGCTACAACAAACAGCAACCGCTGAACAACAGCACAACCAACCCCGCTGCAGCCGACTCCCCAATTCCACCCAGCGCAACGAGGCACTGATGGATTGGACGTCGCTCACCATAGCTGCACAGCGTAGCAACAAACAACAATCCCGCTGCCCAAGCAGCAAACGCCGAACTACGACACAGCAATCCTTGCTACAACAGCAACCGCTGAGCAACAAACAACCAACCCCGCTACAACAATTAGTACAATTCCTCACCACAGGACAACAGCCTGGAAAAACCAGAGGAACTCCATAAATCTGGAGACAACCTGACGACGCCTCAAGATCCTCATCAGGACCGCTGCAGCTGACTTCACAATCCTGCCTCCGCATCCGCCTAGGAGGATCGTAAGCACACACAGCTAACAGCGAACACACCAGATACAACGTAGAATCTCTTATCCTGCTACGACGAGTAGTACCTTCATCTTCTGCACAAAAACATCGCATCAATAACGCTCACTTCAAGACGTCATTGACACTGGAGGGGGCCTCTGTGGTGCATCAGTACAGAAGATGAAAGAAAACCAGATATCTGAAATCAGATAAAAAGAAGATAATCCGAAAATTGTGCGTGCCCACCCCTAGTAGTGGGCCCGCGCGAGAACGAGTGGGAGTATAAAACGCGTACGCCGAGCTCCAGAGAGACACACTGAGACCACGGAACGAGCAACATCTTACCGCGCTCCCGCCAAAATTGCAAGCCGTCTCGCGTTCCCGCCGATTTCCAAGCAGAGACGCAAAACAACTTTGCACCGTCGCCTGGACGTCTCCGCAGACCACTACATCATCACCAGAGAAACTTCGAGACCACCGAGCGGACATCTACATCTCCCGCCAAAATCTCAAGACATCTCTCGCATTCCCGCCAATTTCCAAGCAGAGACGACATCTTACCTCGTGCCTTCGCCTGGACATCTCCAGCTTCATCATACCTTCACCTGGACATCTCCAGCTTCGCCACATCTTCACCTAGAAGATTCTCAAGACCTCGCCCGGAACAGACTTGAGGCAACCGTCTCCTACAGCACACTGCTCACATCACAACACAAAAGGTCCTTCTTAGGGCCACTTTTAATTTTCCTCAAAAGTTTACAGTTTTTTCTCCTGCTCACAACAAAAGGTCCTTGTTAGGGCCAATCCGAATTTCCTCAAAAGTTTCAAGTTACTTCCTATTTGCCAACTTCCATATTTCCTTTCCTTCCCCCACTTCAAGCATCAAGCATCCTGCTCGCCTCACAAGCAAGGCGGATTAAGGAGGACTTCCGCCTGGACGCAGCTTGAAGACCGGAAGATTGCAACCAAGACAACATTTTGAATTACCTTTGATTGAACAGTACTGACTGCATTAAAAATATACACTTTCAAATACGGGCTTTTATTCACACCACACACTCAACCTCCAAAGTACAAAAAATAAAGTGAGAATGACAGTGATTTCCTTGCATCGCAATTTTGGACAAAGATCTTACTAAAGTTCTACACACGGACCCTATTTTCTTTATTATCAAGAATTAGATTTTTTTATTATTAAACAATTTATACATTTGGCCATATATATATTATAATAGAGAATATACACATTTTGTCTTTCACATCTACTTGCATAACACATACAAAATTTATGCATAGATACCTCAAAATTAAGGCAACAAAGGTTTCAATAACAATCAGTGACATTTCACACACACCACATTCTACCCGGATTGTCTATGGATTACCGGACAAACTGTCAAAGCCTTCATACATCTCCGTACACTATTGACTTCCGATCTGGTGCCGGATTAAAAAAAAACCAGATGTACTTAATGGCTGTCATGATATCTCTTTCTAGCGATCATTGGTGACAGCAACAAAAACCCGGAAGAAGCAGCAGACCGAAGCATTGAAGAGAGCCATGCAGCAGAGAGAGGACAAAAGGCGGGCAGAGAGGGAAGGTTTCCTCATCACCACAATACCCATCACACGACAAGCCGCCTGGGAACCCAGCCTGGAGCATCCTCAGGATGACCATGTGGAAGGTGAAGATAATCCTTATTAGGAAAAGGGGGACAAGAGGAGAGCAGAGGGGAAGGTTTCCTCATCACCACAATACCCATGGCACGACAGGAATCCAGCCTGGAGCATCTTCTGGATGACATCAGGATTTTAACCTCACCAGCCAAGCGACACATTTTTCACCCCGCTTTGAATGTACAACATAGAATTATAGTATACGTATCTATGGTGCTCAATCCATTATGTTTTGCAAATGAACTGTCAAATTATGTTTTCTTTTTTAAAAATAGAACAAATGAGTGCAATGGATTTTCTTCATAAGATTGCCTAGTTCCTTTTTTCTAATTTAAATGGTAGGTAGATTTTTTCTGGTGCTGTTTACTTGCTACAGCCATCTCAAGGGCAAATAATGGTCATTATTTTCATAATAAAATGTAATAAAATGTAATAAATTGTTTTAAATAGTTTAATCAATTTCTAGTGGACGAGGAAGCAGGGGAGAACATCCGCAACACTTCTCACCACGCCCAAACAGCCAACTCTCTGTTCCCGTCCTGTCTCTGCTCAGCCGTCATACACATTGTGGCTCTCTTGGATGATGCGGCTGTTGCTCAGGATGGCAATGCTGTGTATGAAGTGGCTTATCAAGTAAGTCATGATAATTGTTTGAGTTTCATTTTCTGCATGTTCTTCCTTAGTCTTTCTCACACCTCTTCCATGCTTTCAATTGGCTGTCGTGTTCAGCTTTGTTGAATGCAACATTTTAAAATTTAGTTAAAGAGAGTTGACAAATACTCATAGTCTGCCAGACCTTGTTGTTGCTGGAAGTGTTGACCTCATTCCTTCTAAAGGGAGGACAAATGTGATGCAAAGATTTGTAATGTACCTATGTATTTGAAACATCAACATGTTTAGAGCAACAAAGACTTGTTTCTTATGATTGTGCATCTATCCTTCAGCATTGCATCATCTTTGGTTTTCAAAGCAAGCATCTAGAAAAAGAAACCCATCGCAGACTTGGTAGAAGCATCTAGAAGCTTCAGCTCTAGTAAACTACTGCAACACATCCCAGAAAGAAACACTTCAATTCTTACCTAGTTTTTTTACATCAAGGTTAAAATATTCTAACATAAAGCAGTGCACCCATGACTGTATTGTAAAGAGCACATTTTATGACTATATGTCATTTGAGAAGCGTTCTCCCTATGCCCTATGCCAGGGGTCTCCAAACTAGTTTACCCAAGGGCCATATTGAAATTTAGAGGTGGTATGGCGGGACAACAGGCTCTGGGTGACTTGTCCCCAAGGGTGGAAGATTTTTAAATTTTGAAACAGTGTTTTTAAGCATTTCCAGTCTACATTGTACATTGCTAGATCGGGCGACCGATCTTTCCGTTCTCAATATCTAAAACTTTTTTTTTTATTGGCGTCTGCGGGCCAGACCAAATCTTTTTGCGGGCCGTAGCTTGGAGACCCCTGTCCTGTGCTTTGAACACAAAGGAATACGTAGCACTAATTTTTCAGGTTATCTGGTGCTGCCTTGTAGAAGACTCTGCCCTGTTCCTCCGCTACGTGTTGGAGAGACTGACCCGGGAGAGGCAGGAGCAGATGTTCAAGCTGCTGAGGCACCTCATCCGCTTTGTTCCCAAGCTGCCACAGCAAGCCGCCTTCGCTCTCTACAACTACATCATTGGCTACATCATGTTCTATGTGAGGTCACCTCATGAAGACGGACAGATGCTGATTGGAACTGCTTTGTCTGTTTTGTGGATGGTAAATCATTAATACTTAGTTAGTCTGGCTCACAAGCCTTAAAGGTTCAGGGCTTCCCACACCACAATCAGAGTGGTCTAGCACCGGAGGGAAGCCATACAAGACATTTCTGATTATCCTATCCTCTCCCACTGAAACGTTTTTGATTTCGTTACTAGAAGTTATTAGAAGTATGAAAGAAGTATGTAAGGACAGAAAGAAATGGCGGTTGATCTGTAATGTTGACGGGTAGGGTTTATTAAATTGGAATGGTCAGTGTTATAGCCGCGGGAATCAAGACAGGTTATTTGGAACCGGATAACGCTGGTTCGAATCCCGCGACGATAACTTCGACCCTGGTTCAACAGATGCCGTTGCATGCACACAAGCTTCTGCTTTCGCATGAAGACAACTGGCCAGGTAAAATAGGTTGGTGGATTGCATTCCTTTCCACAAATCTATTTTTTTGAAAAAAAAAAAAAAAAAAATGTTTTCTGTTTTTTTTGTCCATAGATATTATTATTTAGTGATGTATAAAATGTAATATGTCGTGTATGTTCCTTGACTTATAGGTTGGTATGAGGCTGACCACCCATGCTGTAAAAATGGTTCACTTGCCAATGTTACCCCTGTCTCAGGGAAGGACGGCAAGAGTTGCAGAGTGTATGTTCATTGGAGATTTGGTTTTTATGTTGTAGGTTCACATGAGGCATGTGCAAGCGCGAACTTGTACGTGTCTGGTTGTAAGAATGCATGTAATGTGAATCTCCAATGTAACATATCTTTGTAACTTAGATTAGATTAGACCGACATCATTTTTGAGTCTTGCAATTTAAGATTCAATAAAATTGAACCACACACATAACTTTTTTCCATTTAACTTTTGTTTCTAGGTGGTCCACAGTGTCCATGGAATAATGTTCAAAGACCTGAAACAGATATTGAGAAAGGAACAATGTGATGCATCTATTCTTCTCACCGCAAACGTTCCATCAGCCAAGAAAATCATCGTCCACGGACCTCAAGGTAAATACACTCTTGCCGAGGGCATCAGGAACTTCACATCTGGACATGTATTTAATGTTTGTGCTCTTCTATAGATCGAGACGAAGGTGGGATCCCGTCTCAGTTCCCAGTGCAAGAGGATACACAGTTCTTCCAGATTTTGCGAGAATCTTTGGATTTTTTTGGAATTGAAGAAATTCAGCAAAAGGAATTCTTTTTAGTCGACTACAAAACCCGTAAGTTCATATTAAAGTCATTCATAACTCTTTTCAGCTTGCAGTAGTGTTAAAATTGGACAAAAACTAAGGTTCTATAATATGTAGATTGATGGCAGAAGCGAGCATTCCATATTTCTATATGAAATTTATGGTATCAATTTAATCATTTTTTCTTACACTAATTTAAATGCTTGATTTTTTAATTCCGGGTTTTGACCGTGGTCTTTATGCTTTACGTGTGGTATCTTTTTGCTTATTTTTTCTTTTTCTTCTTTCTTCTTCTCTCTTAAAAAAAAAATAGAAAGGAAGAATGCTTAAAATTAAACAAAACCTGGTTGAGTACAATTGAAGCTGTGTCAGAGGGTCGTTTAACCTTCCCTGGCCGAAGCGGGGTATATGAGATACCCCAAAAAAACGTTTTATTTGATTACTCAATAATTAATCGAGCAATTCAATTGTAACTTTTTGTAATCTTCGTAAAGCTACTTAGAAACATTTCTGTATTTTTTGTTTTTAAGTATTCAAAGCATGTAGTCTTCAAATAATTGTTTTTGATAAATATTCGCCTACTCTACTAATCACGTGGTCAGAAACACGTCACATTATGCCCTCGCGGGGGGAGCGCTGGAGCATGTGGGGGGACGGGAAGGGCTGGCGCGCCATTGTGTGTGTGGTGGGTCCAGAGATAAGCTACTTGTTTCACTTTTTTACGCGGGCTTACCGCGTCACAGCTGTGCGGAAGAGAGTCAACTATATTGTCCGCTGACGACTTTACTCCGTCTTTCTGGGTAAGCGAGTGGAACAGTCCTGTCATTCCTGTGGTTCCCAAAACGTTCTATAATAATTTACACATATAAAATAAATATATTTTTGTGAAGAGAAAGGTAAGTTCGTTGTTTTTTTTTCTGAATAGGTATATTGTTTTTCCTTTGTGATATGTGCCAAACATTTGATTTTTTTCTCTCTCTAGAAAATGGCTAGAAAAAATACCTATGAAGAAATAGAAAAATTGCAAGACTTTAGTGATGACGAAGTTATTGACAGTGACTTAGAATTCGAATTGTGTAATTCGGATGATTCTGAAGTCGGAGATATTATTGAATCTGAGTCTGCATACTGTAAAAAAAATGTTTCAATTATGTCAATGCCACCCCTGCTTCAAGGAAAGGCGGCAAAGTTGCAGAGCTTATGTTCATTTAAAAAAAAAAAAAAAAAATTAAATTAGGCTGATTTATTTGGTGAGAGCTGTTTTTGTGTGTATCACACCTCAAGAGCCCTCTGAGAGCTTGGTCGTCGATGTAGAAAGCGCCAATTCTCAAGCAAGACCCAGTTGTTGTAAGGTTGGATGGACCTTTTGATGACCGGTCTTTGGTAAAGGTTTATGAAGTTTTCAACCTAGCGAAGAGCAAATTTGAAAATATAAATGGTATATTTTCTGTGCTCCGCCGGGATTCGAACCCACGACCTTCCAGTTACGAGTCCGAAGTGTTACCACCTGGACTACGGACCGGTCATTTGCGGTATTTCCTACTGTAGACATATTTGAAATTGTATTTGTATGCGCGAAAATCTTACGTATGTTTACTTTTGTGGGTGTGGATGTAAGATGTGGATTGTAAATTTTAATATATATTTGCATCTTAGATTTAGATTTAGAGTATTTAAATAAATAACAAACCATTCGTTAATTTGTTGCAGATATAAACTACGACCAGATAATAAAAGATGCCTTCGCTTGATATTTCTCAACACTATTGTACATAACTTGAAAAATTGTATTTATGTTTTTTTGGATTTTAACTTTATTTATGTTTTTTTTTTAATTTCCTATGTTGCATATTTCACTATTATACAATTGAAAATGAAACAAAAATTATTATAAAAATGTTTATTTTAAATTCTCTTCCACCGTTTAGGAAACACTGGTTGAGTTTGTCCTATTTGTGTCATTCCCACGGCGTATGCGGAGCGAAACGGACGTCTGGCGGGCTCTCTGCCTTATGATTATTTTGTATGAAAAGTAGCTGGGGTCCTCCGGTACCCCACTTCGGACCATGTGTAATTTTTAGTTACTTAGGGTGGTAAAGGTTAATACCTAAAAATTAAGCCACGCCCCTTTTAGAATTAGCAAATAAGAGCACGCTGCCTTTTGTTCAGACCTTAGAAGTGAGTAGAGCTCTGAAGATGTCACCCACAGAGGAGACGAAACGCCAGCTGAAGAAGTAGCAAGAAAGAAGAAAAAGAAGCAAAAAGATTGGACCATGGTCAAAACCCGGAATTAAAAAATCAAGCATCTGAATCCTGCCGTGAAAGCCTAAAAACACTAATTTAAATTGTTATAGAGTTGAATTATGGCTGCTGACACTGTATAGAATTAAAAACGGATTTTACGAACCGTATTGTAGAGAAGAAGGGGTTTCTCAATTTTTTGTCAAGGTCATAATGGACATCATTAGAAAACGTGTCTCTTCTATGATGAAGAAGTTAGTGCTTCTTGAGCTATCCTGTTTTTCTTTACTTTTTAATTTTTTAACGTTATGTTATTTGTAATGCAAAGGACAAATTATTTGTTTCAGAATGTATTTGCCTTTAACAATTGCTCATACTCTGATCAATTGTTTTGTGAATGATAGCCAATATTTTGGATGCCATGGTATCCAATCTAATCTCATCTAATCTAAGTTGCAAAGATATGTATCATTGGGGATTCACATTACATGCATTCTCACAAGCAGACACGTACAAGTTCGCGCTTGCACATGCCGCATGTGAACCTACAACATAAAAACCAAATCTCAAATGCACATACACTCTGCAACTCCTACTGACCTTCCCTGAAACAGGGGTGACATTGGAAAAGTGAACCATTTTTTACAGCACGGGTGGTCAACCGCATACCAACCTATGATTGATGTATGAAATGTTTTCCAGACCAAATCCACAATCCTCTGCGATACGTCCGCGACGTTTATTTCTTCAAGAGGTCACAATATCCTCAGCTGCAGCTGGTGCACATGCGGATGGAGAGCGCAAAAGCTGCATTGCAAAGACAAGAGCTCGTGCACAAATTCTTAGAAATCGGCAAAGTCCATCTCACTTGGGCCATCCTCAAAAACGTTGACATGGTAAGGATCACGCATAACCTTCAGATGATTCAAAGGCTATCAAAAAGATTGGACCCATTCTCACCTCTTTGTATACCTTCAAACGCAGTTTACACAGTATTTAGACTAGGTACTTCCTTTCACCTATGCAAATGTAAATATATATTTGGTGAGCACTGTTTTTGTGTGAGCCACACCTCGAAATATCTCCTGCGAGCTTATTTGTTGCTAAAGAAAGCGCTCATTACTCAAGCAAGATCAAGTTGCTGGAAGGTTGAATGGACCTTTGGTGACAGGTGTTTTCTAAAGGCACATGAAATTTTCAATCCAGTGAAAAGCATAATTTAAAGTTTAGTCATAATTTTGTTGTGCTTATCTGCATTAACCACTTGACTGCGGACCAGTCATAATAGAGGAGTGCTCCTTTTACCGATTTGATGAAAGGCTTAAGACAAATTAGGCAAGGAATTGGCTTCTTCCATAGAACATTCAATCTATTGCACCACATTCCATTTCAACCATATGCATCAATAAATACATATCTCCCATCCTCTTCCCTTCTTACTTGCATTCAAATGAAATAAAATGCCTTTTCTGATGTATTTTTGGTTGCAGGTTGTACAACGAGTGGTGTTTCTCCATGAGGAATTGATAAAGCTGCCTTCGTTTCCGAGGAAAGCTCTTGAATGTGACTTGGACCTGTACGAAGGTGGCGAGTTGGGTGAGCAATTGCTGGGACTGGATGTCTTGCACAAGTTCATGTGGGTCCGACTCATTGCCAGAATGTTTGAAGCCATGGCGGGCAACTTTGCTTACTCCAGTGACATCAGTCTGTTCTTGAATGTCCTTAACGGAGCTGTGATCTTGCACAGTGAAGATTCTTGCATCTTGCGCTACGTCATGGCAACGTACATCAATGCTGCTTTCAATTTCAAGAACATCTTTTCCATCAATGGGTAAGTCATCATCTATCCTGTCCATTTCCGTTCTTGTTCCATTTTATATTGACACATCTTCACTAAGCACTTTTGTTTATTTCAAACATGCAATGCCTCTGTTCATCAAAAACTTATTTCAAATACTTTTGTATCTCTATTGGCTTGTCTTCAATAAGATGGGTGATACTTTTCACCCAAAAGAAGAGTGTAAAAATCTATAGTCTATAATGTATATCGCAGAGATATACATATTAACATTTAAGATTCACATTAAATGTACGCACACAGGTACATTTAATAGTATAGACATAATCAAGTTGACACTGTCACATGCGCTTAGTTGCATTCAAATCCCAGATGAGCATAAACCCTGCAACTTCAGCCACCTTTTCCTGAAACAGGGGTAGCATTGACAAAAGGGAACAAAGAAAAATACAGCATGGGAGGTCAGCCTCATAACAACCTATTGGTCAAGTAACAAATACTAAAATTACAAACTGTGGACTCAGCATAATCCAAAATTACAGATCCCTATGAAAATTATGGGAATAACTCAAGGTTCGTAGTATCGCGTAAGACAGTTGTTTATTGACTTTTAACTAAAAAGATACATGCTTATGAAATAAGTGTTTTTATTTAGAAAGCCAAACCAAAATCAAAAAAACAAGAGTAACAGAATCAGGTATAAAATTTCTAGTAACATTTTGCACACTTAATAATAAAGAGCAATAACTCAAAAATTGGGAAAATTGAGATTTTGTAATAAAACGCTAAAACAATGCGAGAAGAATAGGTAGAAAGCGACAGCCGTTCAATTTGGACGAATATGACCGAGATAAAACATCAATCGCCTTTTTCATCCCATACAAGTTGTACTGGTTGTCTGAACTTCAAATGTGATTTCCCAATATTCTTAATTTTTGAGTTATTGCTCTTTATGATTAAGCGTGCGATTTGTTGGTGTCATAATTTTTTTGCATATTTCAGGTACTTGCTGATAATGCCAACTCTGTTGAAGATCTACTCCAACCACCAGACCAATAAGCTGGTCACCACCACCATTGAGTACGCTGTGAAGCAATTCTACCTCATGAACAGGAAGCCTTTCATCCTGCAGATGTTTGGTTCTGCATCCAACATCCTGGACACAGATGAGGAGGGAGTATTCGGAGACGCCCACAAGGTATTTTGTTCATCTTCATAAGTCTTCAAAATTGTCCATTCGATTGTATCCCTCTTTTCACACAATACATTCCAGTGTGGGATTGGAAGTAAAAAGTGTAACTTTTCAAATTGTTTTGGTGAAACGTTGTGGAATTCCATTTTAAATATTTGATTAAAAAAATATTAATAAATACTTATTTATTAATATTTTTTTAATCAAATATTTAAAAAGTGTATGTTAGTTTTCACAATGATCCAAAGTACTTAATTTGTTCGGCAATTCCATACACTTCGCAATCAGGTAGGCGCTACCAGATTGTGTGAAAAGAGGGTTAGGGCAAGTTGTAACTGTAACTCTATCACCATTCTGCTGAGAGTGGTCAGAGCCTCTGTAGAGTTGCTCTCACTTCCTCTTATCCTTAAATACCACTCTCAGAATTCATTCATATCCATCACCTTTTTTTTATACATTTCCATCTTTTACATTCACTCTGTATATCCCATTCTTTTATATTGATCAATGGTAAATACATTTGTCACTCTTTCATTGTCTGTTCCACACGTTCAAACTATCTCATTGCATTCTTTTGTACCTTTCTCAATTGTTGATATGCTTTCAGGTGCAATCGAGTTGTTTCTTCAACCTCCTCCTCAGCCTGGAGACCCCATCCCCAGATCCCCTGAACATTGCTGAACTGGTTAAAGAAGAGAAGCCTTTGAAAGCCATAGATTTTTGTTACCACGATGAGAATGAAATGGTCAATGTGTTGGACTGTATCAGCCTTTGTGTTATGGTGGTTTCATATGCTGCGGAAAGTCCTCGGGGCTATCAGATGCTGGTATGTTTCACAATAATAACATTATAACATTATAGGTTAAAATTATTTTGTAAGCGCTGTTTTTGCGTGAATCACACCTCAAGAGCCTTATTATTTTCACCTTGCTTTCCAATCAATAGCTTCATAGAATGTTTGTTTTCCATGCCAGATAATTTATACATTTTTTGCTCTTTCTGTCCAGCCGTAGATCCATATAGAACAGATGTTCTGTCGTATGACTGTACTTAAAAAAACGCATCATATTACATGTACTGTACTAAATTTGTGCAAATAAAATTTAAACAGTATTATTCACACACAGCAAATCCATGGCTCAATCCCCACCTGACCTGAATTTTCGATACAAAAAATTATGATCTGTAGATCTAGTGTTTTGTGAACATTGTATGGGTTCAAAATGTTGTTAATTTAAAAAAAACAGTTCAGTGGAATCTTAAAAAATATTCTGTTCAATGAAATCAAACCAACCAATAATCACAATTGAGTGGATTAGAGACAAACATGACTATAGTTAGGTTTAAGTTAGAATTATGACTAACCCACAATAATAAGAAAAATGAGTTAGGCACGTATCCTTCCCCTTTATTCAATATCTATCAGAGCCAAAGGTGACCACAAGGCTCACATCTACTAGAAGTGCTAACATCTTGACGGCACATTTTGGTACTTGTCGAAAAAAATTCAGTGTTAGCGGCAAATGTGGCTTTGAAGTATGTTTACTCAAACAATGGAAATGTGGGCTAGTCATCTTTGATTCCAACCCATTCAATTGTTCTTATAGTCTCTTTGAGTAAGTAAATGATTGTTTGCATTTCTTAATATTTTCAGCTAATATTGGAAGCTATTCTTCCATGCTATGTCAAGCAAATCCAAGCACCTTCATACAACAGGGAAGGAAAAACAGAGAAAGAAATTATACAGCAACTGGCGATAGCAATAAGAACTCTAGTCAACAACTGCGAGGGACTCTCCAAGTATGTGCTTTGGTTTATTTTTATATCCTGCATTGACTAAATACATGTCTTTAAGTGCAGAGTTTTTATATTATCCCGTATACTTGAAGGTCTTACAATGGTCCGTATCGTTCATCGCCTGAGCACAAGGGATCTTCCCAGAGGAATTTCAGCCGCGGTGGACCGTACTCTCCAGGATTTGACTTTGATGATGAGTCCCACTCTAAATATGTCAGCGACCATTCCCGGGCTCATCCACCTGCAGACGGAGGGAACGTCAATACAGAGGTAAAACTGTTTTACAAACCTTTTTCTATTATCTTTATATCTCAAAAGTACTGGGCTGGAAGTCTCATCCCCACAGTAATTCTTACCCACCAAATATTGGTAATATTTGTATGAAGACCTGTCAATCCAAGATGGCCGCAAGTGAACAGCTGATTAGTCTTCATACAAATATTACCAATATTCGGTAGGTAAGAATTACCGTGGTGATGAAACTTCCAGCCCTGGTCTATTTATTTATTCTTCTTTTTGACACAAGATTTTTTGAATGGGAGCTTTAGGCTTGCACAGCCAGCTGTGGACGTAGTCACATAGGAGAGTTGCTTTCCAGAATCTGTTGCCGTGGTCCAATAGACTATGGCAACAGATCCTGGAAAGAAACTCTTGTGTGTCAAGACTATTTTTGGGTCACCTATAGCTTTTTGATTTTTATTCTCCTTTCCACATCAGTGTCAGTTCAGTAAGCTACAGTCTATGATGAATCTAGGCACTCATACAAAACCCCACTGTTTTGTGAGCAGCATTAGCTTTTTGTTCCACAACGCATTAAATATAAATTGACACATAGAACACTCTATGAGAGGACACCACTGCATCTCACGGAAATCATCAAACAAACTGGTTTGAATAGGAGATAATTGACTGTGCGCTCTGTGCAAAGTGGAGCAAGATCGTAATATAATTGACATATTATGTCAATGAGCTTTTGTGCAAGTCTACAACAGTGTTTTCTGACTGTGCTTTTACAGTGGCGGCTCCAAGGGCGTGAAATTGACTGCCACCTGTGGTTCGAACAGTCACTTCAAAACACTGCCTATGTATACCATTTCATCCCACCATCTTAATTTGGGTCTACTCACTGCTCTGTGTCAATATAATTATGTTTTCCCGGCTCTGATGTTCCAATTGCTGAATGTGCCCCAGCCAATGTAGTTTAGATTGAAATCTTACATCTTAACTAGAAGATTTCATCAATCTATGAATTCATAGTTAGTGTTTTGCTTTCAGAATGTAAGGAGAGACTATCGCAGACCACGAGATGTTTTATTGGCTCTGGTTGGGGTGTTTATCAACAGGACTACCATACGTTTGGCAGAACTTGCTAAAAAGAGTCAGGACAGCAAACCTGTGGAGCTTTTAGACACAAGATCACATGTGGTAAGGATGATTTCATAGTCTTGTATTATAGATATTTATATACGTGATTAATTTTGATTTAATAAAGTTGGCATTTTGAAAATACATTAAAACACACCGACTGTCAAAAGGCGGATTGACTAAAACATTATATTCTGAAGTATTGACCTTATATGGTTTGATTAATTTTGGATCTTTTGAGGCTCAACCAATAAAATCAAAATTGATAGAAATAAAATAACTTTGTTTTCCACAGCCAGTTTTGTAAACATATTTCATCAGGTGCAATTGAGAGCATCTGACAATGCTAACGGCATGTTTACAAAACTAGCTGTGGATATTAAATTACACCCAAATGCAATAAAAAAACAAAGTTGTTTCTGTACCCTGAGTATGAGTTTTTTCACTTTGCTCGAAGTATTGAGTATTTGAGAAAAATGTATGTGAACTTGTAAAGCACCTCTGGCAAAACAAGTTTCGAAACCTTTTTTGCAAGGGGTGCTTTACAAGTTCACATACATTTTTCTCAAATACACATTACTTCGAGTAAAGTGAAAAAACTTATACTAAGGGTCCAGGTTATTTCTGTCCTATTTCTATATCTATTAAGATGAAAGATAACATAGTTAATTCATCAACAATCAATGAAATCAAGTCCTCTGTTTCATCTTAAAAAATATTTCTGTGAGGTTTTCAGAAAGGGACTTGACTTAACTTCCCTTAGAATCAATGAAATAGATTTCTTTAATTACAGACCTTTGTATCCTTATATCTTAAATTATTTTCTTAAAGAATTAGTAACTTTCGTAAAGAAATTCCTAATATTATTAATTTCTACACTAACAGCTTTGTTTCTATATATTTCACAGCGCCTTGCCGACATAGCCCACTCCCTCCTGAAGGTCTCCCCCTACGACCCAGAGTCCATGGCCTGCCGTGGTCTGCAGCGCTACATGCTGTACATCCTGCCGTCCACGGAGTGGTCCAACGATGCCATGAGGCCCGCCTTGATCACCATCCTCAGGAGGCTGGACAAGGTCTTCCTGAAGATATCCAAGAAGCCAAGCATTCGGGTACACTTTACTTATTCCCATCAAATAAATCAATCTCTTCTATGTAAGCTACCTTCCAATTCTTCAACAATTATATTTGATATTGTTGTCATCCTTGTGAGGCTAACCCAGATGCTACAAAAACTTGTTTCACTTTTGCCAATACCACCGCGTTTTATGGGAAAAATTGGCAGGACTTGCAAGGTTTATGTTCATGTGTGTGTGTGTGTGTGTTTTTTTAACTAAACATGCAGCATATCGCACGTTTAATAATAAAGAGAAATAACTCGAAAATTGGGAAAATCGAGATTTTGTAATAAAACGCAAGAACAATGCGGGAAGAATAGGTAAATGCGACCGAGATAAAACATCGGCCGCCTTTTTCATCCCTTACAAGTTGTACTGGTTGTCTGAATTTCAAACGTGATTTCCCAACATTCATATTTTTTGAGTTATTGCTCTTTATTATTAATCGTGCGATATGTAAGCACAAACTTACATGTGTTTGCTTGTGGGTGTGCTTTAAATATAGGTAAGCCTTAAATGTCAATGAACCTTAGCAACTTAGATTAGTCACTTAAATCCTTCAGACAGATAATGATCAAAAACTCAAACTATTCAGCATTAAAACTCAACTAAGCTGCACAAATAGTGCAACATCTTTCCGAATTGTCTCCAAAGGGGTCAAATGTGGCGTGTGGAATTTATGTACTTTTTTGTCGGACTGAGTAAACCTTGCTGGTAATTTTATTTTCTAAGCTAAAATAAACAGCAAAACGGCCAACGGTCTATCAATTCTGACGCTCTTGGTGGATTGATCTCTCTAGCATTGAACGCAAGCACTCTACCAACTGAGCTATTGACTGATGGAGAATGATTGACGGTGTTTTTAATCTTTTGATTTCAGCGCAACACTGACTGGGAAGCAGCGTCTGGCCTGTTGAAAGGAATCTATGAAACCATGTACAAATGTCCATACATAATGCACTGGCAGCACATCAAAACTTTACTGAATACATGCCAGGTAAAGGGGTTTCATTTCTGCGTTAAATCTATCAACTATTTATATTTTTAGGGGTATAGACCAGTGACCTGTGCCCGCTAGAAAACAATCTAATTTAAAAATTATAAATAAGAGTAGGTACATAGTTGGGAATTTCAATATATTTTGAGCCCTGCTATGAAAAAAAACAAACTAAGCGTGAGCTTAACTCTATGTGGTTTGGTTCATTTTCATTATATCGGGGGTGGCATAAATAAACATTTGGTTTTTTATCATGGTAAAAATATGTATAGGTAGATATACCTACCTACATATGTATTTCACAAGAATCTATCACATGAACATTAGTAAAATACTGGATTTTTTTACAGAATGATTTGAACTTGTAGTATGTGTAAAAAAACATTAAAATAATATAATATGTTCTTGTGTATTAAATCTTGCATTTTAAGATTTTAAATTTCTAACCTCCAAATGTATAAACTGTCAAATTATATTCAAACAGTTTTGTGTGGTTGAGAGACCAGCGCTTCTGGTGGTCAGATTTGGAACTAATCTTGTCAGATGACGCAATTTTTCCCCCATTTTTTTAAATCTTCAAATCTATTGTAAGTAATTGTATGATTATATTGCAGGCTTTGATAGTGTCAGATGGCCTCTCAATAGAGGGCTGCTCTTCAGCGACCGCGGCCCTGATGGCCCAGCCTCCTCCTCCACATTTCTGCAGCACCGTGGTCCGTCTCATAGCACTGCAAATCTTGAACACTGGGGTATGCAATATAAAGTTTTTCATTTTATTGTATAAAGAAGCCATTAAGATGTTTCAAAGTAAAGTAATTCAATAGAAAGGAGGACGGCTTAAAACTGAATATAATGTGGTTACCGTTCATAATGGGTATGAAGAGGAGACTTTTTGCACAAAGTGTCTAAACCACGTCCCCTTCATTACAAGAGCCATGTATCAATGTGAATTCAATCATTGCGTAGCAGAGCTCACAGAAGATGTCATGCATCATACTAGCACATTGAGTGAATTATTTCTAAATCAAGTAAATACCTGTCTGTTAGCGAGTTGAAATCCTTATATGTTATGTTTTAGGAAACCTTTTCTTTGGAGCAAATTTGTGGTGGGAGTTCAATATTTCCAACACAGGAAAAAGCGGAGAATATCCTCATGAACCTCTTCATGCCACTTTGTCTGCGAATGGGAAGTGGACGGAAAGGTATGATATGAACGGAATTATTTTCCATATTGACTGCACAAAGTATTTCTTTAACCGCCCAATGCATATGAATGTACACGATACGCAAACTTTGAGTGTACCATTCTACTACATCCTGTATCATGTATGCGCTTGAGAAAAACTATTATATTTGAAAATTACAAACCGCCTGGCTTCCGCCTGAGTTCCAAAGTCACGGCATTACAATTCTAGACAAGTAGTTCCTCGAGGGCAGGCTAAGCGGATGTTTTTTTTGTATGACGTTTTGTAATTTTTCATACACACTCTTCAAAAGTCAGGGGTGCATACTTACATTGTGGTTTCGAAACCTATTCTATTTCTCGGAAAATAACATGAAGGCAGGGGGGTTAATGTATCTGTGCATCTTTTCAGCAGTCTTCCTTGTAAACAAAATGTGTTATATTGTTATTTCAGACACACCTCGCATGCGGCAGTCAGACATCTCGTTTGCGCTGACAGCCATTTTGCAGTCCATGGCGCCGGGAGGGGGCGCGGCTGTGGTGGGGATGGCAGGGGCGCGGGGGGCAGGAGGAGGCGTGGCTGATGTCAGAGTGCCCTCCCTCACATTCACAGCGGCCGGCAGGGATGCCAAGAGAGCCGTTAGGATACCCGTGTCACTGTACAGGGTGGCCTTTCTGGGTAAGAAAATCAAGTAAATTGTTAAAATTACATTCATTCTCAAAGATTACGTATCTTAGTTCAAAATGAAAAGAGTTGATGTTAAATTCAAAGTGGAGTTATAGTCGTTTGACATATTGACAACTTTTAATTAAATTTCTTGGCTAATTACACTTTTCGGATATTAGACGAACTGCTATCGTAAAAATTATATTATCCTCGACGTTTCACTGAAGATGACTTCAGGAGGCACCCTTTTTGCACAACGATTGAGGATGAACTGACGCAGAGAGAGTGCCTCCTGAAGAAGTTAGCTACGTTGCCAACAAAACGTCGAGAATAATAGAAGTTTTTCCATAACGGATTCTCTAATATCCAAAAAAGGGAATTGACCTTGAAATTTGTAAATAGAAGAATTGACATGAGAGCTACAGTTGACCTGCAATGTTAAAAGCTTAAGGTTTGAAATTTTTAAGGTTCTTTTAATTGTCTAGACCAGCCTTTCCTAACCTGTGGTCCGCGGACCCCTGGGGGTCCGCGAATGTATGTGTGGGGGTCCGCGGTCTCATCTCTGGACCATTATTAATAAAATATATGGCACCAAAAGTCTCGTAATCGCTACGCTTACTCATCACGACGAACGTGCGACAGCGCCGACAGCGGGCAGAGTACTTGACTTACCGAAGTGAGTGAAAGAAGTGCGTGCGGGCAGTGCGGGACGTGACTCTTCTCTTCTCCCTAGGCACCGCCCTCGCCCCGCGCCCTACACTTGCATCCGGCGCTCGCCCGCGACTTGTTAGTGCGTGTTTTGTTTTGTGTTGCGTTGGACGTTGAAGATAACTGCAACGAAATTACGTTTTTCGAGTGATTGTTACAATGAAACGCTGGTTAAAACCAAATGACTTCGCTTCAGACGAAGCAAATGAAAGACCGTCGACTTCGAAGATCAAACGTTGTAAGTTTTGTGACGAATACTTACGTTTCGGTTTCACAAGTACCAATTTAAACGGTGAAGAAAGACCTCAGTGCGTGATATGTTACGAAGTTTTGTCGAATGAGTCGATGAAACCGGCCAAACTCCGACGTCATTTAGAGACAAAACACCAAGAGCTTCGTGAGAAATCTAAAACTTTTTTTAAAACTAAAGCTTCGGAATTAGAACAAAGCAAAAAAACAATGATTAAGACGGCTACTGGGACCAATAACGAATGTGCTGTATCAGCGTCCTACCAAGTGTCTTTGTTAGTTGCAAAAAGTGGTAAGCCCCACACTATTGCTGAAGAATTGATATTACCGTGCGCTAAAATTATGGTTTCGGCTATGTTGGGAGACAAAGCTTCAAAAGAATTGGACGTTATTTCGTTATCCAATAACACAGTGAAGAAGAGAATTGATGAAATGTCAGGAAATGTTAAAGAGCAGCTGATGTTGAACATTAAACTGAGCACATTTTATGCTATGCAATTAGATGAGAGCACAGATATTAGCAATAACGCGAACTTGCTTGCATATGTTCGTTACGAACACAACGACAGCATAAGTGAGGATTTTTTATTCTGTATGCCTCTGCCTTCGCACACTACATGTGAAGCGATATTTGAAGTGTTGAACAACTTTATGTCCACTCATGAAATAACGTGGGATAAATGTGTGGCAGATAGCACCGACGGAGCTCGGGCTATGACCGGTACACGAATAGGACTTCAGGCGCTCGTAAAGAAGATGAATCCATCTATTATCTGGCATCATTGCTGCATTCATAGGGAGGCGTTAGCTGCTAAAAATATGCCAGAAAAATTGAAAACAGTGTTAGACGACATAGTGCAGGTGGTGAATTTTATTAAAGCTAGGCCTCTAAATTCCCGTATTTTCAGTATCATTTGTGAAGAAATGGGAAGCATTCACAAGCAGTTGTTATTGCATGCTGAAGTGCGTTGGTTGTCTCGTGGCAAAGTAGTGTCGCGTGTTTTTGAATTGAGAGATGAGATAAGAATGTTCTTTTTGAAGAATTCTGCAGGCAGCGTCAATAAACATGCTGATCACTTCAATGACTTTGAATGGCTCACAATGGCAGCATATTTAGCTGATATTTTTAGTGCTCTGAACGAGTTGAACTTAGGTCTACAAGGGAGGGATAATAGCATCTTCCAAGCTGAAGACAAAATTGAAACGATGGTAAAAAAGCTTGACCTTTGGACAAATCGTACAATAAAAAAAATATATAATCACTTTCCTACACTGTCAGCGTTTTTAGAATCCTCTGGTGGAGCGATGTTACCAACTCAAGTACAAGACGAAATGATCAAACACCTCCGCGCTTTAAGGTCTTCGTTTCGGGATTATTTTCCAGTACCCGACAAAAATAAACATTGGATATTAGACCCTTTCAACACAGATGTCACTGATATTACTAGCTTGACAACGACACAAGAAAACCAACTAATAGAACTATCTTGTGATTCAGCTTTGAAACGTAATTTCAAAGAATCCTCTTTATCAAGTTTTTGGGTGAATGTAAAGAAAGATTATAAGGAAATATCAGAAGAAGCACTGAAACATTTGCTGCTTTTCTCAACCACATATCTCTGTGAAAAGGCATTCTCTGCTCTTGTATATACTAAAAACAAATACAGAAACAGATTACAAGTGGAATCCGATTTGAGATTACATCTTAGTACTAACATCAATCCGAATATTACTAATTTAGTTGCAAAAAAACAACACCAACCTTCACATTAATCAACGTGAATCTTGATGTTGATGTTGTATTTTTGTATTTGTAATATTAAAATAAATGGTCCGAAATTTATTTCTGTTTTTTTATTAAGGGGGTCCGTGAAAAGTCTGCTTGATTTCCTAGGGGTCCGTGGCTGAAAAAGGTTAGGAAACGCTGGTCTAGACTGCAAGCCCTAAAGTTAGAATAATTCATAGATAATGCAACTGTTGTTTCTTGTTTCAGCCTTAAAGATAATGCTAGTCTGCTTTGAGAGTGAGCTGGTGTCGGAGTGGGGTCGCGTAGCCCGCGCTATGAGGGAGCTGGGCAAGAGAAACGAGGCCGCACCCGTGCTCTGGAACTTCCTGGAGTTCGTGGTCACCACCAGGACGCCACTCTACATCCTGCTCCTGCCCTTCATCATACACAAGGTAAGCAAATCATAATTCATCCACAATCGTTCTGCAGAATGGGTGCCTCCTAAAGACGTTGGCTACGAAGCCAGCGAAACGCCGAGAATAATGTTTGTTCTCACATAACGGTTTGTCTAATATCTAAGAAACGTTATTCATTTTATTATAATATGTAAATACAATCCCAATATAGGTTGAACCTATTTTTATAGGTCTCTAGACACCTTTACAAAATATGAAATACACTTAAAAGATGTGTTTGCGTATTTATTGAAATTAAGCTGAATATTCATTTAGAACAATCAATGAAGTTTACAATGTATTCCACCATCAACTATTCTTCTAATCTAATCTAATCTAAGCTGCGAAGATATATATCATTTAAGATTTATATTAAATGCATTCCCACAAGCAGATATGTATAATTTCGCGCTAACACATGCCGCATGTGGACCTACAATATAAAAACCCAATCTCAAATGAACATATCCTTGCCTACTTCCTGTTGAACTTCCTATGCCTATTATCTAAAGTCAATCTTGGTGATAATTTAAACTTGTGATACAATCGAAAGTAATATCCAAATCACTTTCTAGTCTACCAATCCCCTAACTAGGATATGGTTGAATCAAAGTCAACAATCGACAGATTTTTTTTCAAAATTCAATAAATATATAAAATTCAATATCAAAATTCAATAAATACAGGCACAAGAGCATTCGCTTTCGCCTGAGGGTTAGATTCTAATAACAATGTTTATAAAAAAAAAAAAAAAAAAATGTTAATAAATAATGTACTTAATCTATTTTAAAAAAAAAAAAAAAAAAAATGGAATCGCAGGCAATATTTTTCTTATCATTCCCATATATTTGTCAAGACGTTCAATATTTCCTTTTTGTTACGATTTTAGTTGAGGTTCTCTTTTAATTAAACTGCAATTAAGTATATATTTTAACAAAATTTGTTTTACACGGTTTGGTTCACAATTTACAATGTACTGATTTCTAGCTTTTGCTTTATCAACTTCACAGCTCAGTGTTTCAATCGACACTCTGGCCTGCACACAATTGCGGCTCACATTTATGTACGTTCATACAGATATTTCTCCACTGTTCTCGATTTCTCAAACATAGTGGATGATTCCAAAGTGTTGTTCCACCAGCGTGATTAGAATCACGTATGCACTAATACTACCATTCTTTTTCAGCTATCGCAGCCGCCAATCGGTGACAACGAGCGGCACATGCAGTTTGTGATCCGCGAGCGTGTGCGGGGAGGGGGCGCGGCCGTCAGGGCTGCGGGGGTCAGCTCTGCAGGGCAGGGGGGGCTGGGGGCCGTGCTCACTGAACTCAGCCGGGAGATGCGGCAGCTGAGAGAGGAGCTGGACGAGAGCAGGGCGGGTAAACACTAACATAAGCTAACCTACTTTACTAGGCAACTGTCTAGAGAATGAAATCACTACTTAGATATGGACATTACTCCATCGTTATCATACTTATCTGACATATTCTCACCCGTTGAGATAGATTTGAGACGCCAAACACTCAGATCTGCGGAGTACTGCGCTCTTGTAATGATGTAATTCACAAAAAGGCGTAGATAAATTTAGTTTCTGATTATTATTATTATTTATGGGGTGGTTGACTTATTTCAGCCATCCTGTCAGAAATACTGATTTTGGGGACCGTGCTTTCTAGTTTGCAGGTCCAATAGAGTGGAACAGACTGCCATCTAATGTGCGGAAGGCAAAAACGGTTGGTCTCTTTAAAGGAGCACTAAAGATGCATCTTTACAAAAAATATTATCCGATAAAAAAAACTCTTAAGCGAAGTTATGTTACTGTTTGAGGCAATGCATGCACCATTTTTGTTTCAGAGCCCGAGGAGCAAAATCCAAATGCAGGTTTAGGGGGCCGCAAAGGTCCCGAGCCTCCGCGCGCCTCCTTGGTCTCCCTGCGCAAAGAAGGGCCCCGCACACACAGGGCACAGACCCTGCCCCCGCAGAGGGAGTCTGTCTCCTCAGGGTCCACCACCAACCAGCTGAATGTGTCGGGAAGCGATGGACCCAACGATATCAACGGGTCGACTCCCTCGAACCAAGAGTCTGCCATCATATTCAGTTCTCAACACTTCTATCAAGGTATTTAAATACGCAACGTAACTAAGCTTCACATATTGTGTAATTGCTTATTGCTTGCTGTGTTCTCAAAGGGGTCGCATGGCGACTGAAATCTATTTATTTTTATAGCTTAACCTAATGCTTACCACTTCAGCTGAAGTGGGGGTTTCTCCCAAAGGGGCTGCTACTCATTTCTTGTGAAGGCTGAGTAAACCTTGCGTTTATTTTTATTTTGGATTTGAAATAATTCCTGAAACAGGAAATCATTTCTGACCCCCTCGGTGGAATTCAAACCCGAGATCCCAGCATGGAATGCAAGCACCCTACCAATTAAGCTATCGATAAAAATACAGAATACATAGGTACTTAGCATGTTAATAGCCTTTCTTATTTGTGAGTCTAAAAACTGTTCTCGAGACTATTTTGTTTCCATTGGACACTAACCATTATGATTTTTCCGATTCTCAAAACTGACAGGTGTTTGTGACTGCCTGCTTTGGATATAGGCTGTATAAAGTAATAATAATAAAAGGTTGTATAAACATTTCTCATAGCTGCACTTTGCCTTTACAAACTGCATGCGAGCTGCTGCCCTGAGCCTTCAAAGCTTCTGAGCCAAAGAAAGTAAAAAGTAATGTGTTGTGTTGTGGTGCAGGTGGTCGCCCCCGGCTGCCGCACAGTGTGTCGCAGCCGCAGCAGTCCTGGGCGCCCCCCTCGGCCCTCACCCACCACATCACCGCAGCCTCCTCCCATCCTAAGCTGCGCTTCGTCACCTCCGTGGAGCACCGGCACTCTTCAGGTAACCTAACTCTCTGCCACTCTATGGACTCAGCATTTGATTTGCACAGAAGCAGAACAGAAACTTCTTTATCGTCCTTTCATAGATCCAAAAGATCTGTTTGTGTGGCTACTTCCTCCTGTGATCCAGACTACCAGCTATCACGCTGCCTACTCGTAAGTCTTCCTGGTACCATCTTAAAAAGCCCACTTACCATTTGTAACTGTTCTCTAGCTTTTTTTGTTATCTCATCTTGTTCCATTGTTACTGTACTTCATCTTATTCCACTGTTGCTGTACTACATCTTGTTCCACTGTAACTGTACTACATCTTGTTCCACTGTTACCATATGACACCTTGTTTCACTGTTACTGTACAACATCTTGTTAATCTGTAACTGTGCAACAATTTTTTCCACTATCACAGCCATTACACACTAGACGCATTCTACCACCATTCTACCCGGTTTGTCTATTGTTTTTTTCCATCCAACGCCGGATCAGAAGTCAGTAGTGTATGGAGATGTATGTAAGCTTTCACGCAGTTTGTCAGAATGCGTTGTGTCTAGAAAGTCCCTTAATGTATGAGATATTTCAGGAGAGACCTCACACGCCCCGCTGTCTCCAGCCAGCTGTGGAAGCCCCTGCACCCCCAACAGTCCCGGGGGTCTGGTGGGGGGGGAGGGGGATGCAGACGGCAGCGGCGGGGAGGGTGGGGAGAAGCCCTCCCGCCTGCAGCGCTGTAAGGTGCAGTCCAGGAACACATTCCGGCACAGGAGGAGCCGGAGGAACAGAGCCGAGGTAATACGACACAAGATGAGAAATATTCGCTTCTTCATCTCATCATACAGGGAAGAATTAAGATGTAACGAGCTCTAGGTCAAAGGAGAAATCCTGGTTGAAGAACCTGAGACAGCAAATGCTTCTTTGTTTTAAGTTGCAAGAGCACTCAGTGCAAAGCATTTTTAAAAATAACATGTGATATAATAAAGTACCTACTCCGAGGATAAAACATTCCATAAATTCTTCTCGATCCCTTTAATAGAAAATTTTATTGAAAATACAGCACCTGCAATCCTAGTGAGAGACTTCGTTTTTATCCGTGTTTTCTATTCACGGGATCGAGGGTAATTTAAGCAATGTTTGATCTTGGGGCAATTGAGAAGAAATTGACCAAACAGATTGGCAACACTGAGCTCATGATGATCTCATTTATCTAACTCAACACCTAACATCCTGTTGGTAAGTTCAATAAAAGGGAAATTTCACTTTTTTTTCTTGTCGATTCAAATTCCATTTATTTGCTATCACAAAACTTCTTGAATTTTATTTTTATTTGTTTTTTTTTGACAAGGTTATTTATGTTAAAAAACTGGCATTTGAATTTATGCACCAAAACGCTCTTTGGTTCGAATTTTCGTAGGTGACATCATTTTCTTTATTCACTTATAGCCATCTCAATACAAGCAGTGTTGTAGATACAAGAAAATGACGTTAAGGGGGCTACAAATTACGATGATGGATCACATATCCGTTTCGAAACCGGTCAAAATTTCCAAAAGTTATTTTTCAAGTGTAAAATCATGGAATTTTATTTTAGCCAATAGGTACGAGTATTGTTGGCATTATATCTCAGAGAAATATTAAAGTGTGTAGATAATGAAACCTATCTTGTGTATATTTTTTTAAGGTGTCCAACATTCGTCTGGAGTCTGACTCTGAGCTTCCCCCCGCCCCCCTGTCTGCCCCCGCAGCCCTGCGTCTCCCCCAGCCGATCCCCCCGCAGCCCCTTCTGCCCGCCCAGTACTCCCCTGCTCCCCCCGACTCCTGGGACAGTGAGAGCCAGGTGTCTCAGACGTCATCCACATCAGGATACAGGTGAGCAAGTACAACATCTTAGATCTTTCATAGTTTTAATTTAATTTTTATTACGCTTCTAGATGATCACTGGACTCTGACTCCACTGCTGTCAACAAGGTCATAGATCCCAAAAGGGCGAACACCTCTAAATTCGCTGACAACAGCTTTGATGTAGCTGGGCCAGTACCCTGGAATAAGTTATCTGTCAACTTGTAAATGGACCAACCCACTGCCACCTTCAGAGAGGATTTATGATAATACTGCGCACAAAAAGCCATAGTCTATATCTATAATCTAAATTGCAAAGATATATTAACATTTCAATCTTATATCAAATGCATGCCCACAAACAGACACGTGTAAGTTCACGCTTACAAATGCTGAATGGGTACTTACAAATTAAAACCAAACCTCAAATGAACATAAACCCTACAACTTTTGCCGATCTTCTCCGAAACAGGGGTAACATTGGCAAAGTGAACCATTTTTTACAGTATGGGTGGTCAGCCACATACCAACCTATAAGTTAAGGAATCATATTTATGGACCATTCAACGATGCCACAGGAAAGAAGCCATCCATCGTTATCTTGCTACTGATAGACTGCACGTTCCTTGCAGGGAGAGTTACAGCCTGCAGACACGCGTCCCCCCGCCCCTCGCTTCCCCAGAGCTCCACGATGTGTCCACGAGCAGTGCTGCCACCATCTCACATCACCGCAGCCCTGAAGGTGACACCCACTACACATATCTGACGCATGCATTCCATAGAGGCTAATACATCCCTTAAAAAACAATCTAGCATTTGTGGAACTTTCAATGCTTTTTATAACTTTTGATACCCATCGTTAATTATTTTATTTTTTATCAAAAAATAGATTTGTGAAGAGGAATGCAATTCACCAACATATTCTGCCTGACCAGAAACAGGTATAAATATCATCAATTAATAATTCATTGTTGTATATTTTAATGAATTCATAATTTATAATTACCCAATGACATCTGTTGAATCAGGGTCAAAGTTGTGGTCAAATCACCCAGGCGGGGATCAAACCAGCGTTGTTCTATTCCAAATACGCTAAAAAGATCAGTTGCTTGACCCTCGGCCATAACACCGACTACCCTTTGTAATAATAATAAAAGTTGCATTTTGTGAATTCACTGCAAGGGCACTGCAGAGCCACAGCATCTCCTGAATAAGCACACTTGTCAATTTGACTTGGAAACATTAGCACTCTCCACAGCCCTTAGCTCGTGCGGTGAGGCATTCCACAACAGAGGGCCGACATATGATCTACCTTACTTATTATAGAGTGCTGTACCCTGAGTACGAGTTGCATGTTTAGCAGCACTTGAGTAAAGTTAAAGTTTACGGAAATATTTCAACTTCGGTTTCAGTACCCCGAGTACGATTTGCATGTTTAACGTTGCGTGTTGGAAAGTATTTCAACGTATGCTAAACATGCAACTCGTACTCGGGGTACTGATCTTTGATTCACTTGCGTGTACTTGCAATACAAACCTTAATATTTCTCTCTCCCCAGGATCCTTCAGCTTCAATGGTTCTTCATCAGGAGAGCGGACCGCCCTGCTGGGTTCCCGCCTGTCTCCTCGATCTCCTCCTTCCATCAGAGACGAGGATACTCTTATCTAATCGTGTCCACCGCCAGAAGTGGCCATAGATAATGTATCATCATCTGTAGATTAGATGATAGCCACCTCTACATCATCTGTAGATTAGATGATAGCCACCCCTACATTATCTCATCATCTGTAGATTAGATGATAGCCACCTCTACATTATTTCATCATCTGTAGATAAAATGATGCCTATCTTGCATCCAGTTTTACAAGTATAATTGATGCATAATATAAGTGGACCTGAAAGTGTTTTAACGCAAATAGATTCTATGTCCATTTCAACCTACCTAAACACAAATCGTCCTTAGTAAGAAAGAGAGCAAAGATACTCTCTGTGTGACTTTACTGTAAACAGAGAAGATATAAAAAATCTCTGCAAAGTTGGCATACGTCATCTAGGTGCAGAAATTTTGTGTGTGAATTTTGGTTAATAAAATTGTAATTTCTTAAAGAAAAACGGTAGTATCATAAGACATCATGGTATGTGTAATTATTGCGTATTGAAACACAAGATGGAGAAAGCAAGTAAACATAGGATTTCACATGTAAGTACATGAGTATTCTGTAGTATTTGAAAGTCTGTGTAAAACAGGTCTGGCTGACACTTGTGTCTGATACTATTCTTCAATGCGGTTTTGGGTCCTCTTACATTACATGTCAGTGACAAGTATATTATAGACCCCTGCTGTTTGCGGTAAAAGGTCACCACTATGAAGGACTATAATTATAAGGGTAAGTACGAGTATAGAGCAAGCGCACATGTAGACGTTAAGGAATAAGAATCTATGTCAGAATTTAGATTTAAGTTTGTTGATTTATGTTGAGAATGTGAAATTACTGATGGTTATTACTATTAAATAGATTTTTGACAAATATACAATTATAAATATAAATGCAATTCTTAGGATGGTTTATTAAGTGAGCGCTTTTTTGTGTGATTCACGCATGAAGAATGCACTGCAAATTTTGTCATCGCAGTAGAAAGCCCCAATTACTCGAGCAAGAGACAGTTGCTGTAAGGCTGGATGTACTTTTGGTGACCAGTGTTTAATAAAATCATATAAATTTTTCAACCCAGCGAAGAGCATAGTTTGAAAATGAAATGGTGATTTTGTTGTGTCTTCGGACTAGACTTTGGACTGATTGAGGTTTGAATGATTGATAGAAGGTTAGGAATATTTTTACTCAAACAAAACATTTTGATGTTTCCAATTTTTAAAATAAGTATAATTTATTTTCAAATAATTTCAATACATAACAATTACAAGGGAATTGTTAGGTTTAAGCTGGAACTAGGATCAGAATTATAATACCTACACAGTTAGGTAATTAAACTTATCGGTAAGCTAATGTTCCTTTCAAAGACAATGACGTAATCAGCAGTGGATGTACGGGGAACATGGTGCCCCCTAGCGACATGGACTCAAAACTAAATAAAACCTATGATTGTTGTGACATCACAAATCATCATTTTAATCTTCCAGGTTACGCAGTTATTTGTGATTTTTTTTATTAAAAAATCAGTTTATCCTCAGTCGTTCTGTAAAGAGGGTGTCTCCTGAAGACGTTGGCTACGTTGTCAAAGAAACATCGAGAGTGATGTAAGTTCCCCCATAATGGTTTGTCTATCTATAATCTATAATCTAAGTTGCAAGGATATATTTATTCAAAGCTCTCAGATGTATGCCCACAACAAACACGTGTAGTTCGCGCTTACAAATGCTGATTGTGTACTTACAAATAAAATCCAAACCACAAATGAACATAAGCCCTGCAACTCTTGCCGACATTCCCTGAAACAGGGGTGACATTGGCAAAGTGAATCATTTTTTACAGTATGGGTGGTCAGCCTCATACCAACCTATAAGTCAAGGAAGTCTAATATCTGAAAACTTTAATTATCTAACTGTGTAGATATTATAATTGTAAATTATGAGGGGATTTTTTGTTACCAAAAAATAAATAGGATTGCTATAAAAATTATGCTTTTGTTGAAGATATTTGTAAGAGAAGAATGAATTTGATTCATGTTTTTGGATACCTGCGTTTATAAATGTTATGAAATTTAGCTATTAAATTATATTTATTATACTAGTATCGATGTGCCTAGAAAACTAGAAAATTATTCAAGGGATTTGTAAACGTAAGAAAATCTTACAACATTTTGAAGTTGACGGTAATTTTAGTATTAAATGTTAAGTACTCGGCCAAAGCAAGAGATACTTTTTAAATAAATAAATACTTTGTTCTTTATTTTTATTTAAAGCTATTAAAATGTTGACTTTGTGTCTAAACTAACTTTTATGGATTGAATTAGTGCCAAAGATTTATAAATAGAAAATTTTAATAAATACTTAAAATGCTATATAATATTTTAATCATGTATTCCATACATAATATTTTACTAGTTTTATTTGAAAAATATGTATTGAGGTAGTTGGTTAAGTGTTAAAAAATATTGTAGTTTTTTTTTTAGTAAAACTGTTGTTTTCTATAAAATTAAAATAATCACATCATTAGTCCGGTCGATAGCTCAGGTGGTAGAGTGCTTGCATTCCATGCCGAAAGCTCGGGTTCGAATCCCACCGAGGGTGTCAGAAATGATTTCCCGTTTCGGTGTTTATTTCAAACCCTAAAATAAAATACCGGCAAGGTTTACTCAGCCTTCACAAGAAATGAGTACCAGCACTCTCGGGAGCTGGGAAACCTCCACTTCAAGTGGTTGGCGTAAGGCCGGCCCCCTTACCTGTAAAAATAAATAGGTTCAACTCGCCACATGCGACCCCTTCGGGGATAACGCGGCAAGAAGTTACACTATATGTGTAGCTTAGTTGCGTTGCGTTACATCGCACGTTTAATAATAAAGAGCAATAACTCAAAAAACATTAATGTTGGGAAATCACGTTTGAAGTTCAGACAGCCAGTACAACTTGTATGGGATGAAAAAGGCGGCTGATGCTTTATCTCGGTCATCTTCGTCCAAATTGAACGGCTGTCGCATTCTACCTATTCTTCTCGCATTGTTCTTGCGTTTTATTACAAAATCTCGATTTTCCCAATTTTCGAGTTATTTCTCTTTATTATTAAACGTGCGACATGTCCATGGTTTTTATTTAATAAAGATAACCCCAATTGTTAATCAGAACGTGACACCTGCATCCCATTTAGCGGCAAAACTTCAGAAAAAACTTTTTCAAGCATTTGACAGATGGAGATTTTTGTTGGTTCTGTACCTACATGTTCTGTGTTTAGCTGCCATTTCCCTAGAGGTGGCCAGTTCTTCCACAGATGCATTCAGAAGCGCTACTCTGCTAAATTCCTTACGACCTTAAGGCGATGAGATGGTAATTTGTGCCCAAAAATAAGGTGTACTGTGATTTTTTTATCTATTGAGTTCTTTCGCAAGCGCTAGTAAGCTCCGACTTGGATTGATATCCAAAGTGTAAGGAATTTAACAGAATAGCGCTTTAGTTTGTTCCGTCTTTGCTCACTTCTTTCATCTCCTTGACATCCATCACTCTCTTCATACGCGCTTTTCTCCTTCTCACTTTACACATTTTAGTCATTTTCAATCTCGCCTATTTTATAAATCCATTCTTTCCTTTGCTTTCTTTCCCCTTTCACACGTAAGCGCCTTTGTGCAAGCTTTTGTCAGTTGTTCATGGTCTATTCTTTCTAAATAACCGAACCATCTCATCATACTTTTTTGTACTTTTCCCCTTGTATTCTCATTTTTACCTAATAAATGAGAAGCGACTGAAATGATCTCTAGATGAAAAGAAAAATAATGATTATTTTAAATCGTAATGAATTTAATTATTTGAAAACCCCAATGGTAAAACATGATGGAAGCATAAGACTAAGGTTACACGAAGCGTAAAAGACACCAGATATTTGATTTTAATTTTAAAACGAGAAATGAATTTTGGTATTTTTTGGCCAGCGTAAAAATATAAATAATAAATAGAAAAATTATACCTTATTGGTAAAATACACATGAGAAACCCCAATTAATTAATTGATTAAACCCTCGAGAGCCTTTCACATTATTAGTTTTGAGAATTAAATGATAATTAAGTCCGTATCATAGACCATCAGACCATTTTTATTTGCCAAGTGTTTCTAAAGATGATAAAATGCTTACATTCAATTCCAGTGGGTTGGGGTTCGATCCTCACCAAGGGTGTCACAAATGATTTCCCATTTGATGTTAATTTTAAACCCAAAAGTCATAAAACCGGCATCTCAGCCTTTACAAGAAATTAGAATCTAACCCCTTATAGTAGGGAAATCCCCACTTTGAACAAGGCTGGCCCTCTTACCTCCGAAAATAAAGAGATTCCACTTGCGACCTTTTCGAGGACAACGCAAAGATGCACTATATGTGTAGCTTAGTGATTTTTACGCTTGGTGTAACCTTACTCGTAGTGACACAATATTAGTAGGGTGAATAATAAAGATGTTTTAAATTACAATAATAATATACTTTATTACCAAGAAATAAAAACAATTTTACAACACACATATAAAACAGGCGCTCGTTATGGCGGCCATATTTGTTATTGCGATTCATTTATTTGGCAAACACTCGTCAGTACCCCCAACATAAAACTTGACACTTAAACTCAACCTAGCATTTTACCATAAATGTATGGAAACTAAATAACTCACCAGAGGCGCTGTCTCAGTTTATTTGCATTTTTTTGCAAAACCCTCTAGTTGAGTTTAAATGTATTTTTTTTTATATTTGGAGTTCAGTATCTGCACCTTACTCAATACAAACTATGCGTAAATTACCAGTTAATATATATATAAATGTATTTTTAATATTCCTCTTTCTAACATCTTGTATACTCCATGTAACTTTTATATTTTCAACTTCATTCTGATTTTGTATTGATAAAAAATAATAAAATATTTATTCTTCTGTAATAAGTAAATAAACTTACCCTACATATACTTTCTCAGATCTTAATTTATTCTTTACCTAATAAATTAAGAGTATTATTGAAGATTTGTGAGAATCACACTCTGTAAGATCCTTTTCTTGTATTATTTGTATACAAAGATTATTCCAAAATGCCATTTTTTCTATTCCTGTAAATTTGACATCTATAAAAATCATTTCCTATCACAGATTGAACAAAAGTATTGCATTTCCAATGAACGTTATTTCCACTTTATTCAACAACAGAAAGCTACTACATTCACATTACAAATTATCCATACAGCACCAGATTTGTAAAAAAAAACATACAAATGAGTCACATAGGAAAAAGGCAGCAATCTAGAATTATTAACAATGTTAATAATATCTAGAACACACAGAAATGGCATTTTTGTGTTTCTAGATATTTGTATCATCTTTTAAAAAATCCTCAATGGCTGCCTTTGGTTCTATCGAACTCAAATATTGTAGTTAAAAAGCATTTAGGATAAAGAATTGAATACAATTTTAATTAACATGAAAATACTTCATAAAGTGGAGAACAATTGGTTACAATTTTTCTTTGTTCAATTGCAATTTTTTTCTAACATGGATGTTATAAAAACCGATGGATATATAAATAAAAGCAAGATTTTTTGGTATTTTCTTGATATTGCTTTGGATAATACAGGAATTTTCAGTGAATATTTAAAAGAGATTAGAAGTCTGAGTAAATATATCATCCATATTATTTTCTGGTGTGTTTATAATACTAGAAATGCATCTAAAACTGCAGTTAGAGACTGAAATACATAGAGAATAAAGCACATGCATGTTGGCTTTGGTTGGTACATATTATTGGAAATATTATTTAAAACAATCCACTAGATATAAATACATGTATGTAGCCTGCACCATTGTTTAGTTCTGGGTAATATTGATTATTGATAAATACCTAGAAAGCTCTAAATGTGAGAGTTGTGTGTGAACTACAGATCAGTGGGAAACAAATGCTGAGATGTAAGGGTTATTGACAAATATTAAGTTCCCTAAACGAGGTGTGTTATTACATTACCCAAACATTGTAAATGTGGAGCTATCTCTTATTAAGTACCCTAAAACTCTTTTTAAAAATCACGAGATTTGAACCTAAACGAGATCTCCCCGTCAGCGAGGGAGTCGCACAAGTAAGTCTAGAGTCTAGATCATAACGTTTAATACTACATCAACAATGCTGATTGCAAGATCTGATGATGCGCGTAAAGTTAAAACAATTATTCATAAATGGACGGGAATAATTTAAGAAGCGAAATTAAGATATTCAGATTCAGCGATAAGTAACTGGCCAGATAAAGTAGCTGTGTGGGATAACATTACAGATCTCTAACGGTACGTAAATGGCACAAGTCAAAATAACAAAATATTGACAGCTTAACAAATCTTAATCAATAAATATGTTACAAATAATAATAAAGTAAGGGAAGTGGCAACACATCTCGGTGCTCGGATGTTTGCATCTACCATTCGTTGTTTCACCTCACACAAGTTGCCATTGTTATATTTTGTTTTTGGCACTAAAGACAACTGAGATTCTCAAGAGATTACTCTATCTTACTTATTCCTACATGATAAATACCATCACATCATCTGCGGCGAGGCCCACCTTAAGGGCAGACATGCTCGCAACAACAATCTGTGCGATAACCTCAAAATAATATACAAAATGAGAAAGCACCATCTTGTGCTAAACTAACAAAGTAAATGTTTCCATTCGAGATGATAAATGAAATATTTAAGTTGGAAAGAAATCCTTCCTAGATAATGAGTGCTAACATGAAGATAGAGTTTGTTCTTACTAATTGCAACACTAATATTTATAACAAAGGTGTATATAATAGAATATTTAATATACAATGCTAGTCCTGCAAAATACACAGAACTAAAATCATTCAAAATTTAATAATATTTTAAAATGTAAGGCGTGATAGCAATATATCTTTAAAGAAATATATATTGAATAATAATGTATCTTTCATGAATATTCATTAAATATACAACATTAAGGCACATCGGTTGCACAGTCAAACTACATCTATAAAATATGATAACTTTAAAGAGAATCATCTTCAAATGTTACGACTCTGTGTTATTTTACAATAAAGTTTATAAGAAAGATACAGGACAAGTGGAGCACATGTCGCGTGTACACAATCATAAAAGCAAGTTGGCGCCCTCGCAGGGAGGGGCCGCCCTACGTTACCATTACATTACTTAGTCCTTTAGATATATATTTGTACAGTCTTTGCATTGTTGTTCCTTGATGCACAAGAAGCTGATGAGTTGGTTATGGGCACGCCAACTCGGGGCGCGAGTCTAAGAGTGTTACAGTAACAATTACAGTTAGAGGACAGGAGTGCTGCGTGAGACAGATCCCTGAGCTGGCGTCCTCTGCAGGCGCAGGCGGCCCTTCTGGTTAGTCCCGCGCCGCCGTAAGCACTCCGAGCCTGGCGGGTTAGGGAGAAGAGAGAAAACAGAATGTTAGTATCGACCAAAACGTAAACGGGAGGGGAGCACTTGACGGAGAAGGAACCTTCAGGCATTACACGCGGTGTGGATTAAGGATGAGTAATCAAAGCCTTGGTTAATGCCCGACAGTTCCCTCTCTCTGTCGCATGCAAGCGAGAGCCCTGAGCTTCCACGATCACTATCAGTCAGATATGCATATGTACAGACAGAGGAACTTGGCCTTGTGGAGTTAGTGTGGTTTAGTCTAATCAACTAATCAGACTCATTAATACGGTTACTGTACTGAGATTACAATGCAAGAGTTATGAGACCATTCCAGAGTTAATGAGAACAGAACGATTATGATTTTAATGGTGCAAACTGAGTTAAAATAACAACTCATTTGTTTTTTGTAATTTTGTTTACTTTATTGGCGTCACATGATTGCATCTAATATAGCACCTTGTATAATTCACAAATTGTTTATAAACTTATGTAAAATCTCAGATAATCTTCAATACAGTGTGTGGCAAAGGAAGATTATTACATAATCAACTGGAAAATATGAATACTCTATATCAACCTGACATAACCTACAATATACTTGTTGAAAACCATGAAATGATGTCGCTTCTTATCCTGCAGAGAAAAATCAAATAACAAGACTTGCCATTTCAGCGCTGTAGAATAAGGCAGACAGATAGCACGTGTCAGATACAAATGGCTTCACCGCTGGAAGAAGAAGCGAGAGCAGTTCACAGCGAGAACAGCAAATCACAAAGTAAAGCTAGAGAGTTTCCACAAAGGCTCAAGTCATGAGGTGAAGCTATCATATAATTGTAAAAAATCAAGGAATAGAAAATAATAATCTAACCTATAATATTCTTAAAATTTACATTTATAATTCAAAATATAAACTAACAACATTTAACTTGAAAGTAAAAAAAAACAGTCACATTCAAAAAAGAAAGTTAGGTTAACGAGTCTGGCATAGACTCACTATCTGTGGCCGGTGGAAAGAAGAGGACTTCACAACCGTTAATACAAAAATAATACAGACAAAAAGGGACTAGGCTTACGAATACGAGAAATCATCTGTCAAACTGACAAACGAGTAAATAAAAATAAAAATTATGCTCTCCCGGTAACGATAAAGAAAATTGTGCGCAAATTATTAAACTGATCGCCCTTCTTTCCAAAACATTGAAAATACTTTAAATACACAAAAAATACAACAAACATAAAATATGGTAGATTGTTTACAATCCCTGATGGAGCAGCTCACAACACAACACAAAACTAACAGCATCTCTCGGTAGACAAGAAAAAACTTGGTTTTGGAATAATATCCGTGGGAAGAGTTTACAAAACTTAGTCAACACCTTCATACTCACTGATAAAATAATCATGGCACTTTTAATATGACACATAAATATTTTTATTTTATTATGTATTAGAATGAACGAAAACAATTTCTATTGTTTTCTCAGTTAGAGCAAGTTATGTAAAACAGCTTGTAAGATTTTAAGAATCGTACGTTAACCTCGTAGTACTCGTATGTTAAAAGCTTTTCAATTCTTGATTGTTTGACTTGGAGCAAGATTGAACTTTTGAAAAGGTATTTTAAGTTTTCAAGGTATTTTTTGTTAATAATGAAAAAGATGGATATTTTTACAAACAGTTCAATCGGGCAATGCAGATTATATATTATTAACTACATTTCAACACAAAATCATCTCCAGATGATTTCAGATTTGATTCAGAAACATAATCATCTGCTTTATTAACACAGTTTATAAAAATATTCCTCATCATTATCTAAAAATCCAGTGCAATGACAGTAAATTCTAACCTAAAACTGTACAAGCACAAGCGCTACAATAATTTAGCAGTGAGTCTAAAGTCAAATGGAAAGGATTTGTAGAGAATCAAAGATGGCAATCTAGGATATTATTGAAAGTAAGATAAATACATGGAACAAAACATTGTGTAAACTCCCCTCGATTACGTAAATCAAAAAAAAAGGTATGAAAACTTTATCACTCCTACGAGTTCTGTCATATTTTCCATTCATTTTCGGTTTACGCAATCGAGGTGAGATTTACGTACCCAATTTTTTGTACTCGGGGTACTTCTCGCATTTTGGGGAAAAAGCCTAGGTTGCGCCCTTGATTCTACAGGAATTAAATCAAAATTTGAATGAACTGAAGTTTGGATTTGGTGTGAGATGTGTTGAGCTGTTGTGGCTGCGTTGTGCGCTGCGTCAGGGTTGTGTCTCACCTCGCGGGGGGGAGATATAGTGGAGGCATTAAGAGAGAGCCCCCGCGCGCTGGTAGGGGTGGTCCCGCACCAGCTGCCTGCGACCTGCCCGGGCCCCGGCAACTCCTACTAACCAAGGGAAGCCAACACTTAGCATTGCGGTCTCACACCGACATTCACACACATCAGAAACAAGACGTGTTCTCTCTACAACGCTGACATATCCACACTTCAGCCATTTTTTTTTAAATAGATTTGTGAAAAGGATACAATTCGCCAACCTATTTTGCCTGGGCTGGATGTGGTACGTAATGTTTATAGAGACAACACCCAAAACAGTTTTTTTTAAATAAAACAGAAACATAACTACAAATTAATAAAATATGAACTTGACAATTAAAAATGAGTAAACGAGAAGAAATTCAGTTATTCTATCAAAGTACTTCAGGGCAGCTTGAAGTATCTGTTGTAGTTATGTTTTTGTATTTTACAACCTGTGAAAATTATTAAAAACTAAACAATACACACTCTCCCAAAATAAATTTAAGTCACTGAAAATTAAAAAAAAATATTGCTGACTGTCAATTTTAGAGCTTTGAATAGAGTATTGAAAATGTAATGATAAAAATAATTAATGGGATAGAATGTTTTGTTTGTTTTTGAAAAATAATTATACATGTAAACATTTCGTCAGTTAACTATGCTCTGATCTAATACATAATTTATGATAACAAAAATAAATAAATTGTTGAGATTTAAGGAGCCATTTGTCCAACTGTAATGAAACATAATTTGTTGTCCAAGATGCACAAAAATTGTTAAAAATATTCAGAATACAAGTTCCTGTGAGTTCAGGTGAAACAAACTGTAAATATGTTTTAAGTTCATTTCAGCAGTTGGCAAAAGAGAAATATCCTCATACAACTTTTTTTTTTAAATAAAAATCAGTAAATAAAAAATATATCAAACATTCATGTTTTCAACAAAAAAATAATATTTATAAGTACTATAATTCTCAATAAATTGTTTAGAGTAAACATAAAGTATATTTGAGTCAAATAGAAGCGAAAACTGCAATCTAGGATTATGTTTTTTTGAAAATAAAATATATATATATAGGGAATCACCAAAAATGGCATTGTATGCTTCCGTTTATCTCATATTTTAAATATACGTAAATTGCTGTCTGTGATTCTATGAGACTCATTTATTGTTTTTGTGAAACATAACTAGAGGGACAAGTACGCCGAGTATAAAACTTAACATTTAACCCATCCATAGCGTCTAATGAAAAATGTACGGAAACTAAAACAGCGCAATGTAGTGAATGTCCTAGTTTATATACATTTTTTGTAAAATGCTACGTTTGAGTTTAAATACAAGTTAATATACTCGGAGTGCAGATGTTTAGTTCCATGTTGGCGGACAAGTAGAGGGTAAAATATCACAGAAATAATCAATTACTTTGCTCCATTATATTGTGTATTATGTAAGCAATCACTGAGAAGAAAACCTAACAGACATCTCTCATATAACTACAGCTTCTAGTGGTTTTATAACTTCTGAGCTGAATAAATGAAACGCTGCTGGTACAAAATTCAATCTAACTTTGTAAAGTTAATTTAGAGTATTTCTCAAAATTAAGTGTCAATCATTAGGAGAGGTGAATTGACTGAAATGCAAACTTCAAAGATATATTTACATGTTGAATCTTCTCTCATACACGCTTTAGTGTTTAACCCACTTATTAAAGGTGTTATTATTTTTTATAAATAAAACATTCAACTTTGTTTTATTTTTTTCAGATCGGACACTTTCCAGACCTTAATATAGACTCGTCATGCGTGTTCAACAAAACTTGAATTGTTCTTAGCAGGCAAATGTCACAATTCTGTGTTACAAGGGTCCTTCGCAAACCAATAACAAAATATAGTTAGCCATTTCCCTAACTTCCCTAACGACTCGAGCGTGTGTCGTCAACAACTTGGAGTTTTGTGTTGACTCTATTGATAATAATTTTTAAGAATCTAAGTTTAAAATAACTTGATACAAAAAATTCTTGTCAAATGACATATTTTGTTCCTAAAGCTATGTATCTTCGAGTCTTACTATAATAACTCAGCTTATTTTATGCAAGAAAAAATATTATATAAGAAAAGAAGAGTTGATTGCTGTCATGTAAAAAGCATTTAAGTCAATTCACCTCTGAACTGTCGATACGTAAGCTAAAAATGCTCACAAAATAAGAAATAAATATAATTTTAAGATGGTAGATTATGTCTTAGATCATTATATGAATGAAATACGACTTCTACCAAATTACCTATCAACTATCAATACAATTAAAGTATACGAAATATTCTTCCATTTCTTGACTATCAAAAATGTCATACACACAACTAATTTAACATAAAATAAATGTAAGGCTCTCCTTAACCTATCGAATAGATTAAAAATGCCACAATTAATATGGAATTTTATTCCAGAGAATTACAACTAGAATGTAACTAAAGAAATCATTATGCAAAGCCTTTGTAATCAGCTGCTCGACTTGACTAAATGGTGACGTTTGGGCAAAACTAAATACTAGCTCATTCAGAAATATGATGGAGATTTATATGAACTAATTAGCTTTTCATTAGTCATAATATATGATGCCTTTAGGAGACATATTTGTTCTGCGACAAAAGACCAACTGAGATTGTAGAAAGGAAGTTTTTTCATAGCACAGGAAGAGTGCAGGGCAGTGGGAAGACCAAGATCAAGATTTATGGTTGGGGTGGAAGTCTAAGACCGTAAAAGAAAAGGTTTGAACTGGCGAGGATGGTTGCAGTTGATCAAAAAAACCAAGACTCACCCAGGGTTGCCATGCCAGAGATGATGGATGAAGTTTGTCACAGGACAAGAATGTTTTTTGAAGACATTAGATATGATTCCAACAAAACGTTGAGAAATGTGACTTTTCTCCAAATACAGTTCATAAAAATATCCATTTTTAATTTATTTGAGAAACATGTCTAGCGAGCCAAATTCTATTCTATAACTAACTCTTCAAATGTCATGGATTATAAAAAAAAATACTTGAATAAATTAATATGAGTAATCTTTTACTTACGCCTTAAAGCTTTTAATGGCATTTATCATCGTTAAAGTCTAACAGTGTTATTCACGGATCATCATTTTTTGTATGGACAATTCTCTTTGAGCCACGGTTTTTGTGTGTGTGAATAACACAGTAAATTACTTAACTTGGGTAAATCGACTTCTAGTCTAAATCTATCAACAACCTCCCGGTAAATAAATTTCAAAATCTTAGTCTTCGCTCGCTTTAATGATCGTTAATCATTTTTGGCAAACAATGTATAAAATACTGAAATTCATTTACAAGGAAACAAGGATATTACTTTAATAAAGTATAATCATAATGCAACTAAACTGTTTGGCAGCTTTATATTTCCGTAGCATAACCTAAAATAAAATGTAAATCTCTATAAATAATTTTATATACAAAAAAAACTGGTAAATTTAGCAATAATGCATAAATAAATTTTACTCAAAAGTCTCCGCAAAGGAAACGGTACTCGAGGCTTTTTTTTTTAACTTTTAACTTAACTTAACGACCTCAAGATAGGAAGATGGTGCCACCATTACACATACAAAATATATTTGATGGACGCTTTTCATAGAAACCTTTTCTCTTAAATTTAATTGTATTTGAAATAGAGTCGGCACATCTCAATCCGAAAAAAAGGGGGGTCACTTGGCCGTGCTGCTAGGCACTTGTGATTGGTCGTTAAGGACCTTAGTTCCGAATCTGACCACCACTGGCCTGGTGCTGTCATCCATACAAACTAAAATATTAGACTAGAGACTGAACATTCAGATTTACTATACTACAAATGTAGGTAGGTAAGTTGAAAAGATGCTAACGAGCAACTAATTGTCATTGCATCTGTCATCAGATGTGACTGAATGTTTATTTCACAATGCTGTAAAATAAAGACTCTTGATTATCTGGAATTCAATTATTTTAAATTTACTGTGAGAAACAATGTGTGACGTCATCCAGCCAAGGGATTTTTTTAATGTGCAGACTCCATTTAAAAATCAAAATAATTCAACTATCTAACGAGCTATAGCTAAACTACTTGATTTGCAATGTTCTTTTGCTTCATTTAGGTACTTGACGTTTTTTGTGAATGTTTCAAAATATTGTTAATTTTGTGAAATGTTTCAGTTAATATATGTTGTTATTATTGTTAACGACTGACAATAAAACCATCTAAAATTGGTCCCTCGCGCTTGTATACAACATTGTGTTAAACTAACGAGTTAGGAGCCTGGACGAGATGTCCAAACGTAGTGGGGGGAAGGATGGAATCATTTGTAGAAGAATAATCAAATAAAGTAAAGCTTAAGTTACCCGAGCATATTATAATTTACTACACCTGATCAATGAACTGCAGAAATAGTCAAAAACTTGCAAAATAATCAACTAGATTTCACAGAACAATGATCACTTTATCGTCCATTAATTATTCAATCAAACACATATGTTACTCAAGATTCTAAAAATATTGAAAAAACTATAATCTTTTGATAGGAAGTTATGAATAAAAGGGTTATTGACAAATATTATTAATATTAGTTATGTTACAAGCGGGGAACGATATTCTAATACTAAAAAAGATAATATATTACTGATGTAGCTACTTTTCTCTAACAAGCCAAATGAAAAAAGATTTACTTTCAAAAGGTTGAACTTAGTTATGAGCTATTTAAATCTGAGTTACAAACTTTATAGATCTAAGTTACGAACCACATTATCGTGGCAATGAACCATGATTTTTTTTTGTCAAAATTCAGTTGTATTTATATTTTTTAATATTTTTCAGTCTATTTTTTTATTCAAAGGAAAACCGTCTGATTATTATTAATTTTAAAACGCATGCACTTATTGGGTTGGGTAGGTATGTACGTTTCCCCAGATTACCTACGCTCTAAGATTCCTAAATGTCTATGCTCAACAGAGATGTCTTCTAAACGTCAATACAAATACATAACCTACAAATTAAATAGAATATATAATTTCTTATATAATACACAATAATTATCACTAATTCTTTAAAAATAAATCATTTATAAATAAAAAATAATACTAAATATTTGAATATAGTTATATAAACAATATAATCTTCTTATTATTATACATCTTTTGTCCCGTTTAAATTCTTCAGTAAAAAAAATGAGGTCTGAGATTTGAAACAAATCAAAAGGCATACATAAAGATAATTAGAAAACTATTTCAACATAAATAAAATCCAATTATTTTTCTTCAATTAATTCAATTAATCAATAAAATATGCCATTAGATAAGTTATTAATAAAATATCTTCCAATATTATTACGAGCATACTAAAAAAATTCAAATGTTTTATGTTCAGAGTTCTAAAATGGCGGAATCAGTGTTTTTTCAACTTTGAGGTTAGGTTTCCACGTAATGATATTGGAAGGTATTTTCTCGTTGCATTCTGCGACTCGTACGAGGCGACAACACAACTGTAACAAGTTGTTTGTCGTGCTGTGTTTTTGTTGCTGATGTTTTAAGTTGGGAGTCAAAGATGGCGCTGATGTCAGAACCCGGCCAGAAGGTATCTAGTCGCTGCAAACGCACACAAACATTCTCAATACCCAATTATGCAACATGTCGTTAGCTCGTTAGATGTACTATTTGTTACGTTTTTGTAGAAAATCTGACACTGATATTCACAAACGATGCTAAACAACCTCACAATACTAATAAACACAAGTGACATTTGGATGAGGGTACTGCTGTGATATTCTGGGCTACTGACTGATAAAATGAATGGACATCATTTCATTTCTCTTCAAAAAAATACTAATTAATCTCCAGCATCTTGTTGAAACTTTCAGTATTTCTTTTTTTATCAAAATGTAAAATAAGAACAACAAGCAAAACAATACAACTTACTTCAAAACTGTCAAAAGTGAAGTTTTACAAAGTGATGGCGGTAGTTCCAATTTTAAACACGTTCATAAAAAATCCATGTAAGTGAATTCTTACAGTATGATTGTTGCTGTCAATAAAGCACTTCACGCAAAGAACTATGAGTTTTTAAAGCATCATCTGTGAACAACAGTGTTACTTTTAACTTATTAAAGAAACATCTATATATATCCCTAGGAAGTTCTTTTGATTTTAATTTTTGTTGAATTAAGTTTAAATTATTAGTTCCGGTCAGGTGTCTCCAAACTTTTGTCTTCTTGAATGTCTTCAACGGAAGGGTTAGAGTGCTTTGAAAAAGCTTATAACACCAAAGGTTGCCATGTAATGGTATTGAAAGATATTTTTGTGTTGCATTCTGTTTTTTTTTAAACTTATAAACAATAAAAACAATCTTCCATTAGCCACCATGGGTCAAATTGATGGCATTGGTGATCTACATTTGGCCTGCGAGCTGTAGTTTGAAAGCCTCTGGTTTTATGGTGAAGAATATTCTTCACAAATTAAAGATGGATGCCTCACAACTCAAGAAAAATGGATATCATCCAAGTTAACTACATACAATTAAAGTTTCCATCAATGCTTCATTAGAAATACTATTTCCAGAAATGTTCACAACAGAAAAGAATCTTTGAAAGCAATGTGTTACTTCTGCAGTGGTTCAACATTCGGGTTTTAATGACAAAGATAAATCATGTCAAGGTTTTGCTTCAATTTAAATTTATACCGAACAAAAATATACCTTTTTTTCTTTCTTATTTTCAAGATATCGCTTTATTTATTAAGCTTGCTTGTTGAGTTTTAATCAAGTACAACAAAACTGATTTTGCAAAGAAAGTAATGGTAGAAACTGCACTCAACTAAATTGAAAAATGGTTATCTATTTATCAATTTACCCTACTTTATCTTTTGCTTGTGTGAAGATACTAGGAATGCGTTTAATGGTTACATTGACGGCTTTAGGAACAAGAGAAAAACATAATTAGTACATAAGAAATAAAATACAGTTAGCACTTTGAAGGAAGTCAGCACCTGAGTAGAGAATCAAAATATTAGTCAACATACATAAACAACATATTAAACTTTGTTAAAAAAAGTAAAAAGCAGCACCTACATAAAAATTGTAAGTAGATACCTAAGTTTATTTCACTGGGTAATAAAAAATTCTGAATGTCCATTTCAATAACAAAACTTGAAAGACTAAAAGTGTGGTGTTTCGACAATAGCTTAGCGACTTGATGGTGAATGAAACAGACAAATTCTTGAGAATGAGGTCCAAACATTTTTGAATTTGGAATTTTTCTCGGCAAGCAAATGCCAGTCTTGTATGGGACTGGCGTCCTTAGTAACTATGGTCTATGTTGCAAAGATATGTTACATTTAAGATTCATACTAAATGCATTCCCATAAGCAGGCACGTATAAGTTCTCACTTATACATGCCGCATGTGTACTTACAAATTAACATCCAAACCTCAAATGAACATAAACCCTGCAACTTTTGCCGACCGACCTTCCCTGAAACAGGTGTGACATTGGCAAAATTATAAACATTTTTTACAGTATGAGTGGTCAACCTCATCAAACAATAACAAAATATTGGGTTGCCGTTTCCAAACCAACCGATCCAAATGACTCAACAATATTGTCTATGCCAAATCATGTGCGGACCACATTCTGATAAACTTGCATTTTTCCTTCAGCACAAAGTTGCTAAGCTAAAACACACAGGACTTAGTGAAAACAAATTAAAGCATTGTACCTTAGCATACCAGTTCAAAAAATAAACCAGCTTAAACAAATTATACTTGAGAATAACCCTAAAATATTCTAGAAAGTGTTATTGAGTTAATGCGCTCTTTTAAATAATACTGGAAGAAAGGATTATTTGTGAATACTACCTAATACTTTAATATGAGCCATACAAAGCTAAAAGCGGAAATCTAGGTTATCTTGTAAATGAGATAGCTATGTAGAAACACAGAATCATTTTCTCATCATTTCTATATAATCATCTCATTTTCATAAATAACCTAGATTGCTGTCTTTGATTCATCTTGACTCATATTGAAGAGACTATTTTTATATTTCACAAAAAGCTATTTTTTTAAATGTACCTAAACACTAAGCTAAATCTAGTGGGTACCTCATCATATTCATTTTTAGACAGTTATTACTGTGGGAAAATCTTTTGAGAAGGAAACTAGACAATATTTTATTTATTTTAAATAAATCCTCATCTCTGCACCTTCCTTCTTATCACAGATGGCTGATTTCATGAAAGGTTGGTAGGAAATTAAAATGGTATGAGAGTTCCTCCATTTCAAAGCAATACAGAAAGCTAACCTCAAAATAATACACTTATTTCATATGAATGAAGGATATTAGCACCGGTTTTACAAATAATACTATTACACCTCATAATGATTTGAGTGAGTTCTGAGCATCTGATTGGTGTTTGTATTTAAAGCAATTACTCATAAACACAGAACATTGTAAGTTTGCAGAGTATTGTTTGTAGATTGAGTGTATTTGTCTCAGATTATCCCTTCAATAACACCACAGTTGAATATAGTGCACCCGTCTAGTTTACTCAAAGCCCTATCATTGTAATTCTTATGTTCCTCGTCAAATTTGTAGGTTAGGTTTGGTTTATGAGCCTGAATCAGCCACCCACCCGAATGATCAGCCGTGGCGTACTCTGCCGTGAGCAGGGGGTTACCCGCGGCCAACGCGGCGTAGCCTGCCGCAGCGTAATCAGCGTAAGGGCTGGCTGCGTAAATCAGCTGGTGGTCCAGGGGAAGGCCTGCCGCGTGCTGGGGGGCTGGGTGGGCTGCGTGGCTCTGTGGGCGGGGAGAGAGCAGAAGGGGCGCCCCCAGGGGGGCAGACTGCCTCTGCAGGGCGGTGAGGGCTCCCCCTTGCGCCCCCGAGACCAGACGCTGCGTCTCGGCAGCCATTATGCGTCGCCACTCTTCGTCACTCGCAGCTGCAACCGCAGACCATTCTAAATAAGAACAAGGGAAAGGCACGTGTTAGTGTTGTGTTGTTAATGGTTTTAGTACCTACACAATTATTTTGATAGAAATGAAGCTGACAACATGAAATTGATCTACAATAAAATAACTAAATTTCAAATACAAACTGTGTTTTTGTTCCAAAGTTCCAAGTTTGTAAATGGTTCTCGGCAGGGTGACATCACAGGTCTCCATGACTAGGGTTCTTAACCTCTAAGGTAGTATGGCCGTACCCGTACGGCGGTAAATGTCATTGCAAATCGAAGTATGGCCGTACCGGTACGGCTGTGGTCATACAGGCTTTATTCATAAGTAAACGTCAGAAATGGATTAACCAACGGCATCTAGCGGCTTTCCCCCATAATATTTTAAAAACTAAACGAAGTTAGCGGTATTATCGACTTTACAAAAGCGATTTCAAAGTATGTGTGACGTCACAGTCATCTTTCGTGGTGTTCGAAACAAGTTTGAACACGTGCGCGCTTGTCATCGCGTATACGGATATTTCTCCCGCGAAAATTGAATTTTTTTACAGTTTTTCTTACGTAAATTGTTTGGTGATAACTTTTTGAAAGTTTTTGAACACGGTTTTATTTAAAAAAAACGTATTTTGTTTGGTGTTTTTGTGTGTTTATTGACAATATTTTTATTCTTTGCATACCTTTATTTACGTACTATTTGATAGCGAGAGCCCGTTCGTAACTTTGTGTTGTGGAATTTTTGTGTTGTAATTTTTCTTTTATAAATTATCTGTCCCTCAATTTACGATCATGTCGCATAGGGTTAGTGAAAAGGACATCTTCGATGCTTTAGTTGAAAGCGAAGATGAAGAGTTATACGAAAATATTGACGATTTACCTATTGAGTCTGATAGCTCTTCTGAAGAATCTTTATCGTCAGAGGTAGAAGATGACCCTGAGCCGTCTACATCTAAACGTAGAAGACAAGAAGCGCGTAAACCGAATGCATCAGGAGGACGAAGGGTTGAGGATGTGCCACTACGACTAACGGAAAGGCACTTCCCCTTCCCTGTTCCCCAAACACAGGCACAAGGAAGCAGGACCCAAAGAAAGTGTCACGTGTGCAGTCATACAACTGTACGACCAAAGTGTCGAAAAGACACAAAATTCATGTGTGAAGTGTGCAACGTCGCTTTGTGTGTACATCCATGTTTCAAAGCCTACCACACTAAAAAACATTATTAGTCATCTTTTGTGTTTCATCTATGTATTTATATGTATTTTTAATTATTTTGTAAGTGTAAGTTTTTAATTACTTAGTGAAGTGAAGATTATTTTACTAGTGTACTAATATTTTGACACGGCAACCAATAGTTGACGACACCTGAAATAAACATACGATTTTTCAATAAAAACTTTGAAAAATGGTAAGTTTTAATTTTTTTTTCTTTGAAAAATGGTAAGTTTTATTATTTATTATTGTGTTGAAGTCGTTAAACATAATACTTTTTATTTTAACCCTTTATATAAAAACTCACTCCGTATAGGTATTTACATCATACCAAAACTCACTACCTTAGAGGTTAACAAACAGAAACAAAAGATTCCCTAGCAACCTTGCTGGATAAAACAAAATGTCATTTGTGCCGGACTGTCTTTTAGAGGAATGGGAATGAAAATTTGATATTTTAATTTTTAGAAGATCTTATCTGAATCCGGAATCAAACTGTACAGGTTTTAGATCATAAAGTCAAACATTGGAAGGTAAACAAAGGTAAATAAATTTCACACTGTCAGCATAAAGAAGACATACAACATGAAAAATTATTGCAGATGATTTTTCGGTTCTTACGATCATAACCATAAAAAATCACATACAATTACCTATTTAAAATGAAGGAACATTTATAACTACAATTATTTTTCATGCACTTTTACACAGATCTGAAATTGTGATCCTATTTTGTCATTGAACCTACAAAAAAAAATACTACAAAATATTACACATTCGTCTATGTCTTGCTTGATTGAAAAAAATACTAAAATATTTGTACATTACAAGACGTATAAAACATTCAACATTTAAATCAATCATTCAAAAGAAGAAAAAAACATTCAAAATATTCAATGAAAATGTATCATTGACTTTTTTACACAAGACATCAAAATTGAAGTGAGAAAATATTTGACACAGAAATGTGAAGTATGAATTATTTAATAATGTCAATGCCATTTATTTCAGCGCATGCATACTTTGAGAAAAATGCTAAGATAGAACTTCCAGTTTGACATAAAATTTCATCACTTTACTTCCCATTACAAAATATTTAATTTCATTCTGTCTTACCAGAGCAATGAACCGATTTAATTTTATAATTATTTTGTCAAAAAATGGACTCGGAACCTACGTTACAAATTTGTTTTTTTCTCATCAGGGAAATTTATAAGCACCACTTTTTTGTCATTTGTGACATTTGGCAATAATAGGTCTGTTCTTTGCAGGAAACCACCAGGCAAAATAGAAGAAGAATAAATTGTACGTCAAACTAGAAGGCAGAGAGAGGCCTATGTATATTCAGAAGATAAATGATATTCATCAGATGGTTAAATGCGAGGTTAATAGCCAAATAAATTACTAACAGTAAACCAGATATTCATCAGACAAGAGGAATGAGAACAAACAACAAGGACAAGACACGAAAACACATGAAGCAGAGTGACAGACAAGCTCACAGTAAACTATCATAATAATGTTAACGTGTGGACAAGGCAGCGGTTCACAATCAACCTTTCGATTCACCCAAAAATAGTTGGAGAACAGCAGCGACAAATTTGGGAAAAGTTAGTTCAAAATACACAAAATGTAGAGAGTACAAAATATGTAAAAACATGATGTTAGGCAAAAAGCATTACCGTCTCTTCTTGACATGTAACTAATTTTTCGGTGACTCGACTAGTTGACAGGGATCGGTGGGTTTTGGGATTATCGGATTTGGAAATCAACCGGGAAGAGTGAATTATTCTTTATAAGCTTGTTACATTACGGGGAAACTAGTCTCACTTTTATTTTTATCAATTTATTTTACGTCTAAGTCTTCCTCAAGTTCTAATGTCCCAGGAATCCAATGTGGCGCGCCAGTCTCATCTATCTGGCCCATAATAGCTGATGGCTTATTGCATTTTTTTGGGTAACGAGCTTTTTCACAGTATCTTGCTGACAAGATTTCAAGCAAGTTTTGGCCTTAGTAGCCGACTTGAGTAATCAGTATCTCTCTGAGGTTAGAAAGATTGAAGATCCTGTTTAATTCTAACCTTTAGTTTAGACCAACATGTTATTTTCTTCTAAAAAAGTAATCATACTTTTATAAGTATTTTTCTACATTGACAAACCACTGTCTCTATCTTTGATCTATCAAGCTTATTTGTTTTTCTTTTGGTCTACATTATTAAACAAATCTTTATTCTTATACTAATCTTAACTTTGATTACTTTAAATTTTAAACTTCATGATCCCAACATTCACTGCTTCGTTTACAAGCTTAATTCAATCAAAAACATTATTTTTCGTACGCCTAAATCACATGTACTTCCATTCTATCCTTCCTTCCATCCTAAATCACATATACCTCCATCCTAAATCATACATACTTACTCGATAGATTTTTCTAGAATATAATGATTCAGCAACGGGCTACGCACTATAAGTTTTCTCTTTTTTGTACTGAAAAATGTTGGTAGGTTTATTTCTCAGACTTAGCTAAATATTCAGCTACAATCTAGACAATTCTAATTGAAATTCTGTTTGTGGAATAAAGAATAACATTCTCCCGTTGAGCTGGGACACCATGAGGACGTGTGGTTGTGGGTGCGTTATTGGTTTACGTGCCTGATTCGGACGAGTCGAGGAGACGGGAGTGTTGAGTCAAGATCGGTAGGAATGACGTCCCATCGAATCTGCTGAACCCTGTGTGGGCAAGGATAACACTTCAGACACTCCATCAGTGATGTATGGGTTAGTGAATAACAGTCTAGGGTTAGTGAACGCTACAAGTCAAGTTAGCCACTATTGTATTATAGCCATACAAACAGAAAGTCTGCTCCAAAAATGAGAAACATTCATTGTTTTTTTTTTTTTTTGTAACCCAAACCTGGCACTCCATAGCATTCAGGGCTATACACTTATAATCTAAATTGCAAAGATATATCAAAATTTAAGATTTACATAAAATGCATGCCCACAAACAGACACCTGTAAGTTCAAGACTTACATTATGCTGCATGTGTACTTACAAAATAAAACTCCAAATCTCAAATGAACATAAACCATGCAGCTCTTAGACCTTCCCTGAAACAGGGGGCAAATTGGCAAACCATTTTTACAGTACGGGTGGTCAGCCTCATATCTACATACAAGTCAAGGAACAAGGGCTGTGATTAAAAAAAAACAAAAAATATGTTTCTTTCAAGAATAATTATGAATGACAAAAAAAAATGTAATTATATATTTCTTGGTTTTATAGGGCAGGAGAGAAAGCACTATAAAGATTTATTGCTACACACCCAAGTCACCTAGATCTGTGATAAGTTAGAAATCAGCTCTAACCCCATTTTTTCATTTCCATAAAAAAATATGACACTTGTACCTCAAATGATACATGGGCCAAAATGGCTTTTTTGACTTCAAATCTTGACCTGTATCCTGGAAAGTGCAGCGGCAACAATTTGGGTTCTCGCAGCTTGCTGGGGATGTAATTTTGGCTTTGCTTGGCACCTGTACCCCTCAGATTATTAGAAATAAGAATAATGCAAGATAAAGAAAAGAATCCTAAGCAGACTGACCATGTGCAGGTGAATGTAAAAACAAAATTTAAAAAACATGTTTCTATGTTAATAGTACAAAGGTGATTTAGGGTTAATAATTGTGTTATTTATAACAAAAATCCAAAATTGGTAGTGCTATGAAAGAAAAACATAAAATTGCTGTGATTTCCATAGATAATAATGTGCCGTATGTATTCACAAAAGTGATCATTTTTATCTTACAAAATACAAGTGAACACATTTTGTATTCCAAGCGGCTTATTATATTTCAATTTCATAAATAAAATGTATTAGTAGAATAATCATTATTGAGCATAACAATTATTTGTAGATTAAATTTTGATTCATTCTTCAAGTCAGCAGTGAAAAAATCTCTTAAGCATTATTATAAATGGAGAACTTCACACCTTATTTGACCATTACAGCATCATTCTCCCAAAAGGTCAGAAATAATTAAAAAATCATCACATCCCGGTACTCTGTCAGCAGTGAAATCATTACTGATGACCTTAAAGGTAATTGCTCATGAAAATAAATTATCATTCTATTTTTGGTATGGGTTATTAAGTTTCCTTTGTAGATTACTTCATTGATTATTCTTATAAGTTGTAGTTAATTTCCTGTCAAATGATAATTAATCATTTATTTATTTAAATCAGTAAACATAAATATGTTTCAATCACCGAAACTTGACCTAGGTCATCAATAATATTAATGTAAAAAAATTAAATCTTCATTAGGTTTATTTTATTTTGCAGGTAGGTATACATTTTGAATTTTACACTGCGGCAATCATTAGTGCATGTTTTTAAGCCCAGTGTTCCGAATTCAAATTTAAATTAGACTGCATGAAAAACAAATGGAGGGAACTTTATTGTTTACAATAAATCTAATCATCCAGAAGACAAACAGTTTGTGTGCTTGTTTTTTTAAATATTTAAATCTGTCTTTAAAAACTCTCATTTTTACTCATTCATAGGAAAACTGTAATTAATATTTAAATCTGTGTTTTCAGGTCAATAAGGCATGATTTCATCCATTTAAGGGTAAAATAAAACATTTAAATTCATGGTTAATATTTTTATCCTGAAAGCTTTCTTGCTGCTTGCATAAAATACCAGATATGTTTTTTGGCTAAAGATTGAAAAAATATAAATATTGAAGATTATTGACAGTAATGGCGACTTCATCATGCATGTAGGTATGTCTTTAATGGTAGGTATGTCCTATGTGTAAAGATGCTTTCCTTATCTTTTATTTAGCTTGATCCCTTCAAAGATGATCTTACTATAACTTATTTACAATTTTTAAAGATGATATTCAATTCCAAGTAAAGGAACATTGAAACAAAAATAAAAAACCTTTTTTTTGTCATACTGTCTGGATATTATGTAGCTTTATTGCATCAAAAGCGCCATCTCATAACCATCACTAGAAAGCTTCAATAAAACTTCAGCCACCTGACAACAGATGGTATTTTACATATTTTTTTTATTTACAAAGGGATTATTACTGGGTTTTGACCCTTTGTGTATGGAATATGTCTTCTTTATTCATGCAGTAATTGATTTCTAACCTTTTAAGTACATTACCATTGTATTTTCAAAGTGAGAGATGACAGAGGTGTTTTCAAATTTTGATGGCATGCATAGACGCTGACCACGATGAGTGCAAGTCTGCTCATGACATCTATGTATGTCACTCGAACTCAAACGGCCAGGGATCTATCTATAATCTATAATCTAAGCTGCAAAGATATGTTAACATTTAAGGCTCATATGAAATGCATGCCTACAGACAGGCACATGTAGGTTCGCGCCTACATATTCTGCATGTGTGCATACAAATACAGAAAACTTCACATGGACATTAACCTTGCAACTCCTGCCGCCGTTCCCTGAACCGGGGTGGCATTGGTAAAAGTGAACCGATTTTTACAGCACGGGTGGTCAGCCTCGTACCAACCTAAGTTTTGTAAATAAGTTTAAGCAGAGTAATCTTAGTTGGCATGTATCTGTGTCTGTGTCTGTGCCTCCGTTGACCATACCTGTGGCGATGCCAGTGGGCACGGCGGCCTTGGCGCTGGAGTCCCTGTATGTCCCGTTGATGATGGCCAGCTCCATCAGTTGGCGCTTTTTCAGCTCATCCTCGCCGTCAGCTTGCTGAAATGTCACAATTATAACTTTATACTGTTGAGTTATTACTGGGTTCTCTTTTAACTGCAATTATTTATTTTAACAGATTTATTTTACACAATTTGGTTCACAATTTACAACAATTGATTTCCAGCTCTGGCTTTCGCACTTCACGGCTGAATGTTTGATGGACACTCTGGCTGCTGCCCTATTGCAGTCCTCTTATATAGTTGCAACAGAGATTTTTCTTGCATATTCCAGATCATTCTTCGGTCTCTCGCTCACACCAAAACGTCATTCTACGCACTACTACTCCCAGATGGTTCTACCCACATTTCATACATGTATAGGTGCACGTAGGTAGGTACTTTTATTTCGTAGTTCGTAACACTATCATCATCATACTAGCGCCAGACTGTTCTATGTATGCATGTACAGTCGCACGTACTCCAAGTTCGTAACAATACTAAAAATTAAACTTCAATATTACTATTGTGTATTGTATATTTTTGGTGGCTGGAAAATGCTCTTTGGTTTATTTTTTGTGAGCTTATTTATGGACTGATCAGAATCCTGCAGTATTTCAATTGTGTGCAATCGAGAGATAAATAGACAAGGTTAAGGGTTCGGTGTTAGTCTGGCCACCTTACCTGGTAGATTAAATAGAATTAAGAAAACACAGTGAGCAGTTTCTTACTTGTGTGAAAGGTGGATATGCAGTAGTTAGTTCCATAATGATTTTAACCCTTTCAGGCCTGACCATATTTCTACTTAAAAAAAAAAATATTTTTAGTGTGGATTTTTTTATTTATATTTTTTTTAAAATTTTCCAATATTTTTTTTTTTTTTAGTGTTAAAATTATAGATTTTATGCTATGTATGTTTAAACATACACTAGGATTCAAGGGGTATAAAAAGTTGACCAATGGTTGAGTAATATATTGTGTGGTGGTACTAAAACAATATTGGTGGTATTGGTAAATCATTTATATTTTATTTTATATTTTACAATAGACATAACAAATAGTTAATTATACATATTCAATTTCAGTTACTTTATATAAATATTATTTTTTTACAGAGATTGTGAAAAAAAAAGTATTTGCAAATACAAATACAAATAAAACATAGAAATAAAAAAGAAGTACACAATTTTGAAGATTACAAAAAAAAATAAAAACAATTATAAAAAATACTCTAGGATCTAACATGGAAATTATAGAAGCAATTGCGGTTTGAAGTGAAGCACAAAGCAACACCGCATCGTTTACAACGCACCTTGGATATTTTTAGACACAACTTACACCTCAATGCTTTCTTTTCAAACTCCGGAAAATGCCCCCATCCAGAAAATCTAACATCATCGCATGGCTTGGGTTGATAATCCCGGCGCTGGCGTGATGGTCCAGCTACAGGTTCATTAGAGGGTCGTCCTCTCGGGCGTGGTGCTAAAATATTGTTGCTAGCTATCAAAGCCGTCCCAATCTCCGCTCGAAAAACTAATAAAGTCTTATACTTTTCACCCAATTGCGTACAGTGGCGTCTGTACAACAACCAAGCGTTTACCACTGCAAGGTCAATTAGGTGAAAGACTATTCTAAGGTAATAGCGTTTCGAGCGGATGTCGGTCCGGTACAGCTCCAACAACATATTGTGAAGGTCAACGCCTCCCATGAATTTGTTGTAGCTGGACACAATCATTGGGCATGGAACATCTATAAAAGTCTTGGCAGCATGCGTCCAACGACGCACAGTTCCAATTGGTTCCACCCCAACATACGATGATGTCAAATGCACCGGCTTACTATCGAGCCATTTTACAGCAATGATACCGTTAGCCACATCAGACTTGTGGTCATATGATCCTCGACCCAGTCTCTTCAGCTCTGCATCACTTTTCAGAGTACATCCTGCTAAGCGATTGCTGCGGACTGTGCCGACTGACCATATACCCAAAGACTTTAATTTGGCTATCAGTGCGTGGGAAGTAAACCAGTTATCACAGGAGACTTTGAAATTTTGATTTGTCGGAATGTTTCGACAAAGTCGCATTACAATGTCACCACTGATTCCCAGTGCTGACCTCTCACCCACTGCGGTATCTTTGCCCGTATAAATTTCAAAGTCGTAGATTAATCCACTAGCCCCTGCACGGGCGAACACTTTGATGCCCCATTTGTGTGGTTTATTTTTTATGTATTGCTTCAAAGATGTTCGCCCCTTGAAGGGTATCATGAATTCATCTACGCTATGGAATTCTTCTGGCTCAATTTTAGCCAGGTTCTGGCGAAGGGCATCGACCAACGGTCGTACTTTAAATAATTTATCATGGCCAGGTTGGCCGTAAGGAGTTAATTTGGAATTATCATTCAAATGAAAGTATTTCCGTAGTTTGAAAAAGTTATCTCTTGACATAGCATCAAAAATAATAGGTATTCTCACAGCCTGCTGCCAGAATAGGCGCAGTTGTGGCAACGGATAAATACCCATCATTATATGCATGCCAAGAAATGACTCTATCTCAGCTTTTGAGGTGTTGACAGACCTGCCAGTTATCTGCACCGAATATAAATTGGTCTGCTGGACCATATTTTCAATAATTGTATCATCTACAAATAATTGAAAATATTCCAGCGACGTTAAAATTTTAATGGGTTGAGAAAAACTGGCAGTGCACGTTGTGTCGGGGATATCCAAGTCACGGTGTCGCCAGCGTACTTCTGTCCGCAACGAATGGGCCTGATGTTGTCCATCACCTTCCACCGCATTTGGTTCTTCCTCCTGGTCAACATCCCTAGGTGTCTGAAAAGAAATAAATAGTTACGTTTATAATATCATCCACAAATAAAATAGAAATTGGAACCATAGAAAACCTACTTTAGAGGAATTTAGTCAATGTCAATGCAGTACAATCTGTGATTGATTACAAAGATATAAAGGTACTGATTTATAGCTAATTTGTTGAGATATATTTTGAATAAAATGAGGATATTTTTATAGATAAATAAAAAAAAAAAATACTAACGTGTATTTCAATGGGAATCCCAATTATCTGGCTCAACTCGTCTGCAGCCAACTCCTGGTCACTGTTTTCAATCCTTGGCTCCCCCCAGGTTGTAACTTCGTCATCCCCATCTTCATCTTCAAGCTCTACATCTGATGCATTTCCATTCAGACACATAATGATCTCTCGAATAGAGTAAGACATCTGAAAAAAGAAAATAGTAAGGTGGTTAAAAATGACCTCATAATCCTGGTGTATGTTCAAACATACACGTTATTTTGTATACAAAAAAAAGTACTAAAAAACATAGAACTTGCAACAAATTATATACTGTTGGATAGCTTATGAACTAAGGAACACGCTAAAAATGATTTTTTTTTCAATTTAATGTATAATTACCTTGAAAATTGACGATTTCGAGCGGAAGAATTGTAAGAGTTGAAACGCAAGCCGGCTTGACAGTTGACAGACGTTATAGCGGTTAAAATGCAGGCAGGAAACACAAAGAAAAAATATAATGCTGTAAGCAAGCATACCAGCTAGCAAATAAAAAAAACCCCACGCCTCCATGAGTTTTGTACCTACCATGATAAAATTTTGAAATCTGTGTATGTTTAAACATACCCACGGTCTGAAAGGGTTAAGTCTCCACACATTTATTTCCTTACAAATTTATCTAAAAATATAAAATAATGCTTCAATAACCTCCACAAACACAAGCTGACACAAGATGGTGCACACCTTCTGCAGATATTGTATGGCAGGGGCGTGCATCCCATAGAGGCACATGCGCCTAATAGGTAGGCAATATGTGGTAAAAAAAACATTTATTTTACCAAAACGGGAACTTTACCCAAGGACAAAAATATGCATAGATGCACATTGGTGACCCCTAATATAAAAACAGTACCCGCTATTAAGTAGATTGAAGTGATTGATTGTTTAGTTACTCACTGGTATAAGGAGTCGCTTGACCTCGTCCACGGCTCTGGCCAGTTTGGCTGCAGCCCTGTTCTCCGTGTCTTCCACAGTCAGCAGGACATGCAGCTCATCTGTCAGGTGCTCCCAGTTGGGTTTGCCTCTGTTTGCGTCTTCCTAAACGCCGCAAACGCAACAAATGGATTAGAAAAGTGATATTCCCTCCCCGTCATCCTTTGGCGAAACAATGAGTCAGTTTATGATGCTGAAGAGATGTTTTCCAGGATGTGAAACTGCATGTGGAACTATGGGGTATAACAGCAAAGTTTACCATGCAAAATAAACAGATATCGCTGCTCCACAACACAAGTCGTATGCAGAGTGTCATTATTTTTCACATTATAACCCCGAGTGTACACACACTTTCATCACAGTTTTTATCAAGATCATCTTCATCATCACACTTCACGCTGAAGAAGTCCATCGTAGACATGGGCGAAACGTCCGGAAGCTCCAGCTCCCGTAGGCTACGGCAGCAGATCCCGGAAAACATCTCTCCAGCATCATCTAAAACTCTTATTCAATGAGTCAGTTTGATGGTAGTGGATTGTTTTTATGAGAATTACAATTTCACCCTTTATTCCAAAAACAAACTTTACTCAATTATACTACATTAGACTTTAAGAAGTGTTTAAATTTTGAATTAAGAAATAGATCATGAAAATCTATGGGAAAAGATTGTTAATGTATAGTATACCTACTGTTACCTTTTAGTCATCATTCCATCCATTTCTATGAAAGCTATTAGTGCAAAAGAAATAAGGTTAGTATTAAATAAGTAACTATGTATTGTAATAAATATTTAAACTAAATTATAGGTAAATATTAAGGTTTGAATGTGGGCTTCAAATGATGAAGATTTTGTTTTGGGCTTTTTTTTAACCTGGTGCGAAATTTGTTATAAACACTACTGTTTCATCACTATATCTGTAGTGCATCCTCATCATTTCGCACGTTTAAATAAAATAATAATAAAGAGAAATAACTCGAAAATTGGGAAAATCGAGATTTTGTAATAAAACGCAAGAACAATGCGAGAAGAATGCGTAGAATGCGACAGTCCTTCAATTTGGACGAATATGACCGAGATAAAACATCGGCCGCCTTTTTCATCCCATACAAGTTGTACTGGGTGTCTGAACTTCAAACGCGTTTTCCCAACATTCATGTTTTTTGAGTTATTGCTCTTTATTATTAAACGTGCGATTTGTAGGTACCAATGAGTTTACAATATGTAGGTATTTTTTATCATGTATCTGAATTCATCTTGAGAAGAGTGGCGCATAAAGCGCAATTATTAACTGTCCAGCATACACAAAAACCCCAGTATTTCTTTCAAAACCCATCTAACCTTCATAAGGCTGCAAAAGTTAGAATGGGCTGTGCATGTTCACAGAATGCTAGGCACAAATTTTTTCAAAAGAACGATTACTGGCCACCAGGAAGGAAGAAGAGTGACAAGGCAAAAACTAAAATAAAGAGATGAAGTGGATAAAGATGCAGTTCAGCTTTTATAAGTTGCCAACTGGAGAACAGCATCAGAAGACAGGCGGAGTTTAAGGTGTAGAAGTCGAAAGAGGCCAAGACTTGAGTTGAAATGTAGCGCCATAAAAGAAGATGAGTTATGTCATTGGCACTTGAGACTTGCACTTGACTTTGTCTGAGTTACTGCATATCTTATTTTACATTCAGCAATGAATACCTACTCATGACAGCATGATTCACAGGTCATAGGTGATTCACAGAATGTAATCATTATTTATGCTTATTAAAAACAATAATAATGAAATATACCGCCATTTATAAGTATTTGATGCTGTTTCAAGAAGATGGTAGTGGTTGCTGGTTATTTCCTCTGACTTGATAATGGAAGATATCTGATCTCAACTTATTGTTTTAGTGCTCTGCTGTGAATATTTGATAATTATGAAGTGTAGGATTCCTTGACTTATAGGTTGGTATGCGGCTGACCACCCATGCTGTAAAAATGGTTCACTTTTTTGGCAGCAATCTAGAGCTCTTGGGGTGAGATTTACACAAAAATAAATCTTAAGTACCTATGTGAGATTACACTTCAACAGATTAAATTACATTAGATATAAATAGGTAATAGGTTAGATTTGATGTTACCTTCTTTTTGTCTCTCATTGATCCTTTGCCTCTGACCATGATTTTGCAGCCGGTTTCCTGTTCCAATTGTTTTGCTGTCATTCCACGAGGGCCAAGAATCCTTCCAACGAAGTTGAACTGCAATAAAGAGAAAAAGATATGGATTAGCCAATAAAGCATTATTTGAAACATTTGAAAAATGCCCAAGGAGTAAATTCATGAGACAAAGGTGTCTTTTAATGGAGTTGGTACAAAAGAGATCAGAAATGTGACATCACTCTTTCGAGTAAATTTCATTTTTAGGGGCTCAAGCACAGATCACGGAATATATACTCAAGGCTCAAATCATCTATACTTCGAAGTCACCCTCGTAAAGAGATATTTGGAATGTTCCAGCTATATTTTTAGGTTGGTGTGAGGTTGACCACCCATACTATAAAGCATAAATAAATATTGTTCTGACAATGCCAATCCTGTTTCAGGGAAAAAAGATAGAATGGGCTCATCACAAATTTGAGATTAGAACTTTATTTTCGAAGGTACCATCCTTAGCAATCAATAACAAAATATTTGTTTGCTTTTTCCATAGCAACCCGGCCGTGTGACGTCATTGAATGTTTAACGGAGTCCATTTTGACTATGTCAATTCATGTGCCCTCCTCATTGCTGAGTTTATATTCTTTAGGTAAAGTAGGTAAATGTTTTAAGTCATTCTTGCCTTAAAAAATGTATGAAAGGCTCCACCCTTAAATAAAGCCTATTATTTTATGGGATAAAAGTCCATAACATTTATCAGCCTTGTTCTGATTTCAATCATACTGCAAGTCTTTTGTTATGCTTTTATATGATTTTAATGTGTTTACATTGTCATCGGTGGCAGTCAGTTCACGTCTGACAGCTGCTGTCACCTCATCGCGTGACGTCACACCGTCAGAATAAATAAATAAATGAGAAGATTTTTCGCAATGACATCATCAGCGTGCGCCTGAACTTGATTTTTTTCGAGGTGGCAACCTCGGAAATATGACGTGTGATTAGTAACCATTGAATACCTATTAATATAATAATGACAGCTACGAATAGCCGCTAAAATAATTAGGTACATATTCGAATAATAAAACGTTTTTATTATCACATTTTTAATGACCACTTTTACTACTTTTATTTGCATTGAGAATATGTTTACCATGAAGGTGACCTACCAATACCATAGTATTAAAATCCCTTCATTTTTCGTTTTCTTTTCAGGGAAAGGCGGCAAAAGTAGAAGGGATTTTATTTTTTAAGCACGCATGCTGCGTCACAGATGTTGGAATGCAGTCATTTTATCGCCATCTTGCTTTCATTTCTTTCTATCCTAGGAGACTTCATTCATTGATAGTTCTTCTTTTGCCTTACATTTAAAACAAGAAAGCATATTTTAAAATCATTCTTCAGATGACAAACTTTGGTTTAGATATGTAAACCCTTTTAACGAATAAAGCCAATAAAAAATGTTTTTCACGTACATTTTCCCATGGAAATTATCAGGTATTTTGTTAATTTAACTTTTTCGATAAAACATTAAATTTGATACTAAAGTTTTTGCACAAATATGAAAATATTTTATGCGTGAGAACAATAAACATTTAAATTCATTGGTATGATAGCATCGCGTTAAAACTCAATAATAGGGTTTACTAAAACATGTATCGAAAGTAAAGCAGTGCCTCTAGCGAGGGTTTTATTTTACTACCATTTTTGGTGAATCACTTTCAACATTAAGTTTTATACTTGGGATACAGGTCCTCGTTAGCGAGTTTTTTTTTACTATTATGACAGTGTAAATATGCAATCATCATCAAGTACCTCACATCGGCATAATATTGTAGGGACTGTACCCCAAGTATAAAACTTTACGTTCAAACTCAACCACAGCGTTTTGACACCAATGTATGAAAAGTACCACAGCGCTTCTGACGAGCGTTTTAGTTTTCATACGTTTTTATTGGTGGGCATTCAGTTTTGTTCTGGGGGTACTGGCATGAGAATCACACTGTCTACATATTGGTTGTAATTTTTTATGAGTGAAAAACAAGATGGCTTCCGAATTGCGCGGGAACTGAAATGATATAAGATGTATGAAACATTGTTATATTATTTTTAACAGAAAATAATTCTAAAAATACTTGAGGCACCTACCTAGAAATATATGAATGAGGGAAGAATCACACAAATGACAATTTTATAATGTTTGCGACAAAACACTTTTTAATTGATTTTATTTAATTAGACCAGTGTTTTCCAATCATTTTCGAATGCAGATTGAACAATGAGGTCGGAACATTGAAAAGGGCTCGAAAATTAACCTCGTCATCCGGCCGGAATCTGACCGCCAGAGGCGCTAGTCTCTCATCCATACAAAGGTTTTTTATGGGTCAAATCTTTTGGATGTTAATAAATCTTAAACACACTTAGCATGTTATAAACACGTCGTTTTAAAAGTCCCTAATCTCGACTAGCGTATTTGAAATAAAATAACGCTGGTTAGATTCCCGACAGATTCCTTGACCCTGGTTCAACATATGTCATTGGATATTTATTAAACAACAATTCATTAAAAATAAAAATACAATATATTGCCGATGTTAATACCTACTTACCTGTTTCTGGCCATACTAAAAAGGTTGGCAATTGCGTTTCTCTATCTATTTCTATTCTATTAAGAAAAAAATGCCACCACGATTTGACATCTTTTGAACAATAAACAATACTTCTCATTAAAAATGTGCGTTTTATTGTAGAGCAGAACTTGCCTTTTTTCTTTGATTGGCGACCCTTCTAGCTGTCGCGACCCACAGCTTTACAAACTCTAGATTAACATAGTAAACAAGGTAAAGAATTGAACACATGTCGACATGAACATTGTAGCTTTAACCATAAACGGTGTTTTTATCAATTAAAACTGCGAACGTGTCAGCTAGCGAGATTGGCACTTGGTCACATCTACCCATTTTATAATCCACCGAGAAGTGATTTAGAATTATTGACTTGGGCACTTTCATGCCAACATGGCGAGCATGAATTATGCATTTTTGCTTCTTTCAACGTAATTAAAAAAAAAACGACAACTCTAATCTATAAACTAAGTTGCCAAGATAAATTAACATTAAAGATTCATAATGCGTGCCCACAAGCAGCCACGTGTAAGATCGCGCTTACAAATGCTGCATATTCATTTACAAAATAAAGACTCAAACCTCAAATGAACATAAGCAATGCAACTTCTTTCTACCTTTTTTTACAGTACGGGGGGTCAGTCTCAAAACTGTAAAAACTGTTTACTTCCTCAGGCAAAGTCAGAATAGTATGTATGGTGAGCGCTGTTTTTGTGTCGCAATTCAAGAGCCCTCTGTACGCTTGTTCCTCGCTAGTCAGTGCCAAATTTGCAAGCAAGACCGCGAAGTCTTAACCTTACCATAACTAAGTAAGTAAGTGATTAACAATCTCACAAAGGGCTCTTGAGGTGTAATTCACACAAAAACAGTGACAAAACAAACACACAACCATCCTAATATTATTGTGTTTATTAGGTAGATAAATGTTGGAAATACGCGCATAGAGCTTTAAAATTTGGCATTTACAGCTAGTTGTGTACCTTCCTAGCTATTTAAAGTATGAGTGTAGGTAGAGACAAGTTTTCTTTTATTACCTACCTACACGTTCATTAAAATTTTCCATGTAAACATTGGTAAACATGTCAAATTTCAAATTTCGAAACGCAATCTCCGGAAAGTTACAAAATATAATTTTCCCGCCGTTTCCGGTCTTGTGCGCGACAACACGTTTGAAATAAGAATAACGGGAGGGCCATCCAAAAAATAAAATTGACAATTTTGTTTGAGATCAAAAAATATTTTTGAACTTCTAACGCTAACTTTTTTCAACTGTCTTTCACAGCTTTCTCATGCCTTGATCATTGAAAATTAATTTTCAAACTTAATCATATTCTTATTCATATACAATTCATCTACTCCTAAAACATGTGAGGAAAACGGAAGGTGGCAAGAGCCTTTCAAAATATCGTTACTGAATAAAATATCCGACAGAATGCAAGTTCACAAAAATGAGCATGTTGGATGTGCTGACATAGAAATGGAGTCAGAAAATAATTGCAAATTTATTTATTTTCTCGGCGAGAAAACGTTACAGGTCTATGTTACTAGGCAAACGATAAAAAAAATAGTTACTCGCTAGCAACCCGGTTTGGTAATGAGATTTGTGCAAACTCCTTAAAAACCGGCCATGTGAGCCCTTATTTTCTGGGTGGCCCTCGTATTTCGAATTTGGAATAAGATTCAAATTTCAAGCGCGCGTTTCTTGTAGGGATGGGACAGGGAGCGGTATTAGAATTTCCCGTTTCTCGCGAGTATGTTTATAACTGGTGAGAGAACGTTCCAGATATATCTCCTGGCTTTGGGCCAAGTGTTCCATTTGCCCTCCCTCCCCCTCCTCCTGCCCTCTGCCCTCTGGTTACCATAAAACACGCTGATTCATTATTCCACAGTGTGATTAAAAACATACCAACGTCTTTATAATGATCCATTTTCAAATATGATGAAGCCATAAAAATGCACCCACTTAAATAATCATACGAATATTATTAATTTCCATTACTCACACTTTAGAAAACTTTTAAGCAAATTAATTAAAATTCAGTCAAGGGTATAAGAAAATAATTAATTTCATATTGAAAGGGAGGATTTTTTTGTCTACCCATGGATTTTGAATCCTCAATTATTCAATCAATCACAGAAGACGTAATTGTATAGATAATCATAGGAGTTGTATAAGAATAGTAACTTATTGTAGTATTGTTTACATTATCAAAATATTAAATAGGACACACTCAGCACGTATTTTTAATTAAAGGTTATCCTATTGATTTAAAAATCTAAGAATGAAAAGATCACATTATCTTGAATGAAGAAATTAATTTGGCACAGTAGCTAATAGCTTACAAATAATTCCTTACTAAGTCTAATAAATGTCAGTATTACAACTCATAAAACGTGTAATAGGTCTTATTATATCTTTGTACGGAAAAAGTACCTACTTACATACGAGTATAAAATCACTTTTACAGCATTTATATTTTACGTTCGTCTCATTCAATGGATCAGATATGAAGCGCACAGAACCAAAAGCGGCAAGATATTTCGAAAATGAGCAAAATATACGAAATCAAATATATGCAAACACAGAGAATGCCATTTTCTATAACTCATTTTCGAAAAAGATGTAGATTACTGCCGTTGGTTCTAAACGGCTCATATTTGAGAAGAAATGGATCATCCTCTGGGAAGTACTGAATGAGTTCCGCAAGTGAATCAACATACCCAAAATCGTGTCGTCACCCGGCCGGGCTGCTAGGGAAACGGCAAACAAACATTTTGTTATTGGATGCTGAGAATGGCAGTCCCATGCAACACTGACGTTTTCTCGACGAAAAAAAGTTCAGAATTCAAAAATATTCCGACCTCAATATGGTGCAGAATTAATTATGAAAGTTTTGATTGTTATTCTTGATCAGCCTGTGATACACGGAGCGCGTGCTGGCAGTAAGGAAGCGTCGAAATAACATATAATATTAATATTTATTATTTAACAATAAATAAGCACAAGTCTGCCCAGGACTAGCCGCAACCACGAATCTTATTTCTCGGTAAATAAATAAATATTGCAGCGAGAAGAAAGCCAAGCGACGAAAACAAAATCGTAAATTTGGATTTTTCGTTTCAGGAATAGAAGCGTTATCGTACGTGCGGCTTAGCTAGCATTCAAAGTGGCTCGAGTTCAAATTCTTGCCAAGAAAGAAGTATTTAAAAAGGAATTGGTGTGAAAACAAGCTAGCGACTCTTTCATATATGTAAAGCACCGTTCTCGAATACACATAAAAAATTGTCGATTCAAAATACTATATGACACAACACTAGTGGACAAATTGTAAGTGTTGCCGGTGACAAAAATGTTTTTTTTAATGTTGTGAAAAATACACCTGTAGGTAAAAAATCTAATTATGTAAATTCGTGACTATGTAGCAAAAATTAAAATTACTGGCATTTATAGGCAATAATCAAGTAAAAACGGCATAACATTGTGAGAATTGAAAAAAAAAATCTTTCTACACATTATGTCCATCTTTACAACAACGGTAATTACGTTGGCGTGTAATTCACACAGTGCAGCCAACCCAGCCATGGGATATTTTCCCAGAGTTGCCATTAGCACAAAAAAACCTCAATATAGCTACGCAACACCGCGATGACTTATGGTGCATTTGCATAAATTAAGACTGTTTAATGTAAACATTCAAAAGATCATAAAACGTTTTATTTGTATGGACTTGTGAATGGATTTTATTTATTTACCTTCTGACTTACAAAACCGTGACTATATTTTTTACGCTTTGTTACATTGTGTTCGGAAATGTGATTTTAGGGCCGATTTTTAACGACCGGATAAATACATAATTATACGTGATATACGACGAATAACGAAATAATGCTACTACACATGTAAGTGTTTTCGAGTTTCTTAAAAAACTCTTATTCACTTAGCTAACAGCTACCTAGTCACGCTAAGCATCTTCTTCTACTTCGGGAAATTAAGTCTTCCAGTGATTCCAACCTAAAAATTTCTTTAATTTCGATCTCTTATGTTCCGATAAAGTCACGTTACACGTATCTTGTGCACTGAGAGTGTGAGCCTCAAATTTTAATATATTTCGGCAACTTAGATCATAGTCACAAAATCATTGCATTGGGAAAGGCACTATCATTAAAGACATATTCTCGAAATGCGCGTTGGTTATGGCAAATGCGTGACTGGGGACAGATGTCGCCCTAATGTGATGCGACACCTCTGACTCGATGACACGACTGTAAATCATGGTTGCGAAATCCCCCGACTCCGCCAAAGGCTTCTGAAGTCACGACGAGATCATCGCTTTTGGAAAACAGTCAATCGCAAATCGTCAGCAACCATTTTGGGAAGCTACGCGTCTGTTAATTACACCTATGGAACATTTAAAATGGCGAATTAAAGGAAATTGTAATTTATTATGTGTAATCAATTGACAGCTGACAGTAAATAAGAAGTAGACGGCCCGTGTACAAATCCGCACAGGAGGGTAAATATATTGGAGTGCCGAGTGAGTTTCATAAAGAACATAAAAATATCTAAATAGATGCTGAAATGAGGAGAGATACCACACAACTAATCGAGGTTGCAATGCGCCATTTGTGATGAAATGAGATCGGACGATTAATGATGTTTATTCCGTATCTTCGAACTTATATTTAGTAGGTACCATAGTGATCGGTCTGTGAGAGTTGGATTCAAATCACCCAAAAAATATAAGAAATGTTTTTCCTGTTTTGGTATTCTACCAATCTAAATTGAGGGCCAGTTCCTTCAGGAAAATTAAAAAAAAACCCCTATTCTAAAGTTATTCGCATAAAACCAGTCCAACTCTTGATTGTAAAGAAACATTCGCCAGATTTTGGGGATTAAGTGAACTTTTTTTAGAAAACAAACGTTCAATAATGGATTATTTATTGATTCTTCCTTCAATTAAAAACAAGAAATATATATACTTTTTTTAATATTGTGCATTGAAAATGCTGTAGGTTCTTATACATATTTAAATTTTTCGATTAGCATACAATACTGTTGTATGCGAGTAACAAATCAATAATTTAAGCGCTCGATTGCCTTGAATAGAATTATATCGAGTGACGAGAATGACAATGTGACAATTTTCTACTCATAATCTCAATGGACTTTTTGTGAATAGCGCTCCCGTAACAAATTCAAAAATCGAACAATCATTTGAAATAAGAATACATAAAGCTAAGATAGGTAGTGTTGGGCTGTACTGGGTACAAGTAAATCTTTTATTGTATGTTTTAAATTGTAAAAATATATTATTCATATTAAATCAGCACACATGCAATATCGCGGTTACGTATGCTGCATCAAACCTGCAAGTCTTGCCGCCTTTCCCTGAAAGAGGATGACATTTTCGAAAATAACCGATTTTTATTCACGGAGCAAATAGCATTACATAAAAAAAACTTTATTGTAAAAATAAATAGGTTGCACGAGCAAATGTTACCTCCTGGACCATAGAGCGGTAAAGAGTTGGTAAAACTGTCCACCAGACAAGCGTGCATAGATGGTATATAATAACATTTCCTAATTGAATATCAATGCAATTTCTTTAAAATTCATATCTCTAAAATAGCGCTAGGATTTCTTATAATAGCAACACTACGTATCAATCAATCATGAGTGTGTATGAGATAAGCCCCCTGTAGACGTTTATTCAAAAGGCAGCATCTTTGCGTGGTATTTTCGAATGTCATTCAATTTTAAAGGTCTTGAATATACACGCGATCGTGAATGCGCAACCTTTGATCTTTACTTCTTGTACAAAACAATACGTAAATTTCCCCCCTATCGCGTAAATATAAAAATGTATGGAAGATACAAACGCACCCCTAGTGAGTGATAGTTTTCATACATTTGAATATTTACGCAGGGGTGGGGAATTTACGCAATGCATTATTTTTTGGTACTTTTCACCCTTGACAATTTTGGGTACATAATATACGTATTTCATTTTCGAAAAAAAACCTACATTTCTAAATTTAGTTCTATACGACTCATATAAAAGGTTGCAAGAATTTCTAAGACAAAAATTTGTTAGTCACACGGCAGGCTTGTAGGGAAAAGGCAAACTAATGTATTTATACTGGTTGCTAAGGACTATAGTCACATAGAACTGTGACGTTTAGCCGTCGAGAAAAATCTAATATCGAATTAAGTTTCCATAAGGTACTTAAATAAGGATTCAATATGTAGATGAAAATCGACAAAGATATGAAAATTTATTACGTCGCCGAAAGGTTTTTTCATTGATTTTTCGCAGCATACGACAACGATATTTCAGTGTCGCACGACAGTTACGAATGAATGTCATACAGAAGTGAACATGCAACAATGACAGGAAACAATGATCGTCTGTAGGGAGTACAAAGAATACGAAGAAGTATATTCATGTCTTCATCACAGAATTGAAGCCAGCTGGTTTGAATACAAGACATCAGTACATCAAGAATAACGTTACAACTCAAACATAGCGTTTTATTAAGAATTTAATTGTAACTGAAGCAGCGCCTCTAGTGAGCGTTTTACATTCCATACATTTTTGGAAAAATCTTAATGTTTTTTAGTTGGTGTACAGAGAATCAGAAGATGACAAATGATGTTCAGGTCGAAGACTTGGAGATCGCTGCCACGTTCCATTGATTGCGGACCCATTCTTCTGCGAGATATCTTCATCCATATTATGATTACCATATGAAGTATGAACCCGTATCATACAATAGATGTGTAAAAAATAAGTACAGGTTTGAAAATAATTATATTGTATATTTTTTACACGATGGTCAGATGATATTAAAAGAGTTGCTGGTGACTGGATGCAGAGAGCCCAGGACAGAGAAGCCTGGAGAGATATGGGGGAGGCCTATGTCCAGCAGTGGACAAGCAGTGGCTGATTAAGTAAGTAAAATATTTTTTGGTGAGATTTGATAACCTATACTTCCCCACATCTATAATCTGGAGTCTAAATTACAAAAATGTGTTTCCTTGACTTCTATAGGTTGGTATGAGGCTTACCACCCAAACTGTAAAAAAATGTTCACTTTTCCAATGTCACCCCTGTTTCAGGGAAGGTCGGCAAAAGTTGCAGGGTCTATGTTCATTCGAGGTTTGGTTTTAATTTGTAAGTATATACTCAGCGTTTGTGGGCCAGTGTCTGTTTGTGGGCATGCATTATATATGAGTTTTGAATGCAAATATATCTTTGCGACTTAGATTATAGATGTTGACATTTTAGATTGATATTTAATGCACGCCCACAAGCAAACACGCACTCACATATGTTGCATGTGAAAACTAACTTCAAATGAACACAACCCCTGCCAATCTTGCCGTCGTCCACTGAACTAGGGCTGTCATTGCAAAAATGAACAGATTTCAACAGCATGGAAGGTCAGCCTCATACCAACCTATAAGTCAAGAAACTACCATACAGGCACGTGCACTGGGTAGAAGCAAATAAATATTCTTCCTTAACCTTCCAGATAAAACACTAGAAATTAGTTTGAAGTCTAATTATGACTGGAATTGACACGTAAATTTCAATATTAATTCTTAATTTCAAGGATACATGCATATTTTACAATATGCTCTCACGTGGGGTTGAATTTCAGCTTTATTTAAACGGAAAGCAAGGAAGAATGTAAACACACTCTTCCCACTGCTCCTGCTGATGCTACACGTGCTGTCCAGTGATCCGGGATTTGTTGTTTTTTGGCGGACGTCAAATGACCGGTACAAGAGCAATTGTTATTTGCTATCTATGTTGCTACACGCGTTATTGCCTACATTCGCAAGAGCAGCGGCAGCAGTCTAACGTAAGCTTAGCATAAGTTAGCCTCTATGGGAAGTTCGCGCCTGCTACCATAGTTTTTTTTCTTTTTAAGAAATCCTGTGCGGGAGACTCCCTAGATTCTAGAGACTCTAGGGGTCTAGACACTTGTTGTAGTGTTGCAGAGGTGTACGAGCTTGGTCGTCGCTACAAAACGCCAATACTTAAGCAAGACCCAGTTGCTGTAATGCTTTAGTGACCGGTCTTAGGTAAAGGCTTTATGAATTTTTCAACCCAGCGAAGAGCAAATTTGGAAATATAAATGCTATATTTTTTGTGCTCCACCGGGATCCGAATCCACAACCTTTCATTTACGAGTTCGAAGTGTTACCACTGAGCTACGGACCGGTCAATATATTACATATATTGCTCCACCCATTATTGCCCACATTGGCAAGAGCAGCGGCAGCAGTCTAATGTAAGCTTAGTATAAGTTAGCCTCTATGGGATGTTAGCCCCTGCTACCATAGTTATAAATTTACCAACAAACTACTACTGAGATATTTAGTTGTAAAATACGGTGTGCGGTCGCCATTAGGGTTTAAATAAACCGAAGTCTAACACATGTTTTAGTAATGCGTAGTCAAACGAATGCCGGGGTTATTTGTTTGGGCCCCACTAGTCTCGCGGAACCCGTTGAGGCTCTTATCGAGATTACAGGCGACGCTTTACGGGACCGATGCAATGCCTGGTTTAACTATTTAAATACATGGGACACAAAAATCTAGCTTCCCCAAGATTTCTAGCTTATGTCAGAGTTGCTCATGACAGAAACGCGTTTTTAGTCAGTTAAATAATTGCCGAGGACATTGTAGGATAAAATGTGAGAGGAAATGTTATTTACTCGTATTTAGAAGATTTGCTGTTGCAAAATCAAAGCCAGTGACCTGAAGTTTTTTAATACTCCGATATACCTACTTTGATAGAATGCGTGATCGAGTAACCAACGAAAATGTCACCCGACGCATAAGTACCACTAAAGAACCTCTGCCAACCATCAAATAGAAATAAAATGATGTACTTCGGCGACGTTATGAAGAATGTGAAATACCGCCTTCTCCATCTTATCCTACGAGGAAAAATTTAGGAGAGAAAAACTCAAGGACGCCGAAGGACATCGTGGCTGAAGAACAAAAATACCAAATCCCTATTTAGATCTGTAGTATCTGAAGTGATAATATCCGTGTGATCGCCGATCTAGCAATGCAACCAAAGAAGAAAAACGAACATCTTCGTAAAACAACAAGCCACTTTTTGTAACATTTAGTTTTCTCATGAAATCAGGGCCCCCTTTGCAGTTGGAATCCGCCACTAGTGGATGCTTTTAAGATTTCGCTTAGGAATGGCGATATTTGCGCGGGCAAGTGCACTACTAGCGGACTATTCACTAGACGCCGCAATAAAACACCATTAGCATACGCGGCGCGGGTGGGGGCCCCACAGCGACATTACTATGTGACCAGGTAAACCCGCCGGTAGGTCTATAATCTAAGTTGCAAAGATATACTACATTCAAGATTCATATTAAATGCATTCCCACAAGCAGACACGTTTAAGTTCGCGCTTAAGCATGCCGCATGTGAATTTACAATATAAAAAGCCAATATGAAATGAACGTAAGCTCTTGCCGATCTTCCCTGAAACAGGGGAGACATTGGCAAAGTGAACTATTCTTTACAGTACCTATAGGTGATCAGCCTCATACCAACCTATAAGTCAAGGGATTGTGAGGTGAATAACTAGTTCATAAGAATACAAGTAAAAGAAAAATGTATCATCCAAATGTATCAAACAATTCAAAATATTTAGAAAATGTATCCATTGTTTTCTTTTTTTTTTAGCTCTTATAGGTACTAAACATGAATTAGTACAATTTATCTTCTTGTCTTTCTTCACGCAAAAAACGCAACTAGGCTGCACATATCATTGCACAAACCCTCCTCATACCCGTTCTGCACTCAAACTGCACACACATAGTGCAAATTCTTTTCTCCGAAAGGGAAGCATGTGGCGTGTATAACCTGGATTTGAAATAAACACCGAAACGGGAAATGATTTCTGACACCCTCGGTGGGGATAGAACCTCAGCTCTTCGCATGGAATTCAAGCATTCTACCAACTGAGCTTTCGACCGGACAACGCTCGCTTCACCCTTTAGATAATAATTGAATGGTTTATTTAATTAAGGCACTACGCACCAAAACATTTCAGATTGTGTTTGTTATGAGTTTGCTCTCAGACAGTTATGAATCGTACAATGCTTCATTACCGTAAGCCAGTTTCCAGTTCACTTTATTATCTGTCAACGGTGTTCACTTTAAAGTCTGAAAAATCAGATTCGAAGCAGATTTCCACGACAGTCATGTTGTGTGTGAGAGAGCTGCATGTCTATTTATAAGCCCCCATGTTAATAAATATAAATTAGGTGTTCAACACGTGTTCGTATTCCCAAAGCAAACCAGACTAGCTTACGCTAGGTTGGGTAATATGGACTCACATACTTATCTTTAGGGAAAAAACATACGTATTGCTTTTTATTTAATATCTTACTCTTATTTACAACTCTAGACATTTAATAAGCGAGGAAGATTGAAAAGGCTGCAAATAGAACATGGCATAACCCGAAAGAATCAAAAAAAGTTTAAACAGATTTCATTGATTGTAGAGGCATTAACTTTGCTATCTTTCTGAACTTAAAATATAGAAATTAAAGCAGATAATTATTTGATACACTTATGATGGAATAGCAAAGCATCACATTGCATTTGATGACAGAAACAGATGCTTAAAAATAATTATTAGGTTTCTGACTAAGTAGGTACTGTTTGCATATTTTTCCTTGACTAATAGGTTAGAATGAGGCTGAACCCCTATGCTGTAAAAACTTGTTTAAATTTTGCCAATGCCACTTCGGTTTCAGAGAAAGGCGGCAGATGTTGCAAGGTTTATGTTCACGATGTGTCAGCCCGAACTTACATGTGCCTGCTATCTTTGCAACTAAGATAAGAGATTATAGAAATCGGTGGATAATAAGAAAAGATGACGAATCCTGATATGAATAATATATTTTTAAAGAAAAAAAAACAAATAGGAGATACTAGGAACTATATTTGGGTTCGAGATCAATAAATATAAACAAAATCTAAAACACGTGCTGCGTATGAAGAAATGTAAACAAAATCTTGAAATAAACGGTTTAATTGATAGGGAGGGAGCTTAAATAGTGGATCCAGAGAAAATAGGTCAAGCCAAGAACATGTGAGACAAATATATTTTAAACCTCTATAACCTTTTAACTATTTCTACAACTCTTAGCGCTAGTTCAGACACGGCGGGAACCGCGCGATTATAGAATCGCATGGAAATCGCGCGGGTCTTATTTATATGAGTTAGTTAGTAATCGTTCAGACATAACCGCGCGGTTAATCAAGCCGCGCGGTTACCGCAACCCAACCGCCAGAAAATAGAATCGTGCTGCTCCCGCGCGTTTCTATTACTGTGGAGTCTTTACTTCGCGTTCAGTTGCGTTGCGGATACCGCGCGGTGAGCACGTCACTGTTCGTGAGTTCGCTATGGATCGTTTCGACACTGAACTATTTATTGATGAGGTGGAGAAGAGACCTGCAATATGGGACATTCAGTGTGATGATTACTCAAATAAAATTATCAAGAACCGAGCTTGGCAAGAGTTGGTGGAGATATTTGGAAATTGCGAAGACACGGTGGAAAAAAAGAATATTTTAAGTAAGTAGGTTTATTCACCAAAAAATAATTGACAGAATTATGTTATAATTATTGTTATGAAGCGTATATTATACTCTCCGTATACTTTAGGTACTTAAATAAATATAAACAAACTTCGGCTGCTTTGCATACATTTCGAGCATTTGCAAGGTCACAACGGTATTACCATATTTCGTTTGTTTACATTTAGTTACGTACCTATGTTAGTTGCAGCTATATCTTTGTGTCTTGCCATGGAACACGCCCATCGTTCACAAAGTAATGAGCGAATTTATCTCTGATATTCAAAGATGACGGTGTCCCTCTTCCCGCATGCAAGGTATTGAGATTAGTCATGGGTGCATTATATAAAGTATCTTTAAATTTTAGACCATCTCTAGTCCGCACATAGTTATGTAGAACACAAGAAGCTTTTATTATATCTTCGGCAAAATCTATGTTTACATTTATAGGCCTATGAAAGATGCGCCATTTGTTCGCCAAAATACCAAAAGTGCACTCAATATTACGTCGGGCTCTCGATAACCTATAGTTAAAAATCCTTTTTTCATATGGTAAACATTTGCCTGAATATGGGCGCATTAAATTTTCTGCTAAGCCGAAGGCTTCATCTCCAACTATAACATAAGGCATTGGTGTTAGGTCTACATTAGATATTGGTTTAGGTGTTGGTATGTTTAATGATTTTTCTGTCAGGCGTTTATAAAAAACCGAATTTTTAAATATAGCAGAATCACTGCTTTTGCCATAAGCCCCAATATCAACATAAGTAAAGCAATAGTTGGCGTCGCAAAGTGCTAAGAGCACTATGGAAAAGAAATGTTTATAGTTATGATACAAAGAACCCGAATCAACAGGCTTTATAACTCGGATATGCTTGCCGTCTATAGCACCAATGCAATTTGGAAAATTTGCATATCTCTCAAAGTCTCGTGCTATTGTCTTCCAGATATCTTCAGTCGCTTCGGGCATGACTATGTTTACCAACTTATTCCACAATGATTTACATACTTCGCGGACAATTCCAGTAATCGTCGATTTTCCTAGGCGATAATTGTAGCTTAGTTCTCCAAATGAACAACCCGTACCAAGATATCTGAAATAAGAATATTATTAATAATGTTATTATTTTTAGGTACACAACTCCAAAAAAAATGGAAAAACATACGAGATTGCTACAATAAAGAATACAAAAAAGAAAAAACAACTCCTTCTGGTTCAGGTGCTCGTAAAGGAGCCCGATATATGTATTTTTCAAGATTATCTTTCCTGCAGAATAGTGTAAGTAATAAAGACACTACAACTAATATTGAAGAACAGAATGAAAGGCAAAGTGAGGAGACAAGTGAACTAAACGCCAATGCAACCGAAGCCACTGAAATACATCCCCCTAAACGTAAGAAAACACAAGTGCCAGAAGAAAAAATAGCTGCTTTAATAGAAAAAAGTATCGAGTCACGAAAACATTTTCAGAATGAACTTCAAGAAAATAGTATTACCAAGCAAGATGACGACAAACTCTTTTGTTTGTCGTTATATAAAGAACTCAAAAAAGTACCAGAAAATAGGCGTTTAGCAACCAAAATTGAATTACTTCAAGTGATACAAAAAGGACAAAGCTTACCACCCCCTATTCGCTACAATACTCAGCAGATCACACCTACGTATTGGCAAGGACAACAGTATACAAGCCCGCAAGGATATTTTACTACATCTGGATCATCTCCTCCTGTTCCGGCACCGTCACCGTCACCATCGCAATTTAGTTCTGGCTCTCAGTCCTCTACAGTTATAGAAAATATTTATGCTGATTTTGAAGAACAATAAATAAATCTTACCTTAAAGTTATTACGAGTTTCTCTTCCGGTGACACGCTTGGCCTCAAATGCGTTTCAGAGCATGAAATATCTTGCCTGATCAGTTCAATTAGTTCATCAAAAGATTTTATTGACATTCTCAAATAGTCAAAAAATTTGTTATTATACATTCTTAATTTGGGATATAACGTTACGAACTGACCATGTACTAGTCGGTCACGTAATATTGGATGCACCCAATACCGCCTTTTTCTTTTCTTTTTTTTAAGGAGCAACCACAGTAAACACACTTCTTCGTCGACCTCCATTTAGAAACTGACGAATCGCATACTAACCGCGCGTGTCTGAATAGCATCACAATTTTGCGGTTTGAAACCGCGCGATTCGTAAACGCGCGGTTCCCGCCGTGTCTGAACTAAGGCTAACTGTTTTTCCATTCATGGAAAAACACTTAAATACAAATCATGCTGATTTATTTTTTGAATGCTTTTTTTGTTTGTATCACACACTAAGAACTCTCTGCAGGCTTAGACCTCTATAGTCAGATTTCTCAAGCAATATGAAATTATTGAAGGCTGGACGAACCTTTGTGGCTGGTCTTCGGTAAATATACCTAAATGAAGTATAGTCCCAGAAAAGCGTATTTTTATGTTCCAGTGGGGATCGAACCCTAATGGGTAATTCTACCGATCACTGAATTGTACACCACTAAGCTTCAGAAAATGTTATACAAGAGGAACTGTGTAATTTAAAAATAAATGAGTTTTACAAAATAATGTATTATCCTATTTTTGTAAAAAAACAGGACCTACTGAAACTCCTGGGGGATAAAAGTCAGCGAGACCTTCCCATGGGTCCTTGCCCTTTAGGTTTGTAATGATTTTATTTCACCAAAAAAAGAATACGTGATATAATTCCTAAAAGCCAGGGGTCTGATCTCAATCTTTAAAACATCTGTTGAGCACATGTAGTCAATGCAAAGAATGACTAATTCTGGTAGAAACGAAATTTCAAACAAAGCATTGGATACGAGCACACCGAAATTCGGGAAGGTCGATCTCCTACTGAGAGTCAAAAAGCTTTTAGGGTGGGTCTTCCTTCCCAATTGCAATTAAATCTTCTACTTCTTCTAACGACACTTCAAGTAAAGATCGGCAATCACCATCGGGAGTTGATTTTGAATGCTGCTAACTGGTTCACTTTTGGTAACTTCAGTGTTTATGTTCATTTCATGTCAGTGCCTTATTTTGTAAGCAGTGTTACACATACAACTTAAGACATGCCAATCGGACTTAATCAAAATATAAAATAAGAACAACGATCAAAACAACACAGCTAACTTTAGGCTGAACTACAAAAAGTGACGTTTTAAAAGATGGCGCCGATATTTTAGATTTTCCGTTTATTCATTACAATGCACGTACATCATTACTGGAGGTACCTACTTTTGAAACAGAAAAAGTGTTTGCCAATGTCAGGGATGCCTAGCATGCTAAATTAAAATATTATGTATGAAATAACATAAGAAAATGTCGATAATCATGAAATGGTATAATTAATTGTGATACCACGTCATAAAACCAACAACTAACTACTTGATACAAGGCAGTGTTGCAAGCTATGCAGAATGTTGCGTGTTGAGACATGCAAATTTACAAAAAAAGTACATTACATAAGTACGCATTATCATACATAATTATTATTAGAGTACATAGGTAAAGTACCTAAGATTTCCTTCCCGAAGACTTTTATCATAGACTGACAACATAGGATCTTCGTCGTCTTTTGTGTGCCACTTCTATAGAATACACAAGACAAGACATTACATGACAAAACAACACATACCTAAAACAGAGCACACCATTAGCGGCACATGACAAAACATAACATAATGCAAAACAGAAAATACCAAAAATGGCAAAAGAAGCATGAGAAAATGGAACACGTGCATTAATTTTACAACTTATGCAGCCTTTACCTACGATCAGGGGTGGCAATGGTATAGTATGCATTCATTCATAAATGGTTGTGTTCTGTTTTAGGTATGTGATTTTTGTCATGCGATTTATTTTCTGGGGTGTTTTGTCATGTGTTGTAAATTGTAATGTCATGTGATTTTCTGTAACGTGATGTCCTGTCTTGTGATGGTAAGTCACATAACTTGGCACTGTCCTCTTCTCCTGTCACCCTTTAATCATACGAAATCAGTAGTCTCCAGCACAAGATTCATTACAAAAAAAGTTCTTCTCAACTTTGTTCAACCTCATGCCGCACAACCGAAAACTTTCCAACGTGAAATTTCTAAAAAATGTGGCCAATCAAGATGGCTCTTGCGAGCGGAATGAAATGCGCCAATAAAAATGCCATCGACCAAGTAAACAGAAGACGCAGAGAGCAGAGCAGAACCGGTCGCCAATTTAAATATGAAAACAGCAAACCAGTATTCGCATGCCCGTAACGGCAGGACCAACTGTACATTATCAAAGTGGAAGATCGCGTCCTCCTGCAGTGGCCACAACAAAGATGCGTGAGGCAGATATGTAATGGCCAATGGCCGTGTGCGATGCGCTGCTCGCTTGGATCTTGCCAACTCGATAATTCAGGTTCGAGTCCGCTCCACAGAACAGGGTTTACAATGTTTACAAGTGGTGCAAAGCCTCTAGGTTGGTTATTCGTTTGTGTGCCTATCCAAAGACACATCACAAAAGCCGCTTTGAAGACTAAAGAAATGACAAAGCTGCGCATGCGGTGCAACTTCCGAAAGAGTCGTATTTGACACATGTAACCTATTTATTATATATTTTTTATGCATTATAAAAAAAACAAATAGATTTGTGACAAGGAATGTAATTTACCAACAGATTTTTCCTGGCTAGAAACAGAACTATTAGGTAACATCATCAATTAATAATGTATAATGTAATATTCTTATGAATAATTAATTAATTATTACCCAATGACATCTTTTGAACCAGGGTTGAAGTTATTGACGATAGGGCACCACGCAGGCGCGGTTCGAACCGCCGCCGGTAGTGTCGTAGTAACGCAAAATCGTGTGCCAACGCTTTATCCCTCGACTATCCCAGCGACTTTAATTTAGTCTATTTATTTTTAAAGGCAAGAGGGAGGGCCTTACGTGTCACTTGAAGTAGGGGGAATGCTCACTAGAGGTTTGGGGTTTGTTATTACGTTATTTCAACAGTAGTGTTTTCATAATAAAGATACAATGGATGGGCATACGTAGCTGGAGAGCAAAGGCGATGGACAGGCGAGAGTGGAGGGGAATCCTGGATTCAGCCAAGGCACACCCAGGGCTGTCGAGCTCATGATAATGTTACGTTTTCTGCTGGATTTTCTTTTTAATTAAAATGACAGAATTTATTTTTACAGAATTTATTTTTCCCAATTTATTTCAACACTTGACCATTCACTGTTTATAAGAGTTACTTAGCAAATTGCTCTCTTGCGACTGTCTGTCCGTCCCATTTTGATCTCTTTGATAATGAACCAGAGAGGTATTTCTCGCACTTACTAGATCATTCCACCACCAGAACATTATGTACACACACAATCACTAGAACGTCATTCCAATGCACGACTATTCCTAGATGATTCTATAGTACGTGCATAGGTGTATTCGTGTATAAACGCACGTATTTCAAGTTCGCGACAATAATGGTGATGATTTGCATAAATTTCTCCTATGAAGCAAAAATCTGATTCTTTGATTGAAATATTTTTTTTAGATTTCACTTACAACTTAAATATAAACAAAAATGAATAGTACATCGAGTGTAAAGCATTCCGTAAATACTCTACCATCGCTTGAACAGAATGTCTGGAATATACAACAGCACATCTTACGAATGTTTTAGTTTTCATACATTTTTACACTGTTTACTTGATGGTCGAGTATTCACACAATGTTTTATACTTGCTGTAAAGTCGGAGGCCTTTCTCGGTCGCATTTCTACACGAGCTCTCCGCTGTAGGTATCTCGGAGACGTTTCCAAAGATTGTACGACAAACGGCGGGACACGATAATGATCTAAACTAGTGATTTCGGTAATTACCGGCAGCCATTTTTTGTTTGCTTTTCTTTGACATTATCTTGTGAGTGTTGCTGTTGCTTGGCGGCAATTTTTTTAGAGGGATTCTCAAACGGAGGGGCCGCTGTGTGGAGAGCGCATACAGACAGACCGTGAGCAATGTTTTGGGTTAAATTGTTAATGTCGAGCATTACTGCAAAATAACAAATACGTATTTAAAAAAACTAATGTTAATAGAATTACACAGCTTTAAATAATTGTTTCTCTTACAGATTAAAATTAAAAGCATTTCTCATCCATTGTTACCTTTATCAACTTCAATGGAACTCTCGACAAAATTTGATAATTTTTTGAACATTTAAATTTCTAAAAAATTTAAAAAAAAACTCGGCGAGTAGTGACACTTCTACTAGACTAGGATTCATAGCAACCAATAACCAAATATTTGTTTGCCTTTGCAACCCGTGTGACGTCACAACTTTTTTGTTGATTTTGTGATTTGTTCTAAGTCCATACCGCCCATAAAAAATACCGAATAATGCATTTTTTTGCAAGAGATGTAAGCGTTCGTCCACAACATCTATTTTAATTATTCAATGTAGGATAACGAATATATTCCTTATCATTTCATGATAAAAACAAAACTTTTCCAGTTCTGCAACAGACACTATAAAATTCTTAATATTTTTACTTAAGGGTTTATGAATTGCCAGAAATAAAAAAAAGTGTTGGACTGTCTGTGGGAGGACGCTACGCCACTGTGTTGGAGCGCTGACGATGCTCGGTTCTGTTCGTGTTATTTTTAACTGGCGAATCTAAAGAGAGATGAATGAAAACGTTTAAAACGGGAAACCATGTCGCTTTGTTGACGACTTTTTATATTCCGCTGAAACAATGTCGCACAATTTCTTTTTACCTCCAAACAGACAAAAGCGCGGCAAAAAAAAAAACAATCTTTAATTATCTTTTTCGACGACTACAGACGTGTACCCAAGTATAAAACAATACGAAAATACTCAACTCTCACGTAAACCTTTTTTTATACAAAACTAATACATTCACTAGTGGCTCTGTTTCATCTTCATTAATTTTCCTACTTACGCGGCAGTCGAGTATTAACGCAAATGTTGATGATACAGTATGCCTCTTTTTTCAGTAATTTTTATTTTAGAAATGAGAAAATCATAAACGCTTAAATTTCCTACCTTTTTTATATTATTTCGGTTAAAATAAACTACAAATTCAATCAATTGAAAATCGATGAAAGTTTTGATGATAATAATGAGTTGATGACGTCTTCTTTAAAGCGCCGTTTCGTGATGTTTTCACTCCAAGGGCGCTTGTGCAAAAGATGACAGAATTTTGCTGGCTGTAAGTGCCTTTCGCAATTCTCCACATAAATGTTGACATATTATCTTTGCACTTAGATTATAGATTATACAATTACCTATGGAATTGACAAGTTTTCATACATACTTGCAATCATTTATTTCCATCTAAATCTAAATCTAAGCTGCAAAGACATGTATCATTTGAGATTCATATTAAATGCATTCCCACAAGCAGACACGCATAATTTCGCGCTCACACATGCCGCATGTGGACCTACAGTATAAAAACCCAATCTCGAATGAACATTAGCCCTGCAACTCTTGCCGACCTTCTCTGAAACAGGGGTGACATTGGCAAAGTGATCCATCGTTTGAAAAAAATACCACAAATGTAGACTTCTAAAAAATGCATTTTTTCTCAGAACTGTCCATCGCAGGTATTCAACTAATTAATGCTAATCAATTCGCAAATACAGAAAAGTATTTTTCACGGTGATCTGTAATTTGTATAGCATTCTATGATAATGACATGACAAAGAATATTTTGGTCACGGTATGTCATGTGGCATTAGGGATGGCGTCAGGTTGGTGACACCTCCGATGGCAGACTTCCCAGACCTGATGCATGACATCAAGACTTCATCCGACACCAAATCAAGGTGTGGAGTTGTGTCATAAGTTGACCTAAGAATCAATATTATTACTCCATTTTAATCAATGCAACATCAACTACCACATAATTTATAGTTCTTTGATTTATAGATTGGCATGAGGCTGACCACACACACTGTAAGAGTCGGCTCACTTTTGGCAATGTCGCCCTTGTTTCAGGGAAAGTTGGCAAGGGTTGTAGAGTTTATAAAGAGTTTTAGGCTTACACGGCCGGCTGATGATGCTGGAGAAATGTTTTCCGGGATCTGTTACCGTGGTCTGTGAATCATCAAGATCATATTCGTCAAATCACTTTCACGATGAAGAAGCCCATCATACACATGGACGAAACGTAACAGTTTTTTTTTTTCTTATTAACGGACATGATAGTCCAATTACATAATTGTATGACAAGGTAATTTACAATGAATAACAAAGAAAGAAAAAAATCAAGGATTAATATTACATAATAGCAGTCAAATGAATACATATACTTTCCTCAGCAAAACAAAGCTCTACGGAATTCAGACAGGCTCATGCCGCATAAATCTAGATGAGAGGAAGAATTTAAAAGACGACACATTCTGTTCATAGGAGAATAGCATCCTAAATTTGAAGTATGAAATCCCAGAGTTGACATATAAGAATCCCGGTTAACATCTCTCCTGTTGTAGAGTTGTTGGTTTGAAGTACATATAGAAAAACTTCTCACCGCGTTGTCCCTGAAGGGGTCTCATGTTGCGTTGCGGATCTTATTTATTTTCCTAGGTGAGTGAGCCAGCCACCAACCCTTTACTTGAAGTGAGGGTTACTCAACTCCCTGAGGAGCTAGTTCTTATTTCTTGTGAATACTAGGTGAACCTTGCCGGTTGAAATAAACAACGAAACGGGAAATCCTTTCTGACACAATTTGTGGATATCAAACATGCCCTCTAGCATGGAACGAAAATATTCTATCAACTGAGCTGACGATTAAACGGTATTTTTTAGATTGAGTGCGTTTCTATCCTCCCCCGTCGATGATGTCTATTTGAAGGGCATTTTTTCCATGGTGTTCATTTCAACATGCGCCGCAGTTCAAGGCTTGAGCAACGGCGATACAATTTATTGCCACTAAACAAAGTGGGTAGGTCGCCTACTTTTATTACGTCACCGCTTACCAATGCACAAGCCTGTGTGATTGATGGGAGGCATTGATATATTTAAGGGAGTGGATTGTCGTCATCCAAGATTCCACACGATACGTTAATATTCATAATTTATTATTACCTACCTGAGGTATATGGAACATTCCGTTGAAATCCAAACATAGATTTTTTTATTCAAAATGTATTAAAAATATAACGGTCGCAAGAGGTGCTGTTTTGATTTCCATGTATTTTTCGTACAACGCTTTCGAGATTAAGCCTATAAATTTCAGAGCAATGTTGTATGAAAATTATTATGTCATAGATTTTATGTGAGTTGGGTGACGGAGTTTAACACCTTTTGAATCAATTAATCATCTAAGATCTAAGTTTCATTTTATGTACGTTCACAGGCATGTGGAAGTTCGTACTTACAAGTGCTGCATTAGTAATTACAAAAGGAAAACTCAAACCTATTTTTTTTCTCCAAAGCTTACTACTTTTCCCCGAAACATGTGTGGCATAGCAAAAGTGGGCCAATTTATGCTAAATAGAATGGACGTTAAGCTTCATACCAACCTATCAGACTTTTTTATTTATTTAATTAATCATATTATTTCACGTGACTGCACTGCTTGGTTTTGACTGACAGCTGCAGTCAATCGACAGTGGCGTAGCATTATTATATACACTTCAAAATAAATAACACGTTGGGGTTTGTTAACCTTTGTGCGCGTCCTGTCACCAGAGGCGGCACCCTGCCAACAAACGTGTCAACTTTAGCATTTGCAATATTTGTAGGGGAATTATGTCGCTCATCTGTAACGGCTACACGAGCCGACACTGATATATAAGACTATAATCATTTATACTCTTCTAAAAGATGGGGCACAGACCTACAGCGAAAAACCTGGAAAAGATGGTTGTACTTGTAGTGATGAACACAGACGGGCGCAGGACAGTGGGAAGCCCCAGATCAAGATGGTTGAACAACACCTTCTCTCAGGGTCAGTCTCCCCACCATTGACCCACGCCCTGTATATCCATCTCATCCGGGGATGTGTCACAGGACTCGCATGAAAAAGTCATGTGAGATGCGAGTGGCAGAAGGCCCTTCCGTGAAGCTACACTTTCCCAAGTGTTTACACAAATCAAAGGAGGCTCAGAAATCACTGAAAGATTATAGCCGTGAGGGTTTAGGGTTCGAAGATTTTCAATTTACAAACAAAAATGCAAAGTGATTCTGAGCGTCTTAACATAATATGACTTAAGGCCTAGAATTCGAGATGCTACTACTGAGACTGAGATGGTTAAATCACTGAAAGATTATAGCCGTGAGGGTTTAGGGTTCGAAGATTTTCAATTTACAAACAAAAATGCAAAGTGATTCTGAGCGTCTTAACATAATATGACTTAAGGCCTAGAATTCGAGATGCTACTACTGAGACTGAGATGGTTGGACAGAGTGTCGTGAGGTAGGAGTATGGGACTGGAGGAGGAAGGCGTTGGACAGGCAGCAATAGCTCTAATTGATCAAGGTCAATACGCTTCCAGGGTTGTCGTACCAACGATGACGGCTATTCTAAGAGTTCTACGAATTTTCAAAGGTTTTTGCTAGAGAGGTCCCCGTTTTAGTGTAAATATTTTTATGCTATGGTTTTAACAGTTCCAACAAGGTGGTGCAAAAGCTAGGAGAAAGGAGAATCCTAAGAGGTCACATTATAAAGGAAAGTCAAGCTCATAGGGACCTCGGAGACATAGCACCTTCCTGCCAGTGTTAAAGGAGGAATATTGGCGATACGAACTAGAGGTCACAAAAAAATGAAGTATCTAAATCGGCTCATGGACAGCTCATAAGTTGTTGGCAGGTGTGGATAAGACCTCGGCTTTGGATGACATTTCTTTTACTTACAAGTTAAATGCTTCAAAATAGCCGTATATACAAAGATGACCTAAGTAATGATGAAACTTCAGAATGACAATATTAAGAGAAGATGGTCGAGAAGTGGACAGAAGAATACGTATGAATACACTGCGTGTCCTTCTTCCAATCTTTTTAATCTAATCACTACGTTGGCCGATGTACATCTGTCAAAGAATCAATCTTTCACATAATTTTGGCTCATTCTTGAATACTGGTGACCGTACCATTGAGATTTTCAATCACAGTTTTCTCAACAATGGTTCAAAAAATAAAAACCTTATAGCGTGATAGGGTAAATTATAACTAAACTCCAAAGTGTGACGTTGAGTAAATGTCAACTGTGTATAAATAGAATTAGCCATAAGCATTTGCTCATGAGACAGCAAGCAATATTAATCAATAATCTCGTGGGTCTCAAATTTTTCGATAGCAATGGCATTAGGTACATGTTTCAGCTCACAATAAAGTAAGAAGGAAATCTGTGAGCCAAGGTAATACAATATATTGTGGTATTCTAGTTAGCCCACGCGCAGTTCCAGGACCCAATGGCAATAATTAACTAGGAGTTACAAGAATTATTGTGATATTGGCTGCAAGAGCTGTCGGTTTATCCCACCCACGTGCCGCTGATATCTGTCCAACCCCTGAGAGAAGCAAGCACGGAAACTTATAATGACAACTTAAACACCCAAGTCTGAAAATTTTGCAAAATAGAATGCTTAGGTCGTGTGATGGTTTAACTAAAACTGCCCTTCGTCTAATCTTTCATACTCGTAGATCTAGAGAAAAATTGGCTTAAGCGACAATGATAGCATAGTTAGTCCGGTCCATAGCTCAGTTGGTAGAGTGCTTGCATTCTACCCCGTGAGCTCGGGTTCGAATCCCACCGAGGAGGGTGTCAGAAATGATTTCCTATTTCGGTGTGTATTTCAAACCCCATAATATAAATACCGGCGAGGTTTACTCAGCCTTCACAATAAATGAGTACCAGCCCCCTCGGAAGCTGGGAAATTCCCACTTCAACTGAAGTGGTTGGCGTAAGGCCGGCCCCCTTACCTGTAAAAATAAATAGGTTCAACTCGCCACATGCGACCCCTTCGGGGATAACGCGGCAAGAAGTTACACTATATGTGTAGCTTAGTTGCGTTAGTTGCGATAGAACCTGATCGATGCAGTGATCAGAACAGTGGAAAGACCCAGATTAAGATGGCGGAATGGTCGTGCTGTTAGAGTATGGGACTGAGGAGAAAGGTGTTGGACAAGCAGCGGTGGATGCTGCTAATCAAAGAGACCAAGCCCTACCCCGGGTTGTTGTGCCATTCATGATGTTGGTGATGATGATGATTGGTGTCTAGAGTCAAGCTAAAGCTTATTGTCAACAGCGCTCTGAGAGGAGTTGGCATGCAAAGATGAAGAATCACCTCCAATAAGTTGATGTTTGCCAAAAAGTGAATGTCCTGCTTTGATTATCATTGACGTTAGAGACACGTTGACAACAACAGAAAACATTTCGCCCCTAGATAGTGGCTAAATAGCCCAAGTGGTACCTGCAGACTTTGGAATAAGAGATGAGATGGATAGAGACTTTGGCTAAAGCAACAATAATGGAAACCGATCCCTGTTCAAATTTATATAACTTTTAGTCTCCTATGTTCTGAGAGCGCTTGACCCTAAAAGAGAAAGCATGTGTTCCAAATATGGTTGTTTAACAAACTATCGGGTAGTCTTCCAAAAAAAATGATTTGAGAGAAACGTTAGTAACACTAACCACTTCGCCCCCAGAGAGTACCTAGACCAGGTGGTACGTGCAGACTTTGCAATGTAATTGAAGGCGTGTGCCTATCAAACTTTGCCCTGAGACAGGTCAGTTACTTTATTCAGATGTGGGCTGGGTGTGTCTTGTTACGTGTCTGAAAGCGCCCACACGATCCAGAACAAGCCTGAATACCAATGACAGATATTTGCAGTGGAATCACTTATTTCTACATGCACCACGCCAAGGGTTTACTTATTACCTTGCCGCAGTTACACTCCAATGACAATTAATATTGCATGTAATGAAATGATGACTCTCTTGAAGTTAGAAATGATTTACTTTGCGACTGTTTTCAGTACTGTTGAAGCAGTTTTACATGTGGTCACCTATCACCTTCATAATTATCAAGAGGTTCTCGGCAGAACAAGAAATGGCATGGATCAGTCCTAACAAATTATTAAGTAGCAGGATAGACTGCCATCAAAGACGGCTGAAATTTGTAATGGCGATAGGAGCTGTTCCTATTAGGGGTTCATAAGCGCAGAAGATACTCCTATTTCAAATATTATTGCTGTAGTTATAATCTAGTATCAAGCTAGAGGTTCTTAACCGGTCATACAGCAAACATCAGATAGTTATGTACATAAAAAAAGGATGACAAAGTTGAAACCATAACAACAACACCATAAAATTGGTCAGCAGTCACAAGAAATAAAAGTGGTCCGTGTTCGAAAAACGGTCAAGAAGTTTAAGCAGATTGAATAGATTCAGAAAGAACCATACAACATGTTGAACAGATAACTCTGGAATCACGCATTTCTTGATCCAAAAGATATAATTGCAACATGGCATCGACCAGCTCGAAGGCCAATTCAAAGGAGTAAGATGTTGTGAAGATAATCTGCCCAGAACGAACAGATCTACAAGTTGCAAGATAAATTTCCATGGTATCAGGTTGTTTGCCCTTGCGCTTGCGTCGTGACACCAGCTACTCTATAAATCACCATGCCAGGAGCGCATGAGGATAAGACAGGTCCCGGGAGAGTAATGTTATTGATGCTTCTTGAAAGTCGATCGGTAGTAGATTGCAATCACGGGCACGCGCGACAGGAGGCGGAGGCGGTAGGGGCGGGGGTGGGACAACTTATTCAAGTCCCTTACTCCATATCTTAATTAGCCATCAGCTCTTCAGATGATTTGATCAGGGCTTGCGCATGGTGCTCCACAAAATTGCGTACAAAATTTGTTGAAACCACTAAAATTTTGAGACTGACTGATGGGCACTTAATTTATGATAGATTTTGTATGGTAAAAGAGAAAGTTACCCCTATTATAATAAGAAACAATGCTACGGAAATTCAAAATGAAATAGGGAAATTCTAAGCATGTGATTGGTTGTTTAAATGCTTAAAATTCACACATGTATAGTATGCTTTCTTTCTCGAAGGGCAAACGTCACACTTGTATAGGTCAAATCCTTACCAACGAATAACATAATATTTGTAGCCATTTCCCTAGAAACTCGGTCGTATGACGTCACAGTTTCGTCCATTTGAATTCATAAACAGGGTACATTGTGAGGTTTCGTAGCATCGTTTGCGAATACTGGTGTAAGTCTACATAATGTACTTCAATGGCGAAGGGGACCATACATACCCGGTTCCCATCGGCTTCCCTTTTAAAATTATGTAACAAAGTAGTTAAAAATATAGGCACAAAGTATAAAAATACATTTAAAACCAAAGAAACAATACGTATTTTTTCCCCATTGAAACCATGCAGTCTACTTTATTATCATTTTTGCCTCATTTTAAACGGAAAACCGATGGGAATCGGCTTGTATGGCACCCTTCGCCACTGATGTACTTAGGCTATTGTTACATCAAAACTGATGACTAAGAATGGCCCACGAGAGTAAATTGACGATTAAATGTGATCTAAAACACAGTTCCCGTTGTGCAATTGCAAGAAATGTCAGTAAATTTAAGGTAGGTGAGAAACTAGAAGATTCCAACACACGAGTGTGTTAAACATGCGCAAGCACATTAAACGTCTCTGCTAATAGCATTTAGAATGCGTTTGTTGCACCATCATTTATCTAACAGCATACCAGGGCCGACCATCAACGCCTGGACGCGGAGTCGGCTGCACGCTCCTGACAGCCTCATGACACTGGTTAATGGAGCAGTTCCCTCTCCAGACTGGCCTCTCTGGCGCACTTCCAGCTGGTGGGTGAGACTAGTTGTGCTGCAGCAAGTGCACGTACGCACAAAACGCCCACTACCATCGTGCATCGTGCAACCATTTCAACTGTGATGAAGTAGCTTTACCCCCAAGAAACTTGCAAAGTTTGTAAAGATACATTATATTTCAGATTCATATTAAAACATAGAAACAGGGGTGGCATTGGCAAAGTGAACCATTTTCTACAGCAAGGTTGGTCAATCGCATACCAACCTTTAAGTCTAAATCTAAGTTGCAAAGATATGTATCATTTGAGATTCTTATTAAATTCATTCCAATAAGCAGACACGTATAATTTCGCGCTTACACATGCCGCATGTGAACTTACAATATAAAAATCCAATCTCAAATGAATATAAGGCCTGCAACTCTTGCCGACCTTCCCTGAAACAGGGTTGAAACTGGCAAAGTGAAATATTTTCTACAGTATGAATGGTCAGCCGCATATCAACCTATAAGTCATTATTATTAATGTACTGATCTAATATTTTGTTATATTTTGTACCTGATGATGGAAACATTGTTTCCGAAACCGGTCGTACATTATTAAATTTTACTCGCCCCGTAGCCTTATACAATTTGTTTTTTATTTTTAATTTTAATTTTTTAAAAATGAAAGGTTACAAAGTGAATGCCTCATCAATTAATGATAATCTAATCTAAGTTGCAAGGATATATTCATTCAAAGCTCTCAGATGTATGCCCACAAACAAACACGTGTAGTTCGCGCTTACAAATGCTGATTGTGTACTTACAACTTGATTGTGTACTGATGATGGATGATTTATTTCCTGTGGCGCCATTCAATGGTCCAGGACCATCTCAAGGGCGGTAAAATAATATTATTTGTATTCCTTGACTTTCGTTGTATGAGGTTGGTATGAGGCTGCAAAAATTGGTCACTTTTCCAATGTCACCCCTGCTTCAGGGAAGGTCGGCTAAAGCTAACTATAATTGTAACTCTGTCCGTTGTGGGTAGCCAGAGCCTCTGCAGAGCTGCCTCCATTTCTTCCTTTCCTTACATACCTCTTTAAATTAAATCACATCCATTACCTTTTTCATACATTTTCTTCATTAATTAAAACTCACATTGTATATCCCATTCTTTTACTATCTCCTCAATCTGATCACTGCAATAGAGTTCCTTATTTGTGCAGCTTATACGACACCCTCATCCTTGTGAGTTGAAATTTAACACCATAGACAATCACTTCATGAAGACCAAAAAATTGCAATTCTATTGTAAAAGATACAGTTGTGAAATCAAATACCCCAATAATACATCCTTGCGTTTAAACTAAACAAGCTGTTTTATTGAAAAAATCATGGAAACTAAAACACTCACTAGAGGCGTTGTTTATGTTTAGATAATGTTTTACTGATAAAACTATACATTAAGTATAAAAGCTATGTACTTGGGGTATAGGAAAACATAATCCTCTATCTGGTAGGTCATTATATATTTTTTGTATCAATATTTGAAGTATTAATTGTACACTTATCTAAATTGTTTGTGCACTTCAACGCTCTCCAGAGGCGCTGTTTTAGGTTAGATACTTTTTCTTTAAATACGCTATGGTTTAGTTAAAACATTTTTTACCAGTTCTTTTTACCGGTCCACTTTTTGTCGTGTATTGATTACAATGTAATTAATGCATACAAATACAGTCGGATTTTTTTCACAGGTTTGTATTGGTGAAGTGCATTGTGACAAGATCAAGGTTACATTATGAGAATGGGACAAAAATATACGTTTTTTATTGTAGGTGGGTATCATTTTACGTAACTTTAAGGGTGTATGATTTCATTTTAATATGAATTTATTTGCCCGTTACGACCACCTATTATCCAGTAGCCGCGAAAATGCATCAAATCCCGCGTTTAGCTTTGAGAGTTCGTCGGTAGGAGATCGTATTGTATCTGAACCATTTTGTGTTTTTTTTAGCAATAAAATAACATGAAAGCGAAAGCGAAGCGAAGTTATACATTAATTACAAACAAGCATTTATTTTATTTTATTTACATACAAATACAAAAAAAGGCATTCATTTTATTTGTAAACAAATTTACAACAATTCACTTTCGTTCGTGTTAACAGATATATCCAAGTATATAAGTAAATAATTATTCACCCTGTACCGATTACTCAAAAATGCAAAGAAACTGGCATAAGGTCTCTAGAGAGCGTTTTACATTTCACAGAATTGGAATAAAACGCTACAGTTCAGTTTACACTATAGTCACACAGAAGCACACACGTGTGTGCCCTGTATTTTTTACATTGCATATTTTATCAAAGTGTAGACTCCAGTGGTTGCAGACCTATACAAGTGTATTAAAATAAAATATGAAAAAAATATATATATATTTCATTTTCATTGTTTATCTTGACTTATAGGTTGGTATGAGGCTCACCACCCAAACTTTAAAAAATGGTTTACTTTACCAATGTCACCCCTGTTTCAGGGAAGATCAGTAAAAGTTGCAGGGCTTTTGTTTATTTGTGGATTTGATTTTAATATGTAAATGCGCATGCACGATTTGTAAATGCGAACTTACAAGTGTATTTTTGTGAGCATGCACTTAATATGAACCTTAAATGTTAACATAGTTTTGCCACTTAGATGATAGATTATACATTGTGATTATGTCCCAATGACTCGATAACGATGAGCCGGTCGATAGCTCAGTTGGTAGAGTGCTTGCATTCTACCCCGTGAGCTCGGGTTCGAATCCCACCGAGGAGGGTGTCAGAAATGATTTCCTATTTCGGTGTTTATTTCAAACCCCATAATAAAAATACCGGCAAGGTTTACTCAGCCTTCACAAGAAATGAGTACCAGCCCCCTCGGGAGCTGGGAAACCCCCACTTAAACTGAAGTGGTTGGCGTAAGGCCGGCCCCCTTACCTGTAAAAATAAATAGGTTCAACTCACCACATGCGACCCCTTCGGGGATAACGCGGCAAGAAGTTACACTATATGTGTAGCTTAGTTGAGTTGCGTTACTCAGTTGATAGAGTGCTTGCATTCCATGCCGAGAGCTGAGGTTCGTATCCCACGGAGGATGTCAGAAATGATTTCCCGTGTCGGTGTTTATTTCAACTCAATAATAAAATACCGGCAAGGTTTCTCAACCTTAACAATAAATGAGAACCAGCCCCCTCGGGAGCTGGGACACCCCCGCTTCAACTGAAATGGTTGGCGTAAGGCCGGCTTCCTTACCTATAAAAATACAACTTTCATTTTTCTTTTCATCTTCGTCTCCTAAATGTTATTAATTTTTAAAGTTAAAAAAAGGTTTCATATTACTGCGTAGCCAGGGAATGTTTGTTGAGGCCGTGACTGCGTATGTGTTCAGTAAATATGCCAGTGTGTGTGTGCTCATGGACTTCACCCTGTGCGAAGGAAGACAACGCATCCAAGTGCTATATATGCCTGTATAGTATACTTTTTTATACCATTGGATGTGTACATTGAAATAGCAACATGAAGTTTTTTTTCTAATAATTCAACTAAGTGATGGAATATATTCTAAGCATAAAAGCAGCACAAAAGATATACCATTTATATTTTCAAATTTGCTCTTCGCTGGGTTGAAAAATTCATAAAACCTTTACCAATGACCGGTCACGAAATGTCCATCCGGCCTTACAGCAACTGGGTCTTGCTTGAGAATTGGCGCTTTATAGCGACGACGATCAAGCTCGTAAAAAGGTCGATAGCTCAATTTGTAGAATGCTTGCATTCCATGCCGAGAGCAAGGGTTCGATCTCAAAGTTTGACTCAGCCTTCACAAGAAATGAGAACCAGCCCTTCACGGGAGCTGGGAAACCCCCACTTCAACTAAAAGTGGTTGGTGTGAGGACGGCCCACTTACCTGTAAAAAAAAATAGGTCCCGAAGCGCCACATGCGACTCCTTCGGGGATAACGCAGGCAAGAAGTTACACTACATGTGTAGCTTAGTTGCGTTTTTATATAATTACCCACTGATATAATATAAGGGTGTCAGAAATGATTTCCGGTTCGGTGTTTATTTCTAACCCAAAATAAAATACCAGGAAGGTGTACTCAGCCTTCACAAGAAATAAGTACCAGTCCCCACGGGAGCTGGTATGCCTTCGCATCAACGAAGTGGTTGGCGTAAGGCCGGCCCTCTTACCTATAAAATAAATAGGTTCCCTCGCCACATGCGAAGCCCTTCGGGGATAACGCGGCAAGAAATTATTATTTACTTAGCCACACATACTCATGACATTTTTGTTAGATTTCGACGGAACTTAGTTGTCTTGCACCAATCGAAATCTTGACTTTTGGATTACGAGTCCGTGAAAATCCGTGAAAACCTAAAATTAAACATATATACCTATATATATATATATATACATATGAGGATAATTTATTTATTTAATTTTTTACATGACCAAAGAGCGCCGTTTTTGTGTGTTTCACACCTCAAGGGCCCTCCTAATCATGAATTAGATATTTTAAAAAGGTGCCGTTTCAGTGCTCCCTTAAAAATGCCAACAGATTCCGAAACCCTCACTCCGGGTGGCAGTCTGTTCTACTCCATCGGCCCCGAAAACCGGAAAGCGCGATCCTCAAAATTAGTGCGTATTTGACGGCGAGGCTGCATCAATCTGACAGCTTGACACCCCGCTGACCTAAGTGTCCGCCCCCTCACACTCACTTCAACGGGGGAAAATATGTCTGCCAGATATGATGGAGCCAAACCATTTAGGGCTTTAAATACCATCAAACACACACGGAACCCTCTCAGGGAAACGAAGCCAATGTAGTTCTTTCAACAGCGAAGTGATGTGAGAGAATTTGGACATCCCGAAGATCAGTCTTGCGGCCGCATTCAAAACAGACTGAAATCTGTTCAGTTCAGCGTTAACCACTAGACTAAATTACAGGCCTGAAAATTTCAAATTGCTCTACGCTAGGTTCAAAAAATGATTTCAATTCAACAAAAAAGGCCAGCCAGCAGAATTCTTTCCAGCTAAATCATTGAGCTAAATGAATTTCACTTTGAAATTCAAACAAACTTTCATATTATTCATGTAATGGAAAAAAACTTATCAGAATACTATAAAGTCGTGTGCAGCTCTCCGTACAATTCATTTCATCTGATTGAATGATCTTTCGCTGCTTTCGCCATTTCGTTAAACTTTGCAAACTGTTTTTATGTACGTACGTATTATACTACCATAGCGTTTATGTATATACTCTTACACACACAATATAAGAGAGGGCTGACTCGAGCATCTTCGGCAATATACGATGATACACGAGTGCACCCGAAGTATGAAATGTAGCAAATACAGCGCAACCAAAAAATGTATGGAATCTTAAACAGCAACTCTAGATGGCGTTTTGATTTCCATGCATTTTTGAGAAACCAGTTGGTCCAGTTGTAACGTAAACGATTGTACTCTTTTGCATTATATAAATCTTGCTTCCATAAAACTAAGGAGATATAATATTTTTCTCCGCAGTTCATCTACCGGCCGCAGGTGACGCTAGCGACCGGGTCATTTTTTGTATGGAAATCTTTATTTTTCCAGGATAAATAGAAATCGGGGGAGAAAAAATAAAACAAGTATGGCATTACAAACATAAAAAATATCACTTCAAATCCTAAAAGGAAAATAAACCATTAAAAGACGAATGTAGCTACAATATCGTATGCAAAATTTGGGTACTTTTTAAATAATCATAAAAAATCAATGAAAAGTAAAAAAAAACAACTAACAAGTAGAAAAAATAAAACTAATCAAAATTAATGTTTTGAAATAAAAAAAAGTTAGGATTTATTCATAAGAACAGTGGAAATCTCCATTTAAGGTATCTCCGTAAATAAAATTATTTTGAATTGGTTTTTTATGGAAAAAAATACCTAATTTTATGTGTTAATTTAATCTGAAAAAAAAATGCTACCTTACAATTAAAAATATGGGCTATTTTGGTCATCAAAGTTGGGCGCGCTGACCTCTCAATCACCCTTAAGTACTAAATATGAGCTTATATAAAAAATCATAACAAGTCAATTTTTTCTATTTATTAAAACGGTTTAAATTACATTCAATACGTAATTAATAATGACAAATTGATTTGATGCATATTTTTTTATAAAAAAAAAATTCGACATTCAAATAACTAAAAAATAATACAAATAAATACGATATACCTACATAGGGAATACTGAAAAAATAATGGTTACATCACAAAGGTGAAAACTAAAGAAATATAAAAGCGAAACGTCGAGAATAATGTAAGTTCTCCCATAACGGTTCGTCTAACATCCGAAAGTCTAATTTATTTTTAACTTAAAACTCTAAAGTTAATCATAATATGTTAACATGTCAAAAACCGTTACTCTAGTATAAATTTTACCCTAACAAAATATTAATTTATTCTAGAAACCCCGCCGTGTGAAGTCATATTTTTTTTGTCAAAGGAATCCGTACCGAGTCTCATATAGTAGGTAAAAAAGGTGTAGAGAAAAAACCTCAGTTTGGAAAAATAATTTTAAAAATGTGTAATTTGTTTTTGTCACAAAAATGCTGCTAATCAAAAGGAAAAATGAATTTAATCTTAATCCGTTACAAGTGACCGTTATTTGTGAAAAAGTGAATCGATTCCATGGGAAACGTTTTTACTAATGGGCAGAAAAAGTGTATCAATCGGATAACTCAATTTGGCTTAAAAAAATGACGGATTAGACACGGACAACAAAAATGCAACGCCATTTTCACTTTCAATGAAGTTCTATAATTAAATTGTTGTTTCACTTTTAATCAAACTTTTTCAAAAAATGATAAACAAATATTTAAGAGCAATTTTGGGCATGAAGTACCTAGAAATTCAGACATCCAACGTAAGCTATCGTACCTGAAAAAGCTCTTATGATGGATGTTTCATTGGTTAACATGTCAGTTTCTAATCTAATCTAAGCTGCAAAGATATGTAACATTGGGGATTCACACTACATGCATTCTCACAAGCCAAGCAGACACGTACAAGTTCGCGCTTGCGCAAGCCGCATGTAAACCTACAATATAGAAACCAAGTCTCAAATGGACATACACCCTGCAACTCCTGCCGACCTTCCTTGAAACAGGGGTGACATTGGCAAAGTAACATTCTAAAAGCCTGTAGTTGTAATCCGATTTGCAATAAAAATTATTTACATTCGTAAATTTTGATAATAGTTTGGCACCACTGAATTGTTTATTTTCCAACGTGAATTTTTTTTTTTTTTTTAATAAATAGGCTAACGTAGAAAAGATTCCTTAAGTAAATAGTTTGCATAAAATGTTAATGAAATGTTAGCTTTGCAATAAAAATCGCTCAAAATCCTCAAATTTATGCACGTAAGAGAGTAGAATTATATCATATATGACAAATCCGATGATAGAAATATGCAATATGCAATGCTGACCACATATGGTTTAATCATCGAAATAAATAACATTTTAATTATTGTTTTTTATCAACATTGGACGCATTTATTACAGAGTATGTTATTTTTACGATGCATTTATGCATCTGTTAAACAAATGCATTTTAAAGAACAAAATCTGAAGTTGTTTTATAGACAAATTAATTGGGCTATTGCATTGCTAACTAAATCATCTTCTTCCATATTCATAAAAACCGGTTACTAATCATTTTTCCTGCCAAAAAAATAATAATTTTGAATCGTACGCGCTGTACCAAGACCTTGATATGATCCGGTCAATAAAAGTCGGCAGACTTGGGACATCCAACGAATGGACTATCGGAGCCGAGGAAAAGATTCCTGTACTGACGGAAACAAAGGGGTGGAGGTAACGCAACGCAACTAAGCTAAACATACAGTGTAAGTTCTTGTCACGTTATCCCCGAAGGGTTTCGCATGTGGCGAGTGGAACCTATTTATTTTTACAGGTGAGGGGGGCGGCCTTCCATCAACCACATCAGTTGAAGTGGGGTTTCCCAGCTCCCGAGGGCGCTTATCTTGTGAAAGCTGAGTAAATCTTGCCGGTATTTTATTTTGGGATTTAAATAAACACCGATAAACACTAAAACAAACAGGTCAGAGGAAAAATCCAAATAAAAATGGCGGACTATGATGCGTTGGCAGTGTGGAACTTCAAAAGGAAGACGATTAACTGACAGAGGTAGCTGAGGTTGATCAGAAAGGCTCAGGTTTTTGTGCAAGTTACAACAAGTAGGTTTAAGTCTGGTTTTGGGTTCAAAACATCAATTGAATAAGGCCGATTGATATTATAAGTAACTGGTTTAAATATGCATGTGCATATTATTACATGTGAAGATTTTCTTACGAGCTGTCAAGGCTGTTTTGGTAATTAGTTTAACAGCTGGAATCGTAAAGACAGCAAGTTTTGCGCTTATAATAATTATAAGTAAGTTTCTAGAGTATCAACTTGTGATAAAATTGATATTGATTCAAGATGTTACAAGTAAGCTCTGCATATAAATGCATATTCATGCAATTATCAGTTTTATTTTAATTATTCGTTTTGTAGTATAAACATTAAATTCAACTCAACTTTCCTTGAAATCGAGTATTCGATAAGTTACCATGAATTTGAATTCCGCATCTATATCCTTAATCTATAAGGGTAAGTAAGATGTCCTATTTAATATACCATGAATTTCAGGGTTTCGAGAATTCGATGGAAAAAAAAGTTGAATTTCAAGAATAATCATCAAAATAGTGTAAATAATTTGTTTTCTAATATCTACGCTAGATATTCAATTTGCATTTTTTAAGAGGAATATAATTCACCAACCTATTTCAGAAAAATGTTGAAAAGTTATCATTTTTTAATCAATCAATTAAGTAATAATTACCCAACAAAATCTATTATCTCAGAGTCAAAGCAATCATCAAGAAGGACTGACGGGATTCGAACCGATGCTGATTTATTTCAAACATATTTCAGTCAAATTACACCTTTTGGCAGCTCGACAGTCACTTACACTATTTTACTTACAACATTATCCCTAAAAAGGTAGCACTGGCTTGTTCAACCTTTAAATTTCATAGTTCACACAAAGAAAACGCCAAAATGAATTTTCAAGTATTATAAATGATTTGCATAAATCACGGTTAAATTACAGTGTAATAAAGAGTCTTATGATTGCATACATGTTCATTGAAATTAATTACATTTTAATTACTAAGTTTAATCAATATTTATGGTAGTGTATTTGGTACATATGAAAACAGGTAGTCGTGGCAGGTTTCAACACGTTTCTGTTTAATCCGACTGGTCTTACTGGTTGGCGATAACTGGAAACTTACAGTGTTATTCAGAGACTTTTTAAAACTTGAATCATCCGCGAATCAAAGAGATTTTAGCATACAAAAAAATATGATCCGCGCATCATCTATGGATTTATTTTTTCTGAATAATGTAGTTGATGCCCAAGCAATGTATCTGTAAGATTTTATTAAATGGGTTGAAAATTATTTAAAAAGTAAAATATTGATTAACATAAAACATTGGTGTATTTATTTTTACTGTTTTAATCCGCCGTTGGAACACTGGGGCGTGCACTGAATAAAGTTAAATGGAAGAACACTAAAAAAAGTCTTTTAAACTTTGAATTTCGTTTTGAAATATATTTTTTAAGACCAAGGTCATATTTGTTTCAGGAAACCTTTGCAACAATATCTTTTTTTTCTTCCTCTTTCTACAGAACTGTTTAACAGGAACTTGGTGTCAATTTTGTAGCGAAAATATCCAGCTCAATGCCTCTGACTTTTTGAAGTCTCTTTCACAAACGATAAGTCGATAGGGATGATCTGATTTTCCTTGCCTGGCGACAAAAGTTCATTTTTTTGTATTCCTCCAGATGCAAATAACCCATTAAAAGCATTGTCATTAAATAACATATTGTGTGTCGATTGAATTACATTAAAACGATCGATGATTAAAACTGATCGCAGAAAAGTGTTCTTAATATTTTGAAAATAAAAAAATATTGGGGTCAGTTTCCGTTATGTCCACATGAGTCCATATCTGTGAAAACAAGCAATAACCAATGCTTTATTTTCGAGGTAAAAGCGGCAAGATGTTGTGGACTAAAAAGTAGATATTGCATTAGATTAGATTTGACTACTGACCGCCACTGGTTTAATAATAAGAAGCTATTTATTGCAATACAGAAAAAATATGATTAGTAGAAGTTACATACTTGAGGATTCTAGTTATGCAAATAAGTGATGATTAAAGGGGCCCAAGACCACCCACTAGGTAGGTATTCACATATTATGTACCTATCATAAAATCATAAAAAATATTATCGCTTTTATTTAATAAAACTAATAGTAGACATTGGAGTTCTAAGCCATTCTGTGCATCTAATGTACCCCGAGTATTTAACATTTATATAAACCGCGTCAATAGCATACCGTGATCCAAATGGAAAAATGCATAAAAGATACGACGGCACTCCTAGTAAATTTAGATTCATTTTTCTACGTACGCAATCGAAGGGAGATTTCTGTAAAAGCTTTATACTAAGGGTGCTATGTGTAGAAAAAGACTGAACAAGAGTTTTATTTGCGAACTTGGTAAGCAGTTAAATGGTTATTGCGCGCGTGCCATTTTGTCTATACGAGTATACTCAGTTCAAATTAAACCAAGAATATCATTATTTCTGCTTTCTTATTTTATGAATGCTGATTATTTCCGATAAACAACTATACAAAGATGAATGGTGGAAAATATGAATGTTCTGTGTAGGTACCTACAACAAATAAAGAAGTAGGTATAACCCAAAAACAAAACCCTATGCCATGCTTACAAAGTATAAGGGAAATTCCCGTATACTTTGTAAGCATTTCACCATTCATTATTTTTGTATGTCCAAACCATCTCATTACATTCGTTTGCACTTTAACAACTCAATATGGAGATAAAGAAACAAAAATAAGAAAGCAAGTTTACGAAACCGTGTCTGTTGACTGACCGCTTGAATTCTGGTTTGGTCAACTCTTTATACATGCGACACGTGAGAAAGACATTTTGGTTTGAAGCATTCCCACACGATATTATGGGAGTCACAACAATAGAATGGGATATTATATTGAGAGGATTTTGGGAGTGTCAAAGTGGTCATACTTGAAAATATCGACGCTAACAAGTTACTACATATTCTGTGCATTGTGCATGTATTTAATTTTGTCGTATACGCGACTTATGGATGTACAATTTACATAAGCATTACACAATAAAGTAAACTGCACAGTGTACTTTCAATTTAGTGGCATTGGTCTGAATTAGCCTGACAGTTAATCAAACTAGAAATATAGCTCTAATAGCCATCAGGAGTAAAAAGAAAAAGAAGACTTTTCGTGTCTTCTGTCATTTCGTATAGATAACTCTCTCTGTTGTACCGACCTCCGAACAAGAAGGTTGTGTTGCCGGCGAAGAATATATGGCGTGTTAAAAAAAACGACTGATTTCTGCGAGTTGTAGTCCTCTCCGGTGTTCCTCCTTTATCCTGATTCCCAATCCCCGTCCAGATTCCTACCAGACGTTAATGTCCAATTTCCCACAACCAATCCTTAGTTTTAAATGTCCCTAGTAAATAGCAACTAGATCACATTTAAAAGTAAAAAATACACATAAGAATTACAAAAAAAACTACCTGAACGATTCTCATAAGTTGGTCTTTATTGGTCTTTATATTTCTGTACGTCCAAAATGATACTCTGAATCCGCTGAGAATTCAAAGTCATTGGTGAAATCAGGTGCAAGTAAGTAACTTTTTGATTTATAATATGGTATGATATAACATGATTCTTATGCATATTAACTTTTTGATTCACAGAATGATAATCCAATATCTATTAATTAATTATGGATTGTTTCATTTTGAAAACAAATAAGACGTTGTTTTCAACAATTTAGTCAAAGTACGCCCAAACACATCAAAATTAATTACGACTATGAATAACCATTATTCTAGTAGCATACGAGTGTGTGCAATCAAGGCAGCATAATCAAAGAGGAGGTAGATGGATATAAGATGATTAGATATTGTATGCGGCGAGCTAAGGCGCGCCGGCTCCGCCCAGTCTCGCGTGCCGGCCGACCTCTGAACCGTGAACTACTCCTGCTCCCCTGATACCCGCCAAGACCAAGGAGCGCTACGATATGTATTAGGGTCACAGAAAACACGACGGAGCATTTCGTCAGCGCTGTAATCATTGTACTGGAGAATGGATTTACCATTGTCATTTCCTGTTACCCCGATACTACTTATATGAGTTATTAGTGAATGGGTAGACAGAAATGCAAAAATCTTTGTAGACTATGACGCAACTTAACTGTATAAAAATTATTCCTGCATTATCTCCGGAGGTATTTATTTTCACAGGAAAACGGGCTAAAATTATTTCAACCATTTTATTTGAAATAGAAGTTATCCCCTACGGTTATATTCGGATAGTAATGAAAGTAGGTGACAAATGTGTGCCATGTGCCAATCGAGCTTTATTTTTTTTATCAAAATATATAATAAGAACTACGAGCGAAAGAACACAACTTCTCATGGTGAATTATCAAAAGTGACGCTTAACAAAATAGCATTGGTTCATTACAATCCGTGTATATCACTATGACTTGGGTTAGAAAAAAACACTCAAACGGGAAATAATCTCCAATAGTCTTAAAGGAAATGAAACCCTAGCCCTCTGGCTTTGGTCGCAAGCAATATATCAACTGAGCTTTCAAGTACAAACCGGACTAGGTCGACCGGACTGTATTGTATGTATGTACTATCTAAGCAGAAATTAGCAAATAGTGGATGACCTTACATGAAAATTGTCCACAGCAATATATCGATTGCGTCGAAGGGATTCAAATAGAAATGACGAGACCGCAGCTAATCAATGCTAAACTGGCTGATGCGTCTCCGTCCATAAAGGTTTCCAGGAATCTTCATTAAACAAAATGCAACTATGCAACGCGGCATTCCATCATCGTTCGAGAATACTAATTATTAAAAATCGCAATTTGTTTTAATTACCGAGTGCGCATTGGTGGGAGTGTCTCATACGTGATGGGGAATATGAAACATCCAGAGATTTACTGGAAAATCATAAAAGTGATGAAGAGGAATTGCATAACATGAAACAAAAATACAACTCATGCAACAGCAAAACAAATTGTCATCGTGGTTCATGACATTAGCCATTTCCCGGTAAAAGCGGAATATTTAATTTAACAATCTACGAGTATTTACATCGGAATGAAGAGAATATTAATAGCTTCTATCTGTTCACCAAGAAAAAAATCTGAAATGATTGGCTCGAAAATGAATGGATGACGGACGTGAAATCCTTTATCAGAACTTCGGCAGTGAAATTATTTTCCTACAAGCGATGTGTAAATGGAGTCGGAACAAAGTTCCAAACTTTTTCTCGACGTCTGAGCGATCCAATTTCGAAAACAACCCTGTTTACTTTCAACGCATCTATCTCCCTTCTTGGTGAAAATCGCTTAGTGGTAGCTAAAACTGCCTCTAGGGGCGCTATATATTTCGGCCCACGTCTAGGTGACTTGGGTTCTTAGAAACCAAAAACAGAATATTTCGCAGCAAGGCGATCACACATTTCCTTGCAATCACTTTTGTGACGACTCCACTCGGTAAGTGTGACTTAACGATTGGAAGATAAAACATCTTGATACAACGTATGCATCAAGAGATTGGGCACAATGGTGGCAGAAGGGTATAAAGAGGTGATTTCGCTGGTCGTCGGCTCGCCTGTGCATTTATAATTGAAATCCGAAACTGTGGATTTACATAACGCGCGGCATTGTGGCTGTCGGTGCTGTTCAAATGCGTTTAATGACGTCTTAATGTGCCGAGACTTGCATCGGTACAAAGCGGCGCGGCGTCCACACAATCAAGATTGTGGCACAGACTAGAGGGACTAACGCTAGCCACGGCTAATGAACGTCGCTGCTCTATTGAACCGACAATGGACAAAGCCGAGGACCTGAGACAAAGGCGAGCGTGGATGTAATAGTGTAGGCAATGTGATAAAGTTACTAACTAAGGTAAAATGTATCCTTACACAATAACTAGACACAGAACAAGCTCAAAAGAACCATGTTTAAATACTCATCTGTAGACTTTTTATCCAATTAGGGAAACCATTTTCAATAAAGCGACTACTTTTGGGATTCAAGGTCTCCCTACAACGAGATAAGCGTAGATCAGCTACTTTTAAGAATTCTAACAGGGTGGGCGAATTAATCATCAATTAATATCACTATGAAGCAGAAGGAAGGATTCAACATTAGCCGGATAATTTGATGAATGGTCAATGATGATAGAAACCGATTAGAACATGCAAAACAAACAATAAAAGAAAACTGGAACTAAGCAGCCATTCCGCTAAAAGTGGTCGGTACCTCCGAAGCTGTCTCCGATTTTTTCTGCCTTCACATATTTCTTTCATATCCTCCTATTCGTTATTCTTTTCATGCAGCTCATTTCTGACTCATTCGCAATAAACTATATTAGAAAATAGTAGGAGCACTTTCACCAAAACGATACGAGCAAAATCGCAATGACTCGAAGATTTTTGGATCTGACGAATGCATAAGTCGAGAGCGATACCAGTTATAGTTGTGGAGTAAGTTGCGTAGAAATTAGTGACGCGGGACGCCGTTTATCGAATGACTCGCTCGGCGAACCGAAAACTGATCCAGCCACGCTCCAAGACACACGAACAACGCAGCAAACTCCTGGAGAACTCCAAGCTTATGAATTATCAGCATTCATCATTGTACGGAGAAATCTGATCTACCTGATTTTTTGAAGAAGCAGATAATATGGTTCGTTCGTTTATTTTTGTAACACACAGTTCAGCAAACAATGCTAAAAATAACAAAGACAGAATTTATCCGAGGACACTTAAAAACCACGCCGTGTGGATGAAAACTGAAAATGTGTGCGATAAAAAGGTTCAGCAATTTCATTGTCCACAATGTCGCCAGGAAGGTTTTTCCTGCATACCAAAATTGACTGGATAAACGCCACAGCCATGTCAAGAGTTCTTTTGAGATATATTGGCAGATATGTGCTGTTCGTCTTACGAGGAATTCAAAAGGGTTGCCTTGGATAGAGGGTATGGTAAAAAATATTGATGTACATTGCTGCACACTAATCCTAGGATTGAAACAGAAGGTTCTTCGAGTAGAGGAGTGAAAAGGGGTCAGGTCGACAACGTGGCTAATCTTAAAGGAACCTAATGTACAAGAGACAAATTCACACAAGATTTTTGAGACCTGGAAGCGCATATACGAAAGACTAACCCAAAACAATGGAAAAAGATAAGGTCATAGAATTGGTTCAGGAAATAAATAGTTGTCTTCTACAATCTGAAAATAATCAACAGAAATATGCATATCAATGCATGATCATTAGAGTCTACTCATTTTTGATAGTTTGCCATCTTCGTGATAGCCAAACCAAATTTAACCATTGGATGTAATGAATACATATTGGATAAAAGATTATCAAGTCGCACAAGATCGACCATCAAAGTTACGGTTCCATATTCTAGAACCATTACAGTCAACCATTAGGAAAAGCTATTTCGATAGGAACTAGGCTGACCTTTTATTTTAGCTGGCAGCGTCATGCACACAAGGGTGATGGCGGAAAGGTGGTCACGACAATGATAAACTACCTATTGACTAATAACCCGATATTGGTGACCTTTTAATGTCAAATTTGTATCATTAGGCGAATAGCGCATGCCTAAACCAAATGACTTCATTTGGAGATGTATTCTGTTTACTGATGAGCCTGTTAGACACGGATATTAGCGCCCTATAGGATTTCATCATCTCCACGCAGTTACTACACAGTAACTGAACTTGCTGTGTTTAAATCTGTTTCTTGAAAACTACGAGATCGAAGACTATTTGGGAATGTAAATTTTCATCATTACTGACTATAAACCAATTTAATTGCTTGGATACACATTAATAATAATAATAATAATAATTGGACAATTTGTATACAGCGCCGTTTAGTGGCACTAGCCACCCCAAGGGCGCTTAAACTTTAACATTGATAATTTGATAGTTACAAAACTATTTCACTGTTTAACATTTTTCTAATACGCTGTGTTATCAATCATTTAGAATTGGGCGATAATGGACAATTATGAGGCTGACCACCCATACTGTAAAAAATGGTTCACTTTGCCAATGTCACCCCTGTTTCAGGGAATGTCGGCAAGAGTTGCAGGGCTTATGTTCATTTGAGGTTTGGATTTTATTTGTAAGTACACAATCAGCATTTGTAAGCGCGAACTACACGTGTTTGTTTGTGGGCATACATCTGAGAGCTTTGAATGAATATATCCTTGCAACTTAGATTATAGATTATAGATATTATAGGGACTATAAACAGTCTCTGAATGGCAGACTTTGTGGACCAATTTATACAGTGTGGCTGGTCAGCCTCGTACGAACCAAGGAATAAGGGATGGTTTCAGTATATAGATAGTGTAGTATATTATGTGATTTTCATTGTCAGTCCCCACAATTTATGTGATTGTCGGGTGCGTTGTGACGTCACACACGCAGGCGCCGGCGCCTCTGTGATTGGTCAGCGCGCCATCCATTATCCAATCACGTCCCGGCTTTGCGCCTCTTCATCTGTCACTTGTTGCAGGAAGTGTTCACTTATCCGTCAAATGGATAGCGGCCTATCTTATCTGCAGGGAAACCGGGCTTATTGGTCTGCGTTTAGAGAGGTTCCCACTCGACAGCATAGATAATTAGTACCTACCTTACCTAACTACGAATAGTTGCAGGGATATGCTAATGATAAGAGGTTAATTTGGTTGATTTTTTTTTATTGTTGCAATATTCTGTTATTTTGTCTAACTGCACCATTTTTTTTAATGTTACACTCTGTTGTTGCAAAACTTCCTTTCTCAGATCCAAATTTACTATAAAATGGTAAAAAGTAACTTGATGCGACAATCCCATTATTTTTTTGTTGCAATTTTTTTTTCTTTCCTCATTAGTTTACTACAATAACTCCGTGTTAGATGACAACATATTATTAGTGTTGTTGCTTTGTAACAGTTTATTGTTTCAATTTGTTGCAACAAACGTCATAGTACAAGGGGTATATAACTTACAAATTCGTTGTCTGACGATTCTGATGCTGATAAAAGTTTTAAAAAAACTTACCTGAAACAAACAGAAACAATAAAATTAATAAACATGCAGTTTCATAACACAAATGACTTACATTTCTACAATCTATAATTATTTAATCCTTGAAAAATGATCAGGTTGCAAAAAGCTGTATATCAATAAAACGTTGCAATATAAGATTACATAAAATTTATTAACATCGTAAAAAAGCATATAAAATTATCTTTCTTACATGTTGAACTTAATCCATAATATTTAATCTATACGGCCTTCGTTCATTCATAGATCGAGATCATGAAAAGTGGGGATTTCTAGTTTTATAAGTAGAAAATAATCATTTAAAACTGATCTGTTTCTGTTAAAAGTGCTTCAAGAAAATAGCACGTAATTATGTTATGCATAAGGTTTACTATCGTTTGAAAAAAATGTCAAAGTAATAAGCCAAATTGATAAATTTATTTTACAAATGCTTCACAAAACTAGCTTTTAATTTTACTATACACAAGGTGTAATATCGTCTCATTAATTTCTCAAAGATTATTATACAATAGAACTTTTACGAAATGCACCGAACACAAAACATACGTGTAAACAAACATGCTATGAATTAACACGAGTTAATTATGTTTTTGCATGTTGTGTTAAATGCATTTATCGCTAAGAATCAGATGAACCTCATTTAAGCATCCTTCTTGCAAGACATTCGAAAACCGAAGCGTTTCATAAGATTCTCAATTCGAAGAAAAAAGAAGGGTATTATTTATTTTATTGTACATTTAGCAGATAAAGCTGATTGCACATGATGTAAAACATCTCTGCACATCACCTCTTTTTCAGAGAAATATTGCAAGAGTTAAAGAGCTTGGACTTATTTCAGATTCGAGATACCTTTGTAAATATCACACGTAAGAGCGAACGTACAAGTACTGATTGCGTATGTGCATGGAGTGCAAAGCTTAATTAATAATATACACATTCTTACAATTTAAATTACACATGTTTGTTTACTTTTTTGTGTTAGCTAAATTACTTACTATTATACGTTCTGGACTAAAAAAACAGTTATTTTCGCATAACCTACTCGTGGACCACTTACAAGGGTCCCGAAGACAATTAGTAGTCCGTGGACCATCGGTTGTGAATCACTGATTAATCTATAATTTAAGCTGCAAGGATATGTTAACATTCAAGGCTCATATTAAATGCATGCCTACAGACAGGCACATGTAGGTTCGCGCCTACACATTCTGCATGTGTGCATACAAATAAAGAAAACCTCACATGGACATAAACCTTGCAACTCCTGCAATAAGATGAACGTATTTTTTAACAAACTTCACACACATACCATATCTAAAAAACTCCTTTGCCATTTTTTCAATAAGGGTCTGAAAAAGCAAAAACTAATATACGTGTTTTCATTTCGTAGGACATGAATAATATCTACGTAGTTAAGGACAAAAACATAATAAAAAAGAGTTCGCAGCCCAAAACATTCGAGTACTGAGGTCACACGGAATAATTAAACATGGCAGAAAATGAAACAGCATTATTGTCTGCTAGGGGGAAATTGAGAGAGAAAAGCGTTACCGGCCATGTGTTAAATTTATGGCATTCGCGATAAGGCCAATTATGTGTGTTTGATTTAACACAGTTAAATATTTCCTTCAACGAGGCAATAATACTCGTGAGAAACGAAAAATAATAAAAATCAATTCAACAACAGGCTTACTAATTTAATCCAAATTAATGGTTGATCTCAATCCTTAAGACATTTTTATCTATAAGACTAAATGGAGTTATCTGTTAAGCTTATTAGAGACATTTCACCTTATTTCCTTATTTGTAAAAAAAAAAAAAAAACAACCGATAACAGTAAAACCTGTCAATGCTTACCTAATAGTTACAGAAATACTTGCTCGTGCTTTTATGTAAATACATCATTCAATTTTTTGTCAACACTTTTTACGGCTAATAAATAAATTAACAGGTTTTCTGAGTACCACAAGCGACATAGAACATAAAGCCTACAAAGAAGGTAAATCTTGAGAATAGATGAACACTTATTCTACTTTTCTATAAAATATCTGTTTCTCAGATATCCTTACCATTATGATTATATCAAATGTATTTTTAGCAAACACATTTCTACTGTTTTCTCCTTCTCATTTTGCCTTCATCCTAAAAGATAAAAAAAATAAACAACTTTTTTTTTTATTACGGCGAGTTAAACAAAGTTGTTTAATTTTTTATCTTTTAAAATGAATAATAACAAAGTGATTGCCTTTAGAATCAATAAAATTGCCATCATCCTGTCATTTTTTCTCCTTCTCTATTGTCTAAAGGTTTTCTGATTGTCCCAACAAAATCTAAGACTCCATTGGATCTTCGATCTTTAATCCATGAAGTGATGTGACCATTTTTTGATAAATTTTTACACTTTAACCGTTTTGGTTCAAAATAATAAGATCCTGCAATACTTTCCAAAAGTATCATTAACAGATTGTAATATATTGAGAGAAATATTTAGGTCCATTTAGAAACACCAAAAATATCAGTTAATATTGCTGTGATGAAACTGCAAACGTTTGTTAAGAGATTTAATTGTGCCATAAGATCGCTCATGGTGGTCCCGTGGAGAAATTGTGATTGAAAAAAAAACAATTAAATTTGATGCTCAAAAGGTCATCGGGTCAGATCATTACCTGATGTTTATTACTTATAGAAAATCATGATGTAAAATCATTGTTGAACAATGAAGGAACTGGACTCTATCTAACAGCAATATTAATCCGGGTAATTGAACGTCTCAACCAGTGGCGGCTCCAGCTAAGGTGCATCGGGGCATTGCACCTCCTGTAAGAATGCCACGACCCATCACTTACAATTTTGTTCCCCATAAAATATCCTCTGTGTCAAGTCCTATTTTACATTTATCATTATTTTACATATTATAGTTTTTGACAGGAATGAAGTATGTGAGGAACTTACAGTTAATTTGAATGGGAAAAAAGTTGAAGTAGTGAATGAGTTTGACTATTTAGGAAGCAAGTTTGAGGCGAATGGTAAGATGACGAAGGAATTAGAGAAGCGTGCCAGCAAAGGAAGATGCGTGATAGGAGCGTTTGGTAGAATAGCGAAGAATAAAAGGATACCAAAGAAAATGAAAATGGCGGTACACAATTGTATATTGTTGCCGACCCTGATGTATGGAAGCGAGTCATGGACGGTGAATGAAAGAGAAGTAAATAAGGTATGCACCGTAGAAATGGCTCATTTGAGAAGTATGACAGGAAAAACACTGAAAGATAGAGTGAGAAACGAATGGGTTATGAATGAATGCGGAGTAAAAGAAAGCGTGAAAGTGAAAGTTCAAAGAAGTGTGATGCGATGGTTTGGACATATTGAAAGGATGAATGAAGACCGACTGACAAAAAGAGTGTATAAAGGGAATGTAATAGGTAAGCGTGGAAGGGGAAGACCTAGAAAAGAATGGATTGATCAGATAAGTGAGATTGCGAATGAATGGAATTTACAGAGTGGAAACAAGAGAAGAGCATGCATGAAAAGAGTGATGAAATTAGATGAGATGAAAGAAGTATGCAGGGACAGAGTCAAGTGGAGGCACTTATGTGGAGGTACTGGCCACCCCTAGAGGAATGGCGGCAGGATACAAGACAAGACATACAGCTCTACGAACATGTAAAGACTACGAGTTGCTAGGTATTTAAATGTATAATATTATCGCGTGCATATGTGGCAATGCCCCATACTTCCTTCTATGAAGTCCATACATTTATTGAAAAAACAGCTCAAACGGTGAATACTGAGGTGCCTGTACATTTTTAGATAGCAGCTCCGGCACTGCACGCTTTTCCTAGGTAAGTGACATGACATGAACGGAGAAGAATTGTGACAAAACTTTTTTTTTTATTCTACCAAAGGAACTCTTATGTTCAGAGCATATCCAACTCTTTGTTTAAAAGACTTCAATATTCGTCATTTAAAACAAAACTATAAAGTATTTCCTGACACTTAACTATTGCGTTTACAAAAAAAATAATGAAAACTGAAACGCTCACAACAGATGCTGCTTTAGTATCAATAAAAATCTTCGCATAAAGTATGTTTGTGTTTTACCATAAAGCTCTATACTTAAAATATAATTCAAATACAATGCTTTATTGTTAGCCAGGATACAAATTGTTTATTTTAAGATCAAGTTAAGCCCGACAAAAACTCATTACTTTTTAATTTATCGACGTTTTTATTATTTGCTTGAGGATTCCATTCCTAGTGAAAAATATTCAGTCGTGGTCAACAAGTGTTTTTTCGAGCATTTTAAGCAAAATAATACAAATGGATAAACTGTGTTTTAACTGATATGAAACCAACCATCTCTACGCTAGTGGCGGTCAGCGTCAGTCAGCGTCTTTACTCTGTTCTGTGATTGCATATTTATTTTTATATTCTCAGCATTCCCTACTTTCTTCGTGAGTTCTCTTATTTTTTTCAGTCTGCAGATTTCAATAATTTGAAATGTTGCTTATTTAATCAATTTATTAATTTGTCAGTCTTGCTCTTCCACGCTTTCCTTGGGGATCATCTTTGTGCACTATTTTTATCAGTCGTGAATCGTCCATTATTTGTAGATGCTCAACTAAACTCTTTGCCCAGCTATACGCCCAATTGTACTCTTTTGTACCATCACTCATATTCTCCACTATAACGTACTTTAAAATATCTCTTTAAACTAATCATCCATACTTTAAAGTATGGATGATTAGTTTTGTCAAAGGTTGCAAATCTCTGAACTTGCTAATCTTGCAGAACAATACATTCTTGTTATTTTTAAGAATGTAAGTACAAGATGATGTCACAGATCTTTCCTCCTCCTGCTCCATAATCTTAATTTAATTTAAATTCAGTTAAGTTGGATTTTTCTCCGGAGGCAGACCTTAGTCCCTTTAATATATTTTCGTATTTTAAGTGACGATATTGAATTTCTTATGTAAATTTATAATTAACACTCATTTGTGAGGTAGATAAAATAAACAAATATTCATGTAAAAGCTGTGAGGTAGATTAATTATTAAATGGTGTTGGTGTGAAGGAAAAGGTTTTATGTGAAGTGTTTTTAAGTGCTATGTTTTGCTGTGTTGTTATGAAGTGAATTAATTTGGATTTACCGACGGCGATCATCCCCGTTAAAGGAAGCTCTTTTACACAATGTAAGTCATCGATTATAATATTCGTGCTAACATTTCAGCGAACATTTTCAAGGCCGGTCAGCGTGAAGTGTATGGTACATTGGGGGGAGTGGGGGAAGAGGTGTAGGCCATAATTATATTGAAAATTTCTGCCACCCAATATTCTGACCCATCGGCCGTCACTGTCAGCCCCCACGGGAGCTGGGAAACCTCCACGTCAACCGAAGTGGTTGGCGTAAGGACTGCCCCCTTACCTGTAAAAATAAATAAGTTACACTCGTCACGGGAAAAATGCGGCAAGAAGTTACACTATATATGTGGCTTAGTAAAAAAAACTTGCTTCAAATACATTTAATTGTTGTAATTGTTTGTTATATGCAACAAAACGGGTGTAGGTACGTTCTCGTGTATACCTAAATAAAATATTTATAATATGTATGTATTTCTTGCAACTTTCATTCCAAGCAAAATGGAAAATAAAAGAAAAAATGTAAATGCAGAAATTATGAACTGCCAACATTTCTAATGACGAGCCGCCTCTGGTCTCAACTATGCTATTTATGGGTTATTGTTTAGATATTTTATTGTTTATTGATTGTAACGTTTAAGCAAATGAAATATTAACAGATGGGATGTTCATACTTGGGATTTGCTTTTGACAACACTGAATCGTTTTAGAGAGCTAGGAATATCGTGATTTCCCTGTATTTATGTCAGTGATTCGAACTAAAAGATTTCATAAGAGTAAAACATTTCCCTTATAAAATGTTTTATCTGCGATTTCTCAAATCAATGAATCAGCTTTTATTCAGTTTTACCTTTAAGGTGGTGATATGTCAAACGACCGTAATTCCAGTTTGAACCTATCTATTAACTCTATTAAAACTAAATTCAACATTAATTCGGTTCTTCTTTCCTTGAGAAGGATTCCCTCCAATTTCCAGTTAGGCATTAGATCAAAAAACAGGAAACCGATTTTTCTAGAAGTGCTTCAGGTTAGGTACGTGTTTTCCAGATCATTCTCCGCATGTTTGGTTTCCATATTCCTGTCACGTGCCTACCGGGTCTCTCCGTGGTCATTACAGGCCGGACCTCGTCACGACCGAGACCAAGACATGTTCTGTCGCATGTCGGACATGTTCTGTCGCATGTAAAGTCTTGTAGCAAGCAACTAAGGAACAGGTCACTGGAACATGTATATGTGACCAACACGTAGGTAAAGACTTTTTTATAATGCGTCTTTGATAATTTTTTGGTAGCAATTTTGCAGTATTTCTTTTAAGGAGTCCTGTGCGGCAGACTCCCTATATTTCAGAGACTCTAGGAGTCTATCACACTTGTCTTGTAGTGCAGCAGAGGTGTTCGTGATGTGGCGGTTGATATCCTGATCCTTTGTAGCAGGGCTGCATAGTGTTGTATTGTGTGTTGCGTTGGCTTTGTTCTGAGACTGTTTTTCATTAGTATGGAAGTTTAACCTCATGACTTGTAAGTTAAAACTGGACAGTAATAATAAAAATTATCAACTTTTGTTCCAGCGTACCCACGTGGGCGGGGGGTGCAATAAATGACCGGCCATTGGAAATGCCTGTCATTTATTGCAACTAATTAAATTGCAAAAGACAACCGGAAAAACATAAAAAAATACATTTAAGTATATCGAATATCGATATCTTAAAGGTAAAACTGAATAAGTGACGTAAGAAACTATCATCGGTTACTTAATGCACCTTTTTTCCTATTTTCTTCGAAACACAACACAATAAAACTGTGAACAACTTGTAGTTCTGAATTTTTTCATGAGCACTTCTTTACAATTACTATGAGAAGTTCCATACAATAAATATGCTTTCTCCACGATTTCTCAAATCAGTGAATCAGCACTTACTCAGTTATATCTTTAAGGGAGCGATATAACTATTTAGTTCCTTATAAAAAAAAACAACAAATTATTATTAGCAATGGTAGGTACATGAGATAAACTCAAAAAAGCCTATCTCGAAATCAAAACGTAGCAAACTAACCTACAATCTAAGGTAAACTGAAATCTCACGATCTTTGTCAAGTATGGCAATAGTTTCCTCATTATTTGATGCTATCCGTGCGGGCATATCTCTTGTCAGCGTGCTGTCACGTGTCAGCCGTCACGCGTCACGTGAGCTGGCTCTCTAGGCGGGCCACGTGCGTCACTAGTCACTCCAAACGAGAAGACAACACTTCAGGAGGGAGGAGCCCGATATGGGAAACTGCCAGTTACCTGGGAAAGCCGTTTCCACCGCATTCACCATGTCAATTTATACATATTTTTCAACTAATTTTATGATATAAACCATATGGTTAGGACACACAATGAGGCACGAAGGTCTCTTCAAACAAGCATTGAAGGGGTGATTGAGGACGACCACACCAAGAGTTCCTGCAGGATGTCTTCTTAATCTACACCTTATTTTTGGACACGAATCGCCTTACGTATGTAAGGAATTTAGCAGAATAGCGCTTCAGGAACTCTCAGTAATGCCCTATTTACATTCAGCCACTTCCGCTGTCGAGAGTGTGGGCGAAGTAAGTGACCCACGAGGTGAAGCGGAAGGAGAAGCGAGGAGGCCAAAGACTAGCCAATGACACCTTTGACTCCCGAAAAAATACCGCCAAAAGTGGAAGTTTATCGGGAGTCACTGCTCTTACGGGAAGTACGCCTGTTCACACACATGCCCTGCTCACTTCCCTTCTTATTCGCCTCGCGCTAGGAGCTGAACGTAAACGGAGTATAAGAAAAAAAACAAGCCATATCTCTACTTATGTGTGATTCAGCTTGACAGCAATTGGGTCACGCTTGGAATTGGTTCTTTCTATAGCAATGATCAAGCTTGTAGAGAGCTGCTGGAGGTGTGATTTACACAAAAACAGCGCTCACTAAATACTTCAGACTAATATTTTTATTTATTTAGGTGACAGAAACTATACTAACAGATACAATACCCCGTGTATAAAATATTTATAGAAACTCCCCTCGATTGCGTAAATTGAAAATTTATGGAATAAACGACAGCACTCCTAGTGAGTGATTTAGTTTTCATACATGTTTGCGATCGGATTTACGTAATCGAGATGATTTTACGTAATGTTTTATACTCGGGGTGCAGATATTATAGTCGTCGGTACGACACAGTATCTCACACAGATCAAGTGAGTCATGCAGTAGGAATAACATTAGAATAAATTAGTACGTATCTAGGAGTGGACTGCCTCAGTGACTGTGGTACCACGGGCCGCTGATTGACTGTCACTGGATTACCTACATACTAACATGCAACTGGGTGACTAAAACCATATTGCTACTTATTGGATCAGCTAGAGACGGCCAGTACCACTGCAAATGTGTCTCCACTTTGTTCTGTTCTTTCACACTTCTTTCATCTCCTCGATTCATCACTCTCCACATACGCAACGCAACCAAGTATAGTGTCACATCTTGCCGCGTTATCCCCGAAGGGTTTCGGATGTGGCGAATGGAACCCATTTATTTTTATAGGTAAGGGGGCCGGCCTTATACCAACCACTTCAGTTGAAGTAGGGGTCTCCCAGCTCCCGAGGGAGCTGGTCATTTCTTGTGAAGGCTGAGTAAACCTTACCGGTATTTTATTTTTGGGGTTTGATATACACACCGAAATGGGAAATCATTTCTGACACTCTCGGTGGGATTCAAACCCGAGCTCACGGCATGGAATGCAAGCACTCTACCAACTGAGCTATCAACCGAACAGGTTGGTGCAGGCTTTTTTTCTAAGTTACAGTCATTTGCAATCTCGCTAATTTGAAGAATGACACTGTCGAAGTGAATCAATTTCTACCTACAACATGGCTACGAACTCTCAACTAATACATAATAATAAACGGTTTCATTTTTATTTTACACATGCAGTATTTTTCAGCGCTACCTAAGTGTCTGCTTATGGGCATGCATCAAACATGAATCTGAAATGTTAATACATCTTTGCGTATTAGATTACAGATGGATAAATGAAGCATATACTCAGAAGTAGAGAGAGAAGGACGATCTATGAATCACTGGAAGAAACCAAATTTCATACCTGACCCAATTTGAATTTAATTTTTTTAACACAAACACAGCCAGCTACGCGCACACCACACACCCTGTTGGCATACGAAATGAGCGAATGACTAATCCACATGTTGTATGTAAATGCGGGCACGCGGACACTTAGTGAATACTCCATATCTGTATGTAGATGGACGCCTTGTGCAGTGTATGGACCCACAGGGACTATCTGGTGCAGATGACAGTCACCGAGCATTGGCATCTGACGCCTCGCAAGTCTGACATCAATGCTAATTTCATCAACAATCCATGCTGCAGAATCACATCAAAACAATCAATGTGATACCGATGAATCAATCAGTTGACTTTTTCATTGGCGCCGTTTTGTGAGTATGATGTTGATGATGAATAAAACTAAAAGAAATACATCATCCGGTCCATAGTCTAGTGGCTAACGCTTCGGACCCGTAAATGGAAGGTCGTGCGGAGCACAAAAAACATATCATTTATTTTCAAATATGCACATCGCTGAGTTTAAAAATTCATATACCTTTACCAAAGGCCGATCACCAAAGGTCCATCCAGCCTTACAGCAACTGGATCTTGCAGATAGATAAATTAAGCCCATACTCAGAAGTAACGAAAGAAAGAGAATTGGCGCTTTCTATAGCGGCGACCAAACTCGCACCTTCTAAATCTAAGTTGCAAAGATATGTATCATTTGAGATTCATATTAAAATAATGCATTCCCACAAGTAGACACGCATAATTTCGCGCTCACACATGCCGCATGTGGGCATACAATTTAAAAAACCCAATCTCAAATAAACATAAGCCCTGCAACTCTTGCCGACCTTCCCTGAAACAGGGGTGGCATTGGCAAAGTGAACCCTTTTTTTAAGTATAGGTGGTCAGCCTCATACCAACCTATAAGTCAAGGTGCACCGTGCTCTCTAGAAAAACAGCGCTCATCAAATAAATCATCCTGACATTATTATTATCATGATATCTCACAGGACAAATTTGTGTTTTCCAGAAATAAAGGGGACACACAAAATTATGCATGAATGTATCAATTTGCATGGTATTAGCATCTGGCTGTGTTTATTTAAACAATTATTTAATTTTACATCTTCTATGGAGGCGACTAAACATTATTTATAGGAACGTGCTACTTTTGAGTAAGTTTTTTAAAGACAAGTATCTGGTTTTTTAAGCAAGATGGCGCCGCTCTAGGAGAAATTGTCAAAATATGTAAATGCTTCTAAAAAATCGTGTAAAATGACAACGCTCAACGTGAAAAATCGTTTGACATCTTGTCATTTATTTAATGGCGTACATGTCATGTCAAAAATATTTACATAGCTTCGCACAAAAACAGTACGCGTTTGGGTTTAAAAATCTCGATAGAATGTATGAAAAAGGTGGATATAAATTAATTGAAAGATGTATACAAGGATAAGAAGTTCCTGAGGTGCCTCTTCATGAAAACGCGGGAAATTAACCTCAGTTCATGCACCATGACGAGCTGCTTCGGGAAACTGGATTCAGGAACTTAGAAACTAGGCGTAACGGGACCCTTATGGTGCTCACTCATAAGGTCATCAATGGTTTAATAGACACTCCCACCCTGTTGGAGGGTTTCAGGTTGTTTGTACCCAACTTACAATTGGTGGTGAGGTCATAATCTATTCAATAAACTAATGAGCCGCACCGATGTCTTGGCACAGCATTCTTTAACTCGGAGTGTCTCATTTTGAGTAAAAAATTGGCATTTTTCAATATAATTAAACACCTTTAAAAGTATGCTGAAGGAGTTTCTCCCAGCTTGTTGATAGCAGTGAGGGTGCACTGTAATTAGGGTTAACTGTTGTGATCCAAAAAAATACAATGGAAGCTACTCCAAAAGCACAGGCTCTATCAGCGACAGAATTACGAAAACAGTCATGATAGGGTTACATTGTAATTTTGATTTCTCAATGAAAGTGGTAAAACATAATTTGAATGTATCACTATCTACCTTGTAATCGGAAGGGGGAGTATTTCCCATAAAAGCATCACTTCCTGTATTCCACAGCATTAATGATTTTATTTAAATGTTCCTATATCATTTTTACTGGTGGGGTCGTCGCGCCCAGCCGACCGACTCTTCCGTTTCACAAAACACCCAAATTAGAGCCAATCATATGAAATTTTAAGTCATGGCTCATGCATGTGCTCTATTGAAAATTGTTGTTCGGAATGCATTAAATCAAATCATTTGCATTAAACAAAGGTGCATTTTAAAATCAAATTTTAAGGTTGTTATGTATTTGGTGTACCGTCACAAAGACATCTGAGACAGAGACATCTTGTGTCAGACGGGCGAAACTTTTTATAAATTTGTTGGATGTAAAATGATTTCCTTTCATTTTTACTTAGGTACATATTTTTTACTTGAATACGAGTAGGTACACTATTCTTGTCTGTATCATTTTAAATATCTGTCTGTTATGTAATATGCCATAATATGCAGAAATATTAACATTTAAGAAAATGTTTTTGTACCTGAGGATGATCTAAGGATTAAAAACGTTATTTTCGTAATTTTATTTAAATTATTAAAAAAAGGAGTGAGAATAAAACAGTGTTATAATCACAGGTTATATTTATAAAGCACTTATTATTCTGTACATTTTTTTAAAGATACATAAGCAGAGAGTGTAAGTTTTCGCTTATAGATGCTGCATGTGTGCTTAAAAAATAAAAACCCAAATCTCAAATCAATAAAATTCATCCCTGAAAACAGGAGCGACATCAGCAAAGTGAACTGAATTTTACAAATGTGAAAATATAAAATTTGGAATTCGCGGGGTTCTGAACCAAAATAGTTTTATGTTCAAAGATGACACGACAGGAAAGATATTTGAGTTAGTATTGACACTGCGGCTGTGTCCATGTTGGCCACAATCCAATAAGCAAATAAGAGTTTATGTTAATTTCATATTATTAATCCTCCGAGATGGCTCGTAAATGTGTAGCTTTGAGATATTTTACGGCTCCACCGTTCACGTTATAACGATTTTATTTAAATAATGGCGCTCAGATAATATCAACTCGATTCCCGTTATCCGAGAAATATAGTGGTTATAGTATTTGTTGACTCATTTTGCACGCAGTTTCTAAGCTGGATTGTCGAGGCAACAGAATTTCCTTCAAGAGAGCTTTAAACGTTTGGGCTGCTGTAATATTCTCGATGTCCCAGCTGTACCTCGGAGAAAGTATTAAAAAAATAAAACATCCAATCTATAGAGTCCATATTTCCTATTTTTGTAATCTTGATCTGTGGTCAGTACTACTACAATAGGTGTTGCTTGCTAGGGTGTCAGAATTGCACGGGAACAGCAAGGAGCACAATTCGAGCAATGCTTTAGCGTCAGTAACTTGGATCTCTGTATGATTGTTCATCAATGGGCGAGCATGTAGGATATAGAGGCAACTTGATACTTGGTGAATTCTTCTTCATTAAATTACCTTTGTATGAGCGTTCCGTGCAACACCTTTTGGGATGGAAGTGTAAGTACGGAACGGGTATGAAGAGGGTTTGTGCAATGTGCTGTTCCCTACAAAATGTCGCGGGCACCCATTTATTTCTACTTGTTAGTTTATTATCAAATTCATCTTAAACGTACCATTAAAATATTTACGCAAAGCTTATCAGATCAACCAATTTGGATGTCCCTGAATTGACAAATGAAAGGCATTAAGGCAATGTTTGATAAAATAGTGAACTAGACTGAGACAGTATGATAAGCATACATTTGGATCAATTGGTTCCATGGAACATTCTAGAGGCTTCTTTGCCGAATTTTCAAAATTATCATCAGTTATCAGTGTTGCATGTTGGGAATAAAAGGTTTTCAACTGAAATACCTAGTAAATGTCCCAAAACATGGAAGGATAAAAATGGGATGAGAGTGCCAAATGTTTAGAAAAGTAGTAAAACGCATAGAAAGATGGTTGGTTGGAATTGTGGTGGATTGAGACTGGAAATGAAAGGGGTAAGAATGAAGGTGTTAAATTATTCTAAATTTCCATCAGTAGGATGAAAACAAAATTCTAGACTAGGGTTCTTGGCAACCAAAAAAGAACATGGGTTAGCTTTTTGCTTGGCAAACCGGCGGCGGACGCCATAATTTCCCCCTGGCTTCTTTGTTTCGATTTCATTGATTAAGAAGGTCAATTGACTAGAAATGATGAAAGAAATGCCCAAGAGTTGCAATGTAATTTAAAAATAACTGATTTCCACAGTGAAACAAATAAAATGAATATTACAACGACAAAATGTAATTTGATGAGTTGTAGCGGCGAGAACTGGAAGTGCAGTCATCCGCAACGCAACACTACGGCCAAGTTCAGTGATGGACCGTTCGGAAATGTAATACCAACTCAAAATCAAAATAATATGATAAGTATAATCATAAGAGAGCCGCTGGAGCGTGGAAAGTAACGCTTCGACAGAGTTATGTCAGAAATTTATTAAAATAATACTATTTTCGTCATTGAAGAAGATATCACTTAGAGTTCATAAAAGCGATTGTGAAGTTATATTTCTTTGGTCAACTCCGTATTTGTATCATATCAAATACTACAAAGACTACCCGTGCTGAGCACGAATAGCATTCTAAATTCTGCGGTATTTCACAAATAAGAATTATGCGTTGACTTACATCTGGGTGTTCCTTTACTGGTACGTATACTTTTTCTGTCATTGTCATCACGACTCCTTCGGGCTCCGGTAACACCAGCGGGTCCTTCCGGACGCCATTTATTTGGAAGAGACTGGCTCGGACTTTGGCAATTTCTGAAAAAAATAAGAAAACAATCAGTTAATATTCAATAAACAAAATAGTAAAAAAAACAATGGCGTCTTCAAAAACCTACTCCAAATTTTTAAATGATACAAGTAATTGAGGAAAACACAAAAGAGAATACTTTTTCAGCTCAATTATATTTAATTGTAAACCAATTTCATATATTTTCCTTTCAATGAAGCTTAGACTTCCAAATTAATGAGAATTGGTAAGTCGATTCCAACCATGGTGTGAGTGTAATCTCAAAATGTAACATTTAAAATGCATGACAAATAGAATGTCTATCATTTCATGCATTGATAAATTTCCCTATAAAATTCACCCTTTGATAGGGGTTGCCATTATTTTTGGTATGCGGGTAGTGACTCTCATTAGAGTACCTACGAATTATTGCGCAGGGGTAACTTCTTTTATTATGCTTGTAGAATTTGATTGGTCGAAATGCGGGCCATGAACAGTGACGTCATCATTGATTGATTCTATTCAATTGTTGACATATGGTAGAATAATAGCAATTTGTCAGCGCGTATTGAAAATACGCTGGTTTGCAAAAATACATTTTATTTTCATTTTAAGTATGGTTATAACAAAATAATGAATACTCGTCTTTTAGAATAATTTGCCGTGATTTCAAAATGGTAGGTTTGTCGGAAGGACTGATGCACTTATAATAACAGCGCAATGCGAATACTGCACACAGAAAGCGTTAGAACGTTAAAACAAAAAGCCTGGAAATTAAGACTTTATCCGTCCATCTTCTGAAGATGAACGGCTAAAGTCCGATAGCGCTTAGGCCTTGTGAACTCAAAATAAGTGAAAATAATGTTTTAAAAAAGTTTTTTTTAATTTAAATTAAAATGAATTTTTACTCTGTGAATGCACTAACTCTAGAAAATTTAATTATAGAATTATTAATATCAGAAATATTTTCCGAAAATATATTCAGTATTATTTAACTTTGATTTTGTTGTTTAATCTAAATCTAAATCTAAATCTTAGCTGCAAAGATATGTATCATTTGAGATTCATATTAAATGAATTCCCACAAGCAGACACGCATAATTTCGCGCTCACACATGCCGCATGTGGACCTACAGTATAAAAAAACCCAATCTCAAATTAACATAAGCCCTCCAACTCTTGCCGACCTTCCCTGAAACAGGGGTCACATTGGCAAAGTGAACCATTTTTTACAGTATGGGTGGTCAATCAATGGTTTAATCAATGTTAATGAAAGATTACAACTACAAAACAAAACCTTCTTAGGAAGCTGTCTTACCCAATGTTTTCTTATTCAACTTCATTGCATTTTTACGTGCATTTTACGTGTGTTGCATCAAAACGCAATTCGAAATTTGCATAGTAAGAAGAATGCATATTTCTCAAGTATTTTGCACGGCCGTATCATAAAAGCCATATAATTAGTAGTTATACACGTACATTTAATAACATTGCGATTTCGATTATTTTGTCAGATAACTGTACTGCTCTCCATTAGGAGCTGAGCATTGCTCTATCTCAGCCTGCAGGTATAAAATGCAGAAAGAGAGAGGGAGAGACATTTTGCAGAATCAGAATCGGTACCCCGACTTTTCATTTGTACTCAAGCATTGCGTTTACCAAAAAAATACAAGTAAACTGAAATTGCGTCTCTAGTGGATGTTTTAGTTTATATACACTTTTTCGATTGAGTTAAAACGCAGTTTTTGATACTACGCGTAATGCTTATAGGTATCCTAATGCGTCTCACGTCTTGTGATTGCCATATCTCTGCTAGATAACAATCCCGAGGAATGCACGATGTCGATGTAGGGTTGCCACAATAGACATGTTTTGTCAGCCTGATTTGCACTAATTTTGGGGACGTGTCTTGTACTGCAACTAGCACATAAAAATTCGCCGACTCCAATGGTTGAACATGCCGGAAGATACGTCAAAAATACAAATAATCTACTTCACAAAACCCAGTGGCAGAAGAAGCGTCGGGAGGCCAAAGTAGAGATGGAGTGTTAAGGTGGCAATGAGCGACGAGAGGTGATGGAGAAAAAAAGTGGAGGCAACTCCTCGAGGAGGCAACTCCTCGAGGAGGCCACGACCCACACCGGTTGTAGCGCTAATTATGATGATAATGGTGAGTTGCACTTAAGCGACGATGAGCTCCAATAAACATAACTTAATTTTCAAAAATATCGTCGTGTTTTTGAAAGAACTTGGTTTGCATAATATTTTTATATGGATGTCTATGAATGTTTGGGTTTCCCCGTTACCAATGCAGCAGGTTCTGATTTCTGCTGAGTACTGTACTGTACTGTATCCTGCCGCCGTTCCACTAGGGGTGGCCGGTACCTCCGCAGATGCGCCTCCACTTTTTTCTGTCCTTACAAACCACTTTCATTTCCTCAATATTCATCACCTTTTTCATACATACTCTTCTCTTATTCTCACTCTGCAGGTTCCATTCTTTCGCAATCTCACCTATTTGGTCTAACCATTCTTTCCTCGGCGTTCCCCTTCCGCGCTTTCCTCTGACATTTCCTTTATACACTTTCTTCGTTAGTCGTTCATCATCCATTCTTTCGAGATGTCCGAACCATCTCATCGTACTTTTTTGTACTCTCATTCTCATATTCTCTTTTATACCACACTCGTTCATCACCCAATCATTACGTACTCTATCATTCAGTGTCTTTCCAGCCATTGCTCTCAGGTAAGCCATTTCAACCGTACATACTTTACTCAGCTCACATTCATTAACTGTCCACGCCTCACTTCCATACATCAATGTCGGAACCAATATGCCATTGTGGACCGCCAATCTCATATTCTTCGTAAGTTTCCTATTTCTTGCAATTCTTCCAATCGTTCCCATTACACTTCTTCCTCTACTAGCGCGCTTTTCCAATTCTTTCGTCAATTTCCCATTCGACTCAAACTTGCTTCCCAGATAATCAAATTCTTTCACGACCTCCACTCTTGTTTCATTCAGTCTTATCTCAATTTCCTCGCATTCCTCAGTCCTGTCAAACACTAATACTTTCGTCTTACTGGCATTCACTTTTAAACCGTTCTTACTAAAAGCATCATTCATTTTGGTGAGTATCATCTGGAGCTCCTCCGCTGTATCAGCCAACACTACGGCATCGTCAGCATAGAGAAGAACTCCAACTTTCGTCTCAGTAAGCTATAATAATCTATAATCGAAAGATTATTAACATTTAAAGCTCATATCAAATGCATGCCCACAAACAAACACATGTAGTTCGCGCTTACAAATGCTGAATGTGTACTTACAAATTAGATCCAAGCCCCAAATGAACGTAAAACCCTTCAACTTTTGTCGACCTTCCATGAAACAGGGGTGAAATTGGCAAATTGAACCATTTTTACAGTATGGGTAGTCAGCCTCGTACCAACCTATAAGTCAAGGAATACAAGCCTTGTCGGTATGCTAATTTGAACTTGATGAAAAATTGATTTTTAAAAACTGAAAATTATTTTGGCAACCCTGTTTCCTTGCACACACCTGAGGGTCAGCCCAACATCCGAGCATTTGATCTCAATTGAAGTAAAACTAGATTGATGTCTGCCCGGGGGTGAGTGTGCAAGTAAACTGTACACTAACTCACTTACCCGCGCACTAACTCACTTACCCATATATCTCAGTAATGCGACAGCCCGCAATAAACATGTGGCAGGGACTCCTACGAGCAGTGGACGATATCGACGGTTAAAAGGTAGTAGGACATACGCGACAAAAACTAAATTGTTCAGGAGAGCAGTTTAAAGTTTGAGATTGCAGAAAAATAACATTTTTTTTTTTTATGATATCGTTAACATAAAACATTTCTAAAATTAATAAAATAAAGGCATTTATTGGCATTTCTATTAATGTGGTTTTACGATGTTTTACGAATGTTTTATGTCACAAGCACCTTTAGGACAAAAACGGCCAAAATCTTGTCAGTTACACCAAAACTATACTTCGAAAACGCAGCAGTTGTTTTCTTGAGCATAAACACCTTTGACCGGTCCGTAGTCCAGGTGGTAACACTTCGGACTCGTAACTGGAAGGTCGTGGGTTCGAATCCCGGCGGAGCACAAAAAATATACCATTTATATTTTCAAATTTGCTCTTCGCTGGGTTGAAAAATTCATAAACCTTTACCAAAGACCGGTCATCAAAAGGTCCATCCAGCCTTACAACAACTGGGTCTTGCTTGAGAATTGGCGCTTTCTACAGCGACGACCAAGCTCGCAGAGGGCTCTTGAGGTGTGATACACACAAAAACAGCGCTCACCAAATAAATCAGCCTAATTTAATTTTTTTTTTTTTTTTTTTAAACAACAACAAAAATCATCATATTTTGTATTGTTTGTGTATTAACACTGTGAAAATTCATTTTGTTTCAATTTATAATTTTTGGATGAAATTTTTCAAGCAAAACACTGTTTATTTTCACTATAGACTTTATTTAAAAGATCAAAATCTTTAAAACAAAATTACGAACGTTTTCGACCTAGAAGGTCATCATCAGGTATGATTTGATTACAGAAATTCCTGTAAGAACAGAAACAGAACAGAAATTTCTGTAATCAAATCATACCTGATGATGACCTTCTAGGTCGAAAACGTTCGTAATTTTGTTTTAAAGATTTTGATCTTTTAAATAAAGTCTATAGTGAAAATAAACAGTGTTTTGCTTGAAAAATTTCATCCAAAAATTATAAATTGAAACAAAAATCATCGTAGAGCTATGGGAGTTAGCGCATTAGAGAGAGCGGAAATTGTTAAGTAGGATAGCATTCATAACTCATTTTTGACCAAAACGTTGCTTATGCAAATCACCGTAGAGCTATGGGAGTTAGCGCATTAGAGAGAGCGGAAATTGTTAAGTAGGATGGCATTCATAACTCATTTTTGACCAAAACGTTGCTTATGCCCTACTTCCTTTTAACCGTCGATATAAATCTCCAGGCAATTACCAAATGCCCATTCAATAGGTAAGGCATTTCAGAATGCCTAATTTAGAACGCCTTTCAGAGGCATTCGTGGACTAAACTATCTAATCTATGCTAAATATTTTACAGTGCCAATTTTACCTTATTGATCCCAGAAGAGATATATTGAAGTATGGAACCGTTTATTTTCACAGGTAAAAAGTTCAGTGATGTGACACCCTCCCGCAAGTTGCAAAGATATACATACTGACATTAAAGGCTCACATTTAATGCATGCCCAGAAGCAGGCACCGGCAAGTTTTCGCTTACACATGCAGCATGTGTGCATACAAAATAAACCAAATCTCAAGTAAACATAAACCTTACAATAGACCCGATAAAAGCAACTAAGCCGCATGTTAGTGCAATTTCTTGCCGCAATCCAACAACTATATATTTACGAAAGATGTGCGAAAAAAAATTGAAACCGAAACAAATTGTTAAGACAATAATGAAATAATTGTTTTTCGAAGCCGAGTAAAAAACGTATTCTAAAACGACTGTTTTTTTATTTATTCTGTAGCACTTACTTGAAAACATCCTGCTATTTTTATTTTCACTTAATATTAATAGATATTTAGTGCGGATTAAAAATAAAATCTGTGAAAGAAAAATGTCGTTATGCGACATCAGTATAAAGAACACATACCAGTATGGGATATACAATATTATATTTGTTTCCAATATGTGTAAATTACGAGAAAAAAATGGTAATTAACGAAATTTTATGACAAAAATAAAATACAAAACCTCAAGATTCTTCAATCAGTTTATTCATTATCGTCTGACTAAAAGTTGATCACAGCGTGAAGTTGACTTTAACTAATCATAATTAACAGCTCTGAATATTGAAATCAATGCACGGGAAAAAAATCTTAATGCCGGCGCCAATAGTTAAGAGGATGGCACACACTAAAACTATTACAAGATTAAGTATATCTGTTACTAATTTATGAAATTTTTCAGTGGAAACTTTGTAGCACTCCATTCTAAATTTAAAAAATGAAAGAGTTTATTTTTATTTTTTTTAATATCTGTTACTGTAACTGTATCCTGCCGCCGTTCCACTAGGGGTGGCTGGTACCTCCGCAGATGCGTCTCCACTTTTTTCTGTCTTTGCATATCTCTTTCATCTCCTCCACATTTTTTAAGGAAACTTGTGCGGGAGACTCCCTAGATTCAAGAGACTGTCTATGACACTTTTTGTGGTGCCGCAGAGATGTTGGTGATGTGGTATTTGATGTCCATTTCCAGTTGCAGGGTCGTAAGCTGCGCAGTGCTGTGAGTTGCGTTGCGTTGCTTTGTTTTGAGACACTGAAAGGAAACGGCGATTGATATTGGATTTGAATACATTCACATCAACATTACTCTTTTACTCTTTTCTTATTCTCACTCTTCAGGTTCTATTCTTTCGCAATTCCACCTATTTGGTCGTTAATAAAATCAGCAGAAAGTAGTAAAAATTAAAAATATATATAATGCTTCAGTAAGGCCCGGTATTTTGAAGTATCGTAAAGTTAACTAAAATGCAATTTTAGTTAAATCATCATAATATTTCACTCACCGAATTTCGGCAGTAAATATTTAGTAACTTTAACTTTCGATTTTCAAGATGGCGGCGCTTCACTGACAGCAGCTGTTCTTTTTTAATGTAAGGATACATCAAAATTGTTGCAAACTGAACATTTTTTGTCTCGTTTTCTAGCTTAATGAAGGTAAGGGATATGATTTTTTATGAATAGTTGTTTGTTTTAAAGCTTTTGAATGGCATTTTAATTATTTCCAAGATTTGGGGGAGTGGCTTCATACTTCGGCAATGCTCGGTTTTAGTTAACTCGAGATTGAGTATTTTGAATAAAAGTTCAAGTAATGGTTAACTAAAATATTACTACAGTTCAATATACCGGGCCTAACAGAAGGATATGTTTCTAACGGATTAGGTAGGTACCAGTGGCGAAGGGTGCCATACAAGCCGATTCCCATCGGTTTCCGGTTTAAAATGAGGCAAAAATGATAATAAAGTAGACTGCATGGTTTCAATGGGGGAAAAATACGTATTGTGTCTTTGGTTTTAAATGTATGTATTTTTTAATTTGTGCCTATATTTTTTAAATACTTTGTTACATCATTTTAAAAGGGAAGCCGATGGGAACCGGCTTGTATGGCACCCTTCGCCACTGTTAGGTACATATAAAAAAAAAAAAAAATAGAAAAACAAAAATTCTTGTGTCTTGTTTTTCCTTAAAAAAACATGTTTTCAATATTTTTTTTAAGCTTTAGATATAGGAAAATAATGCTTACACGTAAATGAGAAACGAAAATGAACGTCGTATATTCAACACATTTTCAATTTGCTCAATCGCAAGGAGTTCATACATGTGAATGGTTTGTACAACATGTTTGCGATTGTCTGCAGTGTAAAACCGCTTTGCTCTCGTCTTCGTAATTTCCGTTGAATGGTTCCACTAACTGCCGAATGCTCTCAGTAGAAAAGCAGAAATCAATTTGGTGACGTCATAAAAATGACATAAAAGACGCGCTGGTACTATATGTGTGTGACCGTACGGCCTGCCATGATTACTTCGGAGTAGCACTGTTGCGTATACGTTTTATGATTTGAAAGAGTAGGCGAGTATTTTAATGACTATTGGCCGGTTCACGGGACGTCTATTGAAATTGAATTGATTGGAAAATGCAGACTAAGAAATTCAATAGAAAAAAAATACTTAAATAGCTTATCTATGGCTGTAAAAGATACTAACCCCCGTATTCACTAATCTTACTAACACACTGCCCTTAGGACTCACTTAAACTGCCCTAAGGGCCCACTATCACTTAAAATGGTTTCCATTCATTTACCAATCACCATACGCCTAAATAAAAATCACTTTAAGCATTTTAAGATTATACCTACTAAGTATCGAGGTGTACGTCAATTTTTTGTTTACAAAATAATAATTCAAATTATATGTTTTATCTGTGTTGTTATATCTGAATTGGTGATTAACGTGTAAAGCAAACTTGATAAGTTGTCTCTAATTGTTGGTGTTACTTTTTGCCGTCTGCTTTTGTGTTTTTTTGCTAAAATAAAATATATATTCTATCACGTATACAATTAATAAGGGCTATTTTGGCAAATCTGTCATCAGTGCTTATAGCCAATTAGCGTCTCGCTGTAACAGGGTTGTCACTACAATTTGTGATACCAAAAAACTGTGATAATAATGACTGCGATGGAATACATCACCGACGCCAAAAACATGATTAAATCATTGGGAGAAATTATAAATGATACAAACAACAAATTCAATAAGGATCAAATTTCGAAGCTCACACCTAAACTAACAGATCTTCTGGGCAACATCAGCCAAATGGCTGTTAAGATGGGCAGTCTGGAGGGCGAGATTAACGCTTTCAAAGCTATTTTAAAAAAACCCCCGCAGCCCAACAATCCTGCAGAGGAATCATTTGAGGTTGAATCAAAACCATCATTAAGAAATAACTCCTATAAACAACCAGAAAACATCCTACAAACTTTGACGGAGTTAAATGATAGAAATCTAAGAGCCAAAAATATAATCCTTTTTGGTGTTCCTGAGTCGGACCCTGATACTCCACCAAAGGAGCAAAACTTAGAAGATGATAAAAAGACATCTAAAATCATAACAAGCGTGACTGAAAACACTAACGGAATAGTTAGGGTGCATAGAATTGGTCTCCGCCAAAGAGACAAACCAAGACCCATCAAGGTGATTTTCAAAGAGAGCGAAGATGTAACTTGTTTTTTGCGAAACAGCCGCAAACTTCCTCCGGGCATAAAATCAAAGAAGGACTTGACATTAATGCAGAGAAATCATTTAAAAGCACTATGGTCTGAGGTTGATGCACGTAAGAAAAATGGCGATGAAAACATAACTGTCAAATTCATCAACGGTGAACCAAAAATAGTACAGCTTAACTCAAAAAACTCCCAAGCATGAAAGTCTTTTACCAAAATGTGAGAAGTATTAGATCAAAAACATCACAGATTCGACAACATATCCCAACTCTATCATATCAATTAGTCATCTTCACAGAGACGTGGCTCGACGAGTCAATCAAAGACTCTGAACTAGGACTGGATCAATACAATGTTTTCAGGAAGGATAGAGACAAATTCACAAGTTCAAAAAAGAGGGGAGGAGGAGTCCTTATAGCTGTAAAAAACAATATACCCGCAACCTACATTAAGGTAAACCAGAAAAATATAGAACACATATACATCAAATTACAATCCACAACCGAAACATTAATAATAGGATGTGTATACATTCCACCCTCCTCAAGCATAGACATATATAAAAATGTCTGCAGCGAGCTTGAGGCTCTTCAAAAAAAATATCCTCGCGCTACTTTTGTCTTATTCGGAGATTTCAACCTTCCAAATATTGAATGGTCTATGGATGAAGACAAACCATCTGCAATTCTTGAAAATAACAATGGTGCTAATGAATTATTGGAAACCGTAAATTTTATGAATTTAAAACAACACAACTTTGTCTTTAATAGCAATGATAAACTTTTGGACCTTGTATTTTCTGACCGAAAAAAGATCATAGTTGAAAGATCATCAGATGCCTTCTTAAATGTTGACAAATATCATCCTCCTCTAGATATAGAAATACTTTCATCACTGAATTGCAAGAAAAACAGATCCGTTTTTTCCCACAATTTTAAAAATGGAGATTATACCAACGCCAACTCATATTTGTTTAATCAAAACTGGGATTTCCTGCAAAATAATAATGTTGAATTAATGGTTACCCGCTTTTATGAAATTGTAAATGAAACTATAAATCTATACATTCCTTATAATGAATACAAAACAATAACGTACCCATCGTGGTTCACTGCTGATTTGATAAAGACTATATCTGAGAAAAAAATAGCACACAGAAGATTCAAAATTACAGGGGAAACTGATGATTATTTGAAGTTTTCTGCCCTAAGAAATGATTGTAAGGTGCAATCAAAAAAATGTTACCTTAACTTTATACAAAATATACAAGATACAACCGTCGACACTAAATCGCTCTGGAGGTTTAAAAGAAAACTGAGCAATGACAATCAAGAATGTCCAAATAAAATGTTTCTGAACAAGATGATGGCTGATAATCACAATGACATTGCTAACTTGTTTGCTAGATTCTTTAGTGAAGTGTATGTTGAGGACTCGAACTTGATAAACGATACACCATTAAAAGAAGACTCAACACCATTAAATTTGACTGAATGTAGTTTATCTTACAACACTGTGCTAAACAAGATATCCAATTTAGATGTAAGAAAAGGCGCTGGTCCCGATAAAATCCCTCCCTTATTTCTTATCAATTGTGCCTCTGCCCTAGCTTCTCCTTTGACGACAATTTTCAACAAATCGCTCAGCCAAGGTCACTATCCTAATGTCTGGAAAAACGGTCACATTAGACCCATTCACAAAAAAGATGATAAGTCCAATATTGAAAATTATAGACCTATTTGTATTCAATCAATTTTAGCCAAATTATTCGAATCATTAGTTTTGGACCAGATTTTTCCGGAAATTTCTAAATTTATTTCTACTAAGCAACATGGTTTTTTACCAGGAAGATCCACAGGGACAAATTTGGCAATTTACCAAAACTATCTAGCCAATAATCTTGCAGCCGGGTACCAGGTGGACAGTGTTTACACCGACTTTTCAAAGGCGTTTGACAAGGTATGCCACTCAATTTTAATACAAAAATTGTCAAGGTTTGGTATAAAAAATCAACTTTTGCAGTGGCTGTCGAGTTATCTTGTCGAGCGTTCTTTGAGAGTAAAGGTGGGGGAAACCCTATCAAAGCCCTTCCCTGCTAAAAGTGGTCTTCCGCAAGGAAGTCATTTTGGCCCAATTTTGTTCCTTATCTTTATTAATGATATCACAGATGTGCTGTTTGACATTGAATTCTTACTTTTTGCCGATGACATCAAACTATACAAAGCTATAAATGACGTTTCTGACTGTCTGTTGGTTCAGAATAATTTAAATCGAATGTCCATGTGGTGTGCACACAATAGACTGTTTATGAATGACAATAAATGCCAAGTTATAAGATTTGGTAGAAATAAAGATAAAATAATATATAATTATTGCCTAAACAATAGTTCCCTTGAATCGGTTGAACTAATTCGAGATTTAGGCATAATCTTTGACTGCCATTTATCGTTCCGACAACATATTGCATTTATAACAAATAGGGCCACTAAGACCCTGGGTTTTGTGTGTCGCACTGTGAAAGATTTCTCGAACATATTAGCCATCAAACAGCTTTATATTTCCCTTGTACGCAGCCAACTTGAATACAACTCATACATTTGGTCTCCCGGGTACAAACTTCATTGTGATGCTATAGAGCGTATCCAAAAAAGATTTTTAAGATTTGTAAATTTTAAATTAAATATTCGTTTTGATGACTTGAACTATAGTTTTTTGTTAAATTTTTTGAATCTTGAAACTTTACAAAATCGCAGAATATTTCATGATTTATTTTTTTTGTATAAAGTTGTTAATTCATTGGTGGACAGCCCTGAATTATTGAATGTCATTAATCTACACATACCGAGTCGAACAAGAAGTCGAAATATATTCCACTGCGACGTTGCAACAAAAACATTTATAATGCATTCTATGATATATCGGCTTCATCGACTCGGTAATGATTATCTAACCAATGATGATATAGATATTTTTGGTATGTCCATCGGAATTTATAGAAATTCATTAAAGTCTGTTTTATCATGTAATTCTTCTTGATTTATGTTTAATTTCTCTTTTCTTACTGATCACTTATTTTTATACATTTATTTTTAATCTTTTTATATTCATAATATGTATCTTGTAATAATCATAATATTTATACAATTTGTAAGCAACAAACTTCTGTACTACCTCTGTTAATCTAAAAATGTAAAAGGCTTCAGCCGTTTATTATAAATAAATAAAAAATAAAAATAAAAAAAAAAAATTTTCTAATTGTTTGTTAATGCGTAGGTATGGTCTATAAATAATCTGTATTCTAAGTTGCATTTAAAAACCATCTTGAATGCATGCACAAGCACAAAATAAAAACCCAAATCTCAAATAAAAATAACTCTTGATCTTACATGAAACAGGAAGATATTGGCAAAGTGAACCATTTTTAGAAAATGGGTGGTCAGCCTTATACTAAACCTATGAACGAAGGAACACAAATAGATTTTATTTATGCTAATGATGAATAAATAAACACCATTTTCATTGTCAATGAGAACTAAGGGAAGTGTTACTAGGATTGTTGAATACGGGGTTAATTTACTTTTCTATTTTATTAAAATTATTTGAAATTGAATACCCAATCATAAAGACTGGTCGCGTATTGCACCATCCGCGAGGCTAGGCACGCATAAATATATTATTACTGTTATTATTAAAGCATTGCGTTAACTCCCCTCGATCGCGTTAATAGAAAAAAAATGTATAAAAACTTAATCACTCAATAGGGATGCTGTTGTACTTACCATTCATATTGCTATCCGCAATCGAGGGATGTCATGCAATGTTTTATTCTCTGGGTAAAGGATCTTTTTAAATGATTTTCATTTTCATTCAAAACAATTTCACAACTACCATATTACTCGTATATTCTCTAGCTTCCTTCTAGTCACGACTTGTGAGTATCTGTACTTGCGTCATATCCTTCCCCGTGGTTTCTACTATCCGCCGCCGGCCTCTGCTGTCAGCTGCACTTTAGTATGTTTTGCCAATTTGCATTCGGCACGCAAAAAGTGTGTTGCAATTTTATCAATAGCTCCATTCATAAAATGTCCCCTTGGAGGGGAGTGCACACCGACCCAGTAGACAGTAGCAAGTAGGATAGTAATGATGGCAAGTCACACGCTTGTTATTTAGGGTGCGTATTTTCAACGTTATCATAGCGACTTTATACTGAATGAAAACGACAAGTCAATCGTGTGTGCAGTTTTTTTATCAGTTTAGAGTCACATAAGCTAACGTTGAAAATACCGGACCCTAGGGTCGACATTTATTTACACTTACGAGGTTATTCTTAGACATTTAAGTCGTCAGTTGAGCCCACGCTTTGACAAACTAATGATGCATTTGTATGAAGACCTGTCAATCCAAGATGGCCGCAAGTGAACAGCCGATTTGTTTACATAAAAAAAAACGCAACTAAGCTACACATATAGTGTAACTTCTTGCCGCGTTATCCCCGAAGGGGTCGCATGTGGCGAGTTGAACCTATTTATTTTTACAGGTAAGGGGGCCGGCCTTACGCCAACCACTTCAGTTGAAGTGGGGGTTTCCCAGCTCCCGAGAGTGCTGGTACTCATTTCTTGTGAAGGCTGAGTAAACCTTACAAATATTACAAAATTCGGTAGGTAATAATGACCGTGGTGATGAAATTTTCAGACCGGGCACCATTTGTTTGTCAAAGCGTGGGCTCAACCGAAGACTAAAATGTCTGAGAATAGCCCCGTAAGCGTATTTAGCCCGGTCACACGACATTTTAGTCAAAGATAACCTGTCCACCGACAGTTCAGCCATGGACAAATCGGTCGCTCGACAGTTAGTCTTCTTTTTCTTGTTCTCCGTGATGGCGGTTTACAGAGAAACACGACAGTTCAGCCACACAACGTCTCGGTTAACGACATTTCGCTCACAGACTAGTCGGTCACAGATAACTCGTCCACCGGCACATTGGTCACGGACAATTTGGTGACACGACAAAGTTCCACACACCTTTTCGGCCAAATACAATGTATTGTTCCATAGATAGCTCGGTCACAGAAAACAACAGTAATTACAAACGTTTTTGGAACTTTTTGGCCGTATTTAGGTTATTTGCCTTTGAATATAGAGCCATATTTAAATGAACCAGTCAAATGCCCACTCAGAGGGGATGCACACCGACCCAGTGGACAGTAACAAGTGGGATAGTAATGATAGCAAGTCGCGCACTTGTTATTAACTGTTGACATTACGCTGGGTATCTTTAGCCCAGTATGGAGCTTTTAAAGCGTGATAGTTGCAAGTCGCCAACCATTCATATGACAATTCCACGCAATCTATTTTAATTAAATAATAAATTTCATGTTATTTGTATTGATTTAATGCAATTTATTGAATTCATACCATTGCACTTTTTAGAGTGTGTTTTTTAAACGTTAGCATAGCGACTTTATACTGAATGAAAAGGACGCACTTACAGCCAATCGTGAGGTTAGTTTTTTTTTAATGTCACCCCTGTTCCAGGGAAGGTCAGCTAAAGTTGCAAGGTTTATGTTCATTTGAGGTTTGGATTTTAATTTGTAAGTACACATTCATCATTTGTAATCCATCAAAATTAAAATGTAATTTGTCGTGTGTGTGTGTTCCTTGACTTATAGGTTGGTATGCGGCTGACCACCCATGCTGTAAAAATGGTTCACTTTGCCAATGTCACCCCTGTCTCAGGGAAGGACGGCAAGAGTTGCAGGGTGTATGTCCATTTGAGATTTGGTTTTTATGTTGTAGGTTCACATGAGGCATGTGCAAGCGCGAACTTGTACGTGTCTGGTTGTGAGAATGCATGTAATGTGAATCTCCAATGTAACATATCTTTGCAACTTAGATTAGATTAGATTAGAACTAACACGTATCTATGGGCATGCATTTGATATGAGTTTTGAATGTTAATATATCTTTGCATCTTAGATTACTCCAAGTTGCAAAAAGATATATAAACATTCAAAACTCGTATCGAATGATTAAAGATTATTATTATGGGGGGGACTTTCCGCAATGTTTTATTTTTGAAGTTTAGGGTGCCACTGTCAAAAGTAAACAAACGAAGAATAAACCATTTATAAATTGAACTTTATTTTATTGTCTTATTTAATGCATAGCAAGTCGACGTTTAACTTTAGTATCATTGATATTTTATTATTGAAGCCGTATCGTCTTACCCAAGAAGGAGATGTGGAGGAGAGGACCCATAAAGTGGTAAAGGAGACGCATAAGGAAGTGCGCATGCGTAATGCCGCATGCATCATGATACAGGATCGTAAACAGTAAAACACTTCACATTATTATACTCTACCATAGATATATACAAAAAAAATGTATGTGAATTAAAAACAGCGACTCTCTTGAGCGTTTCTGTATACGTACATTTTTGTTAAACGCTCTGGTTGAGTTAAAACGTAATGCTTTATACTTGGTGTACAAAACGAGGTCTCTTGTGAGAGATTCATTCATAAACGATTGCCGTATACATTACTTCAATTACTTTAACTATGATCTAAGTTGCAAAGAAATATTTAAATTTATGGTTCGTATAAAATGTATGCCCACAAGCAGATTCGTATAGGTTTGCGTTTACACATGCTACATGTGAATATACAAAATAAAAACACAAATCTCAAATGAGTATAAACTCTTGCCGACGAAACGGGGTGACATTGTCAGAGTGAACTATTTTCTCCAGTGTGGTTGGTCAGCCTCATACCAACTTATGAGCCAAGGAGCAGAAATAATATATTCAGTTTTGATGCATAAAAACAAACACGGAGATTAAATAAACTATATAATATCTAGAAAATTTACATTATAATGTAAATAAAATTTAAAAAAAACCGCTAATATTACAGATAACTTTAAAAACGGCAGCAATCTACGACGTTTTTTCGCAAATGAGATAAATAAATGCAAACATAGGGAATGCCATTTCGCTCCCCCAGTTCTTGTTTATCGTATACGCCAATCTTGTTAAATATGACTTTTTCATGCAGTTGTCTTAAGAATCAAATTGTACACGATCTGAGGTAAGAAAAACCGTAAAACTCGATAATGTGAGAGTTCTTTTAAATATTTTTTAAATAAATTTCTTGTTTTCATAAGACACATTTGTCCAGTACACATGCAAACATTGCTCATGTACAATTTTCTCAAGGGCGTATGCGTATACGATAAACAAGAACTAAGGCAGCGATTTGTTAAGTTTCTACAATAAATTTCGTTTTTATGTATTTTAATCCTAGAACATCAACATTGGTTCTTTTAATACTATTAACATTGTGTGTTGAAAATTCATATGAATACAAAAGCACGCACGTGTAAGTGAGCGTATACACATTCCAACAAAAGTATACATCATGGCTGCAGTACACTCAAGGAACAAAATAAAATAACAAGGGTAAAGCGGAAGGCAGTGCGATTTCAGAACCGGTTTATGGACATGCCGGTTTCTGGGTCATCCTACATTTCGGCTGGATGCTAAACAATGCATTAACATTCCCACCAGGGTTTTGCATTCGAGTCCGGTCGGGACATTTTTAAAACCTTAATTGACGAGATGACTGAATGAGATGATCACGGAATACGCTTATGGAATATGTAATATCAAAATTAAGTTAATTTTTTGACCTCAGCGATATCACTCTATTTTCATAAATCACGAGATTTCTTTTTTCAGAAAAGTTTTGTGTGCAATGGACCTAAACGGGGTAATTGAAAATCGGAACTAGCACGGCCATCTTGTAAATAGTCACTTTTGATAGTTCAACGTGAAGATATCGCCACCTCAAAGGTAAAACTGAATAAGTGCTGATTCACTGATTTGAGAAATCGTGGATAAAACATTTTATTGGGTGTAACTTATCATAGTAAGTGAACTAATTATAAGGACGTACACATGAATAACTTATAAACTACATGATTTCATACTTTGTTAGAGTTTTCGCTCGTAGAAAATAAGAAAGAAAAGGTGCATTTATCTGAGAAACCCATGTTAGTTTAATAAGTCACTTATTAAATTTTCAGTTGTTTAAGTTTAAGAAGTATTTTGTAGAAGAAAAACAAAATAATACTGTTATGTAAATAGGTGATATTAAAATATGTATTAGTATTAGTTATAGGAATTCTTTATTGTATTGGTGGGTAGGATTAATAATTGTGTGTAAATAGAGAAGTCACAAGATTACTTTAATTATGTATGTGCTTCGAGAACAGTCTAGCAACAATGTGTTCTCAACAGTTCCATCTTCTTAGTATAAAAAGGGTGCAAGTTGTTTGCACTAGGAAGTCAGTCTTCTGCAAGCTTCACCAATACATCAACCAACAAATTCGACCAGTGAACTAAAACCAGTGTAATGAAATAAATGAGAGTGTCTTTGTAAAAATAAATATAAACGTGTAAAAAATAAATGAGTAAAAAGAAGAGTAGTTTTATTTGAAAAGTATCCGAACCAAAAATCGTAACAATACCATTGATTTTTGATTAGTTTGAAGGCCCTAAAGTTGTAACAGGGCTCTTTCAGCCGTCATCTACAGTATAAGCCGTATTCGAAACGGTTGTGTTGAAGTTTGACAGTTTTCGATTTCCGCCATCGAGGATACTTTACGTTAATGTTATATACTCAGGGTACAGTAAACTTCTCGACGTCAATATTTTCCCCATATTCACGTGATTTACAACCCATGTTTACAGTTTTGGCGTCAAGAGGAGTCGATTCAAGTGTTTACGACCACATCTGATGAAAGGGATATAAACTGTGAACGTAATAGCATGTCTAGAGAGGCCCTCGTTATCCTCTGCCTGTTCAAAAATACATACTCTATCCCATAACGGAATAAATATCTAAATAAATCATTCACTAATGAACGAATCACTAGAATATTAAAGGTATGATTTTTTTTTCAGTAATCTTCTATGTAAGAAGGATAGTGACCGGTGGGTAGTCTAGTGGTTAGCGCTTCGGACTCCTAAATGGAAGGAATAAAAATCAAGGTTACAATAAGCCATTGTTGGAATTGTTTTAATTTTAGACCGGCCCGTAGTCTAGTGGTTATTAGAGCTCCGAACTCGTCGGAAGATTGTGGATTTGAATTCCGGTGGACTGAACAAGTGGCATATCAAGCTAACAGGGTTTCTCAAATAAATGCTTCATTTTTCCTTTTTTATACGTGAGAAAATACAAAAAAAACCTGAAAATCCTGCAGTTTAAAAGTTTTTCATGAAAATTGCCTTATAATTAGTTCACTTACCTACTATAAAAAAATACACTCAATAAAAAGTTTTATCTACGACTTCTCAAATTAGTGAATCAGCACTTATTTAATTTAACCTTTAAGGTGGTTATATATTTATGTTACGAATGTGTGATTGTGTGTCTGTGTATTTTTATTTGTGATTGTGCGTCTGTGTGTTTTTTTTACTAGTATGAGTGTGTCTTTAGATGTAGGTGTATACCAAATTGTACTTGTGTTTGCTCGAAGGTTCTGGCGAAGTCTCACATGCTTCAGTTCGCGATGTTTCGAGAACCGTCCTTGTGTCATCCTAAATAAGAGCTAAAACCGTATGTAGCTGAGACGCCGAGCTGAACAGTACGAAAATTAACTGTGAACCAAATGTGAGTGGAATCTTCAAATAAATTAACTAAGTTTTTATTGAATTGAACTCGTAAATCGTAACATTTAGTTTGCGATATACATTATAGAGTGATTATTTCATTTAGTTGATTATCATTTTGTATTTAATCTGGATAAGGTGTTGATTGGTTATGTACTAAGACTTAGTGGATCTGTTAGAAAGCGAACTGTGTCCAGTGGAGTAAACCAGAATATCAAAACTGTCCGTGTATGGAAAGTGGCGAGCCTTTATTAACCAGATCTTGAATGCTCGCTTAATGCGCTTTTGCTTACCTATCTATAAGTAATCTATGTATGTTGCAAAGAGATATGTTAACATTTAAATTTCACCTAGTTAATGGGATAGAAGGGAATGGGATAAAGGTAAAGACAAATGTAAGTGGAAAGAGGATGGGAAATTAAAAGTGCAAAATAAAGTAATGTGATGGTTTGAACGGGTAGAAAAAATGGATGATGAAAGATTTACTTACATGAATCAATCAATTTTAACACAGTTATTCTCCTTATTCAAAGCTACGAAAAACCGTCGTAGACATATGTTATGATTAACAATAAAATTAAGTTACTTCCATGGAGCAGTTTATAGTCCATCTTGACACAGAGGTCAGCCGGATCGCCGCACATACTCGTACGGCAATAAAAGTACAAGAAAACACCTCACAAATCACGGCATTACAAAGAGAAGCACGAGCTGTGTGCCTCTGGGGTTTGTTGGCTCGCCCACTATCAATCAGATGCGAGGCGAATCCATCCATCATCAGGACATGGAGTTGATATCCTCACATGCGGAGACGATGGGAAGAGAAACAAAGCGGTACAACGAGCCGGTCATTCTGGAAAGGGCAGAGTTCAGTGGTATTCTAGAGCAGATACGAGTCAAGACTTCATATCCGTTTCACATACGTAAATGGAAAAAAAGTCAATTGATGGCCTGGGTTGAGATGAGATTATCGTGTAGAAGGAGGATGGATGTATGGAAAGTATGCATGTGTGAGGAAGATAGATAGCAAAAAAGTAAGCGTGTGCTAAAGGTTTATGACTTTCGTGTGTACGAGTCTTGTAGAAAAGTAGAACAATATATATGTGAAAGATAACATTGATAGTGAGGGTTGGTAGCAGTGCTTTGACAAATTGGCACAAAAACCCCTCAAAAAACAAAAATGAAGCAATGTCAAAGTGATGGTAACGCAACTAAGCTACACATATAGTGTAACTTCTTGCCTGCCTTATCCCCGAGGGGATCATCCTACTTGTTACTGTCCACTGGGTCGGTGTGCACCCCCTCTGAGTGGGCATTTGAATCTATAATCTATAATCTAAGTTGCAAGGATATATTCATTCAAAGCTCTCAGATGTATGCCCACAAACAAACACGTGTAGTTCGCGCTTACAAATGCTGATTATGTACTTACAAATAAAATCCAAACCTCAAATGAACATAAGCCCTGCAACTCTTGCCGACATTCCCTGAAACAGGGGTGACATTGGCAAAGTGAACCATTTTTTACAGTATGGGTGGTCAGCCTCATACCAACCTATAAGTCAAGGAATGGTTCATTTAAATATGGCTCTATAAAGTTTGGTTCTATATTCCAAATAACCTAAATACGACAAAAAGTTCCAAAAAACGTTAGTAATTACTGTTGTTTTGTGTGACCGAGCTGTCTGTGGTACAATACATTGTATTTGGCCCAAAAGTAGTGTGGAACTTTGTCGTGTCACCAAATTGTCCGTGACTAATGTGTCGGTGGACGAGTTGTCTGTGACCGACTAGTCTGTCACCGAAATGTCGTGTTTCTCTGGAAACCGCCATCACGGAGAACAAGAAAAAGAAGACTAGCTGTCGAGCGACCGATTTGTCCATGGCTGAACTGTCGGTGGACAGGTTATCTTTGACTGAAATGTCGTGGGACCGGCTAAATACGCAAAACGAAACGCAACTAAGCTACACATATAGTGTAACTTCTTGCCTGCGTTATACCCGAACGGGTAGCATGTGGCGATTCGGGACCTATTTATTTTTACGGGTAAGGGGGCCGGCCTCACACCAACCACTTTCAGTTGAAGTGGGGGTTTCCCAGCTCCCGGGGGCGGCTGGTTCTCATTTCTTGTGAAGGCTGAGTAAACCTTGAGATCGAACCCTTGCTCTCGGCATGGAATGCAAGCATTCTACCAATTGGTGCATTAAAGTGAATTTTTTAAGTGTACTAAAATATCTTTAGCGACAATATCTCACATGATTTGCAAACAATCACAATGATGGAAACAATCACAAAAATACGCTATCACCGGTGTTTATTTTGTTTTAATTATACCATTGCTAACGGAAATAAAGGCATCGGTAATTTGTTCCATAAACGGGCAATTCGGCAAAGGAATGAGTGCTGAAACCGACCAACTCTCATAGTTTTGTCATCGACTGTAAAGCGGTGGACAAGAGTCGTTCTACGCGTTACCCTTTTTGTGACGAGAGGAGGAGGAATAAGTGAAGATATTTCATCAGAACAAGCACCGTGAAGGACCAATTTTCATTCAATATTCAAGCAAATATGTTCTTCGCAGAACGCTTAGCGATCTTAAAAAAAAATCATTTTACACGAGATCGTAAGTTCACAAGAATAACCTTTTCCTCAATACAACTGTAGTGGCATTTTTACTACCTTCTATAATTCAGCTCCACCATGGGATGTGTACATAAATACTAAATATTTTATTTCAATTTATAATTTTTGGATGAAATTTTTCAAGCAAAACACTGTTTATTTTCACTATAGACTTTATTTAAAAGATTAAAATCTTTAAAACAAAATTACTAACGTTTTCGACCTAGAAGGTCATCATCAGGTATGATTTCAATAAATATTTTACTTTCCACGGTATTGTAAAATGCGGGTTAATTGGTAATTTATATACAGACGCATACACAATATACTCTCAGTGTTATTCAGAGTCATTTATGACTAAAAAAAAACCAAGAACATTCATATTGTTATGTAAATATAAATATTGAAATAAGTATGGGTAGTTATAGTGTTATGTAAATATAAATATTGAAATAAGTATGGATAGTTATAGTTATAAGAATCCTCAAAAGTATTGGTAGGTAAGATCGATAATTATGTATAAGTGTAGAATTCTCTAGGCTAAGTAGGTATTTGTTATAATTATAGGAATACTGTATTGCATTGGTAGGTAGGATTTTGGTTGTGTCTAGGTAGTACGTGAAACATCGAGAAGTAATAATTACTCTGGAACCTTCTAGCAACTATAGGTCTAGATTATACTGCTCTAAAGAGTATAAAGGGTGCAAATGGCCTGCAGAGCGGCCAGTATCATAGAGACTTACAAACACATCGAAGTCATCTGATCAGTGAACCAAAACCAAGTGGAATAATCGAGAAAGTAGTGTGAAAATAAATTTTGTAACTGTGTAAAATAAATAACTATTGAAGAAGACCTGTGTATTTTTAATTTTAAGACAATTGAACCCTAATTTCGTAACAATTGGTGTCAGGTGCGGAATTGTCAAGAAAAATTAAGATCTTCTGTCTAAAAATAAATAAAATAAATTAAATAGTGTTAAAATGAACTTTATTCAAATTGAACTTTGTGTGAACTGACTTTTGTGAAAACAAGTGTTTAAATAAATTTTTGTTAAAAGAAAAGACGCAAAAGCAAGTTGCTTATAAATTCTGGAACATCATATGGAACATAATTCTGGACATAATTCTGGACATAACATAATGACTATTTTACCGCATTGAGAAAGTCATCAAATTGGACCATAGTTTTTTTATTATTGTGTGTGATTAAAAAAAATAAAAAAAAAAAATAAAAATCTTGAAAAATATTACAAAAGAACGTTCCAGATTCATCGAGAAAAAGTTTTTGAATAACTATCCTTTGTTTACAAGTGTGTGAATGTACATTAACTACCTACCTGTGTGTTTGAAAGACTTGAGACGAAATAAATAATTATGTACTATCAGACATTATTATGTTAAAAAAATATTGGTGAATTAAAAATAAATATTAAAAGACAGTACCTACCAATCAGTGTAATCAGATAAATTATTATTTTGCTAAAGTACGTATTCAAAACAGCTATATATATAAAACTCAAAACTTGTATTAAATAAATTTAAAAATATTTTTGTTTTGAAGTAAATTTTAAAAAAAATGGCAACCAAAGTGAACATCAAGGACCTCAAAGTCACTGAGCTTAAAAATGAGCTTCTGGAGAGGGACCTGGAGACCTCAGGAGGGAAGGCGGCCTTACAGGCACGCCTCATGGAGGCCTTAGAACAGTCAGGCGAAGACCCGGCATATTTTGTCATGGCGTCTGGAGGGGACCGCGCCTTGGACGAGCTAAACCTCAGCATCACCGGAAACTTCACTTCCATGGAGGAAAAGCTGAAAGGGGAGATGGCTGACAACGCCAAGACCCTGAAAGTGGAGATGGCTGACAACGCCAAGACCCTGGAGGAGAAGATGGCTGACAACGCCAAGACCCTGGAGGAGAAGATGACCAGCAACCTGACCGGGCTAGAGGAAAAGATGACCAGCCTGAAGGTGGAGATGGCTGACAGCCTCACTACCCTGAAGGAGGACCTCAATAAGAATCTCACAACCCTGAAAGGAGAAATGGAGGAGAAGATGACAACCAACCTCTCGGCCCTGAAGGGGGAAATGGAGACTCGGATGTCAAACCTGGAAGACCGTCTGCGTGCCGAGCTGGCTGACAAGTGCCAGATGGAGTCCACCAGGATATCCCCCAAAGGCCTTCACGACGAGATCGAACAGGGATGCTCAACTCCAACCAGGGTCACTAGAGGGGATGACGACCCTTCGCTGGCGAAGCACAACCTTCCGACCTTCGACGGGAAGACGTCGTGGGAGGAGTATTTGACCCTCTTTGAGACGGCTGCCATGATGGGAGCCTGGAGCCAGCAGAAGAAGGCTTCGGTTCTCAGCCTGTCGCTCCGAGGAGACGCTCTCAGGGTCCTGCAGGCCATACCCCTGGACAACCGTGGTGACTTTGGGCAGCTGAAGCAGCGCTTGGATATGCGCTATGGCCACAAGTGCTTGGAGCAGCTGTACAAGTCACAGCTGAACACAAGGGTGCAGAAGCCCAACGAGAGCCTCCAGGAGTTTGAGATGGACATCGCCCGCCTGGTACGAGACGCTTACCCGACAGCCTCCGACGACATCTGTGAGAGCTTGGCAGTGGATAAGTTCCTGAACGGGTTGCGGGAATGGGAGACGCAGCAAGCCGTAAAACTGGCCCACCCCAAGGCGTTGAACGAGGCGCTAAGCCAAGCTCTCGAGTTTGAGGCTGTCAAACAGTCCATCAGGGGCCACGCCAGGGTTCGTGCAGTCGAGGCAGAGGAAGTCAAGCTACCAACAACCGAAGAGTTAATTGAAAAAGTGCTGGAACGTCTGAGACCTCGAAGACGAGACCCACGCTGCTGGAACTGCGGACAGCTGGGCCACCTTAGCACCAAGTGTCCCAAGCCTCAGAAACCCAGAAAACAGGCTGCGGAAAACTAGAAAGGGTTAATGGGAAGGGGCAACCGTTGACCCGCGCTGGAGAGGCCCTGAAATCTGCTGCTACTGTCGCAACTGTGAGAGGAAAAGCCAGCAGCATTTTTATCAATGGCATAATAGATGGAGTAACCCGTGAACTACTGGTGGACACGGGAGCAACCAGGACAATTCTGAGACGCGACATAGTGGCACGAGGTAAGCAGATTGCACCAACAAAGTGGTCTCTGCACACCGCCACGGGAGAGTCAGCACAGGTGTATGGGGAGACGATTGCCACCTTCCAAATTGGCAGCACCACTTTTGATCATCGGACGTTGGTGGCCAACATTGAAGAAGACGTTATATTGGGAATGGACATACTGGACAGATTTGGGTGCAGCTTAAATTTAAAAAAAGGTGCCATTAAAATTGAAAATGAAGAAGTCATCCTGCAAAGACGGAAAGAACTGGCTGCACGTGTGATCCTAGCCAAGAATACCGAAGTGAAGGGGCGATCCGAGATGATAGTGAGTGCCCGCCTGGATTCCAGTAGTACAAATGACCAAATCTGTATGATAGAACCGGAGAACATGGACAATGTTAACAAAGGAGTCATGGTGGCAAGAACAGTGATTCGCGCGCAGGAGACCATTCCTGTCAAGATCATGAATGTGAACAGCTACCCAGTTAAAATGAATGAAGGTTTTGTTTTGGGCAGATGTGAGAGGATAACTTCCATTGTGCAACAGATGACAAACATGACATGCGAGGGAAGAAAATTATCGACACAATTGGAAACCCTGGTCCACGACGCTTCCCAAGGTCTAACCGAGGAAAACAGACTTAGAGTGAGGAGTTTGATCTGCCGCTACCAGAACATTTTCGAGGACTCTAATGGCCGTCTGGGAAGAACCAAGGTAGTGCGACATAGCATAGACACCGGAGAAGCAAGACCAATCAAACAGGCTCCAAGAAGACTACCCTTTGCAAAGCGGGAAGAAGCCGACAAGATCATCAAAGACATGAGCAAGGATGGCATCATAGAACCATCAAGTAGCCCTTGGACATCCCCGGTGGTACTGGTGAAAAAGAAGGATGGTACCACGAGATTTTGTGTGGACTACAGACTGCTCAACGATGTTACGAAAAAGGAGTTACCCTCTGCCAAGGATTGACGACACCTTGGACACATTGGCAGGATGCACCATTTTTTCCACATTGGACCTGAAAAGTGGCTACTGGCAAGTTGAATTGGATGCCAAAGATAAGGAGAAAACGGCATTCTCGACTGGATCTGGACTTTGGCAGTTCACCGTGATGCCATTTGGCTTATGCAATGCCCCCGCCACGTTTGAAAGGCTGATGGAGAATGTGCTGCGAGGACTGTCATGGGAAACCTGCCTTGTATACTTGGATGACATAATCATCCTGGGAAAGGACTTCAACCATCAGTTGAGAAATCTGGAGCAAGTTTTCGGGCGACTACAAGACGCTGGACTGAAGCTCAACCCGAAAAAGTGTAACCTGTTCAAGAAACAAGTAAATTACCTGGGACACATAGTTTCTCAACGTGGAGTTGAAGTTGACCCTGCCAAAATCAAGGCAGTAAGAGACTGGCCCGTGCTGAAGGACAAACATGAAACTAGGAGCTTCCTGGGGCTGTGCACTTATTACAGGAGGTTTGTGCCAAGATTTGCGGACATTGCAAAACCGCTCACCAAGCTTACGGAAGAAAACACTCGCTTCCATTGGAGTGATTCCTGCGCACAAGCATTTGAAGAGCTTAAGGGAAGATTAACAAGTGCCCCCATCTTGAGCTACCCACGAAAAGATGGAAAGTTCATCCTGGATACCGACGCTAGTAATGTGGGGATAGGAGGTGTCCTTTCCCAAATACAGGATGGGCATGAGACTGTTCTGGGTTACTTCAGTAAAGTGCTTTCCAAGCCAGAACGAAATTATTGCGTGACCAGACGAGAGCTTCTTGCCGTGATAAAATCAGTGGAACACTTCCGCAAATACTTGTACGGGAGAAAATTCACACTACGGACTGATCATGCTGCACTGGTTTGGCTTCTGAAATTCAAAAACCCAGAAGGGCAAGTGGCTAGATGGATTGAAAGGCTCCAGGAGTATGATTATGACTCCGAACATAGACCTGGCACGCTTCATCGAAATGCGGATGCATTATCCAGACGACCATGCGCCAGTGACTGCAAACAGTGCAGCAGGATGGAGGACAAGGTAGCAATTGTCCAAAGGACGACCACCGAAGATGAGGACTGGCAAGATGAAAAATTGGCGCAAGACCAACTGAATGATCCGGACTTGAAGTATGTGATGGAATGGGCGCGAGAAAGAGAAAGGCCAACCTGGGAAAAACTCGCCCCCTTATCACCAACTGTCAAGGCTTATTGGGCTCAATGGGGATCCATAGTGATAGAAGGAGGGCTTCTGAAACGAAAGATCGAGAAGGAAGACGGCACACTTAGAAGAAAGCAAACCCTCGTTCCGAGGAGCCGAGTACCGGAAATCCTTGGACTGCTGCATGGAGGAACTTCTGGAGGACATCTAGGCGTTAAGAAGACGCTGGAGAAAGTGAAAGAGCGATTTTACTGGATCAACTGCAGCGAAGACGTCAAAGATTGGTGTCGAAAATGTGTAACCTGTGCAACGGCCAATGGACCGCAAAGGAAAAGGCGAGCACCAATGCGTCAGTACAATGTTGGCAGACCCTTTGAAAGAATTGCCATCGACATAGCCGGCCCATTTCCTACAACTGAGAAGGGTAACAAGTACATCATGGTGGTGATGGATTACTTCAGCAAGTGGGTGGAAGCTTACTCAATCCCTAACCAAGAGGCCGTAACCGTGACTGAAGTTCTAGTTACCGAATTTATCAGCAGGTTTGGCGTACCCCTGGAATTACATTCTGATCAGGGAAGGAACTTTGAAGCTGCTATCTTCCAGCAAATGTGTGAGCGGCTAGGGATCTACAAGACCAGGACCACTGCGCTACATCCACAGTCTGATGGAATGGTGGAAAGGATGAACCGTACCGTGGGGAGGTACTTAGCCAAAGTAGTGTCCAGCCATCAGCGGGACTGGGACCGACATCTGCCTTTGTTCTTATTGGCTTACCGGTCGGCTGTTCAGGAAACGACGAAGAAGACTCCCAGCAGCATACTGTTTGGGCGAGAAATGCGACTTCCTTGTGATCTCAAATTTGGCTGCAAACCAGGTGAAGACCTAGCCGGAGAAGACTATGTGACAGACCTTCGCAGGAGGCTGGATGACATCCATGATCAGGTCCGCATGAACATCGGGGAAGCCAGCGATCAAATGAAGGAGCGCTATGACACCAGAGCTGACAGCATGGGGTACAAAGCTGGTGACTGGGTGTGGCTTTTTGACCCCAAGAGGCGCCAAGGATACTGTCCGAAACTTCAGCGTTCCTGGGACGGGCCGTACGAGATCTTGGAGCGCATCAACGATGTGGTCTACCGCATAAAAAAGAGACCAAACGGAAAACCAAGGGTCGTGCACTACAATCGCCTCTCACCATACCTAGGCGATAATGATGACCAACCAGCCCAAAAAGTACGACAGTGCGTCGCATCCGAAAGATCACCAGCCTTTGAGACGTTTTGGGAGAACGCGAAGGCAGGGCAGAAGTTTCGCCATGGAGTGACCACAGAAGTCCACAAGGACTTATTTGAGGTCACTAGGGACCACACACTGGCATGCAGTGTACCGGAAGATCTAGATATGTCTAGAGGAATTGCACGGGTCTTCCGAGACAAATTCGGAGAACCGCAACCCTCGAGCAGCCCGCAAGGAAGAGCTCTGAGACTACCGAAGGGGCGTCAACAAGCATACTGCCTGGTTGTCCCGGATTCCAGCAACCTGGAAGAGGACTACAAGGCATTGTGGGACGGCCTTGTTGAGCTGCGTGACTACATGTTGGAGGATCAGCAGGCGCGTCTGGCAATACCAAAGATGGGTGGCGGCCGCGCTAATCGAGACTGGCGGATAATCCGGAGTATGATTGAAGCAGTGTTCTCGGGAGTCGGCATCAGTGTCATGGTGTGCTGCGAGCAAGCGCAGCCGAGAGCCAGTGGGGAGAAATCCGTGGACTGCCACTTCTTCCTGACCACAGGGTGTCGACGTGGATCAGCATGCCCCTACCTACACAGAGTCAAGACTGTTCCGGGACAAAACAGTCTAGGTGGGGGGTAGTGTTATGTAAATATAAATATTGAAATAAGTATGGGTAGTTATAGTGTTATGTAAATATAAATATTGAAATAAGTATGGATAGTTATAGTTATAAGAATCCTCAAAAGTATTGGTAGGTAAGATCGATAATTATGTATAAGTGTAGAATTCTCTAGGCTAAGTAGGTATTTGTTATAATTATAGGAATACTGTATTGCATTGGTAGGTAGGATTTTGGTTGTGTCTAGGTAGTACGTGAAACATCGAGAAGTAATAATTACTCTGGAACCTTCTAGCAACTATAGGTCTAGATTATACTGCTCTAAAGAGTATAAAGGGTGCAAATGGCCTGCAGAGCGGCCAGTATCATAGAGACTTACAAACACATCGAAGTCATCTGATCAGTGAACCAAAACCAAGTGGAATAATCGAGAAAGTAGTGTGAAAATAAATTTTGTAACTGTGTAAAATAAATAACTATTGAAGAAGACCTGTGTATTTTTAATTTGAAGACAATTGAACCCTAATTTCGTAACAATATGAATATAACTTTGAATGTGAGTAAATTGTCAAAACCTCCATTAGAACTAAATAGTCCGATTTTTAGTTATTTTGTAATTATTCTTCTTGAATTGAATTGAGAGCTAAACTTAGATAAGTAAGTGAGAGTTTAGTGAACGACTGACTCCGAATAACAATGTAAGTATCTAGTGTTCATACAGATTTGTCGCCATATGGTGTTTTAGAGCGGGTTCAAACCAGGACAGTATGCTTATCTATTGCTTATTGGAGACATTGTTCGTTAAGGTACAAACAAATACATTAATCGTACCCCGAATACAAATTAGAACTAAATTTTCCTGCGTAACGTAAATAATTAAAAAATAAATTTAACTGCAATAAAACACCATGTTTTGAAGTTTTAGGATGAATACAAAACCCTACAACATAACACAATCAATGAAAAAATATAGAGACGCTTTTCTATTTTCACACAAAATGAAAAAGAAAAACGTAGAAAACGTTTGTATCAAGTCATTCATATTCGAGGTAGGTAACTTGCATCTAGTCCCGTGGTTTCCAACCTGGGGACAAGAATTACGTAAAGGGAGAATTAAGGGGGTGATGAAAATACAAAGGGGAGAAAATAAAATAGTACTTTATTAAAAAATAACAACTAAAAATGTAGTTTTAGTTTCATATAGTGTGTTTCTAGGAAAACAGACAAAATTCAGTTTGTAAACATCCCCACTCCCTGGATGATTTGGATCTGAAGGTCATTTTTGCTTCTACCGGAAAAAAACAAGAGATTGCATCTACCACATTCCCCACCTTCCCCATCGCCGATTTTTATCATCTAGGCATAAGGAGGGGATGAACCACAAAACATTGGGAACCACTGATCTAATCTCTGCCTGTACACTTAGAACCAATCTCCACTTCCTACTTGTAACCTAACACTTACTACTTGTCACTTACAACTAACAACGTTCCTGTACATTCCACCACTAACCACTTGCACACTGTAACCGTTTGTGTCAGGTATTAGTGATTACATCTCGGAAAGTGAAACTGACGGCCGGCCTAGCAGCGTGCATACATAGCTCATCAAACTTTCCCACCATATAAGTCAGGCCGGCGGTCTTCCTGCTCCGTGCTGCGAGCTGCGGCATTCAGTGACATCCACAGCGATGGCGCTACTGTCAACTTGCGCGTACTTCACTAATAAACAAACTCAATGTGATCACCAATCCGGTGACATGATAGAACGACACAGTGATAAAACAGCATAGGACATAATGGAAAAATGACAGAACAACACGTGACAGAACATCACGATGACAGTACGTCACATGACAGAACATCACTATGACAAAATAACACAGAAAATACATCACTATGAAAACACATCACACGACAAAACATCATAAACCTAAAACAGAACCTACCATAAACGGCACATGAAACGGATTTGTAATGTGTCGTTTTGTCACTGTGTCGCTCTAACATGGAATCCACCGATCCTACTAACACTTGACTTAGATTTTCAAAAAGTTAAAAAGCGAGGCCTCTACTTACAAGTACATTTTATTTTTAAGATTCATATTTAACGCACATCCACAAGCAGACACGTGTAAGTTCTTGCACATGCTGCATGTATAATCCTAAACGTATACGATTGTAAAAATTGATACACGTTTTATTTTGAGAGCACACATGCAGCATGTGTAAGCGCAAACTTACACAAACGGTAACAAGTTACTTAGGTTACTTAGATAATAGTTGAGATAATAGGTGCGTAATTAAAAATAAGGAACAATTAATATGGTACAAATTGCGCTGGACGTAAAAAAGGTACGGCATCGTTTAGTCGTCATTTTCCGGTGATTAACTTCAAGTGCGTGCGTTATTTACGATAGGGAAAAAAAACACTTACATTTTCTTCGCTTATTTACACTGTAAGCAGGAAAACGTATTTTTTCTAGACCAGAAGATCTTAACTTTTTTTATAACAGGAACCACTTTTGTTCCCGTTTTTTTTTTCTTAAAGACTCCATAATTTTTTTTTTAAAAAAGAGTAAAAGAGAGAGTTTGTTTCATATACTTAAATGTAATTGATTGTTTGGATTCCTTGACTTAAAGGTTGGTATGAGGCTGACCACCCATACTGTACAAAATGGTTCACTTTGCCAATGTCACCCCTGTTTCAGGGAAGGTCGGCAAGAGTCGCAGGGCTTATGTTCATTTGAGATTGGGTTTTGATATTGTAGGTCCACATGCGGCATGTGTTAGCGCGAACTTATACGTATCTACTTGTGGGAATGCATTTAACATGAATCTCAAATGATATACCTATATCTTCGCAACTTAGATTTAGAATAGATCACCAATCTTCGATAGCTTGTCTTGTCTTGTATCCTGCCGCCATTCCTCTAGGGGTGGCCGGTACCTCCACACAAGTGCCTCCACTTTACTCTGTCCCTGCATACTTCTTTCATCTCATCTAATTTCATCACTCTTTTCATGCATGCTCTTCTCTTGTTTCCACTCTGTAAATTCGATTCATTCGCAATCTCACTTATCTGATCAATCCATTCTTTTCGAGGTCTTCCCCTTCCACGCTTACCTATTACATTCCCAAAGGCACCAAAAGAAGAAGAAGACATCTAAATCTAAATCTAAGTTGCAAAGATATGTATCATTTGAGCTTCATATTAAATGCATTCCCACAAGCAGACAAGAATAATTTCGCGCTCACACATGCCGCATAATAAAAATAATAAAAGTTTCTGTGAAGTAATTGAATTATTTTTGTGGAGTAAATGCTCGCTAATACGATCATGTAAGCTGTGTATGAATTTCTGTGCAACTTTATTTAGTTGGCCAGGGATCGGAGTGAGAGCATACATATTTCTGCATCGCTGGACCAAAATAAAGCGCCTCGATGGTTTACGACTTTTCCTGCAGATTCCACACTCGAACAGATGTTTTCATAAGATGCTCAGATTATTTTTTTGTGAACAGGTTACCCTTGTTACAGTGCACCCTCACACAGTCGTTAACATGCCGGGAGGAGCTCTTTAATTAAATATTTGAAAATATTTCAAATACGAGTAGGTACATCTAGGTTTCATTAGATTTTCATCGGAGTTAATTTTTTTTTTCAAGAAATCCTATGCGGGAGACTCCCTAGATTCTAGAGACTCTAGGGGTCTATGACACTTGTTGCAGTGCCGCAGAGGTGTACGAGTTTGGTCGTCGCTACAAAGCGGCAAGCGCCAATACTCAAGCAAGACCAAGTTGCTGTAAGGCTGGATGAACCTTTGGTGACCGGTCATTGATAAAGGTTTATGAATTTTTCAAGTCCGCAGTGTTATCACTGAGCTACGGACCGGTCGTTATTATTAGAGTTAAGTATGGGGTTTTCAAATTAGAGTTTTGTATTCAGTTTTTTGTTTTGATGTTTATACATATTATTATTTGTTAATTTTAAAATGTAATTCGTTGTGATGTTACTTAACTTAAAGGTTGGTATTTGGCTGAACACCCATGCTGTAAAAAATGGTTCACTTTTCCAATGTCACCCCTGTTTCAGGGAAGGACGGCAAGAGTTGCAGGGTGTATGTCCATTTGAGATTTGGGTTTTTATGTTGTAGGTTCATATGCGGCATGTGCAAGTGCGAACTTGTAAGTGTTTGTTGGGGAACTGCATATAATGTGAATCCCTAATGTTACATACCTATGCAACTTAGATTAGATTTGATACTCCGAGCATGTTGTGCCATGCCCATGACATCCGTACGGTAGGGAGTTACATAAAATAGATCATGCCCTATCATCCCCAGCTGTAGCCATCAGGAGCATAACGTTGGAAACTCTCAAACAGGGTGGTGCTGTCAAATAAATATTTAGTTGTATGAATGTCAAGTGTATTCAAAGACAGATGTGTTCTATGCAAGGTGTAATTCATCATCCAGGTTGAAGAACATCTTGGTTGAAGCATCTGAGACAGTGGTTTAGCAGAAGCACAATATCTCTCTTTCGTGCCGTAGTACCTAACGAAGGTGCAAATCGCTATGATGATCGCCAATCGTCATTGAAGAGGCACAGGAAGAAGAATATATTATTGTAATTAGATATAGGTTGGTATGAGGCTGACCACCCATACTGTAAAAAATGGTTCACTTTGCCAATGTCACGCCTGTTGCAGGGGTATGTTCATTTGTTCATTGATTTCAACTTACACGTGTCTGTTTGTGGGCATGCATTTGATATGAGTTTTAAATGTGTATATATATCTTTGCAACTTATATTAGAATACATAGATAATTAGCTAATACTGGCAAGGTTATACAGCGTCATGTATTAGGAGAGCACGTTATAGTAAGAGATAACCGATTGTTATCTCCTCCATGTAAGGAGCGCGCTGTGACAATATTTACCTGCGACTTGATTGATTGATCGGCCAGACCTGACGCACAGGAGCGCATAAAACATATCACGTACGAGGAGATAAGGAAGCGAGGAGGCAGGCGAGGTGACAAATGAATACCAGATAGATAAAGGAGACCGCCATTTGCATCTGGCCGGTGATTTTATTTTGTGATATAAGTACGTGGTGTGTTCATAAAATGACAAAACAGATCTGATAATAATTAACAAAAAAATATGCAACATTTTTGTAAAACGCACTCAATTTTACTTCGAGGTATGACCCTTGGGTATCAACACATCTTTTTTAATTGATTTGTGAAGAAAAATGTAATTCACCAACCTATTTTGCATGGCCGGATGTCGTCATGCGAAAACAGAAGCTTGTGTGCATGCTATGACATGTGTTGAACCAGAGTCGATGTTATGGTCATAGGACCAAGCGTGATTCGAACCAGCATTAAAAAAACGCTAGTCGAGAATAGCGACTTGACTCCTTGGACATAACACCGACATCATTGCCATTTTTTAAGCTATAAGTCCGTTTTCAAAAGATCTGGACCGGTGCCGGATCGGAAGTCACCTAGTGTATACTTACTTTACTTTGCGTATGGCCGGCAAGCACAGCAAATCACTTGGCCGTTGGGCCGCGTCAGAGGCAAAGATCCAAGCCCTCCATCCACTTCACTGCTCCTGGCGTGGCCTCGTGGAGGTCCTTCAGGCCAGGAGGGTGTCTTCTGATGGGGCACTCCTCCACTATGTGCCGGACAGTCTGGTTCTCCGCCCCACAGTCACATCCTGGAGATGGAGCTAATCCCCATCTATGGAGCAACAAGTTGCAACGGCCTTGCTCGGTTCGGATCCTATTCAAGGTCGTCCACAGTCTTCTCGCAAGGTTAAACCCTGGGACCTCCTGGTGTGGCAGTGATCAGCTCGTGGTTTTTAAAGCCTTTCTCCTCCCATATGGACTTCCATTGCAGTGTAGCATCCCTACTCCGATCATCAATTGTCCAGATGGGGTTTCTGGACTTGTGTATGGGGATAAATGTAAGCTTTCACACAATCCGGCGTGGATTGCCCGGATATCCCATAAGTGTGAAAAGTGGGTCAGTCTTCGCCCAAAAAGCAGTGAAGGAGCCCCGTCGAAACTGCCTAAACTGCTGGCATTATCTTGTGTTCGCTGTATCAAGAAAAACCCGTAAGTAAACTTTTTAAGTAATTTTTAGACAGGTGTATGCAAATTTTGACACAAGTTTAGACAGCTTCGACGAGAGGTCTTCATAACCTTTGCGCAAATACTTACAGGGATCTAACAAACAATAGAAATAAAACTGGCAGAGGTGTGTTGAAGCAAAAGGGTCATACGAATTTGAGTTCGTTGTACACCATTTTTTTAATTGTCAGATCAGTCTTGAAACATTGTGAACACCTTGTACACGTAAGCATCTCTCTCTATTGCACACCTTGATAATCATTACAATAGAAAGAGATGGTTGTCTTTATCATTGGAGTATCACTTAAGCTGTCATATATTTTGAGGTGTACCAGCTAGCGTCTGTCTCTATTACACGCCTTACGCATCAACAAGACAGAAAGAGATGGTTGTTTGAATCATTGAAGTATCACATTATAATAATTTAGAATTACAAGGATTCCATAAAAGGGATAATCTCTTGTTTTCAAAGACGCAATAATGATGTGTTTATCTCTGTGTAATTTGTATATCCAGATTTGGAATTGATTTCCACATACTGAAGGTACGAGTTTTTTTGTTCGCTTTATAAATTAATGTCATTTGTGAGTATATTTATGTGTGTAATTTATACTTCCTTGTCATAAAAACAAAAGAATTATGGGCAGATATAAAACCTTGGTAAAAATAAAAACATTCACATTAAAATAAAACACATTGCTTTATTTCAAAATCATAATAGCTTCATGTAAAAATAAAATGAATTGAGAGTCTATTTTAATGTCATTTTTCGTAAACAGTGAAATCATTATGACCTATCTTTACTACATAAAATATAACCTTCATAATAAGAAAACCATTTATTGAATCATGAAATATGTACCTACAAATGAAAAACTACAAAAACTCAGAATTTTTTTTGATTGACTATGTGCCAAACGCAAAATACATGCAAACGTCTCTGTAATGGATTTGGAACGATACCTGCACAGAGGTCTGAAATTCGAATTGTACTCGGCGGGCAAACGTTACCTGCCTATGTAACTAGGGTCTTTAAAGCAACATACAACAATTTTTCATTTAGACTTTTCCGTAGCAACCTGGCCGAGACGAGCTGATTATACATTACACTGTTGAGTTTTTTACCTTGCCAGGGATAGAAGTCTCATCAACGCGGTAATTCTTACCTACCGAATATCAGTAATATTTGCATGAAGACTAATCAGCTGTTTACTTGCGGCCATCTTTGATCGACAGGTCTTCATACACCGATTCATATTACCGATATTCGGTAGGTAAGAATGACCACGGTGATAAGACTTCCAGCCCAATAATAGCTAATGACAGAGAAATCCAATAGATCACAGTGAGATTTATACCCAACAATGAAGCCAAAATAAGTGAAAATAAAAATGAGAAATAGCACAGAAAACAATATTCACTTTTAAACCTAACGGGCGTGTAATTCCACGCAATAAAGATGAATTCTCCACGTGTTTTTTTTCTTCATATAAATAATTCATTTCCCTCGGCACGCCGCGTTACTAAATGATCTTGTAAGTAATAATTTAAAATACAACCGTATCGGATGTTTCCCATACGACATACGAGGCTATCTCCAACACGGATCTCTTGTATCGCCCGAATAAAGAACGGCGAATCTGCTATCGACGATTTCTTAAAATCGTATCAATCTTTTGCAGCCATATAACCTGTAAAAGATATGGGTTTTAAATAACTTTTATACCTACATAAGAAACAAGAGCAAGAGACCATTGCTTTACACTGGTTTTTTGAAGTCATGCTTTTTATGTATTTTTTGTTTGTAGATGTATTCTTTTAAAGTTACGGGGGTTAAAAGGCAAAATTAAAATGTGCATGAGAATAAAATAAACAAACTTTAAAAAAAATGTTTTTCATTTATTGTCAAATTTCTCACGGAAAATAATACCAACTTGTGATTCTGTCTCAATGAAAAAATACATACAAAACCCACAAGTGTGAAAGAGACAAGCTCGTATTCAAATTCGACACATTTTTTTTCTGTCAGATTCATGAACAGAAAAAAAAGGAAAGCTTATTAAAATATCCATCATTACATTAATTATTAAAAAAGAAGAAGGCGGCAGTTACGTAGTAAAGATAGGTCAGCAATTAGAAATGGGAGAGAAAGAGATGGACGATTAAGAGAGAAAGAGATGGACGATTAACCCACGTTTGAAAATTTCAAACTAAAATAGGCGGTGACATTTCAATCAAGACAAAAATAAAAAACAATGATACAAATTCAAGCCATTGTGGGAATGCATTTTAGATTTTTATTTTATTGCATTTTAAGGAGAAACATTATGATTTAAAAATGAAATGTTTTTTTTTTATTTTAGTTTGTTGGGAAAGAAATGAAAGTAATGTCTTCATAAATAAAAAGGTTTAAAATATGTATGCGGGTGGGTACTTACAATTCAGGAGCGAATCCTCCATAGAGATCAAAATTATAAGGGCGACATTGAAATCATGAACTTGAAATAATGTTTCAAAATGGTTAATTTTTTTTAAGTAACATTATTTTGTTGATTACCATTTAAGTAATTTAACGTCAGTCCAGTCTTACATCAATTGTATCTTGCTTGAGAGTTGGCGCTTTCTAAAAAGACAACTAAGCTCGCAAAGGGCTCTTTAGGTGTGATTCACACGAAAACAGCTCTCACCCAATAAAAGCATAATAAAATAAGGAAACACAATATGTCATGTATTTTATTAGAATATTATTTAATCTAAGCTGCATTTTTTAGTGTGTAACATCTTATCGTTTTATCACTGAAGATCGCATAGCATGAGCGTTTGGAGAAAATTTAGTTTTACAGGTAAGGAGACAGCATAACGCTAACCATTTTATTCGGTGCCACTTTCAATTAAGCAGATTCAAATTTTTAGTGAGGGTTGAGTAAACCTAGCCGGTACCAAGACTTGGGCTAAAATCTTTGCAAAATCTGAATGCATCTAGTTCAATTGTTTCTCTTTTATTATTGCAAAAATGACCTTGTTCTTTTAATGGTGACACCAGTACATACGTATAACCTTTTACGACACAAATAAGTAATCGAATTTCCATGAAAATAGGATAGCGCCGTTAAAGCTTTCTAAAAATAAATTGCACTAGATGACTTCGTTATGTCGTATATTTTTACTTCCGGATGTAGTACCTGAATTTATTATGAAACTATAGATTGTATCAAAAAATAACAAAACCTTCACTAGATGTGCTGTTTTAAATGCTGTATTTTTTATTTAATTTACTAGCTGTACAGCTAGTAAAGAATAGTAAAGGATGGAAGCTTTATCACTCACTAGGAGTGCTGTCGCATCTTCCATCGCCATCGAGGGGAGTTTTCGCTAATGGTTTTTTATACTCGGAGTACAGGAGACAAGAATCATAGAGCGGTAAAGTAGAGTTGACGTGACATTTACACACAATATAACATTGTACGTCCGTTCGGGCAATTATTTGCGTAATACATTGCGTTATTTACGGTCACTCGTATCAAATATCAGATAAACTGTGCGGCGCATTGAGCGACATGCTTTACGGACTGATGGATTATGACGTCATCTGGCATTCTGAAATTGTTAATTCTTGAAAAGTGCATAAAATTTCAGGAGTATAAAAAAAAATCATAATCCATAATGAGGAGTTAAAATGCTCAATTCGCCTTTACCCTTTTGCCTTACCCGTAAAAATAAATAGATCCCGAATCGCCACATGCGACCCCTTCGGGGATAAAGCAGGCAAGAAGTAGCACTGCATGTGTAGCTTAGTTGCGTTGTAACAAAAACGCAATCCATTTAGAAGAGTAAATATGAATTGTAAGGGCTATATAAATAGCTAATGAGTTAAGTTATTCATCTTCATCATATTCCTTGACGTATAGGTTGGAGTGAGGCTGACAACCCATACTGTAAAAAAAGGTTCATTTTTACAAATTTCACTCCTGCTTCAGGGAAGGTTGGCAACAGTTGCAGGGTTCATGTTCATTTGAGATTCTGTTTTAATTTTGTATGAACACGTGCAGCATTTGTAAGCGCGAATCCCTTCGGGGAAAACACGGCAAGCGCCTACACTATTTGAATTGTCTTTCAAACAGATAGAACTTCCCTCTGACCAGCTCTGTTCTATGAAGTCCCTAATTATTATGCATTCAACACATGTGCCGGCTAAACACAAGAATAAATCAGTCCAGCTAATCCATTGTGTGGCGATGATTTGTGTGTGCACTACACGTAAAGTAAACTGCATGCCATTACAGGTGATTGACAAGGATCACATTACGGCCCTTATTTGTTTAATATATACATTTTTAATCAATCTGATTATGCAAGCTCAGAAAAGGATAAACTACAGAAAATTTTAAAAGATAAACATTTTTCTAAGTCGTAAAGAGATATTTTGGACAAGAAAAGATTATTCAAAAAGAAGGAAACCAGAGAGATTTGATTTAGAGCAGGTTGTCTAACATATTAATCAAAGCTAAGTATCAGGGCGTCACGTAAACAGAAGAGGTATCCCAAATTACCATGTTTCAAGTTCCGATCCACCAATTAGTGGGCCGGGCATCAATCAGAACAAGGTCCTCATTCACAGACCACCTCCAACTCGTCATCAAGTAGAAATTAGGGTTAATTTTTGAGAAGGTGACGGTATAACAAGGTGTGATTCTGAATGAGGTAAGGTGTTTGCTTTTGTAACTGGCTCGGCCTGAGAAAATAATTTATGTGTAGACAATGATCAGTTAGCGAGTCTTGTTATAGCAATGATGCTATTCATCTGTTGATGGTTAGAATCAACAATGACTGGTCTCTGAAGCACTACTATAAGACTCTCTCTATTATTACGAGTCAAATTGTGAAACAAACGTAAATTTTCCACAAAATACAGCTACGAAGTCTGCAGATTTGACATGGACAAAAAAGTTGTAAAGTCACATGGCCGAGTTGCTGAGTCAAAGGTTTACTAATATTATGTATCGGAAACAACGGCGACTAATCTGTAATGTTGGCGGCTTATTCATTCATAATTTTATGTAATTTATACACCTACTGACTTTTTTTGTACAGGTTCTGTTGTTTTTATGTACCTAAATGTTATTTATATTTTTTTTTTAAGAAAGCCTATGCGGGAGACTCCCTAGATTCGAGAGACTCTAAGGGTCTATGACACTTGTTATAGTGCCGCAGAGGTGTTGGTGATGTAGCAGTTGTCCATGTCCGGTTGCAGGGTCGTTATTAGTATTTTTTGACTTACAGGTTGGTAAAAATGGTTTACATTGCCAATGTCACCCCTGTTTCAGAGAAGATCGGCAAAATTGCGGGGTTTATGTTCATTTGAGGTTAGAATTTTAGTTTGTAAGTACACATGCAGTATTTGTAAGCGCGAAATTATACTTTTTTTTTGTGGGATGTTTTTAGTATGAATTTTAAATGTTAATATAATTTCGCAACTTAGCTTAGAGATTAGATTATTACGTATATACTATGGAAGGTACAAATTGCTCTGATGATCGCTAATCTAATTTTACTGAAGATACACAAGAAGAAGAATAATCAAAAGCTTCGTATTCACATTCAGCGTTATCTGATGTTGTAGCATCCTTTGTGAATACCTGTGTGAGTGTCGCTAATCATCCTCACTATCAGAAATACATTTTTAAATGAGCTTCGAGAGTTACGCACCAATAAACACCACCCCAAGTGTAACACTCTACGTTTCAACTCCACCAAAGCGTTTATCAAAAAAATATAAAACACAAAACGCTCACCGGAGATGCTGTTTCAAGTTTCCGTACATTTTTTGGGTAAACGATACATAAAGTTTAATACAGGATATAACAGAAATAATACATGTATTTTGTGAATCATTAGTATCTGGATTGATTCCAACAAATTTAAATTAGGCCGTGATATATTAGATTAGACGGCAGCTGTTATTTTCGTGGAATCGGGTTCAGATACAAACACACAAGCAGCTTTCCTACAGAAGGAGTAGGGTAGACGCTTCCAGTTATTCGTATTGTATTTGTATAGACTCCTATCCTAATCCATAGACGAGTGACTAAATAAATGGTTTATAACTTATAGTCATGATACCACTATTAGTCTACGGCCCAGTATTTTCAATGTAAGCATAGCGACTTATACAGAATGAAAAGGTCGCATTCATGTCAATCGTGTGGGTAGGTAGTTTTTTCATCATAAAGTCACATAAGTTAACGTTGGAAAAACCGGGCCTAAGAGAGCCATAAATGAACTGTCAAGGAATAGAAATTCGAAAGCAATGTGCGATGAACAATATGAAGTATCTAACCCATCTTGCGAACGTGGTGACTTATCGCCAACTCCCTCGGACTAAACGCAACTAAGCTACACATATATTGTAAACGCAACTAAGCTACATAGCTGAGAACAGCTTCTGAGGGGGTTGGTTCTCATTTCTTGTGAGGGCTGAGTAAACCTTGACGGCATTTTATTTTGGGATTTGAAATAAACACCGAAACCGGAAACCATTTCCGACACCCTCGATGGGATTCGAATCCGAGCTCATGGCATGGAATACAAGCACTCTACCAACTGAGCTATCGACCTGACCGATAGCATAAAGTATCACTACATTATTACCGTTGTCTCGCAGCATCTGTTTTCTCGTTAGCTTCCTTGCTGTCATCCCGGCAGGCGGTTTGTTCTGGAAGCATCTCCAGCGTGCATAAATCCTCCATTGAGGGCGCGCGCACTGCGCAGGGCGTCACGATTAACGAGCCGATTGTTGGTTAGGGCAGTGGCCGGGACCTCACACGTGCCTGCACCTCGTGCATATAACTAAATGCTCCAACTCGACCTCAGCGTTTTAACAAAAATGTATGAAAACTAAAGGAAAACACCTTCAGTGAACGTCTCAATTCAATGATAAAAGTTTACTTGGGGTTGGAGAGCTAAGGAAGTTGACCGCAATGGGATTCGGCACGTGTAGTGTTATAAGGAGAAGTTATGCTTCTGCAGTAACGGATTTGCGACATTGACCATAAACGATAACTGCTACATCTTTAAGGGTGTACCTACATACAAGCAGACCCGGATTAACCACACCCTGGTGCGAAGAAAAGCTCGAGGCCCCCAATAACTCCCATTCTTACAATTCCCTCCCCTCCCGCTTGAATTTTTGGGGATTCAGGTCCTTTTATTTCTTAACTATCAGTGTCTCTGTCCATAAATAACGTGGCATTTTTAAATAAAAGTGATCAATATTAGCTCTTACGCCATTTTTCAATATTTATTTTTAAGTTTTTGGGGGGCCGTAGTTTGGTTGCACCACTCGAACCGCCCTTAATTCGAGCCTGCATACAAGTACTAATGTATTTTAAGGTGTGCGCGCGCTTTTCATGTACCTATACCACGGGGATTAGGATTTGTCTTATTTTTTGGGCAAGAAAAAAAACATAAGTAGATATTCAGGGGTCTCCAAACTACGGACCACTGACTAAAAGTAGCTCGTCATTAATGCGGCCCGTGACAATTTATGGCTATTGTTTAGATAAGTGGGATGAAAAATTAAAAACAGCAATAATGACTTCACTTTTTGGTGTCACAAGCTTTTCAAAGCACCCTTCCTTTCCACGGTCGAGATATTTTTGACCCTTGGAGCTCATTCGGGCATGGTCAGAAAATTGAAAACTTTTGAGAGCCTTGAATAAATCAAAGATTTCTCAGCAACTGATGCATCAAATGGATATAATTTAAATGAAAATCTCATCCTAGATCATTTCGATATGCTATAACTATTGAGCGGCCATTTCGTCGGCTCTAAAATAGTTGTCCCCAATCTGAAGTCATAAAGCGAGGAACTATGAAACCCGGCACTTAAGTCCACTGGCCATTAAAGCAGAGAATCTGTACCAACTTTACGATACATAGAATTTAAAACACGCACTAGAGACGCTACTTTAGCAGCCATGTATTTTTTTGGTAAACGATATGTTTGAGTTTATATGCGTTATGTTTTATACTTGGGGTTCTAAAGGCGTCTCGCTCCAAATGCAAGACAATTCCGATGGGATGAAAACTACGTGAAACTAAAGCGAGTGAATCCTAGCCAAGAAATTTGAGGATATGATAAATGTGAATGATTTATAATGCTCTGAAACTTGTGGATGATGTGCGCTTTCTTAAAGAAATACCTGGATTTGATTCTAACAGAAGTGACTTCCTGTTGCGAAGCTTCCTTCAAACTCTAGACAAGAACGGATTTTAATCAATTCGAACGTGCTGCTTCGACCCTATATACAATCTCATCTTATGTTTCAATCCTACTAATAGCTCACAGAAATGTCTATCCAAGGCAATCATTTTTAGTTCCTCGTAGAAACACCACATATCGATAGTGTAGAACAGTACTGGAACATTTAAAAAAAAGGCGGTTTTGAGTTATGAATGCCAAATTTTTCGTTATATTTTTCTTCATCTAAAACAGTATCGGGACAAGTCAAGTCGCCACTCCAACATCCTCTAATTTGCTTGTTCGGATAAATAACTGAATGCATTGCTAACATAAAAATATTACTGTATTGGAACATTCAGAAATGTTCCCCTACAACATTCAACTTTAAAAGATGAATTGGAATATTTCGAAATGTACTGGTACTGAACTGAGCCACAGGCAAGGTCACACGTTTTTTCTCGGTACTTGTCAGTCTAAACAAAAGCCACTTTATTGCTGACACCTGTGCTCAATGGAAGACACCTCTCTGTCTTTCAATATTGATTTAGAAAGAGATAAGACTTTACTAAAATTAGGAATTGTTGTTTGTGTGGTTGATTATAAAGTAAGCATCTCTAAACTGGACATGAGCTTTGAGGTTATTCTCGTGAATGGTGATAGATTTTTGTGAATGTCGTGGATTTTTGTAGAATTGCTAAACATCAGCTATGAGAAGATCGAAGACGAGAACGGAGGTTATGGTGGAGATGGCTCAAGGCAAGATGGATTATCCAAGTGATTATAAGAAGGGTAAGTTTCACTCACATAACCTCAATTACATAGGTACCTATTTATCGTAACCAATTTTTTTTGTATTGATCGATTGTATCGATCAACGATGTTTTCTTTGTACGATGATTGTGCAATATTAGGAAGATTTATAGTGCAAATCCATTCAACATAAGTATTAAGTTATATTGATAATGTTTAGGATTCCGTAGCACCGTATGCTGGCATGTAAGAAAATCAGCCAGGTGTCTGTCCGTCAGTTTGGAACTGGATCTTATCTCGTGAACTATTCACGCTATGAACTTGAAACTTTGTATCATTATTTCAGGTGCTTCATTTTGTATGATGCCACCGGCGGAACATTCACCAATCACTCTGGCCCCTCCAACACGGCTGAGCGCTCCAAAAATTTCTGAAGATGGGGACACAGTCAGAACCTGGACTGTTGTTGTGGACACAAAATACGAATGATCCGACGAATTCCGAGCCTGCATTGTTGTGCGAAGCTCCTCTAACGAACATTCAAATTATTTCTAAGGCGCCGGAGGAACATTCACCTATCAATTCGGAGCCTCCAACACAGCTGAGCGTTCCAAAAATTTCTGAAGATGAGCGGACACAGTTAGAACCTGGACTGTTGTTGTGGACACAAAATGCAAATGATCCAACGAATTCCGAGCCTCCATTGTTGTGCGAAACTCCAATGAACATTCAAAGTATTTCTACGGCGCCGGAGGAACATTCACCTATCAATTTGGAGCCTCCAATACAGCTGAGCGCTCTAAAAAATTCTGAAGATGAGCGGACACAGTTAGAACCTGGACTGTTGTTGTGGACACAAAATGCAAATGATCCAACGAATTCCGAACCTGGATTGTTGTGCGAAATTCCAATGAACATTCAAATTATTTCGACTAATGACACTGGGACAAGTAAGCTATACTTTAAATTTATTTAACTATTTTTGGATACTTGAAAATATTAAGGTGAAGTTAAACGGCTGTTAGTTTTTAAAAATAATTTTTGTTTTTAAAAATAACGACTAAAGTACCATCAGTCAAAAATATTTAAACTCATAACATTTTTCTTTTCTTTCCAGGCAACGCTGAATTTTTCAATAATACAAATTATACTACAGTGGATGCCGTTATCGAAGTTACGAGTTATGGTCAGATTAGTCCTGCGATTTCGAAAAATAATATGCGGAATATCTCAAATGGTATGTAAAACAATTTTCAGACAAAGTTGTAAGCTTAAATAATAAAAATTATTGTTTACTGCAGTTACAACTTCTGGGCGGATTAGTCCTGCAATTATTTAAATTAATTATTTAATCTTTTTCACAGATACTGAACATTCCAACGAAGCACTAAACAATAGAAATTGCCTCAATATTTTGACTAATCAAGCAGAAGATGATTCGATCAACAGTATACCACTTTCGCCGGATGCTCTGAATGAAGAGTTTCGAATTTCTACACTGCCTGGTTTGAAAAGAAAGCCAAATATTATTATTTCGTCTAGTTCTGAGAGTGATAATGAGTTGCCATTAACCAAGAAGAGACCTAGAAAACCTGATCAATGGAAGGCTAATAATAAAAAAAAACTTCGTAATACAGGTAAGCGTTATAAGACGGTCACTGGAAAGTCTATACCTGAAAGGAAAATGAGAGCAGGCTGCAACGAAACATGTCGGTTGAAATGTTCACAAAATATCTTCATGGAAAACCGAAAAAAAATATTTGACCAGTTTTGGAATATTGGAAACCTGGAAAGACAGCGTGATTTTGTTAACAAATGTATGAGTATAATCAAACCAAAGTATTCACTTCACAAAGAAACTAGCAAACGTTCTCTCAATAATGGATATCATTTTGTAGTCAATTCAGAAAGAATAAGAGTATGCAAACAAATGTTCACTCATACTTTGGACATAGGACACTCCTTTCTTTCCACCACCATTAAAAAAGTATCTCCAGAAGGAATTTTGGATGGAGACAAAAGAGGCAAACATCATAAGAAGGGCAGAATTGTACCCGATCTGGTTAAAGAAAGCGTGAGGAACCATATAAATTCATATCCACGGAAAGAATCCCACTATTGTAGGGAAAATACAAGAAAAACATACATCGATGGTGACCTTAATTTGAAAATATTATACAGACACTACATTACTTATTGTAAAAGTAAAAATTTAACTAGTGTGACTGAGAGCATGTACAGAAACATATTCCGAACAGAATTCAATATTTCCTTTTACGAGCCTAAAAAGGATGCTTGTTCTTTGTGCTCTACCTACAAGAATGCTACCGGCTTAGAAAAACAGTCCCTCGAAGAAGACTTCAATACTCATCAGAAGCAAAAGGAACTGAGTCGAAGCGAAAAAGAAAATGATATTGCCTTGTGTTCCCTTCCCAATTTAATCCGGTTTTATTCAAAACCAACATCAATCACCACTTCCTTGCAGCGCCTCACGACAGAACCAAGAACTCAAGCAACACCTCTGCGGCACCCTTCCAGGGTGACATAGACCCCCAAGACTCACAAGAATTGGGGAGCCTCCCGCACAGGATTCCTTAAAAAAAAAAAAAAAAAAAAAAGAAGATAATGAAAATAGAGTTGTTGCATGTTTTGATTTGCAAGCAGTGCTGCAAACACCTTGTGGAAACGAATCTCTTTTCTATTATAAGAGTCGTCTTAACGTTTACAATTGCACGGTATATGATATTGTTAATAAAAAGGGTTATTGCTACTTGTGGGATGAATCTTTGGGTGACAAGGGTTGCGACGAAGTTGGTACATGTATATTTAAATACCTAAAGGAACATTGTGTGGGAAAACATGTCATATTTTATACAGACAACTGTTCTGCACAAAATAAAAATAAATATCTGATGTCTCTATACCTCTACTGCATAAAACATCTGGGTATTAAAACGATAACCCACAAATATTTGGTAGTGGGTCACACTCAAAATGAAGGTGACAGTGTACATGCGATGATTGAGAAAGAAAAGAAACGTATTTTAAAAAATGGGTCAATTTATATCCCAGCTCAGTGGAATTCAATTGTACTTGGTGCTAAGAAGAATGGTAATCTATACCAAGTCATCAATCTAAACTTTGACGACATTCTTGATTTAAAAAGACTAAGTAAACTGGTTGGAAAGAATTTCACACATAATCTGGACGGGAAAAAAAAAAGTTTGGCACGATGTTAGAAAATTTTCGGTGGAACCTGAAAATCCTACATTTTTGCAATATTCATACACGTACGAGGACAGAAATATGCAGAAAATAAATGTAAGTCAGAAAATGAGAAGCAAGCCAGTTTTGGAACTAAATAAAAAATTTACGGTTAGGCCTACTATTTCAGCAGCAAAGCAAAAAGATATTTTAGCACTTTGTAAGTCGAATGCTATTCCGAAAGTATATTGGTCTTACTACGAAGGACTACAGACGTCTGATTAGATAAGAATTAAAATAAGATATAACTATTTTAGGATGATTTTTTAAAGTTGAATTTCAGTTATTTTAAAACGTTATTTTATGTGAAAAATATGTACCTACATAGAATAAGAAGATTTTATTACCATAACAATTTATGGAAATGTAAAACTTTTGACGATTGTTTGTGAATTGAATAAAATACTGTTTTATAGCTGGAAATGGCTTTTTGTTAATTTAATATAAAGTTAAGACAACCGTTTTTAACCTCCGATGCAAAAAGAGAGGTGTTGAAGTCTTCACAAACAGTAATGGATCGTTTCAAATTCTTTTAATCTGCTATGTTTTAATGATTTGATCTAGAATAAGACTGGAACATTTAGAATTTTAGGCTATAACTCAGTAAACACTAAAAACGCCATGACACTTTAACATAATTATAATAGCTTGCTTAAACTCACATATTTTGATATATAAAACATATTAATTTTTTGTACATAGACTTAGTAATGATTTTAAAAAAATAGAATTGCCATTTCCTCAAAATGGACGATTTTGAAATGTACCAGTACTGTTCTACACTATCGATATCTGCCATTACTATATCCTACGACAAAATTAAGACAACTGCAGGCAGAGGATGGCTGAACACCGCAACCGATAGACAAACACGGAAAGCGACAGGATTGGAGGAGTCCTACGTCCAGTAGAGGACCGAGGAAGAATAAGAAGAATATTATATCCTATAGGAACTTTTGGTACGGTTCTCCCCTGGATCACACCCTCAATTATGGTATGCGATAGATCTTCCTTGTGCTAAACGAAAATGTAGGATCTGTAGGTCTGTTAAAATAGGTTCCATATTCCACAGAATACAAACACCATACGTGAATGGAGCAGAGCGAAAAAACCATTGACAGAAACAGTTGAGAGGAACAGAACATTGAGGAAATTTGAGTTCAACTGATCTAAAATGTAAACTTGTATGTTTCATGGCCAACATATCCAAGAGCTCGAGAATGGTGAACAAGACCGGAAATTCTTAAACAACGATAACTCAAGCGATACAAGAATATAACTTTGTACAAGATGAACGAGTTACAATTGCAGAAAGTGTGGATATAACATGAGATGAAGTTAGAGGTTTCAAAAGAGAGCCTAAGAATGTGGATCAAAACAGCAATTCATTATTTTCCAAGCCACTAGACCGTTTCAAGTGGATGGATGCAAGGATTTGTGTTTTTAGATAACGATCGATCCCAATATAAATGAAAAGGAAAACGATCGCAAATTTGCCTTTTAAAATTAGTCGGATATTGAAAGCGTTGACAGAAATCATTTGAACAAAAAACTAATGTGAATTTATTACCACGCCAATTTTGATGATGTGGCAAAAGCAGAACGTGTTATCATGATGACATATTGATGTGTAAACCTTACTTAAAAAAGGAGAGTCAAAGGAGAACAAGACTTAGAGCAAAATGCTTTATAATCCCTGGATGTATCACACAAATTAAAGTTACCACATCGGAGGCTTCTGGAGCGCAAGGAAAATTAAAATGGTAATACGATACTCCTTAAAGAAGTGCCCAGTGTCAATTATAGCAGACTAAATAAGCTCATTAAACCGGCGAGGCGATTCCAGAAGGCGGGAAACTTTATCCTCGGGATTTACAGCACGTAAAATTGGGCACTCAAAAATGCACCATCTCTCTCAGCCGTTCACCATGTCATTCCACACGATGAAGCAGGACAGCTGCAGCAGAAGGTGTCCAGAAATACTCCGAGGAACAATTACAGTTCCGGGAAATTCCGGGAAAGGTAAACATGGCGTTTTAACAAGAAGATTTAACTTGTCTCATTGTGCCGCTACTGTTGTGTTATTGCTCTGGGTGTATTTTAGGAAGGTAATTAGATGGTTGGTCATTAGGGGAAACAAGGAAGACTGTAAGTTCATATCCCTGCTAGAAATCAGAATTAATAAACGACTTTATTTGTTTTATTGGTCACTGCTTCCTCCTAAAGGTACAACGGGATGTTATAAACTTGTAAGACAAACCTTAAATGAGTTTATAGGAACAAAGACGGCAATATAGATTTTTCTCGATTTGGAAACACAGCAAATGATAATTCCTGGTAAACACATGTAGAGACAAACAAAGCTACGATTACTTACTGGCTTTGGTTCTGTAAGATTTAAATGTAAATCAGCAGTACCATGCACAACAGTTTCAAGTAATTAGAGCTTATATTAGATACCAAAGCGATAAACTTTCTTTCGTCTTCTAAATTTGCCTTTGTCGGGTCCCCCCTACATCGGCAATCTTTGTCCATAGCTCGGACATGTCTCTGTCCTTTGGCGAACGGAACAAGCCCCTCCAAGTACAAAAGCCGATCCACTACCTTATTTTATATTTCCTAGCCCATCTGTCCCTTACTCATTTTCCCCATCAATATGAATTGAAGAACATGTTATTTTTCCCCACGCAGTATATGCCACAGATACGACATCCTACAAATATTGGAATTGGACAAAAGCTCTCTGTCAACCCTAGCTCGCCTCGGGACTTGTATGTATTCTTTGAGGGAATTTAAGAGCTTTATACTCCGGGTCACAGGGTGTTACGCCACAACATCGAACGGCTTTCGGTACATGAAATAGATCATGTCCTCGCCCTCGGGTGTAGTCGTCAGGCACATACAACCTGTAGCCCCCCAAAAGGGTGGGACTGTCAATTAAGCCGTTGATGACCTTATGAGAGAGTACCATAAGGGACCTGTTGCGCCTCGTTTCCAGGCTTCTAAATCCAGTCTCCCGAAGTAGCTCCTCATGATGCATGAATTGTGGATAACTTCCACGCAGCCTCATGAGGAGATACCTGAGAAACGTTTTTTTCGAGTGCCCAATCTGTTTATTTGGTTGATCTTTAAGATCCAAGCCTTCCTTACAGAAAAAATAAAGCGGGAACTTGAGATTATAGTGATCTAGAAAGCTCGCTCAGCTGATGATGACGATGCAGGTTGATGTATCACTTATCTCTCCAGTAATGTTGTGGTTTACCAAGACCAAAGACTCGCTAGTCTGTAGTCTGCGGTATAATTAAGCTAAAACAATGTCACGGCTTCTAATTATAATCATCTACGAGAGGGTGATACGTCATTAATTGCGATGACTGGGAAAAGCGGTTTATGATAATCACACCAGTTTAAATGGAAATTGTGAATCAATACGATTTGCAAATTCTAAAAGCATTTGTTCTTTTTTCTTAAATCAATCTGTAAAGAAGAATGCAATTCTGCAACATATTTATTATCTGGCCAAAAACAGATGTTAATTTTTTTATAAATTAAATTAAAAAAAAAAAAACACTTTTATTTATTTTTTTGCTCAAACGTTTTCGCCTAATAAGGCATCTTCAGAAGCGTTATTGTTACAGATTTGTAATATAGTTCAATGATTAAGTTCATTGGTTAAAAGGTCGTTGGTACGAAGATTAATAGCTTTTTTGAAGGTATGAAAGTTCATTTGGCTGAACAATTGCGTTCAAGATCTAATGGCTAGGGTTCGATCTTCACTAAAATGAAATGAATTATTCATTTCAACTCTAAAACTGCAGAACCGCAAAGGTTTATTCAGCCTTTACAAAAAACGAAAATATATCCTCACCCCAGGAGCAGGGAAACTTCCACTTTTAAAGCAGCGGTTTCCAAACTGGGGGGCGCGCCCCAAAATTGTGTCTATAGTAGTATTAGTATGAATATTAAGAAATAAAACGTAGAAAGGGAGGCGCAAAAAATGTACAAACGGAGGCGCGAAAAAAAAATATTTTTAAGGAGGCATGGTAGCATAAAGTTTGGAAACCGCTGACTTAAAGTGAAGTGATTAGGTTTGTCCTCTAAACTGTGATAGTAAATAAGTTTCACTGACTACCTTTTCAGATACATCTCGGTAAGAAGTTGCCCTATTTGTGTAGCTTAGGTACCGGAACTTTCGAAGGCGGAATCCGGTCACTGTTTAGGAATTATTCGTACATGTTATCATAGAATCTAAACAGGCTGAGGCGAGACGTAAAAACATAGACAGCCGTTTTCTGTACCCCATCCAAAAAACTGTACATATTTAAACTCAATCATAGCGTTTACCAAAAAGTGTACGAAACCTAAAAAAGCGTCTATAGTGAGCGTTTAAATTTCAATACATTTTTGATTTGTTTAAACGTTTTCTGGAAGTGATGAAACGTCCCACAAACCGATAAAAAGTCTATTTCTGATACGCGGCCGGTCTTGGCTCGCTCTAGTATCAACACAAACACATGTGGAACCAATGTGCTTCCAGTACTTGAAGTTACTGTTACCGTTTAACAAAGAAATCTATGGCAACTAAAACTGTCTCTTGAGGTGTTGTTTTTGTGTTCATACATTTTTAATAAACGCTGCGGTAGAGTTTGAACGTAATATTATTACGTTGGGGTACGGAGCAGTTTACCCCAAGCTGCGAGGTATATTTAGACACGATGTTTTTTTGCATGAGGATTAATTGGACGCGTGAAAATAAATGGTGACTAAGTGAGAACAGATGAGAGAAGTGAGGGATAGTGATGGTAAGAACAGAAAAGAATGAAGTAAACTTGATAATAACGGTTGAAAAAAGAAGAAATTCGAGCACTAATTATAGCAGGTGAAGTAAAAATTCGTGGGTCGGGGTGCACAATAACCAATGAGTTGACCTTTTGTATTTTTTTTTAATTTGGAACTTTTTCTCAGCGAGCAAACGTCAGTCTTAGGTAGATGGGACTGCCGTCCTTAGCAACCAAGAACAAAATATTTATATGCCTTTTCCTTGCAACCCAGCCGGGTGACGACACAATATTGTCTATACTCTAAGCCAATTCACGTTCGGACCTCGTTGATCTGCTACCTGCAGGCAACGTGAAGTCTATATATCTATAATCTAAGTTGCAAAGATATGTTATCATTTAAGATTCAAACAGACACGTGTAAGCTGCATGTGTACCTTCAAATTAAAATCCAAATCTAAAAAGAAGACACCCTGCAACAACCTGCATCTTTTGCCGACCTTCCCTGAAACATAGGTGACATTGACAAAGTGAACAATTTTTCATAGTATGGGTGGTAAGCCTCATACCAACCTATAGGTAAGTGAATCATAATATATTTGTGGATGATTTTGATAGAATAAGCAAAAGCTCTCAATGGAAACTCAAAATTTAGACGAAATCCGAACCTCATAAACCATCGATCTAAATGTATTTTATTTATATCGATGTCATAAACATACATAAATATGATGCACAACATTTTAATCATTAAACTGCTGCACTAAAGTCACACACACATAAAGTGGTACATATTTACAGCGCTTAATGCGTTTCGGCCATCACTCCCAGCTTCTTAATGGGCATGTGCAAGAGCGTGCGAAATGTGGTGACACTTGCCAATATCCGCAAATACACATGATTTAACAAACCAGCACCCCGAGTATACAGCATTTCGTTTACACTTGCAACCTTAGTGTTATACTTATTTTTAAATGTATGGTAACTAAAACCCTCACTAGAAGCGGGATCCGAAACTAACTTACGACATTGAAGCATAGTATAGGACAAAACTGTCGGTCGGACCTGTCAAACTCAACGGTGGTGTAGACATACAAAACATCCTGTTTTTTTTTTAAATAGATTTGTGGAGAGAAATGCAATATTCACCAACCTATTTTGCCTGGCCAGTTGTCTTCATGCGAAAGCAGAAGCTTGTGTACATGCAAGGACATCTGTTGAACGAGGATTGAAGTTATTGCCAATGGGACAAGTCCGGTTTCCTTACTTACTCCATTTTGTGTTTAGTTACAAATGCCATAATGTTTTAAAAATGATTTCTTATTTCTTTCAAAATTGCCCATTTTACCTAGCAAGACAATTAAAACGTATGCGCACAATTTCCGCGCAGGGATGACATTTCGTAATACCAGCATTGCGGATAAATCATCTAGCTTCTCTCCCTCTTGTCTCTTTAGAGTGAAGTCACAATAGGAGTATCTTTGTTCTCCTTCTAACTAAGGGCGATTTGTGTTAGACAGGTTGAAACGGATAAAGCAAATGTTGGCGTTAAAATAATTTCGAATGGTAAACGCTATGGATAAGTTTAAATGTTAAGCTTTATATACTTGAGGTGATAGTGAATGTGAAACATTGATGATGAATTACTCGCATCACTAATTTTCCCGCGAATAAATTATCACACAGATTCAGCACTTGTGCAGTTTTATTAATAAATGGCAGCCAGCTTACAGATTTGCAGAATTTGGCACACAAGCCAAATTGGCGAAATTTTGTTGCCTAATTAACGACAAAAAGCCTAAGCAGAGATATTTAAAATTAAATAATTGCATCGACAGTCAACACATTTGTAATTTAAAAATTATTTAAAATCGTGCGACGTCTTTGGGGACAACACCGCAAGAAGTTGCACTTTATGTGCAGCGTAGAGTTTAAATATTGTGTAGCGCCCAAACGCGTGCACGGATGATGATGAGTTAATGATTTTTTTATCGTGCCGTTTCGTGATGTAATCACTCCAAGGGCGCTTGTGCATGTGATGCTAGAAATTTGCTTTTCTTTAGTGCATTTCGGAACTTCCATGGTCCTCTAGCTCTCTCACATGATGAGGCAGGTGGTTCCAGACCAGATGACCAGCAACTACAAATGCACGTTCTCCAAACATTGTTTTAGCTCTTCTTACCGGTTCTTCAATCTATTTAGAGGTTAATATCTTTCCACTTTTTACGAGGTCTTCCAGCTGGGCGTTGACCTATTGGCATCTCATTAGCTACGATGTGTGCGAGACTTTCATGACTCATTCTAGAGACATGATATTTCCTAAATAGCTTCCTGGATCTGCTCAATCTCACTATATCCTCTATTTCACAGTATATTTGTATGTGGTTATTGCGGATGCGATCTCTCTGTTCCGCCTATGATCATTCAAAGAACTTTCATTTCGGATGTTCTGAATAGATATTTGGTTCTTATCGTGTCCGCTCTAACTTCTACAACTATAATCTAAGGTGCTAAGATAAATTAACATATAATATTCATATTAAATGCATGCCCACAAACAGACACATGTTTAATTTCGCGCTTACAAATGCTGCATGTGCACTTACAATTCGAAAACCAAGCCTCAAATAAACATAAGCCCAGAAAGTTCGGCCGACCTTCCCTAAAACAGGGGTGACATAGGCAAAGTGAACCATTTTTTACAGCATGTGTGGTCAGCCTCAAACCAACCTATAAGTAAAGGAATGCCGTAGGTCATAATAGGTCTTCTACATATAAACAACACATAAGAGAACTTTTTTTTAAATGACTTGAAATTAAAAATAAATAAATAATATTAAAACGGAACAACGAAAACTATAGTGTATTTTCTACAAATCGCATATTATTTCCCATTAATTTATTCAAAAAGCTCTGTTGATAAATGCAAACGCTCCTAGTCACAGCAATTAAAATAAACAAACAAAGTAGCGTTGAGCGCTTTTGTCATTAGAGCATTCAGTAATAAATCCAGTCGCGACTCGAAAATATTCGCCAGAATTTCTCCAAGAGATGTGGAACGGATAAGCAGCCATTCTTCCTGCACCAGATTGTTCTGGAAGTCAGCCAGGAGTTGGGGAGCTACACGGAACATAAGGAGATCTGGATAAACAAGTTATGACTGATTTATCCCTTTTCTCATCGAACATAATCGTCAATCGACATCGAAATGGACTCTACAAATTCTATTTCCATTAAATTAGATTCTTCGTCCATTAGACTACGACCGGTCGAATATAGGTATGTCATCTTTTAGATACAGTGGTCGAACGGAAAACGACAAGGCTTGGTGATCCTTGGTTGTGGTAAAAAAACATACCCCCGAGTGATCTGGTTCATTTTTCCTTTGTGGTAGAAATATCTAGAAGAAGCTTACCTGAAACAAGACAAAAATCACAAATTAATATTTTATATAACACAAAAACTAAACAATGAGATGTAGGTTACTAGGTAGGCATCTAGGATTTGTTAAGTTCATAATCAGTTTGTTCATCCTCATTCGTTGTACAGAGCCGGTGTCTCCAGAAGACGTTGGCTACGTCTCTAACGAAACGTCGAGAATAATGTAAATTCTCTTACGACGCGACGGTTCGTCTAATATCAGATTTTTTTAAACTGTGTAGTTGTTATAATTGTAAATACATAATATGTCAATCGACCGAAATTCTAACTAACCTAGTGTGTGTTAGAAATGATATCCCATTGCAGAGTTTTTTTCATATCAAAAATAAAAATACCGGCAAGATTTTCTGCAGCTTAAGTGTGCCTGCAATAAACTTCAAACTCATTCTTATCAATTAGACACTTATTGACCTGACATGTGGACACGATAATGTTTTATTTCAAATGTACATTAGCGTTTTATGTTACAATCAAAAAGGTTATAGTTTAAACCGGGTCTTAATGAAGTTATTACCTTTTTAATAAATCTCCTAGATCAGTAAAGAGCTGAGTAAACCGGTCCTCATTATGGGTTCAGCTAAGCTTATATTGAGATGTATGATATTCATCAGGGACGAGTATACGTTACAGGCGAACAGTTCTTACCGAACCCATATCAATCCGATAATAGATTAAGTCTAATATTTTTATTTGGACATTTGTACGAATCCGTGTATGATATTTTGTATTTTTTACGAAAATTCTTGAGACGTATCGTACATAAATAAATAAGTGACATCAGAAATGTACTTTTTACTCCAACAACTTTATTTAACTTTCGGGGACTAGTGAAGATAGTAGGAACATAAATATGTTCTAAAATAGTACTTCTTTTGCATGGATATTGGAACTTTTAATTCATACGTCTTTGTAACTATCAACCGGTGTCATTATCAACCAAAAACAAATCATTCAAAAATAATTTGAAAACGTCCTTTTTTTTTAAGAAACGTGATGCTTTTATTTTCATGGTTTTAGAGTGCAAATGCCTAAGCGCTGTCGGAATTTATCCATTCATCCTCAGAGGCTAACTAAGAATCAACAAAAATAAAGTTTTGATTAATACTTAAAAATGAATTTTCCCTGTATGAATGTGGAAACATCAGAAAATTTTACGAATTGTTTGATAGCCTTTGCTCTCGCACACCGGCCGATTGACGTGATATTTTTAAAGTTTTAAAACTAACAGACCTCATAAGATAAAGCAACTTGTGAAGAAAAACCCTGTTTTTACTTTTACATCATGAACTTAAATAATACACTCCTTTCCAGGAACCTACAATTTTCATAGTGTTGCCTACCCAAGGGTGAAAAGCCGCGCACGCAACTGACACTTTATATGAAGAGGTTTTAGCTTTGAAGTGATATGAACGCACTTAAGCAACACCTATTAAAATACCTCTGCGTCTAAAACAGTCGACTCTGAGTTCGTGATTCAGAAATGAGTTGAAATGAATCATTTAATATGGCTTCATTTTCTATCAATCAAAAGCAAATCCGTAATTTTTATAAAAAAAGATGCAAAGATACATTGGCACTTAAGGTTCATATTTTATGCATGCCCACAAGCAGGCACATGTAAGTTTGCGCTTACACAAACTGCGTGTGTACATACAAAATCTTCTAACTAATCCTCGAATTCAAGATGAGCTGAACACAGCAGCCGATTGAAAAAGGCATGGAAAAGATTAGAGGAAGCCTAAGTTCAGGAGTGAACTAAGAAAGACTGAGGAAGGAGAAGAAGAAGAATATAGTACATTAATTGAGAGCACATTCGAGAAGAAGCAAAATTCCATTATGCCTTCTTCTAGTTGTATTTGCATAAATTCTCCGGTTATTTCTGATATAGCATACTAGTGGTCCGTTGGGGAAAATGCAGAAAGAAGTTGTACTATATGTGCACTTTAGTTGCGGGTTACCTAAACTATATTGACTAAAATCTTAAACGCAGGGTGTTTGAGTCATGCGTGCTTCCAGTATCCACATATAGCTTGGAAACAAAAGGGCTCACTCAGTATAGCGCCAACAGACTGAAGGCGTGCCAAAGAGCTATTGAAAGGAGGATGTTGGAAATCGATCGCAGAAACAGGGTTCTAACCCAGGAGATCCGTAGACGCACTGATACAGTGAGTGGCCTGCTGGTCACGTCGCAAGGTAGGACCATGACAGGTGACCGAAAAGGATTGTCCAGTGTCGGCCCAAGAGTGGGGAGACCCCAACAAAGTGACTTGACGACATCAAGAGAACTGCAGGCAGAGGATGGCTGAGCACAGCAGCATAGACAAACATGGAGAAGATTGAAGGAGGCCTACGTCCAGGAGTGGACTGAGAAAGACTGAGGAAGAAGAAGAAGTTGAGGGTAGCATTGCGTAGTATATATTAAAAAAATCGGAAAGAACTAGGACTCATTCCGGATCTTTTTCCATAAATAATAGTGTATTAAGAGTTCATTAGAAGAGCGGCTGGATCTGTAACGCACAATTAGTTTCCTATCTCCGAGTGATCGTTACGTTTAATTGAATCAACATGAGAATTGCATTACCAGTTCTAGGACTGCCCATATCCGCTGATTATTTCTGTACCACCAGTATAAAACAATTAAATGAATTCCTCTCGGTCGCGTAAATCGAAAATGTATAGAAAATACGACGGCACTCCTAGTGAGTGCAATTTAGTTTTCATGATTTTTTATTTATTTACGCAACGCAACGCAACTAAAAAACGCAACTAAGCTACACATATAGTGTAAATTCTTGCCGCGTTATCCCCGAAGGGGTCGCATGTGGCGAGTTGAACCTATTTATTTTTACAGGTAAGGGGGCCGGCCTTACGCCAACCACTTCAGTTGAAGTGGAGGTTTCCCAGCTCCCGAGAGTGCTGGTACTCATTTCTTGTGAAGGCTGAGTAAACCTTGCCGGTATTTTATTTTGGGGTTTGAAATAAACACCGAAACGGGAAATCATTTCTGACACCCTCCTCGGTGGGATTCGAACCCGAGCTCACGGGGTAGAATGCGAGCACTCTTACCAACTGAGCTATCGACCGGACTAAACGCGATCGACTTAAATCATTTTTTTTAGCGATTTATAAAAAACTGGATATTACATCGCTTATAAGAAGAAGCCCTAAAATTACAAACATTTTTCCGGTCGATAGTTCGGTTGGTAGAGTGCTTGCATTCAATGCCGAGGGTTCGGGTTCAAATCCCACCGAGGGTGTCGGAAATGATTTCCAGATTCGATGTTTATTTAAAATCCAAAATAAAATACAGGCAAGGTTTACTCAGCCTTTACAAGAAATGAGTACCAGCTCTCTCGGGAGCTGGGAAATGCCCACATAAACTGAAGTGTTTGGCGTCCCATGCCAGTAAAACTTTGGCCTATTCCAGACCAATATCAATTGCCATTTCCTTACAGTGTCTCAAAACAAAGACAACGTAACGCAACACACACCACAGCACTGCGCAGCTAACGGCCCTGCAGCTTGATCAGAATATCAACTGCTACATCACCAACACCTCTGTGGCACTACAACAAATGTCAAAGAGCCTCTTAAATCTAGGGAGTCTCCCGTACAGCGTTCATAAAAAAAAGGCCCACTCGCCACACGCGAACCTCGGGGAGAACGCGGCAAGAAGTTCCACGATATGTGTAGCTTAGTTGCGTTGCGTTGCGTTTTGGTAAATGCCATGGTAGAGTTTAAACGTGAAGTTTCATACTTGAGGTAAATACTTGTTTCAAATAGCCTCAGAATAAGTTATAATTTAGTATCAATTTTAATTATACGGGCATATCCTTGATTAGGATTGTTTTATATGAAAAAAAAACCCCACTTTGTTTCGCTCTTCGCTGTGTTGTAAAATGTATGTCACCAAAAGACCGGTCACAAAGGTTTATCCAGCCTTACAGAAACTGGGTCTTGCTGGCAAAATTGACGCTGACTAGCAGACTCAAAAAGGAGAGAATGCATGAAAGACGTTATGAATGTTAATGAAATGAAGGAAGTATACAAGGGTCGAAATAAATAGCGGTTGATCTGCAATGCTGGTCTAGAATTTATTTTTTATTAATTTTAATATAAATTGATGCAATTTTGTTTTCTTTATTTAAATATTTTTTTGTTCCTTAATAGGTTGATATGAAGTTGACCTCCATGCCGTAAAAACTAGGTCCATTTTAGCCCATTCCACCACGATTTCAGGGAAGACTGCAGGAGTTGCAAGGTTCATGTTAATATGAGGTTTCCTTTATTTTGTAAGAACTCATGCGGCATGTGTAAGCGCAAACTAACTCCTTTCTGCTTGTGGGCATGCATTAAATATCGTGTCACGAAAAAATATTCTTTGACAGAATGTCCACTGACACAATATCCACTGACAATCTGGCCCCGCGACAAAATGTCCATTGACATAATTTCCATCGACAAAATTTCCACCTATGATGGACATTTTGTCGGTGGAAACACTAAATATAAGTCTGAATGTCAATATACCTTGGCAATTTAGATTAAGGATTAAAGCATGCAGAAGCTATTGAAAATTTTGAATTTATTTAGTAACAAGTATGTATGAAATTATCAGCGCATAATATGACAGCCATTACAGCTGATAAGTAACATTAGAAGTACCTGCATTGAATGGAAATCAATGTAAAATATAACCCACTATTTCAATGTTTTATGTATTATGCAATGGCGGCTTTTCGCAAAGCTATTTGTGCGCATTTTATCGCGTATATGCAAATAATTTGCAGCGACAATCAATACCTACTATTCAACGCAATATTTTTATCACCTTCTATTAAAAAAAACATGTAATGGTATTCACAATACAAACAACGTATTCGGCCTTATTTATTTTCTCGGGTTAGGGATCGGCCTTACGCTATGATCTATAATCTAAGTTTCAAAGATATATTAACATTTAAAGCTCATATCAAATGCATCCCACAAACAAAACAGACATGTGTAGTTTGCGCTTACAAATTCTGAATGTGTACTTACAAATTAAATCCAAACCTCAAATGAACTTAAACCCTGCAACTCTGCCGACCTTCTCCAAAACAGGGGTGACATTGGCATAGTAAACCATTTTTTACAGTATGGGTGGTGAGCCTCATACCAGCCTATAAGTCAAGGAATAATAGAAAGTTGGTAAGGCTGAGATGTGAGTGCGACAAAAAGGAATATTGTGCCTTTGCAAAAAGCTTTATTTGATATTCAGATTACATTTGAATAATTTTGAAATAAATGAGGATAAATTGCATTCCGTCAGAGGTCGGGTAATTTATTTTATGCATTTTGCGGTAATTCAATTATATTTCATTATCCGATCAAACAGATTATTACGATAATTTCTCGGAATATATTGAACATTGACCACAAAGCACTTTGTTCGTGTTAAACCGTGAAGGTACGAACAAGAGGAATTCGCCTAGGAATTATCTCATCTACTAGTATAAAACATCGCGTGAATTCCATACTACAATAGCATAAAAATACATTTGCACTCTCCTCAGCTCGTTCGGTAAAGAATTCCACACCAGAGGACCTGCAATGTAAAAGGCACGATCCAAATTATTGTCGGTGTTACAACTGCGAGCAGCACTAACCCTTACTGCCTGAGAAAAAAATGTGATGCGGTCATTTATCATCATCATCTAATGCCTTGACTTAAAGGTTGGTATGACGCTGACCACCCATAGTGTAAAAAAAAGGTTCACTTTGCCAATGTCACCCCTGTTTCAGGAAAGGTCGATTGCAGGGCTTATGTTAATTTGAGATTGGGTTTTTATACTGTAAGTCCACATGCGGCATGCGTTAGCGCGAACTTATACGTCTGCTAGTGGGATTGCATTTCATATGATTCTTAAATGTAATACATCTTATTATACGTATTATCACCCCTGTTTCAGGGAATGTCGGCAAGAGTTGCAGGGCTTATGTTCATTTGAGGTTTGGATTTTATTTGTAAGTACACAATCAGCATTTGTAAGCGCGAACTACACGTGTTTGTTTGTGGGCATACATCTGAGAGCTTTGAATGAATATATCCTTGCAACTTAGATTATTATTATTATTATTATAATTATATACGTATTGGGTGGAATATAATGCAATATGACTAACTAGCTCTGTTTCTAATCTTTTATTAAACAATTAATCCTAGTTGATGATTTATTGTAAAACTGTTGGAGAATTTGTCATGGCTGATGTGAGAGACGCCCTTACAACAATGGCGCAATCAACAAAGCCAAGTGGATTAATGGTCCAACACAGGGGCTATAATTAAAGACCCCAGTCCAAGATAAGACCAGACCAACAAGCTTGACCAAAGCTCTCTCAACATCTTTGTGAGGAAAATTCTCTGCCATATTATGTACGACCAAATAGAGATCCTTCACTAATAGGTACGTATGAAGCTGACCCCCAATGCTGTAAAAACTTGGCTCACTTTTGAAAATACCACGCCGGTTTCACTTTTGAAAATGCTACGCAGGAAAGGCGGCAGGACGACCGAGAAAAGTATGGAGTGATGAGATTGAGGAGATAGTAAAATAATGGGATATGTTCACGCCAAAGCGCCATCTTTCGATCATTCCTCAAATTAACCTCCTTATCCTGGAACTTCACCATTATTATCCAAAATCTGTTTTACCGACCCACATATTGCCACTTGCATTTTGACCTTGGAGCAAGAAGGTTGTCGGTAAAAACTTCGTGGGTGAAATTCGAAAACGTCGTGAATTTAACCGTTGTGCAGTCCATAGCAAGTTTGGACATTTGTGTGTGTTTTGTGTCCTCAAGAGCCGTGTGGTTTGAGCGCGCCTTTTGGACAACGGGAGCCGACTGCAGTCGATCCAAGCTGGATGACGGGAGACACGAGGTAGGTGGCAAATTCCTTGGGTCCTTCCTTCCTTTTGTCCCGATCGAGAGTTTGGAGCAGTTGCGCCCCCAATCGTCGTCGTCGAGACTCCTCAGATCGTTTCTCGCATTGAGGAGCCCTCGAAAGTAATTAAGATACTCCAAATAAGAAGCATCGGCGCAGTGTTGCGTGCGTGAGATTCGCTCGCGCGTGCTGCGTGCGCATCCAGGATATATGAAGTGAATGTAAAAGAAGTTGCATGAAAAGAAGAAGGGCAGCAAAAGTTGGATGGTCTATGTTCATTTTAGGTTTGGATTTTTAATATTTTGTAAGTAAACATACAGCATTTCGCACGTTTAATAATAAAGAGAAATAACTCGAAAATTGGGAAAATCGAGATTTTGTAATAAAACGCAAGAACAATGCGAGAAGAATAGGTAGAATGCGACAGCCGTTCAATTTGGACGAATATGACCGAGATAAAACATCGGCCGCCGTTTTCATCCCATACAAGTTGTACTGGATGTCTGAACTTCAAACGTGATTTCCCAACATTCATGTTTTTTGAGTTAATGCTCTTTATTATTAAACGTGCGATTTGTAAGCGCGAACTTACACGTGTTTGTTTGTGGGCATGCATTTGAGAATTTTAAATGAATATATCCTTGCAACTTAGACTATAGAGTCACTTATAACAGGATATGCTTTAGTGAAAAGTTCATATTTTGCTAATAATGCAAATAAATTTAAATACCTACCATGTTACGCGTGGTGTATGTATAGGTATGATGCTGATGAACTTTACTGCCTCCTCTAACCTAGTTTAAATAAAATATACTGTGGGAATTTTATTCACATCCGACACCAAGTGCAAAACATAACGTTTAAACTCAACTATAACGTTACACCAATAATGTATGGAAATTCAAACAACGCCATTGGTGAGGGTTTGAGTTTCCATTCATTTGTTTGCTTACGCTGTGGTAGAGTTAAAACGTAAAGTTTTATACTTGATCTAAAATAATGATGACGCATGTGAGCGTTTGCGAAATCTCGCACATTGGCCATTTAATGTAGATCAGTATTTACCTATTTACTTTTACAGGTATTTCTTGATCAAACACAAAATGTTTCGCAGCATGTTAACTTTCAGAGAAAAAACTCCTACACTGGATGTGGTGAAAAACCATCTTGTAATATCACTTTTTAGAGTTAAACGTAAATTAAGCTGTGTTGTTACTTTCAAACCCAAAAATACCGGCAATGTTACTCAGCTTTCACAATAAATGAGAACATGCCCCCTCAGAAGCACGAAAACCACTTCTTCAAGTGAATTTATTTATGCCGGCCCTCTTACCCATAAACATAAATAGCTTCCATTCTGTACATGCGACTCTTTTTTTTTTGACAAAAGTTGCACTAATGTGCAGCTTTGTTGCGTAGCGTAACCATCTTCTAGGGTCTGGTATTTTCAACGTTAGCTTATATGACTTCCAAATAATAATAAAAAACTACACACATGATTGGCATAAGCACGTCCTTTTCATTCAGTTTAAAGTCGCTATGCTAACGTTGAAAATACCGGGCCGCAGCATTGATCTTATCCTATTGTTTTATTGTTTGTCGTCCTGGCCCCCTTCTCTCTTTTTGTCGTTTCTTTACAATAAATCTTCCTGTTTCAGGGAAGGTCGGCAAAAGTAGCAGGGTTTATGTTCATGGATTAAAATAAAAATTGCTTTGTTTTTATTCACATGAGTTTATTTTCGTACACGACCAGTTTCGGGAGAAGCAGTACCTCCCATCTTCAGGCGTATATAGAAACTAACACAGAGTACAAAATTACGAAGCAAGGATTTAAATTACAGATTTGAGGTTAATTTTAATTTGCAATTACACAATCAAAAAGTTCGTTCGTTACACTTGTAAGCGCGAACTTACATTTGTCTCTTTGTGAGCATGCATTTGATATGAGTTTTGAAGGTTGATATATCTTTGCAACTTGGATTATAGATTAGTTTTTTTTTTGTTAGCAAGAACCAAAATGTAAGTACGTGTCAAGAAAATATTACGCAGGTATTCTGAAGTTTACTTTAAAATATTTCAACACGAAACAGAAAAGGTGCGCCATCTAATCTTCCCATTTATGTTTGCATCTACTTACGTTTCTTCCTCACAATAAACGTCTCCTGTTCCTCACGCATTCAACATTACGTATACAATCAAACTTTTTAGTCAGAGTTTTACTAAAACTATCACTAGAGGCACTGTTTTCATATTTTTTTCTTACGGCTAAGATGAGGTGAGGTTTTATACTTGGAATACCTGAATATAAAATATTCACAAAACTCCCCTCGATCGTGTAGATAGGAAAAATGTATGAGAACTTTATCACTCACTAGGTGTAATGTTGTATATTTCATATATTTTTTAATTTACGCGATCGAGGGGAGTTAACGGAATGTTTTATACTAGCGGCTCTGTACCTTGTGTGTTAACTCCTCTCGATCGCGTTAATAGAAAAAATATATGAGAACGAAATCCCTCAATAGGTTTTCTATTGCATCTTACATACATTTTTAAATTTACGCGATCGTGAGGGGTTTACACAATGTTTTATACTCGGGTTTATGGTCCGTGAATTCCCCTCATCATTGAACTTCTAAATCCACTCACGTACCGACGAGGCAATGGAACAGATCGTGACCGGACATGACGACATAATCTTCGTTTTTTATGCCACAGCTTCTGCAGAATTACGGTAGCCGCTAAATGCTTATGGGTTTTTCGTCTTGTGCCTCTTCGCAGAAAGATGGCATAATATAATGGAGCAACACGGGATTTGAATGCCTAATCTGCATTTGATTTTATTTATCTACAAGTTGTAAATGTTTTTTTTTTGCTAATTCTATATCGAATCCCGACGGAGAACAAAAATATATCATGTATGTATATTTTCAAATATGCGTTTTGCTGGGTTTAAAATTTCATAAACCTTTACCAAAGACAGGAGGAAGTTGTTGTACAAACAGATTCTTCAGATCTACGAAAGGAAGAAGAATATTAGTTTTTTACTATTCCCATGTGTTCATTTGTTGTTTTCTTAAATCCAGATTCGTAGAAGCATTACTGCGGCATGTCTTCAACACGATAATGCACAAGTGTTTACTATAACTCGGGGTTTCCTAGCGAGCCATGGGAGCATCGGTCTCAGGTGCGGTTCCCATTGCAATGATACACTCTCCAGCAGACATCTTCCCAGAAAAGTCGTGAATATTTCGTCGATTCCCATACAAAAAGCTGCGGGGAAATAAACAATACCGGAGACTGTGGGACTGCGTACTTTTTAAATCATTATTGCCGGCGCACGAACTTCGATAGAGTAATGTTGCAAGTTAAACAAACTACAGAATCTTCAGGGTTAGTAAATTGTTGTAGAAATGAAGAACTAATGTAAAAAAGGTTGATAACATTATAATAATAATCTTCTTCTGTTGTTTCAATCCTGGGATTGGCTTGCAGAATTTTTTTTCACTCTTCTCCTTCATTCCTCCCTGTCTTGTGCGGCTCTTTTAAGGTCTGCATATGTTGAGCAGCGCACGTCCACCAACAGGTCCTCCAGATATTCTTAGAGTTGGTCCCCTCTGTCATCCCCTCCATTATGGCATGCAAGAGACCTAAGTAATACTAAAAGGTTTGTCGAGCATGATATAAACAACAAAATTGCATAAAAATCACATCATGCTGAAGAAGTATATCCATCGCAAATATAGGCAAAAAGTACGGGGGCTCCAGCTTCCGTTGATCCCGGAAGACAACCCTCAACAACAGTACGTTTGAAGACGATGCGATAGATTTAGGTACAAAGGCCTAAAAGCATTGGTTGAAACATGGTAAACCGAAAACAAAGCAAGTTTTCCTGCAAAAGTTTTCACTCTTTGTGATAGTTGTTTTCGAGTCGCAACTGGTTTAAGAATCTTCCAGAAGCAGTCATCTGTTTATCTGCATACATAAGATTAGTTTAAATAAATATTTAATGAACTGGTAGCATGAAGTATAATTTACCACGTGGGATGGCTCTGTACTAGTTAGCAGATTTCGGTCGAGGTTTTCGCCCCAACAACACTGATCTGATAAAATGTATGCGAGTTGTGTAATGTGGGTAATCGATACAAGCCCACACAATCATTTAAACTATTTTTCCTTCATCTTTCACGCCTGTATCTAATGTTGCAACTTGCAGCGATGGAGCTGAGTACGTGTTTGACCGACATCTAAAGAGACAATGTGTGGTTGGTGTCAAAACAAATTCAAAAACCGGCTTCAATTTTGGTGATTTGTATACCTCAAGGCCCGGTATTTTTAACGTTAGTATACGGGAATCGAACTTATAAAACTACCCACACGGTTAAGAGAAGTGCGTCCTTTTCTTTCAGTATAAAGTCGCTATGCTAACGTTCAAAATACTAGGCCTTAGTGAAACTTCTCACTACGTTATTCCAAGCTTTCCATCACAAACTATCTAGAAGTTACCTGTTCGATATCTTTCAATCTGCGATTCACGAAAATACTTCATACCAGCTCATGGATTCTGAGATGAAGATTTGCAGCTATCTATCAACCTTTTAGGGGGTCTCCCTGCTGGGCGTAGACCCATTGGCATCTCATTAGCTACGATGTGTTCGTGTCTTTCATGACTCATTCTGAAGACATGATCACTCCGAAATCGCTTTCTAGATCTGCTCCATCTCACTGTGTCCTCTATTTCACAGGTTTTTTTTTGTGTGTGGTCATTGCAGATGCGATCTCGCAATTTAATCATTGTAAACAGTTTCATTTCGTATTTTCTGATTAGTTCATTGGTTCTTCTTGAGCTCCACTCTAGCTTCTACGCCGCAGGTCAGCCACAAATTAAGAGTCAACCCCAGAAAGGGCATAGCTAATCCAAAAATACTTTAAACAAACTTACCATAAAAAGTTCAGATTTCTATTTTTATGAAACATAATTTATATGCGTTCGTTGATTCATAGCAACATTTGCATACGAACCACAAAAATACGTTTTTACATCATCGCCATTCGGAATCCTGCCCGAACCATTTAAGCGTTAACCCACGGGCCGTTTGTGGCTGATTACCTCAAGTGTTAGGCGTTGCGGGCGTGGGCTCGGGTTCTAATCCTCGTTGTGACACGCCTTGCCTTATTTCATTACTTTGATTAGCCTCATGATACTTTTTAGGTTACATTATCCATCCACTTCCCACACGCCGCCCACAATCTTCATATTTTCTTTGTTATAAAATCTAAATAAATAAATCAACACGGTTTTAGGATTTTAATGCGTTATGAAATGGATGATCTTTTCCACGTATTTGGAATTCTGCATAGGCGGGCAGAGACGTTTCTATCACCTTTTAAAGATGCAGCATCTCGTGAACTTATGGAAACAAAAATATCCATTCAACATTATAAAACAACACTTTTTATGACAATAAATAGAAATTTAATGTCAAATCTTCTCGAAGAAAAACGACAGTTGCATACACAACATTTGGAAACATAAAATAATAAAATGTATCTATCTTAAACCGTTAGGGACAACCGCTCTTCACTTCGGATGCAGTCAATAATAATCTTTAATCTAAGTTTCAAAGATATATTTCATTTAAGATTCATATTGAATGCAGACAAGTATAAGTTCACGCTAACACATGCCGCATGTGGACCAACATTATGAAACCGAACATAAGCACTGCCACTCTTGCCGACCTTTCCTGAAGCAGGGGTGACATTGGCAAAGTTAACCATTTTTTTACAGTATGGGTAGCCTCATACCAACCTATAAGTCAAGGAATGCAGACAATATTTAATTTTTAGTTTACTTGCAGTCTGTAATTAAATAAGTCCTATTATCTAATAATAAACACCGGCTCCACTATAGATTGCCGGATAAGTATACATTTTCCCGATGTTTACGCATTTCACGATTCCGATCCCGGGTATTGAGATCCGGTATTTAGCGATTTCACGACAAATTACCTACGAATGATTGGCTAACCGGCAATCTCGGCTGCGATAAGTCAAACCACTTACGTCTGCAGAAGGTCACCGCAGTTGTTGTGGGAATACAGAGACTCCGGGTCATCAATAACAATAAATTGATGGTCAATTTTCGTGTGATTGATGCCGATGAACGTTACACTGTAGCGTTGGGTTTTTAAGGCAATGCGAGATGATTCGATTCGACAAATGACGATTCGATTCGCATGTTTATGAAAACAATAAATTATTGAGAATTTATGGCCATTTTGATTATTGATGGGGGATTGCCTGTCATATGCCAATGAAGAATCTACTCCGTACTTTTAGTACCAATGTATTTCATATCTATTAAATCTAATTATACCTGAGATATATTGTTTATTGACTATAATAGGTTCAATCAAACTGATCCCCATGTACAAACTTGGTTCACTTTTGCCGATGCCACCCCGATTTTTAGGGAAAAGCAGCAATAATTGCAAGGTTTGTCCATGGCACTCCTATTTCAGGGAAGGTAGGAAAACAGTAGCAGGGTTTATGTTCATTTGAGTTTTGGATTTTGATTTGATAGTTGGTACCTACACATGCAGCATTTGTAAGCGCGAAATTGCACTTGTCTGTTTGTTGGCATGCATTAATATAAATTCTAAGATATCCTTGAAACTTAAATAGATTAAGACACAAGTAGCATGTAAAAGCGCGAACTTTCATGTATCTGCTTGTAGGTATGCATTAAATCCCAGCCTTAAATGAAGATAATTCAGTTTTAAATAGAACAGTACCCTTAGTACGAGTTGCAAAACTTGTGTAATGTAAAGTTTACGGCAATTATTAAAGAGTGATTCCCCCAAAATCTACCGTTTTTTCTTCATCACTGTAACTCTTTTGCTAAGACCACAAAGTGTAAGAAACAAAAACGGCAGATTTTGGGAGAAATCACTCTTTACTTTTCTCAAGTTTTGCAACTCGTACTAAGGGTACTGATCTTGAAAATATAGCGATTAAGATTGTTGACCCACTAATGAAATTGTTCAGAAGGTAACAACAATTATTTATTGTTGCATAACGTTAACAATAAGCATAACTACGTCAGGCGGTAATAGTTAACATTCTTCCCTCTCTGACTACGCAGAATGCAATAATTGAGAGTGGTGTTGCTGGTTGTTCGCACGCGAGTCCGTTATGGGAAAATGAACAAACTTTTTATATTCCTCTTCATTGTTCATGACTTCATTATTGTTACAATCAAGCACCGGTAAGTCACGAATGCCAGCAATAACTATACTGATTGATTCGTCTTGCAGATAATGTCTTACTAGTAGAGGTGGCCGTTTAAACGAAAAGCAGTTTAAAATAGCTGCTTTTTATTTTAAGCAACTAAGCGCGCTTACAATTTAAACGAAAAGTCGTTTTGAAAAATAAGCGTATAAGCGTTTGAAAAATAAGCGTATAAAATAAGCATAAGCAACTTTCGTTTAATTAAGTTTCGTTGAATAAGCGCGCTACATTTTTTCAATCGTTTTGTAAACGACTTGTCTCGCGCGTGCGGCGTAGATCATTTCTCAGTTGCTTCCTGGCCATTGACCTGCGTGGATATGCGACGCAAAATATTTAAATTAAAATCGTTTTTTTTTAATCGTATCAACCCCCCAAGCCAAGCGGAAAATTTTTGTGGCTCGATAATCAATATTTACAATAAACCCAAAAAACGAAAAAACGCTTTTTAAGCTGCTTATTTTAAAAAGCGTAAGCGTTTTTTCGTTTTTTTTACTAAGCCGTTTTTTCCATCTCTACTTACTAGTAAGGTTTACAAGAACCAGTGACGGAAACCCGATAAGAGCAAATAGTTGCTGCTGTCCTATATTAATTTAAAAAAAAACCTTTTAGAGCAATGGCCTATAAGCACTCTACCAACTGAGCTATGACCTTGTCCGTTCATAGCTCAGTTGGTAGAGTGCTAACATTCCATGCCGTGAGCTCGGGTTCGAATCCCACCGAGGGTGTCAGAAATTATTTGCGGTTTCGGTGTTTATTTCAAGCCCCAAAATAAAATACCGGCAAGGTTTACTCAGCCATCTCAAGAAATGAGAACCAGCCCTCTCGGGAGCTGGTAAACCCACACTTCCAGCCGACCCCCTTACCTGTAAAAATAAATAAGTTCAACTCGCCAACTGCGACCGCTTCGACGATAACGCGGCAATAAGTTACACTATATATGTAGCTTAGCATTTGGCAGATCTCAGCGGAATGGCGAAAGAGATACAGTAGGTACTAGACTAGACATAGACTTATCGAAACTATTTTTTTATTCGTCCCGTCTTATTTTTTTTTTGAGATTTATTAAAAAACAATTAATCAAATAGGGATGGGCAATTATTCATTGCAGCCATTCAATCTCGGTAATTTTCCGGTAAAAAAGCAAATCGCAATAATTGTAAGATTTAGGCTTCCGCTCGTCATAGACGCACCTGACATTTCACGATCACCTTTACTTAATTGGCGGGTCAAACCGTTTACCAACACAAAGCGTCGATACAAAATGTACAATGTGCTACATACACAAAGAGTGCATACAAACAAACACGATTCCCTCTGCAGGAGATCAATCCTGCGTGTCATTTTTGCATGCACTTAAAGCTTCGGTACATAGAAACTCTAAAAAAACAAGTACGAAGAAAATAAACTGTGCTTTATGTGCTAATATATATATTAACAGGTCTTAATGTTGAATGAAATATTGTTTAAATTCAGATTTTGATAATACAATCATTTTTTACTTATTGTTTTTGCCTCACTTTTGTCTCCAGTAGTGAGTTCGTGAGTTAGATTCTCGGCGGAGCACATAAAAATTGCCTTTTCATTTTTAAGTTCTGCTCTTCACAGAGATGAGAATTTATATTATTTTACCTAAAACTAGTCACCAAAGGTTCATCCTATCTAACAGCAACTGGTTCTTGCTCAAATAATTGGCGCTTTCCATAGCGACGACAAGCTCGCAGAGGGCTCTTGAGATGTGAAGCTCGCAGAGGGCTCTTGAGATGTGATTCAAACAAAAACAGCGAAAGCAACAGGTTGAGTTGGTTGCAGAGGTTGAAGGAGGCCAAGGTTCGAATTGAATACGTCGATGTTACAGCCGAGGGGGTAGAGGCGCATGTTCGACTAACGTATTTAGAACAGAATAACGTTGGTTCGAATCTGCGTCTGGCCCGCTAGACTATAACTTCGACCCTGGTTCAACAGATGCCATTGCATACACACAAGCTTCTGCTTTCGCATGAAGACAACTGGACAAGCAAAAATGTTAAGACGCTTACAGTGTTATTCTTACTTGTCATATTTCGCCATCGGCCTAACTGGCGACTACTTAGTCTGGGTACAACGCCGGACTAGACCAAATTTGAAATATTGATTCCCGTTAATAGTGTAACGTAGGAACAGTTGAGCCTGCGACCAAATTTGGACGGCTGAAATTACGTCCGTTCAATGTCGTATTTCAAAAAAAAATCTGTTCTAGAGATGTCACTTTATAAATATTATTTACAGAATAGGGAATTTTCAGTCGTTTTTAAATAATTATTAAAACAATAACCATTGACAATAACGCAAAAAAAATATGAAAAATAAAAGCAAATAATCAGTTTTTAAATTTGTTGTGCAATTTATAATTAAAAAAACTTTGAAAACAATTGATTAGCCAAATAAATCCGTATATTTTTTGTGGATCGGGAAAAATAAAACAAATGTAGGGAATATGCGTTTGGGATGACCACACAGATATGGCCGTGGCGGGCAGGCGGAGACGCGCGGGGCAGACGTCACAATGGCGGACGGCTTGTTGTTTTGTTTGTAAACAAACAGATGTCGACCGAAATGCATCTAAATATTTTATTTCAGGTGGAAAAAGTGTCTCATATGTGTTCGTGGAGTGTTGAATATCTTCTTCACTCATTTTAAACTATCTAGTTAAGTTCAGTTTTGTAAAATGTGTCATATGAAGAATTTTGCCGCGAGCCGTGATTCAATCTTTCAAATGATTTCTTTTCTTTCTTATTTTTTTGTGTTTTGTGCCTCAAAAAGCGATTGATTAGCAAAAAGATGCTGAATTCTGTCAATGTGACCAAAATGACAAAAACAAATCGCAAAACAAAACAGTAATAAAGCAAATATTTACGATTTAATATTAAATACGGCAGTTGTCAAAATCGATTGTACCACAAAACCCTCTCCGAGGCGGTTTTGTCTTGGCCTAACTTCGCATACATTTGGAGGCTAGATTTAGGCGGGCGTTGAACTCGAGACGCAAGCCTAACTACTTCAGAAATGTTCAAGAATCAAAATTAAGCAAAACGTGGGTTCAAAGGGCGACGAAAATGTCTAAGAATAACACCGTTAGAATCACTTTGCAATTTTGTTTGTAAATTTAAAATCCTCGAGCCCTAAACCCTCACAGCTTTAATCTTTCAGTGATATCTGAGCCTCCTTTGCTTTGTATAAACACTTGGGAAAGTGTAGCTTCTCGGGAAGGCTTTCTGCCACTCGCATTCCACATAACTTTTGCATGCGAGTCCTGTGACACATCCCCGGATGGGATGGATATACAGGGCGTGGGTCAGTGGAGGGGAGACTGACCCTGAGAGAAGGTGTTGGCCAGGCAAAATAGGTTGGTGAATTGCATTTCTCTCCAAAAATTTATTAAAAAAAAAAAAAGTGTAGGCCATTTTTAAGAAAAATACCCAAAGAAATGAGATGGGTAAACAAGTAAGTGCAAAAATCTCGGGCATGAATGACCGTCTGTGGCCGGTATAATATTTCAATTTGTTGTATACTGTGGTAATACCGTAATTACCGGGTGCTGCTAATGAGCCCGGGCTTGTAAATAATACGAACAACACGATAAATAAATAATACCGGATTATTTATTGGAAAAAACACACACACGGCTGTTTTATTCTCATTCATCATTTAATAACGTACAATTGACGAGAAGTGCAATTAAATTGTTTTACAAGTTGGATAACAAACTGTAAGTGTTTGAATTTGAAGTTTTGGTAGCTATGCTTTTTTTTTAAATATTGTTGTAAAAAAAGTTATGGGGAGTTGGCAGTAATGCTAAATGCAGTACGGTGCACTTTAATATCCTTTCAAACTACCTACATAATATTGTCTTGAAGTTATGACTCTCTACCCTGTCTCTAGCCCGACCAAGTGTCTTTAGCCAACAATTTATTGTTCTGTCTATGGTATTTGTTTCGAGTCCATTTTAGCAAAATATGAACGTATAGAAAATGAAACCTTACCAAAGCAGAGTTTTTCTGTGAGTAAACGAAGTAAGAAGATGTAACATACCTGAAACAAAGAAAAATATGCAATTATTAACGAGTCATTATTCATGAATAAAAATATATTATATGTAAACCTCCCCTTATGTTGGAGAAGGCTGACCCATATGCTGTAAAACCTTCATTCACTTTTGCTAATGCCTACCCAGTTTCAGGAAGGGCGACAGGAGATGCAAAACGTATGTTAATGTGAGATCTGTTTCTTTGAAATGTTGGAGAGATGTTTTCCGGGATATGTTGCCTTGGTCTGTGGAAGCTGGAGCTTTCGGACGTTACGCCCATGTCTAAGATGGGCTTCTTTAGCGTGAAAGTGATATGATGAAGATGATCTTGATCGCGAAACGTCTGGAAGCTCCAGCTCCCATAGACCACGGCAACAGATCCCGGAAAACATCTCTCCAGTATCATCAGCCAGCCATGTAAGCTTAACTCTTATTCTTTGTAAATAACATGCAGCATGTGTAAGCGCGAACATGTCACGTGTTTGCCTGAAATAAAAGCCTATATATTTGTAACATGAAATTAATTCAAATAAAATTAAGTAATGAACTTTAATAAAAACTTGTATTTTTGAGATATTTATTCAAATAAATTAATAGGTATCTGGCAACGTTGCATAAAGCCACAGGTTTTTTTCTACCCCAACAAAGGTAGGCAAGGCACTTGTTGCTGGAATACCCGGGGAACGGAGTAGGGAAATATAATACAGCACATCCCTATTGTCGAAGGGAATAGGTATTACTTACAGACCCACCTGTTCGCGCTGCAGGTGAATCTAATACAATTATTTACACAGGTACGGAGCTTTACAAATAGCTCAGGTAAACAGAAATTACTGGGGCAGAAAAAGAAGGGTGCTGCTCCATTCACAAAGGGTGTTGACGTGGGGTGAAGTGGATTAAAGGTAATTGAATAGTATGCGGTACTTTTTTTACTGCAACTGGTTTTGTGAATGAATATGTCACAGGTTGTTTTGCAATTACAGAAATGTATATTGTTAAAATGCATAAAAGGGTTGTCAAAAAGATAAAAAAGTGAACCCTAAAAAGACAGCCTACCTGGAATCGACATGCGCTATTTTTAACGATAATGATGTTTATTCGCTATTTACAACAATTCTTTGTAGGTCAATTCAGGCGTTTTAAAATATTTCGACCTTGTGAATGAGTAGGTTAAAGTAAAGATCTTCTAAGTGTAGAAAATAGACTTTGAAACTGATTACAACATAAAAAAAATATTATAACTATAACAGTATGAATTTTCACAGTGTTAATACACAAACAATACAAAATATAAAAAAATATGGATAAGTGGTCTGAAATTAAAATTTAATTCGATGCACTTAAAGAATTAAATTTTAAAACTTGCCATTATTAGGGGAAGGTGGGGCAAGATGGGGCCTTTAAGGTAAGACGTCAATAAAACACATTTATTTTTATCAATCTTTTATAAAATATTTATTTTCATAAACTTCAATACTTAATGTAGCAAACGTATAACAAAAATACATAAAATAATCAATAAAAAATAGTAATATTAATCAAATAAAAATAGTCGTAATTACCCCGTCTTGCCCCACTGGTGGGGAAAGATGGGGTACCACCTACTGCGGTTCGCAACTACGGCAAACAAGGATGGCATCTTGATTTTCGTCATCTACTCCAGCGCATGAAGAGTGTGCTCAGTTCCGGCACATTTGGCATGCTATCCAGCCTTCATTTGAGTCAAGGTATGACCCACCACAAAACAGGCACTCTGTATCATCGTCATCGGTATTGGAAGAAGATACACATTTTGATCGTTTTGATGGCTGCTTGTGTTTTGTTTTGGTTTTTGAAACATTAATTTTATTTGGACATCTTTTCTTGATAGCATTTTTCTTGTTTACGTCTTCAAATTCCTTTTTATACGGCGATGAAGTGAGAATACTAGTCTAGCCCCTGTGTTTAGATTTCCTTTTCTCTGTCTGTGTTGTTTTTGGTATAGAGAGTAACTGTCTCGGACTGGATAGGATGAAGACTGAATCATCGGGTGACTCGTTAGGATGCTCGGTAGTTGGCACAGTATCAGTCACGGTGGAAATGGCGGTACTAAAGTTGTTACTACAATGTGCTCAAGCAATGGGGTAAGATGGGGTACCGATACCCCGTCTTACCCCTTTTACTATTTTTGTTAACAGAGTTTTTTGTTTACAAAATACAATTTCTCCATAAATAATTGATAATCTAACCTTGAATTACAAAAGTTAGAGCTTGTATTGCGACCATCAGCCAGTTAAAATCACGATATTCTTCCTTCAATGTCACAAGCAGCAAAATTCGATAAAATAACATGAAATTTGCGAGAAACACGTATAGTATCGCTGCGCATCGGAGCCTGTGTACATGTCCACTGCGATTATGTCATTGGCGGGAGGTTTGAGGACAGCATCAAATGGCATGATTCGCTCGGAGCTACTCGGCAGCTTTAGGCTTTTATCGTAGGGCCCCATCTTGCCTCACTACCCCGTCTTACCCCACCTTCCCCTACGTTTGAAATTGATCTAAGCGATTGTATACTGAATAAAAAGGACAACCTATGAAAAAAAAACTAAGCTGCACAGAACCTTTTATTTTTAGAGTTAAGGGGGCCGTTATTGTTATGTTACCGCCATTCTCAGATCCATCGTCAATCGCTTGTTCTTTGCTATTCTTCCTATTGCACCGTCCACTTGCTTTCCCTTACACATCCTATTCTCAAGTACCCTTGTCATCTTCCCATCCTTTCACATCCTCATTCAACTTACATTCTTTCTTTACCCATTCTTACACCCGGGCTTAAGGTAATGGAGACATGAAGGCGTTAATGACTACATAGATTTTCTGAATGAGCGTTGTGGGCGATTGAGGTAAGAGAGTTGGTCAAACAATTGTCGTGCAGAGCGACGCTATTCTGTTAACAATGGCGCTGAGTGACGCACAATGGCCACACAACCTAATGCACACAGCTCCACTGACAAATGACTCCAATTAATACCATCCAGTCGCCGTACAAATGGAATCCTTTACGCAATCGCAGAGTTACCTGACATGGATAACGCGCAGAACAAAGTGGATACAAGGAGTCTGATCAAAAAGCTGCGAGAAGGTTGCAAAACAATACGTAAAATATACACGGAAAATAAAGTGGCAACACGGAGTGTCTAACTGTCATAAAATGAGCCTTGTTTTATGTTCTACAACTTTCATGAACAAACCTGATGCGCACAATAATGGTGACTGACAATCATCTAATCTAATCTAAGTTGCAAAGTAACATTGGAAATTCACATTACATTCATTCTCACAACCAGACACGTACAAGTTTGCGCTTGCACATGCCTCATGTGAACCTACAACATAAAAACCAAATCTCGAATGGACATACACCCTGCAACTCTTGCCGTCCTTCCCTGAGACAGGGGTGACATTGGCAAAGTGAACCATTTTTACAGCATGGGTGGTCAGCCGCACACCAACCTATAAGTCAAGGAACACAAAATGACACCAAATAATATTATGTTTTTACGCGGATTCTATTTACTAAAAAATTGCGATTTATTTGTTGTTAACTTTCGGTTGAGAAACCCTTTGAACCGCCACATCTCTGCCTGGCCACACTGCATCCATTTCTTTACATTGTCAACATCATCACATTGGGAAATGGTTTCAATTCTAGGCTGACTTTGTCCTTCTCAAAGAGATCTACATGAATTATTTTCAGAATTGAAAATCTAGAGTTAAACCATCGACATTGATACAAATTAAGAAAGAAAATCTGAAATGAAGCTTTAAAACAGTGAAATGTTTGGTCCATCCTGCTCTCTGGTACATTCATACTCATTGCTCGATTGCAATACCTGTCATGTCGGTAGTTAGCAATAATAATGGTGTACCCCCACGTGAAAGCAAGGAGTACTAAGTATTACGTTCAAACTGAGTAATCTGCGGAAACTGAAACAGCGCTCGTAGTGAGCGTTTTCACTCCCATACATGTTTGGTAATATGTTGAGTTCAATGTAAAGTTTTATACTTGGCGAGGATTAACGTGCCCAGCGTAGGTGATAAATAAATCAGCTGTGTGAAAAGCTCCGAGGATTACCACAGAACAAGTGTGGGTACAAGAAAGAACCAAACGGAATAACACAGAAGACGGATAATACCCGTATTAGCTGGTCACATAAAGACTATTGTTGCACTCTGTCAATAAGTGGATGGTTCCATTGTGCACGAGGTTTGCTGAATGGAAGATACGAAGGTGGTAAAGAGAATCAAGGTTGATGAAGATCTAATATCTCACACGCAACCTTTATGCTCTTGTATGTTTCTGGTTTCAATGAAATGGGCGTAGGTGTGCTGAAAAAATATGGCACATCTGCGTTGATCCCAAATTTGGTCCAAAAACGTGGGGTGGACTATGATTCACAACGCAAGTGATTCACTCAATGGTTTTTGTTTTTGTTTCTAGAATCAGATGATCAACGTTGCAGAGCCATAAGCTTTTAGCTGTTTATGGACAATTTATAGCACTTTGCTGAATTTGTTCAATTCATATGTAAAATATGAATCATACATCGCACGTTGACCTTAAGATGTTATTTTGAATATTGTATGAATTCCTTGACTTATATGTTGGTATGAGGCTGACCACCCATACTGTAAAAAATGGTTCACTTTGCCAATGTCACCCCTGTTTCAGGGAAGGTCGGCAAAAGTTGTGGGGATTATGTTCATTTGAGGTTTGGATTTTATTTGTAAGTACACATTCAGCATTTGTAAGCGCGAACTACACTTGTTGGTTTGTGGGCATACATCTGAGAGCTTTAAATAAATATATCCTTGCAACTTAGATTATAGATTATAGATAGATTATAGATAGCATCAATAGCTTTGCGTTAACAGATATCTTCACTAGAGAATAAATAATGGATGATCTGTATGTAGGCGTAGTCTAGTGGTTAGCGCCATAGACTCGTAAATGGAAGGCTGTAGGCTAGATTTCCAGCGGAGCACAAAAACGGAGCTCACCAAAAAAACAGAATGTTTACTTATATGTAGGGCATACTCGGGACATACAAGGTCGAAGGAGATAGATAAGACAAAATTTGTATAGCGCCTTTTATGACAGTGTGTCACTACAAAGGCGCTTGGAGGCGCTCAAGGAGACCAGGAAAACCAAAATTGCGATGGATGGACAGGTCGATGAATCGAAGGCAGACGTGGCTGGAGATCTAAGGGGATGGACAGACGCGAGTGGAGGAGAATCCTGGATTCAGCCAAGACCCTCCCAGGTTTGTCGAGCTTATGATGATGGTACGCAGGGCATGAGTAAGTCATTTCCCTCTCGTAGTAAACTGTCGAGTGTGAAATTAAAATTTCAAATCGCGCCGGTGTCTGCTTTGAGATGCAAATCCGTGTTGACCCATCATTCGGGCGTTCCCAGTCGCATGGCATTGTTAAGTGTGCGCGACCGTCTAACACAACACCTTCTCGTGTTTGCACAGCATTTATGTGGACAAACATCGGCGACATATTGCCAGAGACTGTTTCCTGTAAAACAACAAACAAAATATGGAAACAGTTAAAAAAAAACGTGCTGATTTTACCAAGAAATTTGTCAATGCTAAGTATGCAGCACTTGAGTCTTTAGAATGAGAATTCCGACCGCAAAAAAATGTGTATGAGCGTGTCAAGGGAGAGTTACAGTCATTGCACACTGGAGCATTCTGCCCCGTTTGTCTATGTTTTAATTTACTATCCGGCGTCGGTTCGAAAGTAAGTAAGTAGTTGTACATTAAAGCTTTCACGGCCGGTTCTTGTTGACACAATAATCCCTTTTTTCGGGCTAAAACTGTCCGGAAAAAATCTACCAGACCACAGCTACATAGCCCGAAAAAGTGATAGTTGTGTCAATAAGTAAGTAGTGTATGGCGATGTATGGAAGCTTTTGAATGGCACCATTTCTTCTGACATTCAAAGATTAATATATGTGCTCAACAGTATTGAATATACGAGTATATCTAACTTTTGCAGCTAAACTATTCAATTTAGATGAAATTACAACAGGTTTATTTCATTCCGTATGCTGATTAAAAGAAAATGATAAGATCGAAACAAAACACCACACCATATTAAATAACCCCACGACTGCCATTATTGAAATGAAAACACACAAAAGACTGCAAAAAACAGTAAGTTGAAATGGCGCTCATAATGAGTTCGGTTATTCTGTCATGGCACGAGGCAGACAAAAAATCAGGCAATGAAATAAGTGGGTGCAAAAAAGCAGTGCAATTTGATGCCGTGGAAGTGTATGATTACAGTAAAAGTAACCTTTCACACTCAAACGCTGCAAGCGAGGCGTTCCTGCTAATCCAATTCATCGAGTTGGGGCTCGATTTATATCAATTTGTAGCGCTCGTATACTGAGTGCTGTGCGCAACGAAAACCACTGTTATGAACGGGTTGTTTCATCTGCGTTGTTCTTTTTCTGTGCTTCTCTCGTATCAAATTTTGTTGTTGCTTCAGCAAGATGAACATATGGATAACCTTTTTTTGAATCGCAATTTTTGATTTATGTTTTAAAACAGGATGTTCATTCTGTACAGAATTACATACTTTGCTTTAAAATATAGAGTATTTCATAACCAATAGTTTATGTGCAGCATACTACCACTAGGCTATACTCGCTTCCACTGCTGGATATAGGCCTCTACATTTTTTTTCTCCTCTTCCTATTCCAAGCAACCTGAACCCTTTGATTTCTCATTAACTGGACAATATCATCTTCTCATCTTTTTAGGGAATTTCATACAAATTTATGTCCTCTCACTGTCTGCATTCAAAGATTCTTAAAGTCCAACTGACATCTATCTTCTAGCCTTGCTATATTACCAGTGCATTGCCAATCAACCTATCAAGATGAAGATTGAACCTAAAATGTTGGAATATCCTGAAACCAATTTGTAAATTGGACGTCAAAATTGCTAGTAAAAGAGCGTCCGACAATAACTCGGAAAAGGGAAAAAGTCGATGACTTCTCGCTCTGTTTGCGGTAGTTGGCCATATTGATAGCACTACACAGGAGTACATATGTCTTACATGGTTTGACGTTTACCATCAGTGTGTTCCCAAAGCCTCTAACACCGTGCCCCTTAGTCAACCATGTGGAAACTATGGTGAAAACAATCGCCTCTTATAGCTACTTTTAACCATTCTTTCACATTGAATTTGATGCCTGTTTGGTTAAGAACAGTGATTGAATTTTAACAGAATTCCATCCAAAGATTTTCTTCTTATTCAATAGAGCAACAGCCCAAATTGAACCTTGATCTATTTAAACTTCAGCTTCCAACTCTGACGCCGAAGAAGATGAGATTCCTCCCCACTTTTTCCTGTTGTTAAGGACTCCCGTCTATCATGAAGAAAGAAAGATGATATACCTCGGGCACGCTATGAGGAACGAAAGATGCAGCCTTCTCCATCACGACTCCGTGTACAAAAAATCGCGTAAATTCGGTACCACCTTTAATATAGAAAAAAATTAAGCAAAATAAATCATTCACTAAGCTGCTGAGTCTCCAATATTTTTTTCCTTAATTCACGCAAAGGCGGGGAATTTCCGACGTATGCGCACCACAAAGGAAATTATGCCAACCATCAAGCAGAGAAAAGTGATGTACTTCAGTCACATTTTCAGAAATGAGAAATACCGTCTTCTTCATCTAATCATACAGGGTAAGATTGAGGGGAGAAGATCTCAGGGACGCCAAAGGACATCGTGGCTGAAAAAATTGCAACGATCGTTCAACAAAAGCAACAAGTTCCTATTTCGAGCCGTAGCATCCAAGATAAAAATAACCATGACGATCGCCGATCTTTGGTAGAAGTGGCACGAAGAGAAGAAGGGGAATTGCTGTGTTTTATACAAGGGTTACTCACCAAACTACTTAGTTTAGGAATGGACCAATGCCTACTAGAAAACAAAAAAATAAGAGCATAGCCAAGACTTCTATTTTTTCGTTTTCATATTCCACACGCAATGGACCAGGAAGTCAGCCATGATGTAAAAACAACAAAAAAATGAAGCAAGAATAATGAGACGATCAGACAGTGTAGCATCTTTGAGAGAAAAATATAATAATTGTGATAAACTGCTCTGAAATATGGACCGTCATTAAAATTCATATCTCTTGGCAGTGAGAATAATGGACAGTTTAAAAAACCAGACTGATGAATATCACAATCGTAGAATTTCATTTCATATTTTTGGAACAAACAAAAAAACAATACTTACGGACTTTCAAATGTGCCATTATAATAATCTATAATCTAAGTTGCGAAGATACATTATAATTTAATTTTATACTCGTATAAGTTCACATTATAAGTTAACAGATGCCTAATTTGTACGTACAAAATAAAAACAGAATCTAAAATGACAAATTTCAAATCTTGACGCCCTTCCTTGAGACAGGGGTGAATGATGCGTTGATAGTGGATGCACATTTGGTGAAATATTTTTTGGAATAATTCTTAATAGTTTAAAAAATCTGTCCATTTTTGTCCGTTTGAAAAGTCTGCCTCAGAAATAATGATAAATCAAGGAAATCCAGATAAGAACTTTATTATTTAATCAGTTTCATCAAGATCATCTTCATCATTTCACTTTCACACTGAAGAAGCTCATAGTCGACATGGGCGAAACGTCCGGAAGCTCCAGTTCCCATAGACCACGGCAACAGATCCCGGAAAAACATCTATCCAGCATCATAAGCCGGCCGTGTAAGCCTAAAACGCCTTTTCAACTTTATTATAATTTAACTTGCAGCAACATAGTCCGGTCGATAGCTCAGGTAGTAGAGTGCTTGCATTCCATGCCGAAAGCTCGGGTTCGAATCCCACCGAGGGTGTCAGAAATGATTTCCCGTTTCGGTGTTTATTTCAAACCCCAAAATAAAATACCGGCAAGGTTTACTCAGCCTTCACAAGAAATGAGTACCAGCACTCTCGGGAGCTGGGAAACCTCCACTTCAACTGAAGTGGTTGGCGTAAGGCCGGCCCCCTTACCTGTAAAAATAAATAGGTTCAACTCGCCACATGCGACCCCTTCGGGGATAACGCGGCAAGAAGTTACACTATATGTGTAGCTTAGTTGCGTTTAACTTGCAGGAACGTAGGGTTGACTTTCCATACACATACCTAAGCAGAAACTTCTACGTTCTTTTTTTTTATTTTAAAATAATAATACTAAAATAATTGAATTATAAAAGCAAATGCGTTTGCCGACAGGGGTCAAAACTGCGCTGTTAAAAGTTCAATGCTACCAAAACGGTAAGAGAGAGAAAGAGATTGCAAAATGGCCAATACAAAAAATGTGAAGCAATGTGCTCACTTCTTACACCAAGTATAAACTTAAATGTACTTTACGACTAAATAAAGTAAGCGAGTTTTCAAAAATTTGCTTTAAATTTATAGAGGCGCTATCCCTGTTTCATACTAAATTTTCAAGACTCGATGACTTCATTATAATTATTAGTAAAAGTTGTTGTGTTTATACTTTGTACTGAACACAAGTGGTACATTCTAGCCGAAAAATAAAAAGATATGAGTCATTTTTGGGTCAATGGTTAGTTGTGGACAGAGCATCGTGAGTAAAAGAAAAAAAAACTAGAGCAAAATACTTCTACATATACATTTATACAACCCATTCGTTAAGTATCATTTTTTTATAAGCCAGTTAATGTAAAATACAAAAGCTAGAAAAAGCGTCCGGTCGATAGGTCAGTTGGTTGAATGTTGTTACACCTTGCCAGACGTCTAAGGTTCGATCCCCACCAAGGGTGTCAGAAATGATTTCCCGTTTCTGTGTTTATTTCAAACACAAAATAAAGATACATGCCGCTTTCACAAGAAATAAGAACTTCTCGGGAGCTGAGAAACCCCCGCTTCAAGTAAAGTGGTTGGCGTTGGGTAGGTCCCCTAACCTGTGAAATTAGATAGGTTCACAACGCCACGTACGACCCTTTCGTAGACAATACGGTAAAAAAAATTGTTGAAATAAATGAGTTTGTTCAAAATAAGTTTTCAACGTAAAAGGTTTATTATCTAAATATATAAAATCAAACGGATGTATGTTTGTCCTGTTTGGACTCCTAAACTAATAAATAAATTACAATGAAACTTACATGAGTAATTCTTTACATGCCAACTTAGTCTTCTGTATAAAAAAAAATGGAGCAATAAAGCATATGAGAGCAAAAATATGCTTAAAATATTTTCACCTTATGATTTTTAGATATTTTAAGACTAAAAGAAGTGCAAGGACGAAACTCATTGGAGACACATCTGCGGAGATACTGGCCACTTCTATCAGGCATGATAAATAGTCGTAACCAGACGTGCCACCACAAGGGGCGATAGGGTAAAGCTAGTTTTTATATAAAGAAAAACAAGAAAGTTTTAACTTTGTTTCGACTTTATTATTATTTTTAGGTATTTACAAATGTTTTCGGATGTCGGTAGAGTTACAGTTTAAAGTGACTATTTACGTACTAAAAATAAAGTACAAATTCTGCTCTGGGTTCAACGCATTCAATGAATAGGCCAATGCAGAGAACAATAGCAACAGATGTAGACAAAATGTTTTAGTATGCACCTTCCTGTCCCACTTCCATACATCAGCACGCATATTCACGAACAATGCTGTGAGACTGCATAGCGTGCGAGGACACTATCCCAAGTATTCAACATCGCATACAATAACCTTATCGATCGTCAAGAACATCGTCAAGAACCTTAAAGTAAACATGAAGACCAAAGGGGAAAAACAAGGAATGTAAGCAAAAATAAGAAAATAATCTACTAATGCCGTCTAGACTCTAGTTGTATCTGTGTGTATCTAAAGCTCTGCAAATTTTGGAATACAACAACAGTCGCTATCACAGTTTATGGCGGTATTTCCGGTTCTATGTGACAGGGAATACCCATGATTTCACATTTATTATTTTGATTTACTCAAAATGTTCCCCTGTAGTCTTCACATAAGGTAAAATAATCACGTTTATATCACAGAAGCAATGAAAGTATCAGATATTTGTATACCCTCGACAACACTTTAGTTGTGTATTGTGATATTGGAGATACGTTGCTATAGTAACGAAATAATAACATCAATAGCTGATGCTTCATGTCGTTAGGAACTATGTATATCAATTTTTTCGCCGCTCCATTTGATTTACTAAGTCCATGATTGAAAATAGATCCATTTTGGTACATTTCTATGTCAATACTCAATAGGTGTGTCACTATCCTTGCAAATCCTGCTGCCTTTCCCTGGCAGGTAGAGGTGCGAGGTAGACAGGGGCGAGGTAGGGAAAAATGAACCAATTTTTACAATAAAGGTGGTCAGCCTCACTCCAGCTTATATACCAAGGGACAATTTTGATGAAAAAATTAACAATAAAATAAAATATAATAAATATTTAAAAATATAAATTTAAAATATTTATAAAAATGGACTTTCACTGTGTTAACCATCGATATAAATAATATACATAGATGGAGCGCGTGACTGTTTTCCTATACAAACGGTTGTGCCAAAAAATTGTAGGCACATAATGAAAGAAAGAGAAAGAAACATTATAAATTCTGTTATGTTTCCGTCTCTTTCATGATCTCCATGACAACGTTAGGGCCGTACTCAGGCCGCCACATTAAAAAATACATAAAAGTTTTTTTTGTAAGCAAAGTATATTTATTGAAATTATAAATAATTTAATCACAGCGACTTACATTTTTCACAGTTCGGTTAAGACTTGAGAATGGAATAAAAATGTGCCATATTATATTTACATAATTCTTACAATACATCAATTATCATCGTAAGTGGCGAGAAAATATTATTATTTAAGGTATATTTTTAATACATGCCCACAAGCAGACACCTGTAAGTTGACGCTAACACATGCTACATGCTGCATGCTCACTAACATTAAAAATAAATTAAAATTGACATAAGCGCCACAACTTTTTCCCGAGAAATTTCAGATATGTTTTGGATTTTTTAATAACACTTTTTTTTTTAAGAAATCCTGTGCGGGAGACTCCCTAGATTCTAAAGACTCTAGGGATCTTTGACACTTGTTGTAGTGCCGCAGAGGTGTACGAGCTTGGTCGTCGCTACAAAGCGCCAATACTCAAGCAAGACTCAGTTGCTGTAAGGCTGGATGGACCTTTGGTGACCGGTCATTGGTAAAGGTTTATGAATTTTTCAACCCAGCGAAGAGCGCATTCGAAATATAAATGGTATATTTTTGTGCTCCGCCGGGATCCGAATCCACAACCTTCCATTTACGAGTCTGAAGTGATGCCACTAGTACGGACTACGGACCGGTCCAACACTGTTTTCATTCATTACTTTTTCACAGAAACCAATCTATCGTATCGTCAATGTTTATTGAGACTGTCTGTATCATTTTCAACGTCATTTTTTTGTCACTGAAAATATTGAAATCCTAAATGCGCCCCTGTTAAATACGTCAAAAATACCGCGCTCTGTGAAGAAAGCCTGACAGGTGACCTTGCAACTCTTAACTAAGGGCTGATGTCTCACAACATACGTTTCCCACAATGTAAGGAAAAATAATTGAAAATAAATACATATACATATTATAATTTATTCAATGGATAATATTCAAGCATCGATATAAATGAAATATGATCACAGGCGTACCTTGTAATTCAAATTATTACTTCAAAATGAAGTTGACGCTATGAAATTCTTAAATTGAAGATGAAATGCATGATAAATATTAAGTTTATATGATAAATATTAAGTTTATGTGATAAAATTACCGATGATAAGATATGCCTTGAATTTTTTTGTTTTTTTCGGTCCTGTTACGGCATTTTTTCACCACACATTTGGGCATGCTGTTTGTTTTTGATTATAACTAAATGTTTCCTTGCCGACGGTTGCTAGACAACTGATTCAAAGAGAACTGATTCATTTATTTCATTACATCAACTTAAATAACATATTTCTACTATATGGGGAAATTTCAAAAATTTATGGAACTGTCAGGCTACCTTCGCATGATATTCGTCTTCAATGTACACGTAGGTACCTCGATGTTTCCTTGCCGACGCTTGGTAAACAACTGATTGCAAATGGGGCGTACACTATCATTTAGGGCAACAATGATGTGAATCGGATATATACGCTAATGCTCCATCTATATATTTTATTTAAATCAATGGTGTTAACAGATCAACACTAAAAAATATTATAAAATAAAATGATCATTTGAGGATTTGGTGTTTATTTTGACAATATAAGCGCGAACTTACCAGTGTCTGCTTGGTGCATTTAAATATATTGCGACCTTAAAGGTAAAACTGAATATGTGCTGATTCACTGATTTGAAAAATCGAGGATTTAACATTTTATTTGGAGTAACTTCTCATAGTAAGTGAACTAATTATAAAGAAAAATGCATGAAAAACTTCTAAACTACAGAATTGTCACACTTTCGTTGTGTTTTCTCTCGTAGAAAATATGAAAAAGGTGCATTTATCTGAGAAACCCATGGTAACTTAGTATGTCACATAATTCAGTTCTACCTTTAAAGTTTAAGGTATCGATATGAAAGTTACTTACATAGATTACAGATACTTAAATTGTTCAAATGCATTTCCGTTGTGTTCCAATACGTCAAAAATACAAACAAAATTTTACAAACTCTGCTTCGACCTTGTGCGTATCAGAATATACCGCAAGATCGAGACCTCCGTCCCTTTCACTCCAATGCACTCACAGTGATTACTGCGTGAGTGCGAGAGGGACGCCGCGTGCTAACGGGAACCCAACGTGGTAGGTATTTAATTTTATTATTGGGCCACAGACATGCGAAATGTCGACCATAAAATACAAGCAGTGCTTCGAGTATTAAACTTTACGTTAAAACTCAATTAACAATGTATGTAAACTAATACAATACCTCTACCAAGCGTATTAGTTTCTATGCATATTTGGTAAAACGCGATGATTATGTTTTTAACGTAGGTACAGTTTATTATAATATAGAATTATTTAAATTTTGCTGTTGGAAGCATCGATGTATAGAACCACTTCACCGGTCATAGAACATGGATTAATATTGCACTTTAATCACTATTCTCCGAGTATATGATTACGTTGATAAAATTTGTTTTTCGTTTGTCGAAATATTTTGTTCGCGAAAGTGCCAGCCATTTCTAGAACTAGTGATGGTCAAATATAAAGGTATTTGCTTCTTCAAGTATGTAACTTCTATGCTCGCGGTAATAGATACTTGTGAAAATCATCCCGTACAGGTGGGAACATTTTTGAATTCGGAATTTATCAGATATTTTCATACTTTCAACAACACTAGTAACAAACACGTCAACATAGTGGTTTCATGCGTTTCCATGGTGATATGTACATAGATTGAAGACGGAGTAGAGACACGTTGCTTACATAGAAAATAACAAAAGCATTTTATATGTCGTGAGCAAGACAGCACTATAAACAATGTATGGTGTCAAAGATGTTGCATCATGTCGATTGGTACTAATCACATTCATAGCCCCTCCATTGAATATACCTCCATGGTTGGAAGCCCTGTGGCGCATGGCGTCGGTTTTTTTTATACATTTTTTCTTAGTATTGTGAGAAATAGATAAATTTATTTTTAAAGTTCTACAAATCATATTATTGTGGTATTGTCAAACTAATGCATGGATTTTTTTGTAGAAAAAAAATATGCATAGGTACTGTTATACGAATGTCTATGGTAGTTGTTATGTTTGATATTGATAACATAGCAATTCAAATACGTGTGAGTGGAAACTTCGAGAGTGCTAGCTTATCGTATCCCCAGATCAGGGGTGAAAAAGGTAAAAATATGGTGTTTCGATCACTAAAAATACACAATCTATAATCTAAGTTGCGAAGCATATTACTTTTAAAATTCATATTACATGCATTCTCACAAACAGACACGTCCAGGTTTTCGCTAAAACATGCCGTATGTGGACTACAATATAAAAGCAAACCTCAAATTAACGTAAGCCCTGCAACTTCAATCGACCTTCCCTGAAACAATTGTGACATTAGCAAAGTGAACCCTTTTTACAATATCACTATGATCTATAATCTGAAATCTAAGTTGCAAAGATATATGGTATTTAAAATTCATATGACATGCATTCTTACAAGCAGACACGTATAAGTTTGTGCTTACACATGCCGCAAGTGGGCTTACAACATAAAAATGCAATCTTAAATTAACGTAAGCCCTGCAACTCTAACTGAACTTTCCCGAAACAATTGTGACATTGGCAAGGTGATCCATTTTTTACATTATCACCCGTACTGTAAAAAATGTCCAACTCTATACCAAAATATAAGTAAAGCAACAATCGAAGCTCTTTGCCTTTTTTTATAAAATTAAAACAACGGTGTATTCCTCCTAAGCATTAAATTATTTTTAAAAATGTTTGTATCAAATTGAGAAAGCGGATATGGCGACACGAAATTTTGTATCAACATTCCCGCAGAGCGAATAAAAATTATAAATACATTTTGGTATATTTTCATACATTGAAATAGCGGCGACGGCTGCTCCTCAGAGGCGATACAACTTTTTGGAAGACTGCCAAAAACTCTTTCAAATTGTAACTATTGGAATTAAATTTTCTACATTCTATCCGACTTAGTTCAAAGTTATACAAGATGTGTTTTTTCTAGGACTTCCTACATGGTTTACTCATACAAGGCACGTGCATCGCATGGCGGCAAATAATTTTATTACAAAGTAGCTAGCTAACCCGACAGACTTTGTCATGTACGCTGTTATTTGCTAGATCAAGGACATTATTTGAGGATAGAAAACAGCCAAAACGGTTGAGCCACTGTTGATTGATGCCGTTACCAATGAAGGACATTTTTATTGCATATACATATATATAGATAATCTTAAAACATTACAAGATGATTTTCAAGTGTAGATTTTAATTTTATGGTCGTTCCTTGATTTATAGGTTGGTATGAGGCTGACCACTCATACTGTTAAAATTAGTTCACTTTGGCAACGTCATCCCTATTTCAGGAAAGAACGGGAAAAGTTGCAGGGTTTGTGTTCATTACAGGTATTTTGTACGAAATAGCACGCTTGTGAGCGTGTATGAAATAAATCTTTGGATTTGTTTTTGTGCACAAGTTTCCCTCATTACAGTGCACCCTCACACAGTCATTAACAAGCTGGGAGGAACTACTGGCTCAGATCTTTGAAAGATTCTAACTTATAATAGATATAAGTATAGTACAGAAGAAAAGGTAAGCTGTACTTACTTCAAATTGTTTTAGGTTATGAGAACCCTACCCTTTTGTATATAGGTACTCAGGTAGCATAAAACTAAAAACTAAGCGTACGTTAAGAGCTCAGCCGTGTTGATAATGACTTCACGCGGCCAGAGCGGCTTTTGTTGTCACCAGAAGCGGAGACCGGGGGGATACTAATGAGATTCTTACTTAAACCAACAACACTCGTGGCCACACTCACCAACAACGCTAAGTACTGCTAGTGAATAAGCTAGTCACAAACCTTACGAAGCATACACTACACTAATGGCGGTATTCACCATTGCCATGTGAATGCTTAAGTTTTGCTAAGGAAAAATTTCTAGTAAGTATCGAAATAGTAGTAATCTATTTCGATACTTACTAGGAATTTTTCCTTAGGGGCTGTCCATATATTACGTCATTCGCATTAAGGGGGGGGGGGGGGTCTGGTCTGCGGATGATGGCAAATGATGTACGGTACCAAAAGTGACGTCGTTCTTGTAAATACCAATTTCTACAAAATATTCAAAATATTATGTAAGTCATATAACATTATTAATTATTAAGCTCATCCATTATTACAGCAAGAGGGGGAGGGGGGGTCATTAGATAATGACTATAGGATGATTGTAGGGGGGGGAGTCGAAAATCGGCCAAAATCGATGACGTAATTTAAGGACGGCCCCTTAGCACAACTTAAGCATTCACATCGCAATGGTAATAAGTGTGTGTTTTTAATGGCTTAAGTGTAACTAGTGAACAAAAAATAAAACCCTATGGACATCCACAAGGCGACTCTAGTGGCGGAACAGTGGTTGGTCGAATGCGAACCAAAAACTTCGGCTCACTAAGCGAAGCAAGCCAGGGAAATTCACTAAGCAATTGTTGTAGCAACACTTGCTCACTAAGTAGCGGTTAGTGAATACGCTTCAGCATACAAACTCGCACACGTAAGTATTGTCGGTGTAGAAGCGCTTGAGAAGACTAAGAACATTAAGTACGCTAGAGATTACTGGAAACTGATGTAGCGAGGAGCACGGAGGTGTAAAAACCATCACAGGCAAATGGACGCATTACCAGATGGAGGAAGCGACACGGGGATGGGACATAATGCGGCAAATTACTCCTTTCCATGCCATGCCCTGGGTGAGACTGTCTGTGGTCTTGACTTTTGAAGTTTTGGATATAATATAATATGATGGATTAAAGAAAATATATCTGTAGAACAATGTTCCACACACCACATGCGACCCCTTCGGAAACAACGCGAAAAAATTAAACTATGTGTGCAGCTTAGTTGCGTTAGAACGCGGCAAGATTGTCTGTCTCATTCCTTTCCCAAACTGCCCGTTTATGGAATGATCTACCAGTATCTGTATGTCCCTTCCCAATTTAATCCGCTTTTATTCAAAACCAACATCAATCGCCACTTTCTTGTAGCGCCTCACTACAGAAGCGACAATTCAAGCAACACCTATGCGGCACCCTTCCAGGATGACATAGACACTCAAGACTTTTAAGAATTGGGGAGTCTCCCGCACAGTATTCCTAAAAAAGAAACACTCTCGACATGAGGTTGAGAAACATATTCGAGATGCAATGAAATTGTGTGTCACGTGGCCGGGTTGCTAGGTAAAAGGCAAACAAATAGTTTGTTATTTGTTGTTAAGGACCTTCGTCCCATACAAGTGTGAAGTTTCCCGCGAAGAAAAAATAATAATTAAATTTTCTGCCAAGTCCATTCCAAGAAATAAGTCGACATGCAAATTTTGTTGATTTTATTCGTAACAATACATCGGTTTCATAGAATAAAGCATAAGTCACATTTTTGGGTCAAAATCGTATGACTAGTAGCGGGAAAAGGTCAAACCTCACATAGGTGTGGTGGCTGAGTGACGCATGATCTCGTAATCATGATGCCCAAGTCATTACGAGCATTACTCCATCATCATAAACATGTCACAGGCCATTTATTACGAGTCACAAATCAAATCAATATGGTGCACACCTATAACTCATATCCAACGTTTAATTCTATGAAATCTTCTAGTTAACCCTTTCTCTGATGTGGCGACAAAGACTCCATACGCCACTCTTTTTCAAAAGAGTATTATTTAATCTAAGTTGATAAGATATTATACGCGGCGGGATGTTCAAGTAGATTTGAATGTAGATAATTACAAGTTTAAGAACTGCAATTCATTCAAATACTTGGGTACCCTTATAAATGACAAAAATATCCCATCAGAATTACATGCCCGAATTCACTCCGGCAATAATGCTTTTTTTGGCCTTAGAGGGCTATTCTGCTCAAAATGGCTATCGCGCTCCACAAAATTCAAGATTTACACTTCCATTGTTCGGCCAGTTGTGTTGTACGGATGCGAAGCCTGGAGTCTGACTCAAAAACAAGAAAAATCTCTCCAGGTCTTTGAGAACAAAATGCTTCGTCGCATTCTCGGACCTGTATTTGAAGATGACAGGTGGCGTATCCAGACCAACGCGGAGCTGATGTCCGTGTTTCAAGATGCAAACATAGTGTCGGTAATGAAATCAAGAAGACTCCAGTGGGCCGGACATGTAGCACGTGCAGAGGACTCCAGTATCATCAGAACAGTCTTGGATGGTGCCCCCTCAGGTGTTAGACCACTCGGACGTCCCAGGATGCCGTGGCCAGACAACGTTGAAGCCGATGCCGAAGTTCTGGGAGTGAGGGGACCATGGAGGGAAGCTGCACAAGACAGAGAGTCCTGGAGTATTGTGGTGCGGGAGGCCCTGAGCCTTCAAGGCTTATGAGCCGAAGAAAGTAAGTAAAGTAAAGTAAGATATTATAGCATTTGATATTCATATTAATTGCATACTCACAAGTAGAACCTTACAAGTAGATCACAAGTATGATGGAATGATACGTCTTCCTGATTGTTCTCCATTGAATGTGTGTATGCATGCATTGCAAGCAAACGAGTCCGAGGGAGGCAGATAACAATGCGAGAAGCGTTCGCAATAGGTTAATTGTTAGCGTGCGTACACAGTTTTTAGAAAATAAAAACAATGGAACGACAGTGACTCTCGATACTGCAGGTCAAAAATGTGTAATTTGTAAAAAGTTTTTTATTGCTCGCTTAAAAATGTTCGTTTCAAGTTCTATTTAAAAAAATACCAAAGGACGTTTCTCCAAACTTGCAGCGGGAACGGAAGATTATTTACATAAGTACATCCACAAACGTACTGCCATAAGTAATGTACCTATCCAATATTTTTTGTGAAGTTTTTATTCAACTCGTTGAATATAAACCATTAAAAGGCTTCTTTATTATAAAGTATATGTATGCTATGGCGAGATATCTCGATCGTGGCAGTCAGCAGGTTAAAATGGCGCCGACTTTGAAACCTTCATTTGGGCAAAGCAAGAATGATGAATACTTTTTTCTGCTTTCAAATTAATTCAACGATTGCACATCATACGCTAGATTGATATTTTACTGACTTAAAAGGAATTTTATGTGAGTTTCATGCAAGTGAAGTATGAAAAAAAATTGATTTGAATTTTACAACTCGGATTATTAAATTATTTTAATTGTATAATTGTGTATCTAGAAAGCCACGCTGTATATAAAAAAATCTCATAAATTATGACAAAATATCTTACCGAGATATCTAGTGTAGAAATTTACAAAAAAGGTGACAGTTGTCACACAAGTCTATAGTATCATGAAGTAATTTGTGCTAAAGTAAATAAATAAATTTACGTTCTTGTGGCCCGGAGAACCAATAACTAAAAGGTCTGTTTCGGCGTGATTTTTTGAAACGCTGAAAAATCAGAAAACGTAATAATGTTTAATTCAACAAGGGTTTTTTTTTCAAGAATGAAAAGTTGCAAGACAGTCTCTCTCTACAAACCGTAAAAATAAGTGAATGTTACCAAAAAGTATGTTTATTTCCTATAAGAAAAAACATACATGTACGTACCTGCAATATAACGATTTATTTGGCTGATTTTTCACGGCCCATTTGCGAAACCCATTAAATCAAAATAACTAAATTTATCGATGACATAATTCGATTGTTGATGTGTGACGATATGGGCACACACAAATGATTTAATGTACAATATTTAATTTAAAATTCATCTAGCTAAGCAAATACAGCAGCATATTATCATATACTCGACAATTTAAATCAATGTTTACCGCAAACAAACATTAAATAATATTCATTTTCAAGAATATGAAATATAGATTTATTTAAAAATTAAAGATGCAAGGTCAATGACGATGTATTTGTGTAATATACGTAGAAATAATGATTAAATAATAAGTTTGTAATCTTTTTTTGTAATTTTTAAATTAGAATAATCACATATTGTGAGTCATGCGTGCGTGAGAATTGCTAAAGATGGAATGAAGAGATTAAAAAGCAATTCAAAAGAAAATGTATGGAACTTGCTTGGAATCGTATGAAAGTTATTCTCAATTGTGTGGAAGTAATCTTGAATTGTATGGAGGGTCTTAAAAAGATTAAAGTGAGAGTAAAAGTTGATCATTTTTTGACGTTCATAAAATTTGAAAGGTGGGAGATAGCACGTTTTACCGTAATACCTACAATAATAATCTAAACAAATATATAAATTTCTGGATGATTTATGTGATAGATGTTTTGCGTGAATCACACTTGTTCCTTGACTTATAGGTTGTTATGCGGCTGACCAACCATACTGTAAAAAATGGTTCACTTTGCCAATGTCACCCCTGTTTCAGGGAAGGACGGCAAGAGTTGCAAGGCTTATGTTCATTTGAGATTGGGTTTTTATATTGTAGGTCCACATGCGGCATGTGTTAGCGCGAAATTATACATATCTGCTTGTGGGAATGCATTTAATATAACTCTTAAATGTTATATATCTTTGCAGCTTAGATTAGATTAGATTAGACACCTCAAGAACCCTTCTGCATGCTTGTTTGTTGCAAGTCTAAGTTGTAAAGGATGCTCGGTTTCCAGGGAGTCTTATATGCATATTTCCAATTTCCATTTATCTTTAGAATCAATTGCACTTTTTGGATATTAGACGAACCGCTGTGGGACGGCATAAATTTATCTCGATGTTTCGTTGGAGTAGTAGCCAACGTCTTCACGAGGCATCTTTTCCGCACAATTGAGGATGAACTGATTCTCATGTACCCGCGCGTAGGTTATACGTCCCTACAGTGCTTGTTTGGCTAATCTATCATTTCATTTGAAGATGACCTTTCAATAAAATTGTCTTAAGAATAACATTTTAAGAAAAAAATGTTGAACACGAGGGAGAATGTGGGAGATGTTTTGAATATTTTTCAAATAAATTTCTAGTTTTCATGAGACACATTGGTCCAGTACACATAGAAACATTGCTCATGTGAAATTACCTCTGATGAACATAAGACAATTCCAAAATAAATAGCATTTTGTTCAAATCTATACTTAAAATTAGTATTAAATTCTAAAATTATCACCAATATGTTTAAATTTAATTATTAAACCTTTTTGCAACTAAAAGATAAACCACGGCTCATTCAGGGTGAGAAGCCAAAAAAAAAAAAAAAACACAAGACAAACACGCACTAAGGGGGCTTTTAGTTATGATAAGAATTGCAACAATTATTATATTATTGTTTTTTTTTATTTAAATCTAGGTCTTCTGTGAAAAAATCAAATTTGGAACATCCGTTACAACCATACTTTTCAATATTCACAACAAAACATGATAATGGCTGGCAGATAATTTGAAATCTATTCCCCGTCTCAGCAGGATGATATCATAACAAAGGTTGCGATCACGTCTATGAGTAGTGAATAGTGATGGCCAACCCCTCGGGCGCCGCACACTCGGCATTCCTGGCGTTAGTCACGCCGGGGAGCGACCTACCATGTGAACATATCCACACGACGCGAAAATACCGTCAAAAAGCTTCGCTCTATAATCTAAGTTGCAATTGTATAATAAAATTTAAGATTCATATGAAATGCATGCTCACAAGCTGGCAGTTGTGCATGTTCACGCTTGCACATGCTGCATGTGTACTTGAAATAAAAATCTGAATTTAAAATGGGCATAATAACTCTTGCAGACCTTCTTTGAAATAAGGGTGAGATTGACAAAATTGAAGCAACTTTTGCAGGATGGGTGGTAACAATAAAGATTCATATTAAGTGTATGCCCGCAAACAGACACAAGTTCGCGCTTACAAATGCTGCATGTGTGCATACTTATTAAAATCCAAACCCCAAATGAAAATACATCCTGCAAGTTTTGCCGACCATCCCTGAAACACGGGTGACATTGACACAGGGAACCATTGTTTACAGCATGGGTGGTCAGCCTCATACCAACCTATAAGTCAAGAAATTTTATGCAAGTATTTATACTTTGATTTTAAATTACGGATTATAAGGAGACTTACATTTAACTATGATAATAACCAAGGCACCCTCCATCTTGCTCATTGATGAAGATCGAAAAATACAGGTACAAACCTGGAACAAACGAAATAAAATCATGATGCAAATGATGAAAAGTGATGCAAATGCTATCTTGGACAATGTAGACGTCACTTGGCCGGGTTGCTGACAATTGTGACTCGTTGAATGTTGCTCGATACCAAAGTTCCCCGTCCAACCCCCGTCATCCAATTCAAAATTATATTCAAAATTAAATATTACACTAGAGAGTAGAGACAGATCATACCGTTATACCTACTTCAAAATGAGACATGAATTAAGGTTAGTAAAAAACAGACTAAAGCGAAGCGTACTGTATTAATCACATCAGCTGTCATCGGATTTTTCAATAAAATATATATAAAACCCTAAATAACTGGAATCCAATGGTTTATTACTATGGGCGACAAACAGTGACGTTATCCAACCGAGAAATATTTTTAGTGTGTCGACTCTACACTGAAATAAAGAGGGTTACAAAAAAGAAGCCCTTTTAACGAGCATTTTAACCCCTTAAATTTACACACGAAACAGCATCTTCCAAGGAATGAATAAACAAGTTTGTGCCGGGTTGCTTCGTACCCTTTTCGTTCGCGGAAGGCGGGAGTTTGAATTAAAATAATGATACGGAATTATTTTATAATATGGTGTTGTCCTGTGCAAAACCTAACGTTTAAACTCAGCCATAGCGTATTGCCACAAATGCATGAAAAGTTGACTAAAACAGCGCATCTAGAGAGCGTTTAAGTTTCCCTACATTTTTGGTACTATTATAATATTAGGATGATTTATTTGGTGAGCGTTTTTTTGTGTGAATCACACCTCAAGAGTCCTCTGCAAATTGATCCTATAGAAATTGCTAATTTTCAAGCAAGATAGGTACAATTGTTATAAGGCTAAATCAACCTTTGGTGACCGGTCTCTGGTTAAAGCTTGACGTGCTGTCTCCAAAGGGGTCGCATGTGACGAGTGGAACCTATTTATTTTCACAGATAAAGGGGCCGGCCGAAAGCGTTTTCCCTGCTTTCGGGGTTTTGTGAGGAACATGCCACAAGCGCTATAACAACTAACCCATCGAACTGGTTTTTTTTTTAAGACATTTTATGTGTGTTCCTCCAAATATTGAACCCACAATCTTCCGATTACAAGTCCTAAGCGTTAACCACTACACTAGGGTTGGTATGACGCTATGGTCGCGTTTAAACGTGCCTTTTAATACTTGGTCCTTCGAAGTGTCGACTCATCTTTGCTAATGGCATAACAGACCACGAGAGACACAATAAGAGGAAAACGGCACTGGTTGAATGATGGCAAGGGACGATCGCTTGAAGCTACCAACATTCAACTTCAGGGCCACTACGTATAATGTGAGCCTCCAAAATTCATACCATCAGATCTGCGAGGCGTTCAGATTACGGTAGGCGTGAACATATATTGAGGTATTTTTGCAATGAAACAAAGTTTTTAATAATTGTTCATATTAAGGCAGCTATACACGCTAAAATTATATTTTTTTACAAAATATATTCTTAGCATAGGGTCTGTCAATAAAGACTACCGAACTTGAATTTATAGCGGAAATATTATTTTTAAGGAATTCTGTACGAGAGGCTCTTATTATTAAAAGACTTGAGGGTCTTCGTCACCCTGAAAACCCGGGTGCCGTAGAGGTGTTGCTTGAATTGTTGCTTCTGTCGTGGGGCGCTGCAAGGAAAGTGGCGATTGATGTTGGTTTTGAATATAACCGGATTAAATTGGGAAGGGAACACACATACTACCGGTAGATCATTCCATAAACGGGCAGTTTGGCAAAGGAATGAGTCATGAAAACGCAAAAGTTCTCATAATTTTATTCATGGATGCTTAAGTGATATCCCGCAAATAGGTCGTCATTTATTCAGTCTTTTCTGCCAAGTCACCATAAACGGACAAAGCTTTCAAAATCACTTGCCAATGATAAAATTGGTATATCAAAACAGGCTTCCTTGACTTATTTCACATGAGCAATCTTTGTAAGTGTACTGGACCTATGTGTCTTATGAAAACTGGAAATTGCTTATAAGTGATATCCCGCAAATAGGTCGTCATTTATTCAGTCTTTTCTGCCAAGTCACCATAAACGGACAAAGCTTTCAAAATCACTTGCCAATGATAAAATTGGTATATCAAAACAGGCTTCCTTGACTTATTTCACATGAGCAATCTTTGTAAGTGTACTGGACCTATGTGTCTTATGAAAACTGGAAATTGCTTAAAAAAATTTTTTTTAACAACTCTTACATCGTGTTTTTCTTAGCTTAGATTGTGTAGAATGTGATTCTTAAGAAAATTTCATTGAAATGTCATCGTTAAATCAAATGGTGGATAAACCAAACAAGCCCTGAGGGGGCGAATTGTCAAGGACTGTTGGTCAATCTCTTTTGACTTCCAGGCCTAACTCGTCTTATATGCTAGTGCTAGAGGACAGACTAGATTCCAGTTGGGCTTATCTAAATCCTTCGCGCACACTCTCGAAAATTCGAATATTGTGATTAGAAAGCTCTAGTCACTCGTGTACATGTGATTGACAATGTGATTGAAAAGTCATCTTTAAATCCAATGGTAGATAAACCAAACAAGCATTGGGGGAGGGGGGGCGAATCGTCAAATAGGTGACAGATTAACGAGGGTATAGCTGCACAGTAGAATCCAGTGAGTTATCTCTTTGGGAGTATGTCATATGGGCATCCAGTGTTGGTATGAGGAGGTCGTCGCCCTCCCCGCAGTGCGGCACGGATATTTTTAGCCCGGGGCGCGCCACAACACGTGCGGCACGGATATTTTTAGCCCGGGGCGCGCCACAACACGTGCGGTCTGTTTTTCACTTTACTCCCGACAACACGAAGCGCCATAATATCATGTGCGGCAGTTTATTTACTGAGCTTTCACATCAAACCTATGAGATTCAACTGTTACATATTGGTGATACGATGCTTTTCGCCCAAGTGGTCCAAAGTTCATATCGCCACCTCAAATGTAAAACTGAATTAAGTGCTGATTGAGAAATCGTGGATAAAACATTTTATTGGGTGTAATATCTCATATTTAGTGAACTAATTATAAAACAATACTTATAAACCACAGGATTTTCCCCCTTCTGTAGTGTTTTCTATCGTAGAAAATAGGAAAAAAGGTGCATTGGGTGCCTCTCATATATGAGAAACCCATGGCAGCTTAATATGTAACTTATTCAGTTTTACCTTTAATTTCTGTATGACAAATTCGTACGGTTCCTTGACTATGAGGGTAACATCTGATAGTGTTAACGCTGTCGTTGTTCAACTAGGGGTGACCAGAATTTCTGAAGAGTCTCCTCCACTTTTTGTCTATTCTGTAAAAAAAATGCTTCATTTTTGGCAGTGCCAACCATGTTTCAGGAAAGGGTTTTTTGTAAGGAAAATAGAAAATGGTTTATTTTGTAAGCACACATGCATCGCGAGCTTACACGTGTCTGCTAGTGAGTTTGCATCGAATATGAATCTGAAACGATAAAATATCTTTGCAACTTAGATTATATTACATCATCACCCAGTCGATATACCGGTCGATAGCTCAGTTGGTAGAGTGCTTGCATTCCGTGCCGTGAGCTCGGATTCGAATCCCACCGAGGGTGTCAGAAATAATTTTCCGTTTCGGTGTTTATTTCAAACCTCAAAATAAAATACCGGCAAAGTTTACTCAGCCTCCACAATAAATGAATACCAGCCCCCTCGGGAGCTGGAAAACCCCGACTTCAACTGAAGTGGTTGGCGTAAGGCCAGCCCCCTTACCTGTGAAAATAAATAGGTTCAATTCGCCACATACGATCCCTTCAAAAACGTGGCAAAAAGTTACACTATATGTGTAGCTTAGTTGCGATGATAGCTCAGATGATCAACTATACCCTCCCATCAACGGAAGGTGGTTATCGTAAAACCCCCCTTACCTGTAAAAAAAGGTTTCATACGCCACATGCAACCCCTTCGGAGACAGCGCGGTAAGAAGTTGGATTATGCGTGCAGCTAAATTGCGTTACGATTCCTGTAACTCAGATAATTGTAGTTTTTTTTTAAAGCTAAGCGCATTTATAGCAGCATCTATGGAATGCTGGCCCCTAAAGTATAATGTAAGAGGCGTTTCTTTACAATACAAATTAGTCACCCGCAGGTAACAACTTAAAGATCAAAGAAACACTGAGGTCGTTTGGACGTCATTGTTTTATAGTGATGATTAGCGATTTGGCATGGGAGCAAATGCCTTCTTCATTTACATATTAAATCAACTACTAATGGTTACATCATCAAGTCAATAAAAACAATCCTGGGGTGGAAGTCTCATCACCACGGTAATTCTTACCTACCGGATATCGGTAATGTTTGTACGAAGACGATTCAGATGTTCACTTGCGGCCACCATGGATTGACAGGTCTGCATACAAATATTACCGATATTCGGTAGGTACGAATTACCGTGGTGATGAGACTTCCAGCACTGGACAATAAAGGGTTTAACAAGACTTATAGGCCATGGTATGAGGCTCAACATCCGTACAGTATAAAAGTGGTTCAGTTCTGCCAATACCGCCTCTGTTTCAGGAAGGGCCGATACATTTACAGGGCTTATGTAAATTTCAGATTTGCAGTTTAATTTTGTTTGTTTACACGCAGCATGTGTAAGCGCGAACTTACGCGTATTTACTAGACGGCAGCGAGATCGGTTGTTTATGAATTAGACAGGCTACTCAGAACAAACAGGCGAGAAAGCTTTCAAAGTTCTGCAAACCAAAGGACAACAACTCGCTTTATCTTATAGACCCTTACGGTGCTATTCTTAGACATTTTAGTCGTCGGTTGAGCCCACGCTTTGACAAACTAATGATGCATTTGTATGAAGACCTGTCAATCCAAGATGGCCGCAAGTGAACAGCTGATTTGTTTTCATTCAAATATTATAAAATTCGGTAGGTAAGAATGACCGTGCTGATGAAACTTCCAGCTTCGGCATCATTAGTTTGTCAAAGCGTGGGCTCAACCGACGACTGAAATGTCTAAGAATAGCCCCGTTAGAGATCTTGGGAGTATTACGTACAGGTAACACGAATTAATAAAAGATTTAAAGCCTGATCTAAGCGTAAAACATAACAGTCACAGTTTCCATATTTCATCAATTTAAACTTCCGGTCCACACGCACCTCTGTCGCATACCTCCAGCAAAGAAGAAAGTGTGTACCCCCGTCCCGCCTCCAGCCTCTTGCGTCTCTCTGCCCAACGCCATCCGGTGAACTAGATCCCTCTCGCACCCCCAAACCCCGCCCCCCGGCGTCGAATTTTCTCCGAGGCCCCCCTCCACCAATCAGCAAGCCGCATGGAATTTTCCACCACCCTCCGGAGGCTGCGATTGGTGGTTAGAAGGGGTGTTGTGCGCAGGTGCAGGGAGGCCCCGCCCCGCACCTCTCCGCGCGGCGCAGTATAGCTCGGACCGCGGAGACGCGCGGGCTGATGAGAAATTCACGTACGTTTTTGGTCGCCCACTCTTTTTCGAAGAGGCCTTTGTGCTCGGTAAGAGGTTATCTTTTCAGTTAAAAATGTACCAGAGTTAAACGTGTGCAGCACCTACTTGAAAGCCATCTGACCTTTTTGATTTGTAATATTACACTCTCTGTAACTTTGAAGAAAAAACAAAAATGCAAGTAAGAAAGAGGTAAAGGATAAGACAGAAAAATATAGCCTGACTAACCAAATCACATTTTGAGAGTACCTACGTGATATCCTGATTCTCCGAAGTTTTAGTTCCTCCTACGAAAAGCTCAAGATTATCTTAGATCGGAGGAATTGGTGAATAAGAAAGGTTGATGAACATTGCTGCTAGCCAATCATAGGCCCGGTATTTTCAACATTAGTATAGCGACTTTATATTGAGTGAAAAGGGCGCATTTATGTCAATAGTGTGGGTAGTTTTTTTTATATCAGTTTAAAGTCATATAATATGCTGACGTTGATTAATTGCTTGTATTCCTTGACTGATAGGTTGGTATGCGGCTGACCACCTATACTGTAAAAAATGGTTCACTTTGCCAATGTCACCCCTGCTTCAGGTAAGGTCGGCAAGAGTTGCAGGGCTTATGTTCATTTGAGATTTTTTTTTTTTATATTGTAGGTCCACATGCGGCATGTGTAAGCGCGAAATTATGCATGTCTGCTTGTGGGAATGCATTTAATGTGTATCTCAAATGATACATATCTTTGCAGCTTAGGGGCCGTCCATAAATTACGTCATCGATTTTGGCCGATTTTCGACCCCCCCCCCTACAATCATCCTATAGTCATTATCTAATGACCCCCCCCCCCCTCTTGCTGTAATAATGGATGAGCTTAATAATTAATAATGTTATATTACTTGCATACTATTTTGTATATTTTGTAAAAATTGGTATTTACAAGAACGACGTCACTTCTGGTTCTCGTACATCATTTACCATCATCCGCAGACCAGACCCCCCCCCCTAAATGCGAATGACGTAATATATGGACAGCCCCTTAGATTTAGATTTAGACGTTGAAAATACCGGGACTTGGCCAACACTGTTACTATTATTTTGAGTGGACTAAAGTGTCATTAGCAAACATTTAATCCATAGATCTTTTTTTAATGGAGGATTCATTTTAGGATCTGCTAATGTGATTAACACCGTAAAAGTTTGTTTCTGAATAACTTTAAATAAAAGAATGAAATAAAAACTGGTAAAGAATACAAGAATGTCTGCGGTATATTAAAGAGGAATTTTAATAATGACTGTGAGTGTGGTGGGGAATAATTGAATGATTAAAATACCTGAGTGTGAATGAATGAAACGTAAACATGGGTAGGAAAGTGGCGCTTATATTCATGCAGCATACAGATGATCGCTTAACGGTCATCATTCATGCACGATGTGTTTTTATCCCAGTTGTACATCAGCGATATTTCTCAGCTGGATTTTTTTATTTTTCACATATTCTGTGGCATTTTTGTAGAACTGCCCCTCTAACGGTACAAAAATACTGTTTTTTTTAGAGAGCAGAGCATTTTTTTAGTGAAAACTACAGATATAAAATATTTCTGATTCGGAATCCTGAGTTGAGAATACAAGACGACTTGTATGAGTCGCTTCAAATACTGAATGTAAGAAATTCTTGGGCCGGTAGATGTTTTTTTAAACTAGGTAAATAGGAATTTGAGTTGGTTAACTCGTAAATAATAAATATAATATTCGATAATGAGCGTTTGTGAACCACACCTTAAGAACCTGTTGCGAGCTTGGTCGTCGCTTTATAGAGCGCCAACCTCAAGCAAAGTGTGTAAGGTTGGATAGACCTTTGTTGAAAGCATATAAATCTTTCATCTCAACGAAGAGCATATTTGAAAATTAAATGGTATTTCTTGTGCTAAAATAATCACAATAATACTTCTAATTTATGTAGTGCCTTTTCGTTAGAAGCCTCTTCACAGGTGCTTTGTAGTAGTCTTTCGGTGCAAACGTGAATCGAACCCATTATCTTCCAATCATGAGTCTAGAACATTGACTGTTGAGCGATCGCGTGTAGAAAACATAAAAAGTAGTTCGTTACAAGCAAATACTGTTCGTTATATAATAATTGGAAAGGTCTTTGCTTTGAAGAGAACAAATTGATTGAAAATGATTGAATGCACAACACTTTTTCTCGAATGGTTTTCCATGCATACAAAGAAATGCACAATTATGTCCAATCACAATGGACTCGGTACATGTGAAATATTCCTGGGCTGTGTGACGTAAACAATAGTAAATTAAATAGGTAACCGTAGCTCAGTTGCCATTCCGATAGGGGTGTCCAGAGCCTCAGCAGTGCCTCCATTTCTCCCTTTCCTTACGTCGCTTTTTCATCTCATTCATATCCATAATCTTTTTCATACATTTCCATCTTGTACATTCACTCTGTTTATCCTATTTTTTCTACAATTTTACCGATCTTATCCAGTCATACTTTCTTGGTCCTTTCTTACCCTCATTTCCTCTGGATAAACCTGCACTTTGTTATTCTTTCATCACCCATTATTTCTACACGTGTAAACCATCTCAATACAATATTATTTTGTACCTACCTTTACTTTCACATCCTCTTTAAGCTTGCACTTCTCTTTTACACATTCTATAAGTATTATCCATAATCCTCGTTGCCAAGACATAATCATAGTAAGGCTTTTATTATAATATGCACGTCCACAAACAGGAACGTGTACGTTTGCAGTTACACATGCTGCATGTGCACTTACAAAACAAACATACATTTTTAAAATGGATACACCAAAAGCTACTAGAGCTATTTACTTTTTGATTAAACGTTATGGCTTAGTTTAAACGTTAAGTTTTATACTTGAGTCACAACATTCATCAGATGGTCACCGATTCTAAGCCCGGAGAGGTATTTCTATAAAAATCGTGAGCCAGCCTCAACAGTTGTGAGCGAAATTCGCGGATCGTGACTGCGAAATGTGGACATCAGCTGTGCGACATTGTTATGGGCGATAGAATCATATCGCGCGGGGGGACACTCGCAAATATTCTATCGATAGAAAAGAATCGTGCATCGAATCTTAATGAGGAATTATTTAAATCAGAGGTTCTTAACCGATGGTTCCTCGAGAGCCTCGGAAATGGTTCGTAATCCGTATGACCCATTATTCTTTTGCCAGACCGGTCACCAAAGGACCATCCAGCCTAACTACAACTTAGACACACCACACTCTGAAGTCATGCTTGACGGCAATCCCGGGGTGTGGCAAGATGTAGAGGGAGTTTTAAGTGAGTAAAAATCTCACATATCCTGCCGGCGGAAACAATGGAAGGAATCTTTTGAAGATTTTCCCCTCTTCAAAAAAAAAAAAAAAAAACGCCTAACTACAACTGGGCCTTGCTTGAGAATTGGCGCTTTCTATAGCGACGACCGAGCTCGCAGAGGGCTCTTGAGGTGTGATTCACACAATAACAGCGCTCACCAAATAAATCATTCTTATTATTACCAACATCAAAACGCTCCATGGTATCATGTCGAAAAAGTTTAAGAGTCACTGAATTATTAGAATTTTTATTTCAACTGTCATAACTGTAGGTTCATTGAATACTAATATGTATTTTTGTGTGTCAATAAAAATTTAAATTATTTTATAGTGTAAAACCTATTAATAAACAGATCAATTTCACAACGAAAAGCATTAAAAAAATTAAATAAGGCTGATTTATTTGGTGAGCGCTGTTTTTGTGTGTATCACACGTCAAGAGCCCTCTAAATTGTATGTATGCAAGATTTTACCCGTCCCCGAAAAATCATGTTGCCTTTGTCCTCAAGTCTTATTTCGCAGACAATAACAAGTCTCCAGGGTGGATGTCAGTGTGGCAAATGCAAAGGTTTGCCTAGCCTTACAATATTCCGGTCCGAGACCGCCCATTCTATGTCCGAGATACGTCAATGTCAATAGACCAAATTAATTACAAATAATTAAACGCTTTAGCGCCGTATCTTTGAAGTCTGTTCACGCATCTATAATCTAAGTTGCAAAGATATACCTATTGAGATATAATATTAATATTCAATGCATGCCCACAGGCAGACACGTGTGAGTTGACACTGACACATTGCCAACGTAAAGGTAAGACTGAATGAGTGCTGATTCACTGATTTCAGAAATCGTGGATAAAACATTTTGTGTGTAACTTCTCAGAGTAAGTCAACTAACAATAATGAAGTGCTCATGGTATACTTAGAAGTTACAGGCTTTTCATACTTTTCTTATGTGTTGCTCGTAGTAAATAGGAAAAAAAGTGCACTTATCTGAGAAACCCGGGTGTTAACTAAATATGACACTTATTCAGTTTTACCTTTAAGGTATCGATACCCCGCATGTCTCACACGAACTCTATTTTACCTTTCCTGAAACAGGGGTGATATTGGCCAAGTGAACTTTTTTTAAAGTAAGGATGGTCAGCCTCATACCATAAGTAACGTGTTTAGTACAAATAAAATACAAGACAATACAGAAGCCGGCAGGTCAGAGGTGTGCCCATTTACTTAGAGTTACCCCCGTATTCATGAATCCTACTAGCACTTACCATAGGGCGCGCTAGCTGTCAGATTGGCGAAATTCGTTTCAGAAACAATACTTAGGGTAAAAGCAGCGCTAGGGCTCTCTAAATACTAGCGCTTGGGTAAGTAAGGTCGGCAGGTATATTAACCAACGCTTAAGCGCTGTCAAAATATTCCTTCGTATTTAATTGTTATCACATTTTTTGTTTGATTGTGAATTAACATAAAAAAATGAATTCTTACGATGAAGACAATGTTTTAGAGTGTATTAACATTGTTTTGACGAGTATATTAACATTGCTTGACCATCAGAATCGGGTTTGTTCTCCAGTATGGTCTAGGACCATACTGCAATGATAGATGAACTGTCAAAATATTCCGTCGGCATTTCGTCAGCAAAGTTTTTGTTTGGTTGTGAATTATTTACATAAAATAATGAATTATTCTTACATGAAGATGATTTTAACGAGTATAAAAACATTGTTTTGACTAAAAATAGTGTCCCAAGAAAATATATCAGAGACTGTAAGGACCCATTTACGATTACGACGAGGAAGAATTTAGAAGGCGTTTTAGATTGAAAAAATGCGTCGTTCTGTATACAGTCTTTCCGTTGCTCATTGAGGGTTTAACAAAGCCAAAAAATTCTTCGATTGTCAAGTTTTATGCACAGCTCAAAATATGACATTGACATTTCTTCGATTTGTCAAGTTCAACAGCTCAAATGCAATTGAAATTTGAAAGAAGTGGCAATGATAAGAATGAAGTACGCCGAATATTGGTCGGAAGCTATTGACCAATTACAGAGCTGGATTTTTTCGAGAGCCAATGACTGGCCGTACATCTCCACTAAGTTGGGCACTAGGCTGATTAAAGATTTAGTGTTCTTTGTGAAACAAAACGCTCCAGAATGTCGACCCTTGAGTAAGTGTAGCGCTTGACTTAGGTAAGTATTGTTACTTGAGGCAGTATTGGTCATGAATACGGGGGTTAGTCGATCAATTTTACTGCAGCTAATAGTATATGTGGGTTTATCCCTGCTACTGAAAGGGAAGGTTCTCATTTTTAGTGAAGGCTAAATAAACCTTGCCGACACTAAAACACGTGTTAAGATTTTTTTAATCAATAACGTGCTTCCAAACATACTGTCAGGTAGCTAGCATGTCAGATAGCTACCTGTGGGAAAAAAGAAGAAGAAGAAGACATGATCTGTCAAAACATTGTACCTGTCACAGGAAAAATAAAGTCATTACCAACTTGAAAGAAATTGAGGCGCATCTTTAGCCACAGAAATTGAGCCGGATCAAGATTGGAGGAAGAAGACAGGCTGAGATTGACAGTTGGGAGGGAAACACTTAAAATCCCCCGTTAAGCTCCGCATCGCGCTGGTAGGGAGTTTATAAAAGGCGTCGACCCCCCACAATCCGGGACACAAACTCTGAGGACACAAGCTCTTCAACACCTGAACCAATAACACCTACCAGGCGTGGCCAAGAACATCTATCGGAGAAGGCTTGAGTCGCCGTTGTTGCCTGCACTACACAGCCCCTGGCCGCGCCTGGGTCCCCCGTGGCGGATTCCTCGGAAGGAAGGAGCCCCTGCTTTACCCGTCGCAAGCGCCCGCTTGGCTACTCGATATCCGGAGCCCCGTGCCCACAGTTCCTCAGGAGGACGGAGCGCCTGCCCCGTCCAGCCGAGCGCTCCCGTCTTATCGCGGGCTGAGCCCCGTGCCGCAATTCCTCCGGAGTGTGGAGCCCGACATCCCGCCAAAAGCGTTGCCGTTGCCGGCGCCCCAGCATCGACTACCCGCATCCCAGCATCAAGACTTCTCTCCATCCCCGTGAGCTAATCGAAAATTTAAATACATTATCTAATTTCACCTAGAACCAGTCAGTCGTGCAGTTTAGCGTGGTGATGCTCTCATTTCGCTTAATTTAAAATAAATCCCGTCTTTCCTTTACCCGGTTTTTTCTCTCCATCACCTATATTTTTTAACCTCTTTAGCATCAGTGGAAAGCGAGCAAGGTGTTGGGCCTGAACACCACCCTGAGGAGTCTTTAGCTAGCCGGGCAACTGCAAAAGCGCGCAACCTAACCTCAAAGGGCCCCCTTGTCAGTAGAACCCGTCCTAACCTCAAAATGGCCTGCCTTTCCAGGTAGGGCCGTGGAGCGCCTGTAGTGGAGCGCCTTCAGTGCTTCATCACAATACCTTGTGTTTCTTCTGAAGTCCGCGATGAATATGAAATATATATTTTTCAAAACGTTACATACCTGAAACAAAAGAAAAAAAAACATTATTATAAAGAACAGAAAAATAAGATATTAGTCTTCTCTCCACCTCACCTGTTAAAATAAATCGATTCTCTAAATGGTGCAGTAGTGGGACGGATACGAAAAAAATGACGGAAATGAAGTCATTACCAATTTAGTAACGCAACTAACGTATTGTTTAATTAACTTTTTGTGAATATCAATTGAAATATTTAAAAAAAAACATGTAAATTACGACAGAAGCTGTCAATAAAATAAATAGACTTAAAAATAAGACGTCAATATAATTCAAAATGGCCAATGTATCCGGCGCCATTTTTCAATAAATGTTTATTGATTGTATTACATTAATTAAGCCAGTTGTGACTCGGAAATCTGGGTAAGGACAAAAAAAAAGTAAGACCTCGATTGCAGCATTCGTGAAGACGATTTTAAGAAGCATCTACGGTCACGTGAGAGATAGGCGTCGTCTGTATGACAAAGAACGCAATGACATCTACAGAGTGCCCGATGTGATTAGTCCCCTTAGTACAAGTTGCAAAACTTGAGTAATGTAAAGTTTACGGCAATTATTAAAGAGTGATTTCCCCCAAAATCTGCCGTTTTTGTTTGTTTTATCATGATTTTCTCCATCACTGTAACTCTTTTGCTAAGACCATAAAGTGTAAGAAACAAAAACGGCAGATTCTGGGGGAAATCACTCTTTAATATTTTCCGTAAATTTTACTTTTCTCAAGTTTTGCAACTCGTAGGTACTAAGGGTACAGTACCACCAAGTAGGGCGACGCAAGCCCCATTTAAGCGCTTAGATAGGGTTTGTGAGAGTTAAAACTCTCAGCACAACAAGGTCCAAAATATGGACCTTGTGGTTGCTATTTTATTCAGTGCTAACATTCGATCTAAATAAAAGATATAGAAGGAGCATCTGAGTCGATTTGCGTGCCAAAAAGAGTGCACCCTAGGGCGCACACTTCATAGAAACGGAGTCTTGTAATATTATTTAATGTCTCTTTTTGACGTAAGTTTTTATTACGTCTTAGTCTCATTTTTTCGTAGTTTATCTATTACCCCGTTTCCCGGTACGTTTGGTTCTATGGCATAAAACAGGTGTACGCCATCTATGTGTATTACATTGTTGGTGTGATGGCCGAGGGTAAGGCGTCGGCACTCCAGTTAGGCAAAACGCCGGTTCGAGCCCAGACAATAACTTCAACCCTGGTTCAACAGATGTACTTGCACGCACACAAGCTTCTGCTTTCGCATGAAAACAACTGGCCAGGAAAAATAGGTTGGTGAATTGCATTCCTCTTCACAAATCTATTTTTAAAAAAGTGATCGATGGCGCTAACGCTATAGTGCCGATGTCAAATGTTTAAAAAAAATGTACTCTGAAGTATGAATCTCTGCAATGACGGACAATCTTCCATTGAAGTGGCACTAAAGGAAGAAGATGGATTGATTTGATTTGTGTTTACAGAAGGCAAAGATGCGAATGCGCGGCGTTTGGCGGGAGAACAGTGACGCCATCTTGTGTAAACAAGCGTCTCACAAGATGGCCGCCGGTATCGAGTGTCAGACGTAAATGTTGATTTAATTGCGTATCTTGTTTATTTACCTAATGAAGACGCTGCGAATTGTGTTGGAAAACCTACACTGAAGTGGAAACGTATACTTATCTAAGCATCAGATGTAATAATGTCTATTTTTAGCCGGCTCGTTGCGAAAGACAAGATATTTTGTCGTATTTTTGTATGCTAGATCTCTTACGATCTTTTTACGTTAGAGACAGGATAATTCGTCAAAAAATGCTTGTTACACTATAGACGAGATACCTCTAGACAAGACAATATAATTTGTCAGTTTTGTTTGCTAGATCTCTTACGATCTTTATACCTACTGTAGAGACAAAATAATTCGACAATAAATGCTTGTTACACTATAGACGAGATATCTCACAACAAGACATTTTGTCAGATTTTTTTATGCTAGATCTCTTACAATCTTTTTACGCTAGAGACAAGATAATTCGTCAATTAATGCTTTCTACGCTATAGACGACATATCTAATCAGAAAAATCGTGTCGGCTAAACTAAAAACGAGATATCTCCACAAAAATGTGTTCCTGCAAGGCTTTCTGAAAGACTTGTTGAAAAAGGTGAACTGTCTGAATCGGGCATAAGGTTTGACGTTCTTTCGTTCTTCAAACACATTCAGAAAATATATTTGAATACGCAAGTAAGCCGAATTAAAAATATGAAGAATCGTATGTTATCAATAATTTACGACGTTCGAAATATTAATTCGATTATTTATCAGTGGATCGCGCCTATAAATTGATGGTCGAATAGCTGGATCACTTATACCGCAGGGGGTTATACTGTCGACACGGCTATATATCACGAGAAAATGGATTCTAATGCCTGCAATAGACTATTACTAACAATTCAACATTCTTCCGAGTCTGGTCGATAGCTCAGTTTGCCGACTTGATGATGCTGGAGATATGTTTTCCGGGATCTGTAGCTATGGTAATTGGTCTATGCTTCTAGAGCTTCCGGATGTTTCGCCCATGTCTACGAAGGCTTCTTTAGCGTGAAGGTGCGATGATGAAGATGATCTCAATGAAACTGTTTGCAGTGTTTGCTTTTAAAGCTTGGAATCTTGGGTTCGAATCTGAGGGATCCAAACCTATCGAAAAAAACAAACTGAGTCGCATGCATACCGCAAACGAAGAGATTTAAAAAATCGGGTAATCTAGTAAATTTGCAAGCTGCTCATTTTTCTGTGCAACACGCTTGCCCTTGGACGTAATGGTCAAACGTGCAAGAATGTCACGCCGGAGTGATGCTTTATGGGGAGCATTAAGGTGATACCAGAATTGTGCCTTATGGAAAACATAGCACATAAATTTCAATGAACATTATTAACACTTAGATATCCAGTCGTTATGAAAATGCTTAAAATTCTTGTGCCAAATACATTCTATACAGCCTACATTTATATTTTGGGAGATTCTCTATTTTAGTTGTACCATGAGAGCTGTACCTAATGCCGGTGTAAAATACCACATAAACTTCCTCGATCTTGTAAATAGAAAAAAGGTATGAAAACTAATATCTCACTAGGGGTGCTGCCGCATCGTCCATACATTTATTTTTCCATTAACGCGAACGAGGGGAGTTTATGTAATGTCCTCGGAGTGCTAAATTGCGTCAAAAGCTAGACAAGTGTGAAATGTGGTGCTGGAGGAATATGTTGACAGTTAGCTACTTTTCTCCATTGTGACCATTCAGCCTTACAGCTAATGGGTGTTGCTTGAGAATTGGCGCTTTGTAGCAACGACCAAGCTCGTAAAAAGTCAGGCTGATAGCTCAGTTCGTAGACTGCTTGCATTCCATGGCGAGAGCAAGGGTTTGATTCCCACCAAGGGTGTCAGAAATGATTTCTCATTTCGGTGTTTAGTTCACACCCACAGGTCTCATAACAAAGCATGTCATAAGAGAAATACAAACACAAGTTATATAAAAAAAAAACAGAGGGCGTATAGCGCACGTCACAATGTCAAATGTTTATGAAAACAAAATCGCTCACTCCAACCGCTTTTTCAGTTTCCATACATTTTACAGGTAAAACGCTGTACTTGAATTTTATCGTAAGAGCCATTTCAGACACAACGTATTCTACCCGGATTGTAAATGAATTTCCGGACAAACCGGGTGAAAGATTCATACATCTCCATACACAACTGACTTCCGACCTGCCGCCGGATAAAAGAACATAGGCCCTTTAGTTGATATTATTATTTACGGATTTATAAAATGTAATTTGTCGTGTATGCTCCTTGACGTATAGGTTGTTATGCGGCTGACCACCCATGCTGTAAAAATGGTTCACTTTGCCAATGTCACCCCTGTTTCAGGGAGGGACGGCAAGAGTTGCAGGGTGTATGTCCATTTGAGATTTGGTTTTTATGTTGTAGGTTCACATGAGGCATGTGCAAGCGCGAACTTGTACGTGTCTGGTTGTGAGAATGCATGTAATGTGAATCTCCAATGTAACATATCTTTGCAACTTAGATTAGATTAGATTAGGCCCGGTATTTTCGACGTTAGCTTCTGTGACTTTAAACATTAAAAAAAACTACCACACGATGGACCTAAGTGCGTCCTTTTCATTCAGAATAAAGTCGCTATGCTAACGTTGAAAATACCGGGCCTTAGACCAACCGGCCAGACTAGTGGCGGAATACGTGTGGTGTAGAATGGCTGTAAGATTTTATACTTGCTAGTATTGTGATAAAAACATCACGTTAATAATTATGATAATAATGATGATGATGATACCGCAGGTGATCTGTCCACACCTCGGCGTGACAAACAAGCGATGACGCCGAATAATCATTTCGTGGGATCATTATTACTGAAATCTTAAATGGCAGTTTACAAAATTATCACGTTACATAGCAACGGCGTTATGGCAACAATAGACAATGCAAAAATAAAATGTTAAATAAATGTTATGGAGTTTTCTCATTTCTCATTTCTTGTGAAGGCTTAATAAGCCTTGTTTAAAATAAACACTGAAACGGGAAATACTTTCTGACACCCTTGGCAAAGATCGAACCTTAGCCCTCCGACATTGAGCGCAAGCATTCTACCAAATGACTATCAGCCCCCTCGGGAGCTGGGAAACTCTCCTCAATTAAAGTGGTTGACGTAGGGCCGGCCCCCTTACCTATAGAAATAAATAGGTTCCACTCGCCACATGCGAAACCCTGCAAAAAGTTACATTATATGGGTGTAGCTTAGTTGCGTTTTGCGTAGCTATCGACCGGACCGGAAAATACCCGTGGGATTTTACTTACCTATTTTATCTTATCAAATGAGATCTCCAGGGCAATGTGAACATTCTACGGACCAAAACTATCATCAAACCGATGCGCCACAATCAGGTGGCAAAAAGGTTAAAGGTGTTAAAAGATGGGTGATGACACGAACACCATCAACTTACATTGTTATGATGCATCGTGACAATATGGTGATTTCTACCATGGACCACCTTATAAGGCAGTACAAGCACACAGACAATTGCTGGCTGAAGTAACACCCATCCTCCGACACCATGTTCGCTGAGGTACTCCACTTAGATGCTACAAGACAGATATAAACAATAGGTGCTAGGAAAAATCTAATTCGATAATGGATTTTCTATTAAATTTTATTAAACAAAATTGCTATGATTTTGTAGACACTGTAAGTGCACCTTTTGAGAAAATTCAATAAGATTATGCTTGAATTGGTGACCCACCTGTCTGGCAAACGTGGTGACTTGTTGACCCCCAAGTAAACATCGAATTGTCAATTTTAAAAAGCTGAACACAGCAGTCGATTGAAAGGCATAGAGAAGATTGGAGGAAGCCTACGCTCAGGAGTGGACTGAGAAAGGCTGGGGAAGAAGATGCTTGAAATTTAGCCCGCGGTTTAAATTTGAGGGTCATCTTCTGGGATCTGTTAGTATGGTCCATGGTGGAGCTTCCGAAATATGAATGCTCCTCAGATCGATTAGGAGAATGCTTGCATGCATAACCACTAGCCAGAGTTCGATTCCCACCAAGATGATGATGATGATGAGTTGGTGATTTCTTTATAGCGCCGTTTCGTGATGTAGTCACTCCAAGGGCGCTTATGCATGTCTATAATCTATAATCTAAGTTGCAAGGATATATTCATTTAAAGCTCTCAGATGTAAGCCCACAAACCAACAAGTGTAGTTCGCGCTTACAAATGCTGAATGTGTACTTACAAATAAAATCCAAACCTCAAATGAACATAAGCCCCACAACTTTTGCCGACCTTCCCTGAAACAGGGGTGACATTGGCAAAGTGAACCATTTTTTACAGTATGGGTGGTCAGCCTCATACCAACCTATAAGTCAAGGAATATGATGCCAGAAATTTGATTTTCTTCAGTGCATTTCGGAACTGTCCTCTAGCTCCCTCACATGAGGCAGACTGTTCCCTAGGACCAGCAACTGCAAATGCACGCTCTCCAAACACTGCGTTTACCCTTATGATCGGCTCTTCAATACGTAACTTGGCTCCGGTTTCTGCCAAGCGTAGTGTGAGACTTTTTTGCGAGATATTTGCATGTCTTTTCAAATAATGCCAAAGCTTAAGATCCAAAAATGAATCATCGAGCATAATTTTAACTCAACGCGCTCTGGGACACGGAGCCAGTGAAGCTTGGGGTGCCAGGCAAGATCTACCACCGATTTATTTGGCATCAGCTACTTCAACAATTCTTCTATTTAAATCCTAAGATTGGATTGCAGCAATATTCATCCAAATTCTTCACTCCTGCCTATCCAAGGCAATCCTTTGAACTCCTAGTAAGAGGAACAGCAGATATCTGCCAATATATCCAGTCGGAATTCTCAACGTGGTTGTACTCGGCCGTTATCCCGTCAATTATAGTATCTAAAAGACTTTCCTTTGTATTAAACACCAATAAATTATGATACAACACATTCCCGTTGATTAAAATCGATTATGAATGTTGCTTTGAGCATCATTTTGTATCAGACTAGAGATCGTTTAAGGCGCCAGTGATTTGTTCACATCGCCATAATTTAAGGCCGATAATCTGTAGATTACTATTTCACCTTAAAAAGTTGTTGATTTCTCAAAAATGACGTGTGGGCGATGGGCGAGTTCAAGTATACTTACTTGACTCACATCTGAAGTTAAAAAAAATAGATGAAACTCAGCCACAGCGTTTTACCAAAAAATATATGAACACAATAACAGCGTTAACACTGTCCATTCATTTTTGTTAGAGCGCTCCGATTGAGTTTTAACGTAAAGCTTTATACTTGGGTCACGGTAGTATACTACGCGTAGGTACCATAAAAAGTATTGAGTAAACTTGAGTAATGAGTACTAAGTATTGATTTCATGACCAGCTTGAGTTTTTCGTTAATCTTGATTCATCTTCCTTCTTTCCTGGTACTTTGAATCGAAACAGGGCTGTGCAAATTCTTGTTTTTTTTGTTTCGTAATCAATAATACTTGAATGAATGATTCGTTAGCACTAACTTAGTTTTCAAACTGAGAAAAACGAAGGTACATAGGTACCATAATATAAGAACGTTAGTAATATCCATTAGAGTTTTGTACGAAAGTCAACATTGCAGCTTTAACTTTGAATTTAATTAAAGACTTTTCTTTTATAAATGAATTGAAAGCTTTCATTTATTGGTGTGCCCATTAAAAGACAAAAACTGTAGTAAGTACTGCAGACATCTACAAGATCCTTATTAATCATGTGGGATTTATTTTCTTTATCATCGTATCCATTTTGTTTTTAATCACATCGTTCTGAAACTTCCACGTGTCAGCTTATGGGCATGCTTTCAATACGAACCTTGACGAGCCGATTAGAAGGGTAAACGCATTGTTAGGAGAGCGTTCATTTGCAGTTGCTGGTCCTCTGGTCTGGAACCGCCTGCCTCATCATGTGAGAAAGCTAGAGGACCATAGAAAGTTCAGAAATGCACTGAAGACAAGCAAATTTCTGGCATCACATGCACAAGCGCCCTTGGAGTGACTACATCACGAAACGGCGCTATAAAGAAATCACCAACTCATCATCATCTCGGTGGGAATCCGATGGACCACAATAACAGATCTCGGAAGATAACCCTCAAATTTGAACCGCGGACTAATATGCAAGCATCTTCTTTCCCCGCCTTTCAATGTTATTATATCTGCGATTAAAATCATAGATTATCCCAATGATAAATTATACTTGCATGTGTCAACCCTGTTAATTCTTGGTACCACAGCCAGGTGAGTAAGATGTTGCCCCCGCATTTGGGAAAGAGAAAAACTCGCAGCTAGGTTTCAGACTAAAATGAGATTTGTTATTGAACTGCACCCACGCAAACCAACCACACAGAAACGTTCTACTTGGTGTGCTCGTGAATATTTGAGATAGATCTGATGATTCAAAAACATGAAACATTTCTTTGTATAGCAACTAGAAATTCTTCGAGATATTCTGTTCCCAAATCTTGAGCGCCAAAAACAAAAAAGTTCTCGATTTAAAAAACGACCTTCATATTAAAATCGTCATCGGTGAGAGGTGTGGGTTTGAGGGAGGGGGGAGGTAAAAAAGCACTCAATCTCACAATATAGAAACCAAGTTATTGTATCCAACTTATCACAGCATTAATAATAAGCCGTAAGCTGCCGAATTGATAGGTAGTAACAATATGAAAAAAAAAAACAAAAATCTCGGTGGGTCACAACCTTCATATTGGCCACGTGTTTGACATGACTACTGAAAGTCTTTGCACAATATGCTCAAAGGATATAGAATCGAGTCGAGTCGCTTCATTTTTAAAGTGGCACTGTCGCATCTCTTCAACTCCCAGTTTTCTTCATTGGATCAAAAAGAGAAACCAGGAAGAAGCTATTTGACACAATTGCAACGGTTTAGGTAGCTTCGCCAAGGTCTCTTTATACTTTATAGCCTTTTGCTACGAGGCTTATAGCAGGCATGTCAAAAATACGGCCAATAATGTTGGTTGTGGCCCACGAAGACTATTTTTTTTTTTAATTTTAACATAAAGCCCACAAACAATTGAAAAAGAACGCTAGCAGCAGGGTTTTGATGCCCAAGAGTCACATTTCGGAAAATTAAAGATCATATTAGTGAAATATTACGTACCTACAGTCTTGAAACGTTGTGAACACACTTTGTATGTACGTAAAAACACATAATTTGTTCCAATAATGACTTGGTTTCATATTGATTGGGAATGTGTAACAAGTTTATGCAAATGCACAGTCGGATAATTAATTTTAATTTGAAATTATTATAATTCCTAAGTAGGAGATATCTATGCGATGATCTAGATTTAATATATTGATTCTAGAATAAACAAATCCTACGTAGAAAAAAATCAGCTACGCCTTGAGTATATTATAATTGACCACCCACGAATCTATTTAAAGTTGCAAATATATATTAAAATTTCAGATTCATATTTAATACCTTTTTACAAGAAGGCACGTGTCAAGTCGCGTTTACACATGCTGCATGTGTAATCACTAACTATATACTCGTAAGACAATTCATAAATGAGCATAAACTATGCACCTTTCTGCTCTTCCCTGAAACAGGGGTTACGTTGGTACAGTTAACTATTTTTTACACTTTAGGTATTCAGTCGCATACCTACCTATTAGTCAAGTAACAAAAATTTGCAATTACATTATTTAATATATTAAAAAAAAAAAACAGAAATATTTAAAAGCCTTAGCCTTAGCCGCCCATATTACAGATCAGCCACCTTTTTTTCGGTCCCTGAATACTTGTTTCAATAATGAAAAAATAAACAAGTTCCGTTTGGTACAATAGCTTCAAGCACGTTAAGCAAAAATATAAGACTCTGGTTCCATATCTGCAATCTTCCGCATCCAAGTCCCGAGGTCCGCGGTGGGGCGGAGGGAACAATGGGTCGTTAAAGAGGCCGGGTGCGGAGGTCTGGGTTCGAATCTGGGTCACAAGCGAGGCACAAGAGACCTCAGAATCACAACGGCGAAATTGCGGATCAAACTGTCGCCGAACGGATCATTCAAAATGACTACAATACATGTAGTGCAAACATGCACCAAATGAATCCCAGAATTTCTCTGAAAATGCATCAAACGATTGTTTAGAATTTTATGTAACGTAAAACAAAACTGTGCTGCGCATATGGTGGTAAATCTTACCGCATGTGGCTTATGGATGGTTTCTTATTTTCATAGGTAAGGGCTTTAAGTACGCCATCCTTTTCACTTGACGTGGAGGTTTACAAGCTCCTGTGGGGGCTGGTTCTCACTTTTTGTGAATGCTGATATAAGCCTTGTCGGTATTTAATTGACAATGAAGCGGGAAATGACTTTTTACACCCTTGGTGGGGATCGAACCCTATCCCTCTGGCATGGATCGCAAGCATTCTACCAACTGAGCTATCGACCGGACTGGATAAAATCGAAAATAAATATGTTCTCTTCTTAGAAAGCCATTCCTGGACAAAGGACTCTTCCAATCTAGCCTGTTCCCTCTAACCTTGTTCAGCGGCGTAAAATGTAATTCAAAATTAATCAAAAACTTTAGACTTCATTACTATCATCACAGACACGACAACCAGGCATGGATTTTGATCTCCTTGATCAACTATAGCCACCGCTGCCTGTCCTTTTCTTCAGTCCCGCACTCCTTCCTTCTCCAGTCCCATACTCCTACCGCCCATCCACCTTTACTCGAGTCTTTCCAATGTCCTGTGCCCTTAGTAAGAGTTGCAAAACTTGATAAAAGTAAAGTTTACGGAAAATATTAAAGCGTGATTTCTCCCAAAATCTGCCGTTTTTGTTTCTTAAACTGTGTGGTCTTAGCAAAAGAGTTACAGTGATGAAGAAAATCAAGTTCAAACAAACAAAAACGGCAGATTTTGGGGGAAATCACTCTTTAATAATTGCCGTAAACTTTACATTACTCGAATTCTGCAACTCGTACTAAGGGTACTGGTTGTCACTAAAACTACATTTTCCAGGCTCGGATTGTCCATTTGCTAATGTGAATCAATCTATTGTATTACTGTCCGGACGACATCATTCCTTGTCTTGTAGGTCAAATATATTTTGCTCGTGAGACAATGCGTTCACAATACGAAGAGTTTGCATATTTTATTCGCAATGAAGGCTTTATCTAATGCTTCATTCGCCATTGTTGTGGGGATCTGAATGCTCCATATGCGTAACGCAGTACCTTCGCAACTTCCATTCAATCTTTTTGAATGTATAATTTTTTTTTGGAACAAAAAAGTGATCGGCAAAGTGCGACTCTCGGCGATTTTAATTTGAGGTTTTTGAGATTGAGTGCCACTTCCTCCCCTCCCCTGTATTTTTTATTTAAACGCAGTCACTTTTTGAAAATTGTAAATTGACTGACCGGCCCGTAGTCCAGTGGTAACACTTCAAACTCTAAATGGGAAGGTTGTGGGTTCGATTCCCGGCCGAGCACAAAAAATATACCATTTATATTTTCAAATTTGCTTTTCGCTGGGTTGAAAAATTCATAACACCTTTACCAATGACCGATCACCAAAGGTCCATTCAGCCTTACAGCAACTGGGTATTGCTTGAGAATTGGCGCTTTGTAGCGACGACGATCAAGCTCGTAAAAAGGTCGATAGCTCAATTGGTAGAATGCTTGCATTCCATGCCGAGAGCAAGGGTTCGATCTCAAAGGTTTACTCAGCCTTCACAAGAAATGAGAACCAGCCCCCCGGGAGCTTCAACTGAAAGTGGTTGGTGTGAGGCCGGCCCCCTTATCTGTAAAAATAAATAGGTCCCGAAGCGCCGCATGCCACAAGAAGTTACACTATATGTGTAGCTTAGTTGCGTTGTAAATTCTAACCAGTTCCCTTATTTCCCCGGAGAAGATTTCACCATTTTCAGTTACGATTTTGAGATTGAGTGCGTTTACACCTTCCCCCTCATTGATTATTTCAATATGAAGGTCACCCCTGTGTCAGGGAAGGTCCGCAAAAGTTGTAGGGCTTATGTTCATTTGAGGTTTGGATTTTATTTGTAAGCACACATTCAGCATGTGTAAGCGCGAACTACACGTGTTTGTTTGTGGGCATGCATTTGAGAACTTTAAATGAATATATCCTTGCAACTTAGATTATAGATTATTATTATAGAAGGTCACATTCTACAGGATGAATGGGTTTTTAACTCTCCTCTCACTCCCCCGTCGACGCTTACAAACTGTAGGTCAAGATTTTGAGATTGAGTGCGTTTCTGCTTACCCCTGACAATTTTAATTTGAAGGGAAATTTTAAACAGCGTAGGCTCCCAAATTTTCTTTCGATTGTAGCATTACACTAATCTAATCTAAGTTGCAAAGATATGTTACATTGGAGATTCACATTACATGCATATTAACAACCAGACACGTACAAGTTCGCGCTTGCACATGCCGCATGTGAACCTACAACATAAAAACCCAAATCTCAAATGGACATACACCCTGCAACTCTTGCCGTCCTTCCCTGAGACAGGGGTGACATTGGCAAAGTGAACATTTTTACAGCATGGGTGGTCAGCCGCATACCAACTTATAAGTCAAGGAACATAAACGACAAATTACCTTTTATAAACTTATTTAAGTATTTCACGGAAAAGTTTTGCCACCACTGGTATATAAAATCGTCTATTGACCGCAGAACTAAATGAATGGCATGGCCTACAATACGAAACCGCATACGAGTCGTATAGAAACAAATACGACAATCTATGATTTCTTTCATATTACAAAACATGGAAACACAAGTGTAGATTGTTAACCTCATTTTCAGATCAATCCTAGATTGCCGCTTTTTGTTCTATGCGACTAATTTGACGAAACTTTATCATCAATTTTTCTCTGTCTTGCATAACCAACTTCTTCAGGAACACCCTTGTAATATGGTGAGCAAGGATGAACAATTTTTGGTCTATAAAACTGTAATATATCCCAAATCATGCGCGTGTTCAAACAATGACCTTAGTTTTGAAAAACATCACAGAAAAAAACTCATCTCGACACATTGTTTTCAATTCTATAATAGAAAAATAAATGGACTTTTAACCTTTGTCTAATTTTGTCATTATGGATTGCTCGTTTCCGGCCAAAATTAGAGGGTTTTTTTTAATCTATCAGAAAAAAGGAAAGATTAGTCTCTGTGTGATTCACAAAGAAAAAAATGAGTGGGTGTCAAAAATAATACCGAATTCATGACCGATAGCAAGTCTAAGAATTTAGGAATTAGTCAAAAAGCTGACACATACCTGCTTCTCACAAAATATAGCTAAAGGTTTGTTGTTTCAACGTTAGCTTATGTCCGTTGTTATGTCGTTCCTCAAGTACTGAAATTTCATATGGAAAATTGATGGATATTGGACTCTTGTAAGTCCGCATAGGAGGAGCACTCAGTCCCTATTACGAGCCGCAGCATTCAAGGTAAAAAATAGCCATGATGATCGCCGATCTTCGATAGAAGTGGCAAGGTGGTGTCCGGAAGTAGTCTGGCGATTGTAACCTATATTCTTCACAGGCAAGGGGGTCGACCTTACACTAACTACTTAGAGAGGGTGTTTCCCTGTTCGCGAAGGGGGAGGTCTTCATTCGTGTGAAAGCTGAGTAAAATATGATTAGGGGTTGAAGAAAGCACCGAGAAGGAAAATCGTATCTCATTCCTGTTGTCGTGTTCGAACTCTAACCCTCTGGGTTAGAACGGAAGCTTTCTAACAACTGATCTATTGACCGGATGAAGAAAGGTACTCGTATTCTTCTGATATTGGTGTAAAAATTCATTGATGTTTAAATTTGGCATGTTACCATAATATTTACAAAAAAAAACGCGTAAATTCCCAACGATCACGTTACTGTTACTCTATCGTGCTCCCGTTCCACTAGGGGTGGCCGGCACCTCCGCAGATGCGTCTTCACTTTTTTCTGTCCTTGCATACCTCTTGCATCTCTTCAACATTCATCACTTTCTTCATACATACTCTTCCTTTATTCTCACTCTGCAGGTTCCATTCTTTCGCAATCTAACCTATTTGGTCTATCCACTCCTTGATGATGATGATGACGATAAGTTGATGATTTCTTTACAGCGCCGTTTCGTGATGTAGTCACTCCAAGGGCGCTGGTGCAAACTTGTCTTGTCTTGTATCCTGCCGCCATTCCTCTAGGGGTGGCCAGTACCTCCACACAAGTGCCTCCACTTGACTCTGTCCCTGCATACTTCTTTCATCTCATCTAATTTCATCACTCTTTTCATGCATGCTCTTCTCTTGTTTCCACTCTGTAAATTCCATTCATTCGCAATCTCACTTATCTGATCAATCCATTCTTTTCTAGGTCTTCCCCTTCCACGCTTACCTATAACATTCCCTTTATACACTCTTTTTGTCAGTCGGTCTTCATTCATCCTTTCAATATGTCCAAACCATCGCATCACACTTCTTTGAACTTTCACTTTCACGCTTTCTTTTACTCCGCATTCATTCAGAACCCATTCGTTTCTCACTCTATCTTTCAGTGTTTTTCCTGTCATACTTCTCAAATGAGCCATTTCTACGGTGCATACCTTATTTACTTCTCTTTCATTCACCGTCCATGACTCGCTTCCATACATCAGGGTCGGCAACAATATACAATTGTGTACCGCCATTTTCATTTTCTTTGGTATCCTTTTATTCTTCGCTATTCTACCAAACGCTCCTATCACGCATCTTCCGTTGCTGGCACGCTTCTCTAATTCCTTCGTCATCTTACCATTCGCCTCAAACTTGATTCCTAAATAGTCAAACTCATTTACTACTTCAACTTTTTTTCCATTCAAATTAACTGTAAGTTCCTCACATACTTCATTCCTGTCAAAAACTAATATTTTTGTCTTATTCGCATTCACTTTCAAGATATTTTTACAAAACGCATCATTCAGTTTGGACGATGCCAGAACGCCAGAATGCCAGAACGATGCCAGAAATTTGCTTGTCTTCAGTGCATTCCGTAACTTTCCATGGTCCTCTAGCTCTCTCACAAGATGTGGCAGGTGGTTCCAGGCCAGAGGACCAGCAACTGCAAATGCACGCTCTCCAAACATTTTGTTAACTCTTCTTATAGGTTCATCAATCCTTGATTTGGCTCCAGTCTCAGCCGAGCGCAGTGTTAGGTTTTTTTTTTGCCGACTGGTTTGATTAAATCAGCGAGAAATTCGGGTGTTTTTTCCAAATAAAGCTTTGTGGACCATCGTGCACACTTTGAACTCGATGCGCTCCGGTATACGGAGCCAGTGAAGCTTCTGGAGAAAAGGAGTAATGTGTGTAAATTTCGACTGACCAGCAATTATGCGAGCGCACGCATTGACAACCAATTGTAGCCTATTCAATTGACATTTTGGTTGTTCCTTATTATTATTTGGTTATTCCTTCCTGGGTCCTTGACTTATAGGTTGGTATGCGGCTGACCACCCATGCTGTAAAAATGGTTCACTTTGCCAATGTCACCCCTGTCTCAGGGAAGGACGGCAAGAGTTGCAGGGTGTATGTCCATTTGAGATTTGATTTTTATGTTGTAGGTTCACATGAGGCATGTGCAAGCGCGAACTTGTACGTGTCTGGTTGTGAGAATGCATGTAATATGAATCTTCAATGTAACATATCCTTGCAACTTAGATTAGATTAGATTAGATTAGGGTCTTCCCCTTCCACGCTTTTCTCTGTAAATAGAGAAACGCATGGAAGATACAATAGCAACCCTAGTGAGTAATTAAGTTTTAATGTTTTTTTTTAGTTTACATTTTACGCGTAGTGAATACACGTGATGCTTTTAACAAGGGGTACCGTCATGTTGTATACAAAAGATTATGCAATACAAAACATGCAACGTCTATTTAGAATCGCGTGTGCAAACTTTACACATTTTCCCACATAAATTAAGCAAGAATTCTTTGTCTGACCGTAATGTATTGCTAATAATCATCATTTGGCGAAATTAGTTGCGCTTTTCAACAATGCATATTAATTATCAAACCAAATTATTTTAGCACAGAAAAAAACTGCAATTAGAAAGTTTGCTTCAATTCGCGTTAAGTGCAAAACGTCACAATAAATCAATAACTAGAGAACAAATAATTTTGAAACGTCCATATTTTCAAATTGAATTTCAGTATTTTACGAGTTGGCTATTTGTTTTCAAAATCTAAATGATTCAATTCATTGAAATGTGGTAAAAGATAATGAACTTTGAAGCAGTATATCTTAAGTACCGTTTTCAACTATAATATCTTAACCACAAACAATGTAAATTGAATAATGACTTTAAGTATGGAAAATATAAGTTTAAAAAAATTCCTTATTATCTATTTTTTTAATTGAATAACATGTATGTATTGTACAGAAACAAGGGCGGTAGTATAAATTTTCTTAAAAATTTGTTTAAAATGTACGTAAACCTGAAAATTAGATCTGTTCAAGGTTTATGTTCATTTGAGATTTAGGTTTTCATCTTGCAAGTGTACAGCATGTGTAAGCGCGTACTTACTTACGTGCTTGCAAACATGCATTAATATATCTATAATTTAAGTTGCAAAGACATATTCACATTTAAAATTCATATACTAAAATGAACGCCCACAAACAGACACATGTAAGTTCTCGCTTAGAAATTCTGCATGTGCACTTGCCAATTTAAAAAAAATAAACCTCAAATGAATATAAACCCTGCAATTTTTGACAACCTTTCGAGTCATTGAAAAAGTGAAAAAAATTTACAGCAAAGGATAAATAATGAATCTTACATTTTAGTATATTTTTACAACTTAGATTATAATGTAAGTACGCATAATTTTTCATGAAATTTTTTCAAGGACCGAGTTGAACAACATCCTAAATCTAAAATGACTTGACTCTAAAAACAAAAAAATTATTGAGTAAAAAGCAAAACAAATAAAAAATCATGCAAGTGTGTAGGTACTTATAACAAGCATCGAAACCTAATTTGGAAAATGGGAGGAGCGTGCAAAGAAACACATTAAAAAAACTTGCAAAAAAAAAGCGGCAGGAGTCGCAATGCGCGTAGGCTGGATCGAGCTTACTTATAAGGCTCCCTGGCGAAATGGAGTCCAAATTATTTATTATTGTTTAGAATTGTGTTCCAGGGCTCTAGAAACGGTGACAGGGTAGAACGGCACAGTGGCAAAACGACACAATCATTTCTGACACCCTCGGTGGAATTCGAACCACCCGAGCTCTCGGCATGGAATGCAAGCACTCTACCAACTGAGCTATCGACCGGACAAATTTTGTATCTCACAAAATATGTCCTAAAATTAACGGATACCATTTAAAAGGGGCGAGCACGTCCGGTCGATAGCTCAGGTGGTAGAGTGCTTGCATTCCATGCCGAAAGCTCGGGTTCGAATCCCACCGAGGGTGTCAGAAATGATTTCCCGTTTCGGTGTTTATTTCAAACCCCAAAATAAAATACCGGCAAGGTTTACTCAGCCTTCACAAGAAATGAGTACCAGCACTCTCGGGAGCTGGGAAACCTCCACTTCAACTGAAGTGGTTGGCGTAAGGCCGGCCCCCTTACCTGTAAAAATAAATAGGTTCAACTTGTTGCAGGAAAGGATGGAAAAAGTTCCTGGGCTTATTATGTTCGTTTGAGGTTTGGTTATTGAATTTTTAGTACACGTGCAGCATTTGTAAGCGAGAACTTACACGTGTCTGTTTGTAGGCATGCATTTAATATTAACTTCAAATGTTAATATGTCTTTGAGACTTAGATAAGACATACCTAAAATAGAAAATACCATAAACGGAAGCTGAAACGGATTTGTTATTGTGATGTATTTTACGCAACTCAAACGCAACTAAGTTACACATATAGTGTAACTTTTTGTCGCGTTATCCCCGAAAGGGTCGCATGTGGCGAGTGAACTTATTTATTTTTACAGGTAAGGGGGCCGGCCTTACGTTAACTACTTCAGTGAAGTGGGGGGTTTCCCAGCTCCCGAGGGGCTGGTATTAATTTCTTGTGAAGGCTGAGTAAACCTTGGCGGTTTTATTTTATTTAAGGTTTGAAATAACCACCGAAACGAGAAATCATTACTTTCCTGTGATGTTTTGTCATTAGATGTACTCTCATTGTTAATGTGTCGTTTTGTCAATGTGTCGTTCTAACATGAAACTTCTAGAAACATCTATCGCAGTTCTATGAGTGAGCAGGGTAGCCCACGCGCTTTCGTCCCACAAGCAAATGCCCATTTAAGGAAAACACACAATTATTTTTATTATTGTTGAATGGCTATGAACGTGTCGACCTCGGCAGCGGAATGATACACACCAATACGGCGAGTATACAACATCACAGTCAATCTCAATCATAGCGTTTTCCTATAAAATGCAACGAATTAAAACAGTGCCCTTCCCTTGCAGTGAGCGTTGTAGTTTTCGTACATATTTTGCTTTGAGTTTAAACGTGAAGGTACTGTTCATTGCTAGATATTATTATTTTATTGCATATATTTTTCTAACGTCTTTGTGTCTGAATTTATAAGATTTGATTCAAATGGCAACGCATATTGCAAGGTAGAAATATGGAAAACATGTGCAATAAAAATAGCCTATTACCTATGCGAATAAAAATAGCCTCGTAAATGCATAGGAATTAATGTATTATAAATAGGGATGGGAATACGAACTTCGGCCGAACATTCGGTTAAAATAAAAAAATTCGGCCGATCTTCGATTCGGTAAAAAAAGGTAAAAAAGTTAAACATTATAGTTACTGTTGTTTGTTAGAAGAATACTAACTTTATTTCATTTTTGTTTCAATCTTATATCTATGTAACGGAGTAGAAGAAAATTTAATTTCAATAAAAAAAAAATAAGGTAATGTTCACTTGCTCCTACTAAAATAAATGACCATGAGTGAGTATAAAAGGCCTTATTTTAATTCTACGGTTATAAAATATACTATGACATCCAATTATAACAGTTAAAATGGTGCAAATAGGAATTTGGTTTAGTTTATCTTACACCGAATGTTCGGCATTTGAACCTAATGTAAAACGAAGTTCGGCAAACACTTGTACATTATTTTATTAGTAGAATTTTCTTTAAAAACACAGAGTTTTATATTCCCAAATTGAGCATTTATTTCACCCCAAGTGCTTTCGACTTGCTTACGTCATTTTCAAGAGGACACTGTTACAAACTTGACGAGACAAAACCATCGAGAACTATAGTTTTATCAAGACAAACTGTTTTTTTATTGTTTTTAAATTTATATTGTAAGTGCTTGTTTTTCGTAAAATAAAATAAAAAAAACAATACACGACAATAACCATGTAATTATTGCATCAATTGTAAAAAAAACATGACATGATTTGTTAACAAACAGATAGGGAATCCTATTTTATTGCGGTTAAATAAAATGCCCTTAGGGCATAGAAATAAAACCACGACTCCGCGTCGATACTTCGCAATATCAATTAATCTCAAATATTTTGTAGTTATACGGTTTTTAAACGAAGGGATCAATAAATTACATTCGATTTTAGATTAAAATTAGGCAAGAACTTTAATTTGCTTTGTTTTGGTATGAATCTCACAAAATATATTACCAATTTGAATGGACCCGGAATAGATGCTTCTACCTATTATCTTAGAAGTTACAAAGAGTTATAAACATTTAAGATTCATGTTAAGTGCATGCCCACAAACATAAAGTGTTTTTTCTGTGTTTCTGTATATTTATCTACTTTTCAAAAAAATATATATATTACCTTCTTAGATAATATAATATCTAACCTTTTATTATAACTTATCCGGTTTTAAAACAACCCGACTGTGTGACGTCGCAAGCTTTTTGTCGCTTAAATTTGTGTTGAATCCATTCTCAATTCTTACTTTGAGAAGCTTCCTACAGTTTACTTACAGTTATAAATATTATTATCTCTTCGATCAAAATCCAATACTATATGCAATAAAATACAATAAATTGTTATATTTATTTTTTTGTTCATGTAAAATTAAATACGTGATAGAAGAATGCGTAAATTAAATTAACACATTTTCTAAACAAATAATTTGACAGTAATAAAAGTACAATCTTGTATTGCAAGGCGACAATGGCGTCAGCCAGGTATCAGGCGAGCATAAATTCAAACAGTACTCCGAGTTAACATTGTAACGTTTAAACTCAACCACAACTTTCCACCAAAAATGTATGTAAAGTAAAACGCTCACTAGAGGCGCTGTTTTACTGTCTATACATTTGATTATAAACGCCATGAAGAAATGGTTTGTACTGGGGGTACTGGCTTTATTGCAGCGAGAAGCGAGGGTGGCCCCGCCCTCCCACGCATGCGCTTTACTGCCACAGTACGTCATTCCTTTATTCCAGTTCACCTCCTCACATTTCTGACACCCTGATTCAAACATCGACACCAACTGTTTGCGTCGGCATCAAAACAGGATTAATAATTATTATCAAGCTATTCTATCTATCGATAATCTATTAATCTAAGTTGCAAATGTATATTAATATTTCAGATTCTTATTAAATGCCCGTTTACTAACATGTCATGCTGCATGTGTACTAAAATAAAACCCCATAGCTCAAATAAACAGTTTACCCAGCAACTCGCGCCGCCCTTTTATTAAAGTGGGGTGAAATTGGCAATACCTATATGAACCATTTTTTACAATATGGGTGGTCAGCTTCATACCAATCTATAATATAAGTCGAGGAACATATCGATTCCAGATTCAACCGAATATTGGGCTGGCATGGGTTTCTCAAACAAACGAATCTTTTTTCCTATTTTCTACGAGAGAAAATACTAAGTGTAAAAATCTTGTAGTGTCGACGGTTGTCATGAACACTTCCTTATAATGAGTTTATTTCCTATAATTTACACCCAATAAAGGTTTTATCCACGTTTCTTCATCAGTGAATCAGCACTAATTCAGTTTAACCTTATAGGTGGCGATATCTTGATTTTTCATTTTCATATTTCGCTAAAGCTGGATACTGAAGTTGATACAAAAAAGCTAGTTGAAATAATACGACGTAACCCAGCCAAGTAGGGAAAATAGCTAGTCAATGTTTTGCTTCAGATTCCAGGACAGGTCTAGACACCTCCACATGTGACGTCACCTCGCCGAGAGATATTCATACATGGAGCATCTACGTCGAAACGTTCCAACTTCATAGGAGATCGATAAGACGACAAAACTGGATACAAATGATATTTTATCAAAGAGAAAATACATCGATACTTTAAAGGTAAAACTGAATAAGTGATATATGAAGCTAACACGGGTTTCTCAGATAAATGCGCCTTTTTTCCTAGTTTCTACGATAGAAAACACTACACAAGTGTGAAAATTAGACGTTTGTCATGAGTCTTTCTTTATAATTAGTTCACTTTCTGTAAGAGAAGTTACCCACAATAAAATGTTTTATCCACGACTTCTTAAATCAGTGAATCAGCCATTATTCAGTGTTACCTTTGTCTTGTCTTGTATCCTGCCGCCATCCCTCTATGGGTGGCCGTTACCTCCACACAAGTGCCTCCACTTGACTCTGTCCTTGCATACTTCTTTCATCTCATCTAGTTTCATCACTCTTTTCATGTACGCTCTGCTCTTGTTCCCACTTTAAGGTGGCGATATATTCTGTACACGTAACACTGAGTATTTCCACTATTTTTCACGTTAAAAATTCCAAATTATATCTGTCTTCAGACCCTCATATAGTAAAAATAAACAGTGTTATCTAATCTAAATCTAAATCTAAGCTGCAAAGATATGTATCATTTGAGATTCATATTAAATGCATTCCCACAAGCAGACATGCATAATTTCGCGCTTACACATGCTGCATGTGGACCTACAATATAAAAACCCCAATCTCAAATGAACATAAGCCCTGCAACTCTTGCCGACCTTCCCTGAAGCAGGGGTGACATTGGCAAAGTGAACCATTTTTTACAGTATGGGTGGTAGTAAGGAATAACTTGGTTTTTGAAATAATAATTAATTTTCAGTTTTAACACATAAACCATTAAAACCAAACTTATGTTTTTGTTTATCCAACGCCACTTGGAAAATATGAAATCCTAATCTTGTAGTCGCACCATACAGGTCCAATTTCAACAAGATAACCGCATTAATGGATCAGTCCCAACTCCAATCAAAGATTCGGTACAGCGATTTGACTAATCCCCGACACAAAGCGACTCCAAAAAAGGTCTAATCCCTAACAAGTTTTCAAACAAGACAACAACTGCTACAGGCGATCTACTTTTATTTACAAGTTTAACAGTGCTATTCTCAAAACGTTTGATCTATAGCTGATATACGGAACATCGATTTTTTGGATGGAAAATTCACTGTAGGCTGCGGATGAGCCATGGCTTTGCTGTTTGAGAATAAGACCGTTGGGGTTTGTGTATGACATTGAGAAGATTCATTTTAAATAAATAATGCAAACATAAAAATTAAGTTTTTTACTCAAGAGTTGTTTTATTATCTCGAGCGCTTTCGGAGTGTTACTCACCATTATTATCAGTCTCTTATCTAAATCTAAATCTAAGCTGCAAAGATATGTATCATTTGAGATTCATATTAAATGCATTCCCACAAGCAGACATGCATAATTTCGCGCTTACACATGCCGCATGTGGACCTACATTATAAAAAACACAATCACAAATGAACATAAGCCCTGCAACTCTTGCCGAACTTCCCTGAAGCAGGGGTGACATTGGCAAAGTGAACCATTTTTTACAGTATGGGTGGTCAGCCGCATACCAACCTATCAGTCAAGGAGTGGAGATATCATACAACAATCTCTTATATAAGAGCATCTCGGTATCTATTTATATGTGAGAATAAGAGTAAGTAATTCTCGAAACATTGGGGACTGGCACATGCGAGACCTCGCCAGAACATTCTACTTAGAATAATCAAGTACACACTCACACAATTTCGAACAAATACAAGTAAAATCACATAAGCACCTAACATCTAGAGACTTTACAGACCTTATCACAGACACAACTTACACGAACTCACAATTATACGTTCGCAACAATATTAATCTTAATAATAATAATAATACAAGGATGATTTATTTGGTGAGCGCTGTTTTTGTGTGTATCACACCTCAAGAGCCCTCTGCGAGCTTGGTCGTCGCTGTAGAAAGCGCCAATTCTCAAGCAAGACCCAGTTGTTGTAAGGTTGGATGGACCTTTCAGTGACCGGTCTTTGGTAAACGTTTATGAATTTTTCAACTCAGCGAAGAGCACATTCGAAATATAAATGGTATATTTTTGTGCTCCGCCGGGATCCGAATCCACAACCTTCCATTTACGAGTCCGAAGTGTTGCCACTACGGACTACGGACCGGTCCAAGATGCCAACGACACGCGGTGTACCTGAGCGGTTACCCATCCAAGCACTGACCACGCCCAATGTTGCTTAACTTCGGTGATCTATGGGAACCGGTGCTTTCAACATGGCTAACGTCGTTGATAAATACTGCCATCTTTGATTAATTGAAAACTTGTCAAGTAAGACTTGTAAATGAATTGAGCTGTAATAGACGGAGTTGAGCAGTAAATGTAAAATTGTTTTAACCTAAATACGATGTTTATAAGTAAATACAGTAATTTTACACTTACAGATATACATTATCGATTCCCCTGCACCAATCTGTCATGGTTTGCTTTGGCAGGTTGTGAAATTATCAAAGTGTGAACATACCTGAAACAAAAAAAGAAAGACATGGTTAAAAGATGAATCGAATACAAATTCATTTATAATATTGAATGTATCTAATATTTCATTAACTCTAGCGTGCAAACGCAACTAAGCTACACATATAGTGTAACTTCTTGCCGAGTTATCCACGAAGGGTTCGCATGTGGCGAGATGAACCTATTTATTTTTACAGGTAAGGGGGCCGGCATTACGCCAACCACTTCAGTTGAAGTGGAGGTTTCCCAGCTCCCGAGAGTGCTGGTACTCATTTCTTGTGAAGGCTGAGTAAACCTTGCCGGTATTTTATTTTGGGGTAAGAAATAAACACCGAAACGGGAAATCATTTCTGACACCCTCGGTGAAATTCGAACCACCCGCGAGCTCTCGGCATGGAACGCAAGCACTCTACCACCTGAGCTATCGACCGGACGTGCTCGCCCCTTTAAAATGGTATCCGTTAATTTTAGGGCATATTTTATGATACAAAATTTGTCCGGTCGATAGCTCAGTTGGTAGAGTGCTTGCATTCCATGCCGAGAGCTCGGGTGGTTTGAATTCCACCGAGGGTGTCAAAAATGATTTCCCGTTTCGGTGTTTATTTCAAACGCAAAAATAAAATACCGGCAAGATTTTTTTCCCAGGCCATCGGGAGCTGGGAATCCTCCACAAGTGGTCCCTGTAAAAAAAAAAGGTGGACCTGTAAAAATAAACAGGTTCCACTCGCCACATACGACCCCTTCGGTGAAAGCAAACACGGCAAGAAATTGGTTAATCTCAAATAGAAGAATCGTTATGAAGAAATTTCTTCATCTCCTTATAAATTATTTGAGTAGAAGGTGATCTGGCCGCCATAAGCATGTTCCCGCATCATTAGGCGAGCAGCTAAGTGCGTGGAATTCATTTTATCAATGCGTTTAATTTACTAGACATGTCTGACGATGAAGTATGGCTACAAGCTATTTCTCTTGAAGTATATCAGATACATAGCTATTAGACACATAAGTATTTGATACATAGCCATTGGGTGCATTGGTATCAGATACAGACGTATTAGATACATGGTATATAACATCAACTACCGCAGTCCATCACTACAGGCATTCAACATAAAACACAAAGACATTCATCTTGATTATTTTGTATTGACCATAAAGGCTCAGCCAAACCCTTGCCAAGTTAAAACTTAAAACATGTAGGTACTAAAGGATCTTTTTTCAGAGTTGGAAGTCGATTTATTCCTAAATAAAAAGTCCGTTTGATACCTATTTGATTAGTTATACAACTATCAAGATAAACAGTTTCGAAACAAATTCGGTAGTTCGGTTTGTAGACTACTTTTTGTAGTGAATTTTCAAGAACATGTTTTTTTTTTTTTTCATCACAAAGCAAATCCGTAGATCATCGGTTGCCAAACATGAATTATCCATACAAAGAAAACGATGATCGGTGGATCATTTCGACATCTTAAAGGTAAAACCGAATTAAGTGGCATATTGAGCTAATATCGGTTCCTCAGATAAATGATATTTTTTCTATTTTCTACGAAAAGAAAATACTGAAGTATGAAAATCCTGTTGTGTACCTAGACCTTGTTAATAAGCACCTTCTTATGTTCACTTACTATGAGAAGCTACACCCAATAAAATGTTTTATCCACGATTACTCAAATCAGTAAATCAGCACTTATTCAGTTTTACCTTTAATGTGGCGATATCTTTGCAACTTGGATGATAGATTATTGATATTACAAAATAATTTAATATTTAATGTTTATAAAAAGTATGTAAACAATATTTAAATTTGTCAATACATTCATCTTATTTTACATTGTACGTATTGTGAACCCACCTTTACACAGCTACTGTTCACACTCATTTAAACCATCTATAGACCCTTCTCACACAACGTCTTCTCCTGATACAAAATATTGACTTACAACAACTTTCCAAATTGTTTATTTGTAGAATGCATTGTATTAGGGCCGCACTCGGACGCGGATAAGCGTCACCTGTCAGATTAACACTTTACGGTTCTTACGGATTAGAGCTTCACTAAAAATAAAGCAAGGTTGAATACCTTACATTGAAGGGTGTTATAGAAATCATATTCGGTATTTTGATACTCATTATGTAGGAATTCAAATGTTCCAATTTTATTGACAAGCGGATGTGTGCTTTATTTTTAAAAACAAAATCAAAGGGAAATTATTTTTTATAAGCGGTGAAACGTCACAAGTCTATGTGACCAGGCGCTGACCTACTGGCAAACTCGAATGTGAAAAACCAAGTTTGGTGGTCGCATACTCCACAGTTTCGGAAGGGTAGTTAATAAACTAATTTCCATGATCTTCCATCTAACTAATTTTGGCTACACAATGACAAATAGGTAATATTGTCTCCTGTATCACATCACATAGGAAAGATACTACGGATTCCAGGTCGCAGAAGGACATCCAGGGTAAATTAACTGATGCAGTGGTTTGTCAGAAGCAAGAGCCCTCTTTCGTACGGCAGTATCAAAACTACGAATTGAAGATTTAGGCTAAGAGCCCGTTCCCACTTGTCGGGTGTCGGATCCGTATATTAATCGGAGGTTCCAGTGGCAGAACATTATGTATGAAGCTATTCACACTTATCGGAAACCGATTTTGTCCGAAATGTACTGCCACTGGAACCTCCGATTACTATATGGATCCGACACCCGACCAGTGGGATCGGGCTCTGACGTGACAGGCGATTGACTGACCTTGGTGAAATGCTTTTCAGGAACTGTTACCGTGGTCTATCAGGGTTGGAGTTTCTGTACGTTGTACTCATGTCTGCGATCAGTTTCTTCAACATCACAATACGATCTTCACACAACATCGCCACCATAGGCGAAACATCCGGAAGCTCCAGCTCCGATATACCACGGTAGCATATATACCGGATAGCAACTCTCTAGTGTCAACCGCCGGCTGTGTAAGTCTACAACTCCTATACAACATCAAAATCGTCTGTATTTATATGGTTTAAAAAAGAGCTTGATGAGGTGAATATGTTTATATGTACAACATGTTCCGAGAATTTCATGAATATACATATTTCAAGTGAATTGAATCAATAATGAAATCAGGATCAATGGTATTGAGTGCAAATGACCATAAAAGTATATTTCTATAGAACCTATAAAATTCCTCAGCTATGAGACGTCCACTCCGATATATTACGACATTTCGGTCGAAAAGAAGAGCGTGGGAAAATGACTTGTTTTAGCGTTGAAAAAACTAAAATGTTCAATTAAAAAAAACGGTATCGATGGACTGACACGTCTCTAAAAAGCGCGCTCACTTGCGACACAAGACAATTGAATTTATCTCAATTATAATTAAGGTTAATGAAAGCCTGGTTGATGAGGATTGATGGCCCCATATACACACAACACTTGATTGTATAATTGCATCTAGATCTTCAATACTTACTGTCAAACAAAGAACGAAAATTTGTAACTTTGCTTTGCTGCCTTTCTTCATTTCGTTACATTTTTTTAGAATTCATTGTACTGTACTGTATCCTGCCGCCGCGGCCGTTCCACTAGGGGTGGCCGGTACCTCCGCAGATGCGCCTCCACTTTTTTCTGTCCTTACAAACCACTTTCATTTCCTCAATATTCATCACCTTTTTCATACATACTCTTGTCTTATTCTCACTCTGCAGGTTCCATTCTTAAGTTTGAAAAAAACACGTTAGTTTTATTCATCGAGTTTCACTTTTATTTATTTCACACAATTTATTGTCAATCAGTTTAGCTGACTTCAGTGAACTCTGGCTCTCTCAAGCAAAATGCTTCCTTTTATAGGCGCATTTATATTGCCAGAAAGGTCTCATTTGCTTTTTTACTTGAATTATAATTCTGCTTAACAACTATTTATTGAAATTTCTAAAGTTTGCACACTAACGGATGTTTTTAATAACTAAAAATGTTTTTTTTAAAAGCATAGTTTTATTTTCAATATTAATTGAGGCTCAATGCCTAAAGTGCTTTCGGTTTTTATTCGTGAAACAGAAACAAAACTTTGTTTTTTTTTCATAAACATATTTTTTAATAAATATTTAACTGATCATCATCTACTAGGGCACTATTAATCATTACAAATGTTTGATCCTAGATGATCGAACGTTTCAGATCTTACGTCACATCATAGGAAAATCTTATTATTCTACTTTATGAAGGACAGTATCCTGTGATTATTGGAACCTACTCCAGGGAGGTGGAAGCCCAACTATCTTTCCACAGCATTGTAACTTCCGATCCGACTTTGAACGATTAGTGTATTATGTTTGCAGCTATTTTAAAAATTACAAACACATCCATTGGCACAAGAATCGTCATGATACAGCAAATACAACTTCAAAAATAGCCGGGCGTGAAAAAACACACAAAAAGAAGCGATGCTTGGAAAAATAACATGCGGAGAGGTAAAATCAATATTTGGCCAGATTTTCGCCCATAGCTTCGAAAAATTGGTGAGTTTCCAGAATAAACAATTTCTCGAAATTCCTCTCACTTTCGTCTTTTTACGAGCATCACTCTTCCGGACATGTGTGCACCATCAAAAGAATATTCTATTTGAGTATTTGCTTACTATTTCAAAAAAAAAACATTAAATACTACATTTCCATGAATATAGGTACAAATGGACTCGGTACAAAATTTAAAGACGAAGAATGATAACGTCATTCTTCGTTTTTAAATTTTGCGTCGCGTTTTTCAAGGGTGCCAGCCTTCCGCCAACTTCTTGACTTGACGTAAGGGTTTTCCGGTTGCCAAGAGGGCCAACTTTTCATTTCTTGTGAAGGCTGAGCAAACTTTGCCTTATTTTGGGTTTTGAAATAAACACCGAAACCAAGCATCATTACTGATTCCTTGGTGGGGATCTAACCTTAGCGCTGACATTGTAAATGCAAGCACTCTACCTAGTGAGCTACCGACAAGACCAGACGAACCAACAACATATAATTTATTTAATTTTTCCCCCTCAATCGGTAATGAGTTTCCCCATTTGAGCAGCATATTAACGTTAGCACTGCCCGGCTAATTGCAAACGCAGTACTTGCAAAATGGCAGTTTGGAGATAAACGAATGCTGCAGATCCTGTGTGTAAGTACCTACTGCGTTTTTCCTTAAATAAAACACATAGTTCTAATAAAAACCTACATGGTTTTTTTTTTTTTTATATATCTATATAGTAAGCCCAGGAGATGTCATTTTTGCAAGGAAGTGAACATGTCAAAAGTGTCGATTACTGCATTTGCAATTAGCAGGGCAGAGCATGCAGCAATAATTTCCAGTTGGTTTCATAGATAAGCTTCCGGCACCCCAGACAGCTAGGCTAGGCTGTTAAAGTTGTTATTTATAACCTTAGGTTCATCCTGGTTACAGCCACAAACACATCTCTGGAGCGGCGAGGCGCCGAGACGCTGTTTACGAATTTCTAGGAGTCGGGAATTTTCAGACTATTCTTAACTCTAACAAACGCTATTCAAAGTGAGTCGTTTACTAAGTCCCGGTATTTTCAACGTTAGCATAGCGACTTTTTACTAAATGAAAAAAACGCACTTATTTTAACCCTGTGTAATGGAATTGTATTCAAAAGCAACGCAACACACACCACAGAAACCGGATAAGGACAACTGCCACATTACCAACACCTCTGCGGCACCTAACAAGCGTCATAGACCCCTAGAGGCTCTTGAATCTAGGGAGTCTCCCGCACAGGCTTCCTTAAAAACAGGTAACCTAATCTCACTTTACGTAAGTATAAAATCAACACTTTTTTACTTGAAAAAAAAACTGTTTTCTTTTTTAATGTTCCGTTAAAATCGCTTCTTTAATTTTAAATAATGTTATGGGCTCACAGCGTCACACGTCTATCAGGCAAGAATCCTTGGAAACCAAAACAATCACATTTTTTTTTTTTTTTTTTAAGAAATCCTGTGCGGGAGACTCCCTAGATTCTAAAGACTCTAGGGGTCTATGACACTTGTTGTAGTGCCGCAGAGGTGTACGAGCTTGGTCGTCGCTACAAAGCGCCAATACTCAAGCAAGACCCAGTTGCTGTAAGGCTGGATGGACCTTTGGTGACCGGTTATTGGTAAAGGTTTATGAATTTTTCAACCCAGCGAAGAGCACATTCGAGATATAAATGGTATATTTTTGTGCTCCGCCGGGATCCGAATCCACAACCTACCATTTACGAGTCCGAAGTGTTGCCACTACGGACTACGGACCGGTCCATTTGGTTGCCTTCTCCGAGAAACTCGACCGTGTGACGTCACAGTTGAGTTCGTGTCTTTGGAATTTGTAAAGAGTCCATTGATTTATGTTTTTAAATTACTTAAAATACCTAGTATAAACACAGGCAGTAGCTGTTGTGAAGTTTAAATAAACCTTACCAGTATTTTTATTTTGGAGTTGAAATTAAACACCGAAACGGAAAATCATCGAGATCCCAAGCATTCTACCGACTGAGCATCGTTAGGATAGGAATAGACCTTGCAGTGAGCACCAGCATGTAAAAGCGTGACCATAAACGTGTCATAAGCAAGCAGGTCTTCACGGTGCGGACTAATTAGGGAGGGGAGTCTGTGGCAGGGACGACAGACGTGTAGAGGCATTCTAAAGCAATAATGTGTACGTACAAGTGACTCACAGAAATAAGGATAACTCATATACCGGAAGGTTAAAATTCGATGACAAGATGGTTTTTACCAATTATTTTTCTTAGCTTAGTGCTACTTCTATCAAAGATGATCATGGCATTTTTTTTCATCAGATGCTACAGGTGCACTTATTGAATCATTACGCCTGTTTCACACACAACGCATTCTGCCCGGTTTATTATATACGAGGGTTTTTTCTTCCATTCAATTCCGGATCAGAAGTTTAGTAGGGCATTGAAATGTATGAAGGCTCACGCGGTTTATCCGATAACCCATAGACAAACCGGGCAGAATATGTTTTGTGTGAAAAGCCACTTACCCTCTTACACGTAATGGTTTTAATTTTGAAACAAAAAAAAAAAATTAAACCTTATTTTTGGATTCACAAATCTAATAATAAACGCCGTATTTTTTACAACATCCTTGAGCGTTCTAGAGTACTTCTCCTTCAATCTTTCTTTGTATGACAGGGTGGGAAAGACGGTATTTTTCTGTCTTCATAACGTCTAATCTAAATCTAAGTTGCAAAGATATGTATCATTTGAGATTCATATTAAATGCATTCCCACAAGCAGACACGCATAATTTCGCTCTCGCACATGCCGCATGTGGACCAACAAAATAAAAACCAAATCTCAAATGAACATAAGCCCTGCAACTCTTGCCGATCTTCCCTGAACCAGGGTTAACATTGGCAAAGTGAACCATTTTTTACAGTATGCGTGGTCAGCCTCATACCAACCTAGAAGTCGTGTTTTTTTTTTTGTCGAGAGCCCGTGTCGTTCCACTGTTTTTCCATTCTACAAACAATTTATGCACGCAAACAACAAACCTGTCGCGCATATATCTCGTTTTGTAATCTGTCTCCCTCGCGTTTGCTTACTTTCTATACATCCGTCCCTTTTCTTCGCAATATCGAAATAGCTTGTGTGGATAATCAGTAATCAAAGGGTATAAACACAGCGCAGTTCCTGTGTAACATAATATTATATGTAGAACTTATAATTTATAATCTGTCATCGCGGGACTAATTATTTAATCCACGGAACTGAACAAGACACGTGGCACGAGATTTACGGTTTAAATACCCACCTCTGCTCCCTAGCGGCATCTCACTTCCTACAATAAAAACAGCGTCAAGTCAGAGCGGGATGGATGATTTCCCGCCACGAGAAAAACACGGTGACGAATATATTGGTTACACTTAAAAACTGTCGTATTAATAGATGGGTTGAAAACAAAATTTTCAGTCGGAAAATATACAAGATAACAGTTTCCTGTAATATACAAATAAACGGGAAATTTCTGATAAAAATGAGGTTTAAGGCATGTATGATTATTAAAAAACAACTCATGAGTAGCTTATCCTTAAATTCTAGGAAAGACATAATGACCATTTAAGTTCATATATAAATTGAGCAGTATTAGCAGAACGAGTTGATTGATTTGTGGAATTAAATGACACAAAAGTAATAAAATGTGATTCGGTTAATATTTTAATTTATAATAACATGCATTGGAATATTAAATGGAGCTATTTTATTATCAAAGACATTATGAACATTTTATTAACGAAATATAAAGAAAGAACAGTTTAATTCGTCTAAAGTTTTTTTATCCATAACGCTAAAAACTTTCTTAGAGGGAAAAATATTAAATTTATGCTTCCAATTGAAAAACTGTATTTTTTCAGTATTTGTTTACGTTGAGAAAGTAAAAAGAAACAACGTTATGGGATAATTAAAATAATTATTTAAAGCGCACGTCAAGATGAAAGATTGACATAAAACAGCTGACGCGTCGCCGCCATCTTGGGGCGGGCAATCATAAATTCCAAATTTGAATTTAAAACATCACAGACAGTTTTATGCGTGAGATGTTGGTATCATTGTGAAGACACAAACCAAGGTAGGTGAGTATGTATAAATATGCGCAGTACCGGATGTCGACACAGGGGAGTGTCACATTTTGAATGACTTTTAAAAACCAATGGGACTATGTCTCAAGAAGATGCGACACACATGTTTTGTAATAATATTATAATGTCAAATAATGGCTACCTAACAAATCCTCAAGGCACACATAATTGTGTCGTAGTAACAAAGAAATACATTTTTTTATCAGAGCGCAATAACAAGAACAAACTAAATATAAACCTAGGACAGAGAAGACTAACAAAACTGCACCTCTTGTAACATGATTATTTATACCACAATTCCATTTATAAAATAATACGCGTACAGACATGACGAAATGGTACAGGGTGAGCAAAATTTAATTTTAACTTCGTGTTTTGAATGTTATACCCGTTTTTATCTCGAAAAGAAATATGAGAATACAGTTCACAACTATCTGAATAACATAGTGTGCGTTTATCACTAAAAATAAATCGTTATTTATCCTCAAGAAAAGATGAAAGAAGCTAGTTATCGCGTGGACACGTGGATAAAGATTTAACGCCCACTGGGAGGGGCTCAAAAACAACATTAATATCTCAAAATAACGTACCTGGGGAGTTCTGAGTTCTGACAAACGAAATAAACATTTAAGTTGTTTTAATGAGCCATAGAATCCAATTACCATCCGTCGTTTACATACATTACTGTGATTGCTCGTGAGCGAGTAGGTCCACAGGAAATGATCGTAAATTACAAAACGCTTCACTTTTAAGACAAATCAATTCATCATAATTTATTTGAGATGGTTCATAGAACAAGATTTCGTGAGCGCATTAATAAATAATGCTTACAATCTTAGTACCTACTCACTTATCGATACCTTAAAGGTAAAACTGAATAAGTTACATATTAAGCTAACATCGGGGTTATAGCCGAGGGGGCCAAGTGAGCTGATCTTTATAGCGTGTTTCGAATGGAACAACGTTGGTTCGATCCCCGCTTGGGTCATTTGACCATAACTTTGACCCTGGTTCAACAGATGTTATTGGTAGGTAATTATTATTAAAAAATTCATTAAAAATAAACAATAATGAATTATAAAATGATGATATTAATACCTGTTTCTGGCCAGGCAGAATAGGTTGGTGAATTGTATTACTCTTCACCAATCTATTTTATTAAGAAAAAAAAAAAAAAAAACCCAGATAAATGCACCTTTTTCCAATATTTTACGAGGAAAAACACTACAAGAGTGTGAAAATCCTGTAGTTCAAAAGTTTGTCATTAGTAAAAGTTCATCACTTACTATGAGAAGAGTCACCCAATAAATAAATATGTTGAATCCACGAGTTCTCAAATCAGTGAATTAGCCAGTTTTACCTTTAAGGTGACGATATTATACTTTTATGATGACTGTTAAGGAACACTCCTTGACTAAATAGGTTAGTTGGAGTTGCAAAGTTTATGTTCATGTAAGACTCTACCCGCATAGTGACTACCAGCCCAGTTCCACGAGTATTTTTTGAAGGAATTTACAATACAACCATTTTGAATGTAAAAAAAAATAATACATCCAAAGAATCCAATCTTGAGACTATGAAAAATAAAACTGATATCCTAATACATTTTTGGTGTTGTTTTTCTTGTTATCTGTGATATTTCATTTGGCTGGTCACGTATTGCACCCCCTCCCTCCGCGTGACTTTGCTGAAATAAAACTTTACTATTATAATTCTGAATCTGAGGGTACTTCAACTTATTTTCCAATTTAACACAAAGGGCCACCATCATTATATCTGCTGGGCATATAAACGTTATTTGAGAGTTGACATGTTTGCGACGACAAAAACCCTGCGTGGTACTCGGGCCGGTAATAATGCAACTTAAAATGCGTCCACGTAGGAGGCGCGGCCGGTTGTCGAGAACCCCGCACCCTCGGGTTGAAGTCCACAGCCGGTTTGTGCGCCTCCAAGATGGGCTCCGCGCCATACACAGATGACAACCGATTTCTTCTGCAGCCATAAAATGATGCGCTCAATTCAAAATTAAATAAAGATACAGACTGACGGACGTTACACAGTGCCAACTGCTAGATACAAAAAAAAAGCTGAAGATTGGACTACTTGTATTTTGCATGATTAACGAAAACTCTAACCATTTAAATCTCTTCTATCTATAATCTGAGATGCAAAGATATATTAACATTGGCAATGGCTATGCTCAATGAGATCTCCTCTTCGGTTGATATCTTCCACCTAAGTGAAAATTAGCTTAGACAGAGGCTTCCGTTTCTCCTAAGCTGATTTTGGTTACTTATTCTCATCGTTGATTTTTTGTTTTTCTTTTAAATTTTATGTCATATAATGCAAATGAATGTTTTCAATTATTGTATGTATTAGGTTTAACCTGTCATGTACTATAATGTGTGAATATAAATCTATCTATCTATCTAAAGCACATATCAAATACATGCCCATAAACAGACGCGTGTATGTGTACTTACAAATTAAAATACAAACCTCAAATGAACGTAAGCCCTGCAACTTTTGCCGACCTTCCCTGGAACAGGGGTAACATTGACAAAGTGAACCATTTTTTTAAATGCATGGGTGAGACAGCCTCATACCAACCTATAAGTCAAGGATTTTTTTAAATTAATTGTTAGGTTGGTTTTGTAAAAAAAACTATATCATTGCATTACAATACGCTACGGGCATTGACCTAAATGTCGAAACGCATCAAATAATCTCAGTTGCAAAAAAATAGATAATTCGTGCATTGATAACGTATCTACAAACTCAAATGATAATAGTTTGAGCAGCTACGAATATTTTACAATAAATAATACTTCGCTGATAGTGATAAGGACCTTCATTTTCGTTCAGTAGGTCATGAATGTTTTTATCGGTATTCACAGATAACGATTTTAAAAGTCATACTAAATTATCGTACCCCCGTAGTTTGATTAAACGTCAATATGACAGCTGGCAGATGAAACGTCAAACTTTTGACAGATTATTTGAATTTTTCCGCGAGATTTTGAGTTGTTCCAATTTCAAAAAAGTTTTGATCGATTAATGTTGCCAGGTTTGCTAAGTAAATATTTTTTGTTACTTTTTTACTAAAATATTTTTGATCAGTTTTTGTACGAAATACCCATTTCTCTTCTCATATTTGAGAGATTAATTTATATACTTCGGAGCAAATAAGTTTTGTAAGAAAGAAAGCAATATGGATGGGATATTGTGTCCTACATTTCGGGAGGATATAGCTACATCAGACACTGCGTGACAATTTTAAAGTAAAATCTCGAGAATCAAGCTGTTTCACTGGATGCATTCAAAAATGGAACGGAACGTTTTACTTGAAAGTTTCTTTGAAATTCGAGTTATCGTTTTTTTTCCAAGTCAGGAATGCGGGCAGGCGCGGTCTGAACGCGGGAATCAACCCACACAAAATAAAATCATGTACTATAGAGGTACCTACACCCTACACCCAACAACTAATACCTACCACCCTTTGACCGGCATAGACTGCCCAATGCATCGACTTTCACTTACGAGAATAAATTAATAGACCAATGGAAACAACAGAAGCGTGTATACCATTTTGTGAAAGGGAAATCATACATACCCGAATAAATGTATATAATTTCTTAATCGATTTACCAGATTTACTAACCTACTTACTTACTATATAATATTATTAACAAATGGTGAGATTTACAAAACGTTTCAAGACATAAGCAGATTAAAATTCGTAGTCGAATTCAAGGCAATAAAAATATGTAATGGTTATTTCATTGCATTACGAAAAAATAATACTGAGGTTTGTCAACAAATAAAACACGAACTGCATGTTCTTGACAAATTCATAAAATTATCTTGTCGGAGTCACATGACCTAGAACAATGCTGCGCTGCGCTCCACAAAAAAAGACAACAATGAAATGTAAATACAAAGTAAAAAAAAAGTTTCCGCTAATGAGTGTGTCTCGAGCGAGGCGACAGAACCTATCAAAAGTGGTTTATTAGTGTACCGTTCCACATTATAATACTCCGTACTAGGCCCGTGCGTACACACAGATCTGGCAACGTCGCAAAACTCGCCGCTATCACGAGCCAGTCAAAACTCGGACCGACAAGTTCTGTCACATACAAACTTCACCCTGAGAAATCAGCTACAAAATCGGTTATCAAGCCGATGTCTAAATTGACAATAATTTGCTGTTATGCGTCACCGCTGTCCGCACAATATGCGACGGCCTTTTTTGTTTATACTAGTAATTTGAGTTCGGGCCCGAGCGAATGAGCCGACCGTGCGCGAATAGGAAGGACTGAGGAATGTGAGGTATGTGCTCCGTCTGTGACAGCGGCCACTCTAAGGTCTGGAGTCCCACAGGGTTCCTACCTTCGTCCAGCAGCCTCTCCACATGGATGAAGACGTTCGGCAGCGCGGCCAGTTGCTTCCTGTCTTTGAGCAACTGAGCCAGGTAGTCCGCTATACTTTGCGTCGTCGGATTGTTGTTATCACACATTTTTAAATGAGAAGTTTCAAAAACTGTATTGCACGTTATTTGAATCGAGGATTAATATCTAAGTTTTATTAATGTTATTACACACACGCGTCGCGCCAGTGCGGAGACTTTAAAAGTTTTAATAAGTTAACAAATACGAGTGAGTCGTGTTAGAATGTGTTACACCGCACGCGCGCGCATCGGTGAAGTCGAAGCACTACTGGAGGATGGTGCTGCGCCCGTCCGCGGGCTCCACTGGTGGGGAAATGTGGGCGGCAGGCAGCACAAGGGGAAACCAACAAAAAACTGCACTGCATTAGATTACAATGTCGCTAGGGTAATAATGATTTATTGGATTATTGCTAATATCTAACGACAAACTAAATAAGTTATATCTTCACTCAACAAAACATAAGCCATGCGCCTTTTGCAAGCAATGGATTTTTGTCACAAGTCTCAAAACCTATCACCATTGTGTTCTGTTTTGTATTCAAGAGGCATTCCAAATAACATGGATCCATGAAAGCTCTCGTTGAAATTTGTAAGGAGGTGGGAGCATTTTTGAAAAATGCATTGTTTTTCTCGGCGAGCAAAAGTCAGTTGCTTATTGGGTTGCCGTCTTAAGAAAACAATAACAAAAATATTGGTATGTCTTTCCTGTAACAATCCGGCCGGGTGGCGACACAATATTGTCTATGCCAATCAACGTGCGGACCTCATAGTGTATTTAAAGACATACACAGATACAATAAACGTGGTGAACATTAAAACTAGCGCCGCCATCTTCCATCACTTTTGATACAGAGAAATTCCAAAAACATCCTACCATCATTTATTACGAAATGTAGGAGAAACGATGTTTGAGCACTGGTATAGGGCCAACACAGTCAGCAACGCTGCCTTAGTTCTTGTTTGCCGTATAGACCATTCAGCTAATTTTACTTGAGCAATGTTTGCATGTGTACTGGGCCAATGTGTCTGATGAAAACAGGAAATGTATTTAAAAAATATTTAAAACAACTCTCACATTATCGAGATTTACGTTTTTTCTTAGCTTAGATTATATAGAATTTGATTCTTAAGACAACTGCGTTAGTCACGTTTGACAGAATTAGTCGATACGGCAAACAAGAACTGGGGGAGCGATTACTGTGAAGGCGAGTGATTGCTTGTGAATGTTTTTTTGAATATCATGTCATATGGTATATTTAAGAATATTTTAATCAACGTTACAAATTGCTTTTAATGCGCTATCATTTTGACATGCCTCTATTTGTTCTTTGACACGGTTACTGTGTCAACTTGTGCACTGCTGCCAACCCCCACTATCGATAATATCTGTCACCCATTGTTATATTTTTTTATTAAAAACTCGTACGAACGCAAGCCATAAACCATTTGTGAAAATGTATCTTTTTGTCACTTATCTCCCTCACACATCCATACTTTTCATACATCCATTCTTCTTCCACGCGATAATCGCAAAAGTGACCGTCAATGACTTCTTAGCCCAGCGAGTGTAAGCGAAAACTTACACGTGTCTGCTTGTGGGCATTCGGTAACTATGGTTCTTCCATATTTTATTCGACATTTATTATTAAATAATTAGAGATTGAATCGAAGTGTGTAAATATTTCAAAGTTATCAAATTCGGAAAGTCTTGCATAATACCTACATCTATCCAGGATTTATTTTTTGCATTTTTTTAAATCACATTGATTATATTATATTATATTATAGATTATAGATTACGTTCTTTTAAGTTGCAATGACAGAAACATTACAATGTTTGTTCAAAACAGGTACAAGGTTTACAATCAGAGTTATAATGATAAGGTGTATTTATAAATCTTAAGGAATTGCAAAAAACCTTTTTTATTAAATTATACACATAAAAAAGTGTGAAGAAATATTATATAGACATATCTTGCGTATTATAAGTTTTTTTGAAGTTGTGAATATCACCTTTACTTCTATGTTTTTTATTTATAAGGAAAGTATTTTGACGATCACAGCATTAATTTCAACGTGCGTGGGGCGCATGCGCGGGTGGGGCCTCTGCGAGATCCTTTCTTGTTATGCGCTGCACACAACGCAACTTCACATGCAAAAAACATTCATCCGATTTATTCTCCACAAGGGTTTTTTACTTTGTGTACATCAAAACATTTCATTCGTATGGTCTTGCGCGTGTTCAGTCGCGTGGGAGGAGTGACTTATATTGTTGTCTCACTTACTCTAGTGTGTCCAACCCTGAGAATAAAAGAGAACGCACTATGGCGCAACAGATTCGAGTGTTTTTAAATCTTTTAGGGCGAATGCATATTATTATTTTAATTATTGTGTCGCGTAAGACATACAAAATTTTAAATGTTCAATGTTAGATTTAAATGGATGGAAAATAACTGATATTCTTTTGGTAAAATCAAAGACAAGTCGTTTATTTTGTATACAAAATGTTATTAGGGACCTGAAAAAAACGTTTAGTAAGTACGACAGGGGATTCTCCAGATTATATTTATTGTAAGTCCGCATGGGGCATGTCGTGATGTCGCACGCTTAATAATAAAGAGAAATAACTCGAAAATTGTGAAAATCGAGATTTTGTAATAAAACGCAAGAACAATGCGAGAAGAATAGGTAGAATGCGACAGCCGTTCAATTTGGACGAATATGACCGAGATAAAACATCGGCCGCCTTTTTCATCCCATACAAGTTGTACTGGGTGTCTGAACTTTAAACGCGATTTCCCAACATTCTTGTTTTTTGAGTTATTGCTCTTTATTATTAAACGTGCGATGTGTAAGTGTGAACTTAAACGTGTCTGCTTGTGGGAATGCATTTAATATGAATCTCAAATTTAATATATTATTAATTAAAATACTTTTTTAACTTTGTTACAATTCACTTGAGTTTTATTTTTTAAAAAACACAACCAGTTTCGGGAGAAGCAGTACCTCCCATCTTCAGGTGTAAATATCAACAGTTGATATTTACACCTGAAGATGGGAGGTACTGCTTCTCCCGAAACTGGTTGTGTTTTTTAAAAAATAAAACTCAAGTGAATTGTAACAAAGTTAAAAAAGTATTTTAATTAATTAAAATGTGCTTTCACAAAGTTACTGCCCAAAATCTAAATAATTTAATATATTATCTTTGCGACTTAGATTAGAGATAAGTTTAGATATTTACACGCTGCGGAGTGCATGCAAGGTTTATTTTTCTTTTTAGGCACAAAGTTCCTTCACTGCTAGGTTGGTATGAGGCTGATTACCCATCATCACTTTACTAATGTGCCCTCTGTTCCACGGAAGGTCAGCAAGAGTTAATAACAATAGTAAGAATACATTTGGATGATTTATTTGGTGAGCGCGGTTTTTGTGTAAATCACACATCAAGAGCCCTCTGCGAGCTTGATTGTCGCTGTAGAAAACGCTTATTCTCAAAGAAGACCAGGTTGCTGTAAGGCTGGATAGACCTTTGGTGACCGGTCTTTGGTAAAGACTTATAATTTTTTTAACCCGGCCTGGAGCATATTTGAAAATGTAAACAGTATTTTTTTGTGCTCCGCGGGGTTCGAACCCACAACCTACCATTTATGAGTCCAAAGCGCTAACCACTAGACTACGGACAGTGACGGCTTTAGCACTACCAGCGCCCTGATGCGCTTTTCTGCTAAATTCTACCTAAGTTTAGCTGAAGGATATATACCAAGCATATGGAAAACTGCTAACATAATACCCTTACATAAAGCAGGGCCGATGAATGACATCTCTAACTACAGACCTATATCTATCCTCTCTTGCATTGCTAAAATTTTTGAAAAGTTAGTACATGGAAAAATATATCCACTACTCAAACACTGTATTCCTGATAGTCAACACGGATTTGTCAGATCAAGATCCATAGTTTCGAATTTGTTACTTTATTCTAACTTTATTTTTGAGACATTTGACCAGGGCTCTTCTGTTGACAGCGTGTACACCGATTTCCGCAAAGCTTTTGATAAGGTTGATCACCTTATATTACTTAAAAAGCTTCACTTCAATGGAGTCCAGGGCAACCTATTCAGGTGGTTTTGTTCTTATCTTGATTCGAGATATCAAACTGTTACCCTTAATGGTTACGCCTCATCATTGTGTGCGATAAGCTCAGGCGTCCCACAGGGCTCCATATTAGGTCCTTTTTTGTTCACAATTTTCATATCTGATATCCATAAATGCGTTAAAAACAGCAATTTATTATTATTCGCAGATGATATGAAAATTTTAAAAAAAATAGATAATATTAACGACTGTCTATTACTGCAAGAAGACATAAATAGACTCAGTTTATACTGCTCGATTAACAAACTGTCACTTGCTCTTGAAAAATGTAAAATTATAACCTTCTCAAGGAAACGCATTCAAATCAATTACAATTATACAATTTCCAATCACACACTTGAAAGAGTATCTTGCATACGCGACCTTGGTGTGATTTTCGATTCCAAACTACTTTTTGACATGCATGTACATGCCGTCGTCAAGAGGGCCTTTCAAATTATGGGTTTTGTGTTTCGTGTGACAAAAAAATTCAAAATGATATCGAGCTATATGACTTTATATCATTCATTGATACGATCACAACTAGAATTTGCTGTGACTGTATGGAACCCATTTTATGATGTGTATAAAACTCTACTAGAGTCGGTTCAAAGAAAATTTACGAAAATATTGTTCCATCGGTTAAGCTACGAAAACCGCTCTTACGACAAACGCCTACTTCATCTAAATCTGGTAAGTATTGATAATCGATGTTTATTATTGAGTGCGTTGACTCTGAGGAGTATCTGTCTATCGGAAACGGATTGCCCTGGTCTTCTATGTCAAATTAAGTTTCGTATACCAAGATGCGCTTCTCGTTCTTCACAATTATTTTTTCTGTCAAAATGTCGAACAAATGCAGGTCAAAGAGCTCCTATTCATAGAATGTGCAGTGATTTTAATAAATATTTTAATGATTTAGATTTGTTTAATAAGGGGAAATACTCCTTTAGGGGGGACTTGATGAAAACTATATATAAAATGTCTTTTACACCCAGTTTATAGGTGCTGATTGGGCTTTTTGTTCTTCTTTTTTATTCTTCTCTTTTTTCTTCTTTAACTTTTACATTCTTATGTTTTTCTTTGTTTACTCTTCTTGTTTCTCCTTGTTATTTTTGTTTCTTTTACTAATTTTATTACTTTTGAATTTTGACTTCCTCTACTTCTTTTATATTTTTATGTCAGCTACATTAAATTTATAATATATATGTGGGAAATTTTTAAGGATGTAGGCATTTTAAATTATATGTATCCACTTTTTTGTTTATTGCAACTGTGTCTGTATCTGTTTTTTCTCCTAATAAAGTAAAATAAAATAAATAAATAAAATAAGGCGACGAGATAGCGATTCGTGTCCAAAAATAAGATGTACGATGATTTTTTTTTCTATGGAGTTCTTTCGCAAGCGCTAGCGCTCCCGATTTGTTTTGGACACGAATCGCCAGCTCGTCGCCTTAGGGTCGTAAGGAATTTAGCAGAATAGCGCATCAAGCCGAGATTTCTAAGGCGCCTCCTATTCTAGTCTATGGCGCCCTATTATATGTAGCGCGCTGCGGGCGGTCGCCCAACCGCCCCGTACCCTACATTCGGAACTGACTACGGACCGGGCAGATCTTCTCTGAAACAGGGGTGACATCGGCAAAGTGAACTAATTTTTACAGTATGTGGTCAGCCCTATACCAACCGTTAATTCAAGGAAATAAGGCACTCAAGACTTTTTGTATGGAAATTAAAATGTATGGATCAATGCGAAAATGATTTCCAGAGTTTCCGTATAAGTATCTGTCTGCCTTTCATTCTTTACAATTTAACCATGAACCAGGTATAAAGTATAACTAATATTATTATTCAATAACTGGCTGTTCAAATGTCAGAAAACGCAAATTTAGAATATATAGAAAAAGTGAATTGGTAGTCTAGGCGTAGGGCCATATAAGGCTGCGTCGTAGGCAGGCCGATAGCGTCACGTCATCTTATTATTGCTTACAAGTGTAACCCACGCTTAACGCCGGAGGCCGCTCGCCCACAGGGACCGAAAACCAAAGCAGAACGGAGGAGAAACCTCAGGAAAAGAAACGCCAAACTGTTATCCGTAAAATATAATCTACATTAACCAGTCAGTAAGTCGGGGAGCAAACAAAGAAGGCAGCAGCCATATCCGGCTGCCCTCAAAGTTATAATCTTCTTCCTCGGTCGTTCTCAGGCCACTTCTGGGCGTAGGCCTCCTCCAATCCTCTCCATTCCTGCTGTGTTCAGCCATCCTCTGCCTGCAGTTCTCTTGATGTCGTCCAGCCACCTCAGTTGGAGTCTCCCCGCTCCCCGCTTGGACATCCTGGGTCGCCACTGGACGATCCTTTTTGACTACCGGTCTTGGTCTTACCTTGTGACATTAGTGACACCAGTGCATCTACGGATCTCATAGTTTGGAACCCTGTCTCTGAGACTGATTCCCGCAGGATCCTCCTTTTAATTACTTTGGCACGTCTTCAGTCTGTTGGCGCTATATTGAGTGAGCCCTTTTGTTTCCAAGCCATAGGTGGATATTGGAAGCACGCATGACTCAAAAACCTTGCATTTCAGGTTAACAGTCATTTTCGTGTCATTCATGTCAAAGACACAATATGGAGGAACAAATAGGTAGCACATATAGCAAGGTATCTACATGACCTGTGTCAGGCCCATCCCGACATTTGGTATCAATAATAATAATAATAATAATAAACTTTATTGTACACCACAAATAAATTACATTAAAATTATAAACAAAAGAGACATAATATGTACAATGGGCGGTCTTATCGCACATGGCGATATCTTACAGACAACCTTAGGATGGACAAGATCTGCAAGCACAATGGTATGGGTAGTCCGTGGTATTACAATAATTATGGTAAAAAAATACTGTATAAATACATATATATATATATATATATATATATATATATATATATACATCACGGTATAGTTGTTGCGTCCATACAGGGACACCGACTTATGGCTTCCGTCCTTTCCACTAAGTTTTTAACTAAAGTTTCTGCGAATATTGACTTCTATATTGTATGCAACTTTCCTGCTCAACTCAGTTTTTTAAAAAACAAAAAATTATGGATATTCACGCACCATTTGTCTTGGTGTACTTATTGCGTCATTTACTTTTTCACGTCCACTCGTATATTTTTTATATACGGACTATTAGAGGGCCCTTGTCGCGTCTTTTGTGCTTACGGTTAATCGCGCGTCCTCCAATATACGAGTTTTGTAAAAGATCTAATCTAATACACGTCTTACACCCTTTAAAATGCAGAATTTGGCGTCAAACAACGCACTTACGTAATAATATTATGTGACAGACAACACGTGCTATGAAATGATGATGCAATACGTGTAGCCCACCGGACTCCACCACAAGCTGTTAGTATGAATGGGGCTGGGCAGAAATAAGTTCATTCAATTTTCAAAACTATTGGATTATGAGTTTTTATTTGAAGAAAATATCTTTTTATAGTGCAAAAACTTATTTTTTATTTTTCTTACTATAGGTACATAACAATTTTATTGTACGAATACTCAGTTACAACAATAATAATTTGTTCAATGCTTCCAATGATTATTTCTAATAGGTATCATAACTCTATAGGTTACTGTTACTGTTACTGTATCCTGCCGCCGTTCCACTAGGGGTGGCCGGTACCTCCGCAGATGCGCCTCCACTTTTTTCTGTCCTTACAAACCACTTTCATTTCCTCAATATTCATCACCTTTTTCATACATACTCTTCTCTTATTTTCACTCTGCAGGTTCCATTCTTTCGCAATCTCACCTATTTGGTCTAACCATTCTTTCCTCGGCCTTCCCCTTCCGCGCTTTCCTCTGACATTTCCTTTGTACACTTTCTTCGTTAGTCGTTCATCATCCATTCTTTCGAGATGTCCGAACCATCTCATCGTACTTTTTTGTACTTTCATTCTCATATTCTCTTTTATACCACACTCGTTCATCACCCAATCATTTTCATCAACCAAGTTCATCAACCAAGTTAAATTTTTATAAACCCAATACTCCCACTAAAATTGAACTCTATCTATATACTGACTGATAAACAAAAAGTATTAGTCGAAATCAAACTTTTGAATTTCTAAATTATACTTTGCAGCATAAGAAAGATTTTTTCTTATAGAATCATAACGGGTTGTTGGAGAAAATATTTCTTGATAATCAATATGGTTAATTTGATTAAACCCTTTTGCACATAAACGAGCTATTTGACTATTCTCATTCTTCTTTATGTTAAAAACCCACATCGTAGTATGGGTTCGTTGAGCAGACCTTTTAACCGTAGCCCAGGTATTGTTTTCTTTATGTGCTGTTAATTCTTCTTGAATAGCTTTGGACCATTCAGCCTTTTGTGGACTATTCAGTGCCTCTGCATATGTTTGAGGCAATGACAGCTCGACAAGATTTGCTTCATAATTTTTATTCATCCGTGGTCTCAAATTCGTTGTCTGTATTGTTGAATCTTCCAATTGTCGAGATGGTTCATAGTCTGGGTCATCACCGGTACAACTCAGCATGCTATCTTCCCTCTCTGTTGACGGACTGCTAACTAGAGTGTCATCTGCATTGGCTTCTTGTTACAAACTCTCATTTATATTGGTAGCTTCATCATCAACAATTTTATTTGTGAAATATTTTTCTTTGTGCTTTGAACATGATGTTCATCAAACATTACATTTCTTGAGATAGTTAGGTATTTTCTTTGTATTCATATCATAAATTCTGAAGTTGGTGCTGTCATAGCCAACTAGTATCATTTTCTTGCTTTTCTTCTCCAACTTTGTTCGTAAATGATCTGGAACATGAACATAGCTTATACTCCCAAACACCTTCAAATGTCCTAATTGAGGCCTGGTCCCGTTCCACAATTCAAAAGCTGTTGTATTTGGGGTCTGGGTGGAGGATGTTCTATTCAATAAATATGTAGCACATTGCACAGCTTCTGCCCACAGCTCCAATGGCATATCTCGCGCATACAACATTGAACGTGCACTCTCCACTATGGTACGATTTTCCCTCTCTGCTCGACCATTTTGTTCTGGCGTATAGGGTGCAGTACGCTCATGAACTATACCCTCTCTTTCCAAATACTCTTTAAAAACTTTATTTACATACTCTGTTCCATTGTCGGTATGACGTAATATTCTGACATTGTGCATGAATTTATTCTTAATCATAGCATTGTACCCCTTGAAGGCTTCCATGACATCACTTTTATGTTTCATAAAATATACATGCCTGTAACTTGTTGCAGCATCCTTGAAGAGTAAGAAATATCTCACACCTTGAATAGATGAGACACTCATGGGTCCACAAACATTGCTATAAACTAGGTCACCTTAAGCTTCTAAAAATCTTTGTTACGCCCTTTTTTGATCAAAGTATTACAGCCCACGGCTTGAGATTGATGTTCCTCGGTAGTAGGAGACAGGACTTCTACCTGCAGTTGGTGAGACTCCAGTTCTGTTATGTTTTGCAGCATGGGGTATGTTTGCAGTTCACCAGATTCGTGTTCAGTGGTGTTCTGCGGCATGTCTGTTTGCGGTTGACGAGACTTTGGCTCAGTATTGGTTTGTGTCATGATGTATGTTTTCGGTTGGCAAAGCTCCTGTGATGTGATATTCTGCTCCACGAGGTATGTTTGCAGTTCGATAGACTTTAGTTTTGTTGTTTTTTGCAGCATGTGGTATGTTTTCAATTGACCAAATTCGTATTTAGTGCTGTTTTGTGGCATGTATGCTTGCAGTTGACGAGACTCTGACTCATTGTTGGTTAACGGCATGAGGCATGTTTGCGGTTGGTGAGACTCTAGTTATGTTGTATTGTGCAGCAAGAGGTATGTTGGTGATTGGTGAGCCTCGTAGTCTGTGGTGGTTTGTGATGTAAGATATGTTTGTGCTTGAAGAAGGTCAGGTTCTATTGTATTTTGCAACGTGTGGGTTGTTAGCTTTTGGTGAGGTTCATATTCTGTGAAGGTTGAAAATAAGCAATTCCCCTGTGGTTGGAAATTTCCGTATTGTGTAATGATAGGTGATACCCATCCCGGTTAAAGCTGGTGAGGTTCTTGTTGTGTGATGGTTGTTGATACATAGCCTGGTTAAAGCTGGTGAGGTTCTTGTTGTGTGATGGTTGGTAATACATAGCCTGGTTGAAGCTGGTGAGGTTTTTGTTGTGTGATGGTTGGTGATACATAGCCTGATTGAAGCTGGCGAGGTTCTTGTTGTGTGATGGTTGGTGATACATAGCCTCGTTGAAGCTGGTGAGGTTCTTCTTGTGTGATGGTTGGTGATACATAGCCTGGTTGAAGCTGGTGAGGTTCTTGTTGTGTGATGGTTGGTGATACATAGCCTGGTTGAAGCTGGCGAGGTTCTTGTTGTATGAGGGTTAATGGTTTGTAGCTAGGATGAATTTTATTGATATTATCTTTAGTGGTATTGGGCGTCATGTTGTCAGCTGACTCGTCGCTAATAGAGCCATTGGAATAGCTATGGCTTACTTTATCTTTTTCCCATGGAGATTGATATTCATCAGACGAGCCAGAAGCCGAAAAGCAGTCTGATTCTGGATAGTCCTGTAAGTTTTGAGTTTTGTAAGTAAATTATTTTGAATATAAAAAGGTTTAAGGTTCGTATGGCCAGCTCTAGACATTGAAGTGCTTGTTTTACGCATACATGTGAGTACAGTACTCCTTGTATGAAAATTGCGTAAATTCTCCACCCTAACACGTAAGTATAAAAAGAGTAATTAAGCTTTCATGCATTTTTTAAGTTGAGCGACAAGGGAGAATTTACGCTATGTTTTATAATAAGGGCACAGTAGTTAGTTCATTTAGACATTTATCTACTCTGAAAAAGTCACATCATCCACAGATGTTCAACGAAACGTTAATTTGATGGACAAATTGAAGACAAAAAGTCCCAAAATAAGCACTTCAACAAATGCATTTTAAGTCAATTTTAAATGAGCATCATACCTGGTTCAGAAAAAAATGTTTTTCTTCTGCAAATTCTCTTACATTTTCTTGAACTTCTTCATCTGCGGCAAAAACAATTTCATATGTGAATAAGTACTTTTTTTATAAGCAGTTTTTTGGTTGTGACTTTTGGGGCATATTTCTTGTGGGTATATTACTTTTAATCTACGTATTACTTTCATCTGCACATTTTTGATCTATTCAGATTTTAGCAGCTAAACAAATATAAAATATATCTATATTTTTAAGTGAAGGATTACAAAGTGTGTGCCTCAACTAAAAATTAAATGTCAATAGTTGAAGCAGCACATTTACGAGTTGCCCTGTCAGTTTCACCGTTTCAGTCGATATTTAAAAATAAATAATAATGTAATTGCAGTGGTAAGTTAAACGGTTAAAAATAATATGGTTGTGTAGAGTACGTTTCAAGGATCACAACAAATATATTTTTAAGTAGTAAAAATAAAAATTTCATTGATACTTTTCAAAAATAATATGCGCAGAATTTGAGTCCCGCCAAAACACAGCAAAGTCGGCTTTGCGAACTTTGACGTCAAAGCTTGCTAGCTAAAATCAAAGATTGAAGAACCGATAAAAAGAGTTACTTAATACTTTGTTTGGAGAGCGTTCATTTGCAGTTGCTGGTCCTCTGGCCTGGAACCACCTGCCACATCAAGTGAGAGAGCTAGAGGACCATGGAAAGTTCAGGAATGCATTGAAGACAAGCAAATTTCTGGCATCGTTTACACAAGCAGCCTTGGAGTGATTACATCACGAAACGGCGCTATAAAGAAATCTGAGAGAAAGCTGAGTTGATGAACAACTCAGCATCATCATCATAATATAAACCCAAATATTGTGAAATCCATACTTCTATCTGTTTCGTGTTTTTATTTTTTTGACTAATACAGATTGAGCTAATTTTGTTGAAAATCCTAGATATGGGTATCAACTCATCTTTTCGCAACGCCAGATTCAAAATACGTCTACTTCTGGTGTTTCGTTTCATCTTGCCAGTAAATTTAACACATCTCAGTATACTGTGCAAATATTATCGCAGACACACGGTTAATGCTGCTTCCGCGAAGCTCAAACGCAGAATGAGCAGGAAAAAACTTGCTCCGCATTCCCCTTCCCCTTGCTCCCCATTCCGCAATAATGATAGTTGATAACGGAAGCAAGATGATCGTCAAAATGAAAATATATACTCCCAAAAAATATACATCGATGCAGCGCCTCAAGCGGACAAACCGTGAACTACAAAATATATCACCAGACGCTTGGGAGGAAAAATTGCGTCCAAATTATATTTTAACTATAGTAACCCTAGGCCTATAGCTTTCGATTGGTCTCGGTTTTAAGTAAAAATAATAGTGCGTCCGTATACCGGACGCAACAAGTCGGTGGACGCAGTATTACTATGGGATTTTTCCCGGGTGGACGCAAGAAGTATAGCAAGCTGTATATATATATATATATATATATATATATATATATATATCAAGATCAGGGCTGACACAGGCAGGAGCAAGAACGTTATTTAGACGTCTTAGATGAGAATAGGTACTACGGATTATATCAGGGAATACTTTCGGTGACAGGGTCAGAAACTGTGAAACAAGAGAGACCTGTCAGACAAAGGGCATCGTGCAATGGGGCAGGAAGAGGCGGCGGTACTGGAGGGACCACGTGGATAGGATGGGCAGTTCGAGAATCCCGCGTGTGGCTGCCCACAGTATAGGTACCTGTTGGACATCGTCTGCAAGGAAGACTATAAAAGAGATGGAAAAAGAGTTCCGTGCTCTACTTCCTTAGAGGACAACTTCCGTTCAATAATAGATTAGTGATCTAAAACAAGAAGGACAAGAAGAAGAACAAGATTAATCAGTCGATGGCGCAGTTGGTGAGAGCTCGCGTTCAACGCCAGAGGTCTGGTGCTCTTTTCAATTGGGGTGATGGTGAAAACCATGCATGACAAACTCAAATGTATTGCTGGAAATATGACCTGTTTTGTATTCGGTTGGTGGTCGCAAAAGATCAATAATTTACATTAAATGAAAATTGTCTGCGAGTAGGAGAAAGTGGGGAAACACTAGAAACGCACTTTCTTTAAAAAAGATCTTTAAATTTAAAATAAGTACCTACCAGTTTGATACAATCTTTTTAAAAGGCCTATGGTATGCGGCAGACCACCCATGCTGTAAAAATGGTTCACTTTTCCAATGTCACCCCTTTTTCAGGGAAGGACGGCAAGAGTTGCAGGGTGTATGTCAGGGTATATGGTGTAGGGTGGTGTTTCGCCCATTTCTACGATGAGCTTCTTCAGCGTGAAGTAAGACATACTTCACGCTGAAGAAGCCCATCGTAAAAATGGGCGAAACGTCCGGAAGCTCCAGCTCCCACAGACCACGGCAACAGATCCTGTAAAGCATCACTCCAGCATCATCAGCCGGCCGTGTAAGCCTAAAACTCTTATTCACTTTCCCAAGTGTTTGCACAAAGCAAAGGAGGCTCATAAATCACCGAAAGGTTATAGCCGTGAGGCGTAGTCCTAAAATACACCTTTTATTCTCCCAATACTCAATGAATTAATAACTTCACCCCTTTGATCTACCCCTCCATGACAAGCGGAAACTACCCACTGACTTGCCATGAGTGATTCGCCGATTTTCATATGATAGAAGGTGATGTTGCGATACGATCTGTACAGTGTATGTACACGTCTCTAATTAATGAGATTTCTCGTCGCTCTACGACAAGCGTTTATAAATTAGAAGTTGTCATACTGACTCGCCAATTATATATAAAGTGTTTGCAAAACTATCGACAGCGTTGAAAATGTACACGGTCATTAATTAAACATGAAGCGTAACAGGGGCGAATACTCCACAGAGACAAATGTAAGCAACAAAAGTTGAAAACGCAAAATATTAAAAAATAAGATGTATAATAATATGTAATGATAATCATAAGATGTAATGAAGATTTGATATTAGTTAGATGAGCTTATTATATAAGTTAGATGGCCGAATGGTACTAAGTTATGAGAAGAAAAGCATAATATTGACCAATGTATAACAAATTGATTTTGTGATTTTTTGGGTTAGAGCGTTAGACTATGGTCTATTTGCAGCTTTATCTGCTGACGTTTCGCTTTTACGAGCAGAAAGCATTCTCAAGGCGAGATATCAAAGCGAAGTGGTGGTTTTCGTTGTCTTCTCTGCTCGACCCAGATGACTAAACGAAGTAGTGACAGACTGTCATGCGATTGAAGCATGAGACTAGACTCTAGTTCCATTCTTCAATCCGATCGAACTCCTTCAACCATCTTTGGACAATCAGCGCTTGTCTGGAGCCACCTGCCTCATCATGTAAGAGATATGGAGGACCGTTAGAAGTTCCAAAATGCACTGAAGACAAGCAAATTTCTGGCATCATTTGCACAAGCGCCCTTGGAGATCACGAAACGGAGCTAAAAAGATGTCATCAACTCATCATCATCAGCGTTGGCTTCGGTTGCTCAAGGTGGCCAAGATCCATTCCGAGTTGTCGTGTCTTCTATGATGACGATGATATGCATTTAAACAGTACACGCACCCATCATTAAACGCATATTCCGATTATCATGATATTCCAGTCTGCAGATATGATTGACATTTTTGTTGATGCGCGAAGGCATCTTGGTCGAGCCATTTCAGAGACAATGCAAATTCCTTTCAGTCATTACTCTACGCAAGCGTAGGTTTGCACTTACAAACATTATGCAATATTAGATGCTAGTTGAACTGCGACATGGTGTGCTTTTTCAACTCACTTAGGTAATTGGTCTTTTTTTCTCCCTTTAATTTATGAATTACATGGTTTATTTTAACATACGAGGACTACCTACCGCCGCTGATTAGCGGGCGGTAGAAGCTCTGTTTATTTTTTGTAATTTTTTTTCTAATTAAAACTGTGTTCTAGTGATTACAATATTTTAAAAGTTAACCAGCAGTTCAGATGCTTACGCAGTGCAATTAAACACAGTGAATGCGCCTACAAATAAACAATTCAAAATAAAATAAAAAATTCCATAACCTCTAATTTTTGACAAGTGACATCGCGGCAAAGTGCTTGCAGTGGGTAGGTACCTACTTACTCGCCTGCATGACAGAAACAGACGCGCCAGTGCTATGTCCAGTGCAGAGGTACTCCCTGCAAGTACTTAAAGATATAATAACTAACACTGTGCCGCGAGTGCAATGTCGAACAAAAGAGTGGCCAAACATTGTGCTGAGGAGGCGCGTGAGGCGCAGAAAACGAGGAGGGCGACGGCTGAACTACTCAGCCCCGCCAGTGACAACTCCTGCTGTTTGTTCAGTGCATTGTGAGGATCTTGCTTCCACATCCAGATCTTCAGTGGCACCTTCATCGCCGAGCTCCCTGCTGACCAGCGGGAGACATCAGCAAATTCTGGAGAGGAAGATCAATCTTGGATGCTGGAATGCGAGATCTATCGCCAATAAAGTGGATGACATTTGTGAATTATGTAAAAGCCATGACCTTGGCATCCTCGCACTGACAGAGACGTGGCATGAGAGCTACCACTCAAGTGCCATGAAGAGACTGCGTGCACTGGGGTTCGCGACATTTGAGGAAGCACGGGCAAGGCCACGTCATGGAAAAGGGACAGAGAATATTTCCTGGACCAACCATGGCGGAGTTGCGTTGCTAGTGCGTCCAGGATGTCGTGTGGAGAAGATTAACTTTTTTTCTTTCACGACATTTGAGTGCCTTGTATGTCGGGTATCTTCCGGTGCAACGCTCACAATAGCTATTGTATATCGCCCCGGCTCTAAGCCTGTTACGGCGGCGTTTTTTCATGAATTTCGGGAGCTCTTTGAAGTTTTAGTAACTCGTAATGAGATGTTTCTGATAGTGGGGGATGTTAACGTCAGGCTTGAGCGCAGAGATGACACCAATTGTGTTACTCTCACTGCCTTGCTTGCGGACTATGGCTGCAGACAGTGGGTAGATGCTCCCACTCATGACGCGGGTGGCCTACTGGATGTGGTCATCACTAGACAGGAGGATGCTCCTTTGAAAACAGAGGTAAGAGATGTGGGTTTGTCGGACCACAGGTTGGTGGTGGTACGTTTAAATCTAGGACGACCTGTTCCTGTATACAGGAAAATTACCTCCAGGTCCTGGAACAAATTTAAGATCGATTTCTTCAAAATGGATTTATCTCTATCGCCGATCTGTTGTCCGGAAACCTACGTCTCAATGCACCCAGACACATTAGTTGGGCTGTACAATGACACCATGAAAAGTTTAATAAATCTGCATGCTCCCATTACAATCAAACATGTTAGGGAGCGGAATAGTGCTATCTGGTTTGATAGTGAATGCAGTGCGCTGAAACGCAAAATGCGACAAGCAGAGCGTAATTTCAGGAGCGGCAAGCCAGGTAGCACTAGAGAAATGTGGATAATTGCACAGGGTCTGTACAGGTCAGCTATCCTCCAGAAAAAGTCCCAGCATTATTGTACCATTATTGCTAGTGAAAAATGTCCACAGCGTTTATGGAGACTTCTGGAGAACGTGTCTGGTGGTGCCCGGGCCGGTGCGGGTCCGGTGACGACTGCTGGTGATCTCGCTGCTTACTTTCAAAGTAAAATACCGACCAGATATTCTCCCCTAGGGGTTAGTCCTGGTTCTCTGGGACTTTTGTGTAATTCACAGCTTGAAGTGCTTGGGCTGACCTCTATTGAAGAGGTGACGCGAGTTGTAGCGGGATCGCCAAATAAGCAGTGTGATCTGGATCCTGTGCCGACGTGGGTACTAAAAGAGTGCATTCTTCTAGTGGCTCCATTTATTGTTAGGTTTATCAATGGATGCCTAATGGATGCCACTATCCCCTCCTTTTTAAAGGAAGCGCAAATAACGCCAATATTAAAAAAGCCAAATCTCGATCCTAACGATCTCTCCAATTTCAGGCCGGTGTCAAACTTACCGTTTCTGTCTAAGGTACTGGAGCGCATTGTCTCTGATCGGCTGGTATCTTATCTGAGTGCTAACGATCTGATGCCTAAGAGGCAATCAGCCTATCGAAAATATCATTCGACTGAAACTGGCTTACTGACGGTGGTCTCAGATCTGATATCGGCAGTGGATTGCGGAGATCTTGCTCTCTTAGCGCTTCTGGACATGAGTGCGGCGTTTGACACCGTATGTCATGATATTCTGATAAGGAGGTTGGAGGGTTCGTACGGCTTGAGGGATAAGGCGCTGGCGTGGTTCTCCTCCTACTTGGCGGATCGCAAGCAGGTAGTGCGTACTTGTGACTGTGTCTCACCTTCCTATTCGCTGATCTCCGGGGTGCCGCAGGGGTCTGTACTGGGACCGATCCTGTTTATTTTATACACTGCTGACATTGAGAGTATAGTTGAGAAATGGGGCCTCATTACACATGCATATGCAGATGACTGGCAAATTTACTCTCAGTGTCAGCCACATATGGCACAAACTCTCAGTAACAGGGTGGCAGCTTGCATTGCGGAGATTGGTGAATGGATGACAAGCAATGGCCTAATCCTTAACATGGGTAAGACAGAAGTGATGTGGGCGGCTACAACCAGGCGTGATCATCTTTTGACAACTCGAGTACCACTCTCCATTGGGGGAGAGCTGATTCAGCCCTCCGACTCAGTCAGACTTCTAGGAGTCACACTGGATCGGAACCTCACAATGGGAGAGCAATTGAACTTGACTGTATCTTCCTCATTTTTTGAACTTCGCCAGATAAAGGCGATCAGGAGATGTTTACCGTCGGGAGCAGTCAAGACCCTGGTTAATGCCTTTGTGATGTCACGAGTTGACTATTGCTCAACGCTGTACATAGGTCAGCCGAAAAAGCAGTTCAACCGTCTTCAGTCTGTGCTGAATTCAGCGGCAAGACTCATATTCGGGATGTCTAAATTTACTCGCATTACTCCATTGTTAGGGAAACTGCATTGGCTTCGTTTTCCGGAGAGGGTGGTCTACCGTGTTTGTCTGATGGTGTATAAGGCTGTAAATGGTACAGCTCCTTCATTTTTGGCTGACATGTTTACACCCGTTGAGAGGGATTTGAGGCGCCAAACGCTCAGATCTGCAGGGGATGGCGTGGTGGACTTGGTTCAGCCACACCGTCAGACACGCACTAATTTTGGGGACCGTGCTTTCCGGTTTGCGGGACCAATGGAGTGGAACAGACTGCCACCTAATGTGAGGAAGGCAAAGACTGTTGGTGTCTTTAAAGGAGCACTAAAGACACATCTTTACAAGAAATCTTATCCGTGATTTGAGAGGGCCCTTGAGGTGTGACACACACAAAAACGGCGCTCTTTAATTATGTGTACATTAAAATAAATTATCCTTATATATATATATAACCATTACACACTAAACGCATTTTGTCGTGTTATGGCCGCGGGGATCAAGACAGGTTATTTGGAACCGGATAACGCTGGTTCGAATCCCGCGACGATAACTTCGACCCTGGTTCAACAGATGCCGTTGCATGCACACAAGCTTCTGCTTTCGCATGAAGACCAGGCAAAATAGGTTGGTGGACTGGATTGCATTCCTTTCCACAAATCTATTTAAAAAAAAAAAAAAACACTTTTCTGCCCGGTTCTATAGTAACTGTTTTTTCTCGTCGCCTTAGTGCTTGTTGTCTTTGTCCATTAGAGGTAATTTCACATGAGCAATGTTTGTATGTGTACTAGACCAATATGTCTTACTAAAACTGGAAATTGATTTAAAATATATATTTAAATCAACTCTCACATTATCGTGTTTAACGTTTTTTTTTAGCTCAGATTGTGCAGAATGTGATTTTCAAGATAATTTCATTGAAAGGTCATCTTTGAATCGAATGGTACCTAAACAAGCGAAACAAGCACTGGTCTAGCGCCGGGTCGGAAGTCAGGAGTGTATGGAGGTGTATACAAACTTTCACACAGTTTGATCGGTAATTCATAGACAATCCGGGCAGAATGCGCTGTGTCCGAAAATATCCTTAGTACAGAATAATATTCTTACTACTACCTATGTTGCTATCCCAATCCCTCTCCGTGTTGCTGTGGATCAAACGAATAATAATAATAATAATAATCTAAGTTGCAAGGATATATTCATTCAAAGCTCTCAGATGTATGCCCACAAACAAACACGTGTAGTTCTCGCTTACAAATGCTGATTGTGTACTTACAAATAAAATCCAAACCTCAGCCCTGCAACTCTTGCGGACATTTCCTGAAACAGGGGTGACATTGGCAAAGTGAACCATTTTTTACAGTACGGGTGGTCAGCCTCATACCAACCTATTAGTCAAGGAATCTTTGATGAGTGTATATTATGCATTGTGCAAGTTATCCTCCCTCAGGGAAGAAGAATTTTTGTTTCTTGTTAGCCTTCATCTCTCTATTATTTAATAGATGCCGAGGTGACGTTTACCCTCTGAGAAAAATACTTATTTGGAACACCCGTGCCGAAACTGTACAGACGTTATTTAATGGAAGATTATTGCAAGCTTGCACATTGTAGGTATGTAGGTGCATAGTTTTAATCAATTTCGTATGCGGTTTACATGGGTGGGTGTATGCACTATTAAAACATCCAACATGACAAATCGCAGATCTCGACGTTAATTTCGCATTCACACAATCGCGAATCTGAATCTTTGTAAACGCTAGAGACAATAAAATTGCTTTGCGGGGAAACATCGTTGTTTAATTGGCAACACTTTTTTTGTTATTGCGTGCACTGCATACAACTGCAAGGAACAATGGCGGAGTGAGCCGAGGACATTCTGATTATTTTACTTTTATTTTATTTATTACTTGCGTTTATTCAAACTTGTGTCATTTTTAATATGATAATTATTATGGTGTGATATCAGATTGATTCGTTGCTGATGTGAGTTGGAATTCCTCCAGGAATAAACAAGTGAGGTCCTCACATGAATTGCTTCGGTAGTTTTTATTTAAAACGAGTACCTATTCCGATTCGTTTTGGTACAAAATAAATACAGGTAATATAATATGGGGGGGGGGGGGGGGGGCTGGACGTCTTTTCCCGCACCAAGGCTCCCGGTTAGCTAAATGCGGGACTGCCCATATTTCATTTTCCTCTAGGCATCGATTTAGGAGTTTTTCTGAGCAGTACCTAGCCCGATTTTGCAATCTATTAGATTTTTACCAACACAAATGCATTTTACGTACACATTTCCATTGTTGTGTGCTCAGCACATAGCTTACCAAAATTAACAACGAAATATAGGGAAAACGACCAAAATAAGCAACTGTGAAGGAGAGCGAATGTTTGTAATGGTTCTCTTAAAAATCATGCGAGATATTGTCACTAAGTATATTTAAGTAAACTTTATTTTTTTCTTTTCATGCGCTGTCAGAGAGTTGTTGTGTCAACTTGTTATGGCACTGCTGCCAACCCTCACTGTCGATGACATCTGTCACCCATTTTTATCCTTTTCTACCAAATTCGTATGAACGCAAACCATTCGTGAATGCTTACATTTTTGCTATTTATCTCCCTCACACATTGTGACATGCATACTTTCCATACATCCCTCCTCCTTACACGCGATAATCGCAAAAATCTCAACCCAGTGCCCGGGGTATAAAATATTTCCATAAGCTCCCCACGATCGTGTTAATCGAAAATGTAAGTATCAAATAAACGACGGCACTAGTGAGTGAATTAGGATTCATACATTTTTTAGATTTACGCAATCAAGGGAAATTTACGTTTAATGTTTTATTCTCAGGGTACAGTACACTTACCCCCGTATTCACGATCAAAACTGATTTAAGTGCCTTACTCAAGCGCTACACTTACTCAAGGGTTGACATTCTGGAGCGTTTTGTTTCACAAAGAACACTCAAGCCGTAATCAGCGTAGTGCCCAACCCCCAGGAGACGTACGGGTTTGCCATTGGCTCTCGAAAAAACCCAGCTCTGTAATTGGTCAGTACCTTCCGACCGATATTCGGCGTACTTCACTCTTATCATTGCCGCTTCTTTCAAATTTCAATGTCATATCAGCTTTGCATAAAACTTGACAACAAATAAGTACGTATAACGCAATTACTAATTTAAGTAAACCGTAAGTACGAATTTGTTTGTTTACAATTTATATTAGTTTTAAAAATACATTTATGTAACATCCAATGTAAAGTGTTTTGATCGATTTCAGCGCCAAAAAGATGTTGTTTTCTCCAGCGGAAAAGGAGCTGCTGGTGGCTCTGATTAAAGAAAAACCTGTAATAGAAGATAAAATAACAGATCGAAGATATCGTTGGCTTTGCAACCCTCAATGAGCAACGGCAAAACTGTATACAGAACGACGCATTTTTTCAATCAAAAACGTCTTCTAAATTCTTCCTCTTCGTAATACGTAAATGGGTCTTTACAGTCTCTGATATATTTTCTTGGGACACTATTTTTGAACAAAACAATGTTATTATTCTCGTTGAAGTCAACTGTATCGAAAGAATTCATTATTTTATGTAAATAATTCACAACCAAACAAAAAATGTGCTGATGAAATGCGGCGGAATATTTTGACAGTTCATCTGTCATTGCAGTATGGTCCTAGACCATACCGGAGAACAAACCCAATTCTGATGGTCAAGCAATGTAAATAAACTCGTCAAAACAATGTTAATACACTTGTAAAAATCATGTTTATAGTAAGAATTCATTTTTTCATGTAAATTCACAATCAAACAAAAAATGTGATAACAATGAAATATGACGGAATATTTTGACAGCGCTTAAGCGTTGGTTAATATACGTGTCGACCTTACTTACCTGAGTGCTAGTTTTTGGAGCGCTTGAGTGCTAATTTTACCTTAAGTATTGTTCTTGAAATGAATTTCCCCAATCTAAGCGCTGGTTTGCCCTTAAGTAAGTGCCAGTTTTGATCGTGAATACGGGGGTTAGTACGAGTTGCAAAACTTGAGTAATGTAAAGTTTACGGCAATTATTAAAGAGTGATTTCCCCCAAAATCTGCCGTTTTTGTTTGTTTGAACTTGATTTTCTTCATCACTGTAACTATTTTGCTAAGACCATAAAGTGTAAGAAACAAAAACGGCAGATTTGGGGAGAAATCACTCTTTAATATTTTCCGTAAACTTTACTTTCCTCAAGTTTTGCAACTCGTACTAAGGGTACAGGTATTTTTAAAAGCACAGTAAAATCAATCCAGAATAATTAATTAAAAATTGGTTCGGGAAAATATCTTCTGTTTAAAAAAATACGTACTTAGTTATGAGGCAAATAATTTATGTCTGTGCCAATATCTACTTAGAAATATGCATATAAAATATAGTATACGCCACACTTGGCCATTTTTTCCAAGGATTACGTAATGTTACCAACTTGAAAAATTATGTCATTGTTTTTTGCGATTTTTCATTCATTTTGTGACAGTCATCGACTTCTTTGCTGGTTAAATTTAATTATTATTTATTACTGTAAAAAATGGTTTACTTTGCCAATGTCACCCCTGTTTCAGGGAAGGTCGGCAAAAGTTGTGGGGCTTATGTTCATTTGAGGTTTGGATTTTATTTGTAAGTACACATTCAGCATTTGTAAGCGCGAACTACACTTGTTGGTTTGTGGGCATACATCTGAGAGCTTTAAATGAATATATCCTTGCAACTTAGATTATAGATTATAGATTATGATTTAAATTTTAATGTAAGCGAATAGCAAAATAAATTTTAGCATAGTAAATCACTATCTTTATAGAGTAATTTTTCTTTTTTTCTTTCTTCAAATGATGCATGTTAGATTTCAAAATGCATTTGCGTAAACAAAATACAAATATGTAGCGTAGATTTAAAATTATGGATTTGTAAAATAAGCACATTTTCGATTCTAGGCCTTTAAAAATTTCCTGAAATCTGGGGAGTCTCCCGCACAGGATTCCTTAAAAGGCTTGCAAACAGCTTGTGACCGGTCCGTAGTCCAGTGGCAACACTTCAGACTCGTAAATGGAAGGCTGTGGGTTCGAATCCCGGTGGAGCACAAAAAATATAAATGTACCATTTATATTTTCCAAATATTATATGCTCTTCGCTGGGTTGAAAATTTCATAAAACCTTTACCAAAGACCAGCCACTAAAGGTCCATTCAGCCTTACAGCAACTGGGTCTTGCTTGAATATTGGCGCATTGTAGCGATGACCAAGCTCGTAAACAGCTCTGCGGCACTACAACAAGTGCCATAGACCCCTAGAGTCTCTGAAATCTAGGGAGCCTCCCGCGCAGGATTCTCAGCGCTCATAAAATAAATCAACTAAGGTAATGTTGATAATGAACCTTAGTCGATGTTTGTTACTCACACATTTTCCTTAGTACAAAATATTGCGTAAACTCACCTAGATGGCGTAAATCGAAAAAATATATAAAAACTAAATCACTCTCTAGAAGTGCCGTCGTATATTCCATACATTTTCTATTCACGCAATCGAGGGGAGATTGACGCAATGCTTTATACTCGGAGTAAAGATGGAACTGCATTTAAATAATAAATTATTTATTAATTCATTACTTTTCTTAACTACCTCATAACATCTTGTAGTATTGTATAGATCGGTCCTTAGTCTAGTGGTTGACGCTATGGAAATACTAATCAAACTACTCAATATCGGAGGTCGTGGGTTCGATTCCTGGGAGAGTGCAAAAAAACTAAAATTTCACATTCAAAATATGCTTTTTCTTGGCTTGAAATATTCATATGGCTTTACCGGTCACCAAAGGTTCATCCGGCGTTCCAGCAACTGGGTCTTGCTTGTGTAATTGACGCTTTCTATAGCGTCGACCAAGCTCGCTTAGGGTTTTTGAGAAATAATTTACATCGGTGTAATGGCCGAGGGATCAAGTGGCTGATCTTTCTAGCGTATTTGGAACAGAATAACGTTGGTTCAATCCCCGCTTACGGGTCACTTGACCATAACTTTGATCCTTGTTCAATAGATGGCATTGGGTAATTATTAATTATTAATTAATTAAAATATACTAATCTAATCTAATCTAAGCTGCAAAGATATATATCATTTAAGATTTATATTAAATGCATTCCCACAAGCAGACATGTATAATTTCGCGCTAACACATGCCGCATGTGGACCTACAATATAAAAACCCAATCTCAAATGAACATAAGCTCTGCAACTCTATACAATTATGAATTATTAATTGATGATATTAAAACCTGTTTCTGGCCAGGCAAAATAGGTTGATGAACTGCATTCCTCTTCACAAATCTATATTTAAAAAAAACATAGAAACAGCGTCATCTTATTCTTGATTTTATCCCACTAACGAAATTGGTATTTGGTGTTAATTTTATCTCTAAACTAGCAGACTGACCGTACTGCGTACGGTTGTCTGCTAGGCCCTTCGGACAGTGTAAGTCTGGCTTCGCAATAATTTTTCCTCAGACCTCCTTCATAGTAATTAAACGCTTTAAGAAGTAATTTGAAAAAAAAATTGCGGTAAAAGGGTTATTTAGTTCTTTCATGTTCTGAGTATCTTGTATGAAGCATGAGGTATGAGGCTGACCTCCCATACCTAAAAAAATGTTCACTGAACGAATGTTTCTCTGTTCCTGAAAAGGTCGGCAAAATTGCAGGGCTTATGGTCAAGAGAGGCTGAAATTTTTATTTGTAATTAAACATGCAGCATTTGTAAGCGCAAAGTCACTCATGTCTGCTTGGGGGCATGCATTGAATATGAATTATAAAATGTATGTATGCAACTTAGATTTATATTCTAAAATTAAAAACATCAAGTGCCACAATTAAATGTTAGCGTGAAATGACATTTGCCAGTTTGTGGGCGTGCATTCAATTTGAATCATCAAATAACTTTTTTTGCAACTTTAGATTATAAATTAAATTTAACGTTGTTGAAGGATTTTTCAAACTCAAATCCTTGACTTATAGGTAAGTATGAGCCTGAATACCCATATCGCAAAAAATGGTTCACTTGACAAATGTTTCCCCTGTTTTTGAAAAGGTTGGCAAAAGTTGCAGGGCTTATGTTCATTAAGGGCCTTTATTTTAATTTTTAAGTTCACATGCAGCATTTATAAGTGCGAACCCACTCGTGTCTCGAATATGAATTATTAAAGTTATTGTATCTGTGCAACTTAGATTATATATTCTAATATTAAAAAAAATCAAGCGCCACAACTATATGTTAGCGTGAAATGACATTTGCCAGTTTGTGGGCGTGCATTCAATTTGAATCATCAAATAACTTTTTTTGCAACTTTAGATTATAAATTAAATTTAACGTTGTTGAAGGATTTTTCAAACTCAAATTCCTTGACTTATATATTAGTGTGAGCCTGTATATCCATATCGCAAAAAATGGTTCACTTGACAAATGTTTCCCCTGTTTTTGAAAAGGTTGGCAAAAGTTGCAGGGCTTATGTTCATTAGAGGCCTTAATTTTAATTTGTAAGTTCACATGCAGCATTTATAAGTGCGAACCCACTCGTGTCTCCAGGGGGGCATGCATTGAATATGAATTATAAAAGTTATTGTGTCTGTGCAACTTAGATTATATATTCTAATATTTAAAAAAAATCAAGCGCCACAACTTTATGTAAGCGTGAAATGACATTTGCCAGTTTGTGGGCGTGCATTCAATTTGAATCATCAAATAACTTTTTTTGCAACTTTAGATTATAAATTAAGATTACCGTTGTTTAAGGATTTTTCAAACTCAAATTCCTTGACTTAAGGGTTAGTATGAGGCTTACCACCCATATCGCATAAATGGGTTCACTTAACAAATGTGTCCCCTGTTTCTGAAAAGGTCAGCAAAAGTTGCAGGGCTTATGGTCATGAGAGGCTGAAATTTTTATTTGTAAATACACATGCAGCATTTGTAAGCGCAAACTCACTCGTGTCTCCGTGCAGGAGTGCATTGAATATGAATTATAAATGTTAATGCGTCTATGCAACTTAGATTGTATATTGTAATAATACTTAAAAAAAAAAAAAATGCCGCAATAAGTATGGTTTCATATAAAAAGTTGACCTAATCGATCGTCATTATTTCTAAAAAATACATGTTATAACTGGTTGAAGTATAATTTTGAAATGAATAAAAAATATAGGTAGGTAGGTACTCAACGGAATTCAACCGAAAAAGAATCGACTTGGCAATGGCAACGATGGCAACTTTGAAGCCTATGTTGAAGTGCTGGCAATTTATTTGAAATTCGAATGTCAAAATGAGTTTTGTTTCTCGCATAGGTTTTACATAAAAAGGTGTTGTGATTGATCATGTTTATTTATTTAAAAAACAACAATTTAAAATCTACTAATGATGAGGAAGCACATCCCAAGTCCTGAACAATATTTGTTGTGAATATGACGTGCATCTGTTCAGGAGTTCTTCAGTTTGAATGCCATTAACGCACAATTATTTTGTATGGGGAGGCCGTTGCTTTTTATAAAGATAAGGGATGAATGCCATTAACGCACAATTATTTTGTATGGGGAGGCCGTTGCTTTTTATAAAGATAAGGGATATGTCGATATTATATGGATTTGAGGACAGAAGAAAAAAACAGTGTAGTTTTATATTCCCTATTGCTAAGTGATTAGAGAGTCCACTAAAGACAGGGAAACCTTGGGCTCGAATCAGAAACCATTTATTGTGGCGGGTTTTTCATGATACTAGCTTTTCCTTTTAGAAAGGGATGAAATAAATAAATGGCTGGTCTAATCTAATCTAATCTAAGTTGCAAAGATATGTTACACTGGAGATTCACATTACCATGCGAATCTGTCGTGTGTGTGTGTTCCTTGACTTATAGGTTGGTATGCGGCTGACCACCCATGCTGTAAAAATGGTTCACTTTGCCAATGTCACCCCTGTCTCAGGGAAGGACGGCAAGAGTTGCAGGGTGTATGTCCATTTGAGATTTGGTTTTTATGTTGTAGGTTCACATGAGGCATGTGCAAGCGCAAACTTGTACGTGTCTGGTTGTGAGAATGCATGTAATGTGAATCTCCAATGTAACATATCTGTGCAACTTAGATTAGATTAGATTAGATGCATTCTCACAAACAGACATGTACAAGTTCGCGCTTGCACATGCCTCATGTGAACCTACTACATAAAAACTTCTTTGTTGTTTTTTGAATTGTTATAACTATGTTGTTATTCACATAAAGTACATGTATAACTGTTTGTTTGTTTAATAATACAAAAATAAAACAAATCTCAAATAGACATAGACCCTGCAACTCTTGCCGTCCTTCCCTGAAACAGGGGTGACATTGGCAAAGTGAACCATTTTTACAGCATGGGTGGTCAGCCGCATACCAACCTATAGATAAGTCAAGGAACTTAGTTATACCTACAATTTAAAGGGTATTATTTTACCGTTAAGTAGGTAAGTACATTTTGCAGTTGTCCTCAACCTTAAATATCAATAATTCATCCAATGAATCATAAACGTAAATAAATACAGAATCACCAAGTAAACATTACAATTCTATGGTACTTATACCCAGCGCATATATTTGAGACAGAGGCTCTCAAAGTGTTTTGCTTCATAGAACCTTCATCGATTTTTTTGTACCTAACATTAATTTTCTGAAATCCGTCAACGCAACTAAGCTACACATATAGTGTAACTTCTTGCCTGCGTTATTCTCGAAGGGGTCGCATGTGGCGATTCGGGACCTATTCATTTTTACGGGTAAGGGGGCCGGCCTCACACCAACCACTTTCAGTTGAAGTGAGGGGTTCCCAGCTCCCGGGGGGCTGGTTCTCATGTCTTGTGAAGGCTGAGTAAACCTTGAGATCGAACCCTTGCTCTCAGCATGGAATGCAACCATTATACCGATTGAGCTATCGGCCTTTTTCAAATCGTCAAATCTCCGATTTTTTGCTCATACCTTAGGTTCATGACTCCCTTCTGCGTTTTTCTTTTTATCTACTAGCATCGTCCTTTTTACTTTTGAAATTAAAAAAAACTGGAAGATATACATTTTTTTTTTCACTGCATTTCAATATGTATGGTCTTGTTGCACCTTACTCCAATCAGACAAAACTTAAAATTAAGTGTGATTTCTCCCATAAAATAAAAAAAATGGTTGCATTACGTAAATCAGCTAATGTACATAATTTGTCCTGTTCAAATTCCATCACATTATTACCCACTTCCGAGAAATATTTAACCAAGGTCCTTACCAGAATTAAGCAATCAAATTTGATGTGTCACTCAAATATTGATTGAAGTTTGGTGCAACAGGCCCGATGTCTCAGAGATTTGTGAGGTACTATATAGGGTAGACGGAAAACTCTCAGGTCTGAACACAACGTTGCTGTAAATAAGTCCAAAGGTCCATCGTACTCTTTGTGTTACCAGTCCTCTATTATGTAATGCCTTGCTGCACAAACTGAGAGTTGTGGAGAGACTTCTCTTTGATGGCCTTACAGCTCATATCTCCCCTTGGCCTCCATCAGCCTTCGCCTCCAACTCCTCCTGTCTACCGCTGCGGCTTTCCAGTATTTCATCTGCAGTAGTTGGTTTGCATCCTTCCTCACCTCATCCTCGCCCTGCAAAGACTAATCTTAATCTAAGTTTCAAAGATATATATCATTTTAAATTCATATTAAGTGCATTCCCACAAGCAGACAGGCATAAGTTTGCGCTAACACGTGCCGCATGTGGACCTACAATATAAAAATCCAATCTCAAATGAACACAAGCCCTGCAAATCTTGCCGACCTTCCCTGAAACAGGGGTGGTATTGGAAAATACTTTTTACAGTATATGTGGTCAGCCTCATACCAAACTACGCGGTGAGAAATCACAAAATATGGTTCTAGTATCTATACTAAATGAGATCCTCTTTACTAGATCATTTAGGTCTTGGACACGGACCCCATTTTTTGGGAATCACTGCTGCAAGGCAACCTGTTTTCCTACATTGTGCGACAGTGCCACTTGTGCGCAGGCCATTCATATTATAATCCGCGTCCTTTCTTGCCTATGACGCATAATTCCCCATTCATGTTTATTACATGACTACCTTGTGTTATCCAAGCACAAAGTAAAATGACGTCTACACAATGTGTCTATAATGGTGATTATCGTTTATGTATTGTAGATTATTTAAGACTTTGTTGTTATCGCGCTGGATTGGGAGGCTGCTCCGCCCACTTTTGAGTCTATTAAATTGTTGTAATACACAGAGCTGAATTCTACGGTTTTCCCATATATATAGGTATGCATAGAGTAGACATATTAGAAGGAAGTGAATAAAAAAGTTGATGGATATAGGAATAAGTAGAGACAACACTGCAGAAGCTCTGGCCACTCCTAGCGCAATTTTTACAGGATCATAATGCTACAATATGAGAACTCGATCTATCCACTACATTGGAACACAGATTATAATGTTCAAAACAGGTTTTAACATGTAAAAAGTTTATACACTACATTTCAATTATTTTCCTCGGCATAATATCGACGGTTAAAAGAAAGTAAGCGACGTTGTGGTCAAAAATGAGTTATGAATGCTATCATACTAAAAAAACAGAGAGGGTGTCTCCTGAAGACGTTGGCTACGCCGCCAACGAAACTTCGAGAATGATGCAAGTTCTCCCATATCGGTTCATCTAATATAAAAAAAGCCTTTCTGTGCATTGCATAATCTAATCTAATCTAATCTAAGCTGCAAAGATATATATCATTTAAGATTTATATTAAATGCATTCCCACAAGCAGACATGTATAATTTCGCGCTAACACATGCCGCATGTGGATCTACAATATAAAAACCCAATCTCAAATGAACATAAGCCTTGCAACTCTTGCCGTCCTTCCCTGAAACAGGGGTGACATTGGCAAAGTGAACAAATTTTTTACAGTATGGGTGGTCAGCCACATAACAACTTATAAGTCAAGGAACATACATGACAAATTACATTTTTAAAATCAATAAATTATAATATATACATGGACATAAAAAACTAAATCATAAAAACCAATTTTACTTTAACAAACCCTAGCCGCCAACATCACAGATCAACCGCCATTTCTTTCTATCCTTACATACTTCTTTCATTTCCTCCAGAGTCATAACCTTCTTCATACAAGCTCTTCTTTTATTATGACTCTGGATATTCCATTCATTCGCAATTTCGGATATTTGGTCCATCCATACCTTTCTCGGTCTTCCTCTACCACGACATCCATCTATTCTACCAACATATACTTTCTTCGTCAGTCTTTCCTCATTCATTCTCTCCATATGCCCAAACCATCTTAACAAACTTCTTTTAATCTTCACTTTCACACTTTCTCTTGCACCACATTCTTCTCTTACAAAATCATTCCTCACCCTGTCACTCCGTTTTTTCCCAATCATACTTCTTAGAAAGTCCATTTCAACAGTATGGACTTTACTAATTTCACTTTCATTCACCGTCCAGGCCTCGCTTCCATACATCAAGGTGGGTAAAAGTATGCCACTGCGTACCGCCAATCGAGCATTTTTAGATATGTTTTGATTTTTGGCGATACAAGCTGTGGCACCCAGTACACACCTGCCCTTCATTACTCTTCTTTCAAATTCACCGGTCATTCTTCCATCTTTTTCAAACTTACTTCCCAGGTATACAAACTCATTTACGACATCAACATTCATTCCATTAATTTTAAATTCATAATTCATACTTTCATCATCTCTTTCAAAAATCAATACTTTCGTCTTACTTGCATTCAACTTCAGATGGTTACCTAACAAAGCTTCATTCAATCTAGAGAGCATTGTTTGCAATTCTACTGCAGAATCAGATACAAGAACTGCATCATCTGCATACAGTAGAACACTCACTTTGCTCTCTCCTATCATCAATCCACAATCATTAAGTCTAGCATCCCTGACACACTTGTCCATAACTATGTTAAATAGCCATGGACTCATCACACATCCTTGCCTCACACCCTTATAAACTTCAAACCACTCGCTATACTCACCATCAATACGGACACATGCCTTACTATTTTCATAGTTTGCATGCACCGCACCAAGGAGAGCCCCATTCACTCCGTATGCTTTCAAAACATCCCATAACATACCTCTGTCCACTGAGTCAAAAGCCTTTTCCAGATCTACAAAGGCCGTGAACAGCTTCCGCCTCACCGACAATTGTTTTTCAACAAGTTGTCGTAGAGTAAAAATCTGATCAACACAGCCTCTACCGGCCATAAAGCCGGACTGTATATCGGAAATCCTTTCACTAGTAGTCAGAATCACATTTTTTATAATCACCTTACAGAAGACTTTTCCTGGTATACTGAGTAGACTGATTGGTCTGAAGTTCTGACAGTCTTTTTTGTCCCCTTTACCTTTGTAAATGGGAACAATGACTGCCTTCCTCCAATCCATCGGTACTACTCCTGCATTCACACAAAGCTTACATAATTCGTACATCCAATCTATCACGCATTCACCTCCTGCTTTCAACATTTCACCATTTATTCCATCAAACCCAGCAGACTTTCCATTCTTCAAACATTCAATAGATACTTTTATTTCTTCTTTCAAAATCCTAAATTCATTCTCTTCTGTCATTTTTCTAAACAAATTTCTTTCGCCACGACCAAAAATCCCTTCAAAATATTCTTTCCATCTCTTACATACTTCATCATTCTCCCATACCATCTCACCAACAGCACTTTTGATTCCTGGGGTGGTCAATGCAGAATCTTTATTCCTAATGGCACCGACCCATCTCCAGAATTCCTTCCTACTGTCGGTGAAACTTCTGTTCATTTTTTCATCAATCTTTCTCTGTTCATTCGCTTTGCTTTCATAAACTACATTCTTCGCCATTCGCTTGGCTATCTTATATTCATCTTCTAGCTTTCTATCATTCCTGTCGTTCAGCCACTTTTTGTATAAGCACTTTTTGCATAAGCACCCCACAATCGTATTTTTTAGAAAAATTGAGTGAAAAGTAGATCACTCACAAGGGGGTACGGTTGTATCTTATATTTTAGGCGATCGAGGGGAGTTGGCGCAATGTTTTATGCTCTAGTTATCGAACATCTCTACAACAAAATTTGAGCTTGCGAATATGAATTTGACTATCAATATCACCGGATGTTTTTGTGGGCTGCTTCTTTCCTCTTGTAATAACATTGCTTTGAACACCAATTATCAACAAATATATTTGAAAGTAATTGGGTAAGTACTATCAATGAAGTTTTTGTGTAATATTTCCAGTACTCTCCTGCACTGCATGGTCTCCCCCTGTGGGCGTCTGTCGCGCCACACCAGGCGGCGCCCCTCCAACATCACACCTGTTCCCAGCCACATCATTAACTGGAACACATCTGAGATATCCAGAAGGCTGATGTGCGCAGTCAAGCACACTAGGACCTTCATCTTTGGTAGCCATGATGATTTTTGATAAAACTGTCTCTAAGCGAAGAAAAATGATAAACAGAAAGTCACCAGTTTTCAAATATGGTCTTCGCTGGGTTGTAAAATTCATAAACCTTTACCAAAGATCGGTTATCAAAAGGTCCATCCAGCCTTGCAGCAACTGGGTCTTGCTTGAGAATAGGCGCATTGAAGCTATGACCAAGTTCGTAAAAAGTCCGGTCGATAGCTCAGTTGGTAAAATGCTTACATTCCATGCCCAGAGCAAGGGTTCGATCCCCACCGCAGGTGTCAGAAATTATTTCCCGTTTTGGTGTCTATTTCAAACCCAAAAACCGGAAAGGTGTAGGTACTCAGCCTTCACAAGAAATGAGAATCAACCCCCTCGGGAGCTGGGAAACCCCCTCTTCAATTGAAGTGGTTGGTGTGAGGCCGGCGCCCTTACCCGTAAAAATAAATAGCTCCCGAATAGCCTCATGCCACCCTTTCGGAGATAACGCAGGCAAGAAGTTACAGTGCTTAGTTGCGAGTTGCGTTCAGAAGAAATGAGAACCAGGGGGCTGGGCAGCTAGGAAAACCTTACTCCAACTGAAGTAAAAATAAATTGGTTCCACATGCCACATGCAACTAAATGTAAGTAATAACGTCTAGGAGTATTTTCAATCCTGACACTGCGTGCTAAGTTCGCTAGCCCGTTCGCTATAGCGCACTAGCTACCTGCGTTGCGTCACCTCCGTGGGTGTTATAGACCTCGCCAGTTTCTCTCCACAGACTCCGATGCTGCTGCTCGTACTTCTCTCCATTCACAAATATATCCAACGTTTCGTAACGCACTCGCCATTCAGCGTCTTGCCAGAACTCTAATTGCATCTATATTCTATTACTAACTATATAAGCTAGCGTAAACCAAACAAGTACATAGGTACCTATCGAGTTTTTCCGACGCATCTGAGTATAAGTCAATAATCTGTTTCTAATCTTATGAATACGCCACAAATTTCATTGAAACTAACATTTTCGACATCACCTTACAGTATTCCTAGGGTGAGAAATTACTGAAATCATCATCATGCGCTCGACAGCCCTGGAAGGGCCTTGACTGAATCCAGGAGTCTCCTCTACTCCCGTCGGCTTGCTGCCCTCACTCTCCAATTGCTCACTCGCAACACAGAAGTTGTCCATCCATCGCATTTTGGGCCTTCCTGGTCTTCTACGTCCCTGTGGTACTGAGAGTGTGAGGCGTTTTTTAGGGTTGTTGTCGTCCATTCTGATTATGTGACCAGCCCATCTCAAGCGTGCTTTGATGGAGCTGATCACCTCTGGCTCTTTATAGATGTCGTACAACTAAAAATTACTAACATTTTGCTAATTTTTACTAAGTATATACCTCATAGACCTCAGTATAACTTTCATTTAAACTAAATGTAAACGAGATATGCCAGGTATGAATAAATGGATGAAACTTTACAGAGACTCTGGCTACCCCTTCCGGAATCGAGACAGAGTTCCAGTTACAGTTAGTTGTCAACCCAATGTAGATGAACTTGTTGCCAAAAAAAAAACGAAAATAAAATATTTATTTCGACGAACACAATAAGAAATAAGTAATATTGACTCCTGCATCACATCATACAGGAAAGAATGAAGGGATGATGGGTTTCAGGTCGAGGATGGACATCCTAATTGAAGAAAATCATGGAGTGGTTTGTCAAAACCAGGCAGGCAGAATAGGTTGGTGAATTCCTCTTCACAAATCTATTTAAAAAAAAAAAACAAAAAAAACCTCTTTCGTTTTCGGAGTTTTAGGCTTACACGACCAGCGATTGACCTTGGTAAAATACTTTTCGGCGTCTGTTTGTTGTCTTGGCCTATCAGAGCTGGAACTTCCGGACGTTTTGCCCATGTCTGTAATCATAGATAACGGAATAAAATAAAACTTCTTTTTGTGATCTGTGTCTGTAATCGAATTCTTCAGAGCGATGTTGTTGAAACTGAATTCGCCCGGTATTTTGAAGTATCGTAAAGTTAACTAAAATGCAATTTTAGTTAAATCATCATAATATTTCACTCACCGAATTCCGCCAGTAAATATTTAGTAACTTTAACTTTCGATTTTCAAGATGGCGGCGCTTCACTGACAGCCGCTGTTCTTTTTTAATGTAAGGATACATCAAAATTGTTGCAAACTGAACATTTTTTGTCTCGTTTTCTAGCTTAATGAAGGTTATGGATATGATTTTAATGAATAGTTGTTTGTTTTAAAGCTTTTGAATGGCATTTTAATTATTTCCAAGATTTAGGGGCGTGGCTTCATACTTCGGCAATGTTCGGTTTTAGTTAACTCGAGATTGAGTATTTTAAATAAAAGTTCAAGTAATAGTTAACTAAAATATTACTGCAGTTCAATATACCGGGCCTAAAATAACTAATAACAGTTTTATCAATATCGTCATCACGCTGAAGAAACCCATCGCAGACATGGGCGAAAAGTACGAAAGCTCCAGCTCCGATAGACCAGATAAAATATAAAGCAACTTTCCAACGTTGAAATTACAAATAGTCATGATAATCGACAATCTGACCTTGTTCTTCTCTTCAAAAACTTAAGAGGCACAAAAAGAAAGCCACTTTTTGGAAAACATTTCCCTGACGTTATCAGGGTGACAGGAGTGCGACAAGGTATGCATTTATTTGTGGACTTAATTAAAGCAACTCTCCAACATTGAAAGTACAAATAGATATGGTGGTCGCCAATCTGAACTACTTCACTTCAAAAACTAAAGAGGCACAGAAAGAAAGACAGTTTTTTGGGAAACATTTCCCGGACGTTATAAGAGCGACAGGAAAACGATATGGTGGTTTACAATCTGAACTTCTTCTCATCTTCAAAAACTAAAGAGGCACAGAAAGTTAGCCACTTTTTGGGAAACATTTCCCTGACGCTATCAGGGGGACAGGAACGCCACTAGGTGCGCATGTCTGTTGTGGACTTATTTACGGTTTTAAAGCGCTCTTCCCGGCGCTATTAATATTAAACCGAGCTCAAAGGAAGGTAATTAATATTCAGTTGCAAGCTGCAGCATCAGCGAGCGCCACAAATAAACATCTACAAAGTAACGAAAGACATCAAGCCGCACACGTACGGCTATTCCTCATAATATAACAGATATTTATAGCTGTGGGTGTTTTTTTCACCATTCCTAGAAGTGTCAATTCGTCTTCTTTTCGTGCCACTTCTACCGAAGATCGGCGATCGTCATGGCTATTATGACTTTGGATGCTGCGGCTCTTGGTGCTTCTGCCGAACCACTGTCGCAGGTTTTACAGTCACGATGTTCTTCGGCGTCCTTGAATTCTTCTCCCCTCAATCTTACCCTGTATGATAAGATGAATGAGACGGTATTTCTCATTTCTCAAAATGTGGCCGAGGTACATCAGCTTTCTCTGCATAATGGTTAGCAGCAGTTCCTTCGTGGTGCGCACACATCGAAGGGCTTCTTCATTGGTGACCCGATCACGTCAAGAGATCCAAAGCATTTTTCGGTAGACACAGAATTCAGACAGTCAAATCGTAAAGTTACCCTGAAACTCGAATGCACTCTCGAAAAAATATTTTATAATTTTGATTGAAGGTGACATTTTGTCGGTGGACATTTTGTCGTTGAAACGAATTTCATTTCAACGTCAACAAGATTCGGTAGATTAGCGTGACTTTTATAAATTTTCTATGGACCCCCAAACGTCATATTCCACCATTTAGTAAAACAAACAATGTATGAGGAAAGAATCTTATATTTTTTGAGTGAGGTGCTAAGTTCCATCACATCTAGCTCCATGTACTTTAACTATGATTGTCAATTTCAAACTGTTCTTTTTTATTTGTAAAATTGTAGTGATATATTTTAATGGTATGAGTATGAAGAAATGTACCTAAGAATATGTAAGACGTATATGCAAACTGTAAATAGTAAACCAGAAGACGGTCTGATCTATTTCAGGAGTAGCGAGCATTAATAATTGTAATATGAAGCATGGCTCCATTCCTCTACACTGGCTTACAGAAGCATTTACGAGCGACGAACATCCCGTAACGAAACTTACGGCAAATACATTACATTTAAAAGAAACGCCTATGTAGAAGAAAACTTTACAAAAAAAAATATTAGTCCCAGCCCTAAAAGCTTTGTGAGCCCTGAGAGCTTTGTGCAGCCTGCAGAGAGCCTACCTCCAGGAAAGAACCTCGAGTGGCCCGTGTGGAAAACTATGAACAGATTGAGGACCAATGTTGGAAGAACCCGGGCCAACACGTTGACCTGGGGATTTCTGGGACGGGAGGACTCTACATTATGTGAGTGTGGAGCTCAGCAAACTATGGAGCACCTGCGGTGTTATCCCTCCTGTCCGACAAGCTGCTCCATAGATGATCTCTTTGCGGGAAACCAAAGAGCTGTAGACATTGCTTGTTACTGGGCCAATACGGTGTGAAGCTGACACGAAGAAGAAGAAGCCCTAAAAAACCTGACCGTGCGACGTCCCAACTTTTTTTTCGTTGGCGTGTCGTTGCCCTCCAACGTCTTCAAGAGGCACTCATTCTACACGACGCAACGATCTAGGATGAAAAATATTGATGATGTTCATCTTCAATGGTCGTGCAGAAACGGTGCCTCCTGAAGACGCTGCCTATGAAACCAGCTTAATGTCGAGAATAATGTAAGTTCTCCCATCGCAGGTCGTATAATTTCCGCAAAATGTATCTAATTATTTTTTTAAGTTTTTTAGAAACAATTTCAATACAAACAATGTTTATTTTCACAAGATATTAATTTATTTCAATTTATATTACTAACGTTTCCGATCATAATAATGATTCTTACCTGAAGATGATCGACATGATCGAACACTATAGTAATATTAATTGAAATAAATTAATATCTTGTGAAAATAAACAGTATTTTATTGGAATTGGTTTCTAAAAAATAATTATAAAATAAAAAATCCATATGAACAAACAATACAAAACAATTTGTAAGTAAAATGAGTCTAAATCAAGCTTTAATTTTACGTCAAAAAATAAGTCTAATATTAAATGCAGGGACGTGTGGAATTTCAAGCATGGGTAGGCAACCATGTGGATTTTTTCCAATTATTAGAATACCAGGTATTAATTCATTGTTCAAATCTGTACTATAATCTATAATATATAATCTCAGTTGCAAGGATATATTCATTCAAAGCTCTCAGATGTATGCCCACAAACAAACACGTGTAGTTCGTGCTTACAATACCTGATGATCTACTAGGTCGAAAACGCGTTAGTAATTTCGTTTAAAGATTTTAATCTTTTTAAATAAATTTTATAGTGAAAATAAACAGTGCTTTGTTTGAATTTAATCCAGAAATTATAAAATTAAACAACTATTTACCTTTATTGAGGTGTTGCTGTCAATTACAAGTAACTTGATGTACAAATTTTCAACTTCATTATTTGCATGATAAGAAGCAGACAGATTTTCAATACAAAACATTGTTCATCAAGCAATATAAAATATATTTTTAATTTGATAAATTGAACTTATTTGATTGAACTCATTCTTATGTAAAAAAAAACCTGTAGAAAAATTTAGGTTCTGTCCAACCGGAAGTCGGATAACAATTCTCAAAGTTTGGTAGGTATTTATTAATTTGAAAATACACTTCACACGTTCCAATGGACCGGAAAAGCGATTTGATGCGCGTTATAAAATGTATAATTTTCATTCCGACATATTTTCCATCTATTTTTAATCGTCTCATCTGAAATCAATTCAGGATGAGATATATTAGATATACTTTTTTAATGTTTCCGCACCTCATGAATGTGGATATTTTTTTTATAATTGGTTTTCAGATCCATTGAAATAAAGATTTGTACTTCTTGTAGTGAGAGCCGATCAAGTTGACATCAAGACACCAAAATAAAATTAATGAAGAAAGCATCTAGAGATGATATCGTTTTGATGACAAAACTCCTAAAAAATATATCTTCCGTATGCTAAATGGTCTTCCATTTAGAACAGCGCTTTTACATAAAAAGCAAGATTGAAGAGAAAAATAAATTTCAGTTGATCTGTAATGTTTGTTAGCGGCTAAGGTTTTTAAATTCTCAATCCTAAATCAAAAGGAGAGCTTGTATGAAAAAAGTTATGACTCTGGATGAAATGAAAGAAGTATGCAAGGACAGGAAGAAGTGGCGGCTAATCTGCAATGCTGATTTTTAATGTTGGTTTATTGGCTTGCTACATTTTTTGTATAAGACATTTTTTACTTTTTTTGTATAGATTTATTTTTAAGGTTTTGTTGTTTTCTTATACTTAAATGTTATTTATTACTCGTATTCCTTGACTTATAGGTTGGTATGAGGCTGACCACCCATACTGTAAAAAATGGTTCACTTTGCCAATGTCACCCCTGTTTCAGGGAATGTCGGCAAGAGTTGCAGGGCTTATGTTCATTTGAGGTTTGGATTTTATTTGTAAGTACACAATCAGCATTTTAAGCGCGAACTACACGTGTTTGTTTGTGGGCATACATCTGAGAGCTTTGAATGAATATATCCTTGCAACTTAGATTATAGATTATAGAATCCTCATTTTTTATTGATATTTTGTACATTTTAATTTTATTATTTTACTTATTAATTGTTTGTTTTATACAGTTGAACGTTATTAATTATTTGTGTTCCTTGACTAATAGGTTGGTATGAGGCTGACCACCCATACTGTAAAAAAAGGATCACTTTTACAATATTATCCCTGTTTCAGGGAAGTTCGGCAAGAGTGGCACGCCTTATGTTAATTTGAGATTGGGCTTTTATGTTGTGTGCCCAAATGCGGCATGTGTAAGCGCAAACTGTCTGATTATGGGAATGCATGTAATATGAATCATGTTTTTTTTTTGGAAGAAAAAAAAAATTGTTTTGAAAATTATTTTATAAAAATATATTTGTAACCATTCTGCTCCTGAAGATGCCTCATTAGGCGAAAATGTTCGAGCAAAAACAAAAATAATAAAGTGAATAAAAACCATGTTTTACCATTTCAATTTTTTATATATTTAAAAAAAAAAATATTTAACATTTTATATTTCCTTATTAAAATGAATTTTCACTGTTTGAATACACAAACTCTTAAAACTTTAATGTAACATATCTTTGCAACTTCGATTATAGAAGAGTACAATAAATGGACGCTCTGTTGTCACTGTACGCATAGGTCATTGTGATGTCGACTGTAATGCTGGTATAACTTTTCCAAATTTTGTTGTCATCGAAAACGCCTTCAACTCTAGACTCCTAAAATGCTCAACCGTTTTTATCATGTGAAATATTCTCGGAATGGTTTCTGTGCAGTTTTGATGTCGATCGAAACGAAAGCAAATTCCTTTTTCAGCCACACGGCCGGTAAACTCTGAGGTCTGAAACTACCCAACAGAAGGAGACCATATTTACATCAAAGGTTAATATTAAATTCACGGAATGTTTGTTCATAATGAAGAACGAACGTTTTTTATTGGCCATTTAACCAGACTGAGCCACAGCAACGTGTGGCAGGGTACAAGTACAACTAATCTATAAAATAAATTGTTTGTCGCTGGGATGATCGAGGGGTAAGGCGTCGGCGCTCGAATTGGAGTTATTGGCACTAACCCTGGCTCGAACCCCGCCTACGTCAAGTTCTATCGCCAATAACTTCTACCCTTGTTCAACAGTTGTCATTGGAAAAACTGAAACTACTGAATTAAATTTTAATGAAATCAAAGAACACAGTTTTTCCATATTTACTCACAAACTATTGACATTATAAAAAAAATTGTTTTGATACGTCACTAAACAATGTAAAGTTCAGTCATTCAAAAGAAAAATAATACAATTTCCAAAATATAGCACACACAAAAAAGTAGCTATGAATGTGAAAAAACGTGTTTTTTTAAATATTTTTTTGTGGTAGCAATTCTTAAGTTATGCATTTTGTTCAAACTTTATAATTAAGATAAAAAAATAATAAACACGCATGATTTTTTTCATTACTGTAGCTCTTTTGGTAAGACCATCTAATCTAAGCTGCAAAGATATATATCATTTAAGATTTATATTAAATGCATTCCCACAAGCAGACATGTATAATTTCGCGCTAACACATGCCGCATGTGGACCTGCAATATAAAAACCCAATCTCAAATGAACATAAGCCCTGCAACTCTTGCCGTCCTTCCCTGAAACAGGGGTGACATTGGCAAAGTGAACCATTTTTTTTTTACAGTATGGGTGGTCAGCCGCATACCAACCTATAGGTCAAGGAACAAACATCACAAATTACATTTTTAAAATTAATAAACAATAATATAATATAAACATGGTCATGGACATCAAAAAAAAACTAAAACATAAAACAAATTTCACTTTAATAAACCCTAGCCGCCAACATTACAGATCAACCGCCATTTCTTTCTATCCTTACATACTTCTTTCATTTCCTCCAGAGTCATAACCTTCTTCATACAAGCTCTTCTTTTATTATGACTCTGGATATTCCATTCATTCGCAATTTCGGATATTTGGTCCATCCATACCTTTCTCGGTCTTCCTCTACCACGACATCCATCTATTCTACCAACATATACTTTCTTCGTCAGTCTTTCCTCATTCATTCTCTCCATATGCCCAAACCATCTTAACAAACTTCTTTTAATCTTCACTTTCACACTTTCTCTTGCACCACATTCTTCTCTTACAAAATCATTCCTCACCCTGTCACTCCGTTTTTTCCCAATCATACTTCTTAGAAAGTCCATTTCAACAGTATGGACTTTGCTAATTTCACTTTCATTCACCGTCCAGGCTTCGCTTCCATACATCAAGGTGGGTAAAAGTATGCAACCGTGTACCGCCAATCGAACATTTTTAGATATGCTTTGATTTTTGGCGATACAAGCTGTGGCACCCAGTACACACCTGCCCTTCATTACTCTTCTTTCAAGTTCACCTGTCATTCTTCCATCTTTTTCAAACTTACTTCCCAAGTATACAAACTCATTTACCACATCAACATTCATTCCGTTTATTCTAAATTCATAGTTCGTATTTTCTTCATTTCTTTCAAAAATCAAAACTTTCGTCTTACTTGCATTCAATTTCAAATAATTATCTAGCAGAGCTTCGTTCAATCTAGAGAGCATTGTTTGCAATTCTACTGCTGAATCAGATACAATAATTGCATCATCCGCATACAGTAGAACACTCACTTTGCTCTCTCCTATCATTAATCCACAATCATTAAGTCTAGCATCTCGAACACACTTGTCCATGACTATGTTAAATAGCCATGGGCTCATCACACATCCTTGCCTTACACCCTTAAAAACTTCAAACCATTCACTATACTCATCATCAATACGAACACATGCCATACTATTTTCATAGTTAGCATGTACTGCATTCAAGAGAGCCCAATTCACTCCATATGCTTTCAAAACATCCCACAACATACCTCTGTCTACTGAGTCAAAAGCCTTTTCCAGATCCACAAAGGCTGTAAACAGCTTTCCCCTCACCGACAATTGTTTTTCAACAAGTTGTCGTAGAGTAAAAATCTGATCAATACAGCCTCTACCGGCCATAAAACCGGACTGTATATCGGAAATCCTTTCACTAGTAGTCAGAATCACATTCTTAACAATAACCTTACAGAAGACTTTCCCTGGTATACTGAGTAGACTGATTGGTCTGAAGTTCTGACAGTCTTTTTTGTCCCCTTTACCTTTGTAAATAGGAACAATGACTGCTTTCCTCCAGTCCATCGGTACCACTCCTGCATTTACACAAAGTTTACATAGTTCATACATCCATTCTACAACACATTCACCACCTGCTTTCAACATTTCACCATTTATTCCATCAAACCCAGCAGACTTTCCATTCTTCAAACATTCAATAGATACTTTTATTTCTTCTTTCAAAATCCTAAATTCATTCTCTTCTGTCATTTTTCTAAACAAAATTATTTCGCCCCGACCAAAAATCCCTTCAAAATATTCCTTCCATCTCTTACATACTTCATCATTCTGCCATACCATCTCACCGACAGCGCTTTTGATTCCTGGGGTGGTCAATGCAGAATCTTTATTCCTATTGGCACTGACCCACCTCCAGAATTCCTTCCTACTGTCGGTGAAATTTTTGTTCATTTTTTCATCAATCTTTCGCTGTTCATTCGCTTTGCTTTCATAAATTACATTCTTCGCCATTCGCTTGGCTATCTTATATTCATCTTCTAACTTTCTATCATTCCTGTCATTCAGCCACTTTTTGTAACATTTTTTCTTCACTGTCACAGCCTCTTTTACTTTACCATTCCACCAGGCATCTCCTTTCAATCTTCTACCTTTCGTTTCTCCACATACTTTTCGAGCACACTCAATCATTCCTTCTTTCATATACTTCCACATGTTTTCAATATCTTTTTCATTCACATTCTTTTCAAGTTCATTCACACTTAATTTTTTTTGTATTTCTGATTTATACTTCTCTTTCACGTTGTCATCACTCAGACTTTCTACTTTTATTCTTGGCTTTCTTACTTTCTTCTTACGTTTCTTCTTTCTTACTTCTCCAATCATTATTTTAGCGCATAAGAGATAGTGGTCACTGCCTATTTCAGGCCCACGATAGACACGGCTATCTCTTACGGCTCCTCTCAGTCTTTCATCCACACAGATGTAGTCAATGATTGTACGACTTCCCACAATCTGCCTTGTGTACAGATGCACATCCTTATGCCGAAACCAAGTGTTTGAAGCAAAAAGGCTGTGCTCCGCACACAAAGCTAACAGATGTCGCCCATTATCATTGACTACACCTCGTCCACTAGGACCAACAATTTTCACACACTCATCTCTTTGCGTACCTACCCATCCGTTCATATCTCCCAAAATTATAATGTATTCATTCTTCTTGCTTTCGCGCACAACTGCATTCAACTCATTCCAGAATCTCATTTTCACGTCCATACACTCTGAATCTACAGGTGCATAACAGGCCACCAAGAAAATCTTCATCCTGTTTGTTTCGAGTGTACCATAAAGTGTAAGAAACAAAAACGGCCGATTTAGGGTATAAAAGAGCCTTAAAAAAAATCAACGTTCAATAAAGAATCAAAATAGAGTAAGTAATCATGTTTTTTCAATTCTCAATCTGAAGAACAAAGCAGAACAACATTTTTTTTTACATTGAGGCACCATTTTGTTTTAGATTTCAACATGTCGGACAAGCGCAGCGGACATGGTGGGTGTAGTACCTAATGTAATGGCGGACTCAGACACGAATCCGTCTAATTGTTGCCTTGGGAAACCACCACACGACACATCCATATTCACCATTATATTCATAACTTATTATTTACACACGGGAGTGGGATGCAGACATTTTAAAATTCTTTCAAATCGTGATTGCAATAGATAATTGATAATGTGCCAATGTTACAAACGTGCACAGCGTTTCAGGTATGGGTAGGCACTGAAACGACACCTTTACAAAATATCTCCTTCGTGTATGGGAGGGCCTTTGAGGTGTGACACTCGCAAAAACGGCGCTTTTTTATCATGTAGAAAATAAAAATAAATAAATCATCCTCATATAGATATATTGATACCTTAAAGGTAAAACAGTGGCATATTAAAATAACGTTGGTTTGTCAGATAAATGCACCTTTTTCCCTTCTTTTTTACGATAGAAAACACAACGAAAGTATGACAATCCTGTTGTTAAATTTTTTTTCATGAGCGCTTTCTTATAATTAGTTCACTTTCTATGAGATTGAGAAGTTACACGTAATAAAATGTTTTATCCACAATTTCTCAAAACAGTTGATCAGAACTTATTCGTTGTTAAACTTCAAAGTGATGGCAATCATAGGCAATCATGTCGTATCTCCAAGTCTAAAGCGCCACCAGTCACAAAGTGGCAAATTGAAAACAATGTCTTTGAAATTTATTTCTGTCATATATTTTTCAAGAAAATGGGTTGCCCCATGTACCTTTAATTTTATTGTTTAAGTCTCGCAGAGTTATGGAAGTTTATGAATTACGGTATGTATGGATTATTTATTCAAACCCATTTTTAAACTAAAACCACCATGGACCGGTCCGTAGTCTAGTGGCAACACTTCGGACTCGTAAATGGAAGGTTGTGGATTCGGATCCCGGCGGAGCACAAAAATATACCATTTATATTTCCAAATACGCTCTTCGCTGGGTTGAAAAAATTCATAAAGCCTTTACCAAAGACCGGTCACTAAAAGGTCCATCCAGCCTTACAGCAACTTGGTCTTGCTTGAGTATTGGCGCAAAATTGACTTGAAGCACCCGAGATCTGATGACACGATATGGATTTTTTCAGTTCTTGTAAAACTAAATATGAATTGCTTGTAAAAATCTGAGCCAGAAAAAATACGCCTATGAATTTCGTTTTAAGATTACACTTAAAATCATTTTAAATCAATTAAATATTTTTTGTAGTTAGTAGGTAAGTGCGGCAACAACTATTGGAATTCTTGAGATTTCGTCACTGACTGAAATTACAAGTTATTAATTATTTCCCCTTTTTTACTTCAATCTTACTTCAAGAACTTGCGGTGGAGGCAATCCCAGAGGACAAAAGAAACCCCTTGATTTTCAATATTGAAGAATTTTTGACCAGTCTGTAGCCTAGGGCCGGACATGCAGCCCGTGCAGAGGACTCCAGGATCATCAGAACTGTCTTGGATGGTGCCCCCTCAGGTGTTAGACCACTCGGACGTCCCAGGATGCGGTGGGCAGACAACGTCGAAACCGACGCTGAACTTCTTGGAGTGAGGGGACCATGGAGGGAAGCAGCACAAGACAGAGAGTCCTGGAGGATTGTGGTGCGGGAGGCCCTGAGCCTTCAAGGTTTATGAGCCGAAGAAAGTAAAAAGTAAAGTAAAGTGTAGCCTTATAGTGTTTAAAGCTACCAACTCGTAATCCGAAGGGTTTGGGTTCGACTCCCAGCGAAGATAAAACATAAACACGTTTTTCAGGTGTTGGTGGTGGCTCAGCATTTGTAGCGCCATCGGAGAGAAAAAGAGTTATATGCCCTAATGGCTAAAACAAACATTACCCGGATTTGCGTTCCTTAAAAATATGGTACAGTGCATTGTGTTAAACTGGATGAATGTGCAGTTCGGTTTTTATAATTGGACGTACACGCATTTCGAGATACGACCGGGTCGAGTTTTATTGTGCAGCCATATGGCGACAAGCCGATGTGACAAAAAGACAAACTAAACTGTGAACCTTTAACTTTTACCTGCAGAGACTTCAAACAATCATGGAGGGCGTGGGCGTGGTACCTATATATCGCCACCTTAAAGGTAACACTGAATAAGCGCTGATTCACTTATTTGAGAAATGGATGCAACTTTTTATTGCGTGTAATTTCTTATAGTTAGTGAATTAATTATAAGGAAGTGCTCTTGACAAACTTCTAAGCTACAGGATTATTTTTTTTAGTACTTGCCACCCATACTGTAAAAAATGGTTCACTTTGCCAATGTCACCCCTGTTTCAGGGAATGTCGGCAAGAGTTGCAGGGCTTATGTTCATTTGAGGTTTGGATTTTATTTGTAAGTACACAATCAGCATTTGTAAGCGCAAACTACACGTGTTTGTTTGTGGGGATACATCTGAGAGCTTTGAATGAATAATATATCCTTGCAACTTAGATTATAGATTATTATAGACTTGCTCTCGTAGAAAATAGGAAATAGGTGCAATTTATCTGAGGAATCCATGTAAGCGTAATATGTCGCTTAGTCGCTTGGACCGGTATGTAGTCCGTAGTGGCAACACTTCGGACTCGTAAATGGAAGGTTGTGGATTTGGATCCCGGCGGAGCACAAAAATATACCATTTATATTTCGAATGTGCTCTTCGCTGAGTTGAAAAATTCATAAACCTTTACCAAAGACCGGTCACTGAAAGGCCCATCCAACCTTACAACAACTGGGTCTTGCTTGAGAATTGGCGCTTTCTACAGCGACGACCAAGCTCGCAGAGGGCTCTTGAGGTGTGATACACACAAAAACAGCGCTCACCAAATAAATCATCCTAATATTTTTATTATTATTAGTCAGTTTTACCTTTAAGGTATCGATATTATGTATCAGTACACCAAGTATAATAAAACTTATAGGTATAGATTTTCAGCAGTAACTTTATGAAAGTTCATTTTAATAGATTAAATTAAAAATTACTTTGTCTTAATTCACATGAGATTTATTTTTGTTTAACACGACCAGTTTCGGGAGAAGCAGTACTTCCCATCTCCAGGTGTAAATAGAAACTAGCATAGAATACAAAATTACGAAGCAAGGGTTTAAATTACAGCAGGGGAGGGGGCAGGGGGGGAATGTGGGCGGGGCGTAATAGGAAACATAGAAAGTAGAGATGAAGCACAGATCGTTATCTATGGATGAAGTGTTAAGAAATAGGAACCCCCTCCTCTTGATTATTAGCACATTCAAAATGGGGGGGAGGGGTAATATCGACTTACGCAAAAATATTTTGGGGTAATAGTTAAAAAAAGTTCCCCAACCGCTGACTTAGGTAGGTAGTTGAAAAAACAGCGCATCGTACCTACTGCTTTTAGGATTCTCACCAACTGAATGCGTTTCACAGTGCTGTAAGCTAAAAAAAATCCCTGATTTTTGGGAATTGATTTTTATTTCCTATGAGTGACGTCACATAGCAGAGGGATTTTCTAAATGTTTGCAATTGGCAACATTTAAGGTGGCCAAAATCTAAATGAACAAAAAAGAAACTAGAAAGTTCCACACTGTGGTTCCACATTTTAGTAGGTAGGTACCAAAATAACACGATACGCTTAAAATGTGATTTATTACCAACATACAATTTTATTTGAAAACATCATAAATATGTCATTCACATGCCCAAAACAGCTATCAACATTTTACTTCATTTCCTACATTAATAAAATCCCACAATACGTTTTTACATAAAAAAAATAATAATCTATTCAAATTTAACTTTCTCACGAAAGCTATAAAGGAGGCGAAAATATGAACGACACATCAATTCATATAAACATGTGCAAAACGATTTTTATTTAGCCAAGTAAACCTTGCCGGTATTAAGATCGAGGTAAAGGGGAAAAAATGAAATATCACGTAAAAAAAAAAAGTACAGTTTTTTGTTAACGTCTAAATGTAATCTATAATCTAAGTTGCAAATATATATTACATTTTAAGTTTATAAAACATGCATTATCCCATCAGCAGACACGTATAAGTTCGCGCTTAGACATGCCGCATGTCGACTTACAGCATAAAAACACAATCTCAAATGAACATCAGCCCTGCAACTCTTGCCGACATTCCCTGAAACAGCGGTGACAATGTTCTAAAATATCGGGTTGAAGATTCTAAAATATGTGGGATTTGTTTGACAAAAAAACAGAGATAAGCATATAGGACATAGGTCCATAATCAATAATCTAAGCTGCAAAGATATATTGATATTCAAGGCTCATATTTAATGCAAGCCCACAAGCAGGCACATGTAATTCCACTTACACGTGCCACATGCGTACATATAGGTACAATAAACCAAACCTCAAATGAACATAAACTTTAAAACTCCTGCCGCCTTTACCTGAAACCGGGTGGCATTGGAAAAAAATAACCAATTTTTACAGCACGGGTGGTCAGCCTCATACCAACCTATCAGTCAAGGAGCACAAAATGATTTTCAAAAATAAACTTTTAGAAACAACTTAGAAAGTAAATTTAAAATTAAATACCCTAGCCGCCAACATTGCAAATCAACCGCTATTTATTTCGCTCCTTACATTATTTTTTCATTTCATTAATATAATCTTTATCATGCATTCTCTTATTTTGTTATGATTCTGTATAAATTGGTAATGTAGAGTAGTAATGAGGCTAACCACCCATACTGTAAAAAATGGTTCACTTTGCCAATATCAACCCTGTTTCAGGAAAGGTCGGCAAGAGTTGCAGGGCTTATGTTCATTTGGGATTGGGTTTTTTATATTGTAGGTCCATATGCGCCATGTGTGAGCGCGAAATTATGCGTGTCTGCTTGCGGGAATGTATTTAATATGAATCTCAAATGATCCAAATCTTTGTAACTTAGATTTAGATATGTAGGTACCTAAGGATTTTTTTTTATTAAAATTGGTTTTCACGTTGCTGACAAAACATCTGGTAATAAAGGAATAAAAATTAGGTTTGATCTTGTTTCCGTCCCATTGTTTGTCCAATTTAAACAAAAAGGAACGTGATACGGCGAGGTAAACCAAATTCCAAGCCTACGTGAAAATAAATGCCATCCCAAAATCCAATGGCCATAATGTATTGTAAAACAAACACGTTGTGAAGTCTCAAACATTAGAGAGTGTGGGACTTAAATTGCATTTTCATCTTTGTAAAGTGGTACCTACCTCTCATTCTAATTTGTTCTAGAATCTTCCTCGTTCTGTGAAACATTCGTAATTATTGGAAACATTTTTTATATGAGACAGTCGTTATGAGATGGTTCGGACATCTTGAAAGAATGGATGATGATTGATGAAGGACTAACGAAGAAAGTGTACAGAGGAAAGCGTGGAAGGGGAAGACCGAGGAAGGAATGGATAGACCAAATAGGTTAGATTGCGAAAGAATGGAAGCTTCAGAGTTAGAATAAGAGAAGAGTATGTATGAAGAAAGTGATGAATGTTGATGAGATGAATCATGAAAGAGTTATGTGAGGACAGAAAAAAAGTGAAGACGCATCTGCGGAGATACCGGCCACCCCTAGTGAAACGGTGAAATGATAAAGTATTAAGTGAGACACTCGTTAAGAGAAACATTCGTTATTGCAAACGTTTGTTATCTGACACACTCGCACTCGTAATGTGAAATATTCGTTATCTGAGACAATCGTAGTGTGATACTCTTTTACTATACGACACGGCTTGAATGGAATAAAAATAATGAATTTAAATGCCAGCCAAAGGATACGGGCACTGTTTTGGCTTTGTATCCTTCAAACTCCTAAAATCAAGAGATTTTTTTTTTTTTTATTGTTATTTTATTAAACAACACTTTTTTAACTGTTTTATTTCCACAAATATATAATATATTTAAAAATTATTAACTTTTAAATAGTAGGTACTCACGTTTTCGACCAATACAGCAGAAAACGTAACAATATTAAATGTATTCCCATAATCACACACAAGTTCACGCCTACACAATATGCTGCATGTGGACTTACAACATAAGTCAAGGAACGTAATAAAAATACTCCCTTAATTTTAGCAATTCAGTTAACATCACATTGAATTATCAAAAGTGACGTTTTACAAGATGGCGACGTTAGTTCCGATTCTTACTAATTTCAGTCAATATGTGAAATACTTGTTATGTGAAACACTCTTTATGCCAAACATTCGCTCGTTATGTGGGATACTCGTAATTCGAGGCGCTCGTAAAATGAGGTTTCACTATATTTCCCAAATTGAAACCTTTTTAAATAATAGCATCAGTGAATTGCAAATTTATTCCATTTCAAAAAATGATTGCCACTTTCACTGCATGGACATTTCAAACATTTATCTGCATAAGAGCTCTGTTTGAACATACTAACGTACTTCGGTTACTTGAATGGCATGTAGGTTGTTTTGATACAAAAAAAAGTCATATCTAAGCCCACGTACAAACACAATCATCAAATAAAAAATATTATTCAATAAATGTGTCCTATCCACATATTTATTACATCTTTAGCACTGAGTTGCCAGTGTTGAAGAACAGATTTTCTTATACAAACAGAGGAAAGGAATATTGAGAAATAAAAACTTTTCCAAGTATTTTCATCTGCCACAACCAATGGAACTAAGGGCATGAATTGACATACACAATATTGTGACGTCACACGGCTGGGAAGCTATGGAAAATGCAAACAAATATTTTGTTCTTGGTTCCTTAAGGACTGTAGTCCCATACAAGACTGACACTATAAATATACCTACTTCAATGATATATAAAGAAAACAAACATAATTTCTCATAGAAATTTTATTATTTCAATAAAATATATTTACATTTCATTTATTTGCTTCACATCCTAAACAAAAAATCATCAATGATCAAATTTTGAAAAAAATCACACATGGAAAAAGGGTTCTACACCACCAAAGAGCTGCTGAATCAAAATGAACTTGGCACAAAATCCATAGACAAAAAAATCGAGTTGTTAGTGAAAAGGCAAACAAATATTTTGTTAACAGTCAGTCACAGAGACATGTGACGTTTGTTTGCCGAGAAAAACATTTTATTTTCAAATTTGTGCACTTGTCCATTAGACTTGGAAAAAAACCATCATGCCAAAGTTATATATTTTATTAAACAATGTGTTTTTATCTGGAGAGAGACAGGTAAGAGTGGAAGAGAATCCTGGTTTCAGCCAAGGGCCACCCAGGGCTGGAAGTCTCATCACCACGGTAATTCTTACCTACTGAATATCGGTAATATTTGTAAGCAGACCTGTCAATCCAAGATGGCCACCAGTGAACAGCTGATTAGTCTTTATACAAATATTACTGATATTCGGTAGGTAAGAATTACCGTGGTAATGGGACTTCCAGCCCAGGGCTGTCGAGCTCATGATGATGACCTCTTCATCTGGAGAATTGTCTGCGATCAGACTTGCCGGCGTTGCCAGGTTTAGGTTGCCGGTACACCTTGGTGCGGTCGTCCCTCTTGTTGCCTTGAGAGTTCATGCTCTTGAACTGCCCAAAGCCTCCCCCTCCAGTGCGCTTGCGAGGTCTTGAATCCTTCTTGGCTCCGGAAACACCTGTTTTTATATTAGTCAAGGAAATAACTAAATTCAATCAATGTTGGACCGTGCAAAAATTAGCATTGTAGAGCAAATTGTAGTTAAGTTTACCAAATTGCCACCCTTAAGGTAAAACTGAATAAGTCCTGATTTGATAAATCGTGAATAAAACATTTTATGAGGTGTAACTTATAGTAAGTATTTTGTAAGTGTTATGGCCGAGGGGGCCAAGTGGGCTGATCTTTCTAGCGTATTTGGAATAGAATAACGTTGGTTTGATCCCCACTTGGGTCATTTGACCATAATTTCGACCCTGTTCAACAGATGTAAAAAAAAAAAAAAATTAGGCTGATTTATTTGGTGAGCACTGTTTTTGAGTGTATCACACCTCAAGAGCCCTCTGCGAGCTTGGTCGTCGCTGTAGAAAGTGCCAATTCTCAAGCAAGACCCAGTTGTTGTAAGGCTGGATGGACCTTTTGATGACCGGTCTTTGGTAAAGGTTTATGAATTTTTCATCCCAGCGAAGAGCAAATTTGAAAATATAAATGGTATATTTTTTGTGCTCCGCTGGGATTCGAACCCACGACCTTCCAGTTATGAGTCCGAAGTGTTACCACATGGACTACGGACCGGTCAATTGTAATCAATGTAATTGGGTAATTATTAATTCATTAAAATAGACAATAATGAATTATTCATTGATTATATTAATACCTGTTTCTGGCTGGGCAGGTTGGTGAATTGCACACCTCTTCACAAATCTATTTAAAAAAAAAAAAACTAATTACAAGGAAGTTCTCATGAACAACTTCTAAACCACAGGATTTTCATATTGTTATTAATTTTTCTCATAGAAAATAGGTGCATCAGTTTTACCTTAAAGTATTGAAATGTAAATGAAGGGAAATTGAGCATTTCTTTTGGCCCGCGATATTACAAATATTAAATATACTAAACCTGGCCCTCCACATTATTATGTTGGACACCCCTGATCTAGAACATTCAGGAATGACTCATCAGATAGTAACTAGAAAAAAGAAAGCATTGTTTTGTTGTTTGTAAAGGATACGCAGATCGATGGCGGGCGGTGTGGAGAAGCCAAACGACTTGCCCACCTTGAGCAGGTCCAAGGTGTCCACATCAAAGATGGTCTTGAGCTGGTGGGAGTCGTAGGCGCGCGTGTAGCTCTTGAACGCCTCCTTGGCCGACATGTGCAGGAAGTAATTCTTGGAGATCAGCTTCTCCAACTGTTGACATAAGTAAACAACAACCTTTAGACCACGAGTGAAAGCAAAATGAGTGGCGTATGTGGGGTGGAAATGAAACACAGGAAGGCCCAGTATCTTTTACTTTATACTGAATGAAAAGGACATACTGATGTCAATTGTTTAAGTAGTGTTTTAGAATTATAATAACTACACATTGACATTGGTTCACTTTGCCAATGTCACCCCTGTTTCAGGGAAGGTTGGCAAGAGTTGCAGGGCTTATGTTCATTTGAGATTGGGTTTTTTTATACTGTAGGTCCACATGCAGCATGTGTGAGTGCGAAATTATGCGTGTCTGCTTGTGGGAATGCGTTTACTATGAATCTCAAATGATACATATCTTTGCAGCTTAGATTTAGATTTAGACACAGTTAATTTTTTTATTCAAATATTAGACGAACCGCGAAAGAGAAAACTTAAATTATTTTCAATGTTTTGTTAGCGACATAGCTAACGTCTTCAAGAGACACCCTCTCTACATGACGATTGAGGATGAATTCTAGACCAGTTGTCGTATAGAGAGGGTGTCTCTTGAAGACGTTAGCTATGCCCTAGCGCAGGGGTCTTCAACCTTTTTTAGTGCAAGGGCCAAACATCGATTTCACATCGTCTGAAGGGCCACAACTTTTCACGACACTTTACCACCTAATCAATAAAATAAAAGACATACATCATTTCAAATTTCAATAACCTTTATTGGTTCATTAAAGTCAATCTTTATTGATTAATTAAAGTCAATCAATGTGATTTTTGACATTGTTTATTTTTTAGTTAAGTTTGTCAATATTTGTTTTCATTTTTGTGGTTGCAACCCGCAGACTACCTTCCAGATGTGCATCTGTAATTCTCGACCATGTTGTCGATTTCACATACTTCATACGAGAAAACAGCTGCTCACACACATATGTGCTCCCAAACAATGAAATCATTTTATGGCATTTTTTCACTCATATGTGTGAAAGAGTGACATTGCGAATGCTGACGATTGCGAGTCGTATATTACTCGTATGTATATATCGCATATCGTTGGGCGCGGTATTTTTTTTTTAGCCTCTGGTGGCCGCGGGCCGCAAGAAATTAGCTGGCGGGCCACATGAGGCCCGAGGGCCGCGGGTTGAAGACCTTAGCCCTAGCGGAATGTCGAAGTTCTCTTACAGTCGTTCGTCTAATATCTGAATATTTTTTTTAACTGTGTAGTTATTATAATGTAAATACAGTAACACCCGACTTACGCTACCCCGTTTTATGCAAATTTGGAGATACACAATTTTTTTGTTGTTGATCATTTCGCGCATCGGTGTGTTCGGTTTATGACAAGTTCAATCGTGTTCCGTGTGGAATAACAATGCAGCCTCAGATCCTGAACAAACCGATGGTATAATAGAAAAAATGATCAATATTCGATTGACTTACGCGGTCCCACCTATCGCGTAAGTTTGGGGTATTACTGTATGCCAAACGAACGTAATTCCAACTTTAACCTAGTAAGTAGTAGGTATTTTTCATCAAACTAAAGTCACATATTATTCTAACATTGAAAATACCTTTTGCGAGTCTTCCCAAGATATTTCATTCAAAAATGTTTCTATATCTTGTGTACAAAGATGACATCAAAAACTAAATTCTATGCATTTGATTAAAAAGCATTTATTTAGAAATATTGTAAAACATGATTTCTGAAGACACAAGTTGTTTATTAAGGGGAGCAGGTTAGTCTGCCCAGTTGCCAGATGTCCTCGAGATTACAGGAAATATTAATCAGTTATTTACGGCGCTAAACGTGCGGGACAGCCACCGCCGGTACACCTGTCCTAACAGGTTAATTATAGGCCAGGGACCTTCCTGAAATCACTCAACTAATTCTACAAACATCTGCTCTGAAGACATGATGATTATATTAATGTGTGACAACTAAATACTCATGTGGATGCGTGTTGCTCAATTCAGAGGGAAAAAGTGGAAAACCATTGAAGAGGACTCAATGTAGTAATCGAAAGATGAAGACTAATGAAAAAGGAATATTTCTAAGTAAACTGGATTTGACCGGTCGGTAGTCTAGTGGTAATGCTTGAGACTCGTAAATGGAAGGTTGTGGGTTCTAATCCCGGCGGAGCACAAAAATACACCATTCATATATTCAAATATGCTTCTAGCTGGGTTGAAAAATGAATAAGCCTTTAACAAACACCGGTCACCAGATGTACTTCGAGCCTTACAACAACTGGGTCGTGCTTGAGAATTGGCGCTTTCTATAGCAACGACAAAGCTCGCAGAGGGCTCTTGAGGTACGATTCACACAAAATCGGCGCTCACCAAATAAAACATCCTAATTTTATTATTATTATAATTAACTAAATAATAAGTGCCAATAACGACTGTCAACCGGTCCGCAGTCTAGACATTAACTCTATAAACTCGCAATCTAAAGGTTGTTGGTACAATTCCTGGCGGAGAACAAAAAATCAAAATATTTTCTTGGCTGGGTTGAAAAAGTCATCTGCCTTTATCAAATTAATGTGTTAAAGAGCCGATAAACAGAGTTAACACAGTGTTAGGAGAGTGTGCATTTGCAGTTGCTGGTCCTCTGGCCTGGAACTACATAACTCATCATGTGAGAGAGCTAGAGGACCATGGAAAGTTCTGAAATGCACTGAAGGCAAGCAAATTCCTGGCGTCATTTGCACGAGCGCCCCTGGAGTGGCTACATCACGATACCGCACTATAAATAAATAGTCAATCAAAGACCGTCCAACAAAGGCCAATCTAGCTTTACAGCAACTGAGTCCTGCTTCAAAATTGGCACTTACTAATACGGCGCACAAACTTGCAGAGGTTTTTTGAGGTGTGATTCACACAATTCACAGCGCTCACCAAATAAATCATCCTATTACCAATATTACACACTAATTCTAAAGAAATAGATCTCTTTGTGTTATGAAATAAAATATTGAGGGTTGTAGAAGAATCAGAACAGCTTTGATAAATGTCTAGGGATAAGACCTGTAGAGTTGTTTAGCCCTGTCTGAGACAGACTAACAATCTCCCAAGTGTTTGTGAACATCAGTGAAAGTAATGGAACTCATGAAGAAGATAGCTTTACTATTTTTTTTCCAGATGTACCTTCGTTTATAATTTGTGACATTTTAACCCTTCAACTGCAGGTAACACGCATAGGCATCAAGTGTAAACTTGCATACAGCGGTTGTCAATCATTGACATCATCCAACTTTGAACTTATCCCTGACATCTATGTTCAAGAATTCAAAAGTCGGCAAGTGGAAATATGTGCTACACCCTTGTGATTTTTGTTCTTGAATAACTAATACATGTGACTGTTCAAATAGTTTGTAAGTGTCGTCAATCAATAAAGGTAGGAATTCAATAAAGGTTTTAAAAAATGTACTAGAAAAAGTATACCGTATTGGGTGTATTCATAAAGCCAGAATATTCAGAAGCGAAAAGGTTAATGAGATTGATAACAGAGTAATTTGTTACTTATGCCCATGTCTATAGGTGTGAGGCAATTTGACCCAAACGCACGCTTCATCAAAACTATCAGCTTCAAGTTTGTAGGCTGGTTGAACGATATCTATAATCTATAAACCTTGAGACGTAATTAGGTCTTCATCTGTTTCATTGGCCGACAAACATAAATTTTTAAACTGCATTTCTCTTCTCACGAAAAATCAGTCAATACAGTAAATTTCATTTACAATAAAATCTAATTGTGTGCACTTAAAACTATGCAGAAAAATAATGATAAGGCAGAATATTTATTAGACGTTGTGCGGGCATTTTAAGTGAATACATTACAAATTTATTGGTGTAATAAAATGTCAGAATTAGCGAGAATCGCTATGGGAGCCAAAGACAACATTGTTATGCCATTTGCGCGAGATGAAATATATTTTTTGAAATGATTTACATTGGAAAGCATTGTATTTTCCCAAATTACACAAAAAACCCATCTGTTTGCATTAAGTTAACATTTTTTATGCCGCCCAAGAGATGGCACACATCCAGATCTTCAGCCTATTTATAAAGTCAGCCATACTCAAACTTTCTGTGCAAATATAATATTAAATGTGAGATTATTTTTTAAATCACAGTAGATTTGAAACTTCAAAAGAATATGTTATTGATAAATGGAATTACATGTACGGATTCTTTCTACTTTTCACAAAGATCTTTTTATATAACCTATAACTTATAAGTTGCAAAGATATATTTAAATTATTTTTTTACGGTTTGTGTATTAACACTGAAAATTCATATTACATGCATTCCTACAAGCACATACAAGTTTGTGCTCACACATGCCGCATTTGGACTTACAACATAAAAAAACCCCATCTCAAATGAACATAAGCCCTGCAACTCTTGCCGAGCTTCCTTAAAACAGGGGTGATATTGGCAAAGTGAATAATTTTTCAACGTATGGGTGGTGAGCCTCATACTTCAAACTACAAGTCAAGGAATCTTTTAATTAAAAAAAGGTAGTTGCTACTTACAAGTATATATCTGATCAAAAAATCCTTATTAGTAGATTGTGTATTATTACTTAACATATTTCCTGAAAAAGATTTCTATAATCTATAATCTAAGACATATTGACATTTAAGGCTTATATTTAATGCATGCCCACAAGAAGGCACATGTAAGTTCCCGCTTACACAGGCTGCATGTGTACATACTCACATCACTCCGCTGTACATACTCACATCACTACGTACTCACATCACTCCGCTGTTAAAAAAACTACACTGGCTTCGTTTCCCGGAGAGGGTGGTCTACCGTGTTTGTCTGATGGTATATAAAGCCATCAATGGCGTGGCTCCACCTTATCTGACTGACATGATTTCGCCTGTTGAGATGGGTGTGAGGAGGCAGACACTCAGATCTGCGGGCGATGGTGCGATCAATTTGGTTCAGCCGCACCGTCAGATCCGTACAAATTTTGGAGACCGTGCTTTCTGTGTTGCGGGTCCGGTGGAGTGGAACAGACTGCCACCCGGAGTGAAGAACTCCAAATCTATGGGCATATTTCGCGGAGCTCTTAAGACGCACCTTTTCAAAAAGTCTTATCCGTGATCGGAGAGGGCCCTTGAGGTATGATACACACAAAAACGGCGCTCTCTTATCATGTGCAATTAAAAATAAATAAGCCTGATATATATATATATATACAAATGCACATGAAAATAAACTTTGCACCTTCCGCCCCCCTTCCCTGAAACAGGAGTGAAATTGGCAAAAGTGAACCAAGTTTTTACAGCATGGGGGGTCAGCTTAATACCAAACTATTAGTCAAGGAAATTTAATGGAAAAATAGTGAAAGAAAAAGGTACATCTGACAACAGAAAAACATTAATGATTGGAACCACTGAAGTATTTAGTTTCGGTTGTGAGAAGCTGCCAAAAAGCTAAAAAAATGTATTTATTTTTATGTGTACTACAAAAAATTTCAATTAAATGATTCTCACACCTTTCCTAGCCTCTATTTGTCAGTAAATGCCACTGGTATTCTTGTCTACAAAAAGAAAAAAGGTTGAGCTGCACTGCAGATTTATCCAGATGTACCCAGTATCAGATTTCTTTATACAAACAATTTTTAGTTGAGCAAGCTTGGTAAATCATCAACATCTAGACAAAAATATTGTCGAGGAGGCAGCGGAAATACATTAAGGATATTCCCTGATTCTCTCTATCTATCGAAATTGGAAAGATACATTAACATTTAAGATTAATATTAAATACATGCCCACAAGCAGACACGTGTAAGCTTCATCATCATCATCATCATTGGCACGACAACCCGGGGTGGGTCTTGGCCTCCCTCAGCAACCAGTAGCGTGACTATCATACAAGCTAAAAAGCTGAGCATGCGTACCTTCAGAAATTAAAATAATGAATATTTTTGAGTGGATTAAAGATATTATCGTCATGCGTCTTTTTAAATTTCCCGCCGTCAAAATTCATGCTACTGCCATCTGTGTGGGACAGTAGGTACTAGGCTTTTATTATTGTCGAACAAAACTGTATTGATGTGTCAAGCGATATACCTGTCTTTGTCTAACGTATGAAAAAAGCTAAAAGTCGTAAAGCTTGTACGGAGATGTACACACATATACGATAGAGCTCTTTGCTCATTCGATATGACACACATACATTCACATCTCATATGTGTGGAATACACAAAATATAATTATCAAATATGCTTAGCTTTTGCTATGGCTTTTTCCTTTTAGACGCTTGCACGTTCACAATATTATGAATGACTCATTGTATATTATATTTACATTGTATCTCGTATTTATATTATTGAATACCTACACTGTCGCGTTAGTACGTTTCATACCAATATCAGAATAATTGACTTATTGTTTGCGACTGACCACCCATACTGTAAAAATTGGTTCACTTTGCCAATGTCACCCCTGTTTCAGGGAAGGTCGGCAAGAGTTGCAGGGCTTATATTTATTTGAAATTCATTGGATTGGGTTTTTATATTGTAGGTCCACATGCGGCATACGTTAGCGCGAACTTATACATTTCTGCTTGTGGGAATGCATTGAATATGAATCTTAATTGATACATATCTTTGCAGCTTAGATTTAGATTTTAGATTTAGTAAACGCAACTTTAATTATCCAGCATGCGTACGGCAGAAACCGAAGGCACGCCACTGTCAGCAACCGCTGCCAGCGCTGTCTATCCAATGTCTTCCTCCTCCAGTCACACAGTCCCACGTGCAAGTTTTCACTTACAAATTAAAATTCAAATCTAAAATGATCTTAATCCCTGCAACTTTTGCCAACCTTCCCTGAAACAGGGGTGACATTGACAAAATGAAACATTTTAACAGTATGGGTGGTCAGCCTCATGCCAATCTACAAGTCAATGAAATGAAGTGAAGAGCAACTTTTGAAAATTGAACAATAATTTTTGTGCTCCGCCAGGAATCAAGCTCTCAACCTTCCGTTTATGAGTCCGCAGCGTTAACCACTAGCCTACGGACCGGTTTGATTGCGTAGATTCCAGTTTTTCTCTGCTGACACTGAAATGATGCAATATTGAAAATGCCCAACTGGGGCTGGAGAATCCTAGTTTCAGCCAAGGGCCACCCAGGGCTGGAAGTCTCATCACCACGGTAATTCTTACTTATCGAATATCGGTAACATTTGTATGAAGACGTGTCAATCCAAGATGGCCGCAAGTGAACAGCTGATTAGTCTTCATACAAATATAACCGATATTCGGTAGGTAAGATTTACCGTGGTGATGAGACTTCCAGCCCAGTAATAAATAATAATAATAGGATGATTTATTTGGTGAGTGCTGTTTTTGAGTGTATCACACCTCAAGAGCCCTCTGCAAGCATGGTCGTCGCTATAGAAAGCTCCAATTCTCAAGCAAGTCCCAGTTGCTGTAAGGCTGGATGGACCTTTAATGACCGGTCTTTGGTAAAGGTATATGAATTTTTCACCCAGCAAAGAGCATATTGGAAAATATAAACGGTATATTTTTTGTGCTCCGTCGGGATTCGAACCCACAACCTTCCATTTACGAGTCAGAAGTGTTAACCACTAACTACGGACCGGTCATAGTTAAGTGTAATTGTGCACTATTAACCTGCAGCTGTATATCGGCAATCTTTGACCAGGAGAAATCAAACTCGTTGAGTGGCACTTTGGCGTGCTTGAGGTACCGCAGGAAGCCCAGCTCTTCGGGGCGGAGGATCAGCAGCGCATGCCCGGCTGCCCCGGTGCCTCGAGCTGTGCGGCCCACACGGTGAATGTACTCCTGGATAACAACAACAATAATATGATGATTAAACTCTTTTTCATATGATTCTGCAGCCTCAATCTCTCTCTTCCCAGATCTATGATCCAAGTTCCAAAGATATGTTACATTTAAGATTCTTAATAAATGCAGTCTCACACGCAGACATGTATAAGTTTCATCATAAGTCCTGCTATTCCTGCTGACCTTCACTGACACAGGGAATCTGGTCTTTAAATGATGAAATTTTCTTCTTGTTCACTTTTTCTATGACAAAGAAGATACAAATTGAACTTATATGACAATGCAGAAACAAATTGAACCTGTACGAAAACGCTGATGTGATCCGGTCAATAACAGTCAGCAGACTGCATTGGTCGGTTCAAATGGTTTGATGAATATTGAAAAAATTAAAGATATATGCAAGGACAGAAACAACAGACACATCTTTGGAGGTATTGGCCACCCAGAGTGGAATGGAGCCAGGATTTAGTGATAGTATTCAACACAATTATATAATAGTTAAAAGTTAACCTTGGGATCATCTGGAGGGTCGTACTGCACGATCCAGTCCACAGCGGGGATGTCCAGTCCCCTGGCGGCCACATCAGTGCACAGCAGGATCCCCGTCTCCGCATTGCAGAACTGGAAGAACGTGGTGGTGCGCTTGGTCTGCTGCTGCTTTCCCTGCACACAACAATCACAATATTAGCTTCTGGTGTACTCAGCCTTCACAAGAAATGAGAACCAGCCCGCCTGGGAGCCCCTAATTCCAGCTGAAGTGGTTGGCTGCCCCCTTACCTATATAGGTTCCAAAAATAAATAGGTTCCACACGCCACGTGCGATCCATTTGGAGACAATGCCAAAAGAAGTTGCTCATTGTGTGTGGATTCTAAATTTATTGTAAATATATCCATGTCGGTTATTACAGAGTTATGGCATGGACATTGGTACGGTGTAGCGGTGCATGAAAAAAATCATGCTGCCTTCCCTGGCTTTAGTCGTCTGGCACATAAAGTTTACAACTCTCACTGTCAATTAGGCCGTGAATAATATTGTGACAAAGCACCAGAAGAGAAACTTTGTGTCGATATTTTCTGGAACTCGTTTCGTAAAGCAACTTCTCATGGTGCCTGAAATTGGGATAATTTACATGTCTTTCCACGAGAAAAAACAAAGATTCTCATGATGGCTGTAAAGAGCTGAAAGTGCTGAGAAAATCTAGACAAAAATATTAAAATATATAATGTTATCAGTCTGCTATGAAATCTTAACTAACATCACTTGACTATTATAAATATCACAATTACAATGAACTCACGTGTATGGACATGACAGGAAGATCAATGTAATTGAAGAGCTCATGATGGAATTTGACAGACATGCAGCTGGAGAAGAAGACCATCACCTTCTTGCGCCGGTTCTTCTTCAGGAATGTGAACAGCACCAGCAGCCTCTTCTCCGATGGACACACAATGTACCTGGGGAACATTCATTACTTAATCACTGGGATTAGGTAAAGGAAGAGTATATTATGATCCGTTAGACTTTGTTCAGATATCCGTTCTGTGTAAATATCACAAAGCGACTCAACAATATACCAGATAAGTTAGACTTATTGATAACATTGGAGTTCTGCCGTCATATTCGCCTTTTTATATCATCATGATTGTGATAACGACATGGAGATTTTTTTCTGTTTTTGAGAAAACTGCTTAGCTCTCATTTCCTGTGAATGTTGCCAGAACATGACAGGTACCTTTATGTGACCTGGGTAAAGAAACCAGCAAGACATAATTGAAAAATACATTTTTAATAATTGATCTAGGCTTACTAGTTTTATAAATAAATAAACATGAGATCAATTCATGCCAACTAAGAAAATGATGATCCTTGTATTTCTCATGTTCAAAAATCAACTTAGATTGCCATCATTGACTTTATAGGACTCACATGTGAGTTTTAAAATACAATTATATCTCCACCTGTTCCAAGCGGGAGAATTCCCGTTTACAACTTAATTTACAGTTAGGGCCTTGTCAGACACAAAAAAAAATCTGCCCGGATTGTCTATGGATTACCGTACAATCTGTGTGAAAGCTTTCATACATCCCCATACACTACGGGACTTGAATGAATGAAGTACAAAATTTATATAGCGCCTTTTATGACAGTGTGTCGTTGCAAAGGCGCTTGTCCATATGATTGGACGAAGAGGTGAGTCTTGAAACGTCTTTTGAACAGTCTCTCCAAATCCAGTTCCCTCAGTGCGGCGGGAATAGCATTCCAAGTCATTTAAGCCGCCGCCTTGAATGCCCCGTCTCCAAAAACAGTGCGGGGCCTTCTTGCAGGGATGTCCAGGCAGCTGCTTCTTGATGCAGCTGAACTCTGTGTTTGTCTGCGCGAGATTGTAGTTGCTGGAGACACCAGCTCCATCAGGTACCCCGGAGCACTCCTACACAGTGCTTTAAAGGTGAGCAAGCTGACTTTGAAGGGGTGATCCTTTCAGGGATTTTCAGCCAATGGAGAGCTTGAAGGTGAGGAGTGATGTGGCAAGACTTTGCAGCCCCATATATAAGTCTAGACTTCCGACCCAGCACCAGATGTCAAAAACATAAACAAACCGGCCAAAATACGCTCTGTGTCTGAAAAGGCTTTAGAAGATCAATGAAAGTTAAAACAAAATGATATCAATCACAAACCCCTGTTCTAGTCCATCCACGGTGGCTGTTTCTCTGTGGTCATCAACTCCTACATACACGGGCTCTTTTTTCAAGGCCAGTGAGGTTATAGTTTTAGTTTTCTCTGTTTGTGTGGCGCTAAACATCATGGTCTGTCTTCTCTCTAAAAACATGGCATAATTATTATAATGGTCATCCACATATTTGTTACAAACAGAAAATGTTGATTAAATACATACTGGGTAAAAGGTTGATTATTTGTTTCAATTCTTCCTCAAAGCCGATATCCAGAATCCTGTCCGCCTCGTCTATGATCAGGCATTGCAGATTCTTGTATAAAAAGTCCGGAGTGTTCTGCAGATGGTCAAGCAGACGACCAGGAGTGGCTACCACTATATTAATTCCTATAAAAAAGATACACATTAATTATTATCTGTTTCCATTTATGTAAGTAAAGTTCAGAACAAACATCTTACAAATAAGAATATGCCAAGTTTTTTAATTTTATTATAGTGATAGTTCAACAACAAATAAACACCAATAAAAAGTAACTGTCAACATCAAAAGCAGAAAGCTGATAAACCTTGGGCTCATTATAAAGAACATAAAATACAGGCTATTCTATCTTATCACACAGGAAAATATTAAGGTAAGGTAGGTTCAAGGATGTAAAAGGACATTATGTTTCAAGAACCTAGGGAAATGGCTTGACCACAACAACAATCCTCACTTTGTGTCAAAAAGCTTAAAAATAGCCATGGTAATCGTTGATGACCAGACACATAAACGAAGCATGATGAGGATGATTTGTAGAGCGCCGTTTCGTGACTTTTGGTACAGCAAGGGTGCTTTCAGAGTTGATGTGGTGGGTCTTCATTCAACTTCAATATACATCGAAAATGTGTAAAAATGATGTTCATTTTTTTACAATAATATTGATGAAAACAAGAAGCCCTATACTGATAAATTCCTTAGACTTTGTATATTAATCCAAGCCAGAGCTTGCTGGCGCTTGCGAAAGGACTCCATCACAAAAAATCACTGACTCATCATTAAAATTTAGCAGAATAGCGTTTCAGAGTCTGGAGATAAAGTTTTGCTAAGGGACTCAGAAGGGCAAACGGCAGTGCGAAAACGGAAAGCAATATGGCTGTCAGAATGTTGCGCAGTAGGAGTATGAAACTGGAGGAGGAAGGCGTTGAACAAGCAGCGCTGTTTATAGTTAAATAAAGAATCCAACACCCCTCCTGGTTAGTTGTACCTGTAAGGATGTTAACTTACCTTTAGAAAGTTTGGTCTGTTCTGTTGCCCGGCTAGCCCCGCCCATGATGAGTCCATATGTGTGATGATGGTACTTCATCAGTTCCTTCAGGACTCCAAATGTCTGCATGGACAACTCACGAGTCGGGGAGATTATGATGCAGCCAGTTCCTGTTCAACAATTAAAGACACAATACTCAAAAATAATTTCAGGTTGAAAAGAAAACAGTACACAAAAATACTATTTTTGCCCTTTGCCCAGCAAGACAGTATAAAATAAGTGATAAGCTTTCAAAGAGCAGTCAAAAGAATAACGAATTTTGGGAAACTTGTAATCAAAATATGGTAAAAACAAATGTAGAAGGTACACAAAAAATATAAAACATAGATGGAATGGATCAGAGTGATCATTTAATTTTAAGTATAAATATGATCAAGATCCTAACCAGTCGTAATTCACAATATTATGACATAAATAAATATAATGTTAACAAATAAATCATCAACTTAAAAGAGTAATGAGTTCCCAAAATTAAAAAAAATACCTGACAAATTCTTATAAACCAATTGAAAACTTAAAACAGAGTGTAAGACAGATATCAATCTGTAGGTAAGAGAAGTAAAAGGTGAAGGCTGAAGATCACAGTTCCATCTTACCATTCCTCGGCATAAATTTGAGCTTGTAGATGAGCTCTATGGCAGGCACGAGGAACGCAAGGGTCTTTCCAGAGCCAGTCTGAGCGGCTCCCACAAGATCCCGACCTTCTAACAGCGCAGGGATTGCCCGCGCCTGGATCTCTGTCATGGTGGTGAACTCCATGTCCTTGATCCCCATCAGGGTCGCTTCACAGACTTTGCCTTCCAACGAGGAGAACTTGGTGTCAGATAAGATGCCCAAGCCAATGCTGGAACCCGGTACTGGAAAGTAAAGGTGAAAGACAATAAAAAAAAATGAGCATAAAATTAAAATAAACATGAAACATTTTGAGAAAACAGAACCATACACCTTTTAATATTGTTAAGGGTTTGGTGGTTTACACAGTGAAAGTCCATTGATTATTAATTAAATAAAACACAGTTTAAATTCACTTTTATAATTCTTTTAACTTTGTCAAACGTTTTCGCCTAAAAAGGCATCATCAGGACAATGCCCAAACAATGGTCATTGTCCTGATGATAAAGAAAAGAATTATAAAAGTGAATTTAAACTGTGTTTTATTTAATTAACTTACACCTTTTCTTTACACCAGTTTGAGCTATAGACAGAGAACTGCACTTACAAAAATAATAATTTGGAAAAAAAATGTTACACAAGTAACGAAAGGATGAACACAGGGAATATCCAAGGTAAGCATGGAAGGTGAAGACCGAGGAAATGATAGATTGGTCAAATAAGCAAGATTCCAGAGAAGAAGAAAAGGACAGATAGTGAACAAAAGTGATTATTGAGGGAATGAAAGAAATGTGAAAGTGGAGACGTATCTGCTGAGGTAATGGTCACTTCTAACGGAATGGAACCTGAGCACAACTTTTTTTTTAAAAGTATCCTGTGCGGGAGGCTCCCCAATTCTTTGAAAGTCTTGGGGGTCCATGTCACCCTGGAAGGGTGCCGTAGAGGTGTTGCTTGAGTTGCTGCTTCTGTCGTGAGGCGCTGCAAGGAAGTGGTGATCGATGTTGGTTTTGAATAAAACCGAATTAAATTGGGAAGGGAACACAGAGATACTGGTAGATCATTCCATAAACGGGCAGTTTGGCAAAGGAATGAGTTATGAAAACGCCAAGTTCTCATAGTTTTGAGGTTACAAACAGGTAACTTACATTTTGTTCCCAGATCTTCTGTGTGTTCTGCCTTCACTTTCACTTCTTTGTCTTCATCATCATCAACTTCAGGGATATCTTCGGGTTTCTCATCTCCGGAGTCTTCTGAAATGCTCTTGTTCTTTTTGCGTTTTTTCTTGCGTTTAGCTAGAATGGCAAAAAACAAATACATTGACTCCTCTCACCAATCCAGTGCGATGATTCTTTATTTAAGGTTTGTTCACTCTCTTTAGTTCCCACTCACATTAGCTTTGTAAGACAATAGTATAAAAAGTAAGAAGTAATTAAACAGAGCTCAATTATGACACGGTGTGCATAAATATTGAGTAATAAGTGGAACCAAATTGAAGCATGATGTTTGACTGGCCTGTATTCTAGCTGTTAATGCTTCCGACTCTTCCGTAATCCAAAGATAGCGGGTTCGATTCGAAACGGAGCACAAAAACTTGTCATAAAATATTCAAATATACTCCTACAGCAACTGGGTCTTGCTTGAGATATTGGCGATCACTAGCAACGACCTAGTTCGCAAGGCTCCACCCAAAAACAAAGCCCTCACAAAATAAATCATCCTAATATAAATGTACAATAATATTAGGATGATTTATTTGGTGAGTGCTGTTTTTGTGCGAATCACACCTGAAGAGCCCGCTTAATTGAGTTAAAGAAGACGGCAAGAAAGATGGGGTAAACTGAAAGATGAAGAAATAATGATAATAAATTACTGTTGGTGTCTGTGTCTTCAATTGGCCGTTTCTGTCTTGCTTTAAGGCTTTCCTGCGTCACCAATACAACTTTTCCATCGTCATTAGGTTCTTCCGTCAGTTTTGCGTCTGAAAAACAAAATATAATCAACGTTTCGATCGACTTTAAATTTGAGGTTATTGTCAAATGTCACACTTTGGAAACTTACCATTTTCAGCTTTTTCCGCTTCTTTCTTCTGAAGGAACTTCAATTTCTTCTTTTCACGCTTTTTTATCTTCCGCATTAAAACTTTCTCGGGTACAGACATTTTTGAATTATTATTTTAAAATAAAAACACGCGAGAAACACGCTGCACAACAGCCGACGCAACTTATCTGTCAAACGTTTTCTTCTTTTCGAAAGTTCACGTGTTGAGGGATACCATAAATTGAAGAAAATTCCCACAATTTTTTAAAATACTGTTATCCAAATAACATTATTTTATTTATTACCTTGAAACAAATTACAAAATAAAAATTATTGTAAAAGGTGATTTCCACTATTTCTTTTTGTCAAATTTATATTTTGCATCTGATGCATGCCTATTAATAGTTTTTTATATCATTGATCCGGATCATCCAAGTAATCTGTTTATTTGAAAAGGAAAGTATGCCGCTTGTCAAAGAAAATTTCGCGCTTTGTTTGTAAAGTGATAAATTGCACTAAAATAGTTCAAACTTCGTCTTTGCTAGTCCTTTTCTCTTCACTGTCGGATATAGGCCTCTTAAAAAAATATTGCACACTTTTCTTATTCACAAAATCAAACAAATGAAACAATCGGGGGCCAATGGCGATACGCCAGGGAATATCGAATATTCAGACAATGAAGCCGTGAGTTTTGCTGCTATTCTCATCTGCTCTTATTTCAAAGCTTATTATAAATCATAAAATATGTATTGTAATACTTGAAGTTTGTTTTCTAGGATATTTTGTCTTGGTATTCCTTGGACTTATAGGTTGGTATGAGGCTGACCTCCTATACTGTAAAAAAAAGGTTCACTTTGCCAATATCAGCTCTGTTTCAAGGAAGGTCGGAAAGAGTTGCAGGGCTTATGTTCATTTGAGATTTGGTTTTTATGTAGTAAGTCCACATGCGGCATGTGTAAGCACGAACTCATACATGTCTGCTAATGGGAATGCTTTTAATATGCATCTTAAATGAAACATATTTTTACAACGTAGATTGAAGATTATAGATCCATTGGAACTGTACGCTTTGCTGAAGAAACTCGTCATGGGCATAGGCGAAACGTCTAGAAATTCCAGCTCCAATGGACCACGGCAATAGATCCCTAAAAAAACAACCCTCAAGTGTTAAACGCCAGCTATGCTGGCAGCTCTGCAGAGGCTCTGGCTACCCCTAGCCGAATGTTGATAGAGTTACAGTTACAGTGTGGAAGCCTCGAGCTACATTTTGATTTAATTATTTGATGTTTGAAGGATGAAACCTCCAGCGTGGGGAGTACCTCGACCACAGACAACACCTCTAGGAGTGAGACTCCCACCAACAAAGGCAGGAAGGGGCGGCGCGGCAGGAAGAAGGTCCCCAAAGTTGTGAAGCCTCCATTCAAATTCACGTGAGCCCCACAATTAACAGCATACATTTGTAATCTAAGTCACAAAGATATATTGTTACGTTTTTACTGGTTTCTCTTGTAATTAAATTATTTATTTTAACAGAATTTATTTTACACAATTTACAACCATTGATTTCCAGCTCTGGCTTTCGAACTTCGCGGCTGAATGTTTAAAGGGCACTCTGGCTGCTGCCCTATTGCAGTCCTCTTATATAGGTGCAACAGAGATCTTTCTTGCATATTCCAGATCATCCTTCTATCTTTCGCTCACATCAGAACGTCATTTTACGCACTACCACCATCAACCTAGTGCCAGACTTTTGTGGTTCACTCTCCCTATTCATGCACAAGCAGGCACTTGTAGGTTTGAGCTGACACATGTACATGTTATCTTAAGAATACACCTAGATAAAGTTGAGACACGGCTGTGTTGCTAAGGCGAAAGTAAACTAATACTTTGTTATTGGCTGCCAAGGACCCTAATCACAAAGAACTGTGACATTTCACCACCAAAAAATTATATTTCAAATAATGTTCCTAGTCTTATTCCTTGACTTATACTTTGATATGAGGCTGACAATAGTTCACTTTGCTTCACTGTAAAGAAAAGTTCACTTTGCCAATGTCACCCCTGTTTCAGGGAAGCTTGGCAAAGTTGCAAGGTTTATGTCCATTTGAGATTTGGATTTTAATTTATAAATACACATGCAGCATTTGTAAGCGCAAATTTACAGGTGTCTTTTTTGGCATGCATTTAATATGAATTTTAAATATTAATATATATTTGCAACTTAGATGATAGATTTTTATAGTTCATCCTGATAAATCTTAATTGTAATATATCTTTGCAACTTAGATTATAGTTGATGCGTATCATACATGTCTTCTGATGCGTAGCATTTGTGCTAATAGATCTGTGCAGTTTTTTTTAACCTGCACAGGTGACCGAAGCAAGATTGAAAATCAATGCTTTCGAGTGACACCTTACAGCTTAGAGCGTAGGGTCAGTGGCTAGTATTATATTTAAATTCATTTTCAGCTGTTACCCTCAATAAACTAATATTGTTATTTGTTTGTCTCCAGTTGTTACGCCAAGGAAGACCACGGTTGTCCATTATTTGGGGCCCAGTTCAACCACCACCTTGGCCCGGGCCAGCCCATGATCTTTGCCGCAGTCGGCAGCAACAGAGTCTCCATCTACGAGTGCCCCGAGGCAGGGGGCTTCAAGCTCCTGCAGTGCTATTCAGACCCTGAGGTAAACACAACTAAGTCACTCATTTTCCTGTTCCGTCCCTATTGTATAATTTTTTTGAAAATCCCAACACCACTCAGTGACTAATGAAATGGGATGTCTCATCAAAAATATGTGTGCTACGTCAGAGACAGATGTCTTGTCAATAAAACTGATATTAAAAATTCAAAACTCTTTAGTGAAACACTATGGTACTCCACATTTTATTTTTTTATGGGAATAAAATATTATGAAATTAAGAAATGTATCATTGATATTTTAAAATATGCTCTTCGCTGGGTTGAAAAATTCATATACCTTTACAAAAAACTGCTCACCAAAAGCCCATCCAGCCTTACAGCAACTAAGTAGGTCTTGCTTGAAAATTGGCGCTTTCTATAGTGACGACCAAACAACCAAAAAATAGAGCTATTGGGGTGTGATTGACACAAATACAGCACTCACCAAATAAATCATCTTGATATTGTTCTTATTATGTGTGGGTTTAGAGATATTTGGAACCCAGCATATGAAGCCCTCTAAAATCACCTAAAGCGGAGTGCTAGAAAGTGTATGTTTTTATATTGTCAGCAAAGGAAGACAAATGCAACATTGACTGTTTTCAGACTGATGAAAACTACTACACATGCGCATGGTCTTACGAAGAAGACACTGGCAACCCTTTGCTGGCTGTTGCGGGATCTCGTGGCATAATCCGGATCTTCAGTCCCGCGGCTCAAGCGTGCGTTAGACATTTTATCGGCCATGGGCACGCCATCAATGAGGTGAAGTTCCACCCCAAGGATCCCAATTTGCTGCTCTCTGCCAGCAAAGACCACGCACTCAGGCTGTCCAATATACAGACAGATGTTTGTATTGCAATCTTTGGAGGCGTCGAAGGACACCGAGATGAAGTTTTGAGTGCCGTAAGTATTTTAATTTTATTACTTTGTTAGTTGTTTTTAAGTTTAGATTAGAGGTTCCCAAACTTTTATTACTCATAGACCCCTTCTTTATAGATTTCAAAATTTTAATTTTTTTTGCGGCTTTTTGTCTAAAATAGGCACGCGATTTTCAAAGTTGATAGACCCCCTCTTACGACTTGTAGACCCCCATTTTTATGTTACGTCAATATAGACCCCCATCGAGTATCCGTAGACCCTCAGGGGTCGATATCGACCACTTTGGGAATCACTGGTTTAGATGATGATGATGATTTTTAGAGCGCCGTTTCGTGACTACTGTCACTGCAAGGGCGCTTTCGTAGAGAAATGGGTCTTCATTCCCTTCTTAAAACTTTCAATCTCTTCCTTGGCACGCACTTCTGGGGGCAGCTGATTCCAAGTGGACGGTCCTGCAATGGCGAAAGCGCGGCCTCCGAACACTGTGTTTCTTTTTCTATTTCTGCATGGTGCATTGACAGAGGTTAGTGCACTGTCAACAGATCGCAGAGTGAGTCCCTCTCACTGACTCCTCGGGATTATCATTTCCTGCAAGTATTCTGGCGCCACTCCATGAAATTCTTTATACACCGTGAGGCGTAGCTTAAATTAGATCCTTGCTGGGATCCTTAGCCAGTGGAGCTTCTGCAAGAGTGGGATAATGTGGCAGTATTTACTCTGACTATAGATGAAACGAGCACTGGTATTCATGACTGATTGCAGTCTATTGAGTTGGCATTTTGGTTGAGCAGCATATATGCCATTACAGTAATCCACCTTTGATAACAAATGAATAAAGGCATTTTTTAGAGCTTTTATAGCATCAGGTGGTAGGCAGTTCTTCACTAATTTCAGCTGTCTGAGACCATAAAAGCCCGAGCTGACAGCTATTTTTAGCTATTGTTTATCAGGAATATGATATAATGCAGCGATTGCTTTTGGCAGGATTTTGATTTGAACGGGGAGAGGATAATGTCTTGCGGGATGGACCACTCCCTGAAGCTGTGGCGGCTGGACAAGCCCTCCATGCACGAGGCCATCAAGCAGAGCTACAACTTCAACGCCAACCGCAGCACGCGACCCTTCAACTCCCTCAAGGAACACTTCCCCGACTTCTCAACCAGAGACATACACAGGAACTACGTGGACTGTGTCAAGTGGATGGGAGATCTCATATTGTCAAAGGTAAATCTTCTTCTAACTAATACTTCTAATGGTGAGAAAGAAATTGTGTTTATTGATTATTATAAGTAATTGTTTTTTTTTGTATACCTTTTACTTTTTTTGCAAAGATTTCTTTTTAAGGTTTTGTTGTTTTTATATACCTAAATGTTATTTATTATTTGTATTCCTTGACCTATAGGTTGGTATGAGTCTGACCACCCATATTGTTAAAAATGGTTCACTTTGCTAATCCTTTGCACCCCTGTTTCAGGGAAGGTCGGCAAAAGTTGCAGGGTTTATGTTCATTTGAGGTTTCAACATTTCTGGAAGCTTCTTTTTTGATAAACGAATTGATTCTGGATTATTTTGTTGCAGTCCTGTGAGAACACCATGGTGTGTTGGAAGCCCGGCCGTCTGGAAGACAAAGAACTGAAGCCTGGCGATAACACACCAACAATAATACATAGATTTGATTATAAGGAATGTGAAATATGGTTCATCAGATTCGCTGTCGACTATTGCCAAAAGGTAATCCAATCATTTTAATAAAGAATTCGGTTTGCTCTTTCAACATAAAAACTTCAATAGTTGGAAGAGCATGTGTGTTTCTTTGGATCAAACTATATTCAGATGTTAACTTATTGTATTATATTTTTTTACCACATGAGCGAGACAGCAATACCATCATTAGCATGCATAATTTATATTTTCTTTTATTGTTACTTCGATATCAGGTTTTCAGTTGCTCCATGTTGTTAATACCTCAATGCCTACAATAGTTCACTTTAAAATGATATATATCTTATACGGCTGATATAATAATAGGAAGGTTTATTTGGTGAGCGCTGTTTTTATGTGAATAACACCTCAAGAGCCCTCTGCGAGCTTGGTCTTCGCTATAGAAAGCGCCAAGTCTCAAAAACTGTAAGGCTGGATGGACCTTTGGTAGTTATATGAATTTTTCAATCCAGTGAAGAGCATATCTGAAAATATAAATGGTATATTTTTTGTGCTCCGCCGATATTCAAACCCATAACCTTCCTTTTACAAGTCCGAAGCGTTGCTACTAGACTACGGACCGGTCTATGTTTGAGTATTAAAATAAACTTCATGTAATAAACAAATTTGATTGAGCTATTGTTATGTATTACTTCCTTTTTTTTTCTATTTTAATCATTGTTACTTTGTTATATATAATGTAAATGGACAATCAAGTCCGTTCATAAAATACAATTTAAAAAATGTGGCTCTTGTAAGTTTATACATTCACATGTGCTTATATGAGTAAAGAATAAATGCAGATGTTTTTATCATTTTCAGACTATTGTCCTGGGTAACCAGTCAGGTAAGACTCTAGTGTGGGAGTTGGACGACACAGATCCCGCAGCCACCAAGTCTTCTACCCTACAGCATCCCAAATGTGTCACGGCCATCAGACAGACGACCCTCAGCCGAGACGGAAATGTCCTGGTCTGCGTCTGCGATGACGGCACTGTCTGGAGGTGGGACAGGCAGCAAAACTAACGCAGACTGATCGGTCTCAATTATTTCAACAAATGTTTTATTTCTTTTACAATGAATCAATGTTTTTCAAAAGTATTTATTGTTATTGAAAGCTGTTTACACTTTTTCTAAATAAATTGAAATTTTTTAATATACGGTGTATTTTTTCAGTGAACAAAATTATAAACTGTTCAAAAAAGTATATGAACTTGATTTTTTATAAGGAATACGAGGACAGTTAATATAGGGAGTCCCCAGATTTCAGTAAGTCAGAGATCTATGACATTAATGAGTTGTGAAAATATCAAGTTCTCATAGTTTTGATGTTGACTGCAAAGGGGTAAATGTGAACCGTTCTACGAGTTGCCCTTGTGACGAGAGGAGGAGGTATAAGCGAGGATATTTCATCACAGACACCGTTAGAAGAAGCCAAGCATTCCAACTCTACTTCTATGATCAAGGGAATGTAGGTTGGCTGTGAGAGTATTGTAACGAGATGAATTTGTTTGTTTGGTGGAATGGAACATGAGATTTGAATTTGAATGGAAAAAGGAAAACAAAAGAATGCAGAAAGACAGAGAAGAAGCTTCCCTGGCGGGAGAGCCACAAGCATGTGAATTTGGTCATAATTAATATTGCTGTGGTTTATTATATATATATTGATAAAATAAATAATTATATAAATATTGTGATTGTGGAATAATAAAGTGTGTTTAAATGTTTGATTCCTTATCTGTTTTATAAGTGATATTATTAAGTGATTTGTAGCAGAGCCACAAATGGTGTGAGAGAGTTCTCCTGAGCACGGCTTGAGTCTTGAAGCGGATTTTGAACGAACGAAAAGTTAGCAGTGAATATCCTCACATATTACAAACATCCTAATTGAATACTATCAAAAGAAAAACCCTCACAGTATGGTCTTTGCACATACTCAAGTTGATAATGCAGTGATCGGCACTGCACCCCCATGTCTCGCTGAGCTATGCTCTGTCGATGGGACTTCAAAAAGACCACTACGCTCTGCCTTTACTGCTGTCAACAAGGTTATAGTGCCCAATAGGCAAACACATCAAATTTTGCAGACGGAAGCTTTGCGGTGGCCGGGCCGGTGGCCTGGAACAATTTGCCCATCGGTGTTCGCGCGCGAACCAGCCTACCACCACCTTCAGAAAGGAACTGAAGACACTACTTTTCTCCAGAAGCCATGGCACCCTTGAGATGGTCCTGGACCATTAAATGGCGCAACAGGAAAGAAATCATCCTTGGTTTAAGGCTGGTTTTAGTGTCGCGCTGACAGTCAAAATATATGAACTTGTAGGAAGCGTTTGAGAATGGCGCGTAGCTGTCGGCGCGCTCAGTGGTCAGCGCTGACGGCCCAGCGGTTGTGCGCGCAGCTCGTCAGCACAGCTGAGCTGTGAGCGCTAAAGAATAAAAAATATTTTTAGACAAATATATAATTTGAGTGAGATGATCGGTTGAAACGCTATACTTAATTATTATTTAAAACTGAAAATAAGAAGGAAGGGAGGGAATAAAATGCATGTCGTACATGGAATTGTTCCAATACTATTTTATTTACACTTAAACCATTTTACACCTGTGGATTGTAAAATTAATATATTTTTTACATTATTTACAATAAGATTTATATTAAAAGCTACATAGTTGTATTCAGGCACTGACATTCTTAGGGAAGACATTCCATAAATATTAAATAGCATTTAGTGTACGACTATGATACAGTCATTGCTGGACAACTTCCTGTATAAGGCCAACACTGATCTTACGTCAACGACTCCTTTATGTGATGAAGAACTTAAATAGTCTAAGAGTTGCAGGGTGTATGTCCATTTGAGATTTGGTTTTTATGTTGTAGGTTCACATGAGGCATGTGCAAGCGCAAACTTGTACGTGTCTGGTTGTGAGAATGCATGTAATGTGAATCTCCAATGTAACATATCTTTGCAACTTAGATTAGATTAGATTAGAAGATCTCGCAACTTCCAATACATTTCACGCAGAAATCTCACAATAGATTTATGCAGGAAAATACTGAGTAAACCTGCAGCTTCTTACAAATTAATCAGATTCAGATCCAAATTATGAAATGTAATGTTGTTTCCCTGACAATGAACCAAAAAACAAGGCATTTCAAAAAGGTCAGGCTTCATTATAGTATCTATTTTTATTATATTAGTGTTTTTTTAATAATTTTATCACATGAATGTATACATCGCAAGAGATACATTTAAATTCACAGAAAACAGTAAATTAGATTATCATTACAGTTTGGATACAATAAATAACTTATCACTTCGAGTTTAGAAATTATAATATAATTATTATGCACATATTATAGTTTCTAGAATATCCTCATCCACACGGCGCATGAGTTGCATATACATGCAGTATACAATATACATAGAATCATCTCTACAGGAATATCCTATCATCAAAATTATAAGGCATTCATTCCTCCCTATTCATTTATGGATCGGTGGTTAATAATAGGCAATTTTATTTTTGTGCTTTCTCTCCCACCACAGGTTTGATAAAACTTCATAATTTTAGACAAAACTAGACGTAATGTAGACGAAACATTATTTGGATTTCAAAATAATATGTATCAGTACATTTAAAAAAAACATGTAATGCAAAACGTAATAAAATGCCCACACAATCATGTAGAACATATTTTACACCTGTACTTTTGTTTCCAACGAATTTCATCTTGGGCTGACTCGTAATATTTATTCCTTTCTTCTTCTTTTGGTGCCACTTTTATCAAAGATCGGGGGTCATCATGGCTATTTTGACCTTGGATAATTGGACACTTAGTGAACCATTGTCGCAGGTTTTTCAGCCACGATGTTCGTCGCCGTCTCTAGATCTTCTCCCCTCAATCTTACCCATTAATTTTTGTCACAACAGGTTTTTTTTGAATAGGTAGAAACCAACTTTTACAAATACATTGTTGAGATAAAAAATGCCTATTTTAGAAACACCGACATTTATTTCAGTCTAACATTGCTTACATTAAAAATAATTATCTTTCATATGGTTTGAATATAAGTTTCTTTTACACAATTATTATGAAGGCTCACAAAAGGCACGCATATTATGTAATATTAAGTGACTGGAGATGCAATAATGCATTCTTTATATTATACATTGATATTCTGTCATGACGCGGCACTAGAGAACCTTAACCGACAATGGCCTTAGAGTTAACAATAAAAATGAAAGTTGAGGCCACTTAAAGCAACAAGTTAATGAAGTATTAAGTATTATTAATGCATTTATTTATTTATTTAGACGTGATCTACTTGTATACAGCACCTTGAGAGTAAGTATTCGTAAATAAAGTTACTGTGTTGTACGTGTTAGCTATTGAGGCGGACATTCAATTTATAGATTTTTCAATCCCTCAATCCTTGAAGTGTAGAATATTACAGGAGTACCAATCGTAATGACAACACGCTCCCCCAGTTCTTGTTTATGGTATACGCCAATATGACTTATTCATGCAGTTGTCTAATGAATCAAATTCTACACAATCTGAGCTAAGAAAAACTGTAAAACTCGATAATGTGAGAGTTCTTTTAAATAAATTTCTTGTTTTCAAGACACATTGGTCCAGTACACATGCAAACATTGCTCATGTAAAATTTTCTCAATGGCGTATACAATAAACAAGAACTAAGGCAGCGAACAGGCAACCGGGGCCATCTTGTAAAACATAATTTTTGACAGTTAAACATGAAGATAGCTATGATATTTTTCTCGTGGTTCATATATATTTTGACTAAAAAAAACATGATTGGCACGAGTTAGAAGTGCCCCGAGTAACGTAAATCTTACCTCCGTTGCGTAAATCATAATGTTTGGACTTGTTGAACTGTTGAGTGATTTAGTTTTCATTCATTTTTTGATTTACGCAATAAAGGTGAGTTTATGCACTGTTAAATACTCCGGGCAAAGAAGTGGTGTCAGAGAGGTTGTGTCATTAATTTAAAGAGTATTTTATTAAAGAAAATCAAAATTTGGACATCAGTTGTTCGATAATCAGTTGGTAGCCGTGATTATCGCATCAGAGCCATTGCTCAAATGCCTTCATTAAGATCTGTGTACCACTGTAAACATTACATTATTTTTCCTCTTAAGTAAAAAATAAAATAAAAACATGGTTAAATTTATGCACTGACGATCAAATGAACTATCTGAATTTGATACAAAAAAGAGAATACTATCAGAACTTCTATTTGACAAGGATATGCAATTTTGAAATTCAGAAACATTCATTCTTCATATGAAAAGACAACTCTACCCCTAGTATAAAAACAAAACTAGGACGATTGTGGAAAGTAACAAAATGTACAGAAAATTCTAGATGCAATTTACACTCACTGAAAGCAATGTTGAATCTTTGTGTGGAAGATTTAACAGCACCTCCAGTGGGTGTAAATGGAGACGCAATCTTCCATACATTTTTTAATCCCAGCGACATGTGAGCATAAACTAGTTTTCTTTATATATTAGGAGTGTTTTTTAAAGTACATCACTGGTATTAAATAATAAACATGTATGATATCCGTGTAAAACATAAAATAAATCTTATCCAAGGACTAAAATATAGTGTGTACGAACGTTATGAGGATGATTAGTTCAGCTTTTACAACCTTTCTATTATAATATCCAGATTTCATTCAGTCAAAGAAAATTGAGTCGACAAAATGTGGTACAAACAGTCATTGTAGCTTGCTGCAGAAATAACAGTGAAAAAGTTAACTTACGCAAGGAAAACATCTCCAAGATTTACAAACAAAATGAATCAAATATTGTGACAATTTGTAAAGAATCAAAAAACAAAAATTTCAATGATGTTGAAGAGTATTACTTTGTTTAAGTTAGTTACTTTCTTTTATCTTAACAAAGCAATTATTTCAAATAGTACAATTACCTATTATAAATAATAAGTTTTAGCATTAAATCAATGAATAAAGGTAGTCAATATATTCAATACTTTGAAAGAATATTGAAATACAAACATTTGTTTGATTTTATATCCAATTAAAAATCCGATTTAACGATCTGTGCTGATGGAGAAGGCTGTTTTTTTTCAATGTTCCGTTTAGAGTGGTATCCAACATCATCAGGAGTTGGGTCTTAGCACCAGCACCGATGAGGAATTAACATGCTCTGATGAAATTGGATGTGACCCTGACCAAACATTGTGAAATTTAACCTTCTTTACCAGCACAGTAAGTGAAATCTATTTTTAAAAATAATATAAAATGTGTTACGACAGTAATTCCAATTTAAAATGATTAATTTGATTGATTAAGGTCTTTATTGTGTGATCCATTAACTATTGAGTACCTAACAAAAGTTACTGGGTTGACAAAAACCATAGATCAGATATCAAAAATCATATTAAAATACTTTTCTGTCAAACTACAGTTAAGTTTCAAGTGGATTATTCATTGAATTGACACAATACTTCTAACAGCAACACATTTTAGCACCTGCGATTGAGATATAGGTAGAATTGACGTTAGGATATCTACCAATAACATAAACAGATGTAAAAACTAAAGCAAACAGGAAACGATGAAGTCTAAAATGCTTGACACGAATGGGAGCTTGTATGTTTGTAAATTTAAAATTTGGACAATTGGAAGATAAAAGTGGATTAGTTTTTACAATTAAACTGCAGAAGTCATAATACCACACATTGATAATATATAAACAGTGTGATAATATGAAATACATAGCAACATATTGTGTACAATACATGTACACTTCATCAGTAGTTTATGTGGAAGTGGCGATACAAAGCATTCCAAATAAACAAGGAACAACATATTCCTTCTCAAAAAATTGACTATCCAAAAATAAAAACAACAATTTAATTTATTTTAAAGTCAACTATTTGACTGATTGTTAAATTAGGTCTAATTAAAAATACATTTCATATGGTCAAAATAATCACACTAAAGAATATTTATACAGACTTAATAAATAATACAAAAAGAAAACCAGATTAAATGTCCAAGCACACGTCACAGCAGAGCGCCTAAACATAGAAAGGCCCCTGATTCTCATTATCGTCCAAACTGATTCTGTTGGCGTACACTGGTCCTCCGTCATCAAAGAACCTCCTGAAGGTGAACTCGTAGAAGCCGTGAAATGTCTTTCCATTGTCCAGCAGCTCGTTGTCCGACTTGTTTGAATCTGGACTGCTGGAGTTTCTGAGTTTATCCGGGTCGATTTGGTCAAAGTTTGAGGTGTCTGTCGGGAAGGCAATCCTGGGGATATTGGGGGCCGGCTGTCGTCTCAGGCCCAGCTCAAAGTCTACCTTCTTGAAGAAGGGATGGTTCTTGACTTCGTTAGCGTCTTTGCCGAGTCGCATTTCAGCCCCAGAACACAGCTGGAGGATCAGATCAGCACTGTCCGAAGACAGGTTTGCCTGGGAAGGGATGTGAAGAGTGGTCTCCCAGTTGATCACCTGGAAACATGACAGTCAAAACATTTTCATTGTTTACTTTCTCTATGTCTCTTACATCCAATTAGGCTTTCAATGCCATGGCAATCGATTGGGAGAAGAGAGATGAAGATTAATCTGATCCTCAAAGTAATGAATTGAAAACTTTGTCACTTGGTTTTCAGTACATTGTCTCACCAGCCGTACTGATGTCGTGGCGCAATACTCTGGACTTGCGAGTATAAAGCACTTAAATAAGTCTAAAACAGACACTTCTGAATGTAATTTATTAATTTTATTTTAGGTTTTGAAAATTATTTTATAAAAATATATTTGTAACCATTCTGCTCTTGAAGATGCCTCATTAGGCGAAAATATTCGAGCAAAAAAAAAAGAATAAAGTGAATTAAGACAATGTTTTACCATTTATATTTTTAAATATTTATAGTTTATTAAGATTTAAAAATCTAGCAAAACTGAGTTCCTCCCAGCGTGTTGATAGGTGTGAGGGTGTTCCTTGACTTATAGGTTGGTATGCGGCTGACCACCCATGCTATAGAAAATGGTTCACTTTGCCAATGTAACCCCTGTTTCAGGGAAGGACAACAAGAGTTGCAGGGTGTGTCCATTTGAGATCTAAGTTTTTATGTTGTAGTTTCACATGTGGCACGTGCAAGCGTGAACTTGTACGTGTCTGCTTGTGAGAATGCATATAATATGAGCCTCAATGTTACATATCTTTGCAACTTAGATTTGATTCGCTTGACCTGACGACACTATGGATTGCTGCGGCATTATAAATTTAATCTTCTTGTATTTTTTATTCACAATACGACATCTCACCTTGAGCTGCGTCTCGCTGGGCGTGTTGGCGTGGAAGGGCGGCGACCCCACTAGCATCTCGTACAGGATGACGCCCACGCTCCACCAGTCGCACAGCTGCGTGTAGCCAGTGCGCTGCAGCACCTCGGGGGCGATGTAGTTGGGTGTGCCCACCAGCGAGTGCGCCAGGCAGCGCTGGTGCTGCTCCCTCCTCCGCCGCCGCTCCAGGGGCTTCAGCTGCCGGCAGCGACACTCACTCTCCCACAGTTCCCCCTCGGGCTCCATCGAGTCCTGCCGGCCGTGCTCTCCTGGAAATACATCAACGTGTAATGTTCAATAATTCAACTATATACAGGATGTATTCTAAAATTCAACCAGACTGAGTAATACGCATCTTGTCTATGTTGAAAACAAACCACCAAGTAAAATCATGTCTCGTAATTGAAATCACATATTAGATAAACCATTATGGGAGAACTTATATTATTCTCAAACATTGAGTAATAACATAGAGGAGCAGATACTAAATGACTGCATTGATACATACTATAGCCCACATTTGTCTCAGTCCTGTCAAAAATTGCAGTGGTATAGTCATACAAAATAAGGCCATTTAGTCCAAATCTATTTAATGTTCTTTGCAAGATTAAAACTAGTTACTTTTAAATATTGGGTTAAAAGTAATGTACAACTTGATCTATATTTTTTAGTAAGCAGCTGTGTTACTCACCATTCCTCTGATAGTATTTGGAATTGTGCGTCCATCTGAATCCCGTGCAGAGCCCAAAGTCGGTGAGTTTGATATGGCCGTCCCTGTCTATCAAGATGTTGTCCGGTTTTATATCTCGGTGGATGAAGCCCATCTTGTGCACGCTCTCCACAGCACAGGTGAGCTCCGCAATGTAGAACCTGGCCAGGTCCTCTTCAAAGATGCCCAGCTTGATGAGCAAGGACATGAGATCCCCGCCAGGGATGTAGTCCATGACAAAGTACAGATTATCCTTATCTTGAAAGCTATAGTACAGTTTCACTACCCACTCGTTGTCCGCTTCCGCTAAAATATCCCTCTCTGCTTTCACATGAGCGACTTGATTCCTCTTCAACACGTCTACTTTCCTGAGTGTTTTCATGGCGTACAAATGACCAGTATCAATTTTTTTGACTAACGTGACTTCCCCGAAGGCACCGACGCCAATATGCTTAATCTTAGTAAACATGGACTTGACCATTTTGGCTCTCTTGAGTCTGATGTAGTTGGATTCCTTCTGAGCCAGCATCTTTCTCATTTGGCTCTGCGCTTCCGGACTGAGGCCTATCTTGGTCATTTCCTTTTCCAGCTGCATTCTCCTGAACTCTCTCTGCTTGTATGACTTGACTACGTTCTCCACGTGCTGCTCCATGTAGAACTTGAAGGCTTGAGGGGAATACACCTGGACTTTGCAGTCTCTCCTCTCATCTTCCTTTTCTTTGCTCATGTGTTTCCTTTCAGGTATGGGGGACTGGTGTCTTATCTTAGTAGTGTAAGGTGATGGTTTGAGATTTCGGCTATTTGATGCGTTCCCATTGATCTTGTTGCCAACAGATGACGAAGCAGTGGGGGGCAGAGGAGGAACAGTCATGTTGTCATTGTTTGATGAGCAGGGGTACTGGCCATCGTTTGACGAGGTGCTGTGTGGGCTTTCTGATCTGGAGTCGGTGTTGTTCATGGGGAACTTCTTGTGCAGGTATGAAGGTGGGATTTGAGCAGAGCCGTCTTCTTGGTTTCTGTATGGCGGGGGCGGGAGCTGGTGGTGGATTCCTCGTTGCACTGCCAAAGCCTGCATGGTGATGGCATAGCTAGGGGGCTCCGTAGTGGGGACTACCGGGCTGGGACAAGTGATGGGCGGGGTGTTGGCATTGCAGACCCCTGGGGAGGGAGGTTTGGGACTGACGGAGTAGTTGGACACGTGGAGCTGTTGTTTCTGCTGAATGGAGCAGGCGTAAGAGGGAGGCGGGGGCTGGGAGGGGGAGGGGGAGCTGACAGGCTGTGGAGCCACGGGAGCTATGGCAGTCTGTAAGATAGGCTTCTGAACTTGGGTACTTTTAACCGATTGCATGATGATGGGAGGTTGTGTTTTAGCTTGTCTTGCGCCCCACGCCTGCAGAGGCAATGGCCTCGCCATCGAGGAAGATGAGCCCACAGACTGAGACACGGTGATCGGGCTGGGTGAACCGGCAGATGTTCCACCCGAGTATATTCCGGAGGACGGGCTCTTCCTGTAGTCTTGCTGCGACTGCGTGGGGCTCTGTCGGCTTTGAATGGAAGCCAGGTATGAAGGTGGAGGGGGGGGACATCCTGGTAAAGGATAAGGCGGGGGGAGTTCTCCATTGCTAGAGGTGGGGTATATGCTCAGCGCCTGCATCTGCTGGGAGAGCTGCTGCTGGGCTTGTGGGCCATTTTGCACAATCATCGGCTGTCTGCCTGACGAGTAGGAAGAGACTGACGCCGCGGAGGAAGCAACTGGACTAATTCCTCTGGCAGGGGGGCCAGGGGGGGCGGGGGACATGCGCTTTAGGAGCTGCTGCATGGATGGGGGGACGAGGTGGGGCGGGGGAGGGGGAGGAGGGGTAGACGAACATCTCGGGGGAGGGAGGGGAGGAGCCTCCCCAAAGCCTGAGGGTGAGTACTGCCTGGAGAGCTTTTCGTGCGGGCTGTCGGAGCGGGAGCTGCCGGCCCCTGAGTCCAGGGCAGGGCTGCCACGGTGAGCGCTGAGCTCGCGCTCCAGGCTGGGCTTGCGGATGAGCTTGGTGGCGAGAGCATTGAGGTTGCTCTTGATGGGGCCATTGACAGAGTCGTGCTGCTGGGGAAACACTGAATCTGGACGCCATCCTGAACTCTTTAAATTCTCCTGAAATAAAGTAAAAAAAATATTTAAGTTCACAAGGAAATACAACCCTACATTACAGCCATTACATACTAGACGCATTCTGCCTGGTTTATGTCTTTGTCTGTTGGCCTCTTATACACCCTTTGTCAAGCATTCATCATTCACTCTTTCCCAAAATGCCCAAATCAAAATCTCTTGATTTATTCATATCCATTTTTCATACAACAATTGTGATGAAATTTTCTGTGTTTCAATTCAAGTAGTTATCTAAATATGGGTAACAAATCTAGTTAACATCTTTGATTTTAAACGATTGGAATATATTCTATCTCTATAAATATTTACAATCATTACACAGTACATACATCTGCCTATGTTTTTATTTTAATGGACACCGAGTGAGAAGTCATCAGTGTATGGCATTGAGTTCAATATTGGCTGAGAGGAAAGTTACTCATGGCATTGTAACACACTATGAGGTTTACTTGTCAATTGGACCTCTCAACCTCAAAGCTGCCAAACACCACAGAATATTTAATAATCGTGTGCAATCCTGTTTTCTTGCTTTCTCTATCCTTTGTTAAACACCCAATTACACGTGCTATTATGTTTTATAATATCGCTATTTTCTTCCAAAATTGACAAATTCACCAACCATAATAATTGCAGCACATGCATACGTTCTCTATGCAATTAAGACATTTTAGTAATGCCAGCAATGCAGAAAAAATACTAACAACTGTCCTATTTGCCTATAACAGTGTGATGACACTCAAGAGTATCATTGTTCTTTCTAACTTATGAAGATTTGTCAAGGTAGGTTGAAATAGATATTGTGTCTGCTTGCGTCAACATATTTTGGACTCCAATACATTACTCCATGTTATGTTATGTAAATATAAATATTGAAATAAGTATGGGTAGTTATAGTTATAAGAATCCTCAAAAGTATTGGTAGGTAAGATCGATAATTATGTATAAGTGTAGAATTCTCTAGGCTAAGTAGGTACTTGTTATAATTATAGGAATTCTGTATTACATTTGTAGGTAGGATTTTGGTTGTATCTCTAGGTAGTACGTGAAGCGTCGAGAAGTAATAATTACTCTGGAACCGTCTAGCAACTTTGGTTCTAGATCATACTGCTCTACAGAGTATAAAGGTGCGAATGGCCTGCAGAGCGGGCCAGTATCATAGCGACTAACGAACACATCGAAGCCATCTGATCAGTGAACCGAAACCAAGTAGAATAATCGAGAAAGTAGTGTGAAAATAAATTTTGTAACTGTGTAAAATAAATAACTATTGAAGAAGACCTGTGTATTTTTAATTTGAAGACAATTGAACCCTAATTTCGTAACAGTATATAGAGATGTATGAAAGTTTTCATAATCTGCTAACCCATAGACTATCCGGGAAAAATATGTTGTATCTGAAAAGGCCCTTACAGTTTTGTTGGTGTTGTGGCCACGGGGTCAAGTCGCTGGTTCGACTAGTGTATTTGGAACAGAATAATGCTGGTTTGAATCACGTCTGGTCCATTTGACCACAATGTCGACCCTGGTTCAACAGATGCCATTGCATGCACACAAGCTTCTGCTTTCCCATTAAGACAACTGGCCAGGCAAAATAGATTGGTAAATTGCATTCTATAATCTAAGTTGCAAATATATATTAACATTTAAAGCTCATATCAAATGCATGCCTACAAACAAACACGTGTAGTTCGGGCTTACAAATGCTGAATGTGTACTTACAAATAAAATCCAAACCTCAAATGAACATAAACCATACAACTTGCCGACCTTCCCTGACACAGGGGTGACATTGGTAAAGTGAACCATTCTTTACAGTATGGGTGGTCAGCCTCATACCAACCTATAAGTCAAGGAATTCCTCTTCACAAATCTATTACAAAAAAAAAGTTACCTCATCATATCCTTGCAGAAGAGCAAGCACATGTCTCTGGACGTTGGTATCCGAGCACGGAGAGAGACCGCCGGACGCCGAGCTGACTCCGGAGCTGACGGTGCTGGCCGCAGAGGAAGCGCCTCCCTGCTCGGGGCCTCCGATGGCAAACGGCTGCAGCGAGGAGCGGATCTCCGCAAAGGCCTTCTGGTGGTAGCCGGAGGAGGAGCGGGGGGCGGAGGGCTTGCTGGCCTGCGCAGGACCACCCGGGTTCATGTCTCCCCTCACCCCATGCCACCCCACCACAAAATAATACCACCAGCGACACACATGCAAACTTTTATTTACCTTTTCCTTTTCAAAAATAGAATCCTGTTTCTTTTTTTTTTATAGGTTATGTATCGTTTAAAATTGTTTTTATATAAACACTTATTATCATTTTCACGTAATGTTGTTTAACACTTTTTGTCAAAATATAATGGACCCTTTTTAAAATATTTAATCAGAATATGTCACCTGGCTGGGCTAAAGACAGTGTGGAGCGTCATAATTTCAATACAATTTTATGTAGCTAGTATGAAAAGACACTACAAGTGCACCGTTCTGTATTTAGCATTTACCGCCAACTGTATGGGCTCACTGTGCTGTGAACTAGAAAAAATCTCATTTACAATGCGTGACATTCCATGCCCACGGGATATTTTGAATGTTCGGAATCCCTTTTTTTCTAGGTTATGTATTGTTCAAAATTATTTTTATATAAATACCTAGTATCTTCACGTCACCTTATTAAGCAGAGCAGCAAAAGTCTTGAACACTTTAAAATTTCTAATTAATTAAAATAACCCATAAAAGGCACAAGGATTTTTTTTAAATTTTGGGTCTTATGAATTATAAGTACGTGAGTATCAGCTCACAGCAGTGCTTGAGTTTTAGTTTGATATTTTCTATTCCTGGTATTTTATAAAGATCCATCATAAGCAGTTTGAATGTTCAGTAAATGCTATTTTTGTTGCACAAATGCAAGACACTGCTGACTGCGATTTCTACTCATCGCTTTGTTGGATTCAATCACTTGGTATCGCACAGATTTGTAACCTGAAAACAAAGAAAGAAGTGTTCATCATTTTGCATCTAAATATCTGTAATCTTAGTTGCAAACATATTGAAACATTTAAGATTCATATTTAATACATGCCCAAAAACAAACATGTATAAGTTCATGCTCTAAAATGCTGCATTATGCAGGTCCATAAAAATATAACCAGAAGCTTAAATGAATATAAACCCTATAAATATTGCCGCCTTTCCCTGAAACAGGGATATCATTGGCAGAATTGAGCCGATTTTGATTTATTTTCGAGGTCAGTCTCATACCAACCTAGGTTAATAAAAATACAAACAATTAGATATTGATGATCTAAGTTGCGAAGATATATTAACATTTTAAATGCATGATATATTTCATAGATTTAAATGTAATTTTGATGGTTTGTGTTTACTTTAAAATATCAGCACCAATATTAGATGAAAAATGATCGTAAACAATAGTCATAGATGTATAGAAGGCTGACTGGCTTAGAACTAATCTGGATGAAAACACGTTAACTCTTTAGTTTTTCTCGTAGTTATCTGTGTATGTTAAACACAAAGCAATGCTACAATTATCTTACAATTTAATAGCAATTTAAGATGGAAGCAGTACATAAATAGGACAAAAATCATATGGCAACAGTGCCAAAATTAGATACCTTATTATCGAATGCTTCAAGACATCTACAATTCCAAATAACAGGAGAAAATCATAGGTGGATTTATTGTCAGCCTTTTAGTATATTCCTTGAATAAAATGTCATGATGGAGTGTGCTAAATCATCTTCAACAGAATGACACATATCACAGAAAGGTTTTTTGATATTATCCAAAGTTGAGGAATTCCAATCACATTAGTTGACATTCACATCAGCACGCAAGATCAAACAATTCCACACGGTTGAAGAATAAATTTGGTAGATATGTTTCTTGACTTTGAGATTTTTATTTTGAGAAATTATAAATAAAATCGTAACCAATAATGAAAACAAAGAACGTCTCACACGCAAGTTGGCAAAGCACGAGAAGCCATCTTGAAGAAGTGCCACATTCCTTTCTGTGTTCATAAATGCTAAAAAATATTATTATGAAAAAATGACATTTATATGCAGGACTTTTTTTACCTACCTTTCATATAAAATATAGTAAAAATTTGCAACTTCTTCATTTTAAAAATTCAATTTCATTTTCAAAAGTCAAAATAGTTCTTTCAACTGCTGGCTTTTCTCATATTCTTAAATAAAACACTAAAAATGAGCAATGTCCATAGGATACTCTACCTACCTGTGTGATATTTTATTTTTAGTTGTATCACAGAAAAACCTTAAATGTTACATAATCGAACACCCTACCTAACCTCAAAAACTGACAGTGACAGATTTGTTTTCAGTTTTCATATAGATTTTGAATACTTCGATTTTCATTAATAAACACATGAAAATGAAACAATATTCAATCAGGTTTTCATAAATACGCATTGCACCGACATATAAATTTGTATTAATTGATCATTGTAAGGAAATTTAGCGGTATGGGGAATATCTTGAGGTTAGCTTTAAGGCCTATTAAGAACTTTAACGTCGAGAATAGAGCCCTGAGGGTTGTGTCTAAAGAAAAACCGGCTCCTGCCCCAAAATACAAATCAGACGTTGAACAATTGGAGCGCGTATTGAAAGGTAAAACTTAGATTCTTGTTCATTCATAATCTTATACACAAATACTTACAGATTTAAATAATGTGACCTTTGCTTTCAGATAACCCTAACTTAGTCGAAGAATTATCCAAAAAAGATCCGCAGTTCGATAACAGATTAAAGGATGTCTTTGTTTCATCTTTTGATCCAAATGTAAGTTTATCTCCATTTATATACAGACTTAAAGGGAATGCCAAAGGTAAGCGTGGAAGGGAAACACCGAGAAAAGAATAGATTGATCAAATAAGCGAGATTGCGTGTCTGAAATCTGCAGAGGGAGAAAAAGAGAAGAGTATGCGTGAAGAGAGTGATGAAAGTTGAGGAAGCGAAATATAGAAGAGAGAAAAGGGTGTTGTAAGGCGTTGGCACTCAAATTTAAGGTTATTGAAACAAGCGCAAGTTTGAACCTCGCCTTGTCCTATCAACAATAACTTTGACCCTGGTTCAACAGATGCCATTTGGTAATTATCCAGTCATAATAAAAAGTGAGCTTGTATGAAGAAGGTTATGACTCTGGATGAAACAGGATGAAATGAAAGAAGTATGTAGGTAAGGACAGAAAAAAATGGTGGTTGATTTTTAATGCTGGCCGCTAGGGCTAGGGTTTCTCAAGTTTTCCATATTTTTGTAAATTTTAAATTAAAATTTGGTATTTTGTATTTGATTTTACTTAATGTTTATCCATTTGTTTATGTCTAAAATGTTATTTGTTGTGTATGTTCCTTGACTTATATGTTGGTATGCGGCTGACCACCCATACTGAAAAAATGATTCACTTTGCCAATGTCACCGCTGTTTGAGGGAAGGTCGGCAAAAGTTGCTGGATTTATGTTCATTTGAAGTTTGGATTTTAATTTGTAAGCACACATTCAGCATTTGTAAGCGCGAACTTACGCATGTCTGTTTGTGGGTATGCATTTGATATGAGTTTTGAATGTTAATATATCTTTGCAATTTAGATTATAGATAATAGTAATCACTTTTTCATACCTTTCCAGCCCTTACACACTAGATTCATTTTGACTTAATTCTGTACTGTTTGTCAATGATTTTTCTATCAAGCACTAGGTTGGAAGTCAGTATTGTATGGAGATGTATGAAAGCTTTCACAGGGCTTATCCGATAATCCATAGGCTTTTACTGTTACTGTATCCTACCGCCATTCCACTAGCGATGGGTACCTTCACAAATGCATCTCCACTTTTTTCTGTCCTTGCATACATCTTTCATCTCTTTAACATTCATCACTTTCTTCATCTGGGCAAAATGCATCGTGTTTGAAGAGGCCCTTCTTTTTCTTTTTGGTAGTAATATTAGTTTATCAATAAGTTTTCCTTGTATTTTCAGCCACCGGAGAAGTTGGCACTACCTAGAGACAACCCTGAGAGGCCTCTGCCCAAATACAACCGGCCCGTTGAGGACTTTGAGTTTGGCGTACAGGAGCCTGCTGAAGTAAGACCGGGATATGCGACTCTCAGATCTGTGACAGAATTCATCAATAATAACCAGACGGACCCCGATGAGTGGCCGGCCTCTCGGATAGCTAAACATTACAAGTTAAAAGAAGAACATGTTGGTAAGTTATCCAAGCTATTAAATCGTCAACTTCTAATGGCAGTGCCTTGTTGTGTTAGCCGTCTGTATCTGTTGGTTGCTATTCTCTTGAGCTGCGAATAGGACGTGACATTCATGAGCCACTTCAAATCCTGGAAATATGAAGTTCTTGAGCTGCCTCTTGTTTGTCTAATATTTTTTCATCAAAGATGTTGCTATGAAAGGGGCTATGCTTAAAGAATTGGAGTGACCTCTTCAAAATATGTGTAAGCTCTATTCTCTCTTCTACTTCCTGCAACATCTTTTTGTTGGACCTTTTTGTATTTCTATATAGTATAGTCCAGGTTTCACATCTTTACGACAAAATGCTCCGGTTCCTATCATGATTCTCTTTTACCTCTATTTGACAATCTTACCCGACGCCTCTGTACTTTTACTTATTTTTATACTCTTCTAATCTGTACTATTGCAAGTGAGCATATATATTTTTAAATGTTGTTTGAAAACAATACTTTTACGGCATAATATCTAAAGTAATAATGAATCCTATTTATACAATATCATTTCTTAAATAAATAAATATGAAAATAAACTGTATCCTCTCTACTGTCCAACAATTTCTCAGCGCTTATTAATAAGCAAATACCTAGTCCTTCTCCACTACTAACAGTGCCTGCCCAGAAAACCCCAGCCACTTTCTCTTCCCTACCTTGAATTTTGATCCTTTTGTTTTTAGCATCTGAAGATGGAAGGTTAAAGTGTGATTGTGCTTAAGCATTTTAAACTCAAAAATGTGAAAATAAAACTGTTATAAAAAAAGTTATTTTTAATTAGAATTAAAAATGAATTCTCACTCCGTGAATGCAAAAACCTTAGAAAATTTCTTTCTATTGAATAAATGACGAACTGTTTAGACCGCTTGGCGCTAGCACTGATATCACATACAGGAGTGTTAATTATTGAATCCAGATTCAAATAGTTAGGGGGAAAACACATCTTATTGAAATGTTTTTTTACTTTTGTTTTGCAGTGGAAATACTGAAGTATTGTGCGGCTTTTCAATTGTATATGCCTCCTCAGAAAGCAGAAAAGAAGAGTTTGTTTGCCAAGGCCACCGATAAGTTCAAGACGAGATCTATCCAAGGCGGGATAGACGATGACGTCAAGAAAGAAATAGAAGGACGATGAGGAACAAATGTTAGTGATAAAATTATGCTAGATTTAAAGATTATATCTTTAGTTACCTGAATAAAATAATTTATGTATTTTTTTTTTAACTTCCTGCAGTATAACTGCATGAAAATAAATCTATCATTATTAAAATGGTTGAAAAAAGATTGGTTTTATTTTCAAATAGGCTACTGTTGGGTTAAAATTATTACTCAAGTTACAACTCTTAATTATATTGCCGCACCAAGAGGTTGATGTCGACCAGTTGATAAAAGTCAGCAGGCTGCATTAGTTGGGTCACATCCGGTGAATGGACCATCAAAGATTCAAAAAGATAGTTGTGGTGGCTGCAGGGCAACAGGAAGACCTAGATCATGATGGCTGGATCGGTATGGGATTGCAAGCCATTGGATTAGCAGTATTGGCTGTGATTGATTAAGGAGGTCAAAACCTATCCTGTGTTATCATACTTGTGATGTTTGGTTAAAATAATTTTAAAACAGAAACAGTATATATGAATAAGTCAGTATTTTTTTAAATTGGTACTGTAATGGCTGACAACCCATAAGTACTCCTAGCATAAAACATTGCGTAACCTTCTCTCCATCACGTAATGCCAAAAAAATACATGAAAACTAAATCACTCACTAAGAGTGTATTCGTATATTTCACAAATTTTTAATTTACGCAATCGAGAGGAGTTTACGTAAATGTTTTATATTCGGGGGAAAGAGCTTATGTTTCGTGCTTAGTTTAAACTAAAAACAGAATTTAAAGTGGGTACATATGATAGGATTATAAAAACACATTTGTTTAAAAATATATCCGTTTATTTATCAACAATAAAATATTTACATCTCGCCGAGCAGAAAATAAATGAGTACCAATTATTGTATTCATTACCAGTATAATGGATCAGGTAGGAACGATGTCTAATCAATAATAGTTATTATTATTACACATCTTTTTATCACAATAGAGAAGGTAAATCAGTAGATATATCAATTGGGAATCCTAATGCTAAACACCTCTACCAAAAATATAAGACTCAAAGTCGCGCCATTTCATGACAATCCTTAAATTTATGAAGACACAAATCTAATCTAATAATAAAGATTTAATAACAAGTATTTGCTAATTAATTAATATCTTGAAGTGTGAGTGCATTGCATATTTACATTTTTGTACTTGATTCTAAATATAAATAAATAATGTGGCAGTGTAAAGAGCATGCAGCCATAAAAATACACTTTTATATTTGAAAGTTGGCAGAACACAAATTGAAAGAATCCAATTTGAAAATTTAAAATCTATATGACGGGGTTACAATGATGCTAAACTACACTTTTCAAGTGATAGGTACAATTTTATTGCTTTTTAAAATATATTAATTTACTTAACCTATTTCGTTTGAGTCATAATAGTGCTACATATCACACTGGTCGTTAAATCGGAAGAAATTTTACACATCTTTAATAATAGTAATATCCGTGAAACTTTAGCAACAAGTTTTTTAAAATTGATATTGTAAATAATTATCCATGAAGTTTTAACGAGTGATGTATTTTCCAGAGCAATAATTTTACTAGTTTATAATATTGACTGTATTGCCATGAAGCAAATACTTCCAACTATCAGCTTACCAAACAAATCTACGTGAAGTCTGACAGTGATATTTAAAGTAATAAACTCTCACTCACTTATACACAATTAACTCTTTGCTTTCATTCAGAGATAATAAACTTAGTAATCAAGAATATTTGCTTCTCTAAATGAAATTTACTCTGAAAGTCAAATAAGCGAGTAAAAGATTAGTCTACGACTTTCTGTGAATAAGACTGCAAATGTTCTCATAAAGACTTCCAACAAACTAAGACAGTTGGTCAGTAGTATGTTGTTTTTCAAATCTGGCATCAAAGTAGATGAGCACGGACATACACGCGCCCTTTTAAATCCTTTACTAACTGTCTGTCTGTATCTGTACCCCAATTATAAAACATTACATTTCAACTCAAACACTGTGTTTACAAAAAAAAACTGTTATTTCTGTCATCATGTAACTTTGAGTAGTCCGTGCAGAGATCCCTAAATAGACTGAGAGCTAACATTGGAAGTGCTCAGGTCTACATATTGACTTGGGGATTTCTGGAACAGAAGGACTATTCACTCTGCGAGTGTGGAGCTCAGCAAACTATGCTGTTGCCCCTCCTGTCCGGCAAGCTTATCCATGTATGATCTCTACGCGGGAAACCAGAGAGGCATAGACATCATCTGTCACTGGGACAATATAGTGTGATGTGGCTCGAAGAAGATGTTAAGTATAGGCCCTACATTTCTTGTTAAAACGCTATGGTTGAGTTTGAATGTAAAGTTTTATACTTGAACTACTGGTCTAATTTGTTCTTCGAAGTTACTTAGTTTTGCTTTCTTCTGGTTTCTTAGCTTCCTCTTGTTTCTTGACGTCTTCCTGTTCCTTGTTGCCCCCCAGGTAGTGGTACTGGATGAACCGGCTCCCCTGGGTGAGTTGGGCTCCCTCGTTGGTCACGTGACACGCCAGCAGGAGCAGATTTCTCGGCTGGACTTTCCAAGCGAACCTCATGAAACACAGCGAGTACAGACACAGGGCTAGAAGGAAAAATTATCATGAAATTGTATAAAACATAACAAGGACAGAAAGAAATGGCGGTTGATCTGTAATGTTGGCGGCTAGGGCTAGGGTTTTTCTAATTATTTTTTTTAAATTTTAAATGAGAACTTTGTATTTGTTTTTGATGTGTATACATATTATTGTTTGTTTACTTTGAAAATGTAATTTGTTGTGTAATGTTCCTTGACTTATAGGTTGGTATACGACTGACCACCCATGCTGTAGAAAATGACTCACTTCGCCAATGTCACTCCTGGTTCACGGAAGGACCGCAAGAGTTACAGGGTGTATGTCCATTTGAGATTTGAGTTTTTATGATGTAGGTTCAGATGCGGCATGTGTGAGCGCGAACTTGTATGTGTCTGCTTGTGAGAATGCATATAGGTTGAATCCCCAATGTTACATATCTTTGCAACTTAGATTAGATTAGATATTAAGAAGGCTTCAGTGGGTCAGACATATAGCACGTGCAGAGGACTACAGGATAATCAGAAATGCCTTGGATGGCGCCCCCTCAGGTGTTAGACCACTCGGACGTCCTAGGATACGGTGGGCAGACAATGTCAAGGCAGACGCTGAAGTCCTAGGAATAAGGGGACCATGGAGGGAAGCAGAACAAGACAGAGAATCCTGGAGGTTTATAGTGCGGAAGGCCCTGAGCCCTGAAGGCTTGTGAGACGGAGAGAGTTCAAAAAGTAAGTAGTAGGCATATTTATTTTAATGCCAGTGCCTATATATATATTTTTTATAGATCCCCAGGGGACAGAGTAATCTAAAGATCAAAAACAATCATCAAAGTTAAGACACGTCAAGCTTATGCAGATAAGATAACAGAGACAATGTGCAGATTACAGGATATATTTAGAAATTTTAACGCCGCAAGATGGTTTTTAGTTATTGCACCAAGATCACTCAGCCGGCGCTATGGCCAAGCGGGTCAAGATCTCGACTAAGCGTGCTTGAAATAAAATAACGCTGGTTCGGTTCCCATCGGGAACCTTGATGATATCTTTGACCCTGGATTAACAGATGTTATTGGGTGTTATGAAAAATATGCTGCGTTCATAATTACCAAACGTCATTTTGCCACTTATAAAATTAGGGTCCTTTTTAATGTCAGCTATGGCAGCGATTGGAATCCCCCAATTGGCTACTGGTCCCCAAAAATGTGTGCTGAAATAATTGTAATTAAAATATATTTTTTTGAATTATACGTACTTTGATAGAATATTATTTATATTTAAAGTGTCATTGAAGAGCTGACAAATATGTAAGACGTATGTAAGCAAATGAAAAGGATCTCTTACCTCATCAAATACTGCCGAAACTCGGGACTTTTCAGTTGATTTGCGAATTTACCAACGAATGACGCCATTTTTTAAGTATTTTTTATTGATGAATACGGTCTAACTTAAATAAACAATTACAATTTGGATGAACTCTACACTGGAAATTTAAAATAATCGACCTTAAACTATTGGGACACAATTGAGGTCATCCAGATCGACCAACACGACCAATCTGACAGCTGTCACTTTTGTGTTTTTTAAATAAAATAAAAAAAACACATTAACTAGCTAGGTTAATAAAAATATACCTACCTACTCCTTTTTATTCAGTATGGTCACACTAAAATGGATGTATACAGGTGTTAAAACAAGAAAAAAGCGCTGTGCTAATCGTTGATTGCTTGCATGTTCTCCGATCATAGTTCGTCATTTGCCGTCATCCACAGCGCCTGATCAAAAGAAGTTGAAATCAGATCTTTCTAATAATAATCGTATATCAATGGAGTGCACGTCATTTTTGCCAGCCTATTTACTTGCTCGAACGCCACTCTATTTACCACACCAGCGCCCTCTAGCGGAATGTCAGACGGGCCATCAATCAGAACTGTCAGTTTACACACCTTATAAATCCACCTTTGATAAAATTTTAAGTATAAACTTAATGCAAAAACTTAACCATAGCGTGGGCTAAAAAATAAAGAGAAACTTTAACAAGACCTCTAGTGATTTAATAGTTTTCATACACTTTTAGTAAACGCTATAGTAGAGTTAGCGCGAAGATTTTTTCTTCGGATACGATAGTTATTTTGACGTTTCTTAGGCTCAGTTTAGACACACGAAAATTTTTTGAAAAAGTTTCGATAGTGACGTCAAGCAAGATGGCCGCTCCGCAGTGACAGTTGCTGGCAATTTTGATATTATGATGATTTAAAAAAATGCCGCATGACCCGCTTATTTCGTAATGTTGGTCAGACTGAGTTGTCAGACATTTCCACTTCGGAGTTAAAATGTCTGAAAAGTCAACAGTGTTATTCATTAGAATTTTTAAACCAGATTTCTTTAGAGATCTGGTTTAATTTTTCGATTTAATCTCAATTTACAAAAAAGGTGATTCATAAAAACTTTATAATTCAGTTTAACACTAAACGTGTTTCAAAACATGATCACATTTGTAAACCATCTCCGAGTAGGTTTATTTCGTTCTAAACTAGATCGACATACGCAAAATGGGGATCTTCCTCATTCCCCAGCTGATCGTAATGTACGAGATAACTTTCAGAATAAAAGATTTATGAATCAAATAAGAGTTTCAGCAATTACAGTAACTTTAACACATTACAATTTTACACTATAACAACAAATCTACGGTATGCAGCAACGAAACAAATATAAAAACTGTGACAAGAAAACAAGTGACAGATGCCGCGTCGTGTTATTTTTCAAGTCGCCAATTTTGTAAAACTGACACTTTTCTTGTAGATGAAGTATGAAGGCCCATCTTTGAGATTTTCTTCGTGATGCCTACAGCCAAAACCTAAAGTCACAATGAAGTCATGCTTTGAAAAATACTTGTTTCCATTTTTGGTTCATTCGAGGTCCCAGTCGACACGAGTTTGACAGCTGAAGTGTCGAGAAACGTTCGGGAGGGGGCGTTTACCCGAATGCTTCCGAGCGTCTCCGAAAGTTGTCAAAAATCATGCAAAAACCCACAAAAACTTTAAAAAAATTCATAGACACCTAAATACCTACATAAATGTCGAGCATTTCGTATTTTTTCCTACAGAAAAAGCTACCGGAAGTCTGTTTAAGCAGGATTCGGTAAACCAAAAAAAATAATGCACGTCTTTCGCTAATGAATCACCTTTTTATTTATTTTGGTTTAGCGGGCTGGTACAAATTTAAATTGGTTTCTCAAAATCTCGCACTAAACAGGTATGGGCGGAATCTAATGAATAACACTGAAAGACAATAATGCTATGGACTCGACAATTTTGGTAGGTATTTTAAATTTTTTTGTTAATTTAAAACTCGAAAACCTTTATTTTCTGTGAAAACTAAAAACAATTTGGAAAATATAAAATAATTGTTAACCCCTTGAAAAGAAAAAGGAAGTAGGTAATAATTAAATTGAGTTTGTTCTTACTTTTGGATTAAAAACAATTTTATTTCACGACGGTGTTTTTTTTCCATTGCAACGTTTTAATTATGAAATGATTCCGTGAAACTTTTCACGGAAGAAACATGTTAATCAACTATTTTTATAAATCGTAAATAATTTCAGTCGTAAGGGAAGTTTTAAATTTAATGTTGGTCTCGGCAAATAAGCGCCAAAAACAATGACACAATATAAAATACCAATGCAATATTAATGACACAATAGGGTATTTGCAATAGTGAGGAATTTGGTAAAAAGTGTATAATTTTGTTAGATTACGATAAACATATAAACAAGGGCCTAATTTCAAGTCCTTAATAAATTTATAAAATTTTAAATTTGAAAAATATCTTTTGAAAATTTTGACCGGTTTTGAAACGGATGTGCGATCCGTCAACGAAATTTGTAGCCCCCGTGACGTCATTTTCTTGTATCGACAACGCTGCTGGTATTGCGATGGCTATAAAAAGTCAAAGAAAATGACGTCACAGCCGAAAATTCAATCCAAGGAGCGTTTTGGCGCGTAAATTCAAACTTCATTTTTTGAACATGAATAACTTTGTAGAAAAAGCAAGTAAAAATAAAATTCAAGAAGTTTTGTGATAAGCAAATATAAAGGAATTTAAATCCACAATATTTTTTTTTTGTGAAATTTCCCTATTGCAATATTGCATTCTGTTTCATAAAAATATTTTTGAGGTTAAGAACCCGTAATATATTTTCACAACTAACATTGGAATATTCAGCCAGTTTGTACAACACCACGATGAATTTTAAATTATCTGTATGATTCTTTTTTTTTACCGACGCATAGTTAAACTTATTCAGTGTTATGCATTAGAATTTTTAAACCAGATTTCTTTAGAGATCTGGTTTAATTTCTCGATTTAATCTCAATTTACAAAAAAGGTGATTCATAAAAACTTTATAATTCAGTTTAACACTAAACGTGTTTCAAAACATGATCATATTTGTAAACCACCTCCGAGTAGGTTTATTTCGTTCTAAACTAGATCGACATACGCAAAATGGCGATCTTCCTCATTCCCCAGCTGATCGTAATGTACGAGAAAACTTTCAGAATAAAAGATTTATGAATCAAATAAAGAGTTTCAGCAATGACAGTAACTGTAAAACATTAGAATTTTACACTATAACAACAAATTGAGGGCATGCAGCAACGGAACAAATATAAAAACTGTGACAAGAAAAAAAGTGACAGATGCCGCGTCGTGTTATTTTTCAAGTCGCCAATTTTGTAAAACTGTCACTTTTCTTGTAAATGAAGTATGCAGGCCCATCTTTGAGATTTTCTTCGTGATGCCTACAGCCAAAACCTGAAGCCACAATGAAGTCATGCTTTGAAAAATACTTGTTTCCATTTTTAGTTCATTCGAAGTCGCAGCCGACATGAGTTTGACAGATGGCGTGTCGAGAAACGTTCGGGAGGGGGCGTTTACCCGAATTCTTCCGAGCGTCTCCGAAAGTTGTCAAAAAACATGCAAAAACCCACAAAAACCTCAAAAAATTTCATAGACACCAAAATACCTACATAAATGTCGAGCATTTCGTATTTTTTCATACAGAAAAAGCTACCGGAAGTCAGTTTAAACAGGATTCGGTAAACCAAAAAAAAAAATGTACGTATTTCGCTAATGAATCCCCTTTTTATTTATTTTGGTTTAGCGGGCTGGTATAGATTTAAATTGGTTTCTCAAAATCTCGCACTAAACAGGTATGGGCGGAATCTAATGAATAACACTGAACACGTATTAAAATAATTTAATTCCTACATTATTTTAATCCCATTCGATGTTTGAATAAACCGCAACAGCTAAATGCCATTAGAAGAAAAAGATTCTGTTTTGTTCAAAAAATATTTTGTTCAAATGTGTGTGGAGACGGAAAACCGATAGTTGCCGCTAAAAATCGCTGTCTGACGTCACTATCGAAACTTTTTCAAAAAAATTTCGTGTGTCTAAACTGAGCCTTATCAATATTATTTTCGTTGACGTTATCACTTCGTTTAATGAAAATTGTTTAATTTTATTCTATCGATCCTGAAAAGAGTGTACTTTGATTTGACCAGGAGAAAGGTTCATATTTGTTATTATTTAATAATGAAAATGTCATCTTCATTCATAACCTGTAATATTTAAATTGGTTATTTTGTAGCCAGGTGCTATTTTTAATCAGTTTGTCCTCTGTAGAAGTCAGTAAACTTGTTTTACACGTACTCAAGTAAATAACAAAGTGATTGATATCTAGTTGGTCTACATCATTTGATGTGATTAAAATGAATGGTATTTAAAATGAGGCCAATTTAGAAGATAGGTATCATGTATTTTTTTTGCTCCTACTAATTTAGTAGATAAGCAAGAAACTACTTGAATAAATATTTTCTGTTTTGTGGCTAACTAAATTATTTAGTTCGCAATGAAGGTGGCACAAATGAAGTGGGGGAATAATGTGACATCACCCGGCCCGGTTGCTAGAGAAAAAGCTAACTAACACCTTTGTTTGCTAATGACAAAAGTCACCTACAATGTTATTCCAAAATAATTAAACCATAAATTGTATTCCATACTATTAAAAAAAACACTTTAGACGGTAGATGATCCATGGACTTCCTGTCTTTGAATGATACTGAGCTATACCTTTAAAGTCTGACCGCTGAGAAAAATTTGGAACTTTTTATAATTTGATTAAACTAATTAAGTATTTTGTACAGGGCATTTTGAAAAATGTGATTTGTTGTGTATGCTCCTTGACTCATAGGTTGGTATGCAGCTGACCACCCATACTGAAAAAAATGATTTACTTTGTCAATGTCACCCCTATTTCAGGAAAGGTAAGAGTTGCAGGGTTTATGTTCATTTGAGATTTGGGTTTTTATATTGTAGGTCCACATGCGGCATGTGCAAACGCAAACTTATATGTGTCTGCTTGTGAGAATGCATATAATGTGAATCCTCAATGTTACATATCTTTGCAACTTAGATTAGATTAGGGCATTAATTTAATTAGAACCCTTTGTGTGTCTTCTGCTATAATCTACCTTGAAAAGATTGAGGCTCATATTTAATGCACTCCCTCAAGCAGATACATGATTTTTTTTTAATGAAATTGTATTTTTAGGGATCATGGAACTGCAGTGCTGCGTTCAAAATTATGACTGGGGCAAGCTTGGTAAAGAGAGTGTTGTCGCTCAACTGGCAGAAGTGTGCAACTCCACCTTGGCGATAGATGCGGCCAAACCATATGCAGAGCTGTGGATGGGGACCCATGTGAATGGTCCGTGCTTTGCCCCAGAAACAGATGAGCCTCTGAGCGTGTGGCTGGCCAGAAACCTGGATTCCTTGGGAGTGGATGTCCGCAAGGAGTTTGGCGATGATTTGCCGTTTCTGTTCAAGGTTTTGTCAGTGAGGAAAGCGCTGTCGGTGCAAGCTCATCCTAACAAGGTATGTAACATACGTTCTTACTAACTCAGTCAGCCATTCTTGTCTGCTACTCAATGTCTCACTCCTGCAATTCTCCAGGCATCTCTATCCTGGGCCTTCTACATCCAGTCACCAGCAATCCTTTTTATTTCGTCTGACCATCGTGTTGCAGGCCTTCCTCTATTTCTCTTGTCCTTACGAGGTCTCCACTCCACTATCTTTTTGATCAATCTGCTGTCATTAAATCTGGCAACATGCCCTACCGACGATCACTTCTGCTTTGCCACTTGTTTTATGATGTGTAAATCCAAGTGTAAATCTTGAATTTTGTGGAGCGGGATAGCCATTTTGAGCACAATAGCCCTCTAAGGCCAAAAAAAGCATTATTGCCGGAGTGAATTCGGGCATGTAATTCTGAGGATAGGATATTTTTGTCATTTATAAGGGTACCCAAGTATTTGAATGAATTGCAGTTCTTAAACTTGTAATTATCTACATTCAAATCTTCTTGAATATCCCGCCGCGCCACAGGCAAGTATTCAGTTTTCCCCTCATTAATTCTCAATCCTATCCTCCTTGCCATTCTCTCCATTGGTAAGAAGAGCGCCCGGAGCTGTGCAGCGTTCTCTCCCAGAAGCACCACATCATCCGCATATCCCAGCAGCCTAATGGTACTTCCTATGGTGATTCCACCATACACAGGTTTGGTTTCTCTCACAACCTTTTCTAAGGCTAGGTTGAAGAGCAATGGAGAAAGGGCGTCACCCTGCTTTAGGCCTGAACTGATCTCAAAGGGATCCGAGACCTGTCCCTGCAGCAGTATTTGAGCTCTTGAATTTTCTATGGATATCTGAACCAGTTTGATGAGTTTTCCAGGAATTCCATAGTCTCGTAAAACGCTCCACAGCCCCAAACGATGCACTGAGTCATAAGCAGTCTTGAAGTCGACAAAAAGGCAATGAGTATCTTGAGCATATTCCCACTTCTTCTCTAATATTTGCCTCAAAGAAAAGATCTGGTCCGTTGTGCTCCGATTCCTTCTGAAACCTGCTTGGTACTCTCCAAGAGCACATTCAGCATATGGCATAATTCTTCTTAGCAGAATATTAGACAATATTTTGTATGCCGCTGGGAGAAGTGAGATACCTCTATAATTAGAGCATAGCATTTTGTCTCCTTTTTTATGTATTGGACACAATAGTGCAACTTTCCAGCTATCTGGCAGTACCTCATGTTTCCAAACATCCTGATAAAGACCCCACAGAGCATTTTCTAAGGCTTCTCCGCCACATTTCAGTAACTCAGCAGGGATATCATCGTTTCCAGGAGCTCTTGACTTCTTTAAACTCTTAATTGCCTGTACTACCTCATCTCGACTTGGTGGAGGAACTTCGGGTTCCACCGTGAGAACTCTAGATGGTTGCAAAGGATTATCCGGACTCTCACCTCGCAGCAATCCAGTGAAATGATTCTTCCACACGTCAAGTATTTGATCTCGATCAGCAATGATGTTTCCCTGTTCATCCATTATCTGGCTACTACGCTGTTGAGATCCACACTTCGCCTTTCTGACGGAATCAAAGAATTTCCTAGAGTTCCTTCCATCCCTATTGTCACTCTCAAGCTTCTCCATCAGCCGCTTATGATGCAAGCGTTTTTTGGCTCTCAAGAGGTTTCGTACTTGTCTTTTTCTTCCTTTCCATTCATTCTCCAGGTTTTGGTTACTTCCTTGAAGAAGACAGTTTCTGAGTTCCTTCCGCCACATAACAGCACGTCTGCATTCCTCATCAAACCATGGCTTACTTGCATGTTGATCCATCTTCCCAATCTCCTTTTCAGCAGTTTGCTTAATGACCTGCATAATTAGCTTCCAAGACTCTTCAACCCTCAGCTGGTTTGCTGTAGGATCACTTTCTTCCACACTTGAGACTTCATCCATGACTTCATCTTGAGACATCTGAAATTCCGAGTACTGGTTATCACTGGCTTCAGTTATTTCTTCAGTTGCCACCTGACTCTCACTCAGGTTGTGAAATTGGTCATTGATGCCTTTTCTATACCTTTCTAATCCCTCTTTATTGTTCAGGATGTCCAGATTATATCTTAGTCTTGTAGACGGTTTTGATTTATTATGACTCAGTATTTTTTCTTTGAAAATTGCCACAGACAGGAAGTGATCTGTGTCACAGTCTGCCCCCCGATAGCTCCGAACATCATGAATCATTCTTAGATGTTTCCTTTCAACGAGAAGGTGGTCGATTTGATTCACTGTTCTACCATCGTGAGACTTCCACGTTCCCTTGTGGATTTCTTTGTGTGGAAAAATTGTGCCCATGATTGACATTTGTCGTGCTGAGGCAAAGTGGATGACTCTCATACCATTATCGTTGCTGTTTTCATGAAGGCTGTTTGTTCCAATGGAGGGTACAAAACATTCTTCTCTACCAATTTTGGCATTCAGGTCACCTAATACACATTTTATGTCATACCGTGGTAGTCGGTCGTAGGTGGATTCCAACAAATCATAAAAGGCGTTTTTGTTGTCATCGTCATCGCTTTCAGTGGGCGCGTGTACACAAATGAGAGCTAAGTTACGCCGTCGGCCCTTTAGCCGAAGTACGCAAATCCGCTCGTTAATTGGTTCATAAGATAACACTGCCCTTCTAGCGTTCTGGCTTACGACAAAGCCTGTTCCGAATTCATGTCGGTCGTTGTTCGTACCACTGTAGAAGATGGTGGATTGACCATCTTCTCACCACTACCCGGCCACCTCACCTCTTGCACAGCTGTCACATCCAGATTGTACCTAGCCAGCTCTTCCGTAACAATCTGGGTTGAGCCCGGTCTATTTAAGCTCAGCACATTCCAAAATCCGATTCGTAGCCTAGTATCGTGCTTGGGTCGTCTCCGGTGTCTATTTTGTCCGAGGCATTGATTTGCGGGATTTGCAACATTTTTAATTTTTGTAGGAAAGGGTTGTTAGCCCTTTGCCCAACCCCCTACCAGGAGGACCAGGGTTTTTCTGTCAGGGTTATCCTTCCCTTAGTTGGGGGGATCCGGTTTTATGGCGCCGGAAGCTCGCCATCGCCCTCTCCTATCTGCTATGGCTGCTGGTATTGCCAGTGACCACATTGCCCGGGGCTCGCGGGGCTAATGGCCACACGTGGACGCTAGGAGTAGGACTATGTTGGTATATGGCGTTACACGGTATTTAAGTAGTACATATCTCCCAGCAAGATATGTACCTCCGTGACCTACCAACTTTGAGCCCCAAGCAAAGAGCATATTTGAAAATATAAATGGTATATTTTTTGTGCTCCGCCATGATTCGAACCCACAACCTTCCATGTACGAGTCCAAAGTGCTACCACTGACAGGCCGACTTTGTAAAATATTTAAAAATATTTTCTTTGTATGTTCATCTGTTGTCCCTGCATCCTTCCACACCGCAATAGAAGACTTTTGCTTTATGATGGTTTGCAACATTTTTTTATAATTATTATTTGTAGAAACACGCTGAAGAGCTGCACAGATTGCGACCAGACTTGTACAAGGATCCTAACCATAAACCTGAGCTCGCTGTAGCCTTGACACCTTTTGAGGCGCTGTGTGGATTCAGACCAATGGAAGAAATCAAAAGCTTCATTGCAGGTATTCCACCTCTATTCTTGCTTTAAAGAAAGCCCGTTATCTTTGTAGAATGAATAAGCTGATATTTTGGATAGAAAGTTCATTAGTATCTTTTGTGATTCTTCATATTTCTATGTGTTAGGGTAAGGTGGTGCAAGAGTGCGCGGTGCGATTATCCCAATGAAACGTTTAAATCTAGCTGAAGTTGGCAAACGTTTGCTGAAGTGTCAAGACGTGTTGCACAAGCAAAAAAAATGGCAAATGTATTGTAATTTCAAAGATTTGACCTGAAACCAGGGTGGCATTGACAAAAGTGGACCTATTTTTACAGCACGAGGGTTTAGCCCCATACCAACCTATCAGTCAAGGAGCACAAAAAATATAAATAATTTAGTCCGGTCGATAGTTCAGTTGGTAGAGTGCTTGCATTCCATGCCGTGAGCTCGGGTTCGAATCCCGCCGAGGCGAGGGTGTCAGAAATGATTTCACGTTTCGGTATTTATTTCAAACCCCAAAATAAAATACCGGCAAGGTTTACTCAGCCTTCACAATAAATGAGTACCAGGCCTCTCGGGAGCTGGGAAATTCCCACTTCATCTGAAGTGGTTGGTGTAAGGCCGGCCCCCTTACCTGTAAAAATAAATAGGTTCAACTTGCCACATGCGACCCCTTTGGGGATACTAAGCTACTAGTTGCGTTTTTTTTTTTAGAGAAACGCCTAGAGAATAAAATTAAAAAGGTTGATTACTGTTATTTTTGTTGTAGATCTCCCAGAGTTGCAGACAGTTTTAGGTGAAGAAACGGTAAAGAGCATAATGAGAGATGATGAAACAGATGCGTCACGTTTGAAGACATTGATGCAAGCACTGATGACACAAGACATTAAAGTAATTCAAGAAAATCTGCAACTTTTGAATGACAGGCTTGAGAAATCGGGTAAATATTGTTAATGCATACTTTGTGAGTCTAAAATGAAGGGTTTGTGTATTGACATTGTGAAGGTTCATTTAAAATTAATAATGTAGAAATAAAACACAAAGTTTTTCAAACAATACAAAAAAATGTAGACATAAAACACAAAGATAATGGTGTGATAACATCGAAAGCGCTCATGGAAATAAATCAAGTTGTGAAAAAAAACTTAGTGTTTTATAACTGCATTATTAAATTTGGTGAGTTTACTTTATCTTCTAATTGTGGCTCATGGAATTGTTTTTTCTTATAGATGACAGCACAAAGAGTAGACTCCAGTTTCCGTTGTTGAAAAGACTGGCCAAGGACTTTGCTGGAGATGTTGGTTGTTGGTGCATTTACATCTTTAATTATTTAGTGTTGGAGCCTGGACAGTCCATCTATCTCGGACCTAACATTCCCCACGCCTATCTGTCTGGAGGTGTGTATTGTTTTTGTCAGCATAAAGCGAAATAATGGGAGGAATTGCCATATTAAAATATATCATATAATAATCTATAACCTATAATCTAAGTTGCAAGGATATGTAAACATTCAAAGCTCGTATCAAATGCATGCCCACAAACAAACACGTGTAAGCTCAATTCGATCAATTCAAATGAACCCTGTTTTCATGCTTTGTTTGTCTTAGAGAACAGTTTTGGGTTTTTGTCTATTAGACGATGCAAATATGTGAAAGATACTGTCAACAATTTGAATGTTGTATTCCAAAGTAACTGAATTTATTTTCAATGTAAAAATACATTCTAAATACTTAGCACGTTCGCGGACGAAACGGTTATAGCCGCTCTATGAGCTTGTCTAGGACTGGATGAAACGGTAATAGCCGTCGTGATAAAACGTTATTACTAGGGACGAAACGGCTATTTCTGATAGAACTTGCATACATGTAGCATCCGTGCGTCCCTACAGAAATCCAAAGAATACGGCAATAGCCGTTTTGTCCCTGGATGTCAAAAAAAAAAAAAATTATAATAAAAATACAATTTGAGATGATGAAATAAGTGTGTTTTTTCTAGCCTACTTCACATTTCGTGTGTCCGCGAATGTGTTAATGATTTCAAGCCAATGTTGATTTAAAACAGCAAGAAAGTAACGGACAACCAGTAACAAAAGCTTTGTTTTGCTTTTCACTAGCAACCCGGCCAAATCACATCACATTTTTTCCTCCCAGTTTATATGTGTTGAGTCCATTTCAAATCTTAGTAACTACAAAAAGGATTGAGTGTCATTATTTTTGGATTTGATCATTTTTATTTTAACAGTAAAATGAATTTAGTAAACTTGTGGAGCAGGCAACAATGTTAAATTAAGTACTTTCCGTCAGAGATTGGGGTCATTCATATAAATGGAGTGCATGTAACGAGATGAATTTGTTTGTTTGGTGGAATGGAACATTAGATTTGAATTTGAATAAAAAAAGGAAAACAAAAGAATGCAGAAAGAGAGAAGAAGCTTCCCTGGCGGGAGAACCACAAGCGGGTGTAAATGAGAATAACAAATATTATTGTGTTGTGGTTATAAATAATTGTGAAACGAATAAAAGTAAACATTTAATGTGGTTGTTATATTATTAATTGTGTCGATTATCTGTCAGAGGAAAAACCCTCACATGCATTGGACCTAAAATGCATGACTTTTCAGTAACATTTTATTTTTTATCATGCTCTCATCGTAATCGCATGTTTTCTTGAATTCTTGTTGTTGTTTCAATGATTTGATTGTGAATATTTCCAGATTGTGTTGAGTGCATGGCTTGTTCGGACAACGTAGTCCGAGCTGGTCTCACTCCCAAGTACATAGATGTGGTCACTCTGGTTGGGATGTTGTCTTATGAATGCCAGTCAGTCCAGGACGTTCTGTTCTCGCCGCAAGTGGAAGATCCTTTCACGAGAATCTGGAGACCGCCCGTGAAAGATTTTGCTGTTGCAGAAATAAAAGTAAAACTTTCCACTGTTATTTTTTTTTTTAGTCAGAAAACCTCTGGCGAAACAAGTTTCGAAACTTTTTTTGCCAGAGGTGCTTTTCAAGTTCACATAATTTTTTCTCGAATACTCAATACTTAGAGTATTGTGAAAAAACTCGTACTACGGGTACAGATTTGTTTTCATACAAATATTACCAAAATTCGGTAGGTAAGAATGACCGTAGTGATGAACTTCAGCCCAGGCATCGTTAGTTTGTCAAAGTGTGGGCTCAACCGACGACTAAAATGTCTAAGAATAGCCCCGTTAAAGTTTAAGTATTTTTCTGACAAAAAAAACAATACTTAATACTCATTGATTTTATCAGTTTGTAAGCTCTAAAGTCATAACAGCGCTCTCGTTCAGCTGCCATCTACATTCAGTTTAAGCTGTGTAAGAATACACATCTTCTTCTTCCTCAGCCTTTCTCAGTCCACTCCTGGACGTAGACCTCCTTCAATCCTCTCCATTTCTTTTTTGGCTGCTGTGTTCAGCCATCCTCTGCCTCCAGTTCCCTTGATGTTGTCCAACCACCTCAGTTGGGGTCTCCCAACTCCCCTCTTAGACATGTCTGGGCGACGTGACCAGCCTAGCACCACTTTCAGCAGGCCACTCGCTGTATGACACCAATGCGTCTACGGATCTCCTTGGAATTAGAATAGACCTACTAATTTAAAATATTTCTCAAGGCCAAATAGGTCCAATATTTTAAAAAAAATGGGTGTTCGAATGCCCTCTGTCTCAGCTAGTGCTATGTTTTTGTTTTATATAATGCAATAGATTTTTCTTATTCTTTCTTATGTATTTCTAGATCCCTAAAGGACATTTAGAGTCTTACAATACAATAATGCGTCCATCAGCCAGCATCTTGCTTGTGGTTTCCGGCCAGGGTGTCGCAACTGACAGCTTAGAGAAGACCATCTCAAGAGGAAGCGTGCTGTATTTGAAGGCCTCTCGACAACTATCCGTCACTTCCACGGATTCAACGCAAGACATGATCATCTACCAAGCCATGTGTAATGTGGTCTAACCTGTATGAATCTGTAATCTGTAATTCAGGTAGTAATGATGTGTTGAAATTAAGAGATAGATGGAGCATCAAAGCCATTTGTTTTACCAAAAAGCTTCACCTTAGTGTAGTTGGTAAGGCGAGGTATGTGAGAACTGTCAAACAATATTTTTGTTATTTTATGTCTGGTCCGATCGATAGCTCAGATGGTAGAGTGCATGCCTTCCATGCCGAGAGCTCAGGTTCGAATCCTACCGAGGGTGTCAGAAATAATTTCCCGTTTCGGTGTTTATTTCAAAACCCAAAATAAAATACTGGCAAGGCTTACTCAGCCTTCATAAGAAATGAGTACCAGCCCCCTTGGAAGCTGGGAAACCCCCACTTCAACCAAAGTGGTTGACTTACAGCCGGCCCCTTTGCCTGTAAAAAAAATAGGTTCCGCTTGCCACATGCGAAACCCTTGGGGGATAACGCGGCAAGAAGTTTAACACTATATGTGTATCGGCTTTTTATCTCTTTTTGACTTATGACGCTGGTATCTTGTGTCTCTTTTTTCATTGTCTACATTTTCGCGTTTCATGGCTTAGTAAAGAAAGAAACTGACTTATTCCATCTATTTCTTTTATTTTGATCAAAGATTGAAATGGAAGATTCATACTTAACGCACACAAGCAAACACGTGTTAGTTTGCTCAAATGAACATAAACTCTGCTACTCTTGCCGCCTTTCCCTAAAACAGGGGTGGTATTGGTAAAAACGAACCAATTTTTACGGTATGAATGTCAATCTTATACGTACCTATTAGTCAAGGAAGATCTATAATCTATAATCTAAGTTGCAAGGATATATTCATTTAAAGCTCTCAGATGTATGCCCACAAACCAACAAGTGTAGTTCGCGCTTACAAATGCTGAATGTGTAGTTACAAATAAAATCCAAACCTCAAATGAACATAAGCCCCTCAACTTTTGCCGACCTTCCCTGAAACAGGGGTGACATTGGCAAAGTGAACCATTTTTTACAGTATGGGTGGTCAGCCTCATACCAACCTATAAGTCAAGGAATATGAATAATAAATTACATTTAAATATAAAAAAGAACAAAACCTTACAAAGAAATCTATACAAAAAAAGTCAAAAATTTCCTATGCAAAAAATGTAGCAAATGAATACACCAACATTAGAAATTAACACTGCAGATTAGCCGCCACTTCTTCCTGTCCTTGCATACTTCTTTATATATTATACTTCTTTTTTATAGATTGTGCTAATAAATTGAAATGTTATAGAAGATGTATTTTTGTATTTAAAAAAAAAAAAAAAAATAGCAATGGGGTTGAAACAAATAGCCGGGAAAAAAATGTGACATCACCTTGCTGGATTGCTAACGAAATAGCTTAATAAATTTATTTTTTGTTTTATGAGCATCCTAATCTGTAGAGATTGTGACCTCACCCTGCCGAGAGAATGTTGAAATGTGGAATTTGTTCCAACTCCATTGTAATGACGTATAAGTTATTGGAAAGAGCATATATTTGCAGTATTTTTATATTTTATGATTGTGCTATGCCAATGTTAATATTACATTGCTTTATAAGTATTAATACATATTTAAACATTGTTTTTATAACTATTATAAATCTACATAAAATATACGGTGTGCAGGTACTTGGTAGTACGTAATATAGGCACTTAAAATAAATACATGAGATTTGTTAAAAAATAAGGTATTTTTTCAAATCTATACTTAATGTAAACTTAATATTACAAAAATAAATTAATAAAAAAGTGCATAAAATGTTTAAATTTTTTCTTCTTTATGAAATGGGAGTTTTTATTAATATTTAGGAGTGAATGAATTTGTAATTAACGGAGTCTGGGCATGAATTAACATAGACAAAATCGTGACATCACTTGGGTTGCTAAGGGAAAGACAAACAAATATTTTGTTGTTACTTGCTAATGAAAGTTAAGTCGGCGTGACAAGTGTGACATTTGCCTGCCGAGAAAAAGTTCTTAATTCAAATTCGCACCGAGTTCATTTGAATGAAACATGATTTAAACAATGGACTGGAAACACAAATTTGTTTTTTTTTTCTTTTTTCAGCGGGCAAACACCACACTTGTATGCAACTGAAGTATGGTCCTTGACATCTAATAACAAAACATTTAATAGCCTTTTCCCCGGCAACCCGCCTCACTGAGGGAACTGGATTTGGAGAGACTGTTTAAAAGACGTCTCAAGACTCACCTCTTCTTACCTCCAATCATATGGACAAGCGCCTCTGTAGTGACACACTGTCGTAAAAGGCGCTATATATAAATTTTGTATTCTGTACTGTAACTGTAACTCTGTCGCCATTCCGCTAGGGGTGGCCAGAGCCTCTGCAGAGCTGCCTCAATAATGTGTGACTTCACAATTTTGTTTATGTCAATTCAAACCTGCCTTTTTTTTCTTGACTTATAGGTTGGTATGAGGCTGACCACCCATACTGTAAAAAATGGTTCACTTTGCCAATGTCACCCCTGTTTCAGGGAAGGTCGGCAAAAGTTGTGGGGCTTATGTTCATTTGAGGTTTGGATTTTATTTGTAAGTACACATTCAGCATTTGTAAGCGCGAACTACACGTGTTGGTTTGTGTGCATACATCTGAGAGCTTTAAATGAATATATCCTTGCAACTAAGATTATAGATTATAGATAGATTATAGAAACCTGCAGTATTTTTTTAGACTCGTCTGCTTTATCCTTCCATTACTCATATTTTTACTATTGTTTAATTCAAAACTTGTGTACTCAACTTTATCCAAGAAAGATACATGATTTATTTAAATTGTAAAATATTGAAGGTTTTTCAATGTGTGTGTGTGTGTACTTTATGTTTTCATTTGAACGAGGATAAGAAAGTATGTGGCGAGTGTTCCTACAAAGCTGTAAGCCAAGCCAAAGTCTATGGTGAAAAAGTTGTGGGCTGTCAAAACTGTAGGACGAGCAGAAATCTGTTTTACCATCAATGCGAGCTGGGAGCGAAGACTTGGACCTGTGAAGGAAAAGTTGAATAAAAACAGTAAGCTTTTAAAATCAGATTTTATTCTTGCTCCGTCTCATTCATTACTTTTGTTAAACCAAAAATCAGGCATCAACCTACTTTTTTTGTATGGAAAAAAGTAAGGCTTGAAAACGCTACTAAGCAACACACATGGTGTTACTTTTTGCCGTGTTGTCCCCAAAGGGGTTCGCATGTGGCGTGTGGAACTTATTTATTCTTACAGATAAGTAGGCCTTACATCAACCATTTCAGTGGAAGTGTGGATTTCTCAGCTCCCTGGACTGGTACTCATTTCTTGTGAAAGCCGAATAAAGCTTGCCGGTATTTTATTTTGGGGTTTGAAATAAACATTGAAACGGGTTATTATTTCTGACACCCTCGGTGGGACTCAAATCCCGGGCTCGCGGCATGGAATGCAAGCACTCTACCAACTGAGCTATCAACGGGACAAATTGGATTAAAACCTGAAACTTTTTTTGTAAATAAGGGGGGGGGGGGCAGCTTAAATCAAGTAAACTTCTGGTGAAATAATGGGTTGATACAATGAGGTCTACACATGAATTGACATAGACAATATTGTGTTGTTACGCGGCCGGGTTGCTAGGGAAGAGGCATTAAAATATTTTGCTATTGGTTGCTAAAGACGGCAATCCCATACAAGACTATGAATGAAATTGAAAGCATGCATATAAGTTATTATCACATAGTTGAATATTTTAGATTTGTACTCACTGAGTTCCTTTTTAATCTGGAGCTTGTTGGCGGTGATAATCACCATCTGTACTTTTTTAGTCAAGACCTCTGCGTTGTAGACAGTAGTACTGAAAACAGTGAGGTAGTGAAGAAACCAGTTCACATTCACTATACTGGCTAACACCACCTGCAAATGATTCTGGTTATTTAGTTAATCTGTCATCAATTAATGACTTTTTAGAAAAAAACTGTAACAATGATCGACCTTAAAACCTCTCGCGATCGACCGTTTGGGCACCTCTGTTGTACTCGCTTCAGCAGTACATATACTACTAATTTGTAGTTTTGTATTTGCTTTGGCAGTACATATACTACTAATTTGCAATTGTATAAGTTGTAAATAATAAATAATAATAATCTATAATCTAAGTTGCAAGGATATATTCATTTAAAGCTCTCAGATGTATGCCCACAAACCAACAAGTGTAGTTCGCGCTTACAAATGCTGAATGTGTACTTACAAATAAAATCCAAACCTCAAATGAAAATAAGCCCCACAACTTTTGCCGACCTTCCCTGAAACAGGGGTGACATTGGCAAAGTGAACCATTTTTTACAGTATGGGTGGTCAGCCTCATACCAACCTATAAGTCAAGGAATATGAATAATAAATTACATTTAAATATAAAAAAGAACAAAACCTTACAAAGAAATCTATACAAAAAAAGTCAAAAATTTCCTATGCAAAAAATGTAGCAAATGAATACACCAACATTAGAAATCAACATTGCAGATTAGCCGCCACTTCTTCCTGTCCTTGCATACTTCTTTCATTTCATCCAGAGTCATAACCTTTTTCATACAAGTCCTCCTTTTATTATGACTCTGGATATCCCATTCATTCTCTATTTCAGAGATTTGATCCTTCCATACTTTTCTCGGTCTTCCTCTACCACGACATCCATCTATTCTAGCAACATATACTTTCTTCGTCAATCTTTCATCACTCATTCTCTCCAAATGCCCGAACCATCTTAACATACTTCTTTTAATCTTCACTTTCACACTTTCCCTTACACCACATTCTTCTCTTACAAAATCATTCCTCACCCTGTCACTTCGTTTTTTCCCAATCATACTTCTTAGATAGTCCATTTCTACTGTATGGACTTTACTAATTTCCCTTTCACTCACCGTCCAGGCTTCACTTCCATACATCAAGGTTGGCACTAGTATACCACCGTGCACCGCCAATCTAACATTTTTTGAGAGATTTTGGTTCCTGGCGATGCAAGCGGTCGCACCCAGTACACACCTGCCTTTCATTATTCTTCTTTCAAATTCACCGGCCATTCTTCCATCTTTTTCAAATTTACTTCCCAAATATACAAACTCATTTACAACATCAACATTCATTCCATTAATTTTAAATTCATAATTCATATTTTCATCATCTCTTTCAAAAATCAAAACTTTCGTCTTTCTTGCATTCAACTTTAAATTATTACCTTTCAAAGCTTCGTTCAATCTAGAGAGCATCATTTGCAATTCCACTGCTGAATCAGATACAAGGACTGCATCATCCGCATACAGTAGAACGCTTACTTTTCTCTCTCCTATCATTAATCCACAATCATCAAGTCTAGCATCTCGAACACACTTGTCCATGACTATGTTAAATAGCCATGGGCTCATCACACATCCTTGCCTTACACCCTTAAAAACTTCAAACCATTCACTATACTCACCATCAATACGAATGCAGGCCATACTATTCTCATAGTTCGCATGCACCGCATTGAGTAGAGCTCCATTCACTCCGTATGCTTTCAAAACATCCCACAACATACCTCTGTCCACTGAGTCAAAAGCCTTTTCCAGATCCACAAAGGCCGTGAATAGTTTCCCCCTCACCGACAATTGTTTTTCAACAAGTTGTCGTAGAGTGAAAATCTGATCAACACAATGTAAATAAGTTGTAAATAATAAAGAGTGAATAAAAATAAGGGTTATTTATTTGGTGCACGCTATTTTCATGAGACACCTCAAGAGCTCTCTTCAAACTTGGTTGTCGGTTGTCAATATAGAAAGCGCCAATTCACAAGCAATACCCTATTACTGTAAGGCTGGATCAACCCTTGATGGCTGTGTTTGGTAAAGACAGATGAATTTTTCAACCTAGAGAAGAGAATTTTTGAAAATGAGAAGATTTTTTTGCCGGGAATCAAACCAAATGATTTCAAGCCTTGACTACTAGACTAACGACCAGTCATGGTTGAAATAAAAAAAAAAGTAAACTTACTTCTTCTGATGCATAGTCCAGCTGTAGAAATGAGTTACAGATAGTCAGGAGGTTAATAAAACAAGACATTGTCAAGAATATCATCTGAAAACAAGAATAATAAAGCATATTTCTATGTGGTTTGTCATCACGCAGATCTGGATTGTGGTAAGTACATCATTTTGGCCTTATGTTTTGTTTCAAATCAAATATTCAAAGCTACGCCATATTCATGATGTATCAATCCAAGAACGATAAAATGATGTCAGCCATTCTATTTGAATCACTCCTCTGAAGAACTTTCACACAGATCTGTAAACAAATGTTACCACCTACGGACAAAATGCTGGACACAGTCAAGGCCCGGGAGAAGGATACCAAGAATCTGAAGCCGGCCATGAAAGCCAAAACATTTGTATTTCTGAGTTTTACTTTTAACTAGTTGATTTGTTGAAAAACGAATGTAAAAAATAAAAATAAAAATTACCGGGACACCATAAGTTGAATTAATAATGTCAACATTATCTGCTAACTTCTCTAGCACATAAATATGCTGCTGAGCTTCACAAATTGAAACATTCCCTTTGGGTTTTTCTCTTAATAAAACTTTTACAGAACTCTTGAAAATTCTGTCCCACATCTGAGTGTTTGAGGAGAAGTCTTCACACACACCATTACTATGCAGTCTGCAGTGTGTAAAGCGGGGAAGTCGTGCCATTAGAAGTTGATACCGGAATATCAGAATGTTTATATCAATCACATATTGTATGCTTATAAGGTCTGCAAGGATACTCAAAGTGTAGCCAGGTATTAGTAAATAATTTCCCGAGTATTGCCAAACCAATCCATCACTTATAACCTTTGAAAGTATGTAAGGAAACCAGCATCCTAACAGTAATGTTATATTCTTTCTGCCATATATGTGGAAGCTTTTTGGTGTTTGTAAAATATGGTCGACTTTTTCAATGTTAGAGTAAAATTTTAGTGGTGATTTGTCGTGGATAAAAGTCTTTATTATTGTCAAAGAAATCACTGGTAGTAAGACAGATATATTGACTAAGCCGTCAGTTATGATTATTGGTAGTTTAGTTGTGTGAAAATAGCCATTATTGTTGAGATAAAATCCATACATTGTGTAAAATGTCAGCGCTGTCATTATGGTCCAAGAATAAAGGATGTTTTTATACCCTAAAGCACACATTTTACCGTTGGAAATATTAAACTTATTCATTCCGGAAATTAGGCAAACATAATACAAAGGCTTTAATGAATGAACAATGTTTGATTGAGACATTTTCAAAATGACACCATGTTGACATTGCCACAGTTTGTAAACTTGACTACAAAATATGATTGACCAGTCAATCTAATATACTTAATGGAAAATTAAATTGTACCTATTGTGAAATTATAAATGTAGTAATTGAGTATTTATATAGGAGTTACGTCCATTGTTATGGCATCAATTCTCTTGTCCAGGTTCAGGTGTAATTCTTTTCCAGTGGGGAGAATCGGTGACACAACTTCTTGTGGATTAACAAAAGACTGATTTACTTTTATCGTATAACTATATATTTGATAATACTTTTAGTTGTACAAAGGTAACATGAACTGTGAACAGCTCAAACTCAGTAATTGTAATCTATTGTATGGAGGGTGTGGCAGGTATATATAAAGGTTCAAAAATACAGGGTGGAAGGGATGATGATATTATTAGAAGGGCCTAGGGATAATATTATTGTAAGGGCTGCGGGTGGTCAACTTATCTCTTTGCACTTGAGTGTGACCTACCCCTGCGCAGGTTTTGAATGAATAGAAATAATGCAATTCAATACAGAAAATAAACAATACAATTTTGGGCACATTTTAGAAAGTACATGTTAAAAGTAACATACAAATAAAAGGTATCTTTGAAATTAAAGAAACAATGTTAAAGTATTGTTGTAAATATTTTAAATAGACTATGCTAGAATTGTGAGAGACATGTTAAAAATGACACATAAATAAAATATTGTCCTTTGAAATAAGGAAACAAAAGTAAGGGTATTGTTAAAAAGGTACAATAGGAAGGGTATCGTAACACCTCCATTTTTTTTTGAAAAGAATTATTTTATGGTTTTAATAATCATCAAAATTATTCTTCTTTGGCACTGGAATTCTTTTTGATCGACGAGGAGCGTTGCTTGCTTGAGTCGTCGCTGTAACGGGGTTTGGTTTGATAAAACGTTCTTCTTGATCGGCTTCTCTCAGTAAAGTACTCATCCTGACGGTAGTACGGGCTGGCATTGAGTTCCTGTTGAATATCTGCACCAAACAACCATTGTCTCCGTGTGCAGGGTTGTTTCCGCAGTTGAAAAGTTTCTTCATCAAGTATATTAATCCAATGTGTTTCAAAACTTTGTATAAAATAATAATTCCAATAAAACTTGCGAGAACTGATAATAGTATCATAATCCAACTGGAGTGTTTTACAATGTAAGGTTTGTTGAGTCGGCTATTAATTTCTGAGTTCAGTTCATCTAATTTGTGTGCAGTTATTTTCAAGTCATCCAATTGTATATTTGAAAAATGCATTGGCTCAAATTTGAAAGAGTCCAACGTTTTGTTAATCCTTTTGTAATTACAGCAATCATCATCAATGATTGGAATTTCAGGAACAATGTGATCAAAACTGGTTTTAATTTTTGAATTTCCTATTAGTGTTATATCCTTGGCGTATGCTTTGCATTTCTCTTCTAGGGTAAAAATGCCGGTTCCGTCGATGGTTTTATCTCTGGTTTTGAAGAAATTTTCAGGGCACAGTACAGTTAATACTTCTGGTTTTGAAAGTACGAAGATCCATTGATTTTTATTTTGCAGCTTATGCCAAATCCTGAAGGATCCATGTAATACTCTGGTGTTGCAAGATGTTGGTATGTTTTTATCATGCTCTGATGAAATGAGTAGTCCACAATTTTGTTCACAATTTTGCTTGTTATCTCCTGATGCAGAATAAATTATTTGATCACTGCATATGAATTCCTTTTCATGGACTTCCTGACAATTCTTTACTGAATTCATTGTTACATAACTTATCTTACTCTCCGACATGGCTATAAATTCGGCTGAGGGTTGGATGTATAGGAAGGTATTATTTATTTTGTTTTGTTTGATTGGGAGAGGGATTATATTATAGAGGGTAAAAATTTGATCGGAGGTTAACGGGATCTGAATTATGAAAATTAATTTAAAATCTTTGTAATAAGATTTTATTTTGCTTATATCCATTAATTTGGCAGCGTTATCAAAAATTAAGGGGAATGGGAAGTTCTTATCGTTAAGCATCGACTTGCCACTATCCTTTAGGAGGTTTAACAGCTTAAATGGTGAAATAATAGAAGGATGAACAGTTCCTTTTTTTGCAAATAAGATAGCATCAATCAAAACATCGTATTTTTCATTTAATTCGGCTGTTATTATGTTTAATAAAGAAATTTGACTATTGATCAAATCTTTGCGTTGACTTTCAACAATTTTGTCAGATAGTTTATCAGAGAAATCGTTCCATTTATTAAATTATGTTTATTGCTTTATCGCAAACTATCATAGAAGAAATTGAAATAAAGTTAGAGATTGTCGACTTGATAACATGTATCTGTATTAACATGAGCTAATTTTAAACGATTGAAATGTATTTTCACTAATTTATTCTTAATCTTAATTAAGCTTGTCACAGGACCAATTATTTTTTCAATTTTGTAGGGTCCTTTCCAGTCTGGGGAAAGTTTTTTCGATAATCCCTTTTTGTTTTCCTCGTTGTGAATTAATACTAAATCTCCTTCTTTGAATTTAACATTTGTTACGCGTTTATCGTAATGTATTTTTGATTGTTCTTTAGCATTTATTAAATTCTCACGAGCTATCTTGTGAGCTGTGTTTAGTTTATATTTAAGTTGATCGATATAATTTTCGTAAGTGTATGTAAACTCTGGGTTTTGTTTTAATGTGCTAGGTATATTAGCTTTATGTCCAAACAATAATTCGTATGGGGTAAATTTTGTAGAAGCGTGAACAGCAGTATTATAAGAAAATGTGCTAAATTTTAAAAATTTATCCCAATCGGATTGTTTTTCATTTATATAGTGTTTAAGATAATCTTTTACAGTAGAATGTGTGCGTTCAATTGAATTACTCTGAGGGTGATACGCTGAAGATAAGAAATGTTTCATTTTAAATAATTTAGTTAGCTCTTTAATCAAGTTGGATGTAAAGTCTGAGCCTTGATCTGTATGAATAATTTTAGGGATTCCAAACGTTGTAATTACATCGCACAGTTTGTCTGCAACTGTGGTCGCTTCGTGATTCTGGACAGGTATAGCGAATAAATATTTACTTAAATCGTCTTGCATTGTAATGATAAATCTATTGGCATCTTCAGTAATTGGTAATGGTCCAACTACATCGATAAATACTTTATCAAACGGTTGATTCGAAGTAGAAGTAATTTCTAAAGGTTGACGATGTATTTTCCGGGATGTTTTATTTTGCTGACATTTAAGACAATGTTTTATATATTTACGGATATCTTTTGTCATATTTTTCCATTTATATTTAGTTTTAATTCGATTAAACATTCTATAAAATCCATTATGTCCTGCAATGACAGAATCATGGTTTTCTCTTAAAATTTCTGGAATATCTTTTTGATCGGGTGTTATTTTTCCACTAGTACATAAGTTCACTATAATTTTAGAATTTCTAAAAATGTATAAAATAATTTCTTTAATTTTATTAATATCAAATTTAGTGTAATTATCATCTGGTTTTGCAATATAAATTTCCATTTCTCCATTTACATCAAGTTTTCTTTTGAGATTTTGGACTGAATAGAAGAAATCACTGTATTTATAAGTATCATAATGATTTATTTTCGTGACACAAGTGTAGATTTTTCTTTTATCATCTATCGATTCGAAACATTTGTAAAGTTCACAAGAAGTACTACGTAAAACGTTAATGTTCGAAACTTCAATTTTAATTTCACTTTCGTCAAATTCAGACGAAGAAAATTGTGCAATATTTCCTTTAATATCTATTATAGATTGTGGAATTTCTACGAGGTTATTATATTTTGGTTTGTCACCTAAACAATGAAATTTATAAAAATCTGTATAAGATTCATGTTCTGTAAAATGTATGTCTTTAGTTTGGTTAGGTTTGTCGGTAATTATTCGAGATAGACAATCCGCATTAGCGTTGATCTTTCCAGGTTTATAACAAATTTTGTACGAATATTCTTCTAATTTTAATCTCCACCGAACGAGTCGAGATATCGGGTTTTTGACTGAAAACAGGTAAATGAGTGGTCTATGATCAGTTACGATTGTAAAATTTTGTCCATATAAGTATGGTCTAAAGTGGTTTGTAGCCCAAACAATAGCCAGTAATTCCTTTTCAATAACAGAATAGTTGCATTCTGCAGGATTCAATGTACGGCTAGCGTATGCTATAGGTAAGTCTGATCCTATTTCGCCTTGAGATAAAATAGCGCCTATCGCAAATTGCGACGCGTCTGTGAACTCTTTTTCAAAGTCCGGATACTGAAGAATTGGTTCACTGATCAACATGCTACGTAATATATCAAATGCATTTGTATGCTCTTGAGACCATTTGAAAAGTTCTCCTTTCTTTAATAATTGAGTTAACGGTTTGGATATTGAAGAAAAGTTTTTTATAAATCGTCGATAATATCCTGCGAGTCCGAGAAATGATTTTATTTCTTTCGGGTTTTTCGGTACTGGAAAATTTTGAATGACTGAAATCTTTTCAGGGTTTGGTTTAACACCATCCTCTGTAATCACATGACCTAAATAAATAACTTCTTTACGCATAAATTCACATTTATCTGGTTGTAACTTTAAATTATTGTCACGTAATCTATTAAATACTGCGGACAGTTTTGATTCGTGATCTTTAATAGAATTTCCATAGATGAGAATGTCATCTAAGTAAACACAACACTGCAGTCCTTGCAATCCTGACAAGACTGTTGACATCAGACGAGAAAATGTCAGAGGTGAGTTTCGGAGTCCTTGGGGCATCCGAACGAATTCGTAGTGACCTGATGGAGTTGAAAATGCTGTCTTTGGACAATCTTCTGGTCTATTTAAGACTTGGTAAAACCCTGACGCTAAGTCGAGAGTTGTGAAATAACAGGACCTACCTAGTTGATCTAGGATATCAGTAATGTTTGGGAGAGGAAATGCGTCTCCAATTGTTACATTATTTAATTTTCGGTAATCTATAACGATTCTCCATTTGATTTTACCTGAAGCATCCTTTTTCTTGGGTACGATCCATAAAGGTGCTGACCACGGCGATATTGATGGTCGGATAATATTTTGTTTTAACATATCATTAATTTGCTGATTAACCTCTTCTTTATGCACATGGGGAAATCTATAGTTTTTCGCTACCACGGGAGTGTTATCAGATAAGTTTATATTATGCTGAATAGCATTTGAATAAGATAGGTTGTCGCCTTCTAGGTGAAAAATGTCGTTAAATTTATTGCAAATTTCAATTACAGATTTAGCCTCCTCTTCGTTTAAATGATCGATTCGCAGAGATTTATGTAAGAGGTCTATTCTTTTACCATAGGAATTTCTTTCGTTTTTATAATTTTTTGATATCATGCATGCTTCATTAGGCAGCGGATCTAATTTTAAACTTAGATTGCAAAAAGTTTCTTCTTTTTCAGAAACATTTAAAATAGTAGCAAAGGCTTTTGCATTTTTATTCACTTTAGTGATTGCCTTGCATAATAATAATGAATCACTGATTTTCATTTCTGGGATGATCCCTTCTTTAATATATGGATTAGTAACATTAATTTCAATTAATGTCTCACTTCGCGGAGCAACGACTGTTCGTCCTGAAGAATCCAATATAATGGTAGAAAAAATCGGCATAGTTATCAAATCGTTTGATAATATACGTTTATCAAAATCAATTAAAGACCTTGTTGCCTTTAAATAATCATAGCCTAATATTCCATCAAAGGGGATATTAGTATTTTCATCAACTACATGAAAGTTATGTGACGTGTTACATAGAGATAGTTGAATGCTACCGAGAGTACAGTTAGCAGTATCTTTACAAATTCCTTGTATTTGTATTTTATGATTCGTATCTAATTTTATTTTATTTTTTAAACCGTTTATTTTAGCAATTGAAACACTTGAGCCAGTGTCTAGCAATAATTTTAAATAACCAGTTTTAGCTTCAAGACATTTTATATGAATGTGTGAATTAAGTTTTTCAGAGAAATAACTTGTTGAGTTTTTAATTACATCTTTTGTATCAAATTTATTTTTTGTGTTTTCACTTATTCTTCCTTCTTCTCGTGAATTGAAAGTGAACGAAGCTAAATCACGAGTTTCTAGTTTTTTGAATCGTGTTCCTTTTTCTGACTTTCAAACATTTTTTTCTTTCTACAATTTTGGATTTCATGTCCTCTGAATTTACAGTATTCGCAAAATAGTTTATCATTTCGCACAAAGGGTTTTTGTTCAATGTTATTTATGTTTTGAGAAGAATATTGACGATTAAAATTATTATTAGAAGATGAATATCTGTTCGTATTATTTTGATTAAAATTATTAGATGGATATCTGTTCATGTTATTTTGATTAAAATTATTAGATGGGTATCTGCTCATATTATTTTGATTAAAATTATTAGATGGGTATCTGTTCATATTATTTTGATTAAAATTATTAGATGGGTATCTGTTCATATTATTTTGATTAAAATTATTAGATGGGTATCTGTTCATATTATTTTGATTAAAATTATTAGATGGATATCTATTCATATTATTTTGATTAAAATGAGTTTTATTAGTATTTAATTTGTTTCCATTGAATTTACTAGGATTAGATTCGCGATTGTAATTTTTCCTATACGGATTAGACGAGTACATATCTAAAATTTGTTCTTCATTCAATGCAAGTGAAATTGCATCATTTATGGTTTTAATGTCTCTACCGCGTATTTGATTAGATATTTCAGGCTTACAATAATAAACAAGTCTGTTGAGTGCTATTTGATTAAGCATAGTTATTTGTCCATTGATTTCATTACTATCTAAATCATCGTTGTTATGAATTGAATTAATCGCTCGTTTTAGGGTGCTTTCTACTCGAAAGGCGTACTGTTGAATGTTTTCATTTGTGAATTGTTGCATGCCGGTGAGCTCATTTAATATTTGGGAATAATGTTTTTTGTCCAGATACATTGTTTTTAAAAAATCTTTAAGATTATTCCATGAAGCAAATGTTCTATTACTAATTGTGGCTTTAGCTTTTCCTTGGATTCGTGTGTGTACATAATCCAGAAGGATATCAATTTGATTAGGTGCAGCAATTTTAAATGCACGATTGCAATCTGACAAAAAGGCTGATAACTCATCGCGATTTCCATTAAATACATTAATAAATTTGAATAAGGTTTCTAATGAAAGATATAATCTCTGAGGGACAGATGCAACGGATTCGTCGTCAGTTACATTGTTTTCGGAAGTTTGTGGGAGTTGTGGGGAAGACATTTCGGAGTTGGAATTTGCCATATCAAGAAAATAAGAAAGTTACTTACAGTTTCAGAAGAATGCTGGTACTTTCAATCATTGTATGAATTTTTCCTTTTCCAAAATGAATCAGTTATTCTGACACCATTTATTATGTTATGGCATCAATTCTCTTGTCCAGGTTCAGGTGTAATTCTTTTCCAGTGGGGAGAATCGGTGACACAACTTCTTGTGGATTAACAAAAGACTGATTTACTTTTATCGTATAACTATATATTTGATAATACTTTTAGTTGTACAAAGGTAACATGAACTGTGAACAGCTCAAACTCAGTAATTGTAATCTATTGTATGGAGGGTGTGGCAGGTATATATAAAGGTTCAAAAATACAGGGTGGAAGGGATGATGATATTATTAGAAGGGCCTAGGGATAATATTATTGTAAGGGCTGCGGGTGGTCAACTTATCTCTTTGCACTTGAGTGTGACCTACCCCTGCGCAGGTTTTGAATGAATAGAAATAATGCAATTCAATACAGAAAATAAACAATACAATTTTGGGCACATTTTAGAAAGTACATGTTAAAAGTAACATACAAATAAAAGGTATCTTTGAAATTAAAGAAACAATGTTAAAGTATTGTTGTAAATATTTTAAATAGACTATGCTAGAATTGTGAGAGACATGTTAAAAATGACACATAAATAAAATATTGTCCTTTGAAATAAGGAAACAAAAGTAAGGGTATTGTTAAAAAGGTACAATAGGAAGGGTATCGTAACACCATGTATGGGTGTAACTTGGGGGAGGCGAGGGGTGACAGCTGCCTCCCCAGAATTGTCAAGCCCAGTAGGTATAGGTATTTTGTCAACGCAGAGTATTGAAGTAAAATAATATACAAAAATCTAACTATAGGTTATTAAAAATCTAATAAGCAAAGATATATTAACATTTATGATTCATATTTTAGGAACACCCATAAGCAGACATGTGTAAATTTGGGCTTACATATTATGCTGCATGTGTGTGTTTCTCTGTCATGTGTCGCTAAATCTAATCTAATCTTATCTAAGTTGCAAAGATATGTAACATTGGGGATTCACATTATAATATGCATTTTTACAAGAAGACGCATATAAGTTCGCGCTTAAACATGCAGCATGTGGACTTTTAAAATAAAAACCTATACCTACCTCAAATGAACATAAACCCTACAACTCTTGTCACCCTTCCCTGCCTTGACATTTGCACCAATTTTTACAGTAGGTATACATGGTCAGCGTCATAACAAGCTATCAGTCGAGGAACATAAATAAGTAATTTATAAAATAATATAACAAGTAATAAAATAATCTGTTGCTCATGTTGATTGATGATTGTAAGTAAAAATGGCCTGAAAAAGTTAAAATCTGCAATTTGAATCAGGACCTACAAAGGGTATTCCATACCTTACTGTCACCATAATTATTGCCCTCGGGCTCATGATGAATTTGTCATACTCACAATATACCTACCCATGCTCAAAAACTTCAATCCGTTTAAATAATAAAGCGATTAAGTAAACATCTACGTAGGTTTTGAATTGTTTTACACTTAAGTAAATTGTTTTCTTGATGAAGTGTATGTTTTTCTGACAAATAAATAAGTACCTGACGAGTTTTCATAAGACTAAAATGTTTTTTTTAATCCTTGCTGATATAACCTAAAAAAGTAATTTAATCTTTTAATTTAGTTAAGTACTTTACATAAAAATACAAACAATCCTTAGGTAGTTTGTAGTTCTTACAAATTGCGGGTACTTAGTTCTATTTTATATGTGTTTGGTGAAGCAGTTTGTTAAATATGGCAGAATTAAAAATGTTTAAGTCTAAACAGAATAAAATTAATGTTTTCCATACTTTAAAACCGCTGTATGTGATAAGCTTTGTGTTTGGAATGCACAAATTTAATCTAAGAAATGGTGAACTTTATACATTAGGATCTAGAAGCATTTTCTATTCAATGACTATAACAGTTTCCCTCACTCTTTACACCGCCTACAGTTTATATTGCAATAAGTTACACGGTTACTTTGATCAGACCAACTTATCGTGGATGGTAACTGACACTATTGCAAGCGCATGTGTCATATGTACGCCCGTCTCTTCTATTCTGCTGACAATCTTTTTCACCGATGACTTGGTGCTGAAATTTTACTCAAATATAAACAAAATTGATCAGATACTTCAAACGCCAAAAGACTTTCATGTTCATTACAGGAATAAAACAACTTTCATATTGATTTGCTGGTGGCTTTATATGGTTTTTGTGGTGATAAGCGATGGTTTGATTTGGCAAACGGCTGGAAATTATTTACTTGTACCGACTTACATAATGCTGATTCTATCAGATATTGTTTTCCTTCAGTATGCCTTTGATGTCAATCTTGTAATATTTAGGTATGAACTTGTATCTACTCAATTACAAACTCTCTTTCATAAAAGTAAAGAACACATGTCAGATGAAAAAGATTATGCCTCTAATGCAGCTATGTGGGACAGGCTGTTTGAAGGGGCTATTAAGAGTTTACTCAAGGACAAACACAAATGGAAAGTTTCCAATATTGGCTTACCGGAGCATATTGAAGTTCTGGATAAATTAGCCGACAGTGTGGATATCATCAATTCAGTATATGGTATTCAGGTAAAATATTACTTTGTATTTATGATATGTGACTGACATGATTGATGATAGACTGACAAAGTATGTATACAAAGAAAGTGTGAAAGGAAAAAGAGGGAAGGGACGACCGAGAAAAGTATGGAGTGATCAGATTGAGGAGATTGTGAAAGTATGGGATATACTTACAAAGTGAGAGTAAAATAAGAAAATGCATGAAAAAGGTGATGGATATGAAGAAATTGAAAGAGGTACGTAAGGATAAGAAAAAATGGAGGCAGCTCTGCAGAGGCTCTGGCTACCCCTAGCGGAATGGCGACAGAGTTACAGTTACTTATTATTTAGGTACTATATATCATAACAAAATACATTCCAGATTCTTCATAGGCATAACAACATGTGATGTTTTTTGGTCTATTTGATTAAATGCAGCCAACGCTGCCTCTCAAACACCATTTTCCTCCAGTTTATACTCCAACAATTGGCCCCCACTCTGTCTAGCCATTTTTTCTGCTTCTTCCCGCGCTGCCTTGCACTCCCCTGAGTTCATCATTGCAACCATCTTTTCCATGCTCACTTTGTGCATTTGCTGTATGCTACTTAGTCAATGCCTAAATTTACTGGACCACGTCTTTTTACTTTATAGCAGTCCGAAGGACTGTTATAAAGTATTGTATTCGTCCGAAAAAAAAAAAATGAGGTTTCAACGGAAATGAGTTGTCCTGCACCAGGACATGCAAAAAAACCTAATTTGTCGAACCTGTCCGTCCGTCCGTCCGTCCGTCCGTATGAGTGTATGTCCCAGCCGAAACTACTGATCGTAGAGACACCAATTTTTGGATTTAGAGAATTGACAACCACAGAATTTGATGGGCCGACTGGCATGGCACCACCCTGAAAATTCAAGATGGCTGCCATACAAAAAAAACATAAAATTGCACTTTTTTCAAAAACGGCTCTAACGATTTTCTTTAAAATTTCAGTGTGGTCGTTGCTTAAATTGTCGCAAAGAAAATTTGTTATGGCAACACTCTTCCCAACCTGCGTCTATGAGTTGCCATATGAAAGAAAAAAACGATTGTGATTATCTCGAAAATGGCTGGGTCGACAAAAAAAAAATGTTTTACAATATTACGTACAATATTAATTTCTACAAAAATTTAAAGAATACTTTAAAAAAATTTGTACTTAAAGAACCGTTTACACGATCTCAAAATTTTCATCGAAAATATTAAAAAGACCCATAAAAACGCAATTTTGTAAAACTTTTTTTAGATTCACAAGAAAGAAAAATTTATAAACTTCTTTGTAATGTTATTTGTTTTTCACTATTTTGAGAATTCAAGATGGCTTCCAAAGAGGAGAAAACTTCAAATGCGATTTTCTCAAAAACGGCTCGAACGATTTTTTTTAAATTTTCAGTAAAGTAGTTGCTTGATACATTTTTATCAAATTTAGTTATGGCAACATTTGTACTAATCTGCGTCTATGAGTTGCCATATGAAAAAAATAAACAATTGTGATTTTCTCAGAAGTCAAAGCGTTGACAAAAAAGATATGTTCAACAATATTATACGTAACATCAAATTCTATATAATTATTATAACTATATTAAAAATAAAATAATTTTTTTGAAAATAAAAACATAAAGGGCCGTTTACATGATAACAAAAATTGAAATTAAAAGGCTACAAAAACCCATCAGAACGCAAAAAACTTTGATGTTTCTTAACTTTATCAGAATAAACTTTATTATCACTATAATTCATAGTGAAACATTTTTCAAATTTTAGAAAATTCAAGATGGCTTCCGAACAGCTGAAAATTTCAAATGAGATTTTCTCAAAAACGGCTCCTACGATTTTCTTTATTTTTTTTGCATAATCCTTATTATAATACTGCTATGTAAAAACAATAACCATTGCCTCATAATTTACTTTGTTTTGGGGGTTGCCATACAAGAGAAAAAAATAATTTAAAATTTCTCGGCAGAGAAAGGGTTAACTAAAAAATAATGTTCTATAATTGAAAATCTTTTATATATACCTACATACATGAATCATTACTTTTTTCAAAAAATTATTATAAAGTATAGCCACCATACAAAGTGACAAATTTTCATACAAAAAATTATTGTAATATTTTTGGTAGCAAAACGTCTAATACCCATAAATAAACCTACATAACAATTCGCTCAATCAATTGCTATAAAACAACAATAAGCATTGCCTCTTAATACTCTTTGTTTTGGGGGTTGCCATACAAGAGAAAACAATATTTTAAATTTTCCCGGCAGAGAACGGGTAAACTAAAAAATAATTTTCTGCAATTGAAAAGCTCTTATATATACCTTCATTCATTAATCATTACTTTTTTCAAATAAATATTATAAGGTGTAGCCACCATACAAAGTGACAAATTTTAATACAAAAATGATTGTAATATTCTTGGTACTAAAACGCCTAATATAAAATACTAGGCTACGAGTCTTAAAATCTAGTAAGTTGTACCCATATGATAATCAATCATAACTTTCCAAAATATCAATGAAAAGTATAGGTACCCACCAAACAAAGTGTTAGTTTTGATACAAACGGGATCAATGATAATACTGCAAAAAGACGATTGCTTAAAAAGATTAGCTTCATTACTTACACACAACTAAATGTTTTGTTATGAAAATTGGCTATGACCTAAACATGACCGTATTTTGTGCTATAAAGTCCTGTGCAGTCCACTGTACAATTTATTTTTTATCTAAATGATGTAATTTTTTATTTCTTTTCTATTTTATCACTTTTATGCTTTATTACATACCAAACATGGTTTGGATTTTATTTGTAAGTACACATTCAGCAGTTGTAAGCGCGAACTACACGTGTTGGTTTGTGGGCATACATCTGAGAGCTTAAAATGAATATATCCTTGCAACTTAGATTATAGATTATATAGATTATATAAACATAGCCGTATTCACCCAAACGTAATCGGTAGACTTAAAAGCCATCTAAATTTTTGTTGAATCAAAATATCCAGGATTGATTCTATTGAGTTTTATATGTACCGGTCCGTAGTCTAGTGGTTAACACTTTTGACTCGTAAATGGAAGGTTGTGGGTTCGAATCCCGGCGGAGCACAAAAAAATACTATTTATATTTTCAAATATTCTCTTACGACCAAGCTCGCAGAGGGCTCTTGAGGTGTGATACACACAAAAACAGCGCTCACCAAATAAATCATCCTACTATTATTATTTATATTATAACCTACCCACTTATGAAAATAAGACTTTGATTATACTGAATACGACCTTGCAATTTATATGATCAACAATCATCTTCATTGTTGCTCAGCATTCTAAGGTCACTTGTCACAGTTTCAGAGACGTAAGCTATGTTTTTATTGGTGACAGGATAGATTGGCACAGTGACAAAATGACACATGACATCAAGACACATGACATTGTTGTGTATGTTCCTTGACTTATAGGTTGGTATGCGGCTGACCACTCATGCTGTAGAAAATGGTTCACTTTGCCAATATCACCTCTGTTCCAGGGAAGCTCGGCAAGAGTTGCAGAGTGTATGTTCATTTGAGATTTGGGTTCTTATGTTGTTAGTCCACATGCGGCATGTTTAAGCGTGAACTTATAATAAAAATGCATATTATAATGTGAATCCCCAATGTTACATATATTTGCAACTTAGATTAGATTTAGCGACACATGACAGAGAAACACACGGCAGAATGACACATGACAGAACAACACATGACAGTACATCACATGACAAAACATCACTTTGACAAAACAACACAGAAAATACATCAGTATGACCAAAACATTACATTACAAAACATCACACACCTAAAACAGAACATTACCTGAAATGGCAAATAAAGCGGTTTTGTGTTGTGTCATTCTGTCATTGTTATGTTCTGTCATTGTTATGTTCTGTCATTGTTATGTTCTGTCATGTGTCGTTATGTCATGTGCCGTTATGTCATGTGTCGTTTTGTCACTGTGTCGTAACCGTTTTTATTACATTTTAGATGATATTTCTGATAATGTGCTGCTTTCTGAACACCCTAACACCCTGCAACACTTTTTTACAAATGGATTACTCCACAGCAGATGTAAGACCAAAGATTGTTTTTTTTAGTAGCATAAATATTTTAAAAGGCAGTTCACAATATTTAAAAAACCATTATTATTTTCTTTATATTTAAAATATCACAAAATAGTTGGCGTAAAACTGGCCATCTAACCTGAGAAAATAAATAAGCAGCAGTGGCGAAGGGTGCCATACAAGCCGGTTTCCATCGGTTTCCCGTTTAAAATGAGGCAGAAATGATAATAAAGTAGACTGCATGGTTTCAATGGGGAAAAAATATGTATTGTTTCTTTGGTTTTAAATGTATTTTTTTTACTTTGTGCCTATATTTTTTTTAATACTTTGTTACATCAATTTAAAAGGGAAGCCGATGGGAACCGGCTTTTATGGCACCCTTCACCACTGATAAGCAGGTACCAACCACTCCCAAGAGCAACTCTTGAAGACAACACAATAAGAAGTTGCAATCACCCCAGTTTAGTTTGTTTTTTGCATTTCTATTAGCACTCATATTTGCTAAAACAATTAATGACACAAAGAGATGTAGTAGCTACTATGAAAATGCCTGTTTTCCATGATATTATGTGTTTCAGGTGGGGATGAGGTGTTTTGTTACATTCAACTGGATATTCCATGCCCTCGTCATGTTCACCATTACATTTTGGAATGCAGAAATCTTAACTCGCAAGGCCCAGATGACACGCATTGTTGCTAATAAAGTTATGGTCAATGAATACCTGGGTAAGTGAGCTTTTTAAGGATTATTCATGACAAATTAATTGAAATAAAACCACCGAAGATTTCAAGATCATTTTTAATTTAGGTTGAGAAGTGTAGACTGTAGGTGCTTTTGGAATTGGCTTTATAGGGACTACCCTTTTAAAAAAATTGTACAAAATTCAAGTAGTTTATACTCATTATTTTTTTAAATGGCGGCGCTGTGGATGATTCATTTTTAATTTAAGTTATTCATTTAAAAATAACTGTCTGCCTTTGCCTAAAATCGGTCACCAAAATGTCCATCAAGCCTTACAGCATTGTTTAGACAATCAAATCAGCAGAGAGCTTCTAATTCACACAAAAACAGCGCTTACCAAATAAATCATCCTTATATTTATTTATTTTTCAATGATGCTTATCATTTAATTTGGTTGTTAAGGAGCTATTTCCGAACCCGGCCACTGTGGACACTATTAAGTCCAAACACAATAATCTATAACTAGAGACAGATTCTCCTTAAATATACATAGTGCAAATAATTAATGAAGTATTTCAGCGGTAACTTTGTAGAATTCCATTTTTAAATACAAAAACAAACACTGTTTAATTCTACTTATTTAACAGTGCTGGTTTTCATATTTTTATTGTTTATAGTGTAAATAGTTTATTGATCAAGAATGTGTGTTAAATGAACTTTTTCTTCCTTTTTCAGCCAACTCCCAGCACTTCCAGTTTTCCTTACTGATGAGGCAGCTATCAGAGCGTCCAATCATCCTAACGGCCTTTAACTTCTTCACTATCGACTTTACCTTAGCTTATAGTTTTGTTGCAACTTTTGCCACTTATGTTGTTATCCTTGTTCAAATGAAGTAATAAACAACATTGTTATGCAGATTCTTCCAGTTGTTTTCCTCATTTCTGAGGATTGTGACCCTCTAGCTGGTTTCCCATGAGGTCTTGGATGATAAAAAATCATTAGTCCCTGGATTCATCATCATCATAAGCTTGACAGCCCTGGGTGGGCCTTGGCTGAATCCAGGAGTCTCCTCCTCTCTCGCCTGTACATCACCTTTGCTTTTCAGCCATGTATGTCTGCCTTGGCTGCATCTGCGTTGACACCGCCCCTGGATTAAGGCTTCCACAGCAGAGAGGTCCGTGAGTTTCATCTAGTTGATGCATCTAGATGGAGATTTACATTTGTCACCTTATTCATCACATGAGCTGAAAAACATAGCTTGTTTTCAAAGAGACTTAAGTCAGGTACCAAGTCAACAAAATAGAACAGAAAACACATACTTACTTTCCCACTCATTAATAAAAAATACTGGGCATAGATCACAAGGTTCTGATTCCCTTATTGCCAATAACTTATAAGTGGTAGAATGAGGTCTGCATGTAAATTGCCATGGACAATACTTGTCGTCACCTGGCCTGGTGGCTAGTGAAAAGGTGTATATTTATTTTTTTATTGGTTGCTAAGGACAACAGTCCCATACAAAAGTGATGTTTGGTCGCCAAGAAAAAATTTCCAAACTATATAAAAAAAATGCTCCAGTCTCATTGTTACGGAGGTATATAAATGTAATACAATTAATTAAATCAGTGAAAAATTTAATTTAGTATGATTTGTAAAAGCTTTTGTATACACCATTCATTTCATTAAAACGTGATAAATCTACCTATTAGGTTAATGGATATTGTGGAATATGAATAATAAAAACTAAAATAATACTAAAAAATTCACACCTCACAGCTTTGTTTTCTTTAAAAACTACAATGGTATCCCATTAGAGTGATTGCCATACTCGTGAATCTATTTTTGGGGAATAACCTAAAATGTTGCCATCAAGTAAAAATAAAATCAATATCTTCTTCAGTTTGAAACCATTTTATTTTACTTGTTTGCTATTCGGCATGCAAAAGTTTAGTTTTCATCAAAATAAAATAACCAAAATGCGGCATGAAAGTGTAATTTACTGTTGGATTGTAATGTTTTCTTTGATATTTTACACAGTCTATGGTTTTTACCTAAATGAAACAAATGGCTATTTTAAAAACAACAACCTATCATCAATGGTAACTGATTTAGTTATCAACATTGCTGTTAGCATCCCAGTCATTTTATCAACGATTCTGTCGACAGTTTTCAATGGGGATTTGATCGTCGAGTTTTACACCAACGTGGAATATATCGATGACATTTTAAAAACGCCGGAAAGCTTTCACAAGCATTTTAGAAACAAAATTTATATGATTTTATTGTCCACATTGCCTTACGCCTTCTTTGTGGTTATAAGTGACGGATATATCTGGCAGATCAACGGCAATTATCTTTTGATTCCTGGATACATCTTGACAATTTTATGTGACATAATCATCTTACAATATGTAATTGACGTTACTATTCTTATATATCGTTATCAACTTCTTAACCTCCAGTTGTACGGACTTTTTGACAAATCTGAGGAGTACTTAAGTAACACGTGGCTGTGGGATATATTGTTCAGAAGATCTGATGAGTTTTTGAAACAGAATAAAGATTTGTGGAGTGGTTTTGATGAACCAAATACAATCACAAAACTGATAGAAGTCATTGACAAATTGGCGGATAATGTTGAAATCATAAATACTACTTATGGTTTACAGGTAAGAGGTATATTTAAATAAAATTGTCTTGTCTTTATTTGCTTAAGATGGGCCATTCACTTTGCAGAATGCAAAAATTAGCATATTTTTGATCAAAGTCGATTGGTGTACTTGCTCCAATAAATTAGAATTGCACACAATTCGTGTTCTAGCAATTATTGATATGAAATTTAAAGAGTGATTGCACAATCAATGAGTTTGTCCATTGTTATTGTCTTATCGGTAGCAGCTTAGGCTGAGAATAAACTTTGTTTCTTTGATGTTTCTCTCTTTTTTCATGCAACTTAGGTGAAGATTGAGTTTAGAGCCGATTTTAACAAAAAGTATATTATTTACAGCGGACTTTCAACTGACAAGTATTCAACACCATTATTCTTTAAAATTTTATTATCTTGCCTTTGCTAAGTGGGGTGAAATGATCCACCCATAGATAAAAGTTTATCTATGGATCCACGATACTGTTTTTTTGTAAGCGCTACATATTATTTATTAATTTTCAGATAATCTTCCTGTCACTATTCGAGTTTTTTGAAATTTTAACGGCCTGCAACACATACCTACAAGTGAACATTTCTGTTTTACAATATGTAAGTAAGGACTGCTAAAGACGAGGTCAGTAGAGGATGTGTCATATTGTCTGGATGCATACAAACAGGATGCCATGGCCATTGATCTTTCATTAAAAAAGCCAATATACTAACACACTTGTCCAACTGTCCTCGTCTGAACCAAATTTTCTTAGACGGGGGTTTGACAGTCGCATTTGTGATCCAAAAATATAATGTTAGATCAAATATTTTTTTGCTGCCAAAAGACATTAAATAGTGTGGATGGCTCAACACATTTAAAATGTGTGGAAAAAATGTGAAGTCATTTGGCCGGGCTAAGACAGAACAGAGACACATAGCTTTTATCCATTATTGGTTCCACAACAAATCGGTCACAAACAACTCATTTACGAAAGCTCGGCCATGGACAAATCGGTCACACGACAGTTTGTCAACACAGCTTTTCGGTCAACGACATTTCGATTACATACAATATAGGTCCACAGACAGCTCCATCACAGAAAACAACAATTAATTACAGTTATGGTAATTACAAAGGTTGGAGAGAACAGTTCTCTGTGAAGAAGCTGTTTGTGGATCTATATTGTATGTGACGGAAATGTCGTAGATCAAAAAGTCGACAAGCTGTATGTGGACGAGTTATCTTTGACTAATTTGTCATGACACGACGGAAACACGGCAGACACACATGCACCCACCTACTAATGCACTCGCGCTCGACGCGTGTGAACAAGTTTAAGATATTTTTACTATTATGTATTTTGGGAATTTTTGATACATTGAAAAACATTTTTTTTCCATTATGTTTAAGGCTGAGCTCACATACACGGTCGTGGCAGATTTCATTGTCCACAGCTTGCTATTCTTCTTTGCCAAGGTTGGTCATGCTGAAGTTTTAACCCGGAAAGCAAACATGACCCTCGTTTTGGTGAATAAACTAATAATCAACGAGGATTTGAGTAAGCGCAACATTTTGCAGTCACATTTGTTTATTTGTGAACACTACTGTAAGTCAAAACATTCTAGATTTATAATTTTTCCGAAATGTCCCTGATGATGTCATAGATATATATAATTAGTCCCTCTGGGTCATATTCTTATCTTCTTCTTTGCCACATCTATCGGCGATCATAGTGGCTATTTTGACCTTGGATGCTGCAGCTCGAAACAGAGACTTAGTGCTGGGATCCAGGCCATCACATCCATCTTTTCTAGACTGTATTGGTTCACTTGCTGAATGTGACCTAGCCAGTTAAGTTTACTGACTTTTACTGACCGGACCACATCACCGTCTTGTTACAGCTAATATCCGTCACAATAACTGTAACTGTAATTCTGCCATTCCGCTAGGGTGGCTAGAGCTTCTGCAGAACTGCCTCCATTTCTTCCTATCCTTACATACCTTTTCAATTCAGTCATATTCATCACCTCTTTTATGCATTTTCTTCTTTTATGCTTCACTTTTGCCAATGCCACCCCGGTTCAGGGAACGGCGGCAGGAGTTGCAAGGCTTATGTCCATGTGAGGTTTTCTTTATTTGTATGCACACATGCAGAATGTGTAGGCGCGAACCTACATGTGCCTGTCTGTAGGCATGCATTTCATATGAGCCTTAAATGATAACATATCCTTGCAGCTTAGATTATAGATGCTCACTTTGTATATCCCATTCTTTCACAATCTCCTCAATCTGATCACTCCATACTTTTCTCAGTCGTCCCTTACCTCCTCTTTTCCTTTCACACTTCCTCAGTATATATACTTTGTTAGTCTATCATCATTAATTTTTCCCACATGCCCAAACCATCTCATCACATTTTTTATACCTTAACTTTCACATCCTCTTTCAACTTGCATTTTTTCTTTACCTATTCATTCCTAACTCTGTCCTTCAGGGGTTTTCCTGTCATGCTTCTCAAATGCTTCATTTCCACCGTACATACTTATTACTCATTTTTCTATGATTCACTGTCCATGCTTCACTTCCATACATCAAAGTCTGCAACAATATTACATTGCCACATGCCATATAGCCAGGTACCATCACAGTTGCATCTTGTTTTGCACAAATACAACCTGCCATGAATCTGTTTTGTTGTTTTTAGGTTCCAACCAACGTCGTCAATTGTCTCGGATGATCGGTCAGCTTGAAGCACGCCCAGTTTCCTTGTCAGCTTACAATTTCTTTGATGTGGACTTTGCCTTGGCCTTCAGTTTTGTTTCTACGTTATCAACATATGTTGTTATACTTGTACAGATGAAATAAAATAAACTGATAAATTGCAAAGTGTTTGATATGTATTTCATGTTCATGTATTAATTAAGGTAATATTAGCGTAATGGTCAAAATATCTAAACCCAAAAGCATGATTCAAAGTAATTAAATTTTTTGTGTATTGTGGATTGACACAGGGTAATTGCAGTGGTGGGGAAAATGGTTAAAAATACTATGGTTGTGTAGAGTAGGTACATTTCAAGGATCACAAGTCACAACCATATATTTTGTAAGTACCTACTAGTAAAAATAAAGATATTGATAATTTTCAAAAATAAAATGCTGAAAGTTTGAGTTCCGCTAAAATACAGCGCAGTCGGTTAGCCACGCTGTGACGTCAAAATGACGTAGATGGATCCGATGACTACCTGGGCCCAACGGTACACTCCTAAGATCCGATGATCCATCGACGTCATATCCGCCTAAATAAAAAATTCCCTGTTTTACCGGAAATCGAAAATACGTGAATTTTAAAGAGCTATAATTTAAAAACTAAGCCAGATATATTTTTTTAAATAACGAAGATGCATTTTTAAAAATGTGGTCTGTCATTTTATGAAAAAAAAAAAGAATTACCCTGATAATGTAGCGGAGGGCATTGTGGAGGTGTTTGCGTGCTCGAGTACTAACATATACTCTTTTACATGAATACTATTAATCCTCATCATTATCATGAGCTCGACAGCCCTGGGTGGACCTTGGCTGAATCCAGGATACTCCACTCTTGCCTTAGCTCTCCAGCCACGTAGTTCGTCTAGTTACTACTCCATTCGTACCACTCCAGTCCACCTTGCTGCATCTGCGTTGACACCATCCATTCATCTAATCTAATCTAATCTAAGCTGCAAAGATATATATCATTTAAGTTTTATATTAAATGCATTCCCACAAGCAGATATGTATAATTTCGCGCTAACACATACCGCATGTGGACCTACAATATAAAACCCAATCTCAAATGAACATAAGCCTTGCAACTCTTGCCGTCCTTCCCTGAAACAGGGGTGACATTGGCAAAGTGAACCAATTTTTACAGTATGGGTGGTCAGCCGCATAACAACCTATAAGTCAAGGAACATACATCACAAATTACATTTTTTAAAATCAATAAATAACAATAGATATATACATGGACATAAAAAAAACAATTTTACTTCAACAAACCCCAGCCGCCAACATCACAGATCAACCGCCATTTCTTTCTATCCTTACATACTTCTTTCATTTCTTCCAGAGTCATAACCTTCTTCATACAAGCTCTTCTTTTATTATGACTCTGGATATTCCATTCATTCGCAATTTCGGATATTTGGTCCATCCATACCTTTCTCGGTCTTCCTCTACCACGACATCCATCTATTCTACCAACATATACTTTCTTCGTCAGTCTTTCCTCATTCATTCTCTCCATATGCCCAAACCATCTTAACAAACTTCTTTTAATCTTCACTTTCACACTTTCTCTTGCACCACATTCTTCTCTTACAAAATCATTCCTCACCCTGTCACTCCGTTTTTTCCCAATCATACTTCTTAGAAAGTCCATTTCAACAGTATGGACTTTACTAATTTCACTTTCATTCACCGTCCAGGCCTCGCTTCCATACATCAAGGTGGGTAAAAGTATGCCACTGCGTACCGCCATTCATAGTTTATTAATTTCATTCATCAAATTTTACAACTGCAAAACTTAGGAGATTTATTGTCGGTTCGAAGTTGAACGAGAATAACGGCATACGTTGCAAAGCTGGCTGTCAAATTGTACACCAAACTCATGTCCACTTTTAAGAAGTTGCAGCAGACGAGGACCAGAGGTCTGCAGCTGATTTGCTGGGTCAGTGTGGACAGTTGTTGACGCTGGGAGGTACCTACGACATAATTAAAACAAACAGTCATGACAGAAAAAAAAGTAAGAATAAATTTGACTCTATCAACTTCACGCGTCGTGAAAATTAATTGAGTTTCAATGAGTTACTTAAATTTTCATCCAACATTTTCATCACACTGTTCACACCCCATTTCACTTTGATGGCTCAGGGCCTCCCGCACCACAATCCTCCAGGACTCTGTCGTGTGCTGCTTCCCTCCATGGTCCCCTCACTCCCAGAACTTCGGCGTCGGCTTCGGCATTGTCTGCCCACCGCATCCTGGGACGTCCGAGTAATCCAACACGGGAGAGGAACATTTTCCTAGACATCTTTTACTATCTGAAGTTGTTATCAACTAATCAATATATTAAAAAAGTAAATTGACATACTTACTCAGATGTTCGTTTATTAGTAATTTGTTGATGATGACAGACATTTGTTTTGCCTCACAGACCAAAATTTGTGCTGTCAAGGCCATGGCTATTATCACCACTACAACGTGAACAATCCAATTTATCAAAATGAAGAATGTTAAAGTGTCCTGAAAATAGTAAACAAATATATACTAAAACGCTTTTTTCCTTGACTTATAGGTTGGTATGAGGCTGACCATCCATACTGTAAAAATAAATTTAAGAATTCGGTGCGTGGAACTTGAGACTTTTTGAATTAAATAGGGTTTGGTCAAATTTAATGTGAAGTTACTTTCGCCAACGATATTTACAAATTATAATTTAATAAAAGCTTTAAGGATATTTATATATTTGTACATCCTCAATCGTCACTCAGAAGAGGTGCCTCCTGAATACGTTGGCTTGGTCGCCAACGAAACATAGGGAAAAAATTCAGTCCTCCTCTCCGAAAAGCGCAATCAAACTCAATTATTATTTGTAAATAAGGGGTCTGCATCATCAGAGAGGGTGCCGCATGAGTTGTGTTCTATACTTACAAGTGCCAAGTTGAAGCCACCCAGCTGTATGAAAGCATTTGAGGCTGATAAAGCAGATACAAAATTTCCAATTGTGGTAAATAGAATCTGAAAAATTAATATAAGACAATTTAACGGTTTCTTGTTTTTGTTGAGTACTTTTATGGTTTTAATTTTATTGAGGGGAGCAGAACTTAGGGACGCCGAAGGACATCGTGGCAGAAAAATCTGCGACAATGGTTCAACAAAAAACCAAGTCCCTGTTTTGATCCGAAGCATCCAAAATAAAAAAAATATACATGCTTGTCGCCGATCTTCGATAGAAGTGGTACAAAAAAGATGATGAAGAGAAGGTGAAAACCAGAAGCGCACATTCTATACTACATAATTGCATTTCAAAAAATGGCTTTGTTTCGGAAAGCAAATGAATGTTTAATGATGATATGATGATGTCAACTCTTGGAAGTTGTTTTTCTTTTTCTTGCTTTTAGTAACCTTCGTGGAGTGTGCGTTTTGGTAAGAAAAGTATGATATTATAAATAATTTAAAATAATTACCGGTAGTCCATAGATTTTATTCAAAATTTCAATATTGTCAGCTAGTTTATCATAAACATAAATTAAATCAGATGTGCCAGAAGTGTTTTCATCCCAAAAATATCCGTGTTTTTTTGCAATATTGTTCGCTGCATTGAATAATTTATCCAAAAAAACGTTACACATAAAATATTCATTATCAGGATTCTCATCTTGCATGTTTTCGACTACCAGAAGTTTATTCAACAATTTCAAACGGAAGATGATAAAAATGATGTCAAATATGTAGTGAAGAGTCAAAAAATCCATCATAATCATAAATACGTACATTGGACTCTGCAAAAAGTGATTGGCGGATTGAAACCATCGTAAATAGTCTGTGAAAGTTAAAATTATCATGTAGGAAAACCACAAAGTCAAGACAATGCTTATACTGCTTCTGGTTGTTTTGTAATGTTGATTTGGAATCTGTAAGACTGAATCGATTCTTATGATGTTGGAGAAAAACTGTATGTGTCTTTGTTGGTGTAAAAATGTGAGGAAGAATATTGTGATCCCTGCTACCATCACAAAGAATATGTCAGCCATTATGGCAGTTGCGAGGATTGTTAGCTGAGACGTTGTCATGCTGTATCTACCGAAAGTTTTCACTTCGTATGAACCGTGAATCATGGGGGCAGAAAGACCCAATAATATGAACCAAGAGTAAATTTTGCAACGTAAATTCATGGGTACAGCTTTGTCGTTTTGGATTGAAAATCTTTGCATTCCAAAAATTAATGATGTATAATGAAGTGGCACGATGCATAAAAAAATGTTTTCCATTTTATTGAAAAAAAAAAAGAAACCCACACGACCTGCTTCTTTATTGTATGTAATAATTTTAAAGTTTGCAAAAAAATGGCACTTAAGGAATATGCATAGGAAAATACCTATCGTATCATTTATCATCATCTGAAGTGACAATTGAATAAAATTGAATTTTTCAATATTTTTAATGGTTTTTCTTATAACTTGCCCTTTTTATTTGATTGGTTTAAGCATGTAAAGCTCTTAAGGCTTGTTCGCACAAGGCCACTGGTTTAGTCCAGTACCGAGTAATTTAGTGGTGGGCCGGGCCACAGAGTATGTAGGTTTATAGAGAGCGGTCTTAGAACAAAAAAAAATGTAACCAAGAAGTATTATTTAATAATACTTCTTGGTTACATTTTTTTTGTTCTAAGACCGCTCTCTATAAACCTACATACTCTGTGGCCCGGCCCACCACTAAATTACTCGGTACTGGACTAAAACAGTGGCCTTGTGCGAACAAGCCTTAGATATGAACTTTAAAAGTACTTATGTACACATGCAAATTCATCGTCTAGTTTTGTGAGCAATTACTTACGTTAATGTTTACGTCAAATTTTATAGTCAATAAAGTGTATTGAATAGCTCAGGTAAGCCATCAAATTAACAAGCTTTCAAATGGATGAACAAACCGTAAGACACATTTAAAAAAACCAAATTAAGTACCTACTTGTATTGTTTCACAAAAAAGTGCTTCATTTTTATTAAGACTTCACTTGCGAACAATCCAAAAGCAATAAAGTTTACCCGAGGGATTGACCAGTCACATAATTTTAAGAGTTCCGATAAATCCATATGAAATGTATACCATCGATTCATGCGTTATACCCTTGCAACATGTGGCTGTATTTTTTGGAATGCAAAGGTTTTCAATACGAAACAATAGAGTTGCAACCATGAGTTTGAGCCTTAAATTTTTCTCGTGGTTTGTTTATGCTTCGCTGGCCTCAAGTATGTCATATGGAGTTTATAGATTTCATAGCATCAACAGGTTCACAATGTCGTCATCTCAAATGATGGCCATGACAACTGATTTGATGACAGATGCTTGCTTTTTGTCAGTCACAATGATTTCACTTATATTTTTCACGTATCTATACTGCGAAGAAAGCGTTCAGTTTTTTGATAACTTGAAGAAAATAGATATGGTTTTAAAAGTTCCAGAGAGGTGCTATCAAATGGACCGTAAGAAAATTAGTTTGGCGTTGTTTTTCTGGTGCTGTTATTTAGTTACTTTATGCTCAACGGATTACATGAACTGGTTTACAACTTCTATTCATTTTATTCAGATTCCAATGTACATTTTTATGTTAATGGTTGATATTTTAACAATGCATTACATATCTGACATTTTCTTTATGATTTTTCGATTGAAACTGTTGAATAAGTTGCTGATTGTTAAATGCACGTCTCATTATGGTACCGAGGAAGGTGTCATGTTGCTGGATAAATGGTTTGAAGAAGTAAACGTCATCGATGGAAAACACCAAGATTACGGGAATAAAAGATCCGAAGATATGTCAGAGCTTATTTTTGTATACGATAAACTGGCGGACAACATTGAAATTATCAATAGAATCTACGGACTGCCGGTAAATCTAAAAATATACTTACATATGTAAATGTCACTATTATCACTATTCCGCTTAGATTGGCCACAGTATATTCAGACTTGTATTCTTTTTTACATTCTTCCTAGCCGAAGGCTATCAAGAAAGTATTGATTTGGTGTGAATTTTTTTTCGGGGTTTTTACGGAAATGAGTTGTCCTGGTGCAGGACATGCCAAAAAAAAAATGACACTTTTCTCAAAAACGGCTCAAAAAAGATTACAAAAACCCATCAAAATCCAAAATATTTCAATTTGTTTTAGGTTTAATAGAAAGAAGAAGTTCATCACTTACATTCATGTTCAAAGGTTTTTAACTTTTTATAAAATTCAAGATGGCTTCCCAAGACCTGAAAATTTCAAATGCAATTTTCTTAAAAACCGCTCCAACGATTTTCTTTAAATTTTCAGGGTGGTAATTATTTTTACTTTCTTGCTATAGCCGAAGGCTATAAAGAAAGTTATGATTTGGTGTGAAAAAAAAATTTCGAGGTTTTCACGGAAATGAGTTGTCCTGGTGCAGGACATGCCAAAAAACACTATCTTTCAAAAACGTCCGTCTGTATGTATGTATGTATGTATGTATGTATGTGTGTGTGTCACTTTCCAAAGTATAAGACCTAGAGATACCAAATTTTGGCTACATCAACTTTTTTGGACATGTATTAAGTATGAATAACATGGCATTACACCAACTTGAAAATTCAAGATGGCTGCGATACAAAAAAAACATAAAATTGCACTTTTCTCAAAAACGGCTCCAAGAATTTTTCTTAAATTTTCAGAGTTGCCATTTATTAGTTTTTAACTTAATAAATTAGTTATGGCAATACTCTTACTAATCTGTGTCTATGGGCTGCGATATGAAAAAAAACAAACGATTGTGATTTTCTCGACAGTTAAGGGGTCAACAAAAATATAATGTTCTACAATATTACGGACAACATAAATTTCTACAAATTTACAAAAAATATTTTTTGAAAAAATAAATATAAAGCACCGTTTACACGACCTGAAATTTTAAATCGAAAATATTACAAAAACCTATTAAAATGCAAGATATTTAAATTTGTTTTAGATTTGATAGAAAGAACAAGCTTATCACTTTAATTCGTAATCAATTTTTTTTTAACTTTTTTGAAAATTCAAGATGGCTTCCGAAGAGCTGAAAATTTAAAATTCGATTTTCTCAAAAACGGCTCTGACGATTTTTCTTAATTTTTTTGTGAATCCATTTATATATTAGTGCTATCTAATAATTATAATCATTTCTTCATCATAATCTCGATTTAGGGAGTTGCCATATAAAAGAAAAAGATAATGGAAAAATTCTCGGCAGTTAGAGGGTTAATAAAAAAATAATATTGTACAAATGTAAAATAATAATAATAACCTATATATTGTCATCATTATTTTTTCCAAAAAGTGAATCAAAAGTATAGCCGCCATACAAAGTGAAAATTTTCCATACAAAATGTATTAGCAATTTTCTTGGTAGTCAAAGGGTTAAAAATAGATAAATGGCTGCGGTTCTTAAAATTTTATAAATACCAATAATAATCAGTCGTTACTTTTTCAAAATATAACTAAAAAGTTTACCCACCATACAAAGTACTAGTTTGCATACAGAAGGGTTCAATGACCATCTATAATAATCTAGAATATAAGTTGCAATGAAATATAAACATTCAAAACTAATATGAAATGCATGCCCACAAACAGGTATGTGTAAGTTCGCGCTTACGAATGCTGAATTTGTACTTACAAATTAAAACCAAATCTCAAATGAACATAAAACTTGCAACTCTTGCCGACCTTCCTTGAAACAGGGGTGACATTGACAAAGTTAATTATTTTTTACACTTTGGGAGGACTGAGAAATGCGAAAAAATTGAGATAAGACTGAATGAAAAAAGAGTGGAGGTCGTGAAAGAATTTGATTATCGGGAAGCAAGTTTGAGTCGAATGCGAAATTGACGAAATAATTGGAAAAGCGCGCTAGTAGAGGAAGAAGTGTAATGGAAACGATTGGAAGAATTGCAAGAAATAGGAAACTTACGAAGAATATGAGATCGGCGGTCCACAATGGCATATTGGTTGGTGGAAGTGAGACTTAATGAATGTGAGCTGAGTAAAGTATGTAAGTACGGTTGAAATGGCTTACCTGAGAGCAATGGCTGGAAAGACACTGAGTGATAGAGTACGTAATGCTTGAGTGATGAACGAGTGTGGTATAAAAGAGAATATGAGAATGAAAGTACAAAAAAGTACGATGAGATGGTTCAGACATCTTGAAAGAAAGGATGATGAACAACTAACGAAGAAAGTGGACAAAGGAAATGTCAGAGGAAAGCGCAGAAGGGGAAGGCTGAGGAAAGAATGGTTAGACCAAATAGGTGAGATTGCGAAAGAATGGATTCTGCAGAGTGAGAATAAGAGTAGAGTATGTATGAAAAAGGTGATGACAGCAAAGAGTGGAGGCGCATCTGCGGAGGTACCGGCCACCCCTAATGAAACGGTGGCAGGATACAGTACAGTACAGTACTGAGGTCAGCTTCATACCAACCTATGAGTCGAGGATCTTTCTTGTGTAATTGGTACTTTTTCAAATAAATCAACAAAATATTTATATTCATTTAAGTATTTATATGCCTATATCCATATTGTACGAGTATGCAGGTACACACCGCGGTGGAATAAAATTGATTTATTATTGATATATTACATTTTTATTGAAACGGCATAAGCTGGTAGATGATTCTAGCTTTACATACGTCATACAGTGGGTAAATTTTTGCAAGAAAGTCGAGTACAGATTCTGTGCAATTTATTTACATTGTTATCAAAATTATGGATCACAACACTTTTACTACTCTGCATCTAGGAGTTTTCATATAAAAAAAAAATGATTTTCTCAGACGCGGCAGTGTTTACAACAAAATATGTTCTAGAGAATTAACAAAATCTTAATTGTTATGAAACTGCAAAATTTTTTTTTTTTTTAAATTTATATGAAGTACCGTTTACATCATATCAAAATTTTAAATTAAAAGATTACAAAAACGAATGAAAATGCAAAATAAGTAGTTTGTATTTAGATTCAATAGAAAGAACTTCTTTATTGCTCTTACTCATAATTGGTCATTTATCACATTTTATAAAATTCAAGATGGTTTCCAATGAGCTAAAAATTTTAAATGCGATTTTCTCAAAAACGGCTTCAACGATTTTTTGTAAATTTTCTGTAAATCCGTTTATAAAATAGTGCCATATTAAAATTATAATCATTGCTTCATCATAATCTCGGCTAAGGGAGCTGCCATACCAAAGAAAATATCCATTGAAAAATTCTCGGCAGTTAAAGGGTCAATAAAAAAATCTTTTATAAATGTAAAACACTAATAAAAACCTATATTTTGTCATCATTATTTTTTCCAAAAGGTGAATCAGAAGTATAGCCATCATACAAGTGAAGATTTTCCATACAAAATGTATTTGTAATTTTGTTGGTAGTGAAAGGGTTAAATTAGATAAAATGCTGCGATTTTTAATATTTTATAAATATTGATAATGATTAGTCATTACTTTTCCAAAACATAACTTAAAAGTTTACCCACCATATAAAGTCCTAGTTTGCATAAATCTAATCTAATCTAAATCTAAGCTGCAAAGATATATACCATTTAAGATTTAAATTAAACGCATTCCCTCAAAGAGACATGTATAATTTCGTGCTAACACATGCCGCATGTAGACCTACAGTATAAAAACCCAATCTCAAATGAATATAAGCCCGGCAACTCTTGCCGACCTTCCCTGAAACAGGGGTGACATTGGCAATGTGAACCATTTTTTACAGTATGGGTGGTCAGCCTCATACCAACCTATAAGTCAAGGAATACAAACAATTAATTACATTTAAGGATATAAAACAAACAAACACTTAACAATTAAACATTAAAAATTAAAACCTACAAAAAGGAAATACAAAAGGGATAAATGACTATCTTGAACAATCTAGAATATAGGTCGCCAATATGTATTAAAATTCAAAACTTATATCAAATGCATGCCCACAAACAGACACGTGTAAGTTTGCGCTTACAAATGCTGCATGTGTACTTACAAATTAAAACAAAATCTCAAATGAACATAAACACTGTAACTCTTGCCGACCTTTCTTAAAACGGGGGTGATATTGGCTTAGTTAATTATTTTGTACTAAGGATTTTTCTTGTGTACTTGGCGCGTTTTACAGAGAAGACCAACCTCGCAGATGGCTCTTGAAGTGTGATTCACACAAAACGGCGCTCACCAAATAAATCATACAATTTTTTTTTAATTTTTTTTTTTTTTTTTTTAATTCATTTAAGCATTTATATGGCTATTTACATATTGAGTATGTAGGTACACACCGCGGTGGAATAAAATTGATTTATTTTTGATATATTATATTATTATTGAAACCATCGACATATAGAGCTGGATGGGATAAGAAATCAATCCTTTGAGAATTAGAAATACGCTACCCCACTCATCATACAAAAACCCAACTTCAGTCTATCGGTAACCTTCCAACTATCAACAGGTGTGTTACCTAATTGGAAAAAAAAATCCATATAAATGCCAAACTGGGTATTTTCTAAACGTGCCAACAAAAGAGAGTAAATGTGTTATAGAACATGGAATAATATTTCACTTTAATCACTATTCTATATGATTACGTTGATTAAATTAATTTTTCGTTTGTCGAAATATTTTGTTCGTGAAAGTAACAGCCATTTCTAGAACTAGTGATGTTCAAATATATATGTACTTGCTTATTCAAGTATTTAACTTCTATGCTCGCGGTAATAGATACTTGTGAAAATCATCCCGTACATAATGAGGTGGGAACATTTTTTAATTCGGAATTTATCAGATATTTTCATACTTTCAACAACACTAGTAACAAACACGTTACCATAGTGGTTTCATGCGTTTCCATGGTGATATGTAAGAACATAGATTGAAGACGGAGTAGAGACACGATGCTTACATAGAAAATAACAAAAGCATTTCATATGTCTGGTGTCAAAGACGTTGCATCATGTCGATTGGTACTAAATCCCATTCACAGCCCCTCCATATATACCTCTATGATTGAAACGGCATAAGCTGGTAAATGATTTTAGCTTTACATACGTCATACAGTGGATTAATTTATGCAAGAAAGTCGAGTGCAGATTATGTGTAATTTATTTTTTATTAGTTTAAAGTCACATATGGTTACGTTGAAAATACCGGGCCTTAGTTTAATTCAAAAGTGTTACTAGGCTGTCACGGCCGGATGTTAGATATTGTCCACCATTCTCCTTCCCACAATATGCATCATGTCCTTTTGATACATTCTGAACGCAATGATTTCAGATCATATTGAGCACCACGGGAAGTTTCATATCGGCCTTGACATCTTCCAACGCTTTCATACAAATGGGAGGACTAAGCCTTGAAATAGTAAGTTTGTGAACGTAAAAAAATATTACAGGCTGTCACAAGATCATGAGGTAGTAATTCAATATATCTCTCATATTATATCTTATGCTCTTATATATAGATGTACAAGATGTATTATCTAAAATTATGCTGAAAAGATGAATTACCATTTAAGATTCATATTTAATGCATGCCCACAAGAATGTGACTTCTTTAAATGATATGCACCCTGAGAATAAAATCTATAATACGAGTATAAAAATCTAAGATGCAAAGATGTGTTAACATTTAAGATTTACATAACATGCATTCTCACAAGCAGACACTTATAAGTTTGCGCTTACACATGCCCGCATGTGGACTTACAACATAAAGGTCCAATCTCAAATGAACATAATCCCTGGAACTCTTACCGATCTTCCCTGAAACGGGGGAGACATTGGCAAGGTGAATATCTACCTTTACCAAAGTCCGATCACCATACGAGTACATCCATCCAGCCTTACATCAAATGGGTCTTGCTTGAGAATTGCCGCTTTTTGCCGGTTCTAGAGATGTGAGTCACACAAAAACAGCGCTGACCAAACAAATCATCCTAATATTATCATTATTAACAGTATTTACCTAAGCTTTATCTATTGCTTTTTCACTATTTCAGGACTATTCAACATTCTTTACTGTAATAAATTGGAGTGCTCACATCGTCTTAGTTATAATGACAATGACCATGACAGCCCAACTGCTGGTCTGCGAAGCGAAGCAAACGTCAGTCATCATCAACAAACTACTGATACATGAAAACCTGAGTGAGCTTTTCAATTTCATCTTTTGTATTGTTGCAAATGTGTAATTGTGTGTCTGCGTGAGTTGGTGTGCGCTGTGTCCGTGTGAGTCTGTTAAGTCTCTACAGTGACGCTGATGTATGTGTAGGTGAGTGCAGCAATGCATTGCACTTACATACACGTGCAGAGGTGGCCGTCCTCTGACAATAATGTTAATTATAAGTACTTAGACTTAATTAGAGAAAATGATATTTTAAGATTTTTTTATTTTAATGTTCTACATATAAAACTTTGTAAATCCTGACTGTACAGTAGAATATTTTTATAATGTTTTATTTAAGATTATTTGTCTTTGTGCACCTAAAAAGAGAACCAATTATCAAAGTAGGACTTACTCAGCTTGGTTTATTCGTGATATTATCGACAATATCAAATGCAAGCAGCGAATTCATGAGAAATATTGTAAAAACCGTACTGCTTATAATTATAGTGAATTCTAAAAAAAGCGCGCGCAGCTTACAACTGATATTAAGAGTGCTCGGAGGTCCTACTCGTACCTTGATAAAATTTAGTCCGGGATCGGAAGTGATTCTAGGGAATTTAGGAAATATGTCACATCATTTAGCAAAGATGGTAACTCAATCCTTACACTGATGGATGAAGACCTTATTACTACAGATCTTCAATCAGTTTGTGAAAGGTTTTCAGAATATTTTCAATCCGTTTACAGCTCTCGAATCCCTGAATTAGATGTGGAATCTACTAATTGCCAATATCTAATTCCAATAATTTTAGCATTGACCTGTTCACATTGGATGAGGTACAATCTTGCTTAGTTGGCATAAATCCTAACAAAGCAGTAGGTCCAGATAATATTCCACCAAAAGTCATTTTGGCTATTGCAAAATCCATCGCAAAACCATTGACATTTATTTTCAATCTATGTATGAAAAGATGCACATTTTTGCAAATTTGTAAACTCACCAAAGTCATCCCGATACATAAATTTGATACTAAGACAGATGTTCATAACTATAGACCAATCTTTATACTATCAACATTTGCTAAAATATTTGAAAGTATGATTCATAAGAATCTACTAGAAAATATAAAGTCTCATGTTCAAAAAATGCATGATCTTGGGTTTTCTAAATCCCTCTTATTTTTCTTTGCCTCCTATTTGAGGAACAGGCGACAGTACGTCGAGATAAATGGCTTTACCTCTAATACCTTTCAGCCATTTTCCGACGTTCCTCAAGGATAAAATTTGGGTCCATTGGCCTTTATTATATTCATTAATGATATAGTAGATATCATTAAGTACAGCTCTTGTTTTCTTTATGCAGACGATTTGAAGGTTTACACGAAAGTCGTGGATATTCACGACTGCATAAATCTACCAGATGATTTAGATGCATTAGCAGCTTGGGCTGAGAAAAACAAGCTCTTCTTTAACTCAAAGAAATGTTTCTCAATGTCGTTCACCAATTTTTTCAGACACATCTTGCATGAGTACAGTATTGGTGGGCAATTACTGTCTCGTGTGAAATCCATGCGGGATCTGGGAGTTGTGTTTGATCCAGGACTAAAGTTCTCTGATCATATAACGCAGCTGATGACTAAGTGCTACCAGCTGCTGGGATTGGTAATCACTAATCAGAGTGTGCAAACAACGCACTGAGCCTAGAGCGATGGTGGACGTTTTTAGCTGCGTTATACGATCCAAATTAGAGTACGCTGTCGAGGTTTGGACTCCTTACCAGCGGAAGTACATAGATATGATAGAACAAATCCAAAAAAAGTTTCTCAGGTATCTCCTCATGAGGCGGTGTGGAAGTTATCCACAGTTCATGCATCATGGGGAGCTACTTCAGGAGACAGGATTTAGAAGCCTGGAAACGAAGCGCAACAGGCCCCTTATGGTGCTCACTCATAAGGTCATCAAAACGGCTTAATTGACAGTCCTACCCTGTTGGAGGGCTACAGGTTGTATGTGTCTGATGACTACACCTGAGGGCGAGGACATGATCTATTTCATGTACCGAAAAGCCGTACTGATGTCGTGGCGCAACACCCTGTCACTTGGAGTATAAAGCTCTTAAATAAGTCAAATATAGACATTTTTTAATGTAATTTATTAAGGTTTAAAAATCTTGCAAAAGAATTCCTCCCAGCGTGTTGATAGCTGTGAGGGTGCACTGTAATTAGGGTAACCTGTTGTGCACAAAAAAAAAAAAATGTAAGCACTCAAATAATTGTATTTGTATTTGTTCGAGATTGTGTGAGTGCTTACTCGAATATTCTAACAATACTGTTCTGGCGAGGTCTCGCATGTGGCAGTCCTCAATGTTTCGAGAATAACTCATATTCTCACCTATAAATCGTAATACATTTTTTTCCCTTAAATCTATTACATTGTCGAATAAATTGTTGTTACGCTATACCTTTTTGAACAGACTACGTACGTCACCAAAAATATAATAAGCTTTTGTGTGTGGTGAAGGGAAATCTTGAATTGATATCCTGACTAAAAAAAAAACAAAAATGAAAATTTGCCATTGAAAAAGAGCTAATATGGTAACGAAGAAAGCCAGTCCGTGAAAAACATATCACCTTCCTTGGTGACGTCTATAGAAGAAGAAATATGGAGAGACCATGTAGAAGCTCTCTAAGAACTCCAACTTCCAAGGTTTGAAGTGTCTCATGAATGTCTTCTCTATTCACAACTCAAGATCATGCCAAATATCTGGGACGCATGGCTACAATTAAGGATTTCACTTAAGATGAAGATGATGATCCTTAGCTTATTATTAATTTACCCTTCAGTACCTACTTTATTAAATTTAGTATTTTTGAAAAATTGTTGTAGGTGCCTCCCAGCGCCACCAGCTGTCCACACTGACCCAGCAAATCAGCTGCAGACCTCTGGTTCTCGTCTGCTGTAACTGCTTCACTGTGGATTTGAGTTTGGTTTACAATTTGGCAGCCAGTTTCGCAACCTATAATGTTATTCTTGCCCAACTTCAGACTGATAATAGTGCTTCTGCTCGCGTGAGCTAATGTGGCTGTATGCCGTGCTGAATAGGATAAGAATAGTTGGTAGAACGAAGAAGGAACACCGGAGAGGACTACACCTCGCAGAAATTAAAGTCTATGGTTTTTAGCACGCCATAATATATTCGTCAAAATTTACACACGCCGGGAACCCAACCTTCGTCGGAGGTCGGTACAACAGAGAGAGAGAACTTACATACGAAATTACATAAGACACAAAAACGTCTTATTTTTCTTTTTACTTCTGATGGCTATTAGAGAGCTTTATTTCTAGTTTGACAAACTGTCAGGCTAAATTAAGACCAATAGTGGTGGGGAATACGGTTGAAAATGCTATGTTTGTACCGAGTAATTTTCAATCATCACAACCATGTATTTTTTAAGTAGTAAAATTAAAGATGTAATTTATAATTTTCGAAAATAAAATCCTGAGATTGAAAGATTATTGTAAAATGGCACGTAAAGAATATGAATAGAAAATACTAATTGTATCATTTATTATGATCTGAAGGGACAATTGAATAAAATTGAATTTTTCAATACTTTTAATGTTTTTTCTTTTTATACTAGCCCTTTTTATTTTATTGTTTTCAGCATGCACAGCCCTCAGATATGAGCTTTTAAAGTACTTATCCAAATTTATCGTCTAGTTCTGTATTATGGAGAAATTACTTACGTTAATGTTTACTTCATATTTTATAGTCAATAAACTGTATTGAATAGCTCACGTAAGCCATCAAATTAACAAATGGATGAAAAAACCCTAAGACACATTTAAAAAAATAAAATTAAGTACCTACTTGTATTGTTTCACAAAAAAAAGTTACATTTTTCTTAAGACTTCATTGCGGACAATCCAATTAAGCAATAAAGTTTACCCAAGGGATTGACCGGTCACATAATTTTAAAAGTTCCGATAAATCCATATAAAATGTATACCATCGATTCATCCGTTATACTCTTGCATCATGTGGCTGTGTTTTTTGGAATGCAAAGATTTTCAATCCGAAACAATAGAGTTGCAACCATGAGTTTGAGCCTTAAATTTTTCTCGTGGTTTGTTTATGCTTCGCTGGCCTCAAGCATGTCATATGGAGTTTATAGATTTCATAGCATCAACAGGTTCACAATGTCGTCATCTCAAATGACAACTGATTTGATGACAAATGCTTGCTTATTGACGATCACAATGATTTCACTTATATTTTTCACGTGTCTCTACTGCGAAGAAAGCGTTCAGTTTTTTGATAACTTGAAGAAAATAGATATGATTTTAAAAGTTCCAGAGAGGTGCTATCAAATGGAACGTAAGAAAATGAATCGGGCATTGTTTTTGTGGTTCTGCTATTTGGTTACTTTATGCTCAACGGATTACATGAACTGGTTTACAGCTGATATTCATTTTATTCAGATTCCAATGTACATTTTTATGCTTATGACTGATATTTTAACAATTCATTACATATCTGATATTTTCTTTATGATTTTTCGCTTGAAACTGTTGAATAAGTTGTTGATTGTTAAATGCACGTCTCATTATGGTACCGAGGAAGGTGTCATGGTGCTGGATAAATGTTTTGAAGAAGTAAACGTCATCGATGGAAAACACCAAGATTACGGTAATGAAAGATCCGAAGATATGTCAGAGCTTATTTTTGTATACGATAAACTGGCGGACAACATTGAAATTATCAATAGAATCTACGGACTGCCGGTAAATCTAAAAATATACTTACATAATATGTAAATGTCACTATCACTATTCCGCTTGGATTGGTCACAGTGTATTCAGACTTGTATTCTTTTTTACATTCTTGCTAGCCGAAGGCTATACAGAAAGTACATATTGATTTGGTGTGAGTTTGTTTTTTCGAGGTTTTCATGGAAATGAGTTGTTCTGGTGCAGGACATGTCAAAAAACACTATCTTGCAAAAACGTGTGTGTGTGTATTTATGTGTGTCACTTTACAAAGTATTAGACCTAGAGATACCAAATTTTGTGTACATCGACTTTCCTGGAAATGTATTTAGAATGAGGAACACGGTATTACTCCATACAAAAAAAAAAAAAATTGCACTTTTCTCAAAAACGGCTCAAAGAATATTACAAAAACCCATCAAAATGCAAAATATTATACCTATATCAATTTTTTTTAGGTTTTCTAGAAAGAACAAGTTCATCACTCACTTTCAAATTCAAAGATTTTTAACTTTTTATAAAATTCAAGATGGCTTCCGAAGAGATGAAAATTTCAAATGCAATTTTCTCAAAAACGGCTCCGACCATTTTCTTGAAATTTTTAGGGTGGTAATTATTTTATACATTGTTATCAAAATTATGGATGACAACGCTTTTACTAATCTGCATCTAGGAGTTGCCATATGAACAAAAAAAAAAGTGATTTTCTCAGACGCGGAAGTTTGAAGAATTATACAAAATATTAAGTTTTATGAAACTGAATTTTTTTTCTTGAAAAAATTAATATAAAGTACCGTTAAAATCATATAAAAATTTGAAATTAAAAGATTACAAAAACAAATGCAAATGCAAACTAATTCATTTTTATTTTGATTCAATAGAAACTTCTACTTAATTGCTCTTACTTGTAGGTTGACATTTTTGAAAATTCAAGATGGTTTCCAAAGAGCTGAAAATTTTAAATGCGATTTTCTCAAAAACGGCTTCAACGATTTTTTGTAAATTTTCTGTAAATTCGTTTATAAAATAGTGCTATACAAAAAATATAATCATTGCTTCAGCATAATTTCGGCTTAGAGAGCTGCCGTACAAAAGAAAAAAAATCATTGAAAAATTCTCGGCAGTTAAAGGGTAATAAAAAAATCTTTGACAAATGTAAAACACTAATAGAAAACTATATTAAGTCATCATTATTTTTTCCAAAAAGTGAATCAGAAATATAGCCACGATACAAATGAAGATTTTCCATACAAAATGTATTTGTAATTTTCTCACTTGGCTCACCAAATAAATCATCCAAATATTTATATTAATTTTAGTATTCACCTGTTTTGAAACGTGTGTTTGTATTGAAACTGCACATTGCACAAGCTGGTAGATAAGAAAGTCGAGTGCCCTGTGCAATTTATTTTAAACTTTGTCTGACATATGGATTTTTTCCTCCCAAATTCACTCTATACACCTTACTTTTATAAATCCGAAGGATCTGCTTGTGCCGCTACTCCTCCTGTGATCTAGACTGTCAACTATCACACAATTTCTTCGGAGGTCTTCCTGGGGTTTTTTCCATTGGAGATCCCTTGAAGAACGATACGTGGGATCCTATCGTTTCCCATTCTATTGACGTGCTGGTACCAGTATCGCCTTCGCTGTCTTTCCCATCTTACGATGTCTTCCTTACTGCACTTATTTCTTATTTTGGTGTTCTGAATTCTGTCTAGTAGTGTGTTTCTGGTACTGCATCTCAGGCCCAATGTTTTCAACGTTAGCATAGCGACTTTATATCGGGTAGTTTTTTTTTTTAAGTTTAAAATCACAAATGGTTACGTTGAAAATACCGGACCTTAGTTTTATTTAAAAGTGTTATTAGGCTTTCACGGCCGGATGTTAGATATTGTCCACCATTTTCCTTCTCACAATATGCATCATGTCTTTTTGATACATTCTGAACGCAATGATTTCAGATCATATTAAGCACCACGGGAAATTTCATATCAGCCTTGACATCTTCCAACGCTTTCATACAAATGGGAGGACTAAGCCTTGAAATAGTAAGTTTGTGAACGTAAAAAAAATATTACAGGCTGTCACAAGATCATGGAGGTTGTAGTCAGGCCCGGATCAAGGGCGGTTCGAGCGGTACGACCGAACCAGGGCCCCCGCGTCTTAGGGGCTCCCAAAGACTGAAAAAATGCTAAAAATGTATGTATTTATTTGGCTTCTTTCCATTTTTGACTCAAAAAGCCACGTTTCGTACAGACAAAGACATCGATAGTTGAGAAATAAAAAAGTTTCTCACAGGAAACCTTCAGAGGCCTCCAACGCCCTGAATGGGTCCCAAAAATTCCAAACAAAGCCTTTATTAATAGAAAAAACAAAATTTCTTAGTAAGAATTAAGAAAAAAGCATAGGTTTTGAAAGGCACCGAAGTGAGCTATTTTACAACTCGTACGAGTCTCATAATACCCCTTTCAGCTTTATACCAATAAACTTTGCTATTGTTACATCCTGGCGGCGAGACAAGAGGTTCCGACGGTTGTAAAACGATCCTTTGTCATGGTCGCCAAGTGAGTAAAAACAATACAAATTCTGATGATAAATATTTTGTAGAAAAAATAGATTAACAGTTTAACAAATTAATTATAATTTTCATTGTGTTTAACATGCGTTAGTTTATTTTTTTAGCTTTGATAATCAAATAAATTTCTAATGAAAAAATAAATAATGTATTTTTGAATAAAAACAAAAATACTTTTAGGTCCTTTGCTATTTTGAGGCTGACGTGCTTAATCAATTATATTTCTTTAAACATTTTTTGAGGCGTGGGAGGGGGGGGTGGAATTTTTTTGGGAGGGTTGGGGGGTATGTGAGGCCCCGAGATTTTTCCCGCACCAGGGGCCCCAGGGGAGTTGATCCGGGCCTGGTAGTAGTTCAATATATCTTATGCTCTTATATATAGATGTACAAGATGTATAATCTTAAACTATGCTGAAAAGATGCATTACCATTAACGATTCATATTTAATGCATGCCCAGAAGAATGTGACTTCTTTAAATGATCTGCACCCTGAGAATAAAATCTATAATACGAGTATAATAATCTAAGATGCAAAGATGTGTTAACATTTAAGATTTACATTGCATGCATTCTCACAAGCAGACACTTATAAGTTTGCGCTTACACATGCCGCATGTGGACTTACGAAATAAAAGCCCAATCTCAAATAAACATAATCCCTGGAACTCTTGCCGATATTCCCTGAAACAGGGGTGACATCGGCAAAGTGAATATCTACCTTTACCAAAGTCCGATCCCTATACGAGTACGTCCGTCCAGCCTTACACCAACTGGGTCTTGCTTGAGAATTGGCGCTTTCTACAGCGATGCCCAAAATCGCAGAGGGCTCTTGAGGTGTGAGTCACACAAAAACAGCGCTCACCAAACAAATCATCCTAATATTATTATTAACAACAGTATTTACCTAAGCTTTATTTATTGCTTTTTCTCTATTTCAGGACTATGCAACATTATTTACTCAAATAAATTGGAGTGCTCACATCGTTATACTTATAATGACAATGGCCACGATGGCCCAACTGCTGGTCTGTGAAGCAAAACAAACGTCCGTCATCATCAACAAACTACTGATACATGAAAACCTGAGTGAGCTTTTCACTTTCATCTTTTCTTTGTTGCAAATGTGTAATTGTGTGTCTGTGTGAGTTGGTGCGCGTTGTAACCGTGTGAGTCTGTTAATTCTTTACATGTAAGCACTCAAATAATTGTATTTGTATTTGTTCGAGATTGTGTGAGTGCTTACTCGAATATTCTAACTAGAATGTTCTCGCGAGGTCTTGCATGTATCAGTCCCCATTTTTTCGAGAATAACTCTTATTTTCACATATAAATAGAGACCGAAATGCTCTGTAGCAGACGCTTTTTATTTACACGCATCATAATTTTTTTGTGTTCCTACCATCGATATAAATAATATACATATATTTTATTTAGATCAATGGTTCCTACTGTCGATTTTTTAAATTATTTTATAAATTATTATTTTAATTTTTTATTTTAATTAAATTCATGGTACATTTTTACCCTTAAATCGGTTTCATTGTTGAAGAAATTGTTATTACGCTATACCTCACCAAATAGAGACTAAGCTCTTGTGCGTGGTGAGGAAATATCTTGAATTGATATCCCGAATAAAAAAAAATAATAATGAAAACATGTTAACGAAGAAAGTCAGTCTGTTACAGACATGACCTTCCTTAGTGACTTCATTAAAAGAAGAAATATGAAGAGACCAAGTAGAAGCTCTCTAAAAACTCCAACTTCCAAGGTTTGAAGTGGCTCATGAATGCCTTCTTAATTCACAACTTAAGAACATGCCAAACATCTGGGACGCATGGCTACAATTAAGGATTTCACTTAAGATGAAGATTATGATCCTTAGCTTATTATTAATTTACCCTTCAGTACCTACCTACTTTATTAAATTTAGTATTTTTGAAAAATTGTTGTAGGTGCCTCCCAGCGCCACCAGCTGTCCACACTGACCCAGCAAATCAGCTGCAGACCTTTGGTTCTCGTCTGCTGCAACTGCTTCACTGTGGATTTGAGTTTGGTTTACAATTTGGCAGCCAGTTTCGCAACCTATAATGTTATTCTTGCCCAACTTCAGACTGATAATAGTGCTTCTGCTCGCGTGTGCCAATGTATGCCGTGCTGAACTCTCGACTTCTCATTTGAAATGTCAAAGAAAATTAAAAAGCTTCAATGCATTTAATGAGTTTAAAGCTAAAAATATATTATGGAACCTAGCCTTTTGACTTTCAGTGAAATAAAAAATTGCTTTTGGTTATCTTATTTTCCTAGTAATTTGACATTTTTACTGTTCATCGTTACTTGGTGACGAAGTTTGTGTATTTAGTTGTGGTTGTACTATTATCTGACAATGTAAAACAATCAATAAAACGTAATTACTTACCAGTAAAGCATTTTAATTTTGTGAGAATTTATTAGTGCCAGCACTTGGCATAATAAACAAGCCAGCTGTCAAGTCAGATAACATCAATATTGATCTAGATGGTTCCATTATATTAAAAATACTATTTGCTTTCAAATTCTAACGGCATTGTGTTCATTTATCAAAAAATATTGACGGTTTCCTGTCTTTTTCGAGAAGAACAAAAAGGAGTTTCAGTGCATGATGCAAGAAAAAGAGATCAATGTTATTTTGCAAAAGCAATTAGCAAATATAACAGAAGTTTTGCCTCACAGCGCAGAGAAAAAAGAACCAAAAGAAATTGAAAACAAGAACGAAGATATCGTTCATTGCGTAAAACCTCTTTATTTCATTTTGCATATTTTTGGATTACAAAAGTTTTCATTTGGTGAGAAAGGAGTAACTGTGACATCTGCCCTACCTAAACTGTATTCCTTCTTGGTTATTTTGACCATCTTGGGATTGCAAGGGTACGTTATAAGTATGAATTTCATCAATGTATACGCGGCAACTAATCCCGCTGAAACTGTGATGAGCCTTTTGACTTTGATTCCAACGACATTGGCTTCAATCATTTCGCTGATAATGTCAGCAACTTGCAACCAGAAAATGATGCTGAGGACGCTGAACAACTTCCAAATTGTTGATAAACAGCTGAGCATTGAGACTAGTAACATCTACACCCCGTTGAGGACAAAAATAATGATGGTGATGAGCTTTATCATATTGGTAACTTTTGCTGAATACGCTTATGACCAGTATACCTGGAAGGGACCTCAGAGGATCTCAGCGATGCCAATCGTCTCCACAATCAAAGAACTGAACCTATTAGAATTATCGTTGATGATTCACATAGTTTCCATGCGACTCGACGTGCTGAACATACAATTGGAGAGCACGAAATATGATGTCACCAAGTTGTTTCGATCTGAATTATTTGTGGACAGCAAGAGGAGTGATACTATCCTCATGAAAGTGTCTGACAAACTTGGTTTCACAGAGAAACCTGAACGGAAGTACATTGATGACGAAGAGCATGTTGATGACTTGACGAGGTTGATGAGAATCTTTGACAGACTTGCTGACAATGCAAATATTGTAAACTCTTGTTTTGGAATATCGGTAAATATGTACATCTAACTTTCTTGATAACTTCACGTATTATAAAGTTATGATGATTTCAACTTGGTTGGTTTTTGTTTTAAGCTTTTATGCGCAGCCATTGGAGTTTTTGTGAACATATTGTCAACTGTAAACACTTTGATTGTGAGATGGAGCAAGGAAATATCTGAAGATGACGCCAGTGTAAGTAACTTAAATTCAACCATGATCTGGAAGGATCAAATCTCTGAAATAGCGAATGAATGGGATATCCAGAGTCATAATAAAAGGAGGACTTGTATGAAAAAGGTTATGACTCTGGATGAAATGAAAGAAGTATGCAAGGACAGGAAGAAGTGGCGGCTAATCTGCAATGTTGATTTCTAATGTTGGTGTATTCATTTGCTACATTTTTTGCATAGGAAATTTTTGACTTTTTTTGTATAGATTTCGTTGTAAGGTTTTGTTCTTTTTTATATTTAAATGTAATTTATTATTCATATTCCTTGACTTATAGGTTGGTATGAGGCTGACCACCCATACTGTAAAAAATGGTTCACTTTGCCAATGTCACCCCTGTTTCAGGGAAGGTCGGCAAAAGTTGTGGGGCTTATGTTCATTTGAGGTTTGGATTTTATTTGTAAGTACACATTCAGCATTTGTAAGCGCGAACTACACTTGTTGGTTCGTGGGCAAACATCTGAGAGCTTTAAATGAATATATCCTTGCAACTTAGATTATAGATTATTATAGATCTACTCTTCTACGTCGTACATATACGAGTAACATAGACCACTGAGATATTCAGGATGAAGTGGTTACATTAACAAAAGCGTCGTACATATATTCTTGGTTGGTGGCCAGGTCTACTGTAATAAGTCTATGTTGCTTGTTAGTTGTTTAGGGACTGAGCTGCATGGACTGGATATAAATCGTCTGTACTTGTATATGTTTTTTCACCCCACCTACCATTTGCCATATGTGTTTTACCCATCCATATTCGATCAGAGGGAACAGGCTGAACCTTCATGTCGTCCCTCTTCTGTACCATAGAAAGAACAAATAAGTTACCAAAAACACTAAGCACTCCGAAAAACATGACAAAACTACAAAGCTTTCCAACAACAATGCACCAAATCAATCGGCACAAAACTTGGGGACCTATTAGCCTCGGCAAAGAAGGTCCTTTTCAGAACCTGAACGATGGCATACAGCGCCGAAAAAATCCAAAATGCGCTTGCCAGCCATACGAAAAGTAAAGCAAGTACATATAGAGCCCGTTGCACCAACCTCCAATCAATATTTGATTATATAATCTAATCTATAATCTAAGTTGCAAGGATATATTCATTCAAAGCTCTCAGATGTATGCCCACAAACAAACACGTGTAGTTCGCGCTTACAAATTCTGATTGAGTACTTACAAATAAAATCAAACCTCAAATGAACATAAGCCCTGCAACTCTTGCCGACATTCCCTGAAACAGGGGTGACATTGGCAAAGTGAACCATTTTTTACAGTATGGGTGGTCAGCCTCATACCAACCTATAAGTCAAGGAATTGATTGATACATCAAATTTGATTGCTTAATTCTTGTAAGGACCTCGGTTAAATATTTCTCGGAAGGAAGTGGGTAATAACATGATGGAATTCGAACAAAAAAGATGATGTACATCAGCTGATTTACGTAGATGCAACCAAATTTTTGATTTCATAGGAGTAATCACACTTAATTTTGATTTTTGTCTGATTGGAGTTTTACAACTCATACAATTCAATTCATTTTTATTGCCTTGAATAAGACATGAGACGTGTTGATTCCAGAACGAGATGGTCGCTGGTAACATCGTGGGTTGGTGCTTGAGGGATTTGGTTTTCGCTGCCATGGTGACCATTTGCTGCGAGGCCTTGCAGAGCCGGGTGAAGAAGACATCCAACATCGTCAATAAGCTCTCCATCAGTTCCAAAATGGGTGAGAGTGGTCTTTGCTTTCTTAGGTATTTTCAAGCATAGTAAAGTTAACTGAAATGCAATTTTAGTTAGATTTTCATAATATTTCACCGAATTTCGCCAGTAATTATTAAGGCCCGGTATTTTGAAGTATCGTAAAGTTAACTGAAATGCAATTTTAGTTAAATGATCATAATATTTCACTCACCGAATTTCGGCAGTAAATATTTAGTAATTTTAACTTACGATTTTCAAGATGGCGTCGCTTCACTGACAGCAGCTGTTCTTTTTTAATGTAAGGATACATCAAAATTGTTGCAAACTAACATTTTTTGCGTCGTTTTCCAGCTTAATGAAGGTTAGGCATTTGATTTTTATAACCAGTTGTTTGTTTTTAAGCTTTTGAATGGCATTGTAATTATCTCTAAGATTATGAGGCGGGGCTTGTCACTTAATTGTCACGTAATTGCCGGTTTTATTTAATCCGAACTGGAGTAATTTGAATAATAGTTAAAGTTATAGTTAATCAAAATATAGCTTAACTTGAAAATATCGGGCCTTATCGTGGCATGCTTTAAAAAGACTTGGGAAGAATTGCGCAAACACCACCTGAAGCGCTATTCTAAATTTAGCCACTCGTGTCCAAAAATAAGGGGTACTTACTGTGATTTCTTTTTATCTATGGAGTTCTTTTCCAAGCGCTAGCAAGCCCCGACTTGGATTGATATCCAAAGTGTAAGGAATGTATCAGAATAGCGCTCCTGGCGTAACGAAAGTAAGATCTAATTTAAATTTGATAAAAAAGGATGATATAATATTTTAGTTGATAGATTTAAAAATGTTTAACCTGTTAAATACTAAAATGAGGTCGGAACCTTTTTGGATTTAGAAGATGTTTCTTAGCGAGCAAACGTCAGTCTTGTTTGGGACTGCCATCCTTAGCAACCAGTATCAAAATATTTGTTTGCCTTTACCCTAGCAACCCGGTCGGGTGACGACAAAATATTGTCTATGTTAATTCACGTGCCGTTTCCGACATGATTGGTCTTTTTGTGCAGCGATCAAGGATAAATTAAATATAGATAAATTGACCGGTCCGTAGCTCAGTCGTAACACTGCGGACTCTGAATGGGAAGGTTGTGGGTTCGAATCCCGGCGGAGCACAAAAAATATACCATTTATATTTTCAAATTTGCTCTTCGCTGGGTTGAAAAAATCATTAACCTTTACCAATGACCGGTCACCAAAGGTCCATCCAGCCTTACAGCAACTGGGTCTTGATTGAGTATTGGCGCTTTGTAGCGACGACCGAGCTCGTACAAGTGGCATAGACCCCTAGAGTCTCTAGAATCAAGGGAGTCTCCCGCACAGGATTTCTTAAAAAAAAATACAATGACGTCTGTACTTGAATCGGAATCGACAATATTGTGTCGTCACCCGGCCGAGTTGCGAAACGCATACAAATATTTTCTTGTTGGTCGCCAAGGACGGCAGTACCATACAAGACTGACGAATCGATTGATCACCGAGAAAAATGTTCCGACCTCATTGTCGTATTTCATTAGTTAAACATTTTTACATATATTCGACTTCATCCTTACTTCAAAGTGACCGATCTAACAGCATGGAATGTAGTTCCTATTTCTCCGAGGGAGCTAGAATCCCATAAAATCCGTTCTCATCCGTTTTCATACGTTTGTTCAAGTGTCTCTGCAAGTTACACAAATCTTCCATGTACACCATCAAATTGGATAAGTCTTCTGAATAAACGTTTTTTTTTTAGTATTTGTTGACGTTTTCAGAGCCACGTCGTCAAGAGTTACTGGAGCGCTTCTCCCAGCTCATTTCATGTCGCAAGTTCACCATCACCGCCTGCAACTTCTTCCCCTTTGACTTCACCTTCGTGTACTCTTTGGTCGGGGCAGTTGCCACCTATACTGTCATCATCCTGCAGGTCAATCAAACAGCTGCCAAGCCTCCTACTCCCAAGGTCTTGGATGTCACTCTTGCACCAACTACTTCCAAATCCTAGAAGAAAGGCTTACAAAAAAAAGGATTCTGGCACAAATCTTGATTTAGCGTTTTAGATGCATCATAATTTGAATTTTGAAATTAAAATTATTAAGGAGCTGCTGCACCAAACTCCAATCAAACAAAAATCAAAATTAAGTGTGATTTAAGTCAGCTGATGTACTTCATATTTCCTGTTCAAATTCCATCATATTATTACTCACTTCCGAGAAATATTTAACCGTGGTCCTTACCAGAGTTAAGCAATCAAATATTGATTGGAGGTTGGTGCAACAGGCCCTAAGTTTACTTTAAGTGCCTTTGTTTTGATTTGATTATTTGGATTGTAGAAGTTTTTTAATGTATAGAAATATAAATGTTTACAAACCGTAATGAAATAAATATTGGATAAAAATATTCAGGGTGTTCAATGTGTTGAATGATGAGCTTATAATATACCCACTTCAACTGAAGTGGTTGGTGTAAGGCCAGCCCCCTTGCCTGTAAAAATAAATAGGTCCAGATCGCCACATGCGACCCCTTCGGGGATAGCGCGGCAGGAAGTTACACTATATGTGTAGCTTAGTTGTGCTACGTCTTTTAACTAAAAATATGACACCTTACAAGTATATTGAGCAGAAGTAGGTAATGGAGTTCGTAATGGAGTCCGCACATTTGAATTGGGGGAAGTTAACGACACTTGGCCGGGTTTCTAAGGATTTGGAATTACTTGAATGATCACTAAAGATATTAGTTTCGATTCTAACAACCGTCGTCCTGGTATTGTCATCCATAAAAAATATAAGATTACATTGTAGACAGGAAATAGTATTTTTCTGTACAATATTAATAATATACGTTGGTTATTGAACACACGCAAAAGCGCTTCGTATAATAATAATATTATAAGGATGATATTTTCTTTAGTGAGTGCTGTTTTTGTGTGAATCACACCTCAAGAGCCAATTCTTAAGCAAGAACCAATTGCTGTAAGGCTGGATGGACCTTTAGTGACCGGTCTTTGGTAAAGGTATATGAATTTTTCGCCCAGCGAAGAGCATATATGAAAATATAAATGGTACATTTTTTTGTTCTCCGACGGGATTCAAACCCACAAGCTTCCATTCCAAGCTTCCAGAGGTGTTAACCACTAGACTACGGACCGGTCTAGTCACATATTTACATTCCAGTGTGTATTTAACATTGGATGTCATGGCGCATATTTCACAAAGCTGTAAAATAAATCCTTGAATTTGGAATAATTTTTTCTTTACTTTTGTTAACAATCTGTGATACGTCATCCAGCCGTGACAAATGTGTGGACTCTATCATACATTTTACAACATCAAGAAATTTGCGAAATCAGAAGTTGTAATCCAGCTGGTTACTGCTCCTTTCTTCAAGAGATTCCTCCACAGGATTAGAATTGGACGCGTTGACAGAGTCCACGTGTCTGTGGACCCTCTTCAGTGGATGTCGTCTCCTGGCGTTCCTCTTCCTGGTCGCCATGGCCAGCCTCACCAGCGGAGGAATTTTGCCCACCCCGAAAGCAGCGTTGAGAGGGTCAAGGTCACAGCCAGACTGGGACATCTCGAACATGTAGTTGAGGTCTATGTCGTATCTGGGGAGCTTGTCGCGCAAGTAGGACACCACGTTGTGGCCGATGTCTTTGCCCCTGAAATATGCACAAATATTGATCAACATGTCATCATCATCTGAACATTGAATTGTCTTTTGCCATTTTCCTTCATAATATCATTCCATTTGTGCTTGTTTGTCTTATGTCCATCAGAGGTAATTTCACATGAGCAATGTTTGTATGTGTACTGGACAAATGTGTCTTATGAAAACTGTAAATTGATTTTAAAATTTATTAAAACAACTCTCACATTATGTAAGGTTTTAATGGAAAGGTACTGTGGTGTCAGTGAGCTTCAGAGAAACACCCACAGATGGCGCTTTGAGACAAATAAACTCATACGCAAAATCGAACAAGCATTCTTCATAAGGAATGAGATTTGAGCTATCAGGGAGATATTCTATTGATTATCTCAAGGCATGGTACTTGGCCTCCCAAATCTGATCAAATCTGGATAACAAGAACCAAGGTGGTCTCAATCTTTCTTTGTAGAGCTAGCTTCTCGGATAAAGAGTACCAACTGGGTCGATTCCACCCGAAGCCTTGCCTATGTGAGGAGCAGTGCAAATTGCCCCGTAGGTACTGGTAATGAATCAGTGGCTTGCACTAAGACGGAAACTCTCCGCCTGCACCACACACACACACACACACACGTGTGTTACGGAAGGAATCGTGCGGGTGTTTTTGTTACCTCCCAAACGGTCCTATCTCTCCGTGCACACATACATACGCAATCGGAAGGACTCGTGCGGATACTTTTGACCTTCCAAACGTAACCCTCCATCTGCGCACACATACACACAGCCGGGAGTAATTGTTGGGCAATTTAAGATTCCGACGTTGCTACCCGCGCTACACACGCATCGTGGAAGCTGGAACGAGGGACATCGAGCAACCGCTCTGTCCAAACACCTCTACCAGACATCCCGCGTGCTCCCATCTAGTGCTACAAATGAACAATATGTGCTACAAAAGTGTGTAAAGAACTCTAAACGAACCTGACTGTAACAATATTTCACTGGTTGTGTAATTAAGGGCATAACAATACTTATAAATTTAAATGTCAATAAAAAACTATTCAAACCTTAACAGTACTTTCAGGATGTACCTACGGGATACTCACTCCAGCTAGCTTCTTCGGCATCACTCTCAGGGCGTGTGGTTCTTTCTTTGTGTTGCTTACTTTGTACTTCGGGAAGGGTTGTATATTGATAAGACAAGAGCTAATGTTAACAAAATAGATTTAATCAATTAAAGTCAAATCCATAAAAAGGGAAAGGGTGGAGAAGGAAATGACCAGACCTGTTCTAACGCACTCAAAAACAATCACAGTTCTGGCGGTTTACTTTCACGAATAACTGATCTGTAGGCAGGAGTCCTAGGCGAGCTTACATTAAGCTCGGGAGGTGATGTTCACGGCTCGGGGCTTCGCCCTCCGAGAGCCGCAGTCCATGAGGCGGATGCCTCAACACGTGGACCCCCAGGGTGGAGGTTCCTCTGCACCAGGCTCCGGTCCATAAGGCGGGTGCCTTGGATGGCGAATGCTGGATGTATATGTCCCCACGTGGAAGCCTCACGGCTAAGTCCACGGGGGCCCCAACTGGGAAACCCAGGCAGTAATTGCCTCTTCGCAGCGCTGTGTCCGACCTCCTCCTTCGTGCGCGCGTGATTCCAGACTGGCGTCTCGTGTTTCCGAGCTTAAGGTGAGTGGAGCCTCAAGAGCCCTCGGTAGAACTCGATCGTAGCTCGGCTACCGCCACGCCGACGTAACTGCAGTCTGCAGTCGTCATTGCGCTGACTTCACGCTTATTTAATTTTAATGTTATTTACAAAAATAACATAACAATTCCCTTGTTTCACGCTTTTATATGGCTCAGATTGTGTAGAACGTGATTATTAAGACAATTTTCATTGAAAAGTCATCTTCGAATCAAATAGTAGATATGCCAAACAAGTACTCAGGGGGAGACGGGGACGATATGTCGTCTGGAACGACTAATTGTATGAATGTGAACCTGATTTCGTCTTCAATCTTATTTTTCCCCTCCTTTATACATGTTATAATGTCACTCTTGCTGCGCTTCGATTTTTTAAGCCATTGTTGTAAATGGTTGCCGTTTTTTACAAGATCTCGTAACCTTACTTACGTTCTTGGTATTATGTACTTATGTCCAAACTCCATAAACTTTTCATAATCATCCTTACAAAGATTTACATCCAAGATTTTAAATACTTTTGCAATAAGGCTAATTCGCGCGGAGAGGAGATGGAGACACTGGACCATGTGCTGCTTGGATGCCCACTGAACAAATTATTTTAATAATAACGTTTATAATAATAATAAAGAGACTGTCCACTCCCAGTGAATGCAAAATTTATTTTATTTTCAACAAAACACTTTAGGCCGATAGTTTCCTTTTTGAAAAAGAACAATATCAAAATTTAATTAAAACCTAAATTTCATCTTTACTCCCAAATAATAATAAGCTTCTAAAATATTTATGTTTGTAACATGGCAGCAATCGTCCAATATGGATGAAGTGCCAAACTTAAAAAAAGGCTAATTCGTCACTCGCAAAATTTCCTCCAATTGGACTTCATCTTATATATAAAAAAGGAGAGGGTATTTGCGTCTGTTTTTTTCGAATTTGCAAAAATGTTTTTCTAACAAGTGTTTCTATTGACAAACTGAACTAACGCTGTGTTCCAGAATTTTTGGTGTTTGTTTGTTTGTTTGTTTGTATATTTGTACCATTATAGGCGCCCAGACCGTTTGCAGCACGATGCTGAAATTTTGCACACCCCCAAAAAATGTTAGTGGCTAAACAACTGTCAGGGTCCGGATGACGTCACGTGCATATTTCGCATACCTGCCATACAGACTGAAAATTGCAATCTTGCCGCTGGCGGCCATTTTGAATTTAAAGACTTTATATTCGAAACAGTCATGTCTCTTAGTAATTCAAAGAATTTTTGGAAGAAACTTTTTCGCAAAAAGTAAATTCTTCAAACAAAATTTGTAAATACCTACATAGAAAAAAATAAAAAATAATAACTTTCAGGTAGCACAACGGGCGCATGCATAATGTTGGAACATTGAAATTTGGCAGGTCTCCCAATCAAAAACAGATTTAAAAATTTTCAAAAGTACAACAAAATACATGAAGTTTTAAGAGTAGCTGCCATACATTTTTTTTTGGTTTCGTCAATATTTAACACTCTTCTGGCGTTCATTTTAAAATTCTGGAAGTTCATTCTCAATGATCAAGTTTGTCTTGCTAAAGTCAACATTTTTTGAAAGAAAACATTTTTCAATGACAAAGTTTTTCGAACAAAATTTTGAAAAACCTGATTTTCACAAAAAAGTAAAATTTATAAGTAAAAAAATCAACTATTTTGATGCTACACTTACAATTATAATTAAGCAAAATGTAATGATATGTAATAGGGCAATCACGCGAAGTGTATATTTTGCATACCCGCTATACAAACTAAAAAAATATATTGCTCTGCAGGCGGCCATTTTGAATTTATAGACCTCATACTCGAATTTAAAATGCATTTCAGTAAACTCCATAAATGTTGGAAGAAACTTTTTTTCTGCGGCAAATTTCTTTGAACAAATTTTTAAAAAGTAAAATTTCATACAAAGTGTCTTATATATAAAAATAAAAAAAGTTAAAAAGTTTTTTTTTTTTTAATTTTCAAAAGTCATTTTTTTCTTAGAGTTCTGTCGATAGGTCGAACGTTTTCCCATACTTAGATTTTTTGTAGATTGTGAGTTTAGGCATTTTAAGGTATCTTCAGGTACCAAGCAGTATCAGACACTAAAATATCGTGAAAAGTATCACAAGCAGTTTTAAGATATGAAAAGATAATTCAGAGCAGGACGAGCAGTTTGAAGGCATTTCATGACAATAAGAGCAGCTGGAACAATCTAAAAGCAAAAGCACCAGTACCAACAAAATAATGCCGTATAGCAAACGCAGTCATATTTCATGCCACTATAAGACAATTGCTAGCAGGTACGCTTAAGATACAATTACCAGCAAAACGAAAAAAGGGCAGAAAAAGACAAGTTATACACTAAAATGATAATGAACGGGTCGAGCATCATTATAAACCTTCACCAGAAAATTATAGAGCAGAAATAAAAAGCAGGATAAAGACTTCAGCACCTGCACAACAATAGGAAGTAGCACGATCAGGCCTGGGATTCTACCATAAAATTGTCCACTTTTTGTTGTTGTTGTTGGTCAGTTCTCATGTATCTTTTAAAAATCAAAGCAAGGGTAAAGTGTGCTGGCGAAGCCGGATTTTAAACTGCCCGTAGGGCCTAGCAGCCAACCGTGCGAGAGCGCGGTTTGGTCTGCTAGTCTTATATATAAAAAAGGAGAGGGTATTTGCGTCTGTTTTTTTCGAATTTGCAAAAATGTTTTTCTAACAAGTGTTTCTATTGACAAACTGAACTAACGCTACGTTCCAGAATTTTTGGTGTTTGTTTGTTTGTTTGTTTGTTTGTCCGTTTGTTTGTTTGTATATTTGTACCATTATAGGCGCCCAGACCGTTCGCAGCACGATGCTGAAATTTTGCACACCCCCATAAAATGTCAGTGGCTAAACAACTGTCAGGGTCCGGATGACGTCACGTGCATATTTCGCATACCTGCCATACAGACTGAAAATTGAAATCTTGCCGCTGGCGGCCATTTTAAATTTACAGGCTTGATATTCGAAACAGTCATGTCTCTTAGTAATTTCAACAACTTTTGGAAGAAATTTTTTCGCAAAAAGTAAATTCTTCAAACAAAATTTGTAAATACCTACATAGAAAAAAATAAAAAACAATAACTTTCAGGTGGCACATCGGGCGCATGCATAAAGTTGGAACATTGAAATTAGGCATGGTATCTGAACATAAACAGACTTACATATTTTCAAAAGAACAACGAAATACATGAAGGATTAAGAGTAGCTGCCATACATTTTTTTTTGTTTCTTCAATATTTAACACTCTTCTGGCATTCATTTTAAAATTCTGGAAGTTCATTCCCGATGATTGAGTTTGTTTGGCTAATGCTAACATTTTTTGAAAGAAAACTTTTTTCAATGACAAATTTTTTCAAACAAAATTTTGAAAAACCTGATTTTCACCAAAAAGTCAAATTTATAAGTAAAAAAATCAACTATTTTGATGATACATTTACAATTCTAATTTTTCAAAATGTAAAGATATGTAATCAGACAATCACACCAAGTGTATATTTTGCATACCCGTCATACAAACTAAAAAAATATATTGCTCTGCAGGCGGCCATTTTAAATGTCTAGGCCTCATACTCGAATTTAAAATGCATTTTAGTAAACCCCATAAATGTTGGAAGAAACTTTTTTTCTACGGCAAATTTCTTTGAACAAATATTTAAAAAGTAAAATTTCATACAAAGTGTCTGATATATAAAAATGAAAAAAGTTAAAAAGTTTTTTTTTTTTTAATTTTCAAAAGTCATTTTTTTCTTAGAGTTCTGTCGATGGGTCGAACGTTTTCCCATACTTAGATTTTTTGTAGATTGTGATTTTAGGCATTTTAAGGTATCTTCAGGTACCAAGCAGTATCAGACACTAAAATATCGTGAAAAGTATCACAAGCAGTTTAAAGATGTCAAAAGATAATTCAGAGCAGAACGAGCAGTTTGAAGGCATTTCATGACAATAAGAGCAGCTGGAACTATCTAAAAACAAAAGCACCAGTACCAACAAAACAATGCCGTATGGCAAACGCAGTCATGTTTCATGCCACTATAAGACAATTGCAAGCAACACAGGTACGCTTACGATACTATTATTAGCAAAACGAAAAAGAGCAGAAAAGACAAGTTATACACTTAATTGATAATGATCGTGTCGAGCATCATTATAAACCATCACCAGAAAAATAAAGAGCAGAAATAAAAAGCAGGATAAAGACTTCAGCACCTGCACAACAATAGAAAATAGCACGATCAGGCCTGGGATTCTACCGTAAAACTGTCCACTTTTTGTTGTTATTGTTGGTCAGTTCTCATGGATCTTTTAAAAATCAGAGCAAGGGTAAAGTGTGCTGGCGAAGCCGGACTTCAAACTGCCCGTAGGGCCTAGCAGCCAACCGTGCGAGAGCGCGGTTTGGTCTGCTAGTATATTATAAAATTGTCATACACAATGAGATTGGATTCTCTCTTTGGATTTGTAATGTATGCTCATTTATGCTCACTTTAAAAAAATGCAGTTATTTGACAGAAGGCTACTACATAATATGTAGATCGTAGATTCCCATTCTTATTCCATTAGTAAGAGGTTGAGGTCTTACCTAGACATGATGAATGCAGACAGATATCTGGGGCTCTTTTCCTTTTCTGCACAATGCATGAGGAGTGTCCAGCTGGTATAGTCCGTGTCCAGTACGTACGTGTTGTAGATGCCTTCATCTGAAATGGCAAAACCAGCTTAGGACATCATCATCAAATAAGCGATTGAAATTGCACATAGACTAGTAGTGTCTTTAAACAGCTACAAAGTGGATTAATTTCCAACAAGTGCAGAGCTTTTGAATGCTCGGTAATGAATGGTGGAAGACTTATCTAAAAGCAAATTGAATATTGCATCCAACTCTGGATACAATATTCAATTTGATTCAACTGATAACCTAGTTGTCTTGCACAACCAGCCATACTATCAAGTGCCAGATGCAGGTGAAAGCTCTACGATCCAAAATCTCCACCAAAATAACAGACACGCTCTAGATTTTTCTTTCTTCTACGAGCATTAGTGCCGTATCAGGTCTCCCAAGCGTTAGCAATCTCCAAGGTGATCTCTCTGTTTGGCGCAACCCAGAACAACTCCCTTGCCAATCGTTATCTGGTCCAAGCCCAAATATTGCCATGAACTTTGTCCTCTGCTTACTCCTCGTCAACTTCTTGCCCTGTTTATCAGAGGGAACAATTGGCACCTTTTTAGTAGAAAATGTGACTCAGGACACGTAATCAGTTCTCTTTTGGTAGTAGCTATGCGTAGATTGAATTCACTTGGATATTAGTAAGGGAAATTGTGGTATAGTTTACTGACATGTGTCCTCCGCGTGTACCCAATGCGCAGGCGTGTTGTAGTCAGGAACCTGCCACGTGATGTTCCCAAGGAGTTGCTCCGTCAGCGGATCGTTGATGAAGACATACGTGAAGTTCATCGTCACCTCCATTTGAGGACTGTCTGAAAGTTTAATGGGAGAGTAAGAAACAATTCAAAATGACCAAAAGATAGTTATGTCATTACAATCATCACATTTTCTTTTTTCTGAGGTCCATTATTGGATCTATAACCTCTATAAATCCATCTAAGTTTTCTTACTGTCTCCGCGTTATATAAACTCTTGAAGTCTAGTTCTATTGTATTTTCTCAGCAGCAACTTAAGAGCTTTTTTGGTCCGTTTGTCAAACTGTCAAATACTTAGATGACTCACTAATTTATTTTTCTAATCAACTGACTACACTACTATTCATATGATTTTGGATCTTTCGCGTATCCACTAGTAAGTTTTTCTATGTACGAGTAGAGTTTCAACAATAAGCTGCAAAATAAAGTTATACTCACTGTTGGAAAGTATTTTACTCTCCTCTGTGAAGTCTGCTCTCATGCATTTGTAAGAAAGAGCTTCCTCAGAGCTGGCGTAGTATTGCACTACGTACCATTTTCCCAGCAACTGAAAACAATTCCAACAAACTGAAATTTTTGTAGATTTAATTTTTCCCCTATATCTGATTTTTTTGCTTTAATTGAAATTTGTGCATTCGAGATTGTAGCTGAATATATAAAATATATCTATAATCTAAATTGCAAAGAACTCTCGAAATTTAGGGTTCATTTAATGTATGCCTCACAAGCAGGTAACATGCAAGTTTGCGGTTAGACATGCTGCATGTGTACATACAAATTAAACTAAACCTCACACGAACATGAAATTTCCAACTCTTGCCGCGTTTCCCTGCAACCGGGGTGGTATTGTAAAAAGTGAAACAAGTTTTTACAGCATGGGGGTTCAGCCTCATATTAACCTATTAGTCAAAGAAACAGGAAAGGAAGAATACATCCAAATGAATTAATCCCAGGTACTAATTATCAATCTATTGAATTCATCCGCTATTGAAACTTCATCATGACTACTTCCTCCGATATGGTTATTATTTATGTAATTTGATTCTAATCGTGTGATTCAAGGTCATAATCTACCGGTTTCCGCATCGCACCAGTGATAATAAAGTGCACGGTTCGATCATCACCAGAGCTTGACACATATTAGATGTCTTAAAATGCTATGAAGAAAACAATCCAGCAATTATATATTCAGATAAGTTTAACATACCAAAACGTTTCATCCATCCTGTAAGAATGACTGAAACGCATGCCTCATGATAGGGGTGGGATTTTTTTCGTACTAAACAGGTTACCCTTAATACAGTGCACCCTCACAAACTGTGAATGAGATTGTTTGTTGTTTCAGAAACTATCTATAATCTAAGTTGCAAAGATACATTAACATTCAATACACATATTAAATGCATGCCCACAAACAGGCTCGTGTAAGTTCGCGCTTACAAATGTGTACTTACAAATTAAAGTCCAAAGTTCAAATGAACATAGGCCCTACAAATTTTACCGAACTTCCCTGAAACAGGGGCTCTCTTTAAGAAGATATAATTCGTCAGAATAACTTACCATTTTGAGGTCAAAATGCCGCATGGCTCGGACCACAGGACATTTTGTTTTGTCATCTGGAGGCTTGCTCAAGTATCCAAAAACGTTGTTCACCAAAACGACATAACACAGGGTAAAATAAATTGTTTTCATATTTAATTTTTGCTTTTTTAATCCCACTCTTATAGCTAGAAAACTGTCAACTTAAACTAAATTTAAATAGAACACTTATATGTAAGTAAATGGATTAATTGTTTCGCATAAAACCATCTCATTTGGTATGATACGACGTAGTAGGTATAGGTTTTAATTTTTTAGATCAAAAATGTTGTTTCTCTAATTTTTACACAAAATTAGTTGAATAAATGTTAAGAATGTTTACTTTACAATATACTACATTATTGAGACACATGTAATATTGTTAAGTTTGGTTACTGGTCCAATAACTATAAGAATCTAGCAAAGCTAGCTTCTTTTCTGAGAGAATTGAGTTTGAAAGTTTTCGGCACGCAAGTAAGAAAACGCAACTAAGCTACACCTATAGTGTAACTTCTTGCCGCGTTTTCCCCGAAGGGATCGCATGTGGCGAGTTGAACCTATTTATTTTTACAGGTAAGGGAGCCGGCCTTACGCCAACCACTTCAGTTGAAGTGGGGGTTTCTCATCTCCCGAGGGGGCTGGTACTCATTTCTTGTGAAGGCTGAGTAAACCTTGCCGGTATTTTTATTATGGGGCTTGAAATTAACACCGAAATAGGAAATCATTTCTGACACCCTCCTCGGTGGGATTCGAACCCGAGCTCACGGGGTAGAATGCAAGCACTCTACCAACTGAGCTATCAACCGGCACAATGCCTCAAATTTGATTATTTTTTGACGGACAAAATTCTTTGTAACTTTGGCTGCACTACTAAACTACACATATAGAGTATCTTTTTGCCGCGTTTTCCCGAAGGGGTTGCATGTGGCGAGTGGAAACTATTTATTATTACAGGCAAGGGGCCGGCCTTAGGCCAACCACTTCAGTTGAAGTTGCGGTTTCCCAGCTCCCGAGGGGGCTGGTACTCATTTCTTGTGAAGGATGAGTAAACTTTGTTTATTTTGGGTTTGAAATAAATACCGGAACGGGAAATAATTTCTGACACCGTCGGTGGGAATCTAACCCGGGCTTTCAGCATGGAATGCAAGTATGTACTCTTATAACTGAGTTATCGATCAGACCTACCAAATGAACTATCGACCGACCTACCAACTGAGCTATCGACCGGACCTACCAACTGAGCTATCGACCGGACAATAAATTAACATAAGCTATCGATCACCCTAGCAACAAGGCCGTGTAACATCACCACTTTTTGGTCTGTTTCAAATGTGCAGACTTCATTGAGATAAAATACCGGAAATGACGTTTACATTAATTGTCTAACACGTAGTTTTCACAGCACACAAACACTTATCCCAACAAGCTTTCACGTCTTGACACTGTTTTGCTTGGAAAATTAGAACCGATGCGATTGTGCGTGGATATCTTTCCATGGAAACTGCAAGACAGTTAACGATAGTTAATGGCTGCGCAAATAATGTGTGTGACTTATGCCACTGGACTGCTGGCACAAATCCTAAGCATATACTGTTAACATGAGCACCGTATCCAAGTATAACAGTGTAGGTACCTACATTTAAACGCAAACATGACTTACATACCAAAATATGTACAGAAACTGTTAATCTCACTAGAGGAGCTGTCTTACTTTTAGTGCATTTTTTGGTAAACTCTGTAGTTGAATGTAAGTACAAAGTTGAACTCAATCATAGCGTTTAAAAAAAATGTACGAAAGTTGTAAAATCCACTTGAGGAACTGTTTTAGTTTTCGTACATTTTTTGGTAAACCCTGTGTTTCAGTTTCAGAGCAAAGTTGGTATTTTGGTGTCAAATCCCGAGTATAATATTTTCCATGTAAACTCAAATATAGCGTTCACCAAAAATGAGCGCAAGCTGGAATGCCAACTAGAGGAACTGTCTTAGTTTTCGTACATTTTTTGGTAAACGCTAAAGTTAAGTTGAAGCGTAAAATTTTATACTTATGAATCTGAATGTTAGTACGACTCATGCTTGAATGAATCGCTGGTGACTAAATTTTAGTTGGTTAAGGGTAAACGATTCGTTTGGATAGATTTTTGTTTATTAATTTCAAGTGAATTAAACTTGAATTTTATGTTCTCAGTGTAAGAGTGACAATATTGGAAAAATCTGATTTTGCATTTCTCTGAATTTTATAGTTATTTATTTATTTTATGTTTTTGTTTTACATTTTTAGTAAACAAATGAGGTCGTACTCATTAGATTTGTTAAACCAAAAATCAGGCATAAACGTACTTTTTGGTATGGAAAAACTTATATTGAACCGGATTAAGAATTAAAACCCTTTTATGAATAAAGGTGTAGATGTTTGAGATAAGAGATTTTTGTATAAATAGAGCTTCCATATATTTATTTTAACGTCGAACAGACTTTTGATAATGCCATTAGTTCTTCCGAAGCATAGGAAAAAAGGATTTCAACAAATTGTAATTAATACCTACATTAGCTTCGGGTTTTTCAGTTAATAGTTTAAGTTTAAAAAAAAAGTACTTTTCAGAACAATAAATTTGGCTGGTTGATAGCTCAGTTGGTAGAGTGCATGCATTCTGTGCCAAGAGCTCGGGCTCAAATCCCACCGATTGTGTCAGAAATGATTTCCCGTTTCAGTGTTTATTTCAAATCCAAAATAAAATACCGGCATGGTTTACTCAGCCTTCACAAGAAATGAGTACAAGCCCTCAGGAGCCCCCTCGGGAGCCTCACTTTAAATAAAGTGGCGTAAGGCCGTCCTCCTTGCTGTAAAAATGAAAGGTTCACTCGCCACATGCGACCTCTTTCGGGAAAAACGCGGCAAGACGTTACACTATATGTGAAGCTTAGTTTTTTTGCTCTTTTGGCGCATTCAGATTGCAATATTTAAAAAAAATCTCTTGAAAAATCTTTGAAAAGAGCGTTGTTAAAAATGACGTCATCATGGAGTGTAGACCCTTAATGTATTCACCACACGTTCTCAAACATACAATGAATTATAAATATTTAATATTATACGATAAAAATGATAATGTAACCACAGCAAAACAAACATTGTTCCTATTTTAGATGTGATCAAAGTATTGACTTCTTATTTTGTCATATCCGTCATCAAATATGCGTCCTGAATGTGGGCAGCTTATACAGTAGGCATCCTTTAAAGTATTACAAATTACCGCCAACTCCATGTCATAAAACGCAACTAAGCTACACATATAGTGTAACTTTTTGCCTGCGTTATCCCTGAAGGGGTCGGATAAGGCGATTCGGGACTTACTTATTTTTACATCAACCACTTTCAGTTGAAGTGGGGGTTTCTCAGCTCCCGAGGGGGTGGTTCTCATTTCTTGTGAAGGCTGAGTACACCATACGTACATACTTACAAATTAAAATCCAAACCTCAAATGAACATAAACCATGCAACTTATTCCGACCTTCCCTGAAACAGGGGTGACATTGGCAAAGTGAACCATTTTTTGCAGTATAGGTAATCAGCCTCATACCAAGCATGAAGTCAAGGAATTCTTTATTATTATCATTTGTGTTTTCTACAATAAGCTTTCAATTATTTATGACTTTTGAGGCCATTTGGCTAATCGCTCAACAACATGGATGTAAAACTAACATTTACACACTTATAGATAATTTAAATTTGCCATTATCAAAAAGATAAGGCGTACACTGCACAGACCGGTCTACCGGATATGCTATATCAGATAAATATACACACATGTAGAAATAAATTTGTTGAAATAATAAATCAGAAAACAATAAATTGTCTTCGTCTTCTTTGGATTTTTTTGGCCACTATCACTTTTTTGGGATTGCCAACACAAATCTGTAACTGTTATAATATCTACACCTGTAGGTTCCTTGATTTTACATAAGTAGGTTGGTGCGAGGTTGAACAATGAACATACTGTAAAAATTGGTTCACTTCGCCAATATCACCTGGGGGCTTTTGTTTATTTAAGATTTGGGGTTTTATTTTGTAAGTATATATAAATGTCAATATTTTTTTGCATGTAAGATTAAAGGTACACAGATTTAGTCAAAATAAGTAAAAAGCAATAGGTCATGTTCACAAATCAATCTGTGATTTGCCATTTATTTTTCACAAAAAAAAAATAGGTACACAATAAACTTAACAAATAACAATAAATAATAACTTACTTAAAAATACATAAAAACATACATCAAGAACAACAACATGGGCTTAAATAATACAAAAGATTTTTTATCAAAGTATAAGAAAATCAAATTAATTTTGTAAAGAGATAACTTTTTTGATGTTAAAAAAAAATCTCAAGTACCTACAAACAATTTTGAGTATTTCTTTTTAATTCGTAAAAATAAGATGTGTGTTTTAAATCGATACCTGCTATTATTCTAGACCTGTAGGATATATGGTTGTGTCACAGGTAGGCGAGTAACGCGTTAAAATCGTAATCTACCTACCCATACCTAGATGACATTTGTCGCATTGAAAGTCCTTTGATATTTTTTATTCTTCCAATGAATGTTTTTGAGTTCTGTATCAAACAAATGATTTAATAATAAAACTTCTTGAGAGATAGTCATATTGTTACGAACTACGGATTCGTCGTACGCAAGTCTAGTACGCTGGTTGGTGTGTATGACGTCTCTGGTATACTTTAGGACAATGCTCTAGTACCATCTACTAGGAAGTATCTACCATGTTCTCGAACATGCAAGAATCGTCTCTGCCGCACATACAAATACGAGCAAAGATTCTGTGGGACAGACAGAGTCGCTTTGACCGTTGTAACGCGAAAACCTGTAAGCTGAGAGTGAAGAGTGAACAGTACATTGTAACTTATGTGGTGAAAAATAAATCTTGAAATTAATCAATTAAAAGAACCCCAAGTTAAAACATAACAATATTTTTATGTAATTTTTTTTTGATGTACATTTCTTATATTTTTTAAAATTGTAAGTGAAAAAGAGTTAACAATACATAAAAATAAAAGAAGTCTTCGTATTTATAAACTATTTAAAGTGTAGAGTGATAATGTAAGAGGTCAACATGACCAATAAATACGCATTTAAACAATAAAATTAAATGGTTACAGTTTATTAAATTAAATTATAACCAACAGACATTCCAATAAATAGAAAACATTATTCATTTTCACACTTAGCAACTATTGCATTCATTTCATCCTCTCTCTTTCGCAGTAACAATAACAATACTCGTAATATGAAATATTCGCTATAAAAATGAAAGATGGTGTTGCCTTTTGAAAAAAAAAATGCATTCTATGTCAAATTGATAAATTTTAGTTTAAATCAGCTCATTTAAAAAAAGGTGCAGTATCACTTTGAGTATGAAAATTCATCAGAAAGGGAGAGCCAAAGGCAATTATGTCCGATCTGTTGTTTAATAATTAATTTTAATTAACGACATTCCATTAAAACCATATGTAAAGAAAGAAACTGCGGGCTGCAGCTTTTTTAGGACAATATTGACAGGTGTTATATCAAGATAATTTCTATCAGGACTTCTTCTAAGTGCAGTGGTTAGTAACTGATGGTCCAAAGGTCTGTAGCATACAAATATCCTTGAATCTTGTTGACCTTGATGATAAAAAAATCAACAAAGTGGTCCCGAATAGGGACCACTTTTTCCAAAATATTTAAAGTAGCCTCTGGTCGGAAAAATATCAATAACCACAAAGCAATATCCCATGTGTTCCTAGTGATGGAATTGATGAAGCAAGTCAAAATTTTATTATATTTTTTATGTAAAAAATAACAGCGTTAAAACAATAAAAAACAATTTTGTTAGCAAATATTTCACATTGTTCGAGCAATAACACTAACAAACAAAAAAACTGACACATTTCTAGAATAAATAAATATACTTATATAATATTTTAAATTATAGAGTAAAATTAAAGAACAATAAAACGAATTAAATAATAAAAAATTAAATAAACCTCAAAATAGAGTTACATTTTTTCGGCGCATTGCTGCGTCGAGTTTCCCCCAATAACCAGCCATTATATAAAAATAAAATAAATATTGTAATAAATAATATGTTTTAAATTAACAATATTATTTGTACACAACAATAAATTAACAAAATAAATAAACTAAGTTTTGAACTATAAAGGACAGACGATAAAAAGAAAGTAGTAGGTAGAACTAAATTAATTTCGCATTAAAAAAAAAAAAACGTATTTTTTTTTGCAATAATAAACAAAAAATGCTTTAATCTTATTTGGAATATTATTGCTTCATTAAAAAAGTTAATATTGAACAAATCATTGCAAATATTATTTTTTATATTTTTTTTAGCTAGAATCCATATTAAAAGTTAAATACATTTTCTTTTTTATTATTGTTTTCCCTACTAATCTTTTTTGGAAAAATGAAGTGTTTTAGTACGCGAAAGGAATAAATAAATGAAATATTAAGTGTATATTATTTTCTTGACTATGTTACACCCATGCTTGGTAAAAAATACAATTTAAACATAAGTAGAACATAACTAGAGCTATTTATAATTATTGTTAATAATTTATAACAAAAAATATGTATGTTTTCACAACCCTGTGTTCGAAATTATTTATTTTGTTTGTTATGAATTTTACCTATACAAAAACGGTTAAAAAATTGAGCATTATCAAAGTTTTTTTTTATTAATTTTAAAATCTACAATATATTTAAATTATAAATTTAAGTTATCGGATATTCTATGTAATAATGATTGTCTATTTCTGAATAAAAATGCATATTTATGGTTTTTCTTTGGGTAAAAGATATAAATTATTTTGTGACATATTTTTGAGCACATTTTTTTTTTATTAAAAGTAAGAACTAAAGCAACGGTTTACTAATAAATTTATAATATCCAGCCTCATACCGTTGCATTTTTTTTTGCCCAGAAAATGTCACAATTTTATTTTAGCCTTTGATGCTGCTAAGCACTGTTTTCCCGAAAATATGGAAATAAAAATATAATAACTTGTAGGTATGGATATAAGTATGGCTGCCAATTATTTACTTGCTAATTTATATATCTAACCCAGCACCTACCCAGAAAATCAATATTTAAAATTTCGCACGCAATACAATGTCAATAATTTGTTATTCTAAACTTCGTTATCTTTTCTTACATATTGTCGATCAATTTCAATGGATAGGCTATGTCGCTGTTACAATTCGTCGCGGATGAAATTCAATTTTCTAGGTTTAAAAAGTACATTTGGAATATTTCTAACTGATGTCAGATTCTATGAGTAAAAACAACTTTTTGAGGACTTCTTTTTTGACAGTTGCGGCTCTCCAAACGTGGCGACCATAGTCTTTTCGTGAAGACCAGAGAAAGGTCTTAATCGTACGCAGAGGAAAGCGGAGACGAGGCACGACACAACCAAGATTGCCAGGAGGACAATCAAGGTCGCTGCAAAGCCAGGAGTTGTCATGCAAATCATACCTCCTGGAGGGAGCTCTTCTCTTGCGGGGAAGATCATGGTTTCAGACGATGAGGAGTTTGTACTTTCATCCAAAGCAAAAGTTAAATCTCCGGTTGAAACGACCCTGATCACTCTATTCAAGCCTACTTCCTTTTCTGGGTGCACTTCTCTAGTACGCCTGACTCTCCTCTCGTCTCTGGGTCTTCCTCCGTGCAAAAAAGCTTCAAGAGGTAGAGGAGGTGGGGGTGGAGGCCCATATTCAGGTCCGGGTCTTCGTACTTCCGGTCCAGCAATGAGACCTCCTTCTGAGCACTGATCAGGGCATTGGTATCTACAGATTTGAATGGTGCATTGGAAGTGTACTTCCATTGAATCAGGGAACTTGAAGGCCTGGAAGTGTGCGTATGATAGGACAGAAGCGCTCGCACCAAAGTTCTTTATTTTTGTAAACCTTGACATCAATTTTGGTCTTGTAACGCAACCTTTCTGGTCCACCAATTGAATTGGTGCACGTTTACCATCATGAGCCATGCAGTTCCTAACCAGCATGTCAAACTTGGAGTCGTCATCCTTGATAGCCAGAACCATAGTCATGGTTTGTCCAATCTTTACTAGACCTGATACTTCAGATGCCCAGGGTCCTTTGCCGACTTGGATCTGCATCCAGCAGCCTACATTGTCTCCAGCGAAGTCAGCTCTTACAACATCCAGCATGTCAACAGGGAATGGCCTGAATGTAACAGACTTCTCATACTGGTCGTGCCACGTGCACCTCAGTTTCCTGGCTTGATCCCACACTTCTTGTACTTGAGGATCATACTGAATAACAATGATATTTTCAAAGTAGGTTCCAGACCCGGAGTCAGCTCCATATCCGTATAAACCATTCTCAGTATTTCCTGCAGTTCCACAAGCGTGAATGCTGATTTCAAAGTTGGCAGAAGTTCTTCCCAGACCAGCTGGCAAGTGGACGCAGTTCAAATTTGAGTAGTGTCCCTTTGAGAAGACGATGCCGTAGAATGGTTTATCGAACCCTAGAAAGACTTTCATTGAGTTTTTCTCGCATTTGACGTCAAGTGAGATGATCTTGGGCATTTCAGGGGCTGGTGCCGGCCAGATGTCGTTGCCGGTTTGGAAGAGTTTGTCCATGGCTTCCTGTTGCTTTGGTGGCGGTGGTGGGGGAGGAGGAGGGGGCCCGTGGTAGCCTCCATGCTCGAACAGCGGCTTGGGACCCAGGGAGCCGTGCTGCTTGTTGAGGAGACCATGAGGCGGCGGTCCAGAGTGGTGGCCGTTTGGAACTCGAGACAAGGCTGAAAATAAATAGAAAAATATATTGAATAGGAGCTAATGGCTTACACGGCCGGCGGTTGACACTGGAGAGCTTCTTTCTGGGATCTGTTTCCGTGGTCTGTCGGAGCTGGATAGACCAGCATCATTATCACGCTGAAGAAGCTCATCCCACACATGGTCGAAAAATCCGAAAGCTTCAGCTTTGATAGACCAATGACAAGACATCCCGGAAAGTAACTCTCTAGATAAATACATTGGAATGAAAGTAAATATCTCCTCGGATTATTCAGATTCGGTTAAATTAACCTAATTAATTATCGATACCTTCAAGGTAAAACTGAATAAGTGACATATTAAGCCAACAAGGGTTTCTCAGCTAAATGCACCTTTTTGCCTATTTTCTATGAGAGAAAACATTACAAAAGTGAGAAAATCCTGTAGTTTAGAAGTATGTCATGAGCGCTTCCTTACAATTAGCTCACTGACTATAAGAAGTTACCTCCAATAAAATGCTTTATCCACGATTTCTCAAATCAGTGAATCAGCACTTATTCAGTTTTTTATTTAAGAAGGGGATATATTAAACATAAAATCGTACTAAAACTCGTGACAGACAAATTTGGGAAAAATGTACTTTGATTAACATTTGAAGGGTACAGGGGAAAAAGGATCACTGTCAAAAGTAAATCATTGTGAGAAAAAGGAAAAAACATTATTTACTTTGTATAACTGTTTATGAAACAACTTACTATAGTAGCAATTAAAACTATTTTTTATAGCTTATTTAATAATTTGGTTTTGAATTCTTAATTATTTATTTTCTTTGAGTAACCATAACAATAAAGAATATTTAGAAAATATTACTTGCAACAAGGATCATAGTCAATTGACATTGATCTTTTTTCTATTTTTAGTATTCATTTATTTTAATTGTAACACTATTTACTCAAAATATTCTAGTTATTAGTAATAAAAATATTATAATTATTGACAAATTTAAAAGCTAATATTTAAATTAGCCTAATAAGAATCTGTGAACTGACTGACAGCCGGCTGTCAAAATGAAAAAAAAGATCAATGTCCATTAGACAATGATCTTTCTTTCTGCAACAAGGGTGACATTGATCTTTTCATGATACAGTCATACAATCTATTTTTGAGTCTGTTGTAGACTATGATCGTTTTAAGCGTTTTTCGGAAATCTAGACAAGAAGCTACCTTTATTTTGCACTAGATGGCATTGTTAGTTTTTTTTTGCTGAAAAATTGACAAAGATCCTTTTTCCCCTGTACCCTTCATTTGTTTTAGTATGGTGATGGCTATATTATATGGTAAGGTCAACGACGTTACCATGTTGAAAGCACCGGTTCCCATAGATCACTGAAGTAAAGCAACATTGGGCGCGGATAGTACTTGGATGGGTTACAGCTCAGGTACACCGCGTGTCGTTGGCATCTTGGACCGGTCCGTAGTCCAGTGGCAACGCTTCGGACTCGTAAATCGAAGGTTATGGATTCGGATCCCGGCGGAGCACAAAAATATACCATTTATATTTCGAATGTGCTCTTCGCTGAGTTGAAAAATTCATAAACCTTTACCAAAGACCGGTCACAGAAAGGTCCATCCAACCTTACAACAACTGGGTCTTTCTTGAGAATTGGCGCTTTCTACAGCGACGACCAAGCTCGCAGAGGGCTCTTGAGGTGTGATACACACAAAAACAGCGCTCACCAAATAAATCATCCTAATATTATTATTATTAAGGTACCATTTTTTTTTTATCAATATGGCAAAATGATAGAGAGGATCGCTTTTTCGTAGTCAATGTGAAATGTGAAATCAAATTTAATGGAACTGAACAAGGATCCCTCACCCAGAGGATGACCTCTCCCCGGATGCTGTTGAGGCCCTCCGAAGTTGTGTTGCTGTTGTACCCTGTTGTTCCCACCAGCTCCTCCCTCTTGGTCGCCAGTTTCCATGGCCAGCTGGTCTCCTCCAGCTATCTCGTTGTCCTCCCGCTCTTGCAGGCCACTGCGTCTCTCCCCGTCCATTTGGGAGTTGGTGTCATCCTGCCCGGCTGATGTGTCGGCTGGTTCTGTGTCTTCGCAAAGACAGGGAGCCAACTGGAAAATCAAGAGATTCAAGGTCAACACAGAGGTATGTATGTAAATAAACTGTTGTTGTCAAGAACATTGGTTCAGTGGTCGGAATGCTTGCTGTCAAGATTTGTGAAAGACAAATTCGTGGAACTAATTCAATGGAATCGGAACATTCCAAATTTTCCTCTGTGGGATATCCTAAGTGACTAGGTTTCATAGCAATCAAAAAGAATATTATGCAGTCACAATTATTTCCTGTCATTTTTATTGAAAATGGGAAATAGCATTAGAGCGCGGCCGAATTGCTGAGCATTTTTTTTCTTTCAGAAAACGTGTAAGATAACCTTCAAATGGATCGTGTAAACTTTAATGTCGATAGGATTACAAAAAAAGGCCTGTTGTTGCGTAACGCTGACTCCTCCATTAAAGTAAAAAAAATCACATGCTCAAACGACGTAGCGAAACATGAGGCATCAAAGATATGACGTTCGTATATATGTATTCATAGACAATATTGTTACACCACTCGGCTTAATTTTTAGGGGAAGGCAATTTTATTTTTATTAATGCTTGCTAAAGATGACAGTCCCATATAAGTGTAACATTTGCTCAAATTTGTGCTTAGTCAGTCTTTCTAATGAGGTCGGAACACTTTTGGACCTCAATGCATACATGTCTTGAACCATAGATAAAATTAGGATGATTTATTTGGTAGGCACTGTTTTTGTTTGTATCACACATCAAGAGCCCTCTGCGAGCTTGGTCGTCGCTGAATTCTCAAGCAAGACCCAGTTGCTGTAAGGCTGGATGGACCTTTAGTGACCGGTCTTTGGTAAAGGGATATGATTTTTTCACCCAGCGAAGAGCATATTTAAAAATATAAATGGTATATTTTTTGTGCTCCGCCGAGAGTCCAACCCACAACCTTCCATTTATGAGTCCAAAGTGTTACCACTGGACTACGGACCCGTCGGTAGATATGTACATACATACTTACTACATACTCAAAAATTATGTCTAAGTTTAAATTTTTAGCTCTCTTCACATATCTGACTCTAGAGTCAGAAGTGTTAACCACTAGACTACGGACAGGTCAAATATATGTAGATACAATCATGGAAGTATATTCAAGTTCTATATATCGATGGATACAATATTAAACGATCCATTTGAAATAAAACTGGGTTTGTTTAGAGTGGTGTATGTAGGTACATCCATTTCTCCTCTCTGACGTTGTTCACACCAGCTCAGTATTATAGTGGTACACCCAAGACTCTCTCGAGTCACGACCGAAAGCCCAATCGTGATTCACAAGTTTTAACCATAACAATATTACAATAGCCATCAATAAGTTATACATAGTGAAGTTGTGCTGAGAGGCAGTAAGTAAATATGTCGAAAGATACTGAGGTTTAATGCAGAAGATATAAATTTACTTCGACAGTATTCGTTAGTCAAAATACTCGTATCTTGAATCATTTATTATGTTCTATACTTCTAAAGGGTAGATAAATACTGTGGATCTTAAAATACGAGTAAAATTCCTCCCTTCACCAAATTCGTAGATTAAAATACTCATATATAAATTCATTGACGTATAGGTTGGTTTGAATTCTTTGACTTATAGGTTGGTATGAGGCTGACCACACATACCCTATTCAGGAAAATCATAAAATATTCATAAATGTACATGGGTAAAAACTAGTTATTTAATTTAACTTATTCAACTAAATGAAATGAAAGAAGTATGTAAAGACAGAAAAAAATGGCGGCTAACCTAAAATGTTGGCAGCTTATACTATTTTTATTTTATGTAATTAACCACTGACTTTTTTTTAATATAATTCTTTTTGAGGTTCTGTGTTTTTTTAGATACTTAAATCCTTGGATTATAGATTGGTATGAGGCTGACCAACCATACTTTAAAAAATGGTTCACTTTGCCAATGTCACCCCTGTTTCAGGGAAGGTTGGCTAAAGTTGCAGGTTTTACGTTCATTTGAAGTTTGGATTTTTATTTATAAGTACACATGTAGCACTTGTGAGCGTGAACTTACACGTGTCTGTCTGTTTGTCGGCATGCATTTGATATGAATTTCAAATGTTTGTATATCTTTGCAACTTAGATTATAGATATGAGAGATGAAAGTGCATGATATTTATTACTCATGCCGGCAAGTGAAGTATTTATAGTTTCAAGTGTACCTACTGCCGTTTCGTAGATTTCAATCTGGACATTGATTTGTTTCTGTGAATCCTGAACCGGAACAGCTCACTGCAACTGGCCTGTACGTGATGCCTTGAAATAATATTTAATACATCTGTTTAGGTTGTTCCCACCCTGTTGGAGGGTTTAGAATTGTATGTGCCTAAGATGGCTATATGCGAGGGCTAATCCATGACCTACTTCATGTGCCGATGAGCCGTTCAGCACGCTGAGCATAAAATATTGCCCAAATCTTATCTCGATGCCGCATGTGGACCTACAATATAAAAAACCCGAATCTCAAATGAACATACACCTTGCAACTCCTGCCGACCTTCCCTGAAACAGGGGGGACATTGGCAAAGTGAACCATTTTCTACAGCATGGGTGGTCAGCCGCATACCACCACCTCTGCTTATGGGAATTCATTTAATATGTAATTTATGTGTTACAAATCTTTGCAACTTAGATTATCTGGTAGATATCCTTAGATAGTCCGGTCGATAGCTCAGTTGGTAGAGTGCTTACATTCCATGCCGTGAGCTCGGGTTCGAATCCCACCGAGGGTGTCAGAAATGATTTCCCGTTTCGGTGTTTATTTCAAACTCCAAAATAAAATACCGGCAAGGCTTACTCAAACTTCACAAGAAATGAGTACCAGCCCTTTCGGGAGCTGAGAAACCCCCACTTCAGCTGAAGTGGTTGGCGTAAGGCCGGCCCCCTTACCTGTAAAAATGAATAGGTTCAACTCGCCACATGCGACCTCTTCGGGGATAACGCGGCAAGAAGTTACACTATATGTGTAGCTTAGTTGCGTTTTTTTTTTTTGCATCTCTGCGGCACATGTAAATACGAGCAAAGATTATGTGGGACAGACAGAGTCGCTTTGACCATTGTAACGCGAAGACCTGAAAGCAGAGAGTGAAGAGTGAACAGTACATTGTAAACCTATATTGTGAAAAAATAAATCTTGTGAAATAAATTTAAACCGTAATTTAATTAAAAGAACCCCAAATCAAATCATAACAGTTTTTAGTGAAACTTACTTATATTCTTTTTTTCAGATTCAGGTCATATGACCTGGAATAAAATGAATATCTACCGAAAGGGAAGTTGAGCTAAATGTAAAATTTATGCTTGGAGAAATTATCGACAGGCTTGGATTAGCTTGAAAGGGGCTGACTAACGACCACAGCATTTCCCATCAACAAGTAGGATGTTTCATTGACCACGTTTCCACTACAAGGCAACTCGCTTTCAGACGTTGTCAAACACATCACTAATGGTCGCCTACTTTCCCCATTATGTTTCTTCTTTTATTTACTTTTTAAGTTACACTATATGTGTAGCTTAGTTGCGTTATTATAGATTCTTACAATTTAGTACACATGCGAAATGTGCATCTTAGATTTTTTGTGGCACCGATCCGGGCCTGGTTGTTCATCTTCCCAATGAGGTCAGAAACGGTCCGCATATCTGAGGCCCCATATGGACATCTCGAGCCCGGACCTGTGCCCCTAGTATAAAATATCGCGTGAATCTCGCCTCGATAGCGTAAATAGAAAATGTATGCAATACACGACGGCACTCCTAGAAAGCGATTTAGTTTTTATACGTTTTTTCGATTTACGCGATCGAGGTGAGCTTGCACAATGTTGTATACTTGGGGTACTGAACTAGTGGGTCTATAATACTCTCGGTTCCATGATAGACCGACACAGTGACAATAGGACACATGACATAAAGATACATGACATAACGACAGATGGAATAACGACACATGACATAACGACACATGACATAACAACACAAGACATAACGACACATGACATAACGACACATGACATAACGACACATGACAGAACGACACATGACAGAACGACACATGACATAACGACACATGACATAACGACACATGACATAACGACACATGACATTACGACACATGACAGAACGACACATGACAGAACGACACATGACAGAACGACACATGACAGAACGACACATGACATAACGACACATGACATAACGACACATGACATTACGACACATGACAGAACGACACATGACATAACGACAGATGGAATAACGACACATGACATAACGACACATGACATAACAACACAAGACATAACGACACATGACATAACGACACATGCCATAACGACACATGACAGAACGACACATGACAGAACGACACATGACATAACTACACATGACATAACGACACATGACATAACGACACATGACATTACGACACATGACAGAACGACACATGACAGAACGACACATGACAGAACGACACATGACATAACGACACATGACATAACGACACATGACATAACGACACATGACATTACGACACATGACATTACGACACATGACAGAACGGCACATGACATAACGAAACATGACAGAACGACACATGACAGAACATCACAATGACAAAAAATCACAAGACAAATCATCAACTGACAAACCATCACATACCTAAAACAGAACATGCCATAAACGGCACATGAAAATACATATTCATAGTGATGTATTTTCTGTGTTACACAGGAAACTACCTTTAGGTACATCATTTCCATTTATTTATCTCTTCAAAAAAGAGCTTACATTGCCGTCTGTGCTTTTATACGATATATTTCTCATATTTCATATTGATGACTTTTCCTTGACTTATAGGTTGGTGTGAGGCTGACCACCTATACTGTAAAAATGGTTCACTTTGACAATGCCACCCCTCTTTCAGGGAAGTTCAGCAAAAGTTTTATGGTCACTGTTCATTTGAGGCTTGCATTTTAATTTGTAAGTACACATGCAGCATTTGTAAGCGCGAACTTACACGTGTCTGTTTGTGGGCATGCATATTAATATGAATCTTAAATGTTAACATATCTTCGCAACTTAGATTATATAATATAGCTCGATAGCTATAAGTAAATCGCTGCCTTAGTTCTTGTTTGTCGTATAGACCATTAAGCTAATTTGACATATGAGCAATGTTTGCACGTGTACTGGACCAATGTGTCTTATGAAAACAGGAAATTGATTTCAAAAATATTTAAAACAACTCTCACATTATCGAGTTTTACGTTTTTTATTAGCTCAGATTTTGTAGAATTTGATTCTTAAGACAACTGCATTAAAAATTCATATTTGACATAATTGGTCTATACGGCAAACAAGAACTGGGGGAGCGAAATGTCAAATTAAACGGACGTTTTTTGTCATAGTTGATGCGCCTCTGTTGGCACGTTTCTCCAAGGGTGTCCATCTTCCATAAATGTCCAGTCATGAATGAGAGTGATCAAGATCCAGCCTCTAGAGAGCGCGGGTTCTTGACCGACAATCGCGTCCTCAAACAACAAACACTATCTACCAGTTGGACAACGTCTGGACGGACGTGTGAACCTACCTTAACCATGAACACTAAGCATTGTCATTCGTGAATGCCATTCTTGCATTTAACTGTATATCAAATTTTACTTCTCATTTAAAAGTTTAATCTAATCTAATCTAATCTAAGTTGCAAAGATATGTAACATTGGGGATTCACATTACATGCATTCTCACAAACAGACACGTTTAAGTTCGCGCTTGCGCATGCCACATGTTAACCTACAATATAAAACCAAATCTCAAATGGACATACACCCTGCAACTCTTGCCAACCTTCCCTGAAACAGGGGTGATATTGGCAAAGTGAACCACTTTCTACAGCGTGGGTGGTCAGCCGCATACCAACTTATAAGTCAAGGAACAAACACCAACTTAACACCCTTCTAAATTTGACTTTACAACATTTGCACTCTCCACAGCCTTCAACTCAAAGGATTCCACATTAGAGGGCCCGCAACGCAAACGGAACTATGATCTATAAAATAAACTGCAAAGATATATAATCATTTAAGATTCTTATTGAATGTATTCTTACCAGCAGACATGTATTAAGTTCGCGCTTACACATACTCCATGTGAACTTACACAATAAGAACACTAATGTCAAATTATTATAAGCCCTACAACTCTTGATGACCTTACCTGAAACAAGAGTGACATGGGCGAAAGTGCACCGTTTTTTACAGTATAAGTGATGAGACTCATATCAACCTAAAAGTAAAAGAATAAGGTAAAAAATTGAATCTAAATCTAGTCCAAAAATAGTCATTGTACCTGAAAACTTTCAACTGACAAAAATATACATGTATTCATAAGTTTGTCATTTCATTCAGTGTAAAGTCGACAAGGTATTTTTAAAACCCACAATAAAGTTGAATCCTTTTGAAAGTTTGTACCAGTAAGAAAGCGTTTTTTAAGTACAGACATAAATGACACTCATGAAATCATGAATGAACTGACGTTGCGTATATTGGGTACGTATAACCATTAACAGTTACCGGCTTGTAGTGTAAGAGTTATGAATGACAACACTGGAGGTTATTTATCTATGACAAATAGTAAAACCGGAATCATAATATGTTTACTATGGGACTTCTTCACTTAAATTACCTACTCGCTTTGAACGTGAATGAAATATACTATTTGAAGAATGTTACGTATTTGGGATAAAATCAATATGCATAAGGTAAAAATAGACAAAAAGCGATGAGAAAATGACTGTATACAACGTCGTAGCCATTTAGGTACACTAAAAGTTACTAAAACACCTACTAATTACTTATCAACTGTCCTCGTCTGAACAACTGAAAAGTGAAATTTTATTCCATTTTCAAAATCTTTTTGACAGAAAACTGAAGTTCTTTTGTCAACAAAAAAAAAGATGGTTGATCGCCTTTTTTATGAATAGCCAGGACAACAAAATAAACCTACCAAGTACAATCGATATACCTACCAATCTCCTCAATCGTATTATATTCCAAATTCAAATACTTGACAGATTTTCCCCCGTATTCATGATCAATACTGCCTCAAGTAACAATACTTACCTAAGTCAAGCGCTACACTAACTCAAGGGTCGACATTCTGGAGCGTTTTGTTTCACAAAGAACACTAACGAAGGAATATTTTGACAGCGCTTAAGCGTTGGTTAATATACCTGCCGACCTTACTTACCCAAGCGCTAGTATTTAGAGAGCCCTAGCGTTGCTTTTACCCTAAGTATTGTTTCTGAAACGAATTTCGCCAATCTGACAGCTAGCGCGCCCTATGGTAAGTGCTAATAGGATTCATGAATACGGGGGTTTGTCATTTTGTTTTTTTTTTTTAATTATGGCTCATCACAGATCACCTTAATAACCATCGCACTTTAAAGAAAAAACTGTTTACCTACCAAAAATAAAGATTCGAAATTCAAATTATTTTGACACATGACTTTGTTTTTATTGTATTTGTTTTATAAATACTTTTATGGCGTCTAACTCATGGAGGTATATTTAATATGTCAATGGTCTAACTCACAATATTATTTACCATATTTTAAATGGTTTATATTTAGGTATTAAAAATAAGTAAAATTACTGGAATACAGTAATTTATAAGCACAAAATTTATGCTCTTTAAAATACTTTATTGATTGTTTAAAGATATTATTTTATTGATTACAGGTAGGTATGATGGAAGTGTAGTCTGCTTCTGGTGAACTGTCAGTAAGACAGTGACAGATGCGTTAGTGCAGCATCCGCAACCACGTTTTCTGGGACAACTATACGAGCATGGAATGAAGAATACTTGAATAGTCTAACCACGATATTGAACTGTATTTCAAGAATACAACTTTTAGTTAAACACAAGTTACAAGTTTAAGTTAAGCTGTAGTGCTAACCAAAAAATAAGCATCGGTAGAGCGAAGCAGAAACGTGCCAAACATCGATCTAAATCAGGCCTGTCCAACTCAAAATCGGGCGGGCCAGATTTAGTACTTTTGTAATCGGTACGAGCCAGAAATACCGTCGACAGGGGGGTAGGCACAGAATTTCCCCAGTTTGAAAACCGATGCCTTAGATAGATGAAGAACTTATTGCGCAATAACTAGATGCCGTCGCGGGCCATATGTTGGACAGGCCTTATCTAAATAAACAAGTAATTAGGCCGGTGGGGCGAAATATCAATTTACTTTCCATTGATCATTGGGTTGTTTAAAAATTGTTCGACGTACCTATCTCATATGCGAAAGGTCCGGCACATGCAAGTTTTATCCATATCGTTCCCCAGTGCTTGTTTGGCTTATCTATCGTTTGATTCAAAACTGACCTTTCAATACAATTGTCTTAAGAATCACATTCTACACAATCTGAGCAAAGAAAAAAAACGCATAACACGATAACGTGAGAGTTGCTTTAATTTTTTTTTAGTTTTCATACAATACAGTACAGATACAAACATTGCTCATGTGAAATTACCTCTGATGGACATAAGATAAACAAGAACTAAGGGGAAGATATAGTCTCACTTAAACTGCTTGACATTGTGTTTATAGATCTCGTGGTGAAAATAACTGAAACCCTGCTATTTCCGTAGAGTTGTCCAGAGAACATGAAGAGATGCGTTGCTTTATTTTTGTTGGCTTGTGGAGCCGTAGTTTAATAAATACCTCAGAGATAAACAACGGAAGTCCACTCTTTTAAGTTTTTGACTTAAAATAATGAATCTTATAATTACCTGTTCTATACTTGGTAAAAATATTGGAGTCCTCAGACACATAACTTCTGAGATATCAAGTGTAACTCACGTTGAATGTCCAATGTAAGTTAGAGCATAAATACGGAAGTTCCACATACGTTGTTTATGCTCTAAGCCAGAGGTGCCCATACGGTCGATCGCGGGAGGTTTTAAGGTCGATTGCCGGGGAAAGCTAAAATTTTCAGTGATCGACCTAAAAACTGTAGTTTTTTGCCAAAAAAATCGGCATATTATGTTCAATGAAGATCGTATCTGCTGGGCGTTCTCTCTTTCGCAATATGGAGCGCTCGCAGTAGATATGTTGCCAGCAGAGAATATCCCTAACTACGAACATTTTGTGGAGGATCAGCAATGCCATGCTTCGACATCAGCATCAAGATTATTTTTATTTTTATATTGTACCAGTATTATTTTAATTTCTTTTTGTAATGTTAAAGATTAAAAATTTAATACAGCTTTGACATTTTGCACTCAATGTAGTTTTACTTATGCTAACTTTTTCCTTAACAAACATTTATACTTTTTTTTGTCGATAGCTCAGGTGGTAGAGTGCTTGCATTCCATACCGAAAGCTCGGGTTCGAATCCCACCGAGGGTGTCAGAAATGATTTCCCGTTTCGGTGTTTATTTCAAACCCCAAAATAAAATACCGGCAAGGTTTACTCAGCCTTCACAAGAAATGAGTACCAGCACTCTCGGGGCTGGGACGCCTCCACTTCAACTGAAGTGGTTGGCGTAAGGCCGGCCCCCTTACCTGTAAAAATAAATAGATTAAACTCGCCACATGCGACCCCTTCGGGGATAACGCGGCAAGAAGTTACACTATATGTGTAGCTTAGTTGCGTTTTTTTTTTTTTGCATCTCTGCGGCACATGTAAATACGAGCAAAGATTATGTGGGACAGACAGAGTCGCTTTGACCATTGTAACGCGAAGACCTGAAAGCAGAGAGTGAAGAGTGAACAGTACATTGTAAACCTATATTGTGAAAAAATAAATCTTGTGAAATAAATTTAAACCGTAATTTAATTAAAAGAACCCCAAATCAAATCATAACAGTTTTTAGTGAAACTTACTTATATTCTTTTTTTCAGATTCAGGTCATATGACCTGGAATAAAATGAAAATCTACCGAAAGGGAAGTTGAGCTAAATGTAAAATTTATGCTTGGAGAAATTATCGACAGGCTTGGATGAGCTTGAAAGGGGCTGACTAACGACCACAGCATTTCCCATCAACAAGTAGGATGTTTCATTGACCACGTTTCCACTACAAGGCAACTCGCTTTCAGACGTTGTCAAACACATCACTAATGGTTGCCTACTTTCCCCATTATGTTTCTTCTTTTATAACACAACCTACCTATAATCTAAGTTGCAAAGATATATTACATTTAAGATTCATAATGAAATGCATTTCTATAAGCAGACACGTATAAGTTCGCCCTTACAAATAACCATAAACATGTAACATCGTCGCCCCAAATACGACAAGATATGCATGTCAGGAATCGGAGATTGTAGCTATCTTAAATGGCACTAACAGCAGGATCAAAACTCATCAAAATACTTGGAAACGAGTTAAGGCATAGAATATTAATCCGGACGTTTCGCCCATGTCTACGATGGACTACACAGTTTTCATCAGGATCGTCTTCATCATCACACTTCACGCTGAAAAAGTCCATCGTAGATATGGGCGAAACGTCCGGAAGCTCCAGCTTCCACAGACCACGGCAACAGATCCCGGAAAACATCTCTCCAGCATCATCAGCCGGCCGTGTAAGCCTAAAACTATATAATAACTAAAACCTAACAGTGCAATTCTAAGACATTTTGGTCGTCCGTTAAGCCCACGCTTTGACAAACTAATGGTGTCTAAGCTGGAAGTCTCATCACCATGGTAATTCTTACCTACCGAATATCGGTAATATTTGTATGAAGAATAATCAGCTGTTCACTTGCGGCCATCTTGGATTGGCAAGTCTTCATACAAATGTATCATTGGGCTCAACGGACGACTAAAATGTCTAAGAATAGCACCGTAAGATTATAGATAGAATATGCTTCTGAGTTACCTACTTCAAAGCTGGTAGAAAAATACAGCCGGCATTGCAATGGATACAAACTGTACAGAGCACTGCACACACTGTGGTACATATAAGGTAAGGTTAATCTAGTGCAGAGACACTTGGCTCAAGGATGTGACGTGCGGATCTGGCTTCACTATGTCGTCTGCCGCACCGCTGCTTCTGGGAAGGCGCAGCGGGTTTGTGGGACACTGGCGCGCATATGGTGGCTGGCGGGCTCATCACGGCCGATACACATGCCAACTCTGCGGCTTGTCACCGCTCACCACCAGACAGTGTTATAGGCATTCCTCAGTACCAAGAGTAGGAAAAAATAACGTTCAAACTAAAACTTTCCATGACAAACAAACAGAGGACCATGGAAAGTTCCGAAATGCACTGAAGACAAGCTAATTTCCGGCATCACAGTTTATTATATATTCCTTGACTTATAGGTTGGTATGAGGCTGACCACCCATACTGTAAAAAATAGTTCACTTTGTCAATGTCACCCCTGTGCAGGGAAGGCTGGCAAAAGTTGTAGGGCTTATGTTAATTTGAGGTTTAGTTTTATATGTAAGTGCGAACTTACACTTGTTTGTTTGTGGGCATGCACTTGATATGAGCTTTAAATGTTAATATATCTTTGCAACTTAGATTATAGATTATTATTATAGAGAAACGGTGCAATGAGCATTCCTCAGTAGCAAGAGTAGAAAAAAAGGTTTAAACTAAAACATTCCACCTTATTATGTGAGAGAGCTAGAGGACCATGGAAAGTTCCGAAATGCACTGCAAAGACAAGCGAATTTCTGGCATCACATGCACAAGCGCCCTTGGAGTGACTACATCACGAAACGGCGCTTTAAAGACATCACCAAATCATCATCATCATATTCTTAAAATGGTTTTAATTTTTACACCAATATAAGGTCGGTTTTTCCGTATTAATAAGCCAGTTTAACTCTGGATTTGGGCTTAACCATAATAATGAATAATAAAGTATGGATATTGAAAAGATCGCGACAGGAACTGTTTATGTTTCTTTGGAAAACGTTGTAGTCGATTGGTCAGTTGGTAGAATGCTTGCATTCTAGGCCAGAGGCTAGGGTTCGATCCCAACCGAGGGCGTCAGAGACGATTTTTAGTATCGGTGTTTATATTAAATCTAAAACAAAATACCGCCAAGCTTTACTCAGCCTTCACAAAAAATCAGAACTAGCCTGGAAGCTTCCGTGTTCTACCCGTCACCCTAGCCCCATTTACTTGAGAAAAACATCTGATATGATTACCTTTTTGTTGTTGTTTCTTCTTACCTGAATCTATACATGAACAGTGTTAACATAAGAATCTGTTTTTTTTAAATTAGATTTGTGAAGAAGAATGATATTTACCAAACTGTTTCATCAAAAGAATTATTAATAAATAACTAACCAATGATATCTGTTGAACCAGGGGTCAAAGTTTTTGTCAAGGGGTCGACGGAAATCGAACCAGCATTTTTCTATTTTTAGATGCGCTACACAAGATTAACGACTTGACCTTGAAAATTCAAAGATAAAAATGCCTTTTTCAAAAAAATGGATTAGGGGTAATCCATGGTGCGATTCACTAGCCAGAGCCTCTGCAAAGTACCTTCATTTTCTTTCACTATAATAGGTTTGACCACTATGATACTTTGTGCCTTTTTTAAATTTAACCATTATTAAAGCTTTATTTAAATAAAGCTTTAATTAAACCATTATTAAGTTATATATTAAAAGTATTAGGTATTTATAGACAGGAAACCATCAATTGTAGTTTTTAAATGCGTTTGAATGTAAGGTGTAGGTGAGGTTATGTTGTGACTCTGAGAAATGCTGGCAACACTGTGACTGGAGAGAAAGTTCTAGAATTACGCTAAACGGTAAAACACTTATTCAATTACCCTATCCAGCTACGCACAACCTTTTGTAATCAGTATCATTTTCATGTTTTTCTGTATTCTTTTAAGTTAAATTTTTTTGCCACATTTTAAAAAAATTGTGTTTATAAGTAAGTAGTTAATGAAATCCAGGTTATTGTTTCTGTGCACAGAAAAAAAACTCTTGAGAAAAAATTGAAACAAGATATCATTTTTTACACTTTCATGAATGTTATTTCCGCTAAACAAGATGATGTAAAAAAAGAAAACGCAACTTAACTGCACATAAAGTGCAGCATCGTCGTCCCCGTGTATCTTTTTTACTTTCTTGCTATAGCCGAAGGCTATAAAGAAAGTTATGATTTGGTGTGAAAAAAAAAATTCGAGGTTTTCACGGAAATGAGTTGTCCTGGTGCAGGACATGCCAAAAAACACTATCTTTCAAAAACGTCCGTCTGTATGTATGTATGTATGTATGTATGTATGTATGTATGTATGTATGTATGTATGTGTGTGTGTCACTTTCCAAAGTATAAGACCTAGAGATACCAAATTTTGGCTACATCAGCTTTTTTGGACATATATTAAGTATGAATAACATGGCATTACACCAACTTGAAAAATCAAGATGGCTGCCATACAAAAAAAACATAAAATTGCACTTTTCTCAAAAACGGCTCCAAGAATTTTTCTTAAATTTTCAGAGTTGCCATTAATTAATTTTTAACTTAATAAATTAGTTATGGCAACACTCTTACTAATCTGTGTCTATGGGCTGCCATATGAAAAAAACAAACGATTGTGATTTTCTCGAAAGTTAAGGGATCAACAAAAATATAATGTTCTACAATATTATGGACAACATAAATTTCTACAAACTGACAAAAAAATTTTTTTGAAAAAACAAATATAAAGCACCGTTTACACGACCTGAAATTTTAAATCGAAAATATTACAAAAACCTATTAAAATGCAAGATATTTAAATTTGTTTTAGATTTGATAGAAAGAACAAGCTTATCACTTTAATTCTGAATCATTTTTTTTTACTTTTTTGAAAATTCAAGATGGCTTCCGAAGAGCTGAAAATTTAAAATGCGATTTTCTCAAAAACGGCTCCGACGATTTTTCTTAAATTTTGTGTGAATCCATTTATATAATAGTGCTATCTAATAATTATAATCATTTCTTTATCATAATCTCGGTTTAGGGAGTTGCCATATAAAAGAAAAAAATAATGGAAAAATTCTCGGCAGTTAGAGGGTTAATAAAAAAATAATGTACTATAAATGTAAAACAATAATAATAACCTATATATTGTCATCATTATTTTTTCCTAAAAGTGAATCAGAAGTATAGCCGCCATACAAAGTGAAAATTTTCCATACAAAATGTATTAGCAATTTTCTTGGTAGTCAAAGGGTTAAAATTAGATAAAATGCTGCGATTCTTAAAATTTTATAAATACCAATAATAATCAGTCGTTACTATTTCAAAATATAACTAAAAAGTTTACCCACCATACAAAGTCCTAGTTTGCATACAAAAGGGTTCAATGACCATCTATAATAATCTAGATTCTAGATTCTAAAATCTGAGTTGCAAAGATATATTAAAATGAAAAACTCATATCAAATGCATGCCCACAAACAGACACGTGTAAATTCGCGCTTAAAAACGCTGAATGTGTACTTAAAAATTAAAACCAAATCTCAAATGAACTTAAAACCTACAACTCTTGCCGACCTTCCTTGAAATAGGGGTGGCATTGGCAAAGTGAATCATTTTTTACACTATGGGTGGTCAGCTTTATACCAACCTATAAGTCAAGGATCTTTCTTGTGTAATTGGCGCATTTTCCAGAGAAGACCAACCTCGCAGAGGGCTCTTGAGGTGTGATTCACACAAAACGGTGCTCAACAAATAAATCAACCAAATATTTATATTCATTTAAGTATTTATATGGCTATATCCATATTGTACGAGTATGCAGGTACACACCGCGGTCGAATAAAATTGATTTATTATTGATATATTATATTTTTATTGAAACGGCATAAGCTGGTAGATGATTCTAGCTATACATACGTCATACAGTGGGTTAATTTTTGCAAGAAAGTCGAGTACAGATTCTGTGCAATTTATTATTTCTATAGGTATGGATCTGGCCTTAAGCCAACCACTTCAGTTGAAACCGGGGGTTTCCAGCTCCCAAAGGGGCTGGTTATCGTTAGTTGGGAAGGGTGAGTAAGCCTCGCCGGTATTTTATTTTGGGTTTGAAATAACACGAAATGGGAAATCATTTCTGAAATCCTGGGGGGAAATCGAAGCCTGACTTTTGGCATGGAATGAAAGCATTTTATCAACTGAGCTATGAAAGGACTTCCAGAAATGTCAACCACATTTAAATGTACTTTAAATTCTCACGTTATTTATATAAAAAGTCAATGACGATGATCGATATGATATTTATTCTATGTACAAAAATATGGTGACTTTTTTGTGTGAATATATCAATGCGGAGGTAATTTTCGTGTCGATGAGACAAAAGTGTCTTCATTTCCTTTTCAGAGAACTGGAAGAATATTTGACGCGCTCGTCTGTAAATACGTAGTTTTCAAAAATGTTTTTTACCACTGGCCGTAGTGTTGACCCACAGACACAGTACATAAACAATCAATTATCATTTTATTAGCCGTGTCACGCATCCTCCTCAAGACAGTGACGGCAAATACATCTACAGAAAGTGCGTGTACACTGTACAGATAATGTGTCTATAGAGAATGCATCTACAGGTAATGGATCTACAGGAAATATATCTACAAAATACATCTAATACATATACATCTACAGAAAGTGCGTGTACAGATAATGTATCTATAGACAATGCATCTACAGGTAATGGATCTACAGGAAAATCTATACAAAAATACATCTAATGCTAATACATCTACAGAAAGTACATGTACAGATGCATCTACAGATAATGTATCTGCAGATAATGTATCTACAGATAATGTACCTACAGATAATTAATCTACAGGAAAATCTATACAAAATACCTACATCTAATGCTAATACATCTACAGAAAGTACATGTACAGATAATGTATCTACAGGAAAATCTTTACAAAAATACATACAATGCTAATACATCTATTGAAAGATCATGCACAGATAATGTATCTACAGGAAATATATCTACAATAATACATTTAATGTTAATCAATTTACAGAAATTACATGTACAGATAATGTATCTACAGGATATATAACTACAAAAATACATCTAGAGCTGACAGAACAAAACTTCTACAGAAAGTTCATGTACTGAAAATATATATATGGATATTACCTACCTACTTCTACATAAAACTTAACTACACGTACAGAACATTATATCTAGAGGAAATACATCTACTAATAAACATCTACAGCTCCTACATCTACAGAAAATGCATCTACGGAATGTGTATTTAGAAAAAATATGTCTTTAGTTAAAACATTTACAGAAGTTACATCTACCAAAATATGTCTTTAGTTAAAACATTTACAGAAATTACATCTACCAAAATATGTCTTTGGGCAACACATTAATCTACAAAACATATATGTATGTACATATGTACATACATGAACAGAAAATACATCTACAAGAAATTAATCTAAAGAAAATTCATCTACAGTGAATGCATCTACGGAAAAAAAACAATCTACAGAAAGTACATCTATTGAAAAAAAAAAAATTAAAATACTTCTACTGAACATAAATAAATCTCTAAATACTACATCAACAGAAAGTTCATCTTCAGATAATATGTACATCAGTACTCACTTGTGTTCCGATAATTATTTCCATTCTAAGATCATTTATCTGAGATAAACTTTACGATGTCACAGGTATATTAATTTCAACCCGATGAATTTTTTATCTGGTAAATTTAAATGAAGATAAAAAAGGTAACCTATGAGAGTTTTACGAGTAAGTAAGTGTAAGAAAAAGTGTGTGAGTAAAATGTGAAACTAAATATCTGTTCAAATTTAAAAGGTGTTTTTATGAAGGGCTTCTTTTGAGATAGGCCCTAAATTCAAAACGAAGTCTATTTTTAGAGAGATTTCTTTTTATGGTTTGTTTTTACGGTTGAGATACCAATAAAAATAAAATAATACAGTACGTTAGCGACCTATATTATAAAAAGCCGACCTTCTTACATTATTGCTGTCTTAATAGAATTCTTATTTATCTTATTTATGTTCCTTGACTTATAGGTTGTTATGCGGCTGACCACCCATAATGTAAAAATTGGTTCACTTTGCCAATGTCACCTCTGTTTCAGGGAAGGACGGCAAGAGTTGCAAGGCTTATGTTCATTTGAGATTGGATTTTTATATTGTAGGTCCACATGCGGCATGTGTTAGCGCGAAATTATACATATCTGCTTGTGGGAATGCATTTAATATAAAACTTAAATGATATATATCTTTGCAGCTTAGATTAGATTAGATTAGATTAGATTTTAATTAAGAATTGGCGCTTTGTAGCGACGACGACCAAGCTCGTAAAAAGGTCGATAGCTCAATTGGTAGAATGTTTGCATTCCATACCGAGAGCAAGGGTTCGATCTCAAGGTTTACTCAGCCTTCACAAGATATGAGAACCAGCCCCCCCGGGAACTGGGAAACCTCCACTTCAACTAAAAGTGGTTGGTGTGAGGCCGGCCCCCTTACCCGTAAAAATAAATATATCTCGAATTGCCACATGCAACCCCTTCGGGAATAACGCAGGCAAGAAGTTATACTTTATGTGTAGTTAGTTGCGGTGCGATTAAATTGTCTTGTCGATAGCTCAGTTGGTAAAATGCTTGCGTTCAATGCAGAGGGCTAGAGTGCAATTTCCACCAAGGGTGTTAGAAATGGTATCCCATTTTGGTGTTAATTTACAACCAGAAAAAAAGTACCGGTTTACTCAGCCTTCTCAAAAAATGTGTATAGGCCCCCTGTACTGTACTGTATCTTGCCGCCTTTCCACTAGGGGTGGCCGGTACCTCCGCAGATGCGCCTCCACTTGGGAAACCTCCCCCGTGGGAAACCGTTCTTGAAAATCTGTACCCCTAGTATAAAACATTACGTTAACCCACCTCGATTGCGTAAATCGAAACAATGTATGAAAACTAAATCCATACATTTTCAATTTACGCAATCGAGGTATGATTTATATTAGAGGTACTGAAGGGGTTGACATTAGGCCACGCCCCTTACATACAAAAAATAAATAGGTTATACTAGTCACATGCGATGCTTTAGTGGGCAAGTAGTTGTACTATATATGTAGCTAAGTTGCGTTGTGTAAATTGTCGCTTTAACATGGATGTTAAGGCCGCACATCCTGTAGAATGTAAATCTTCTCTCAAGGAATCTCATGAATGCTTATCAATTAGCTGATTTATTTCACGGGGAAAGGAAATCCACAATTACATAGTCGTACGAAAAACATTAGAAATCACACACGAGCCTGCGCCAGCGCACACGCAATTACTATAAGCTGCATTCAATTCCATTCAAATGATAATAATCTGCGGGTGTTTTACATCAACACTTTCGCGCGCGAGGTGAGATTTCATGGGAATCGATTTAATTATAAAGTTCGCGGGTGTAAAGTGTAAAAATAAAGGGAAAAGAATGTTGAGAAATAAAATGAAATAAGATAATATAATCATGGAAATCAAATGATCACTTCAGTGCTCCACAGGGAATCAAACTAACGATCATCCATTTACAAGTCCGCAGTGTTAGCTAGTATACTACAGACTTGCCTAAATTGATTTCTTAATTACATGGACATCTTCATTTTATTGTACTTACTTACTTTACGATTCCAGTACCCTGAGTACCAGTTTTTTCACTTTACTCGAAGTATTGTGTATTCGAGAAAAATGTATGGGAATTTGTAAAGCACCCCTGGCAAAAAAGGTTTCGAAACTTGTTTTGTTAGAGGTGCTTTACAAGTTCACATACATTTTTCTCGAATACACAATACTTCGAGTAAAGTGAAAAAACTCGTACTCAGGGTACTGAACCACATACACTCAGTATATCCAGTGACTAGCGGTAGCCACTGGCCCACTGCATTGTCGTTTCCTTGAAGCAGGTCCGTCAGTGTGCATTTTTCACCAATTGAGGGGCACACTGACAAATGTGCCGAAGTCTGGATACCCCGGCAGTCACACAGGGTGTCCTGTCCACGGTCAAGTAGGCCCCACCTTTGAAGGTTTGTCGTGCACCTTGTCACCCCAGTCCAGAGTCTGTTGAAGGCTCTCCAGGTATTGTATGGTAGCTACCTAGCTGGTAAGTGGTAACGTGAAAATATTTTAATGCACCAGTATGAGACAAACTTGAAAGCGGGCACAAATCTCTTGCATTTTTTCCCCTGAAACCGGAGTGGCAATGGCAAAAGTGAACCAAATTGTCAGTCTCATATCAACCCATAAGTCTAGCAACACAATTATTTTTATCGTGTGTAATTGGCTGTTGGTTCCCTTTAAATAAAATAAGTAAAAAAAAACTTTAGGATTTGTTCAAAAAGCAGATAAACGCATTGAAATACGGAAATTCATACAAAAACCGACCAAATACATGAGTTAAAATTTTAAATTTTACCTTTTATTCAGGGAAAGGTGGCAAGAAATAAATATTATTTGTTCCTTCATGGTTTGGATTTTCATAAAATATGTTTATGTGCAAGTTATACATAACTTATCCGTAGATTTTTATATATGTGCCTCGTATAAAAAAAAAACTCCCAGTGGACTGCAGTGAGCCAAAGTTTTTTCAATTCTTGTTTACTGTATTTTCAGTAATTATTTTATTATGAGAAATCATAACTTGCTTCTATTGAAAATATTTTTCTGTAATACATATGCCTGAAGTGCGTGCGAGAATAAAGTGAGGTGTTGCCATATTTGGATATATTTTATGGCTATGTTTTTTCGAACAGTTATTATGGCTCCATTGTGCTTAACTTTATGACTTTTCTATCACAATAAGCCGTGCCTGCTGTAGGTTACTGGGTTGCATGCTAGAACGACATAGTGACAAAACGACAGATGACATAACGACACATGACAGAATGACACGATAAAACATCCCTAACAACACAAACATTTATTTTGCTTCCATACGCCATATAAGACTTGTCATAGTGATGTATTTTTGGTGTTGTTTTGTTATGTGATGTGTTGATGTTGATGTGTGATGTTCTGTCATGTGTAGTTCTGTCATGTGTCGTTCTGTCATGTGTCGTTCTGTGATGAATCGTTCTGTCATGTGTCGGTCTGTTATGTGTCGGTCTGTCATGTGTCGTTCTGTCATGTGTCGTTCTGTCATGTGTCGTTCTGTCATGTGTCGTTCTGTCATGTGTAGATCTGTCATGTGTCGTTCTGTCATGTGTCGTTTTGTCACTGTGCCGTTCTAACCTGTCACCAGGTTAGTGGCCCAAGTACCCACCTACCGCGCCGACAATGCTTTTTAACTTATTCTTCAATATTCATAACATGTTGTACATTTCTATAATCTAAGTTGCAAATGTGTATTGGCATTTAAGGTTTATATTTAATGCACGCCCTCCCTCTTCCATTTACGAGTCTGAAGTGTTACCACTGGACTACGGACCGTTCTTGGACTACGGGCCGGTTCTATGATGTGAACTACTTAATTTACAAAAAAAAATCCTTACATGAACATAATAACAATTTCTGCCGAATTCCATGTGACCAGGATGTCATTGGCAAAAGTGAACCGAGTTTTTACAGCATGGGGGTCAGCCTCAAACCAAACTATTGGTCAATGGGCAACAAAATATATATTGGGAAGTGGACTAGCACCCACGAAGTACAATTGACAAAGTGAACCATTTTTTTGCAAAATGGGTCGTCAGCCTCATACCAATCTGTAAGTCAAGTAACTATTGTAATATAACAGATGTGAACATTGTTCATGAAATCGGTTGTACATGAATAAATTGTACTCACCCCGTAACCAAGTACAATTTATTTTAATTTTTAATTATATGTAAAATGCTTCTTACCGTTCATTTGTACAAAATTAATATTGCCTACTTTTGCCTTGACGGTATACCCGCCCCTGATACACACTTGCATAAGAAAATAGTCTCATATTATGATGCTGCATTAATTAATAGTTAATAATGCTCTTGATTGGATTTTAATCAGACGTAGGTGGCGGTTTAATCTCGCGAATAGTGTAATAGCTATTCGTTGCCCTTGGCTATGTGGATCGCTCGTTTCTCATAGCAAGTCATTAGTGGAGGCTGGAGACTCGTTGTCTGTGCCAGCCATCACCGCAAGTAGGCCCGAGCCTCCCTAACTATTAAAAATTACGCTCAAACTGACGTTCAACATCATAAAGTGATCTCTCATAAAGTCATCAATGGCTTAAAAGACAGACACAACCTGTTGGAGAGCTGCAAGTTGTATGTGACTGACGACTACACCCAGATATATCTCTGATTTTATCAAATTCTATTGTTAGCTAATTTTCAAATATGCCATTCGCTGGGTGAAAACATCATACAACCTTTATCAAATAACCGGATAGATAGTCACTAATATTCCATCCAGCCTTACAGCAGCTGGGACTTGCTTGAATATTGGCGCTTTGTAGCGACGATCAAGCTCGTAAACAACACCTCTGTGGCACTAGAACAAGTGTCAAACGCCCCTAGAGTTTCTAAAATCTAGGGAGTCTCCTGCACAGGATTTCTTTAAAAAAAAGTAATCGCACTCGGCAAACAAACTCACACTGAAACCGGAGCCAAGTCATGCATTAAAGAGATACGAAGAGTTGACACAGTGCTTGGAGAGGGTGCATTTACAGTTGCTGGTCTTCTGGCCTGGAACCACCTGCTTCATAATGTGAAAGAGCTAAAGGACCATGGGAAGTTCCGAAATGCATTGAAGACATGGAATTTTCTGACGTCATTTGCACAAAAGCCTTTGGAGTGACTACATCACGAAACGGCGCTATAAATAAATCACCAACTCATCACCATCATACACCCGAGGGCGAGGACATGCCTTATTTCATGTACCGAAAAGCCGTACTGATGTCGTGGCAAAAAAAAAACGCTAGACAGCCGCCTTGGCTGAATCTAGAAGCGATTTTCTGTTAAATTCCTTGCGACCTTAAGGCGACGAGAGATTCGTATCCAAAAATAAGGTGTGTTGCGATTTTTTATCTATGGAGTTCTTTTGCAAGCGCTAGCAAGCTCCGACTTGGATTGATATCCAAAGTGTTTACCAGAATAGTACTTCAGACCACTATAGGCGCTCTATTTAGATGGAACTGATAACATCAAGCTCTCTGTCTTTACCAAAAACTGTATGGAAAAGCTCACTTTCTAACGTTTTTCCGTAGGTACCTATACTTTTTAGTAAGCGCTATCATTACAATGAATTTATTTGGATACAAAAGCTGTCCGGTCGATAGCTCAGTTGGTAGAGCGTTTGAATTCCATGCCGCGAACTAAGGTTAGATCACACTGGGGGTGTCATAAATGATTTCACGTTTTGGTGTTTATTTCGAATTTGCAATAAAATACCGGCAATGTTTACTCAGTCTTCTATCAGCCATTTTGTGAGCTCGGAAGCTCAGATTTCAACTAAAAGGATTGGCGTAGTGCCGGCCCTCTTGCCTGTGAAAATAAATAGGTTTCACTCGCTCTTATTTGGCGGCAAGAAGTTTGACTTTATGTGTAGCTTAGTTGCGTTTGCGTTTTAGCTCTAGATAGGAGTCCTTCTGCATTTGCTAGAGGGAATAGAATCTCAATAATGTGCTCATAAAAGAAGAATAATATGTTGGTGATGCAGTAGTTTCTGCCAACCATGCAATGAAAGCTGATGTACTTCGGTTACATTTTGAGAAATGAGAAGTACCACCTCCTTCTTCTTATCATACAGGTTACGATTAAGGGGGAAGATCTAAGGGACGCCGAAGGACATCATGGCTGAAAACCCTGATGGTTCGGCAGAAGCACCAAGTCACCACCTGTTTCGAGCCGCAGCATACAGAGTCAAAATTGCCATGATGATCGCCGATCTTCGAAAGAAGTGGCACGAAGAGAAGAAGAAGAAGACGCAGGGGGAGAACAGTGGCTGGCTGCGCTACTGGTTTTTGTTTTAAGTAAGACAGTGTGTTTGGCGCAGTTCTTTAACGGTTTACTTTTCAACTGGCCGGGCAACATTCTCCGCTTGACAAAAGTGCTGGCAACTAATTAGTGTGTGCCTGCAGTGCTATGGAAGTATAGGCTACAGTTACACACTTCATACAGCATGAATGCTTCATTTTCCAATGGACTCCAAATATTCACCATATACCTCGGTTTTTTGACGTCACTCATAGTAAATTAAAAAATGTATGTTATTCCCGATAATCAGGGTTTTTTCCTACATAATTGACAGAATTGATTTTGCGGTCAAAGAAAACACTAACAATATATTATTTACATGTTCCTCTTCATCTTAAGAATGAAGTGATGGTGATTATGGTGAAGAAGCCCATCGCAGACATGTGTGGAACGTTCGGAAGCTCCAGCTCCTACAGACCATGGCAACAAATCCCGGAAAGCAACTCTCCAGGATCAATAGTCGGCCGTATGTGAGCCTACAACTCCTAAAAAATATTTATTTGCCTTTTACCTAGTAACCCATCCATGTGTCACCAACTTAAAGGTAAAACTGGATAAGTAGGTACTGATTCACTGATTTGAGTAATCGTGGATAAAACATTTTATTGGGTGTAACTTCTCGTAGTAATTGAACTAATTATAAGAAAGTACTCATGAAAAACTTCTAAACTGCAGGATTTTCACACATTTTTAGTGTTTTCTCTCGTAAAAAATAGTAAAAAAGGTGCATTTATCTGAAAACACCATGCTAGTTTAACATGCCACTTTAATTTTTGGATATGTTAATTTATGTGCGGACTTCATGCTTTGAGTTTCAAGGTCATCTAAAGCTTAAAGTCATTTTAGATCAACTAAACTCCGCTCTCGGATCTTTCTTTTGTAATTAATTAAGTACGGCAATTATAATACTAGATTATTTGACTGTCTTGAGGTTTCGCCACTGACACATTGCTTCTCGAGTAGCATTTTTTGTCCATAAGATGACTCGCGTAGTGCAGAGATAACAAATGGACTACATAATGTTTTTTGTGTTGTGCTTTTTACGAGCTTACCGTTGCAATGCTCTTTCACCCAACGCGTCATGCCTCTGGCCTCTTCTTAAACAAGAGGCTCCCAAAGTGTTTTGGCCTGTATATCATTTCATTTATTTTTATTTTCCATAAACCCGTGAGAGAATGTTGATGATGAAAGACTCAAGGAAGTCGAAAGACATCATAGCTGACTACGGCAATAGTCGAATGAATGTTTCAGCCATTTCACACTTCACGTATTCTGCCACCATTCTTCCCGGTTTGTCTATGTTTGTTTTTTTATATCCAGCATCAGGTTAAAAGTCATCAGTGTTTGAAAATATATGAAAGCTTTCACACAGTTTGTCCGGTAATCCATAGAATTTCGAGGCATAGACAATCTGGGCATCCGTTGTGTCTAAAATGACCCTTTGATTTTCTACATCTACCAAACCTAGCTGCTTCAAGGTTGACACATTTATATATTGCTTATTTTGGCGAAAAATGTTTAACTCATTGATCTAAATAAAATATTATTTATATCGATGGTTTAACTGTAATGAACTAAGAATAAATTTGAATTTTGTTTTTTTTTTCTCGTCGGTCAGACGTCACACTTGATTGGGATTGCGGTCCTTAGCAACCGATAGTAAAATATTTATTTGTCTTTTATCTAGAAACCCATCCGTGTGACATCATAATTTGATCTATCTCTATTCATGTGCGAACCTCATTGTCTAAAATAAATCCAAATGTGTGTCGTAACCTCCAACTTTGGTTTTAGTTTTCATAGATCACAAGCACGTCGTGTTCGACCCCTGGGTATCGACTTATCAACCAAATCGACGAATCGATTCATCAACCGATCGACCGATGGACAGTTCGACCGATGGACCGTTCGACGAATCCACTAATTGACAAATCGATAAATCGACCAAAGGACAAATTGAACCATCGACCATTCGATAAATCGTCCAAAAGACAAACCTTGTCTTGTATTGTATCCTACCGCCATTTCTCTAAGGGTGGCCGGTACCTCCACAAAAGTGCCTCCACTTGACTCTGTCCTTGCATACTTCTTTCATCTCATCTAGTAACCAAACCAACAAAAGACTAATCGACCGAAACAACGATTTTTCTCAGAACGAATTTTATCTCAAAGACAATTGGGAAGCACCGTCTAATATGGAGAACCAATACAATGTTTACCGCACCATAATAATAATATTATATAGTATGTGAGTGTGCAGGTAGGTAGGTGAGGCGAGGTTGTTGCTTGTAGCGCTCACTAGTTGGCCCAGATATTTGGATATCCGAAAATTATTGGGCTTGATGGTCTGAACAGGAGATTTGTGGATCGGCGTGTGTGATGTCCGCAAACAGGCGCGGACTCGGCGAAAATTGCACGAAATCATGGGCACTGGAATTTACGAAATAAAATGACGGGAAGAAATATATTAAGATTAAAAAAATCATATTAATTGTATTCCCATAAGCAGACAAGGATAAGTTAGAGCTTGCACATGCCGAATGTGGACATACAATATAAAAATCCAAATACCAAATGAACATAAGCGCCCTGCTGCTGACCTTTTCTGAAACAGGGGTGACATTGTCAAAGTGGACCATTCTTAACAGTATGGGTGGTCAGCCTCATACCAAGCTATAAGTCAAAAAATGGGTGATCCGTAAAAATTGCTTCACTTTGCCAATGTCACTAAACGGTAGGCCGGCAATATTTGCAGTGTTCATGGGAGATTCGGGTTGATTTAAATAAGGCGCCACTAATGGGTTAGTATGAGGCTGACCGTCCATACTGTAAAAAATGGTTTACTTTACCAATGTCACCCCTGTTTCAGGGAAGGTTGGCAAGAGTTGCAGGGATTATGTTCATTTGAGAATGCGTTTCTATGTTGTAAGTCCACATGCAGCATTTGTAATCGCGAACTTACACGTGCCTTGTTGTGGGCCTGCATTTAATATGTAGTTTAAATGTTAATTTGGCTTTGCAACTTATATTACAGATTATAGATAGATAGAAAATGTTGGTTTATTAGTTTGCTACATTTTTTGCATAAGAAATTTTTGAATTTTTTTGTATATATTTAGTTTTAAGATTTTGTTGTTTTTTTATACTTAAATGTTATTTATTACTCGTATTCCTTGACTTATAGGTTGGTATAAGGCTGACCACCCATTCTGTAAAAAATGGTTCACTTTGCCAATGTCACCCCTGTTTCAGGGAATGTCGGCAAGAGTTGCAGGGCTTATGTTCATTTGAGATTTGGATTTTATTTGTAAGTACACAATCACCATTTGTAAGCGCGAACTACACGTGTTTGTTTGTGGGCATACATCTGAGAGCTTTGAATGAATATATCCTTGCAACTTAGATTATAGATTATTATTATAGACCCATACTGCAAAAAAACCTAGATTGTCTGTGTAATCATTACAATATCTTTACGACCAACCTAAGCTTACAACAAGCCTTACAGTAACTGGATCTTGCATGTGAATTGGTGCTTTTTATGGCAACGATTCAGCTCGCAGATAAATCTTGAGGTGTGCTTCACAGTTCACACAAAAACAGCGCTCACCAAATAAATCATCCTACTATAATTTATTTACTGTTTTGAGCACATGGTTTCCTCAGTGCGTGCCTGCTGTGAGTACCAGTGACGTATTTATGTGTAGGCACTCAGTCTCTCGGTCAAGTTCATTTGATGTGGCCGGTGCCAGTGGGCCAGCTCCAAACGGGTTTGCATCCGACCGGTCACTCATCTACTCCTTCCACTCCATCTATTCATCTCATCCATCTACTCCATATATCCACCTACTCATATACTAAATCTTCCCCAAATGCTCCGTCTACTCTCATCTACTCTCATCTAGTCCTTCCACTCCATCTATTCATCTCATCCATCTACTCCATATATCCACCTACTCATATACTAAATCTACCCCAAATGCTCCGTTTACTCTCATCTACTCTCATCTAGTCCTTCCACTCCATCTATTCATCTCATCCATCTACTCCATATATCCACCTACTCATATACTCCATCTACCTCATATGCTCCGTCTACTCTCTTCTACTCTCATCTAATCCTTCCACTCCATCTATTCATCTCATTCATCTATTCCATATATCCACCTACTCATATTCGTATACTCCATCTACCCCATATGCTTCGTCTACTCTCATCTACTCCATCTACTCTCATCTTATCCTTCCACTCCATCTATTCATCTCATCCATCTACTCCATATATCCACCTACTCATACTCCATCTATCCCATATGCTCCGTTTACTCTCATCTACTCCATCTACTCTCATCTAATCCTTCCACTCCATTTATTCATCTCATCCATCTACTCTATTTATCCACCTACTCATATACTCGTATACTCCATCTATCCCATATGCTCCGTCCTCTCTCATCTACTCTCATCTAATCCTTCCACTCCATCTGTTCATATCATTCATCTTCTCCGTCTGTTCATCGCACCCATATACTCCATGCATTCCATCTACTCATTTATTGCACATTAATGCATATTAATTACTTTATCCACTAAATCTCCTCCACCTACTCCATTCACTCATCTACTCCATATATTCCATATTCTCATTTAACCCATGTACTCATATAGTCCGTACACTTCATCTACTCCATCTTCTCCATCCGTTCATCTCACCCATCTACTCAATACATTCAATTTAATTATCGAATCAATCTACTTATTTATTGCATAAACTATGTCTACTTTATTTACTCCATGTATTCCATTTACTCATTAACTCATCTATCTCATCTACTCCTTCTACTTCATATTTTCTATCTACTAATCTAATCAATTTACTCACTTATTGCATACACTCTGTTTACTATATCTCCTCCACCTACTCCAAGTATTCCATCTACTCATTTACTCATCTACCTCATCTTTTCCATATACTTATGTAATACTAATAATAATAAAATAATAAAATAATATAAAAAATAATAATAATAATAAAATATCAATAGACACGAGAGTGGTCCAACGAGCAATCGAAAAACTCAAATGTAATAAAGCTGTTGGTGAGGATGGAGTCTTGCCTGAAATGATAAAAAACGCCCACCAAAGAGTGACCCTGCTGTGGGCTCTAGCCTTCACAGCCATGTTCCGGCATGAACACCTACCGGAAGCTTTGAGTGTGTCAATGATTTCCCCAATACTTAAAAACAAATGTGGTGACCTGACATCTAAAGACAATTACAGGCCAATAGCTGTTGCGACATCAGCAGCTAAGCTTGTTGAGCTGATAATGATGGAAAAGGCAGGCGATACCCTAACAACGTCTGACAACCAATTTGGTTTCAAAGAGGGATCGGGAACCGACATGGCAATATTTGTATTAAAAAATGTAATTACGAGATATATATCAAGAAAAACCCCAGTATATGCATGTTTTATGGATCTTAAAAAAGCATATGATACAGTGAACCACAAAACACTACAAGATGTCATAATGGAGACTAAAAACATGTCAAAAGAGTTTGGTGAAATGTGCAGAGTGTGGAACAACCACCTTTTGTATAAGGTTAAATGGGGTGCGGTCACATCTGAAGCCTTCAAAGCAAGAAAGGGACTCAAACAAGGAGGCATATCCTCACCAAGCCTCTTTAATATATACATCGACGCACTGCACGAAAGACTGAAGAGTACTCGAGTTGGCTGCTATCTTGGTGGCCAGTTAATAAACTCTATATCATACGCTGACGACATGGTGGTGATGGCCCCGTCTTTAGCAGGATTACGCAGACTAATAGTGATGTGTGAGGACTTTGCAAAGGAAAAGGATTTGTGCTATAATGAAGAAAAGTGCAAATTAATGGTATTCAGGCCCAAACACTGGCACTTAACTGTACCCCCATTGTGCATTAATGGCAGAAGTATTAAGAGGGTCCAAGAATTTACATACTTGGGTCATGTCCTTAACGAAAACTTGGTAGATGATAATGATATAAAACGACAACTTCGTTCGCACTGCAGAAAGGCTAACATGCTGGCACGTCGGTTTGCACAGTGCTCAGCCAAAGTGAAGAACAGACTTTTCCTCGTTCTATGCACGCAGCAGTACACCAGTGAGCTGTGGTGCAATTACAAGGCACAACACATGAATGAGATGAGGGTATGTTATAACATGGGCTACAGAGCATTGCTGCGACTGCGGAAGAGCTGCAGTGCGAGTGAGATGTTTGCGGCGGCTCATCTACCCTCGTGGAGTGGGTTATTGCGAACTCGAATGGCTGGGTTCAGAGGGAGAATTGAAAATAGCCACAACTCTCTGATCGCAGCAACCAGAAGTCTGAAATGGGAGTTGGGCATATGGCAGCATTGGGCAAGGAGTCTAAGGCTTACTCAGCCATCACGTTCTCTAGTGTAATATTTTCTGAGGTTGCCTACTTCCATTCATTTCTTTTACGTGCATCAGTATACATGCATTTTATTTTTATTTTTTTTCTCTTTCTTCTATCTGTTATTGCTTTCATGTTTTTTTTTTTTTTTTTTTTACATGCTTACTTTTTATATTTTTTGCTTTCTGGTTTCTTTGTATTTTTGTTAGTTTTTTCATGTACCTATGCCTTATTTTTTATATTTTCTCAGATTTATTTTCCTTTCTCTGTTTCATAATTATTTTATTTTTTCTTTTGTTATTTCTTTATCTCCTCTGTAATAACCTGAAAATTGAATATGGCTAGTCACGTATTGCACTACTCGCGTGACTAGGCCGGAATAAAGCTTTATTATTATTATTATTATTATTATTATTAATACATCTACTCCGCATATTCCATCTACTCATGGAAAACCATATACTCATATTTTCTATTCTTTAAATCTTTTCAATGACCAATACTACAGGTGACCAATGTCACCCCTGCTTCAGGGAAGGTCGGCAAGAGTTGCAGGGCTTATGTTCATTTGAGATCGGGTTTTTTTATATTGTAGGTCCACATGCGGCATGTGTAAGCGCGAAATTATGCATGTCTGCTTGTGGGAATGCATTTAATATGAATCTCAAATTAAATGCTACCCCATAAAATCCATCTACCTGCTCATCTATCCCATACACTTAAGCAACTCTATACTTATCCTCCATGTAATCAACAAGTCCGTCTATCTACTTCTTCTACTCAATCTCCGTCGTCTAATACATCTAAACTTCTTCATCTAATCCATTTACTACGTCTACGCCATTTAATACATCTACTCTATCTACTCTCACTCCTTCATTTTCTGCATCTACTCCATTCATCCATCTTTATGATGATGATGATGATGATGGATGATTTCTTTCCTGTGGCGCCATTTAATGGTCCAGGACCATCTCAAGGGCGCCATGGCTTCTCGAGAAAAGTAGTGTCTTCAGTTCCTTTCTGAAGGTGGTGGTGCTAAGTTACAAAGATATCCTGTCATTTAAGATTCATATTTAATGCACGCTTGCGAGCCTGATTGTCTTATGTTTATAATTGTCACTAACAACGCCAATTTCACAAGCAAGACCCAGTTGCTGTAAAGCTAGATGGAGTTTTTATAATCAATCTTTGATAAAAGCACACAAATTTTCAACGAGCGCATCCCGATGCAACACCTTCTCTCAGGGGTCAGTCTCCCCTCCACTGACCCACGCCCTGTATATCCATCCCATCCGGGGATGTGTCACAGGACTCGCATGCAAAAGTTATGTGAGATGCGAGTGGCAGAAGGCCCTCCCATGAAGCTACACTTTCCCAAGTGTTTACACAAAGCAAAGGAGGCTCAGGAATCACTAAAAGATTATAGCCGTGAGGGTTTAGGGCTCGAGGGTTTTAAATTTACAAACAAAAATGCAAAGTGATTCTGAGCGTGTTAACATAACTTAAGGCCTAAATTCGAGATGTTACTACTGAGACTGTTCGGGAGGTGCTCTCCTGACTAAGTGGCCAACCACCATAGAGGTGGGAAAGAATAAAGAAAAGAAGAAAGAATGTCGGTCTAATTAGACCGACAAGTTCTCGCCATAGCTGGCACAAAACTTTAAAAAAGCCTCAAAGTTAGATTTGTTGGCCACAAAGTCCGCGTATCCGATCGGGCCGATGGCCGGTCTGACAGCGTTGAAGAGCGCATCCCGATGCAGTTGCTTCGAGTCAGTAACTTCAGATTTTGTCTTTTTTCTCTAGTGGACGAACAGGTAGATCTAGAATCACTGCTGGGTCGGGTCACGACCATTGGGAAGGCCTTCCGCCGCAAAAAAAAATATAGCATTGCATGAGCATTCTGTGATACGCTTCCCCGGATGTAAGTGTACAAACGGAACGGATATGAGGATGTGTTTGCGCAACAGCGAAGAGAACACCCGAAAATTTTACAACCATTTTTATGAATCGAATCCATTGCCTTCCGATTACGAAGCGCTAACCACTAGACTGGTCAAACCGGTCAAATCTACTCCATCTACTCTTCACAGAGATCGAGGGCAAGCTAAATTATTGTTGTGGCTAACAAGAAAAAAACACACACGACTCTACGGCTGCGTTTCTGTCCACCATTCGTTGCTCAAGTGAGTGTATAGCAACCATGCCCGCTTTGTGTTTGTTTTGGGTTGCTTTGCGATAATTCAGCTGTGCAATCTTTTTGCGACTTTGAGTCAATTTTTATCAGAATCTTTGTATCGGCATTCTGTTGAAATTGATTCATTTTGGTCAAAAGTGTTTTGCTTTTTGGATAGACATCAGTTTCAAGAATGGAATTCAATTATCAGTCAGTTGATAGAATGATACTCGTAGTTCAGTTGGTAGAATGATAGTTCAGTTGGTAGAATGATAGTTCAGTTGGTAGAATGATATAGTTCAGTTGGTAGAATATTTTCATTCCATGCCGAGATTCAATCCTCACCGAGAGTGTCCCGTTTTGGTGTTTATCTAATAAGCTAATCAAAGGTGCAAATATATGTAACATTGGGGATTCATATTACATGAATTCTCAAAAACAGACACGTATAAGTTTGCGCTTGCACATGCCGCATATGAACCTACAACATAAAAACCCAAATTGCAAATGAACATACACCCCGCAACTCTTGCCTACTTTCCCTGAAACAAACAGGGGTGACATTGACAACGTGAACAATTTTCTACAGCATGGGTGATCAGCTGCGTTCAACCCAAAATAAAATACGGGCACAGTATATTTTTATTTTAGGTTGTTTTTATTTTATTTCAGCCTTGTCACCTCTGTTTCAGGGAAGGTCGGCAAGAGTTGCAGAGCTTATGTTCATTTGAGAATGGGATTTTATGTTGTAAATCCACATACGGCATGTTTGAGTGTGAACTTATACGTGTCTGCTTATGGGAATTCATTTAATATGTATCTTAAATGTAATATATCTTTGCGACTTAGATTAAAGATTCACAATAAATGAGAGCCAGTCCAGAAATATAGCTGTCCACCCTCATTTCAGGATCGTTGAGCTGATATCATTTTTTTTTGTGATCTAAATCTAAATCTAAGCTGCAAAGATATAACCTCATACCAACCTATCAGTCAAGAAATAATCACAGTAATCACAATTGAAATATATTAATTTAGAAAAATAAGAAAGAAAAAGATTTCATAAATCGATTGAAATGATTATATGTACCTACGTCCAAAAGACGACTTTTCGCATGGCTTAGTGAATGTATTTTGAAGCAATTTTCTCGGAAGTCCGAATGTGCTATAACTTGATGCCAAGTGTTAAAATGGTGATTGCTGTGACGTCACGCCGCCGTTATGGAGCAATAAAATTAATCCGCGTGGCATTTGGCGGCTCGCACCTTCCTCAGCAGGTGCGGCTGCCGGATTCGCAAAAAATAATTGTGCCAAAATTGACAGCTGTGATGTCACCTAAGCCTACTTCCTCAATTATTTATTTGGCGCTTGTTGGAGATGTGAATGAAGTGCTTTTTGATAATTTAAGCGACTGGCCACAATTCAGCATTCATTCCTTGCTTCAAATCTAATCTAATCTAAGTTGCAAATATATGTTACATTGGAGATTCAAATTATATACATTCTCAGAAGCAGACACGTTCAAGTTCGCGCTTGCACATGCCGCATGTGAACCTACAACATAAATACCCTAATCTCAAATGGACATGCACCCTGCAAATCTTGCCGTCCTTCCCTGAAACAGGGGTGTCATTGGTAAAGTGAACCATTTTTTACAGCATGGGTGGTCAGCCGCATACCAACCTATAAGTCAATGAACTTCTTGTTTCAAATATTTTTTTATAAAAAGCGAAATTATAATGGTAGATGTTTGTTTTAAAACTTCCGGCTTGGAAAGAAGAAAAAGACGGAGAAAGTATCCGAGAACAATTTCAGATGTTAACTATCATGATAGACATATTATACGTTAATTTTAGGTTAATTAAAGGTTGTTTACCCTCTACCACAATTACTTTTAATCATAATTTTTTTATATTCTTTGTTTATATCCGTCGTTTTTGTTTCCTAATCTTTATAGTCCTAGGAAAAGAGTGAAAGCAGTGAAAAAAAACCAGGCATACTCATTAATTATTATTTATTTAAATTATTAAGGTTAAAATATATATATAACTTAAAAAGTGTCGACACAACAAAAGATTTTACAAATCGTTATTGTGTGGTATATTTTTGATTTTTTTTCAGACAGAATTATACATTGCTTAGATCCGTAAGGAGCCGATTTTCAAAAATGTCATTAGTTTTTGAGAAAATATGGAAAAACTGTTTTCAAGAAATTTAATTATTTGAGTAGTTTACACTCTTAAATCAGCTTTTTCTTACAAAAAGAAAGGTGTAGTCCTGACTTTTGATTTAACAAATCTAATGAAAATGACGTTTGTGTCAATTCATTTATATCATTTTTTGAAGAAATAAGAGTTGGATTAAAAAAAAAAATATCTTTACTAAGACCGGTTACAATGATTACCTAAGCCGTACAGCAACTGGGTCTTGATTGAGAAATTGGCTTTGATTAACAAACACCAAGCTGTCAAAGGCTTGATTTGCCAAAATGGCGCTCACCAGATAAATCACCCTAAGATATTTAATATAATATATATTATATTGTATCAAAAGTATAGAAATTAGTTTAACAACGATGAGTATGATATATTCTGACTTATCCATTCGTTAAGCAGTAAGTCTCTTAACTCCCAAGTTTGGTACTAAACGACGATTCCAGTCAGCGATTTAGTTTCCATACATATTTAACAAAACGCAATGGTAAAGTTTAAACGTAATATTTGATACAGGTACAGGTGACATGAATGGGTTGCGTGACCTTGAATGACAATACAAGTGTGTCACTTTCATGACTTTTCTGGTCGTGGTGACAATCTGAGATGATGAATAGATGCGCCATTAGTGCTCCATTGTCAAGGCGATTGAACCGTTCGTTTCTTTACATAATTACACAGCCGTTACAAGAGTACACCATTTGGAGGCATGATGGTTTCGTCACCATTACACCTCTTGTGAAAAAAACACGCGTTCAATAGAATGCCACTCTATTGTTGTTGACTTCTTTTCTGTCATGTAATCGGCAAAGATGTCATTTGAGTCGTTGACTTTTAGAGACGAGATAATTCGTCAAGAAATGCGCTTGCTCCGTTAAAGATGTCTGCGCAAACAAAAGATCTTAAAAGCCTAACACTGCGCTCGGCTGAGACTGGAGCCAAATCAAGGATTGAAGAACCTATAAGAAGAGTTAACACAATGTTTGGAGAGCGTGCATTTGCAGTTGCTGGCCCTCTGGCCTGGAACCACCTGCCACATCATGCGAGAGAGCTAGAGGACCATGGAAAGTTCCGGAATGCACTGAAGACAAGCACATTTCTGGCATCGTTTGCACCAGCGCCCTTGGAGTGACTACATCACGAAACGGCACTATAAAGAAATCATCAACTCATCATCATCATCATCTTCTTCTAAGATTCGCGTGCAGAAATATTCAACAATCTTTTTATCCATTCCTCCTGATCTATGACAACCCTTTCAAGCCCCTCGCAAGAGGAATATAACATATCTGCCAATATATCCTGAAGGAATTTTCAGCGGGATCGTTCTCGAGCGTTTGCCACCTCGATCGTCTACTAAATTATGCTTTGTAACAGACCTTTCTTGCATATTGCCTGTCCTAACCATCTTGCACGCCTTTGGAAATGAGCTTTGAGCATCAACCATAAGATAGCTCGTCAAAAATTGTTAATGCTACGCTCAAGACGGGATATCGCTTCAAGAAATTGTTCATGATTACACAAAGACGGGATATATTGTTTAACAGTTATGTCAAATACGACATAGCTCGTATTAACTCAAGATTACATGATTGGCGAGATATGAAATCGTTCAGGCTACGTCAAAGACTTGCCAAAAAACTATGATGGAGACATCAATGACGAGATGAACAAGAATGTAAAAAAGCAAAAAGAAGTTTGACTTACCCCTTGAATAACAAGGATGGCTGTCCAGAGATAAAGAAGTCGCATCCCTTACTTCGGGAACTCTATCCACCGAGCGGTTTGGTACTCCTATCTGAAAATAATAAGAAGATAATAAATAACAGCGAAAGAATGAGTTTAAATAAATGCCAAAACATTTTCCCTTGAGAAACCTTTTTGTTTTGTTGTTCCAACAGCCAGAAGAAAGGTTTTCGTCAGATCTTGAAATTCGGTAAGTTGTTATGTGATAGAAAATTAAAAACCTTGTTATTGGAAAACTGGGCGAATGGTTTGTTATTGAAGAATTAAATCTGAATAAGGTGCTTCGACAATCTGCCATAAATCATGAAAAAAGTATTTTTCATGATTTTCATTTTCGAATTCCTTAAATTTAAATGTAGGTATTTTATTATTTACGTTTTGTTGACATAAAAAAAGAACAATACTCTGAAAAAAGTTTTTCGACAAAAAATCTGCTTTAAACCACTTAAAATGTATTTCTTAGCATTTTTTTACAAAAATTAGTGGGTCTGAAAGCTTCAAAATAATTTTGATCGATTAAGCATTCAAAATCAGTGATCATAAACTTTTTAAAAAGAAAATTTACATTTAAATTATTGTGAACTTTCTAACTTATTAAAAAGAAAGGCAAGTGATAACTACAAGGTGATTTCATAAAAAAGAAAATCTACAAGTTAACAATGAGACATTGGAATACAATAAAAATATGCAAACTTGTAATGATGCGAGAGAAATGGAGGGAAAAAAATAATGCGTGCAATTAGGGTGAATGTGTGTGACAGTGAACAAGCTGTGTGAAGATATTTCGATAAAATATGATTGCTGGAATTCTGACGCCATTATTTATTCATATTTCTTTAAGTGGTCGTCAATTTTTTCAAAGTGACAATATTTCATTTTGAAATAATGATATATTTTTAATTTTTCTTTAAATAATTTTAGTGTATTATAGTCCAGCCGATAGCTCAATTGGTAGAGTGCTTGCATTCCATGCCGTCAGAAATGATTTACCGTTACGGTGTTTGTTTCAAACCCCAAAAATAAAATACCGGCAAGGTTTATTCAGGTTTAAGTTAAGAGTTCTTCCTCAGTCGCCGTACAGAGAGGATATTCTCCTGAAGACGTCGGCTACGTCGCTGACGAAACGTAGAGAATAATGTAAGTTCTCACCGAACGGTTCGTTAAATATCCGATTTAAATTAAGTTTTAAAATTGTTCAGTTTAAAAAAAAAAAAAGGTCAAAAGGTTTATTCAGCTTCAAAGGAAATGAGTACCAGCTCACTCGGGAGCTGGGAAACCCCAACTTCAACTGAAGTGGTTGGCGTAAGGCCGAACCCCTTACCTGTAAAAATAAATAGGTTCCACTCGCCACATGCGAAATACTTCGGCGATAACGCGGCAAGAAGTTACACTATAAGCGTATCTTAGTTGCGTTTTTTTTCATATAGAACTAAACTGCATACTGAATATTTTGGGACTTTGCCTTAGGCCTATATTTGTAAATCAGCCATTCAAGTACATTTCGTCCTTTTTTAACGAAAGTTCACAATCAGTTGACAGACCACAGGTTGCGTATTAATGTTGTATTTTCTATATAACATGGCACGCAGCGCGCGTGAACCTTCACTTGGTAATGACTGGCATCAGTCTGAATGACGAATGAGGTTATCGCTTATGATTGGTCGGAGATTTTCGGAGTCATGACAACAGCTGTCGATATTGTCTTATACGGTTGAGAGAATTAAATTCATCTTCATAAAAAGCGGATATAAAATATGTGCACCTATTTACATTTTAGAATGCATAAATTTTCGCAGAAAGTTCCGTGTCTACTAAATTGGTTAAAGGTTGATATCCCATATATCGACTGCTCGAAGGAAGAAGGCAGTAACTCCGAAATTGAGGTTTTTGACTTATTTCCATTTCTGAAGGTAACAAATCATTATCTTCATTCCAAGATGACAGCCGTGTCTCTATCTCTTTTAAATTCGTTAATAAATTAATGTAAAAAATAGTTAATGCATTGTACTCCATGGAGTAAATAACATTCAATTGGCTTTCCTGCAATACTATCTTTTTTGACTTAGTGCTGTCTTCCTTGGAGCAGTCGATATGCTGTTAAAATTAGTTCACCTTTGACGATGCTACCCCTGTTTCAGGGACGGTCGGCAAAAGTTGCCGGGCTCATGTTCATTTGAGGGTTGGTTTTTAATTTGTAAGAACACATGCACCATTTTTAAGCGTAAACTTACGCGTGTCTGTTTGTGAGAATACATTTAATATGAATTTTAAATGATAATATATATTTGCCTCATAGATTGATAGATTATAGATATACATGGCTCATGTTTAATGCATGCTCACAAGCAGGCACATGTTAGTATAAACATGCTGCACCAAACCAAACCTCGCATGAACAAAAACATTTCAACTCCTGTCGCCTTTCTCTGATGCCGGGGTAGCATTGGAAAAAGTGAAGAATGCTTTTACAGCATTAGGGGTCAGCCTCGTACCAACTTATTAGTCAAGGAATCCTATGTAAATCGAAAAACGTATGAAAACTGAAGCACTCTCTAGGAGTACCGTCGTATATTCCAAACATTTTAGATTAACGCTATTGAATTGAGATTTAAGCAATGTTTTATTCAATGGAGTTCAGGTCTACCAACAAGTTTATCAAAAAAAAAAAAATTACATGTTACAAAATTAATTATAAAACTGTTATGTTATTTTGTTATTCATTAAAAAATATCTCTCACACACTGAATTCCATGGCCCGCGCCTCAAGTGAAGCAGTAAAACATAACCTACATGAAAAAAAATCAAATTCGAGACAATTTTACGTTTAGCGGGTTACTGGAGCAAATATGTAGGCAAAGCGCTGCACAGGCAATAATTGAACGAAAATTTGCATATTAAAATTAAAAATAAATTTCGAATCGGTGGTTTTTTGAACCGGTACCTCCTAGTCTAAAACATTACGTCTAGACTCCATCAAAGAGTTTGTAACTGAACGTGTGTGGTGACTGATCTTCGGGATGTACAAATTCTCTCACATCACTCCGCTGTTGAAAGAACTAAATTGGCTTCGTTTTCCTGAGAGGGTGGTCTACCGTGTGTGTTTGATGCTAATGTAATGTTTTTTTGGGTTCGGAAAGTCTCTTAATTAAAACATACAGGTCTTCTTTCAGGATCTTTATTTGCACTTAATTTATTTTTACAATTTATATTTATTTTTAACACTTTCAGTAACTCAAATTTATTTTCACAGTTCAGTATCGCTTACACTTTTCAATCAAAGGCAACTATCTCACTGTCTTAGTGCACTCAATTTTGCTTCTTTTATACTATAGTGACAGAAGTCTCTAGGAGCTAATTTTGCCAGTAAGCTCGCGAACATTCTACCAACTTCAAGAGTACAAAAGGATCATTTAATTTCTAGGTTTCTTAGGCCTATATTTATTGCTACATACGATGTATACCTATATTAATCTACTATTTACATTACAGTATTTAAAGCCCTAAATGGTTTGGCTCCATAATATCTGGCAGACAAGTTTTCCCCCGTTGAGGTGAGTGTGAGGTCGCGGACACTTAGATCAGCGGGGTGTGGTGCTGTCAGGTTGATGCAGCCTCGCCGTCAAATACGCACTAATTTTGGGGATCACGCTTTCCGGTTTGCGGAACCGATGGAACAGACTGCCACCCGGAGTGAGGGTTTCGGAATCTGTTGGCATTTTTAAGGGAGCACTGAAACGGCACCATTATAAAATATCTCATTCGTGATTGGGAGGGCCCTTTAGGTGTGACACACACAAAAACGGCGCTCTCTTGTCATGCACAAAACAAAAATGAAAAAAATCATCCTCATATATAACTGATGAGGTGCTATTTTACATATCGTACACTTTTTGGGTAACGCTGCGGTTGACTTTCAACGTAATGTTCTATACTTGAGTGCAGTGCATGGATGGGCGGGTGACCATAAAGACTGCGTAATCTGTTATATTACTATGATGGTGTCATACTAACCCGAATCATCGAGAGCAGGTGTGTGTGCATGGACTTCATTCAGTTTTAGCAGCCAGCGTGGCGCGGTGGGCGAGAATTTCTTGGCCGTTGGTAGTCTAGTGGTCGCCTTGAGACGTGTTATCTTTCTAATGTATAAAATCGAACGGATGTATGTATGTTTGTCCTGTATGCACTCCTAAACTATTAAACAGATTGCGAGGAATTTTACATGAGTTATTGTGTGCATGCTCATTTAGGTTTTTGTTTAATAAAACTGGAGCAATAAAAGAAAATAAAGGAAATCAGAGCGAAAATATGCTCAAGTTATTTTCACCTTATGACAGGAAAATTCTTAAAATGAAAGAAGTGTGTAAGGACTGAAAGAAATGGCGGTTGATCTGTGGCGGCTAGGGTTTTTTAAATAAGAATTGGGTTCTGTTAGTTTTTGATGTCCATACATGTTATAATTTGTTGATTAAGTTGGTATGCGGCTGACCACCCATGCTGTAGAAAATGGTTCACTTTTCTAATGCCACCCCTGTTTCAGGGAAGGTCGGCAAGAGTTGCAGGGTGTATGTCCATGTGAGATTCGGGTTTTTATATTGTAGAACCACATGCGACATGTTTAAGCGCGAACTTGTGCATGTCTGTTTGTGAAAGTGCATATAATGTGAATCTTTAATGTTACATATATTTTGCAACTTAGATTAGATTAGAAAAGAAGTGTGAAAAGACACAAGACAGTGGAGACACCTAAACGGATATACTGGCCAAATTATTTGAATAACAAACCAAAAACATGAATTTTCACAGTGTTAATACACAAACCATAAAAAATAAAATAACTTTGTCATGCTATCATCATACATTCTTTCCACGTGCCCAAACCATCTCATCACATTATTTTGTGCCTTAACTTTCACATCCTCTTTCAAATTATTACATTCTTTCTTTACCCATTCATTCCTAACTCTATCCTTAAGAGTTTTTCCTGTCATGCTTCTCAAATGCTTCATTTCCACCATACATACTTTACTCAATTCGCTACCATTCCCTGTCCATGCTTCACTTCCATTCATCAAAGCCGGTAACAATATGTGTACCGTTTAGTACGAGATTCTGAATTTTAAATTGTGACAAGACATAGGCTATTATTATATTGCAAACTGAAACAAAATGCAGGTGTAATAATTATTTTCTGCACTTTTCCCATTGCGACTAAAAAAATGAAAACTGGATTTCGTTTCCAAATCGAGAAAAAAAGTAGTATTATATTTTGTACCTGCCCATAAATTGAGTTCGTTCCACTTTTGAATTAAGAATCTCGTCTGGTGGGCGCGCGTTCCATTTCCGAATTCCTTCGCGACAGGCTGCCAACCTCAACATACAATATTGAAGAAGCTAAATACCGACCGATCACTATTATCGAAATTTATCATACTTACCATGTAGAGATATTTTGATCTACCGCAGTGTTTATCGATTATTATTGGTCAATAAATAATGAAGATATTTTATTCCTTTTTAATGCTAATTTCTCGGTTATTCAAAAAAAAAAAATTAATCATTTGAAGCGGTTTAGAATGGCGTGTTTTTTTTATGCAAAAATTCTTTAACCCATCTTAAAAATGTCTTGCAAAAAAATAACAATAGCGTCGAAATGGATGTTGCAAATACAAAAAATCCTAGTGGGCAAACGTCACACGTCTATTTGAGTCTCATTGAAGCAAAGGCGGAAGTTTTTTTTTCGAAACTGAGATAAATATACCTATGTAAGCAGAAAGAATGCCTGTTTTCTTTGATTCTGTATTTTTGAATAATTTTCAAAAAAGCTCTTAGTTCTAGACCTACATATATAAGTAAAGAAGCCTTTGCAGCCTACAAAATATTAGTAAAGCTTTTTTATAGCAACCCAGCCGTGTAACGATACAAATATTTGTGTATTTTATTTGTAAAGAATCCATCTTGGATAATTTTTCATAATTAATCAAAGAAAATCGCAATTTTTCTTCTACTTTTTGTGGAAGGCAGGGGCGTGGGCGCCAGTGTCAAAATGACGTTGTAATTTTTACATTTTATTTTTATTTTGTTACAATGTACCCACACATGCATCGTGTGTAAACGCAAAACTACATGTGCCTACTTGTGCATGTGCATGAAAAATGAATCTCAATTAATATTAAAGTATGTCTGCTACTTTCATTAACGATGCGCATTGTTTTACAATAAGTCCGCACGTGAATTGGCATAGACAATATTGTATCGTCATCCGGCCGGGTTACTAGGTAGAAGGCACACAAGTATTTTATTATTGGTCGCTAAGACGTCAATCCCACACAAAACTGACGAGAAAAATATCCAGATTAATAAATGTTTGGACCTCATCACTATGTTATCCTTTATTTCCTTTTTGTATTTGACTTGCAAATTTTACAAGCTGGTCACGTATTGCACCGTTCGCGTGAGTAGCCTGGAATGAAGTGTATCATCATATTTTTTATAATAGTTTTGTATTTTCCGATGATTGATCGCGGTGTCACGTTGGGGGGTCCATTTTGTTTCTTCTGTCATCCAGATGCGCATGCGTCGTCATTGCTGTCCCTAGCATGGACGCATCACGTCCCAAATCCCCGGCCCGTCCGGCCCGAGGCCATGACACACATTACATACCGGTCATGCCTACTACCGGCTACGCACACACCATGCTTCAACTACACACCATACCACCATTGTTTTTAATCAACGTAAAAAAAAGTCACTAGTTTTTCTACCACTAGTGAAAAAATTATATACATCTCCATTCTACACGATCCTTGACTGATAGTTTGTTTGGTATGAGGCTGACCCCCCGTGCTGTAAAAGTTGGTTCATTTTTGCCAATTTCAGGGAAAGGCAGCAGGAGTTACAAGGTTTTTGTTCATGTGAGGTTTTGTTTATTTATATGCACACATGAAGAATGTGTAAATGCGAACTTACTGTTTGTGGGCATGCATTAATATGAGCCTTAAATGTTAACTTATCTTTGCAGTTTAGATTAGGTATATATTATAGATAATCTAAAATGATAAAATCAAGTGCATTAATTACGCCCGTTACAAACAAGACGTATTCGGCCCGGTTTGTCTATGGTTTTTTACGTCTACTTTTTTTTGCCGTTTTCTTGTCTATGGAACGTTTTTTCTACGTTTCCTTGTCTATGTATTACTGGGTCAAAAGTCTAGTAGCGTATGGGGATGTATGAAAGCTTTCACACAGTCTGCCCGGTAATCCATGGGTCACCGGGCAGATTGCGACTAGTGTGAAAAGCGGTATCTTAATATTATATTCATTGAAAAAAGTAAAACAGGCAGATTTTTGGTGATGCAATGAGGTTTGCACATTTCAAAACGTCAAAAAAGTAGTGGCGTTATACGGCTGGATTCTAGGGCAAAGGATAAATTGTAATTTGTTATCGTTTTCCAAGGAACTTATTTTCGTAGACGTGTGACGTTTGAAAAATCAAATTTCGAATATTCGTGCAAAAAAGGTTCCGGGGATATATTGTGATAGCGAAAAAATCGCGAATACATTGCAAATAAATTAAAATATATCCTATGAATGTACCTACCTACATAAAGACAATGCATTACAGTTTTTACGATGGCAGCCCTGAAAGACATAGCAATACTGCAAATGAAAAATTTAAATTAGGAATCATTTTGACAGATAGGTATGCATTTTTACAACATAATACTGTATTTGTATTGATTATAAAAAAAATTCAGCCTGAAATCGTGCAAAATTGAATCAAATTGAAAGATTATAATGGTCGTTATGTTTTGAAATGCTATAAATATGTAGTGAGATAAAGAAAATTCCTGCTGGACTGATATAAGGTGGTGAACGTAATAAAAATGGCTACAATTTTGAATACAATGTAATGCTGTAAAGGCGCGTGTTAATGTAACATTAATAATATGAATGGCCGATCCATTATAATAAAATTAAATTGGATTATGGCTTCATGTTTCTTCCGTTGCCGCGGTTGGCGGGAAATGAGATGCCCGCCTTTTCATATATAATCCGCACCGCGCACGCGCTGACAGCTTCGGCCATTTTGTTTCACCTGTCAAAAATTATTAGGGCAAGCTGAAATCTTTGCTATTTCCATTTAAAAGAAGTGCGATATTAAATTGAGTCTAATAGAACAAAAAGTGGCCATCAAGGTTAATTTAAAATGAGATAAATACATGGAAACAGAGAATTTGTTACTATAATCTAAGCTGCAAAGATATGTTAACATTTAAGGCTCATATTAAATGCATGCCCACAGATAGGCACATTATAGTTCGCCTTCACATTCTGCATGTGTGCATTATAAATAAACAAAACCTAACATGAACATAAACCTTGTAACTCCTGCCGCCTTTCCCTGAAACTGGGGGGCATTGACAAAAATGACCCGGATAGATTTATTTATCATGTATTGGAAAATAGCATAGATTGCTGCCTTTGGTTCTGTACGATTCAATTGGAAAATGGAAGAAATTTTGACGTCACTTCTTTAGCAAGGCAGTAAATACGGAAACCAATGATGTCTATCTACTTATAATCTAAGTTGCAAAAACGTTTCTCCGAAATTGTATCCGACGTCATGGGAGAAGTGCTTTCTTTTGTCTTTCCAAGAAAATTCCATGGAGTAAAAAGAAGTGATCATGTCGTTAGATTTCATCCCATAGATTGACCTGTGACGTCACTTGTACACACTCTCTAGTATTTCGTTACTTGAACTGTGAGAAAGTGTGTGTGTGTGTGTTTATTATTTAGCAAGTTCATTAACCCACTCTGCAAGTGTTACATGCTGCAATAAGCACCTGTGTAGAAGCTCATCGTGTAGGTACTAAGTATACCATGGAAACAAATCATAAGCCATGTTTACTATAGAAGCTCATCATGTACTATGTTTACTATAGAAACAAATCATAAGCCATGTTTACTATAGAAGCTCATCATGTACTATGTTTACTATAGAAACAAATCATAAGCCATGTTTACTATAGAAGCTCATCATGTACTATGTTTACTATAGAAACAAATCATAAGCCATGTTTACTATAGAAGCTCATCATGTACTATGTTTACTATAGAAACAAATCATAAGCCATGTTTACTATAGAAGCTCATCATGTACTATGTTTACTATAGAAACAAATCATAAGCCATGTTTACTATAGAAGCTCATCATGTACTATGTTTACTATAGAAACAAATCATAAGCCATGTTTACTATAGAAGCTCATCATGTACTATGTTTACTATAGAAACAAATCATAAGCCATGTTTACTATAGAAGCTCATCATGTACTATGTTTACTATAGAAACAAATCATAAGCCATGTTTACTATAGAAGCTCATCATGTACTATGTTTAGTATAGAAACAAAAATCATAAGTCATGTTTACTATAGAAGTATGTGAACCTACAATATAAACCCCAATCTCAAATGAACATAAGCCCTGCAACTCTTGCCGACCTTCCCTGAAACAGGTGTGACATTGGAGCCTGACCACCCATACTGTGGCAAAGTGAACCATTTTTTACAGTATGGGTGGTCAGCCTACAATGTCACCCCATTCCGTGATCTGTGGTCACCCCCGTTTCAGGGAAGGTCGGCAATAGTTGCAGGGCTTACGTTCATTTTAGATTGGGTCATCATGCACTAAATATTCTATAGAAACAAATCATAAGCCATGTTAATTAACTATAGAAGCACCTCATGTAAGGACTATGTTTAAAAAAACTAAAATTAAATTAGGCTGATTTATTTGGTGAGCGCTGTTTTTGTGTGTATCACACCTCAAGAGCCCTCTGCGAGCTTGGTCGCCGCTGTAGAAAGCGCCAATTCTCAAGCAAGACCCAGTTGTTGTAAGGCTGGATGGACCTTTTGATGACCGGTCTTTGGTAAAGGTTATGAATTTTTCAACCCAGCGAGAGCAAATTTGAAAATATAAATGGTATATTTTTTGTGCTCCGCCAGGATTCGAACCCACGACCTTTCAGTTACGAGTCCGAAGTGTTACCACCTGAACTACGGACCGGTCAATGACTACTATAGAAACAAATCATAAGCCATGTTTACTATAGATTTTGAGAGCTTCGCGGTTGTTCAATGAAAAGTTTAGTGAACTGGATATTTTTTACCAATCGACCAATACTTTGAAAAAGTTAACGACGGACATACTTTGCCCTTAATTCTTGATTAATGATGTAAAATAATAATAATAATAATTGTAATTGTAATAATAATAGAAACGTGTTCATGAAATATAATGAATTTTGACTAGAATTTCAGTGTGTAGGTATTAGTGAGTGGGAAAAAATTAAAATTATAATTAAAAATATTGGCATGTTCAAGTGAATGTAAGGCTGATTTGATGTATGTAATTCTGTTTTTATCTCTTATTGTTTGGTGTCATTACGGTTATCATGATTATTTTAATAGGTTTTTATATTTTATATTTTGTGTTTGAAAATAAAAAAAAAAAAATATCTTACTATCATTAGTATTTATATTTATATTCTTTTTTTTTATTTAAATACTTATATTTAATGTCAACATTGTATGAAAAAATATCTGTAATTGGGAAGGTACAACATCAATTGTATATATTTTTATTATTGTTTTATATATTTTAATGTATTTTCCTGTTTTGTTGAATAAATTATTTAAAAAAAAAAAAAGAAGCTCATCGTGTACTATGTAAGTATATTATAAGGTAAGAAAAATATTATTTACTGTGGAATATTCTTTTAGTTTTTATCGAAAATCTTTCATATTCTCATTTTTTTTAATAAATTTACCTTAATGTGAATTCAAAGTACAAAATGACAATACTATACTCGTAAACCAAAAAACAAGAATTTTTATTGTCGTCATGTTGACACACACAATAGAAAAAAAACTACAAGAGAATTTAAAAGGCAAACCTAATGTCTTTTATTGTCGTAATAAACTAACGAAAATTGAAAAGTTAATATTTTTACCATCGATTTCTCTTTATATATGGATAAAATAAACCAAATTAGCTCCCACGCACAAAAATATTTTAGCTCCATTACTTTATACACTCTCGTAAATTTTATAATACCGCGGAATCACAACGAGCTTTTCAGATAACGAGCAATTCGCTAACGAACAGAAATTCATCTTTTTCAATGTCATTTTTATCAAAGATCACCGATTTTTTTTGATCTTATACTAAGTAAGTATAATCTATTTTGTAAAGGTATATCTTTTTGTTTAACATTAAAGATTTATATTTCATGCATGCGCACAAGCAACGACGTGTAAAAAATCGCTTACATATGCTGCATGTTGCATACAAAGTGATACCCAAACATGAAATGAACTCTCAGACGTACATTACTCAAATGTGAATCTTCAATAAAAATAAACATTAATACCATTTCGTAGCCAAGTGATTAAAGCTACGCACTCGTAAATGGAAGGTCGCGAGTTCGATATTTTGTGGGGTACTATAAATCTTTGAAATTTTGAAATATTCTCTTCGCTTGTTTCGAAAATTCATCTGCTTCTACCAAAAGACTGGTCGTAGACGTTTATCCAGCCTTACAACAACGGGTCTTGCTAGCAATATTGGCGAATAAACGAGCAAACATGCATGGGGCTCCTGATGCGTGATTCACAAAAAACAGTGCTCACCAAATAAATCATCCTAATTTCATTTACCAAGAGTTTTATACAACGTGGAAGACTCTGTAACGAATAAGTCTCGCTCCTAAAAGTATACACATATTGAATGTTGCATTAAATCGTGATCCACGGCGAATCGGTGTTATGGCCGAGGGGGCCAAGTGGGCTGATCTTTCTAGCGTGTTTGGAAAAGAACAATGTTGGTTCGATCCCCGCCTGGGTCATTTGACCATAACTTTGACCCTGGTTCAACAGATGTTTTTGGGTAGTTATTAACTAATAATTCATTAAAATAAACAATAACGAATTATGAATTGATGATATTAATACCTGTTTCTGGCCAGGCAGAATAGGCTGGTGAATTGCACTCCTCTTCACAAATCTATTAAAAAAAAAAAAACTATCACAGACAACCTACAGTCCACAAGACTCTATCGGTCTACGACGTTTCTGTCACAATCAATTATGTCACAATCCACAAACAGTTCCATCACAGAGGACTTGCAGTCCAAAAAACCTTTGTTATTTCTGCGCGAGATTGTTGTTTTTTGTGATGGAGCTGTCTGTGGACTTATGTTGTATGTGAACAAAATGTCGTGTAGACAAGTTGTCGTGTGACCGATTTGTCGTGACACGATTAGATCGACTATAAAATTAGATGGATTTACAAGATGATTGGTCGCCGAGAGATTTTCATTCTCATGATGGGTAGAGAGCACCTACTGAATTTAATTTATTCCAAGTTACGAAAATTTTAGCCGCCATAAATTTTATTTGGACTCGAGCACAAAACCTGCTCCGAGAATTTGTAATTTACTATGAAATATGTGGAACATTTTTTTCGTCGCACCCATTTCTCTAAACACTTTGTAACTGTACCATGAGTATAAACGTGTAATTCCTCTTACGAAACCACGAAATGATTGAGTATTCAAAAATTTGTTTGCAAAGATATAGAGGCGCTATTTTATTTTTATACAATTTTAAATACTCGATGACTATAGCGTAAAGTTTTTTTACTTGAAGTACTGGGTGAGTACAAAGATAATCGCTTGTTTTTGTCGATAGTAATAAAAACGTTCATTTTAGAAGTTATCCGCGCTGTTAAATGCTGTCCATATCGTAATTTATTGATTTTGAATACTGGTTCATGCTTATGTGTAAAAATAAAAAAAATAAAAAAACGTACCAGGTACAATTTGTTGGTTTTTATTTTCCCTGGAAATAAATGTTTTAGTGTAAAAAAAAGCAGTGTAAGCTTACTCTGTAATCTTATTCCGCGTAAGCTTACACTGTAACATATTTTCTTGTAAGGAATGATTGTAAAATTATCACATGTAAGCTTATACTGTTAATTACGGTGATTTAAAATGTTTTACCTCCCATTCCGTGTAAATTTACACCGTAAAACTCATTTCATGTAAAATAATAAAAGAAAGTTCATTCTGCATAAGCTTACACAGTAAATTCAGTTCCATGATTAATAGGTTGGTATGAGGCTAAACCTCCATGCTGTAAATTTTGGGTCACTTATGCCATTGACACTTCAGTTTCAGGATAATGCGTGAGTTGTCAAAGGCGAAGTTAATGTGAGGTTTGGTTTATTTTATATGTAAGGATTCAGCATTTGTAAGCGCGCACTTACAAGTCTCCGCTTGTGGACATTCACTAAATATGAGCCATAAAAGTCAATATATCCTTTCAGCCTTGATTTAAGATATTAAGAGCACTCTATACACTAAATCTGCCGTTTTTGTTTCTTACACTTTATGGTCTTAGAAAAAGAGCTACAGTTATGAAAAAAATCAAGTATGTTTATTATTTTGTTATCTTACATAATTATTAAGTTTCAACAAAATATATAACTTGAAAATTCTCACCACAAATAAATATTTAAAAAAACACGTTTTTTACTCACTTTGTGTAAGCTTACTCTGTAATAATATTTCCGTGTAAGCTTACTCTGTTAACTCGTTCCATGTAAGCTTACACTGTTAACTCGTTCCATGTAAGCTTACACTGTTCCGTGTGAGTGTACACTTGACGCTTCAAGCTCAGGTGGTATGTTTACACAGGTAGTATTATATTATACCACTGGCTGTGGGAACGCAGGCATCCGAGCCGAGAATCACTTTCCTGCCCCATTTACCGGCGCGACCTTTAAAATACTTACCTCCATGTAATAGCACGGGCACACACTCGTTTTTCAGGTTTCCATAAACTGTTTTTTCTCCCACTTAAACACACACACGGTCCGAAGGAGGAATGTTATTTTTATGTAAGTACCAACTATTTTAGAAACTCGAAACCCAATGTTTATTCTGTAATGAGGCCGGCACGTGAATTGATATGTACAATATTGTGTCGCCACTCGGTCGGGTTGCTAGGGAAAAGGTTAACAGTTTTGTTGTTGTTTGTTGCTAAGGTTGACAGTCCCAAACGAGAAAAAAGTTCCAAATGAATAAAAAAAGTTCTCGATTTGACATAAACGTAAACGCAAGTAAGCTACACATATAGTGTTACTACTTGCCGCGCTACCCCAAAGGATTTCGCATATGACGAGTAAGCATTTTTTTTTCAGGTAACGGCAACCACTTCAGTGAAGTGGGGTTTCCCAGCTCCCAAGAGGGCTGATACTCATTTCTTGTGAAGGCAGAGTAAAACATGCCGGTTGCTTATTTTGGGTTTTGAAATGAGCACCGAAACGGGAAATCATTTCTGACACCCTACGGTGGGATTCAAATCTGAGCTGACGGCATGGAATGCAAGCACTCTACCAACTCAGCCGTCGACCGGACTAAGACAGATGAAGGAGAACAAATATGCAGTACTTATTCTTCTGTAATAACTTGTAAATTTTATTTTTCTTCCTTGACTTATAGGTTGGTATGAGGCTGACCATCCATACGAGTACTGTAAAAATGGTTCACTTTGCTAATGTCACCCCTGTTTCAGGGACGGCCGGCAAAAGTTACAGGGTTTATTGTCATTTTAGTTTTGGATTTTAATTTGCAAGTAAACTTGCAGCTTATTTCGTAAGCGCGAACTTACACGTGTCTGTTTGTGGGCATGCATTTGACATGAGTTTTGAATGTTAATATATCGTTGCAACTTAGATTATAGATGGAGTCAACACAAATGGAAAAAGAATTTCGTTAGTTTTTGCGAAATGTGCTACCTCATTGTAGGTTTACTAGAATGTCTGGAAAATCTTAGCTATGAGCACGCTATCTAAAGAGTAAGACAAACAAAACATTTGTACTTAGGGGCTGTCCATAAATTACGTCATCGATTTTGGCCGATTTTCGACCCCCCCCCCCATCTTACAATCATCCTATAGTCATTATCTAATGACCCCCCCCCCCTCCCCCTCTTGCTGTAATAATGGATGAGCTTAATAATTAATAATGCTATATTACTTACATTATATTTTGTATAAGTTTTTGTAGAAATTGGTATTTACAAGAGCGACGTCACTTTTGGTACTCGTACATTATTTGCCATCATCCGCAGACCAGACTCCCCCCCCCCCCTTAATGCGAATGACGTAATATATGGACAGCCCCTTATATGGTGGTCACGTATTGCACCCTCCGCGTGACGAGGCGGAAATAAATATTTTATTATTATTATTATTATGTGTGAAAACGTGAGCATGAAATTCGCGCTTGAATTATAATTTTGAGGAGAGTATGGTGATGATGGTGATGATGAAGCCGGTGTACCGTACGTCCACCTGATTTCTGCTTCACATGCTCGCGCCAGCACATGTGAGAATTGTAAGCGCTCGTAAGCGCACACAAACACGCCGCAATTAACAATTTCAAGACCCACTAAATGTTGCCATTATCTTTAGTGCATCTGTGAATGATTGAATACGACCTATTAATAGAAAAAATAAAAATAAATAATGTTATGATTTTTGCGGGTTCGCAACTCAAACTAAGCTACACATGTAGTGTAAGTTCTTGCCTGCGTTATCTCCGAAGGATTGCGCATATGACGAGTAGGCATTTTTTTTCCAGGTAAGGGGGCCGGCATTACGACAACCACTTCAGTCCATGTATATATTGTTATTTTTATTCTTTGATTTAAAAAATGTAATTTGTCATGTATGTTCCTTGACTTATAGGTTGTTATGCGGCTGACCACCCATAATATAAAAATTGGTTCACTTTGCCAATGTCACCCCTGTTTCAGGGAAGGACGGCAAGAGTTGCAAGGCTTATGTTCATTTGAGATTGGGTTTTTATATTGTAGGTCCACATGCGGCATGTGTTAGCGCGAAATTATACATATCTGCTTGTGGGAATGCATTTAGTATAAATCTTAAATGATATACATATATCTTTGCTTAGATTAGATTAGATTAGACTCCAGTGAAGTGGGGTTTCCTTGTAAGAACCTTACATCTATTTGTTTCTAGAGACTTCGCAGACTTTGACATACAAGACAAGCCACAATCCAAAACTACGTATTCGACACAATAATATTGCATGGTTGATTAAAATAAAGATTAACGGTGTTATTCATACACAGCAAATACAGAGCTCATCCAAGGATTAAAGTAAATTTGTCTGTGCAAATGTCACTCTTAACCGAAAGTTACAGTACCTTACTGTAACTGCAACTCTGTCGCGATTCCGCTAGGGGTGGCCAGAGCCTCTGCAGAGCTGCCTTCATTTTTTCCTATCCTTACATACCTCTTTTAATTCATTCATATCCATCACCGTTTTCATGCATTTTCTTCTTTTCTGCTCGCTTTGTATATCCCATTCTTTCACAATCTCCTCAATCTGATCACTCCATACTTTTCTCAGTCGTCCCTTACCTACCTCTTTTTCCTTTCACACTATCTCTAAGAAAAATAAGTAAAATAAAAATAAAAAATAAAATAAGAGAAAGTGATTAAATAAATTAGTAAAATAAATAAACTGCAGTTTTAATTAAGTAGAACCCACTTCAAAACATAACAGTATAACCAAATAAGTTTGTATAAATTTACACTCAAGAGCACTCACTTATAAATCCTCAGTTTTTGTATATAATTTTTGGAGTATCCTCTGTCCTCTGACCGGTCCGTAGTTCAGTGGCAACACTTCGGACCCTGAATGGTAGGTTGTGGGTTCGAATCCCGGCGGAGCACAAAAAAATACCATTCATATTTTCAAATTTGCTCTTCGCTGGGTTGAACAATTCATAAACCTTTACCAATGACCGGTCACCAAAGGCCCATCCAGCCTTACAGCAACTGGGTCTTGCTTGAGAATTGGCGCTTTGAAGCGACGACGACCAAGCTCGTAAAAAAGGTCGATAGCTCAATTGGTAGAATGCTTGCATTCCATGCCGAGAGCAAGGGTTCGATTTCAAGCACAGATCACGGAATATAACGAGATATGGTTTATTTCTATTGTAGTATCAAAACCAGCTGTCACCGTATTTTCGGTAGGCGGGAACTAACATTACTATTACAATGGTAGCTAGCGCTTGATTGGTTCAAAAATTTCCAAATGCGATGGATAGAAAGAGCCTAAGCGCCATGAAATCGGGGTCGCTTACTACGTTTTGATCGCGAGTTTTTGAGCTCGCACTCATACACTCACACTTGAATAAAGAATAAAACACATGAAGAGTTGTACAAAGTGGATAATCTCTGCTAGCTATCGATCGATACTTGTTAATATCGATAATTCAATCTCTGAAGAAATACGTGTTAACATTTATTATTCCTGTATATACAAGAATTGAACATATCAAAACACACAATAAATTGACTTTCAATATAAGAAATACTTAACTCATGTATATAATAATTATATTAGGAGGATTTATTTGATGGGCGCTGTTTTCGTATGAAACACACCCCAAGAGCCTTCTGTGAACTTTAACGTTGCTATAGAAAGTGCGAATTCTTTAGTTTTGCATTGGCTTAACATCCACAAAAAAAACAATATTTATTCTTCATATAATTATTAATATATTGGTCGAAAAGCGGATAGCACTTTACTAATTGTTTTGGAAGTCATAACGTAATAACGGCTTCTATTCTCCTTGACTGATAGGTTGGTATGAGGCTGACCACCCGTGCTGTAAAAATCAGTTCACTAGCCAATGCCACCCCGGTTCAGGGAATGGCGGCAGGAGTTGCAAAGTTTATGTTCATGTGAGGTTTTGCTTATTTGTATGCTCACATGCAGAATGTGTAGGTGAGAACCTACACGTGCCTGTCTGTGGGCATGCATTTAGTATTGAGCCTTAAATGTTAGCATATCTTTGCAGCTTAGATTATAGATAGATTCAAATTAAGTATATTGTTACAATAAAAACATAATATAATTAACAAGTAGTTTTTGTTTTTTCTTGTAACAAATTTTAGAGGTATCGACATTCGACGAACACTATCGCGCAGCACAACTCTAGCGATGCCGTAAACAAAACTGACGCAATAAACGACAAACGTCAAATATTCAAATGCTTCAAATATTTAAAACGATTTAAAATGTGCAATGCGGGTGCAATTCATTACTGTAATGGAAAAAAAAAAAATACCATGATCCTTATACTACTTATTTTGACTGTTATTTTTACACGGTAAAACATAAAAATAAGGCATTTTTATAAAAACCGGGAGCAGTTGCTAGTACAGCGGTCTAAACGTGACTGCTTTGCGCAAAAATACGGATTTTCGACATGATTGTTTTAATCATATCGGATTAACAAGGTAACGCCCACATGCCATCCCTATGATTTCAAGGTTTACTCACCCTTCACAAGAAATAAGAACCAGCCCCCCCGGGAGCTGGGAAACCCCCACTTCAACTGAAAGTGGTTGGTGTGAGGCTGGCCCCCTTACCCGTAAAAACAAATAGGTCTCGAATCGCCACATGCGACCCCTTCGGGGATAACGCAGGTAAGAAGTTACACTATATGTGTAGCTTAGTTGCGTTTTTGTAAATTAATAAGACGTAACTTTATGCTCATCACATTTAATGGGTAGTTTTACAGCCCTTGTGAATTCCATTCACACGCTTATATCTTGGCTGCAATAAACTAAGACAGGTGGTTTTACGGCCGCCATGGCGGCCCATCAAAGAAAACACGTACTCTATATTAATTATCACGTTTATTGGGTCATGCTTCTGTTAATTACCGACTTTAATGACTCAAAACATTATTGCACTACAAAATATTATTTTATAATAAAAATTAAACTACCGAAAGACAGCTGAAAAACATTTGGCAGAGGTTGGCAGAAGCACACTATCCCTCTTTCATTTTTTCATGCAGCAGTATCGTTTTTGTTACTCCTTTATTACAAGGTTAGTAGGTATAAGGCTGACCTCCCATGCTGTACAAACTTGGTTCTTTTTTTACCAATGTCACCTCAGTTTCAAGGGAAAGGCGACAGGAATTGCAACCTATACGTTCATGTGAGGTCTAGCTTATTTTAAGTTTACACGCAACATGTGTGAGTGCGAACTTTCATGTGTCTGATTGTAGAAATGCATTTAAGATGAGCTTAAAATGCCGATTCATCTTTACATTTTTTTTAACAAACAGTTTAATCTATCTCTGTAATGTAAGATTTGCTGTATAAGAGTTGCTTTTCGGGATCGGGATCAAAGTGATCGAGTTTGATTTCTGCGAGTTGTAGTCCTCTCCAGTTTTGCCCAGGATTCCTCTCTTCCCTATCATCCTTTCTTATTCCTACATCCGAACCCTTTTAAGACCAGTGATCCGTTTTTTTACAATATGGGGGGTCAGTCTCATACCAACTTATAACTTATAACAGTTTCATCAAATCACATATATCATAATCACGCTGAAGAAGCTCATCTCGCACATATGAACGAAACGTCCGGAAGCTCCAGTTCTAAAAGTCCACGATAGCAGATCCCGGAAAGCAATTCTCAACATTTACATTATGGGCGGTAAATGACCCATTAAAATATATAAGTATATGAAAAATTGAAATTTTAAGCCATTTATGAAATGTAAAAAATAGTCCATAAGTGAAAAGTCTCTGAAATACAGATTAACCATGAAAATCAACATTTCAAATCAAGCCGCTTAAAAATCCCACCCTTCATAAAGGTATACATGCAAAAATGACGCGCATAAGTGATTGTGCGCAGCATAAGGATGGTTCCGAGTGTCTGTACATGTATATATTTCACAGTGAACATTTTACGTGAGTTTGGTACTATACAGTATGTAGGCCACTCGGACACTGGGGAGATCACTTTCTACAGCACCGTTGGGAATGTCGGATGCCTAACCAGCATGCCGGCAGACGCATATTATAGTATACACATTACCTGTGTATACAGTAGACATACAGTATAGTATACAGTGTACATCAGACACATATTATATACTATACACTATACAGTATACAGAGACATATAATAGTACACCGGCTACCTGTGAAAACAGTAGACATATAGTATAGTATGCCGTGTACAGCAGACAAATATTATAATATGCAGTGTACAGCAGACACATAATATGGTATATAGGTTATAGGTGTATACAGCATACACATGATATAGTATACAGGTTATAGGTGCATACATCACATATTATAGAATACAGTGTACAGCAGACACATAACATATTATAGTGTACAGTTTACAGCAGACGCATGGTATAGTATACAGGTTATAGGTGTATACAGCACATATTATAGTTTACAGTGTACAGCAGACAAACAATCTAGTATACAGGTTATAGGTGTATACAGCAGACACATATTATAGTATACAGTGTTAAGCAGACACATAATATAGTATACCGGTTATAGGTGCATACAACACATATTATAGTATACAGTGTACAGCAGACACATAATATAGTATACAGGTTATAGGTATATACAGCAGACACATATGATAGTATTCTGATAAAATGAGTGTAAGCGGACACATAGTACAGTACACGCATTACCCGTGTATACAGCAGACACGTTTTTTTTAAAGTATACACATTATCCGTGTATACAGCAGACACATATAATAGTATTCTGATACAATTAGTGTCAGCAGACAAATAGTATAGTACACACATTACCCGTGCTAACAGCAGACAAGTATTAAAGCAACGTTCAAACATTTATATTTTAAGTATACAGATGTATATTTGATTTATTGCATATTTATGTATAGCATAATAAAATGTATAAGCAGACACATATTATAGAGATCACCTGTGTGCACACCAGACACATATTATATTACTCACACCACCTGTGTATAAGTAATCAGGTGCTGTTGCTTTATACTGCGAGCATGTGAAGACGCGGTTACTAGCATATTATACAAACTGCACATTCAGCATTTCCTTTACACATATTATAGTCTATTATATGTATATGAGTGATGCTTTTCACCAACCTATTCTTGCCTGGCCAAAAATAGCTATTCACATTATCAAATAGTAAGTCATCAATTTAAGCTTAATTTTGTAATTAACAACTACTTACCTTAGTTCAAGGTTTCCGTTAATTTCTATAATATTTAATCTAAGTTGCAAGGGTATATTCATTTAAAGTTGTCAAATGCATGCCCACAAAGAAACACGTGTAGTTCGCGCTTACAAATGCTGAATATGTACTTACAAATAAAATCCAAACCTCAAATGAACATAAGCCCTACAACTTTTGACGACCTTCCCTGACACAGGGGTGATATTGGCAAAGTGAAGCATTTTTTACAGTATGGGTGGTTAGCGTCATACCAACCTATAAGTCAAGGATTTGATTTTTAATTTTAATTTGTAAGTACACATGCAGCATTTGTAAGCGCGAATTTACAAATGTCTGCGTGTGGAAATGCATTTAAACACGAATTTTAAATTTCAATATAGCTTCACAATTTAGATTATAAATTATATGATCAACAGTTTTTTAAACTCAGAAACATGTCTACAAAAAAATATTCATAGCATCTGAGTTGAAGCAACGAAGCGATAAGAAACATCAACTGTTGGGCTGGACAGAAACCTGAATAAAACTAAGCAAAACTTTCGTCCGAGTACAATAAAGATGGAAGGAAAATGAAAAATTCCTTACAGCTTTCGTATTAAACTCAGAAATTGATGACCGGTCGATAGCTCAGTCGCTAAAGTGCTTGCATTCCATGCCGAGAGCTCGGGTTCGAATCCCACCGAAGGTGTCAGAAATAATTTCCCATTTCGGTGTTTATTTCAAACCCAAAATACAATAACAGCAAGGTCTACTTAGCCTTCACAAGAAATGAGTTCCAGCCCATTACTATTCTATCTTTTAATTTTCAGTATGTAGGTTTAACTGATAAGGAAAGCGTAATAAATTCTCTTAAGACTGTAGAGATAGACATAAGATTAAGAGAACTGCTTGCCAAGTCGGTATATACCTGGGACTAAATAGATCTCTGTCAATGGATTTCTAGAGAGATTGACAAAGGCGGCCATTTCGAGATTATACCATCTTTGGTTAAGAAGATCTGAGGGTCCAATATTTCTTAGCTTGTAAGGGTGTAACGAGATGGATTTGTTTGTTAGGTAAAATGGAACATGAGATTTGAATTTGAATGAAAAGGAAAACAAAGGAAGGCAGAAAGAGAGGAGAAGCTTGCCAGGCGGGATAGCCACAAGCCTGTGTAATTAAGAATAAAGAATATTATTGTGCTGTGGTTAATTGTGTATACATTGTGAAAGAAATAAAAGTAAACATATTAAAGTGTGTATGTTATATTATTAATTGTGTCAATCAGCAGGACAGAAGAAAACCCTCACAAGGGTTAGTAGATTGGACTTTCATGTAAGGAAACCGGTCAAAGTGGGAGGAATTGGGAACTTTATCATGATAAAAAGAAGCCTTTTAACCAATCGGTGATAGTCAAAGTCCTGTGTCTTCCCCCTTACCTTGACTTTGTAGGTCCAAGGGTCTCAAAAGAATATTTTTGGAACCTTACCTGGTGAACCATGGATTACTCAGATTTGAAAAAAAAAACAATAATGTGTTTTATTTATACATAAACCACAGTTTTGTTTACTTCCTATTGTTTTTATTATCTTGAAAAAATAGATGCAGCTTAGGATATGAAATTAATATCATAAAATGGTATGAAGGCTTTTTAAAAAGTGTTCTAATTTCTGCACTTTACTAAACCGCAACAAATGCCATAAAAATTCACTCGCTTTCTAAGATGTTCAATGAAAAATGAGTCGATTAACCACATAATGTAAGAAATAACCGAGTGATGGTAAATTTTACTTTTTACTGTAATTTTAACAAAATATCAATTCAAATAAAATTAGCTTATCATAGTAGTTTTATATCCGGTTATTAAGGTTCCTTGACTGATTTTGTTATGAGGTTGGTATGAGGTTGACTGAGGTTGTACTGTAAAAAATAGTTCACTTTGCCTATGTAACCCCTGTTTCAGGGAAGGTCGGCAAGAGTTGCAGGACTTATGTTCATTTGAGATTGGGTTTTTTATATTGTAGGTCCACATGCGGCATTTGTGAGCGCAAAATTATGCGTGTCTGCTTGTGGGAATGCATTTAATATGAATCTCAAATGATACATATCTTTGCAGCTTAGATTTAGATTAAGATTTAGAAGGTTATTTTATTGCTCGAAGTCTAGTGAATAACGAAACTAACTAAGTAGATCTAATGCTGAAAAAATCCAATATTGCCACCTATTTTTCTAAACGACTTCTGTAACTGTAACTGCAACTCTTTCGCCATTCCGCTAGGGGTGGCCAGAGCCTCTGCGGAGCTGCCTCAATTTTTTCCTATCCTTACATACCTCTTTCAATTCATTCATATCCATCACCTTTTTCATGCATTTTCTTCTTTTACGCTCACTTTGTACACCCCATTCTTTCACAATCTCCTCAATCTGATCACTCCATACTTTTCTCGGTCGTCCCTTCCCTCTTTTTCTTTTCACACTTTCTTTGTATACATACTTATAGATAAGTATGTTGATGGCGCATTGCCTTCCGGGATCTGTAGCCGTTGTCTGTGGGAGCTACAGCTTCCGGAAGTTTCGTCCATCGTAGATCTGGAAAGCAACTCTCCAGCATCATCAGCCGGCCGAGTAAGTCTAAAACTTCTATTCAGATACACAAGTATGTGTTTTATTTTATTTTTTTTCAATTTTCAGGGAAGGCAACCTTCACCAAATCATAGAAAGTAAATAAAAAAAAACCCCCCTTAGGAAAGGGGGAAAACTAAACATTGGGAATTTCGTTTCTAATCGATGATATAACGCAGTGAATGTGATAGCAATAACTTTAACTTTAACAATAACGGTTCGAGTCTTTAACAGGTTTGATCACAGATCTGTGATGGGAAGTCAGGGACAAAGTAAAAAAAAAAAGAGTATTCCTCTTGATAAACAAATGTTTCAATTAAATGTGGCATTGAGTACTGAAATATTTAATTTTAAACAAATTAAACAGTTTGAATATATACAAATGATTGCAAAGCAAAAAACTTAAATACCATAAAACATTTTTTTACTGCTTGAAAGCTGGTTTGAACCCTGCGAATTGGATTTTAGGAAATTAAAAAAGGCACTTAATACCACATTAAAGAGCTGTTTGGACCATTATGTATCGCAGGATGAGAGCGTCAATAAGGTAACTCTGTTGAATTTTGAGCAAAAATCAGATAAATACTAGTACGTAGGTACATATTTCTAGCCTTCTCATAAGCGTTTTCCGTTTTTCTTAGTTGGACTACTTAGTACTTACTTAGTGCATTTTTTATGCGATGGGGTGTAAAGGGTTTGCAAGCTCTGAGTGTGACCAATGGTGACGAGAAGTGATGGAGAAGTAAAGGTGGAGACAAAAATGTCATCACCTCGGTAATTCTTACCTCTCAAATATTGGTATTATTTTTATGAAGAGTAATCAGCTGTTTGCGGCCATCTTGGATAAGCAGGTCTTCATACAAATATTGCCAATATTCGGTAGGTAAGAATTACCGTGGGTATGAGTCTTCCAGTCCAAGAAACCAAGACACACACCTATGATGATGATGATGATGATGATGATGACTAACGTAATTACCTCATTAACACTCAAATCTTTTAGATAATTAGTATCTAAATTCAGAACCTCTGAAGCATAAGTAAGTATCAAATTGATCAATCTATTTTATACGAGATGTGATTAATTATAAAATTCTATTGAATCACCGCCATTTTCAGGGTGATTATTATCAAATTTATTATGTACGATCGTGAAGCAGCGACGCCATGATTGTCTAGGCGTGCGTAAGCAAAAAAACGCCATTCCGATCGGTCATTTGGTGAGATGGCCGCAATTGGAATGATAATTAATACCAAGTGCTAAAGTGTTTAACTTCTTCTCTCAGGCAAAGAGTTAACTTAAAATGTATTGAAACTAAAACAGCGCTTCTAGAGAACTCTTTAGCTTCTTTATACTTTTAGACAAGTTTCATACTTGGGGTACTGGGTCGTCATTAAAAGATATAATCGTTTGTCCCACTTTGTGCTGGTCTGTAATCATCTGCCGCGCTTTACGATATGGCAACACCTGTTTAAACTAAGCCTCCAATGTGGTAACACAGCGTCACCTTAGTGCTTGCTTGTCTTATCTCCAGCAGAGGTCATTTCACGTGAATCCGGAAAGCGCGATCCGCGAAAATTTAAGTTATTTATTTTGCACAATTTATTACAGATTCCGTTCACATATAGAGTCAGCATTACATCTATTACACATAATCTATAATCAATCTATTATCTACTTTATAGATATATTGTATATCTATAATGTAATTTATAGATTGGCACATTGGCCTCTAGAGACTTCTGTCTCTAGGGTGTATAAGGAGCAAAATTGGGTGCACCAAAGCAGATAGGTTGTCACCTTTGATTGAAGAGTGTGTGAGGTGCTGAACTGTGAAAATAAATTTGAGTTGCTAAAAGTGTTAAAAATAAATGTAAATTGTAAAATAAATTAAGTGAAAATAAATATCCAGAAAGAAGACCTGTATGTTTTAATTTCGAGACTTTCCGAACCCAAAAACAGTACATTATCATGACCCAAAAAAGTCTTAAGATCAATGAACATCAATAATGGCGTCACATTAATTAACAGTCTGGTGATGTTTATGAGCTGTGACGTCTTTGCAAGAGTGTGTGAAGTTATGGATAGATGTCGGTAGTTTGGGCTGGACATGGGAACTCGGCCAAAAGCCAAGGATCGCAAACGTGAGCACGCCAAATGTGCTCGGCAAAAAATAATACTCACCCGAAAACATAATGTAACAAAATGCCAAAACTATGCGGGGAACTACGACTAGAATAGTCTAGCGAAATCTCATAAAGATATGCGTACTTTATGGTCTATAATCTATAATCTAAGTTGCAAAGATATTTTATTAATATTTTAAATTCATATTAAATGCATGCCCACAAACAGACACGCGTTTGTTCGCGCAAAAAAGCCAGGAAAAAATCTCACAAAGATATGCGTACTTTATGGTCTATAATCTATCATCTAAGTTGCAAAGATATATATTATTCATATTTAAAATTAAAATTAAATGCATGCCCACAAACAGACAGGTGTAAGTTTGCGCTTACAAACATTGCATATGTACTAAGAAATTAATTAAAATCTAATCCTTAAAAGTACATAACCCCGCAACTTTTACCGACCTTCCCTGAAACAGGGGTGACATTGGCAAAGTGAACCAATTTTTATAGAATGGGGGGTCAGCATCATACCAACCTATGACCTTATTTAGTAATTAGGATGTGCTCATTGAAAAACAGATTTTACACTATTAAGTATTTTCTCTCGTAGAAAATAGGGTAAAGGATGCATTTATCTGAGAAACCCATGTTAGTGAAATATGCAACATATTCAGTTTTACCTTTAAGATATCGATATTGTACAAATCGGTAAAAAAAACTCCGGAATTCTTTCTTTTCACAGAAAAAACAAATTACAAGAGTGATGATTTTTTGCAAGAAACAATTCAATAAAAATCGGAGATACATTTGCAAGGCTTCACCCATACACATTTTTGTAACACTTTAAAATTAAACCTTAAGTATACAATTTATGTGAAATTTAATTCCATTATTTTGGGCATATTCAATTTTAGTAGCAATTACGGGGAACGTATTCAATCTTGCTTCTCACGCAACGAGATCGTTTAATTTCGAAAGAAAGTAAGTAGACATTTTGTGTTGAATTATTTTCATATTCTTGGAAAATCGTTGATAATTTCAATAAAACCAAAATAAATTGGTGTTACGGATTGTAATTTTAACCTACGTTGTACCTACGTTTAAATTGAAAAAAAAAAACACGATTATACATTATACAAGGCAGTTATTAGGACAGTTTGAAATTGAAGGAAAGCGGAAATTATGAAATATTTGTATTTAATTTTTTTTTACATCCTTCTTTATAGATATTCATTTTTTAGCTCTAGAGGGATTGAACCACACAGCCTCAAATCGTTCAACTAAGGCAGTGATTCCCAAAGTGATTGATATCGACCCCTGGGGGTCTACGGGATACTCGATGGGGGTCTACATACATAGACCTGACATAAAAATTGGGGTCTACAAATCGTAAGAGGGGGTCTACGAAGAATTTATACAAACTCGTGGCCACCCATCTATCAAATTGCGTGTCTACCCCCCTGAACCTCTGATCTAAGGAGATGTATAATCTTTTATCTAAGTTGCAAAGATATATTAACATTTAAAGCTCATATCAAATGCATGCCCACAAACAAATATGTGTAAGTTCGCACTTACAAATAAAACTAAGCCTCAAATGAAAATAAGCCCTGCAAATTTAGCAGACCTTCCCTGAAACCAGGGTGATGACATTGGCAAAGCCATTTCCCTTTTTGTACAGCATGGGTGGTCAGCCACATACCAACGTAAAGTAAAAAATAAGTAAAGGAACATACACACAAATACATTATTTATGTAATTTTAAGTAATTGTACAAATATGTCTAACGACCGTAAATCTAACCTAGACTCGATTAAATTTAGAATGGTTTTGTTGCAGAAATGATTGTATCAGCTGTGTGACAGCAGACATCTTCTAGTACACAGGAGTCATAATCTCGCACTGAATGGGTCTGACTTCTGAGTAGCGAGTACAAGGCTCATTACAAGTTGTGTACAGAACTCCCGCCCATACAATAGCTAGTCAATGGCGAGACATTCTCATGATACACTTCCCGCGAACACAAATAAAGTTATTAAGATACAAACAACCTCTTCTCTGCCGTCTATAAAATAATACACTCTACGAGCAGTATGGTAGAATACTTGCATTCCATGCAAAGAAAGTGTGAAAGGAAAAAGAGGAAAGGGACGACCGAGAAAAGTGTGGAGTTATCAGATTGAGGATATTGTGAAAGAATGGGATATACGTATACAAAGTGAGCGTAAATAAAGAAAATGTATGAAAAAGGTGATGGATATGAATGAAGTGGTATGGTATGTAAGGATAGGAAAAAATTAAGGCAGCTCTGCAGAGGCTCTGGCTCCCCCTAGCGGAATGGCGACAGAGTTACAGTTACAGAGCTAGGTTTCTATCCCCACCGAGGGTGTTAGAAATGATTTCCTGTTTCGGTATTAAACTTTGGTAGTGTTTTTAATTTAGATACAACACCCGTCCGGTCTATAGCTCAGTTCGTAGAGTGCTTGCATTCCATGCCGAGAACTCAGGTTCGAATCCCACCGAGGGTGTCAGAAATGATTCCTGTTTCGATATTTATTTCAAATCCTTAATTAAAGTAATGGCAAGATTAACGTAGCTTTCACAAGAAATGAGAAATAGCGCCGTCAAGAGGTGGGAAACCCCCGATTCGAGTAAAAAATTTAAAAGGCAAGCCCCTTTTTCTTAGCGAAGTGCATTCAAACAGGCTTGAAGACGCTTACAAGAGGCTTATGTCTTAAAGGTTATAGGATAAGAAGGAACAAGAAATCTGTCATGTAAATTTTATCAATCGTAATCAATATCAATTGACAATAATTATTTCAAGAAAAAAGAAACGCACTTTTCTATTGCTTCTCAACATCTTGGAAAGAAGCTCCTTTTTCTCTGAAAAAACAATGTTATGGATCAAGAAACCTACAATTATTGGTAAATATTATCTTATTTAGCTAAAATTATCTATAATACTCGTAGATATTAACAGATGCCAGATAGTGACTTGTTTTAAAACATTACTCTAAAACGAAGTATGAACAATTTAATTTACCTAACAAATATATATTTTTTACCCTTGGCGTAGGTACTGAGAATCACAATGAAAAACCATATAAATCTTATTTCTAGGAGATTTTTGAGAACACTATGAATCACGTCTCTGGCAGTCAACGGGTTGAGGTATTTTGCAGCGCCTTCTATCAAATTTTGAATACAGTTATTATGGCATTCTAGTATGTGAAGATTTAGCGCTATTCTACCAAGTGTTATGCTTTACCCGAACGTAAAATACTGGTATTTCAGCAGTTTACACTTTATAACATATTGTTAATGCAGTGTGGTGAGAGGCAAACACACTATAGAGGCCAATAAAGGTTGCAAAATAACATTGAAGTTTTTATTTCAAATTGAAGCAATCAGCGCACAAAACAGAGTTTGTTTTATAATGTTTCAAAGTGTTCTTTTCATGTGTTTCTAGAAAAGTGTATGAAGAAAGTGCTGAGAATATAATATGTAGGTGATCTAGAACGCTTGAAAGATTTGGCGAGTGTTAGTGTCTATTAATTACAGCTAAATTATTTCAAAAATATTTTAAAGAAATCTCAGATCAACGGCCTGAATCTCCTGAGAAGAGATCCTGTGTCCTTGACATGTCCTTGAGTCTAAATGAATAGTTCATTTAAAAAAGGCAAAAAAAGAGAAAAACGTATTGTAGTGTTTTTGCGGTTCGAAAAGTCTCTAAATTAAAACATACAGGTCTTCTTTCAGGATCTTTATTTGCACTTAATTTATTTTTACAATTTCTATTTATTTTTAACACTTTTGGTTACACAAATTTATTTTCACAGTTTAGTATCGCTTACACTCTTCAAATCAAAGGCAACTATCTCACTGGCTTAGCGCACTCAATTCTACGCCTCATATACTTTACAGACAGAACTCTCCAGTGACTAATTTTGCCAGCACATTCGCAAATATTCTACCATGTTCAAGAGTACAAAAGGATCATTTAATTTCTGGATTTCGTAGGTCTATAATTATTGCTACCTACGGTGTACACCTATATTAATCTACTTTTGACATAATACTAAAATAACTACCACTACCTACGATGTACACCTATATAAATCTTTTCAAATTGTTTTGGTGAAACATTGTGGAATTCTATTTTAAATATTTGATTCAAAAAATATTAATAAATAATTTTTAGAACACTTCAATGAAAAAACTTAAAACAAAGTTTTTTCATTGAAGTGTTCTAAAAATTATTTATTAATATTTTTTGAATCAAATATATATAAATCTACTATTTACATTACAGTTTTTAAGATGGTTAAAAATATTTATCAGATTTTTGTACAAAAATGAAGCTCAGACGATGCCCTCACATCCGCCATACATTTTGTTGAAACTGTCGTTTATAGTGCGTCATATTAAGAGCCGTTTTTAATTTCCAAAATCCTTACACTCTCTTTATTTTTGTAAGACAAAACTAGCATGTGTAAACGTGAACTGACACGTGTTTATTTGTGTACGTGAATCAAGTGTTAATCCAATTAATGTATCTGTGATTAAAAAGTTTGAGGATTATAAATTAACTTACATAACAAAAAAAAAGTGTTTTTTCATTTCAATATTCTAGACATAATTAACTTTGATTAATCGTTAAGTAATACTGCGTGGAGTTTTGAATTTTAATCAACGAAAGTCCTCGTTAATATTTTCATCGCGTGTTGCCAACATGTCACATATTCCTACGTGACATCATTAATAAATTAAAAGCCAACATCACTAACATTACTTAGGATATTACTAACATATCACTCACTAATTGGTCACGTAGATTTTTTTGAGCAACACGTAGACTGTAGAGCGTATCCGTGCGAATTATGTTTGATTAAACTTTGTAAAACGTAGTGTGAAATTAATTGCTTTTTATGATATAAGTTTTCACCCTAATGTTAATTATGTTTAGAAGAACTCTAAAGTTGCTCACAGAACAGAAAAGAAACGTAAGCAAGAAAGAAAAATGCAATATATCTCGGCCTATTTATAAAATTCCTAATTTACGTTGCAAATATATATTAAAATTAAAGATTTGTTTAGATAACTGATGATAGTCTGAGGACTGAAAATGTTTGTAATTTTATACATAAAAAACATTGACAATAAACACATTTTAATAATTTTCAACGGTGCTAATACACAAATCTCTAAACAAAATTAACATTCATATTAAATGCATGCACACAAGTATATTTATCCCGCTGACATATTCTTCATTTGTAAAAACAAAATATAAATGGGCGAAGTGAACCATTTTTTACTGCATAAAAGGTCAGCCTCATGACTAACATGTCAAGGAACAAAATTATTGTAGGCTTACATTTAACGATCTATAAAACATTCAATAAATGAAAACAAAAATTAAATATGGGATATCAATGAAAATGAACCTTTTAAATTTTAAATCCTTCGCCACCAATATTGTAGATGAAAAATGCCGGACGAAATTGATAAAAAATCTGCCAAGTCTGTATGCAGTAATATGCACTAAGATACAAAGTTAGCTTGCATTATTGCATGCCAGGTTTTTTATTGATTTTAATAAGAGCGCAGTCTAATCTGTTGCAGAGATCCCCGCTGACGTGATGCAGTTGTGATGGAATAAGGCTGGGAAACGTGGAGACGGCTGCTGATCCACATTCAGCTCCTCAAGTATAAAACTACACGTTTATACTCAATCATAGCGATGTGTGGAGACTGAAACTGTGACTGTACCCTGTCGCTGTTCCACTAGGTGTGATCGGAACCTCTGCAGAGTCTCATTCACTTACTCGTATCCTGATAAACTCATCTCAGTTCATTCATATTCTTATGATTATTAGTACCTAATAATAATAATAATAATATCGGGCTAATTTATTTTAAATTACAAATGATAAGAGAGCGCCGTTTTTGTGTGTGTCACACCTCAAGGGCCCTCTCCGATCATGGATAAGACTTTCTAAAAAGGTGTGTCTTGAGTGCTCCGCGAAACACATCCATAGATTTGGAGTTCTTCACTCCGGGTGGCAGTCTGTTCCACTCCACCGGACCCGCAACATGGAAAGCGCGGTCTCCGAAATTTGTACGAATCTGACGGCGTGGCTGAACCAAATTGACTACTTTGTCGCCCGCGGATCTGAGTGTCTGCCTCCTTATACCCACTAAGTCATCGATCAACATAAAAGATTTAGACGGAGCATCTGACCCGATTTGCGTACCATAAAAGTATGCACTCTAGGGCGTACGCTTCATACGAACGAGGTGTTGTTATTACCAGTTCCCTGTTTCAGGGAAGGACGACAAGAGTCGCAGGGTGTATGACCATTTTAGATTTGGGTTTTTATGTTGTAAGTTCACATGGGGCATGTGCAAGCGCGAACTTGTACGTGTCTGCTTGTGAGAATGCATATAATGTGATCCCCAATGTAACATATCTTTGCAACTTAGATTATATTAGTTTCCAGGCAACCGTCATGTTTGTCTCTTTTTGACGTATGAATTAGTACCTACCTTATGTCTCATTTTTGTTGTTGTTTACAAAGTATTTCGTCGCATGGGAGGTTTGTTCAAATGTAATAAAGTAGATGTAAGCCATCTATGTCTATTACGAGTGTATTGATCGATAACCTAATAAAAAAATGATTACCCAATGGGTTCGGATCAACACATCAAACTGGAAGTAGTGAAAATCGGAACTCACATAGCCATCTTGTAAAGCGTCACTTTTGATAAATCAATGTCAGTTGAACTACTAAAATTCAAGAAATATTTTCCTGAAGAAAAGCAATATAACACCCTTAAATTTCAGGAGTTTGAAGGAATAAAAGTGCATTTTTTTAGCTGTCATCTTATTTCACTTTCTTACTTTCAAATGTCATCTGTCAAATTTAATAAATTCAAACGTTTTGTATAGATAAGAAACCAGCGCCTCTGGAGGTCAGATTTGGAACCAACCCGGCCAGATGATATATTTTTTCTTCAGTTTCTTGAATCTTCGAAGTCTATTCATTCTATAAACTTTTCTTCTTAATCTTGTTCCTCATTGCTGAGGGTTGTGACGCTTCACGCTTCTCAAGTTCTCTCTTAACTACGCTGCCCGCAGCGCTCCAACCACCGATTTGCCTGCTACTGTCTTCACTTGATCGGTCCTATAAAAAGCGCCTCTAAGTAGCGTTTTAGTTTCTATACGTTCTTTGAAAATGTGTGTGCTTGGCATCAAGATGGCGACAGGTTCAGTAAGTCAGTTTGCCGCCAACATTTCGCATGTGGTGCACCGTTACCCCGTGAGAACTGATGATGTGACCATTGATAAGGGATCGCGATATCCATGACGACGTGTGTTCACATGTGCGCGATGCAAAGTAGACTACAGATTGATATTACCTCCTGTGGTAGTTGACGTAGGTACCTACTTATTGTACAATTCAAAAAGCAAACCTCGAATGAACATAAGCCCAGCAACTTTTGCCGGCCTTCCCGGCAACAGGTGTGACATTCGCAAAGAACATTGAACCATATTTTTAGAGCATGGGTGGTCGACCTCATACAAATCTATAAGTCAAAGGACTTTATAAAACAAACAGTTGCTAAGTGAAATAATAAAATTGAATTATACAAAATATCCATAAAAAAAGTCTCCTTTCATAATAAACAAAATTAAATTATTTTAGTCTTTTCTTGTTTACAAAATTGTAATTTGTTAGCCGTGATCACCGCGCAATTAATGAATTACAATTATGAGTGAGCTGCCGGGTTTACCGTACACCGGGTAATTGTTATACTCTCCGTGTCGAACAACAATTGTTATACTTTCCGTGTTGAACAATTCAGAGCAACAGATCCACGGCGCTCCGTTACCATGGTGATTAACATTGCAACTTTTGCTTAATCCAAATCCGAAACGAGGTCTCTAAGTCATCATTTTACGTCACTTTTACTCGGGCTTACTGTAAAATATTTAAGTAAAAATTACAAATTGCTGTCTCTATTGCATTGAATACATTCCTCGACTTATACGTTGGTATGAGGCTGACCACCTATACTGTTATAAAATGTTTTACTTTGCCAATATCACCTCAGTTTCAGGGAAGGTTGTCAAAAGTTGCAGGGTTTTATAGTCATTTGACCGGTCCGTAGTTCAGACCGGTCCGCAGTTCAGTGGTAACACTTCGGACTCTGAATGGGAAGGTTGTGGGTTCGATTCCCGGCGGAGCACAAAAAATATACCATTTATATTTTCAAATTTGCTCTTTGCTGAGTTGAAAAATTCATAGACCTTTGCCAATGACCGGTCACCAAAGGTCCATCCAGCCTTACAGCAACTGGATCTTGCTTGAAAATTGGCGCTTTGTAGCGACGACGATCAAGCGCGTAAAAAAGTCGATAGCGCAATTGGTAGAATGCTTGCATTCCATGCCGAGAGCAAGGGTTCGATCTCTAGGTTTACTCAGACTTCACAAGAAATGAGAACCAGCCCCCCCAGGAGCTGGGAAACCCCCACTTCAACTGAAAGTGGTTGGTGTGAGGCCGGCCCCCTTACCTGTAAAAATAAATAGGTCCCGAATCGCCACATGCGACCCCTTCGGGGATAACCCAGGCAAGAAGTTACACTATATGTGTAGCGTAGTTGCATTTTAAGAATTACCGTGGTGTTGAGACTTCCAACCCTGGTACGTAGATTTGCAGTTTTTTGTTTCTCATCATGTACACAAGGTACCTACCTACACATACAGCATTTGGAAGAAGACGAGAACTTACAGGTGTCTGTTTGTGGGCATGCATTTAATATGAACTTGAGATTTCAATATATCTTTGCAACTTAGATCAGATAATATCGACGTTTAAAAGGCAGTAGGGCATAAACGACATTTTGGTCAAAAATGAGTTATGAATACTATCCTACTTGAAATTTTCCGCTCTTTCTAATGCACTAACTACAATAGCTCTACGATGATTTTTGTGTTGCTTATGCCCAAGCAAACAACTGCGTTTTCGAAGTATGGTTTTGGTGTAAAGATTTGGTGCTTTTTTGTCCTAAAGGCGCTTGTGAGATAAAAAAAACGTAAAATCACATTAATAGAAATTGTTAACAGATCAACACTAAAAAAAAAAAAAAATATTAATGGAAATGCCTTATTTTTTTTATATTTTAAAGCTGTTTTGATTTTAACGATATGAGAAAAAAAATAAAAAAATTAAGATAGATAATAAAAAACAAGCCTGTTTTTTTTACTAGGACCATTAAGATTAAGAAACGTGAATTTAAATAACGAAGCTATTTTAAGGTTTTGTAGTCATCTTCAGCGAACATAATATAAAATGAACGAGACTCTTAACATGGGTATTTTTTAACACCGCGCTAAAAGTATGTATGTTTGTCCGGCATTAACAGGTCGATGCTTTTTCCCAGCCTTGCGGAAGACGCGCTGGCTGGTTCATTCATTACTGGATGCATGGTGAGTAGAGGAAGGGTGTGGGAGGAGGGGGGGGGGTCACTAGGTGGGGGGAGGGAGGGGGGGCTCCCCTCCCACTTGCCCGTGACCCAGTTGTGGGGAGCATTATCTCGGTCAGCCACAAGTATAAAACATTACCTTCGTCTAAACAAAAAATGTACGTAAGCTATAACGCTCACTAGGAGTGCTGTTTTAGTTTCGATACATTTTTGTTAAACGCGATACTTTAGTTTCAACGTATTTGGTGTGGCGAAGCCTTGACCGTGAGGCATGGCCCCCAGATGCCGCCACAGGCCGAAAGTGGTGAGAAAGATGGATATTAATCGGAAGGATCCAATTTTTTAATTGATTGATTGATCGTTGAATTTTTGTGCGAAATTTAAATTATTTTTATTAATGTTTCATTTGTGTAATGTAATTTGTTGTGTATGTTCCTTGACTTATAGGTTGGTATGCGGCTGACCACCCATGCTGTAGAAAATGGTTCACTTTGCCAATGTCACCCCTGTTTCAGGGAAGGTCGGCAGGAGTTGAGTATGTTCATTTGAGATTCGGGTTTTTTTATATTTTAGGACTACAAACGGCATGTTTAAGCGCGTACTTAAACATGTCTGTTTTGTAAAAATGCATGTTATGTGAATCTCTAATGTTACTTATATTTTGCAACTTAGATTAGATTTCATTTGTGTAGAATTACTATTTGGGGTATTTAACAACAACATAAAAGCAAGGATGACATTACTAAAAGGAAACATAACATGTAACAAACACTGTTTCAGGGAAAGGCGGTAGGAGTTGTTCGGGTTATGTTATTTAGAGATTTGGGTATTTTTGAGGTTTAGATACACGTGTCTGCTCGTGGGCGTGCACTTAATTTGAATCTTTTAAACGTCGGAACTTCGATTGTTGATTAAAGTAAATTAAAAACTGTATGGGTATTTTAGGTATTTCGTTTAAAAAGGGAAATTTCTATTACTTTTTATAAATTAAAGAAATATCTTTATTATCTATGTATGATTGAAGAGGAAAATAAAATTAATTTAAAGTTCCCTTATTTTGCACATAATATTATGTATCTTGACATTAGCATGAAAGTAAACATTTGCTTTGTTATACACAAAATTTGAATTCAAAGATGATCCTTAGGTTATCATTTATTTGATTTTTGTGTAGAAATGCACTTCAGTCGGTGGTTAATCAAAGGATTTAGGTACTGTATGAGAATAGCACCACTACAATTTTTTCTCACAAACACACATTAGGTACAAGTTAATTAAGATTTTCAATTTTGGTAAATAATTTATAATACAAGTTTCTTAGATAAGTAAACACCTAAGATTCATATTGAATGTATGCGCACAAAAAGGCATGTTCAAGTTTACGCTTACACATGCTGCACAAATTCAAGTACAAAATAAAAACCAAGCCAAATTTCCTGCTGCCTTTTCCTAAAAAAATTAAGCGCTGGTAAAAGGTTTCTATTTTTTTATAACCCTGAGAGGTCAACCTCATACTAAACTATTAGACACTAATTTAAAAAATGTATTAAAAAATAAATATGGTTTAAAATTGATAAGTTTTATTTTATTCAATACTCAAGCCCTTATAGAGATTGCTACCACATAAACTATCCTTCATGCCAAAAAAAGATTGCTATGGGCATCTTTATGTCTTTTTTTATCATATTAAAATCCAAATGATACCTTTTTAAGTTACGCAATTGAAGATAATATGATTCCTTGATAAATAAAATAAATTTGGAGTGTTAAACATATGAAAATATCGTGTCAAAAAAAAATGCTTTTCCAAAAACAGAACGTTGCAGATACGATGTTTTAAGTGGTAGGGGTCAATATAAAAGGCATTTAATGATAGAGGCTTTTGATCTATACGAGACAAATCAGTGTAATATGAAATAATAAAAATAAGTCAATATCGGAAAATAATATTTGATGAGCGCTGTTTTTGTGTGAATCACACCCAAGAGCCCTTTGCAAGCTTGGTCGCCTCTATTGAAAACGCCAATTCTTAAAAGCAAGAACCAATTGCTGTAAGGCTGGATGAATCTTTGGTGACCGGCCTTTATGAAGATGATTGTTTGTAATGCAGCGAAGAGGATGTTGGAAAATCAAATAATCGATATAGAATATCACTGGGGATCGAACTCACGGCCTTTTGTTTACTAGTCCAGATCCTTATAATAGCCATTACACTGCGAATCAGTAGATAAATAAGCATAAAATAATTAACTCTTTTGGAAAAATTATTGTTAAGAATGAAAAGAATAAAAGTGGAAAATTTGAAAGATGACAAGGTGCAAGATGAATATCAAAGTGAGATTGCCAAAAGATTAAATATGGATGAACTACAAAAAATGAAAGATGAAGGATGTGTGGAAAAAGTGTGGCAAATGATGAAGAAAGAACTGACCGAATCTGCTAGAATGTCATGCGGAGAAACAAATGTTGGTAAGAAAAAAGGTGATGCCTGGTGGAACGATGGAGTGAAAGAAGCAGTAGAGCAAAAGAAGGAAGCGTATAAGAAATGGTTGAAAGATAAAGGTAATTTGAATTTGGAAATGATGTATATAAGGGCAAAAATGAATACTAAAAAGCTTGTGTATGAAAGTAAGATGGAATTAGAGAAGAAAAATAATGAAAGGGCACAGCAGGACTTCCACACCAACAAAAAAATGTTCTGGAGTTGGGTTCGGAATAATAACGAAAGTGTGGGAGCAACAACTCCGGGCATAAAGAATGCGCAGGGAGTCTTGCTGTGGGATGAAGACGATGTATGTTACAGATGGAAAGAATACTTTGAAGAAATATTAGGACAGGGCGAAAGAAATTTATATGAATGTGACCCTACAAATGAAAGTAATGAGGATATTTTGAAAGAGGAAATAAAAGCAAGCATAAAAGAGCTGAAGAATGGAAAGGCTGCAAGTATGGATGGATTGAATGCCGAGATGTTAAAGGCAGGAGGAGAATGTGTGGTAGAGTGGATGTTTGAATTATGCAAGATGTGTATGAAAGACAGGGTAGTACCGATGGACTGGAGAAAGGCGGTCATTGTCCCTATTTACAAGGGTAAAGGGGACAAGAAAGACTGCCGTAACTTTAGGCCCATTAGTCTCCTTAGTATACCTGGGAAAGTCTTATGCAAAATTGTCATAAAAAAAGTGAGAATGGCCACCGATCACAGGGTCTCTGATATTCAATCTGGTTTTATGCCAGGACGAGGTTGTGTGGACCAAATCTTTACTCTCAGACAGATTGTTGAAAAACATCTGGCTGTGGGGAGGGTGGTCTACGCAGCCTTCGTGGATCTCGAGAGGGCCTTTGACTCGGTGGACAGATGTATGTTGTGGAATGTTCTCAGGAAGTACGGTGTGAATGACAACCTTCTGAATGTGATACGTGCCATCTATGAAAATAGTTCGGCATGTGTAAGAGTGGATGGGAGATATAGTGACTGGTTTGATGTATATAAGGGAGTGAGGCAAGGCTGCGTGATGAGTCCATGGTTGTTTAATATAATCATGGACAGTTGCATAAAAGAAGCTGGAATATCAGAGAGCGGAGTGAAAGTGGGTGAAACAAGAGTTGGAGTACTTCTTTATGCTGATGATGCTATAGTTTTAGCTGACTCGGCGGAGGAACTCCAAGCGATGTTAACCAAACTGAATGATGCGTTTTGTAAAAATAGCTTGAAAGTGAATGCGAATAAGACAAAAATATTAGTTTTTGACAGGAATGAAGTATGTGAGGAACTTACAGTTAATTTGAATGGGAAAAAAGTTGAAGTAGTGAATGAGTTTGACTATTTAGGAAGCAAGTTTGAGGCGAATGGTAAGATGACGAAGGAATTAGAGAAGCGTGCCAGCAAAGGAAGATGCGTGATAGGAGCGTTTGGTAGAATAGCGAAGAATAAAAGGATACCAAAGAAAATGAAAATGGCGGTACACAATTGTATATTGTTGCCGACCCTGATGTATGGAAGCGAGTCATGGACGGTGAATGAAAGAGAAGTAAATAAGGTATGCACCGTAGAAATGGCTCATTTGAGAAGTATGACAGGAAAAACACTGAAAGATAGAGTGAGAAACGAATGGGTTATGAATGAATGCGGAGTAAAAGAAAGCGTGAAAGTGAAAGTTCAAAGAAGTGTGATGCGATGGTTTGGACATATTGAAAGGATGAATGAAGACCGACTGACAAAAAGAGTGTATAAAGGGAATGTAATAGGTAAGCGTGGAAGGGGAAGACCTAGAAAAGAATGGATTGATCAGATAAGTGAGATTGCGAATGAATGGAATTTACAGAGTGGAAACAAGAGAAGAGCATGCATGAAAAGAGTGATGAAATTAGATGAGATGAAAGAAGTATGCAGGGACAGAGTCAAGTGGAGGCACTTATGTGGAGGTACTGGCCACCCCTAGAGGAATGGCGGCAGGATACAAGACAAGACAAGGACATTTTTGAATTTGGAACTTTTTTTTTTGGCGATCAAACGTCAGTCTTATATGGAAATGACATCCTTAGACACAAATAATAAAATATTTGTTTACCTTTTCTTTAGCAACCAGGTCCGTCTGACGTCACAATAATTTCTGTGTCAATTCACGTGCGGACCTCACTCAATTAACAAACATGTGCCTTAAAATAATTGTAAGCGAAAAAAAAGAACAGAAACTTCATTGAACCAACATATTTTTCAGGTAAACTGGTCAGAAAATTAACACGTCTATTCAATGCTTTATTTACAACTAATTTGGGTTAATAACCCGACATGTGAGAACAAAACTAAATGACCCGGTTCAATTTTCAAAAAAAAAAACCTATCAGATTCTAAACGTGATTCGGATCTTTTTTTTGTGTTGAAATATTAACAAGTGTAAGCGTTTATTTCTGCAGAAAAAAAAACAACATAACGGGAAACGTGTATAAATTTCAAAATTCATGAATTATTCAAAGAATTTCAAAGGTGTGTGCTTTTTAAATATGTTTATATTTATTTATATATTCTTAATTTTTGATGCACGTGTGATCTTTTGTTGGACTACATAATAATGCTAATATTTCTAATTAATTATGTATGTATGTATACATTACGGTGGTTAGTTAACTTCATTCATAGTTTTCTTTTATGTATTAAATGCATTGTGAAATAACTGTGTTTTTTTTATTGTTTTTTCTAAGTGAAAGATATTTAAATTATTTTTGCATTTTTAGGTTGCTTTTAACGGGCAATTGATCTTAAGAAAAATTGTGAGTAAATGGACTCGGATTTTTTTTTCGGTCTTGTATGGGATTGCCGTCCTTAGCAACCAATGACAAAATATTTGGGAGACTTTTCCCTAGCAACCCGGCCGCGTGACAACACAGATCTACATCAGTTCATGTGCGGACCATATTTTACTTTGTGTGATGTACTGTGTGGTATGAGGCTGACCACCCATACTGTAAAAAATGGTTCACTTTGCCAATGTCACCCCTGTTTCAGGGAAGGTCGGCAAGAGTTGCAGGGCTTATGCTTATTGGAGATAGGGTTTTTTTATATTGTAGGTTCACATGCGCCATGTGTGAGCGCGAAATTATGCGTGTCTACTTGTGGGAATGCATTTAATATGAATCTCAAATGATATATATCTTTGAAACTTAGATTTAGATTTAGACATAAAATGATTCTAGCTTACGCATCAGATAATGAATTACAAATTAAATAAAGGTTGTTTTTAACAGTAAATAAAATATGGGAAAATTTTATTGATTACATATAGATTACATTATAAATAGAGGGGCAAACGTCACATTTCTATGGAACTGCAGTCCTTACGAACGAAAAACAAAATATTTGTGTACCTTTTTAATATATATAGTTTTTTTTCAAATACCAATGTGTCAAATAGATGTCTACATATACGTAATAATGTAAAAAAAAATCTGCAAAGATACATGTGATATTTTAAAAATGTTTCTTTTAAATAATACCATTTTCAGGTTTCATTTGCGGTTTGGATTTTAATGTGTAAGTAGGATGCAGCCATTGTAAGCGACAACTTGCACGTGTCTGTTTGTAGGCATGCATTTATTATGAATTCTAAATGTGAATATATCTTTACAACTTAGATTATATATGGAATATAGATACCAACAAAATATTATAAACTATAATGGACAACGGACTTTGTCTAGCAGTGGATTAAAACGGTTTATAAAAGAAGAAGAAAACGATGTTGAAAGTTTAACATTGAATCAAGTTATTACTACAACGTTTCAAAGCGCGTGGTAAAATTACTTAATAAGATCAAATAGTGAAAGTGACGCAATCATGCACAAAATGTCAAGTGTGAATTTGACATCGGAACATAGTTGCATTATAACATGACATGTGTTATCCACGAATATGAAATAGATAGATAAAATTAGACAATATCAAAAGATGGACTTACCTAATTTCAAGGTCTCCAAACACACAAAAACTTTTCGCCGGCACCAAAAATTCTCACACTATCAACAAACCAATCACTTCAGTTTCTTTCAGGATCGTTTTTCAGTCAACAGTTTTTTGAAACAAAGTCAGTCCCAGGATATCATATAATCACTTGATTGTTCACAATTATTTAGTAATTCGCGGTTGATTTTTGTTTTGCTACCCAAAAATTTATTTCATTTGTGTTTATTACTAGACTATTGATTATATTTATAATATCTAAGATGCGTTTGTAATTTAAGGATTGATTGTCTTGTTGATTTGCTCTGCTTTATTATTAACAAGATGTAGGTATAAGGTTAGCCTTCGATCTGATTGCTTTGCAAGCTTGCTTTGTATTCGATTGCCTCGTTATGGGATGCTTTATGTTTGATTATATTGTTGGTAGACGCTTTAAGATCGATTATTTCGCTGGCTCGATTGATTGTTCGATTGTTTCGGCTGCTGCGGACGCTACCGACGCCGTTCGAGTGCGGGACAAGAGTGATCGAGGCACCTGCGAGCCTCGCCAAGTAAGAGTGGAGGGGCAGAGTCCCGTCTGTGCGCCCCCTTTCTCTCATTTCTTCACCGTGTGGTGTAAGGCATCCGCCCCCCGCAAACTGCAGGGACAGCGGGAAAAGAATAAACCGGTTCGGCGCGCTAAGCGGTTAATAAATGTGTTTAACTATGTTTGCTACATTTATTAAACTTTAAATCTGGCTTAATCTTACTTTTTGTACAGAAAAACTGATTTTACACCGGATATATTAATTTGATTTGTTAATTACAAAATCTGGCTTAAACTGACTTTAAGACTCCGGTCAAAAAAAAAATCCCGTTGTTTTTAAAAATATGTTTCTTATACTTTATGGCCTTAGTAAAAGAGTGACATTAATGAAAAAAATTACGCGTGTTAAATATTTTTTTATCTTAATTTTAAAGTTAGTTTTCTTTTATATAACTTAAAAAAATGACGCAACAAAAAAATATTTAAAAAAACTCGGTTTTTTTTACATTTTTTTGCTGGCATATTGTTGTTTTGTATTTTGGAATATTTTTTTTTCTTCATGATTATAGAATGTTACAAATTCTAGTATGTGGTGTGATTTTTAATATAATAATGTGAATTGTTTTTGAGATTATATGAAAAAACTGTTTTCAAGAATAAGTTAATTAGTTTCTTGAATAGGAGTTTTAGGCTTACACGGCCGGCTGTTGACACTGGAGAGTTGCTTTCCGGGATATGTGGCCGTGGTCTATCGGAGTTGGAGTTAATTGATATTTTGTTTAACCGCATTCGAAAGTACCAAAGATGTAATTTAGTATCTAAAGGTTTTGAACCGTAATGAAGTTAAAAAACCGTATTGCGGTTGTCCGGAGCGCTGTGCGCAGCCTTGCCGCTCCGGCGGGCAGTGGGTCGCGCCGCACCTCTCATGACATTGATTCTAGCGACAGATGTTCCTATAGCCGGCACACACATACCGGCAGCCTGCAACTCGTCTGGCAAATACTCCAAAGGATAATAGTAAGGCAATAATAATAGTAATAATATTAGGATGATTTATTTGGTGAGAGTGATTTATTTGGTCAGAGTCATAATAAAAGGAGAGCTTGTATGAAGAAGATTGTGACTCGGGATGGAATGAAAGAAGTATGTAAGGGCAGAAAGAAATGGCGGTTGATCTGTAATGTTGGCGGCATGAGGTAGGGCTTTGATGTTTATACATATAATTATTTGCCTATTTTAAAAAATGTAATTTGTTGTGTATGTTCCTTGACTTATAGGTTAGTATGCGGCTGACCACCCATACTGTAAAAAAATAGTGAATGTCACCCCTGTTTCAGGAAAATTCGGCACGAGTTGCAGGGCTTAGGTTCATTTGAGATTAGGTTTTTATATTTAAAGTCCACATTCGGCATGTTTAAGCGCGAACTCTTACGTGTCTGCTTGTGAAAATGCAAATAATGTGAATCCCCATTGTTACATATCTGTGCAAAGGTCCATTCAGCCTGACAGCAACTGGTTCTTGCTTGAGAGTTGGCGCTTTCTATAGCGACGACCAAGCTCGCAGAGGGCTCTTGAGGTGTGATTCACGCAAAACAGCGCTCAACATAGTATAAATCATTATAATATTATTATTATTATTACCCAACTGAGTTTTTTCCAAACCATCCCTACTTCAGGGTAGAGCTGTAAGAACTGCGAGATTGTGGGAAATTCAGGGACGTACACAGGATTTTAATCATTGTTAGGCAATCATATGGTTTTTTCCGAAACCTGAAAGACGTTATGGGAGTTCTTACATAATTCTCGACGTTTCTTTGTCGACGTAGCCAACGTTTTCAAGAGTTTTCGCACGACGATTGAAGATTGTGTATATTGTTATGTTTTCAGGGTTCAAATAGTCTTCAAATTAAAAAAAAACTGGTCTTCTTTACAGGATATTTATTTTACACTTAGATTTATTTAACAATTTATATTTATTTTTAACAATTCACATTTATGTTTTAGCAATTTACATTTATTTCACAATTGGTTTGTGTTCGCTTACACTGTCTTTCGTGTTCAGAAGAAGACTGTCGTATATAGACTGACTCCTGCAAGCCGTTTGCGGCTTTTTATACTCCAAAGATAGTAGTTACTAGAAGCCAATTTTGCTGAAACCTTCCAGAACGACGGTCTTTTAAAAGCTTCCGTACATAAATTTGAATATCCCTTTACCCTAGGTACTTATAATAATTAATCCTACTTATATACACTCTCATTAGCTATAAATGATATACTTACCTACATAAATACCTAAAAAAGTATTTGCTATTTACATGACAGTCAACGACGTTAGCCATGTTGAAAGCACCGGTTCCCATAGATCACCGAAGTTAAGCAACATTGGGCGCGGACAGTACTTGGATGGGTGACCGCTCAGGTGCACCGCGTGTCGTTGGCATCTTGGACCGGTCCGTAGTCCGTAGTGGCAACACTTCGGACTCGTAAATGGAAGGTTGTGGATTCGGATCCCGGCGGAGCACAAAAATATACCATTTATATTTCGAATGTGCTCTTCGCTGGGTTGAAAAATTCATAAACCTTTACCAATGGCCGGTCACCAAAGGTCCATCCAGCCTTACAGCAACTGGGTCTTGCTTGAGAATTGGCGCTTTCTACAGCGACGACCAAGCTCGCAGAGGGCTCTTGAGGTGTGATACACACAAAAACAGCGCTCACCATATAAATCATCCTAATATTAATATTATTATTAATCATGAGCTCTAGAATCTAGGGAGTCTCCCGTACAGGATTTCTTAAAAAAAATAAAAAAAAATGTTTCATGGTATTGCAGCTCAATAAGCGTAATATCTTTATATGAAGTAATTAAAACCATAAACTGATTACAGATGTGATGAAACTCAAAAACATTTTGGCAAATGACACAAAAAAAACTATAGCACGATTCTGCAACCGCCATCTTGCCGAAATGTGGGTCATCTTTGAATATTCCTAGCGTATAATTACTAAAAAAAATCAACCCGAGACCAAATAAATAGAGCAACTTGCGGAGATGCTTTTTTTAAGCGTTTTTTTTCGGTCCCACCGGTTATATCCGAGATGGAATCACACACGAGATCGGTGGCGCTCGCGAGCATAAAAAATACGAATCTAGAATGCTTTTTTTATAAGTATACACTATTGGTCTCGCCGATAATTTACTAGTTCATTCGTAACGGAACCAAAACATATGGTGGCGGTTTTATTAGAGCTGTGATCTAATTTTTCGCACATTTATGAGATGTCATAATTATTGGCGTGTTTTTTATTTGCGCAAATAAAACCATGGACCAGTCTTTAATCTAAGTTGCTAAGATGTATTAACATTTAAGACTCAAATATATTTAATGCTTGCCGTCAAGCAGAGACGTTTAAAATTACTCCAAGTGTATAAAATTTAAAAAATCCGTCCTCGAATCAATTAAACTTGAATCCGGTCGATATGCTCAAACCCTTCTCGTACCCGTTCTGTATGTATGTGTCAGAAGGACCCACAGTACATGGACGGTCATGCAAAGCTATATATTTTCTCAAGTGGCGAAAGGCCTTCCCGTGAAGTAAAAGCAACGGCACGACAAAACAAGAACCTCTAGGTCAGAGGCGTGCCCATGACTCTAAAAGTAAATGGTTTGATGTTACTGAAGCTAATAGCATACCTTGGGTGGCACTCCTTATGGAATTGTTGCTAGATCACGAGTAGCGTGAAGAATGATACACATAATACGAAATAATAATAATAATAATAATAATGTAAATCTAAGGACAGGATTACTGTGAATCCGCTGTGGATGGAGCTTGGCAAAACGAAGCGCAAAATCGCTCAAAATCGGCTCAGTTGGTAGAGCACTTGCTTTCAATGCCAGAGGGTTAGAGTTTGATTCCCACCAAGGGTGTTACTGTTATTGTAACGTGCTTCCGTACCACTAGGGGGGGCCGGTAGGTACATACGCAGATGCGTCCCCACTTTTCTCTATCCTTGCATATCTCTTTCATCTCTTCAACATTCATCGCTTTCATCATTCATACATATCCTCTTATTCTCATTCTGCAGGTTCCATTCTTTCGCAATCCCCCCCATTTAGTCTTCCATTCCTTCCTCGGGCTTCCCCTTCCACGCTTTACTCTTTTTTTTCCGTACACTTTCTTCGTTAGTCGTTCATCATCCATTCTTTCAAGACGCCCAAACCATCTCATCGTGCTTTTTTGTACTTTCATTCTCATATTCTCTTTTATACCACACTCGTTCATCATCCAATCATTGCGTACTCTATCATTCAGAATGTCAGAAATGCTTTCCCGTTTAGACCTTTATTTCAAACCTAAAAATCATAGAATCTGCAAACGTCATTCAGCCTTCTGAAGGAAACTGGGAAACTCCCACTTCAAGTTAAGGCCGACCCCTTACGTGTGAATATAGAAAAGTTCCACACGCCACATGGGCATCGATGTAAGAAGGGGCACCACTTAAAGTTAAGGCCGACGCCTTACTTGTAAAAATAAATACGTTTCACACGCCTGATGCCACATGGACAACGCTGTTAGAAGGTGCACCACATGTAAGGCTTAGTTGCGTTTAGTTTCGTTTGCGTGTCCGATGCATTTATCAATTCATTACTAAATATGAAAATGTTTTATTAAAAAATCGCGTGTTTCTTGGAGCTTTTTCTTGCACCCAGCGCCTGAGTGATGGCTCGTTAACCTTGGTGTAAGGAAACGCAGAGCGCTTTAACGAAAGGTTAAAAATTTCTCATTGCAACAGGTGCGCACAGTGGGGCACACACTGTCCCCTTAGAGCTTGTTTGTCTTTTTTTTTAAGAAATCCTAGATTGCAGAAACTCTAGCTGGACTATTGACATTTTAGTCGTCGGTTGAGCCCACGCTTTGACAAACTAATAATGCCTGGCCTGAATGTTTCATCGCCACGGTCATTGTTAACCTACCGAATATCAGTAATATTTGTATGAAAACTAATCAGCTGTTCGCTTGCGGCCATCTTGGATTGACAGGTCTTCATACAAATGCATCATTAGTTTGTCAAAGCGTGGGCTCAACGGGCGACTAAAATGTCTAAGAATAGCACCGTAAGGGTCTATGATGCTTATTGTAGTCCTGCAGAGGTGTTTACGAGCTTGGTCGTCGCTACAAAGCGCCAATACTCAAGCAAGACCCAGTTGCTGTAAGCCTGGATGGATCTTTAGTGACCGGTCTTTGGTAAAGGTTGAATGAAATTTTCAACCCAGCAAAGAGCATATTTGAAAATATGAATGGTATATTTTTTGTGCTCCACCGGGATTCGAACCCACAACCTTCCATTTACGAGTCCGAAGTGCCACTGGACTACGGACCGGTCAACAGAGATAATTTCACAGGAGCAATGTGTACTGGACCAATGTGTCTTAAGAAAACTTAAAATTGATTAAAAAAAAATTTAAAACAACTCTCAAATTAACGCATTTGACGTTTTTTTTCTTAGCTCCGTACCCTTAGTACGAGTTGCAAAACTTGAGTAAAGTAAAGTTTACGGAAAGTATTAAAGAGTGATTTTCCCCAAAATCTTTCGTTTTTGTTTCTTACACTTTATGGTCTTAGCAAAAGAGTTACAGTGATGAAGAAAATCAAGTTCAAACAAACAAAAACGGCAGATTTTAAGAAAAACTACTCCTTAACACTTTCCGTAAACTTTACCTTTCTCAAGTTTTGCAACTCGTACTCAGGGTACAGATTGTGTGGTGTGTGATTTATAAGACAATTTCATTTAAAAGTCATCTTGGTGCTATGGGCACGGCGGCCAAGACGCTTGTTCAGCTAGCGTATTTGGTTCAGATAACGTTGGTTCGAGCCACGGCTGGCCCCTTTGACCATAACATTGAACCTGGTTCAGATGTCGTTGCATGCACACAATCTTCTGCTTTCGCAGGAAGACAACTGGCCAGGCAAAATAGGTTGGTGAATTGCATTCCTCTTCACAAGTTTATTTAAAAAAAAAAAAAAAAAGGTAGATACGCCAAACAAGCACTGAGGGGACGACATGCCGAAATCTTGCTTTAATGGCGGCGTGTAAAAGAAAGGCATAAACCTTTATGGGTGTTTAAGAGTGTGTTGTAGTTACTATGGAATTCGTGCAGGAAAATAACTTTCTACTGCAGTTCGAGAGGTAAACAAACTGATGCTGCATATTTTGTATGTAGCGTGTAGTGGTAAAAGAGGAAAGGGAAGACCGAAAAAAGTGTGGTTGGATCAGATTGGTGAAATTGTGGAATAATTAATTTCCTTGACTTATAGGTTGGTATGAGGCTAGCCACTCATACTGTAAAAAATGGTTCACTTTGCCAATGTAACCCCAGTTTCAGGGAAGGTCGGCAAAAGTGGTAGTGTTTATCTTCATTTGAGGCTTGGATTTTAATTTGTATGTACACTTTCAGCATTTGTATGTACACTTTCAGCATCTGCTTAATTTGCAGGGTTTATTTTCTCTTGAGGTTTAGTTTTATAAGTTTTATAAGTGCGAACTTACACGTGTTTGTTTGTGGGCTTGCATTTGATATGAGCTTTAAATGTTACTATGTCTTTGCAACTTAGATTATAGATGAAAAAGTTCGGTCGATGGCTCAGTTGGTAAAATGCTTGCATCCCATGCCATGTTATCCCCACCGCGGGTGTCAGAAATGATTTTCCATTTCGTTGTTTTTTTCAAACCCAAAATAAATACCGGCAATGTGTACTCAGCTTTCACAATAAATGAGTACTAGCCCCCTTGAGGGAAGGGAAACCCCTACTTCAAATGAAGTTGTTGGAGTCCTTACCTGTAAAAATAAATAGGTTCCAATCGCCACTGTGAACGAATCAAATGTGAACGACATCATAAAAATAAATTGTGTGATATAAATCAACCGAGGTTTTTATTAAATTGAACCTGAAAATCGTATAAAAATATATTTCTATAATCTATAATCTAAGTTGCAAGATATATTCATTCAAAGCTCTCAGATGTATGCCCACAAACAAACACGTGTAGTTCGCGCTTACAAATGCCGATTGTGTACTTACAAATAAAATCAAAACCTCAAATGAACACTCATTTTAAAAAAATCAAATTCGTCTCGAAGTTCACTGGCACTATTAATATCAGTTAACCCTTCGAGTATCAGCGTAGTCTTATCTCGGCCGGCTGTCATTCACACAAATTGTATTGACATTCAAATGTTGGTACGAATCTGTGGATCCATTTGTCTAAATGAGCATTTCACGCACAAGTTCTCACCGTTTGGAATCAAACCTCTCAATTAGGTGAACGAGGTCTGACATTTACAGTGTTATTCATAGTCTTTTTAAGATAGAAAAAAAAGTACTCGACGATAATCTGAGGACAGAAAACGTCTGTTTTCTTTTTACATAAAAAAAATAGTGAAGATAAATAGAATAACCATTTGTTTTTATAATAATAATGAATGAATAATGTTAAAATAGAAAACAAAGTTTTTCTTCGCGAGTTGATTTCTTTCCCAGAGCGCTTTCAATAAGGAACTTATAACGAAAATCGAAAATAATTGGAACATACGTTCCGTAGACCGGTTTGAGCGGTCCGTAGTCCAGGTGGTAGCACTTTGGACTCGTAACTGGAAGGTCGTGGGTTCGAATCCCGGCGGAGCACAAAAAATATACCATTTATATTTTCAAATTTGCTCTTCGCTGGGTTGAAAAATTCATAAACCTTTACCAAAGACCGGTCATCAAAAGGTCCATCCAGCCTTACAACAACTGGGTCTTGCTTGAGAATTGGCGCTTTCTACAGCGACGACCAAGCTCGCAGAGGGCTCTTGAGGTGTGATACACACAAAAACAGCGCTCCCCAAATAAATCAGGCTAATTTTTTTTTTTTAATTTAATACGTAGTTTGAACTACATTTGAATGACATTTCTAAAAATTGCAGTCATTTAATTTATTTACTAAATATATTTTTACATCTGATGACGGATTTCTAAATGCAGTAGGTTTTACCATTTTTCATTTACCTTTTTTTTTTGCATTGAATTATGGTGAATCCTGTTCGGGCGGTGTTGGTCAAATTCAGAACCATAGTCTTTATTACTTAGAAATTATTCAACCAATCGCATGTGCTTAGCAATCCGATAAAATGATATTATGTACATTGTTTTTCTTCGATTTATTCCATTTTTAGATTGTAGGGTTAAGTTTAAGTGTGCGTCTATGAATAAGACTGTCGTTTTTAAGACTGGTTTAACAAGATGCCCTACCATGAGAAAACTATTAAAGTTATCGATATCTATCTACGCAATTTGTATCACTTCTCATCCAATCCCATATTAACATTATAATTGATATCAAATCTGACTGCGTTTGAATTTCGATGTTTGTTATTTGTTTTTCAAGTTTTGTTAAAATGTAAATTATTCTAAAATTATTTTTACATTTCCGTTGTCAATTAACTATGAAGAAATCGACTTCCTTTTTATTACTTACCTCAGCCATCTGTTCATTATTGGATGTTGTCACATATTTACTTCCATTTTTAGTCTATCTGCATCCGCCTTTTTCCAGCCACTGGGGTATTCTTCGATTTTTCTTTTGTATATTCTAGAATTCGTTCGCAGCAATATTTATCCTTCTTTTTCACCAAACTACCTATCAAAGGCAGCACTTTTGAGCTTTTCTTAGAAGAAACAGTCCATATCTGCCAATATATATTGTAGAAACTCTCGTATCTCAACATGACCGTTTGCGGGCGTTTGTCCGTTCGTTCATCTCTTCGGCTATAATAATATACATGATACTTGATACTTGATAATAATATACATGATCACTTTGCCAATGTCACCCCTGTTGCAAGGAAGGACGGCAAGAGTTGCAGGGTGTATATCCATTTGAGATTTGATTTTTATGTTGTAAGCTCACACGCGGCATGTGCAAGCGCGAACTTGTACGTGTCTGCTTGTGAGAATGCATATAATGTGAATCTCCAATGTAACATATCTTTGCAACTTAGATTAGATTAGATTAGATTAGATACCTTCTTGAAGTGATATTCTGTTAAATTCCTTACACTTTGGATATTGATCCAAGTCTGAGTTTGATAGAGCTTGCGAAAGAGCTACATAGATAAAAAAAAATTACAGTACCTACACCTTACTTTTGGACACAAATCGCTATCTCGTCACCTTAATGTCGTAAGGAATTTAGCAGAATAGTAGACAGAATCATATCCATTTCGCACATTTTTCGGACAGGGCTTTGAGCTGGTGCTTATTTTCTTCGATTTAACGCAACTCACAACTACGCTACACATATAGTGTAATTAAAACTTGCCGCATTATTCCCGAAGGGTTTTGCATGTGGCGAGTGACACTTACGCCAACCAATTCAGTTCAAATGGGGGTTTCCCAGCTCATGACCCCGGGCACGTACTCACTTGTTGTGATAGTTGAGTAAACGTTGCCGGTGTTTTATTTTGGGATTTTTAAATAAAAACGGGAAATCATTTCTGACACCCTAGGTGGAATTCGAACCCGAGTTTCCTTTTTTCATACATACTCTTCTCTTATTCTCACTCAGTAGGTTCCATTCTTTCGCAATCACACCTATTTGGTCTATCTATTCCTTTTTCGGTCTTCCCCTTCCACGCTTTTCTCTGAATTGTTTTCTGTACATTTTCTTAGTTAGTTGTTCATCATCCATTCTTTCAAGATGTCCGAACCATCTCATTTCTTTTTATCTGTACTTTCATTCTCTTTCATGCCACACTCGTTCATCACCTAATCATTGTCAACGACGTTACCATGTTAAAGGCACCGGTTCCCATAGATCACCGAAGTTAAGCAGCATTGGGCGCGGATAGTACTTGAATGGGTTACCGCTCAGGTACACCGCGTGTCGTTGGCATCTTGGACCGGTCCGTAGTCCCGTGGCAACACTTCGGACTCGTAAATGGAAGGTTGTGGATTCGGATCCCGGCGGAGCACAAAAATATACCATTTATATTTGGAATGTGCTCTTCGCTGAGTTGAAAAATTCATAAACCTTTACCAAAGACCGGTCACTGAAAGGTCCATCCAACCTTACAACAACTGAGTCTTGCTTGAGAATTGGCGCTTTCTACAGCCACGACCAAGCTCGCAGACGGCTCTTGAGGTGTGATAGGTACACACAAAAACAGCGCTCACCAAATATATCATCCTAATATTATTATTATATTATTGTGTACTCTATCATGTGTCTTCACAGTCATTGCTTTCAGGTAAACCATTATTTTACGCAACTCACATTCGTTAACTGTCCGCAGCGTGAATGCATTTTTGGTGAAACGCTATGCGAGAGTGTAAACGTCATTTCTCAGGATGTTCCACACCAGATCAGCGAGAGAAAACAGACTTAATTTCGTTTTAAATATTCCGAACGCATATTCGCCTCAGATACCTTCGGCAGTCACCTACTTGCGTTCACTGCATGCGATGCAGACTCCCTGCGAAGTTGTGCGTTTGACTTCAATACTGCAAAGCATACTGTAAAAAATGGTTCACTTTGCCAATGTCGCCCTTGTTTTAGGGAAGGTCGGCAAGAGTTGCAGGGCTTATGTTCATTTGAGATTGGGTTTTTATATTGTAGGTTCACATGTGTTAGCGCGAAATTTTAGATTTTTAGATTTAGATTGCATCTCAATGGTGGCAAAACCCAAAGTCCGAGTGGCGTAATGACTAAGTGAGAAATATGCCCAAAAAATATGTTTATTAGCAATGTTGGCGGCTTCAGTTTTTTTTAATTTGAGTGGTTAAAATATTTATTAACGTTTAAATAAGTCCAGTCGATAGCTCAGTAGGTGGACTGTTTGCATTCCATGCCGGCAGCTCGAGTTCGAAGCCCACCAAGGGTATCAGAAATGATTACCCTTTTCGGTGTTTATTACAAACCCAAAAAAAAATACCGGCAAGGCTTAGGTACATAGCCTTCACAAGAAATGAGAACTAGCCTCCTCGGGAGCTGAGAAACTCCCACTTCAACTGAAGTGGTTGGCTTAAATAGGTTCCACTATGCACATGTGACTTGTGCGGGGAAAACGCGGTAAGAAGTTGCACCATATATGTAGCTTAGTAGTAGCGTAGCAGTAGCATTATTTATTTCTTGGACAGGTTGACTTCAAAATGGATTCCGTACTGAAATTAAGTTATCTGGCCTTTGCTGAGCAAAGTGTTAGTGACGACATTGAATCACACACGCAGGCCCCAAATTTTCTCAAAACATCGATTACCATTCGGCACGAAACTCTGATCGCTCTAGATACTGTGATGTATGTGTTGGACGGAACCAACGCTGGGAATCTAGGATTTAGTTACAAAATATGATAAAGATATGGAAAGAAAGAAATGTTTGGTAATTTCTATGTTATCTATTGATTAATTTTCATGCAAACAAATACTTCCATTTGCTGAGTAGGTATGCGTATTGTGTATAGTAAGTAGGTATATTTTACCTGTTCTAATAAATTATTGAAACAATTTTAGTAACGATTAAAGAATATCCTATTACCCAAAAGGGCCCTTCAAATATACTAGGGGCGTTGCCCCTGGCTGCTACGCAGCCCAACCCCTTAACATTTGGTGAATGTGTATATTGCGCATAGTTTCCTCGCGTTAAAATTCGGAAAACATGTAAAATAAAAACATGCAGCCTTTGTAAAAGAAAATCGACCACACATAGTTTAAAAAATGGTTCACTTTGCAGATTTCAGCTGTGTTTCAGGGAAGATTGGCAAGAGTTGCAGGGCTTATATTAATTTGAGATTGGGTTTTTATGTTGTAAGTCAACATGCATTATGTGTAAGCGCGAACTTATAAATGTCTACTTGTGGGAATGCATTTAATATGAATCTCAAATGGTATGTATCTTTACAACTTAGATTATAGAACTTAACAAAATAATTTCCTTGACTTATAGGTTAGTATGTGGCTGACCACCCATACTGTAAGAATGGTTTACCATGAAAATTTTATCTCTGTTTGAGGAAAAGTCGGTAAGAGTTGCAGGGCTTATGTTCATTTGAGATTAGTTTTTTATTTTGTAAGTCCACATGGGGCATTTGTAAGCGCGAACTTATACCTGTCTGCTTGTGGGAATGCATTTAATATGAATCTCAAATGGTATGTATCTTTGGAACTTAGATTATAGAACTAAACAAAATAATTTCCTTGGCTAAAAGGTTAGTATGTGGCTGACCACCCATACTGTAAGCAATGGTTCACCATGCAAATTTTATCTCTGTTTGAGGAAAAGTCGGCAAGAGTTGCAGGGCTTATGTTCATTTGAGATTAGTTTTTTTTATTTTGCAAGTCCACATTGGGCATTTGTAAGCGTGAACTTGTACCTGACTGCGTGTGGGAATGCATTTAATATGAATCTTAAATGGTATGTATCTTTGCAACTTGGATTATGTAAAGAAATACACAAAATAATTTTCTTGACTTATAGGTTGGTATGAGGCTGACCACCCATACTTTAAAAAATGGTTTACTTTGCAAATTTCATCTTTGTTTCAGGGAAGATTGGCAAGAGTTGCAGGGCTTATGTTCATTTGGAATGGGCTGTTATGTTGTAAGTACACATGCAGCATATGTAAGCGGGAACTTATACATATCTGCTTGTGGAATGCATTTAATATAAATCTTAAATGATGTATATCTTTGCAGCTTAGATTAGATTAGATTAGAACTTATATATGTATATTATATATTATACATGTCTGCTTGTAAGAATGCATGTAATATGAATCTCAAATGTTATTTATGTTTGCAACTTAGATTAGAGATTGAAATCCATTTTTATTTGTTTTTTTTTTTTTTTTAATTTGCATGAAATAAAAGAAAATGTAAAAAAAACTTTCACGTTTTGCCGCTAGATGTCAATATAGTTCCATACATTTTCAGTATGAAAAAACAGATTTATTGAAATAAGTTTTCATACATTTTTAAACACAAACGCGAAAGCTCGCAGCATTGCAGAATATATACAAAAATTATTTTTACATATATCATGAATGTGTTTCATCTGCTGTGATGGCATTGATTTTGAAAATCGAAACTCGACGACGAAAGACGACGACGAAGGGCAATATAATAAAGGATTTATGTTCAAAATATGTTTATTTTGCTACTTTATTAATATTTTGTGAAGTCTCCATGGCCATGAGGCAATCTAAAATATATTTTCAAACTATTCGATGTTATTCACACCCAGTATATCCATGACTCAACCACCACCTAACTTAAATATTTCATATATAAAAACATGGATTAGCTGTGGATCAAATGTTTTGTGGATAACACTGATTCTTTGGACTTAGCAGCCGTAGTCGCACTGCTTTGGCCATGCTTGAAGTGTACCCCGAGTATAAAATATTTCGTAAATCTCACCCCCAAAAGCGGATATTGATAATGTATGGATTATATGACGGCACTTCTAGATAGTGATTTAGTTTCCATACATTTTCTTTCATTTACGCAATAGAGGTGCGTTTACATAATGTCGTAGTACTGGGGGATCTGACTATTATTTTCCTTAATTTTGATTTATTCAAGCTAATTTTGGAATACCAGAAAATGCGTGTGCTTCTACTTGAACACTCATAAAATCTACGTATTTTAGGGGGCAGTTAACGAACGCCATTTGAGTGTTTGGAGTTGAAATTGATTGTGATCATTTATTTGGTCAAAAGAATTAAAAAATGTATCACATCACGCGAGTGTTTAATTAGGTTACCAGCTAAGTTACGTGCAGCCAACGTATTGGGAGTTTAATTATTGTAACTCGCAATTAAAAGTAAAGTCCAGACGTTCATTGTTTATCACTCCAGTGCCCTAGTATAAAACATTGGGTAAGCTCCGCTCGATTGTGTAAATATAAAAATGTATCGAAGGTACAATAGCACCCCGAGTGAGAAAATTCAGCTTCTATAGATTACTTTTATTCACGAGATCGAGAGGAATTTACGCAATCTGTTATACTTGGGGTACTGTATGCCGCTTCTGCTATAGTGATCAAACAATCATTGATTTCCGTACAACAAACCTCCGCGGACAAAGGCTCTCTACCAATGTGTACATATGCCAAATCAGAGCTGGAAGTTTCAATGCAGTAGGAGTCAGAATATTTTTGTTACCATTAAAGTCGAATATCCTGCTGACTGGAGTAATGATTGTTTTCTGGATTTAGATTTGATTTTTCCATGGTCAAAATCCGGATGATTTTTCTGCGTGGTTTTAAGATGACTCAATAGGTGTTACATGGTTTATTTCAATCCCACAAGGATCTGTTTTGAGACCATTGTTGTTTATTTTATTTATCAACGAGATTTCAAAGTCTATAAGTTTCTTCTTTTTGCTGATGATCGTATTTTTTAAAATCAAATCTCTGTTCAAGATTATCTCTGTGTACGTGCATGTGTAAAATATCTTGAAGTTGTCTTCAACAGTAAATTGAACATTCGATCCCATATTGAGGTGAATTGTGGAAAGGTACTAAAAATGTTGGAATTTGTCATTTGGAATAGTAGGAGATTCACATCTGCTCACGTGTTGAGGCTGCTGTAAAGTAAACTGGTGCGGAGCAGGCTTGAGTATGGCCCACTTGTTTGAGCTCCTGATAGTGCCAAGTACATATGTTCTCACAGCGGAGGGAAACAGAAGAATTTCTTGAGATTCGTCTACATGAAGACATTGTCTATATCCAAGTGTGTTTATGCTCGATATGCTCAGTTTTGTATACCTCAATGGTTTAAGTAGTCTGGAGACAAGACTGAATGAACTTCTGAGTTCTGATGGTCCATTTTGTTCGCTAGTTTCGTGGTGGGATTGGCAATCCTGCTATTCTGGTATAACGTGAGCAATGAGCATAGACTATTGTGACTTCCAAGTTGCAGAACTAACCTGCCAAATGTTATGACTGTAGGGAAGGTAATGGCTATGCACAATGACATCTCCTCTTCGGTTGATATCTCTAACCTGAGCTAGATTCTGCTTCAGAGTCGGATCTTCGAATCAGAAGTTGAAATCTGAACGTACATTATTGGACGCGGAGTCAAAACATTTGTAAATTGGAGTCGCATTTTTTTCACTTCCCAGCCCTGATTGGCATAAACAAGCGGCCGACTAGTGTTGTAGCGGTCTGTGCAGAAAATCGAGGCTTCGATAATAGAGCCAGCGAGTCGCAAAAAATCGACGAATCCGCTTCTCTTCCCCCTTACCTAGCATCTCTCTCTCTCTCACACACACACACACACACTCACACACATCATGTACACTTGTGAATTTTTATTAGATCCGAATTTGGACCAACAAAGTTACGTTACGGACCTACTTACCCGGCTATTAGGGTTGCCGAAATGCAAATCGAACCATGATTATACCGTGGACTGTTTTACTTATCGCATCGTTTTGCAGTGATTCACTGACTTCTATCTATTGAGATCAAAATTATGTATTGTTGTTTATGCTTGAACAGAATAGTTAAATCTGCTTACAAAATTATACAGTCTTACAATGAAATTTGACTGATAAGTTTGTTAAGATTAACCACTAAGATGATCGATTGTCGATATTCAAGGACAATTCATGCAATACCCAGTTGCTGCGAGGTTGGATGAAGCTTTGATGTTTTTTTATAAAATAAATTTGTGAAGTGGACCAAAATTCACCAACCTATTTTTTAAGTTGCCAGAAACAGGTGTTAACATCATCAATTAATGATTCATTATTTTGATTTTGTTTTAATGAATTCTTCCGTCTTGTTCTTCCTCAGCCTTTCTTAGTCTATTCCTGGACTCAAAATTCTCTCCATTCCTGTCAATCGGCTGCTGTGTTCATTCATCCTCTGTCTGCAGTTCTTTTGATGTCGTCCAGCGACTTCAGTTCTCCCCGCTTCCCGCTTGCACATCCTTGGTCTTGCACATCCTCACCACTGGACGATCCTTTTCGGCCATCTGTCATGGTCTTGCCGTGCGACGTGACCAGCCCAGCGCCACTTTAAGCAACTCACTGTATGACATCAGTGTCACCAGTGCGTCTACGGATCTCCTGGTTTGGAACCCTGTCTCTGAGACTGATTCCCAGCATCCTCCTTTGAATGAACCTTTGGCACGTCCTCAATATGTTGGCGCTGTACTTAGTGAGCCCAGCTCGTAAGCGCGCTCGTGAGCTGAGGGGGAAAAACCGTTCAAGCGGACTGGTACTCGTTTCTTGTGAAGGCTGAGTAATCCTTGTCGGTATATTATTTTTTGGTTTTGGAAATAAACACAAAAACGGGAAATAATTTCTGACACCCACGATGGGATTCGAACCCGGGCTCTCGGCATGGAATGCAACCACTCTACCAACTGAGCTATCGACCGGACTAATCAACCAATCATGAGAATCAAATCCGCAACCTCCCGTTTAATGTTTAATTCAAGATTTTCTCTTACAATTATTCCTAACCTTACTTGTAAAGATTCATAGGTTCGTCCATCATCTGTGTGCCCTCGATGTTCCAGGATATTCCATGCATCTACCCCAAGTATAAAACTTTATGCTCAAACTCAACCATAGCCTTTACAAAAAATATGTATGGAAACTAAAGCAGAGTTTCTAGTGAACGTTTTAGTTTTTCATTATTTTTTGGTTAAACGTTACACGTTGTTTTATAATTGAAGTCATCAACTTACGATATCTGTGGACTAGAAATCATTTTAACGAAAATATACATTGTACATGTGTTTTAACTTACTTACGAAAATGGTCCTTAGAAATAAAGATAACAAAGAACTTCACAATTGCATTTTCATGTGTACAAAAAAACTAGGGCGAATGCAAAAATGTTTTTAAAAAGTTGGCAGCATTGCAAATATAATGGCTTCCCTCACCATTCCGAACATAGCACGCACGTGTTATAAATCTAATGATTGATAAAATTGTCGAATTGTAAAGCAAAAAGGCATTATTTTAAGACATTTTGGCATGTGTTATAATTGAGAGTCGAAAGACAAAATGGAGAAAGCAAGACAACATAGAATTTGACACGTAAAAACATGTTTCGTATGACTACACCACTGCAACGTTTGACAGGACTGGAAGAAATGTGGTCTATAGTATGTATCAATGCAGTTAGTTAGTTCCTGCCCCTCTATGTTATTACTCAGTGGTTGAAGTACTGGTTTTATAAGTAATGTAAGCGTTATAATTGCACAGCTGATTCATGGGCCATTCCTTAGATGAAAACAAATGTAAAATGGCTGTTTTCCTGTGTGTTTGCATAGAATATTAATCTCCCTGTAAATTGAACGACGATTAATGTTGCGGAGTTGATTATTCTGTATTTATGAAGTGTGGCAGCAACTTAGATTATGGGTTGTGAAAGTGGCAAAATGTGCACGTTGACAAACTTGCTAATAACTTTGAATTGCCATAAATAATGTACAGTTAATACGAGTATGTTGCTACACTTTTTACCTTTAAAGAGGTTGATGAAGAAAAATTCAATTGACCAACCTACTGTCCTGGCCAATAACAATGATTACATCACCAATTAAATAGTTATTTATGCCACTGCCAAGTAATGATAGTCTTTTTAACACGAGTGCTAGTTTGTGCCATGAGGCGCAGCCGAATGGCACAATAGAAAGCACGAGTGTTACAAAGACTAATTACGTGCAGTGGCATACAATACTTTTTCTACGACCATGAGAGAATTAACAAAATAGTGAATAATAGTCATTATAATGTACTCGTCCATTTGAAGTAATTAAAACCTTACCTTTGTCAAAACGTGTGATTTATCATTCCCTTCGATTATCTAATCTAACCTAAGTTGTAAAAATAAATTATATTTAGGTTTCATATTGAATTCATGCCCACAAGCCGACACATATGTATAAGGTCGCGCTTTTACATCCTGCATATAAGCTTAAACATTCAAACCCAAAACTCAAATAAACATATGTCCTGCAGTTGTATTGGCAGGTGAACCAAATTTGTACAGCATAGGTGATCAACCTCATACTCACCTATTAACCAAGTAACTTTTTGAGTTTGTTTATTTTTTGCGGTGAAATTTTTTGTATTGTTTTCCTTTCAAGCCTTTTATTTTCCATTGAAAAAAGGAAAGCTTTATTTGGAGCAATCCGATAAATAAATTCGATAAATTTTAGCACTATTAACAATTTTTATTTGACTCTACACATAAAATATACTTATTTATTTTCATCTGAACAGGGCTGAAAGTCTCATCACCACGGTAATTCCTACCTACCGAATATCACTAATATTGTATGAAGCCTAATCAGCTGATCGCTTGCGGCCATCTTGGATTGACAGGTCTTCATACCCCCATACAAGGTTGACATTTGAAATTAAAAAATGGTTCCAATTCTGACAATGCGCATGCGCACATGTTCATTTTAACACGGTTACCGGTTGCATAATGTAACATTATGCAACGGGTGTAGAAATGTATGGCATTGTGATTGCGTTAGCCGTTTTGTAATTAGTAAATTACCAAATGGGAGTAGAAAAAGTATTTTATTAAAATTAAAATTAATTAATCATTATAATTAACCAATTACATATGTTGAACCAGGCTCATGGTTATGGTTGAGGGGCCAGGCGGGAATCGAACCAGCGTCAGTGTATTTCAAATATCACAGTCAAAATCAGCGACTTGATCTCGGTCAAACGCCGATAATGAAGTTGACCACTAATCTAATCTAATCTAAGTTGCAAAGACATATTGACATTTAAAATTCGTATTAAATGCATGCCCACAAACAGACAAGTGTAAGATCTCGCTTACAAATGCTGCACGTCAATTCATGTTTATTTGGGATTTAGAATTTATATTTTTGTATGCACCTACACATGGAGAACGTTAAAACGTGAACTTACGCGTGCTACACTGCACTCACACATTTTCCGTTCAATCCGAACCACCTACATTCTGATCAGTTACCAAAGGCGATAACCATTCCGGAAGTGCTTAAAGTAATTTTCAAGCAAGCAATACGAGCGAGTCAAAGACTTTAACACAATTATGAGGAAAACACAGTAAAGTAATGCAGCAATTAAAATGCAACGCTCGTTCACAATCAATGGGGAAAGAGAGCGCCAGAACAATTCGCATATTTGGGCAAATCGCCAGTTCATACAAATACAGGACGACCTGCTTTCAATGGTCATCATGACACACTGAAGATCATCATTATTGCCGACACGATAATCCTGAGTAGATATTGGCCTCCTTGATCAACTGATGACATATTTTAAACTATTTTTAAAGACTTTGGGTGTGCCCCCTGGGCTCGAGGGCCTTGCTGCGGTTTGTCGATTAAATCCAGGCCTGTTGATGGATGCTCATCATCATCTTCTAAAGGCAGCGCCTTGATGTGTCAGCCATTTGTATCTGTCTGTTGCCATCCTCTTGAGATGCAAATAGGAGAAGACATCCATGAGCCGCTTCATATCCTTGAAGTATGAAGTTCTTCATCTTCCCAAGATTTTGCCTTCGAAGATGTTGTTAAGAAAGGTGCTATGTCTAATCGAGTATCCTATTAGCTTGGCTTTCTTTTTCAAAATGTGACTTATAAGTTCTCTTCTCTCTTGTACGTCCCGCAACACTTCTTCGTTGGACTTCTTGGATTAGACTTCGTGGGTCGAAACTCACGATGTCTTGGACATTTTTCTCTAAATCCACATCTTGAATGGCTCCAGGTGGTCTTTTTCATATTTCTGGATGGTCCAAGTTTTGCACCCATACAAAAAATGCTCCAAACAAAAGCTTTGAAGAATCCCTTTTTGTTTCCATTTTTAAATGATCATTTGTGAAAGGTTATAATTTTTCATGAATGCTTGTTTGGCTAGCGTTATCCTCTTTTCTATATCTTGAGGAGATTTGTTGTAATGATGATGGATTCTAAGAACTTTTATGTTCTTAATCTTGTTTCTCATTTCTGAGGATTGTGACCTGTGTGGAAACAGCCACTCTTCTCCAGTCCTCTCTTGAGTTGCGCTGCCCACAGCGCTCCAACCACCGAGGTGCCTGCTGCTATCTTCATTTGATCGGTCCGTTGTGGGATCTTCTTCATCCTCTCTTCCCCTCCAAGCCACTGATCACAACCAGTCATTCCAGGCTATTCTCATTGCCACGGACAACGTGTCCGAAGAACTGAAGAATATGACGCGTACAACAACTGGCCAGAGTTAATCTATCCAAACGCTAAGACCTGGGCTAAATAAAAATGTTATAAAATAAGTTGCGATAAAAAAAAGGTACAATTTAAGATTCATATGTAATGTATGCCCACAAGCAGACACGTTTAATTTTACGCACCCTACAAAACAAATCTCTTATATACATAAGACCTGCAGCTTTAGTCGACGTACCCTGAAGCAGGGATGATATTGGCCAAAGTGAACCAATTATTACAGGATGGTTGGTGAAACAAAAATATTAATAAACAATAAAATATACAAAACAACAATTTATATAATAAATTGATACATAAAATAGGGCAACATTAAATATTTTAAATGAAAACAAAAAATTGAAGACATTCTTTGGATAAATAATTGTACCTATGTCCCAAAATATTTTTGCAACTTAAGCTAAGTATGGATTAAGCCATGGAATATTTTGTGAATTTATTTATTTATTTATAGTGCATGTTATGTTTCAGTTAACAATAATTAAAATATTGTGTTATGGGTGTGTGGATAGACTGTATAATTGTTGGTACAAACTAAATGGAAGCCGTGGGCTCGGGCAGCTCTAGAAATTAAGCATGTGTGAGTAGGTAGAGGAGACTGGGGAAAACACGGACAAATGTGAGTTGATCAGAAAAGTTTTTTTATGTGATGTTTCACGCCATGCCGGTTAAAAAATAGTCCAGTAAAACAAAACAAAGCTGTAGGGTATGCAAAATATTATTGTAAGAAAATGTGCATTTATCATGGAAATTCATGTAAAAAGTAACTTTAAGAACGCAGTTCAATTTATTGTTTTGATGTCACGTGTAACGTGTGACGAGTAAACGTCACACGTCTATGCGACTAGAGTTTTTTGCAACCAATGACAAAATATTTGTTTAACTATTCCTTAGCTACTTGATCGTGTGACGTCAATTTTTTGTTTGTTTATATATTTGAGTCCATTAGTCCACATGCATCTCTTTCTCCCCCCCCTCTTCTTCATGTTCCCCCTGCCCCCTTGCTCTCCCACTTCCCCTCGCCGCTGTGTGTCCGGAATGTCGTTCCTCCACTTACCGGAGCGGCTGGTCGTCTGCCGCGCTGGCCAGGGAAGCCACCGAACAATCACATACCTCACCGGCACCCATTACCACTAGCACTCCATTTCACCAATCATCTATCGCATCAGTCCAATGCCTGTCCTTCACATAGTCTCAGTCACCCCATTACCACTAGCACTCCATTTCACCAATCATCTATCGCATCAGTCCAATGCCTGTCCTTCACATAGTCTCAGTCACCCCATTACCACTAGCACTCCATTTCACCAATCATCTATCGCATCAATCCAATGCCTTTCCTCCACAAAGTCATCATTCCACCAATCATCTATCACATCGATCCAATGTCTGTCCTTCACGTTATCTCCATTTCACCAATCATCTATCGCATCAATCCAATGCCTTTCCTCCACAAAGTCATCATTCCACCAATCATCTATCACATCGATCCAATGTCTGTCCTTCACGTTATCTCCATTTCACCAATCATCTATCGCATCAATCCAATGCCTGTCCTTCACATTGTCTCCATATCATCTATTGCATCAATTTAATGCCTTTCCTCCATATAGTCTCAGTCACCCTATTCCCACGAGCACTTCATTTCAGCAATCATCTATCTCGTCAATTCGCCTTTCCTCCACATAATCTCCATTTCACTAATCATCTACTGCATTAATCCAATGCCTGTCTTTCACATAGTCTCTAAATGGAAGCATCAACCCAATGCTTTTCCTTCACATAGTCTCTGTCTTCTCATTTCACCAATCATATATTGCATCATACAATGCCTTTTCTCCACATAGTCTCCATTTCACCAATCATCTATTTCATCAATCCAATACGTTTACTGCACATTGTCTCCATTTCAGCAATCATCTATCACATCAATCCAATGCCTTTCCCTCACATAGTCTCTGTCTTCTCATTCCACCAATTATCTATAGCATCAATCCAATTCATTTGCTCCTCATAGTAAATATAAATCAATCACCCCAATCGTCCCATTACATCAACCACTCAACTGCACCAATGACCCTATTGCAGCAGTTATCCCTGCTACACCCATGACCTTTTCGCACATAACACCCCTATCACCAAGTAACACCAGCCACCCCCACTTTACTCATAATCCAATTCCTAAAATAGCAAATGAATGGAATAAAGGAGGAGCTTGGATGAAAAAGATGATGACTCTGGAAGAATTGATAATACGAGTAGTTTGCGAATACAAAAAAAAGGCCAACATTTTAAATTTCAAATGATTTTTTTCATCGTTGATGGTATTTTGTAGGTTTTCATTTTTATTGTTTGTCGTTTTTTAACAAATATATAAGTAATAGCTGAAAAAAGGTTTAGTATGGTTTACAATGCTTAATGATACGTAGTTACATCATTCGATCGTTTTATTGAACGGTACAAATTTAATAATAAAAAAAAGCTTGATAATCCATTTAATAACAATGTTTAAGTTTTGGGAAGCTGTGCGACCTACATTTTAAGAAATGTGTTGATTATACTCCGGCGTTTGTTGCCTACTATGGAATTATGTATGTGTATAATATGTAGCGCTACTGAAAAAAAAGTTTGCCAAATTTAGGCGGCCGGATCGTCTAAACACGTCATTATCCTAACGTGCTGACTGCCAGAGACGAAAAACCTTCTTGAAAAAAATGCTAACACACGTAGATGAAATAGATCGTCTCATTACACAGGATATTGCATAATGTGTAAATATAGGTACTGGAAAAACTTATCAAATTCTGCTGCTTTCACGAATTCTACTTTATATACGAGCATTTGAGCCCTTTATACTTTGCTAGATTCATCCACACACACACTTGCAAGCTCGAGTACGTGATGGAAAGCTCCAGATACTCACACATTGGTATTCTTTATATCTCATCTCAGTGGCAATAGTTATTAGGAATCTACTAATATTTGAACTACTGCTGTCGTAGTCATTCATGTACCAAAACAGATCCTTAAAAGATATTGGGAACAGAATATAAAAAATATAAAAATTAGTGCATTTGTTTTCTCTTGGGCATGCATTAAATACAACGTGTGTTTATGCTTGCACTTTTTCGAAACTTTAACCATAGATTATAATTTTAAAGATTTTTCAAGTTTTAAGTTTTAAGCCTGCCAGATGTTGTAAATGCTAGTTTGAGAGAAACTCATTGACCTTTTGATAGTGACACTGCATTCAAAGGCATTTATATTTCTCAACCTGCCTTCATCCGTCTCTTCAAACTTACCAGATGAATTTATTTTCAGCCACCTCTTCCCTTGAGTTCATCCAGCCATCTCAGATGTGGTCTCTCAACTCCCTGCTCAGATGTACTGGGCTGGAAGTCTCATCACCACGGTAGATCCTACCTACCGAATATCGATAATATTTGTATGAAGACCTGTCAATTCAAGATGGCTGCAAGTTAACAGCTGATTAGTCTTCACACAAATATTACCGATATTCGGTAGGTAAGAATTACTGTGGTGATGAGACTTCCAGCGCTGGGTCGCCATTGGACGATGTTCTTGTACCATTTTGTCTAAACTGTAAGTAGACAAGAGTCTGGAGATACGACCTGCAACTTGAAGCAGGTGGGCAGAGAAAGGGTTAAGTCTTTTCTTATGTTTATGGCTATAATGATTATCGTAGCAGAATAACTCTTCCGTAATATTAGGTTGCTATCAAATATTTTAATTTAAAACTTTACAAGATCAACCTCTAAAAGACAGGGCCACACTTAGATTTTTTCAAATATATTTTAAAACCGTTGTAGTATTTTTGTATATTGACTTTTAGTTTGGTACGAATCTGAAACGCTATACTATAGAAATTGGTTCAATTTCGACGTTTCACTTTTACAAGCATTTTCAAGGCTGGTTATCATAGCGACGAGGCGGTCTTTGTGTCTGCTCACTGTTGGTGCGATAACAGCTAAGAATTTTTGAAAGCTTGAAGTTCACTTTTGCCAATGCCACCCCGGTTCAGGGAACGGCGGCAGGAGTTGCAAGGTTTATGTCCATGTGAGGTTTTCTTTATTTGTATGCACACATGCAGAATGTGTAGGCGCGAACCTACATGTGCCTGTCTGTAGGCATGGATTTCATATGAGCCTTAAATGTTAACATATCCTTGCAGCTTAGATTATAGATTATAGAAGAACCCTTCCCCATGGTAAGACTGTATGAAAGCACATTTAATGCCACCCCTATTTCAAGACAAGGCGGTAAAAGTGAAATATTTAGTCTAGTCCATATGGAGTGTTTTTTCTGTGCAGTTTTATGAGTTCAGTGCAAGGAAACTACAAAGCCACAGAACCTGCTATTTAAAAAAATAGATTGGTGAAGAGGAATGCAATTCACCAACCTATTTTACCTGGCCAGTTGCCTTCATGCAAAAGCAAACGCTTGTGTGCAAGGAATGACATCGGTGAACCAGGGTCAAAGTTATGGTCACATGGGCCAGACGTGATTCGAACCGGCGTTATTCTGCTGCAAATACCCTTGTCAATAATAGCGACTTGACCTCTCGGCCATAACACTGAAATAAACATGTTTTCAAATTTTACTAAAAACTTTTACAATCTCTACAGCCCTCAGTTCGTGCAGTTAGACGCTCCACAACAAGGGGCCGACAACGTTTGCCAAAAACCCCTAGATGCGTGTCTGTCTCTACATTCTGGTATAATTTCCGTATGAACCGGATAGGGTGACCCGCGATCAAAAAAAAAAAAACAATAAATAAAAAAAAACAGGATACGAGCGAGAGAAGTGTTCGACCATTTGATATATTTATTACTTGAAACCAGCCTAGTCCACTGAATTAGCAATCGTATTCATTCTAAACTTGTCTTGGTTAGTAACCATGAATGTTATTCAAAGTCAACCCATACCAAACTATCACCAACTTTTTCGACCACAACTCTGAATTGCATCGAGAAATCGAAAAAATATTAGTTTACAAAAAAAGATAGTTAAATAATACATTAAACTGTAATAATAATTTTATTTTAATCTCGATAATTTTTGAGTTAAATTCATCTGAAAATACTTTTTTTTGTTCAATTTTGACTCTGAATAGAGGCGAGACTCGTGTGAATGCTCTGCTTTATATTTTGGCTGCGAGTGTTTTTTTGAAATATTTTATTTGTGCGGGGTCAGAGGGCGAATCAGAGAGTTATTAATATGAGCTCATACCCGGTGGGATTTAGTGGTTTTTATTGGGAAAAAGTCTTGAGTGAAATAATTAATTTACTCGGACCGGTCCGTAGTCCGTTGTGGCAACACTTCGGACTCGTAAATATTTGGAAGGTTGTGGATTCGGATCCCGGCGGAGCACACAAAAATACCATTAATATTTCGAATGTGCTCTTCGCTGGGTTGAAAAATTCATAAGCCTTTACCAATGACCGGTCACCAAGGGTCCATCCAGCCTTACAGCAACTGGGTCTTGCTTGAGTATTGGCGCTTTGTAGCGACGACCAAGCTCGTACACCTCTGCGGCACTACAACAAGTGTCATAGACCCCTAGAGTCTTCAGAATCTAGGGAGTCTCCCGCACAGGATTTTCTTAAAAAAAAAAAAAAAAAAATTAATTATCATCGACGTAAGTTCATTATTGAGTTTGTATATCTACCTCTATACCTGTTCGTACATTTATTTTATTTTACCGTGACTTATAAGGTGGTCATCATCATCTACTAAAGGCAGAGCCATGTTGTATCAGCCATCTGTCTCTGTCTGCTGCCATCCTCTTGAGATGCGAACAGGAGGAGACATCCATGAGCCGCTTCAAATCCTTGAAGTATGAAGTTCTTGGGTGACCTCTTGTGCGTGGCATAAGGTGGTATGCATCCAAAATTAATAGCATTTTGCTCAAATCTATTCTTAAAAATTGTATAAAAATCTAAAATCATCACCAATATGTTTAAAATTAATTCTTACACCTTCCTGCAACTAAAAGATGAATCCACGGTTGTAGCATCCTTCAGGGTGGGATGCCAAAAAAAAAGGTGGTATGGGGCTGAGCCCACATACTACAAAAATTGATTCAGTTTTCAAAAGACACCCCTTTTTCAGGTAAGGGTCATACCATTGTAATATCTTCTTGTACCTAAGTCTTAGCATCCTCTTTATGATTAAATTTTCTAAGCCCATTCATTCCGTACTCTATCTTTTATAGTTTTTCCTGTCATCTTTTTCAATTAGTTGTATGCCTATTTTGCAAACTATATTCATTTCACTATTATTCACGGTCTACGCTTCACATCTTTGTTCTTTACAATTCTTCCTATTGCTCTAATTACTCTTTCCCCTTGAATGAAAAATAATAAATTGTTAGTGTTTTCTTTGACCCGCAGATTATCGACAAAATTATGTACAACTACCAAAAATCGTTGATTCTGGGGAAACCAATTTTTAATTAACTTTAAATGACGTCACATAGCCGAGAGATATTTTGAATGTCTGGACCTCATACTCTTGTCATTTTTCCATTTTCCATTATGAATATTTTTGTTTGCAGGTTTCTGGACACTTTATTAGGTGAACATGTGTTTTGGTAGGCTGTGGGAGGAGAGGGGTCAGGCTGCTCCCCTCCCCCCCACCCTCCCCCCTCCCCCCTGCACGTTGGTTCTCATCCGCCAGTGAGCTCTTCGCCTACTGCCCCACTTCCGCGAGAGGACAGGTCCGAGCCGCGCAGCGCGTCCACACTCAACCAACGAGCAACTGACGGCGAGCAGTATCGTCAACAGTGCCTCGGAGTGTAGAACATAGGTCTTACACCTTTCGAAATGGGAAAACTAGCGATGTTTACGCCATTAATCCTTATGATTGCCTTACTAGGGGTGGGAGGAATCAGGACGAGGGTTGGAATCAGGAATAAATGAGAAACACCGAGAGGACTACAACAGAAATTAAGGTCGGGGCTTATTTAACACGCCATATCGCATGCTTAATCATAAAGAGCAATAACTCAAAAAATAAGAATGTTGGGAAATCACGTTTGAAGTTCAGACAACCAGTACAACTTGTATGAGATGAAAAAGGCGGCCGATGTTTTATTTCGGTCATATTTGTCCAAATTGAACGGCTGTCGCATTCTATGTACCTATTCTTCTTGCATTGTTCTTGCGTTTTATTACAAAATCTCGATTTTCCCAATTTTTGAGTTATTGCTCTTTATTATTAAGCGTGCGATATATTCGCCAAAATTTACACACGCTACAACCCAACCTTCCTGGTTGGAGGTGGGTACAACAGAGAGAGAGAGAGAGAGCTTACATACGAAATGACAGAAGACACAACAACGTCTTCTTTTTCTATTTACTTCTGATGGCTACTATAGCTTTCTTTCTAGTTTGACAAACTGTCAGGATAAATTCAGACCAAGGGATGTAAAGCCAGTGAATGAGTTTATATAACTAAGAAATAAACAAAAGAATGGCAGCTCTATCGTGTAAGGGATTGGGTCGACAGTCTCAAATGTGATCACTGCAATTATACGGCCATATTGCGTCAAGATGTAGGGCAGAGGATCCCACGTGCTTTCACTGCGCTAAAACTGGACACAACAAACAACACAAGCAATGCATGCCCGTCAAAATGCTTCCATTGTGATCCTCTATTGCCCATTTCTGAGGTTTCAAATTGTGGGTTAAGAGTTTGACCTTTTAGAAGAGATCGTTTGTTGTGGCACTATTTGTTTTTGCTTCTATCTGAGCACATATATCAGAAAAAGTGTTTGTTTTTGTGGCATCACAGAACTCGTGCTACGTGTGGGGATTTATGAAAGCTTTCACACGGTTTGTCTGGCGATTTCGTCGAAAACCATAGATAGCTGCAATGGCTGAAGGTCCAAGAGAGGTTAGAATATAAACTGTGTCTCACTGTCAATAGGGCCCTGAACAGCACGGCACCCCCATGTCTTGCTGAGCTATGTTCTGTTGACAAGGCTTCAAAACGACTACTGCACCCTGCCCTCACTGCTGTCAACAAGGTCATGGTGCCCAAAATAGTAAACACGTCAAATTTTGCAAACAGGAGCTTTGCGGTGGCCGGGTCAGTTGCCTGGAACAATTTACCCGTCAATGTTCGACTGAGCCAACCTACCACCACCTTCAGAAAAGGACTAAAGACATTGCTGTTTTCAAGAAGCCATGGCGTCCTTGAGATGGTCCTGAGCTGGAAGTCTCATCATCACGGTAATTCTTACCTACCGAATATCGGTAATATGTGTGTGAAGAGTAATCATCTGTTCACTTGCGGCCATCTTGGATTGACAGGTCTTCATACAAATATTACCGTTATTTGGTAGGTAAGAATTACCGTGGTGATGAGTCTTCCGGCGCCACAGGAAACAAGTCATCCATCATCAATCAATCTACTGAACAAAAATAATTCCGTGTAAAAATGGCGTTAAGTGCAGTGTTCGCGGTGATTGTTCGGGCATAGCGCTCGCACAGCGTGAACAGCGCGCTACACCTGTTAGCCAAAACCCCAAATATCGCGGAGTCACATGGAATTGCTCAGACAGACCGAGTGCGCGATCTCGCGGCTCACAGGGGAAGTAGCCCGTGCCGGAGTGCGGCGGGAACATAATATTATTATTATACACACCATATTATATTATTGCTACGATTTACTTTAAAATAACACTTCACTTGACCGGTCCGTAGTTCAGTGGTAACACTTCGGACTCTGAATGGAAGGTTGTGGGTTCGGATCCCGGCGGAGCACAAAAAATTTACCATTTATATTTTCAAATTTGCTCTTCGCTGGGTTGAAAAATTCATAACCCTTTACCAATGACCGGTCACCAAAGGTCCATCCAGCCTTACAGCAGCTCGGTCTTGCTTGAGAATTGGCGCTTTGTAGCGACGACGACCAAGCTCGTATAGCTCAATTGGTAGAATGCTTACATTGCATGCCGAGAGCAAGGGTTCGATCTCAAGGTTTACTTAGCCTTCACAAGAAATGAGAACCAGCCCCCCCGGGAGCTGGGAAACCCCCCCTTCAACTGAAAGTGGTTGGTGTGAGGCCGGCCCCTTTACCTGTAAAAATAAATAGGTTCAACTCGCCACATGCGACCTCTTCGGGGATAACGCTGGTAAGAAGTTACACTATATGTGTAGCGTAGTTACGTTTTGCGTTGCGTTTTCCGTGGAATTTATTTTGAACAATTTATTTGCGAAAGCACGGTAATAAGTTACACTATATGTGTAGCTTAGACGAGTTTGCCGGAGTTCGATATGGGATGAATTAGGTACAATGGGAAGAATCAAAAGAAAATCATAAGAAGAACATCATAAGAAAAAGAAGAGGCTATATTGCAAACAGAAGAATAATTCAAAACTTAATTAGGCCAATCTTTGAGATTAAGGTTACACTCAAGAATACCACCATATTGATTTAAGTCCATGACGTTGCAAAAGTCTAACAATGGTGTATTTGGCTCGTATAATTATTTGCATACATAATCTCTCTCTTATCGTTGTCTGATTGAAACGTGTTCTTCTTTTGTTTCCCCTCTGTTCCCACATCAATCACACAATCTCTTCTCTGTCCACTCTTGGAGGTAGGCCTCGCACAATCCTTTAATACGAAGTATACATTTGATGAATAAACGTAACATTGTACCTATACAGAAATATTGTTCCCCCAGTGCTTGTCTACCATTTGATTCAAAGATGACCTTTTAAATGAAGTGGTCTTCAAAATCACATTCTACACAATCTGAGCTAAGAAAAAAACATAGTACAACAAACATGCTGCATTTGTACTTATAAAATAAACCAAACATCACCTCACCAAAAGGGCCTTTAAATCAACAATATACGAAATTAAAAATGTCTCACATTTAAAACATGCTTCAAAGGAATGATAGACCTTGTATTATATTTTATAACCTAAGTCGCAAATATAAATTGACATTTCAGATTCATATTAAATGTATTCCCAGAAGTAGACACGTAGGTATAAGTTCTCGCTTACACGTGCTGCGTGTACTTACAAAATAAACCCAAATCGCAAAAGAACATAAACCAACTCTCGGCCTTTCCTGATGCAGGGGTGACATTGATAAATCGTTTTTACAGCATGGATAGTCAGCCTCATACCAAACTATTTATTTAGTCAAAGAACAAAAATTATATAATACATTATTGATCATATGAAAAACAGTTAAAATTTAAAAAAAAACTGAAGATTTAACATAAGGAAGAAAAAAACATTTACTTAGCAAAATGCGTAAGAACAAACTTGAACAGTATTTTAAATGTTAGCATACTACCCACACACAATTGTAAGAAGTGCGTCCTTTTCATTCAGTATAAAGTGGCTATGCTAACGTTGAAAATACTAGACCTAAGCAGAGACACGGCAGGCTTCCATTTGTAAGCATCAAAACCCAATTAAACGCTGACCTTTTGTAATTTTTTTGCTGTTGTTTTTAAACGTCATAAAATCAGACGTGTAATAAATCACATCTCAATTAACTGGGCTCTGTAAACTGGATATCAAACAACTCGGCAGCCTAGCAACGGATAGCTAGGCAAGAGCTAAATGTAGCGAGACGTGTGGTGAGCTATGATATGTACCAAGCAGGGACGCGTATTCTATAGAGGCATGGTAGGTAATGAAGGATATAACACAGTTCTAAACTGCTGTGCTAAATTCATATCCCAAGTTGCTGTTCTAAATTACTGTCCTCAGTTTCCTTGACTTATAGGTTGGAATGAGGCTGATACAAACTGTAAAACATGGTTCACTTTACCAATGTCACCCCTGTTTCAGGGAAGGTCGTTAAAAGTTTCAGGTTTGGTTTTAATTTGTAAGTACACATGCAGCATTTGTAAGCGCTAAGTTACACGTGTCTGTTTGTGGGCATATATTGTATATGATTTTTAAATGTTAATATGTTGTTCAACTTAGATTATAGATTATGGTTACTATCCTAAACTTAAGTCCATACGCTATTGTCCTTAAACTACTGTCCCACACTACAGACTGTTCTAAACATCTATGCAAAAACATTTATACCCAAATATCTCGCTGATTTAATCAAACCAGTCACCCTCGGCAAAAAAAGCCTAACACTGCGCTCGGCTGAGACTGGAGCCAAATCAAAGATTGAAGAACCGATAAGAAGAGTTAACACAATGTTTGGATAGCGTGCATTTGCAGTTGCTGGTCCTCTGGCCTGGAACCACCTGCCACATCATGTGAGAGAGCTAGAGGACCATGAAAAGTTCCGGAAAGCACTGAAGACAACCAAATTTCTGGCATCATTTGCATAAGCGCCCTTAGAGTGACTACATGCGAAACGGCGCTATAAAGAAATCATCAACTCATCATCATCATGCTAAGTTACTGTACTGAGCATCCTCCCTTAACCTACCTACTGAGCTATCGACTGGACTGCTAACTAACTACTAATGGACTGCTGCTACTAACTACTAGCTACTAACTACAAACTATTTAGTACTAACTACTAACCAATTACTACTAACTTCTAACAACTAGCTAATAACTACTAACTACTAACTATTTAGTACTAGCTACTAACTACTTACTATTTAGTACTAGCTACTAACTACTAACTATTTAGTACTAACTACTAGCTACCAGTGGCGAAGGGTGCCATACAACTCGATTCCCATCGGCTTTCCTTTTAAAATGAGGCAATAAAGTAGTTAAAAAATATAGGCACAAAGTAAAAAAATATATTTAAAACCAAAGAAACAATACGTATTTCGTCTCCATTGAAACCATGCAGTCTACTTTATTATCATTTTTGCCTCATTTTAAAAGGGAAACCGATGGGAATCGAGTTGTATGGCATCCTTCACCACTGCTAGCTACTAACTACTAACCAATTACTACTAACTTCTAACTACTAACTACTAACTATTTAGTACTAACTACTAACTATTTAGTACTAACTACTAACTATTTAGTACTAACTACTAACTACGAGCCACTAACTACTAACCACTCACCACCAGCAACTTAACATTTTCTACGCACTGTCCTCGTGTGCAGCAAGTACAAGTACAAGTACGTTTAGCAGAAATTCCAATCAGCCGGCCGTCTCCTCCGTATTGGGGGCAGGCGGCGCGGGGCCCGGACTGAGACGGCGGGCAAGGCCGGTAATTGGAGGGCGCGGGCATTCAAACAAAACCACGCGGACGCGCTGCGCTGACTGATCGACGATTCGCCTTTTTTTTTTTGGCAAGTGGAACCTATTTATTTTTACATGTAAGAGGCCAGCCACTTGTGAGGCGGTTAGTTTCTTAATAGGTTGGTATGCGGCTGACCACCCATGCGTAGAAAAATGTTCACTTTGCCAATGTCACCCCTGTTTCAGAGAATCTCGGCAAGATTTGCAGGGTGTATGTTAATTTGAGACTCGTTTTTTTTTACTTTGTAGGTTCACATGCGGCATGTGCAAGTGCGAACTTATTCGTGTCTGCTTTTGAGAATGTATATAATGTGAATCCCTAATGTTACATTTCTTTGCAACTTAGGTTAGATTAGATACAGTTAAAATGGATTCTTCTCAAATTTCATAGACAATAAACAGGCATTCATTGGGATAGACAACGTTGTGTCATCAGACGGCCGGCTTATTAGTGGAAATGCCAATAAATATTTGTCAATGGTAGCTAAGGACCGTAGTCCCATTCAAATGTGATGTTTGCGCGCTGAAAAAGAAGTTCTTAATTCAAATTTGTCCATTGTGACGTCACACGGTCGAGTTGCGCGGGAAAAGGCAAACAAATACTTTGTTATTGGTTGCTACGGATCCTAGTTACACACAAGTGCAACGCTTGCTGGTTACATTGTTTCGAGCCCTGATGCTCAGGTTAGAAATAGGTTTCCATTCGCACTAAATGTGTCAGAAATTATTTCCTAATCCGGTATTTTCATAGTCCCTGCAAGGTTCACTCAGCCTTCAAAAGAAATAAGAACCTTTTCATCTGGGAGCAGGACTAAACCGTCACTAGTAAAGTTGTTAGCGCAAGGCTGGGTACCTTACGTGTAAAAAAATAGGTGTTTCTTAATCTAAATCTAAATTGCAAAGATATATATCATTTGAGATTCATATTAAATGCATTCCCACAAGCAGACACGTATAAGTTCGCGCTAACACATGACGCATGTGGACCTACAATATAAAAAAAAAACTCAAATTAACATACGCCCTGCAACTCTTGCCAACCTTCCCTGAAACAGGGGTGACATTGGCAAAGTGAACCAGTTTTTACAGTATGGGTGGCCAGCCTCATACCAACCTATAAGTCAAGGAGTTAATTAGGTATATATATAGGTACTATAGATATGTGCAGACAAGCTGTGTTTTTGTTGTATACTTTTGCCTCAATGGACTGCTCGCTCCTTGCCGCTTCGTCACCTTCACAGATCTGCCCTGCTAATTGTAAATGCAATAAATCGGCAATTTGAGATGTTCACTTTTTTGCAAAAATGACATCTCCTGGGCTTAATATATTATATGTATAAAAAAAAAAAACCATGTTTGTTTTTATTAGAACTTTGTGTTTTATTTGAGAAAAAACGCATTACTAACACACAGGATCTGCAGCATTCGTTTATCTCCAAACTGTCATTTTGCAAGTACTGCGTTTGCAATTAGCAGGGCAGAGATGTGCTTCATAGATTTTCAAAATTACGAGTAGTCTCCAGCACAAGCTTCCAAAAACAAATAAAAAATCGCCGACCTCAGATTGTGTTCATGTTATTTTAGCCTTGGCCGTGCGAGTGTGTCCATTTTTCCATGTGCGAAAAAAACCTGAGCAAAAAGAGGTTCCGTTACCGCATGCGGCCGGCCACCTCCTCGGCGGCCATCTTGTGTGACGCAAGTCCGCCATCTTGTTCTAATTTTTTTCGCAAATGGCGGATGCGCGCGCACACACGGGGAATCGGCTCGCTTTTCACACGCTTTCGGCGGGAAATCGAAAGCGAATCCGAATTTGTGAAATTTTAGTGCATGCCATTTTTTGTATCATTCTTTACTTGTTCTCTGAATTATGTAAATCAGTATAATTTTAGGTTTTTTAACGTATTATTTTTATATGGGTACTTGTAAAATGCAATTCATTATTTGTGTATAAGTTTACTCAGCCTTCACAAGAAATGAGAACCAGCCCTCTCGGGAGCTGGGAAACCCCCACTTCAACAGAAGTGGTAGGCGTAAGGCCAGCCCCCTTATTTGTAAAAATAAATAGGTTCAACTCGCCACATGCGACCCCTTCGAGGATAACGCGGCAAGAAGTTACACTATGCGTGTAGCTTAGTGTCCCTTAACTTATAGGTCAAGGGTTACAGAGCGAATGTTCATTTGAGATTGGGGTTTTATGTTATACATTACACATCTGACATGTCGCACGTTTAATAATAAAGAGCAATAACTCAAAAAACATGAATGTTGGGAAATTACGTTTGAAGTTCAGACAGCCAGTACAACTTGTATGGGATGAAAAAGGCGGCCGATGCTTAATCTCGGTCATCTTCGTCCAAATTGAACGGCTGTCGCATTCTACCTATTCTTCTCGCATTGTTCTTGCGTTTTATTACAAAATCTCGATTTTCCCAACTTTCGAGTTATTTCTCTTTATTATTAAACGTGCGATGTGTAAGCGCGAACTTATACTTTTCTGCTAATGGGAATGTCGCCACTGGACAATCCTTTTCGGTCACTTGTCATGGTATCTTCGCAAGCGCTAGCAAACTCCAACTTGGATTGATATCTAAAGTGTAAGGAATTTAGCAGAATGGTGCTTCAGCTTTCGAATGCCAGGGGGCATGCCTCTTGGGGGGCCAACAACTTGATGAAGACAACACCTTCTCTCAGGGTCAGTCTCCCCTCCACTGACCCACGCCCTGTATATCCATCCCATCCGGGGATGTGCCACAGGACTCGCATGCAAAAGTTATGTGAGATGCGAGTGGCAGAAGCTACACTTTCCCAAGTGTTTACACAAAGCAAAGGAGGCTCAGAAAGCACTGATGAAGACAGAATCTTTGCGACTTGGATTACAGATCCCAGATGAGCAGCAGCTTAATCAAATTAGTGGAAAGGCAGAGTGGCTTAAGTGTGTCCGCCACCGCATTCCGCGAAACCAAAATACACTCGGAAAAAACATGTCGGACGGCATTTCTCGCATCTATTGGAAGCATAACATCCTACCAATTGGGTGGCGAGTTGCCGAGCCATGATACCGCGGACAAACCAGTAACTCGAGTGTCAAACTCGGCGCTTACACCAGAGGTCCCCAAAGTCTGCTGAATTCAGTTTCTTAGGCCATGATTTTGAAATGTTTTATCAGCTATTCTTGATAAATTTCGCACACTTCCGTATTAATAGTAGGATGATTTATTTGGTGAGCGCTGTTTTTGTGTGTATCACACCTCAAGAGCCCTCTACGAGCTTGGTTGTCGCTGTAGAAAGCGCCAATTCTCAAGCAAGACCCAATTGTTGTAAGGTTGGATGGATCTTTCAGTGACCGGGCTTTGGTAAAAGTTTATGATTTTTTCAACCCAGCGAAGAGCACATTTGCAAATATTGTAGTGTTTTTGGGTTCGGAAAGTCTCTTAATTAAAACATACAGGTCTTCTTTCAGGATCTTTATTTTCACTTAATTTATTTTTAAAATTTATACTTATTTTTAACACTCCTTATATACTGCAGTGACAGAAGTCTCTAGGAGCTAATTTGCCATCAAAACTCTCGATCATTCTACCAACTTCAAGAGTACAAAAGGATCATTTAATTTCTAGATTTCTTAAGCGTATAATTATTGCTACCTACGGTGTACACCTATATTAATCTACTTTTGACGTAATACTAAAATAACTATCACTACCTACAAACGATGTACACCTTTATTAATCTACTATTTACATAACAACATAAATGGTATATTTTTGTGCTCCGCCGGGATTCGAATCCATAACCTTCCATTTACGAGTCTGAAGTGCAGCCACTAGACTACGGACCGGTCCATATTTCCTTTTGCTTTGGGTAAATAGCCTATCACTACGTTTAAGATGTTAGTTTATCCGAAGATGGCCAAGAGTTCGAAATCGGTCAAAACTCATTATGTATTTGTTTAATTGACAAAAATCTTCTAAATTCTTCTTCACGCTACTCGTGATCTAGCAACGGTGCCACCTGAGGTATGCTATTAGCTTCAAGAACATCGAACCACTTACTTTTAGAGTCATACGCACGCCTCTGACCCAGAAGTTGTTTTGTCATGTCGTCGCTTTTTACTTCATGAAAGGCCTTCCTCCACTTGAGAACATGTAAAGCTTTGTATTAACTTCCATGTCCTGGGAGTGCCTCTGATACAGGACGGGTATGAGGAGGGTTTAGGTGTACATGTTTCGTAGACCCCTTCAAAATGCTTAAGTTTTCAATCATCGTCATCATTAGTGGTTAGTTTTAGGAGGTTACTTTTAAAACATTTTTTTCATAGTGACCAAAGTCGACGGTATGGTCAAGCGGATAAGGCGTAGGAACTCGAATTATCGTTTTAAAAACTAGCGTAAGTTCAAGTCCCGCCATGTCCTTACGACGATAACTTTGATCCTGGTTCAAAAGATGTATTACAACGCAACGCAACGCAACTAAACTACACATATAGTGTAACTTCTTGCCGCGTTATCCCCGAAGGGGTCGCATGTGGCGAGTTGAACCTATTTATTTTTACAGGTAAGGGGGCCGGCCTTACGCCAACCACTTCAGTTGAAGTGGGGGTTTCCCAGCTCCCGAGAGAGTTGGTACTCATTTCTTGTGAAGGCTGAGTAAACCTTGCCGGTATTTTTATTTTAGGGTTTGAAATAAACACCGAAACGGGAAATCATTTCTGACACCCTCGCGCTCGGTGGGATTCGAACCCGAGCTCACGGCATGGAATGCAAGCACTCTACCAACTGAGCTATCGACCGGACCTGTATTAAAAATAATAAATAAAAACTTTAATTGAAAAAAGATAGGTTATTGCATTCCTCTTCACAAATTTATTATTATTGGCTACTAATTTGTATTTTTTTTTTGTTTTGCTTTGTTTTGGGGGTCTATGTAATTTAACTTTGAAAAGCACTTGTTTTAATCAAAAACAGCGTTTTACTCCTACCGAAATGTATGCGGAAACTAAAATGTCCAAGTGGCGCTCTCTCAGTTTCCATACATGGCTGAGTTTAAGCGTAGTGCTTTATACTTGGAGTGGGAACTGATGCGAGCGAACCCAAAAAAAAAGAATCGTAGCGTTACTTCCTCCCATCTGCATAGCGTAGCCCACTTGTCACATACCGCCAAGCCGAATGACCTACTTCGGTTTTTTGACCAAAATATTGGAGTTGGAGCGTTCCGAAAATTCCCTTTGATGACGTCACTATTCTATGTGTCTAGTGTCCTTCATCTTCTTATTGAATGGCTGTACAACCCAAATCGACCCTTTTTTTTTTTTTTAAAGAAATCCTGTGATGGAGATTTCCTAGATTATAGAGACTCTAGGGGTCTATGACACTTGTTGTAGTGCCGCAGAGGTGAACGAGCTTGATCGTCGCTACAAAGCGCCAATAGTCAAGCAAGACCCAAGTGATGTAAGGCTGGATGGACCTTTTTAGTGACCGGTCTTTGGTAAAGGTTTTATGTTTTTTTTCAACACAGCGAAGTGCATATTTTTTTATTTTTTTTAAAGGAATCCTGTGCGGGAGGCTCCTCAATTCTTGTGAGTTAGTATTTGGTAATATTAAAAATATATATTTGTGTGCTCCGCCGGGATCCGAATACACAACCTTCCATTAACGAGTCCGAAGTGTTGCCACTGAACTACGGGCTGGTCCAAGATGCCAACGACACGCGGGGTCAACCATTCAAGTAGCATCCGCGCCCAAGGTGCTTTCAACAAGGTGTCGCCGTTGACAAACGTATCGCCTTACAGCTTTTAAGCAATAGGTCACTTTTGTGACCGCTCCGTAGTCTAGTGGCTAGCACTTTGGACCATAAATGGACGATAGATGGTTCGAATCCCGGCAGTGCACAATAATATATACCATTTATATTTCCAAATATGCTCTTCGCTAGGTTAAAAAATTCACATACAGGTACCTTTTCCAAAGACCGGTCACCAAAGATCTATCCAGCCTTACAACAACTGGGTCTTGCTTGAGAATTGGCGCTTTTTATAGCGACGACCAAGCTCACAGAGGGCTTTTGAGGTGTGATACACACAAAAACAGCGCTCACCAAATAAATCATCCCATTCTTATTATTATCCTCCTTTGACTTCTGGATCCAACACCGCCTGTCCTCTGATGCAGTTCTCCAGCTCGCAACTTGCAGAGCTGAGTTGCATCCTTCCCCACTTCACCCTCCATCTCAACCTGCCACTGTCCACCTTTCAGCTTCCCGGGTGGCTGATCTTCTATCTTTACGGCCTGTTGCACCAACCTCCAATCAATATTTGATTCCTTAATTCTGTTAAGGACCTCGGCTAAATATTTCTCGAAAGTGGGTAATAATATGATGGACTTTGAACAGGAAAGATGATGTACATCAGCGTATATGCAAATAAATTTTGGATTTGACGGAGTTTGGTGCAACAACATATTTCCAGTCCTCGCCAACCGTTGCAGTCTTATCTCTAATCTAATCTATAATCTAAGTTGCAAACATATATTAACATTCAAAACTCATATCAAATGCATGCCCACAAACAGACACGTGTAAGTTCACGCTTACGAATGCTGAATGTGCACTTGCAAATTAAAATCCAAACCTCAAATGAATATAAGCCCTGAAACTTTTGCTGACCTTCCCTGAAACAGGGGCTACATTGGCAAAGTGAAACATTTTTTAAAGTATGGGTGTTAATCTAGGTGTGTACTGGGTGCCACAGCTTGTATCGCCAAAAATCAAAACATATCTAAAAATGCTCGATTGGCGGTACGCAGTGGCATACTTTTACCCACCTTTATGTATGGAAGCGAGGCCTGGACGGTGAATGAAAGTGAAATTAGTAAAGTCCATACTGTTGAAATGGACTTTCTAAGAAGTATGATTGGAAAAAAACGGAGTGACAGGGTGAGGAATGATTTTGTAAGAAAAGAATGTGGTGCAAAAGAAAGTGTGAAAGTGAAGATTAAAAGAAGTTTGTTAAGATGGTTTGGGCATATGGAGAGAATGAATGAGGAAAGACTGACGAAGAAAGTATATGTTGGTAGAATAGATGGATGTCGTGGTAGAGGAAGACCGAGAAAGGTATGGATGGACCAAATATCCGAAATTGCGAATGAATGGAATATCCAGAGTCATAATAAAAGAAGAGCTTGTATGAAGAAGGTTATGACTCTGGAGGAAATGAAAGAAGTATGCAAGGATAGAAAGAAATGGCGGTTGATCTGTGATGTTGGCGGCTAGGGTTTGTTAAAGTTAAATTGGTTTTATGATTTAGTTTTTTATGTCCATGTATATATTGTAATTTTTATTCTTTGATTTAAAAAAATGTAATTTGTCATGTATGTTCCTTGACTTATAGGTTGTTATGCGGCTGACCACCCATAATATAAAAATTGGTTCACTTTGCCAATGTCACCCCTGTTTCAGGGAAGGACGGCAAGAGTTGCAAGGCTTATGTTCATTTGAGATTGGGTTTTTATATTGTAGGTCAACATGCGGCATGTGTTAGCGCGAAATTATACATGTCTGCTTGTGGGAATGCATTTAGTATGAATCTTAAGTGATACATATCTTTGCAGCTTAGATTAGATTAGATTAGATTAGATTAGGTGGTTAGTCTCATAGAAAGAAAGAAAGAGGAAGAAGTCTACTTCCGAGCATGCCACTTGCAAGAATGTAAAGGCAGCTTGTGACGACGCTCAGTGACGTGTGGTACACGACCGCGAACTTATTCGATTCTGTCTCAATCATTATGCAAATTGCCTGTAACGGAATCATGATGCTGATGATAGTAATAATAATCATTATTAAATTTGTTTTTTTTTTTTTTTTTAAGAAATTCTGTGCGGGAGACTCCCTAGATTCTAGAGACTCTAGGGGTTTATGACACTTGTTGTGGTGCCGCAGAGGTGTACGAGCTTGGTCGTCGCTACAAAGCGCCAATACTCAAGCAAGACCCATGTGATGTAAGGCTGGATGGACCTTTTTAGTGACCGGTCTTTGGTAAAGGCTTTGTGAATTTTTTCAACCCAGCGAAGAGTATGTTTGGAAATATAAATGGTATATTTTTTGTGCTCCGCCGGGATCCGAATCCAAAACCTTCCATTTACGAGTCCGAAGTGCTGCCACTGGACTACGGACCGGTCCAAGATACCAACGACACGCAGTGTACCTGAGCGGTCACCCATCCAAGTAGCATCCGCGCCCAATGTTGCTTAACTTCGGTCATCTGATGAGAACCGGTGCTTTCAACATGGTATCCTCGTTGTCAATCGTTTGATGCTTCCTTATTTTTTTTTAAGAAATCCTGTGCGGGAGACTCGCTAGATTTCAGAGACTCTACATGTGTAGCTTAGTTGCGTTGCTTGTTCGTGTTGTGCGCGGAATGTGAATTACTGTGCTCGGTCATAAAGAATCTTTGCAACTTAGATAATGGGCATTAAATTATAGTATGTTTACATTTTTATTATCTGTGTACAGTTAAAACACAAAAAATAGCCTCATCACGTCTACAGACAACAGGTAATAAAACATTAAATAATTATTATTTTGCTAGTGTGAAAATTTATAAAAATCCGATGGTTGTTAGACATTGTGTTTTTAAAATATAATCCGTGCAGAGGAATTCAATTCACTAACATATTTTAATTCGAGACGGACACAAGAACTATCATTGTGTACTAAGTATTATTCATTACAGTTCCTTCACTTTACACGTTGTTATCAGGCTGACCACCATGCTGTACAAATTTGATTCACTTTTGCTAATGCCACCTCGTTTTAGGGAAAAGCAGCAGGAGTTGCCAGGTCATTTTTAAGGTTTATGTTCATGTGAGACCTGCTTGCATTCCCCACATCAACTGAAGTGGTTGGTGTGCGGCCGATTACCCATAAAAATAAATAGGCCCCGAATCGCCACATGACCCCTTCGGCGATAACGCAGGTAAGAACTTACACTATATGTGTAGCTTATTTGCGTTGCGTTTTTGCGAGGTTTGGTATATTTTGTAAGTACACATGCGGCATGTGTAAGCGCGAACTTTCACGTTTCTGCTTGAGGACATCGCACGTTTAATAATAAAGAGAAATAACTCGAAAATTGGGAAAATCGAGATTTTGTAATAAAACGCAAGAACAATGCGAGAATGCGACAGCCGTTCAATTTGGACGAATATGACCGAGATAAAACATCGGCCGTCTTTTTCATCCCATACAAGTTGTACTGGGTGTCTGAACTTCAAACGCGTTTTTCCAACATTCATGTTTTTTGAGTTATTGCTCTTTATTATTAAACGTGCGACATGCTCTTTGCAATGTAGATAATAATAGATTACAAATCAAGTATGGAACATCCTTTCAAAGTCCATATACAGAGAGAGAAGATTGTAAAAAATGAAAAAAAAAAGTTATATATTTGTGACATTTATTGTAGAAAAATCAGCCAGGTTAACATTAAAAATAAATATTTCAATAAATATAAATTAATATAATTTTTCTCGCATTTTTTGCATGTGGCATAAATATTTAAAAAGAAAAAAGAACAGGTTTTAAGTTTATAAAAATAAATGTTGTAGTTCTTATTCATTAATTTAAAATTACTTAATATAATCTACAATTAAAATAAATAAGTATAAAAATAATAATGATAAAAGGAAATTTCAAACAATCAGTAAGATAATAATGGCAATCTTAAAAACAAAAGAAAAACGCTTTTAAATCAAATATAATAAATAAACTAAAATAAACATTCATAATGTCGAGTTAGTTTCGTTACATTTTCAACAAAGCAGATATAAAATTGATTAAATATTACAATATATTTTTTTATCTTAAGGAAATTTTGAGGAATATTCTGTTTTATTTTTATTTTATACTAAAGCACCATAACTTCAGCAAAACAATGTCTTCTTACATATTTTTATTTTTAAATACGTTCATATATTTTTTTAAAATCTATATCGTCAGATTTATGTAGGTAAGTTATAAAATAAATATTTAATCTTTATCCTCTTTTGAATATATAAATATATATAATTATAAAACATTTTGAGCAAATTCACAGGTGTATACTGAAAACTTTTTTCTCTAAGTTTTCTAAAAATGAATTAAATATAAAAATTATGCGTTTATTTTTAATTTGATAAATAAGTCCAATATAAAATATTCATAAAAAAATAATACTCTTTAAAATTATCATATATAAATATATAAGATATAATTTTTCAAAATACCCTTTTGTATTTTTTTCAATACATATGTATACAGTTACACTCGTAGATATATATTTTTAATAATTACCACAACCTTACATCCCAAACGTCAAAAAATAACTAAAAATATAGTTCATCGAGACTGGGAAATTATAAAATAAAAACTATTATTATTGTCACCCTAGAAAAACACACTTAACTTCAAGGGAGTCCCAAATCGTTTTTTTTAACTTTTAATTGTATTAAAAATTATTTTCAATTCTAATGTGCTGTTTTCTTTATTAATCGGTAAAAAAAGAGCATTATTACTAACGTTTCACTTTTTATTGTGTATTGCATGCTCAGGTAGTGAATATAACTGCTATATTTTTTCAGCAAAAGTTGTATCGACTACTTCCCTATAGGATGTCGCACACAGATACATAGAAATGAAACTGTGCCACTCGAAAATTTAACTTAATTTATTTTTTTAATCATAGAAAATTATTTAGAAAATTATGATAGTTTTATTCTGACTAGGGTGACCGTTGTTTTACGTGGAATGAGAAAATGCAATTTTGGATTATATTAACTTATTTTTTTTACTAAAAACTGCTGTTAATTCTTTTGGCATCTTGCTATGCATACAGTGAATGTTACATCTTAAAAAATAAATTCCACTAAACTACTTTTCTATAAATAAAACTAAATAAATTAGTCGGTATTATCAACACCTTTAGGGTCATTTTTATCTTCTAGAGACACGATGACTCTGTCATTAAAAACATCATCGTCTTGTAAAAGCAGTGCCTTTTTGTGCTAGCCATATTTTGTTTCTGTTTGTCACCATCCCCTTGTAAAGGTAGTGCCTTGTTGTGATATCCATTTGTCTCTACTGATCGTCATTTCCTTAAGGTATGAAAAATATGTGTCATCCACGAGTCACCTAAAATTCTGGAAGAATGTTTTGTTGTGAACAAAAGGTTTCTCAATTGCTGTGCACCCTCATAGCCATCAAAACGCTAGGAGGAACCCTATTGTCAAATTTGTAATCTTTTTAAATTTCGATGAAAAATACCTATACTCGTATAAGACTCTTTTAAGAGTTTTTACCTCCGAGTCACAAAGTCGTATATGTACACAAAACTTGTAGTTCTGGAATAACCTCGAGTATGCACTTTTTTAACGTCTTTTGGTTTGATTTATCAAGATTCTTCCAATAGAAGTATTTGTATGTAATATTGGATATTATTTTGGGTCTGGTTCATTAAATGCTAGCATTTAAAAGAACTTCAAATAATTCGTGGTTCGCGTTCGTGGTTCTTCTTTGTAGAAGAGACACGTCTCCTGAAGACGTTGGATGTGACTCCGACGAAACGTAGAGAAAATCGTTCTTCTCTTTTGCACGGTCAGTATACCCCGTTTTTTTTTTTCATTCTATAAAATGTCTAACGAACGTAATCATAATTCAAAATCTTCAACTTCAAATAAATTTGAAAAAAATACTTTTTCTATGAGACTTCTAGAGATGTCGATAATACCGTGAGTAAATATATAATCATTCATTAACAAATAATCCTTGACTTGTGTAACTGTGAAAAATTGAATATTTTAGGTCGACAATAATAAATCAAAATTTTGTTAATGTATTTCTTTAACATATTGTGATTTTTGACAGTCAGGGATACTTTGCATTTTAAATCATGAAAGCTTAAAACAAAAACTTTTTCTTTGCTCTTGATTGAAATACAGAAAAAAATATGCTTCGAATCTCTTGGCGTGATGGGGTCACCAACGAAGAAGTCCTCTGACGTATGCACACCACTAAGGAACTTCTGCCAACCATTACACAGAGAAAGCTGATGTACTTCAGTCACGTTATGAGGAAAGAGAAATGCCACCTTCTCCATCTTATCATACAAGGTAAGATTGAGGGGAGAAGAACTCAAAGACATTGTGGTTGAAAAACCTGTTACATTGGTTCAACACAAACACCATGCTCCTATTTTGGGCCGCAGCATCCAAGCTAACAAAGCCATAATGATCACCGACCTTCGTTGGAAGTGGTATCGAAAGAAGAAGAAGAAATACTTCAAGGAATATTTCTGACTCCTATTTTATATTTATTTTTAAATTTTTAACCATTTATTCCAGTTTGAATTAGTTAATTAGTAGTAATTAATTTCTCTGCCAAACTGCCCGCTTATGGAATGAGTTACCGGTATCTGTGTTTCCATCCCAATTTAACCTTGCCCTTTTCAAATCTAATATCAATCGCCATTTCCTCTCAGTGTCTCAAAACAAAGCAATGCCACACACACCACAGCACTGCGCAGCTAACGACCCTGCCGGACATGGACAACTGCCACATCACCAACACCTCTGCGGCACTATAACAAGTGTCATAGACCCTTAGAGTCTCTCGAATCTAGGGAGTCTCCCGCATAAGCTTTCTTAAAAAAAAAAGATCTTATTTTGAAAGTTTGAATTTTAATGCTTTCATATTTTTAAGATTATATTTTAACAATGTTACAAATTAATTATTTACACAAATGATTATGACTCATTTAGGTACAAAAATGATTTATTTCATTATGTTTCTTTTAATTGTATTTATTTTAAAAGTACCTACACTCTAAATTTAAATTGTAATTTTCTCTAAAATAAAGCATGACTTAATCTTAGTCATATTTTTCGCTTGCCAGATTTTTTATCGATAAAGCCTCAAATTATAATAAATATAAAAGCTTAATTACAAACAATCTTTTACTTTATTTTTATTACAAAAAACGGTAAAAATGTAATAAGGTACTATGCGCTGATTATGATTTTTTGTGAAAATTTATTAATTATATTGTTATTCATATTGATAAGTGCGTACGTGCAAAAATAGATTGCTAAAAAAAATTATAATTCATCTTTTGTTGAGAAATTAAAAAACTTATTTAAATGTTCAGTAAAACTTAAATTTCACAATAAAAGTTAATTTTGTTTTAAATTCAGTGGAAACTCCAAGAGGGGTTTAATTTAGGTTGGTATGCGGCTGACAACCCATACTGTTAAAAATGGTTCACTTTGCCAATGTCACCCCTGCTTCAGGGAAGGTCGGCAAGAGTTGCAGGGCTTATGTTCATTTGAGATTGGGTTTTTATATTCTAGGTCCACATGCGGCATGTGTAAGCGCGAAATTATGCATGTCTGCTTGTGGGAATGCATTTAATATGAATCTCAAATGATACATATCTTTGCAGCTTAGATTTAGATTTAGATGAGAATATAAAGGCAATTATTTTTATTACTTTTAGCCTACCTACATACTTAAAAATCCCAAATGACTGGATTTTTATGAGCTTAAATTAATTTCTATTTAATCGACGATTTACAAAATAATATTCAGGATTCATAATCATTAATAAATGCCATTCTAATACTTATAAAGAGCTCGTGATATAAACAATATATAAAAATAAAACTAGTTTTATGCCAAAGTTTCGCTTGTTTTATTCTTTTACTAATATTTTTTTTGAAAATGTGTCTATTTCAAAGGCTTTTATCATTTTAGTTTTCCGAAAAAAAATCGAGTTTATATTTTATTTAGAGTACACGTTTAAATCTTCAATAATTGATTTAAATATTTGTATTTTGTTTATTGTGCTTTAATCAAAAAGTGCAATAAATTAAATATATTTATATTGAATTTTAAAACTAAAAGGATGTAAAATAAATGAATTATCAATTAAAAAAATGTTTAATTTTTCCTGTGTGTTTAAAAATCTATTTTGAGAATTCTTTATCTCTCCTAATTATTTGTGAGTTAGGATTTTGTAACATATATTTTTTTTAATCTTCATAATTTTGATGAATATAAAAACAAACATAAAAATACATTTGAAACATAAAACAACTACATTAAATATTTAAAATATTTCTATCTTAATAAACAAAACTTAAATAACTATTTAAATAAACTATGTAAGTATTGCAAATATGCCCAGATTTAAACCTAAAAAATCCGGATTAAAATCAACAAGCCATAGTTTTTATTTTCACTTTTCAACACTTTATCTTCAAGTTAATTCACTTTTTTATTTTTAAAAGTAATGTCACTTTCGAGTCTTTGACGAACATGATTTAACCACTTGTTCATTAGTTGCGGGTTTAACTCATAGCTTAAGTTAAATTGACTTTTTCAAATGGAAAAAAGCTCACAACGGCCTTAAATTTTATTATAACAAGCAGCATAGTGGATGATAGAATAACAACTGCACAAAAAGCTATAATTTTAATATTTGCTGGACTTGAGAACTTTCTGCATTTCAGAATTTATCTAACGTAAAGATAAACAATTAAAGAAACAGCAAGCCTGATAAAATACGCCCAAAGTCAAAGCTGATTGGTTTTGAATTGGCTACACACGATGACTGGATAGGGTCGAAAGCGCTCGAGCGTTTATGTACTCAAATAATATACTTTAATATCCAAGGAACAAATAATATGCTCTTGTTACATTTCTTAATGGAGTCGGTACAAATGGCATTGACAAATATTGTGACGTAACCCGGCGCTGAATACGAGTAATGTATTGTTTTTAATAGCTAAATAGCCTGTGATGTAGCCCCATTGAGAACTTTGTTTCGACTCCATTTCTCATGAACAGTTATCGTAACTTTAGGTATTTCAGGACAAAACCTATTGAAAAAATGTAAGTACACATAATCAAACTTTGACTTCTGGCTTATTTACAAGACCACTTTGATAATCTTGTTAATTTTCTGGCCTAGACGTTGATGGCTGCTGCACGGGTTGTTCCCTAGCTCCCAAAAGTCTGAGAGCCATCCACGATGCCAAAGATTGGGCTGCCATCGTAGCTGGAGCCTGTCTGGCCACCCTCTCTTTCTGAACCTGATACCTATACAGAAGAGCACCAGCAACCAACGCAGAGACCACGGCAGACAGAGCCACAAGGACAAACAGAGCACTGAACCCAGGAACCGGGAGGCAGATCCCGTAAACAACTTCTTCTCTGATCCTCCCTTGGAAGACTGTAACAGCTTCAGCTTTGTTGTCGGGACTGAACGCTAAATCTGCTTCAGAGATGACCTCGTAGATTCCGCTGACTCCCACGTCTGCGCTGCGCACTTTCCTATCGGAAATCACCACAGATCTACGTTTGCGCTCTGTTTTCGTGATGTCTAAGATTGAATCCAGATTGAGGTTTCTTGGTCCTGCCACTGCGGGTAGGGGAGCTGGCAGCGGAGATGGTTCATCTTCCTCTTCATCAATGACGTCTTCTTCTCCGTTGAGCGGCTCCAACTGGCGGGGGCCATGAGGGAAGCGCTCCTGGCCGTCACGGTGATTGGGTCTTGGCTGATCCTGAAATGTTTTAGGGCATTGTGTCAATTTACATATATCATAGGTTGTTAACTTTGAATCATAAAAGTTAATATATATTTGCAACTAAGATTAAAATGTAACTGCATAAAATCTCTACACTAAAGCAATGCTTAAAATTATAAAACAGAAAATGCAATGAAATAAACTAATCAATCTATTAAAAAAAAAATTCGCGGCCTTCGTACAACTGCGTATTTGAAGATTATCAAATGTGGAAGTCAACATTAACAATATGAAGTAGGTACATTTAACTGATATAAAAATAAAGGTCACCATTTATTTTGTCAACAAGGTGGACACAAGTTATATACAATGGGCAGCTTGGGTGCAAAATGACCATTTTTGATAACCGTCATGAAATGGAATGTAAATCAATTTAAAAACTTACACAATTATGCCGTTATTATTTTATTTAGAAATACAATGCAGTCGGAACATTATAAATTCCCTTCAGCGGGGTGACGTTGTAGTTCTAGGTAACTAGGGTTTTTAGCAACGAAAACCCAGACATCAAATGCCTTTTGATTCACTAGTGACCTAGCAGAGAGATGTTTCCTATTTTCCTGATTCCGACTCCAAGATACTTTTTTGGGAATTGAAAAAAAAAATTTTGTTCATCATTTCACCTGGAACGGTCTCGTCAGCATCTCTGCTATGGCCTGATCAGAGTCCTCCAGATGCTCTCCATCCGGGAATCTCTGGTTGGCTTGGGGAGGCCTAGGTGCAGGAGGGGGCGCAGGGGGTGCCTGGCGCTGCTCCTGCGCGCTCAGGGGCGGAGGACCTCCTATCAGCGCCATCTCGTCTCCCTCCTGGACTATGTCATCATACAGCGCTGTGTCCTCATTGGAGTTGAGATTGGAACTCTCGATGGCATCCGATTTTGATGGTCTGGAATATGAGTATATAAAATGTTCTTTACCAATCTATCAAAAATATGCAATTCATCTATATAATCCATAATCTATAATCTAATCTGCAAAGATATGTTAACATTTAAGGCTCATATTAAATGCATGCCGACAGACAGGCATATGTAGGATCGCGCCTACACATTCTGCATGTGTGCAAAAAAAATAACAATTAAAAGACCTCACATGAACATAAACCTTGCAACTCCTGCCGCCTTTCCCTGAAACCGGGGTGGTATTGGCAAAAGTGAACCAATTTTTACAGCACGGGGGTCAGCCTCATACCAACCTATCATAATTCTATTTTTTATGGTTTGTGTATTAACACTGTGAAAATTCATGTTTTTGGTTTGTTATTCAAATAAACAACACTTTTAACTTTTAAACACTGCTTTTAATTTCAAAAATACAATATAATTAAAAAAATAAATTTTAAATTATACTACTAACGTTTTCGACTATTCAGTCATCATCAGGTAGGAAAATATTGTCAATATTATCAGAATTCTCATTGAAAATGCCAAGGAAGTCCCAACAACAGCAGATTAAATCAAATCAAGATACTTTTCGTATATAAATAAAAATTCCCATGACGGAAACACCCGAAGGCGTAATACAACAGCCAGCAGACAAAGATGTGTTCAATTTTCCATGATTCCAAATGCAAATATGAATCCATGTTTCTACTATTTGTATGCTTTGAATTGCGCTTCTGGCTTTAATATTTGCAGATCATGAGTATTGTGAAAATATAAAGAAAACATGATATTGTAGATTCATGGAATTGGGACAAATTCAATTTGACACAGAAAAGATCAGGATTTCGTTTTCGTAGCCATGCAATTCTAGCTTGATGTCGGCAAGGAGGTTCACGCAATAGAAAACAAAGCAAAGAAAAATCAAATTCGATGTAAGGTATGCACGTTCTAGGATAGAATTCCATTTGACAAAAAAGGTGATAGCTGACCTCTTGTTGCTTCTCTCATCGTGCTCATCCTTCCTGTCCAGAGCACCTATTCCGTGGGAAGAAGGCAGCTGGCAGTGCTCCAGACAACCGTGGCGACAGATCTCCACCTTGCACTTGATGTGCACGCTCAGCGCGTCAGGGAACTTGAAAGCGTGGAAGAACGCGTACGTGATCACAGAAGCGCGGTCATCAGCGGCCTTGGCCTTCAAGAATCTGAAAAAAACAAGCAAACTTATTCAAAAATGCACAGAGAAAAAGGGCAGATACGTTGGATGAGATGGTCAAGTAAAACCATTCCTAATCTATCTAATCTAATCTAAGTTGCAAAATATAAGTGACATTAGAAATTCACATTATATGCATTCTCACAAAACAGACATGTATAAGTTCGCGCTTAAACATGCCGCATGTAGTCCTACAATATAAAAACCCGAATCTCAAATGTACATACACCCTGCAACTCCTGCCGACCTTCCCTGAAACAAGGGTGACATTGGCAAAGTGAACCATTTTCTACAGCATGGGTGGTCAGCCGCATACCAACCTATAAGTCAAGGAGCATACACAACAAATTACATTTTTAAATCAACAAATTATAATATGTATGGATATCAAAAACTAACAGAAAACAAATTTTAATTTTAAAAACCCTAGCCGCCAACATCACAGATCAACCGCCATTTCTTTCTGTCCTTACACACTTCTTTCATTTCGTCCTGAGTCATAACCTTCTTCACACAGACTCTCCTTTTATCATGACTCTGGATATTCTATTCTTTCGCAATTTCGGAAATTTGCCATTGCCCAAAATTCCAAGTACCCTTTTTAAGCATCCGTCGTGCATTGTGCTGATTGAGAGACCGCAAAGTTTTGACATCAGTCTCAAATTGAAACCAACCGAAATTTACACGGCAAACCAAGATTCTTCTGCTTCAAGACAAATAAAGATTAAAAAAAAAGTAGTCTGCCACCACTTTTTCTTTCCTTAATCTGGATCTTTCCAGTGTTCTTCGTCCCTTTCCGTCCGTCATCACAACAACTTTTTTTAGGCTACGATGGTCCGATCGCTGGATGTAACTCAGGCGGAGTGAAGAAAAAGGGTTATTGTACAAGACGAAAATAAGAAAGATGACATGGACCATAGGTCCGATTCTCTAAAACAATGACAATAAACATGATCTGTTGCACTTCATTTAAAATGGAAAAATATGAAGTTGTTCCGGGATAAGTAGGATTACTTATACTCCTTCAGGTGTGATTTAATCTAAAACATACAATCAATGTCTTTTTCATCCTGATTATCCTGATTGCGTTTCCTCTTTTCTTTCTTCTGTCCTTTTTTCTTCTTTGACTTTTATTCATTCTTATTCTCTTTTTTTTCTCTTTTCTTATTTCTTACTGTTAAGTTTTGTTTCTGTTATCAATGTTATTTATTTTTGACTTAATCTACATATTTGTAATTTTTTGGTCAGCTACAGTCAATTTTCAATTTATTTGTGGGATTTTATTAGGATTAAGGCACATTACTGAGAATGTTTTCCTTTTTCTTGTTTATATAATTGTGTGTCTTTCTCTGTTTTTTCTCCTTAATAAATAAATAAATATAATATACTGGCTCAAAAACCTAGTATGAAAATGACTAGAATTCACAAATTGGAGCAAATGTTCCAGAAAGCACAGAAACTATTGAATGGATCTGATAAATCAAAAAATGATTCTTTGATCAACGATCATCATAGTCACGGGGAACCTATTGGTAAGTAATGTGATCTGAATAAAGGAAGCCAACTTGAATGTGTTACCTTGATATCATTTTTGGTCTGAGAACACATCCTGCTTCATCCGATAAGTCTATGACGTGACCAGCGCCGTCTGATGCCGAGCAGGACTTCACTCGCATATCAAACTCTCCTGAAAACATGGAATGGTAACATTTATACACATGCAGCTGGAATTCCCTATCATGATTGAAAGCCTGGATTCGAATGTGACTACTTTCAGAAATAACCTTCTCGGGTTTTTTAAACTCTACACCATTTTTTTTTAAACAAGTAAGACTTGAGTTTCCAAGAAAGTCGTTGGTTTAATGTTTGCTATCACATTTATGGATGTGAAAATGGGTTGTTCCAAAATTAACGCCACTCTTTCAAGGACAAAAAAAGCAGTTTAACATTTGTCACACCACGATGCCAATGAAATGATTTGTTTAATTTTTCATGTCTAAGATGTTTATGGTCAACCATTGTCATTTAATCATGTTGAACAATATCTGCCAATCTAAGAAGGTGCCTTTACCTCGATAGTCGTTGATGGCCACTACCAAGGTCAACGTAGACCCCAGAGGAACTATTCCACTGACTGGAGGCGCCCACGGACCCTTGCCATGCTGGATCTCCATCCAGCAATCCACGCTGTCTCCTGGAAACATTAAAGAATAAATTTAAAGATATTTGCTTCCTGTTGCTACTCACTCAAGCTACGGTCTACCGGAGAGGTCCACCTGCACAGGGCTGGAAGTCGTATCCCCACGGGAGATCTTACCTACCGATTATTGGTAATACTTGTATGAAGACTAATAATCTGTTCACTTGCGGCCATCTTGGATTGATAGGTCTCCATACAAATATTACCGATATTCGATAGGTAAGATCTCCCATGGTGTTGAGACTTCCAGCCCAGGTTTGCCTGCGCAGGTCAACCGCACGTGGGGACGTTCCAGTGTACCGAAGAGGTTACTCAACAGAATTGATGTATGATGTTGCCCCGGTGGCCTGGTGTACAGTCTATTAGCTAGTCTATTAGCTAGTCTATTAGCTAGTCTATTAGCTAGTCTATTAGCTAGTCTATTAGCTAGTCTATTAGCTAGTCTATTAGCGCACACGCTCTGGTTCACCTGGATTAATTAGATTATCCGAAATTGAAATTTTTAAATGCAGTCCCTTTTAAAGCAACCCAACAAGAAGATTTTTACTATGTGCAGCTCAGATGTGTTGTTTTGCATAGCATAATACTTATTGAGTCGGCATAAAAGAACCCTGGAAATAATTGTGACGTCTTTCCGTCATTTTACCTCTTTGATCGTTCTCTTGCAATAATCTTTGGTAAGGACCTTGATCACCTAGGCCAGTGACTGCCGCGTGCGTAACTGTGACGCTGTTTCCGTTCCACTAGGAGTGGCCAAAACCTCATCAACGTGTACTCCACTTATTCCAACCTGACATAGTTTTTTCAGTTCATTCATTTCCTCCAACCATTTGATCACAACGAGAAAAATTGCAATACATTTCCGAATTATTGGTGAACGCTGTTTTCATGTAAATCCCACTTCTTTCACCGAATCGCTAAACTGCATTTCTTGAGTATGATTGAAAGATCGCTATTGTTTACAAACGTGTGATTATGTGTCTGTGTGTTTTACTAGTGTGAGTGTGTCTGTGTCTCTAGATATAGGTGCTTAACTAATTGAACTTGTATTTGTTCGATATCGTGAGAGTGTTTGATTGAATATTCTGACAAAAGATCGTGTGTGCCAGTCCCCAATGTTTCTAGAATAACTCTTATACGCCTATAAAAAGAGGTCTAGATGATTTGCAGGGAGACTTGTATAGGAGCTGGCGAGCAACACAGTACGAAATGCGAACAGAATCTTAAAACAAATTGTGTGAAATATATCTACCGAAGTTCTTTTTAAATTGAACCCGTAAATCGTCACACTATATAGGACTTTTCACTAACACATAAACACGTGTCATGTGGTAAGTGCTTAGCATTTAGTAACTTAGTGGTAGTACATACATCTCTAATTAGTAGCAGATAACACAACTTAGCTGTTAATGTCCGCAACCACTTACGTGCTACTTGCCCGTACTTAGTTCGCGATTGCCGGATAAGTGCGCGCAGGGAAAAAATACAGTCCACTAACTAAAGCCATTAACTGAACCTTTTAACTACTAACTACTTCTGCACACACTTTCTGCAGAAACTTCTGTAACTGTTTTTGAAATTCTTTTAACGGTTTCTTAGCGAGATGGTATAAACAATTCAATGCACCATATTTTTAAAGTCTATAAAAAACGCAATTCAACAAAATATCAATTAGAAAAAATTATCCAGCTTTACAAGAATGACTCGAATGACAGCAAATTGGTATGAAGCTGACCACACATGCATTACAAATGGTTCACTTCGCCAATGCCACCCCTATCTCCCCTTCATCGCTTCCATACATCGAAGTTTTAAAAAATATACTTCACGAAGATTCTGTTTCATTTCCTGGAGTGTGGTGGTTTACTCCTTTCCTAATCACTCCCATGTTTCGCTTCAATTATCATATCGATACCTTAATGGTAAAACTGAATAAGTGCCACAGTAAGCTAACGTGTGTTTCTATGATAAATGCAATTTTTTTCCTATTTTCTAGGACAGAAAACACAAAAAAAAGTGTGAAAATCCGGTAGGCTTAAAGTATATCATGAGCACTTCCTTATAATTAGTTCACTTACTATACACAGTTACATCCAATAAAATGCTTTAGCGATAATTTCTCAAATCAGTGAATCAGTACTTATTCAGTTTTACCTTCAAGGTGGCTCCTTGACTGATAGGTTAGTATGAAGCTAACCACACATGCTGTAAAAATTGGCTCACTTTGCCAATGTCACCTCTGTTCCAGAAAAGGACGACAAGAGTTGCAAGGTGTGCGAGTTCACATGCGGCATGTGCAAGCGCGAACTTGTGCATGTCTGCTTGTAAGAATGCGTATAATGTGAATCTCCAATTTGACATATGTATGTTTGCAAGTTAGATTAGATGAGATTACCTCTGAAGTCCAGCTGGATGACGTCCAGGTCCGCGATGACCATGGGCGGCTTGGACGCGGTCTTCTCGTAGTCGTTGAACCACTCGCAGCGCAGCCTCTTGGCCTCGTCCCAGACCTCCAGCAGGTCCTTGTCGTACTGCACCACCACCGTGTTCTCGTAGAACTGCCCGTGGAGGTCTGCAACTCAACAACACACAATGCTTACTTTATGATGTGGGCTATGCGTGCATAAATTGATTTTAGCAACGCTAGCTAGCTACCAGTGGCGAAGGGTGCTATACAAGCCGGTTTCCATCGGTTTCCCGTTTAAAATGAGGCAGAAATGATAATAAAGTAGACTGCATGGTTTCAATGGGGGAAAAATACGTATTGTTTCTTTGGTTTTGAATGTATTTTTTTATAGTTTAAAATTTTTTGAGGAATTCAAAAACACTGTTTATTTTCACATGAATATATATTTTAAAAAAGATTACAATCTTTAGAGTAAGTTACTAACGTTTTCGACCTAGAAGGTCATCATCAGGTATGATTATTGATTCTTCAAGTATTTTTTTACATTGTGCCTATATTTTTTAACTACTTTGTTACATCATTTAAAAGGGAAGCCGATGGGAACCGGCTTGTATGGCACCCTTCGCCACTGTTAACTACACATATCGTGTGATTTCATGCCGCATTTTCCCCGAAGGTATCACATGTGGCGAGCGGAACCAATTTATTTTTACAGGTAAGGGGGCTGGCCTTACGCCAACCACTTCAGTTGAAGTGGGGGGACACTGGTAATCATTTCTTGTGAAGGCTGAGTAAACCTTACAGGAATTTTATTTCGGGGTTAGAAATAAACACCGAAAGGGGAAATCATTCCTGGCACCTAACACAGTTTTTAAGGCTTTCCAACTCTTTTTTCCATTGGTAACTGATAGTTACAAGTATAATATAAATAAATTCTCGATCAAATAAGAAACGTTTCGCACCGGATATCCAACCGAAAACCTATAAAATATTGCAAATGTAATCACTGCATAACAAAACTCTGAAGAAGGTATGTAGGTACTGCATACAGATTTGTAAAGACACGAAAGCAAAACACAAAGCAATTGACCACGGTTAAGACGTAAAACAAAAATATTCGGGATTTCTTATGTCGCTTCACGTATTCGCCAGCAACTTCTCTCAGCTCGGGATCGCTGTTATATTCTGTGTAATATTACAGGGAAATTTACTTTTTTTTTCTTCAAATCATTACCTCGTAAGGCACGCTACAATGTCATTAATCATCATTGGTCAATGCGATCACGTAGGGATCATCCAAATGATGATTGGAAAATTGCATCAGTGCGCATGCTTGTGCCGGCGCACGTGAGGGATCAAAACATGGTAACCCCGACGTTGTAATGCGGGGATCGTTGTGCTGATTTTTTTTTTCATCATCTGTGACTTACTAGGGTTTTCCGGCCGATGGAATTATTATCTCACGAGTCTGTATCGCATAACCATACAATAATTTGATTATTGTTCTTTAGCCAATAATTCGGCATGAGACTGGAGAGTTTCTTTCTGGTGTCTGATGGGGTGTGTAAGGGAAAATTTAACTGATTAACAAAGTATATAAACTGAAAAAGTGTGAAAAGAAACAGAGGTAAAAAATGACCGAGAAAAGTATGGAGTGATCAGAATGAGGAGATTGCGAAAGAATAGGATATACAAAGTGAGCGTAAAAGAAGAAAATGAATGATAATAGTGTTGGATATGAATGAATTGAAAGATGTATGTAAGGATGGGAATAAATGGAGGTAGCTCTGCAGAGGGTCTGGCCCCCCCTGGCGGAATGGTGATGGACCAGTGCTGGACCACTTCATTTAGACTTACCCAATAGTAAAATTGTGAAAACGGCGAATCAAATAAAAAATGGCATGTGCGGCGTAGGCTCTTGGTCCGTGAAGTGTCTGCTCTTGTCTCCATTCCATGTATGCCATGATTGGTCTGACACTGGTTGTATAGCTGATAAGCACTTTACTATCGTCTATTTGCGTATGTCTGATAATGAACTTGATTAATTTTTCAGCACCGTTTCGTGACACCATAATATGTACTCCAAAGGCTTGTTGCAATGTTTCTCCATGAGACTGCTTAGATATCTTGCTGTAGCACAAGCTTTTGTGGTCTGACTTGCAATAATTTATGTGAAAGTAATACAATACAAGTAATTCTCCCTTTAATAATAATATAACAACATCACGATGATTTAATTGTGTGAGCGTTGTTTAGTGTAAATCACATCTCAAGATCCCTTTTGCGAGCTTGGGCATCACTGAAGAAAGCGCCAATTTCCAAGCAACGCCCAGTTGTTTTAAGTCTGGAAAGACCTGTAGAGGCCGGTTTTTGGTTAAGTAGATTAGTTTTTAAGCCTAGCGAAGAGCAATTTTATTCTCCGCCAGAATTCGAAACCACGACCTTTCATTCACCAGTACGAAACGTTACCCACTAGACTACGGACTGGCCTGTAACTTAATTTATATGAACATTTTTTCTCACCTGGCTTAGTTCCGCATCTTGCGTAAGCGATCCTAAACGAGAAGAACGTTTGCCCCGTGGATGGCGGGACGTACACACAGCGGGGATCTGCATGCTGACCTGAAAACAGAAAACACACATGACAATTACGGTTCAATTCTCAAACATATATATGAGGATGACTTATTTATTATTTTTTTACATGACAAAAGAGCGCCGTTTTTATGTGTGTCACACCTCAAGGGCCCTCCCAATCATTCCCCCCCCCAACCCCCACTTCAGCTGAAGTGGTTGGCTTAGGGCTGGCCCTTGTATAATGTAAAATCTTAGTTGCAAAGATACATTACATTTATTAAGATTCCTATTAATTGCAATCCCACAAGCAGACACGTACAAGTTCGCGCTTACACATGCCGCATGTGGACTTACAACATAAAAACTCAATCTCAAATAAACTTAGCCCTGCAACTCTTGCAAACCTTCCATGAAACAGGGGTGACATTGGCAAATTGAATTTTTTTTTTACAATGAATTATACCAATTTTAAAAACACACAGTTTTATTTTCACAAATTGGGTATTTATTTCAACTCCCTTTTTTTTTACTCGATAGGAGGTCAGCCTCATACCAACCTATAAGTCAAGAAATTAGCAATAAAAATACATCTTGCAAGCCCTCCGGAGACAACGCAAAAAAAGATACACTATATGTGTAGCTTAGTTGCGTTGCGTATCATAAAAATAAAAAAAATAAGAAAAAAAGAAAGTTCTTATATTTTAACAGAGCCACACGCAGGCAGTAACAGTAAACAGTAGTAGAATGTGCTACATAATAGTCGTGTTTATGAAGCTATACAAGTATTGACGAGTGCATTTTATTGTATCGCATCGAACCCTGACATTGTGATTACAAGATCATGACCATAGCCACTGGACCAGCGACCGATTACCAGCCACGTCACACTAAACGTAAAATGAAAAAGTAATTTGAAATTATGAAACTGCGCGGTGGAATATTGCCGCTCTATGGTGCCGTTACCTCGCACGCACTGTGCGCCTGCTTCAGACGGAAACATCTCTTTAGTGGCAAGTAGCCAGTAGCAAGTAGCAAGTGATTAGTGGCCAAAAGTGTCCAGTACTGTACAGGCGCGTGCAAAGGCAAATACATTTCAGAATAAATATTTCCTCCTTTAACAATATTCTAATCTAAATCTAAATCTAAGCTGCAAGGATATATATCATGTAAGATTTATATTAAATGCATTCCCACAAGCAGACATGTATAATTTTGCGCTAACACATGCCGCATGTGGACCTACATTATAAAAACCCATCTCAAATGAACATAAGCCCTGCAACTCTTGCCGTCCTTCCCTGAGACAGGGGTGACATTGGCAAAAGTGAACCATTTTTTCACAGTATGGGTGGTCAGCCGCATACCAACCTATAAGTCAAGGAACATACATGACATGTCAAACGTTGCATTTATATAGTCATACGAAATAAGGCCATTTTGTCCAAATCTATGTTGTGTATCGACACCCAATTATAAAACATGCCATAATATCGTACAATAATGCCTTTTTACTTTAAATTAATAAATTTTAGCGATCACAACATCCATAACGTGTTTTATGTATCTGTCAACAACGCATTTTGTAACAGCAGAAGTACCTATGCTTTTGGTGAAAATAAGACTCAAAAGTAATCAATTTTTGAACATTTACTTCAAGTGATTGTGTGGCAAAGTTTGTCTTTAAATCAGCGGTTTCCAAACTTTTTGCCACCATGCCTCCCTAAAAATGTTTTTTTTCGCGCCTCCCTTTCTACGTTTTATTTCTTAATATTCATATTAATACTACTATAGACACATTTGGCGCCTCCCCTAGCTATAGCTCACGCCTCTTCTGGGAGTCGCGCCCCCCAGTTTGTAAACCGCTGCTTTAAATAATAAAATAGTGATGAAATAGGTAATTTTCTAATTATGGCCATACTACGCGTGTTATTTTATTATTTTGTTTGTAGCACTGCGATTCTCTTCCTCCCTACTCCCACCTACATGGCATTTGCTTCGTTCAATGGTGGTCGGTGTTCCATACACGCTCTAATTTTGATTTTATGATATGTTTTCTATTTTTTCCTTCCATTTTCAGTATAGAACAGTGTTTTTAAGGACATAATATGACACGCTGTATAATTCGGAATACTTGGCAAATGACATCTTCAACAATTATAGTGTGTACCTACATATAACGAAAATAATTTTAACCGGCTCCCTAACCTGTTAAATTTAAAAAAATCCATATTTCCACACGAAGATGTTCTATCTCTCAGTATTTATCTGATTAAGTTTTTGTATACTGGCACTCCTCACTAGCCAGAAAAATAGAACGGAATTTATTCGAGTTGGTATGTGTGTGCGTGCACGCGATAACACGGCGATCACTTCATTCATCCGCCTACTAATGCACTCTCACTGACCCCACGTGAACGGCGTTTGCTTACGAGCGCGGTTGCATCAGCGCCCACGTGTTTACGCGCTCCACGCGTATTTCACGTGCCCAGCGCGTATCGCTGAGGGCGGGGCCGCCACAGACCAACAGATAAAACTTTTAACTGCGCTTTTTATAGGTGGTGATAGTCGATGGGAAGCTTAAATGTTGCATCGCTGCCTGACGAGGGCAAACAAATTAAAAAGTTTTGAAAATTATTTTATAAAAATATTTGTAACCATTCTGCTCCTGAAGATGCCTCATTAAGCGAAAAAAAAAGTGAATTAAAACTCTGTTTTTATCCATTTGAATTTTTAAATAATTAAAAATTAACATTTTTTTGGATAACTGTTAAAATTATCTATCTGAATTTAATGTACAAAAAAACATATTTCATTAACAGAATTTTAACGTTTAAAAAAAAAAAAAATTAGGCTGATTTATTTGGTGAGCGCTGTTTTTGTGTGTATCACACCTCAAGAGCCCTCTGCGAGCTTGGTCGTCGCTGGAGAAAGCGCCAATTCTCAAGCAAGACCCAGTTGTTGTAAGGCTGGATGGACCTTTTGATGACCGGTCTTTGGTAAAGGTTTATGAATTTTTCAACCCAGCGAAGAGCAAATTTGAAAATATAAATGGTATATTTTTTGTGCTCCGCCGGGATTCGAACCCACAACCTTCCAGTTACGAGTCCGAAGTATTACCACCTGGACTACGGACCGGTTTATAATGGTTAATCTTTTTCATTGACTTATAGGTTGGTATAAGGCTGACCACCCATACTGTAAAAAAATGTTCACTTTGCCAATGTAGCCCCTGTTTCAGGGAAAGTCGGCAGGAATTGCAGTTCATTTGAGATTGGGTTTTTATGTTGTAAGTCAACATGCGGCATACGTAAGCTTAAACGTAAACATGTCTGCTTATGAGAATGCATTTATATGAATCTTAAATTTAATACATCTTTGCAACTTAGATTATAGATCATTACAACAGCGTCCCATCAAATGATAAAACGTAAATAAACGTCAAATAGTTGGTGCCGTACAAAATAGATACGTTTCTAATATAATATATGAGGTGGTTGGACGACATCAACAGAACTGCAGGCGATAAGTTCTCCACAAATATTGACTGAAGTTACGATACCTTCTTATTCTGTCTTAATCGTTATATTCTGGCATGTTATTTTACTAAAGAACAAATAAAAGAGCATTCTCGAAGTGTGCAGTGTGTTTTGTGGGCCGAACGGAGCCGAACGGTCACGGAAGCGGCCGAACTGCGCCGTGTGATCTGATCGGGCCGTCGGTCATCTGTTACCGGCAAGATGTCAACCGATTAACACGTCGGCGACCAAGCACCAAGCGGTGCAAGAGGGGACATTACAATGGAGCTCCCTCCTCCCCATCTACTTGGATTTCCTGCCAGCAAGGCACCCGCCTTGTGGACCAGAGGCATAGGAGACATAGTGCATAGGAGCGCCCACCCAGGGGCTCCAACGTGTGGAGGCGTCCGCCTCGTGAGCCGCCGCTAGCCTTCAGTTCAGAACTCCCGTCAACAGAGTAGGGAGTGTTTTAGTGACAAGGAGCAGGTCAGGCCATTCCCTTGTTTCCCCTTTTTCCCCCATATTAGTCAAGTAAATAAACCCTTATTTGTTCATGTTAAACTTATCTTTTACTATACAACCTTCCCAAAATACAAGTAAGCAATACCAAAGAAAGAACCCTACGCCCTGAGAGTGATGCTGATGAGAGCTAGCCGGATGTAAGTATCCTGGAGATACCTTTCAATGCAAACATAACAATTCGTTTGCAGCAATGTTACTTATACTTATACGTGTCTGTGAAAATGCATATAATGTGAATCTCTAATGTTACATATATTGTGCAACTTAGATTAGATTAAATTCGAGTTTGAAGCAATAGGCTCCTACTGTTTTAAATGCGAGTCTCACCTTAGGCAGAAGTTTAAGATGGATGCAGTTTCCGATTTTATCTGTCGGCAGTTACATTACAAAGGTCTGCGAGTGCGCCATGTTTTATAGGATGTTGCCATGATGGCGCGGCGTTCCGTTCCGATCAATAAGCGATCCGAGCAACTGAGAATCTTTAATCGATGCTGAGGCCTCCTCGTACCCACATACAGCAGTCATTCGTTTTGTTTTTTGACCATAAGGTCGATGCGCTTCTTGGAGAACATCATTCAATTCATCATACACACAATCTTCCCTCTTACAACGTGATCAATGAAACTTTTGATGCGGTTTAACAAGAACTTTAAAAAAAATCAGCTTCTATTTGATTTTCTATTTATTTATTTGACAAAGCAAAGAACCTTAGACTTAAACTTCAACAACGGTCGATCAAACTCTTAAGTACCTATGCCAAGAAAAACTTGATTTTTATTCTAGTGATAGAGAACGAGCTAGAGGTCCATTTCGTTTATTTAGATCCTTCGCCCACACACTGGAAAATTCGAGTATACCTTATTAAATACAAACAGATGCAATAGGGTTCTAGTCAGGTCGCTTATGTGGGTGCAAAGCAACGCAACTAAGCTACACTTATAGTGTTACTTCTTGCCGCGTTATCCCCAAAGGGTTTCGCAAGTGGCGAGTTGAACCTATTTATTTTACAGGTTAGGGGGGTGGCCTTACGCCAACCACTTCAGTTGAAGTGCGGGTTTCCCAGCTCCCGAGAGGGCTGGTACTCATTTCTTGTGAAGGCTGAGTAAACCTTGCCGGTATTGTATTTTGGGGTTTAAATTAAACACCAAAATGGGAAATCATTTCTGACACCCTCGGTGGGGATCGAATCCGAGCTCACGGCATGGAATGTATACACTCTACCAACCGGACTTCGTAGATAAAAATATCTCCAGTTTAAATTTGAGCTGAGAATACGTTCTCAATATCCTAAAAAAACAATGAAATTGTTTATGTGATCAAAAATATATTTAAACAATAAGGGATACAGGATTGGTAAGTCTGGGCAGTGCTATGAATGTGGGTTTAAAATAAAACCAATTTACGAAATATTTCTGATCATTCATGATGGAGATGAAACCCTAGCCTTCTGGCTTGGAACGCAAGTATTCCACCAACTGAGCTACCGACCGAACAAATGTTCTTTCAGCCTAGAGCAACTATGTTTTCAGGAGATGATGGTTGTACTTGCCTTTGGAAGACACTATCCCCTCAAACGGATGCGAGAAAGACAGATGGACGTCCATATGATCCTTGCCGCACATGACTTCTAAGCTTTGAATAACTGGCATGCCATCCGGTCGCTCCAGAGGCCAAAGGTCTCCCCCACATGACGCTATCTGAAAGTAGAAAACAATCACATTAGACTTGTTATTATTAAACATAAGACATCGTGAGATACTTCTTTCAATGAAAGAAGTATGTAAGGACAGAAAGAAATGGCGGTTGATCTGTAATGTTGGCGGCTAGGGTTTATTAAAGTGAAATTTGTTTTATGTTTTAGACAATTATATTAATTTTCGGATATTTAACGAACCGTTCGGTGAGAACTTACATTATTCTCTACGTTTCGTCAGCGACGTAGCCAACGTCTTGAGACGTCGGAAGAAAGCTCGTTATGTGGATGCATGTTGATTCTACTGTTATTCAGATTGGCGAACCTGAAGAAAACTCCATCTGGGCAAAGGTGAGCTGAAATAATCTCTCATCTTCTGGTCGCCTCTTAAAACAACATCTCGAAGCTGCTAGTAATGGAATGGGCACAAATTTCAGAAGCGAAAAATTGCGAAGTTCACGCTGGATTGCTATGGAAATTTGAGATTCAGAACAAATTTGCCGGATGAGGGCTGCTTGCCCGTAGATAAAACACCCTGCGTGGCTGCGGGGTTATCCAGGACTCGCCGAATTCGTCCGTGTAGGTACCCCTAATAGGTGAAATAATCATCATAACAAGACAATATTTATAAAACCGTTTTGTGATAAATCACTTGAAAGGAATTATTCAACTGTAACATCTCCGAAACAAACATGTCTTTAATCCCGACCTAAACGCACTTGCACTCTCTACGGCTCTAATCTCATGGGGTAGGGCATTCCACAGCATGCAAAAGGTACGATCCAAGTCATTTTCTTTATTAGATCGTTTTGGAACAATCTATTTATTCCCAACAGTACTACTCCACATCTTAACAGCCGCTTACCCTCCACTGTGTCCATGACACAATCTGAAATATGCCGCGGTGCAACACAACTTTTTGATTTAAAGACAGTTAGTTAAACAGATCTAATACTCAATCCTTTCTCCAATTTCAAGCCAGTGAAGCTGGTCTATTAATGTAGGGATAATGGAAGCACTATAATGATCTAATAAGTACTAATTTTTAAATTAAAGATTAGACTTTGAATGGTGCGTAGCTCAGTGGTAACACTGCGGAATCTCAATGGAAAGGTTGTGGGTTCGAATCCCGACGGAGCACAAAAAATATAATATTTATATTTTCAAATTTGCTCTTCGCTGGGTTGAAAAATTCATAAAACTTTACCAATGACCGGTCATCAAAGGTCCATCCAGCCTTACAGCAACTGCGTCTTGCTTGAGTATTGGTGCTTTGTAGCGACGACCAAGTTCGTACACCTCTGCGGCACTATAACAAGTGTCATAGACCCCTAGAGTCTCTAGAATCTAGGAAATCTTCCGCACAGGATTTCTTAAAAAAAAAAAGACGTACCTACTCCCATATTGATTGAAAAGTGTATCCTTGCGGACCTGCTACAAGTAAACGACAATTAGACGATCATTTTGGCCCTTTCACATTAAGCGTCACGTTACCAATGCAGGTTTGCGAAATCCTCTGCTAAGAATGACTAAAAATTATAACAATAAATTTAAAGATGTCGATCTGTTTCACGGTAGTTCTAATTTATTTAAAAGATCAATTTTAGCTATACTTGAGCAGTGAGTATCCCTTCCCCTTCCCCTTCCTTTCTTCCCTACTACTTATATTTATATTATTTTATTATTGTTGTTTGAATTTTTGAATGTTGTAGTCCGTTTTAAAAAAAAATGTTTTTATCCTTAGTATGTAAGTGAAATTATCTTGATATTTTTGTGTGCTTTTTTTATCACATTGTATTACGCTTACACCGGTAATGGGGTGCAACATGATTTCTTCTTTTGTTAATTTGCCTAATGTGCTATTTTTATGTTGTGCCTGTTGGTGTATGATTGTGAATAAATAAATAAATAAATAAATCAATAAATAAATGCAGTGGCTGCCGCTAGTTACTGGAGATACCTCGCATAGGTGGTTCTAGACACTAAAAGTTCTCGCCAAGACAATTATAAACGAGAATAAGGAACTCATCAACTATTTTTTACCCAAAAAAAATATTTTTCCTATGAAATAATTATCTTTAAATGATATTGATCTGGTGACATTTTTTATCACATGTAGCTCGAGTTCGATTTCAAGTTTTGAAGCAAAAAATCAACTGGCAAAGATCGTGAGAGCTCACCTTTTTTAGAAACCGGGGATTCTGTGGGTGGATTTATGAGAAAAAAGAACTGATAACTGTAAACCTTTAACGAAATAAGACATGGTATGAGATTTATCAATATTAACGTAAACATATTACTTTTGTCATGGCTATGTTCCTAATTGGCTTTCCGTAGATAAATCAAGATTTTTAATTTGTGTGGCGATGGCGGCATTGGAATAGAGAAGTTTTTTCTCATATTATGCTTTGCTACAACCATGTAATAAACCTATTTATTCCTACAGATCGTTTTGTAATGATAATTTCGAAACGAGTCAACTGTACAACAATAAAAAACATTTTGCATAGTTTCATGGCATTACCTACAAAATTCCCTTTATGATAATGACTAAATTTCGATGTATTTTGTGTAAAATGCCAAGCCATAAACTTCGTATTTTAAAAAACACACGGACCTGTGCAATGTTGAAGGTTCACATATAAAGTTCCTGACAAAGTTATAAATTAACACTTAATTTTTTTTTAATTGATTTCATCGTCGTAGAAAAAGTATCGTATGCCACTGCACGTAATTACACATTGTAACACTCGTACTGTTACAATAAGGATAAAGTTTGAAACTTTCACTTTTATGGTCGGTGTTATTAAACAAACTTTTTTTGTTGTGTTTGATTACTCGCCTTGAGAATGCTTTCTGCTCGTGAAAGCGAAATGTCGGCAGACAAAAAAAAACTGCAAATAGACCATGGCCCAACCCGAAAAAACACAAAAACATTTTTTTAAACAATAAAGATGTTTCAATTATAGCATACTTTATGAATGGAAATTAATCCAAATATATTGTTCAACGAGTAGGTATAAAACATTATGTTTAAGGGTGATTGAGAGGTCAGCGCGCCCAACTTTGATGACCGAAATAACCCATATTTTGAATGGTAAGGTAGTATTTTTTCTCCAGTTTAAATTAACACATAAAATTAGGTATTTTTTTCCATAAAATACCAATTCAAAATAATTTTATTTACGGAGATACCTTAAATGGAGATTTCCACTGTTCTTATGAATAAATCCTAACTTTTTTTTATTTCAAAACATTCCTTTTGATTAGTTTTATTTTTTCTACTTGTTAGTTGTTTTTTTTTACTTTTCATTGATTTTTTATGATTATTTAAAAAGTACCCAAATTTTGCATACGATATTGTAGCTAAATTCGTCTTTTAATGGTTTATTTTCCTTTTAGGATTTGAAGTGATATTTTTTATGTTTTCAATGCATTACTTGTTTTATTTTTTCTCCTCTAATTTATAATTAATAATGGAAAAAGAAAGATTTTCATACAAAAAATGATCCAGTCTTTGGCGCCACGGATAAACTGTGGCGGATTCGTGAACTGGCTTTAAATATAATATCTCCTTCATTTTTGACCAAAAAATGAAATTTAAGTGTAACGGAGTTCAAGCGTTTACGTTAAAACTGGACCAAACAGGTACAAAAATGCATGAAAACCAAAACGCCAGCTCGAGATGCTGTTTGAGATTCGATACATTTTTCGCATGCGGTCTATTTCCTATAGTTACGAGAATTTTACACTTCGGGTATACTCGTATATCTTCGTATATCGACGGAAATGCACGAGTGAGAACTTACGTATACATAAGCGCTGTGGCTTAGTATAATAGTATATACAGGTATTCCACTAGAAAGATTCATTGGCAAATATTTTGGCAAAACAAAAGTTATTTGCTGATTCAGAATATCGTCGCCTTACTTTCAAAACCTCGTATCTCAAAAAATATTTTTATTTTGCTTAAGTGCTTCTTTCTATATATTACATAACTACTACATACTCGATGGTTTGAGCATATGGAGAGAATGAATGAGGAAATACTGACGAAGAAAGTATACGTTGCAAGAATGGAAGGGCGTGGGCTCGAATCCCGGCGGAGCACAAAAAATATACCATTTATATTTTCAAATTTGCTCTTCGCTGGGATGAAAAATTCATAAACCTTTACCAAAGACTGGAGGAAATGAAAAAAGTATGTAAGGACAGATAGAAATGGCGGTTGATCTGTAATGTTGGCGGCTTGGGTTTATAAAATTGGAATTTGTTTTCTGTTTTAGTTTTGATGTCCATAGAAATGATTATTTATTGATTTAAATTGTCGTGTACGTTCCTTGACTTATAAGTTGGTATGCGGCTGACCACCCATGCTGTAAAAATGGTTCACTTTGCCAATGTCACCCCTGTCTCAGGGAAGGACGGCAAGAGTTGCAGGGTGTATGTCCATTTGAGATTTGCTTTTTATGTTATAGGTTCACATGAGTCATGTGCAAGCGCAAACTTGTACGTGTCTGGTTGTGAGAATGCATGTAATGTGAATCTCCAATGTAACATATCTTTGCAACTTATATTAGATTAGATTAGATTAGAATTGATATATATCTCTGCAGCTTAGATTAGATAAGTAAATTATTAAGGTTAACCTGCTTTGTTTCATTGCTATAAAAATCACTAAGCAGAAATAAAGCACTTACTGCCTCTTTAATTGTACATTTACTGAGAAAAAAAGCAGTATCTGTCACTTACTGCTTTTATGCTTAGTTTTTCTCATAACAGTCATAACCAAAAAGCAGTAAGTGTTATAATTTTATGAATTTTTCATTTATTTTCATATTTTTTAATAGTTATACGTAAAGGGTCACTCACAAAAACCATGGTAAAAAATTGAAACTGAAATCTTTAAATTTAAATAAGTTAGCCCAACTTCAAAGTTTGAAGTAGATTATCTCAAAACAAATATTTTGCAGATACTGCCTTTTTCGTAAGCAGGGCAGAGCAGCGGAACGTCGCACTTAGGGTAAATAAAAATATTGCGTGCTCTGCACACAAATCCATGTTTGTATTCAAGATGCAATAAATTGTTAAAGAGTGTTTAACACTCTATCATATGTGTGCTGAATCTTTTATCTGAAGATACACAACCATAGAATTGTCCATAATTATATAAAAAGTAAAACGCTCTCAAGGAGCGTTGTGTTACTTTCTATACATTTTTGTGAAAAATGAAATGTGTAACAAATAATAAATTAATTTATTTCGAAATAAAGTAAATGCTTTTATTTAATAAATGTACAACTTATTGCTTTTAATAAAAGTCAGGATTTTTTTGATGTATTATAAAAAAGAAACACAAAATGGCTAAGAAAAGTTTCTAAGCCCTACCGGTGAATTCTAAAAGCGTTTACCAACCATAGCGTTTATCCAACAGTTTATAAAAACCAAAACGCTGGTGAGTAACGCCATCTGATTACGATGAGTCAAAGTTATTTGACATAAAATTACGATTTTAGTTTCATAAAACAATTAAAGAGGTTCTTTAGTCCCGATATTAATAATCTTCTTAAGCTCTCGTATAACCTTAAGCTCAAGTAGGTTTTAATATAAAAAATGTATGGAAACCAAAACAACGCATTTTGCGAGCGTTTTAGATTTTATTTAGTACCTAGTTCTGAAAAGAAAACGCTATTTTTGAATTTGAACGTCGTTTTTAGTGTTTAATTACTTTATTAGCGGTCTATGCATTGATTTATCGATCTCTCCATTGTGCTGGATGGTCTGCTGTAAACCGTTTAACGTCACGTCGAACATATTTTGCTGAAGTTTTGCACACGTTTCCTCGACGTACTAAATTCCCATACAACAGAATTCACCTCCTGTGAACTCAACTAATCCTGTAACCCGAGTATAAAACATCGTACAAATACTTAATCTACACGTATCTTCACAAAAAAATGTAAAGAAGGTAATACAGCTGTAGTAAGTGCTTTAGGTTTCATTTATTTTTTCTGTTTAATCATTTCATTAGGGCTCTGAGGTACTATTTTGAAAGCGTATCTTGCGGCTGTTTGTAGGCAAGCAATAATATATATATATTACCAATACATACCTACACATTTTTCAATGTGTTGCTCTATTGTTTCGCTTTTCTACAAACTGTATACGCACGCAAACATTAAACCTTTCGTTAATGCTTCTCACTTTGTTATTTGTCTCTCTCGCACTTGCTTACTTGAAATACATCTGTCTTTTTTTCTCACTATTTCAAAATACCGAAATCAGGCCACAAAACCCATCAAGTATCTAAACGTTTTTCAAAAATTTAAAGAGGCGATATTCCATTTTTATGCATTACTTTCTTAAAGGGTAGTTAATTGAAGTTAAGTGTAGGACTCGTAGCACATTGAAAGACATCAGTTGAAAGGCTTCTAAACTAAGTTGCAAAGATATGTTACAATGGAGATTCACATTACATTCATTTTCACAACCAGACACGTACAAGTTCGCGCTTGCATATACCGCATGTGAGCAGGCCCGGATTAAGGGCGGTTCAAGCGGTACAACCAAACCAGGGCCCCCACACTCAGGGAGCCCCCACAGGGCCAACAAACTTCTTATATTTTTATCAGTGCCCAGGTCTTTCCGGGCATTTGTGACCAAAGGGGTCCCCGATGACAGACTTAATAGAAATTAGTTTACAAGCATTACAACAAAATATCTTTGGGTGTAAGTCTTATAAGGCATACGCTACCAAGGGGCCCCCCAAAAGCTAAAAAATATTGTAAAGAAACAACTTTAAAGTACTTTTTTTTCGAAAAATATATGCCTCTTTAAGGTTATGGAAAAGTAGGAGGGAACGGGGGGGGGGATTTTTATGGAGGGGCGGGGCATATAGGGGGCCCCGAGCTTTACCCCGCACCAGGGCCCCCAGAGGGGTTAATCCGGGCCTGCATGTGAGCCTTCAACATAAAAACCAAATCTCAAGTGAACATACACCCTGCAACTCTTGCCGTCCTTCCCTGATACAGGGGTGACATTGGTAAAGTGAACCATTTTGACAGCATGGGTGGTCAGCCACATACCAACCTATAAGTCAAGAACATACCCAACAAATTACATTTTAGAAATAAACAAATAATAATAGAAATATTAAAACTATTTAAGAAAGTAAACTGGATTTTCTTGGCTAGTGAATGGACCATATAGTCTGGAAGAAATACAGAGCAGTGAGAGGACCCATTACAAAATAGTTAGTCCGAAAAGGAAGGAGTTGGTCAGGCAGCGGTGGCTGCAGTTGATCAAAGAGGCCGAAACCAACCCCGAGTTGTCGTTCCAGTGATTATGAGAAATTAACAAAAAATATTGGAGCCAAATATGATTGTACGGAAGTCATAAACCTTAGTTCAAATAAATAAATAAAAAAGCACCATATAAATTAAGTACCTATGGTAATTAAAAGTAAGCACTATTTATAGGAAATTTATAACTGCCTTCATTGTTATTCAGAGTCAATTGTACATTAAAAAACTAACTTATACAATTCAGTTTCAAACTTTATTAAAGTGAGAAAAATAAAAAAAATTAAACTCATGAGAAATAAATGTCATTTCACTCAAGGAAAACAAAATTTCTATCGGATAAAGTTAAAGTAATCTGGCTCTAAGCAAAGTATTTAAATGTCTCTGAATAGCCCTATAGAATATTGAACCATCAACAATAAAAAAAAAAACAAGTGAGAGATGGACTTCCTCTCTCGGCAAACGCACATTATGATAATAAATTGTACGGGGTTTTGGGCTGTCTGACAATGTAAATAGAGCATAGAGTGGTATACATTTTTTATGTGGACTTCCGGCGTTTATCAATCATCAAAGGTTTCGCCAGCCGATCGGGAGCCTGCTGCGAATTTTTTCCGATAAAATATATTATTATTAGATTTTATTGATAAAGCTAAAATAAGATTTTATTGATTAAACAAAACAACACATGACACATGACATAACGTCACATGACTTAACATCACATGACAGAACATCACATGACATTAAAAAGTAATATTTTTTGTAAGAGGAACTTGTAACCCCTAGACAGCTGCTCGTCCCAAAGGTGGTGAATACGGGAATGCTCAGCAAGCTCCCTTTCAGGCATTGGCATTTCATCCCTTGGTTCCAAATGGTCCTTTGTTAGAACGGCACAGTGACAAAACAACACCTGACATAACGTCACATGAAAAAAAATCATATGACAGAACATCACAGGAAAAACATCACAATTACAAAACATCACAAGACAAAAACATTACAAGACAAAACATCACATTCCAAAAACAGGACATACCATTAAAGGCACATTATACGTGTCTGCTTGTGCATTTAATATGACTGATGTGCATGCATTAAATCTTAATCAATAATCTTTAATTTAAGTTGCAAAGATATAATATTAACATTATAAACATTTTAAATTTTCATGCACTGCATGCCCACAAGCAGACACGAGTAAGTTCGAGATACAAATACTGCACAAATACTGCACAAATACTGCGCAAATTATACGTACTCGTAATAAATATCCAAACCTCAAATGAACATAAGCCCCGCAACATTAGCCGACCTTTCCTGAAATAAGGGTGACACTGACAAAATGAGGCATTTTTTTACAGTATGGGCGGTCAGCCTCATACCAACCTACACGTGAAGGAATCCTAAATGTAATATTTGTAATTTAGATTATAGACAGGCAATCATTTTCTCAACACATCCAAATATTCTCGTAAATGGAAGGTTGTGAGTTCGAATCCCGACGCACAAACAAACATACCATTTATATTTTCAAATACGCTCTTCGGTGGGTGAAAAATTAATATTCCTTTACCAAAGACCGGCCACTGAAGGTGCATCCAGCGTTACAGCAACTGGGTCCTGCTTGAGTATTGGCGCTTTGCAGCGACGACCAAGCTCGTAAACAGCTCTGTGGCACTACAACAAGTGTCATGGACCCTTGGAGTCTCTGAAACTAGGGAGCCTCCCGCACAGGATTTCTTAAAAAAAAAAGCAGTACCCTTGGTTGCCGCCTGTTGTTCTGTGGCTTGAGCAGTTGCAATAAAAGAGTCAATCTGGATTATTTTACGGCCGACACGAATCTGTTGTAAAGACAGAGGTAAATGCTGAAACAATAGAGCGGAGAGAGTAAAAACCGCGTGGTCTTGTTGGAGTACCTAATGGCCGCACGTACATCTAACCAGCGGCAGAGACTATTGTCACCAGTGAGGAATGCGATAGCGTGGCAAGGTTGCCAAAAACAAATTGGCAAAATATCCTGTCCAGAAATCTCAAATAATTCAATGCATATTTTCAATGGAAATTCAAAGAAATCCTTTGCGAAAGACTGCGAATATTCACTTAAAAAAATGAGTTTTGTAGATCTTAAAAATATGCAAACAACGTCCGGTCGATAGCTCCGTTGGTAGAGTGCTTGCATTCCATGCCGTGAGCTCGGGTTCGAATCTCACCGAAGTGGTCAGAAATGATTTCGAAGCAGGGAAACCCCCCTTCAACTTATGTATGTGGTTTGCGTAAGAAACCCGCCCCCCTTAGCTGTAGAAATAAATAGATTCCACTGGCCACATGCAAAACCCTTCGGGGATATTGCAGCACGAAGTTTCACTATATGTGTAGCTTAGTTGCGTTGCGTCCAATTTTTTTTACATGTCTTAGTTCTGTATGCATATTATATTCTTTATGCGCCTTGATGATGTGACTTGATCGCAAAAAAATGGTTCACTTTGTCAGTGTCACCCGCGTTTCATGGATGGTAGGCAGCAGTCTAAGTTAAGTTAATTTAGGATTTAGGTTTTTATTTCGTAAGTACACGTGTGGCATGTGAAAGCGCAAACTTATTCGTGTCCACTTGTGCGTCTTTCAGATCATACGCGGATCTAATTAATAATTTGAGTGGGTTTTAACCAAAAATAACTAACCCACATTGTATACATTGTTTTGAGTAAATGGACTTCAAAGTTTCGACCCAAATAAATTGAATAATTTAGTCAGATGTCAGCACTTGTAGTACCTAGACATCAGGCGCGTGCATAGAGTATAGGCAAATACATTTCAGAATAAATATTTTCTCCCATACCTATAAAATAACTCATTTGAAAATGACTGAAGTACCAACGATGGCTCCAATGGAACTAAAATTTGGAATTTGAAATCTTAATATCAAGCTTAAATGCGTTTTTTACCATATATTGCCTATGTATTAGGCGCATGTGCCTGTATGGGATGCACGCCCCTGCTAGACATGAGCCTTGTGGTCACCTTTGGCGCTGATAGATATAGAAAAAGGAAAGGATACGCGCCTAACTCATTTTTCTTATTATTGTAGGTATGTCATGTTTGACTCTGACTCCCTCGTTTTATGGCTATTTTTTATGATTTCGGGATCGCGTCGTGCACCAGCAGCAGCGCCAACCCTGTTTTGCGCTTTGCGTAAGTATCGCGGACTCCGATGAGAGGAAAGTCGGGAAATTAATCTTGCGGACATGAGGACGTCTCTGCCGGTAATTAAGGATGCCAGTGCGGGGATTCCGGGAAACGGGAACACGATTTACGGCCCGTTTACTGGAAAGTGGGAAGTGGCAACCCTGACAATGTAGCGGGCAGTAAGTACCACAATCATAAAGTTTCTCGTTCAAACTCAACCAGGGCTCTGGAAGTCACATAATAATAAATAATAATAATAATCTAAGATGCAAGGATATATTCATTCAAAGCTCTCAGATGTATTCCCACAAACAAACACGTGTAGTTCGCGCTTACAAATGCTAATTGTGTACTTACAAATAAAATCCAAACCTCAAATGAACATAAGCCCTGCAACTCTTACTGACATTCCCTGAAACAGGGGTGACATTGGAAAAGTGAACCATTTTTTACAGTATGGGTGGTCAGCCTCATACCAACCTATAAGTCAAGGAATCACCACGGTAATTCTTACCTACCGAATATCGGTAATATTAATTGTATGAAGACTTACTAGACCGGGCTGGAATAAAGATTTTATTATTATTATTACTAATCAGCTGTTCACTTGCGGCCATCTTGAATTGACAGGTCTTCATGCAAAAAATACCGATATTCGGTAGCTAAGAATTCCCGTGGTGATGAGACTTCCAGCCCACAGCGTTTACCAAAAAAGTATAATATAATAGCGCCTGTATTGAGTGGTATATTTGAGATGTATTATCTGTAACCAAAAGTTTTTCGTATTTTAGATCTTTTTATTGAGGAACTCCTGCCTGAGATTTTTTTTAAAATAGATTTGAGAAGAGAAATGCAATTCACCAACTTATTCTGCCTGCCCAGAAACAAGTAGCATTATCAATTATTAATTCATTATTTTTATTTTAATGAATTATTAATTAATAACTACCCAATGAAATCTGTTGAACCAGGATCAAAGTTATGGTCAAATCATCAAATGACCTATGCGGGGATCGAACCAACGTTATTCTATTCCAAATAGATACGCAAGAAAGATCAGTCACTTGATCCCTCGGCCATAACACCGATGCAGAAGACCAGCTGCTCTGTTAGACAGATTAGAAGTGATATTCAGTTCTATTTACAAACGATTTTTCCACTGACAGGTGAACGCCACAATATATAATATAACAACCACATTTAATAGTAAACTTTATTTGCTTCACCATCACAATAAATAATAAAATACAACAGAATTCACATGCTTGTGGCTCTGAAGCCAGGAAAGCAATCTCTTTTTTTTCTCAAGGTTGATCCTCTTTTGTTTCCATATTAAAATTCTATTCCATATTCAAAATTTTCTATGTTCTATATTTTCTCTAGGTACATACTTATTTCAAATATTTTTTCGAATGATTGTGATTGTGATTTTAAAAATGTAACTTGTTGTATTATGTTCCTTGACTTACTATAGTTGGTATGTGGCTGACCACCCATGCTGTAGAAAATGGTTCACTTTGCCAATGTCGCCTCTGTTTTAGGGAAGGTCGGCAAGAGTTGCAGGGTGTATGTTCATTTGAAATTTGGGTTTTTATGTTGTAGGTTCACGTGCTTGCTTGTGAAAATGCATATAATGTGAATCCCCAATGTAACATATCTTTACAGCTTTTTTTTAAGGAATCCTGTGCGGGAGGTTTCTCAATTCTTGAAAGTATTGGGGGTCTTTGTCACCCTGGAAGGGTGCCGCAGAGATGTTGCTTGAGTTCTTGCTTCTATCGTGAGGCGCTGCAAGGAAGTGGTGATTGATGTTGGTTTTGAATAAAACCGGATTAAATTGGGAAGGGAACACAAATACTGGTAGATCATTCCATAAACGGGCAGTTTGGCAAAGGAATGAGTCATGAAAACGCCAAGTTCTCATAGTTTTGAGATCGACTGCAAAGGGATAAATGAGAGTCGTACTACGAGTTTCCCTTTCTGATTAAATTAGACTCATTTTAATCCTTTTGTTACACTACTCCTTAACATAATGCATGCTGCAATAAATCATGGCAGAATGATGAAAACGCAGCATTTTCAATATTCCCCTCGCTATAAACAATAATGATTGCTCACCGTAGCCGATGGACAGAGATCTCGCTTGCGCGATGGCGCGACTAGCAGAAAAAGTGGTCCAGAAGCTGCCTTAGGAATTCTAGCAGATACAGCCGCGGGAAATGTCCTGTCCACAGACTCCATATAGGCGGCTCAATTCCCAGTAACTACGGTGCCGTGAACAAAGATGTGGACTTGATTTTTCGATAAGATGCATCGCCTTTTTACCGACTGCAAGGTACTCATTTCACCACAATGTTGTCAAAAACGTATCGAAATATATACAATAGATGTTCTATATACACCCTTGCACCGCTATTGTGATTATTTTTTAAGGAAACACGTATGTAAAAGTACCGATCAAATATTGTAAACAATTCCATATTCCTGATATTTCAGCAACGCAGTCGATAAACTCTGAACAGACCAGAAAGAGACCATATTATTTAAATCAAATGTTTATACTGAAATCTTCGGGGTGTTTTTCATAATAATGAAAAAAACAAGAAACGTCTTTTATTTTCCATGTAATCAGACTAAGCCACATAAATGCGTGACAGGGTACGAGCACAGCTAGTTTTTGTGATATCAAATTAAAATTTCACGGCAAAAATTTACGTCTTTCAACTTTTATAATTGGTAGTAGTTTTTATAAAGTGTCTACCAGTAAACAATTACAAGTGGCCGGTCCGTAGTCGAGTGGTGAACACTACGGACTCATAATCCGAAGGACTTGGGCTCGACTCCTGGCGGAAAACAAAAAAGTATATTTCGACTGCTCCAAGGAAGAAGGAAGTAACTCCAAAATTTAGGTTTTTGACTTATTTCCATTTCTAAAGGTAACAAATCATTATCTTTATTCCAAGATGACAGCCGTGTCTCCATCTTTTTTAAATTTGTTAATAAATTAATGTAAGAAATAGTTTAGGCATTGTTCTCCATGGAATAAATAACATTCAATTGGATTTCCTGCAAAAGTATATTTTTTGACTTAATGCTGTCTTCCTTGGAGCAGTCGATTTTTATTTTCAAAATATGCTCTTTGCTGGGCTATAACATTGATATGCCTTTACCTAACAACGGTAACCATCCAGCCTCACGACAAATTGGTGCTCTTTAAAGAGACTTTGCAGAGGTTTGTAGAGGTAAAAAGTTTGCCGAGGTCTCTTGAAATGTATTCACACAAAAACAGCCATCACTAAATAAGTTATTCCAATATTTATTACCTTTCCGATGCCATGATTCTGAGTGAGAAGAAAACGCTCTCGTTGGGAATCGAACCCTATTTGTTTTTAACGTGGTCTCCGATGAGAAAAACAACATTATAATTAACTCAAGATCAATTAGTACATCTTTTTTAACCAAAGTTCATGCGTCATAGATAGGCACGAAGAAATGGGCTAACGGTAAATGGGCGCTCAATCTATTAATTCATTAACATAATACATAAATTTGTCTAATGAAATGGGCTTCACCATTTTTATGACATCAAGGCAATTAGTTTCCATTAATCCAATCGTTTTTTCTCGTCTCTCGCACGACCTCTTTCTCCTCCATTCTGTTGACCTCTTGTGCAGCTCCTGACCTCTCTTTGAGGCTCTGCTGATGCAGCGTCGACCCGTGCGAAAGCGGACACGATGGGTCCAAAGAATATCCACAAAAAAAACCAGTACCTCAAGTACAAAAAAAAATCATTAAACTCAACCATCGCGTTAACAAAAAAATACAGTACAACTAAAAAAGCACCTCTATGAGTATTTAAACTCCTAGGTATTTTTTGGTCAAACGTTGCGGTTATGTTTTAAATGTTTAGTTTTATACTTGGAGTAATGGTCTGTATTGAAAAAAAACTGACTGAGGAACAATCAATATTTTTCGATGAGAAAATCCATTATATCGTGAGAGATTTTTAATGTTTTAGTTTTAAAAAAAGTTATGTTCTCATACGTGAACACTAGATAATGAAGACAGGAATGAATTATTTTTAACATAATCAAAATAAATAGGATTTTTACGGTTTGATGGGGTCAGTTTGATAGGGTTGAAGATTCCTTTTTACTAGACTTGACCACGGAACAGTCAAAATACTACCATTGTTTCAGGAAAATCTAATCTAATCTAAGTTGCAAAGATATGTTGCATTGGAGATTCACATTATATGCATTTTCACAGCCAGACATGTAATATATAGAAAATGTGTAATATATGTTTATAATTTGTGTATATAGAAGTGATTGCATTAAAAATATATGCACGAAAAGTACAATCGGCCAACAAACTGCTATGCAGTTTGGCTGAAGTAGTCATTGAATTAAAATATGTATTATTATGTTGAAATAAAATTAATTTAAAAAAAAAATACAAGTTCGCGCTTGCACATGCCGCACGTGAACCTACAACATAAAAACCAAATCTCAAATGGATAAACACCCTGCAACTCTTGCCGTCCTTCCCTGAAACCGGGGTGACATTGGCAAAAGTGAACCATTTTTATAGCATGGGTGGTCAGCCGCATACCAACCTATAAGTCAAGGAACATACACGACAAATTACATTTTTAAATCAATAAATAAAAATATCTATGGACATCAAAAATAAACAGAAAACAAATTCCAATTTAATAAACCCTAGCCGCCAACATTACAAACCAACAGCCATTTCTTTCTGTCCTTACATACTTCTTTCATTTCCTCCAGAGTCATAACCTTTTTCATACAGGCTCTTCTTTTATTATGACTCTGGATATTCCATTCTGTCTGTTTCTGTATCTTGCCGCCGTTCCACTAGGGGTGGCCGGTACCTCCGCAGATGCGCCTCCACTTTTTTCTGTCCTTACAAACCACTTTCATTTCCTCAATACTCATCACCTTTTTCATACATACTCTTCTCTTATTCTCACTCTGCAGATTCCATTCTTTCGCAATCTCACCTATTTGGTCTAACCATTCTTTCCTCGGCCTTCCCCTTCCGCACTTTCCTCTGACATTTCCTTTGTACACTTTCTTCGTTAGTCGTTTTTCATCCATGCTTTCGAGATGTCCGAACCATCTCATCGTACTTTTTTGTACTTTCATTCTCATATTCTCTTTTATACCACACTCGTTCATCACCCAATCATTACGTACTCTATCATTCAGTGTCTTTCCAGCCATTGCTCTCAGGTAAGCCATTTCAACCGTACATACTTTACTCAGCTCACATTCATTAACTGTCCACGCCTCACTTCCATACATCAATGTCGGAACCAATATGCCGTTGTGGACCGCCAATCCCATTCATTCGCAATTTCGGATATTTATTCGGATAAAGGTAAATAGAATTACAGAGGCTATGTAAATTTTCAATTCATGTTATTTAATAAGTACGCATATGAAAAAACTGAAGCGACCTCACTATTAATTTTCTTGAAAACCCTTTTTCCTCTCCGTATTTTCTGAAAAACTTTTCACATTATCAAAAATCGGATTCTTGTAAGGTTATATCGCACGCTCAATCATTAAGAGAAATAACTCAAAAAATAAGAATGTTGGGAAATCACGTTTGAAGTTCAGACAACCAGTACAACTTGTATGGGATGAAAAAGGCGACCGATGTTTTATCTCGGTCATATTCGTCCAAATTGAACGGCTGTCGCATTCTACCTATTCTTCTCGCATTGTTCTTGCGTTTTATTACGAAATCTCGATTTTCCCAATTTTTGAGTTATTGCTCTTTATTAAACGTGCGATATATTGTACAACTCTACAATTAAAAAAACAAAATACTATCTCATGAAAAATTAAAATATTTTTATGTTGTTGAGTTCATAATTTTAGATAATTAATCAATAAACACGCCTGATTTTGTTAAAAAAAATCAAATAAAAAGACAAAATTCGATGATACGTAGATCAGCTATGGATGAAATGATTTATGAATAACACTGATAAAGTTTATATTTGTAACGACAAGCTTAAAGCTTAAAGTTAATATCTCGTAAAAGTAACACAAAAGGAGAGACGCAAATTATATTAATTCAATGTTAACTCTTGACTTTGTTTCACATTTTAACCCTTTGAAGATGCTGTTTTGAGCTTTGTTGTATAATTTACATACCAACTATGCTTTAACAAAATACTTTATTTTCTATTAAATTGTAGTTAAGAACCTGTTTGAGAGATTTAAATAATAAACATGGAAGAATTATTTACGAAAATTTACGAGACGCTCTTTAGGATAAACGAATTCTCAAATGTAAAAGTATATTCATCAGGTTTACCGCTTCTCTATGCGTCGATCTAATCAACAACATGAATTCAAGTAAGTACTGAGAGTTTCTACGCTACTACTACGCTACACATATAGTGTGACTTCTTACCACGTTTTCCCCGAGGGGGGCGCATGTGGTGAGTGGAACCTAATTTTTTTTACAGGTAAGGGGGGTTGTGTATTCTGACTGCACACTGTTTCACTAGGTACTTTATGATTTGTTCACTTGTTCACCAGTCACATTCCGGAGAATCTATTTTGACCCATTTCCACAATGGGAAGATCCGGTTTAATAAACGCAACTAAGCTCGCCACATCCCTGCGAGGAAAACAGCGCAAAAGGTTACACTAAATATGTAATCTATAATCTAAGTTGCAAGGATATATTCATTCAAAGCTCTCAGATGTATGCCCACAAACAAACACGTGTAGTTTGCGCTTACAAATGCTGATTGTGTACTTACAAATAAAATCCAAACCTCAAATCAACATAAGCCCTGCAACTTATAATAATAATAATAATATTAGGATGATTAAATTGGTAAGCACTGTTTTTGTGTGTATCACACCTCAACATCCCCTCTGCGTGCTTGGTCGTCGCTGTAGAAAGTGACAATTCTCAAGAAAGACCCAGTTGCTGTAAAGCTGGATGGTTCTTAGTGACCGGTCTTTGGTAAAGTTTTTATGAATTTTTCAACCCAGCGAAGAGCATACATGAAAATATAAATGGTGTATTTGTTATTCTTTGCCTTGATTCGGGCCCACAACCTTCTATTTACGAGCCAGAAGTGTTAACCACTAGACTACGGACTGGTCAGCTTAGCGTGTGTCTGTCAATTAGCAGGTCTTCAGATATGTAGACATAAGTTTGTAAGTTAACGTAGAACGTAAGGGGGCTTCAGTTCAAGATTGGACAAGGTAGTTATCTAAAATCAAAGTATTTTTTATTAAACGTTGTTTTATTTATAAGGTAGTTATCCGTTATAAATTGTATAATTTTATCTCTTTTCATTGTTTTCTTCACGGACATTCATGTTATAACTAGACAGCTGTAAACGACATCTTTGTACAATGCAGATGATTATGTATTGCTAGACCAGACAAAAGCTTGCAACGCAAAAAGCTTCAGGATTACTTTCTGCCAGAGCTTTCCGTTTTATATTCATTTGATCGGTCCGTAGTCTAGTGGTAACGCTTCGGACTCGTAAATGGAAAGTCGTAGATTCGAATCCCGGTGAAGGAAAAAAAATATACCGTTTTTAGTTTCATGTATGCCCTTCGCTGGGTTGAAAAATCATATGCCTTTACCAAAGACCCATCACCAAAAATATATCCAGCCTTACAGCAACTGGGTCTTGCTTGAGAATTGACGATTTCTTTCTATAGCGACGACCAAGCTTGCAGAGGGCTCTTGAAGAGTGGTTTACACAAAAACAGCGATCATTCTATTATTATTATCGGTCATAGTTCAGTGTTTAACGCTTCTGACTCTAATTTATAGGAAATTTATAAGAAAACACTATGCTAGCCTTCCTTATATGGTTTAATCTTTGTTCGTGCTGATCGTTGGTACGAGGCTGACCACCCATACTGTACAAAATTGGTAACTTTACCAATGTCTCCCCTATTTCAGGGAAGGTCGGCACAAAAGTTGCAGTGTTTATGTTAATTTGAGATTTGGATTTTAATTTGTTAGTACACGCGCAGCATTTGTAAGCGCCAACTTGACGTGTTTGTTTGCGGGCATGCTCTTTTAAAATTAATCTTAAATACTAGCACATCTTTGCAACTCAGATTATAGATATAGATATACATATCGATTGGAGTGTGCGGTTCTTTCCGTTGAGCATCTTCCATCCCCTCTATTATAACAAACATCTAAGGCGTTAGATTAAAATATAAATTGCTTTGTTTTAATTCACATGAGTTTATTTTTGTACACGACCAGTTTCGGGAGAAGCAGTACCTACCTCCCATCTTCAGGTGTAAATAGAAACTAAGCAATTTTTATTTTAATCTATTAAAATGAACTTTCACAAAGTTACTGCTGAAAATCTAGATAATACCTACAAATGAATGAATCTAAGGCGTTATATTATAGCGCCTTAGATTTTTCGTGGCTTATGACGTATCCGACCCAATGGCTCCTTTTCGTCAGATGCCTCCCTCCTTTTATTATACTGAGAGCCTCGTAGAATAAAAGGAGAAACCTCTGATGCGGTCTCTCCAGGAAACTCATTTATCCTCTGTATAACCACATCTCAAAAGAATCTACTCTTCCAATTGTATTTCAATACTTCTTTCTCTAGGGTCTTATTACCCGCATACATTAAGGCAGGGGCGTATATAGATTTTCAACTCCTTGTAGGCAATATTTTCTTGCCGCGCTTTTCCTTAAGAGGTCGCGTGTGGCGAATGGAACCTACATACTTATTTTTTACATGTAAAGGGGCTGGCTGTATGCCAAACACTTCAGTTGAAGTGGAATTTTCATTTCGGGGGTACTTATTTCTTGGAAAGACTGAGTCAACCGGAAAAGGGGATATAAATTCATCGTACTAACGTAAAACTGTACCTTTCATTTTCACCAGCCATGTTGTAAAGAAATGGTTCACTTTGTCAATGTCCCCCATGTTTCAGGAAAGGACGGAAAAAAATGCAGTGTTTACCATTGCAGGGCTGTAAGTCTCATCACCACGGTAATTTTTACCTACCGAATATCGGTAATATTTGTATAAAGACTAATCAGCTGTTCACTAACGGCCATCTTGTATTGACAGGTCTTCATACAAATATTACCGTCGACGACGATACCATGTTGAAAGCACCGGTTCTCATCAGATCACCGAAGTTAAGCAACATTGGGCGTGGATGCTACTTGGATGGGTGACCGCTCAGGTACACCGCGTGTTGTTGGCATTTTTGGACCGGTCCGTAGTCCAGTGGCAACACTTCGGTCTCGTAAATGGAAAGTTGTGGATTCGAATCCCGGCGGAGCACTAAAATATACTATTTTTTAGTGTTGATCTGTTAACACAGTGAAAGTCCATTTTTATAAATATTTAAAAATATTTATTTATTATATAAACAATGTTTAACCATTTATATTTTTAAATATTTACTAAAATATACCATTTTTATTTCCAAATATTCTCTTCGCTAGGTTGAAAAGTTTATAAACCTTTACCAAAGACCGGTCACTGAAAGGTCCATCCAACATTACAACAACTGGGTCTTGCTTGAGAATTGGCGCTTTCTACAGCGACGACCAAGCTCGCCGAGGGCTCTTGAGGTGTGATACACACAAAAACAGCGCTCACCAAATAAATCATCCTAATATTATCATTCGGTAGGTAAGAATTACTGTGGTGATGAGACTTCCAGCCCAGGGTTCATTTGAGACTTGGGAATTAATTTTATTAGAACACATACAACAAGCTATACTGTAAAAAATGGTTCACACGTGTTATCTAATGGAAATGCAATTAATATGATTTTTATTTTTTATTAATATTACAGATTATTAAATCAACAGATTGTAGTTCGGCAAGAACTGTGCGCCTCTAAGTATTGCTCGTCCCCGTACCTAATAAGGTATTCTGCGAAATCACATGTATGTTTCAGAATCTGCACGATGGTTATTGGCCTGGCGCGGGACCGCAGGAATGCCTGTTCACTAGTATTGTTTATTTTATTATTTATTGACTATTCGGTACAACAATACTGCCTTATTAGTTATTACCACACTCTTCCTCTTTGCCAGCAAATTGAATACCAAGGAACGTGAAAGGTCGGTTTGTAAACAACTGCCACAAGTATCCCACTTTACATTTCAATAGAATAAAAAATATATGAAAAGTACAACACTCACAAGAGGCACAGTTTCAGTTCCTCTACATGTTTTTTTTCGTTCTCCAAAAAATGTATGGAAATTAAAACGCTCACTAGAGGCGCAGATTCAGTTCCTATACATTTTTTTAACGTTTACCAAAAAATGTAGGAAATTAAATCGGCGCCTCTAGTGAGCGTTTTAGTTTTCATACATTTTTAAAAAGGTTTTGTGCTTGGGGCACAGCTAGAATCATTTACATACATAAATGAAAACATATACTTTGAATGAGGAATAACAAATATTTTCTGAAACGCAATATTCAGAGCTTTCTTGTCCGCTCAGCAAAAAACAAAGTTGAGTGGATAATTACTTATCTTATAGATTTATAACAAAAAAAAACGCAATAAAGCTTCACATATAGAGCAATTCCTAATAGCAATTTATCAGAAGGGATTGCGTCTGGCATGTGGAACCAATTTATTTTTTTAGAGTTTTAGAGTTACACGGCCGGCTGATGATGTTGGAGAAATGTTTTCCGGGATCTGTTGCCGTGGGCTATGGAGCTGGAGCTTCTGGACGTTTCGCCCATGTCTACATCATGTCTAAGGGAGGAATTGAGAGCTTCAAGAGGGGAATGAAGACCTACTTCTTCACCGCCGCGTCAAGACTGAAAGCGCTCTTGCAGTGACAGTAGCCACGAAACGGCGCTCTATAAATCATCATCATCATAGTAAAGTCCACAGTAGAAATGGTCTGACTATCTAAGAAGTATGATTAGGAAAAAACGAAGCGATAGAGTGATGAATGATTTTGTAAGAGAAGAATGTGGCGCAAGACAAAGTGTGAAAGTGAAGATTAAAAGAAGTTTGTTAAGATGCAAAAAACGCAAAACGCAACTAAGCTACACATATAGCGTAACTTCTTGCCGCGTTATCCCCGAAGGGGTCGGATGTGACGAGTTGAACCTATTTATTTTTACAGGTAAGGGGGTCGGCCTTACGCCAACCACTTCAGTTGAAGTGGGGGTTTCCCAGCTCCCGAGGGGGCTGGTACTCATTTATTGTGAAGGCTGAGTAAACCTAACCGGTATTTTTATTATGGGGGTTGAAATAAACACCGAAATAGGAAATCATTTCTGACACCCTCCTTGGTGGGATTCGAACCCGAGCTATCGGCATGGAATGCAAGCACTCTACCAACTGAGCTATCGACCGGACTATTTTAGATGGTTTGGACATATGAAGAGAATGAGTGATGAAATACTGACGAAGAAATCGATGGATTTTGTGGTAGAGAAAGACCGAGAAAGGTTTGGATGGATCAACGCAAACGCAACTAAGCTACACATATAGTGTAACTTCTTGCCTGCGTTGTCCCCGAAGGGGTCGCATGTGGCGATTCGGGACCTATTTATTTTTACAGGTAAGGGGGTCGGCCTTACACCAACCACTTCAGTTGAAGTAAATTTCTGAAATAGCGAATGAATGGGATATTAGAGTCAAAATGAAAGGAAAGTTTGTATGAAAAAGGTTATGATTCTGGATGAAATGAAAGAAGTATGAAAGGACAGGAAGAAATGGCGGCTAATCTTTAATGTTGGCGGCTTATTCATTCATAATTTTATGTAAAAAAAATTGTATATCTATTGTCATTTTTTGTATAGGTTTCTTTTTGTAAGCGCGAACTTTCACATGTCTGTTTGTGGGCATGCATTTGATATGAGTTTCGAATGTTAATATATCTTTGCAACTTAGATTATCATCATCATCATCATGAAGTCTACCTACAAATAGATATGTATGTATGCAGGCGGTAATAGTTAGTCACATTGGATATAACTGTGAACACACAGCCTTCGGTAAGGCACCGCACACAACAGGATTGCCATGCAGAGGTTTTAAACTCGCGGGTTGTCATTTCAGTTTCTACATAATCTATAATCCATATGGTTCCTTGACTTATAGGTTAAGATAGATAAGGTCCCAGAACCTTTTTAAACCTTTTTGTAACCTTTTTAAAAACTAAAAGGTTACTTGGGACCCATGCTATAAAAAATGGTTCACTTTGCCAATGTCACCCCTGCTTCAGGGAAGGTCAGCAATAGTTGCAGGGTGTATGCTCATTCGCTATTTGGGTTTTTATGTTGTAGGTTCACATGCGGCACGTGCAAGCGAGAACTTATAGGTGTCTGCTTGTGAAAATGCTTATAATGTGAATCCTCAATGTAACATATCTTTGAAACTTAGATTAAATTAGATATCCATTGGCATTTTAGGCTTATTTTGTAAGCCTTGAGGCAGCTTTCATATGTTGCATGTGTACTTAAAAGAAAAAACCTTAGATAAACAACTTGGTTCACTTTGATTCAAATTGCCAATATCACCTCTGTTTCAGGGAAGGTCGGCAAAAGTGACAGGGCTTATAATCAATTGAGGCTTGGATTTGAATTTGTAAGAACTCATGCAGCATTTGTAAGCGCGAAGAGACTTCACAGACACAACTTACACAGACACAAAATTACATGCCGTGAGCTCGGGTTTCCCATTTCGGTGTTTATTTCAAACCCAAATTAAATACTGGGAAGGTTTACTCGGCCTTCACAAGAAATGAGTACCTACCAGCCTCATCGGGAGCTGAGAAACCCCAACTTCAACTGAAGTGGATGGCGTAAGGGCACCCCCCGTATCTGTAAAAATAAATAAGTTCCACTCACCACATTTGCCACCTTGCGAGGATAACGCAGCAAGAAGTTACACTATAGGTGTAGTTTATTTGAGTTGCGTACTTCTAGAGACTTCACAGACTCCCAGACTCCCACAACAGACACAACTCGCACCAACTCACACAGACACACAATAGACAGACAACAGACCGGTCCGTAGTCCAGTAGAAACACTTTGGACTCGTAAATGGAAGGTTGTGGGTTCGAATTCCAGCGAAACACAATAAATACACCTTTTATATTTTCAAGTATGCTCTTCGCTGGGTGCAAAAATTCATACACCTTTACCAAAGACCGATCACTAAAGGTCCATCCGGCCTTATAGAAACCGGGTCTTGGTTTAGAATTGGCGCTTTCTATAGCGACGACCAAGCTCGCAGAGGTCTCTTGAGGTGTGATTCACACAAAAACAGCCAAATAAATTATCTTAATATTGTGCGCAGGACAGAGGCGCCTGGAGAGATGTGGGGGAGGCCTATGTCCAGTAGTGGACAAGAAGTGGCTGACTAAGGCCCGGTATTTTGAAGTATCGTAAAGTTAACTAAAATGCAATTTGAGTAAAATCATCATAATATTTCACTCACCGAATTTCGGCAGTAAATATTTAGTAACTTTAACTAACGATTTTCAAGATGGCGGAGCCTCACTGACAGCAGCTGTTCTTTTTTAATGTAAGGATACATCAAAATTGTTACAAACTGAACATTTTTTGTGTCGTTTTCTAGCTTAATCAAGGTAAGGTATATGATTTTTATGAATAGTTGTTTATTTTAAATTTTTAAATGGCATTTTAATAATTTCCAAGATTTGGGGGCGGGGCTTCATACTTCGGTAATCTTCGGTTTTAGTTAACTCGAACTTGCGTATTTTGTATTTTGAAAAAGTTCAAGTAATAGTTAACTAAAATATTACTACACTTGTAAAATAATATTGTGCACAATGTCACCCCTGCTTCAGGGAAGGTCGGCAAGAGTTGCAGGGCTTATGTTCATTTGAGATTGGGTTTTTTTTATATTGTAGGTCCACATGCGGCATGTGTGAGCGTGAAATTATGCGTGTATGCTCGTGGGAATGCATTTAATATGAATCTCAAATGATACATATCGTTGCAGCTTATATTTAGATTAGATTGAGAGACCGTAACTCTCTTGTGTCTAGATCTCTGTTTCCAGGTGCTCTGTGGATGGACTATTGGTGGGCTGTCTTCCCAGCTTGGAGGTCCCTGGCTGCTGGAGACGGTCCAGCAGGTAGTGCAGACCCTCACCATATCGGGGTCCGCATTGCCTGCGCGCGATATGAAGGAGTGCGTTTACCGGTTGACATCTGTCACTTGGAGAATACCAATGCAACGGTGACCTTGTGGTACCGAGCGCTGCGACTTCTAGCCCAGAGCCACGCAGCGGACGTCAACCAAACGTGGCTTTTGTCAAAGTCGAAAACCAGTAAAAAACTTCTTGACAAATAGGATTTTTTTAACCTATGTCAAATGTGTGGATTCGATTGTCAAAACAATGTGGACAATTGATTTTCCTAAATTATAAAGAAACAACTGTACCCATGTTATATAACACGCCCAAAACAAAATAATATTATTTAACAAGAATTGTGCTGATCCTTTTATCGTGTAGAAAATAAAAATAAATAAATCAACCTCATCTATACACCGACGGTTAAAAGGAAAGAATAGGGCACAAGCGACGTTTTGGTTCAAAATGAGTTATGAATGCTATGCTACTTAAAATTTTCCGCTCTTTCTAATGCGCTAACTCCCATAGTTCTACGATGTTTTTTTTTGTTGTTTATGCCCAAGCAAACAACTGCGTTTTCGAAGTATGGTTTTGGTGTAACCGACAAGTTTTTTTTTACCTTTTTTTGTCCTAAAGGCGCTTGCCATATAAATAAAATTGTACAACCACATAAATAGGAATGCCAATAAATGCCTTTTTTATTATTTTAGATCTGTTTTGATTGTGGTGAACGATATGATAAAAAATAAAAAAGGAATGCCAGTTTTCTGCAATCTCAAACTTTAAGCTGCTCTCTGAGAAGATACACCCAATAAAATGTTTTTACCACAATTCCTCAAATCAGTGAATCAACCCTTATTCAGTTTTACCTTAAAAAGGCGGCGACTTCTCATAAAAAGATGCGACACAAAGTTTTACTTATTTTATTTATTTGTTTTATTTTATGTCACTAGCTGGTATCTCATGCCAACACGTTGTCCGCGACTGGTCCACAGCGCCCCAATACCTCTCCTTCACAGCGGTCAGCCAGCGAGGCGGATCTCTCGGAATGCAAGCACAATTTTTCTAGTTTGCGCGCGAGTTTTTTGTTAAAAATGTAACCGGCGCGGAATTAATAAGTGCTTTCAATATCATCAGGAAAATAACAATATTGTAACGATTATGTCAACGCGGTGGAATGATCTGGAAAGGTCTATGGAACGAGCTCGAAAGGTCTATGGAATGATCTTGAAAGGTAGGTCTATGGGACGAGCTCGAAAGGTCTATGGAATGATCTTGAAAGGTAGGTCTATGGAACGAGCTTTAAAGGTCTATGGAATGATCTTGAAAGTTAGTTCTGTGGAACAAGCTCGAAAGGTTTATGGAATGATCTTGAAAGTTAGGTCTATGGAACGAGCTTTAAAGGTCTATGGAATGATCTTGAAAGTTAGGTCTATGGAAGGAGCTCGAAAGGTCTATGAAATAAGTGGAAAAGTCTATGGAACGATCTGGAAAGGTATGTGGAATAAGCTTGAAAATTCTATAGAATGATTTGAAAACGAGTATGGAAGAATTGGGAAAGGCCTATATCTAAATGATTTGCTTTATGGAATAATTTAGAAAGACCTATGGAATGATTTGGAAATGTTTATGAAATAATTTGGAAAGGTCTATTGAATGATCTTGAGAAGTCTTTAGAGTAATCTAAAACGGTTTATTGAATGAATTTGAACAGTCTATGGATTAATATGAAAAGGTCTATGGTATGAGATCAAAAATTCCTATGATCTTGAAAGGTGTGTCTATAGAATGATCTCGAAAGGTCTATGAAAAGGACTACTAAGGTCTTTGGCATAAGCTCTACAACTCTATGAAATAATCTGGAAAGGTCTATGGAATGAGCTATATTATTTTAGATGGAGACTTGTTTCCCATCAACAGAATAACAGTTTGAGGTCTAATAATGGATCCTGTGATTGGATTTCCAGCTTTCTTTCCACCTATAAGAAACGACAGCGTTGAAAAAATATCTGACTTTAATTGGTTAAAACGCACGCTTTTTGTTGAGTAAACAAAATCTTCTCCATGTAGATAAGTAAATAAGGTATGCACCGTAGAAATGGCTCATTTGAGAAGTATGACAGGATAAACACTGAAAGATAGAGTGAGAAACGAATGGGTTCTGAATGAATGCGGAGTAAAAGAAAGCGTGAAAGTGAAAGTTCAAAGAAGTGTGATGCGATGGTTTGGACATATTGAAAGGATGAATGAAGACCGACTGACAAAAAGACTAAAATGTTATAGGTAAGCGTGGAAGGGGAAGACCTAGAAAAGAATGGATTGATCAGATAAGTGAGATTGCGAATGAATAGAATTTACAGAGTGGAAACAAGAGAAGAGCATGCATGAAAAGAGTGATGAAATTAGATGAGATGAAAGAAGTATGCAAGGACAGAGTCAAGTGGAGGCACTTGTGTGGAGGTACCGGCCACCCCTAGAGGAATGGCGGCAGGATACAAGACAAGACAAGACAAGTAGCTATCAACCAGATAGAAAATAAAGTTTGTCGAAAGTATTTTTTTGCTAGTATTTGTTAGTTTTTCCGTGTTTTCCGTATGAAATAATATGTCAACCAGAGTATGCCCCCACTAATTCATATGATTTAATCCAACTGCCTCATTATCTTCACTAAAATTCTAGTTTATAAAACATCATGGCTTTATAAGCTCGCAATTACGTTTGTTAAGCCAGCCATCAATTTTTATGAAGCGACATTAAATCTTGTACTCCGAGTATAAAAACTCATATCAATTCAATCATTGCGTCTGATCAAAAAATATATGGAAACTAAAAAAGCGCTCCTAGTAAATGTGTTGGTTATCATGCATTTTTTTTAGTTTAAACGCAAACGAGTCAAATAATAGTTTGTGTGACGTCATGGCAAGAGGCATGCTATTGTCTTAAAGATTGTGCCCCTCACGCCATAGCTATGGAAAAAAGTATTTGGTTTCTAAAGATGTCAAAGATATTCAGAATTCATCCGTATTCGGGCTGTTGTAAAAAAAGGTATCCAGCCAAATACCGGAAACTGATTTCTGACTGGATCATTTATGCCCTATGATCTTCCTTGACTTATAGGTTGGTATGAGGCTGACCACCCATACTGTAAAAAATGGTTAACTTTGCCAATGTCACCCCTGTTTCAGGGAAGGTCGGCAAGAGTTGCAGGGCTTATGTTCATTTGAGATTGTTTTTTTTTTTTATTGTAGGTCCATATGCGGCATGTGTGAGCGTGAAATTATGCGTGTCTGCTTGTGGGAATGCATTTAATATGAATCTGAAATGATACATATCTTTGCAACTTAGATTTAGATTTAGATCTGATGCAAGTACCCACTTGAATCCTGGATACTCTGAGCCACTTACTTTAAGCGTCATAGACAAGCCTGGCCTATAGGGCTATAGGTTATTGTTTTGTCACGGGAAGGCTTTCCGACCCGTGTAAAAGATATACAGCTTTGTATGAGCGACCATGTGATGCCCTTCTGGCACAAACATACTGTTACGAACTATGAGTTTGTGTGTACATGTACCTAGGCACGTAGCTTGCTGGTTTGCGTAACTTGAATAGTGTCAAACATCTAGGATAATGATTAAATGGATGATAGACTGCTTTGGTATAATCCATTATAGTAGTATGAGTACGTGAGCCTAAGCACGCTGGGTGTTGTGTGTGTATGTGTGGAACAATCCATTATAAAATAATCTGGAATACACGAGAAACGTCTATATGAACTGTATAAATATAAGCCGCAATCGTGTGGAGAGTCAGGTTGCTTGAAACATTGGGACGTGAAGTCGGTATAAGCAGAGCACAAAAGTAATCAGCTCATTGTTAACCGATATTGTGCAAAATAAATCTTGTCAAATAAATAAATCGCAGTTAAGGTAATGATACTAATAAACTCAAGTAACCGGATATCGAGTATTCCGGGCATTCGGTTCCCTTTTTGCGGGCCAACACATCTCTAATAATTAAATATCTAATACTGTTGTCACGAGAAAGCACCGTTAACGCTTTGTTAGTAATTTGTAACTTAAAAAGTCGAGCACTTTAACATCCAAGTTAGTGAAGCACTATCATCACATTTCATTGTTTCGACTTTTTTAATTTCAAACATGACCTATCTAGTGACAATATTAAAAAGGTTCTGTGGAAAAGTTAAACATACAATTATTTTATTTTCTAATGAAAACCTAGATAACCTCCTTTTATTATACATGACGGTGAGGCAAGGAGAATACCAAGGAAGCAATGGCTTGATCAAATTTGTAAAATTGTAAATGTATGGGATTTACAGAGTGTAATATGTAAGTGGAGGAAATTTATGAAAAAATGATGAATATGAATGAAAAAAAAAAAAATCAGGATAGGAATAAGTGGAGGAGACTCTGCAGAGGTTCTGGCTCCCCTTAGTGTAACGGCCTTACCGTTGGAGTTACAGTTGTAGACTTGTACCAATGAAGATATTTTTTTTCTTCGCGAAATATCTTTTGAGCTCAGCAGCACATGATCGAACTTCGTACTTTCTGTTCAACAGTCCGAGACCGTAACCACTGGACTGAAACCCGTATTAATAATTTTAATTTAATAACAATTAAACAGTTACCATAATTGCGAACTAACCAGAAACAACTTTCAAATTAAAAATACTTAAATTGAATTTTTACACATACTTTTCAAAGAATACCTAAATGAAATCCACGACTTTTTTTGCGTACTTTGTCTGTAAAAGCTGCAAGAATATATTACATTTACGTTTAATATTTAAAGCTTACGGGCACCACATGTAAGTTCGCGCTTGCATATGTCGCACGTGTACTAAAAAAAATATGAAACCAAAACCTTATAAAATAATTTCTGAAATGATTCAACAAGAACTTTGTAGAACTCCCTTTTCAAAATAAATATAATAAACATGAAAACAAAACACTCTTTTATTCTACTGATATTTTTTCTATTTTGTTGCTTAGACAAATAATGAGCTTATAATACAGCCTCTCAATATTATGTTTCAGTTTATCTGAAGATCCGCTAAAAACTAATCATTTGTTCAATCAACAAATAAAAATATCAGTTGAATAAAACAGTGTTTTGTTTAAATGTTTTAGCCTCAAGGACCTTCTTGGACCGGTTCGTAGTCCAGTGGCAACACAGTGGAAGGTTGTGGATTCGAATCCCGGCGGAGCACAAAAATATACCATTTATATTTCCAAATATGCTCTTCGCTGGGTTGAAAAATTTATAAACCTTTACCCAAGACCGGTCACTGAAAGGTCCATCCAACCTTACAACAACTGAGTCTTGCTTGATAATTGGCGCTTTCTACAGCGACGACCAAGCTCGCAGAGGGCTCTCGAGGTGTGATACACACAAAAACAGCGCTGACTAAATAAATCATCCTAATATTATTATTATGCAAACCCTTGCAAGGTCTTGCCGACCTTCCTTGAAATAGGGATAACATTGGCAATTAGTTGTCGCTGTTATGGCTGAGGGGGCCAAGTGGCCGACCCTTCTAGCGTATTTGGAATAGAATAACGTTGGTTCGATCCCCGCTTAGGTCACTTGACCATAACTTTGACCCTGGTTCAACAGATGTTATTGGGTAATTATTCATTAATAATTCATTAATATAAACAATAATGAATTATTAATTGATGATGTGAATACCTGTTTCTGGCCAGGCAGAATAGGTTGGTGAATTGCATTCCTCTTCACAAATCTATTTAATAAAAACGAAAAAAAAAAAACAAAAAAGTGAACGGTTATTTTAAGTTTTAATTATGCGCTGTTCGCATGAAGCAATACGATTAAAAAGGACCGGAAGTGTTTTGGAACAAGTCCTGGATTTGACGTCGTAAGTGATGAGATCCTACCAACGTCGATGGAACCTCACACAGCACTAGAAGAGGTAAAGATATTCTTGAAGACCTAAAAGTACTTAGAAAATAACCTCGCTGTTTTGTCCCAGGTTTATACAACATTAAAATGACGGTCGTGACAATATTCTGCTTGTATATCATTATTACATATTCTTTGATCAAAGCCAGAACTCCTATAAAATAGTCGCAAGGAAAACGGTGCAAAATTGCATCCGCAATGACCGCTCACGAAAAGCTTGTGAAAAAAGACAAAGTGAGATCCAAGATATATTTTTTTTAATAGATTTGTTATGAGGAATGCAATTCTCAAACCTGTTTTACCTGGCCAGTACCCTTCGTACAAGTTGCAAAACTTGAGTAAATTAAAGTTTACGGAAAGTATTAAAGAGTGATTTCCCCCAAAATCTGCCGTTTTTGTTTCTTACACTTTATGGTCTTAGCAAAAGAATTACGATGATGAAGAAAATCAAGTTCAATAACTCGAAATCTTAACAAAAACGGTAGATGTTGGAGAAAATCACTCTTTAATACTCTTCGTAAACTTTACTTTACTCAAGTTTTACAACTCGTACTAAGGGTACAATTGTCTTCATACGACTTGTGTGTATGCAATGGCATCTGTTGAACCAGAGTCGAAGTTATGGACAAATGGGCCAGACGTGATTCGAACCATCGTATTCTGTTCCAAATACGCTAGTCAAGAACAGTGACTTGACCCACGGCCGTTACACCGATGCTATGTTGGAGAGACTATGTCGTGAAAGACTCGCACACATCGTAGCTAATGATATGCCAATTGGTGAACACAAAAAGCAAAAATCGCAACTAGTCTACATATGTAGTGTAACTTCTTGCCGCGTCCTCCCTGAAGTGGTCGCATATGGCAAATGAACCTACCTACTTATTTTAACAATTTTTACAGGGCTGGCTTTACGCTAACCACTTAAGTTGAAGTGTGGGTTTCCCAGCACGCTAGGGGGCTGGTACTCATTTCTAATGAAGACTGAGTAAACCTTGCCGGTATTTTATTTTGGGTTTGAAATAAACACCGAAACAGGATGTCATTTCTAACGCCCTCGATGGGATTCGAACCCGAGCTTTCGGCATGGAGTGCGAGCACTCTACCAACTGGGCTAACGCCCAACTGGAAAACGTCCTAAAATGTGGAAAAATAGCTGGACGTCTTCATCTCAGGATCCATGAACTAATATTAAGATTTTTCGTGAATCACAAATCGAAAGATCTTATCCAAGAAAATGGAGAAGATGTATTCCTTAACATGATATGAAAATGAGCACCCATACTAAAAAAATGTGGCATCTGTACCAAAGCTTTCCCTGTTTGCAGGATAAGGTGACGATAATTGCAGAGCTAATTTTTATCCGGAGTTTATTTTATAAATATTCATGCAGTTTTTTTTAATAATAGGTTGGTATGAAGTTGACCCCCCATGATGTATAAACTTGGTTTACTTTTACCAATGCCACACCGGATTCAGAAAAAGGCGGCAGGAGTTGCAAAGTTTATGTTCATGTGATGTTTGGTTTCTTTTGTGTGTACACATGCCGAATGTGTATGCTCAAACTTACATGTAGCTGCTTGTGTGCACGTATTTTCATGTCAATATATCTTTGCAACATAGATTATATTGATACCCTCTCTTTAAAAAATCAAAAATGAGGAAGACTTGGTTGAATGTTTTACTTTCGTTTCTTTTTATTTTTCTCTTTTCAGTACAAGTTGTTACAGACAGAATCGGTCTTCGGGCCAACAGGCCGACGACCCTGTGACAAATTATTCCCTTTTTTATTACAACTAAACACATAAATTTTGTTACAGTAAATTCGGCTCGGCCGGTGTCCTGCCGAACGCCGGCCAATCAGCGTGTAGGGTTAAGTTTTGTCAAGGAGTTCGACGGATGGCGAAATTCAGGGCCTACACAAAAAGTGTGCCGTATCAATTCCCACCATCTTCTGTTGACAAAACTTAACCCTCCTTACGCTCTCAACCCTTGCCACAGAATTTTCACCCCTGGCCACGGTTCCTTCATCCTTTTCCTTCTCTTCCGATGTTCGTGGAGAGGTGGTGCGCGCTGAAGGCGAGGAGTCGTATCCGGCGGCCTCGTGTACTGCTCGATCGGATCCTCCTCCTGCTTGTCGGGCGGTAACCTAAGCTGATCTGGGTGCACGTCTCTGCTGGTGCGGGGTGGCTGTTTCCTGGCCATCTCATTCCTCTTCGAGCCGGAGTCCTCTAGCACGAGTTGTCGTCCACTCTGCACCTCCATGCTGACTGGTTTCAGGTCCCTCTTTCTCGTGTCAAACGTCGAGTCTTCCAGTTCACACACTTGCGGGTGGGATTCACGATCAAGGTGCAGCTCCTTCTCCAAAGGATCATCTTCCATGCCACTTGGCAGCGTGTCTGCCTCAGGCTGTACAGGCCTCCCATCCTGGCTGGATTCTGAAACTTCTGGAGCCAGTGTCTCTTCCTCACGTTGAAACTCCTCGACTGCTCTCAGAGTGTCCTCAGGAACTTCCGCGTTCCTCAGCATGCTGAGACTTGCATGCTCCGGTTCACCTTCATCCTGGCTTGATTCCGGTTGCGAAGGCTTCCCCTCACGGTCGGGGCAAGACCGGTCGAGATGTGGCCCTGAACAGTGCCAATATGTCCTTTCGGTCTCTTGCTCGCTACCTGGCCGTGGCTGCCATGCCATTGGACGATACTTCTGGGCTGGTGACTGCCTTTCAGTCTGATGGTGATAGGCTGCTGGCTGCCATTCCCTTTGTTGCCGTTCTTGGGCTGGCCGTCGCCCTCCTTGCTGATGGGATCCGACGAATGGATGGTGGTCATCGCTGCTGCCCCTGCTTTCACAGCCTGCCGCAGCTGCGAGAAGCTTGCTCCAGGAGGCGCTGGCGCTCTGAAGTCTCGCCTGGCACTGCGGCAACAGGAGGTCCATGGTGTGCTGGATGACCTCCTGCTCAGAGTGCGTGCTGCAGAAGCGCTTGGCCAGCGCTCTCTTCCTCAAGATGAATCCCATTGCCTCCTCCCTGAGCTCCTGCCGTCCATAGAGGTACAGGAAGTGGCCTCTCTCCCTCCTTGACTTGCTGTTGAATCTTCCCTCCAGGGCACATTCAACCTCCAGCCAGTCTGTCACTGGGAGCTCCGCCATCCAGGCAGCCGCTTCCCCCTGCAGCCAATCCATTGCCCACATCACCCATTCGCTCTCTGGGGTTGCGTTCTCCTTGAAGTACGCCAGGGCTGACTCCAAAAATAGCCCTGGGTCTTCCTCCGGCTTCCCCGAAAATGGCATGGGGAGCCGTGCCACTGGCGTCCTGTATTCATTGACTGAAGCTCCCTGCTCCATCAAGTCATCACAGGGCCGCGCAGTCTTCATTGTCTTGCTTCTGGTTCTTTGTTGGGCGCCACAAGTCAGTCCTCCGGTACTTGGGTTGTCACTTTCCAAGTGACTTGGCCCCACGTTCGCGGCGTCAATTGGTACCCTCTCTTCAAAATCAAAAAATGAGGAAGACTTGGTTGAATGTTTTACTTTCGTTTCTTTTTATTTTTCTCTTTTCAGTACAAGTTGTTACAGACAGAATCGGTCTTCGGGCCAACAGGCCGACGACCCTGTGACAAATTATTCCCTTTTTTATTACAACTAAACACATAAATTTTGTTACAGTAAATTCGGCTCGGCCGGTGTCCTGCCGAACGCCGGCCAATCAGCGTGTAGGGTTAAGTTTTGTCAAGGAGTTCGACGGATGGCGAAATTCAGGGCCTACACAAAAAGTGTGCCGTATCAATATATTATAGATGCTATATTCGGAAAGTCATCTAAAGCCCTGCAGCTCTTACCGTCTTTTCCTGTCACAGGAATGGTATTTGCAGAAGTCCAGAACACACGATTATGCTTTAATCGTCAGGTCCTTGATTTGTAGGTCAGTATGAGACTGCCAACCCATACTGTAAAAATTAGTTCTATACTATCCCCTCGTTGGTCTCGTATGCCACTTAAGTAGGAGTTGCAGGGTGTATGTTTATTTAAGGTTTGGCTTTTTTTTGTTATTAAACAAACGGTACGTGTAAGCGCAAACTTACACAAGTTTTCTTGAATTTATTATATAAATCTTATTTGTGTTAATTTATCTTGCAACTTAGATAATATGAAAAAAGGCAGTTTGTTCAATTTTAATTGCTGCAAAAGCATCAAGACTTCCAACGGCTTACTTTGTCACAGATGCTAAAGGTTTATGTAATATTTTTTAAATTAAATTTAACCATATTTTATTGTAAAAAACTTATTTCGGATTTACATATAAGAAAGAAAGATGTGAATCTTGCTTCTTCAATACATCATGATTTATGTAATACTTAGTCCGCGACTATTTTAGCTTATTCAGAGTCATTACTAAACTATCACTTGGCTTGTCAACTTAACTTTGTATTTTATTGAGTGATATATTGTTGTCGTACTGGAATAAATTTATGAAGGCTGAGAGAACCTTGCCGTTAGTTTGACTGAGTAAATTTTATTTATTTCAATAAAGCTGTTCCTTGACTTATAGGTTGGTATGCGGCTGACCACCCATACTGTAAAAAAATGGTTCACTTTGCTAATGTCACCCCTGTTTCAGGGAAGGACGGCAAGAGTTACAGGGCTTATGTTCATTTGAGATTGGGTTTTTATATTGTAGGTCCACATGCGGCATGTGTTAGCGCGAAATTATATATGTCTGCTTGTGGGAATGCATCTAATATAAATCTTAAATGATATATATCTTTGCAGCTTAGATTAGATTAGATTAGATTAGATTAGAAGCATGTACATCTTTTTAATGATATTGCACACACTTAGTGTAAATTGTAATTTATTATCAATGTTCCTTATAGGTTGGTATGCGGCTGACCACCCATGCTGTAAAAACGTGGTTCACTGTTGTCAATGTCACCCCGATTTCAGGAAAAGGTAGCAGGAGTTGCCAGCTTTATATTTATGAGAGGTTTGATTTATTTTGTATATACACATGCAGCATGTATAATGTGAGGGTTTTTCTTCTGTCCTGCTGATTGACACAATTAATAATTAACATACACACTTTAATATGTTTACTTTTATTTCTTTCACAATGTATACACAATTAACCACAGCACAATAATATTCTTTATTCTTAATTACACATGCTTTTAAACGTGTTGATGCTTTCACAACCATAAATCTGTCTAATTTTAATTATTTCATATTGTTTTGAATGTCATTTATTGGAATCGAATGTCATTTGTTTTTGTTTGAGAAAATTTTCTTCATAGGAATTTCATTTACAGATTTTTCTTTTACGTTGGGCGCCAAAATGTGAGGGTTTTCCTCTGTCCTGCTGATTGACACAATTAATAATTAACAGCCACTTTAATATGTTTATTTTTATTCCTTTCACAATGTATACACAATAAACCACAGCACAATATTAATTATAACAAAATTCACATGCTTCTGGCTCTCACGCCAGGCAAGCTTCCCCCCTCTTTCTGCCTTCCTTTGTTTTCCTTTTCATTCAAATTCAAATCTCATGTTCCATTTTACCTAACAAACAAATCCATCTCGTTACAATAAGCGAGAGATTGCATGTGCCTGCATGTGGGCAGGCATTCAATATGAAGCTTATAATCTATAACCTGTAATCTAAGCTGCAAAGATATATTAACATTCAAAACTCATATCAAATGTATGCCCACAAACAGACAAGTGTAATTTTGGAATGACAAAAACGGATGTTACTGACCATGGAAAGAGAAGAACGATTTTATCTACGTTTCGTTAAAGTCATATCCGAGCGAGGCTTCTTCGAGGCCTCTTCAGGAGGCGTGTGTCTTCTACGAAGAACACACGCCTGCTGAAGACGTCGGATATGACTCTGACGAATTGTAGAGGAAATCGTTCTTCTCTTTCCACGGCCAGTAACACCCGTTTTTTTTTATTCCAAAAAAATTCTAACGAACGTAATCGTAATTTAAAATCTTTAAAGACACGTGTTAGTTCGCGCTTACAAATGCTGAATGTGTACCTTAAATGTTAATATATCTTTCCAAATTAGATTATGACCGTCAATCTTCAATATAAGTGGCACAAGTGGAAGTAGAAGAAGAACATCATTTGTGTAAAATCATGTACATAATGTAAGAGAAGTTTACCGCTATCGCGAGTGTACACAACATGCAGTTGTTGAGGCGACAGGTGTCATGTTTCCTTGTTATTGTGTCAAACACTCGTATTGTGTGCAGATCATAATAAAAACATCATACGCTTATGGCGCGGAAGTGAATATTTGCATATGAAACAAATATGATAGTAATCGTCAGGCGGTGGTTTTTTTTTTTTAAAGAAATCCTGTGCGGGAGACTCCCTAGATTCTAGAGACTCTAGGGGTCTATGACACTTCAACTGCTCCAAGGAAGAAGGAAGTAACTCCGAAATTTAGGTTTTTGACTTATTTCCATTTCTGAAGGTAACAAATCATTATCTTCATTCCAAGATGACAGCCGTGTCTCTATCTCTTTTAAATTTGTTAATAAATGAATATAAAAAATAGTTTATGCATTGTACTCCATGGAATAAATAACATTCAATTGGCTTTCCTGCAAAACTATCTTTTTTGACTTAGTGCTGTCTTCCTTGGAGCAGTCGACTTGTTGTGGTGCCGCAGAGGTGTACGAGCTTGCGCATTGCTACAAAGCGCCAATACTCAAGCAAGACCCAGTTGCTGTAAGGCCGGATGGACCTTCAGTGACCGGTCTTTGGTAAAGGTTTTTTTAACGAATTTTTCAACCCAGAGCAAATTTGAAAATATAAATGGTATATTTTTTGTGCTCCGCCGGGATTCGAACCCACAACCTTCCCATTTAGAGTCCGCAGTGTTACCACTGAGCTACGGACCGGTCAAATAGACACATATGGATCATTTATTTGGTGAGTGCTGCTTTTTTGTGAATCACACCTCAAGAGCCCTCTGCGAGGTCGGTTGTCGCTGTCGAATGCGCCAATTCTTAAGCAAGACCAAGTTGCTGTGAGGCTGGATGGACACAATATGGTGAACGGTCTAGCGGACTAGCGAAGAGCATATTTGAATAATTTGTTTTTTTTTTGCTTCGATATAAATATCGAACCCAGCACCTTCCTATTACAAACTACCGCTAGAATACAGAACGGTCACTCACATCAAAGTTTGTGGCTGTTTATTGACCAAATTATGGTAAAGGGGCTGTCCATATATTACGTCATTCGCATAAGGGGGGGGGAGGGGAGTCTGGTCTGCGGATGATGGCAAATGATGTACTAGTACCAAAAGTGACATCGTTCTTGTAAATACCAATTTCTACAAAATATTCAAAATATTATGTAAGTAATATAATCTATAATCTATAATCTAAGTTGCAAGGATATATTCATTTAAAGCTCTCAGTTGTAAGCCCACAAACCAACAAGTGTAGTTCGCGCTTACAAATGCTGAATGTGTACTTACAAATAAAATCCAAACCTCAAATGAACATAAGCCCCACAACTTTTGCCGACCTTCCCTGAAACAGGGGTAACATTGGCAAAGTGAACCATTTTTTACAGTATGGGTGGTCAGCCTCATACCAACCTATAAGTCAAGGAATATGAGTAATATAACATTATTAATTATTAAGCTCATCCATTATTACAGCAAGAGGGGGAGGGGGGGTCATTAGATAATGACTATAGGATGATTGAAGGGGGGGGGGGGGTCGAAAATCGGCCGAAATCGATGACGTAATTTATGGATGGCCCCAAAGCTAATTTTTGTTTTAAAAAAAGGTAGAAAGGTGCTCGTTTAAAAAAATACATAAAGGTTCGCCGTGGATGAGTGAAACGCCTAGGGTAATCATAGACCACCCAGGAACAAGGATTGAAGTCTAGAAAATGACGAGAAGGACTCACCAGTAATTCCAGTGAGTTCTGCACCTATAAATCTACTCTTTCCGCCTTGAAAACTTCACTACTTTCTCGCACGCGTGAGAGATTAAATCTTAAAGATAGCTGGTTTCTCGTGGCCTGCCTAACTCTATACAGTTGATCACACTGAGACTAGAACAGTGCGTAGTCTAGTGGTTAACGTTACGGACTTCTAAACGGTAGGTCGTGAGTTCTCGTGGCTTTCCTGACTCTATACAGTTGGCCACACTATTACCAGTTCTAGTGGTTAACGTTACGGACTTCTAAACGGTAAGTCGTTAGTTCAATTCCCGGCGAAATACACTTTTTTGTCAGTCGGTCTTCATTCATACTTTCAATACAACTTTCGTGATCGATCTATAGTAAAAGCATATACACTTTTTTTATGTGCCCAGCCGGGAATCGAACCCACGACCCTCCGATTACGAGTGTCAAGCGTTAACAGATCTCAAGCTTTGCAATGGAAATGTCTTGCGGTTCTTCCAAGTTCCAGTGAGATTGTCAACCTGGAGATTTACCCACCAAGTGCTAGGATCCGGGGTCAAGGGTCTCAGCTACAACATTATGCGGACCACAAACGGGCGCACAAACGTGGCATTTTTGCATCTACATGCAATCTATAATCTAAGCAGCAAAGGTATGTTAACATTTAAGGCTCATATTGAATCTATGCTCACAAACAGGCAGATCCTATAGGCTCGCGCTCACACATTTTCCATGTGTGCATACAAACAACAATTTAAAAGCCACACATGAACATAAATCTTGCAACTCCTACCGCCTTTCCCTGAAACCGGGGTGGCATTAGTAAAAGTTAACCAATTTTTACAGCACGAGGGGGGTCAGTCTCATACCAACAACCTATCTGTCAAGGAGCACAAATAATTATAAATGATTTATAAAAAAAATGCTTTAAGAAACAACTTAAAAATAATGTAAAACAATGACTAATCGCCAGGGGGGAGCATCTGATAAGAATAAAAGCATCGTTTAAATGTATTCAACGGTGAAATTAATATCTAAAATTCAAAATTTCTAATTTTATTAATTGACAAAGTATTCACCCAATATAAAAGGGCTCTGTTTTGATAATGGCGAGTTTATTCAGTTCCACGACCGGTTTCGCAAACAATCCGTTTGCATCCTCAGGTGGCTTGTAGCCACCGGTCGTTGTTTTATTTTCATCTTTCAAAATTTCCCGCTGTTTTCCTGAATGATTTCTCTATACATTTGGTTCCAATTCCATCTATCTATAATCTAAGTTGCCAAGATAAACTAACATTTAAAATTAATATACAATGCCTGCTCACAAGCATACACGTGTAAGTTCGCGCTTTTAAATGCTGCGTAGTGTATTTACAGAAGAACATAACCAAAAACGACATAGCCCTGCAACTTGGCTGACCTTCTCTGAAACAGGGGTGACATTGGCAAAATGAACCGTTTTGTATAGTGTGGGTGGGCAGCCTTATACCACCCTATGAGTCAAATAAATCAAATGGTTTTGACAGAGTTTTACATCCTAATCATTGTTGTTATGTATTATTATTAACAGATTCACATTCAAAAATGGCATGCATGAATGACGTGCTGTGGTAAGCATCAGAGACCCAGTCCTCAGTATAACGGAATCATTTAATTCTTAAATAAAATTATGCAAAATGTTTCTTTGAGTGCGCGTGGAATGCGTGTGATGCATACAAAATATACTAGATAGAGGTTTATTTAGTACTATTAAAAAAAAAAGGAAAATCTTAACCATTTTAAAGGTAAAATTCGAATAGGAGCTCCCGTTGTTTGATATATTTACTTTTTTTTTACGTTGTAGCAGAACTTACATTATTCTGCATATTTCGTTGGCTTTGTAGCCAACGCGGTTTGTAGCGCGGACAGTACTTGGATGGGTGACCGCTCAGGTACACCGCGTGTCGTTGGCATCTTGCACCGGTCCGTAGTCCGTAGTGGCAACACTTCGGACTCGTAAATGGAAGGTTGTGCATTCGGATCCCGGCGGAGCACAAAAATATATCATTTATATTTCGAATGTGCTCTTCGCTGAGTTGAAAAATTCATAAACCTTTACCAAAGACCGGTCACTGAAAGGTCCATCCAACCTTATAACAACTGGGTCTTGCTTGAGAATTGGCGCTTTCTACAGCGACGACCAAGCTCGCAGAGGGCTCTTGAGGTGTGATACACACAAAAACAGCGCTCACCAAATAAATCATCCTAATATTATTATTAACGTCTTCAGGAGGCACCTTTCCAGCACCACGACGATTCAGGATGAACTATGAGAAAACAATGGTTGTTTTCTATTTTTTTCTTGCATTGTGAAACGTATCAATTTAACGGTTACGCTAAATGACCTACGTATCGCTTTAGTGTATTTTTAAACTACTGCATTATTTTGTAATGAATTAATGACTTTCCGTCCCGCCTGTAACCCGGCCAAGTGACATCAAAGTTTTCCCCACTAGTTGAGTCCATTCCCTCATTATAGTGGAGCCGCTGAGAGAATGAATTTCTCACAGTTAAAAAAATATGTTGTTTTCTAATTTATTTAACTTTCCATTTGACCCAAAATTATAAAAAATATTCCCATTTGACATGATGATTTATTTTTAAAGATAATTATGCGTTAGAACGACATTTTTTATTCGGTTTAAAATCATTGTAAATTCTTCAAAGTGACATCGTTCATACTATTAAGACCTGTCAGAAATTCATTCTCTCAGCGGCTCCACTGTAGTTCTCTTCACTACTCACTAGTTCACTTTACCAGTACCTACCCTTAGTACGAGTTGTCAAACTTGAGAAAAGTAAAGTTTACGGAAAATATTAAAGAGTGATTTCTCCCAAAATCTGCCGTTTTTGTTTCTTACACTTTATGGTCTTAGCAAAAGAGTTACTGGGATGAAGAAAATCAAGTTCAAACAAACAGAAACGGCAGATTTTGGGGGAAATCACTCTTTAATAATTGCCGTAAACTTTACATTACTCAAGTTTTGCAACTCATACTAAGGGTACAGGTGTGCAAAACTAGCCTGATATCAAAGAAAATCAGGGATAAAATATTGAAATGATACGAAAAGAAGATAAGCTTGTTTGACATATTATGTTGAAAGGAATGGTGAAAAATATTTCGAAAAACAAAGCTCTGAAAGAAAGTAGGTAATACGTTTTTTCCACAGTAAAAACAAACACATGAAATATTGTTGGATTTAGGTTGGAGTTATGGTCGTTTGAAATATTTACAATAATAATTTTGGGGGAAATCAGTCTTTAATAATTGCCGTAAACTTTACTTTACTCAAGTTTTGCAACTCGTACTATGGGTACAGGTCACTTAACTGAGCTTATTTGCTTTGCTAGTTCACTCAGCTTGTTCACTTTCCTAGTTCACTTCACTAGTTTACTTTAACAGTTTACACAACTAGTTCACTTCGCTAATTCACTTTGCTAGTTCACTTCACTAATTCACTTCGCTAGTTCACTTCACTAATTCACTTCACTAGTTTACTCAGCTAATTTTACTACTAATATTTACTTTACTAAGTAATTAATAAATTACCCTTACTAGTTCACTCGGGTAATTTACTCCGCTAGTTCACTTCGCTAGTTCACTCAACTAATTCACTTAGTTAGTTCACTAAGCTAGATATTAAGCTCATTCACGCTTGAGCCAACACATGTTTCAGCTTGCACTACTCATCTAATAGGAAAACATCATAAGTGTGCTCGGTACTCAAACGTTTAAAATATCACGTTTAAACTCTAACGTAGCGTTTACCTAGTCCTAAAAAATGTATGCAAACTTGGACAGCGCCCCGATATGATTACATTATAATCTTTAATTGTACATTGAAGCTTTCACGGCCGATTTTTGTTGACATAACAATCACTTTTTTCGGGCTATGTAGCCGTGGTCTGGTTGATTCATTTCTCGCGAAAACAACAACTATACTGATTCAAAGGCTAGCGTTGTTTCTAGTACAGCAGATCCTGTAAGAAGATCACAGCGACTAGCCAACCGCTGATAATGCCCATCGGAGCAATGGGCGAAACTGTCCGGAAAGAATCAGCCAGACCACGGCAACATAGCCCGAAAAAAGTCAATTATATTTTTATTTTTTTAAGAAATCCTGTGCGGGAGACTACCTAGATTCTAGGGAATCTAGGGGTCTATGACACTTGTTTTAGTGCCGCAGAGGTGTACGAGCTTGGTCGTCGCTACAAAGCGCCAATACTCAAGCAAGACCCAGTTGCTGTAAGGCTGGATGGATCTTTGGTGACCGGTCATTGGTGAAGGTGCATGAATTTTTCAACGCAGCGAAGAGCAAATTTGAAAATATAAATGGTATATTTTTTATGCTCCGCCGGGATTCGAACCCACAACCTTTCCATTCAGAGTCCGCAGTGCTACCACTGAGCTACGGACCGGTTATTCTAAATTGCAAGGATATATCCTTAATGCAACCACCACATCAGCAACACCTCTGCGGCACTACAGCAAGTGTCATAGACCCCTATAGTCTCTTAAGTCTAGGGAATCTACCGCACAGGATTCCTTAAAAAAAAATAGCAGCAAAAAAACTGTACGAAAACTAAACCACACACTAGGAGTGCTATTATATCTTCCATACATATTATATATTTACGCGATTGATGGGAGTTTACGCAACGTTTTATACTCGGAGTACTGCGCACGCGCCTCTGGACTGATTATCGCTACAATTATGACTTTAATATGATGATGTGCGTCGGGTAAGTCTAAACGCTCTGATAGTTCAATGCCTAACGGGCACCCACGCTAGCTAGCTATTTATATTGTTACGAATGTATGTGTATCTGTGTGTTTTACTTGTGATTGTGTGTCTCTAGATATAGGTATTTAGATAATTCTGTGTGCGAAAGGAACAACGGAATGAGTTAGTAAAAAAAAACAAGTTTAGAGTGATTCTTTAGATGTATACTCGTATATCTGGTAAGGAAAAATGATTTGAGTCAAAAAATCAAAAAAATTTAGATGTACTTTGAAAAAAAACAAATGCCATTAATAATTGTTCAAATATTTGACCAATTCTTCAATTTTGTTTTGGCTCTCCTCACTTGCATTATTTGACTCGTTCCGTTGTTTCTTTCACACACAGAATTGTACTAGTGTTTGCTCGAATATTCTGGCAACATCTCACATGTTCCAGTCTGCAATGTTTCAAGAACCGCCCTTATGTCATACTATATAAAGGGCTAAAGCCGTCTGTAGCGCAGACTTGTATCGGAGCTGGCGAGCAACACAGAACCTACAAAAGTTTACTATGGTCGAACCGAATGTGAACGGTATATCAAAGTAAATTAACCAAAGTTTCTATTAAATTGAATCTGTAAACTTTAACAATACTTTATTCAATATAACCGACTGTTACTTTACTTATTAGTAAAGTGTTAACTAAAAACTCGTACTAGCGTTAGTGCTACGTATACGAGAACAGTTTTTGTGCATAAATTACAGAGCGTAGCTGTTTATTCAAGAAACCGGTCATAAAAAATGAAATTATTTGCATTTGATGCGAGAAATGATTCATAAGCTGTGGGCATTCTGCAGTTTGTAGGTAAGTGGGTAAGATCACACTTGAACTAGAAATTATCAAAGCAAATATTTGTTGAAAACAACATAATACTACTTCTTTGAATAACACATCAACTCTCTCATACTCATTTGAATTTTAAGGTTTCATTCTAAAGAACAAAATGACGATTAATCTGTAATGTCGACGGCTACGATTTTTGTAATTTTTCATTTTACTTAATTGATTAATTGATATTGATATATTGTCGGTGTTATGGCCGAGTGGTAGAGGCGCGGTATTTGGAACCGGATAACGTTGGTTCGAATCTTGCGTCTAGCCCACTTGACCATAACTTAGACCCTGGTTCAACAGATGCCGTTGTATGCACACAAGCTTCTGCTTTCACATGAAGACAACTGGCCAGGCCAAAAAGGTTGGTGGATTGCATTCCTTTCTACAAATGTATTTAAAAAAAAAAAAAGGAATTTTACTTTAGTGTTTCTTAATACTTGAATGTTATTTATTATTTGTGTTATTTGACTTATTGTTTAATATGATGCTGACATAATGTAGGTACAAAATGGGTCACTTTGCCAATATCTCCCTTATTTCAGGGAAGGTCAGTAAAAGATTCAGGGCTTACCTATTCATTGTCCATTTGAGATTTGGGTCTTTATTTTGTAAATGCACATTCGGCATTTGTAAGCACGAACTAGTCCGTGTCTGTTTGTGGGCATGCATTTAATATAAAGCTTAAATGCCAATATATTTTTGCAACTTAGATTATAGATAATAGACCTCGGTTAAAGTGAACTCGTTAAAACAAAAAAACCTTTTCTCTATTTATTTTCCGAATCCCTGAGAGCTCAGTCCATCTGCGAATTTTAAATCGTTTTGTGTTTTTCTGGGAAATTTGTCGACATTTTGCGTCTACAGTGACGTATCGATTTCAATTTAACGTTACTCGCTAATATTTTTGCATCCGCGCATCCGTTTTTGCATGGGAACTCCTCCAGACGCTCGATCACAAGGTTCAAAGTGACACTAACTGATACATATCAAATTGCTTTTGCACTTTGAATTATTTTACGTGAGTCCAATATGAAGTTATAGGAAGATCTGCTCAGATGTAACGCGTTAAACTGGTCCGCAATCTGTGTAATTAAAAACGCCATATCCCTACAATTAATTTTTACGTCCAAAATAATCATGTGACAAAAATACTTTGATTGACGGGGCATTTTTTAATGAAAATCTTACTTCTTTTTTGAAATTTTATTGTACCTGAAGATGATCGAGAGATCGAAAACGTTCGTGTTTATTAATTAAAGTAAAATTTATAAATCGATTGAACATAAAACAGTGTTTTTAATTATAATTGTTTTGGTTCTATGAATTTTAGTAGAGATAAAATTATTACTTGTTGTAAATCCTTTTAGGCTTTTACGGCCGAATTCAGATGTGAGACTTCAGAAGTGAGCAGAGCTCCGAAGAAGTCACCCACAGAGGAGATGAAACGTCAGCTGAAAGTCTTCAAGAAGTATCAAGGGTGAAGAAAAAGAAAAAAGAAGAAAAGAAGCAAAAATATGGACCACGGTCAAGACCCGGAACCAAAAAAATCAAGCATATTACTTGTTGGTTGGTAGATTGAATTACTGGCTGTCTATCATTAATAACAGTCGTAGTGTAGAAACTAAAGCAACAGACTGGTAATCAAAAGGCATTGGGATGGATTCGTACAAAAGAGGAGCACAAAAAAAAATCATTGGGTTGAAAATTTATCTGGCTTTATCAATGACTGGTCACATAGGTTGATCCAATCTAAAAGCTTTCAAATTTTTGTTGTTGTTTGTCCTTTTAGTTCTCGTAAGCTTGGTTGACTTTAAGCTGATTCAAAATAAAGTTTGCGTCCTTTTTATTTAAAAAAAAACGTTACAAAATCACATCCAGAAAACAGACCATATTTTCAAGAGAAGACTGTTTTAGTAAAGAAAATCTAAAATCATTTTTTTTTCTGTGAATTGAGTTCATAATATCATAGATTGTTCTAGAATTGAAGAAAGGTAGCTACATTTATGTACTTACATACATAATTTTGTTATTTCAAATATTCCTTGAGTGGTTCAAATAATGCATTGTCAGGAAGGAATGTGCTAGATAGAATTTGCTGAGGTAATATTTAAGAATGATTGTATTTTGGAACTTCCTAGATTTTATATAATTAATTACTCTAGTCGCTTAAAAAGAAAATCTAAAATCATTTTTTTTTCTGTGAATTGAGTTCATAATATCATAGATTGTTCTAGAATTGAAGAAAGGTAGCTACATTTATGTACTTACATACATAATTTTGTTATTTCAAATATTCCTTGAGTGGTTCAAATAATGCATTGTCAGGAAGGAATGTGCTAGATAGAATTTGCTGAGGTAATATTTAAGAATGATTGTATTTTGGAACTTCCTAGATTTTATATAATTAATTACTCTAGTCGCTTAAAAAGAAAATCTAAAATCATTTTTTTTTCTGTGAATTGAGTTCATAATATCATAGATTGTTCTAGAATTGAAGAAAGGTAGCTACATTTATGTACTTACATACATAATTTTGTTATTTCAAATATTCCTTGAGTGGTTCAAATAATGCATTGTCAGGAAGGAATGTGCTAGATAGAATTTGCTGAGGTAATATTTAAGAATGATTGTATTTTGGAACTTCCTAGATTTTATATAATTAATTACTCTAGTCGCTTAAAAAGGAAAAGGTATATACAATTTAGTGCTATAAAAGGAGAAAGTTGTGACTCAATAAATTAGTAGCAGCTGAGCACTGATCATCGGAGTTTCATTTCCCTTGAATCAGAGCTGGTGCTCCGGCGCACGACTGGGCGAGTCTCGACTGAGCCTGATCCTTGGAGGCTCACTCCTTCGGATCACAGCTGGTGCTCCGGCACATGACTGGGTTGGTGTCGTCAGAAACAATAAGGAAGAATAAGTAATGGACTTACCAGGAATATAAGGAAATATAAGGACGTCCTGGTTAGGTGTCTTCTGAAGGATATGCAGGGCCCCCGGTCCGCCATTTTTATCCTTGCTCTTCGCATTTCGTGGTCAGATTGGAGTAATCCTGAAAAAAGAGAAAACATTATTAAATAAACTAATTTATTTTGATGTTTCAAAGAGCTATTAAAATTATCGATCAGTCTGAAAAACATAGGACACTGGCTTATATGATCCATATACTTTTTTCGCTGGCTTATTATATGATCCATATACTAAGTTCGCGTTCCGATATAATAATTATAAATAGGTTGGTATGAGGCTTACCACCCATACTGTTAAAAATAGTTCACTTTGCCAATGTAGGCCTTCTCACCTTTAAAGCACTGCGTGGAATTGCTCCGGGGTACCTGATGGAGCTGGTGTCTTCAGCAACTACAACTCTGTGAGCTTGGTAGTCTTTATAGAAAGCGCCAATTCTTATGCAATACCCATTTTCTGTAAGGCTAGATGTACCTTTTGTGACCGGTCTTTGGTAAAGGTATATGAATTTTTCAACAAATACAAATATTACCGATATTCAGTAGGTAAGAATAACCATGGTGATAAGATTTCCAGCCGTGTCATCTTTAGTCTGTAGAATATTAAATTCTACCTTGGTCCAAATAACTTACGAGACAGAATCGCTAACCACTAGACTACTCATAGCATATACTATTGGCTCACATGGACTCGGAGTCTGGAAGCGGTCTCCAATTTGTAATGTTAATAGTCCTCGTATTATCTGTCTTTATGGTGATGTGGTCGAAGTACAAATACCGTGGCAGTGACGGAGAGAAGCAAGGAATACCATAAAGACAGTCGTGGAAAACCTTTTAGTAGTATGCGCATATTTTAACGTGTCGCATTTAAATTGCGTCAGTCAAACAGAGAAGAGCACGCACGGAGAGAGTGGTGGATGTCGAGAAGATGTGAGAAGTGTGTAAGGACAGAACAAAGTGGAGACTTCGGACACTTCTGCGGAGGTACTGGCCACCATAGATCCATACCTCGGCTGATGCTGGGATGGTCAATGTGAAATCTTTATTCCCATTGGCCCAAAGTTCCTTCTGAATCTTTCTTTGTTTATTTATCTTCTATAATCTGTAATCTAAGTTGCAAAGATATATTATATAAAGTAGACACGTAAAAGTTCACGCTCACATGTGCCGCATGTGGACCTAAAATATAAAAACCCAAATCTCAAATTAATATAAGCCAACTGCAACTCTTGCCGACCTTCTCTGAAACAGGGGTGACATTGGCAAAGTAAGACAACAAAAAAACGCAAATAAGCTACACGTATGGTTTAACTTCTTGCCTACATTATCTCCGAAGGGGTCGCATGTGAGGATTCGGGATCTATTTATTTTACGGGTAAGGGGGCCGGCCTCACGCCAACCACTTTAGTTAAAGTGGTGATTTTCCAGCTCCCGACGGGCTGGTTCTCATATCTTGTTATGGATGAGTACACCTTGCCGCTATTTTAATTTTGGGTTTGAAATAAACACCAAAACGGGAAATCATTTCTGACACCCTCTACCAACTGAGAAACGAGAGGACTTTTTACGAGCTTGGTCGTCGCTACAAAGCGCCAATTCTCAAGTAAGACCCACTTGCTGTAAGGCTGGATGGACCTTTGGTGACCGGTCTTTGGTAAAAAAATTTCAACGCAGTGAAAACCATATTTGCAAATATAAATGTTATATTTTTAGTGCTCTGCCGGAATTCGAACACACAACCTTCCATTTACGATTCCAAAGCTCTAATCACTAGACTACGAAACGGTCATAGTATATACTATTGGCTCCACTGGACCACTGGACATACCACTGGACTACGGACTCTTGATTTCTTAAATATTTTCTTCCATAGCTTTTTACTGCTTATCACTGTTCCTTGACTTATATGCTGGTATGCGGCTGACCACCCATGCTGTAACAAAGGGTTCACTTAACTAATTTCCCCCTGTTTCAGGGAAGGACGGCAAGCGTTGCAGGGTGTATGCCCATTTGAGATTTGGGTTTTTATGTTGTAGGTTCACATGCGGCATGTGCAAGCGCGAACTTGTACGTGTCTGCTTGTGAGTATGCATATAATGTAAATCCCCAAAGTAACATATCTTTGCAACTTAGATTAAATTATGATGATGATGAGTTGATGATTTCTTTATAGCGCCGTTTCGTGATGTAATCACTCCAAATCACGCTGGTGCAAACGATGCCAGAAATTTGCTTGTCTTCAGTGCATTCCGGAACTTTCCATGGTCCTCTAGCTCTCTCACATGATGTGGCAGGTGGTTCCAGGCCAGAGGACCAGCAACTGCCAGAGGTGGGCACAGATAACCAAAATTTATCTGTAGATAAGATAAACAGATAACGGCTCAAAATCATCTACAGATTATCTGTAGATAATTTCCCAAAAGTCCAGCAAAATCATCTTAGATAATAGATAAAGATGATGGCTCTGGAAATCATCTAGATAAAAAGATAACCGCCTATAAATTATCTAGATAAAAATATGACGAAAAAGATAACAACTGCAAATGCACGCTCTCCAAACATTGTGTTAACTCTTCTTATAGGTTCTTCAATCCTTGATTTGGCTCCAGTTTCAGCCGAGCGCAGTGTTAGGCTTTTTTTGCCGAGGGTGACTGGGTGAGGGTGGAAAATTAGATTAGATTAGAATGGTTCCCCTCGCGATGGTTGGTTATATCTGTTCCGAAGAGCCTATAAGTCTTGCCTTGCAGTTTAGAGTGGTGGTTTTAGTGCCAGCGTTTGCATAACGTAATGGTGCAGTAAAGCTCCCGGGGCAGTGATGCACATCAGAGACAAACACAAGGAGCAGGCACTCTGTCACAAGAGGGCACACGAGGAGGTCTCCAAGCCACGCCGGATGCTGGATAAGTACGAGTACTTAAAGCACAACGAAAACATTAAACATGACCCAAGCGCCGAGGTCAAAACAGGTCTAAGAACTTGCACACACTTATTGAAAGACCTCGTGAAAGAACTAAACTTTTTCATATTTAAGAACGGGAAGATTTACTATGATTTAAGTCGCATGGAAAAATTGTAACGAACAAGGATATAGGTTGGTATGAGGCTGACTACCCATACTGAAAAAAAATGGTTCACTGTGCCAATGTCACCCCTGAGTCAGGGAAGGTCGGCAAATGATGTAGGGTTAATGATCATTGTAGGTTTGGATTGTATTTGGATTGTTATAACAGATATTATTAGGTTATTATTAATTCATTAAAATAACCAATAATTTATCATCAATACCTGTTTCTGGCCAGGCAGAAAAGATTGGTGAATTGCATTCCTCTTCCCAATTATATTTTTTTTTAAAAGTGATTGGCTTAAGACTGGCCACCTTACCTGTGAAAATAATTACACTCGCCTCGAGAACGCGGCAAGAAGTCGCACTGCATGTGAAGTTTAGTAGCGTACCTACCACATCAGCAACATGTGCGCAACGAGGTCATCACTGGGTGATTGATAACAAAATAACGCAGAAACACGCATGCTCCGACACTGTGAACTGCGCACAAAGGTCACCGTCATTAGCTATGCAGTTATTTGACATGTCTCTTTTGCACAGGCCGGCACTTTGTGTCAAGTGCACAATGATGATTGCTTTGCATTCTGCATACCGCAGTCTTGAAGCATTTTCCATGTCCGACTTGAGGCCAATCAACGCCGTAACATTCTAATGGAGAATTTCTAAACTTTACTTAAAATAATTACTCGACTTGACCGGTCTGTAGTGTAGTAAAATTCTTTTGATTCATCATTCGAAGGTAGTGGATTCCGTTTCCAGTTGAGCACAAAAAACATCATGAACATAAAAAATGGTTTACTTTGACAATGTTAACCCTGTTTTAGGGAAGTGGAGGGCTTATGTTCATTTGGAATTTGGTTTTTGATTTCTTTTAAGTACACATGCAGCATTTGTAACAGCGAACTTATGCGTGTATGTTTGTGGTCATGCATTTAATATGGTCCATATACTGAGTTCGAGTTCCGATATAATAATAATAAATAGGTTGGTATGAGGCTTACCACCCATACTTTAAAAAATGGGTTAAATCTTAATATATTTTTAAGGTTAGATCTTAATATATTTTTACGAATGTGTGTCTGTGTCTCTAGATGCATGTGTTTAAATAATTATACTTGTATTTGTTCGTTAGTGGGAGCATTCGCTCGAATCTTCTAGATAAAATATTCTGGCAAAATCTCGCTTGTTACGGTTACGGGTGTTTCAAGAACCATCCTTATATCATGCTATAAAAGGGCCAAAACTGTCTGTTGCAGGAGACTTGTATCGTATCTCACGAGCAATATAGTACAAAAGTTACCTGTGAACGAACCAAATGTGAACGGAATCATAAAATAAATTGCGTAAAACAAATCAATCGAAGTTTTTATTTAATTGAACCCGTAAGTCATAACAATATTGGTATGTAGATAGCAAATGCATGTAAATATTTAGGTAAGGTAGATATATCATTTGTAGCTGATGGGAGTTGTATATATGTAGGATTAATTACAGGGTAAAGAGATATTATAAGGAAGTAACTAGAAATCATCATAATTATGTACTCGAAGCTTTTGGAAGACCGTTCGAGAAGGTTCCAGCAAAATTGACCTCTAGCAACTTCTATCACTGGAGTATAAAAAGCCGCGAATGGCTTGCAGGAGTCAGTCATCATACGACACTCTACTTCTAAACACAAAAGACAGTATAAGTGAACCTAAACCATCTGTATAATAAATAAATGTGAATTATAAAAAATAAATAAAACTGTAAAAATAAATCAAAGTGTGAATACTCTAAAAGAAGACCAGTTTTTAATTTGCAAAATATTTGAACCCGAAAAACATAACAATTTATGTTTGCAACTAAGATCATAGGATTAAAGAGATAATAGCCAAATTTACAATTTTACAATAATTGAATTTTGAAATGTAACATCGGCGTCATCATGCAGTATAAACTGAAGTTGTGATAATGTAATCATGGCCATTAAGCATTCTGCTATCCTTTATTGTATTTAGATATCTACAATACAAAGACTTCACATTCATCATGAGCCGCAGCCGCCACTTGTCTGCTCTCCGATGATTGATTGTTGGCAACATCGCATCACAGGTGGTTCGGCGACGCATATCCAACATCTGCCCAACTGGGGATCCAACAACATTGCTTCTAAAGCCAACCTTCAATCAATATTTGATTGACATATCAAATTTTATTGTTTAATTCTGGTGGCAGGTAAGGACCTCAGTTAATTGTTTCTCGGAAATCAATAATAATATGATGGAATTTGAACAGGAAATATGATGTAGGTACATCAACTGACTTAAGGGTTGATTGAAAAGTTTCCGGAATGGGGAAGAGATTGCGCGCGTATCGCAAAATTGTTATGATGGTTGACAATGTGAACTTATTGTAGGTTAGCTGTCAAATTTTCAGACAGATACGTCGTACAGTTCTTGTTTACTAGTCAGTTTTGTGAAGCAAGTCAGGCACTTTTGCAAAAATGGATAAACACAAATTTCGTGCAGTCATCAAACATTTCTGGATGGATGGAAAAACGGCGACGGAGATACGAGATATTTTGCAGAAAGTTCATGTCACCTCCACACCTTCATTTTCGACTATCAGTTTCTGGGTGAGCGATTTCAAACGTGGCCGTACGAGCACCAAGGATAAACCACGCAGTGGACGTCCAAAAACGGCCACAAATCAGGAAATGGTTGACAAAGTCCATGATCTCGTGTTAGCCGATCGTCGAGTGAAGTTGCGCGAAATAGTAGAGACCACGGGCATCTCGTACGTATACGCAACCAGATTTTTGATTTGATGGGAGAAATCACACTTAATTTTGATTTTTGTTTGATTGGAGTTTGGTCCAACAGGCCCTAAGCAACTGTTATGATTTTATCTCGGTGCACATTTAAATAAAACTACGGATGTATTATTTTTAACAAATTGTTTCCATTGTAAATGGTTCACTCTGCAACTTTTGGTATTTTTCGGTTTCACGGCCAGAGTGATAATCGATCACATGATCACTGGCTGTTTCGCAGAACTGTTTATATGGGACCAAGGACTATTCTTGCGTGTTCCTGACGCCTGCTTATATGCATCATCACAGTTCATGAGTTCGCGCTTAAACATGCCGCATGTGGACTTACAATGTTACAACCCAAATCTCAAATGAACATATACCCTGCAACTCTTGTCGACCTTCCCTGGAACATGGGTGACATGACATTGTCAAAGCCAGCCGTTTTCTACAGCATGGGTGGCCAGCCGCATACCAATCTATAAGTCAAGAAAGGCGCTTGATGTTCTTTGACCCCTGTCAGGCTGGATTCCAAGTCTCCAGCCTAGCTCCCAAGCACCGTGTTTACTTGTAGCATGATCTTGAAGAGCCATTCTCCCGGCGACTATTACGTGGATATCTCTATTAGTCTTGCATTGAACTCCGACGGACAGATTTGCCCATTTTGTATAATATTATAATAACCTAATCCTTGACTTGCAATGATTGAACATGGAACAAAGTATTGTGGGAAAATGCCCCGTCAATAGATGGCGCAGTCACTCCATCACGCTTCGCATGTAATCTATAATCGAAGTTGCAAAGATATATTAACATTTAAGTTTCATATTGAATGAATGCCCACAAACAGACGCGTGGTAGTTCGCGCTTACTTTGTGTGTGTTTTTGGGTGTTGATTTCAAAACGCAAAATAAAATACCGGCAAGTTTTACTTAGCCTTCAGAAGAAATTAGTCCTCGTGAGCTGGGAAACCCCCACATCAACTGAAGTGGTTGGCGTAAGGCTGGCACCCTTACCTGAAAAATGAATAGGTTGCTTTCGCCGCATGCGAAACCCTTCGGGGATAACGCGGTAAGAAGTCACGCTTTATGTGTAGCTTAGTAGCATTTGCGTTTACGTCTTCAATACAGAATAAATCTTTTCTCCAGAACATTCTGGAGTCATTGCATATCTTCCAGTGACCCTCCACAGTTCAAGAGCGTTCCATTTTGTTCTGCAACGTTTATATCATGTTCATGCCATGCATTACAAACATTAAAAAACATTTGTAAAACAACTATAATCTCTATAATGTTCCTCTTTCCCAGGTGATAATTTAAGGCTCTATACAGGCCCGGATTAGCCCCTCTGGGGGCCCTGGTGCAGTAAACAGCTGGGGGGCCCTTTACCCCCTTGAAAATTAGCAATAATAGTGTTACGAACGTATGAGCTCGTGAGGCTTGCTTGTGTGTGTTTGTCTGCCTCTAACATAGTTGACTGTGAGTTTGTGCGTGTGCATGTGCCTTGGTACGTAGTTTGCCGGTATGCGTAACTGGAATAATATCAAATAGTATAGAGGTTTCTGGTACAATCCACTATAGAATAATCTAGAACAAGCAATAATCGTCCCTTTCGTACATATATAAACGAGACGCAATGGTACAGAGTCGATTGAAACATTGAGCCGTGAAGTCAATAAGCAAAAAACTAGAAAAGTGATTGTAAACCGACATTGTGTCAAATAAATCTTGAAAAATAAAGAAATTGCGGTTTGCTTAAAAGAACTCATATAAAATCTTAACAATAGCAACTAAACTTCACCCTATTTTTTCACAGCGCAAAAGATGCATATCTTTTCCAAAAATAAAATGTTGAAATGTTTTCTGTACAATATTTTTTAGTCTCTAGGAGGCCCCTTGGTCACGAATGCCTCATAAGACTTGAGCCCTAAATATATTTTTGTTGCAATGCATTTTAAATTAATTTCTATTAAGTCTGTAATCGGGAGCCTCTTGGTCACAAATTTCTGCAAAGACCTGAGCACAAAAAAACGAGTTTTTTTGGCCCTTTTGGGGGGGGGGGGGGCTAAGCTGGAAGTCTCATCACCAAGGTAATTCTTACCTACCGAATATCGGTAATATTGGTATGAAGACTAATTAGCTGTTCACTTGCAGCCATCGTGAATTGACTGGGCTTCATACAAATATTACCGATATTCAGTAGGTAAGAATTACCGTGGTGATGACACTTCCAGCCCTGGTGCGATCGCACCGCTCGAACCGCCCTTAGTGCGGGTCTGGGCCTCTATAATAATATTTCTGCGCGATAATTGATGAGCGAATCATAAAAATGCAATCAACGCTTTGTTTAGTTGTCTAGTTTTTTTGCTCGCATGTAATGCCACGTTTGTGTCCGACGCGCAGGTTGTAACGATATTTTAATTATCACCCTATTTGTCCGTAATTGTTACGTAGGGGGAAATGATGCTCCGCACACACTCGCATGCGAAAAATTGCAATGTTTTGACGTGGAGTTTGTTTGTATAACATTTGTTTGTAAACAAGAAATGATTTACCCAAACACCAATGTTTTTAAAAGTGTAAAGGTTGTATGTATTTGTATGTATTAAAGGTTGATGTGTATTGACATGGTGAAGATTCATTTTAAATTAATCAACAGCGCTCGAGGAAATAAATCAACTCATGAAGAAAATCTTTGTGTTTTTTTTTTATACTTTTAACCAGTATATTTTTATATTCCGGATTAAATCCGGATTTTACGAGCCGTGATAGAGAAGGTTGTATTTTAATAACGAAGCTTCTGCTCCCTCTGTTAATACATTTGAAATATCTTATGTATATATAAAATCACTGATCTCGAGCGACAACTTTTTTGTTCACAGTTCGGTTTCTAGAGTATAAAACATTCATATAAACTACCGTTGATAGCACATCGCGATCACAGTAATAAACGTATTGAAGGTACGATAGCACCCTTAGTGAGTGATACAGTTTTGATTTAGTTACCTCTCCTGGGGTGAAAGTCTCTTCGACGGCCGTAGAAACTTCCACCCCTATCCGGCAAGCTGTTTCGTGAATGATCTCTATGTGGGAAAACAGAGATTCATTGCTGTTATTCGCTACTTGGTCAATACGGTGGGAAAATTGATTAAAGAGGAAGATGGAGGAAGTCAAAGCTCACTCTGAAATATACTGCCAATGAAAAGAAATATCTTTAATAAACGACGTGAACCTATAAAGCAACAAAGGGCTTTCTAAGTTATTACCCTATTTGTTGAGTTGCAACAATGATGGAAATTTATAATCGAAACAAGAGGCAGTAAAAACAATTAAACCGTGTTTTAGCAGAGATAGTTAATCACTGTCACTCGCATAAGGCATTTAGTAGAAGGCCGGATGATGGAAGCTATTAGAAAAAATTAATTATTAATAATAAACCGAAGCGCAAGCTAACTCAGTTCCCAAGATCGGAAAGACAATGGAACGATCCGGTGGCTTTCAAACATACGATTATTAGGTACTCTAGAAAATGTTATGGAATCATTCCGAAGTATTTTGATTAGGAGATTCCAGAAAAATGAAAAATTTAGAGTTCGAGAGTTAATTAATGCGTTTATATCCGTGTGTCAAACTGGTTTATAATTTTCAGTTAATTAATCTAAGGTTGATTATTTTAAGGGCTGACTTTGGGTTGGCACTTCTTTCAGTAATGAATCGCGTAGAGTATTTGAGTTTCGTTTACAAAACAAATCAACTTTTTTTCAAAAACATTTCTGTTGACAAATGAAAAAGACATGTAAGTAACTAATGACATGTAAATCAATGAAATATGAATGTGTATAAATGAAAAAGTTTTTGTAAACAGAAAGAAAAAATCTGTGAGGGAAATCTCAATGCAAAAACCATGTTTTCGCAAATTGGTCGATAAACCAAAACACATCTAAGAGTAAAGAAAGTAAAAAAAAAAAACAAACGAATACACTAAATAATGAAAAAATTATCTCTTAAAAGTAAAACTACAGCTCTCACAGAAAAGGAACGTTTCGTAGCTTACATTTTATATGTAGACGGTCTCAGACTAGCGTGATGAAATGCAATTTACATGCACATATGCGCCAAGTCTCACCCGTGGGACTGCACAAATCATTCGCGTGTCATCCACACAGCTAGACTTCATTATATTAAAAGCCGCTGATTAAAAAAATCCATCAAAAGCAACATTAGGTGTAGCAAGAAGACGATGAAGAGATAAGGACCTATTTGCGATCCCTGTGGGACACCATTCATTATTTCTACATACTTTGTATTAAGTAGAATAATTACATGACTTTGATAGAGCGTAATAATTATATTGTGATGTTGTATTTGTAATTATTGTAACAACATTATTTTTTATGGGAGATTTTATCAGTTAGATCAATTTATATATTTTCCTCATGCATCTAATCTAATCTAATCTAAGCTGCAAAGATATATATCATTTAAGATTTATACTAAATGCATTCCCACAAGCAGATATGTATAATTTCGCGCTAACACATGCCGCATGTGGACCTACAATATAAAAACCCAATCTCAAATGAACATAAGCCTTGCAACTCTTGCCGTCCTTCCCTGAAACAGGGGTGACATTGGCAAAGTGAACCAATTTTTATATTATGGGTGGTCAGCCGCATAACAACCTATAAGTCAAGGAACATACATGACAAATTACATTTTTTAAAATCAAAGAATAAAAATAACAATATATACATGGACATAAAAAACTAAATCATAAAACCAAATTCACTATAACAAACCCTAGCCGCCAACATCACAGATCAACCGCCATTTCTTTCTATCCTTGCATACTTCTTTCATTTCCTCCAGAGTCATAACCTTCTTCATACAAGCTCTTCTTTTATTATGACTCTGGATATTCCATTCATTCGCAATTTCGGATATTTGGTCCATCCATACCTTTCTCGGTCTTCCTCTACCACGACATCCATCTATTCTACCAACATATACTTTCTTCGTCAGTCTTTCCTCATTCATTCTCTCCATATGCCCAAACCATCTTAACAAACTTCTTTTAATCTTCACTTTCACACTTTCTTTTGCACCACATTCTTTTCTTACAAAATCATTCCTCACCCTGTCACTCCGTTTTTTCCCAATCATACTTCTTAGAAAGTCCATTTCAACAGTATGGACTTTACTAATTTCACTTTCATTCACCGTCCAGGCCTCGCTTCCATACATCAAGGTGGGTAAAAGTATGCCACTGCGTACCGCCAATCGAGCATTTTTAGAAATGTTTTGATTTTTGGCGATACAAGCTGTGGCACCCAGTACACACCTGCCCTTCATTACTCTTCTTTCAAGTTCACCTGTCATTCTTCCATCTTTCTCAAACTTACTTCCCAAGTATACAAACTCATTTACCACATCAACATTCATTCCGTTTATTCTAAATTCGTAGTTCGTATTTTCTTCATTTCTTTCAAAAATCAAAACTTTCGTCTTACTTGCATTCAATTTCAAATAATTACCTAGCAGAGCTTCGTTCAATCTAGAGAGCATCGTTTGCAATTCTACTGCTGAGTCCGATACAAGAACAGCATCATCCGCATACAGTAGAACACTCACTTTGCTCTCTCCTATCATTAATCCACAATCATCAAGTCTAGCATCTCGAACACACTTGTCCATGACTATGTTAAATAGCCATGGGCTCATCACACATCCTTGCCTTACACCCTTAAAAACTTCAAACCATTCACTATACTCATCATCAATACGAACACATGCTGTACTATTTTCATAGTTTGCATGCACCGCACCTAGGAGAGCCCCATTCACTCCGTATGCTTTCAAAACATCCCATAACATACCTCTGTCTACTGAGTCAAAAGCCTTTTCCAGATCTACAAAGGCCGTGAACAGCTTCCGCCTCACCGACAATTGTTTTTCAACAAGTTGTCGTAGAGTAAAAATCTGATCAACACAGCCTCTACCGGCCATAAAGCCGGACTGTATATCGGAAATCCTTTCACTAGTAGTCAGAATCACATTTTTTATAATCACCTTACAGAAGACTTTTCCTGGTATACTGAGTAGACTGATTGGTCTGAAGTTCTGACAGTCTTTTTTGTCCCCTTTACCTTTGTAAATGGGAACAATGACTGCCTTCCTCCAATCCATCGGTACTACTCCTGCATTCACACAAAGCTTACATAATTCGTACATCCAATCTATCACGCATTCACCTCCTGCTTTCAACATTTCACCATTTATTCCATCAAACCCAGCAGACTTTCCATTCTTCAAACATTCAATAGATACTTTTATTTCTTCTTTCAAAATCCTAAATTCATTCTCTTCTGTCATTTTTCTAAACAAAATTCTTTCGCCCCGACCAAAAATCCCTTCAAAATATTCTTTCCATCTCTTACATACTTCATCCTTCTCCCATACCATCTCACCAACAGCACTTTTGATTCCTGGGGTGGTCAATGCAGAATCTTTATTCCTATTGGCACCGACCCATCTCCAGAATTCCTTCCTACTGTCGGTGAAACTCCTGTTCATTTTTTCATCAATCTTTCTCTGTTCATTCGCTTTGCTTTCATAAACTACATTCTTCGCCATTTGCTTGGCTATCTTATATTCATCTTCTAGCTTTCTATCATTCCTGTCGTTCAGCCACTTTTTGTAACATTCCTTCTTCACTTTCACAGCCTCTTTTACTTTAGCATTCCACCAGGCATCCCCTTTCAATCTTCCACCTTTCGTTTCTCCACATACTTTTCGAGCACATTCAATCATTCCTTCTTTCATAAACTTCCACATGCTTTCAATATCTTTTTCATTAACATTCTTTTCAAGTTCATTCACACTTAACTTTTTTTGTATTTCTGATTTATACTTCACTTTCACATTTTCATCACTCAGACTTTCTACTTTTATTCTTGGCTTTCTTACTTTCTTCTTACGTTTCTTCTTTCTTACTTCTCCAATCATTATTTTAGCGCATAAGAGATAGTGGTCACTGCCTATTTCAGGCCCACGATAGACACGGCTATCTCTTACGGCTCCTCTCAGTCTTTCATCCACACAGATGTAGTCAATGATTGTGCGACTTCCCACAATCTGCCTTGTGTACAGATGCACATCCTTATGTCGAAACCATGTGTTTGATGCAAAAAGGCTGTGCTCTGCACACAAAGCTATCAGGTGTCGCCCATTATCATTGACTACACCTCGTCCACTAGGACCAACAATTTTCACACACTCATCTCTTTGCGTACCTACCCATCCATTCATATCTCCCAAAATTATAATGTATTCATTCTTCTTGCTTTCGCGCACAACTGCATTCAACTCATTCCAGAATCTCATTTTCACGTCCATACACTCTGAATCTACAGGTGCATAACAGGCCACCAAGAAAATTTTCATCCTGTTTGTTTTGAGTTTAACAGTCAAAACTCTTGGAGAGATTCTTTGGTAGCCCGTTATGCATCCTTTTACATTCTCACTTATAACCACACCCACACCCTGTCTTTCATTCCCATCTTCCACACCTGACCAGATATACAGTTCACCATTCATTAATACTTTTTCACCATTCCCTTTCATTTTTGTCTCTGTCACACCCATCACTTGTATTCTTTTTTCATTCATCACATTCACGATTTCCTTCTCCTTACACTCATTCATTCTTCTGACATTCCAAGTTCCAAACACCCATTCATTCTCTCTGAGCAAGTTTATGGCGGTTTTTCTGCAGAGTGGAACTGCGTTTATATTGGCGAACATGGGGTTTATTAATTACAAAAATAAATTAATTATATTAAATAATAACAATTATTATATAAAGTGTAAGTACATAAAAATGTCAAAATAAAAATGTCAAATATTTAAAACAATCAAATCATTATCATAATCGTTAAGGTATTAAAAAAATTATTAAATTATAAATATAAAATAAATCGGGCAAATATCGGGGGGGAGTCGGCAAGCTCCTTGCCGGAGTAGCTCCTGGCAGGCTGTCCTCGTCCATGCCCGCGTCTCTACGCTGGGCCCTCTTGCCGTGCAACACCCAGCCTCCTGTAGCTTGGCACTCCTTGGGGCTCTCATCAGAGTGGTCGTCGCAGTCGTCGTCCTTATCACACACCCAGGTGCAGGGAATGCAGCGCCCGTTGGCGCACTGGAACTGACGGGCGGAGCAGCCGGTGGTGTCAGATATGTGTCCAGCGCCAGCAATCACGTAACAAGTCCCAGTAAACAGTGCACAGAACGAAAACACAAACCACATTTTACATCCAAAAATCAATGCGAGGGCAGACTGCCTCTCGTTGGAATACATGTCGAGAATCCCGCTACAATTCACTGTTCACACTTGAATTTTTGTTTGGAGTAGAATACAAATGCATGTTTATCCTAAATTTAATCTACGTGTATAAACATAAAAAATTATTCTATAAATACATGTATAAAATAAAATAAATGTTTTTGAACGGTCCGTTGTCTACTGGTTAACACTTTTGACTCGTAAATGGAAGGTTGTGGGTTCGAATCCCGGCGGAGTTCCAAAAATATTTCATTTACATTTTCAAATATGCTCTTCGCTGGGTGGAAAATTCATGTACCTTTTACCAAAGACCGGTCACTAAGGGTCAATCCAACCTTACGGCAACTGGGTCTTGCTTGAGAAGTGGTGCTTTCTACAGCGACGAAGCTCGCAGAGGGCTCTTGAGGTGTGATACGCACAAAAATAGCGTTCACCAAATCAATCATCCTTATATTATTATTTTCAGAGGGTCTTCCCTAAACTCCTTTACTTCGTTATTCTTATAGACGACTTTTGCAGACCTTCGTTATTTTTACAAATATGTCTTTTCTACAATAGAAATACCATGCTCCGACTTTGAATTATGCAATTAAGATATTTAACAATACTCGTAATTCAAAAATATGATGGAAAAAGTAACATTTAGATTCAAAGCAATTAAGCCATTTTCTTGCATCCATTTATTTTTAAGACCATGAGAAGTTCTCGTGAATAGTTTCAGTGATCGAACGACTAACAGAAAGTAATACAAAGTTAAGTGTAATTATTTTCTGTTAAGGCATGTTAATTAACACACATCATAGATTGATTTCTTACAAAGGACTCCGACGTGAATTACCATTAACAAAATGGTGTCGTCACACGGCCGGGTTGCTAGAGATAATTCATAGAAATATTTTGTTATCGCTTGCGAAGAACGATAGTCCAACACAAGTGTGACGTTACGAGTATCTCGCCGAGAAAAAATAGTCCATTCTGAGCAATTGTGGAAAACAAATCTTTCAGGCGTAGAATGTAGATAATCCGAATAATTCTTATTTATAAATTCAACAGGATAAAACAGTATTTTTAATTCACTTTTCTTTATTTTTTTTGCTCAAACGTTTTCGCCTAATAAGGCATCTTCAGGAGCATAATTATTGCAAATATTTTTATATGAAAAAATTCGAATAATTCTTGATTGAAATTTTTTTTATTAATGGATTTGCTAATCGATTTATATTAAGCGATTTTATTTTTTGATTTTCAAATTTTTTGCTGTAAAAATAAAAAGGTTCCACTCGCCACATACGACCCCTCGGGAAGACCGCGGCATGAAGTTACACCATTTACAATACCACGGCTTAGTCACGTTTTTTTTATTCTTCCTCAGTTATTCCCAACTTTCCTGATCTCCACATTGAATCAACTCGACACTGGCGCTCCGGGAGTTCGCCTCAAAGAGAAAGAAGAAAAAGAAGGAGCTATCGACCGGACTTGATACAAAATGTATGATCGGCATTCCAGCGTACGCGGGTGAATAAGTTACGTTTGGCATACTTTCGTTAGCTTGTACCGCTCGTGTTCACCTACTTGCCTGTACCACTAGTGATCGAGTTATACTGGCCGCCGCTGCCGAACCGGCCATTACATTGCTACTTCTCGGTTCTTCCTACATACATTATGCCCGCAACACACGGTCATCCACGCAAGACATGCTTTCATACAACACACGATTTCTTGGGGCCTGTTGCACCAAAGTCCAATCAGACAAAAATCAAAATTAAGTGCAATTTCTCCCATTAAATATTTTGTTTGTTGCACATACGTAAACCAGCTGACGTACATTATCTTTCCTGTTCAAATCCATCATATTATTACCCACTTCCGAGAAAAATTTAACCAAGGTCCTTACCAGAATTAAGCAATCAAATTTAATGAGTCAATCAAATATTGATCGGAGGTTGGTGCAACAGGCCCTTAGAAGGCAGAAAAAGCGTCAAGAAACAGCAGAAGTCATGCTGGAACGGAATGGAATGGGAATAATGCGCCTCAGCTGTTACATATCGTCCCCCCAGTGCTGGTTTCACTAATCTACCATTTGATGCAAATATGACCTTTAAATGATATTGTCCTAAAAATCACATTCTACACAATCTGATCTAAGAAAAACACGTAAAGCACGATATTGTGAGTGCTGTTTTAAATATTTTTAAAATCAATCTCATGTTTTCATAAGACACATTGGTCCAGTACACATACAAACATTGCTCATGTGAAATTAAATATATATTCCAGTTTATAGAAAACAAAGTTTAAATTCACTTTAAAAAAAATGAGCTTTGTTTTTTATAAATACTCGTATGTATAATTTTTCCTTCGACCTTTATAATTTATAAATATATGAGAACCAGCACCCTCAGGAGCTTTGAAACCCACACTTCAGATGAAGGTTGGCGCTAAGCCGGCCTCTTACCTGTAAAATTTAATAGGTTCCGCACCTCATATGCTAGGCTTTCGGAGAAAACGCATTAAAAAGTAGTTCTTTATGTGCAGCTTAGTAAAAACAACCTGAAGCGCTATTCTGCTTAATTTGTTACACTTTGGATATCAATCCAAGTCAGTGCTTGCTAGCGCTTGCGAAAGAACTCCATAGATAAAAAATCAAACTACACCTTATTTTTGGACAAGAATCGCTATCTCGCCGCCCAAAAGTTGTAAGGAATTTAGCAGAATAGGGATAAAAATAGAAGATAGCTCTGAATGCAAGCTTTTGATACGACTCATCTACTTTATAACATTTAACAATTTTAATGAAAACCACTCTTAACTAACAACCTTTGAAATATGAGCGAAATGTGAATGCGAGAATGACACGCATGCGTGACCATGTGTGGGGAGCATCACACGTTATTACAGTCAGCCTCAACTAGATTCCCTGATATTTGTAACAACGGAACCGCTATACGCAGATCACAAGCATGGGCAATTATTAACAAATAAAAACAATTAATTTTTGCAATTCCTATACTTTTATAAACTTAATCTTCAAAAATACGATGAAAAAGTTATGAACTTAGAACACTTTTAAAGTTAGAGTTTTTTTCTCACACTTGTTTTTCATAACAGTCCAGAAGCGATATTCTTCTAAATTCCTTACGACCTTTAGGCGATGTGATACTAATTCGTATCCAAGAATACTAAAAATATTTTTTGTATTTCATTAGTATTTTATTGTAAGTATTATTTACTTAGTATTTTTTAATAAATAATGAAAACATATCTATGGAACTCTTTCGCAAGCGATAACAAGCCCCGATTTGGATTGATATCCAAAGTGTAAGAAATTTGGCAGAATAGCGCTTCAGGACCAAAATATATATTTTAAAATGAAAGATACTAAACTAGTTTCATACATTTCCTTTAAGTTTCATTATTTTCACATAAATCATACAATAATAAAGAAGGTTCTCAATAGGTTACATGTTTATTGAAAAGTATAAAAAATATTTAAAAAATTATAAAGGAGTTTTTATGGACAGACAGCGAAAATCACATCCTCCCTTTTGACTAGTTGATTGTAAAGGCGCTTCCGGGTTATCTTCTACCGGTTATATTGTTTATCTTACATTGTGATCTTGATGAATTTAACATAACATTATCTGGAACGAAACATAAATTGTGTCTTCAAATGGAAGCCAGATCATCTGATACAATCATCGTCATCAGCTACTGAAGTGACCAAGTAAACAACTACATGAAAACTTCTCCGTTGAAATGAATGTTTGATTTAAGAAGTTGTCGCTGGCATGGTTGGCACTTAAATTTGCGTTATTGAAACAATTGCAAGTTCGAGCTCCGCCTGCGCCGTGTCCTATCGACAATAACTTTGACTTTGTTTCAACAGATGCCATTGGGTAATTGTTTTAATTAATGATCAATTTAAATATCAAATAATGAATTATTCATTGATAATGTTAATACGTGTTTCTAGCAAGGCAAAATAGGTTGGAGAATTGCATTCCTCTTACAAACCTTTTTAAAAAAAATTAAGGCACTTAAGTAGGTGCAAAAATATTCTTTTTTTTTAGAAAAAAAAACCTATGCACATAGATTTTATGTGACAAGGCGAAATGCGGACTCAAAAAAATATTTGAGTTCGTTATAAACTAATATAACTAAAAAATTTGGATATTTAAGAAAGGCACTCAATACCACGCACGGTAAAAGGCAGTATGGTTAGAATCGTATGGCGAAAATAAGTGCGTCGTGTGCACTTCATTAAAAAGGTACTCTGCTTACGGTAATTATTTCTAATCTTCTCAAATATGTGAAAATTATTTCAGTTTTTTTTTCGTGCTCCGTCGGGAATCGAGCCCACTACCTTCCCGTTAACCGCTAGACTTTGGCCGGTCTATTGAATAAGCACCAGTACGCTATTTTTTAACATTCGCAACTTAAACCTGCGCAGTAAATCGGCATTGCCAAAAGAAAATATACTGTTATGCGATAACGTTTCTGTTCATATCATTATATTTGCTTACATGTGCTCGTCTGGTGCAAAAATTGCAGCCCATGGCCATTTTAAAACACGCATTGATTTCTTTTAGCAAAGTCTTATTTAACATCAATTAATATTTTGTTTTTGAGTATTTAAGCGACCCACAATTTATGGGTAAAACAGCCTATATGATTAAAAAAAGTTCCTCTTTGTAGAGGACATACGTCTCCTGAGGACGTCGGATATGACTCCGACGAAACGTAGAGAAAATCGTTCTTCTCTTTTGCACGGTCAGTAAAATCCGTTTTTTTCATTCTTTAAAAAGCCTATATGACTTTATATCCACCAACACTTTAATTTTTTTGTTCATAGTTTTGAAATACTTAATTTAATGAAACCTGCAGCTAGACTTGCACATTTTTTATAGTAAATTATTCCTTGATTTATGCATTGGGATGAGACTGACCACCCATACTGTAAAAAATGGTTTACTTTTCCAATGCCACCTCTGTTTCAGAGAAGGTCGGTAAAAGTTGCAGGGTCTACGTTACACCTACATTCATGGTTCAAAATGGTTCACTTTGCCAATGTCACCCCTGTTTTAGGGAAGGTCGGCCAAAGTTGCAGGGTCTACGTTCATTTGAGGTTTGGTTTTTAAATTGTAAGTACACATGCAACATTTGTAAGCGCGAACGTGACTTTCTTCCTTGACTAAAAAACGGCTACAAGTTATTATTACAACTACATTCATGGTTCAAAATGGTTCACTTTGCCAATGTCAGCCCTGTTTCAGGGAAGGTCGGCAAGAGTTGCAGGACTTATGTTCATTTGAGATTGGGATTTTATATTGTAGGTCGACATGCGGTATGTGTTAGCGCGAACTTATACATGTCTGCTTGTGGGAATGCGTTTTATTTGAATCATAAATGATATTTATGTATCTTTGCAGCTTAGATTTAGATTTTAGACATTCACGTGAAATTTAATCCAACATATGACTGCAAAAAAATGATCAGCAAGTGCCTTAAAAAGGCACGAATCTAAGTCTACCTCAACTGTATAAAAATGGAGCTTTTAATTGAATTACATTGTCAATTTTAATGAAAAAAAGTCTGCGTTAAACTGTTCCTTTTGATGAGCTCAGCGACTGTTTAACGTGTAAGATGGCGTGGACCAGAATTAGTTAGGCCGGAGCATTGACTTATGATATGTGTGGACTAGAAATTATTTTAACGAAAATGGACATTATAATTAAATCTGTTTCGACTTAGGTACTTACGAAAATGGTCCTTAGCAAGAAAGAAAACAAAGAACTTCATACTTGCATTTCCATGTGTACACAAAAACTCGGGTGTTTGTTAAAAATGCTTAAAAAAAGTTGGCAGCATTGCGAATATAATGGTTGCCCGAACCAGTCCGAACATAGCACCACATAGTAAGCGCGTTATAAATCTTGTGATCGATAAAATTGACGAATATTAAAGGAAAAATGCATTATTATAAGACATTATGGCATTTGTTATAGTTGTGTGTCGAACACACAAAATGGAGATTGCAAGAAAACATTAAATTTGACACGTAAAAACATGTTTTGTATGACTACAACACTGCAACGTTTGACAGGACTGAGACAAATGTATGTATCTATAATCAATCATCTAAGCTGGAAAGATATGTTAACATTTAAGGTTTATATTAAATGCCTGCTCACAGACAGGCACATGTAGGTTCGCGTTTACACATTCTGCATGCGTGCATACAAATAAACAAAACCTCACATGAACATAAACCTTGCAACTCCTGCCGCCTTTCCCTGAAACCGGGGTGGCATTGGCATAAGCGAACCGATTTTTCCAGCACGGGTGGTCAGACTCATACTAACCTATCAGTCCAGGAGCAGTATCAATGCAGTAAGTTAGTTTCTGCTCATCTATGTTATTACTCAATGGGCCCGAGACTGACTTACATAAAAATGTTTAAAAACTTTAATTTTCCGCGCACACCAGGAACCCAAGTATAAAACTATACCTTAAAAACGTTTTACAAAAAAAAATGCAAACTATAACGCTCAACTCGCGTGCTGTTTACATTTACATAGATTTTTTTGGAAACGCTGTAATTACGAGTAAGTTCAAACGTAAAATTGTATACACCAGCTGTACCACAAATAAAAAACTATACTTTAACTCAACCATAGCATTTCACAAAATTGTATGACAACTTAAACGCTCACTTAACGTGCTGTTTTCGTTTTGATAGATAATTTGGTTAACGTTGTGGCTGAGATTAAACGTGAATTTGTATATTATATTTTGGGTGCACACCAGCTGTACCCCGAGTATACAAGTACACTTTAAACTTAATCATGTCGTTTCAATAATAAATTATGGAAGGTGAAACGCTCACTTGGAGTGCTGTTAACGTTTTGGTTAGAGTTTGAATGTGAGTTGTATACTTTGGGCACAGAGTGGAATGTAAAGGAGTAACGGTACTAGGAAGGCTGAGACGCGGCGGCACCACCGAACAGCGGAGCCGTAGCATGCTAGAGAGGGGACCCTCATTAAATTTACTCTTCGGGAAAATGTATATACAGAGCTCGGTTTTCTTTTTTAAGAAATCCTGTGCGGGAGACTCCCTAGATTCTAGAGACTCTAGGGGTCTATGACACTTGTTGTAGTGCCGCAGAGGTGTAGGTACGAGCTTGGTCGTCGCTACAAAGCGCCAATACTCAAGCAAGACCCAGTGGCTGTAAGGCTGGATGAACCTTTGCGAAGAGCATATTTGGAAATATAAATGGTATATTTTTTGTGCTCCGTCTGGATCCGAATCCACAACCTTTCATTTACGATTCCCAAGTGTTGCTACTAGACTATGGACCGGTCAAGAATGCCAACGACACGCGGTGTACCTAAGCGGTCACCCATCCAAGTAGCATCCGCACCCAATGTTGCTTATGATTCTTGAACGAAAACCTATGCGGTTGATCTGCAAATGTGCTGGCGGTTAAAGTTTTTAAATGTTAATATTAATATTCCTTGACTTATAGGTTGGTATGAGGCTGACCACCCGTACTGTAAAAAAATGTTCACTTTACCAATGTCACTCCTGTTTCAGGGAAGGTTGGCAAGAGTTGCAGGGCTTATGTTCATTTGAGATTGGGTTTTTATATTGTAGGTCTTCTACATGTCTGCTTGTGGGATTGCTTTTAATATGAATCTTAAATGATATATATCTTTGCAGCTTAAATTTAGATTTCCATTTAGAATATTCATTGTTAGTTGTATTTCAGGCATTTTTTATATACTAATTATTTAAACGCATATGTTTTTTTTTTGCACCTTCACTTGTAGGTTGGCCTCATACTGTGAAAATTAGTTCACTTTGCCAATGTCGATCCTGTTTCAGGTAGAGCGACAAGATTATTTTTTTTTAAGTTTAAGGGTTTTGTATTGACATTGTGAAGAGTAATTTTAAAAGTTGTCCTCTTGATAATGATGTGTTAACAGCGAAAGTGCTCGAGGAAATAAATCAACTTGCGAAGAAAAACCTTTGTGTTTTATTTTTAGATCATGAATAACTTGTTGATGAAATTCAATCACATGGAGGATTGTACAGAAAATGTGAAACTATGAACACAGGAATTGATATAAATGAAAGTAAAGAGAAAATTTGAAACTGCATTAATTGAGAAAAAAAAATGAATTTTTATATTTTATACATTAGTTCCTTGACTTATAGGTTGTTATGCGGCTGACCACCCATAATGTAAAAATTGGTTCACTTTGCCAATGTCACCTCTGTTTCAGGGAAGGACGGCAAGAGTTGCAAGGCTTATGTTCATTTGAGATTGGGTTTTTATATTGTAGGTCCACATGCGGCATTAGCGCGAAATTATACATATCTGCTTGTGGGAATGCATTTAATATAAAACTTAAATGATATATATCTTTGCAGCTTAGATTAGATTAGATTAGATTAGATACGATGAAATTTTCTCTTTAGTTAACATTTCTCTAGTACTTCATAGAAGTAAAATAAAAAATAGCTTTAAGGTGCACAACGAGTTTATTAGCGCTGACAATGAAAAAGATGGAATAAAAGAATTATAAATAAAAGTATGGAATCTATAATTTCGAATAATTTTAATGGAAAATCATTAAAGGAGAAATAATAAAAATAAAAAGTTTTTAGGGAATTCCCTTAATTAATATTCATCTGTCTTACACATCTCTAGTCCACACTCGGCGTGATGTTGGAAGCACAGGTGTGTATGGTGAGATCTGTGTGTGTGTGTTGGTGTACACTTATAAGACAAATCCATGTGTGTGTGTGTGAGAGTCTCAAGCAAGCATTCCTAAAGTGGGCTGTATAGACTCCCAGTGGTAAAATTTTGGGTAAAACCTGTCGTTTCCCGCGCGTGGTATTTAGCGCTTTTTTATTTCCAAAATCTAACTCGTATTTTTATGTTAAAACGTTTTTCAGGAACACTAAGCTGAAATTATTTGCCATGGAATATAGAATCCAACAAAAATATTGTTTGAATTTGAATATTTTGGTTCTAAAACCGGTAGCAAGGGACAGGCGAGCCAAGGCCCAAGCAGGACTGTCGAGCTTATGATGATGGGGATGAAGATCGGTCGATAGCTCAGTTGGTAGAGTGCTTGCATTCCAAGCCGAAAGCCCGGCTTTGAATCCCACCGAGGGTGTCAAAAAAGATTTGCCGTTTCGGTGTTTATTACAAACCTAAAATAAAACACCGTTAAGGTTTACTCCGCCTTCACAATAAATGAGTACCAGCCGCTTCGGGAGCTGGGATATCCCCACTTCAACGGAAGTAGTTGACGTAAGGCCAGCTCCCTTACCTGTAAAAATAAATAGTTTCCACTCGCCACATGCGACCCCGGGGAATACGCAGCATGAAGTAAGACTATATATTTAACGTTTATTTTAATAACGTATGCTCTTCTAGTGAATTACTTAGTTTTCATAGGCGAGTTTATGTAAAAAAAAAATAAGGAGCGTCTGTGGACATGTACAAGACATATTCTTGCTTGTGTGTGTGACTTAACTAAAAACACACACACACACAAGCAGTAGACAGTGTGTGATTTTTTCTATAACGAACAACCATTGGTAGATTTAAGCACTAACTACACAAATAAGAAAATTACTGTACTCTAAATGCGAGCGATCAAGGCTCGGGATTATCGATTTGTAAGTAATTAAACTTTGTAACGTACATAACAGTTAACATTCAGTATACAACGAATGGGTTATTGTCGCTGAATTCGTTTCACACATGCTGTCGTTTTTTTGTTGTTGTAATTTTGCAAAAGAAAAAGGCACGATTAAATGTGTCCTATTCCCAAATAAAAATTAACTTTATATTTTTTTTAATTTATTGGAAAATTCTCCTATAACGGTTCCTACCACAGATCATAGAATATTCCTACAAAGTTAATTGTGATTTGTAAATGTGTGACTTAATACTGATAAAAAAAACTACCCACACTATAAACATAAGTTCGTCCTTTGCACTTAGTATAAAGTCGCTATACTAACTTTGAAAATACAATATCATGGCAGCTAAAGCTTTGTTGTGTATGTTCCTTGACTTATATGTTATTATGCGGCTGACCACCCATGCTGTAGAAAATGGTTCACTTTGCCAATGTCACCCCTGTTTCAGGGAAGGTCGGCAGGAGTTGCAGGGTGTATGTTAATTTGAGATTCGGGTTTTTATATTGTAGGACTACATGCGGCATGTTTAAGCGCGAACTTAAAGCCAAACTACACCAGCTGGGTATCCCATCCATCTTATCAGCAGAGTGCCCTTGCGGCGCCAGCTCCCAGGACGTGCCTCATATATTATGGTACTGTCCATTGCGACACTCTGATCGGGTTGCGCTCCTTGCTGCAGTACGGCCGGCCATTGGCCCAGTCGGTTACGCAGACTTTGTTGCTACAAAATCAAATTTCTCCGCTTTTGAGCGATTTTGCGCTTCATTTTGCCAAGCTGCATCCGCAGCGGATTCACAGTAATCCTGTCCTTAGATTTAAATTATTATTATTTCGTATTATGTGTATTATTATTCACGCTACTCGTGATCTAGCAACAATCCCACAAGGAGTGCCACCCGAGGTATGCTATTAGCTTCAGTAACATCGAACCATTTACTTTTAGAGTCATGGGCACGCCTCTGACCTAGAGGTTCTTGTTTTGTCGTGCCGTTGCTTTCACTTCACGGGAAGGCCTTTCGCCACTTGAGAAAATATATAGCTTTGCATGAGCGTCCATGTGCTGTGGGTCCTTCTGACACATACATACAGGACGGGTACGAGGAGGGTTTGAGCATGTCTGTTTTGTGAAAATGCGTATAATGTGAATCTCTAATGTTACTTATATTTTGCAACTTAGATAAAGAAAGGCGCTGTTACGACTTTGGGACCTTTAAACTTGAACCCAAAACATTTTATGTACGAGTCCAAAGTGTTACCACTGGACTACGCAATAAAATAGACTACTGCAATAGCTTATATGCAGGCCAACCAAAATGTCAATTGAATAGGCTACAATTGCTCGTCAATGCATGCGCAGGTCAGTCGAAATTTACTCACATCACTCCTCTTCTCCAGAAGCTTCACTGGCTCCGTATCCCGGAGCGCATCGAGTTTAAAGTGTGCACGATGGTCCACAAAGCTTTATTTGGAAAAACACCCAAATATCTCGCTGATTTAATCAAACCAGTCACCCTCGGCAAAAAAAGCCTAACACTACGCTCGGCTGAAACTGGAGCCAAATCATGGATTGAAGCACCTATAGGAAGAGTTAACACAATGTTTGTAGAGCGTGCATTTGCAGTTGCTGGTCCTCTGGCCTGGAACCACCTGCCACATCATGTGAGAGAGCTAGAGGACCATGGAAAGCTCCGGAATACACCGAAAACAAGCAATTTTCTGGCATCATTTGCACAAGCGCCCTTGGAGTGACTACATCACGAAATTTCGCTATAAAGGAATCATCAAATAATCATCATCATCATCATACGCACCGGTCAATGTATGAAAACATAAAAAACTCAATAAAAGAGACGTTGTTACTTCCATTCATAATATCCTTTACACGATGGTCGAGTATTTACGCAACGCTTCATACTTAAGATACAGTTAACAGTTACCACAAAAATTTAAGTTGCAAAATAAACAGACAAACAAAAAACTTTTATGGAAAGCCACGTAATAAAATTTTTAACTCATGGGTTTAATGGTTTCTTCAAACAAATCCAACCGCATTCGGTGTTGTTTACTCGGATATAACTGTGAGATCTATGGTAGAAAAGCATAGTGACAAAACGACACATGACAAGACAAAACATCACTATGACAAAACATCACGGTGCTATGGCCGAACGTTTCAAGCGGCCGATCTTTCTAGTGTATTTGGAATATAATATCGTTGGTTCGATCCCCGCCTGGGTCGTCTGACCATAACTTTGATCGTGGTTCAACAGATGTCATTGGGTAATTATTAATTAATAATTCATTAATATTGTTATGTAAATATAAATATTGAAATAAGTATGGGTAGTTATAGTTATAAGAATCCTCAAAAGTATTGGTAGGTAAGATCGATAATTATGTATAAGTGTAGAATTCTCTAGGCTAAGTAGGTATTTGTTATAATTATAGGAATACTGTATTGCATTGGTAGGTAGGATTTTGGTTGTGTCTAGGTAGTACGTGAAACATCGAGAAATAATAATTACTCTGGAACCGTCTGGCGACTTTAGTTCTGGATCATACTGCTCTGAAGAGTATAAAGGTGCGAATGGCCTGCAGAGCGGGCCAGTATCATAGCGACTTACAAACACATCGAAGCCATCTGATCAGTGAACCGAAACCAAGTAGAATAATCGAGAAAGTAGTGTGAAAATAAATATTGTAACAGTGTAAAATAAATAAGTTTTAAAGGAGACCTGTGTATTTTTAATTTGGAAAGACAATTGAACCCTAATTTCGTAACAATTGGCGTCAGGTGCGGAATTGTCAAGAAAAATTAAGATCTTCTGTCTTAAAATAAATAAAATAAATTAAATAGTGTTAAAATGAACTTTATTCAAATTGAACTTTGTGTGAACTGACTTTTGTGAAAACAAGTGTTTAAATAAATTTTTGTTAAAAGAAAAGACGCAAAAGCAAGTTGCTTATAAATTCTGGAACATCATATGGAACATAATTCTGGACATAATTCTGGACATAACATAATGACTATTTTACCGCATTGAGAAAGTCATCAAATTGGACCATAGTTTTTTATTATTGTGTGTGATTAAAAAAATAAAATAAATAAATAAAAATCTTGAAAAATATTACAAAAGAACGTTCCAGATTCATCGAGAAAAAGTTTTTGAATAACTATCCTTTGTTTACAAGTGTGTGAATTAAAAATAAATATTAAAAGACAGTACCTACCTACCAATCAGTGTAATCAGACAAATTATTATTTTTGCTAAAGTACGTATTCAAAACAGCTATATATATAAAACTCAAAACTTGTATTAAATAAATTTGAAAATATTTTTGTTTTGACGTAAATTTTGAAAAAAAAAAAAAATGGCAACTAAAGTGAACGTCAAGGACCTCAAAGTCACTGAGCTTAAAAATGAGCTTCTGGAGAGGGACCTGGAGACCTCAGGAGGAAAGGCAGCCTTACAAGCACGCCTCATAGAGGCCTTGGAACAGTCAGGCGAAGACCCGGCATATTTTGTCATGGCGTCTGGAGGGGACCGCGCCTTGGACGAGCTAAATATCAGCATCAACAGTAACCTGACAGGACTGAAGACTGAGATGGCTGACAACGCCAAGACCCTGGAGGAGAAGATGGCTGACAACGCCAAGACCGTGAAGGAGGACCTGACCGGGCTGGAGGAGAAGATGGCTGACAACGCCAGGACCCTGGAGGAGAAAATGGCTGACAATTCCAAGACCCTGAGGGAAGACCTGAAGGCGGAGATGGCTGACAACGCCAGGACCCTGAAGGCGGAGATAGCGGATAGTCTCACAACCCTGAAAGGAGAAATAGAGGAGAAGATGACAACCAACCTCTCGGCCCTGAAGGGGGAAATGGAGACTCGGATGTCAAACCTGGAAGACCGTCTGCGTGCCGAGCTGGCTGACAAGTGCCAGATGGAGTCCACCAGAATCTCCCCCAAAGGCGGCCTTCACGACGAGACCGACCAGGGATGCTCAACTCCAACCAGGATCACAAGAGGGGATGATGACCCTTCCCTAGCCAAGCACAACCTCCCAACCTTCGACGGGAAGACGTCGTGGGAGGAATACTTGACCCTCTTTGAGACGGCTGCCATGATGGGAGCCTGGAGCCAGCAGAAGAAGGCTTCGGTTCTCAGCCTGTCGCTCCGAGGAGACGCTCTCAGGGTTCTGCAGGCCATACCCCTGGACAACCGTGGTGACTTTGGGCAGCTGAAGCAGCGCTTGGATATGCGCTATGGCCACAAGTGCCTGGAGCAGCTGTACAAGTCGCAGCTGAACACAAGGGTGCAGAAGCCCAACGAGAGCCTCCAGGAGTTTGAAATGGACATCGCCCGCCTGGTACGAGACGCTTACCCGACAGCCTCCGACGACATCTGTGAGAGCTTGGCAGTGGACAAGTTCCTAAATGGATTGCGGGAATGGGAGACGCAACAAGCCGTAAAACTGGCCCATCCCAAGGCTTTGAACGAGGCGCTCAGCCAAGCTCTCGAGTTTGAGGCTGTCAAACAGTCCATCAGGGGCCACGCCAGGGTTCGTGCAGTCGAGGCAGAGGAGGTCAAGCTACCTACAACCGAGGAGCTAATTGAAAAAGTGCTGGAACGTCTGAGACCTCGAAGACGAGACCCACGCTGCTGGAACTGCGGACAGCTGGGCCACCTTAGCACCAAGTGTCCCAAGCCTCAGAAACCCAGAAAACAGGCTGCGGAAAACTAGAAAGGGTTAATGGGAAGGGGCAACCGTTGACCCACGCTGGAGAGGCCCTGAAATCTGCTGCTACTGTCGCAACCGTGAGAGGAAAAGCCAGCAGCATTTTTATCAATGGCATAATAGATGGAGTAACTCGTGAACTACTGGTGGACACGGGAGCAACCAGGACAATTCTGAGACGCGACATAGTGGCACGAGGTAAGCAGATTGCACCAACAAAGTGGTCTCTGCACACCGCCACGGGAGAGTCAGCACAGGTGTATGGGGAGACGATTGCCACCTTCCAAATTGGCAGCACCACTTTTGATCATCGGACGTTGGTGGCCAACATTGAAGAAGACGTTATATTGGGAATGGACATACTGGACAGATTTGGGTGCAGTTTAAATTTAAAGAAAGGGTCCATTAAAATTGGAAATGAAGAAATCATCCTGCAAAGACGGAAAGAACTGGCTGCACGTGTTATCCTAGCCAAGAATACCGAAGTGAAGGGGCGATCCGAGATGATAGTGAGTGCCCGCCTGGATTCCAGTAGTACAAATGACCAAATCTGTATGATAGAACCGGAGAACATGGACAATGTTAACAAAGGAGTCATGGTGGCAAGAACAGTGATTCGCGCAAAGGAGACCATTCCTGTCAAGATCATGAATGTGAACAGCTACCCAGTTAAAATGAATGAAGGTTTTGTTTTGGGCAGATGTGAGAGGATAACTTCCATTGTGCAACAGATGACAAACATGTCATGCGAAGGAAACAAATTGTCAACACAATTGGAAGCCCTGGTCCACGACGCTTCCCAAGGTCTAACCGAGGAAAACAAACGGAGAGTGAGGAGTTTGATCTGCCGCTACCAGAACATTTTCGAGGACTCTAATGGCCGTCTGGGAAGAACCAAGGTAGTGCGACATAGCATAGACACCGGAGAAGCGAGACCAATAAAACAGGCTCCAAGAAGACTACCCTTTGCAAAGCGGGAAGAAGCTGACAAGATCATCAAAGACATGAGCAAGGATGGCATCATAGAACCATCAAGTAGCCCTTGGACATCCCCGGTGGTACTGGTGAAAAAGAAGGATGGTACCACGAGATTTTGTGTGGACTACAGACTGCTCAACGATGTTACGAAAAAGGATAGTTACCCTCTGCCAAGGATTGACGACACCTTGGACACATTGGCAGGATGCACCATTTTTTCCACATTGGACCTGAAAAGTGGCTACTGGCAAGTTGAATTGGATGCCAAAGATAAGGAGAAAACTGCATTCTCGACTGGATCTGGACTTTGGCAGTTCACCGTGATGCCATTTGGCTTATGCAATGCCCCCGCCACGTTTGAAAGGCTGATGGAGAATGTGCTGCGAGGACTATCATGGGAAACCTGCCTGGTATACTTGGATGACATAATCATCCTGGGAAAGGACTTCAACCATCAGTTGAGAAATCTGGAGCAAGTTTTCGGGCGACTACAAGACGCTGGACTGAAGCTCAACCCGAAAAAGTGTAACCTGTTCAAGAAACAAGTAAATTACCTGGGACACATAGTTTCTCAACGTGGAGTTGAAGTTGACCCTGCCAAAATCAAGGCAGTAAGAGACTGGCCCGTGCTGAAGGACAAACATGAAACTAGGAGTTTCCTGGGGCTGTGCACTTATTACAGGAGGTTTGTGCCAAGATTTGCGGACATTGCAAAACCGCTCACCAAGCTTACGGAAGAAAACACTCGCTTCCATTGGAGTGATTCCTGCGCACAAGCATTTGAAGAGCTTAAGGGAAGATTAACAAGTGCCCCCATCTTGAGCTACCCACGAAAAGATGGAAAGTTCATCCTGGATACCGACGCTAGTAATGTGGGGATAGGAGGCGTCCTTTCCCAAATACAGGATGGGCATGAGACTGTTCTGGGTTACTTCAGTAAAGTGCTTTCCAAGCCAGAACGAAATTATTGCGTGACCAGACGAGAGCTTCTTGCCGTGATAAAATCAGTGGAACACTTCCGCAAATACTTGTACGGGAGAAAATTCACACTACGGACTGATCATGCTGCACTGGTTTGGCTTCTGAAATTCAAAAACCCAGAAGGGCAAGTGGCTAGATGGATTGAAAGGCTCCAGGAGTATGATTATGACTCCGAACATAGACCTGGCACGCTTCATCGAAATGCGGATGCATTATCCAGACGACCATGCGCCAGTGACTGCAAACATTGCAGCAAGATGGAGGACAAGGTAGCAATTGTCCAAAGGACGACCACCGAAGATGAGGACTGGCAAGATGAAAAATTGGCGCAAGACCAACACCTTCTCTCAGGGGTCAGTCTCCCCTCCACTGACCCACGCCCTGTATATCCATCCCATCCGGGGATGTGTCACAGGACTCGCATGCAAAAGTTATGTGAGATGCGAGTGGCAGAAGGCCCTCCCGTGAAGCTACACTTTCCCAAGTGTTTACACAAAGCAAAGGAGGCTCAGAAATCACTAAAAGATTATGGCCGTGGGGTTTAGGGCTCGAGGATTTTAATTTTACAAACACAAATGCAAAGTGATTCTGAGCGTCTTAACATATGACTTAAGGCCTAAATTCGAGATGTTACTACTGAGACTGTTCGGGAGGTGCTCTCCAGACTAAGTGGCCAACCACCATAGAGGTGGGAAAGAATAAAGAAAAGAAGAAAGAAAATCGGTCTAATTAGACAGACGAGTTCTCGCCATAGCTAGCACAAAACTTTGAAAAAACCAAGAGCAACTGAATGATCCGGACTTGAAGTATGTGATGGAATGGGCGCGAGAAGGAGAAAGGCCAACCTGGGAAAAACTCGCCCCCTTATCACCAACTGTCAAGGCTTATTGGGCTCAATGGGGATCCATAGTGATAGAAGGAGGGTTTCTGAAACGAAAGATCGAGAAGGAAGACGGCACACTTAGAAGAAAGCAAACCCTCGTTCCGAGGAGCCGAGTACCGGAAATCCTTGGACTGCTGCATGGAGGAACTTCTGGAGGACATCTAGGCGTTAAGAAGACGCTGGAGAAAGTGAAAGAGCGATTTTACTGGATCAACTGCAGCGAAGACGTCAAAGATTGGTGTCGAAAATGTGTAACCTGTGCAACGGCCAATGGACCGCAAAGGAAAAGGCGAGCACCAATGCGTCAGTACAACGTTGGCAGCCCCTTTGAAAGAATTGCCATCGACATAGCTGGCCCATTTCCTACAACTGAGAAGGGTAACAAGTACATCATGGTGGTGATGGATTACTTCAGCAAGTGGGTGGAAGCTTACTCAATCCCTAACCAAGAGGCCGTAACCGTGACTGAAGTTCTAGTTACCGAATTTATCAGCAGGTTTGGCGTACCCCTGGAACTACATTCTGATCAGGGAAGGAACTTTGAAGCTGCTATCTTCCAGCAAATGTGTGAGCGGCTAGGGATCTACAAGACCAGGACCACTGCGCTACATCCACAGTCTGATGGAATGGTGGAAAGGATGAACCGTACCGTGGGGAGGTACTTAGCCAAAGTAGTGTCCAGCCATCAGCGGGACTGGGACCGACATCTGCCTTTGTTCTTATTGGCTTACCGGTCGGCTGTTCAGGAAACGACGAAGAAGACTCCCAGCAGCATACTGTTTGGGCGAGAAATGCGACTTCCTTGTGATCTCAAATTTGGCTGCAAACCAGGTGAAGACCTAGCCGGAGAAGACTATGTGACAGACCTTCGCAGGAGGCTGGATGACATCCATGATCAGGTCCGCATGAACATCGGGGAAGCCAGCGATCAAATGAAGGAGCGCTATGACACCAGAGCTGACAGCATGGGGTACAAAGCTGGTGACTGGGTGTGGCTTTTTGACCCCAAGAGGCGCCAAGGATACTGTCCGAAACTTCAGCGTTCCTGGGACGGGCCGTACGAGATCTTGGAGCGCATCAACGATGTGGTCTACCGCATAAAAAAGAGACCAAACGGAAAACCAAGGGTCGTGCACTACAATCGCCTCTCACCATACCTAGGCGATAATGATGACCAACCAGCCCAAAAAGTACGACAGTGCGTCGCATCCGAAAGATCACCAGCCTTTGAGACGTTTTGGGAGAACGCGAAGGCAGGGCAGAAGTTTCGCCATGGAGTGACCACAGAAGTCCACAAGGACTTATTTAAAGTCACTAGGGACCACACACTGGCATGCAGTGTACCGGAAGATCTAGATATGTCTAGAGGAATTGCACGGGTCTTCCGATACAAATTCGGAGAACCGCAACCCTCGAGCAGCCCGCAAGGAAGAGCTCTGAGACTACCGAAGGGGCGTCAACAAGCATACTGCCTGGTTGTCCCGGATTCCAGCAACCTGGAAGAGGACTACAAGGCATTGTGGGACGGCCTTGTTGAGCTGCGTGACTACATGTTGGAGGATCAGCAGGCGCGTCTGGCAATACCGAAGATGGGTGGCGGCCGCGCTAATCGAGACTGGCGGATAATCCGGAGTATGATTGAAGCAGTGTTCTCGGGAGTCGGCATCAGCATCATGGTGTGCTGCGAGCAAGCGCAGCCGAGAGCCAGTGGGGAGAAATCCGTGGACTGCCACTTCTTCCTGACCACAGGGTGTCGACGTGGATCAGCATGCCCCTACCTACACAGAGTCAAGACTGTTCCGGGACGAAACAGTCTAGGTGGGGGGTAGTGTTATGTAAATATAAATATTGAAATAAGTATGGGTAGTTATAGTTATAAGAATCCTCAAAAGTATTGGTAGGTAAGATCGATAATTATGTATAAGTGTAGAATTCTCTAGGCTAAGTAGGTATTTGTTATAATTATAGGAATACTGTATTGCATTGGTAGGTAGGATTTTGGTTGTGTCTAGGTAGTACGTGAAACATCGAGAAGTAATAATTACTCTGGAACCGTCTGGCGACTTTAGTTCTGGATCATACTGCTCTGAAGAGTATAAAGGTGCGAATGGCCTGCAGAGCGGGCCAGTATCATAGCGACTTACAAACACATCGAAGCCATCTGATCAGTGAACCGAAACCAAGTAGAATAATCGAGAAAGTAGTGTGAAAATAAATATTGTAACAGTGTAAAATAAATAAGTTTTAAAGGAGACCTGTGTATTTTTAATTTGGAAAGACAATTGAACCCTAATTTCGTAACAATATATACCTAGAATAATGAATTTATAATTGATGATATTAATACCTGTTTCTGGCCAGGCAGAATATGTTGATGAATTGCATTCCTCTTCACAAATCTATTTTCTTTAAATAAATATAAATATCACAGGAAAGTACATCACAATGACAAAACAGCACATTTCAACTGTGTTGTTTGTGATATTTTGTCAAATGATTTTTTTTTCAAGTGTCATTTATGGAATGTTCTGTTTTAGGTAAGTACATATGTGATGTTTTTTCTGAATGTTGTTTTGTCATAGTGATATTTTCTCATGTGATGCATTGTCATTGTGTTAAACAAACAAAAAAAATAGGCTGATTTATTTGGTGAGCGCTGTTTTTTTCTGTATCACACCTCAGGAACCCTTTGCGAGCTTGATCGTCGTTGTAGAAAGCACCAGTTTTTAAGCAAGACCCAGTTGCTGTAAGGTTGGATGAACCTTTTGATGGCCGGTCTTTAGTTAAGGTTTATGAATTTTCAACCCAGCGTCGAGCAAATTTTACAATATAAATGTTTTATTTTTGTGCTCCACCGGGATTCGAACCCACAAGCTTCCATTTGCGAGTCCGAAGTGTTACCACTGGACTACAGGCCGGTCAATGTATTGTTCTTTCATGTGTCGTTCTGTCATGTGTCGTCATGTCATGTGTCGTTCTGTCATGTGTCGTCCTGTCATGTGTCGTTCTGTCATGTGTCGTTATGTCATGTATCCTTATGTCATGTGTCGTTCTATAATGTATCGGTTCTTATCGTTATCATGTGTCGTTCTGTCACTGTCTCGTTCTTACATGTGTCGTTCTTTCGTGTGTCATTCTGTCATGTGTCGTTCTGTCATGTCTCGTTTTGTCACTGTGCTGTTCTAACCTGCCACCATAACTGGGACGCGAACCAGAGGCCGCGATTCTCCGCTCACCCACTTATACGTAAAGCGAACAGCGCTCGCAATAACAGTGCTCGTATACCGACTGCACTTTCAATTTGCATAGAGGCGATGCACGCATTAGCACACTCGGCATTATGAGCATTCGTATGAGACAAGCCTCCACTCTCGCCAAACAAACATTCATATGGGAATTAGAGAGAAGCCCAAATACATACTCGTCAAACAAACATTCGCATAAAATGTAGGGAGAAAGCTAGATACTCGTCATTTTGAGCATACATATCAGGAGTAGAGAGAAGCTCACTCGTCATTATGATCATTCATATCAGGAGTAGAGAGAAGCTCATTAGTCATTATGAGCATTCATATCAGGAGTAGAGAGAAACTCAATTCTCGTCAAATAAACATTCATATTAGATGTAGGGAGAAAGCTCTATATTCATTTTTATGAGTATTTGTATGAGAAGTAAGAAGAAAGCCCAACACTCGTCATTATGAGCATACATATCAGGAGTAGAGAGAAGCTCACTCGTCATTATGAGCATTCATGTCAGGAGTAGAGAGAAACTCAATTCTTGTCAAATAAACATTCATATTAGATGTAGGGAGAAAGCTCTAATTCATTATTATGAGTATTTGTATGAGAAGTAAGAAGAAAGCCCAACACTTGTATTGTGAGCATTCGTATGAGAAGTTGGGATAAACCTCAATACTCATCATTATGAACTTTCTATAGAAAGCTCCAATAACATAAGCAAGATCGAATTGCCATTAATAAGGCTGGATGGACCTTTAGCGACCAGCCTTGGGTAAGGCATGATAAGAGCATGATTTGAAAATCAAAGTAAGAAACAAAAACGGCAGATTTTGAGAGAAATCACGCTTTAATATTTTCCGTAAACTTTGCTTTTCTCAAGTTTTACAACTCGTACTAAGGGTACAGATTCTAAGCCCGTGAACTCGTATTTCTCAGCCAAAAAACCTTAGGATGTTTATTATGTGAGCGCTGTTTTTATGTGAATCACACCTCAAGAGAGGGCTATAGAAAGCTCCAATAACATAAACAAGATCAAATTTCTGTAGAAAAGGCTAAATGAATATTTGGCGACTAGTCTTGGGTAAGGCATATGAATTTTTCAACTCCAAAAAAGAGCATACTTTAAAAATCAAAGCATATTTATTGTTTTTCTCCGCCGCAAATCAATCCCATAACCTTTCGATTTCAACTCTGCAGTGTTAACCATTAGATGACGAACCTGTCCAGCTTTGTTTACCTACTCGTATATTCTGGTGTGCAAAACTAGCCTGATATTAAAGAAAATCAGGAATAAAAAATTGAAATGATACGAAAAGAAGAAAAGCTTGTTTGACATATTTTGTTGAAAGGAATGGTGAAAAATATTTCGAAACAAAAGCTCTGAAAGAAAGTAGTTAATACGTTTTTTCTACAATAAAAAACACATGAAACATTGTTGGGTTTAGGTTGGAGTTACGGTCGTTTGACATATTTACAATAATAATAACTACACAGTTAAATTTATTACTCGGATATTAGACGAAACGTTATACGAACATACAATATGCTTGTTTTTTTACAAATAAGTAAGATAAAATATACTCTTGAATATAGATGATTATTCTAATAGTCTCTCAGAGCCTGTTGCACCAACTTCCAATCAATATTTGATTTACACATCAAATTTGCTTGCTTAATTCTGGTAAGGTCCTCGGTTAAATATTTTTCGGAAGTGGGTAATTATATGATGGAATTTAAACAGAAAAAATGATGCACATCAGCTGATTTACGTATGTATATGCAATCAAAACTTGATTTGTTGGGAGAAATCACACTAAATTTAGATTTTTGTCTGATTGGAGTTTGATACACATTTGTAATTTGCTGTGTATGTTCCTTGACTTATAGGTTTGTATGCGGCTGACCACCCATGCTGTAGAAAATGGTTCATTTTGCCAATGTCACCCCTGTTTCAGGGAAGGACAGCAGGAGTTGCTGGGTGCATGTTCATTTGAGATTCGGGTTTTTATATTGTAGGATTACATGCGGCATGTTTAAGCGTCTGTTTTGTGAAAATGCATGTAATGTGAATCTCTAATGTTACTTACATTTTGCAACTTAGATTAGATTAGATTAGAAGTTTGGTACAACAGACCCATAATAATGTTTCAGTTTACGAATATCCGTATGTAACGAATAAAAATACGTACGAATCCTGGAGTAATAGAGTCGTATAATATTTGTATGCAGATATAATAATTGTTTTGATAGAAACACACACTGATATTTTCCCCAGCAATCCGAGAACAGCGGGAATCTCCATTGCCAACAATCTCATTAATATAATTACCTCAGTTTTCATATGATACTTTAATTGTTGTTAACTGTTTTCTAATGTTGGCAACTGTGCGCGCAAAATGTAAGACAAACGCATAACTTTCAAATCATTGTTATCACAAAAGAATCGATAATAGGATAAATATTTCAAAGTATTAAAAATCAGAAACGATTTGTATATAGACGGTTAAAAGGCAGTAGCGACGAAAACTAAATTGTTCAGGAGAGCCGCTTAAAGTTTGAGATTGCAGAAAAATGGCATTACTTTTTTATTTGTTATCATATCGTTAAAATCAAAACAGCTCTAGAATTAAAAACATAAAGGCATTTATTGGCATTCCTATGAATGTGGTTTTACGATGTTTTACGTTTTTTTTATGTCACAAGCGCCTTAAGGACAAAAAAGGCCAAAATCTTGTCGGTTACACCAAAACCATGCATCGAAAACGCAGTCATCAATCAATCATCGTAGAGCTATGGGAGTTAGCGCATTAGAAAGAGCGGAAAACTTCAAGTAGGATAGCATTCATAACTCATTTTAGACCAAAACGTCGCTTATTCCCTACTTCCTTTTAACCGTCGATATGCAGCATGCGTAAGCGCCAACTTACTCGTATCTGCTTATTGGTATGCATTATTGGTACATATATTAATCTCAAATGTTAATCTCTCTCTCATCTTTAGTGACACATACAGCATGCGTAAGTGCGACCTTAGACGTGTTTTTTTGCTTGTGGGCGTGCATTAGGTAAACATCCAAATGTTAGTATATTTTAGTAATTTAAATAACAGATGGTATGGCTTGATTATGTAAAAAAATACTTTGTACATCAAAGAAAAAAAGTCAATTAAAATTTTCAGCATACAATTCAAATTAACGTATGAGGAAAAAAATGTAGCTCACTATTATTAAAAGCCGTGTTTACATAAACTAATAGAGACGGCCCTTGGGGGTGCGGCACACGCAAATAAAGTCAATCTGAATGCCGTCAATAAATAAATAATTAATCTTAAATGATAATAATCGCAAGGCACATGTAAATAATTGTCGTTTGCTCTGTGCAAAAAAAAACCTTGAATAAAATTTCGCTTTGGCCAGTTGTGCGCCTGTAGTATATAAAACATTGCGTGAACCCACCTCGATTGTGTGAATATAAAAAAATGTATGAAAACTTAATCACTTTGTAGGTGTGCAGTTGTGTTTTTCATACATTTTTGATTTACGCAGTCGAGGTGAGATTTACGCAATGGTTTATACTCGCGGATTGTCATCGTAAATCTTCTTTGCCGTGGCAGTACGGGATAATTTAAATATTCGGCATTTTTGCTGCAAAGAAAGGTTAAAGCCGCTTCAGACAAGGACTGTGGCAAATGGAAAGTTGCAAGTGGTTAGTGTAGAAGACGAAGAAGTTCTGGATAAGGATGCTAGCGAACCAACTAGGCAGATACAAACTACTCGTACTGCAGAAAAAGGGACTATACGAGAACAATAATGTCTATCTATCAGTGGCGAAGCGTGCCATACAAGCCGGTTCCCATCGGCTTCCCTTTTAAAATGATGTAACAAAGTAGTTAAAAAATAAAGGCACAAAGTAAAAAAAATACATTTAAAACCAAAGAAACAATACGTATTTTTCCCCCATTGAAACCATGCAGTCTACTTTATTATCATTTCTGCCTCATTTTAAACGGGAAACCGATGGAAACCGGCTTGTATGGCGCCCTTCGCCACTACTATCTATAGTCTATAATCTATAATCTAAATTGCAAGGATATATTCATTGAAAGCTCTAAAATGCATGCCCACAAACAAACACGTGTAGTTCGCACTTACAAATGCTGAATGTGTAATAAATAAAATCCAAACCTCAAATGAACATAAGCCCTACAACTTTTGCCGACATTCCCTGACACAAGGGTGACATTGGCAAAGTGAACCATTTTTTACAGTATGGGTGGTCGGCCTCATACCAATCTATAAGTCAAGGAATACAAGTAATCTATAACATTTAAGTATAAAAAAAGAACAAAACCTTAAAAAGAAATCAATGTCTATGTCATTGCTAAATTTAAAAAAAAAAAACTGAATATGGTCAAAAGGCCGAAACTGGTCAAACGCATTTTTTGTTTTAGTAACAAAATTAAAATATTTTTATGTACATATCAGTAGATTTAAACAGTGTTTACTTATTTGATTTTTTTCCTAAATTACAAACTTCTATCGTATGTAAAGCAATGGCAAAAATCAAATGGAAAAAGATATCTCAGATGAAAGGAACATTTTAAGATGTAAAATTAACTTAATAATATAATATAAGATGTAAAAATAACTTAAGTTAACATGAGTCAAAATTAGAAAAACGAATGAATGAAAACCCTGAAAATGTTTCCTGGAGATTTAAGAATGACATAAGATGACAGAAAGCACTTTCTATAACAAATAGATTGCTATTTTTCATATTTTTTTATCAACATCACATCATCCTATCGCTGAAATAGCCCAACGCAAACATGGACGAAACGTCTGGAAGCTACAGCTCCTACAGACCGCGGTAACAGATCGGAAAAGCAACTCTCCCGTGTTTACGTCAACATCGGCCGTTTAAGGGGCATTTCAGACACAGCACTATCTGCCTGGGCTGGAAGTCTCTTATTATTTCCAAATTCGCTCTTCGTTGGTTGAAAATTCGACGAAATTTCGACGGTTAAAAGGAAGTAGGACACAAGCGACGCGAGGTTTTGGTCAAAAATAAGTTGTGAATGCTATCCTTCTTATAATTTTCCGCTCTTTCTAATGTGCTCTCATATCTCTACGATATTTTTTTTTTTGTTGTTTATGCCCAAGCAAACAACTGCATTTTTGAAGTATGGTTTTGGTGTAACCGACAAGATTTGGTAATTTTTTGTCCTAAAGGCGCTTGTGACATAAAAATTGTAAAACCAAATAAATAAGAATGCCAATAAATGCCTTTATTTTTTAAATTGTAGAGCTGTTCTGATTTTAACGATATGAAAAAAAAAAACTAATGTCCATTTTTCTGCAATCTCAAACATTAACCTGCTCTCCTGAATAATTTAGTTTTTGTCACTACTGTCCTATTGCCTTTTAACCGTCGATTTATATTTTCAAATACCCTCTTGGCTGGGTGAAAAATTCCAATACCATGTCCAGCCAGCTTTACAGCAACTGGGTCTTGCTTGAGAATTTGCGCTCTCTGTAGCGTTGTAGCGTCGACCAAGCTTGCAGAGGGCTGTTGAGGTGTGATACACACAAAAACAGAGCTCACCAAATAAATCTATCTATAATCTAAGCTGCAAGGATATGTTAACATTTAAGGCTCATATGAAATGCATGCCTACAGACAGGCACATGTAGGTTCGCGCCTACACATTCTGCGTGTGTGCATACAAATAAAGAAAACCTCATATGGACATAAACCTTGCAACTCCTGCCGCTGTTCCTTGAAGCGGGGTGGCATTGGCAAAAGTAAACCGATTTTTACAGCACGGGTGGTCAGCCTCGTACCAACCTATCAGTCAAGTCATCCTAATATTATTATTATTATAAGTTAAGGAACATAAAGTCCATCGCAGAAATGTCTGCCCAGCTACTGTTCACTGTCCTGGTGTGACTGGGATGGCGCGGTGCTGCCCACCCAGGCTGAGAACAGGCCATCCTACCGGCTAGATGGTAATTGGCATATCGGTAACACTGTAATTACAAGCCAAGACAAAGAGCTAAACGGAGCGCGCGCAAGCGCACAACAAATATATCATTTGCTCTAAGAAAAAACCAGCAAAATCTGACATACAAAATCAAACGGATGTATGTATTGTTACGAACTTGGAGTACCTACGTGCGACTGTACGTGCATACATATAACAGTCTGGCACTAGTATGATGATGATAGTGTTACGAACTACGAAAGAAAAGTACCTACGCGCACCTATACATGCACGATAGTGTGGGTAGAACCATCTGGGAGTAGTCCATGATGGTGGTAGTGCGTAGAATGACGTTCTGGTGTGAGCGAGAGATCGAAGAATGATCTGGAATATTCAAGAAAGATCTCTTTGGTATCAATATAAAGGGACTGAAATGGTGCGGAGAGCAATCAGTCGCTCGGAGCATTTTGCCGTGAAACCATTATACGCAGAGATTATCAACTATTGTAAATTGTGAAATAAACCGTGTAAAATAAATTCTGTTAAAATAAATAATTGCAGTTTAATTAAAAGAGACCCCCAGTAAAAGCATAACAGTATGTTTGTACTGTATGGACTCCTAAACTACTGAACAGATTGCGATGAAACTTGCATGAGATATGGTAAACATGGCAACTTAGTCTCCTATGTAAAAGAAAACTGGAGCAATAAAGCAAATGAGTGCAGTACCCTGAGTACGAGTTGCAATACTTGAGAAAGTAAAGTTTACGGAAAGTATTAAAGAGTGGTTTTCCCCAAAATCTGCGGTTTTTGTTTGTTTGAACTTGATTTTCTTCATCACTGTAACTCTCTTGCTAAGACCATAAAGTGTAAGAAACAAAAACGGCAGATTTTAGGGAAAATCACTCTTTTATACTTTCCGTAAACTCAACTTTACTCAAGTTTTGCAACTCGTACTAAGGGTATTGTATACTGGAGCAATAAAGCAAATGAGTGCAGTGAGGAGTTAAGTATGCTTAAACTATTTTCACCGAAGGACAGGGATATTTTTAGACTAAGGAAGTTTGCAAAGACGCAACACAGTAGAAACACATCTGCGGAGATACTGGTCACCCCTAACAGAATGGCAGTATGCAATACAGTTTGACGAGTAAGAAGAGCCACCACAAGGGGTGCCAGGATACAGCTAGTATAAGAATAAATCAAGTCAGACTCGACTTTATTTTTTTGGAATCCTGTGGAGATTCTCTAGATTTCAGGAGTGTAGGGGTCTATGACACTTGTTGTAGTGCCTCAGAGGTGTTAATATAATAATATTAGGATGATTTATTTGGTGAACGCTGTTTTTGTGTGTATCACACCTCAAGAGCCCTCTGCGAGCTTGGTCGTCGCTGTAGAAAGCGCCAATTCTCAAGCAAGACCCTGTTGTTGTAAGGTTGGATTACCTTTCAGTGACCGGTCATTGGTACGGGTCTATGAATTTTTCAACCCAGCGAAGAGCACATTTGGAAATATAACTGGTATATTTTGTGTGCTCCGCCGGGATTCGAATCCACAACCTTCCATTTACGAGTCCGAAGTGTTGCGAAGGACTACGGACCTGTCCAAGGTGTTGGTGATTTGGCGGTTGATGTCCTGATCCTCTTTTATTTATTGTCGTTTTGTCTACTGCATCCTGCCGCCATTCCACTAGGGGTGGCCGGTACCTCCACAGATGAGTCTCCAATTTTTTTGTCCTCGTATTATATCCTTTTCATTTCTTCAATATTCATCAGAGTTTTATAAGTTCTGTACCTTGACTTATAGTTTGTTGACCACCCATACTGTAAAAATTGGTTCACTTTATCAATGCCACTTCTGTTATATGGAAGGGCAGTGAGTGTTGCAGGGTTATTGTTGATTTGTAATTTGGTTCAGCGCAAACTTACACGTGTCTGTTTGTGGGAGTGCATGTAATCTGAATATTAAATTACTGAATATGGACTCAATATCCACATTTTGGGTGGTCATTTACGTTATGTTAAAGAATCAAAACGACACCAAAGCATAACTTTTACAACGTTTTTTTTTTACTTGAAAACAAATAAAAAATAATTATCAATTACATTTATTGGTTCTACTTTCTATCAATCATCAAGTCAGAAATCGTTTAAAATTTGCTACACTTTTTTTTTCACATAAATGGTGTTTTCTAGTTAAATAAATGACCGTACGTTCTAAATACATCACTAGCGACATCTTCTAACAGGTTCCACGACAAATCGGTCAAAGACATCTCGTACACAGACAGCTCTGCCATGGACAAATCGTTCACACGACAGTTGGTACACGTGTCTGTTTGTGGGCATACATTTAATAAAAAAATGTTTAATAATTAAAATGTCTTTGCAACATAGATTAGATTAGACATTAATTACAAAGGTTTTATTGAGAGTAAGTTTTCTGTTATGGAGTTTATTTTTTATTTGTATTCCTTGACTTATAGGTTTGTATGAGGCTGACCACCCATGCTGTAAAAAATTATTCACTTTTCCAATGTCACCCCTGTTGCAGGGAAGGACGGCAAATTTGCTGAACTTACATATGTTTATTTGAGGTTTGATTTTTGAATTGTAAGTAAAATTGTATGCAGTATTTGTAAGCGTGAACTTACACGTGTCTGTTTGTTGGGTATCTATCTAATCTATCTAATCTAATCTAAGCTGCAAAGATATATATCAAGATTTATATTAAATGCATTCCCACAAGCATTTAATATTAACTTTAAGAGCTAATATGGCTTTGCAACTTAGATTAGATTAAATTAGACATTAATTACAAAGGTTTTCTAGAGAGTAAGCTTTATTTTATGGAGCTTATTTCTTATTTATATTCCTTGACTTATAGGCTTGTATGAGGCTGACCAACGATGTTGTAAAAATTGTTCACTTTGCCAGGGTTGCCTGTTGGCCTGTTGGCCTGTTGGAGGGAAGGACGGCAAAAGTTGCTGGGCTTATGTTCATTTTAGGGCTGGGTTTTTGAATTGTAAGTACACATGCAGCATTTGTAAGCGAGAACTTACACGTGTCTGCTTGTTGGGCATGCATTTAATATGAACTTTCAAATTTAAACAGTAATTAGGTAGGTTTTTTCCGCAGAGTAAGTTGAACAATTATATCCGAAATGTCGAACTTTTATGTAACCGAATTGTCCGTGCCCAATGTTTCTGTGGAATTGTCTGTAACCCAAATGTCCCTGACGGAAAAATCGTGTGAATGAACTGTCGTGTGACCGATTTGTCAGTGAACTAGCTGTCTATGGATGAGCTGTCTTGACCGATTTATCAGTGGACTAGCTGTCTATGGATGAGCTGTCTTGACCGATTTGTCAGTGGACTAGCTGTCTATGGATGGGCTGTCTTGACCGATTTATCAGTGGACTAGCTGTCTATGGATGAGCTGTCTTGACCGATTTATCAGTGGACTAGCTGTCTATGGATGAGCTGTCTTGACCGATTTATCAGTGGACTAGCTGTCTATGGATGAGCTGTCTTGACCGATTTATCAGTGGACTAGCTGTCTATGGATGAGCTGTCTTGACCGATTTATCAGTGGACTAGCTGTCTATGGATGAGCTGTCTTGACCGATTTGCCGTGACACGCTTTTAGCATTGACAAATTGTGGGAGAGCTTCAGGTAGTCGTTAAAGTAAGAATGTTCATTCATAAGGCCATTCAAACCAACCCGCGTGCGGGCATCATAAAGAAAAAACATTTACTCGACCTGACATCACAAGTGCTTCCGTGAACTCTACAGACCCATACAAATGCCTAGCATGTCAAATGCTACAAACGGAATGTCAAATGATCTGTCATGTCAAATGAAATGTCATGTCAAATTAAAAGAATATAAATCAATGTACTTCTTCTTTTAGCGATACTTTATCATTGTAGATTTTTCTTCCTTTAGAAGCTGGATTAAAGGATCATTATAAAGTGCTTCTGTGAATTCGACGGGCCTTGACTAATCGCTCCCCCAGTTCTTGTTTACCGTATACGCCAATCTTGTCAAATATGACTTTGTCATGCATTTGTCTTACGAATCAAATTCTACACAATCTGAGCTAAGAAAAACCGTAAAACTAAAAAATGTGAAGTTCTTTTAAATATTTTTTAAATAAATTTCTTGTTTTTAAAAGACACATTGGTCCAGTACACATGCAAACATTGCTCATGTAAAATTTTCTCAATGGCGTATACGGTAAACAAGAACTAAGGCAGCGAAATGCCTAGCATGTCAAATAGGTACTGTAAACCGTTTTTTCATGCGATGTTTTGTCCGATGATTTTTTGTGATTGTGATGTTCTTTCCTGTGATGTTTTGTCACAGCAATGTTTCGTCATGTGATGTACTGTCGTTGTGATGACATATACGGCACATGACAGAACATCACAGTGATAAAACATCACATGACAAAATATCACAAGACAACACCATTTCATGTGCTGTTTATGGTATGTTCTGTTTTAATTAAGTGATGTTTTGCCATGTTATGTTTTGTCATATTGATGTATGTTCTATGTTGTTTTGTCATAGTGTTTTTCTGTCATTGTGATGCTCTGTCATGTGTTCTTTTATGTTATCATGTCGACTGCTCCAAGGAAGACAGCACTAAGTCAAAAAAGATAGTATTGCAGGAAAGCCAATTGAATGTTATTTACTCCATGGAGGACAATGCATTAACTATTTTTTACATTAATTTATTAACGAATTTAAAAGAGATAGAGACACGGCTGTCATCTTGGAATGAAGATAATGATTTGTTACCTTCAGAAATGGAAATAAGTCAAAAACCTAAATTTCGGAGTTACTTCCTTCTTCCTTGGAGCAGTCGATGTGTCGTTCTGTCATGTGTCGTTCTACAATGGAACCGATTTGATGCCTAATTTGTTTTGTATGCGCACTCAAATGTAATAAACATCACCTGTGTGGAATTCGTGGACAATGGGTGAGAGCTTTTATGAATAAAACGGAATTCATTGACAAAAATTCACACAAAAGATTATGCTAATAGAGAATATAATATGCTAACCAAGATAATGCTAGCACTGCGACAGGCATGAGCCCACCTTATCTCACTTGTCCGTGCCGTGGAGAAACGGTTATTCTTTTTGCTATAATATCTTAACCATTTGTCACATTCCTAAAAACTGCGGCTGAATCATCTTATTAATGGAAAACAAATAAATTAAATAACAAGAAATTGATACATGTAATTTTATCCCAAAAGATCTAAAACGGGAAAAAACACTGTTATATGTTTATTCATTTTCTTTTTAAGATATTATCGTTTACCTGTTTATACGTGAATGTTATTTCTTATTTAAATTCCCTGACTTATAGATTGGTATGAGGCTGACCACCCATACTGTAAAAAATGTTTCACTTTGCCAAGGTCACCCCTGTTTCAGGGAAGGTCGGCAAAAGTTGCAGGGTTTATGTTCATTTGAGGTTTGGTTTTAATTTGCGAGTACGCATTCAGCATTTGTAAGCGCGAACTTACACGTGTCTGAATAAGAGTTTTAGGCTTACATGGCCGGCTAATGATACTGGAATGTTTTTTTCCGGGATCTGTTGCCGTGGTCTGTGGGAGCTGGAGCTTCCGGACGTTTCGCCCATTTCTACGATGGGCTTCTTCAGCGTGAAGTATGATGATGATGAATATGATCTTGATGAGAACTGTGCGTGGCATCACAGTTCTCATCAAGATCATCTTATGAACCACCAAACCCTAGATTAGTAGATTAATTTTAAGTTACGTATTTACTTTTTACTTAAGTTCTCAAATCTCTGACTTAATATATTAACTATGTGTGAATTGTTATGAGCACTTATCAAACATAAAACTTAAAAAATAACTTGTTTTTATCATTGTAAGCTCCGTGGGATTTTTTAAAAATATTTACAACACTATTATAAAAGTGATTCACTAAAAGACGAGCTGTGTATAATCTACAATCTAAGTTGCAAAAATATATTCACATTTAAAATTCATATTAAATGTATGCTCACAAGCAGATACGTGTTAGTTCGGGTTTTCAAAATAATGCTGCATGTATACTTACAAATTAAAAACAAAACTCAAATGAACATACTCCTTTTAACATTGGCCGCCCTTCCCTGAAGAAGGGGTGACATTGGCAAAGTGAACCATTTTTTACAGCATGGGTGGTCAGCCTCATACCAACCTAAGTCAAGGGATAGTGCTTAATGCAAGTTCTTAGTGGAAAAAAGTAAGCGACAAATGGTATGTTGGAAGTTATATGTTGATCGGTCCCTAGTCTAGTGTTTAACCCTTCGGACTCGTATCATAAGTTCGATTCCCGGTGGATCACAAAAAATATCACTTCTTGTTTAAATACACTTTTCGCTTTCGGGTTCTTGAGGGGTGATGCACACTAAAACAGCGCTCACCGAATAAATGCTCTTATTTACTATATTAAAAAAAAAAAAAAAAATTGTGAAGAGGAATGCAATTCACCAACATATTTTGCCTGGCCAGTTGTCTTCATGCGAAAGCAGAAGCGTGTGTGCATGCAATGGCATCTATTGAATCTTGATCGAAGTTATGGTCAAATGACCAGGCGTGATTCGAAACTGTTTCATTATGTTCCAAATACGCTAGGGAAGAAATGTGACTTGAGCCCTCGGCCATAACACTGACATCGCAATGATTCGAAACAGCTTTATTCTTTATTCGCTAGTGAAGAAAAGTGACTTGAGCCCTCGGCCATAGCACTGACATCGCAAGCAGTGACGGCTCCAGGTAAGGTGCATCAGTGCATTGCACCCCCAGTAATAATGCCACGATCCAATACTTACAAATTTGTTCCTCATAAAATACCGTTTGTGTCATGTATGTAATGATTTTACATATTATACAGCTCCGCGAACATGAAAATACTCCGAGTTGGTATTATATCGCCGTGCATTTTGTGGCAATGCCCAGTATTGTTTCAATGCCGTCAATCAATAACGGCTAGTATAAAAATGCACTGCTCGATGAAAAATCGACGAGCCGTCACTGATCGCAAGTAGTAGGGGTGAGTAGCAAATGTTTTTACAAAATTTCTGTAATATAAATAACCGTGAGAGTTTAGTATTTATAAGTAAGTATTTTTACACCGATGTTGATAGTTTGTTTGTTTTCATGCTGTTTTGACGCTGATACTGTCTTAGTGGCAAGTCCCCTTATCGGCCGTGTAAGTTATGCAGCCGCGTGTAAGGAAGTAGGCCAGTCTCCCACAAGACTCCTCCAAACAACTTCTTCGTCTCCCACCCAGCGGCTCACGAGACGGGTCTTGCCATTGGCCGCAAACATTTTTGTTTTAAAATAGATTTGTGAAGAGGAAATCACCAACCTATTCTGCCTGGCCAGAAACAGGTAGTAATATCATCAATTAATAATTCATCATTGCCTATTTTAATGAATTATTAATTAATAATTATCCAATAACATCTGTTGAAGCAGGGTCAAAGTTATGGTCAAATGACCCAGGCGGGGATCGAATCAACAGAGGAACAGAGGGTGTCTGAAGTGATTTTCAGTTTCGGTGTTTATTTCAACCCAAAATAAATATCGGCAAAGTGTATTCAGCCTTCACATGAAATTAGAACCAGCCTCCGGGGGTGGCTGGGCAACCCTACTTCAACTGAAAGTGGTTGGTGTGAGGCCCGCCCCCTTGCCCGTAAAAATGAATAGGTCCCGAATCGCTACATGCGACTCCTTCGGGATGACGGAGATAAGAAGTTACACTACATGTGTAGCTTAGTTGAAAAATAGCTTTTACTTTGACAATGTCACCTCTAATGGAGCACTAAAAAACGTTATTTCATTTTCAAATACCATCTTCGCTGGATTGAAAAAAATATGTTCCTTTACCAAAGGCCTCACAGCAACTCGGTCTTTCTTGTGCAATCAGCACTTTCTTTATTGACGCTCTTGAGGTGCGATTCACACCTTAAGTTTTATCTGTAGGAAATATAAGCTGGAACTAAAAGTGCTTAAAAGTGACTATTGAAAAACAATAGCTTATTTAAAAAAAACAAACAAAAAATTTGCATGTCGAATTTTTAAAAGCTGACCAAAACAAAAATCCAATCTCATCTGAATTATCTTTTGAACGGCAGCACTTGCAAATTTATTTCTTAGAATGGAAAAAAATAATTTACAAAAAAAATGTTGTTATTTAATTAGTGAGTTGGTGACCCCTGCGTGACGCACTTGCCGGTGCGTCTGAGCCCCACTGTGATCACTAGCAGGATAATAATATGGAGGCATGCAAACTCTCCGGCCGCATCGCTGGCATTCCATAAACGTTTCCGGTATTCTCTTCATTAAAAAGAGCAATCGCATTATATACCCACTGGTCACCGCCGGTGGTTAGTGAAAGCTGCAAGTGGTAAGTGAAAAGCTTTATATGAAAAGTTGCAAGTGGAGAGTGGTTAGTGGAAAGTGATTAGTGTTTAATGGTTGGTGTTTAGTGGAAAATTGCACGTGGAAGGTGGTTAGTGTTTAGGGGTTGAGAGAATGCATTTAATGTGAATACTCAATGTTACATATCTTTGCCACTTAGATTAGCTTGGTGGTTAGTGGAAAGTTGTAAGTGGAAAGACGTTAGTGGAAAGTTGCATGTGCTTAGTGGAAAGTTGCACGTGGAAAGTGGTTAGTGTTTAGCGATAAGTGGTTAGTGGTTAGTGGTTAGCGGCTAGTATTTTCTGGTTGGTGGTTAGTGGAAAGTAGTAAGTGAAAATTGGAGAGTTGCAAATGAAAAGTAGTAAGAAAGTTGTAATTTAAAGTGGTAATGTTTCCAAGTAAGTATTGGACTAGTGAGAAAAAATAAAATTACCTTGAAATTTCTTAACTATATGTACCTATAAAAGGAGCAAATCGTAATTTAAAAAAATTGACAGTTTTCTTGCTTTATTTTATCACAGTTGATGTTTTTTTACGGCAACACCTTACTTGCCTTAAAACTAAGGAAGATCTAAAATTAATTAAATGTTTCAGCGGAAACTTTGGAGAAATTCATTTAAAAAAATATATTACCCAATCGATGATTACACATAAAAAAAACGCTGTTTAATTCAACTGATATAATTAAATGTATACATTAAAATTATATCAGTAGAATTAAACAATTGTTTTTTGTATTTTTGTTTAAATCTAAAATGTATATAATTTAAGGACAGCAAAATCACTGCGGGTATTCTTGATAATATAAACATCCAACTACTGTTCACTGCGTATGCACATACATACATATATACATATTATATACGGAAACACAAATATTCACCCACTGTCCTGGTGTGAACACGCCCACAACGCCCGCTAACTTGATCAAACGGGAGTTGCGACTTGCAAAAAAATTCTACATATTCTTTTAATGGACTCACACACACGAGATTATAGTGAAAAATATAAATATAATGCATTTATAATGGCGCAAGAAACCCGGTGTGGATACACCTAGAAATTACAGAGCTATCCCTTTTGTAACTTCCTTGTTAAAAGTTCCTTGACTTATAGGTTGATATGCGGCTGACCACCCATACTGTAAAAATGGTTCACTTTGCCAATGTCACCCCTGTTACAGGGAAGGACGGCAAGAGTTGCAGGGTGTATGTCCATTTTAGATTTGGTTTTTATGTTGTAGGTTCACATGGGGCATGTGCAAGCGCGAATTTGTACGTGTCTGGTTGTGAGAATGCATGTAATGTGAATATCCAATCCTTTGCAACTTAGATTAGATTAGATTAACTGCAGAGCAAAGGATTATTTCAACATCAAAATTACATTTAAGTTAAAGTTGTTGTAACTGTAACTGTAACTCTGTCGCCATTCCGCTAGGGGTGGCCAGAACCTCTGCAAAGCTGCCTCCATTTCAATCTATCCTTACATACCTCTTTCAATTCATTCATATCCATCACCTTTTTCATGCATTTTCTTATTTTACGCTCGCTTTGTATATCCCATTCTTTAAAAATCTCCTCAATCTTATCACTCCATACTTTTCTCGGTCGTCCCTTACCTCGTTTTCCTTTCACACTTCCTCTGTCTATATATACTTTGTCAGTCTATCGTCATTCATTCTTTCCACATGCCCAAACCATCTCATCACATTCTTTTGTGCCTTAACTTTCACAGCCTCTTTCAAATTACATGCTTTCTTACCCATTCATTCCTAACTCATCCCTCAGGGTCTTTCCTGTCATGCTTGCTTGTAAGTTCCTAAATACGATTAGTACTGATATAAAGTGCAAAGGCATTAACTCTCCTTAAATTTACTGATGATGGTGAATTCATGATTTCTTTACAGTGACGTTTCGTGATGTAGTCACTCCAAGGACGCTTGTGCAAATCTAAATCTAAGCTGCAAAGATATGTATCATTTGAGGTTCATATTAAATGCATTCCCACAAGCAGACACGCATTATTTCGCGCTCACACATGCCGCATGTGGACCTACAATGTAAAAAACCCAATCTCAAATGAACATAAGCCCTGCAACTCTTGCCGACCTTCCCTGAAACAGGGGTGACATTGGCAAAGTGAACCATTTTTTACAGTATGGGTGGTCAACCTCATACCAAACTATCAGTCGAGGAATACAAGCAATTAAATACATTCTAATGATGCCAGGAATTGGCTTGTCTTCAGTGCGTTTCGGAACTCCCCATGGTCCTCTATTTCTCTCACATGACGAAGTGCGTTATTCCAGGCTAGAACACCAGCAACTGCAAATGCACGCTCTCCTAACATTGATCTTACTCTTCTTCTCGTTTCTTACGTCGCCTGTCTTTAAATGTAAGCATTTTACAAACTGAGCTATCGACGGGATACAAAATCATTTTAACAAATTAAATAACAATATTGTTTAACCATCACAAAACCTGTTGCGTGCCTTACTTGTAGAAATGCATACGGTGCATCGTTACATAAAAAAAAAACCACGATGATTGCACCCAAATTAGGCTGAACCAATCTAGATGTACGCCAAGTCTAAAAAACTCAACCGCAATGTAATCTCATTTATTTATAGAAACTGTAACGCTCGCTAAAGGCGCTGTTTAAGTTTCCAAACATTTCTTGGTAAGCGCTACGGTTGAGTGTGTACGTAAAATTTTACTGCTTCATATTCTGAAAAATAAATTCCCAATTAAAATCGCATGGATGCTACTTTAATTGGCATTCCGTTATAACGATGATTTGGCAAAAAAATAATTAATTATTGGCAAATATTATAAACAATCCGAAGTAGCAATATGACTGGTCCTTAGTCCAGTGGTAACACTTTGGACTCGTAAGGCTTTGGAAGGTTGTGGGCTCGAATCCCGGCGGAGCACAAAAAATATACCTTTTATATTTTTAAATTTGCTCTTCGCTGGGTTGAAGAATTCATAAACCTTTACCAAAGACCGGCCTTAAAAAAGATCCATCCAGCCTTACAGCAACTGGGTCTTGCTTGAGAATTGGCGCTTTCTACAGTGACGAGCAAGCTCGCAGAGGGCTCTTGAAGTGTGATACACACAAAAACAGCGCTCACCAAACAAATCATTTAATTTTTATTTATTTTTATACAAAATCTTTATTTTACCCTATAGTCCACCCGGCTAATGATAATAACTGTAACTGTAACTCAGTCGCCATTCCGCTTGGAGTGGCCAGAGTCTCCTCAGAATTGCCTCCATTTTTTCCTATCCGTGCCTTGGTTGTTGTTTTTTTCTTTCAACAAATTTATTTATACCGCGACGCAAAAGGTCCACCAGGCCACCAGATGTTATTGTGTAATTATTAACTAATAATTCATTAAAATAAACTATAATGAATTATTAATTGATCATATTAATACCTGTTTCTGGCCATGCAGAATAGGTTGGTTAACTGCATTCCTCTTTACAACTCTATTTAAAAAGAAATTAAAATAATGATAATAATAATTGCCTGCATAATGTAGCGATTAAATTAACAATATCATTTTGTTTTACTTAATTAAGCGCGACAGCCAAATTTGAAGCACAAAAAAAAGCATCGCGGCATGGTTAACTCCCATCGCAAGCCGAATCATCATTTAAACAGGTAATTGGACCGCTCATTATGGTTCACCACAATGTCAACATAAAGACTTTACCTGAGCATTCACTAATTGTAACGAGATGTAATGAAATGCTCTGCTTTTCAGTGTACCGTAACTTCTGTGCCGTGATGAGAACACAAATGAGCAGCCTGGTAGCTAAGGAAAACAAGAACCTATTTAACTACACAGTTAAAAAAAATATTCGGATATAAGACAAACCGTTAAAAAAAAGTTACATTATTCTCGACGTAGCCAACGTCTCCAACAGACTCTGTACACTCTACTCTGCACGACGACTTTTTTTTAAAGAAATCCTGTGCGGGAGACGCCCTAGATTTCAGAGACTCTAGGGGTCTATGACACTTGTTTTAGTGTCGCAGAGGTGTTTTTTACGAGCTTGGTCGTCGCTTTACAGCACCAATACTCAAGCAAGACCCAGTCACTATAAATGGTATTTTTTGTGCTCCACCGGGATTCGAACCCACAACTTTTCATTTACGATTCTGAAGTGTTAACCACTAGACTACGGACCGTTCATCTTAGTTGCAAAGAGATTTAACTTTTTTTAAGAAGAAATTCATATTAAATGCATGCTCAAAAACAGACATGTGTAAGTTCGCGCTTACAAATCCTATACCTATGTGTACTTACAAATTAAAATCCAAGCCTCAAATGAACATAAACCCTGCAACTTTTTCCAGACATTCCCTTAAAAACGGGAGTGACACTGTCAAAGTGAAACATTTTTTACAATATTGGTGGTCAGCCTCATATTAGCCTAAATTGAGATGGCATTTGCCGACTTTTGGTGCCAGGCTTCTCATGCGTTTGTTAACATTTACAGAATGAGTGGAATTTAATTAAATGTGTGAGAACACCAGCCCATTCATAGTCGGGCTTATCTACTTGTTTCAGTAATGAATAACTTAATACTCTTTCAACAAATTATTCAACTGACAGTTTCAACAATGAATCCAAGTTTAATGCAAATAATAATATTAACAATATTAGGATGATTTATTTGATGAGCGCTGTTTTTGTGTGTATCACACCTCAAGAGCCCTCTGCGAGCTTAATCGTCGCTGTAGAAAGCGCCAATTCTCAAGCAAGACCCAGTACTCGTAAATAACGTGATATTTCAAGTTTTCCATTTTGTTAAATGAGTGACGCAAAGAAAAAAAACAATTGAGGAGCGAACAAATGAATAACAATTTTCGAAACACAAATACATGAGTAAATAGCTGTAAAATTTTGAATTTGGAATTCTTAACCAAAGAGGAGATATTTGAGATCAAAGTGGCCAGTATAGCAAAACGCCAATTTCATAATATGTAAGGACCTAATATAATGTGAATCTTCTATGTTACATATCTTTGCAACTAAGATTAGATTGTATTAGAACGGATGTAAATAATAGTGGTATATGAAAAAACAAAAACAAAAACAACAAAAAAAAACAGTAGGAGGTCCCAATGTAAAAGACTTTGGAAACCTCTGGCCTGAACAATCGGCTCATTCCTGTCGGCACTTTGAGAGATCTATAGCGAGAGAATATACGTATTTATAAAATTAAATTTAATTACCTTGTAAGCTTTGTTAATATTTTTTCCCATTAAAATTAGTTTAACCTGCAAAAAACGTTGGTTTATCATATAATATAGTCGATAAGACAACGCATACTGTAAAGTTTTATGATTTGATGTCATTTTTACACATTAAAGTAAACATGTTTATTATTCAATTGATGTAAAAATTGTATGGAATCAAAGATGGTAATCTACGTATTGTTTTTTAAGTGAGAGAAATGTATGGAAACAGGGAAAATCAGTTTCTCATCATTTCCATACATGAATCTCGTTTAGAAAATAATCCTACATTACCGTCTTAACACAGTAACAGACAAGTCCATAGTCTAGTTGTTAATGCTTCGCACTCGTAATCGAAAAGTAGTGGGTTTGACCGGTAGTCCAAGTGGTAACACTTCGGACTCGTAACTGGAATGTTGTGGGTTCGAATCCCGGTGGAGCACAAAAATATACAATTTATATTTTCAAATTTGCTCTTCGCTGGGTTGAAAAATTCATAAACCTTTACCAAAGACCGGTCATCAAAAGGTCCATCCAGCCTTACAACAACTGGGTCTTGCTTGAGAATTTGTGTTTTCTACAGCGACGTCCAAGCTCGCAGAGGGCTCTTGAGGTGTGAAAAACACGAAAACAGCGCTCACCAAATAAATCAGCGTAATTTTTTTATTTTTTTTTCGATTGCCTTCAGAGAAAAACAAACAAAATCCGTTGAAATAACCTAGAATCTGAATTTCAAAGATATAGCATATTATTGATTTTAAGATATTCCTTGACTTATAGGTTGGTAAGAGGGTTACCACTCGTGCTGTAAAAATCGGTTCACTTTTGCCAATGCCACCCCGGTTCAGGGAACGGCGGCAGGAGTTGCAAGGCTTATGTCCTGTGAGGTTTTCTTTATTTGTATGCACACATGCAGAATGTGTAGGCGCGAACCTACATGTGCCTGTCTGTAGGCATGCATTTCATATGAGCCTTAAATGTTAACATATCCTTGCAGCTTAGATTATAGATTATAGATAGATAGATGTATGCCCACAAACCAAAAAGTATAGTTCGCGCTTACAAATGCTGAATGTGTACCTACAAATAAAATCCAAACCTCAAATGAACATAAGCCCCACAACTTTTGCCGACCTTCCCTGACACAGGGGTGACATTGGCAAAGTGAACCATTTTTTACAGTATGGGTGGTCAGCCTCATGCCAACCTATAAGTCAAGAAATATGAATAATAAATTACATTTAAATATAAAAAAGAACAAAACTAAAACACCAAAAGCGCAAAACACAAATCTCAAAAGGACATGAACTCAACAACTCTTGCAGACCGTTTATGTAACAGGGATGGCATCACACGGCTCAAGTTCAAAATTCAAAATGCACAGAGACGTAGCGGTTTTTTTGAAACATTTAAAAAAATATATTAATGTCTCCCCGCAGGGCGCGACAATGGTCGGTTCTCTTGAAATTGTGACGTGCACTAAATTTTCAGCACCGCACGCCAAGTACAAAACTCGTCAGCCAACTCTGCCCCAACGTTTAGCAAGAAATGTACAAAAACTAAAACACGGCATCTGGAGAGTGTTTTGCTTTTTGTACGTGTTTTACTAAACGCTGACGTAAAGTATATTTAAGAGCATGTAATGTATGTGCACGGGTGAGACATAAATCAAAGTGAGACGCGTCGGAGAGGAGAACTAGCCGGGACTGCTTGAATTTACGGTTCCATGCTAGAATGACACAGTTACAAAACGATACGTGACATAACAACACATAAAAGAACGGCACTTGACAGAACGACACATGACAGAACGGCACATGATAAAACATCACCATGATAAAACAAAAAAATAAATTAAATCAGTATGGCAAAACAACACAAGGACGACACATTTAATTAATTTAATTTAAAAGAGGTCTAAAGACTCATCTCTTCTTCCAATCATACGGACAAGCGCCTTTGTAGTGAAAAACTGTCATAAAAAGTGCTATAACAATTTTTGTTTTATCTATCTATCTATCTATCATATACCATAAACGGTACATGAGAAAACACCACATTACAGTACGACTTTCTTGTGCACAGCTACACATGACATAACGACACATGACAGAAGGACACTGGAAAAAACGACACATGACAGAACGACACTGGAAAAAACGACACATTACAGAACGACACATGACATAACGATAAATGACATAACTACACATAACATAACGACACACGACAGAACGACACATGACAGAACGACACATGATAGAACGACACATGACAGAACATCACAATGATAGTGCATCACATGACAAAATATCACAAGACAAACATCATAAGACAAACCCGTTTCATTTGCCGTTTATGGTATGTTCTGTTTTAGTTATGTGAAGTTTTGTCATAGTGATGTATTTTCTGTGATATTTTGTCATAGTGATTTTTTTACACACGTCGTTCTGTCATGTGTCGTTCTGCCGGGTGTCGTTATGTCATGTGTCGGTTTGTCACTGTGTCGCTCCACCATGGAACTTGAATTTACATCTAATCGTTTATGAAGGCAAGAACGAGAGATAACCCGAGGCTTGGAGAGGCTTACTACGTGATATATAACTCGGAATATGTAGTATTTTTTTTATTGATAACAGTCACATGTAAAAATTGGTTTACATCAAAAAAAAATAAGTTAACGCTACTAAACAACACAAATTGTGTAACTTCTTGCTGCGTTTACTCCGAAGGGGTCGCAGGTGGCGAGTGGAACCTATTTATTTTTACATGTAAAGGGGCCGCCAACTGCTTCAGTTGAAGTGGGGGTTTTTCCAACTCTCGAGGGGGCTGGTACTCATTTATTGTGAAGACTGAATAAGCCTTGCCGGTATTTTATTTTGGGTTTGAAATAAACACCAAAACGGGAAATCATTTTTGACACCCTCGGTGGGATTCGAGCGCGAGCTCTCGGCATGGAATGCAAGCACTCTACAAACTGAGCTTTCGAACGGACTAAGCAAAAAAATATCAAAATTTAGCAAGAGTGCTGCCATAGCTAATTTTATTAGCGACAATTCAAGCAACGACCACACTGAAAATTTATAGAAAATCGTTGGAGCCGTTTTTGAGAAAACTACATTTATGTTTGTATGGTGGTATGGTAGTTTGTATAGGTTTGCACCAGCGCCCTTGGAGTGACTACATCACGAAACGGCGCTATAAAGAAATCATCAACTCATCATCATCATCGTAGGTATGACGCTGACTACCAATGCTGTAAACAAATGGTTCACTTGGCCAAACACAAAAGTATATATCCACTATTCATTTGTCTAGGTATTAAAGCAACGAACCCGTTATCGGAAGGTAGTAAGCTCGATTCAATGCATCAAAATGCAGCACAAAAACAAAATTTAATTTTCTTTATGTCATATCTTATTATTTACTGGTCTTTAGTTTGATTTTTTCGTTGGTTTGTTTTAAGTTTGTCTTTAAAATTTCCATAAACACTTAGAGACACTTACACCAGTCTTACATCACTCCTCAGTCATTTTTTGTGTGTCGTGTATAACATAGCCTCAGAGTAGAATACGTTGAAGAGTTGATGATTTATCTATGGCAGTCTCGGAAGCCCGTCAGCGTTTGTGTTCCCAAAGCCGCACCTGTGATAGTAGTACACGTTTTCCAAGTACAAATAAACACATTTTGACTCAACCAAAGCGTTTTCCCAAAACGTGTATGAAAATTAAAATAGCACATCTAGTAAACGTTTTAGTTTTAGTGCAATTTTGGTGATGCGGAATTATTGAGATCGAATGTTATAGTTTTTACACCACACACTGTGATATGACGACGAGGACCAGTGATGGACTAAGGAAGAAGGCCGACCGGTCAGTAGTCCAGTGGCAACGCTTCACACTCGTCAATGGAAGGCTGTGGGCTTGAATCGCAGCGGAACACAAAAAATGTACCATTTATATTTTCAAATATGCTCTTCATTGGGTTGAAAAATTCGTATACCTTTACCAAATACTGGTCACCAAAGGTCCATCCAGCCATACAGCAACTGGGTCTTGCTTGAGAATTGAAGACAGAAGTTACAAAACGGCGCTCTTCAAATCATTATCATCATTAAATAACACGTTGTATTTCATAATAATAATATGGTATGAGGCTGACGTCTGATACAATATAGAATTGGTTAACTTTTGACGACGCCATCCTTGTTTCAGGGAAAAGCGATAAGAGCTACAAGGCTTGTGTTCAGTTGAAATTTGTTTTATCTGACTTATTTGGTATGAGGCTAAACATTTGTACTGTAAAAATGGTTCACATGGCCGATGCCTCTCACCTTTCAGGGCAGGTTGGCGGAAGCTGCAAATTTTATGTTCTTTTGAGGTTTCGTTCATTTTATAAGTATACAAACGGCATACGCAAATGCAAAATTACACGCGTCTGCTGGTGAGCGTGCATTCAACAAGAGCTTTAAATGTTAATTTATATTTGCATCTTAGATTATACATGGACTGGAAGTCTCATCACCACAGTAATTCTCACCTACCGAATATCGGTAATATTTGTATCAAAGACTAATCAGCTGTTCACTTGCGGCTATCTTGGATTGACAGGTCTTTATACAAATAATACCGATATTCGGTAGGTAAGAATTACCGTGGTGATGTCACCCCTGTGTCAAGGAAGGTCGGCAAAAGTTGTAGGGCTTATATTCATTTGAGGTTTGGATTTTATTTGTAAGTTCACATTCAGCATTTGTAAGCGCGAACTACACGTGTTTGTTTTTGGGCATACATCAGAGAGCTTCAAATGAATACAACATAGATTATAGATTATTATTATATGAGACTTCCAGCCCTGGTCACCAACCCCCTAAGTACAATACTGCCTATGAGAAACACAAAACCAAATACCATATCCCCTTCTTACAGTTTGTTCACCCACACACAGAAGTTACTCCAAGTATAAAACTTTACTAGCAATCTCGACCATAGCGTTCCATCAAAAAATGTATGTTAACCAAAACAGTGCCTCCAGTGAGCGTTGTAGGTTTCATATATATATTTTTAAATGCTATGGATGAGTTAAACGAATTGCTGAATTGATCGATTGATCGAGCTGTGTGTTTTTTCTCTCCACCCATAAGTGCTGGATGCTTCCTCGAGCGACCATTACTCGGCTCTGATAACCCGAGACATTCGGCCACTTTGATGATTTAATGCAAATATTTTATTAGCCACGTTATATATTTATTAATATTATTATTATTAAACTAGCTGTAAATATACTGGCCATCAATCATAATGATCAAGGTGTGGTGATGATGATGATGATGATCATGGTTGTCATGGTGTATGTCATCAAATGGTGATGGTGGTGATGAAAATAACGGTGATTGTTTCATTATATTATAGTGATGGTGATGAAAGTGATGATGATAGAGAAAGTGATTATGTCATGATACATTGATGGTGATGATGAGTATGGTGGTGATGATGAAGGTGATGATAGTGATGGTGATACTGAATATGTTAATGATGATAATAACGATAGTGATTATGTTATCATAAATTGATGGTGATGATGATTATACTGATGGTGATTATGAGTATGGTTATAATCGTGATAGTGAGTATGATGATGATGGTGATGCTGAGTGTGATGATGATGATGAGGATGACGATAGTGATCATAAAGTGATGGTGATGATGAAGATGATGGTAGTGATGGTGATGATGATTATGATGATGGTGACAGTGAGTATGATGGTGATGGTGATGCTGAGTGTGATGATGATAGTGATGGTGATGATGAAGATGATGATAGTGATGGTGATGATGAGAATAATGATGATGGTGATTACGAGTATGATTATGATGAAGATGTCCATTATGATTATGTCATCATGTGGTGATGATCATGATGATGATGAAGGTGATGTTTAGTATATGATGATGGTTGCGTAAATGGAAAAAATATATGAAAACTAAATCACTCTCTAAGAGCGCCGTCGTTTTTTTACAATACATTTTTTATTTACGGAATCGAGATGAGATTTATGCAATGTTACTGAAATGCATAATGTAAAGACCAACGCTTGGACCAGCTTGAAACCTAAATCCTGCAAGATATTGTCGTAGCTGAATACGAAATTATACTTAGGTTTTAACTGCTTTTGTGAAAAGGAAAATCTTAAAAAATGCAAACAGCGGGTTTTAAAATTCTTGTTACCAAATTATGTAAAGTAGGTCCTTTATAATATTGCCCTATTTAAGTTTACGATGCAGACTTTTCGTTACAATCGGCCGGGTTGGCCGCAAAGTTTTCGGTGAAAAAGCCGAAATGCCGTAACGGTGCGAAACTCCATCTAACAAGCAATCATATCGATAAAATTAACATATTTATGGAACAAGATTGCACGCAAACCCAGGTTTATATTGTAAAACAGAATCTCATTATCATGGCCATCCCATTATAATTATAAGTATTTTTACTGTTCTTTTTCACAATATACGAGATCTACATTCAAGAGTTGATAGATTTATGCGTAGAACGAAAAAACTCCTGACACTGTAGTACTTTCACCTGTCTACAAAGTCCTACAGCGTCTGCAATTTCACCTTAAGATATGTAATTTTATCCTGTTGGTTTAGATCTGCTGTTCTATTATTTTCTAAGATGCCTCCTTCCGGTCGATAGCTCAGTTGGTAGAGTGCTTGCATTCCATGTCGAGAACTCGGGTTTGGATCACACCTTGGGTATCAGAAATGATTTCCCGTTTCGGTGTTTATTCCCAAACCCGTAATATAATACCGGCAAGGTTTACTCAGCCTTCACAGGAAAAGATTACCAGCCTGAGCTGGGAAACCCCCACTTAAACTGAAGTGGTTGGTGTAAGGCCGGCCCCCTTACCTGTAAAAATAAATTGATTCCATTCGCCACAAATTGCCTCTCTCCTGTATTGTTACACCCTCTCTATTTTCCTTGTGGTCTTCCGGAAGAACACCTGCTTTTCGTGTATGGCAATGCGTTTACATGCGTATGCCAAAATTTTTTATCAGTCTTTTCTCTCTACTTTGCAGGTTTCTTGCATATGTTTTGTCCCTTCAGATGAAAACATTATTATATACAGACAAGAAAAGAGCAGATCTTGGGGTGCGCATACAGAAAAACCGGCCATTTACAGACTTCCACACATTGCCATGGATAAAATAACATCTTGCCAATATCCTTAGAATGCCGATGGACTGCTGGGGGGAATCAAAATCACATAGATTAGGAAAACTTGGATCAAACAGACCCGCAGATCTACATCAACCAATGAGATAAGTAAAGATGCTTCTCCAAATGGCTAGCACAACAAGGAGTTGTCTTCATAAAGAGGATGCCGACCAGTAGAGACTAACAGCTAGCACAACAATATATTGCATTTACAAGAGGATGGCAATCAGTAGAGACAAATGGCTAGTTCACCAAAGTACTGTCTTCATAAAGAAGAAAGCGACCAATAGAGACAAAATAATGGCTAGCACCAAAAGGAATCGTCTTTTCATGAGGACGGTGACTAGTACAGATAAATGGCTAGCACAACAAGGCGTTACCTTAACAAGAGGATAGTTAGATGGAGTTGTCAACGACGTTACCATGTTGAAAGCACCGGTTCCCATAGATCACTGAAGTTAAGCAACATTGGGCGCGGATAGTACTTGGATGGATTACCGCTCAGGTACACCGCGTGTCGTTGGCATCTTGGACCGGTCCGTAGTCCAGTGGCAACACTTCGGACTCTTAAATGGAAGGTTGTGGATTCGGATCCCGGCGGAGCACAAACAATATACCATTTATATTTCGAATGTGCTCTTCGTTGAGTTGAAAAATTCATAAACCTTTACCAAAGACCGGTCACTGAAAGGTCCATCCAACCTTACAACAACTGGGTCTTGCTTGAGAATTGGCGCTTTCTCTAGCGACGACCAAGCTCGCAGAGGGCTCTTGAGGTGTGATACACACAAAAACAGCGCTCACCAAATAAATTATCCTAATATTATTTATTTATTATTTTAGTGACTAGTAGAGATAAATGCCAGCACAACAAGGCAACCTTTAACAGATGGAAAATGATTGTCCGAGTTGAGAAGAAGAATATCGGTCAAACAAAATGTGATATTGGCGTTAACCTGGATACAGTTGGAGTGCAGTGGGTCTCTGCATGCGAGCGCATCGACTCGTAAGCTTATTTATTAGCGAGGCGGTTATTAATGTATGAGAGGTGCCGTTGCCGAGGAAATCATACGCCTGTGATAACAATCAGGGTGAGACCGTCAATTGGGCTGTGACGACAAACCAACGCATGCATCATCGTCATCATCATCATCGTCAATGGCACTGATCTGAAATTCATATAATAACTAATATTAAAAGAAAAAGAAGACGATTCTAACGACGACGACGTCTAACATCATTTAGTCCAGAGGTTCCCAAACTTCCATTTCTTATAGACCCCTTGTTCATAGACTTGAAAATTTTGGGGTTCCAGTAGACCTCCTAAAATTGTTGCGGCTTTTTGTCTAAAATATCACCGACGGGGGGGCGGAGGAGGTAGGCACGCGATTTGATAGATGGGTGGCCACGAGTTTGTATAATTCTTCGTAGACCCCCTCTTACGACTTGTACATCCCCATTTTTTATGTCAGGTCAATGTAGACCCCCATCGAGTATCCCGTAGACCCCCGGGGGTCGATATCGACCACTTTGGAAAACACTGATTTAGTGTAACAACTCAAAAGATAAAAAAGGAAGAAGACTTGTCTGACGTCTTATGTCATTTTAGTTGTAAAACTCTCTTGTGTACCGGCTTTCCAACCGTCAACATGTGTTTGCGGCAGTGAACCAAATAAATGGAGTGTTGAAAAACATCGAGTTTGATTTCTGCGAGTTGTAGTCCTCCCCAGTTTTGCCCAGGATTCCTCTCTTTCCTACCCTCCTTTCTTATTCCGACATTCGAACCAGTTTAGACCATTTTTAGTCCAGGCACAACAACCCAGTGTGAGTCATGGCCTTCTTCATCAACCGCTGTCTATTAATCTAAGTTACAAAGATATGTAACATTGGGGATTCACATTATATCCATTTTCACAAGCAAACACGTATAAGTTCGCGCTTGTACATGCCACATGTAAACCTACAACATAAAAACGTAAATCTCAAATGAACATACACCCTGCAACTCTTGCTGACCTTCCCTGAAACAGGGGTCGACATTGGCAAAGTGAACCATTTTCTACAGCATGAGTAGTCAGCCACATACCAACCTGTAAGTCAAGGAACATATGCAACAAGAAAAGATCTACATATACAACAAGAAAAATCTTAGAAATTATTGTTTGATAGTATTTACTAGTTTTTTCTGTCCACGTGAATCTAAAATCTTCTCGAATAGCATCTGTCGTGGTCTAGTTAGAATTTTTACATATTTATAGAAAAATATGCGAATTTAAAATATTATGTAATAAGGTCGTATACTTTTTTATGCATTTTAAAACTCAAGACAATTAAACCTTACTTCTATAATTTTTTTATTCCATAGATTACTGTAAAATCATATTTTCTTTACCTTTAACGCTTTCACCATTCTACTAGGGGTAGCCAGAACATCTGGAAAGTCTCCTTCACTTATTCTTATCTTGACATACTTTTCTTATATTTCAAAGAAAATCTCGAGTAAGCCTCAATAGCAGGTTTTAATGATCTACAATAGTATGCAGGTATTTTGTCAATGTACATTTTTGTGTTCTCCTGGAATTTTAACTTGGTAATTTTTTATCAGTTATCCAAAGATTGAACTATTTAACTACAATAATTATAGATAGATATCTCAAAGTACAATAAAGAATGATTTTCTTAACTAAACATCTTCAAATTTTAGTAATCTAAGTTGCAAAGATGTATTACATTTGATATTCATATTAAATGCATTTCCACAAGCAGACACGTAAAAGTTCGCATTTAGATATGCTGCATGTGGACTTACAATATCAAAACCTAATCTCAAATGAACATAAGAACTGCAACTCTTTCCGACCTCCCCTGAAACAGGGGTGACATTGGAAAAGTGAAGCATTTTTTTACAAATAGGAAATCAAACAGCCTATTTTTTTTTAACGTATGGATGTATGTTCCCATTTTTTTTTCAATTATACTTCAATTTAAATAAAAGTCCAAAAATTTGGGCTCGTTTCTCTTCAATAGCCATTTTGATTCAATTTAATTTAAGACATGTTTACACTCAACTATCTTTGCACTAGATTTATTTCATTAATTAATAATAATTAATTTAAATTTGCACTTACAAAATAACTCTTTCCTCACTCTCCAATTCGTACTCAATAACACAAAAAACATAAATTAATTCAATTCATTAATCAATGAAAACTAATAGATTACATGAACTAAAAAATAGAGACTCGCTTACAATGCCTACTCTTTGTTTTCCCCGAAAACGTTTGAAACATTTAATAAGATTAAACAGTTTAATTGTTTTTTTATGAATCAGAGCTAAGTACATATTAAGTGCTTCAAAATGGGGTATATCAATGAAATCGCTTTTGCCCATCTATATTTTCTCTACATCAGATCCATGACATTTAGAAAGCTAAAAAGAAAAATTTTAAACATATTTTTCATTCTCACATAAATAAAATACTGGCAAGGTTTACACAAGCCTTCACAAGAAATGAGTACCAGGAAACCAAAACTTTAATTGAAGCAGTTGGCGTAAGGCCTAACATAAAAACCAAATCTCAAATGAACATACACCTTACAACTCTTGCCGACCTTGCCTGAAACAGGGGTGACATTGGAAAAGTGAACCATTTTCTACAGCATGGGTGGTCAGCCGCATACCAACCTATAAGTAAGGGAACGTAGACAATTAATTACATTTTTCATTAACACATTATCCATATAAATATCAAAAATTAAAACTTTATAAAAATTAATCTTTCAAGAATAAAGGTTTTTTTTAAGAAATCCTGTGCGGGAGACTTTTTAGTTAGTATTAGTGCATACGTGATTCGTATCTCGCTGGTGGAACGCTCTGGTATACGAATCATCTACTATGTTCGAGAACAGTCGCGAATCGTCCGTATGCCCGTATAAACGAGTATAAATGTAATCCGAAATCGTGTGCAGGCCAGAGTGTCGATAAAACATTGAATCGTGAAGTTTGAAGGCCAGATCTATAAATCAATTGTTGTAATTTGGGAACAAAATTGTGTAAAATAAATTCTATTAAAATAAATAATTGTAGTTTCATTAAAAGAGAACCCAGTAAAAACGTTACAGTACATTTTTTGTGCTCCGCCGGGATTCGAGCCCACAACCTTCTATTTCATTTACGAGTCCGAAGTGTTGACACTGGACTACGGACCGTTCAAATTTCCGGCTTATTGATGGCACAACTATTTTCCGAGACGAACAGAACCTCTGCTCTCCACACTGCTGTATTGGCCGACAGACACAACATAACAGTCTATTCAACAATCGATAACTCATAGCTCTGGGGTCCGTCTAATCGTTCAGCAATCCTAGGGTCCACTTCCACACTGTGGCCTCAGGGGTCTCTACATAAACATGTCTTCGGCAGACCGAGTAGGGGCCTCAGTTCCCAGTACCTCAAGTACAAAACGTTCTCTTCCAATTCGACAACACGCTGCCTTAGTTCTTGTTTGCCGTATAGACCATTCAGCTAATTTCACATGAGCAATGTTTGCATGTGTACTGCACCAATGTGTCTTATGAAAACAGGAAATTGATTTAAAAAATATTAAAACCAACTCTCACATTATCGAGTTTTACGTTTTTTCTTAGCTCAGATAGTGTAGAATTTGATTCTTAATACAATTTCATTAAAAAGTCATACTACACAGAATTGGTCTATACGGCAAACAAGAACTGGGAGAGCGAAAAGCCTCTACCCAAAAAATATGCATATCGACGGTTCATCAACGTTTTGGTCGAAAATTACTTACATATGAATGATATCCTACTTAAAATTTTCCTTTCTTTCTAATGCGCTCACTCCCATAGCTCTACGACAATTTTTTGTTGTTGTTTATGCCCAAGCAATAAACTGCGTTTTCCAAGTATGGTTTTGGTGTAACCGACAAGATTTTGGCCTTTTTTGTTCTAAAGGGGCTTGTGACATAAAACCTCGTAAAAGAACGTAAAATTGCATTAATAGAAGTACCAATAAATGGATTATTTTTCAATCATAAGCTGTTTTGATTTTTACGGTATGATATAAAATAAAAAAGTTATGTCCGTTTTTCTGCAATCTCAAATTTTAAACTGCTCTCCTGAACAATTTAGTTTTTGTCGCTTATGGTTCACTTGGCCAGTGTCATCCCTGTTTCAGGGAAGGTCGGCAAGAGTTGCAGGGCTTATGTTCATTTGAGATTGGGTTTTTTATATTGTAGGTCCACATGCGGCATGTGTGAGCGCGAAATTACGCGTGTCTGCTTGTGGGAATGCATTTGATATGAATCTCAAATGATACATATCTTTCTTCTTCTTCTTTTTGTGCCACTTCTATCGAAGATCGGCGATCATCATGGCTATCTTGACTTTAGATGCTGCGGCTCGAAACAGGGAGTTGGTGCTTCTGCCGAACCACTGTCGCAGGTTTTTCAGCCAGTGTTTTAGTTTTCGGTAAACGCAATGGTTGAGTTTAAACGAAGGTTGTACGTTTGGTGTACAGTTGCTGGTGACGACCACAGCGAGTCAAAATCTCGACCAAACCAACGAGATGTAGATCTCGCATTCTCGTACTTTGTAAGGTTGCGAGCTGGAGGTAATAAAGATGATAGTGCCTTATATATCAATGGTTGCAAGTAAATTTTAAGTTACACCAGTACCCTCAGTACGAGTTGCAAAACTTGAGAAAAGTAAAGTTTACGGAAAATATTAAAGAGTGATTTCTCCCAAAATCTTCCGTTTTTGTTTCTTACACTTTGTGGTCTTAGCAAAAGCGTTACAGTGATGAAGAAAATCAAGTTCAAACAAACAAAAACGGCAGATTTTAGGGGAAATCACTATTGAATAATTATCGTAAACTTTACATTACTCAAGTTTTGCAACTCGTACTAAGGGTACAGTTAATGATGAAAGACTGACGAAGAAAGTATATGTTGCAAGAAAAGATTGATGTCGTGGTAGAGGAAGACCGAGAAAGGTATGGATGGACCAAATATCTGGTCAAATATTTTTGACCGGTCCGTAGCTCAGTGGTAACACTGCGGACTCTGAATGGGAAGTTTGTGGGTTCGAATCCCGGCGGAGCACAAAAAATATACCATTTATATTTTCAAATCTGTTCTTCGTTGGGTTGAAAAATTCATAAACCTTTACCAATGACCGGTCACCAAAGGTCCATCCAGCCTTACAGCAATTAGGTCTTGATTGAGTATTGGCGCTTTGTAGCGACGACCAAGCTCGTACACCTCTGCGGCAGTACAACAAGTGTCATAGACCCCTAAAGTCTCTAGAATCTAGGGAGTCTCCCGCACAGGATTTCTGTTCTGTTCTTTCGGTGTTAGTCACTTGACTTTCCTTCCTGTAAAAAATGGTTCACTACGCCAATATCACCTGTGTTTCAGGGAAGGTTGGCAAGAGCTGCAGCTCATTTGAGATTGGATTTTCATTGAGAGTACACATGCGGCATTTGTACGTGTCTGTTTATGTAACTGCATGTAATATAAAGCTTATTAATAGAATGTTTTAAAATAAAAGAATTGTTCCCAACTGGAAGACGGAATCAAAAAAAATCTTGCTACTTTAAAATTAAAGTACATACTTGAACTTTAAGACAAGACTATATCCTAAAAAAGTCAACCTTTTTCGTTCCTTGTATATTTCTTAAATTTCTTCCGAATCAATCTAATCTAGTCTAATCTAAAGTGCAAAGATATGTAACATTGGGGATTCACATTATATGCATTCTCACAAGCAGACACGTACAAGTACAAGCTTGCGCATGCCGCTTGTGAACCTACAATATAGAAACCAAGTCTCAAATGGGCATACACCCTGCAACTCTTGCCAACCTTTCCTGAAACAGGAGTGACATTGGCAAAGTGAACCATTTCTACAGCATGGGTGGTAAGCCGCATACCAACCTATAAGTCAAGGAACATTTTAGACATAAACATTAAAATCAAATACAAATTACATACAAAATTTAATAATCTTTGTAATGCAAGCTCTCCGTTCATCACAGCTGTGGAAATCCCATCCACATTCACAGTTAAAAACCATTCAGTAAACACAATTTGTGTTGCAAACTGTTGTCCATTGTTGCGCAGGAAGTCCTCGTGTTTGCTTAGGTGATGTTGGTTCAGCAGATTGGAGGTGTAGAGGCTCTGCCGCCGCGCCATGTGCTGTAACTACCAATAATTGGCATCGACCAGCGGCAACAGGCAGCCGTTTGGTAGATTCGGCAAAAACTCGTCTGTCTGCAATGGTGTGCGTACGCACAGCACTCCAAGTATAAAACACCCCGCTCGAACTCCACCACAAAAGGTATGCAAACTAAAACAGCATGCATATTGAACGTTTTGCTCTGAATAGTTTTCTTGGTGAAACGCCACGGTTGAGTTTGAACGTATTGGAGTACACCAGAAATGGTTCCCAAGCGCGACTACGTGAGCTGGATCCATTTTTTTCGGCCCGCCAATGAATATGCTCAATAAACTGGTTTGCCCGCCATTGAATATTAAAATATTTTTTTATGAACGCTGAGAGGGCAGGCGAGCCCGAGTAGACTTGATCCTTACACATCCCACTCTCAGTCATAACATTACAGTGTCTAGTAGACTTGATCCTTACGAATCCCACTCTCAGTCATAACATTACAGTGTCTAGTAGACTTGATCCTTACACACCCCACTCTCAGTCATAACATAACAGTATCTAGTAGACTTGATCCTTACACATCCCACTCTCAGTCATAACATTACAGTGTCTAGTAGACTTGATCCTTACGCATCCCACTCTCAGTCATAACATTACAGTATCTAGTAGACTTGATCCTTACATATCCCACTCTCAGTCATAACATTACAGTGTCTAGTAGACTTGATCCTTACGAATCCCACTCTCAGTCATAACATTACAGTGTCTAGTAGACTTGATCCTTACGAATCCCACTCTCAGTCATAACATTATAGTGTCTAGTAGACTTGATCCTTACGCATCCTCAACTCGAGAAAATCTTTGTTGAGTGCTGTTTCTTACACCTGATATGGTTATTCAGAGTTTGCCTAGGTAAGCCATTGAGTTTTTGGCAATTCGACGTTAGCATGAGAGTATAACAATTAAAGGTATTGAATGTCTGGCTTGCGCGCACCTGTGTGTTTAAGTACAGTAACTTGTAGCACTGACACAATATAATATTCATCTGGTCGGGGCAGACGTCTGCTAAGAGCAGAGAGGCCTACAGGTATTTACCAATTCTACCAACACTTCACTTAGCTTAGGCCTCATTTGCACTTATAATGGTGCTTATTTAAGTGCATTATGCATAAAAAATCTAACAGTCTAAGCATTTGTAAGGACTTAGGGAAGTTTTAGTAAATTGATGAATAAGTTTAAGGGGAAGTGTGGAGGCACTTGTGTGGAGGTACCGGCCACCCCTAGGGGAATGGTGGCAGGATACAAGACAAGACGAGACATATTGATTGATAAACAATAAATAAAGAAGAATCGTTATCTTTAGAGTTATTTTCTAAATCATTTTAGTAAATCCATTTGGTTTTGTAGAACTCAAATCGCCTTCAGGCTCTTTTAAGAGTAATATTTTCCTCTAAGAAAACCGGTGCTCAGAAGTAAAAGAAGACGTTTGTCCTAAAACAGAGTTCCTCGTCAAGAAGCTCTGTCCGTTTGCAGTTATAGGGGACAAAAAGCATCGCTGGCAGATGGCGCGTTCTATGACGGGTTCTAAAGAAGCGGCAGACGCGGCGGACAGACCAGCGGTACACCCCACATACAGTACAATTATATTACACATTGCTCTCTTCGCAACTTGCTTGGTACGCAACTAAGCTACACGCATAGTGTAACGTCTTACCAGTGTTATCCCCGAAGGGATCGTATGTGGCGATTCCGGACCTATTCCTTTTTACGGATAAAGGGGCAACTTCAGTTAAAGTGGGGTTCCCAGCTCCCAAATGGGCTGGTTCTCATTTCTTGTGAAGGTTGAATTTTCCATGCCGGTGTTTATTTTGGGTTTAAAATTCCAGAATATCCAGAGTCACAATAAAGGAGAGCTTGTATGAAGTAGGTTATGACTCTGGATGCAATGAAAGAAGTATGTAAGGACAGAAAGAAATGGCGGTTGATCTTGTAATGTTGACGGCTAGGACAAGGGTTTTTTAAATAAGAATTTTGGATTCTGGTTTTGTTTTGATGTTTAATATATAATACTATTCGTGATCTAAAAATATGTAATTCGTTGTGTATGTTCCTTGACTATATGTTAGTATGTGGCTGACCACCCATGCTGTAGAAAATGGTTCACTTTGCCAATGTCACCCCTGTTCCAGGAAAGGTCGGCAAGAGTTGCAGGGTATATGTTCATTCGATAATTGGGTTTTTATATTGTAAGTCCACATGAGGTATGTTTAAGCGCGAACTCATACGTGTCTGCTTGTGAAAGTGCATATAGTGTGAATCCCCAACTAAGCTACACATCTAGTGTAACTTCTTGCCTGCGTTATCCCCGAAGGGGTCGCATGTGGTGATTCCGGGCCTATTTATTTTTACGGGTAAGAGAGCCGGCCTCACACCAACCACTTTAATTTGAAGTGGTGGTTTCCCAGCTCCCCGGGGGGCTGGTTCTCATTTCTTGTGAAGGCTGAGTAAACCTTGAGATCGAACCCTTGCTCTCGGCATGGAATGCAAGCATTCCAAAAAATAAGCTATCGACCTTTTTACGAGCTTGGTCGTTGATACGGGAAATTGTTTCTGACACCCTCGGTGGGGTCATGCTGACCTCATATGTAGATCCAAAAATCCTGAAGGTCCAGAAAAAATCTCAATCTAAAAATTAAATACGAAACCAATTTGTAACAAAATTAAATCAAACTTGTGCGAGTTTCTTCGCAGGAATTCCAAGTCTCCGATTATAATTGATTATGGAATCTGGATCAGCAGTTAAAGATTGTATGCATCGATACATTTGTTCAAATGCTCTGCACACAAAACGATCATCGGCACAAAGTCAATACCGACACGAGCGAGTAAGAGTTGCGCGAGAACCAGTTGTGGACAGGCACGGCAGTGATCGTCTGACATCACATTTCACGCTCTATCAACATGGAGAAGATTATCCTCTACCATAAAACATCACGTAAATCCAAAAAATGTATCGAAACTAAATCGCTCTCCAGGAGTGCCGTCGTATATTCCATACAATTTCGATTTACGCAATCATGGTGAGCTTCACGCAATGTAGTATACTCGGGGTACTGTAACTAGATCGAAGCCGAAATAAATTGTTCCAAGTTGTGTATCAGATACTGTAATAATAATAATAATATACCTTTTTGCCAATGTATCAGATACCTCGGCAAAAATTCCATAAGTGATGTGATTAAATGGATTCCTTCTACTTTCCCATACACAAATTTGCATTTATCTATAATGTGTTGTTTTTTTTGTGTCATGCTTATCGAGGATCGTCTTTTTTTATTCCTCTTGTTTTGAAGATTGACGATTAACGTTAAACCCTGCCATGTCAAAAAGAACCCATTACCTTTATACACATTTCTTCTTTTAGTGGCATTTCTATCGGAAAACGGTAGTTATAATGGTAACTTTGCCTTTTTTCATGTTTTCATAATCTATGTTAGTTACAAAGACTTTTTTAAATATATTTTAGAAAAGGAATGCAATTCACCAACCTATTTTGCCTCGCCAGTTTTAAGTTAAGCGCGAACTTGCATGCATTAAACGTACCTAAGTCATACTTTTTATTTTATCTTTCCAAGTAAGATAATATATTAAAGATATAAACGGAAGAGGTTTAGTGTATTTTTTTGCAAAATTGAATTATTGACCTAGTCCTAATGTAAAGGTGAGATCAAATTAAAAAATAACGCAACTAGTCTACATATTATATACTAAATCTACTTACCGCGTTCTTCACGAGGGTTCTCATGTAAAAAAAAAACGCAAACGCAACTAAGCTACACATATAGTGTAACTTCTTGCCGCGTTATCCCCGAAGGGGTCGCATGTGGCGAGTTGAACCTATTTATTTTTACAGGTAAGGGGGCCGGCCTTACGCCAACCACTTCAGTTGAAGTGGAGGTTTCCCAGCTCCCGAGAGTGCTGGTACTCATTTCTTGTGAAGGCTGAGTAAACCTTGCCGGTATTTTATTTTGGGTTTTTAAATAAACACCGAAACGGGAAATCATTTCTGACACCGTCGCGTCGGTGGGATTCGAACCCGAGCTTTCGGCATGGAATGCAAGCACTCTACCACCTGAGCTATCGACCGGACTAATGTGACGAGAGAAATCTATTTATTTTTACAGGTATGGGGGCCGGCCTTACGCCAACGACTTCAGTTAAAGTGGAGGTTTCCCAGCTTTCGAGGGTGCTGGTCCTCATTTCTTGTGAAAGCTGAGTAAACCTTGCCGGTATTTTACGTTGGATTTGAAATAATCCCGGAACGGGAAATTATTTCTGACCCCCTCGGTGGGTTCCGAACCTGAAATCATGACATGGAATGCAAGCACTCTATCAACTGAGCTATTGACCGGATATTCTACAGCAAGCATCACGCTCGCAGAGAGTTTTGGTTTGATTCACACAAAAGCAACAGTTACCAGATGAAGCATGAAAAAAAACATATTTGAAAATCAAATTTATTTTTAAGTTATTACCTTATTACCCCATGCACGTTGAGTGAAAGGGAAATTAGTAAAGTCCATACAGTAGAAATGGACTATCTAAGAAGTATGATTGGGAAAAAACGAAGTGACAGGGTGAGGAATGATTTTGTAAGAGAAGAATGTGGTGTAAGGGAAAGTGTGAAAGTGAAGATTAAAAGAAGTATGTTAAGATGGTTCGGGCATTTGGAGAGAATGAGTGATGAAAGATTGACGAAAAAAGTATATGTTGCTAGAATAGATGGATGTCGTGGTAGAGGAAGACCGAAAAAAGTATGGAAGGATCAAATTTCAGAAATAGCGAATGAATGGGATATCCAGAGTCATAATAAAAGGAGGACTTGTATGAAAAAGGTTATGACTCTGGATGAAATGAAAGAAGTATGCAAGGACAAGAAGAAGTGGCGGCTAATCTGCAATGTTGATTTCTAAAGTTGGTGTATTCATTTGCTACATTTTTTTTGCATAGGAAATTTTTGACTTTTTTTTTTGTATAGATTTCTTTGTAAGGTTTTGTTCTTTTTTATATTTAAATGTAATTTATTATTCATATTCCTTGACTTATAGGTTGGTATGAGGCTGACCACCCACACTGTAAAAAATGGTTCACTTTGCCAATGTCACCCCTGTTTCAGGGAAGGTCGGCAAAAGTTGTGGGGCTTATGTTCATTTGAGGTTTGGATTTTATTTGTAAGTACACATTCAGCATTTGTAAGCGCGAACTACACTTGTTGGTTTGTGGGCATACATCTGAGAGCTTTAAATGAATATATCCTTGCAACTTAGATTATAGATTATTATAGACGTTCCTTCTAAGTTACAAGTTATAGAAAGTTAAAGAAAGATGAGTAATAATTAGATATTTAGTTACTGAAAGCAATTATAACATTGCTTCAAGTTGAGTCATTTAAAATCAGAAATTGAAATAACATCGATTGCATACATTTATAATTCATATCTAAGAAAAACATCCAAGCTTGACTTATTAAAATGATTAGAGAAAATTTTGAATACTTTGAAATACGGTAAATATTAATCTATACTTAATCGATTAATAATCCATGTTGCAAGTATTCAAATTTCACCCTTAATACAAACAAATAAAAAACAAGCAATAACTTGTCTTGCACGTATGGTGCTTGCAAAAAAAAGCCATGTAGGTAACCTTTTTGCACAACTTTTTCCTAAATCAGGAATGGCATTGCCATAAGCTGAGGAATTTTTTGAAAGTAAAAATTGCTAGCCACTTTCTAATAGTTTTTTTTTTTTTTTATTTGAATTTAAATAAAATAAAAACCTTTGATTAGATCGACGCATAGATAAGCGCTAAACCTCGCACTATAATCTATAATCTATAATCTAAGTTGCAAGGATATATTCATTTAAAGCTCTCAGATGTATGCCCACAAACCAACAAGTGTAGTTCGCGCTTACAAATGCTGAATGTGTACTTACAAATAAAATCCAAACCTCAAATGAACATAAGCCCCACAACTTTTGCCGACCTTCCCTGAAACAGGGGTGACATTGGCAAAGTGAACCATTTTTTACAGTATGGGTGGTTAGCCTCATACCAACCTATAAGTCAAGGAATATGAATAATAAATTACATTTAAATATAAAAAAGAACAAAACCTTACAAAGAAATCTATACAAAAAAATACACAAATCTTTGAAATCTATCTATATAAAAAGATCTCATTTTACAATTTACATACATACTCATGTTAGTAGTTGCCTTTTGTCAGCTCTTAATTTTAGAATCCAATATTTACCTATTTCATTGCTTGGCTTTCACAGAAAAGAGTCCAGGCTTATACTAACCTAAAATGTAAATCTTAATCTAAGTTGCAAAGATATGTATCATTTGAGATTAATGTTAAATGCATTCCCACAAGCAGACACGCATAGTTTCTCGCTCACACATGCCGCGTGTGGACCTACAATATAAAACCCCAATCTCAAATGAACATAAGTCCTGCAACTCTTGCCGACCTTCCCTGAAACAGGGGTGACGTTGGCAAGGTGAACCATTTTTTACAGTATGAGTGGTCAGCCTCATACCAACCTATGTCGTCAAGAAAACCCATTGCTGAAAAGTGAAAAGAGGAGTTGTAGAATAAAATAGCACTAGGTGCTGTTGTATCTTCCACACATTTTTCTATTTACGCGATGGTGGGGAGTAATGTTTTATACTCGGGGTACAAATCTAGCAAGTGTTGTTTATAATGTATAATCTAAGTTGCAAAGGTACATTGACTAATAAGATTAATATTAAATGCATGTCCACAAGCAGAGACATGAAAGGTAGCGCTTACAAATGCTGCATGTGCACTTTAAAAAAAAAAGGCCCAAATCTCCAAATAAATGCAAACCCTGCTTCCAACTTTTGCAGAACATCGACATAATGAACTATTTTTTTACAGGAAGTAAAGGTGGTCAGCCTCATACCAAGCTTGAAAGACAAGGATCAGAAATCTACCTACTGAGATATTGATATGATATTTGACTTAAACTTATGAAAATAAAAATATATACTTACTTCGTTTTTTTTTAAAATAAGAAATACTGCATTCTTCGTCTTATCATACAGGGTAAGATTGAGGGGAGAAGAACTCAGGGACGCCGAAGGACATCGTGGCGGAACAACCTGCGACAGTGGTCCAACAAAAGCACTAAGTCCCTATTTCGAGCCGCATTATCCAAAGTCAAAGTAGCAATGATAATTACCGATCTTTGATAGAAGTTCTTGGACCGGTCTGTAGTCCAGTTGTAACACTTCGGACTCGTAAATGGAAGGTTGTGGCTTCGAATCCCGGCGGAGCACAAAAATATACCATTTATTTTTCCAAATGTGGTCTTTGCTGGGTTGAAAAATTCATAAACCTTTACCAAAGACCGGTCACTGAAACGTCCATCCAACCTTACAACAACTGGGTCTTGCTTGAGAATTGGCGCTTTCTACAGCGATGACCAAGCTCGCAGAGGTCTATTGAGGTGTGATACACACAAAAACAGCGCTCACCAAATAAATCATCCTAATATTATTATTATTATTATTAAGTGATATTAAGAGAAGAAGAAGTTATTTCTATTGAATCAATAACAATTATATAAAACACATGCTAGCCTACTTGCAACATTACGTTGTATAAAAAAAAGTAAAACGTTACAGTTACAGTCCATAAATTATAATCGCACACTCTATAATGAATCATTAACAACATTGTTAATAGGAGAGCAAGCACCGTGCTCTCGATAAAGGGGGTGAGTGCAAGACCGGAAAATCTTTATTTCAAATGAAGCCTACGAGACCGGACTTTTCCACAACTAACCAGTTTGCGAATGTAGCTTTTACAATTTACTAAACTCAAATGTCTCAGAAGAAACTTTCTAATGTATTAATTGGTGTAATGCTGACCAATGCACTTTCAATTCTGCTTTACATATCATCACCTTAAAGGTAACTGTAACTGTAACTCTTTCGTCATTCCGCTAGGGGTGGCCAGAGCCTCTGCAGAGCTGCCTCCATTTCTTCCTATCCTTACATACCTCTTTCAATTCATTCATATCCATCCCCTATTTCATGCATTTTCTTCTTTTACGCTCGCTTTGCACATCCCATTCTTTCAAAATCTCCTCAATCTGATCACTCCATGTGTTTCTCGGTCGTCGTAGACATACTTTATTAGTCTATCATCATTCATTCTTTCCACATGTCCAAACCATTTCATCACATTTGTTTGTCCCTTAACTTTCACACTCTCTTTCAAATTACATTCTTTCTTTACCCATTTATTTCTAACTCTATCCCTCCGAGTATCTTCTGTCATGTTTCTCAAATGCTTCATTCCCACCGTACATACTTTACTTACTTCGCTATCGTTCACTGTCCATGCTTCACTTCCATTCATCAAAAAATAAAAAAATTTAAAACTGAATAAGTACTGATTCACTGATTTGAGAAATCGTGGATAAAATATTGTATCGGGTTTACCTTCTCATAGTAAGTGAACCAATTATAAAGAGGTACTCATGAAAAAGCTCTAACCTACAGGGGTTTAACACTTTTAAGTGTTTTCTTTCGTACAAAATAGGAAAAAAGGTGCATTTATTCGAGAAACTCATAGAAGCTTGTAATGTCACTTATTTAGTTCTACCTTTAAGGTATCGATATAACTATTTTACCCATTAGGTCTATAATATTAGTTGCTAAGATGTCTTCACATTAAAGATTCACATAAAATGTATACCCAAAAGCAGTCGTGTTGATGAAAATAAATACGAAAAACTAAACCCTTTTCATAAAGATTTATTATTATAGGATCATTAAGGTGCAGCACACCCTGAGACTACGCTTTTATTATGCATCCATTAAACAAACAATGATTTTTTTAGTGTTTTTTATCTCACAATAACACAAAATGTGACTAGTGTATTTGTTAATAAAAAGTGCCGGTTCGAATACCGTCGGACCCTTTTAATTGACATTTAATGATAACTTTTTGCTTTGACCCTAAAATAACAGACGTTGCTAAGTAATTTTAAGTTCATAAAATTTATGGACAGCCTGAGGAAGTGCCAAAGAGCCATGGAAAGAAGGATGCTGGGAATCAGCCTCAGAGACAGGGTTCCAACCAAGGAGATCCGTAGACGCACTGGTGTCATACAACGAGTGGCCTGCTTAAAGTGGCGCTGGGCTGGTCACGTTACAAAGCAAGACCATGACAGGTGGCCGAAAAGGATCGTCCAGTGGCGGCTCAGGATGTCCAAGCGGGTAGTAGGGAGACCCCAACTGAGATGGCTAGACGAGTCGAGGGAACTGCAGGCAGAGAATGTGTGAACACAGCAGCTGACATACGTGGAGAAGATTGGGGGAGGCCTACGTCCAGGGGGGGGGGGACTGAGAACGGTTAAGGAAAAAGAAAATAAAGAATCTGGGTAGGTTATGAAAATACCTTTATCTGATAATCCCAAATAGAATAGTGAATAGCATTCCTCTTCACAGTTTTTTGGAGTAACAAAAACCAGTAGTAATTATTTATTAAAATCATTAGTCTGGTCGATAGCTCAGTTGGTGGAGCACTTGCATTCCATGCCAAAAGTTCGAATCCAACCCAGGATCTCAAAAATTATTTCCCGTTTCGGTGTCTATTACAAACCCAAAATAAAATCCCGGAAAAGTGTACACAGCCTTCACAATAAGTGAGTAACAGCTCCCTCGGGACCTGGGAAACCCCAACTTCAACTGAAGTGTTTGGCGCAATGCCGGCTCTCTTACCTGTAAAAAATAAACAGGTTGCACTCACCACATATAATCCCTTCGGGGAAAATGCGGCAAGAAGTTACACTGGATGTTTAGTTTAGTAGAGTTTATTTACTGATTCTTAATAACACGTAATATTTTTTTAATATTTAAAGCTACAAGTTCAAGAACCTTGTACTTGAAAAAAACACAACGGTCAATAAAAATGGAAAATTTGTTGCGGTAAATTGAGCAATTAGTGAGTGTTTTTACATTGCAAAGCGAAATCCATTCATTTCAGAATTTTTATTCACAAATTTATAAAGAATATTAAAAAATAGGGATACATAAAATTAATCATAAACCCACATAAATAAATGTGAGGTAAATTCTCACAAACCATGCGTATGCAATCCCCTTTTAAATTTTGAATTTGAATTTATAAAATTTATCAAATACAAGAAATTAGTAGATATTTTATGTTTATGTAATGTTTTCATCAATTCAATTTAAGTCAATGTTTTTATTAAAAGTAATTAACCATTTCATAATTTTTAATGAAAATATTTATACGCTCTTTAATTAAATGAATACTTCATCACCTTTATTATTTGATTAAGTCTTCTTCTTCTCAGCAACCCAAATAAGTAACATGGACCATGGTCATGTGACCTCAATTTTATTAAAACTACTAAAACGTGGTTTAAAATCCAATTAAAAACTGAAAAAAAAATTAAAACCCTCTTAATATCAAAAGAAAAATATGCAGCATTTTATCAAGTAACATTTAATTAATATTTAATGTTTTTTTAAGATATCGAGGATTAATTATTGGCGTAGGTAAACAGATTTCTTGGACATATACTATTGAACTAAATTAATTATCAACTTTTTTATTAGTACCTATAGTGCGTATTTTTAATTAAAATACACTTTTCAAAACGTTTTTATTTAATCAAAAAAAAAAAAAAAAAACTTACCAAAACTCTTTCCGTTATAATTCACAGTCCATGGGTGGTAAAAAATCTTGAATCATCACACACGTAACACAACAAAAAATGAGGTTTATTTTCCAACGGAGGAAATCAGTTTTAAACACAAGGGGGTAACTGGAAAAGCGCGATTTATTTTTTGTGTTGGAGCGGAGGCTTTGTAAGTTCGGCATGCGCGTTCACTCGCGACTGTTCTCGCCTTCGGACTGCTTGCTGCAGGAGGTTGGGCAGAGGCGCTTGGGGAATGCGGGGGCCCACTACCGTTTCACAGTACGGAGTCGTGTGGTGTTAGTGTGTACCCACCAGTGCTCGTCAGCATGCCTTCGATATGCGAAAAATGCACTCAGCACAACGGCGGTACCGCAACGGAAGTCCAACTCGCACTGTAAACCAATATCCTCCGTCTATTTGTTTGTGCTTACTGAAAAAAAACATCTTCTGTTGCTGCCAAATCCGATTCCTCCGTCTTTCATCGATTTTGCGCTACGTTTTGCCAAGCTGCATCTGGAGCGGATTGACAGTAATCTTGTCTTAAATTTTCTTATTGTTTTATTTTGCACTTCTTCTAATTTAGCAACAATATCACAAAAAGTGACTCTTGAGGTATGCTATTGACTTCAGTAATATGAAGCCATTTATTTTTACAGTAATGGGCACATCTCTGATCTAGAGGTTCTTATTTTTAACCTTTACGGAAAGACTTTTCGCCACTTTTAAAATATATGGCTAAGTTGTCGTTCGGTCGATAGCTCAGTTGGTAGTGTGCTTGCATTCCATGCCGAGAGCTTGGATTCGAATCCCACCGCTGGTGTCAGAAATTATTCCCCGTTTCGGCGTTTATTTCAACCCCTAAATAAAATATTAGCTTTTAAAGAAATGAGTACCAGCCCCCTCGAGAACTGTGAAATCCCACTTTAACTGGAGTAACTGGACTGTAACTGTAACTTTGTCGCCATTCCGCTAAGGGTGGCCGGAGCCTCTGCAGAGCTGCCTCCATTTTTTCCTATCCTTACATACATCTTTCAATTCATTCATATCCATCACCTTTTTCATGCATTTTCTTCTTTTACGCTCACTTTGTATATCCCATTCTTTCACAATATCCTCAATCTGATCACTCCATACTTTTCTCGGTCGTCCCTTTCCTCTTTTTCCTTTCACACTTTTTTTGTATATATACTTTGTCAGTCTATCATCATTCATTCATTCCACATGCCTAAACCATCTCATCATATTCTTTTGTACCTTGTGGTTGATGTAAGGCCTTTCAGAAAGAACGCAGCAAGAAGATTCACTATATGTGTAGCTTAGTCATGTCATCTTTGAAGTTCCATATGCGGTAGGCCCTTCTGACACATATATACAGGATGGATACGAGGAGGGTTTGAGCATAGTGATTCTTACTCTTTTTCTAGGTTTCCTGATCTGTTTGTGATGGTAGACTATCCTGCGATGATGAAATCTAGCTGTTTTTCAGTGTTTTCAATGGTTCAAATGGATGTTCTGTCATGTGTGGTTATGTCATGTGTCGTTTTGTCATTGTGCCGTTCTAACCTGGTACCGTCTCATTTCTGATCTGATCTCTGAGTTCTGACTGCAATGAAGTAAAGGATTTGCATTTCCGCCACTTTAAGAAGGCCTTATATATCGGTCTCTCCACATATCTCAAATTGGCCAAACGCACTTTTTTAAAATGATACGATATTTTTGTATTTCACCGGGAACTGAACCCACTTCCTTCCAACTGCAAATATTAGACGTTAACCACTAGACTACTGACCGCTCATCCTAAAAGCCTACACACCGATCAGGATACGAATGTGTTTCAATTAATGAAATGTTTCAGCGGAAACTTTGTAGAACTCCATTTTAAATTTTAAAAATGAAAATGAACTTTGTATTATTCTACTATTTCTGTACCTTAGAGTCTTACCCCCGTATTCACGATCAAAACTGGCACTTCCTTAAGGGCAAACCAGCGCTTAGATTGGGGAAATTCATTTCAAGAACAATACTTAAGGTAAAATTAGCGCTTAAGCGCTCCAAAAACTAGCACTCAGGTAAGTAAGGTCGACACGTATATTAACCAACGCTTAAGCGCTGTCAAAATATTCCGTCTTATTTCATTGTTATCACATTTTTTGTTTGATTGTGAATTTACATGAAAAAATGAATTCTTACTATAAACATGATTTTTACAAGTGTATTAACATTGTTTTGACGAGTTCATTTACATTGCTTGACCATCAGAATTGGGTTTGTTCTCCGGTATGGTCTAGGACCATACTGCAATGACAGATGAACTGTCAAAATATTCCGCCGCATTTCATCAGCACATTTTTTGTTTGGTTGTGAATTATTTACATAAAATAATGAATTCTTTCGATACAGTTGACTTCAACGAGAATAATAACATTGTTTTGTTCAAAAATAGTGTCCCAAGAAAATATATCAGAGACTGTAAAGACCCATTTACGTATTACGAAGAGGAAAAATTTAGAAGACGTTTTTGATTGAAAAAATGCGTCGTTCTGTATACAGTTTTGCCGTTGCTCATTGAGGGTTGCAAAGCCAACGATTTCTTCGATCTGTTATTTTATCTTCTATTACAGGTTTTTCTTTAATCAGAGCCACCAGCAGCTCCTTTTCCGCTGGAGAAAACAACATATTTTTGGCGCTGAAATCGATCAAAACACTTTACATTGGATATTACATAAATGTATTTTTAAAAACTAATAGAAATTGTAAACAAACAAATTCGTACTTACGGTTTACTTAAAGTAGTAATTGCGTTATACGTACTTATTTGTTGTCAAGTTTTATGCAAAGTTGATATGACATTGAAATTTGAAAGAGGCGGCAATGATAAGAGTGAAGTACGCCGAATATCGGTCGGAAGGTACTGACCAATTACAGAGCTGGGTTTTTTCGAGAGCCAATGACAAACCCGTACGTCTCCTGGGGGTTGGGCACTACGCTGATTACTGCTTGAGTGTTCTTTGTGAAACAAAACGCTCCAGAATGTCGACCCTTGAGTAAGTGTAGCGCTTGAGTAAGGCACTTAAATCAGTTTTGATCGTGAATACGGGGGTGAGACCCTTAGAGCATAAACAACGGTAGTCACATTTAGTAAAATGTACAGGAGACGAGTTTTAGTGGAAATGTGCACTTTAAACCATCATTACTTCTAAACTAGACGAGATATTTTTGATCTGTAAAAGCTGTTTCTCTTCTTTTATCAATATTTATTTATGTGAAATAATGTGTTCCCGCTTAGAGCATGAACAGCGTATGTGGAACTTCCGTGGTTTATGCTCGCACTTTTATGTGCATCCCATATTTATTACACTTGATATCTCAGTAACTATGAGTCCGAGGACTCCAATATTTTTACCACTTATAGAACAGCTAATTATAAGAATTTCTGCATCATTAACTCAAAAGTGAACTTCCGTTGTTTATGCTCTAAGGAACCGATTTAATTTAATTTGTTTCTATAAAAGTTTTCAATTTTCTGTACGTATCGATTAGATCGACGCATAGATAAGCGCTAAACCTAGAATATCTGTATTCACTTACTTTCGGATTTCTTTCTGTGTTCTCTCACAACAACGACTTTGTGGTCCAGATTTAATAGAAACAGAGCAATAATGTAGGTTATGCAATTTGACTATCGATTGTTGGATTATCTGGTGCATATGGACGGCATATGTTGCCGCCATAGTCTCTCTGCAACGTCTGCCGATACAGAATGGTAAACTCCAAAACAATAATTTAAACGTGGCGTTATTATAACATTGAATTTCTTCTACTACATTGATTGTAGAGTCATTAATTTTATGATCCATTCAATATTTAAAGAAAAAAATCTTCTTTTGGTGCCATTTCTATCAGAGATCGACGATCATCATGGCCTATTTATTTTTAAAGCCAAGGGGGGCAGCCGTACGCCAACTACTTCAACTGAAGTGTGAGGTTGGTATGAAACTCAACCCCTATGCTGTTGGAACATGATTCACTTTTCTCAATGCCACCCCGTTTCTGAGTATATTAAAGTTTGCTTGTATGTGCACATGTAGCATGTGTAAGCGCAAACTAACATATGTCTGCTTGCGGACGTGTATTAAATATGAGCCTTAAATGACAATATATATTTGCATTTAAGATTACAGATATATGTCTTTACTATTTTTTACTATGTGTAATTTGCTATTAGCTTCCTTAAAAATTTAGAATAAAAAAAATAAAAAATATATTAATAATGCAAAAAAATCTTCACGAGTTTATTTACTTCCTTAGGCGCTTTCGGTGTTATCAACCCATTATCAAAAGTACTACTACATAATATGACAACACAGATAATGGTGTGATAACAGCGAAAGGGTTTGAGGAAATCAATCAACCCACAAAGAACAACTTTTTACTTTATTAGATTTAAAGAAATGTCTGCCCACTGCATCCTGGGACGTCCGAGTGGTCTAACACTTGAGAGGTCACCATCCAAGACAGTTATGATGATCCTGGAGTCCTCTGCACGTGCTACGTGTCCGGTCCACTGGAGTCTTCTTGATTTCATTACCGACACTATGTTTGGGTCTTGAAACACGGACATCAGCTCCGCGTTGGTCCGGATACGCCACCTGTCATCTTCAAATACAGGTCCGAGAATGCGATGAAGCATTTTGTTCTCAAAGAACTGGAGAGATTTCTCTTGTTTTTGAGTCAGACTCCAGGCTTCGCATCCGTACAGCACAACTGGCTGAAAGTTCTGGGAGTAAGGGGACCATGCAGGGAAGCAGCACAAGACAGGGAGTCCTGGAGGATTGTGGTGCGGGAGGCCCTGAGCCTTCAAGGCTTACATATGAGCCGAAGAAAGTAAGTAAAGAAAAGTAGATTAAAAGGAAAATTAGATTAAATTTTAGATTAAAAAAAAAACAAACCATACAAAGTATAAAAGAAAAATTGTTTGTTTTAATTCACTGAGTATTTTTTTATTTTAAGCTATTAAAATGAACTTTCATAAGTTTACTGCCGAAAATCTAGATAACTTGTACGTCTTTATCTGTACGTTATTAATTTCAAATGAATCTTCACAATGTCCATACACAAACCTTTTGTTGTTGATAAATTGAGTCTTTTTTTCAGAATATATCTGTACCTTAGACTCCTTAGAGCATAAACAACGGTAGTCACATTTAGTAAAATGTGCAGGAGACGAGTTTTAGTGAAAATGTGCACTTTTATAAAACCATCATAACTTCTAAACTGGACGAGATATTTTTGATCTGTAAAAACTGTTTATCTTCTTTTATCAATATTTATTTAATGTGAAGTAATGTGAACAACGTATGTGGAACTTCCGTGGTTTATGCTCGCACTTTTATGTGCATCCCATATTTATAACACTTGATATCTCAGTAACTATGAGTCCTCGGACTCCAATATTTTTACCACTTATAGAACTGCTAATTATAATAGTTACTGCATCATTAACTCAAAAACGCAAAAAAGTGGACTTCCGTTGTTTATGCTCTAAGGTACAGATATATATTATTTACACACTCATCTAAAAAGATGGTTCACTTTGACAATGTCACCCCTTTTTCAGGGAAGGTCGGCAAGAGTTTCAGGGCTTATGTTCATTTGAGATTCGGTTTTAAATTGCAGGTCCACATGCGGCATGTGTTAGCGTGAACTTGTATGTGACTAATAAATAATATTAATAATATAAGGATGATTTATTTGGTGAGCGCTGTTTTTGTGTGCATCACACCTCAAGAGCCCTCTGCGAACTTGGTCGTCGTTATAGAAAGCGCCAATTCTCAAGCAAGACCCAGTTGTTGTAACGACCTTTCAGTGTAAGGTTTATAAATCTTTTCAACCCAGCAAATAGCACATTTGGAAATATAATTGGTATATTTTTGTGCTTCGCTGGGATTCGAATCCACAACCTTCCATTTACGAGTCCGAAGTGTTGCCAATGGACTACGGACCGGTCCAAGAAATACCAACAACACGCAGTGTACCTGAGTGGTCACCCATCCAGGTAGCATCCGCGCCCAATGTTGCTTAACTTTGGTGATCTGATGAGAACCGGTGCTTTCAACATGGTATCGTCGCGTCGTTGACATACTACTTGTGGGAATGCATTTAATATGAATCTCAAATCATATATATCTTTGCAACTTAGATTTAGATTTAGGTTTAGAAGTGCTAAGTGTAATCAGACTCTGAATAATAGTTGAAGTGTTTGAGCTCAAGGACTTTTTGCCTCCGAAGGTGCAAACAACTGTACTAAGCTCTGCTATGTGCGATGGATATTTTTTCACCCATTGGCGGTTTGTGTAAAAACATCGGTTAATAAATCAAACACTCTGTACCCCTAGCACAAAATTTAAGGTTTCTACTGAGGCAAAATTTGTGGCATCAAAAATGTAAAGAAACTAAAACGTCTACTAGAAATGCTGTTTTAAATTTCATATATTTTTCGGTAAACGCTACGGTTAAGCTTAAAATGTAAAGTTTGATACTTTGGGTATTGTTAGGCGAATTTAGCAAGTGTGTGCCAACTTAACGCAGATGGATCTCAATGAATTTCACGACATCTGATAGATGTGGTTATTGCTTGGATTAATAAAACTGCTTCAAACTTTAAACTGCAACGACGTTAGCCATGTTGAAAGCACCGGTTCCCATAGATCACAGAAGTTAAGCAACATTGGGCGTGGTCAGTGCTTGGATGGGTAACCGCTCAGGTACACCGCGTGTCGTTGGCATCTTGGACCGGTCCGTAGTCCGTAGTGGCAACACTTCGGACTCGTAAATTCTGTGCGGGAGACTCTCTAGATTCTAAAGACTCTAGGGGTCTATGACACTTGTTGTAGTGCCGCAGAGGTGTACGAGCTTGGTCGTCGCTACAAAGCGCCAATACTCAAGCAAGACCCAGTTGCTGTAAGGCTGGATGGACCTTTGGTGACCGGTCATTGGTAAAGGTTTATGAATTTTTCAACCCAGCGAAGAGCACATTCGAAATATAAATGGTATATTTTTGTGCTCCGCCGGGATCCGAATCCACAACCTTCCATTTTTGTATATATTTTGGGGGCAGTGTATAACTGTGTAGTTATTATAATTGTAAATAATAAATTGTTTTTTTGGAGTGAGAAAGAGTTTTCACTTGCTATTTAATGAAGTATTTAAATCCACACCTATTTACACTCACACACTCTCACACACTTACACACTCTCACACACTCACACACTCTTTAAACCATGCACTCTCCACATGTTAAACCAATTCAGGTTACCTCATCTGATAGTAAAGAAATAGAAATCCATGTCTAAAGTTGATGATATTAATGACTAAATGATTGATTAACGTTTTGAAACCATTAATCGGAACATTAGCATGATGACTTTCTAGTTAATATCAAGTTAACGTTAATTGCTTCTATTGGAGGAGAAATTATGTACGCTATCGTCATCATCATTGGGACAACAACACAGGATGGGTCTTGGGCTCTTTGATCAACCGCTGCCAACGCTGCCTGTAAGACACCTTTCTCTTTTAGTTCCATACACGAAAATCCGCCACAAGATCTTCCCACTGCAACACTTATGATAATCTATAATCTAAGTTGCAAAGAAATATTACATTTAAGATTTATATTAAATGCATTCGCACAAGCAGACACGTATAAGTTTGCGCCTAAACATGCCGCATGTGGACCTACAATATAAAAACCCAATTTCAATGCACACAAGCCCTGCTACTCTTGCCGAACCCGTCCCTGAAACAGGGGCAACATTGGCAAAGTGAACCATTTTTTACAGTATGGGTGGTCAGCCTCATATCACCTATAAGTCAAAGAACATCAATTGATACAATAATGGCTTCCATGTTTTCAGGCCCAGATTGACCGGTCTATAGTCTAGTGATTAACACTACGTACTCGTAATCCAAAAGTCGTAGGTTTGATTCCCGGCGGAGCACAAAAAAAATATTTTTCAATTTTCAGCATACAATCGGTATCTTAAAGGTAAAACTGAATCAGTGACATATGAGCTAACATGGGTTTCTCAGATAAATACACCGTTTTTCCTATCTTCTACAAGTCACTAAAAAAGTGTGAAAATCCCGTTGTTAAGAAGTTGTTCAAGAGATCAATTAGTTCACTTACTATAAGAAGTTACACCCTTCAATATGTTTTATCAACGATTTTTAAAATAAGTGTATCAGCACTTAAATTCAGTTGTACCTTTGAGGTGGTGCTCTTTGCTGGGTTAAAAAAAATCATAAATACGCCTTTACTAGAGATCGGCCACCAAAGATTCATCCAACCTTACAGCAACTGAGTTATGCATGGCACTTTTTATAGCGATGCCCAAGCTCGCAGAGGGCTCTTAAGGTGTCATTCACACAAAAGTAGCGCTCACCAAATAAATTATTATCAAATATTTATGTGAAAACCTTTCGATGAATGCAGTCCAGTGAAGTATCTGAAGCCGGAAATGACTCGAATTTAAGAACTGCGATCCGGTCGATCGCTAATCTAATCTCATCCATGTTGCAAAGATATATTAAAACATTTCAAATTCATGTAAAATGCATTCCCACAAACAGACACGTGTAAGTTCGCGCTTACAAATGCTGCATGTGTACTTACAATTCAAAAACAAAACCTCAAATGAACATAAGCCCTTATACTTTTTCCAACCTTTCCTGAAACAGGGGTGACATTGGCAAAGAGAACCATTTTTATAGCATGGGTGGTCAGGCTTATATCAACCTATAAGTTAAAGGATTGCTCAATTGATAAAATGCTTGTATTTAATGCTGAAAACAGAGGTTTGATCCCCACCAAGAGAGTTAGAATTTTCCGTTTCGGTGTTTATTTCAAATCCGAAATAAAATGACAGCTTTCACAAGAAATGAAAACCAGCCAATGAAAGGGATAGGAAACCCCCACCTCAACTGAAGTAGCCACTGACCCTCTTATCTGTAAAAATAAATAGGTTCCACACACCACATGCGGGCTCCCTGGGAACAGCGTCCTGCAGCTCAATTGCAGTGGTTGGCGTAAGGCCGGCCTCCTTGTTTATAGATTTACTTTTGGTATTTTTTTTAGAAGTCCTGTGCGGGAGACTCCTTAGATTTCAGAGACTCTAGGGGTTTATGACACTTGTTGCAGCGCCACAGAGGTGTTTTTACGAGCTTGGTCGTCGCAACAAAGCGCCAATACTCAAGCAAGCTATAAGGCTGGATGAACCTTTAGTGACCGGTCTATGGTAAAGGTTTGATGAATTTTTCAACCCAGCGAAGAGCTTATTTGAATATTTAAATAATGTTTTTTTTGGGTTCCGCCGGGATTCGAGCCCACAACCTTCTATTTACAAGTCCGAAGTGTTGCCACTGGATTACGGACCGGTCAAATAATTGTTTCGCAATTCTTTCAGCCCATTTTCCGGATTTTACGTTCCAGTTTTTTAAGCTCACTCACAGAGGCACCAGCCAACAATTATTTCAATATCAATGATTTGCAAAAACGCCCTCTTCGTCTGGCGTTTTCTAAAACACATTTACATCGGAATAAGGTTAATAGGAGACTGCTGATAGTAACTCAGACGTATCGTTTTACGAAAAAACGTTTGAAAGCTAAATCACCCGGCAGAGGCGATGTCTTGGTTTCTGTGCATTATTTGTCAAAACGCTTCGACTGAGTTTAAACGTAGATTTTTACACTTGGGGCTATAAACCTCATGTTAGGAGAAGTGTGTACTGGTGTGTTGGTACGCTTACCGCATGGCGCGTTACACAAAATAGATTTGGAACTGTACCCCGAGTAAAAAACTTCACATAAAAATTACATGGAAATTAAAAGGGCACCTCGAGTTAGCGTTTTGGTTTTCATACATTTTCTATAAAACGCAACGGACATGTTTAAATCAATTATTTCATACTCAGGGTACTGGAGAGAGAAAAATACTGCTAGGCCACGTGATAAAACGTAAGCTCATCATCATCAGCATCTAAATCTAAGCTAGAAAAATATATCATGTGAGATTCATATTAAACGCATTTCCACAATCTGACATGTATAAGTTCGCGCTAACACATGCCGCATGTGGACCTACAATAAAAACCCAATCTCAAATGAACATAAGCCCTGCAACTCTTGCCGACCTTCCTTGAAACAGGGGTGATATTGGCAAAGTGAATCATTTTTGTACAGTATGGCAGTATGGGTGGTCAACCTCATACCAACCTATAAGTCATCACATTCAAAACTTCAACATCAACCAACGATGTAGTTTTCCAACTCACTGTAACTGTTCCCAATCCGCTAGAGGTGGCAAAAGCCTCTCCAGAGTTGCTTCCATTCCATCCTAATCTGATCAAGCAATTCCTTTCCCAGTATTCTTTACATATACCTATGCTCTGTAAAACACTCGCTCAAACTTTTATTCCTTAGTATCTAAACCTCGTTTCAAAGTCCAAGAAATGAGTACCAGCTGAGACACGAGAGCCGGGAAACCCCCACTTCAACTAAGGTGGTTAGCGTAAGGCTCGCTCCCCTTACCTGTAAAAATAAAAGGTTCCACTTGCCACATGTAAAACTCTTGGGAGAAATGCGGCAAGAAGTTGCACTCTATGTGCGGTTTAGTTGCGTTTTGCGTTGGGAGTTTGTTTTCATCGGAAATATCACAATAATACAACTAAGCTTTAAGCTGTAACGCAAAATACGCAACTAAGCTACACATATAGTGTAACTTCTTGCCGCGTTATCCTTAAAAGGGGTCGCATGTGGCGAGTTGAACCTATTTATTTTAACAGGTAAGGTGGCCAGACTTACGCCAACCCCTTCAGTTAAAGAGGGAGTGTCCCAGCTCCCGAGAGGGCTGGTACTCATTTCTTGTGAAGGCTGAGTAAACCTTGCCGGTATTTATGGCGTGTGCGGACACCTATAAAAATATAAGTTTACATGAAAAAAAAAATTACATTTCATCTGGCGGGAATAGAACTGTGTAAGTTGTGAGTTAGCAGCGGTTGATTGTAGCGGGTGCTCGCTTGGGCCACTGGTCATCTGCGGGGGGAGGTGGGAGGCTCTGGGAGGGGGGAGGAGGGTCGATGAACCCCGCCACACAGACCGCAGGCGCACCTTGCGATGCGCACGGCAAAATATCTTGAAAAAAAACTATTTTTTTTTAAAAAGATTTTTGACGACGAATACAATTCGCCAACCAATTTTGAACAAAAACTTTTCTTTTTTAAATATGTAGATTTACCAAAAGATTTATAATTCACCAATTTAACACCTATTTTTCCTGGCCAGTTTGCCTTCATGTGAAAGCAGATGGTTGTGCGCATGCAATGTCATCTGTTGAAGCAGTGTCGAAGTTATGTGTCGTTTGGTCACTTTGCCGTTCTACCTGCCACCGAAATAAACACCAAAACGGAAAATTATTTTTGACACTCTCGGTGGGATTCAAACCCGAGCTTTTGGCATGGAATGCAAGCACTCTAACAACTGAGCTATCGACGGAACTGATGGTTAATAGATTTATTTTTTACTGCACTTTTCACATTGGAAATCAAACCCGCTACCTTCCGATTGTAGAATATCTTTAATGGCGTATAATAAAGTTTCCCAATCTTTTTCGGTTTGCGGCCCCCTAAATAATCGGATTTTTTCCGCAGCGGCCTTAAATCAGGTGTATTTTTGTAAATTGAAATTTTCTGAATTTAAATCCGACTGTAAATAGATAAGCCCATGGCCCCTTATACCTAAGTCTTTTCAGTTCAACTATCCGCCTCCAACTTTGTCAGCATGCACGATTATCCAGAGTCATAATAAAAGGAGAGCTTGTATGAAGAAGGTTTGTATGACTCTGGATGAAATGAAAGAAGTATGTAAGGACAGAGGGAATTGGCAGTTGATCTGTAATGTTGGTGGCTAGGACTAGGGTTTATTAAATTAGAATTTTGTATTCTGCATTTGTTTTAATGTGTATAGATATTATTATTTGTGATTTAAAAATGTAATTTGTTGGATCCTTTCCTTGACTTATAGGTTGGTATATGGCTGACCATCCATGCTGTAGAAAATGATTCACTTTGCCAATGTCACCCTGTTTCAGGGAAGGTCGGCAAGAGTTGCAGGGTCTATGTTATTTGAGGTTTAGGTTTTTATGTTGCAGGTCACATGCGGCATGTACAAGAGCGAACTTATATAATGTGAATCTCCAATGTTACATATCTTTGCAACTTGGATTAGATTAGATTAGATTTTTTCGGCAAAAATTAAGAGTTTCCAGATGAGTATTCGAAGAAAACTGTCAAATTGTTTAATTTAATATTCTGTAACGCCCTTATATCGGCCCTACGGCGCCCTGGGGAACCGCGACGCACTTTTTGGGAATCACTGGCATACAACAATAAAAATATATGTAAATATTTAAGTTATTAAAACACTGTTTTTATTTTCACTCTTTTTTTTTTAATTATTTGGACACAAACATTAAAAAACAAATAATTAAGAAATAAAGAGTGAAAATAAAAACAGTGTTTTAATACCTTAAATATAAGATGAATTTTCAGTGTTAATGCACTGACCATCCAAAATATTTAAAAATATATATACTACTTTATAAACTATATTTTTGTTGTACGCGCTTTGTGCGTCTACAGCTTACCTCCCACCTCCTCATTCGCCTCCTCACTCATTTCTTCGAATCTGAGTCCAGCGGTACTGCGTCAATACTCCGAGTGTGAACTCGTTAGAACTCTTACGGAAGTAATCGAGTCTTCAAATTTAGTATCAAAATAGAATAGCGCCACTAAAAGTATTTAAACAAAATTTGGAACACTCGATGGCATCCGTATTTGTTTAAAATTCTTGAAGTTTCAAAAGAGAATATTTTACCCCAAGTATAAAACGTTGGGTAAACTCCCCGCGATCGTGTAAATAAGAAAAATGTATGGAAATTGGAAACCATATTACTTTCTAGGAGTGCTGTTATATCTTCCGTACCGTTGTATATGTACGCGATCGAAAGGAGTTAATATGATTTTTTTATACTCGGGTAACCCTCCATGTAAACTCAACCATAGCGTTTATCAAAAGTGTATGGAAATGAAAACGATCACTAGAGGCGCTGTTTTTATTTCGATAGATTTTTCGCTTAACATTATGGTTAAGTGTACCTAAGTCTAAAGTTTTATTCTATAGGTACAGAAGATAGTAGCAACTGAAAAACCAATATCTAAAACTCAAAGTAAGGGTTAAATTTTGTATGATGGTTAACGCATCCATTGCTACTAAGTTACACATACAGTGTAACTTCATGCCGTGTTTTCGGCGACTGTAACCTACTTATTTTTACAGGTAAGTGGGCCGGCTTTACACCAAACACTTAAATTGAAATGAGGGTTTCTCAGCTCCCGAGGGGGCTGGTACTCATTTCTTGTGACTGCCGAGTACACATTGCCGGTACTTTATTTTGTCTTTAAAATAACACCGAAATGGTAAACCATTTCTTATACCCGCGCCTCTGTGGTCCCGAGCTCTCGGCGTGTAATTCAAGCACTCTGCCAGCTGAGCCATCGACCGGACTAATCTTTACATTATCATCTCCTATCCACTAACGTGTAGCATTGCCATGTGAACCTATTTATTTTCAAAGGTGAGGGAACCCGTTTTACGCCAACTTTTTCGAATAAATGCTAGACTTCTCTCTATTTTTGTAGGTTCTCATTTCTGGAGATTGCTGAGCGGCAGAAATTGAAGTAGAAAAGGAAGCAAAAACAGTGGTATTCTCAAAGCATTTGATCCACTGTTATGTTATTTTAAAATAACATAGAAAGAACAATCTCGAAGTGTACAGTGTGTTTTGTGGGCCGAACGGTCACGGAAGCGGCCGAACTGCGCCGTGCGAAATAATCGGGCCGTCGCTCATCAGTTCTCGGCAAGAAGTGAAGAGAGTCAGACGTCGGCGACCAAGCACCAAGCGGTGCAAGAGGGGGCATCACCATGGAGCTCCCTCCTTCCCATCTACTTGGATTTCCTGCCAGCAAGGCACCCGCCTTGTGAACCAGAGGCATAGGAGACATAGTGCATAGGAGCGCCCACCCAGGGGCTCCAACGTGGGGAGGCGTCCGCCTCGTGAGCCGCCGCTAGCCTGGGGCGCTGCCCCAGGCCTTCAGTTCGGAACTCCAGTCAACAGAGTAGAGAGTGTTTTAGTGACGAGGTGCAGGTCAAGCCATTCCCTTCTTTCCCCTTTTTCCCCCTATTTACTAAAGTAAATAAACCCTTATTTGTTCATGTTAAACTTATCTTTTAATATAAAACCCTTCCCAGGATACAAGTAAGCAATACCAAAGAAAGAACCCCACGCCCTGAGAGTGATGCTGATGATAACTAGCCGGAGTAAGTATCCTGTAGGTAAATCCTGGAGATACCTTTCCATCAAAACATAACACCACATCTGATCCATTTCATCGTTAGCTGGCGGTTGAGCCATGGATTTACTGTGTGTGAATAACTCCTTAAGGTATCGATATCGCGTCTGCTATTCAAGCTAGATTTGAACCTTAAAACCTATACGAAGCTTTTAGTTTCCATCCATTGTTACTTGACTTATAGGTTGGTATGCGGCTGACCACCCATGCTGTAAAAATGGTTCACTTTGCCAATGTCACCCCTGTTACAGGGAAGGACGGCAAAAGTTGCAGGGTGTATGTCCATTTGAGATTTGGTTTTTATGTTGTAGGTTCACATGAGGCATGTGCAAGCGCGAACTTGTACGTGTCTGGTTGTGAGAATGCATGTAATGTGAATCTCCAATGTAACATATCTTTGCAACTTAGATTAGATTAGATTTAGATTAGATTATATCCATAATAATAATAATATGAGGGTCATTAGTTTGGTAAGCGGTGTTTTTGAGCGTTGCTTTAGAAAGCGCTAATTCTCAAGCAAGACCCAGTTGCTGTAAGAGTGGATGGAACTTTAGTGACCAATCTTTGGTAAAGGTATATGAATGTTTTACACAGCGAAGAGCATATTTCAAAATTTAAATGGTATATTATTTTGTTCCGACGGGATTCGAACCCACAACCTTTCATTTACGAGTCAGAAGTGTAAACTACTAGACTACGGACCTGTCTTTTGTTTTTGAGATGTTTTAAAGAAACGCTATACTTGAGTTTCAACGTAATTTTATACTTGTATTACAGATTGTGTATGTTCCTTGACTTATAGGTTGGTATGCGGCTGACCACCCATACTGTAAAAAATGGTTCACTTTGCCAATGTCACCCCTGTTTCAGGGAAGGACGGCAAGAGTTGCAGGTCTTATGTTCATTTGAGATTGGGTTTTTATGATGTAGGTCCACATTCAGCATTTGTAAGCGCGGACTGTACGTGTTTGTTTGTGGGCATGCATTTGAGAGCCTTAAATGTTAATATATCTCTGCAACTTAGATTATAGATGCTGTAGGTTCAAATGCAGCATGTGCAAGAATGAACTTATACGTGTCTGCTTGTGAGAAGGCATATAATCTGAATCCCTAATAAAATGTTGCATATCTTTGCATCATATATTGGATTAGAAGTGTTAACTACTAGATTAAGGTCTTTTGTTTTGGAGATGTTTTGGAAAAACGCAATACCTGAGTTTCAACGTGTTTTACTTATGTATATACTTATATTACAGATGAAAGTCATTGTTCTAATGAACTAAAATGTGTGTAAATCGGTCGGGCCGATCGTAAGTGAATCTGTGAAACGCATCAAGCCATTAATTGTTATTCAAAGAGCCGCTACCATTACAGTGATCCGTCGCGGCTTCAAATACTCGACGAGTAATGGGTAAGTAATGACTGCACTTACTAAGCGAGTACTAACACTACAGCTATGTCAGGGAGACGGAGACACAAGATCTAATCTAATCTAAGTTGCAAATATATGTAACATTAAAGATTCACATAATATGCATTTTCACAAGCAGACACGCATAAGTTCGCGCTTTAACATGCCGCAAGTGCACCTACAATATAAAAAAAACAAATCTCAAATGAGCATACACCCTGCAACTCTTGCCGCCCTTCCCTGAAACAGGGGTGACATTGGCAAAATGAACCATTTTTACAGCATGGGTGGTCAGCAGCATACCAACCTATAAGTCAAGGAACATACACGACAAATTACATTTTTAAAATCAACAAATAATAGTAAGTATGGACAACAAAAACTAAACAGAAAACAAATTCTAATTTTAAAAACCCTAGCCGCCAAAATTACATATCAACCGCCATTTCTTTCTGTCCTTACATACTTCTTTCAATTCCTCTAGAGGTATAGAGTCAAGAGTCAATGAGTCAAAGTCCAGAGACAGGGTTAATAAGAATTGGTAGGAATCCGGACGGGGTGGGAATCAGGATAAAGGAGGAACACCGGAGAGGACTACAACTCGCAGAAATCAAGGTCGTGGTTTTTTAACACGCCATATATTCGTCAAAATTTACACGCGCCGGCAACACAACCTTCCTGATCGGAGGTCGGTACAATAGGAAGAGCTTACATACGAAATGACAGAAGACACAAAAACGTCTACTCTTTATTTTTACAGCTATTGGAGCCTTATTTTTTTTTTGTTGATTGACAAACTGTCAGGCTAAATTAAGACCAATAATATTAGGATGATTTATTTGGTGAGCGCTGTTTTTGTGTGAATCACACCTCAAGAGCCCTCTGCGAGCTTGGTCTTCGCACAGTTGAAAATATCAATGGTGCTCCGCCGGGATTCGAATCCACGATCTACCATTTGCGAGTCCGAAGCGTAGAGGACTAGAGGACGGCGAGTAGACTACGGACCGGTCAAAAAGGTTGCATCAAACAGAAAAGTCTACTACCTGAAAACTACCACTGTAACTGTAACTCTGTCGCACATTCCGCTATGGTTGGTCAAAGCCTCTGCAGAGCTGCCTATATTTCTTCCTATCTTAACATACTACCTCTTTCAAGTCATTCATATCCATCACAGTTTTCATACATCTTCTTCTTTAACATTCACTTGCCCCAGTACTTGTATTCTCGTTTGACAGGACTGGGGACAACTGTGCCCCATACTGATACAGTGTATCACTTCCGTACGTTAGTTTCGATTCCTTTAAATTATACCTCAATTGATTTACTACTTCCGAAGAAACTCAAGGTAGGGAAAATCAAAAAGCGAGTGGCCAGTAGGCTCAATTTACCAAAAATGTATGGAAATTAAAACACTCGTTGAAGGCGAAGTTTTACTTTGCATACATTTCTTAGTCAAACGTTATTGATGAGTGGAAACGTAATCTTGTATGCTTGAATACATATCACCTCTTATCAGTAATCGGGTTCTCAAAAGAATTTCACACCCAGATATCTTCATTACATTTTTTTCTTATTTTGCAATTATTATAAGACAAACGAAGTTGATGGATCAATTTATTTTTTTAACAATATCTTTCCAAAAAATCTCCAAATGCCGATAACAAGACACGACGTGGATTTTTACAGGTAATCAATCAAAAACGTGAGCTAGGGGGTATCGAAGAAAGAGTACCTCTATATTTATCCAAAAAAAATATACCTCTGAATACTATATTAAAAAAAAATGTGAACCTATTTTCATTGTATGAAAAAATACAAAATTGAGAGGCCTAGTCTAAAAAAAACAGAAAAGGCATTTACAAATTATTAACAAATCTTAATGAATTTGACACCAAATATAGCTATTGTGTAATCTATTATGTAGCTAAGTTGCAAGGATAAATTTACATCAAAGATAAATATTAAATGCATGTTACGAAACGGAAATCCAGAAGACAAATGGACAGTCAAGACCCGGAAGAGAAAACTGGCCGTTAAGGCTACAATCTCATCATCATCATCATCAATGGCTTGAAAAAGCCAGGGCACTTTACCCACCTCCACCCACCAAGTTCATACAACTCATGCGGAGTCGCTTCACTTGGTGATACTTCACTTGCAATGTTTTTTTGGCGGCGGAAGGCCTTCCCGTTGAAGTTAATCAGCTAAAGTTACTCTACTCAAGAAAGGAAAAAGAGGATCCTCAAATCAGGGGCTAACGCATGACTCTAAGAAGTCCCAACGCATGACTCGAAAAAGCCAGGGTGGGTTTTGGTCTCCTTGATCAACCGTAGACACCGCTGCCTGTCCAACGCCTTCCTCCTCCAGCCCCATACTCCTACCGCACGGCGCGGCAGTCTGGATTATTACCTCTGATGGACGTAAGACAAACAAGCACGGAGGGGACCCTTATTGTCTGTTGTTGCTACTCGTACTGAGGTTCTCTCATTACTGTTTAGTAGGGATGGGCCGAATGCGGTTTGAACCGAATACGAACTTCGGTATCACATCTCAAGAGCCCTAAACAGTAGGGATGGGCCGAACTTCGTTTTACATACTTCTAAATTCTAAAAAAGGTTAAGTTACACATTATAGTTTATACTTTTTGTTAGAAGAATACTAACTTTATTTCATTTTTCTTTCAATCTTATATCTATGTAACGGAGTAGAAGAAGAATTAGTTTTTATCAGATTGTAAGTTAATGTTCACTTGTTCCTACTAAAATAAATGACCATGAGCGAGTAGGTAGGTATATGAAAGCTGTCTTTTTATTTAACGGTTATAAAATATACTATGACATCCAATTATAACAGTCGAAATTGTGCAAGTAGGTTGGTCTGAATTTAATATGATAAATAGTATTAAAAGAAGAAGAAGACGATTCTGACGTCTAATATCATTTTGTCTAACAACTAAAGTTAAAAGAGGAAGAAGACTTATCTGACGTCTTATGTCATTTTTTTGTTGTAAAACTTTCTCTTGCGCTTTGACCATCAACCTGTCAACATGTGTTTGCGGCAGTGAGCCAAATAAATGGCGTGTTGAAAATACATCGAGTTTGATTTCTGCGAGTTGTAGTCCTCTCCACTTTTGCCCAGGATTCCTCGCTTCCCTAACATCGTTTCTGATTCCGACATCCGAACCAGTTTACCACATTTTGAGACCATAGGTATTTGGTTTAGTTTATCTTACACCGAATGTTCGGCATTTGAACCGAATTTCGGCCGAATTCCGAAGTCCGGTTGAAGCCGCCGAAATTCGGTTAAACGGAATGTAAAACAAAGTTTGGCACATCCTTACTGTTTAGTTGGGAGCTTAACACCCAGACTGTTAAGATTGCGCCTCGTATAACAAGTGAGGAAGATAACGCTGAATTAAAAGTTACGCCGGATTGAGTTGAGAGAGGTCGTGAACCAGACAGATACCATCTGAGTTTGTTATACTTATTCTACTTTATTTTTATTTATTTTTTCGGAATCTAGAAGGCGAGCGAGATCCATAAACAAAAAAATTATGCTTCTTAATTGAAGAATGTTGTTACAGGTACAAACTTCTTCTTCTTTTGGTGTCACTTATATCAAATATCGGCGATCATCATGGCTATTTTATGTATAAGTACACACAGGGAAACATCATATTTTGACATCTTACGCCTGGTATTTTCAACGTTAGCATATGTGGCAGATTTTGGGGGAAATCACTCTTTAATAATTGCCGTAAACTTTACATTACTCAAGTTTTGCAACTCGTACTAAGGGTACTCATCGCCTGAAACCATGGCACGACATTTTCTCACAGCCAGCTGTGGCTACTTCCGCAAATAATAGTCATTAAATAAATCAGATTAATAAAAATATAAAGGCAGGAAGGAGGGAGCGCTGTCTCTACATTGACAATGGCTCAATATGAATCCGAACAAAGAGGTCGCATTGTTCAAAAACCTGCGGAACTTTTTTTTTTGTCGGTGGGTCATCAATAACGTATTGTGAATGAGGGGGGGCAATTTAAAATGGACTAGAGCGGCATGAATAGACCCGAGAAGGCTGTGGATCCACACGGGCGGTGACCCTCAAAAGAATGGACGGAAATGAATGGGTTAGACCCTTGGGCAAAACTGACTTAAAGCTCAAACAAGAATTGGCAAACTGTTGCAATAAAAATATTATGTACTTGTTCTATCATAACTGGATATACATATTATTAGACCGGATTAGATAGGACGCTGATGTGGTCCGCTCAATAAAGGTCAACAGACTGCATCGGCTGGGGCACATTCAGCGAATGGACCATCGGAGCCTGGAGAAGACGATTGTGATGACGAACCCGGAGGGATGCCGGACAGTGGGAAGACCACGTTCAAGATGGCTGAATGGAGTGGTGGCGGATTGCCGTGCAGTGTGAATGTGGGACTGAAGGAGGAAGACGTTGGATAGACAGCGCTGGTAGCGGTTGTTGAGGCAGGCCAAGACCCACCCCGGGTTGTCGTGCCAATGATGATGATGATGATGAGATATATACCGGTCGATTGCTGAGTTGGTAGAGTGCTTGCATTCCATGTCGAGAACTCGGGTTCGAATCCCACCGAAAAGGTTCTACTCGCCACACAGGGACCACGCTGTAAAAAGTTGCACTTCATATGCAGCTTTGTTAGGTATGTAACGAGGATTTCAAATAAGTCAATAAAATAGTGCAATGAACTGAAGTGGGATCGATAGCTCAGTTTGTAGTTTGTAGTACACTCCATGGCGTGAACTCGGGTTCGAATCCCACCGAGGGTGTCAGAAATTATTTCCCGTTTCAGTGTTTATTTCAAAAATACAAAATAAAATACCGGCAAAGTTTACTCCGCCTTCACAAGAAATGAGTACCAGCTCCCGAGGAAGCTGGGAAACCCCCACTTCAACTGAAGTAGTTGGCGTAAGGACGGCCTCCTTAGCTGTAAAAAATAATAGGTTTTAATACAATAAAATAAAAATTGCTTTGTTTTAATTCACATGAGTTTTTTTTTGGACACGACCAGTTTCTTATTAATTAAAACAAAGCAATTTTTATTTTATTGTTTTAAAATGAACTTTCACGAATTTACTGCTGAAAATCAAGATAATTTTATTGGTTTTACTTGCCAAATGCGAAACCCTTCGGGCATAAGATGCACTATATGTGTAGCTTAGTTGCGTTTGCGTTGCGATAGTTGTGTTGGTGGAACGCTAGCGTTCAAGACCGTTCGACTCCCAGCTGGGTGAGGGTGTCAGACATTTTGTTGTTTATTTCAAACCCTCATGATCACGATCCGGTCGATAGCTCAGTTGATAGGGCGCTGCATTCCAAGCCGTGAGCTCGGGTTCGAATCCCACCGAGGCGAGGGTGTCAGAAATGATTTCCCGTTTCGGTGTTTATTTCAAACCGCAAAACAAAATACCGGCAAGGTTTACTCAGCCTTCACAAGAAATGAGTACCAGCCGTCTTGGGAGCTGGGAAACCCCCACTTCAACTGAAAGTGGTTGGTGTGAGGCCGGTCCCTTACCTGTAAAAATAAATATGTCCCGAAGCGCCCCATGCGACCCCTTCGGGGAAACGCAGGCAAGAAGTTACACTATATATGTTGGGGGGGAATTCATTCGAGTACGATTACCATGCGGTCTGTTGGATAATGTCTCAAAGTTACACGGACTAAGAACAAATTCCATAGATAACAAAGCTGCACGTCTCTCGGCCGGGTTGCTAGGGGAAAGCTAACTAATATCTTATTATTGGTTCCCAAGGGTCCTAGTCACATAGACGTGTGACGTGCTGAGAGAAAAAACTAAATTAAAAAACATGTGCTTTGTCCATTTTTGTATCTTTTAGATGAGGAGGTGAATATCAGAGACTGCCCACGCCTATTGTTCACGAAGTATTTGATATTTTCTGATTGTTCACGTGTGATATATGATCCTTGAGTTAGGCCTTTAGGAGTAGACAAGAAACTACAAATACAGACCATACCCGCTCTTGTCCAAGTCTTCAGCGCATTGGCAGGTTGGCCGTAATACTTTTGGCGCCCTGGGCTACCAAGCATTTATTATTAACAATCACTTCTTCCTTTAGTAGCCAAAGCTCTCTCAACATCTTTGAAAAGAAAATTCTCCTGCGTATTTACGACCTAATTTAGGATAGGAATATGTAGCGAAGACAATACAACTCTGAACTACACGACCTACACCAAGACGTTGATCTGGTCCGATCAATAAAAGTTAGGGAACTGGACTGGGGTGGAAGTCTCGACGAACGTCGGTAGATCTTAACGTACCTATTTAAAGATAGGATGGAATAAAATATAGCGGTGCCTGAACAGCTGATTGTTGTTCCTGTTGCTATGCCGTGATGTTTTATTATATCCTATCTTCAAATAGATACGGTAAGATCTAACGATGGTCGTCTAGACTTCCACCCTTGCTGGGCTACATCCAGCGAATGGACCATCGAAGGTGTCTGTTTTTTAAGCGAGCGATACTTTAATTATTCCAAACATATGTTTTTCGACCGCACAAACTATCTATTCCGAAATATCCTTTCCTCTATCAGTTCGTCCCCTTAGTGCTTATTTGTGTTCTGTCCATCAGAGGTAATTTCACATGAGCAATGTTTGCATGTGTACTGGACCAATGCGTCTTATGAAAACTGGAAATTTATTTCAAAAATATTTCAAACAACTCTTATACTATCATGTTTCACGTTTTGTTCTTAGCTCAGATTGAGTAGAATGTGATTCTAAAGACAATTTCATTGAAAGGTCATCTTTGAATCAAATAATGGATGATCCAAACAAGTACTGGGGGGATGTACTGTCACGGAGTTGTAGCCTCGATAAATTCGAATGAAACCCGTCGGAACTGCCTCTGAAACCTAGACTAAAATAAGCATGTCGAAAAGCTTCTCAAAGTCTTTGAAAGAAAAATTCTTCATCGTATTTAAGACCAATAAAGGTTGGGAACATATTATGGCGAAGAATATACAACTCTAAACTTTACGACTTTAATGTACCACGACATTGATGTTTTTTTTTTTTTAATCCTGTGCGGGAGACTGTATCAGAGACTCTAGGGGTCTATGACACTTGTTTTAGTACCTACTTTACTAGTTTACAAGCGTGATCGTCGCTATAAAGCGCCAATACTCAAGCAAGATCCAGTTGCTGTAAGGCTAGATGGACCTTTAATGACCGGTCTTTGGTAAAGGTTTTCATGATTTTTTCAACCCAGCGAAGAGCATATTTGAAAATATAAATGATATTTTTTTGTGCTCCACCGGGATTCGAACCCACAACCTTTCATTTACGACTCCGAAGTGTTGCCACTAGACTACGGACCGGTCATACCGATGTTGTTCGGTCAATAGAAGTCAGCACACTGCATTGGCTGAGTCACATCCGCCGAATGGACCATCGTAGCCTGATAAACCAAATAAGCAGCGGGAGGACGAGTTACCTCAAGCCCTGGGGTGGAAGTCTCATTACCACGGACTAATCAACTATTTACTTGCGGCCATCTTGGATTGACAGGTCTTCATGCAAATATTAACGATATTCGGTATATACGAATTAGCGTAGGGATAAGACTTCCAGCCCTGGGCGTTCTCCACCCTTGTTGGCCCCTTGTCCGTCCCTGTGCTGGAGCGCAGGGCCGCGTCCCTACAAGGACCGGCGACGGGAGCGGCCCCGGGCCCAGTTTTTGCGTCCCTGAGCCCCAGCAGCGAGCAACAAGCTAGTTACACAAGACCACTAGGTACTGCAGAGTAGCGGAATCTAGAGGACAACACGTCGTCGCCACCTAAACGCAATCAAATCAAGTCATGGCGAAATCTAACACATGCACGCATTGTCTGATTAGACTAATTTCATTACGCAACGCAACTAAGCTACACATATAGTGTAACTCCTTGCCTGCGTTATCCACAAAGGGGTCGCATGTGGCGATTCGGGACCTACATATTTTTACGGGTCAGGGGGCCGGCCTCACACCAACCACTCTCAATTAAAGTGGGGGTTTCTCATTTACATGAGTGCACCTTTCCGGTATTTATTTTGGGTTTGAAATGGACACCGAAACGGGAAATCATTTCTGACACCCTCGGTGGAGACCGAACTCCCTTGCTTTTGGCATGGAATGCAAGCATTCTACCAACTGAGCTGTCGACCGGACTTTTTACGAACTTGGTCGTCGCTGCAAAGCGCCAATTCTCAAGCAAGACCCAGTTGCTGTAAGGCTGGATGGACCTTTTAATGACCGGTCTTTGGTAAAGGTGTATGAATTTTTCAACCCAGCGAAGAGCAAATTTGAAAATATATACGGTAGGTATATTTTTTGTGCTCCGCCAGGATTCGAACCCACAACCTTCCATTTACGAGTCGGAAGTGTTAACCACGCAATTGGCAAAAGTTTCAGGGAATGTCGGCAGGAATTGCACAGTTTATGTTCATGCGAGGTATTTGCAACTTGGATTGTAGATTAGATAGACTTAGATTTGCGCAAATAAAAGCGAAACCTCGCCCCCTGCAGGTAATGTGCGCGCGCACGAGACCGTTGAGCTTATATTAGCCCCGTTCAGGGAAACGGTACAGCGATATGGACGCGCAACAATTAAAAGGTAACGCCTCCCGACTGTGACGTGTGCGCAGGCGCCGCGGCTGTTTTTCACTTAAATGAAGACAATTTACATAATGCCGGAGAGCATACACCCATGACGACTTCCCAGCATATCGAGAATGGAGCCGGCACAACAAAATTGTGACGTCACCCAGCCGAGTTTTTTTGAAAAGGAATGCAATTCACTAACCTATCTGCCTGGCCAGAAACAGGTATTAATATCATCAATTAATAATTGATTACTGCATATTTTTTGTATTATTAGTACATAAGCACTCAATGACATTGTTGAACCAGGGTCAAAGTTATGGTCAATGTACCCAGGCGGGGATCGAACCTGCGTTATTCTATTCCAAATACCTACGCTAGAAAGATCAGCCCACTTGGCCCCCTGGGCCATAACACCGACTGATGATGTTTATACTATGGGACATGGCTTAAAATGAATTTAGATTGTTTATTACCAACCTCTTGTACAGGCAGTGCCTTGTTATTCCAGCCATCTGGTTCTGTTAGTTGCCATCCTCTTGTAAAGGCAGTGCCTTGTTGTGCCAGCCATCTGCCTCTATTGGTTGCCATCCTCTTTAGCTGCGGGTAGGACGAGACATCCATGAGCCGTTTTAAATCCTGAAAGTATGAAGGACGTCTTGATCGTCTTTCCAAGATTTAATCTTCAAAGAACCAACCCCTCAACTTCCACTTCAATTGAAATGGATGGCGTGCGGCCGGCCTACTTAGCTTTAAAAATAAAGGGGGTCAGCGCGGTGATGAGTTGCACTCTATGTGTAGCTTGATTGCGTTGCGTTTCAGCGCACGCTTTTTGTTACCGGCCCCCAAGTGAAATACATATCTTTATTATTCACTGTACCTACATTCTGCGCCGTATATATTTTATGTTTTTCGTGTTAATTCTCCACGGTTACTGGATGAAGTGTTCTCGATGCTTTTCAGACCAAGTTCACGATAAATTATTTCAAATTATGACTCGCGCCCACCTACAGAGAATCTGCAAAAATAAAAATGGCCAAGAGAAATATGCACTTTGCTTTTCTCGAACCCATATGGTGTTTTTGGCATGTCCTTTACCTACCAGGACAACTCATTTCCGCGAAAGTTTTTTTTTCATGAATACGATACTTTATCAGTCCGTCCGGACTGCTATGAATTAAAAAAGGTTTTGTAACTTATTCTGTATCCCTAGGTAAAACTGAATAAGTGCTGATTCACTGATTTGAGAAATCGCAGATTAAACCTTTTGAGTGAAACTTCTCATAGCAAGTGAACTAATTATTAGGAAGTGCTCATGAAAAACTTGTGAACTACAGGATTTTCACACTTTTTTTTGTGTTTTCACTCTTCAAGAGCCCTCTACAAATTTGACTGTTTGCATAGAAAACGCCAATTCTTAAGCAAGACCCAGTCGCTGTGAGGCTAGATGGATATTTGGTGACCAAGATTCGGAATGGACAAAATTAATTAATATTTTAATTTAAAAAATCAATTACCTAAGCGTATTTTTTTTTGAGCTCTGCTAGGAATCAAACTCTTGACCTACTGTTTAAGTTAAGTCTATAGACTACTGGACTGCAGACCTATCCCTTTTCACACGGCACGAATAAGAAGTCTCATAGTGTATGGGGATGTATCGTAACTTTCACACAATCCTGCGTGGATTGTCCGGCGACCGCATACATTCATCACCGGATTCAGACCAAAACTGGCCTGTGTGAACAGGGGCTAACCGATAGCTTAACCACTATTCGCTCCCCCAGTTCTTGTTTACCGTATACGCCAATCTTGTCAAATATGACTTTTTCATGCAGTTGTCTTATGAATCAAATTCTACACAATCTGAGCTAAGAAAAACCGTAAAACACGATAATGTGAGAGTTCTTTTAAATATTTTTTTAAATCAATTTATTGTTTTTATAAGACACATCGGTCCAGTACACATGCAAACATTGCTCATGTAAAATTTTCTCAATGGCGTATACGGTAAACAAGAACTAAGGCAGCGTATTGTTAGTGCTGAATTTCAAACTCAACTTACAAAGTAAGTTACCAAATCTGTTTTCTTTAGAAGAAGTGGCGTTTGATCTGCAATGTTTACACGCAATGCAACTTTGACCATAGATACTTACGAGGCATCTCAAAGGGCAGGATGGGTTTTGAAAAAAAGACATTCAGCTCAAGAGGTCCATCTTGCTAGAAGCAGCTGCCTTCACAGTTGAAGACAGAGACCTGAAGCACTATTCTGTTAAATTCTTTACACTTTGGATATCAATCCAAGTCGGAGCTTGCTAGCGCTTGCGAAAGAACTCCATACATAAAGAATCACAGTACGCCTTATTTTTGGATACGAATCGCTATCTCGTCGCCTTAAGGTCGTATAAGGGCTTTAGCAGAATAGCCATGGGCGTACCCAGGAAGGGGCAAGGGGGGACAGCTGCCCCCCCCCCCCCTGGAAGTAATAAAATACCTAATCGTCATTAAATATTGTTGAAATTTATTACAATGATTGAAATAACCATTTCACAAGTTAGGTGATACAGCACTGCTCTATTAATTATACAACAAATACTTAAATCTTTGGATTCATTCGCCAAAATGTTACGACCTGAACGACCATGGCTTGCCCCCCTCTAGTTTTGACCCTGGGTACGCCCTTGAGAATAGCGCTTCAGGTCTCACAGCCATGTAAATACAAAAAATAAACGAAAAGTAAATCACTCGCTGGGGGTGCTGTTTTATCCTCCAAACATTTTCTATTTACGCCATCAAGTTGAGTTCATACACAACATTTCATACTCCTATAGAACTTTTCGCTTTCCTATAATATATTTCGCATTGCTTTATTCAATGCTTCCACACGCTTGCCAACCCATTACAAGCCAAGCGCACAGTGTGTCGTCTAGAACATGCTAGCTGGACAAAATTTTGTCTAATGGACTAATTTTGTCCAGCTAGCATGTTCTAGACGACACACTGTGCGCTTGGCTACAAGCCAAGCGCCTGCTACAACCTGCTAGAACATGCTAGCTGGACAAAATTAGTCCATTAGACAAAATTTTGTCCAGCTAGCATGTTCTAGACGACACACTGTGCGCTTGGCTTGTAATGGGTTGGCAAGCGTGTGGAAGCCCCATTAGATTCTATACAAACAACTTGACACTGGCGCCCCTGCTGAATGCGGGAATCCGCCACAAAGAAGAAGAAGAAGATTCTTTACATATTTTGATGTAACGCTGGTTCCCAACCAAGGGGTGAAAAGTACTGAGGGAGCGATAGTCCTCTGAAATGTTTGCATGGCCTCACCCCCCCGCCGTCGACGTCACTTTTTTGGGAGACAAAGTGTTTTCTGAAAGGGTTTTTTGGTTTTTAAATAGATTTATGAAGAGGAATGCAATTCACCAACCTATTCTGCCTGGCCAGAAAAATGGAATTAACCCATTTAGGCCGGAGGTCTTTCACTGGCTTAGGGTCACTATTTAAGTGTGTCTTCAATTCTCTTGAAAATGACAAATATAATATGTAAATTCAGAAAATGGCATTTACCGCCTTTGGTTCTAAATGCCTCACATGTAAATACAAACCATAATCCTTGGCTCGCCCATCCATGCGGTCATAAATATGATTCTACTAATTCCAGTTGTACAAGATCTAGAATCTAGCAGAGGCTAGCATTCCATGGAGGCAGAGGTAGACAACAAGTGGTACAAACTGCAGTTAACCTTGGAATTAAGATGTAAACATGAAATTAATGGCTCAAGTCACGTGGTTAATTTCTAATCCTATGTTATAAATTCTTCCCCTGCATAATTTTCTGATCATTGAAAATCCAGTAATACTAAATATCATTTGACTTATTAGCTTTACACTTACAGTAGTTGATTTCTCACTTTAATTTACAGACACTGGTCATCTTGAATCGTCTTGCAGAAAGGGTGCCTCCTGAAGAAGTTGGCTCTTATACTAGAAAAACTTTCGAGAAAAATAAAGATTCTCCCACAATGGTTTGTCAAATAACCAATACAAGTTTTAATTTTAAATTTATACACTTTTTTTTTAAGGAATCATGTGGGGAGACACCCTAGATTTCAGAGACTCTAGGGTCTATGACACTTGTCGTAGTGCTGCAAAGGTGTTGGTGATGTGTTGGTTGATGTTCTGATCGTTTGTTGCAGGGCTGTTAGCTGCGTACTGTTGTGGTGTGTGTTGCATTGCGTTGGCTTTTTTTTTGAGACACTGAAATGAAGTGGGTTATACAAATTTTATTTCAAATGAAACAAAACCGGTTAGGGATTAATCAAAATATTGATGGGATAACTAAAAATCTAATTATTGATCTAATTCAGTTTAAGTTTAGTTTTATTGATGTCGGTTGGTTTTAATAGGAAAGGTTAAATTGGGGTGGAAACACTGACACACCGGTAGCTCGCTCCATAAGCGGGCAGTCTGGCAAAGGAATGAGACGTGAAAACACAAAGTTCTCATAGTTTTGATATCGACTGCAAAGGGATGAATGTGAGCCGTTCTACGAGGTGCCCTTGTGACGAGGAGGAGGTATAAGTGAGGATATTTCAACAGAACAGACGTCATTATAGTACCTATAGAAGAGACTAATCGTTCCTTCTGTGCTCGAGAGGATGTAGCTTGGCTTTGAGAGTAGGATCATCAATCAGCTGATAGCAGAGGTACCTTCAGATTTGTGAAGAGGAATGCAATCACCAACCTATTCTACCTGGCCAGAAACAGGCATTAATATCATTAATTAATAATTCATTATTGTTTATTTTTAATGAATTATTAATTAATAATTATCCAATAACATCTGTTGAACCAGGATCAAAGTTATGGTCAAATGATCCAGGCGGGGATCGAGCCAACGTTGCTCTATTCCAAATACGCTAGAAAGATCAGCCCACTTGCCCCCCTCGGCCATAACACCGACTGATGATGTCTTTACTATGGGGCACGGCTTAAAATGCATTTAGATGGCAGCAAGGTAAGCACTTTTATGACTTTGCAGCCTTCAAACTCTTACAATCAACAGGTATTATTTTGTTTTTCTTTAACAAAAATACATCTTGAAGTTTAGCAATTCTGCTTTCGTCACATTGAACTATCACAAATTACATTTTACAAAATGGCGACGTTACTTCTGATATTCATCACGTTCAGTTTCAGCAGTGCCAATATGTACATTGTCCATGCCAGCAGTACTCGTAGAGAACGCTAATTACATTGTTTTTAATCCAGGAATGTGTCCGGTCGATAGCTCAGATGTAGAGCGCTTGCATTCTATGCCAAGAGCTCTGTTTCAAATCCCACCGAGAGTGTCCGAAATGCTTTTTTACTTGACCATGACTTCTGGAGCTGGGAAATCCCCACTTAAACTGAAGTGGTTGGCATAAGGTCCGGCCCTCTTACCTGTAAAAATAAATAGGTACCACCAGCCACATGCGGCCCCTTTGGGGAAATGCGACAAGAAGCTCCACTATACGTGCAGCTTAGTAGGGTAAGTAGCGTATTTGCCACGCCCGTAGTATCTACAAGAGAGCACAAGAATAAAGTAAATAACAAGTACGGTGCATAAAGTTGTATATTATGTAATAGTCTTCATGTACAAGCAAAGAGTAATATTACAATCGAAATTCTGTCATCACCTAGTTATAATATTATAATAATAATATATGTAAATCAATTCAATATAATGCAGAATAGTTGATGTGCTAGGGAGAGACACGGGGACCCCGCGGCTGCAGCTGGCGGGGCCCCTGCGTGCACACACACACTGGCACAACGGTGGAGGCTGGAGGGGATGCGAGCCATTACTGCTGCTGATCAGAAACTGTGCAAGGAATAACGGCACAACGGTTACATATCAAGCCGAGGCGCACACCTTCACTAACTTGACAAACAAAACATGGACACAGCATTTGATTGACAAAGTCCCATATTTATACAATAATATAATATGTATTTTTTATTGAAATAGCGTAAATATAATATATATAATAATCAAATTCTTTATATAGTTTGCCATGTCTGTAATAATTTGCTACACGGCAGCGGGGGCGGGCGCTGCCTCATGTAATATTATATATTATAGAGGTTAACCATAAAAACAAGTAGCCTAGCGAGCGGCTGCCCGCACAAAGTATATCAAAACCTAATGAAGATACAGGGGCTCTCCTAAACAGCGGCCTAACCAGCCGAGGCAAGGAGACACCTCCGCCCCTCCCCACCTCGGCTCCTCAGCCACCGCAAGCTGACCGAGTAAAAAAATACATAATATGAAAACAATCCCTAGCCACGTGTACCATTCCCGCCACTGTCCTCCAACACAGGGTATATATAAACATCTCATCTCTATGCTAAATTCATTCATAATATAATATGTTTCTATTCTCTACGCCTGTCCAGCTATATCTTTGTTTCAACACATAATAATGAGCGCCCTGCGGGGACGCCACAACTAATAATAGGAATATTGTAGGTTATGTATGTCTCTGGTACATGAGTGAGCTACACTTATATAGCTTAAGTGGATGGACGAGCCAGCGCTGGCAGTGAAGGAGGCAGGAGGGGCTGTCGCTCTGCTTATTGTCTGCTGAGGTGGAGAGCTCGCCAGGACACCGGGCACCAGGCTGCCCTAGTGGCCCCACTTGCTCGCCCAGCCCTGCAACACCACATACCAACAGTCAGCACACACACAATGCACAGCTTCTTCATCAGATGATAATGATAATGATGGATGATTTTTTTTCAGTGGCGCCATTTAATGGTCCAGGACAATCTCTGCTTTTGGCAAAAAGTAGTGTCCTCGGTTCCTTTCTGGAGGTGGTAGTAAGCTGGTTCGCGCGAGCACCGCTTGAACACTGCTTGTCAGGTGTGTGCTGGGGAAGAGGCGCGGCATGGTCCCAGTGTGGCTGGGGCTGCATGTACTGCATTCTGGACATAAGATAGGGTGGCGTACCTTTTGCTTGTCAGGTGTGTGCTGGGGAGGAGGCGCGGCATGGTCCCAGTGTGGCTGGGGTTGCATGTACTGCATTCTGGACATAAGATAGGGTGGCGTACCTTTTGCTTGTCAGGTGTGTGCTGGTGAGGAGGCGCAGCATGGTCCCAGTGTGGCTGGGGCTGCATGTACTGCATTCTGGACATAAGATAGGGTGGCGTACCTTTTGCTTGTCAGGTGTGTGCTGGGGAGGAGGCGCGGCATGGTCCCAGTGTGGCTGGGGCTGCATGTACTGCATTCTGGACATAAGGTAGGGTGGCGTACCTGTTGCTTGTCAGGTGTGTGCTGGTGAGGAGGCGCAGCATGGTCCCAGTGTGGCTGGGGCTGCATGTACTGCATTCTGGACATAAGATAGGGTGGCGTACCTTTTGCTTGTCAGGTGTGTGCTGGTGAGGAGGCGCAGCATGGTCCCAGTGTGGCTGGGGCTGCATGTACTGCATTCTGGACATAAGATAGGGTGGCGTACCTTTTGCTTGTCAGGTGTGTGCTGGGGAGGAGGCGCGGCATGGTCCCAGTGTGGCTGGGGTTGCATGTACTGCATTCTGGACATAAGATAGGGTGGCGTACCTTTTGCTTGTCAGGTGTGTGCTGGTGAGGAGGCGCAGCATGGTCCCAGTGTGGCTGGGGCTGCATGTACTGCATTCTGGACATAAGATAGGGTGGCGTACCTTTTGCTTGTCAGGTGTGTGCTGGGGAGGAGGCGCGGCATGGTCCCAGTGTGGCTGGGGCTGCATGTACTGCATTCTGGACATAAGGTAGGGTGGCGTACCTGTTGCTTGTCAGGTGTGTGCTGGTGAGGAGGCGCAGCATGGTCCCAGTGTGGCTGGGGCTGCATGTACTGCATTCTGGACATAAGATAGGGTGGCGTACCTTTTGCTTGTCAGGTGTGTGCTGGTGAGGAGGCGCAGCATGGTCCCAGTGTGGCTGGGGCTGCATGTACTGCATTCTGGACATAAGGTAGGGTGGCGTACCTGTTGCTTGTCAGGTGTGTGCTGGGGAGGAGGCGCGGCATGGTCCCAGTGTGGCTGGGGCTGCATGTACTGCATTCTGGACATAAGATAGGATGGCGTACCTTTTGCTTGTCAGGTGTGTGCTGGGGAGGAGGCACGGCATGGTCCCAGTGTGGCTGGGGCTGCATGTACTGCATTCTGGACATAAGGTAGGGTGGCGTACCTGTTGCTTGTCAGGTGTGTGCTGGGGAGGAGGCGCGGCATGGTCCCAGTGTGGCTGGGGCTGCATGTACTGCATTCTGGACATAAGGTAGGGTGGCGTACCTGTTGCTTGTCAGGTGTGTGCTGGGGAGGAGGCGCGGCATGGTCCCAGTGTGGCTGGGGCTGCATGTACTGCATTCTGGACATAAGATAGGGTGGCGTACCTTTTGCTTGTCAGGTGTGTGCTGGTGAGGAGGCGCAGCATGGTCCCAGTGTGGCTGGGGCTGCATGTACTGCATTCTGGACATAAGATAGGGTGGCGTACCTTTTGCTTGTCAGGTGTGTGCTGGGGAGGAGGCGCGGCATGGTCCCAGTGTGGCTGGGGCTGCATGTACTGCATTCTGGACATAAGATAGGGTGGCGTACCTTTTGCTTGTCAGGTGTGTGCTGGTGAGGAGGCGCAGCATGGTCCCAGTGTGGCTGGGGCTGCATGTACTGCATTCTGGACATAAGATAGGGTGGCGTACCTTTTGCTTGTCAGGTGTGTGCTGGTGAGGAGGCGCAGCATGGTCCCAGTGTGGCTGGGGCTGCATGTACTGCATTCTGGACATAAGATAGGGTGGCGTACCTTTTGCTTGTCAGGTGTGTGCTGGGGAGGAGGCACGGCATGGTCCCAGTGTGGCTGGGGCTGCATGTACTGCATTCTGGACATAAGGTAGGGTGGCGTACCTGTTGCTTGTCAGGTGTGTGCTGGGGAGGAGGCGCGGCATGGTCCCAGTGTGGCTGGGGCTGCATGTACTGCATTCTGGACATAAGATAGGATGGCGTACCTTTTGCTTGTCAGGTGTGTGCTGGGGAGGAGGCACGGCATGGTCCCAGTGTGGCTGGGGCTGCATGTACTGCATTCTGGACATAAGGTAGGGTGGCGTACCTGTTGCTTGTCAGGTGTGTGCTGGTGAGGAGGCGCAGCATGGTCCCAGTGTGGCTGGGGCTGCATGTACTGCATTGAGTTCAGGGAGGGAGCTCCTCCCACAAACGCCTCCTGCTGGAATACAAACAAAAACACACGTCAAAATGAATCCATGTTGCAAATAAAATTAATTCATTATTTTGGATTTAACAAATCTGATTCTCGGCGGTTCTATAGAAATTGATAATCAATTAACTGAGGAAGTCAGTGAATACAAAGATCTCGGCCACAACATCTTACTATGACGAGATTAAGACAGATCCTAATTAAGACAGTTGAGCTTCAGAGAAGAATAGGTCTTGGATGGGCAGCATATGGCAATCTCAAAAAGTTCTCAGACAGCAACATTCCACAAAGTTTGTAACGCAAAATGTACAACCGATGCCTATTAGATAGAGTGGAAACACTAACTCTTATAAAAGCGACGATAAGAAAACTCCGTATAGCACAAAGAAAACATGAAAGAGCTATATGCTACACGTAAGACTCTCCGACAGAATAAGGAACACAGAGCTACGGATAAGGTCGGGAGTAACCGATATCGTAGAGAGAGTGGTAAAGCTAAAATGATCCTTTGCGGAACCACCGACCAGAGATGGACGAAGAGATTGGTAGAGTGGAGACCTCGTGAAGATAAAAGAAGCAGAGGGAGACCTCCCACGAGATGGTCTGATGATATAAGAAGGCTTGCTGGAGACTGGATTCATAAAGACAGAGATGTGCAAGACAGAGATGGATGGAGAGATATGGAGGAGGCACGTCCAGCAGTGGACGGAGGTGGATGGAGAGATATGGAGGAGGCACGTCCAGCAGTGGACGGAGGTGGATGGAGAGATATGGAGGAGGCACGTCCAGCAGTGGACGGAGGTGGATGGAGAGATATGGAGGAGGCACGTCCAGCAGTGGACGGAGGTGGATGGAGAGATATGGAGGAGGCACGTCCAGCAGTGGACGGAGGTGGATGGAGAGATATGGAGGAGGCACGTCCAGCAGTGGACGGAGGTGGATGGAGAGATATGGAGGAGGCACGTCCAGCAGTGGACGGAGGTGGATGGAGAGATATGGAGGAGGCACGTCCAGCAGTGGACGGAGGTGGATGGAGAGATATGGAGGAGGCACGTCCAGCAGTGGACGGAGGTGGATGGAGAGATATGGAGGAGGCACGTCCAGCAGTGGACGGAGGTGGATGGAGAGATATGGAGGAGGCCTACGTCCAGCAGTGGACGGAGGTGGATGGAGAGATATGGAGGAGGCACGTCCAGCAGTGGACGGAGGTGGATGGAGAGATATGGAGGAGGCACGTCCAGCAGTGGACGGAGATGGATGGAGAGATATGGAGGAGGCACGTCCAGCAGTGGACGGAGGTGGATGGAGAGATATGGAGGAGGCACGTCCAGCAGTGGACGGAGGTGGATGGAGAGATATGGAGGAGGCACGTCCAGCAGTGGACGGAGGTGGATGGAGAGATATGGAGGAGGCACGTCCAGCAGTGGACGGAGGTGGATGGAGAGATATGGAGGAGGCACGTCCAGCAGTGGACGGAGGTGGATGGAGAGATATGGAGGAGGCACGTCCAGCAGTGGACGGAGATGGATGGAGAGATATGGAGGAGGCACGTCCAGCAGTGGACGGAGGTGGATGGAGAGATATGGAGGAGGCACGTCCAGCAGTGGACGGAGGTGGATGGAGAGATATGGAGGAGGCACGTCCAGCAGTGGACGGAGGTGGATGGAGAGATATGGAGGAGGCACGTCCAGCAGTGGACGGAGATGGATGGAGAGATATGGAGGAGGCACGTCCAGCAGTGGACGGAGGTGGATGGAGAGATATGGAGGAGGCACGTCCAGCAGTGGACGGAGGTGGATGGAGAGATATGGAGGAGGCACGTCCAGCAGTGGACGGAGGTGGATGGAGAGATATGGAGGAGGCACGTCCAGCAGTGGACGGAGGTGGATGGAGAGATATGGAGGAGGCACGTCCAGCAGTGGACGGAGGTGGATGGAGAGATATGGAGGAGGCACGTCCAGCAGTGGACGGAGGTGGATGGAGAGATATGGAGGAGGCACGTCCAGCAGTGGACGGAGGTGGATGGAGAGATATGGAGGAGGCACGTCCAGCAGTGGACGGAGGTGGATGGAGAGATATGGAGGAGGCACGTCCAGCAGTGGACGGAGGTGGATGGAGAGATATGGAGGAGGCACGTCCAGCAGTGGACGGAGGTGGATGGAGAGATATGGAGGAGGCACGTCCAGCAGTGGACGGAGGTGGATGGAGAGATATGGAGGAGGCACGTCCAGCAGTGGACGGAGGTGGATGGAGAGATATGGAGGAGGCACGTCCAGCAGTGGACGGAGGTGGATGGAGAGATATGGAGGAGGCACGTCCAGCAGTGGACGGAGGTGGATGGAGAGATATGGAGGAGGCACGTCCAGCAGTGGACGGAGGTGGATGGAGAGATATGGAGGAGGCACGTCCAGCAGTGGACGGAGGTGGATGTGTGAAGAAGAAGAATTATTTTGGTCTAATTTATTTGGTAACTTTACTTTAACCTCCAGAGTGCCGAAACGCGGATTCGCGCTTTAAGTGCTTATTACGATTTGTTTTTTCTTGAGTTTTTACACAGAAATAAGATTGAAAATATTGTTAAACTTATTCTTATTGGATAATACTAGTCACCAATAAACTCAAACGGGGCTATTCTTAGACATTTTAGTCGTCCGTTGTGTCCGGTCGATAGCTCAGGTGGTAGAGTGCTTGCATTCCATGCCGAAAGCTCGGGTTCGAATCCCACCGAGGGTGTCAGAAATGATTTCCCGTTTCGGTGTTTATTTCAAACCCCAAAATAAAATACCGGCAAGGTTTACTCAGCCTTCACAAGAAATGAGTACCAGCACTCTCGGGAGCTGGGAAACCTACACTTCAACTGAAGTGGTTGGCGCGAGGCCGGCCCCCTTACCTGTAAAAATAAATAGGTTCAACTCACCACATGCGACCCCTTCGGGGATAACGCGGCAAGAAGTTACACTATATGTGTAGCCTAGTTGCGTTTAGTTGCATTTGCGTTGAGCCCACGCTTTGACAAACTATTGATGCCTGGCCTGAAAGTCTCACCACCACGGTCATTCTTACCTACCGAATTTTGGTAATATTTGTATGAAAACTAATCAGCTGTTCACTTGCGGCCATCTTGGATTGACAGGTCTTCATACAAATGCATCATAAGTTTGTCAAAGCGTGGGCTCAACGGACGACTAAAATGTCTAAGAATAGCACCGAAAGTATTCATTTTTCGTTAGTGAATATTTGAAAATAGAAATTAAGTTATCACAAATTTATTACAGCACAGCACAGATATGTATATTTTTAGAACACAGTGTAATAAGATGATTATTTTCTTATTAGGCCAGGGGTTTCCAAACTTTATGCTATCATGCCTCCCTAAAATGTTATTTTTTGTTCGCGCCTCCCTTTGAACTTTTTATTTTTTTTCGCGCTTCCCTTTCTACGTTTTATTTCGTAATATTCATATTAATACTACTATAGACACATTTTTGGGGCCTCCCCTGGCCATAGCTCGCGCCTCCCCTGGGAGGCGCGCCCCCCAGTTTGGAAACCGCTGTATTAGGCAATAAAATAACATTACTTCATTGTCTTTTCAGAAAAAAAATTGGATAGATATGTTTTGTACCTTAGTGATATATAATATCAAAACCAAGAGTTGGGTGGCTCGATTGCGGCAGAAAATCACTGGCAATCTAGAGGTTAAACAACACCCAAAAACATAAACAGTAGGTTAGGTTAGGTTAGGTATGTAATACGTGTTTTTTTTTATTAGGCACTAAAAAAACTTTATTTCACTGTCTTTTGAGATTAAAAATTGAAGAGGAAAGATGTTTTGTTAGTTTTGTATCTTTACATATATTTATATTAAAACCAAGAGTTGGGTGGCTGGATTGCGGCAGAAAATCGCTGGCAATCTAGAGGTTAAACCACACCCAAAAACATAAACAGTAGTTTATTGAAGCGCACCTGGTAGCGATCAATGTTGAGTTCGTCGTAGTTGTGTGAGTGCTGATGCTGCTGCTGCTGCTGCTGCTGCTGCTGCTGCTGCTGTTGCTGCTGCTGCTGCTGCTGCTGCTGCTGCTGCTGCTGCTGCTGCATCATCTGCATCTGTGTGAGCTGGTGGTGCAGCTGGGGGGGCGGCGGGGCATGCATGGGCGGATGAGACATCCAGCCCCCTCCACCAGCGTCCCCCCCGCCAATCATCTGCTTCCAGGCGCGCTCCGTGCCGATGGGCCGGGGCGGCGCCTTGCGGGAGGCGTCCTCGCCCCCATTGGGCTGGGGCTGCTCCCCCCCGGCAGCCCCCACTCCCGCCCCGGCCGCCTCCCCCGCCACGGGGAAGCCCCCGCTGAAGGCCGCCCACCGCCCACTCATGGAGGACATGGAGCCACTGCCTATGGTGCTCGACATCTGACTTCGGTTGGGCTGGAAAATATGAAACATATTATTTATAATGTAGCATTTCAACTTTGTAAAACTTAATGCAAATGTTACTTCTACTTTTTAATTTGGCCTAGTTTACTCAAGTAGTGTTCCACAAAATAAAATAAAAGGATTAACCCACTCTCTATGAGAGATTCTCTGGGGACCTAATCGAGCTGGCAGGTTTTCAGTGGGTTGTTGTTCATGGCAAATAGTATAAGTGTGCGCTTACACATGCCGTATGTGTACAGTGATACCTCAAGAGTTTAACTCGTTCTGTAACCTTGCTCGTAATGTCTATTTGTTTTTGTCTCAAAGCAATTTTCCCCCTTGAAATTAATTTAAATGCCATTCCAGCCCCAAAAATGCTACCCTCAATTGTTTTTGTTACGTGCTTGAGAATAAGAAATATGTATTTATAAATGACAAATATTGTTTAAAAACATAATGAAAAAGAGAGTGTAAAGCAAAAAAGCTAGTTTTATAAAGTGTACATTCATATTTGTATTTTGGACACTTGAATGCAACTTACACACACCTGAAATGCTACTGTATGCATAATTTTAGTTACTGCTTTTCTCTTCACTAGTCTTTGCATTTTTCGCCGGATTAAAAAAAAGGTCCAAGGAGATTTGTTTCTTCGTCCCTTTCAGAATGCTGCGGAATTGGATTAGGCAAGTGTCAGTAAATAGCTTCGATGCACGACCAGTTGCAACTTTTTCGGGGTGTTTCTTTTCCACAAACTTTCCTCGTATCTCAAAACAAAACTTTGCTCGCTCAACAGCTTGTATCTTAAATAACTCGTAAGTTAGTTATTGCCTATGTCACCCCTGTTTCAGGGAAGGTCGGCAGGAGTTGCAGGGTGTATGTTCATTTGAGATTCGGGTTTTTATATTGTAGGACTACATGCGGCATGTTTAAGTGCGAACTTAAACATGTCTGTTTTGTAAAAATGCATATAATGTGAATCTCTAATATCACTTATATTTTGCAACTTAGATTAGATTAGATTAGGGCACTCGTATCTCGAGTACCACTGTGCTTACAAAATAAAACCATAACCTCAAATTAACAACAACACATTTTTTCCCTGAAAAGGGGTGTCACGAGCAAGCTAGGGAGGATATATGGATGTGTCACCCACCTGGTGGTAGAGTGGGGGTGGCTGGTGGTGCTTGGGGGGCGGGGTGGAGGGGGGCTGCTGGTAGGAGGTCATCAGCACGGGGTTCAGGGAGCCACTGCTGCTGCCCCCGGGCCCGGAGTAGCCGCTGCTCGGGAACATGGACGCCTGGAACAATCAACACATAACACTCAGAATGTTGGAGTAATATCGGTGGAGACGAAACCAAATCACAGCATTGTAACATTGTTGGCGGCTTATTCATTCATCTTTTTATGTTATTTTTTGTATACATTTCTTTTCAAGGTTTTGTTGTTTTTATATACCTGAATGTTATTTATAATTTGTATTCCTTGACTTATAGGTTGGTATGAGGCTGACCACCCATACTGTAAAAAATGGTTCACTTTGCCAATGTCACCCCTGTTTCAGGGAAGGTCGGCAAAAGTTGTGGGGCTTATGTTCATTTGAGGTTTGGATTTTATTTGTAAGTACACATTCAGCATTTGTAAGCGCGAACTACACTTGTTGGTTTGTGGGCATACATCTGAGAGCTTTAAATGAATATATCTTTGCAACTTAGATTATAGATTATAGATAGGTTGGTATGAGGCTGACAACCCATACTGTTAAAAATTGTTCACTTTGGTCAAAGCAGTGTTATTTTATATCAAGCACGTTTAGTAGAGATTAATGAGTTGCACATGAGGTTACCTGCTGCGCCAGCTGCATGATGGTGGACTGCTGCGTGTGCGGGGGGTGGTTGAAGTCGGGGGCGCGGGGGTTGAGGCGGGAGGGGGTGCCCGCGGGCAGCGCAGTGAAGCCCACCCCAGGGGCCCCCCCACTCCCCGCCTGCCCTGCCTCGTAGCCCGACAGCGACACCTGCTGCAACACATAAGCACATCCACCTCAGCATGTATGTTGGCAAGCAAGAATAATAAACTAAGTTTCAGACTAGTGGCAGTACAGATGCCATTTTTTTGTACATGTTCCGTTTCCTGTCAAAAATAAAGTGCAACCTTTTGTTAACCATACCCTGTGTTAACCATACCATAATACTTTGAAATTATTAATCTTATACCATAATACTTTGAAATTATATATCGCTCGAGGAAAAAAAATCAACTTGTGAAGAAAAACTTAGTGTTTTTTTTTCTTACAATAATTTACATTTGAGTCATATAATTTGTACAGCCGCTATCTCTACTTACAATAATTTACATTTGAGTCATATAATTTGTACAGCCGCTATCTCTACTTACAATGAAAAATGACTTAATAAAGTAAAAATCAAACACTAAGTTTTTCTTCACAAGTTGATTTTATTTCCTCGAGCGCTTTCGATGTTATCACATCATTGTCAAGAGGACAACTACTATCTAAGATTCATTTAAAATTAATCTTCACAACTTCAATACACAAACCATTAAGCTTTAAATAAAATCATCACTATATTTTATAATGATTGAATAATTAATGTACATAATAAATAATTTAAATTACCATTAAATTGTTTCGAGTGGAATCCGGGTAGATGGGCCCATTGCGAGCCATAGTTCCCATTTCCATGACATTGATTCCATTCCCTGAAGCAAAAACATCATTCATATAATAAATACCACCATTACACTAGTATTGTAATCATTGAGGTAAATAACGACACCTTAAAGGTAAAACTGAATAAGTAACATGGGTTTCTCAGATAAATGCACCTTTTTTTCATAGTTTCTACCAGAGAAAACACTAAAAAAGTGTGAAAGTGCCGTAGTTGAGAAGTTTTTCATGAGCACTTTTCCTCCTAATTAGTTTACTTACTATGAAAAGTTACATGCAATAAATTTTTTTTTCCAAAAATTGCAAATGAGAACCAGCCCCCTCGCGAGCTGGGAAACCCCCACTTCAACTGAAGAGGTTGGTGTGAGGCCGGCCCCCTTACTCGTAAAATCCTGTATCACCACATGCGACCCCTTCGGAGATAACGCAGGTAAGAAGTTACACTATATGTGTAGCTTAATTAGGTTTATTTTTATATGAAACTCCATCGGGTTGTCGCCTCACTGGAAGACCGCCAAAGAGGAGGAAAGATATCTGGACTTCAGTGTCCCAAGAGTAACTCTCACTATCTACTTCTTCTTCTTCTTCGTGTCAGCTTCACACCGTATTGGCCCAGTAAAGAGCAATATCTACAGCTCTTTGGTTTCCCGCAAAGAGATCATCCATGGAGCAGCTTGTCGGACAGGAGGGACAACACCGCAGGTGCTCCATTGTTTGCTGAGCTCCACACTCACATAGATATATTATATCATCACTATCTGCTGATAATCGAGATAAAGAAGAAGACAAAGAGTCGTAGAGATATATTATAGCATCTCTCACATTTGCCTGTTAACACGTACAGCACTCACACTGCGCCTAGCGCGTTTATACAACATTACTCCTGGTGCGCAACACCGCGCCAATGACGGTTTCCATATAACAACACTTGCATGCCACATTATTATCATAGCTATAATCTATAATCTATAATCTAAGTTGCAAGGATATATTCATTCAAAGCTCTCAGATGTATGCCCACAAACAAACACGTGTAGTTCGCGCTTACAAATGCTGATTGTGTACTTACAAATAAAATCCAAACCTCAAATGAACATAAGCCCTGCAACTCTTGCCGACATTCCCTGAAACAGGGGTGACATTGGCAAAGTGAACCATTTTTTACAGTATGGGTGGTCAGCCTCATACCAACCTATAAGTCAAGGAATACGAGTAATAAATAACATTTAAGTATAAGAAAACAACAAAACCTTAAAAATAAATCTATACAAAAAAAGTAAAAAATGTAAATGTAGCACTGCTGGAAAATATAATATTCCGAGTCAGCACATGATAAATCATCAGTATATGTTCCAATGTCACTTGGTAGGGTAGTATCGGGATGTTTTAAATTTTTGACATATAAAGCTTTGTTCACACTCTCCTCTTCTTGAGTAAGTACATACGTTTATATATTTAGTATTTTTCATTTTCATAAACGTGTGTGTGCTGTATTGAAATTGAGAAAGAAAGCAGCTTTAGTCACTGTTTACCTTCCTGTATATTGCAAGTCAATGACTCTTCTGCCATATCTAAATACGCCTGTCAAATAATTTATACTTTTAATGGAGTTTTAGAGTTTTGAAAAAAATGTTTTTTTCAGAAATTCCATACTGTTAATAATATTTTATGCGCAGTGAACGCGTTAACAATGCAAAAATAACACTTGGAGCATCTTTATTCTCTTTCTTACTATGGAAGATTTGTATTGAGGTAAGTTGAAACGGATATAGTGTCTACTATGTTTTGTCAACAATTTTTGTTTGTAAACTACTTCCTTGCTGTGACTTTGTAGATTTAGCAGTGCCCAATCTTAAGACATGTACTTAAAATCTTAAAATACATTGCCGATCAATTCAAAACCAAACGAGAGATTTTTTTCTACTTCCTTTTTCACATCCCTACCACAAAATTCATATCAATTGTAACGCAGAGATGTGCATGAATGTGTTGTCACCTGTGGCAGGGGGCATCATGTTGGTGGGTAGCATGGTGGGCCCCCCCGCACTGAGGGGGCCTATGGGGCCCACAGCTGTCTGCTGGGGACCGTGCCCTGGCCTGGAGACAGCCAGCGCGGCCTGCACCTTCATGCCTGCAATGCATAACAAACAACGTATACATAATGGACTCCGATTATATTTGAAAAAGATTTGAGAAAGACAATGATTCAGCTGGGTTACTTCATAATTAAACAGCTGGACTCTGATCTCACATCTACATAAAAAGCTTTTGAATGTGTCAAATTTTTCAAGTTAGAATTTCATGTTGCAGAGTTTTCAAATTCACCGGTCATTCTTCCATCTTTTTCAAACATACTTCCCAGGTATACAAACTCATTTACGACATCAACATTCATTCCATTAATTTTAAATTCATAATTCATACTTTCATCATCTCTTTCAAAAATCAATACTTTCGTCTTACTTGCATTCAACTTCAGATGGTTACCTAACAAAGCTTCATTCAATCTAGAGAGCATTGTTTGCAATTCTACTGCTGAATCAGAAACAAGAACTGCATCATCTGCATACAGTAAAACACTCACTTTGCTCTCTCCTATCGTCAATCCACAATCATTAAGTCGAGCATCTCTGACACACTTGTCCATGACTATGTTAAATAGCCATGGACTCATCACACATCCTTGCCTCACACCCTTATAAACTTCAAACCACTCACTATACTCACCATCAATACGAACACATGCCTTACTATTTTCATAGTTGGCATGCACCGCACCTAGGAGAGCCCCATTCACTCCGTATGCTTTCAAAACATCCCATAACATACCTCTGTCTACTGAGTCAAAAGCCTTTTCCAGATCTACAAAGGCCGTGAACAGCTTCCGCCTCACCGACAATTGTTTTTCAACAAGTTGTCGTAGAGTAAAAATCTGATCAACACAGCCTCTACCGGCCATAAAGCCGGACTGTATATCGGAAATCCTTTCACTAGTAGTCAGAATCACATTTTTTATAATCACCTTACAGAAGACTTTTCCTGGTATACTGAGTAGACTGATTGGTCTGAAGTTCTGACAGTCTTTTTTGTCCCCTTTACCTTTGTAAATGGGAACAATGACTGCCTTCCTCCAATCCAGTAATGAAGGGCAGGTGTGTACTGGGTGCCACAGCTTGTATCGCCAAAAATCAAAACATATCTAAAAATGCTCGATTGGCGGTACGCAGTGGCATACTTTTACCCACCTTGATGTATGGAAGCGAGGCCTGGACGGTGAATGAAAGTGAAATTAGTAAAGTCCATACTGTTGAAATGGACTTTCTAAGAAGTATGATTGGGAAAAAACGGAGTGACAGGGTGAGGAATGATTTTGTAAGAGAAGAATGTGGTGCAAGAGAAAGTGTGAAAGTGAAGATTAAAAGAAGTTTGTTAAGATGGTTTGGGCATATGGAGAGAATGAATGAGGAAAGACTGACGAAGAAAGTATATGTTGGTAGAATAGATGGATGTCGTGGTAGAGGAAGACCGAGAAAGGTATGGATGGACCAAATATCCGAAATTGTGAATGAATGGAATATCCAGAGTCATAATAAAAGAAGAGCTTGTATGAAGAAGGTTATGACTCTGGAGGAAATGAAAGAAGTATGTAAGGATAGAAAGAAATGGCGGTTGATCTGTGATGTTGGCGGCTGGGGTTTGTTAAAGTAAAATTGGTTTTGTGATTTAGTTTTTTATGTCAATGTATATATTGTTATTTTATTGATTTTAAAAATGTAATTTGTCATGTATGTTCCTTGACTTATAGGTTGTTATGCGGCTGACCACCCATACTGTAAAAAAAATTGGTTCACTTTGCCAATGTCACCCCTGTTTCAGGGAAGGACGGCAAGAGTTGCAAGGCTTATGTTCATTTGAGATTGGGTTTTTATATTGTAGGTCCACATGCGGCATGTGTTAGCGCGAAATTATACATATCTGCTTGTGGGAATGCATTTAATATAAATCTTAAATGATATATATCTTTGCAGCTTAGATTAGATTAGATTAGATTAGAGTTTTGATTTTGATTTTTCTACAACTTCTATTTAATGGTTTTAGCCTTTTTCTTTAAATAGATTTGTGAAGTGGTATGCACTTCAGCAACCTATTTTGCCTGGCTAGAAATAGGTACTACATTATCAATTTATAATTCATTCTTATTTTGTTACTTCAATGAATTCTTAAATAATGTTCACCCAATGACATCTGTTGAACCAGGATTGAAATTATGGTGAGGGGCCAGGCAGGAATTTACCAGGGTTATTCTATTTCACATAAGTAAATGTAATTTGTTGTGTATGTTCCTTGACTTATAGGTTGGTATGCGGCTGACGGAAACATGTGGTTGATCAATAACAAGATGATGATGCATGACTTCTTTCGTGTGGCATCGTTGAATGGTCCACGACTATTTCAAGGGCACTATGATTCCTTGACTTATAGGTTGGTATGCGGCTGACCACCCATACTGTAGAAAATGGTTCACTTTGCTAATGTCCCCCTGTTTCAAGGAAGGTCGGCAAGAGTTGCAGGGTGTATGTTCATTTGAGATTTGGGTTTTTTATATTGTAAGTCCATTTGGCATGTTTAAGCATAAACTTATATGTGTCTGCTTGTGAAAATGCATACAATGTGAATCCTTACTATTACATATCTTTGCAACTTAGATTAGATTAGTCCAGTTTAGGTACTTGACCTCGCAGCCATAACGCCGAAAATGAAGGGAAATATAATAACGAAGTGTTAAAATATGAGCTCAGCCCCATTGTACACACACAGCTGATGGTGTTGAGTTGCCTCACCTGGGATCATATCCTGGAAGCTGTGGTAGGGCAGCGGGGTGGGCGGGCTGGTGCTGTGGGAGCTGGTCCTCGAGGAGTGGGACACGGGGGAGCAGCCGGTGCCGCGGTAGCCCGGCGCCTTGGAGGCGTCCACCTGCAGCGGGGGGTGCGGGTGTGGGGCCGGGTTGCTCACCACACACACCTCCTTCGACGTCCACGACTTGTTGAACAGCGAATACTCCTGCAATAATAACAATGTTGCAAAAATATTGAGGGTGTGCTTATTGCCACAATACTATTTCCAACAGCCAACTTAGCTTCTTTAATTACAAATATTTAGTCACTTGCTTAATGCAAGGGTCTTGGAATCCACCAACCTTAGGGGCCATACCAAAAATATATTTGTCGACGGGGGTGAAAGAAATGGATTGATCAGATAAGTGAGATTGCGAATGAATGGAATCTACAGAGTGGAAACAAAAGAAGAGCGTGCATGAAAAGAGTGATGAAACTAGATGAGATGAAAGAAGTATGCAAGGACAGAGTCAAATGGAGGCACTTGTGTGGAGGTACTGGCAACCCCTAGAGGAATGGCGGCAGGATACAAGACAAGACAAGGTGGAGGAAGGATCTCTTTTACCTCTAGTGTGCCAGCAATTCTTAACCATTATCCAGCTACTGAACTCTTGGTTTTGATTTTAAATATCTCCAAAGATACAAAACATTTCTCCTTTTTTTTATTTCACACAGTGAAATTAAGTTTCTTTAGTACATAATTTAGTAAAATATCATGATTGATGTATTTACTGAACCGCTCATAATATTATGGTTACAAAAAAAACTTGTGTTCTACAAATAGACATAATATTTTCATGAATAGTTTGATTCTGAAATGTTTATTACCTGGCTAGTTTGTGTGCTAGGTGTGTTGGTGTTGATGTGTAGGGCACTGGTGAGCTGCTGTTGTTGCTGCTGCTGTTGCTGATGCTGTTGCTGCTGCTGCTCCTGTTGATGCTGCTGCTGCTGCAGGTGATGTTGATGTTGCTGTTGTTGATGCAGCTGCTGCTGTTGCTGCTGCTGCTGATGCTGCTGCTGCAACTGTTGCTGCTGGGAGGCGGCTGGTGCAGCAGCAGCAGCTATGGTGGTTGCTGCCTGAGGCGGGCTGAACGGACCTCGTATGGCAGCTTCGTTAGCACTTGAAGGCAGACCACCGGGACTCTGCACAAGAATATTTCAATTATACAAAACTGGACTGATGACATCTACTTGCTCATTCTTAGTGACTTAAGGCTAGTTCGCACAAGGCGAGTGATTTAGTCAAGTACCGAGTAATTTAGTGGTGGGCGGGGCGCTACTCGCCCGTAAAGCGTTCGCATTACGGTCCAGTACAGTACACAAGTGAGAAGTTGGCTGCAGAAAGCCCTTTCTATAATGGCGGCAAATTTAAATTGGCTGCAGTTTGAAAATATTAATTGAGTATTAAAATCATGTTATTATAAAACCCTTTCTATAATGGCGGCAAATTGAAATTGGTTGTGGTTTGGTAATATTAACTGATTTATGCCCGGCCACCTAGCTAGGAGCCTGTTTAGCAAACAACTACAAAACTCGATTTTTGTAAATTCGAAATGTATTTTATGGTTTATAAAATAATATACACATTTTAAATAAAAACAACACATGACTATTTGATGTTTATAATAATATCTACCATTTACGCTGCAAACATTATTTTTTAATTGAATTTTTATCTTTTCAATGATGTGTACAAAGTATATTTTGTATGCGCACACACTATAATACGACTCGTAGTCTGCAGCTGCATTCAGATGCGTTTCTCGTTGTTGACAATTAACAACAATATTCGACATGTAAAATCGGCATTTTCAAATACACGGCGGTCACCAATCAATTATCAAGATAAAGAAGAAACATGGTTCAACTTTTCAGAGGCTGGCCGCGAGAAACTTGTTCAAACCTGCTACATTTACGCCTCTCACGTCTGTCACAGATACCAGCTGATGGCTTACAGTGGCATAAAATTGTAATGCCTCTAATTAGTTATCCCCGTGTGTCACTGAATTGTTTATGTACAAAACAATAAGTAACAATCCATCTGAAGGATATCATAAGGCCTGTGATATGACAAATTTATGGTAGGTACCTATAAACATCGATCAATGTAAAAGATCGATGTTTTTAAATACGTAATAAATTCATGGACGATAGTAGTTATTTCCACAACATCTTTACCAAAACTATATTTGTACAGCTCTATTGTCCGAAAACTTAAAAATTACTACAATTTCATCCAGCAAGGAGCTACATGATTGTATTTTTGACAGCTGATATCCGCACCAAAAATCGATGTCATACTATTCTTATCGAAAAAAAATTACCTTTCTCAAAACTTTTTGGACGTAGATAAGTCCTAGCAACTTCTATATTCTCAAGAGTTTCTAAAAAACCAAGGATATCGGTGTGCATATCCACTTATTTACAGTTTAAACATGACATAACCTCACTGACAGGTCGCTAAGTTTAGGGAGCGGAACATCGGGCTCGCAAATATAAGAAGTTCTTAAGTACTTAAATATTTTTAAACAGCACTTTTAAATATTCTTGCTGAAAACGGGCATTATCTTTTCAAACTGCAGCCAATTTAAATTGCCGCCATTCTTGCATTTCCGTTTCCCCGCCAAGAGTGAGCGGCCAATGGCGCGGCCGCTAATAAACTCGACTCGGACTCGGGCTTTTCCGTGGCTCTTCGGACTCGGACTTTTCCGTGGCTTCTCGGCAACACTCGCCCACGGACGGTGGGCGGGGCCGCTACTTGCCCGAAAAAATAGAATGAAATGGATCGGCTTGACTAAACCATTGACTTAACTACTGGACTAAATTGTTGGGGTTCGCACACGTTTAGCCACTAAATTACTCGTTACTTGACTAAATTACTCGCCTTGTCCGAACCAGCCTTTACTGTAGTAAGCCACTTATCTTTAAGCTTTACAATTCTCTTTCAATGCACAGTCTGACATGGTTTTATTTTCATTTTTTTATATATATTTGGATGACTTCTCTTTTTTTCTTTCTTCTTTTGGGCGCCGTTTAGTGGCTCCAGCCACCCCAAGGGCGCCCACCGCTCACTCTCTTCTTGTGAAGATGGTGGTCTTCAGCTCCTTCCTGAAGCGCTCCTCGCTGGTTTCCGTCCTCAGCTTCAAAGGCAGGCGGTTCCAGCACAACGGTCCCGCCGAACTGAACGCCCTATCCCCAAAGCCCGTTCTGCTTGTATGCTGTTATTCTGTCCAACATCTCATAGCACTGCTGCCAACCTTCACTGTCAATGCTATCTGTCACCCATTGTTCTCCTTTTCCACAAAGCTCGTACAAACGCAAGCCATAAATCATCTGTGACAGTTTATCGTTTTATTATCTTTATCGCTAACATGCTTACTTTCAATGCATCCATCCCCCTTCCACGCGATAATCCCAAAAGTGACAGTCATTGAAATCTGGGACCTGATCTCATATGAAGACTGCAGGGGAAGAACAAGGAATGTCAGTTGAAGAAAATTATGAGAAAATCAAAATTTTCTTTTATTATGGTTTGTGTATAAACATTGTGAAAATTCATGTTGATTGATTTATGTTTTTTAGAAAAAACTAATTTTTGATTAAAACATTGTTTTATTTTCACACATGAGATTGATTTTTTTTAAATTATAATTTACAAACGTTTTCGACCTATATGGTCATCTTCAGGTAGGATTACAATTCAAATCAAAATTTGAAATTCGAAATCATGGTTATTGCCTGTCACAAAGAACCAGAAATACCGCCATAAACTTTGATAGTGACTGTTGTTGCATTACAAAATTTGCAGAGATTTAGATACACACAGATGCCACTAGATGGCATTAGTAGATTGTTTTATTATTTTTGCTGACATTCCTTGCTTTCCCCCTATAGTCTTCATATGATGAATCTATGGAAGTGCACTCTTATAGTCTGTGTCACCTGGTGTGTCTGTGGTTTCCTCTCCTCTGGGGCAGCGGGACTGCTGAGCTGTGTCAGCTGTGACAGCTGGGGCAGCTGTGTGCCTCCTGGGGGACTGCTCGGGCCACCTCCACTCACCCACTGCAACAACAATAACCCTTACAACACATCCTCACCTCTTCATCTCCTAACATGCTTTCCAACCCCTTTTTGGACAGGTCCATAGTCTAGCGGTCACTTTCCGAGAAATAGGCAATAATCAGGAATTCACACCACAATGTACGTACCCCTGACTTTTGAAGAGTATGTATAAAAATTACAAACCGTCAAATAAACAACCGAGCACTTAGCCTGCCCTTGAGGAACTAACTTGTTTAGAATTGTAATGACGTGACTTTGTAACTCAGACGGACGCCAGGCGGTTTGCAGTTGTCAAATACACCAATACCTCGCTTTGCGTCGTTTCGTTTTGCATTTTTTCAAAGTTGCGTCGCTGCTTAATTAGTACTAATTTTCACTGTTTGCGTTGTTTTGGGTTTGAGTCTTTAATTATTTTTTTTTTCTAAAAGATGGCACCACTTTTGTTTCTAATTGCGCCATGCCATCAAAACTCGGGGATTCCCTTTCTACTTAAATATCAATGCAATTTTAACCGCCCTACCTGTACAAATATACGTGATGTGTTCGCTATATTGCCAAAAACCCGGACGGATTCTATATATTCATATACATCAAGTTTGTTCCTGTGTTATCGTGTTTAGTGTTTTAAGGTCAGCCGGAGCTAACAAACGTTTTCGGGGAATTTTCGTCTGTCCCATACATTTCACCCGCGAATCTGTGATTCTGCGTTTGTTTTTTGTATGTATGTCATAGAAAATTATATTATTTTTATTTTTTAAATGTTTACTTTGTTCAATTTTCTTTATAAAAAGTAGTATTTTCGTAACCTTGGTACCCATCTTCGATCTTTAAACGGTTTGCTATAGAAAATCTTAATTCACTTTGCGTCATTTCAATTTGCGTCGTGTTTCTTTGGAACGTAACCCCGACGCAAAGTGAGGTACCGGTCAGAGACATGGACATGGTCAAAACGCTAAGAACTCCAGTTCCAAGAGCAACAAATAATGGAAAGCAACTCTCCAGTGGTAACAGCTGGTCATGTAAGCCTACAACTCATGAGTTATGATTGTGAACTCACGGGGAGTGTGTGTGAGCGGGTCTGCCTGGAGGCAGGGTTGCCACTGGGCTGCTGGGTCAGCTCGGCCGGGGCGGGGACGCCGCTGGTCAGCTTGGCCGCAAAGCTCCCCGCAGGGGCCTGACCACGGCCAGGCACGGCCGCCGTCATGGCCAGCGTGTACGACATGGTGGCCGGCTTCCCTGCAAAGCCGGCCGGCTGGCTCGACTGCTGCTGTTGCTGCTGCTGTTGTTGCTGCTGCTGTTGCTGTTGCTGTTGCTGTTGCAGTTGCTGAACTGCTGCTCCACTGGCGGCGTTGGCAGCCGCACGCTTTTCAGCTGAAGGAAGCAAATCAAGCCATGAGTAAATTTATTACATATTATCTAGTTTGAATACCTGATGATGGTGTGAGACAGAAAACGTACTTGTAATCTTTACATTAATAGTGAAAATAAAACAGTGATTCAAAGTGGTTTTCTTTAGTTTGTCATAAAAAAAAAAAATTCAGTGTTAATACACAAACCATCAAAAATATTATTTCATATCTTTATTTGGGATTTTTATTCATACCTTTAACTAATTTTGGGATTGTCATTGTGACATCATTGTGATAGTTCCTTGACTTATAGGTTGGTACATGGCTGACCACCCATGCTTTAGAAAAATGGTTCACTTTGCCAATGTCACCCCTGTTTCAGGGAAGGTCGGCAAGAGTTGCAGGGTGTATGTCCATTTGAGATTCGAGTTTTTATATTGTAAGTCCACATGCGGCATGTTTAAGCGCAAACTTGTACGTGTCTGCTTGTGAGAATGCATGTAATGTGAATCCCCAATGTAACATATCCTTACAACTTAGATAAGATTAGAGACTTTGTCATGTGATGTAACGCCATGTGTTGTTTGTTCACTGTGCTGTTGTGTCTTCACCTTGCGCTATGAGCCTGGGCGCGGTGACGGGCCTGGCAGACTGTGTGGCGGGGGTGGTGTTCTGTGGGGGCGCCTGCTGCGGCTTGGGCGCGGGGGGCGCGGGCGCAGGCTTGCTGGAGACGCCTCTCCCCGCCACGGCCAGCAGACCGCCCGCGGAGCTGCCCCCCACGGGGATGGGGCCCGCACTCACGTGGGGAACCGCCTTGGACTTCACGTTCGGCTGCAAAACACATCACAACAAATTTATCCATCTATACATACCATTGACATTTATGATATCTGTGGACTAGATATTGTTTTAACGAAAATAGACATTACATATCTGTTTCAACTTGCTAACGAAAATGGTCCTTAGTAAGAAAGAGAACAAAGATTTTCACTGTATCAATTAGTTTATACAAAAAAATGGATGAAACTAAGAAATATTTCTAGAATGTTGTCAGCATTGATAAATTGCGTTATAACTTTTTGGATCAGTAATTTTCTCATTATTTTAGGACATTATTGCATGTTTTAATATTGGTTGTCAAAAAAACATATTGGAAAAAGCAAGAAAATACAGGATTTCACATGAAAGATCATGATTTTTAAATGGTTGCTTTTGAAATCAAGAAGACTCCAGTGGGCCGGACATGTAGCACATGCAGAGGACTCCAGGATCATTAGAACTGTCTTGGATGGTGCCCCCTCAGGTGTTGGACCACTCGGACGACCCAGGATGCGGTGGGCAGATAACGTCGAAGTCGACGCGGAAGTTCTGGAAGTGAGGGGACCATGGAGGGAAGCAGCACAAGACAGAGAGTCCTGGAGGAGTGTGGTGTGGGAGGCCCTGAGCCGAAGAAAGTAAAGTAAAGTGGGGACAACTGTGCTCCAAGGTATGTATCAATGCCGTAAGCTAGTCAGGGTGTCTACTCCTGTATTATGGTATTACCGCTGTGTGTATCTTGTCCCAGAAGATGGTGGCGGAGGAGGTGGAGGAAGCGGGGGCTTTGGTGGCGCGGGGCAGCATCTGCATGATGTCCACGTCCGGGTCCCGGATCATGGCCAGGATCAGCAGGTGCGCCTGCTTGGTGGCCTCTGGGAAGCCCCTGCAACAGACAAACACCTCGTTACAGCACAGAGCTACACGCTACAGCAAGGGTAACAATGTCAAAAATATGCAAGCAACCCTAGTACAAAACAGTGCCACATTTCTAGGTCACACAAATAGAAAATGACATCCGTTGAACCAGGACCAAAATAGGGTAATTTCATATTTTTAATTTATTTCATAAATCCTCTCTCAAGACGACCCTGAGAGGACCGGCCATATCTATAAAAATCTATAATCTAAGTTGCAAGGATATATTAACATTCAAAACTCATATCAAATGCATGCAACCGACACGTGTAAGTTCCTACTTACAAATGCTGAATGTGTACTTACAAATCAAAGCCAAACCTCAAATGAACATAAACCCTGCAACTTTTGCCTACCTTCCTTGAAACAGAGATGACATTGGCAAGTATGGGTGGTCAGCCTCATACCAATCTATAAGTCAAGGAATAAGCGCCAACAATTGAAAGTTCTTGGTGATCATGTGAATTAGATTGGACAACAACAAACTGGAGAAGATTGTGCGCCCCGTCAGAGTTGCGACGAGAAGGAGTGAATACAAGTGTTGTTACTTGATGGTGATGGTGCGCTCGCCCTGCCCCTTGCTCTGCTTCTCCACCTCGATGTGTGCCGCGGTGGCCGCCCTGATGGCGTTGATGTTGCTGCCGCCGCGGCCAATCACCCTGGAGATGGCGTGCAGCGGCACCGACACCTTCTTGCACCTGCAACCAACCAACACCCCACATGTCACATCCATGCTATAACCTGCATTTATAAGGAAACTTTTTTATTTATTTATTTACGGCATATGCCTTTTACAAAATTTAAATACATGAGAAACAAAACTAACTACATACCAAATCTAAAGATAAAAGAAATAAACATATACCAGGCGCGTGCATAGGGTGTAGGCAAACACATTTCAGAATAAATATTTTCTCCCATTCCTTTAAAATAACTCATTTGAAATTGACTGAAGTGCTAACGATGGCTCCAATTGAACCTAAATTTTGAATTGTAAATCTGAATATCGAGCTTAAATGCTTTTTTACCATATGAAGGATATAATGGCTGAAAAAAAAGCAATAGTGGTTAGGGAAAAGTCCCTATTTAGAGGCGCAACATCTTAACCCTTTCAACCCTATTGGGATAATGCGTCCCAGAACACATTTGAAAAAATCTGTTGGGCGTTGTACTTAACATATTCCAATAGGATTTGAAGCATTCAGTAGTTTATGGACTTGGCTATCATCTGTGATTCACTTCACACACATTTAGTGGATTGTTTGAGCGGGAAACTCTATCGGCACAAGACCTGTCAAAATTGTTAAAAGCTGTTTTTGAGTTTATTGGTGAACATTATCACGGAAGTACAATTTTTATCACTTATTTTTATTATTTTGTAGTCATGGAAGTGGTGTGTTGAAAATTGATGTCTATCCAACGTCTTCCTCCTCCAGTCCCACATTCCCACTGCACGGCAATCCACCACCACTCCATCCAGCCATCTTAAGCATCCATCTGAATCGTTGAAATTTCTTGCAATACCTACTTATATTTTTGCTAAAGGCACAAATAGTCATTGAGGTCTTACCCAGGGTCCACAGCGGAGACTTGCACGTTGGACTTGCGCACTACCTCCTTCCAGCCCTCCTCCCTCTTGTTGGCCTGCTTAGGACTCTGCAACTTGGCCGGGTTCACCGCCTCGTTATCGTAGCTGCAACAATAACAGGGGCAGACATTTCACTTTACGGAATGCAAGATTTATCATTTAAATGTTCACATCCCCAATCCTGTCTTTGCTGATGATATTAATAGGACCCTTAACAAGCCAGAGACAGGTCGTAAGTCCTGTGACTCCCATCTCATCCTGACTCCGTGCGGCGGGCCTGAGTTTGGGTCTTGAATTTTTTTAAAGTAAAGACCTGACTCGGAGAGACCATGGATTACTTAGTTATTTCACAAATATCATAATTGTGAAATAAAGTTCATATCTGCAGTACAATAAAGGAAAAACTTTGTTAAAATTAGATAGAAGTTTGACCAGGGGCGTGCATCTCCCGTACAGGCACCTATAAGATGGGACAGAAGAGGCAAAAGAGTTATAGTTACAGCCATATATGTAGTTACAATCAAGAGATTAACCGCTGTGTTCGGCAATCGTGCGTTTGCTGTTGCGGGTCCCTCTTCGTGGTACCAGCTTCCCCACGGAAGTACGGAAGTGCGAGCATCGAAATCCAGGGAAAACCTCAAAAACATCCCTCAAGACACTTTACTTCGCCGCGATAGCACAGCAAACGCCCTAGGAGTGACAATCTTTACGAAACGGCGCTATGTAAAATTATCATCATCATCAAGCCATTGCACACTAGATGCATTCTGCCACCATGCTGTCCAGTTTGTGCAAGTTCCTTTCTATCCAACACTGGGTCTGAAGTCAATAGAGCATGGAGATGTATGAAAACTTTCACACAGTGTGCCCCGTAATCCATAGACAATCTGGGTAAAATGTGTTGTGTCTGCGGATGCAAACAACTAAAAACGTAACTAATAGAAGAAGACTCACTGGTACGACGGGTGCTTCTTGCCCTTGGCGTTGGGCGAGGTGAACACCTTCTCGCTTCCCGTGGCCTCAAAATCCTCCCGCTCAGCCGGGTGCCGACTGGACTCTACGTGGATCTTCTCCCGGTACACCATCCCCTTGGAGAGCACCACCTTGTCCACCTTCTCCATCTTCTCAATCTTATCCGTTTTCTCCACCTTGTCCAACTTCTCCACCACCTTGTATGGTGTCCACATGCTGCTGGCGGGCAAGCTGCCACTCTTTGTATCTTCATTTATAAGGCTGGATGATCTGCAATTTGAATTTCAATCACAGATTATTACACTACAGGAATATGAGATTTATTTTATTTAATACTAGCTGTACCCTGCCACCCCTTGTGGTGGCTCATCTGGTAACTGTAATTGTATCATGCCGCTATTATGTTATGGGTAGCCAGTATCTAAGCGAAAGTGTATCCACTGTGTTGCGTATTTGCACACTTCTTGCAGTGTAAAAATTTACCTGTCATTAGGTGAAAATATTTAATTTGTTTAGGTATATTTCCTTTATTAATCCAGTTTTTTTATACAGAGGACTAAGTTGGCATATAGAGAATCACTCATGTAAGTTTCATCGCAATCTGTTCAGTAGTTCAGGAGTCCACACCGGACAAACATACATACATACATCCGTTTGATTTTATATATTTAGATTTGTGGATATGTGGATAATTTAGTATTTATGGATATGGCTGGAAGGGTCGCCGAGCTGGGCTGCAAGGATAGAATGTTAAAGCAATTACGTACACATCTTTCTTCTCCGTGAGAGGCAGGTTAGGCTGGTCTTGGACAGCAGCAAGAGCTGCAGCGCCAGCAGCAGGCTTGGGCGTCTTGTCTTTGGCAGGTTTGCTCTGGTCATACAGAGGCGCCGGCGCCACATTCTCCTTCTCCAGCTTCGCCTTCGCCTCCGGATTCCCTGCCGCCTTGCTCTCCGCCTTGGATATCAGCTTGTTGAGGTCCGCCTTGGTGGTCTGTGCGTTCTTCACGTTGACCGTCTCCGGCGACGAGGACTTCTTCTTCTTCTTGTTCTTGGCCTTGTCCTGGGCCTTGACGTCGCTGGAGGAGCAGGAGCCCTGGGAGTTGGCGTCGATGCCGGAGTCCCCTTCCTCCTTGTCCGGCGGGGGCAGGGCAGGGGTGGCCGCCTTCAGGCTCACCCTCATCACGGACTCTTCCCGCTCACTGTCCTCCTCCTCCGCTTCATTCTTCTCATTGTACTCGTTGGTTTCGTTCTCCTCATGAAATTTACGCTTCTCCTCCTGTGAAATGAAAGACAATAAAATCAGAAACCGTGTGCCACATTTGAATAATTCTAACGAAATAATGTACAGTGGAGATGAACAACCTGAGAAGACTGAGAGGAAAACCTTAAGATATAGTGTGGAATGAATGGGGTAACAAATAATGTAATCTGTGACGACAAAGGTACAAAAGAATATAATGAGATGGTTTGGGCATTTGGAAAGAATGGATGATGAACGCTTAAAAAAGAGTATATACAGAGGAAATGTAAGAGACAAGAAGGGAAGGGGAAAACCGAGATAGGAATGGCTTGATCAAATTAGTGAAATTGTGAAGGTATGAGATATACAAAGTGAATGTAAAAGAACGAAATGTATGAAAAAAGTGATATTATAAATGAACTAAGAGAATTTATTTTAAACATTAACACAGTTTTAATTCACTTACAATTTTATTTTTATTTTTTGGCTTAAATATTTTCGCCTCAAGAGGAGTCTGAGGAGCAGTGACTCTTGTCTATGAATCTTTGTTTCACACAGATTTTTATTTTTGTTGCAAGAGTCACTGCTCCTGAGGATGCCTTTTTGAGGCAAAAATATTTGAGCCAAAAAATAAAAATAAAATTGTAAGTGAATTAAAACTGTGTTCTTTTTTTAAATAAATACAATGGACTTTCACTGTGTGAACCAAACATTAACAAATAGAACTAAGAGAAGTTTGTCAGGATAGGAACAAGTGAAGAAGACTCTGCAGAGGTTTTAGCAACCGCTAGTGGAACGGCATTACAATGTTGTCTATTGTCAATTTACGTGCTGAGTGCATTGACAAAAAATCAAAGTATAGTTGACCTTCTTCTCCAGCTTCTTCTTCTTCTTGCGCTCCCTCCGCCTGGCCGCCGCCAGCCTCTTGGTCTCCTCCCTGGACCTCTCCAGGTCCAGCTCCTCCAGCAGGATGGAGGCGTTCTTGTTGGCCTTGGCGGCCTGCGTCTCCTTGGCAGCGCGGATGGCGCGCACGCACTCGTGGCACTTGTCCAGCAGCTCCTTGTCAGACAGCGTGCAGATGTAGCGCGTCATCTCCTGGTCGGAGGGGAACTGCGTCACCACGCTGACCATCCACTTCACCGTCTTCACGTGGCCCTTGCGGAACGCCGCCATGAGACAAGACACCTTCAACGTAAAACATACCGAGTTTAATTATTATAACACAATGATGAGTTGGTGATTTCTTTACAGCGCTGTTTCATTATGTAGTCATTCCAAGGCCGCTTGTGCATATCTTATCTAATCTAATTTGCAAAGATATGTAACATTGGGGATTCACATTATATGCATTCCACAAGCAAACACATATAAGTTTGCGCTAACACCATGTGTACTATAAATGTGTGGAATATAAAAAAGCAATCTCAAATGAACATAAGTCCTGCAACTCTTGCTGACCTTCCCTAAATCAGGAGTGACATTGGCAAAGTGAACCATTTTTTACAGTATGGGTGGTCAGCCTCATACCAACCTATAAGTCAAGGAATTATAATACCTTGATATTTTTTGAAACCAATACCTAATATGCGACAGAGACAACAATATAATCATCTCCGTATGTACGGATAACATAGCGCCATCTGGTGATGTGGACTGGAAACAGAATAAGAGTGTAAATATTCATGACAAACCTAATCATAATTACTACCTTCGTTCGTCGTTCGAAGGTATGCCGTGATTTGTGACAATTGTTATAGAAAAAATCAGTTCATCCTCAGTCGTCGTGCAGAGAGGGTGTCTCCTGAAGAAGTTAGCTACACCACTAACGAAAGGTAAAAAAAAAATGTAAATTCTCATAGTTTAAGTGAGTCGCTCTACGAGTTGCCCTGAAGTGCTATTCTGCTAAATTCCTTAAGACCTTAAGGCGACGAGCTGGGGATTCGTGTCAATAAAATGCACTGTGAATTTTTTATCTATGGAGTTCTTTCGCAAGCGCTAGCATTGCGGACTTGTATGGATATCTAAAGTGTAAGGAATTCAGCAGAATAGCGCTCCTGGTGTTCATGGGAACAGAGCTCACCTTTCTATTATCCTGAGAGTCGATGTCAGCGCCTGCGTTGTAGAGCATCTCCACCACACTGAGGTGGCCCCCGTTGGCCGCCAGCCACAGCGGAGAGTTGCCCTTCTTGTTCTTCACTTCCACCGCGGCACCCCTGCAACAACAAACAACGCGTCACAACCTTCACCAACACCAATAGACATAAATAGATGCTGTTCTGCATAACCAGGTGCATTGCTAACTTATGCTCGCTTTGTATATCCCATTCTTTCACAATCTCCTCAATCTGATCACTCCATACTTTTCTCGGCGGTCCCTTACCTCTTTTTCCTTTAACACTTCCTCTGTATATATACTTTGTCAGTCAATCATCATTCATTCTTTCCACATGCCCAAACCATCTCATCACATTCTTCTGTACCTTAACTTTCACATCCTCTTTCAAATCTCAATTCTTTCCTTACCCATTCATTCCTAGCTCCATCCTACAGAGTTTTTCCTGTCATGCTTCTCAAATGCTTCATTTCCACCATACATACTTTATTCATTTCGCTGAAGAGCGGTGGATACCAAATATTAATCATATGGGTCCGGTCCGTAGTCCAGTGGTAGCACTTCGGACTCGTTAATGGAAGGTTGTAGGTTCAAATCCTGGCGAAGCACAAACAATATCCCATTTATATTTTCAAACTTGCTCTTCACTGGGTTGAAAAATTCATACACCTTTACCAAAGACCGGTCATCAAAAAGATTCATCCAGCCTTACAGCAACTGGGTCTTGCTTCAAAATTGGCGCTTTGTAGCGACGATCAAGCTCGTAATAAGTCCGGTCGATAGCTCATTTGGTAGAATGCTTGCATTCCATGCCGAGAGCAAGGGTTCGATCGCCACCGAAGGTGTCAGAAATAATTTCCCGTTTCGGTGTCTATTTCAAACCCAAAATAAATACCAGCAAGGTGTAGATACTCAGCCTTCACAAGAAATGAGTACCAGCCCCTTTGGGAGCTGGGAAACCCCCCCTTCAACTGAAAGTGGTTGGTGTAAGGCCGGCCTCCTTACGCGTAAAAATAAATAGGTCCCGAATCGCCACATGCGACTTCATGCTCTTCGGAGATAACGCAGGCAAGATGTTGTTATACACTATGGGTCGTCCTGCGACATATGTTCTATGAGAGTGTGCAATATAAAGTAGGTGGGCAGTGACCTCTGCAGCAGGAGCTCCACGAAGCGAGAGTGTCCCTTGTCGGCGGCGATGGTGAGCGCCGTGTCGCGCGAGGAGGGCACGGGCGTGGCGTTCACGTCGGCCCCCTTCTCCATCAGCACGCGCCCCACCTCCACGTAGCCTCCGGAGGCCGCCTCCATCAGCGGAGTCAGCCCAGTCTGCAAAACAACACACACATGAGCTTGTAACAGGGTAATTTCACATATTTCTTATATTTCATAGAATGCTGACAGAATTTCGATTGTAATATTACTCTTTGCTTGTACATGAAGACTATTACATAATATACATCTTAGGCAAGAGTTGCAGGGCTTATGTTCATTTGAGATTGGGTTTTTATATTGTAGGTTCACATACGGCATGTGCAAGCGTGAACTTGTATGTGTGTGCTTGTGAAAATGCATATAATGTGAATCCCCAATGTTACATATCTTTGCAGCTTAGATTATATTAGATCATATTTTTTCGGGATATCCATATTTGCTGCAGCTCCATTGGAGGGAGAGATAGGAGACCTGGGAGAATGCTTGCGTACCTTGGCTCTGTGTTCCACGTTGGCCTTCCTGTCCAGAAGTAAGCTGACCACCTCGTGTCTGCCTTGGAAGCAGGCCAGGGTGAGGGCGGTGTTCCTGTTGGTCTCTATCTGGGCGTTGATGTCGGAGCCCATGTCCAGGAGAAGTCTCACAGCGGCTGTGGGCAGAATATTACATTAATATTCGCTCAGGATCGCAAAAAAACCTAGTACAAGCAACGCTAAACATCACTTTCTCCCAAATCATGTGGTCACATCTTGAAACAAACTTCCTGAAGATATTGTTAGTGCGCCTTCAGTGAACACTTTTATAAACAGATTGGACAAACACATCAACAATAATGGTTTTTAAATGTTTAAAATTTGTTTGTGATATACATGCATCAGCCTTAGCTGCTAGTGTTTAAATAATAAACAAATCAATAAAATTAAAATACACCCTTATTACAAATCGCTCCCCCAGTTCTTGTTTATCGTATACGCCAATCTTGTCAAATATGACTTTTTTATGCAGTTGTCTTATGAATAAAATTCTACACAATCTGAGCTAAGAAAAACCGTAAAACTCGATAATGTGAGAGTTCTTTTAAATATTTTTAAAATAAATTTCTTTATTTCATAAGACACATTGGTCCAGTACACATGCAAACATTGCTCATGTAAAATTTTCTCAAGGCGTATACGATAAACAAGAACTAAGGCAGCGAAATGTGTGACACAGCAAGATGTTCTGCGATATCTTGAGACTTTCAAGCATTCATTAAGACTTCCTTAGATCTCCTGAGACTGTCTAAGATGTCCTAGACCTTCTTAACCCTTAAATTGATTTTGTCCGTTTAAAATGACGTCTACATAAACACACATTCATGGCTTTCAAAACAAACGTATGAAGTTTTCGTTGTTGATTTTGCCACGTGGAACTATCTTTCTTTTATTTACTGAGCGCGCGGAGCGACAAAGCACGATGTCGCGTGATTTATGAGCATTTGAACTTATCAACGAACATCTAAATTTACTCGCCAGGTGAATATTCATATTTTATATCTATGTCAAAGATTTTTTGGACTAAAATCAATTTATTTATGTAATAAAATACGTATGTATTGATGTTTTGTAGAATTATAGTTAGTATTTTGCATTTTTGTACTATTTATTTATAAAATTAAGTGATGTCTCTTAAAACGGACATTGCCTAGTTCTCCCTACAAGTAGTGGCTGTAGCACATGTCCCTTGTGACGGACGTTGCCAAATCAATCACATGATATTTCTTCAATTCTAGCGTCGATTCCTGGATTGGACGAAATATCTGTACGCCTCAGACATATTTGTTTGCGTCTGGGTGTATTTCTATGTTTGTGTTGCTATTATTTCTAGTACGTATTACCTTACTTTGACCAGAACAATAGCTTTTATTATTATTTAAATTGTAAAAAATACATTTTTTTACAGAAATGTTGTGGCACACGAAAAATATATATAAATAGAAATACCTTTGATGAGGTAAAGACGTCTCTTCAATACTTTCAACATTTTTTCGATAATAACTTTATGGATTTTATAGTAACAGTGACCAATTTATATTCTTCACAAAAGACGGGAAAAACAATAAAAATCAGTAGAAAAGAATTAGAATGTTATTAGGATGAAATTAGGAATCAAAATACTAAGAGGCATGCCAGCTATTGAAGACTTTTGGTCGAATGATCTCCGATATAAATGTATTGCTAAAGCGATGCCCCTGAAAAGGTATCAAACTTTAAAACGTTACCTCCATTTTTGTGATAATTCAAACATACCTAAGAATGATAGTTACGCTTTAAATCTGCCCTGTTATAGAACACATCCGACCAAAATGTTTACAAATAGAAGAAGGAGGCTCATATTCCATTAACAAAATGATGATCTTGTATAAAGGGAAAAAGGCTAGCAATATAAGACAATACATCCCCAAGAAACCAAATAAATGGGGATTTAAGTTTGAAGGACAAGCTGGATATATGATAAACAAATGTGCTTCATTCCAAGTCGCATCAGCCGTTTTTATAGGATTAGTATTACTAACTTTTATCATTAGCTCAACTTGGTTATGTCCGTTTTAAGTGACATGGTGAATTAGAACTAACAATAAGCTATTTCAGGAAATGTCCGTTACAGCGGACGTTCTGAAAAAACGATTATTCACAATTTTTTTTTTTTTTTTTTTTCAAATTCTTGTTATTATATCCCAAATCAATATAAATATGTAGTAAGAAAGCAAAAAAATACAGTAGATGTATGACGGCCCATTTAAGGGTTAAGTGCAAGAAATTTCTTAGATATTTTTTTACCCATATCTCAGGCTCGTGTATAGGGTATAGACAAATACATTACAGAATAATTATTTTCTGCCATTCCTTTAAAATAATTAATTTGAAATTGACTGAAGTGCTAACAATGGCTCCAATCAAACTTAAATTTTGATATTAATCAAATAAAACACAGTTTAAATTAACTTTTATATTCTTTTAACTTTGTCAAACGTTTTCGCCTAAAAAGGCATCATCAGGACTATGACAAATGTTAAATGATGAATGTTAATTTGATTTGTCATTGTCCTGATGATGCCTTTTTAGGCGAAAACGTTTGACAAAGTTAAAAGAATATAAAAGTGAATTTAAACTGCGTTTTATTTAATTAATATACAATGGACTTTCACTGTGTAAACCACCAAACCCTTAAAAATATTAAATTTCCAGTTTTAAAGCTCAATATCAAGCTTGAATGCATTTTTTTACTATATATTGCCTGCCTATTAGACGCATGTGCCTGTATTGAATGCACAACCCTGCCATATCTACAACTCTAGAGCTCCTAATGTGAAACGGGATGTATCTGATTGGTGCTTGCATTAATTATAACTACCAAACTGATGCATCTGATTTCATCTAATCCAGGCCTGGCCAACATACGGCCCGCAATGACATCCTGTTATTGCGCAATAAGTTCTTCATCTATCTACAGCAGCGGTTTTCAAACTGGGGGGCGTCTTTCCACGCAATTATTTTTTTCGGCGTGCACAATAAAAAATAAAATAAACTTAAATTAGATAAGATATCACAGTCTACCAACTGAGCCATCAAAGGGGCACAGATTTCTGTAAAGTTTCCAAGCTTTGACGGGTGAACTCACAGGTGTGTCCGTTCATGGCGGCGAGCATGAGAGGTGAGATGCCGAGCTTGCTGCCGGTGCGCGAGTTGATCTCGGCCTGGTGGTTGAGCAGCAGGCGGATGATGTTGACGTAGCCGCCGCTGGCCGCCAGCGAGAGGGGCGTGTAGTCGGACACGTTGCGGTGCTCCTTGTTGGCCCCGCGGCTCAGCACCAGCTCCACCACCTCATAGCGGCCGCCCGAGCACGCCAGCGACAGCGGCGTGTCCTTGGTGCGCTCCGACTGCGCCTCCATGTCCGCGCTGTGGTTCAGCAGGATCTCCACCACCTGCAAAAGCAACAAACAACACACATTGGAACACACTGCAAACTGGATAATCAATTAAAACTAGTTTTGGAGATCCATCCTCCCATATGTATGAGATGGATTCAGAGAAAATATTTTTGAAAAATCCGAAATGGACTGAGGACAAGCAAATTTCTGGCATCCAATGCACAAGCGCCCTTGGAGTGAATAGATCACGAAACGGCGCTATAAAGAAATCATCATCATTAGAAATCCCCCTAATCACTACAGTTACTAACACTCGGCTATCTTTTTTGAGCTCCATTCCGCTCTTTTTCTGGACCTCTCTTTTTGCTTTGCTGATTACTTTAAAAAAAAATCAGAGATATTTTCTGTCACTGTAATATTATTATAAATTTATTATAAATGACAAAAATATCCTATCCTCAGAATTACATGCCCGAATTCACTCCGGCAATAATGCTTTTTTTGGCCTTAGAGGGTTATTGTGCTCAAAATGGCTATCCCGCTCCACAAAATTCAAGATTTACACTTCCATTGTTCAGCCAGTTGTGTTGTACGGATGCGAAGCCTGGAGTCTGACTCAAAAACAAGAAAAATCTCTCCAGGTCTTTGAGAACAAAATACTTCGTCGCATTCTCGGACCTGTATTTGAAGATGACAGGTGGCGTATCCGAACCAACGCGGAGCTGATGTCCGTGTTTCAAGATCCAAACATAGTGTCGGTAATGAAATCAAGAAGACTCCAGTGGGCCGGACATGTAGCACGTGCAGAGGACTCCAGGATCATCAGAACAGTCTTGGATGGTGCCCCCTCAGGTGTTAGACCACTCGGACGTCCCAGGATGCGGTGGGCAGACAACGTTGAAGCCGACGCCAAAGTTCTGGGAGTGAGGGGACCATGGAGGGAAGCAGCACAAGACAGAGAGTCCTGGAGGATTGTGGTGCGGGAGGCCCTGAGCCTTCAAGGCTTATGAGCCGAAGAAAGTAAGTAAGTAGTAATATTGCACTAAAAATAATAAATAAGTTTTGCATAGGGCACAAGTTGTATGCCCAGATCATTTTCTTTTACTTTGTAGATTTTTATCAGCAAGGGCTTTAGTAGTAATTTAATTCTTCGTTCCATCAAGTGTACATTCTGACCCACAAGAAGTAAATCACACCTTAGACATGTCAAATTGAAAGATAAGGATGTTTTTATGTTCATACTGTTAGGAACTATGAGTTTGTGTGTACATGTACTTAGGCACGTTAGTGTGTGTCAAACAATATGGAAGTATGTGGAACAATCCACTATAGAAGAATATAGAACATGCAAGAATCGTCTCTTTCATACCTATATAAACGAGCCACAACGGTGCGGAGGTCAGAGATGTTTGAATCATTGTGACGTAAAGTCGATGAGCTAGAGCTAGAAAAGTACTCAGTACATTGTAAACTGACATTGTGTAAAATAAATAAATCCCAGTTTAATTAATAAAAACCCAATTAAACTCGTAACAATACCTTATCGTGTCCAGCAGTTGCCGCCAAGATGAGAGGCGTGAAGCCCTTCTTATCTCTGTGCTCAATGTCGGCTCCCCGCGAGAGCAACAGCTCCACCAGCTCCTCGTGTCCCCCGGCACAAGCCAGCGTCAAAGCCGTGTCGTGATTTGAATCAGTCTCACTGTCCACATCCATGCAGGACAGGTTAGATGCTACTGGCGGCTGGGGCTGAGCCAACTGCTGCTGCTGCTGCTGCTGAAGCTGCTGCTGTTGCTGTACAAGTTGCTGCTGCTGCTGCTGCAATTGCTGCTGCTGCAACTGTTGTTGATGTTGCTGCTGCTGTTGTTGTTGCGGTTGTTGCTGCTGAGGCTGTTGCGGTTGTTGCTGGGCGTTCGATACTACAGATAAATATTGGGCCATATATGCTTGAGGTGCTGAAATTAATATCAAATCAATCCATTAGGAACTAAAATACAGTGATACCTCGAGATACGAGTTTAATTTGTTCCGTAACCTTGCTCGTATGTCAATTTTTGATATGGAACGTGACTTCATAAACCAATAGCTAATGTAAATTCGGAAATATACTGTACAATAAATTAATTTAAATAAATGGATGATGAAACATTGCTGAGTGTATACACAGAGAAAAGGTGATAATGCAAAAGAGGCTTACGTTTGATTTTTTCTGCCCCGGGAGGTCCTATCAGCTTGTTAACCATCATGTCCAAGAGTTCAGGCTGCTCGTGCAGTCGCCTGAGCACAGAGAGCTGGTGCAGATCATCCCTGGTGATGTTGTCTATCAGGAGCTCCCCACTGTCATCGTCTGTAATCCCATCAACAGATATACAATAACTGTGGTGAAATGGAAAATAAAGGATCTTTTTTAGTAATTTCATCTATAATAATCAATAATTTAAGCTGCGTACTTTGTAAAAGATGAGGTGAATCGAAAATGCTATTGATGATTTTATAAATGCATATAAGTTGAGCATGTTGTCTGCGTGTTTCTAGAGATGAAATGCCCACGGTGTTCTCAATCATTAAAATTGGTTGAGGGAGGAATAGGAGAAGTGTTGACCTTGCGAGCCCTCCAGCGGGTAGTAGTCCACGGCGCTGAGTTCCGGGGGCAGGGGCCCGCTGATGGCGGCCAGGTCCAGCCCCTGCATGGGCTCCTCCAGCTGCCCCTCCTTCCAGCCCTCCATGCCCGGCAGCTCCCCCACCCCGCCCAGCGGCACCATGGCCTCGATGGCCTCCTCCAGGCTGATGCCCCCACTACCGTACTCCTCTCCGTCTCCATCTGCACACAACACACACAGTCACTAACATTGCACCCAGGTTATTAGAGGATACGGGGAAGACTCAAAAATGCAGTCACACAAAAAAAGTGCAATAAAAAACCAGTAAAGAATCAGCAATGAAATCCAATTTTTTCTTGCTTTCTCTGTCTTTTACGGTGACACCCAATAATTAAAAAAAACATTGTTTTTTCTTTCAAAATTTCCAATTCACAGATCATAGCATTGCAATGCATGTCTGTGTTTTTCGCGCAGAAAAAACATTTTAGTATTTCCAAAAATGCAGAAAGAAATTCTAACAACTTTACCTTAAATTTCTGTTAGCAGGGTGGTGACACTCAAGAGTATCATTCCACTACATTTTAACTCAATGTGCATGGTGAAAAGTCCTCCAACGAATGGGCACTACAAAGGAGCTTCTGCCAACCATTAAGCAGAGAAAACTGATGTACTTCAGTCACATTTTGAGAAATGAGAAATACCGTCTCCTTTATCTTATCACACAGGGTCAGATTGAGGGAAGAAGATCTCAGGAACGCAGAAGGACATTGTGGCTGAAAAACCTGCGACAGTGGTTCGGCAGAAGCAACACGTCCTTGTTTCGAGCCGCAGCATCTAAAGTCAAAATTGCCATGATGATCACCGAGCTTCGATAGAAGTGGCACAAAAAGAAGAAGAAGTTCATAATGATGGTTGGTATTTGGTGGAAGTAAAGAGAGTTACCGGCAGTGACATCGCCCAGGCAGAAGGCGTCCCCTGCAGGCAGCGCCTGCCTGTCCCCCGCCTGGGGGCACCAGTCGGCAGCAGAGAGGGCCGCCAGCGCTTCCTCGGCCGCCACGGCGATCATCTGGCACCGCTGCTGCTGCTCCTGCAGGCTCACCATGCCGGGGGCGCACTGCTGGACAAACAACACCTTCACTCAAATTACATACTAAGTTTATACTTCAAGTTCTATAGTAATGCGTACGAGGTTGTTCCAGCTCCCATAGATTACGGCAACAGATCCCTGAAAACATCTCTCCAGCATCACTTCAATTTTTTTAAGGATTTCTGTGTGGAAGATTCCCCAGCTTTCAGGAAATGTAGGGGTTTATCGTCGCCTTACTTTTTCAACCTCATATCTCAAAAAATTAAAAAAATATATTTTTACTTCTATTTGTTTTTCGATATTACATAACTACTACATACTCGTACAAGGTAATTACATAACCCATACATTGACAACTTCACTTTATAACAATATACGAGTATGTAGTAGTTATGTAATATTAAAAAACAAACTAGGGGCTCCGCCCCTGGCTGCTACGCAGCCCAACCCCTTAACATTAGGCAATGTGTATATTGCACATAGTTTTGCATCTAGGGAATCAATCATTAGAAAACATGTAAAAAAATGCAGTTTTTGTAAAAAAAAAAATTTTTTAAGTCTTTTAACAAAAGAAAGAAAACTAAAAGCAAATAAAAAAAAGAAACCGGTTTTAATTTGCTCCATTATAGTCCTTGACTTATATGTTGGTATGAGGCTGACCACCCAAACTGTTAAAAAATGTTGCACTTTGCCAATGTCACCCAACAAAAGAAGAGCCTTTATGAAGAAGGTTATTACTCTGGAGGAAATTTAAGAAGTATTTAAGGACAGAAAGAAATGGCGGTTGATCTGTAATTTTGGCGGCTATCTATCTATAATCTAAGCTGCAAAGATATGTTAACATTTAAGACTCATATTAAATGCATGCCCACAGACAGGCACATGTAGGTTCGCGCCTACACATTTTGCATGTGTGCATAAAAATAAACAAAACCTCACGTGAACATAAATCTTGCAACTCCTGCCGCCGTTCCCTGAACCGGGGTGGCATTGGCAAAAGTGAACCGATTTTTACAGCACGGGGGGTCAGCCTCACACCAACAGTTAAGGAGCACAAAAAAATATAAATGATTTACAAAAATTCTTAATTACAAATACACATAACAGATCCAAATTAAAATAAAATTGGTTTTGTTTTTAGTTTTGATGTCCAGACATATTAATATTTGTTGATTTAAAAAATGTAATTTGTCGTGTATGTTCCTGGACTTATAGGTTGGTATGCGGCTGACCACCCATGCTGTAAAAATAGTTCACTTTGCCAATGTCATCCCTGTTTCAGGGAACGACGGCAAGAGTTGCAGGGCTTATGTTCATTTGAGATTGGGTTTTTATATTGTAGGTCCACATGCGGCATGTGTAAGCGCGAAATTATACATGTCTGCTTGTGGGAATGCATTTAATATAAATCTTAAATGACATATATCTTTGCAGCTTAGATTAAATTAGATTAGACCCCTGTTCCAGGGAAGGTTGGCAAAAGTTACAGGCAAAAGTTTGTTTGTGGGCATGCATCGTATATGAGCTTTGAATCTATATACATCCTTGCAACTTAGATTATAGACCTCTGTGTCAGGGAAGGTCGGCAAAAGTTGTAGGGCTTATGTTCATTTGAGGTTTGGATTTTATTTGTAAGTACACATTCAGCATTTGTAAGCGCGAACTACACGTGCTTGTTTATGGGTATGCATCTGAGAGCTGTAAATGAATATATCCTTGCAACTTAGATTATATATTATAGATTATATTATAGTATCTGTAAACTCAACATAATATCTTAGATTGGGTTTTTTGGTCCATATGGGACATGTGTAAGTGTGAACTTATACGTGTCTGCTTGTGAGAATGTTGTAAAATATCTTTGCAACTAAGATTATAGATTTAAATCCATTTTTATTTTTTTTGTTTGTTGTTTTTTTGATTTGTATCAAATAAAAAAAAAAAACCTAAAAAAAAAAAAACTTTCGAATTTTGCCGCTAGATGTCTATTTAGTTTTTTGCCATTTTGCATACATTTTCTTACATTTCAATACAAAACAAAAACAGATTTAAAAAAATGTGGCGGCTTTTTAAAAAATACTTTTTTCAGAAATTATAATTACTTCTACTAAAAACTACTGTTTTACGAAAAAATATTTTTTTTTTGTAAATATTGAAAGAAGTTATAGTGTATTCGAGTGTGTTTCTCAAACACATACATGAATGGTCCTGTTTTGCAGCATATATACAAAATTTTCTTTTCTATGTTTGCAAATGTATTTCATCTGCTGTGACGGCATTAGTTTTGAAAATCAAAACTCAAAGCGAGTGACGACGAAAGACGACGATGAAGGGTAATATAATAAAGGATAGACAGAAGTAAAAAAAAATAATGATTTTTTTTGAGATACAAGGTTGAGAAAGTAAGGCGACGATAAAGCACTTGCTGCACCTGCTGCTGTTTGGTCTCTGGTTTTATTTTTATTTTTAGAGCCTCAGAATACTGCTCATTTTTGGGAACAGTTGGAGATCCTTGACTCTCCTTGGTCACCTCCAACTTCACTATTTTTGCACTTCATTTATTAATCAGGAAGTTTTGCTCCCTGACTGTGCCCTAATCTAATCTAATCTAAGCTGCAAAGATATATATCATTTAAGATTTATATTAAATGCATTCCCACAAGCAGACATGTATAATTTCGCGCTAACACATGCCGCATGTGGACCTGCAATATAAAAACCCAATCTCAAATGAACATAAGCCCTGCAACTCTTGCCGTCCTTCCCTGAAACAGGGGTGACATTGTCAAAGTGAACCATTTTTTTTACAGTATGGGTGGTCAGCCGCATACCAACCTATAAGTCAAGGAACAAACATCACAAATTACATTTTTAAAATTAATAAACAATAATATAATATAAACATGGACATGGACATCAAAAAAAACTAAAACATAAAACAAATTTCACTTTAATAAACCCTAGCCGCCAACATTACAGATCAACCGCCATTTCTTTCTATCCTTACATACTTCTTTCATTTCCTCCAGAGTCATAACCTTCTTCATACAAGCTCTTCTTTTATTATGACTCTGGATATTCCATTCATTCGCAATTTCGAATATTTGGTCCATCCATACCTTTCTCGGTCTTCCTCTACCACGACATCCATCTATTCTACCAACATATACTTTCTTCGTCAGTCTTTCCTCATTCATTCTCTCCATATGCCCAAACCATCTTAGGGCCGGTCTTATAAACATTCGTTAGTTCAATGTCGTACCAAATTTACCGAAATATAATACAAACGTCACATGTTTCGTCTTATAAGAATCCGTTTGTTTTATTTCCGTAAAAGTTACCGACAGATCTAACCGACAGCCGACTCATCGATTAATGGCACATACCGGCCGGTTAGTTAAGGTTTGAGGTTAGGTCAGCTGTCAAAGCATTGTTTCTTTGCGGTGAGTTTTGCGTGTCATTGGACTACTACGCTCTATCCTGTTGAAGATAATTTCTTCCGAAAGTGATAGATAATGCATTAAAATTGCGCTGTCTTAGTCGTTTTCGTATTTGTCAAAAGCAACTTTAGGTTATGTTTCGTCTTTGACAGCAAACGGATGACGTATGTTCATGAATGCACGCAAAAGATCATTGAAAATACGAGTGCATTATTGAGAACTAACGGACGGTTAAAAAAGCTTTATAGGACGACCATCGGTAAGATCAGTCGGTAAACGTCCATTCGTTAGTAACTTGCCGAGATACTTACGGATATTTGGTCTCTCGTTTATAAGACCGGCCCTTAACAAACTTCTTTTAATCTTCACTTTCTCTTGCACCACATTCTTCTCTTACAAAATCATTCCTCACCCTGTCACTCCGTTTTTTCCCAATCATACTTCTTAGAAAGTCCATTTCAACAGTATGGACTTTGCTAATTTCACTTTCATTCACCGTCCAGGCTTCGCTTCCATACATCAAGGTGGGTAAAAGTATGCCACTGTGTACCGCCAATCGAGCATTTTTAGATATGCTTTGATTTTTGGCGATACAAGCTGTGGCACCCAGTACACACCTGCCCTTCATTACTCTTCTTTCAAGTTCACCTGTCATTCTTCCATCTTTTTCAAACTTACTTCCCAAGTATACAAACTCATTTACCACATCAACATTCATTCCGTTTATTCTAAATTCATAGTTCGTATTTTCTTCATTTCTTTCAAAAATCAAAACTTTCGTCTTACTTGAAGAGTCGTAATGACTTCTGTCATCTTTTCGATGGCGTCCATCATTTTATCCAGTGTCACAGTGTCTCCAGTGTCCCAACCAAGCATTAAACCAAATTTTTGACTTGGGATGATGGTTACCTTCTCGTCGAGGATCTCGTCGCTTTTCTGCTGCATGATGAGCAGCACCAGGTTGCGCAGCTGCATGGGAGGCATGCTGACCAGGGAGGGCACCTTCTTCTGCAGGTAGGACACCACCACGTTCAGGTACGGCATGTACATGCTGGGGATCACTATGTTCCCCCCGACACCGCCACCGCCAGACACCAACACTGGAAACATTACAAAACAATTTCAATGGAATCCACATAAATAAACCGGAAACAAATATATTACTCCTGAGGTACGAGGCTGACCCCCCGTGCTGTAAAAATCGGTTCACTTTTGCCAATGCCACCCCAGGTCAGGGAACGGCAGCAGGAGTTGCAAGGTTTATATCCATGTGAGGTTTTCTTTATTTGTATGCACACATGCAGAATGTGTAGGCGCGAACCTACATGTGCCTGTCTGTAGGCATGCATTTCATATGAGCCTTAAATGTTAACATATCCTTGCAGCTTAGATTATAGATTATAGATATAGATAGATTATAGTACTCTTGGTTGAATTAACGGTGCCCTGGGAGATGAACATACCTAAGGACCATGCCTACAAACTAAATAGGTATAAAGGACTAATGGATGAAATAACAAAAAATGGATATATCACAAGATTTTATGCAGTGCAGATGGGAGCGTGAGGACTGCCAGCCAAATTGGAATATACTTTTCTTAAGAATCTGGGACTCAAGAGATCCCAAATAGATGGCTTTCTGGAAAGACTGACAAAGACAGCCATCTTGGGATCATGCCACATTTGGTTGCGAAGATCTAAGAGCCAGGAAACCTCTAGGCAATGAGTCGGATTTTACATATTGGGAGGAAGGATGAGTTGGCAGGAATTGGGAATGTTTTCATGATGAAAGGATCCTTAACCAACCAGAGACAGGTCGTAAGTCCTGTGACTCCCATCTCATCCCGACTCTGTGCGGCGGGCCTGAGTTTGGGTCTTGATTTTTTTTTTAATTAAAGACCTGACTCGGTGAGACCGTGGATTGTCTAGTTATTTCACAAAAAACTATGACGGGTTGGTTGGGAAAAGCTAACTAATTTAGTCATTAAATAGGAGTGTTAGGCTAACATGGCCGGATGTTGGCGCCCATAACAGTGTCATGAACATCATCATCACATCAGGGTCACGCTGAAAAAGCCCATCGACGAAACGTCCGGAAGCTCCAGCTCCAATAGAATTTACAGGCAATTTGGCTGGCATATCCAAGCAACCTCATTGTAAAGAGATAAAATTACAGTTCACTATACTTCACCCAACCAGATACCTTGGCACTCATTTCTTGTGAAGGCTAAGTAAACCTTATCCGAATTTTATTTTAAGGTTTGAAATAAACACCAAAACTGGAAATCAATTCTGACACCCTCGGTAGAATTCGTGCCCGAGCTCACGGCATTGAATGCAAGCAATCTACCAACTGAGCTATCGACTGGACTTACTTAAAGGCATCATTTTAGATTCCATACATTTTTTGATAAACGGTAAGGTTGAGTTCAACAAAGTTTTATATCCCGGGTGCCGAAAATGTTAAAAGTTGTCACTCACTGGAGTCTGTGTTGTCGGGCTGTGATGTGTTAGTGATGACGCTGACATGTTGGGATCCTGCTACAGCCTGCTGCTGCTGCTGCTGCTGGTGTTGCTGCTGCTGCTGCTGAGGACTTCCACTCACACTCTGTAACATTAAAGCAATCACTTTAGAGCGCCTACATCAATGGTGGAGGTCTGCCTCTCTTTGTTTCTTCAATAATGTTACAGCCCCTTCCCAAATGTTGTGCCTTCAACTCCTATCCTCTGCAGCTACTTTGGGCTTCTCAAAACAATACCGATATAATTGACAGGTTTGTAGTTAATGCTTTAGACTTGTAATCGGTAGGTCGTGGATTAATTTCCCAGCGGAGGAAAAAAAAAAAAATTAAACATGCTCTTTGCTGGTTGAAAAATTCCACCGTCTTTACTAAAGACCAATCACAAAAAGCCCATTCTGCTTTAAAGCAATTGGATCTTGCATGAGAATCACTTTCTATAGCGACGACCAAGCTTGCAGAGGACTCTTAAAGCATACAAAATTTGAACCTAATTTCCTGGATAAGCCTTGGGGTCGCCTTCAAGTGTTGCAACGAATATTCGGTTACTATTCGGTATTCGGCATATTTGGCTACTTTTCACCATTCGGCCGAATACCGAATAGTAATATTTTGGCCGAATATTTGGAATGCTGAATAGCAATTTAAAAGAAAAATAATAAAAACGCCATTTTGACCAGACCCACCGCAAAAAACCATTTTGCGGTGCAATTTGAGATGAATATTAGAAACTAGAATCCCGTGAATAAATCTAACATTTGTAAGCTGTAAGAACAAGTAACGCTGCCTCTTGTCGGGGTTATCTGGAAGCAGACGATAACGCTTTTCTTCCTTTCCACCTTTCCAGCTTCCTCCCTGCAGCCTCTCGCCATGGCATGGCGCGCGGGATTTAATGGGGTGATCTGGGCAACCAATAGTGAAGACCCGAATATTTGGTATTCGGTCGGGCTTCATGCCAAATATTCTGTATTCGGCAGGTGACCGAATACGTTATTCGTTGCATTACTAAAGTGAATAGTTTCTCACCATCATTGCCATGCTGGTCTCCATGGTCTGCATCTGTTGGGGAGGTGTCGGCTGCGTGGGAGGGGCTGCCGGGGGCACACTGGAGGACTGCGGGGGAGTCTGCTCGCACGGCGCCGTCCCACCTCCAGGTTGCTAGATAACAACAACACAACACATACATTACACCACACGCACACCACAGTTTCATCAAGATCATAATAATAATAATATTAGGATGATTTATTTGGTGAGCACTGTTTTTGTGTGTATCACAGCCCTCTGCGAGCTTGGTCGTTGCTGTAGAAGGGGCCAATTCTCAAGCAAGACCCAGCTGACCCAGCTCAAGCTGGATGGACCTTTAGTGACCGGTCTTTGGTGAAAGCCGTGAAACCGACAATCCAGAAGTTATAGAGTGAACCATATTATGTAATCGATTTGTCATAAATAAATACTGTAAAATAAATTCAGACAATATCAAGGTATTGACTTTCAGGTTCTACGAAGGATCTGCAGGTCTGAGAAAGACAAGAAGCAGAGGCACACCTGAAGCGCTATTCTGCTAAATTATTTACAACGAGATATCGATTCGTGTCCAAAAATAAGGTGCACTGTGAATTTTTATCTATGGTGTTCTCTCACAAGTGCTAGCAAGCTCCCACTTGGATTGATATCCAAAGTGTAAGGAATTTAGCAGAATAGCGCTTCTGGACCAACAGGGAACTGTCTGCAGAGGACACCAGATTGTAGTGTCTACAGAAACTTTTACGTGAGTTTCCGAGTGAAAGGAGATTGATGGGAATGAGAGATGCGGAACAGCTTATCCAGATGGCAATGTTAGAGGACGGATGGAGGCACAGCATTTAGGTGATCAAGCCATAACTGGGCTGAGTCATAAGTTGAATTGTCTAACCTTGATCTGCCTTGTCTGTGAGAGCTGTTGGGTGTTCTGTTGGTCTTGCAGGACGTGTATGACGCCCTTTCTCCCATTCTTGATCTCCTTCTTGGACACAGGCTTTGCCTTGGGGCGGTCTTGGATAGCAGTGTTCTGCAAAGGAATACAATCTCAATTTCCTGAATCTTTAAAATAACAAAGGTTCAACTGTGTCTATAATATGAGAGAATGTCTGATGATGATATTTGTGAAGTACAGGATAAAAATACAGCAGAGGCGTTCACAGGGCAGCAGGAGACATTTCACAAGCATCATGCGCCCTTGAAATGGGCCTGGACTATTAAATGGCGCCACAGGAAAAAAATCATCCATGATCATCATCGAGCGGGTTCTAACGCAATTCTGGTTGTCATCAAATGAACTGCATATACGTACCTACTGTGTCATTCGGTTTCTACATACGCATGTATTTTTCAATAATTAAAGTAACTAAGTACAAACATAGTTAATCGATATTTATTTAAGTTTTATAATGATTCAACTTTTGCAGACTAGAATTCAGACACCTTGATAAAAATCTGCAAAGGGTCTGCTTTTATTTCTCCAGTTTATTTGTGCCAAATACAGATTTTTGATTCCCAGCAGTGGCTTAGTTACCTGGCTGACTTGACTGGCACTATTGGTGATGTGGTGTTGGTGTGAGGTGGACTGGGCGGGCAGTGAGGTGGGGGGTTGCGGCTGCTGCTGTTGTTGCTGCTGTTGCTGCTGTTGCTGAATTTGCTGCTGCTGCATTTGCTGCTGCTGCTTCTGCTGCTGCTGCAGCTGCTGCTGGTATTGCTGCCGCAGCTGCTGCCGCTGCTGGGCGTAAGCTTGGGGAAAGGCATTGGTGTAATTCATGAGCCCCGCTCGCACACCAGTCTTCCAACCAAGCTTGACGCCTGTATAAAAAAAATCAAACATTCAAACAAATCAAAGAGAGGAAAAACATACTTTACAACTGTATGGGAACCAAAACGCTCACTAGAAATGCTATTTTAGTTATCATATATTTTCAGTAAAATACTACAGTTGATTTGCAACAAAAAGTTTGTTACTTGAGGTAGAATGATTGTTATTTTGTGACAGTAACCACACTTCAACACCCTTTTCACACGGCCCATTCCAGTACAGTAGTATTATAGGGTTGTATGTTAGCTTTAACGGTTAATCTGGTGATCCCATAGATTATCCATAGACAAAGAAGTCTGTGTGGAAAGGGGGTGAGGATTATAAAGCTTTTTTGATAATTTTCAAATAATATTAATTAAATAACACACAGTTTTAATTCACTTTTATTTTATTTAAATTATGTCTAACGTTTTCGCCTAAAAAGGCATCCTCAGGACAATAAACTATTGTAAAAATATATATAAAAATTGTACATCTACAAATATAAGTGAGTAATGCATGCAGTCAGTTACCTTCTTCAAAGAGGGGATGAAGTTCAGGTGGTATTCTCGGGGCATTCGTCAGGTCAATACCTACAAATAAAAAAAGCAAAACGCGTTCAACAATGTTATTACTTTATCAATACTGTTATGTTTTTACGCGGGTTCAATTTAATTACAACTATGGTGATTTATTTTACAAAATTTATATCAGATTCGGTTCGGATACAGAGTCGCTTTACACCTGCATTGATTGACTTCTCCAGCTACTTAGAGTTTGGTCCCTTATTTTATAGTAAGAATAAGGATAATGTAGATAAGGTGAACTTGCAATGAACTTGAACTTGCACTTGGTCTGTGAAAATGCATATAATGTGAATCCTCAATGTTACATATTTTTGCAACTTAGATTAGATTAGGTTCAGCAGGAGCACCTTGCCGCAGGTATAGCCATGATGATCACCAATCTTTGTAGAGAAGGTGCCACAAATAATAATAGGTTATCAGTTGAGTATATCATCATCATATACCTTCAGGTTGCCCCAGGTCGAGTGGAAGTGGAATTTGGCTTCCAGGATCCGCAGTCGCAAGTGACAGGGAGCCTTCTCCACTCTTCACCGCCAGCTCTCTCTCCACCCTCTGTAACAAAACACACATACATACAGGGTCTTCAAATAAGGACTACCAAACTTTGACAGATGATAGTGGCCATATTGTTGAAGTGACATTTGTCAAAATGGCTTTCATTCATTTAATCTATTTTGCCAAATCACCATGGATGGATATAGTGTTCAAGACCACAAGCAAATGATAAAATTGGTTCACCATAATCGGTGTTCTGATCGGGTTCAAAGTTCAGCGCACTTTGCCCATTTTACGACCACTATAGAAATGGCGGTTGATCTATAATGTTAGCGGCTAGGGCTAGGGTTTTTTAAATTAGAATTTTGTATTTGTTTTGATTTTTATACATATTATCAGTTGTTTACTTTAAAAATGTAATTAGTTGCGTATGTTCCTTGACTTATAGGTTGGTATGCAGCTGACCACCCATGCTGTAGAAAATGCTTCACTATGACAATGTCACCCCTCTTTCAGGGAAGGTCAGCAAGAGTTGCAGGGTGTATGTGCATTTGAGATTTGGGTTTTTATGTTGTAGGTTCACATGCCGCATGTGCAAGCGCAAACTTATACGTGTCTGCTTGTGAGAATGCATATAATGTGAATCCACAATGTTACATATCTTTGCAACTTAGATTAGATTAGATTAAATAGGCGTCAACAAACAAAGTTGTACAATTTAAGCTGATACCAATCCACATGAGATCCAAGAGCGTACAATGCATCCAAAAAAAGTCACTGCCAACTGCACTAAAGAGTGGATTTAGGGCAAGCAGCATCATCAGCAAAGGCCGTGCATCCCATACAGCCATTCAACCATATGTATTTCTAATCTGAACATCAATTTCAAATGAATTATTTAAAAGGAATGGGAGCCCCCACTTCAACTGAAAGTGGTTGGTGTGAGGCCGGCACCTTTACCCATAAAAATAAATAGTCCCCAAATCGCCACATGCGACCCCTTCCGGGATAACGCAGGCAAGAAGTTACACTATATGTGTAGCTTAGTTGCGTTTTTTTTTTTTTGTACAATGAGAGAAAATATTTATTCTGAAATGTATTTGCCTATTCCCTATGCACGCGCCTGATCATTGGTCCATACTTTTTTGAGAAAATCGTTGGCCAGACCACCTCCATCAACGGCAAGCGCTATGTGTTGATGATTACTTACCTCTTCATCATATCATTTGGGTCCCTGAGTCCACAATAAAAAAGACAGCCATAAGCGCTGTGTTTATAAATCCTGTGCATCAGAAAAAATGGCAAGAGCTTTGATTTCCTGACCTGCAGCTCCTCCAGTATTTGCTGTTTATGGAATAGCTGCTCCTCTCTGGATGGTTTCTTGTCCCCCTTGTCCTGGCTGCCGGGACTGTCACTCTCAGTGCCCATCGGGTGCATGCGAGACAACTTCTGAAACAAATTGTCAAGTGATCGATCCAGAAACTAAAACAAGCATACTGATTCTGAATTACTTTCTGTACGTTGAGTATAAAACATTAAAATTTAAATTCCCCAGGATTGGGTAGATAGAGAAACGTATCAAATATAAAACAGCAGCCCTAGCGGGTGATTTAGTTTTCATATATATCTTATATTAACACAATCAAGAAGAGTTGACACAATGTTTTATACTTGGGGAACTGAAAAAATTACAAGCGCCTTCGGAGTGATGGGCCTTGGGCTTTAAGAGATATCATCAAATGATTCTAAATGTAATCTTTAGAATCTTCTCTCGAAAGTCTCTGGCAGCCAAACCTCAAATGATTCATAATGAATTGTAAGTGATCTGTTTGACTTGTACAATGATGATTTAAGAATTAATATTTATAAGTAAGGGAATGCGTTGTTTGTTTGTTTACCTGTGTCAAGTCTGGGGGTGGTGGGAGGTTGTGAACTTGCAGCTGCGGTGGAATGGTCAGGCGGGACTTCCGCACCACCATTTTGTGTTTACCCCCTCCTCCGGTGGTCAGCTGCTGCTGCTGCTGCTGCTGCTGTTGCTGTTGCTGCTGTAGTTGCTGCAACTGCTGCTGCTGCAACTGTTGCTGCTGCAGTTGCAGCTGTTGCTGCTGCTGCTGCTGCAACTGCTGCTGCTTCAGCTGCTGCTGCTGCAACTGTTGGTGCTGCTGCAGTTGCTGCTGCTGCTGGAGTTGCTGCTGCTGCTGCAGCTGCTGCTGGTGCAGCTGGGTGGGGACCTGTGGCTGACTGACCACAGTACTAGGGGGAGATTCGGGACCTTCAGTTTGTGGGGAGTTCATGTACAACAGGCCGTCATTCCACACTGAAAAATATAATTCACAATTATTTTCCAACAACAAAATGCATTCTTGTAAACACAGATTGATCATTCAATGCTTCGTTGGTTTTAGTGACAGAATCAAGCTTTAATAAAAGCTATAGCTAAAAATCTTTTGTGACTCATACATAATTAAAAGCAGGACCTTTGCTTATAATATACGGTTTACAAGCACTAAAATAGGAAACTTCATCATCTATAGCCTTGTCTATTGTGTTGGTGATGGGGTGTACCTGGGTTGGCGGTGCTGGGATGCAGCAGGGGGGGAGGTGGAGGCGCGGGTGGGGCGGGCGCCATCATGACGGAGTGCGGGTAGTCCAGCAGGCACTGCACCACGCCGGTGTGGCCGCCCTTGGCCGCCTCAATGAGCATGGTGGAGTTGTCCTTGAGCTTGTGGAAGCGGTCGGCCTGGTGCGCCAGCAGGAACTTGACCGTGTCCTGGTGGCCACCCGCGCAAGCCAGGCTCAGCGGGGTGTGGTCGTTGTTGGACGTGGTCCTGTTCACGTTGGCACGCTTGCCCACCAGGAACTGCACCGTGCACAGGTGGCCCGCGCGACACGCCTGCAAACAACACATAACGACTTTATAACACAAGTCCCAGGCTTCACAAGCCTTGTTTCAAGGCATAAAATTTCGTGGAGCACTCAGGACACACCTTTTTAAAAAGTCTTATCCGTGATCAGAGAGGGCCCTTGAGGTGTGACTACAAAAGACTCAGGACTAGGGTGACAAGGTGCAGGACAAACCTTCAGAGGTGGGGTCTGCTCTACCGTGGACAGGACACCCTGTGTGACTGCCGGGGTATCCAGGACTCGGCACATGTCAGTGTGCTCCTTAATTGGAGAAAAATGTACACTGACGGACCTGCTAAGGAAACGACAATGCAGTGGTTGCCGCTAGCCTTTGGAGATACTGAGCATAGGTGGTTCTGCACACGTTAAGTATTGATATAATGCACCTTATGTCAGTGTTATGGCCGATGGGGCCAAGTGGGCTGATCTTTCAAGCGTATTTGAAATAAAATAACGTTGGTTCAATCCCCGCTTGGGTCATTTAACCACGACTTTGACCCTGGTTCAACAGATGTCATTGGGTAATTATTAATTAATATGTAGGTAATTCATTAAAATAAACAATAATGATTTACTAATTGATGATATTGCTAACTGTTTCTGGCCAGGCAGAATAGGTTGGTGAATTGCATACCTCTTCACAAATCTATTTAAAAATAAATATATAATAATAATAATTTGAGTGTAGGGTGACCTTCATGAGGGGCGTCCGGCCTCCCTCGCTCTCATGCTCCAGGTCGGCACCGTACTGCAGCAGCAGGTCGGCCACATCGGTGTGGCCGTTCTCCGCGGCGTAGGTGAGCGCCGTGTCGCCGGTCTGCGTCTGCGCGTGGCAGTCGGCGCCGCCCGCCTCCAGCAGATAGCGCACCAGGTCCAGGTGCCCCTCTTGCGCTGCCTCCATCAGTGGGGTGGACGCGCCCAGCTCCAGGTCAGCGCCTGCCTTGATCAGGAAGTCCGCCACCTGCACACAACACGCACATCTCAATATCCAAGGCCAGGCAATCCACTCAAATAAGTAGCTCACATCTGAGAAATAAGCTGACGTTATAGTCATTTGATTTGAAGGTACAAAAGAATGTGATGAGATAGTTAAAGCATGTGGAAAAAATGAATGATAGACTGACATAGTACATATACAGAGGAAGTGTGAAATGAAAGAGGTTTGAGATTGTGGCCCATAGCAAAATCTATAAACCACAGTCAAGATAAGTAGTGGGCAAACTTTCTTAACCCCTCAAGCGCCGGAACGCGGATCCGCGCTCATAGTACTAAACGCGATTTTTTTCATTTTTCTTTAGTTTTTATACAGCAATAAGATCGAAAATCGCATGAAGTACTGCTATTGGGTAGAACCATCCTCCAATAAATTCAAAGCATTCATTTTTTTATGTAGGTATTAAAAATATAATATTTAAGTTGACCTTGAAAACCGACTCTTGAAAAAGCCGAATTCCACAATTTGTTGACATAAGAACACTAACACACTCAAAAAAATCTTTGTGTAAATAAAAAGGGTCATTAACTTCTATTTTTTGCAATAGAATTTTGATCTTTTTTCCGTAATCTAAATTATGATGGAGAATAATTTCACAAAAGTTTTTTTTTTTTTGGTAGGCACTAACAAAAATTTATTTCACTGTTTTTTGAGATAAAAAAATCCACAGGAGATTTGTTTTGTATCTTTGGAGATATTAAATATAAAAAACCACGAGTTGGGTGTCTAAATTAGGCAGAAAATCGCTGGCGCTTCAGAGGTTAATGGGGGGCCATTTAAAAAATTCAGAGGGCGGCCAGAATTATAGGAAAAATGTTACTTTATACTTGTGGACCATCAAAATATCATTATCGTGGGCCATACACTATTCTTGTCGAAGGACCGTCGGCGGGCCGGATTAAATGCTTTCGCGGGTCGAACTTTGCCCATCACTGTTCAAGATCCAGATGAGCAATTGAAAGCATCTGAATTTGACCGCTTAGCATGGTACTTACCTCGAGGAAGCCCCCGCAGCAGGCCAGGGTGAGCGCGGTCTCCTGCGTCTCCTCCGTCTGCGCGTTGATGACGGCCCCCTGGCTCAGCAGCAGCGCCACCATCTCCTCGTGCCCCTCCCGAGCAGCCTCCATGAGCGGCGTGTATCCCTCGTCGTTCACCTGCACACACAACCACACTCAATACACAAACACCAAATAGCATCTTACTAAACACCGAGCACAAAGTGCTACAAAGATTACCCTTTAACTGCGGGTGACACGCAGAGGCGTCAAGTGTAAACTTACATACAGTGTGGCTGTCAATCATAGGCGTCATCAACATTGAACTTATCCCTGACATCTGTCTTCAAGAATTCAAAAGTCTGCAAGTGAAATGTGCTAAACCTTTGTGATTTTTGTTCTTGAATAACTAATACATGTGACACATAGTTTGTTAACAAGTGTCATCAATCAATTCAGGTAGGAAACAATATGCGCTTGAAAAAGTATTCCGTACTGGGAGTATATACATATATACGCCCTATATATAGTCAGAATATTCAGAAGCGAAGAAGTTAAGTGAAAGTACTGTTGTTATACCTAGTAATAACTCTTTCCATGCGCACAACTTCTTCAATATCACACCACCGGTTTAACCGATCCGTAGTCCAGTGGTTAACACCCTTGACTCGTAAAAAAAAATCCGAAATTGCGAAAGAATGGAATATCCAGAGTCATAATAAAAGGAGAGTCTGTATGAAGACGGTTATGACTCTGGAGGAAATGAAAGAAGTGTGTAAGGACAGAAAGAAATGGTGGTTGATCTGTGATGTTGGTGGCTAGGGTTTTTTAAATTAAAATTTGTTTCCTGTTAGTTTTTGATGTCCATAGGTACATATTATAATTTGTTGATTTTAAAAATGTAATTTGTTGTGTATGCTCCTTGACTTATAGGTTGGTATGCGGCTGACCACCCATGCTGTCGAAAATGGTTCACTTTGCCAATGTCACCCCTGTTTCAGAGAAGGTCGGCAGGAGTTGCAGGGTGTATGTTCATTTGAGATTCGGGTTTTTATATTGTAGGACTACATGCGGCATGTTTAAGCGCGAACTTATACATGTCTATTTTTTGAGAATGCATATAATGTGAATCTCTAATGTCACTTATATTTTGCAACTTAGATTAAATTAGATTAGACTCGTAAATGGAAGTTGTGGGTTCAAATCCCGACAGAGCACAAAAAAATTACCATTTATTTTTTCTAATATGCTCTTCGCTGGGTTGAAAAATTCATATACCTTTAGCAAAGACCGGTCACTAAAGGTCCATCTAGCCTTACAGCAACTGGGTCTTACTTGAGAATTGTTGCTTTCTACAGCAACGACCAAGCTCGCAGAGGGCTCTTGAGGTGTGATTCACACAAAAACAGCGCTCACCAAATAAATTATTCTAATATTATAATTATTATGACATTCTAATTTTTTTAATCTGACTTATTGCATAAATTTTAATTGTGTGTTTTCAAAAATTCTTCCATCTACTTTTCCAAATTAACTTCATGGAACTGAATAGGAAGTGATCAGATATTAGATATGGAATAAAGACGGACCTCTTCGATGTTGGCCCCCCTCTCAATGAGCAGCATTGCAAGTTCCACGTGGCCTCCACATGCGGCGAGTGTCAGGGGACTCTCAAAGCTGTCCGTGGGCATGTTCACCTGAAACGTACAACAAATACATCATTGTTAGGTTTAGGTTAGAATTAGGGTAGTTTGACATGTTTGCAATAATTATAACTACACAGTCCATGAGAGCTGTGAGGATGAATTACCTGTGCCCCGCTGTCAAGCAGCAAGCGCGCCACCTCCACATGACCATCCATGGAGGCCTCCATGAGGGCGGTGTGCATCTCATCCGTCTTGTGCTCCTGATCCGCGCCCGCGCCCAGCAGGAAGCGCACCATGTCCAGGTGCCCCTTGTAGCAGGCCAGCGTCAGCGCCGACTCCTTGAACTCATTGGAGTGTGTGTTGATTCCCGCTCCGTGCTCCAGCAGGATCTGCACACACACATACACATTGATGATGCCCCACTTTATGAAACAATACAAATCGCTGGGATGGTCGAGCGAATAAGTCGATCTGGGCATGGTACAAAAATCTCACTTACCCTGCAGGCAGAAACAATGGCAGGAACCTTTTTCCCTCTCAATTTGAAAAAAAAAACAAAAGGGTCATTTGAACATAACTTTGATCCTGGTTCAACAGATGTCATTGACGCAACGTAACTAAGCCACACATGTAGTGTAACTTCTTGCCGCGTTATCCTCGAAGGGGTAATTAATTAAAAAGGTGCTTACTAATTAATAATTCATTCACGTATACAATAGTGAATTATTCATAGATAATATTAATTCCTGTTTCTGACCAGGCAGAACAGGTTGGTGAATTGCATTCTTCTTCGCAAATCTATTTTTTTAAAAACAAAAAAATTCAACACAAATAGAGAGGCGCTGTGAGTCACCTTAGCTACGGGCACGTGTCCGGCAGAGGCAGCCTCCATGAGGGGAGTGTGCCCGTTCTCGTTGTGATCTTCCACGTTGGCCCCGGCCTCCAGCAGCACCAGCACCACCCCCTCGTGTCCGCCCGCACACCCATACATCAGGGGAGTGTTGCCTGGAAACATGTTTATTGGAGGTCAACACTCACCAATGCAGAAGCGACATTGTTTTGGAAAAGAATTCACTTACAAATGAAATTTCTTCAACGAAACTAACCAGTTTAACCCTTCCAGTATGGAATTTTCTGACTATATCAATACATTAACACATTCGCGGACACACGAAATGTGAAGTAGGCTAGAAAAAACACACTTATTTCATCATCTCAAATTGTATTTTTATTATATATTTATATATTTTTTTTTTTTGACATACAGGGACGAAACGGCTATTGCCGTGTTCTTTGGATTTCTGTAGGGACGCACGGATGCTACATGTATGCAAGTTCTATCAGAAATAGCCGTTTCGTCCCTAGTAATAACGTTTTATCACGACGGCTATTACTGTTTCGTCCAGTCCTAGATAAGCTCATAGAGCGGCTATAACCGTTTCGTCCGCGAACGTGTTAAAGGTACAACTGAATAAGTAGCATATTAAGCTAACATGGATTTCTCAGATAAAGCATATTTTTTCCTATTTTCTACGAGAGAAAACACTAAAAAAGTGTGAAAATCCTGTAGTTTACCGTGAGCACTTCCCTATAATTGGTTCACTTACTACGTGATGTTACACCCAATAAAAAGCTTTATCCACGATTTCTCAAATCAGTCAATCAGCACTTATTTAGTTTTACCTTTAAGGAGGCGATAAAAAATACACCTCTACTAATACCATGGAATATCTTTGGACTCCTATTTTTAATACCATGATAGACACTATATTTACAACAGTCAGCAAAAGTACTGACAAACTTGGATGACATGCACAAATGCAAATCACAGAGTGCAAGTAACACACCAAGGATTAAAAATAACAAATATTAAGTTATTTTCCCACAAGCAGAAAGCTTTTTAAAATGTAGGACATAGTGTAACAAATTTGGAGAGACTTGAGAGTGTCTGCGAATAAACCATGAGAAAGACTTGCACACATTGTAGCTCATGAGATTCCATTCACTCAACAGCCAGCTACAAGACCTCCGAAAATGTGAAAAGATGGCTAGGCATCTTCATCCAAAAATGAACCTTGAAACATTTTTATTTTAATGTTTTGACGCCATCATAGCCAGCTTCAGATGCTTGATATTGCTCATCCAGATCTTGAAAGTAGTCCATTGGTTTTTCATCTTACTTACATTTTTTTTTAAAATACTGTGTACAATTTGCTACTCAATGCTAAAATTGTAGCTGAATCAAAATTAAAAGTAAAAGTACAACATAAACATTTAAAAAATATATGAAAAAACCACTGTTTCATTCTAATGATATATAGAAGTAGAATTAAACAGTGTTTTTATTTCATATTTAAATTATTTAAGTTTCCGCTGGTACATTTCATAAATTGAACAACAAAGAAACACAAATTAAATGAAAAAACTAACAAGAGCATGAAAGATAAAACAAAAAATGAAATAAGCACAGGTTAGTGAACATAAGTGTAAAAAACGTAAATGTAAATTATAGATTTTATTAAAAGGAGAGGATTGTGGATCTACAATCTTAGTGTGAAAGTCATTTGAGTAATTAAAGATAAGTGTCCGTGGTCTCAGTGACTTCTTTTGTGACGTAATGTGAAGATGAAACATAATTGAGGGAATGCGGAGAGGGAACAAAGAGTGAGGGAAACGAAATGAAAAAGAAAACAAGCATGATTTACCGTACGTACCGGAGGATGACTGCGCGTTGACCTGCGCCCCGTGCGCGATGAGAAGGCGTACGATCTCCTGGTGGCCAGCCGAGGCGGCCTCCATGAGAGGCGTGCAGTCCCCCTTGATGCCGCGGTCCTCCACGTTGGCGTGCATGGCCAGCAGCACCTGCGCCAGCTCGTAGTAGCCGGCCGAGCAGGCCAGGGACAGCAGCGACTCCCCCTCCTCCGTGGTCTCGTGCACGCTGCGGCCCTCGTGGAGCAGCTTGCGCACCGTGCCCACGTCCCCGTCGGAGCATGCCTCGGCCAGCGTAGGAGCTGATTCACCCCCGCTGCCCCCTCCGCTGCCACTGCCGCTGCACAGACAGTCCCCAATTAATCTCACTTCATATTACCACTGAATTACAGGGGTGAGCGATTCACAGGTAAAAGCAGGCATTAATCATTAAAGTAAGACTTTGAATTTAAATATTATTTGAAACTGCAGGTAGGAGGCTAAGCTAATGGAGTCAACACAAATAAAAAAGAATGCAAGTAAGCTTTTTGCTGTTTGTATGGTATTTTATTGCCGCATTGTACCCAAAGGGGAAGCTATTTATTTTTGCATGAGGAGGTTGGCCTTCATGCCAACCACTTCAATTGAAGTGGGGATTTTCCCATAAGGGGGCTGGTTCTCATTTCTTGTGAAGGCTGAGTAAACCTTGGCGGTAATTTATTTTGGATTTGAAATTCAACACCTATTTCTTACATTCTCCGTGGGTATCATTAAATTACATTTTAAATTAAAAATATAAATTAATAATGTTGATACATGTTTCTGACCAAGCCAAAATATATTGTTAAATTGCATTCCTGTTCACTTATTTCTTTGTTTCCCAAGGGGGAGGGTCACCATCATACAAGTAGATAGAATAGATGGATGCCATGGTAAAGAAAGACCGAGAAAGGTAGGTGTGGACCAAATTACCAAAATTGCAAATGAATGGAATATCCAGTCATAATAAAAGGAGAGCTTGTATGAAGAAAGTTATGACTCTGGATGAAATAAAAGAAGTAGGTATGTAATTACAGAAAGAAATGGCGGTTGATCTGTAATGTTGGCGGCTAGGGCTAGGGTTTCTCAAATTTTCAAATTTCTTAAATTTTAAATTAGAATTTTGTATTTTGTACTTGTTTTTAATGGTTATCCAAATTATTTGTTTATTTCTTAAATGTAATTTGTTGTGTATGTTCCTTGACCTATAGTAAGCGGCTGACCCACCCATGCTGTAGAAAATGGTTCACTTTGCCAATGTCACCCCTGTTTCAGGGAAGGTCAGCAGGAGTTGCAGGGTGTATGTCCATTTGAGATTTGGGTTTTTAAATTGTAGGTTCACATGCGGCATGCGCAAGCGCGAACTTGTACTTGTCTGCTTGTGACAATGCATGTAATGTAAATCCCCAATGTTACATATCTTTGCAACTTAGATTAGATTAGATTAGCTCACCCCTTGTCCGCGCTGTGTTGTCTTGGCTGGTCGGTGCGCATGCGGGTGAGGGCGGCTGCAGCCTCGTCCAGCGCGCAGGACACGGAGGAGGTGAGGCGGCGCAGCACTTCAGGGTCCGCCAGGTGCTTGCTGTCCCCTGACAGCTTGCCGATGCCTGCAACACCACACACAACCACATCAGACCACGGACCATTTCACAATTATTTGTCTTTCAGAAGTTGAAAGAGGATGTGAAAGTTAAGGTACAAAAGAATGTGATGAGATGGTTTGGGCATGTGGAAAGAATGACCGATGGACCACGGCAACAGACCCCAGAAAACAACCCTCAACAAAAAATGTTAACTGCCAGAAGTAAAAGCCTTAACCTACAATTCAATATTAACCATGTTGAGGGAAGGACTAGGTTTACCTATATTTGTTGGTGTCATATCCAAAGTAAAGAGAGTTATTTGTGTTCTGTGCCAAATAGGAATGAACTTAATTATCAAAAAACAGGATGGCTCTTAAGGTGTTAAGTATAACTCTAAGGAAAAATGTTTAAAAACATCCATCTATAAAATAAGAATTATTTGTTTTTTTTAAAACACAGTCTTAGTACTTGAGGTAATAATAAATACTCAATTCGCTGCCTTAGTTCTTGTTTATCGTATACGCCATTGAGAAAATTTTACATGAGCAATGTTTGCATGTGTACTGGACCGATGTGTCTTGTGTTATGAAAACAAGAAATTTATTTTTTGAATATTTAAAAGAACTCTCACATTATCGAATTTTACGGTTTTTCTTAGCTCAGATTGTGTAGAATTTGATTCTTAAGACAACTGCATGAAAAAGTCATACTTGACAAGATTGGCGTATACGATAAACAAGAACTGGGGGAGCGAATTGTGAATATAAAACTGTGTTTTATGTTCACAATTATTAAAAAAAATATATACTTCTCATAAGGATGAAGTTTCACCGTGTAAATACACAAAATCCATCTATTTCATTATTCAAAAGCAAGTCAAAGCTAACCTAGAATCTGTTATAAAAGAATACGAGCTGCAATAATATGAGTTCTCTCCATGGCCATCCTAACAGATAAACCTTTGCACTTGCAAGAGGAAGAGTTAGAATTGAATGCAGGGGTTGACTTGTTATATGGAAAACATCAAGTTTATGGGCATACACAGCTCGCATGTTATGTTATTACACGGAGCACACCAAATGCAACACACGCGAGCCAATATGAATTATTTTGATGTCCTCCTATGACTATGCAGTGTCTAGCAAATAATTATACTTTTATCAACATTTAAACCTGACCTTATATAAATCAGCTGTTTAGAAATATTCACAACTGAAAACATTGCCTGGCTACTTTAATTTCAGCTTACAAACGTACTTCAATACATATTAATCACATTTTTAAACAATGCAATTTGAATTTTGAGCGGCATTGAAGTCCTGAGTATGTGAACATCAATTTTGACAAGTAGGTACAATTATTAAAAATGTAATCTGTAAACGCAGAAAAAAAAAATGCAACTAAGCTACACATATAGTCTAACTTCTTGCCGCGTTATCCCCAAAGGGGTCGCATGTGGCGTGTTGAACCAATTTATTTTTACAGGTAAGAGGGCCAGCCTTACGCCAACCACATTTACCTTACCACAACCACAGTTGGAGTGGGGGTCTCCCAGCTCCCGAGGGGGCTGGTACTCATTTCTTGTGAAGGCTGAGTAAGCCTTGCCGGTATTTTATTTGGGGTCTGAAATAAACACCAAAACGGGAAATCATTTCTGATACCCTCAGTGGGATTCGAACCCGAGCTCACGGTATGGAATGCAAGCACTCTACCAACTGAGCTATCGACCGGATCTATAATTATTTCAAATAAAAATGTGTGAAATTTGACCCTATTGATCATAATCGGTGCTCTTGGGTGCGCTTGAGTGCGATTGGATCAATAAAAGTGCACTACAGGGTTAAGCAGGGTGAACTTACCAGCAGCTTCGAGCAGAGCTTCCAGCCTGGCCTGTGTTTCGGGGTCCACAGTCCTCTCAGGGTCGTCGTGAGAGAGGAGGAACTTGGATGGCACTCCCCCTGCCCCCGCCCCTGACTCGGAAACATCTGCATCTTCATCCAGCTCCCCCTGAACAACAAAGACATGTTAATAATAATAACATTAGGATGATTTATTTGGTTAGCGCTGTTTTTGTGTGAATCACACCTCAAGAGCCCTCTGAGAGCTTGGTCGTCGCTTTAGAAAGCGCCAATTCTCAAGCAAGACCCAGTCGCTGTAAGGCTTGATGGACCTTTAGTGACGGGTCTTTGGTAAAGGTGTATGAATATTTCACCCAGCGAAGAGCATAATTGAAAATATAAATGTTTTTTTTGTACTCTGCCGGGATTCGAACCCACAACCTTTAATTTACGAGTCAGAAGTATTAACCACTAGACTACGGACCGGGCAACACAATCTCCTGCACCCCAAGATGGGACACCAATTATCAAAACAATGTCAAAAGTATAAAACTCTGTATTTAAAATAAACTATCATATCTATGTTTCTTAACTTACAGGTTGGTATGCGGCTGACCACCCATGCTGTAGAAAATGGTTCACTTTGTCAATGTCACCCCTGCTTCAGGGAAAATCGGCAAGAGTTGCAGGTGTATGTTCATTTGAGATTAAGGTTTTTAAGTATGTTGTAGGTTCACATGTGAAATGTGCATTCCTGAACTTTTACGTAGTTTGTGAGAATACATATTTATATTTTTTTAAGGAACCCTGTGCCGGAGACTCCCTAGATTTAAGAGACTCTAGGGGTCTATGACACTTGTTGTAGTGCCGCAGAGGTGTCAAGTATGACTCTAAGGCCCGGTATATAGGGTGAATCCCCAATGTTACATATCTTTGCAACTTAGATTAGATTAACAAAAAAATGTATGGGAAGTGGAATCCATATATTTTGACATTTCTTACGGCTCGAATTAACTTTGCTGATATTGAGATTAAAATTTAATGAAAAAATAAAGATTGAAATGACTTGACCTTTATAGGTAGTATTATACTGTCAATTGCCAACTCATTCCTTCTGAAACCATCTTAAATCACAACAATGGGCGCTGCACAAATTTGAAAACATATTTTTTGCAACAGGCAAAAGTCAACTGCCTTTTTGCATAGGGTTCTTAGAAACCAATAACAAAATATTGGTTTGCCTTTTCCCTGATAATCAGTCGTCTACATTTCGTCTACAGTTCCTTGACTTATAGGTTGGTATGTGGCTGACCACCCATACTGTAAAAAATGGTTCACTTTGCCAATGTCACCCCTGTTTCAGGGAAGGACGGCAAGAGTTGCAGGGCTTATGTTCATTTGAGATTGGGTTTTTATAATTTAGGTCCACATGCTGTATGTGTTAGCGCGAAATTATACATGTCTGCTTGTGGGAATGCATTTAATATAAATCTTAAATGATATATATCCTTGCAGCTTATCTAATCTAATCTAATCTAAGCTGCAAAGATATATATCATTTAAGATTTATATTAAATGCATTCCCACAAGCAGATATGTATAATTTCGCGCTAACACATGCCGCATGTGGACCTACAATATAAAAACCCAATCTCAAATGAACATAAGCCTTGCAACTCTTGCCGCCCTTCCCTGAAACAGGGGTGACATTGGCAAAGTGAACCATTTTTTATTCATTAGATTAGATTAGATTACATCACAATTTTACTGTCTATGGAATTTGTGCCGAGTAAATTATTGTGATCTGTGTATTGGAATGCTTAAAATTTTGTAAAATAAAAAAGAATTATTTTTCAGGTCAGATAAATTTTAGTGAGCATGTATAATGCATGACCTTTGGCATAACGCCTGCAGCCAAACGCATAATCAATGTAATATGAATGTGTTCCCTGCACATTCCTGTCACACTGTCCACAAGGAACCTCATTACACGCACCTGAAGTGTGGCAGCACTGCCCACTGTACATTATGATTCAGATAAATAGGAGCCAGATAAAAACATTCAATCAGGCATTTGGAGTTATTCGCAAAGCCTATGATCCACCACCCCGGGCATAAAACGTTGTGTAAATCTCACCTCAATAGTGTATATCAATCTAATCTAAATCTAAATACAAGTTGCAGAGATATGCATCATTAGAGATTCATATTGAATGCATTCCCACAAGCAGACATGTACAAGTTCGCGCTAACACATGCCGCATGTGGACCTACAATATAAAAATCCAATCTCAAATGAGCATAAGCACTGCAACTCTTGCCGACCTTCCCTGAAACAGGAGTGACATTGGCAAAGTGAACCATCTTTTTACAGTATAAATGGTCAGCCTCATACCAACCTATAAGTCAATAATGTATGGAATATACGTTGGCACTCCTAGAGAGTGATTTGGTTTTCATACATTTTTTTACTTATGCAATCGAGGTGAGCTTGCGCAATATTTCATACTAGGGGCATATAGTTTATACATGAATCATCATTCTTTCATATGTAAAATTCACTAAGGCAATGGATAAGCCATGGATTTGCTGTGTTTGAATAACACCAAGCGTGACAAGGAGCTTTTGGCTTGACACGGCCGGTTGATGATGCTGGAGAGATGTTTTCCGGGATCTGTTGCCGTAGTCTGTGGGAGCTGAAACTTCCGTCACATATTAGTTTCATCAAGATCATCTTCATCACTTTACTTTCACGCTGAAGAAGCTTATCGTAGACATGGGCGAAACGTTCGGGAAGCAGCAGCTCCCACAGACCACAGCAACAGATCCCGGAAAACATCTTTCCAGCATATGTGACTCTTAGTTTACCATGGGGTATTCTAAAAATAAACCTGATGGCCCTTATTAGTTACTGAATTTAAACCGGATTAAAAAATAAAATATTTCATGGATAAGAAGGCATTAGTTTTCTGTATTGCGCAATAGAAATCACAGTGGTGGGCATTCCTCAGCAGCAAATATAAACTAAGATAAATAATCGGTCTTCATTCTTGAAGAACCAATAGGAAATTAGGATGAGCTAAAAGAATGATGATGTTATTCTTCTGCTTATAGTAGATAGTGCTCTGCAGAGGCTCTGGCCACCCCTAGCGGAACGGCGACAGAGTTACAGTTACAGTACAGTAACAGTTACAGATTCCCTCAATCAAAAGAATAAACTAGAAATGTATTTTTAATTTAAACTCACAATTTAAAAGATGAATACATCTTTTCTATTCTGGCATTTATTAAGTGGTCTGTGTGGAGTGTTCACCTCTGATTAATCATTAGTCATCATCTGATTAAATCATTCATGAATTCCAACAGTGTTTGTATTGTAGTTTTTAGCGTATTATAACCCAAGTGATATATTTTATTTTCACACTTATATCTACAGTAAAGGATTATTAACATTTTGTTAACAGTTATGTTAGTTGAAAGGGAGAGATACGAGTCATAGAGAAACAAAGGCGGTGATCTAAGATTTTACTTTTGAATGAGATAAACATATGGAAAGCTATTTTCTGTCATTTAATTTGCGAAATTGCCACCATTGGTTCTATTATACTCATATGCAAGTATTAACGGCAACCTTTTGCCAACTTTAAAAAGTAACACTCTCACATGCATTTGTTTATTGAAAGTCATGAGATGGATGTGGGTATCTTGCACAATAAAATTCCTCACAAACAGAAGCAGCTTCCTACAGGGAACAACCATCAGTTCCACCCACAGCATTGCTCCTTGCTGGTCCCCACTGTTAGTGTAAAAGCTGAAGCGCGGCACTCGGGTGAGCTGAGAAAATGTACATTTGCCAAGAGACGGGGTGGGTGCTCAACGGTCACAAGCCACATGAACTAGAGCGCACATCAGCTCAGGTTAGCGTGCCAGCTTTATTAAGGTAATGGGTCGGAGGAGACAACCTTCATGTTAGACCAATCAACTGGAGAAAAATCATAAATAAAATGTGTTTGTCTTCACCAAAACAAATAAAACATGGACAAGGCAACTTCTGACAGCACTTCAAAAATTCAAATACAGAACAGGGTCAGAGACAAACAAATGTTACTTATTGGGGAGGTTGGCGAGGTTAAAGAAGGGGGAGGGGAGGGAAGAGCTGGCTGAATGCTTATCACAGAAATGTCTCCTTCACTTACCAACAGGTCTGGCCTGCTAAGGCACAAACAAGCCAGCAAGATCTATAAACATCAAACAATCATTACTAGGGAAGACAGAGTACACTAAGCTCCCTACTCCTGCACATGGCGGCTGGCTGCCACTCTACTAGCCACTAGCCACTAGCCAGGGCAACTGTCACACAGCACGTCCTAGTTCTGGTGCAACTGACTGATAACCAATCTTGGCAAACATAAAGGCATTTTCATCAAATCATGAATACAAGTTATTTGAGTGAATGGAATGGAATAAACAATGATGATGAAATGCACGCAGCTCTGGGTGGTGTTGACAGCTTGTCACGCCAGCAGAGATGTGAGTAAATACGCGATGCCAGCAGCCCAGCTTACATAATGGGCGCCCCAGGTTTGTTTGTTTGGAGTGCTCCTCCTCATCCCAGGTCTCGCTGACCCGCTGCCTGCCGCCGACCCGACACCCGACGTCCGACAGCGGCGGCGGGGGTCACGATGTTATTTGCGAGAATAGACAACGATCTCATTGCGATTTTCATCGGCTTCGACTGATTTTTCGGCATTGCAATAAAAACGATTCCAATTTGGCCTTAATGCGCCGCATGATGTTCTGCGCTATGAATGTATTTATATTTAACCAGGTAAAAATAGTTACGTTGCAAGAAAAGTATTCACAGAACAGACAACATGTACGCAAGATGTCTCTCGCTCGGCGGTACCAATATTCCAGTTAATTGTTAACATCCGTAGCTGAAAAAATATCCTCATTTACCTCCGAAACAGAATCCTCTTCACTTTCCGATGAATCCGTCATGAATCTGGGTTGTAATTCGGAATATGTCTCCGTTTCAGATTTGGCCGGACTCGAGGCAGAACTTTGGGGAGTCGACGATTTAACTACATCGAGTTGCACATTCACCTTATCACGATTTTGGTTATCAGATTGTCCAACATTCTGCATTTTCAACCTAATATTGACAACAAAATAATTGTTGGAGTAGATTAAACTATTTCACGATAACACCACTTTATTGTATAAGGGAAAACAATTCATTCTCAGTCATTTAGCCAGGTTGATGCCCGCCATGTCTACCACAATGTCTACTATGGCGAAATTCCTAGGAATGCGGCCACACTCGTTCTTTATCCGCAGCGGAAATAATAATTAAAAATAAGATGTGTTGAATATTCCGCGATTTGAAAAAATCTTTATATCTTAAACAACGGTTAAAACTTCAAGCCTAGCACTTCATACCATTAAAAGGCTACAAAAAAGAAGGAAATACATTTAAAAAAAGTGATGGATTTGAAATTATTGCAAGTAATATCCACAGTAATATCATAATATGTGATATGCCAGGTTGATAAAATGTGTAGGCAACTCTGCAAAAGCTCTAGCCGCCCCTAGCGGAATGTTAGCATAGTTACAGTAACAGAAGTAAGTTTTCATCAATGCGGACTTAAAACCGTGAGGACGCTATAAATGTTTTCACAATTTTTGTAAGAAAGCGATTGATTGAAAATATACTTTCTCAAGAAAAACCATACTTAAATCTCAAATTCACAAACGGTATGAGAAAATAAACCAATTATAAAGGTATTATTTTATTTTTTCGTGCGCTTGGTTCTCGAAAAGAAGATTTTAGTCAAAAAAAAGTTTCACGTCACTCGGTAAAGTACTAAGCATATAATTTAAGTTGCAAATACATATTGACGTTTAAGGTTCATATTTAATGCATGCCCACAAGCAGGAAAATGTAAGGTTGCGTATACACATGCTGCATAAGTACATACAAAATAAACCAAAAATGAACATAACCCTTGCAACTCCTGACGCCATTCCTTGAAACTGCAGTGGCATTGACAAAATTCAGCTTTTTTTTTTACAGGACGGAGAGTCAGCTTCATCCCAAACTATTAATCAAAAAACTTTTGTGTTCATTTCAAAATTAATTTCAGTCAGTTTTATTAGTAAGCGCGTACTAGGTTTACTCAGCCTTCACAAGAAATGAGTACCAGCCCTCTCGGGAGCTGGGAAACCCCCACTTCAACTGAAGTGGTTGGCGTAAGGTCAGCCCCCTTACCTGTAAAAATAAATTGATTCAACTCACCACACGCGGCCCCTTCGGGGATAACGCGGCAAGAAGTTACACTATATGTGTACCTTAGTTGCGTTGCGTACGTAAAAGAAGCGTTTTAAATGATCAAAATATTCACTGTTTGCATTAGCTTACAATTTTACCTTTTTCTTTTTTTGACCACCCATGCTTAGAAAATGGTTCACATTGCCAATGTCACCCCTGTTTCAGGGAAGGTCGGCAGGAGTTGCAGGGTGTATGTTCATTTGAGATTCGGGTTTTATATTGTAGGACTACATGCGGCATGTTTAAACGCGAACTTAAACATGTCTGTTTTGTGAAAATGCATATAATGTGAATCTCTAATGTTACTTATATTTTGCAACTTAGATTAGATAAGATTAGAGATGGAATTATAAAAGTGGTGCTTAATCGGTGTGCTGCAGTCCAGGGATGCTATGGGTAGGAATTTTGATCTGGTTACGGGTACCTACAGGTAAATAAATTTCGTTCATATACGGTTACAGATATGAGGTTTATTCAAATTAGATATAGTCCGGTCGATAGCTCAGTTGGTAGAGTGCTTGCATTCCATGCCGTGAGCTTGTGTTCGAATCTCACCGAGGGTGTCAGAAATGATTTCCCGTTTCGGTGTTTATTTCAAACCCCATAATAAAATACCGGCAAGGTTTACTCAGCATTCACAAGAAATTAATACCAGCCCCCTCGGGAGCTGGAAAACCCCCACTTCGGCTGAAGTGGTTGGCGTATTACGGCCGCCTTACCTGTTAAAATAAATAGGTTCCACTCGCCACATGCGAAACCCTTCGGGGATAGCGTGGCAAGAAGTTACACTATATGTGTAGCTTAGTTGCGTTGCGTTTTTATACGATAGTTTAAGAAAAGTCAGTCATTCATGTTTGATCTTTAAATAATGACATTGGTTTTTTTACTACAAGGCTGGTATGAGGCTGACCCTCCATGCTGTAAAAACATTATTCAAAATAAAGTTTCACCGATACCACTTTATTTCAGGGAAGGATGGCAAGAGCTTAAATAATAGGTATAGTTTTTTTTTTGGGTTAGACCATGTTCTACTTTGGTCTAACCCGAGAAAAACTGCATTATTAAATACCGACCATGAAAGTGAAAGTTTAAGTATGAGCTTTGGTTTATTTCACACTTGTACTATGTGTAAACTCAAACTTATACGTGTCTTTTGAAATTTTGCATTACATTTTAGTTTGAAATGTTAATGCATCTTTGGACATATATTAAAGATTGCAGAGGTCCACACATTAATTGACATAGAGAAGTTGTGACATAACATGACTAACTTCATCAGCATTGTCTTACAAGCATGACTTTCAAAAGGATCTTATTGTTCGTTACAATAATATTTATTTTAAAAACTGAAAATACGAACAGAAAGAATTTCAACCTGGTAGCACCATTTTCAACGTAGGCTGCGCGATGGCAGCGCTGCGGTGATAAACTTTGCAACTACACCCGTGCCAACTTCACTTTGGTGTTGAAATAATATTATGGCTATTTGATTCGATAGGTATTTTTAATTAACATGAGTTTTATTGCACAAAATAATATCATAATCTTGTACTTTTAATCAAAGAGCTACAAAATACAATTTATAAAATGACTTTGGATAAATGCATTATATTTCGATTCGGGTAAAAAATAAAAATGTATTATTTTCATCTTAATTACCTACCCGTAAATTTTTCATTCAAGCATTCAAGGTTTGTCGTCGCAGCGGAGGAACAACATCTTGATTCTTGATAACGTCTGACAGCTGACATTTTTTCATCTAATATTTTGTCTTCGTAAAACTGATCAGCTTCGTGGCGCAATAATAACTCGCTCAGTATGTGCAGCTATCGAGAATACATGTGAATGCTCACATTTAGAGTCTGCAAGAAAGACAACCTCGCGTCGTTATTATTTTGGGCGTAAATAAAATGATGGTCTTTTTACATCTTTTGCGCTCTTGAAAATGATGCGCGATGGTGAGATACCGACGATATTCAATCCGAAGCGTGTCCGGGCGCCGTCTGTTGTGGTGACTAGTGATTCAGATGGGCGGATCAATGGCCCTTTCGCCAGCATTGCTCAGATTCACCATACAGACTCAGGTAATAGGGACTATAGAGGCTGATCTCCAGTTTCTTCATCCAAAGTCTTCTATATCCATCACATCTCGCAGCTTTATCTATTTCTCTCTTTCATTTGGTGTTGCATGACAAAGGACTCGGCACAAATTTTAAAATATAATGTTTTTCTCGGAGGGCAAACGTCACAATCTCAGTAGATCCTTGGAAACCATTTTTTTTTTAAAAATAGAGTTCCTCCCAGAGTGTTGGAGGCTGTGAGGGTGCACTGAAATTAGGGAAACCTGTTCTACACTGACTCACTGTTTGACGTCACAATTTTGTTGTCTATGGAATTTGTGTCGAGTCCAATATCTCTTCTATTCACGCCAAGTATAGGTGAGTCTTGTTCATGAATAAATTTCTGGCTGATTTATTTGACGCACACTGTTTTTGTGTGAATCACACTTCAAGAGCCCTCTACATACTTGTTTGTCACTAGTTAGCGTCAATTTGTGCAAGCAAGACCCAGTTGCTGTAAGACTGGATGAACCTTTGTGACCAGTCTTTGGGAAAAGTGGATAATTTTTTTTAACTTCTTGTTTTGTCGTGCCGTTGCTTTTACTACACGGGAAGGCCACCGCCACTTGAGAAAATATAAAGCTTTGCATGAGCGTCCATGTGCTGTGGGTCCTTCTGACACATACATACTGGACGGGTATGATGAGGGTTTGAGCATACAACCCTGCAAAGAGTATATTTGTAAAAATACCGTACCTATTTCATTCCGTAGGGCTCTATGAATACTTGCTTAAAGAAAACTTTTTTTCTTAAAATTTCTTACTGATGTAAATGGATCATAATGTACACAACTACCGCAGACATCTTGTAAAACATTCCTTTTCATAGTTCATTGTGAGGCTAAGTGTGTTGTATTGTTCATGGTTCCCATCTTTTAATGTAATCTAAGTTGCAAAGCTAAAATAACATTCAAAGCTCATATTAAATGCATGCCCACAAACAGACACATATAAGTTCTTGGTTACAAATTCTGCATGTGTAGGGGCTTAAAATTTTAAAACCAAACCTCAAATATACATAAGCCCAGCAACTTTTGATGACCTTCCCTGCAACAGGGGTAGTATTGGCAAAATTAATCATTTTTTACAGCATGGGTGGTCAGCCTCATACCAACCTATAAGTCAAGGGATAAGCCATCTTATATTTTGATTAAAAAAAGCCCGATTCGCATGTGTTAAGTTATAAGAGAAAGGTGTCAGGGAGGTTGTCTTGAAAAATATCTCGTCAAAGAAAAACAAAATGATGCTCGTTCATTTTTCAGTTGGTAGCCTTGAACATCCAGCAACACCCGCGTTCAACTGTCATCTATGTGTATTATGATCTGTGTGCATTTTTATGAGCAACAATTTGTTTATAAGCTTTCATTACACATAAGTTAGGCCCGGTATTTTGAACCTTAGTTAACTAAAACTTTCAATTACTGCAGATTCGAAATTTCGGTACTTCGATCTTCACTTTTATTTAACTAAAAACCCAATACACCCGAAGGGATAAACCCCAGCTGTAAAACAAACAACTAGGCATTGAAATCTTATTGTATAATATCCATGAAGCTGGAAAACGACACAAAAAATGTTCCTATACTGGCAAAAAAATGCAACTCAGCTACACATATAGTGTAAATTCTTGCCTGCCTTATCCCTGAAGGGGTTGCATGTGGCGATTTGGGACCTATTAATTTTTACGGGTAAGGTGAAGTGGGGGTTTCTCAGCTCCGGGGGGGGGGGGGGGGGGGGGGGGCTGGTTCTCATTTCTTTTGAAGGCTGAGTTCACTTTGCCGGTATTTATTTTGGGTCTGAAGTAGACAACAAAACAAAACGGAAAATCATTTCTGACACCCTCGGTGGGGATCGAACCCTTACTCTCGGCATGGAACGCAAGCATTCTACCAACTGAGCTATCGATCGGATTTTTTTTGAGCTTGGTCGTCGCTACAAAGTGCCGATTCTCAAGCAAGACCCAGTTGCTGTAAGGCTGGATAGACCTTTTGATGACCGGTCTTTGGTAATGGTTTATGAATTTTTCAACCCAGCATAGAGCAAATTTGAAAATATAAACGGTATATTTTTTTTTTGGTGCTCCGCCGGGTTTCGAACCCACAACTTTCCATTTACGAGTCCAAAGTGTTACCACTGGACTACGGACCGGTCTGGCAATATTGATGTATCCTTTCATCATAAATCAACAGCTGTTGTCAGTGAAGACTACGCCATGTTGGAAATAGTTAGTTGCTATGGTTACTGCAATAGTTACTAAATATTAACTGGTGTAATTTGGTGAGTTAAATACTAACTAAAATTGTTTATTAGTTAACTTACTAAACTTTAAAATACCGGGCCTAAGAAATGCCTGCCTTCATTCAGAGACCTCTCTTCCTGCTGCTAGCGAGCTCTCTGAATAAAGGGCTAATGAATGTATACCTGCCTAACTGTTTGAAACATCTTCTTCTTTTTGTTAGTGACCTCAAGGTTTCCCCAAGGAATGGAAATACCCAATAATAATTAAGCATGAGTGTAGAAAAAGGTGTGTACATACTGTCAATGGATGTAGATCTTACTGTTTACTTTATGTTTCAAAATATCTTCAGAAAATGGTGATCCGCAAATGATGATTAGATTAGATTAGATTAGATTAGATTAGATGAATCCTGATGTAAATATAATAATAATGTAACTAAGTTTCTTTGTGCATTTTTGTCATTTATATTTATCTATCAAAATAAAATAAATATATGGAGAAAGTAGGTCAGTTTCTTTCCATACTATTGCACGTACCATGCAACGCAAGTAGGTAAACAATGAGAAAGAATAGGCACAAGATAGCTGCGCCATATGCCAAAAAAAGAGAAAAAAAATAACAGCAATGATGTCCAAATTTTAAATAAATCCCTCGGCTATGTGGCGTCACCCATAGGTACGTATTCCCAATTATCAGGGATTTTTTTGCTAGCTTACAGCATTTAGTCGAAACCCGTCAGTCAAAGATAGCATTAGCAATTTATTCTTTTTCATAAAATATCACTAGAAATACACATTTATACTGATATTTATTGTTGTGCAATTACTTTTAAAGCTAAATTTCTTGCGTATTAAAAATGTACTCCGATCTTTGAGTCGGATATGCGTCAAATTGGTTGATAAAAATAATTTTGTTTTTATGTAAACCAAGCAAAATTGTGTATTCTTAATTTTGTCTATGTCAATTAATATGCTGAATCCATTTTTTTGTAATTCCTTGTGGATTCTTGTTTGAAATCAAGGTTGCCATTTTCTGACAGAAATCTTAATAATTTTGTAGATATTAGATACGCATTTTATTTATTTTTTCTATTGTGAATCTGTATCTGTATGAAAGTAGCTAAAATCCTTTACTGCCCTACCTAAGGTATATTATCTAAAAAAACACAAAGTTAATTCTGACTGGCCTTCTAATGAATTAATGTACAGTCCCCTTAGTACGAGTTGCAAAACTTGAGTAATGTAAAGTTTACGGCAATTAATAAAGAGTGATTTCCCCCAAAATCTGACGTTTTTGTTTGTTTGAACTTGATTTTCTGCATCACTGTAACTCTTGCTAAAACCATAAAGTGTAAGAAACAAAATGGCAGATTTTGGGAGAAATCACTCTTTTATATTTTTTGTAAACTTTACTTTTCTCAAGTTTTGCAACTCGTACTAAGGGTACTGTACCCTTAGTACGAGTTTCAAAACTTGAGTATAATCTAAGCTGCAAAGATATATATCATTTAAGATTTATATTAAATGCACTCCCACAAGCAGACATGTATAATTTCGCACTAACACATGCCGCATGTGGACCTACAATATCGAAACCAAATCTCAAATGAACATAAGCCCTGCAACTCTTGCCGTCCTTCCCTGAAACAGGGGTGACATTGGCAAAGTGAACCATTTTTTACAGTATGGGTGGTCAGCCGCATACCAACCTATAAGTCAAGGAACATACATGACAAATACATGTTTTAAATCAATAAATATAAATCAAAAACAATAAGTGAACTAATTATAAGGAAGTACTCATGAATAACTTTTAAACTACAGGATTTTTACACTTTAGCGTTTTCTCTCTTGTGAAAAAGGTAAAAAGCTGCATTTATCTGAGAAACCCATGATAGCTTAACCTTTTCGCTTCTGAATGTTCTGGCTATATGAATACCCTCAGTACGGAATACTTTTTCACATATTTTTTTTAAAACATTTATTGATTTCCTATCTTCATTGATTGACGACACTTTAAACTGTGTGAACAGTCACATGTATTAGTTATTCAAGAACAAAAACACAAGGGCTTAGCACATATTTCCACTTGCAGACTTTTGAATTCTTGAACAAAGATGTCAGGGATAAGTTCAAACTTCGATGATGTCTATGATTGACAGGCGCACTGTATGCAAGTCTACACTTGACGCCTATCACCCGCAGTTGAAGGGTTAATATACGTCACTTATTCAGTTTTATCGATATGTTTGTCACATTTTCTTTAAAAAGCTAGATTGCCACATTTGGCTCTATCCGACTCATATATTTGTGTAGTATTAAAGCCAGGTGTGTGTTTTCCCTAATATTTGTTCATGGCATTATTCATCATACAATCTGTACCCTGAGTACGAGTTGCAAAACTTGAGTAAAGTTTACGGAAAGTATTAAAGAGTGATTTTCCATAAAATCTGCCGTTTTTGTTTGTTTGAACTTGATTTTCTTCATCACTCTTTTGCTAAGACCATAAAGTGGAAGAAACAAAAATGGCAGATTTTGGGGAAAATTACTCTTTAATACTTTCTGTAAACTTTACTTCACTCAAGTTTTGCAACTCGTACTAAGGGTACTGGATGTGCTATCATTGTGTAGAAATATTTTGTGCTTATTTGTGATAATGAATTATGTATTGTACGTACAATGTGCCTAAGTAATCATTTAAGCCAAGTATAAAACATTGCCAAAACTTCCCTTATCTATCTATAATCTAAGTTGCAAGGATATATTCATTCAAAGCTCTCAGATGTATGCCCACAAACAAACACGTGTAGTTCGCGCTTACAAATGCTGATTGTGTACTTACAAATAAAATTCAAACCTCAAATGAACATAAGCCCCACAACTTTTGCCGACCTTCCCTGAAACAGGGGTGACACTGGCAAAGTGAACCATTTTTTACAGTATGGGTGGTCAGCCTCATACCAACCTATAAGTCAAGGAATATGAATAATAAATTACATTTAAATATAAAAAATAACAAAACCTTAAAAAGAAATCTATACAAAAAAAGTGAAAAATTTATTATGCAAAAAATGTAGCAAACATAATAAACCAACATTACAAATCAGCATTGCAGATTAGCCGCCACTTCTTCCTGTCCTTGCATACTTCTTTCATTTCATCCAGAGTCATAACCTTTTTCATACAAGCTCTCCTTTTATTATGACTCTGGATATCCCATTCACTCGCTATTTCGAAAATTTGGTCCATCCATACCTTTCCCTTGATTGTGTAAATACAACAAATGTTTGTAAAAACTATATCACTCACTAGGGGTGCTATTGTATCTTCCATACATTTTTCTATTTACGCGATAGAGGGTAGTTTATGCAATTTTGTATACTCGTAGTAATTTACAAATTCACAAATTTGTTAAACATTTATTAAAGCCATAGTTTTCTTTCAAACAGGATCACATTTTCTTTACTAAAACCATTAAGAGGAATGCAATTCACCAATCGATTTTTGCTTGGCCGGGAACAGCCGTTAATTATCAGTTAATAATTCATCCATTTTTTCTCGCATATCGCGTACGTTCATATGCATAGGAGGGTAAATTTTTAAAATTCATTAACACTACAATTGACTTGTTTGAAATTGTCTGTAATATAATGTAATTGTTTGTTGTTTGAAGTGACAAGCAGTCAGCACGATGCCAGCGAGAGCCAGGCTGAGGTGCTGGAGGGCGGGGGCGCGGGAGGGGGCGCAGGGGCAGGGGGCAGCGGGGTCACCCACCAGCTGCAGCTGTGCAAGAAGTCCTGTTGCTCGCAGCTCGCTCAAAAGGTAACGAGCCTGACGCTCACCATAAGCAGAATGTTAGACGCAAATAGTACCCTTTTTTTACGGGTCCGTAGTGTAATGGTAACACTTCAGACTCGTAAATAGAAGGTTGTGGGCTCAAATCCTGGCGGAGCGCAGAAAATGTAACATTTATATTTTCAAATATGCTCTTTGCTGGGTTGAAAAGTTCATAAACCTTTCCCAAGTTCCTTGACTTATAGGTTGGTATGCGGCTGACCTCCCATGCTGTAGAAGATGGTTCACTTTGCCAATGTCACCCCTGTTTCAGGGAAGGTCGGCAAGAGTTGCCGGGTGTAATATAAATGTTCATTTGAGATTCGGGTTTTTATATTGTTAGTCCACATGCGGCATGTTTAAGCTCAAACTTATATGTGTCTGCTTGTGAAAATGCATATAATGTGAATCCTTAATGTTAATATCTTTGCAACTTAGATAGATATAGATATACCAACGACCGGTCACTAAAGGTCCATCCAAACTTACAGCAATTGGGTCTTGCTTGAGAATTGGTCCTTTATATAGCGACGACCAAGCTCGCAGACGGCTCTTGAGCTGTGATTCACACAAAAACAGTTCTCACCAAATAAATCTTGTAGAGTTCAACATCAAAAAGACTCAAGCATGTCTGATATCCTTAAAGAGGATTCCAAACAACTATATCCCAACTTTCGACAATGTCTCCCTCTCTAACCATGAACACTTAAATCTTCTTGGTGTTTCTCTGTCATCAGAGTTAAAATACCATGATGCTATTGAGTCTCGCACAACTTCCGCTTTCCGGCGACTCGGCATATTATACAGAGCCCGTAGATTTTTTACTTCAGCCCAGTTATTGACTCTCCAAATCCGCCCCATTATCGAATATGGCAGCCATCTCTGGTGTGGTATGTCCAAGAAGTTAAATGACCAACTTGATTCTGTGCAAAGGAGGGCAGTGAGGTTGATCAATGATCCTTCTCTGACATCCGATCTGCAGCCGCTCCAGCACAGAAGAAAAGTTGGAATGCTCAGTCTTTTTTATCAATATTACCACGGAGCTTGTTCTAATGAGCTCCATTCATTAATCCCTCCCCCTCACATTTCAGAAAGGGAAACTCGTAGTACGACTCTTACTCATCCCTTTGCAGTCGATCTCAAAACTATGAGAACTTGGCGTTTTCATGACTCATTCCTTTGCCAAACTGCCCGTTTATGGAATGGTCTACCAGTATCTGTGTTCCCTTCCCAATTTAATCCGGTTTTATTCAAAACCAACATCAATCACCACTTCCTTGCAGCGCCTCACGATATAAGCAAGAACTCAAGCAACACCTCCAGATAGACCCCCAAGACTTTTAAGAATTGGGGAGCCTCCCGCACAGGATTCCTTAAAAAAAAAGAAAAAAAAAGCCCTCTGCTAGCTTGGTCGTCGCAATGTTGCTTAACTTCGGTGATCTGATGAGAACCGGTGCTTTCAACATGGTATCGTCGTTGACAAAAGGATTGTTTTCTGGGATCTGTTTTCCGTGGTCCAATGAAGCTGGAGCTTCTGGCTGTTTCGCCTATGTCTTCAATGGGCTTTTTGAACAATGTGTTTAGCGACTGAAAGGGTTGATGGATTGTGATGTTGATTGCAGATTTTTTTGGTATTAGTTTATGATTTATTGATTCTTATGAGTTATTCCTTGACTTATAGATTGGTATGAGGCTGACCACCCATACTGTAAAAAATGGTTCACTTTGCCAATGTCACTCCTGGTCCAGGGAAGGTCGGCAAAAGTTGCAGGGTTTATGTTCATTTGAGGTTTGGATTTTAATTTGTAAATACACATTCAGCATTTGTAAGCACAAACTTACACGTGTTTGTTTGTGGGCATACATTTGATGTGAGCTTTAAATGTTAATATATCCTTGCAACTTAGATTATAGATTAGAGTTCTTCTAACAGGAACATGGGTCGGCTTCATACATTGCATCTAAATCTAAGTTGCAAAGTTGCAAATATGTATCATTTGAGATTCATATTAAATGCATTCCCACAAGCAGACACACATAATTTCACGCTCATACATGCCGCATGTGGACCTACAGTATAAAAACCCTATCTCAAATGAACATAAGCCCTGCAACTCTTGCCGACCTTTCCTGAAACAGGGGTGACATTGGCAAAGTGAACCATTTTTTACAGTATGGGTGGTCAGCCTCATACCAACCTATAAGTCAAGGAATAAATCATCAAGTATTTATATTTACGCTCTATGATTGAAGGGGTTGATGGATTGTGATGTTGTTGATTGCAGATGTATTTTGGGATTTGCGTAACAGTCCTGCTAACAGCATCCTGGGTGGGCTCCACGCACTGCATCAAGTACTTATATTTACGCTTGATCACGTCCCGCAGTCTAGGAATCACTGAGAACAAGACTCATTCAGTCCACAACACCAACATGCATTCCTTACATCATGTATGTATACCAATTTATTATTTTCTATTTTGTTTTTTCAATGTCCATATACAGCTGTAGCGGACAGAGGAACAGCCCCGTTTTATTTGACTGAACTGTGTGAGGTTGAGGAGATTGTTGGTAAGCGGTGCACCTTTCGCTCAGCGAGAGGTGATGCTATCAACAGGCTGAAAATGCCACCTAGACCGTTGGGATCGTTGTGCTGGAACCAGCTACCTCTGAAGCTGAGGATGGAGACCGGTGAAGAACGCTTCTAGAAGAAGTTGAAGAGTTACATGTTTTCCAGGAACCGAGGGAAGGATGGGCGCCCTTGGGATGTCTGGAGCCACTAAACGGCGCCCAAAAGAAAAAACAAATTATCCTAGTATATATTTATAGCTGTCCCTCGATGATCTGATACTTCAAATTCCTATGTACTTGGTAACCCGACGGGAGTCTTATGGTATTTCATTTAAAAACTTAGGTCAACACTGTAGAGGCCGCTATCATGACATATGGAGTCAAAATGAGAGCAGACACTTTATGGTCCAAGAGCCTACTCAGAGATAAAAACAGTGCATTGCTGAAAAAACACTGAGAGCGAGAAAGGAACTCAGAAATCAGAAGCATGTGCGACACTGAGGACATCGTCAGATGGAGTAAGAAAAGGAGATGGTTATGGAGAGACCATGTAGACTGCATGAGTCAAAGTTGTTTTACCCGAATCGTCTCAGGTCTACCAGGCCGACCACCCAAAATATGTAAGAACAGCTTATCTTCTGCATCATAGGCGAGAGTTCCACAATAAACAAATCTTAGATCTAATATAAGAAGAAGAGGTAAATGAAAAAGTGTTTAACTGTCGTTTACAGAGTCCGTACAACGCTCCTTTCTTCACCACCTGGTTCTGCACCAACTTCAGCATACTGTTCTTCCCCATTTATGTGGTGGGGAGAATGATCAAGAACAGGTGTCTCTCCCCAAGCGAAATCGTTTCTGAAAGCCTGAGGAACTTCAGAGAGAAGGGATTCACAGCAGGTAAATATTGACTTAAAATTACATCAACACATATAAAAATGCCGAGATTCAGATGGGCCAAGTATGTGCAGAGAATGCCATATTTTCGTGCCTTTTAACATCTTCTGAATGGATGCCCAGGTGAAAGGAGACTGTGGGGCAGGCTGTGGCTGCAGTGGCAGGATGTAGGGATTAAAGAGAGAAGTTGGAAGACAGTGCGTCCCCTTAGTGCTTGTTTGTCTTATGTCCATCAGAGATAATTTCACATGAGCAATGTTTACATGTGTACAGGACCTATGTGTCTTATGAAAACAGGAAATAGATTTTAAAAATATTTAAAACATCTCTCATTATCGCGTTTACATTTTTTTCTTAACTCAGATTGTGTAGAATGTGATTCTTTTGAATTGAAAGGCCATCTTTGACTCAAATGGTAGATAAGCCAAACAAGCACTGGGAGGATGAGTTGCTGGCGACAGGAGGAGCTGGAGGTGCAGCATTTGGATGTTTCTTGTTTACGCAGCTTTTCTGTCATGACTCCATTATTTTAAGTGAACACCAATCAGTGTCTTCCATCAATCTAGCGACGGAATCTCAATCTTGGCTACTTCCTCCCTCACACAAAATAAATGTTGATTTATTTTTCAGCTCGGTTCCTGACACGCTGCAGCTTATTTTGCCTGCTATGGGTGGCCACTACCTACATGTACCTGCACTCTCTCCGCATCCTCCTGGCCACCGATGCCATGGCCCTGTTTGCCACGAATGTCTCCTGCGTGTATCTGCTCTCCTGGGTCATCCTGCACGAGCAGTTTGTTGGTGTTAGGGTGAGAAATCAATTATTATTACCACATTTCATCAAAAAATATCAAACTTTCATTTTGTTTTTGGATGTGCTTATTTTCGGAGTCACATCACATTTCTGCAGTCTCTCAAGCTTGCACGATTGTAATCCTCAGCAAGTAGACATCTAGATCTGCTTGACCATCTTACCCAGCACCTCTTATATATGTATATATATTTTTAAAGAAATCCTCTGCGAGAGACTTCCTAGATTCAGAGACTCTAGGAGTCTATGACACTTATTTTAGTGCCGCAGAGGTGTTTACGAGCTTGGTCGTCGTTACAAAGCGCCAATTCTCAAGCAAGACGCAGTTGCTGAATTTGAACCCAGAACCTTTCATTTACGAGGCCAAAATGTTACCACTGGACTACGGACTAGAAGTAGTATAATTGATTGTGTGCATGTTGCAGATAGTGGCCGTGATCCTGTGTGACACGGGCATCGCCCTGCTGGCCTACATGGACGGCATCACCAGCAGCCCCACCCTGGGAGGAGTCGTCCTGGCTGCGTCAGCCGCTGCCGGATATGCTGTCTACAAGGTATGGATTACAACTATTTCAAAAAGCGAACATAAATTTGACAACTCCCACCGCCTTTTCCTGAAACCAGGATGGCATTGGTAAAGTGAACAAAGTTTTCACAGCTAGTTTTTAAAGAGTCAGCCTATAAGTCAACGAATTTAATGCTTGTTAAACATGACAGCTTCAGAAGCTAGAGCTGGTGTCTCTTAACTACGGCTGGCAGGCCAATGCGACCTACGAAAGGATTAGGTCCGGCCCGCAGACACCAATAAAAAAAGGTGTTGTTTTAAATATTGAGAACGGAAAGATCGGCTTCGCGAACAGACACTCAAAACTATAATCTATAAATCTATAATCTAAGTTGCAAGGATATATTCATTCAAAGCTCTCAGATGTTTGCCCACAAACAAACACGTGTAGGTCGCGCTTACAAATGCTGATTGTGTACTTACAAATAAAATCCAAACCGCAAATGAACATAAGCCCTGCAACTCTTGCCGACATTCCCTGAAACAGGGGGGACATTGGCAAAGTGAACCATTTTTTACAGTATGGGTGGTCAGCCTCATTCCAACCTATAAGTCAAGGTACGAGCAATAAATAACATTTTTCTACTCCCATTTGGTAATTTACTAATTACAAAACGGCTAACGCAATCACAATGCCATACATTTCTACACCCGTTGCATAATGTTACATTATGCAACCGGTAACCGTGTTAAAATGAACATGTGCGCATGCGCATTGTCAGAATTGGAACCATTTTTTAATTTCAAATGTCAACCTTGTATGGGGGTATGAAGACCTGTCAATCCAAGATGGCCGCAAGCGATCAGCTGATTAGGCTTCATACAATATTAGTGATATTCGGTAGGTAGGAATTACCGTGGTGATGAGACTTTCAGCCCTGTTCAGATGAAAATAAATAAGTATATTTTATGTGTAGAGTCAAATAAAAATTGTTGATAGTGCTAAAATTTATCAAATTTATTTATCGGATTGCTCCAAATAAAGCTTTCCTTTTTTCAATGGAAATTAAAAAAATAAACAAACTCAAAAAGTTACTTGGTTAATAGGTGAGTATGAGGTTGATCACCTATGCTGTACAAATTTGGTTCACCTGCCAATACAACTGCAGGGCATATGTTTATTTGAGTTTTGGGTTTGAATGTTTAAGCTTATATGCAGGATGTAAAAGCGCGACCTTATACATATGTGTCGGCTTGTGGGCATGAATTCAATATGAAACCTAAATATAATTTATTTTTACAACTTAGGTTAGATTAGATAATCGAAGGGAATGATAAATCACACGTTTTGACAAAGGTAAGGTTTTAATTACTTCAAATGGACGAGTACATTATAATGACTATTATTCACTATTTTGTTAATTCTCTCATGGTCGTAGAAAAAGTATTGTATGCCACTGCACGTAATTAGTCTTTGTAACACTCGTGCTTTCTATTGTGCCATTCGGCTGCGCCTCATGGCACAAACTAGCACTCATGTTAAAAAGACTATCATTACTTGGCAGTGGCATAAATAACTAATTATTAAGTATAAAAAAAAATTAAAAAATTATACATTTTTGAAAATTTATACATTTCTCCTTTAAAATTTGTCAATTTAAGCAAACACAATATTTATAATGCATGTTATTTGTCAATTTTGGTTGTGTTCAGGCAGGTTTGGCAGCCATTATTACTCGCAAGTTTTTTTGTACACATGGAAAGCCAACTGTGAAGTTCTTTGTTCTCTTTCTTACTGATGACCATTTTTGTAAGTAAGTTGAAACAGATATGTAATTGGAGAAAGAATTGAGTATAAAATCTGTGTAACTGTATTTAAATCGACACAGTGTGTTGCCCCGCAGTATATTTCAGAGTTTTGTGGGAGGGACTCAGTGGATGACAAGCGGCTGGCATTAAGATCTGCAAGTAGTATTGCTGTGAATAAATTGATAGTTCCAAAACGATCTAATAAAGCAAAATACTTGGATCGTGCCTTTTACATAGCTGGCCCTGTGCTGTGGAATGCCCTACCCCATGAGCTAAGAGCCGTAGAGAGTGCAAGTGCATTTAAGTCGGGATTGAAGACATGTTTGTTTCGGAGATGTTACAGTTCAACAGTGCCCTTGCAGTGATTTATCACAAAATCAATCTAATCTAAGTTGCAAAGATATGTTACATTGGAGATTCACATTACATGCATTTTCACAAGCAGACACGTACTAGTTCACGCTTGCACATGCCGCATGTGAACCTACAACATAAAAACCAAATCTCAAATGGACTTACACCCTGCAACTCTTGCCGTCCTTCCCTGAACAAGGGTGACATTGGCAAAGTGAACCATTTTTACAGCATGGGTGGTCAGCCGCATACCAACCTATAAGTCAAGGAGCATACACAAACAAATTACATTTTTTAAATCAACAAATTATAACATGTATGGACATCAAAAACTAAAAAAATAAAACTAAAAGTCAATGACATGCACATTGTCTTCCCCCCAGGTGCTGTTTAGGAAGGTTATCGGTGACGCCACGTACGGGCAGATCTCGCTGTTCTTCTCCACCATGGGCCTGCTGAACGCCTCCCTGATGTGGCCGCTCTGCCTGGCCCTGTACCTCACCGGCGTGGAGACCCTATCCTGGGAGAAGCTGTCCTGGCCCATCCTGCTGGCTGCCAGCGGGATGTTCCTGGGTAATTCATACCTCCAAGCAGTGGCGAAGGGTGCCATACAAGCCAGTTTCCATTGGTTTCCCGTTTAAAATGAGGCAGAAATGATAATAAAGTAGACTGCATGGTTTCAATGGGTGGAAAATACGTATTGTTTCTTTGGTTTAAATGTATTTTTTTACTTTGTGCCTATATTTTTTAACTACTTTGTTACATTTAAAAGGGAAGCCGATGGAAACCGGCTTGTATGGCACCCTTCGCCACTGCCTCCAAGACATTGAGACATTATAGAACTCACAGGATTGTAACATACTATTACGAATGTGTGATTGTGTCTCTGTGTTTATTTTTTATTGTGTGTCTGTGTGTGATTTTTTTTTACATGTAAGTGTGTATCTAGATGTAGGTGTTTGCCTAATTGTACTAATATTTGCTCGAAGGTTCTGGTACTAGTCTCACATGCGCCAATTTGCAATGTTTCAACAACGTTCCTAGTGTCATTCTATATAAGGGCTAAAACAGCCTGTAGAGGAGACTCGTAAAAGAGACGCCGAGCTGACCAGTACAAAAGTTAAATGTGAACCAAATGTGAGCGAATACTAAAATAAATTAATCAAAGTTGTATTAAATTGAACCCGTAAATCGTAATAATACCATGAGTCTTACTTGTCAATTGGACCTCTCAGCCTTAGACCTGTGAAACACCACAGAACACTTAATAATCTTGTGAAATTTTATGTTTTCTTGCTTTCTCTATCTTGTGTTTCAACACCCAACAATTACACATGCCGTTATGTATTATAGTAATGCCATTTTTCTTTCAAAATTGAATTGCCTTGTATTATGTTTTGTGTCTTTCCTCATAATTTGATCTTTTTGCATTCAGAACATACCGTACATTGGATTAAATTTTATAACAGACCGGTCCGTAGTCCAGTGGTAACACTTTGGACTCGTAAATGGAAGGTGGTGGGTTTGAATCCCGGTGGAGCACAAAAAATATACCATTTATATTTTCAAATTTGCTCTTCGCTGGGTTGAAAAATTCATAAACCTTTACCAAAAACCGGTCATCAAAAGCCAAAAGGTCCATCCAGCCTTACAACTGGGTCTTGCTTGAGAATTGGCGCTTTCTACAGCGACGACCAATTTCGCAGAGGGCTCTTGAGGTGTGATGCACACAAAAACCGCGCTCACCAAATAAATCAGCCTATTTTTTTTTAACAGGACTTGTATTCTTTAATCAAATAATAAAATGTTGGAATGTGCTTAGGATCCCCACTTCAAGTGTATTTTAATTACTTTTCAGCATTCAACCTACTGAATCACTTTGGGAAAGCCGTGACCTATGAACTGTTCATAACTCTGGGACTAATAACTGCTGTGCCTGTTTCTGCAGGTGAGAATACAAACATTTCTATTCTTTAAAAAAAAAAGGTCTCCTGTAAAAGCTGACTAAGAGACTGTCAAAATTTTGAGAGATCAATGAAACATAGCTTATTATTGACCGGACCACATCAAATTCTTAGCACAGGTTAAATAGTTAATCTTGTATCTTCTTTGCCATAAAAAAGTGAACAAAAAGAAAATTTCATCATTTAAAGACCAGATATGCTGTTTCAGGGAAGGTCGGCAAGAGTTGAAGGACTTATGTTCATTTAAGATTGCATTTTAATGTTGTACGTTCACATGTGTAAGTGGGAGCTTATACGCGTCTGCTAATTGGAATGCATGTTATATGAATCTTAAATGTAATATATCTTAGCAACTTCGGCGGTCGATCTGTAATGTTGGCGGCTGGGGCTAGGGTTTTGAAATTAATTTTTAAATTGGAATTGGGTATTTGGAATTGTTTTGATTTATATTGATTATTTTTCTATTATTATTTATGAATTATGTTCCTTAACTTATAAGTTGGTATGCGGCTGACCACCCATGCTGTAAAAAATGGTTCCCTTTGCCAGTGTCACCCCTGTTTCAGGGAAGGTCGACAAGAGTTGCAGGGTGTATGTTCATTTGAGATTTGGGTTTTTATAATGTAAGTTCACATGCGGCATGTTTAAGCGCGAACTTATACGTGTCTGCTTGTAAGAATACATATAATATGAATCCCTAATGTTAACTATCTGTGCAACTTAGATTAGATTAGAACTTAGATTTCATCAGTCTGTAGTCCAGTGGCAACACTTTGGACTCGTAAATGGAAGGTTGTGGGTTCAAATCCTGGCAGAGCACAAAAAATATACCATTTAAATTTTCAAATATGCTCTTCGCTGGGTTGAAAAATTCATAAATACCTTTACCAAAGACCGGTCACTGAAGGTCTATCCAGCCTTACAGCAACTGGGTCTTGCTTGAGTACTGGCACTTTGTACCGAGAACCAAGCTCGTAAACAACACCTCTGCAGCACTACAACAAGTGACATAGACCCCTAGAGTCTCTGACATCTAGGGAGTCTCTCGCACAGGATTTCCTAAAAAAAAAGATTGTAGATCTTAGATTCCCCACGCTCATTCATTACCTTAATGTTAACTTGCCATGCATTTATTGTTGTTGCAGCCCTGGACGTGGTATTGTACGGCGCCAATTTTGCTGGGATGAAGCTGGCGGGAATGATTCTCATCGGCGTCGGGTTTTTCCTCGTCATGTTCCCCGAGAACTGGCCCGACTACATCACCCGACTCCTGAGGTTATCTATGCCTTACACTCTTTCCCCATTTCTTCTCTTCTCTCTATAGAGTTTACCTACATAGCTATTTATTTGATTGCATCTTTGATCTCGTTCAATACAGACTGCTTACATATCTTATCTTGCTAGTGATTCTTATTGTATTTGCATCTAGTTTTTCATACAAATTACTACTAAAGCATAATTGGTTCATGATATACAATACCCATGTCGTTTTAATACAACTAGAAATAACATATTTGAGTGACCATGAGTCTATTAATCTTTTTCTTTTATCTTGGAACTAGAATGGTACCCTTTTCTATTTATTCTAATCTAATCTAATCTAATCTAAGTTGCAAAGATATGTTACATTGGAGATTCACATTACATGCATTCTCACAACCAGACATGTACAAGTTTGCGCTTGCACATGCCTCATGTCAGCCTACAACATAAAAACCAAATCTCAAATGGACATACACCCTGCAACTCTTGCCGTCCTTCCCTGCAACAGGTGTGACATTGGCAAAGTGAACCATTTTTCCAGCATGGGTGGTTAGCCGCATACCAACCTGTAAGTCAAGGAACATACACGACAAATTACATTTTTTAAATCAATAAATAATAATATACTCGTACAGGGTGACTGGCAACTCGACCTACTCCTTGAAAGGGGTCATACTAACTATTGATTTTATATTTTGTAGAAACCTTTTCTATTTATTTTTTTCATAGGAGAAATGCAGTTCACCAACCTATGTTTGCAGGGTCAGAAACATTAGCAATTAATAATTCATATTTTTAATGAATTATTGGTAATGATTACTCCTATTTCCTTCAATTTTACATCATTTTTCATCTCAAATGGAAAACGTTACCATCATTCTGGGGGGAAAAGGTTGTCGTCTCTTTCACACAAATAATGAATTGCATTCCAGACAGGACCAAACATTATATCGCCACCTTAAAGGTAAAACTGAATAAGTACTGATTCACTGATTTGAAAAATCATGCGTAAAACATTTTATTGGATGAAACTTCTCATAGTAAGTGAACTATTATAAGGAAGTGCTCATGAAAAAAATCTAAGCTACAGGATTTTCACACTTTGTTAGTGTTTTCTCTCATAAGAAATAGAAAAAAAGGTACATTTATCTGAGAAACCAATGTAAGCTTCATATTTTAATTTTTTTGGTTTTATCTTAAGTATATGTACCATAGTTGGGCTATTGAAACAGCGGCATGAGGTATCGCAGTCAAGAACAAATTAAATAAACATTTTGAATGATTCCGACTTCCCCACTCTGTATGACTCGTTAGCCTTATAGTTATTGACTGTAGTTAGTGACTTGCAATGACCGGCACTCGCTAGTTCTTGCTCCTTCCCTCCTGTTTGTCATTACAATGATTTGAAACATTTTTCAGAAACATCATCATGTTGAGCCACAGTGCGAGGTGAGAATACCCACTTTAATGGTGTCGTTAACTGTTGCTTTCTCTCATGCGCCCGCCGACTGTAAAGCCTTGCATTTATACTCAATCATTGCGTGCACAGAAAAATATTATGAAAACTTCCTAGAGGTGCTGTTGTCAGTGTTGAAATCTCAATGTAGGCGAATTGCTGTTGCCATACTTAATTAATTACAAAACTGAATTCTCTTTCAAGTGATCTGTAATTATTTTTAACTACAAATAAACATTAAAACTGCAAACTTTGTACAACATTGTGTACTAGCACAGCTTTTTATGACAAATTCATATCTGATCCCCTTGAATAGGGGGGGCCGTCCATATATTACGTCATTCGAATTTAGGGGGGGGGGGGGAGTCTGGTCTGCGGATGATGGCAAATGACGGACGAGTACCAAAAGTGACGTCGTTCTTGTAAATACCAATTTCTACAAAATATACAAAATATTATGTAAGATATATAACATTATTAATTATTAAGCTCATCCATTATTACAGCAAGAGGGGGAGGGGGGGGGGTCATTAGATAATGACTATAGGATGATTGTAAGGGGGGGGGGTCGAAAATCGGCAAAAATCGATGACGTAATTTATGGACGGCCCCTAAGTGAAATTAGATAGTGTTGCCTAGCTATACCTGAAATACTGAGCACCTCTCTGTCGGTTGTATCTTCCATATTTTTTTCTGTTTACTGCGTTTACGCAATGCTTGAGTATTTACGCAATGTTTTATACCCTGGGTACTGATTTTGCAATATTCTTTCAGTCAATATCTCGGATTTCTTTACATTTAATTGGGAGTGTTATGATTTCAATGCTATCTATAAGTGGGTAGCAAACGTCTAATTTTCATACAAATCGGCAATGTGGCAGTCCGATATAAAAAATGACTGATTATTTATTAATGGGTAGCGAATTTGTTATTTTCATACAAATCGTAAAGATGGTATCTTCTTGATATTTCCATAATCTAGTTGCAAAGATATATTAACGTTTGAGATTCATTATAATATAATTATGTCCACAAGTACACACATGTAAGTTTGTGCTTTCACATGCAGCATATTATGTCTATAATAATCTATAATCTAAGTTGCAAGGATATATTCATTCAAAGCTCTCAGATGTATGCCCACAAACAAACACGTGTAGTTCGCGCTTACAAATGCTGATTGTGTACTTACAAATAAAATCCAAACCTCAAATGAACTTAAGCCCTGCAACTCTTGCCGACATTCCCTGAAACAGGGGTGACATTGGCAAAGTGAACCATTTTTTACAGTATGGGTGGTCAGCCTCATACCAACCTATAAGTCAAGGAATACAATTATTATGTACTTATGATTATTATGTACGTATATTATTATGTACTTACAAAATATATCTCAAACGAACATAAATCCTGCAACTCTAGCTGGCTTTCCCTGAAACAGGAGGGGCATTGTCCAAGGGGATCCAACTTTAACAGGATGGGTGGTTAGACTAACCTCTAAAAGTCAAGGAACAAAAGTTCATTTGTTATTCACTATAATCAATGCATTATTAACATTGGATTAAGGATTTTTTTCTTGAATATTTTGCTGTTTCTTTGACTGACCATTCTTTGTGGAACACTGCTGTAATGTGCCCTACATACCATCACTCTTATGTGACACTTTTGCATGTACGCCTGTGTATAATAAAAATCATGTTCGGCTGAAATATGAGAAAGTGTTCACTCAAAAAGAAGCATTGGTAGTCGGCTGTGACTGATTTATTCGACGCAAGTTTCAAGTACAAATATCAAGTGTGCACTGTCGCATGGGAGCCCAACGTGCTCATTCAACTATAACTAAAAAATGATGAGACTGAAAGGGCGTCGGTAATTTCTATCACATCTATTTGAAGATAACAAGCAATAAAACATGACGGCATTTAAACAACTGTTCGTTGTATGCATGCTTTCGTACAAAATTTATGGTACAGCAATCAGCTGGCGCGCCACCATGTTTTTTTGCTTTTTATCTTCAAATAGGTAAGATCTACCGATGCCTGTTTAGTCTGCAGGCCCTGGTCCATACTCTAGTCATCTAGTGTATACCACAAGCAGACACGTGTAAGTACACACTTACACATGCTTCATGTTTCTTGCAACTCCTGCCGCCTTTCCCTGAAACCGGGGTGGCATTGGCAAAAGTGAACCAAGTTTGTACAGCATGTAGGGCCAGCATTATACCAAGCTATTAGTCAAGGCACTTGGCATAATGGAATGTTACATAGATGAACCCTGTATTTCTCTTGTGGTTTGTTATGATTTTGCTTGTTTCTGTTGTTGTTTTCAGTTGTGATTTTGGTTTGTTGGCTGCGTATTGGAGTGCGCCTGTACCCGTAGTCTGTTAGCATTGTGTATGGCTAGTGATATGTACTCTGATGTGTATCTTTTTCCCCGTGACGTTTGCAACGGACCAAGGCCAGCCTTCTTCCATCACCGGGACATGCATCTGCCCACGCAAGACCCGTACCCAAGCTAGTTTAACACGGCACACAGTGAGTACTCCCTGCCACTAACACTCCTTACTGACAATGGTGTCCATCTCACACAATACTGGGCAAACATTCTACAAACTATGCGACCATTCTACAAATTACGAGGCAAGTCCAGGAAGTAAGTGTACTGAGGCTTTCAGGAATGGATGGATTTTTATTTTTGACATGTTGGCTACACTTCCGTATAGCCTGACCTTTCCCCTCCGCAATGAGACCAGTTCGAGGCCAGTATGTTGAGAAATGTCGACACGATAACACATTTCTTGAAAAATGACAATCCAATCTCCCGCCTAGTGCGAAATACGCGGCTGCGGGCAAGTATTTTTTAGGCGCTGCAAACTCCATGGAGATGAATTTCTCCACTCCATCGTTACTGGAGATGAGACTTGGGTTGCAACAAACTGAAACAAGACTGAAACCAAAAAGCAGTCTCAACATTGGCGTCACATCTCTTCACCCTCCGTCAAAAAGTTCAAAACCACAATTTAAGCCAAGAAAATCATGGCATCCGTGTTTTGGGACTGTCAAGACATAATTTAAATTGAATTTATGCCTCAAGGGGAGACCATCAACCCTAAAAAAAATTGAAGAGGGCAATTCAGAACAAGAAGAGAGGTATGCTGACAAAGGGAGTCTGCCTGCTGCACGACAATGCCAGACCACACACGTCCAACACCACGAAGGAACTGCTCGCCTCGTTTAAATGGGATGTCCTGAACCATCCCGCGCATTCCCCTGACCTAGCACCTTCCGATTACTCTCTCTTTACCTCCCTGAAGCTGCACATGGGTGGACAAAGGTTTTCAACCAACGAGGAGGTAAAGGAGGAGGTGGAGAAGTGGGGGAAGGGGTTCAAAAGGGTAGGGCATCAAAAAGTTGATACCCGCTTCACCACCTGCATTGTGAGGAATAATAATAATATTAGGATGATTTATTTGGTGAGCGCTGTTTTTGTGTGCATCACACCTCAAGAGCCCTCTGCAAGCTTGGTCGTCGCTGTAGAAAGCGCCAATTCTCAAGCAAGACCCAGTTGCTGTAAAGCTGGATGGACCTTTAGTTTAGGAATGGCAACTATGTTGAAAAATAGCTTACATATGTACTACGGTAACCAAATTTTTTTTTGCTTAAATAAAAAATTGTAACCTACAAAAATTCAGTAGGTACATTTACTTTCTGGATATACCTCGTACGTGACCATTCAGTACACTAGGAAGTGACCATTTAACAGGATAGTAAGTGACCATTCATTAGACTAATAAGTGCCCATTTAGCAGTACATAAGCGGTTGACCATTTTACAGAATACGTGACTATCTTATAGATTGGAAGATGACCATTCACATGAAGTCTATTAAGATCAAAACAACTGACATGTGTCTTTTTGATGTTAAAATAAATTTGACTATTAATAATGTTCATTTTATGAATAAAACGAATTTGCTTTATTTGAAACAATGTTTGTTTCCACTATTATTGTAAATTTTAGATTCTCAGGCCATCAGGTATACGAAACTTGAAAAAACAAAACAAATATACCTACTTAAAAATTATAAAACTGTGTTATTACAACTAAGTTTATGACAAATATAAACATATGTCAAATACTAAGTAGTCATGCAACAGTATTTCAAATGAAATGAATTTGTGTTCTTCATAGTTTTTTATAAAAAATATTTAAAAATGCAGTGTTAATACACAAACAATAATATGTCATTTTTAAAAGAGACATTTTATGAATTCAGTGCAAGGGCATTGCAATTGCATTTCTTTTCACAAAAAAAAGGTTCACCTTATGGGGCCTTTTCAGACACAACGTGATTGTCTATGGATTACAGGACAAACTGTGTTGAAGCTTTCATACATTTCCAAACACAACTGACTTATAGGATAGAAAAAAAATAGATACGCTGAGCAGAATATTGGCAGAATGCATCTAGTGTGTAATGGCTGGAAGAAAGATATATTATTTTGGTTGTCAGTGTGGTGTTGTTGTGTTCAGGTGGTCGCTGCGTCGTGGGGGTGGGGGGTGCGGCTCCCGCGGTGAGGTGGTGGACTTCCGCACCGGCTACATCCGCTCCCACCTGCGCTCCCCCAGCGGCAGAGTCCGGTGATCTCCCTCACACGAGCTTGCCGCCTCACAACCAGGAGCGCAAGCAGGCAGACGGCATTCACTCATATCATTCCTCCACTCTAAAGTATCTCACTGTAGGAAAATATTCTCAAAACACTCATTCCAACAATCTACTTGGCAAATGTAATCTATATTAAAGGGGTCTTACGAACCGTAATGTGGAGAATGTCAAATTTCTCAATGTTTCGCCGGGGTTCGTCTTCATCAGTACTCGAGCATAAAACATTGCGTAAATCTTACTTTTGATTGTGCAAAATACGACTGCACTCTTAGGGAATTAGAAATAGGGGATTTAGACTGGACTCTGCACTTTGTGAGAGTGTGAAGAAGGAAAGTCCAGCTAGTACCAACAGTAAGCGAATGTGAAGACTGCCGTGTCACTTTGATGACCAGCCTAGAGAATGCTTTCAGCTCGTAAAAGCGAGACATCAGCAGATAGAAAAGCATGGTCTAACACGAAGGAATTTAAAAAGAATTGTTTAGAACAGTGGTTCCCAAACTATGGTACGCGTACCACCAGTGGTACGCGACGCTTCTTAAGGTGGTACGCATGTAGCAGCCATGGCCATAGGAAATACAGAAGATAAAACGTTTTTCAATTTCGCGCTTAAAATTAAGTACAACTGAGCCAAATATTTCCTCTTTTGTTTCGAACATGCAATACCATTTTTCAGACTAAGACAGGCCTGTCCCGCCACGATTACAAAAATACTAAATCTGGCCCTCCACGATATTATGTTGGACGCCCCTGAACTAAGAGTATTGTATTTTTTTTCTATAATAAATAAATAAGCATAATGTTGTCATTAGCAGTTGCAGTTTTTATTACTTTACCATTTGAATGATTTTTTTAACTGTTGCACTTCAGTGGTACGCCATTGATTTATAATTTCATTAGTGGTACGCGAAATTAAAAGTTTGGGAACCACTGGTTTAGAAGGATAATCTCTTAACATAGTTAGATTACTTGTACCAATTGTATTATTTTTCTAAAAGGCTTGTCAGCTGTTGGGAAATAAATCAATTTCATGGGAGCCATATCCAACGTCATCAGAGATGTCTCTTCTATGTCTTGTAATAAATAAGGCATAGAAGAGACACAACTCTTGATAGCATTGAATATGACTTTGATGAAGCATTGAGAAATTGGACCTTCTCCGCATCATGGTCGTGATTCCAATACTGCAGAGATGTATTCTAGGGTTCCTTTAACTAATAGGTTGACATAATGCTTAGAGGGAAAATTAAATCAACTTGAGCATTATTCAATCAGTTGCGGCTGACAGTCTTGCTGATAAATATCCACAGCCAGCCTACCACCACCTTCAGAAAGGAACTGAAGACACTACTTTTCTCGAGAAGCCATGGCGCCCTTGAGATGGTCCTGGACCATTAAATGGCGCCACAGGAAAGAAATCATCCATCATCATCATCATCATCATCACAAAATCTGAGAAACAGCTTTGCAAACAGCCAACACTGAATTTTTTTTTTTAATGCAGTTATAGACCGGTACATAGTCCAGTGGCAACCCTTCGGACTCGTAAATGGCAGGTTGTGGGTTCAAATTCCAGCGGAGCACAAAAAATATACAATTCATATTTTCAAATTTGCTCTTCGCTGGGTTGAAAAATTCATAAACCTTTACCAAAGACCGGTCATTAAAAGGTCCATCCAGCCTTACAGCAACTGGGTATTGCTTGAGAATTGGCGCTTTGTAGTGACGATCAAGCTCGTAAAAAGTCCGATCGATAGCTCAGTTGGTAGAATGCTTGCATTCCCCTTCGGAGATAACGCGGCACTAAGTTACACTATATGTGTAGCTTAGTTGTAAAAATAAATACATTAAACTGTGACACAAGATATCACAGTTTCGATTCTTTCACAACGGTCAAAATTTAAACTGAGAATTCAAAATTTAAACTCAGACTTCCAACTGACGTGTGTTCAGCGTTAATGTTACACTCAAAATAAATGACATGTTAAAACTTAACCTATATTCTAAGTTGCAAAGATATATTAACATTTAACAGTAATGTTAAATGCACGCCCAGGCGCATGTAAGTTCGCGCTTACAAATGCTGCATGTGTAATTACAAATTAAAATCCAAACCTCAAGTGAACATAAACCCTGCAACTTTTGACCACCTTCCCTGAAACAAGAGTGACTCAGGAAACAGGGGTCAACCTCATACCAACCTACAAGTCAAGGAAATATAATCAACCTATTAATTAAGGGACTGGTAACACCTATTACATTTACACTCACATTCACAAAAAATACTTCCCTTAGTGAATGTGTGATGCTGTGCAAAGGATGATGTTTCTCAAGCAATACTGGGTGAGTTGCTGACATCTGAATCTAAGTTGCAAAGATATATATCATTTGAGGTTCATATTAAATGCATTCCCACAAGCAGACATGTATAAGTTCGCGCTTACACATGCCGCGTGTGGACCTACAATATAAAACCCAATCTCAAATGAACATTAGCCCTGCAACTCTTGCCGACCTTCCCTGAAACAGGGGTGACATTGGCAAAGTGAAACATATTTTTACAGTATGGGTGTTCAGCCTCATACCAACCAAGAAGTCAAGGAAATAAAAACATAAGTAATGAATATATTATTTTCTGGCATAAGTAATGAAAATTAATGTATTCCAAGTGAATGTATTATACAAGAAATCCAAACATTTATCGGAGATTTGGAGAACCCATATGGATTTTTGAAACCGAAATGGAGTCTGCTTATTCAAAATATTCCTGGACTATGTGACAACACAGGTTATAACACATAGTAAAAAAAAATCCCAATGATCAGGGATTTTTTTTCTTGTACAACATTATGAAATATATGCTGGTGACAATTGCGCCAAATGCAGTATGTTTGTAGTGCTTTATACTGTAATGAAGATATGGCCTTCTGTCCTGCTTATAGCGCCGCCAAGTAACTATAACTCCGTCGCCATTCCGCTAGGGGTGGCCAGTGCCTCTGCAGAGTTGCCTGAAGTTACATCACAGAGTTGCCAGAAGTGACATCACATTTTTTTCCCACTTTCAATGTGTGGAGTTCATTTGTCAAGTTCTTACTGGGGGAAGTATTTTTCTATGAATTGCAACTATTACAGGTAGAAGATTACACCTAGATCTAATTTTATTAATTATTAATGTAAGTAGGTACAAAATATAATAAAATGTTGATTATTTATAATTTCAATAATGTATTTTTGATGACGTGCATTTTGATGGACAGAAAAATAGCCCATCGAAACTGCAAAATGTGTCACATTCCTCGTATATTTTTTATAATTTAGTATTTCTGAGACTAAAAAAATTTAAATGTTGAATGAAAAATCAAAGACATGCATTCTCTAACCTGGATTTAGTTTTAATTAAAAAATGCTTTGTATAAGATTATGGAGTATCGACTTCACAAAGTATTCTTTATTTTTACTAAAAAAATTAAGGCCTGGTATTTTCAAGTGTAGTCAAGTTAACTAAAATGCAATTTTAGCAAATATATTCCTCATCAAATTTTGCTCGTAAATGTTCAGTAACATTATTTTAACTATCATTGCGTTAGTGGAATTGAAACAATTTTGAAGCAATAAACACTATATCTGTTTCAACCTACCTCAATGCAAATCGTTGTTAGTTAGAAAAAGAACAATGATACCTCGAGTTTCACCACACTGTCAACAGGTAAAAGGTACAGATGTAAGAATGTTTCCGTATTGTAGGCATTAATAAAATGGTTTTAATGCGCGGGGCTGCAATTATTATGGTTGGTGAATTTGACAATTTGGAAAGAAAAACGGCATTTTTATAAAACATACGGCTTGTGTAATTATGAGAAAGCAAGGAAACATTTCACATGATTATTCAGTATTCTATGGTGTTTGACAGCTATCTGGATGACAGGTCTGGTTGACAAGTGAGCCGCATAGTATGTATCAATGCTGTAAATTAGTTTCTTCTCCACCAATATTATAAATCAATAGTGACTATAGTAAGTAGCTATTTTCAAGATGGAGTTGTCTCCACTGACAGCAAGCAGCTGTTTTTATTATTTTCATTTGAGATTGGGTTTTTATATTGTAGGTCCACATGCGGCATGTGTTAGCGCGAAATTATACATATCTGCTTGTGGGAATGCATTTAATATAAAACTTAAATGATATATATCTTTGCAGCTTAGATTAGATTAGATTAGATTAGACATAAAAATTGCCGCTAACAGAACACTTTTTTAATGATTTTCCAGCTTTATGGCAGTTAGACATCTGACTTTTATGACCAGTTATTGATTTTAAAGCTTTTGAATAGCATTATAATCATTTCTAAGATTGTAAACGGTGCTTGTCACTTCTGGTTTATTTGGTTGTTAGTGAAATCGAACTGGAGCATCTTGAGTAAATTGAAAGTAATAGTTAACTAATACAATACTCAAGTTGAAAATACCGAGCCTGCAGAGCTAATGTCGCATTCATTTAATGATACTTAATTTTTTGTTTATTTTTAAATTAGGATAACACTGCTCATAAAACGATTTATATAAATTACAGGAATAGTTGATAAAAATGTTATATAGTGTTTCAATCACATATTCCAAACATCCCTTATCTTTATAAAATTCAACGGCCTCCCTTTATGGATAAAAGTATCTACAATATGTTCATATGTATTTAATTAGGAATTAGTTAGCATTGATGTGATTATTACATTTAAGGAAATATATATTAAGGGTGAATTCATACATTATGATGCCATGCTTGGACAATAGCTGATAGTTAAATTTTCATAAAAAAAATTGATACGATTCGCAAGATGACGGTTACTATTTTCACTATTTCACCTTAAAAAAGTATCCTATTAAACAGGCGCGGACTAAGACCAATTGGGGCCTTAGTACAGGAAAATCAGGGGGCTCTCGAACCCCCCCGCGCTTCGTCATCCACGCTCACCAAAAAATATATATTGATTGCGAACCGAGCCCAAGTTATTTAAGTTTATTCTTTTAGGAATCCTGTTTCGGGAGACTAAAAACGTTGTGTGCAAATTATTTTGTCTTGTACTTTTTGTGGCCTCGAAAAAAAATAAAGTGAGTATCTTATGTAACTAATTTCTAAAAAGTCTCTAAGAAGTCTTTAAAAACCTGGGCCCTCAAACAAATTTATATTGAAAAAAAATTTGAAGTATACATTTGAACCTTCTACATTTGAACTCGAACCTTCCTTAATCCGGGCCTGCTATTAAATGTTGATTCTACACTAGGAAATATTATTTGCTATAATTGCAACAATAAGAAACATTGAAAATTTGTGAATACAGCTTTCACTATTGTCTAACAGATGCCATCATGAGGAATGATATTGTCTAACAGATGCCATCATGAGGAATGATATTTAAGTGTTAGAAAGAAAATCCGTGTAACAATAAGTACTTATTGTATTGAATTAAGAATGCATTATACAAACCGTGATGTAGAAAAAAAAGGTTGAATTTTTCAGCGTTTGTTTGGGGTCATATTTGATGCCATCGGGAGACGCGCATCTATGCCAATAAGGTAGGAATTAAACACAACTCATTGGCTTTATTGGAATATAACTAATATAAGAGACTCATCTTCTGATAATATCGGATATGATTTTAACAAGACATTGCGAAATTTGACAGGATCAACATCATAGTTTGTAAAATAAATTCTTGCTTGTCTTAAGATAGTAATTCAAATTTATAATGTAATTCTTGTATTGAAATGAGAGATGTTCTAGCAAGATGTTTAATTCTTGTTAATTGATAGTATGAATAGTCTATTATGTTTGAAATGATCATTGTTATATTTCAGTCAAAATATGTATAACAGGAATTGACGATGTTGCAATTTTTCCCCTCTCTCTGTGTCCTGTCAGGTCCCCCTGATGTTGACAATCTATAATCTAAGTTGCAAAGATATATTTACATTTAAAATTCATATTTAATGCATGCCCACAAACAGATACGTGTAAGTTTACGCTTACAAATGTGTACAAACCTCAAATAAACATAAACCCTGCAAATTTTGCCAACCTTTCCTGAAACAGGGGTGTCATTGGCAAAGTGAAACATTTTTAACTGTATGGGTAGTCAGCCTATAAGTCAAGGAATGCCTTTGTATTTCCTATACACTTTTTGGTTTTTGTATTTGCACAATGTTTTATAGGTACTTAAAAAGCACAGCAGTGGATCTTAAAAAATAACTTAAAAATCTCTTCTTACGGTACGAGGCAGTCATCCCTGAAAATTCTTTATTTGTACCTGGTTTGTAAAATACAACAGCGCCTCTGGTGAGTGCTTAAGTTTTTATACATTTTTCTGTTTACGCAATGTTTTATACTCGATCCAAAAAGTTCAGGATTATTTTAAGGTACCTAAATCCAAAACCCTGATAAGATTTTTCAACACCGAACGAGGGGAAAATTAATAAATTTTCATGATTTCTTTTATAACGTAAGGGAGCAACTAACCCTCAAATTGACCTCCTTGCTACAGCTATTCATGTATAACAATAACAACTTAACATGTTTTAGCCTTTAATCCAGCACACAAGTCTTAAAGGCTCAGGGCCTCCCGCACCACAATCCTCCAGGATCTTGCTGTTCTGTCTTGTGCTACTTCCCTCCATGGTCCCCTCACTCCCAGGACTTCTGCGTCGGCCTCAACAAATTATCGGCCCACCCTATCCTGGGACGTCTGAGTGGAACGACTTAGAATGCAAATGTCAAAATAGTCCTTTTCATTCTTCATAACTCAAAGATTGAGGGGGGGGCTTCCTTGTTAATACTAAGGTCCGGTATTTTCAATGTTACCATAGGGACTTTATACTGAACGAAAAAGAAGCACTCATGTCAATTGTGTGGGTAGTTTCTTTATCAGTGTAAAGCCACATAAGCTAATGTTGAAAGTACTGGACCGTAATGATGGGGAAAACTCATTCAAAAGGTTATTTGAATACGAAAATCAAGAGGAATGGTATCGGGACTCAAAAGCAGTTTTTTTGCAGACCAGTGTAATAAGTAATGAAGTTATCATTCCAAAACATCTCAGAATTGATTTAACCACATTGTTGCAACAATAACATCTTTCAATACATTAAAAAAGTCACATTACATCATAAGTATAAATTCAACTCATTCTGGGTATTTTCTGCTTTTCTAAAAACTTTCATTAAAGTCTTTCAAAACAGTTTCCACATGTGAATGCGCTCACCCTTTAAGGAAAAGTATTGTACAATTAAAATGTCTTATTTTTCTTGATTTAGATCTTTCCGGTCTGTCCGGTCAATAGCTCAGTTAGTAGAGTGCTTGTTGCGTTCCATGCCGAGAGCTCGGGTTAAAATCCCACCGAGGGTGTCAGAAATGATTTCCCGTTTCGGTGTTTATTTCAAAGGCAAAATAAAATATCGGCAAGGTTTACTCAGCCTTCACAAGGGAGCTGGGAACCCCCCACTTCAACTGAAGTGGTTGGCGTAAGCCCAGCCCCCTTATCTGTAAAAATAGATAGGTTCCACTCGTCACATGAAACCCCTTCGGGGAGAATGTGGCAAGTAGTTACACTAAATGTGTAGCTTAGTCAGTCACAATCTGTGATTTGCAAAAAAAACTTCATATCGGCTCATGGATCCTGAGATGAGAACGTCGAACTACCTTTCAGGACGTCTTCCAGCTGGGTGTTGTGATCTATTGGCATCTCATGAGCTAGGATGTGTGATCATAATAGCGATTTCATAAAATCAAAAATAAAATTGAAAAATTATCACTTTATCCACTCACCGCAGTAACTTGGTAAAGCCAGCACTGAAATATTCAAAGCAATGGATTTTGTAGTGTACAAAATTGTGATATTGGATCTAGTCGTATTATGTTTTTAAATTGACATTAGAATAGTACATTGTTTATACACTAAATTTTTGTGATTTTATTACAATTGAAATAAAGGACTTTAAACCTATTAGACAACTGTTATTTTATTTATCTGTAGTCTAAGTTACAAAGATAAATTACATTTAAGATTAATATTAAATGCATTCCGATAAGCAGGCACGTATAAGTTTGTGCTTACACATGCCGCATATGGACTTACAACATAAAAACCCCAATCTCAAATTAACATACACCCTGAAACTCTTCCCAACCTTCCCTGAAACAGGGGTGATATTGGCAAAGTGAACTAGTTTTTACAATATGGGTGTCAGGCTCATACCAGCCTATAAGTCAAGGAACATCTATAATCTGTAATCTAATTTGCAGAGATATATTACATTCAAATGCATGCCCACAAACAGACACATGTAAGTTCGCGCTTACAAATGCTGAATATGTACTTACAAATTAAAATCCAAATGAACATAAACCCTGCAACTTTTGCCGACCTTCCCCGAAACAGTGGGACATTCGCAAAGTTAGCCATTTTTTACAGTATGGGTAGTCAGCCTCATACCAGCCTATAAGTCAAGGAACATAGTTTCTAGAATATGCATACCTTTCTTAGTTTCTGTGCAATGCTCTTGCTCTCTCCTATCAAACAACGATTTCAATATAATATTTACATTTGTACCAACTTGCCAATAACACAGTTGGTAAAACCTGCATCCCATGCAGGATTAGATCCCCACCAAGGGTGTCGGGATTAATTTCCCATTTCGGTGTTTTTTATTTCAATAAAAACACCGGCAAGGTTTACTCAGCCTTCACAGGAAATGAGAACTAGCCCCCTTGGGCGCTGTGAAACCCCCACTACATGTGAAATGAAAGGCGTGATTCAAACACCCTTGTAACTGTAACTCTGTCGCCATTCCGCTAGGGGTGGCCAGAGCCTCTGCAGAGCTGCATCCATTTTTTCCTATCCTTACATACCTCTTTCAATTCATTCATATCCATCACCTTTTTCATGCATTTTCTTCTTTTACGCTCGCTTTGTACATCCCATTCTTTCACAACCTCCACAATCTGATCACTCCATACTTTTCTTGGTCGTACCTTACCTCTTTTTCCTTTCACACTACCTCAGTATACATACTTCGTCAGTCTATCATCATTCATTCTTTCCACATGCCCAAACCTTGTGAAAATATACAGGTTTCACACGTGATATGTGCGTTCCCTTCAGGAACAACACGGTTACCAAAATTACAATTTTCCAATCATATAGTATTTATTCATCACGCTGAAAAAGGTTAAAAAGAAGAAAATAAACACTTTTCGTATTTGAATTTATTATCTTAATAATGACTATGAACTGGTGACTTACAGATTCCATTTATATAATTTCCTTTCATGACTAAGAAAACCCTACAAAACATATGTAACAAACACAATTGAGCAATACTTGTGGATCAGAATTTAGAAAAAAAAAACAATGAACAAATGTATGGTGGAATTAAAAAAATAAACATAAGTAGCTGCTTATCAATGGAGTCGGAACAATGTTCAAAATTTCAAATGTCTCTAGCAGCATGACATCACAGCTTAAGGTGACTGAGTTCATAGCTACAAATTGTAAAATATTTTGTACAACTATTTACCTAGAAAACCAAGCCACAACGGATTTCGACTCCATTGAAGCAAAAAAAATATGATACTTCTGGTATATGGACAAAAATACAAGATTTAAAATTGCACTAAAAAAACAAATGGACGGTAAAGATATCTTTTTTTAAAATGCATACAGTAGAACCTCCATTATCTGAGCTCACAACAGCGTGTGCGGACTGAGGAACATATTCTAGTTCACACAAAGTTTTGAAACATACTGCAGGGCAACACTGTGTCGATTTAAAGGCAGTTAAACAGACCTTGACTCAATTCTTTCCCCAATTTCAAGCCAGTGAAGCAAACAACATATAAATGGGATTCCATTTTAATGTATGCCATAAAGTCCTAATCTAATCTAATCTAAGTGGCAAAGATAGGTAACATTAAGGATTCACATTATATGCTATTTCACAAGCAGACACATAAGTTCGTGCCTAACCATGCCGCATGTGGACTTACAATATAAAAACCCGAATCTCAAATGAACATACACCCTGCAACTCTTGCCGACCTTCCCTGGAACAGGGGTGACATTGGCAAAGTGAACCATCTTTTATAGCATGGGTCATTATCCTCATCATCCGAGTTTTTGATTATCCAATGTTGGCTTGGTCCACAATAGCTTAGATAGTGGAAGTTCAACTGTATTTTGGTCTGTGGAATGAGTAAGTACATTAGTATTTTAAAAAAAATGTATTATACAATGGAAGCTCTAAGGAATTAGGATTGGTTGTTTATAATTCATCGTGAGAACTTCCCATCTGATCAATCACAAACTCGTACAGATCATCCAGGCTCCGGGAGCCTTCATATTCTGATATCTTCACTCCGTCTCTGAAGAGGAACAGGGAAGGAAAGCTGTCCACCTAAAACAAGGACAACACATTGATACATGAGTACTTCGAGCCATGGAGGACGGACCTGCCGAAAATGCGCACCGGCAGTCACTTTACTTAATGCCAGCCGTATCCAATTTAGGCATTAAAAATATAAGCACATTATAATCTCTTCATTTTTGGATATTTTGTCAATTTTTGCTATTTTATTTTATTCATTTCTTTACAGACATGTTTCTAACAATAATAAAACTAGTTTTTGTGAATAAAATATGAGTTTTAATGGAAAAAGTCTTCCATGTTTAATTATTTTATTTTACCGGAAAAAAATGTTGAAGAAATTTTGCGCCTGTGAAGTTAGTATAGTAGCAATTTGACCATTGGAGTGCTTCAAAACACACCAAACTTTCTTGTATATTAAAGCTGATCAACAATCGCCTACTTTTGAAACTAGTATTTCATAAATTTGTGTTGTAACACAAAAGTTAAACTTTGGACTTAAGTTAGAAAAAGGTTCATCACAAATGACTGGTAAGACTATGAATGATAGGGTCCAAAACGACTGGGTTTTAAATAAGTGTATGAGAGTGAACGTACAAAGAAAGAAGTACAATGAACTGACAAAGAGTGTACAAAGGGAATGCCAAAGGTAAGTGTGGAAGGGAAAGACCGAGTATAGAATAGATTGATCAAATAAGCGAGATTGCAAATGAGAGGAACATACAGAGCGAGGAAAAGAGAAGAGCACGCATGAGGAGAGTGGTGCATGTCGAGGAAATGAAAGTGGTGTGCAGAACAGAACAAAGTGGAGAAAAATCTCCTGAAGTGCTTACAACCTTAAGGCGACGAGCTGGCGATTCGTTTCCAAAAATAAGGTGTACTGTGATTTACATCTATGGAGTTCTTTTGCAAGCGCTAGTAATCTCTGACTTGTATGGATATCAGTGTAAGGAATTTAGCACAATAGCGCTTCTGGCGGCTGGATACGTGTACGCCAATGCTACCACTGTCAGTAGCCAGTCCTTTTTAGCAAGATCAAATTAAGATAGATACGACATTTGAACCAAAACAGAAGAAGTTACTTACATTTTCTTCAGTACATAAGCTCTTGTTGATATGCAGAGAACAGTCCACTTTGGCAATTTTAACTTTGGAAACACCGATAAACTTTTTGCTGAGATCATCCCACGTGGGAGCCAGTCTCTTGCAGTGGCCGCACCTGGAACACAAAACAAGGATCCTGAACACACTCAAGGACAGGGGACTTTATTTTCATGGATGTTCCAAATTTGATTTCTTCTCGGTAAGCAAAAGTCACAGCTCTTTGTCAACCCTCCAAAAATCACCCATTGACCAACTCGTAATTGCAACTCGCATGGGTTAAAAAAAAAAACTCCCGTGAACTGTTCCTGTTTATAATTTTTAACATGTTTAAACATGTGATTTACGACATACAATATTCAAAACTTCTCAGTTTTATTTTCACTGGGAATATTATCAATGGTATTATTAAGAAAAGCACACTCGCAACCAAACAAAAGTCACTCGCAATTTACGAGCTAGCGAATTTTGGAGGGTTGCTCTATGTAACGTATAGTGCTGGAACCTAGTACACATCTGAGTACATTACAAAAGGAACTATGTCCAATTTCACAAACAAATCTTAAAGTTTACGTGGTTCTGAGCAAAAATGAAGGTCCATTTACTTAAACCTCTTTTGTGGACTTGCAAAATCATGATGTGCGTATTCAACCTTTTTACGGAATACTCGCTTACAAAATATGATCATCATCTATAATCTATAATCTAAGTTGCAAGGATATATTCATTCAAAGCTCTCAGATGTATGCCCACAAACAAACAAGTGTAGTTCGCGCTTACAAATGCTGATTGTGTACTTACAAATAAAATCCAAACCTCAAATGAACATAAGCCCTGCAACTCTTGCCGACATTCCCTGAAACAGGGGTGACATTGGCAAAGTGAACCTTTGAAGGTCGTCCAAGCACATCATACTTCCAGGTTATTTGCAACACTCGCGACACTCGTTGACCATCATCATCATCATCAATGACACAGCAACCCGGGGTGGGTCTTGCCTTCCTTGATCAACCACAGCCACCGCTGTCTGGCCAACGCCTTATACATAGTACTTACTACTACTGTCTACGCAGTAATATTACTTCCTCCTGTGATCCAGACTACCACCTGTAATGAAGTTTCTTCGGAGGTCTTCCCAGGGGTCTTCTTTCCGTTGGGTTCCTTTGAAGAGTGATACGTATAATCCTATCATTTATATGTTCGTCCCAGTTTCGTCTTCATTGTCTTCCTCATCTTAAAATGTCTTCCGTCCTGCACTGTTTCCTTATTTCAGTGTTCTGTATCCCTATTTCTTTTATTTTGTATACCTATTTCTGGCCAGGAACATATAGGGTGGCAAATTGCATTCCTCTTCATAAATTTACTTAAACAACAAAAATGTGGACGCACCATGGGGCAAAGAACTTGACAAACACGTATCCCTTTTCTATGCCGTGCTCAAAGTTGTCGGCCGTGAGGATCATGACCATGCTGTTGTCCACCTCCAGCTTGTCCGTGGCCTCCCCTTCCTCCTCCACCTTGTCTCTGGTTGACGACATCTTGTTCACAAAGGACTTCAGGTCCTCGAGGCTCCTCGCCCCGCTGTACTTCTCAATCTACATGCATTCAATAGTCAACACATTAAAAAACTGGCGGACTCCTGAAAACACCATCAACTTTATTGGCTTTTATTTGTGCATGAGTGATAATTGCAATAGATGGTACTATACTCTCGCAAGGTTATATTTGAGGCCAATGTAGTGGCAGTCGCTAGGCAGTGGAGAGACCTCACATAGGTGATTCTGGACACGATAACTCTATGTGGACACGTTAAGTAAGTAGACGGCACATTGCACCACACAATGGTAATGGAGAGAGCGTGGGAATTCTTATTCCTTTTCTTTTAAATTGGTATTCGGCACGCCAAGTTTTTGGCCAAAATGTTACCATTCCTAATTTGGTCGAATAGAGAAAAATTAGCTGAATATACGGAATACCTACAGTGGAGCCGCTGAGAGAATGAATTTCTGATAGTTAAAAAAATATGTTGTTTTCTAATTTATTTAACTTTCCATTTGACCCAAAATTATAACAAATATTTCCATTTAACATGATGATTTATTTTTAAAGATAATTAATTATGCCTTAGAACGACATATTCGGTTTAAAATTATTGTAAATTCTTCAAAGTTACATCGTTCATACTATTAAGACCTGTCAGAAATTAATTCTCTCAGCGGCTCCACTGTAATGTTACCGAATATTCCTTGCAACACTAATATAAATCATTTTCTCGCCCACGGGTGTAGTCGTCAGGCACTTACAAGCTAGCTCTCCAACAGGGTAGGATGGTCTATTGAGCCGTTGATGACTTTATGAGAGAGTACCGTAAGGGACCCGTTGCCCCTGGTTTCCAGGCTTCCGAAGGAGCTCCTAATGATGCATTTATCAATGCGTTATCATGTCCTTTACTAAATCTTCTAATCCCACTTTCATGAGCATAGTAAAGGTGGGAAAAAAATTAATTGTGTGACCTCATTTAGGGATCTGGGAGTTGTCTTTGATGTCTTGCAGCATCCTTTAACTCAGTGTTAAAAATGAATTGTGGATGATTCCCACATAGCGTCGTGAGGAGGTACCTTAGGAACTGTTTTTTGCTAATGCTTCTAAACTACACATATTGTGTAACATCTTGCCGCATTCTCCCCGAAGGAGTCGCATGTGACGAGTGAATATTTTTTACTTTTACAGGTAAGGCGGCTGGCCTTACACCAACCACTTCAGTTAAAGTGGGGGTTTCCCAGTTCCTGAAGAGGCTGGTACTCATTTCTTGTGAAGGCTGAGTAAACATAGTCGGTATTTACTTTGCGTTTGAAATAAACACCAACGAAATATCATTTGTGACACCCCAGGTGGTATTTGAGCCTGAACTCTCAGCATGGAATACAAGCACTCTACCAACTGAGCTATTGACCAGACTTTTTGACTTGTTCTACATAAAAATAAAAGCAAAATTAACCATGACATTTGCGTAATGTAGTTTTGCAGCGATGTTTACCTTTTTGCCATCGACTATCCAAAGCAAGGAAGGATAACCCTTGACATCAAACTGTGAACAAGGTCCGCGGTACACCGTGCAGTCCACCTTACTGATGGACACTTCTGGATTCTGCAACATACTCTTGGCCAATTCCTCCCACGTCGGAGCCAATTTCTATGAAAAAAAAAACATCAGAACAGTTAATTTCTGCCCTATTGATATTATTCTTATTAGGACTTAAAGACAATAATTACGATAAATTTTTTAAAGAAACATTTTTGAAACATAACCTCAACTTTTTTTGAATAATTTGGAACAAGAACAAAATAAATGGAAAGAAGAAATAAAAAATCAAAATTGTATACCTACCTACCTACCTGTAATACCTACCTGATGAACATGGCAGAAGACGTGAAATGGACAATTTACATTTTTATATGGACAATCTATATTCTGTTTTAATTTTATGTTTTATAGCTGTATTTTTTATTTGTATTTTTAAACTCACTTTAGTTCTTAACATTTTGTTTTGTAGCAATGGCCACCAACAATAATTTTAAATCTGTACATTGTGGAAATGCCACCACTAATTTTCATAGAAAGAACGAATGGGTTTTCGGGACATGGAATGTAAGGAAGATGAATGATTGCAAGGAGAAAGAAATTATGAATGTAATGAAAGAGAAACGAATAAAAGTAATGGGTGTGACAGAAACAAAAATGAAAGGGAATGGTGAGAAAGTATTAGCGAATGGTGAATTGTATATTTGGTCAGGTGTGGAAGATGGGAATGAAAGGCAGGGTGTAGGTGTAATTGTGAGTGAGTGTGTGAAGGGATGCATAGCGGGTTACCAAAGAATTTCTCCAAGGATTTTGGTTGTTAAATTCAAAATTAACAGTTTGAAACTTTTCTTGGTGACCTGTTATGCTCCTGTTGATTCAGAGTGTATGGAGGTGAGAATAAGTTTTTGGAATGAGCTGAATGCGGTTGTGCATGAAAGGAAGAAGAATGAAAACATTGTAATTTTAGGTGATATGAATGGATGGATAGCAGAGGGATGAATGTTTGAAAATTATTGGTCCTGGTGGGAGAGGTGTAGTCAATGATAATGGGCGACATCTGATTGCTTTGTGTGCGGAGCACAGTCTTTTTGCATCGAATACTTGGTTTCGGCATAAGGATGTGCATCTGTACACGAGGCAGATTGTGGGAAGTCGCACAATCATTGACTACATCTGTGTGGATGAAAGATTGAGAGGAGCCGTAAGAGATAGCCGTGTCTACCGCGGGCCTGAAATAGGCAGTGATCACTATCTCTTATGTGCTAAAATAATGCTTGGTGAAGTAAGAAAGAAGAAACGCAAGAAGCAAGTAAGAATGACTAGAATAAAAGTAGAAAGGCTGAATGAAGAAAATGTGAAAGAGAAGTATGTATCAGAGCTCCACAAAATTTTAAGTGTAAATGAACTTGAGAAGAATGTGTGTGGAAAAGATATTGAAAGCATGTGGAAAGATCTGAAGGAAGGAATGATTGAATGTGCTAAAAAAGTATGTGGGGTAACGAAAGGTGGAAAATTGAAAGGAGATGCCTGGTGGAATGATAGAGTGAAAGAAGCTGTGAAAGTTAAGAAAAAGTGTTATGAAAATTGGCTGAATGATAGAAATGATAGAAAGCTAGAAGACGAATATAAGATAGCTAAGAGAATGGCGAAGACTATAATTTATGAAAGCAAGATGAATGAACAGAGAAAGATTGATGAAAGGATTAACAAAAGTTTCACCGACAGTAAGAAGGAATTTTGGAGGTGGATCAATGCGGATAGAAATAAATCTTCTGCATTGACCACTCCGGGAGTCAAAAGTGCTGCCGGTGAGATGGTATGGGAGAATGAAGAAGTATGCAAGAGATGGAAAAACTATTTTCAAGAAATTTTTGGCCAGGGTGAAAGAAGAATTTATGAACAGACAGATGAAGAGAATGAATTGAAGATTTTGAAAGAAGAAATGAAAGTGTCTATTTCACGTCTGAAGAATGGGAAGTCTGCTGGGTTTGATGGTATAAATGGTGAAATGTTGAAAGCAGGAGGTGAATGTGTGATAGATTGGATGTTTGAATTATGTAAGCTTTGTGTGAATGCAGGAGTAGTACCGATGGATTGGAGGAAGGCAGTCATTGTTCCCATTTACAAAGGTAAAGGGGACAAAAAAGACTGTCAGAACTTCAGACCAATCAGTCTACTCAGTATACCAGGAAAAGTCTTCTGTAAGGTGATTATAAAAAATTTGATTCTGACTACTAGCAAAAGGGTTTCCGATATACAGTCCGGCTTTATGGCCGGTAGAGGCTGTGTTGATCAGATTTTCACTCTACGACAACTTGTTGAAAAACAATTGTCGGTGAGGGGGAAACTATTCACGGCCTTTGTGGATCTGGAAAAGGCTTTTGACTCAGTGGACAGAGGTATGTTGTGGGATGTTTTGAAAGCATACGGAGTGAATGGAGCTCTACTCAATGCGGTGCATGCGAACTATGAGAATAGTATGGCCTGCATTCGTATTGATGGTGAGTATAGTGAATGGTTTGAAGTTTTTAAGGGTGTAAGGCAAGGATGTGTGATGAGCCCATGGCTATTTAACATAGTCATGGACAAGTGTGTTCGAGATGCTAGACTTGATGATTGTGGATTAATGATAGGAGAGAGCAAAGTAAGCGTTCTACTGTATGCGGATGATGCAGTCCTTGTATCTGATTCAGCAGTGGAATTGCAAATGATGCTCTCTAGATTGAACGAAGCTTTGAAAGGTAATAATTTGAAGTTGAATGCAAGAAAGACGAAAGTTTTGATTTTTGAAAGAGATGATGAAAATATGAATTATGAATTTAAAATTAATGGAATGAATGTTGATGTTGTAAATGAGTTTGTATATTTGGGATGTAAGTTTGAAAAAGATGGAAGAATGGCCGGTGAATTTGAAAGAAGAATAATGAAAGGCAGGTGTGTACTGGGTGCGACCGCTTGCATCGCCAGGAACCAAAATCTCTCAAAAAATGTTAGATTGGCGGTGCACGGTGGTATACTAGTGCCAACCTTGATGTATGGAAGTGAAGCCTGGACGGTGAGTGAAAGGGAAATTAGTAAAGTCCATACAGTAGAAATGGACTATCTAAGAAGTATGATTGGGAAAAAACGAAGTGACAGGGTGAGGAATGATTTTGTAAGAGAAGAATGTGGTGTAAGGGAAAGTGTGAAAGTGAAGATTAAAAGAAGTATGTTAAGATGGTTCGGGCACTTGGAGAGAATGAGTGATGAAAGATTGACGAAGAAAGTATATGTTGCTACAATAGATGGATGTCGTGGTAGAGGAAGACCGAGAAAAGTATGGAAGGATCAAATCTCTGAAATAGCGAATGAATGGGATATCCAGAGTCATAATAAAAGGAGGACTTGTATGAAAAAGGTTATGACTCTGGATGAAATGAAAGAAGTATGCAAGGACAGGAAGAAGTGGCGGCTAATCTGCAATGTTGATTTCTAATGTTGGTGTATTCATTTGCTACATTTTTTGCATAGGAAATTTTTGACTTTTTTTGTATAGATTTCTTTGTAAGGTTTTGTTCTTTTTTATATTTAAATGTAATTTATTATTCATATTCCTTGACTTATAGGTTGGTATGAGGCTGACCACCCATACTGTAAAAAATGGTTCACTTTGCCAATGTCACCCCTGTTTCAGGGAAGGTCGGCAAAAGTTGTGGGGCTTATGTTCATTTGAGGTTTGGATTTTATTTGTAAGTACACATTCAGCATTTGTAAGCGCGAACTACACTTGTTGGTTTGTGGGCATACATCTGAGAGCTTTAAATGAATATATCTTTGCAACTTAGATTATAGATTATAGATTATAGGACTAAGGTCTTCACAATTATAATAACTGAACAGTTGAAAAAAAATTATGAACGGATATGAGATGAACCATTATAAGATAACTTATATTATACTCGACGTTTTGTGAGCGACGTAGCCAATGTCTTCAGGAGCTAAGTCAATGCATGTTTAGTTTGGTTTGTAGTCATGGGCGTGCCTCTGACCTGGAGGGTAATTTCGTGCCATCATTTAAGATCTCGGAAAGGTCACATTAAAGTTCCAGCTTTGTACCTACTTTGTGTGTCTTATGAAGCACCAGATGAAAAATACACAAAGGATGCATGCAGGTGTTTTGTTATTGGTTCTGCTTGATACTTCCTTGACTTATAGGTTGGTATGAGGCTGAAAAATGGTTCACTTTACCAATGTAAACCCTGTTTCAGGGGAAGGTTGGTAAAAGTCGTCAACCAGGCGGATTGCTGGGAAAAAGGCTCGATGGTTGCTAAGGACGGCAGTCCCATACAAGACTGACATTTGCTCGCCGAGAAAAAAGGTTAACAAATACAAAGATGTTGCGAGTCCATTGGAAAATCTATTAAAAGGAAAGGTTCCAAACCTGGCAATGTCCACACCACGGGGCATAGAACTTGATGAAGTGCTTCCCTTTAGCGATGTGCTTCTCGAAGCTGTCGTCTGTGAGCTCTACCAGGCCATTCAGCACAGCCGGGATGGCGGGGATCTCCCCACTCTCCTGGAACAATATCACCCATTTACACACAAGAAAGAAGTATGTAAGGACAGAAAGAAATGGCGGTTGATTTGTAATGCTGGCGGCTAGGGCTAGGGTCTTTCATTTGTTGAACGTGTCTGCTTGTGAGAAAACATTTAATTTAAATCTTAAATGTAATATATTTTTTTGCAACTTAGATTATAAATTTATAGGGTCGAAGTTGTTGTTGCTAGGACACGAGGCAGGCGGAGCTCGAACCGGCGTTAGTACCAATAATGCAAATTTGAGTGCCAATGTTGTCGCCAAGTCCGGTCGATAGCTCAGTTGGTAGAGTGCTTGCATTCTACCCCGTGAGCTCGGGTTCGAATCCCACCGAGGAGGGTCTCAGAAATGATTTCCAATTTCGGTGTGTATTTAAAACCCCATTATATAAATACCGGCGAGGTTTACTCAGCCTTTACAAGAAATGAGTACCAGCCCCCTCGGGAGCTGGGAAATTCCCACTTCAACTGAAGTGGTTGGCGTAAGGCCGGCCCCCTTACCTGTAAAAATAAATAGGTTCAACTCGCCACATGCGACCCCTTCGGGGATAACGCGGCAAGAAGTTACACTATATGTGTAGCTTAGTTGCGTAATGCCTTATCCCCTCGATCGTCCCAGCGAATACTGAAATGTCAATACTTTCATTTTAACAACATAATTCACATCTTCTTTTACCATCAGCTGCTTCTAAGCACTTTGTTTACGGTGCTCCTAGCACAAAACAATGCGGCAACTCACCTCGATTTCGCAAATAAATAAAAAAGTATGAAAACAAAATCACTCTACAGGAGTGCAGTCGTATACTCCATACATTTTCGATAACGCCATTGAGATGCGACTTATAAAATGTTATATACACTGAAACATACTGCCGACTTTAGACTATCGAGTGTAAAATATTGCGTACTACACAACCATTTTATAAATCAAAATTTTTATTTAAAAAATATAAATTTTGTAAACAGAAAAAATATATATGAAAAATAAAGCGCTCACTAGAGACACTGTTGTATCCTTCATACCCAACTACATAACTATGCTACGCTTGCGCGAAATTATGCATGTCTGCTTGTGGGAATGCATTTAATATGAATCTCAAATGATACATATCTTTGCAGCTTAGATTTAGATTTAGGGCCGGCCTTACACCAACCACTTCAGTTGAAGTGGGGGTTTCTCAACTTCCGAGAGGGCTGGCACTCATTTCTCGTGAAGGCTGAGTAAGCCTTGCCGGTATTCTATTTTGGGGTTTGAAATAAACATCGAAATGGGAAATCATTTCTGACACCCTCGGTGGGATTAGAACCCGAGCTCACGGCATGGAATACAAGCACTCTACCAACTGAGCTATCGACCATACATTTTTACATTTACACAATCTGTTCTAATAGAGCTAAGTACAGCAACATATTGAATGCAAGTTGTTGAATATTAGGAATGTAAAAGTCTCGTATAAATGGAACATATTTTTTGATATAGAAATGATAGTCTTTCTTAGATATGTTAAACAGATTATATAAAACTTGCCTCCGGCTTGTCTCCCATCTCTTCATTTATAAAGTTGGTAAGTGTGGGGAGGTCTCTGATGCCGCGGAATTTGACTCCTGCGGTCTCGCCAACTTTGAAAAACTTCAACGTCGGGTAACCTTGAAACATAATTCATTCTCAGCAAGCGTTTTACTATAAAGTGTTGGATTATAAACAAAGGTACAGTAAGAACCTGTATTTAACAAATTAAGGTCAAGTGGGGTAAGTGAAACAATATAAATAATATTAGGATGATTTATTTGGTGAGCGCTGTTTTTGTGTGATTCACGCCTCAAGAGCCCTCTGCGGGCTTGGTCATCGCTATAGACCCAGTTGCTGTAAGGCTGGCTGGACCTTTGGTGACCGGTCTTTTATAAAGGTATACGAATATTTCAACTCAGGGAAGAGCATATTTAAAAATATAAATTGTACATTTTTTGTGATCAGCCGGGATTCCAACCCACAATCTTCCGTTTACCAGTCCAAAGCATTACCACTGGACTACAGACCGGTCATAATAATCTATGTTTAGATAATTAACTATTGGAGATTGCATTTATGGCGCACTGTCGATAAAAAAAATGACAAATTAGCTTCACTGTTTAAACAAAAAATGTTAAGTATATCATTACATGGTTACTAAGCTACACATATCTTGTAACTTCTTGCCGCACTGTCCGCAAGGGATTGCATATGGCTAGTGGAACTTATTTATTTTTACAGATAAGGGGGCCAGCCTTACACCAACCACTTCACTCGAAATGGGGTTTTCCCATTCTCAAAAAGGCTGGTCTTCATTTCTTCTGAAGGCTGAATAAACCTTACGAGCGTTTGTGATTTTAGGTTCGAAATAAACAACAAAACAGGTAAAGATTGATCAATAACACAATAAGTATCATAAACAAAAGCAAAAAACTAGATTCCATGATTTGATTTCTTTTTCATTACGGCTTATTTGCATTTTCACTTTATTCAGGCGTTTTTCTTTGAAAACGTTAAATAGGAGTTTCACTGTATGTGTAATACCAGTTGACTTATAATATCTGTGGACTAGTAGAAACAATTTTAACAAAATTACACGCTATATCCGTCTCAACCCACTCAGCGAAGATAACCAAGATGTTCACAGTCTGATGTAAAAAAAAAAATAAGGTTACGCTAGGAAATCTTTCCAGAAAGTTGGCAGTTTTAAAATTCATGCCTGCGAGAGCATTGTGCACACATATTTCTTGTTTTTGTCAGTGAATTTGTCAGTTTTGAGAGAGAAATTTCACTATTATAAAATACAACATGTCTAATTAATGTGTGTCAAAACACAAGACGGAGAAAGCAAGAAAACATAGGATTTCACATGATTATTAAATATTCAGTGGTGTTTGACAGCTAGGCGGTCGACAGGACCGGTTGACAGGTACGTTAACTCCAGGCGCGTGCATAGGGTTAGGCAAATACATATTTTCTCCCATTCCAAAATAACTCATTTGAAATTGACTGAAGTGCTAACGATGGCTCAAATTGAACTTAAATTTTGAATTTTAAATCTGAATAGTTAGTTATAGTCCATAAATTACGTCATCGATTTTGGCCGATTTTCGACCCCCCCCCCCCCCCCTAAAATCATCCTATAGTCATTATCTAATGACCCCCTCCCCCCTCTTGCTGTAATAATGGATGAGCTTAATAATTAATAATGTTATATTACTTACATAAGTTAGTATATTTTGTAGAAATTGGTATTTACAAGAACGACGTCACTTTTGGTACTCGTACATCATTTGCCATCATCCGCAGACCAGACTCCCCCCCCCTGAATGCGAATGACGTAATATATGGACAGCCCCATATCAAGTTTTAATGGATTTTTACCATAAAATGCCTACCTATTATGCGCATGTGCCTGTATGGGATGCATGCCCCTGGTTGACTCATAGTATGTTACAATGCCGTAAGCTAGTGTCATCTCCACTAATATTACATCACAATGGTACTACCTGTCACATCATTTTCAGAGCAGACTTCCTTTTCAACGGTGCAATCCACTTTGGCAATGTTTACTTTACTGTCTTCTTCAACGTTCAACATTTCCGATAATTGCGACCATATTGGTGACAATCGCTGACAATGCCCGCACCTACAAAATAACAATGATGACGCATACAGAATCAAAAGTATCCTTAACATTTAAATGATAGATATTGACGAGCATTCATAAAAAATATATTACAAAGATGATTAAAAAAATATGTGCATCTTTTAATGGACTCCACACATTTGAAAATAGGGGAAAATGTGATGACACTTGGCCAGGCCAGAGGTAGGACAGACAGTCATAGCTTCAATACAATGTTATGTAGGTACCTAGATTGAAAACACGTAAGTGCTATGTGCTACTGTCACCGGCGTACATTTATATTGCTGTAAAATAAGAATACAACCTTGATTATAGGGAATCCCATTGAATGGTTGAAGTCACATAATCCATAATCTAAGTTGCAAAGATATTGCCATTTAAGGCTTGTATTAAATGCACGCCCACAAGCGGCCATGTATAAGTTGTATGTGTACTTACAAAATAAACTAAAAATAATAATATTAGGATGATTTATTTGGTGAGCGCTGTTCTTTTGTGTGTATCACACCTCAAGAGCCCTCTGCGAGCTTGGTCGTCGCTGTAGAAAGCGCCAATTCTCAAGCAAGACCCAGTTGTTGTAAGGTTGGATGGACCTCACATGAACATAGACCTTGCAACCCCTGCCACCCTTCCCTGAAACCGGGGTGGCATTGGCAAAAGTGAACCAAGTTATTATAGCATGTGGGGTCAGCTTCATACCAACCTATTGGTCAAGGAAATGGGTGAATCTATACTGCAGATATATTGGCATTTAAGGCTCATATTAAATGCACGCCCACAAGCAGACACGTATAAGTCACGCTTACACATTCTGCATGGGTATTCACAAAATAAACATAAGCCATGCAACTCCTGCCACCTTTCCCTGAAATGGTGTGGGTATTGGCAAAAGTGAACCAAGTTTTTACAACTTGGGGGTTCAGCCTGATATCAAAACTATCAGTCAAGGAACAAAGAAGCTGAGGGATATGTTAAAAGTGGATATTTTAAATTTGAGTAAAAATAACTCAGCCTCAATTACCATGAAACTCTTAACCTACAAAAATTAGGTAATTAAATAAATCTCACCAAGGCGCGTAAAACATGACGAAGTGATTCTTTGTTGGGACAATGGTCTTAAAGTTTTCTGTGGTGAGTACAATCGTGTGCTCATCTTCCTCGACGCAAGACACCGAGCTGAGAACCAGCAAGGAGAGCAACGCAAACACTAACATGACGGCGAATTGTATTGAATGTTTCTTCCTGAGAAACGCCCCCGCGAATAAACGGCAAGCAGATTGTGGATAAGTCTGTTATCAGTGACGTGCTGATAACGTGGTAAACTCAATCACGCGAACGAATGTAGGATACGTCGGCGCGCCGGCAAATTCACTTGTCGGCCGATGACGATGACGGATATTGAGGGAGAGAGGGGAAGGGCTATGGCCGTGTTCGGGGAGCGCGCTTCAAGCGCTTCAAGCACTCACACACCGTTCGGGGAGCTCATCGTAAGCAAATATTATGAGCTATGACGTCACGCACGACGCCTCGACCGTTCGCTATTTTCGCTTTTTTGCGAAGGTGGGTCGGCTGAAGCGTTCCAACTTCACACCAATGGTTCATACAGTTCCACTGACAGTTGACAGCTAACCTCAACAACACGAATATTAGACACAATTATTAATGTTAAATAATGGATTCGAGATATCAAAAGCTCTTCAATAATTGAAAATTCTGCTGGAAATATTAGAATCATGGCTCAATAATGCGTTTCAAGATAAATCTGCATCCGTTCTGCCGAGCTTTGACAGCTGCTGTGTGGTTGACATATGAAATTCGCTTTTTATCGTTCGGGGAGGTTTGCGATCGAGCTACCCCCACCACGATTTTTACTGTAAGCGTTCAAAGTGCTCAAGCTAGCTCCCCGAACACGGCCTATCTGTCCGATGCGTTTCCTAAAACCAAGGCGAGCGTAATAGTATAAAAATTAGCAACCTACTTTGCGATTGTACCATCATTTTACATAACGTACTTTACTTTCCCCTAGCAACACGGCCGTGTGATGTTACAATTTTGACTCCAATAGAGTTAGCGCCGAGCCCATCCTCGTTAGGATAAGAAATGTGAATCAGCTCTCTCGAGAGCAGGGAAACCCCCACGTCAAGTAAAGTGATTGTCCGTTGGCGTAAGGGTACTTATGAACTTAGTTGCGTTTTTGGCGTCCCACCTAACTTTTTTGGGACTACTTGGAGACTTATTTTTCACAAGTGAATTAGTAGGCGCATAATTTTGTTCTCATATTGGGAAGATAACATTGAAAGATTATAAATATTGTAAGGCTCTCACGCTAGTTTCAAAATTTGACATTGCACGTTTGGGTTGCATTCATAGATGCGGTCGCATTCGATACTTTTGGTCATAGTCCATTACCACAGGTCCATTACTTTGCCTTCTTCGTTTCGCAACAAAATCTGTGAGTAACTTTTTCAGAGCAGCACTAGAATTACTTATATACTTATCTGTTATTTTAGTTATTTGTGGCAATGTCAAATTTTGACTCGAAGAAATATAATACGCTTTACGTGCTATTTGTTTCAGTAATACAATACATACTCCCTCTTCAGTTTTTTTGTTCTGTAATGAAATTGTTCACTATACCTGTCAACGACGCGTCGTTAGCCATGTTGAAAGCACCGGTTCCCATAGATCACCGAAGTTAAGCAACATTGGGCGTGGTCAGTGCTTGGATGGGTAACCGCTCAGGTGCACCGCGTGTCGTTGGCATCTTGGACCGGTCCGTAGTCCGTAGTGGCAACACTTCGGACTCGTAAATGGAAGGTTGTGGATTCGGATCCCGGCGGAGCACAACAATATACCATTTATATTTCGAATGTGCTCTTCGCTGGGTTGAAAAATTCATAAACCTTTACCAATGACCGCCCAGATAGCAGGTCAGTTTGCTGCAAGTTTGATTTGTATATAAATTTATATTGTCATGTCAAATATGACAAAATAAGTTTGTTGCAATATTGCTGCAACGTTGTGCTCACAGCATTATATTTTTTCTTTATGTTTCCTGCCTGCATAGTGCATTTTAACCGCCATAACGTCTGTCAACTGTCAAGCCGGCTTGCGTTTCAACTCTGACAATTCTTCCCCTCGAAATCGTCAATTTTCAAGGTAATTATACATTAAATTGAAAAAAATCATTTTTAGCGTGTTCCTTAGTTCATAAACTATTTAACAGTATATAATTTGTAGCAAGTTCTATGTTTTTTAGTACTTTTTTTTGTATACAAAATAACAATGGTTTGAACATACACAGGATTTTGAGGTCATTTTTAACAGCCTTACTATTTTATTTTTTCAGATGTCTTACTCTATTTGAGAGATTAATATGTGTTTGAATGGAAATGCATCAGATGTAGAACTTGAAGATGAAGATGACGAAATTACAACCTGGTGGGAGCCAAGGATCGAAAACGGTGACCAGGAGATGGCTGCAGACGAGTTGAGCCAGATAATTGGGATGCCCATTGAAATAAACGTTAGTATTTTATTTTTTTATTTATCTATTAAAAAATCCTCATTTTATTCAAAATATATCTCAACAAATTAGCTATAAATCGGTACCTCTCGTATCTTTATAATTAATCACAGATTGTACTGCATTGACATTGACTGAAGTCCTCTAAAATAGGTTTTCTATGGTTCCAATTTCTATTTTATTTGTGGATGATATTATAAACGTAACTATTTATTTCTTTTCAGGCACCTAGTGATGTTGACCAGGAGGAAGAAGCAAATGCGGTGGAAGGTGATGGACAACATCAGGCCCATTCGTTGTGGACAGAAGTACGCTGGCGACACCGTGACTTGGATATCCCCGACACAACGTGTACTGCCAGTTTTTTACAATCCATTAAAATTTTAACGTCACTGGAATATTTTCAATTATTTGTAGATGACGCAATAATTGAAAATATGGTTCAGCAGCCCAATTTATATTCATCACAATCGGACGGCGGACAGTGAGAAGACCACGTTCAAGATGGCTGGATGGAGTGGTGGCGGATAGCCGTGCAGTGGGAATGTGGGACTGGAGGAGGAAGACGTTGGATAGACAGCGCTGGCAGCGGTTGCTGAGGGAGGTCGTGCCAGTGATGATGATGATGTGACTATTATAAAACTTTGTTACTACTATAAGCAAACTGTAAATGAAATAAAATAAAAATATTTCATCTTTTTATTCTAATTTTGTTTTTTTAAATATTATAATAATATCAAAAAATGTATATTATTTGCAGAAGCAAACATTTTGCAAGTTTGTCATGACAACCTTACGGGAACTTTGTTATGACAAATTTTCTGCAAGCTTGTTGCTGGGAAACTAGAAAGTTTGATTAAAACTTGCCTCAAGTGTATATACTTGCCATGGTGAACTTGCAGCAAGCCTTCACTTTTGACACATCAAACTTGTTGCAAGTCAGATACAAGTTTAAAATGCTATCTGGGCGGTCACCAAAGGTGCATCCAGCCTTACAGCAACTGGGTCTTGCTTGAGTATTGGCGCTTTGTAGCGACGACCAAGCTCGTACACCTCTGCGGCACTACAACAAGTGTCATAGACCCCTAGAGTCTTTAGAATCTAGGGAGTCTCCCGCACAGGATTTCTTAAAAAAAAAAAAATACCTACTGTGTGTAAAGTATTTTTTTTAAATATATTCTACTTACTTGTGTTATTCATTTTAATGACGATAAGCTTAAGTATATATTTATTAGAACTCCAACTGTTACGCAATAAATAGTAAAGAAAATAATAAGATAACACAAAATTACAACTTTTACGTATTTTTTCATATTTTCTCTGGATGCAAAAACAACTGAAACTGAAACGTTTTTAGTATTAAACAGTCACAACATAACATGATAGTATTTAGTTAGGTACCTAAATTAATAAAATAATGTAATTTATTATTTGTTACTTTTTTACCGATGAAAAAACGTCAGTCTTGTATGGGACTGCCGTCATTGGGTGACGATACAATTTTGTAAATATCAATTTACATACAATATTGACATAATAAACATTAATATTTATCACAAAAATATTTCTTGGTTCACAGAAATCAGAATAATAATATTGCAGTTGTTTATTACTCTCGTTCTCTCCATAGCTTGTCAGCTGTCGAAGTGACAGTACACGCCAGCAGAATCAAGCAGAATCTAAAAACAGAAAAATCTTTATCAACATAAAAGTATCACTACTGGTGTATAGAAACCGGGTCAACAAAATGTTTTCTTGCCGCGCCTTTTGTATTTTAACATGTTTTTTGTTGGCTGTCGTCTCATCAGCAACATCTGAAAATAAATATTCAGCCAAGCTCAACCAAAAGCAGAATGACTCCGGCACCTTGGATTTCCGAACTTTACACAAACCATTTCGTATGGCGAAGCTCAACATGCTGTGGAGTAAAGCTCAAGTGGTGAGTTGGATTTTCATCCCTAAATATAGGTACTTGCTTCGAACCCAAGACTACTGGTTTTGAACGCAGGAGCTTTATTAACTGCTATCGACCGGACTATCTCAGAGGATGGTATGATAGGTTGGTATGCGGCTGACCACTCATTCTGTAAGAAATGGTTCACTTTTTTTTTTTTTTTAAGGAATCCTGTGCGGGAGGCTCCCCAATTCTTAAAAGTTTTGGGGGTCTATGTCACTCTGGAAGGGTGCCGCAGAGGTGTTGCTTGAGTTCTTGGTTATGTCGTAAGGCGCTGCAAGGAAGTGGTGATTGATGTTGGTTTTGAATAAAACCGGATTAAATTGGGAAGAAAACACAGATACTGGTAGACCATTCCATAAACGGGCAGTTTGGCAAAGGAATGAGTCATGAAAACGCCAAGTTCTCATAGTTTTGAGATTGGCTGCAAAGGGATGAATGAGTTGCACTACGAGTTTCCCTTTCTGAAATGCGAGGGGGAGGGATTAATGAATGGAGCTCATTAGAACAAGCTCCGTGGTAATATCGACATTGCCAATGTCATCCCTGTTTCAGGGAAGGTCGGCAAGAGTTGCAGGGCTAATGTTCATTTGAGATTGGGTTTTAAATTGTAGGTTCACATGCAGCATGTTTAAGCGCGAACTTAAACGTGTGCTTGTGGGAATACGTTTAATATAAATCTGAAATGTAATATATCTTTGCAACTTAGATTATAGATACATGATTTTGTTTTCAGCGGCTGACTGCGCCAAAGCTAAAGTCCCTGTTTAGTGACTTGAAGATCCAGGACAAAGAGGAGATCATGTTCAAGCAGCTGAAGACTGAGAGCGTGGACAAGGAAGGTCTGCAAGAGGCCCAGCTGAGGAAGAAGCTAATCGGCATCATGAGCTCATACGACCTGCTGGAACACTTTGAAGATGTGCACGACAAGGTCAAACTGCAAGAGCATCATGTGAGTGCATGACTTCCTCTTCTCAGTCGGTTAGTTAGTTGGGGCAATTCTCAGTTGGCAATTCCCTGTGGGAGACAGGGATGAGGTTGGTTGAAGAACACTTTTATACTCTTTCATCTCCCTGTGTGTCACACTAACTATGCTCAGTGCGCTCCGATTTACCGGATCTGTGATACTTACAACAAGTGTTTCAGTAGCATTGATATTTTTCATTTAGAGACGGAGTACTTTCGCAAAGCGGTGGGTGCTTCACTCAGGGAGAAATGATTTCCTTTATTTATTTTTATTTTTTGATTTACTACTGTTTATGCTCATTTTGTCGATAAGTACTCCTATATTTCCGATGTAATTAGACATAACTATAACAACTTGTATTTCTTTCCAACTTTAGATACCACTAAACTTGATATCCGTGGCAACATATAATTGGCCATATTTTTACTATAATTGTTATCTTTATATTTCTTCTGTAACGCCACACGTTGTCGTATTAAAATAAAAAATAAAAATCATTGATTTCAACCATTCAAACAATGCGGAAAAATTCCAACATCTGTTACATTTGCCTGTTATCAATGAGGTCACACTTGGAGCATCTTTGCTCTAACTAAGGAATATTTGTGTTAGGTAGATTGAAACGGATATAGCGTTTACTTGCGTTAAAATACTGTCGGCTCCATAATTTTTTAACTCAATGATTACTATAGCTGTTTTCTTTTACTCATCAAGGCATTCAACGGCGCATCCGAGGACTACATCAACAAGAGCCTGTTCAAGGACAAGAAGCTCAACAAGCTGTGGGTGAAGGCGGAGATGTCCGGCTTCACCAGCGAGGAGTTGCAGGCGCTCAAGGAAGAGTTCACTCATCACCAGGAGAAGATCGACCAGTACTACTCCATCCTGCAGGACGTGCAAGGCGGGAAAACCGATAACATTGACAGTAAGCATGGATGCTCCTTGACTTATAGGTTGGTATGTGGCTGACCACCCATGCTTTTTCCGGGAAAGGCGGCAAAGAGTTGCGCAGCTCATGTTCATTGTGGGTCAGGTTTCTTCTGTTAGCACACATGCAACAAGAGTAATTGCAAACGTACATGCTTTCTTGTGTTACTCTGAAATGTTGATACATCTTTATTTCTTAGATTATTATAGATAAGACTATTACCTAAAAATAAGATAAAAAGTGTGGATTTCATTTTGTGTGTATTTTAGATGCCATGGATAATGAGGAAATGGATTCCTACAATGACATTAGCAAAGATGACCGAGAAGACAATTCTCTGAACAAAGATTATTTACACAAAGCGAACTTGCTGAGGGAGAAGCACCGGGATCTCAGAGATGGCTATGACAAACTGCAGAGGCTGGCCGCGTCAGGTAACATTTTTTTTTGCAATAGATTTGTGAGAGCGATGCGATTCGCCAACCTATTTTGCGTGACAAGAAACAGGTATTAACATCATCAATTAATAGTTCATTTAATTTCTATTTGAATGCATTATTAATTAATTTTTACCCGATGACATTTGTTGAAGTAGGGTCAAAGTTATTGTAGATTATACGCGACGGGATTCAATCATGCACTTGTTTCAATAATGCTAATTTGAGTGTCAACGCCTCATCCGTTCAACCACACCAGCGGAGTAAAGGAGAATCCTGGATTCAGTCAAGGCCTACCAAGGCTGTCAGGCATGTGCTGCTCTTGTCCACTCATGCTGTATTTGCTTGCACAGGTCCGAGAAGCCGGGACTTCATTGAGCCCAAAGTCCAGCAGCTGTGGCATGTGGCCCTGCAGGGGGACTTCACACCTCAGGAGCTGGAATCTCTGCGGGTAACAATTCTTAATAAATCTTTGATAAAAAGCGCCACCCAAGGTATACCAGTAGCTTCAGTAACATCATACAACTTTAAGTGTCATGGGCGAGCCTCTGATACAGAGGTTCTAGTTTTGTTGTGTCATTGCTTTCAATTTCACGGGAAGGAGTTCTACCACTTTAAATAATACATAGCTTTGTATAAGCATCTGCATGAGTGCTGTGGGTCCTTCTAACACATACATAAGACCGGTCCGTAGTCTAGTGGTAACGCTGCGGCCTCGTAAATGGAAGGTTGTGGGTTTGAATTCCAGCGGAGCATGAAAAGTATCTATAATAATCTATAATCTAAGTTGCAAGGATATATTCATTCAAAGCTCTCAGATGTATGCCCACAAACAAACACGTGTAGTTCGCGCTTACAAATGCTGATTGTGTACTTACAAATAAAATACAAACCTCAAATGAACATAAGCCCTGCAACTCTTGCCGACATTCCCTGAAACAGGGGTGACATTGGCAAAGTGAACCAATTTTTACAGTATGGGTGGTCAGCCTCATACCAACCTATAAGTCAAGGAATACGAGTAAAAAATAACATTTAAGTATAAGAAAACAACAAAACCTTAAAAATAAATCTATACAAAAAAAGTAAAAAAAAAAGAAATGTCTTATGCAAAAAATGTAGCAAGCCAATAAACCAACATTAAAAATCAGCATTGCAGATTAGCCGCCACTTCTTCCTGTCCTTGCATACTTCTTTCATTTCATCCAGAGTCATAACCTTTTTCATACAAGTCCTCCTTTTATTATGACTCTGGATATCCCATTCATTCGCTATTTCAGAGATTTGATCCTTCCATACTTTTCTCGGTCTTCCTCTACCACGACATCCATCTATTCTAGCAACATACACTTTCTTCGTCAATCTTTCATCACTCATTCTCTCCAAATGCCCGAACCATCTTAACATACTTCTTTTAATCTTCACTTTCACACTTTCCCTTACACCACATTCTTCTCTTACAAAATCATTCCTCACCCTGTCACTTCGTTTTTTCCCAATCATACTTCTTAGATAGTCCATTTCTACTGTATGGACTTTACTAATTTCCCTTTCACTCACCGTCCAGGCTTCACTTCCATACATCAAGGTTGGCACTAGTATACCACCGTGCACTGCCAATCTAACATTTTTTGAGAGATTTTGGTTCCTGGCGATGCAAGCGGTCGCACCCAGTACACACCTGCCTTTCATTATTCTTCTTTCAAATTCACCGGTCATTCTTCCATCTTTTTCAAACTTACTTCCCAGGTATACAAACTCATTTACGACATCAACATTCATTCCATTAATTTTAAATTCATAATTCATATTTTCATCATCTCTTTCAAAAATCAATACTTTCGTCTTACTTGCATTCAACTTCAAATGGTTACCTAACAAAGCTTCCTTCAATCTAGAGAGCATTGTTTGCAATTCTACTGCAGAATCAGATACAAGAACTGCATCATCTGCATACAGTAGAACACTCACTTTGCTCTCTCCTATCATCAATCCACAATCATTAAGTCTAGCATCCTTGACACACTTGTCCATAACTATGTTAAATAGCCATGGACTCATCACACATCCTTGCCTCACACCCTTATACACTTCAAACCACTCACTATACTCACCATCAATACGGACACATGCCTTACTATTTTCATAGTTTGCATGCACCGCACCTAGGAGAGCCCCATTCACTCCGTATGCTTTCAAAACATCCCATAACATACCTCTGTCTACTGAGTCAAAAGCCTTTTCCAGATCTACAAAGGCCGTGAACAGCTTCCGCCTCATCGACAATTGTTTTTCAACAAGTTGTCGTAGAGTAAAAATCTGATCAACACAGCCTCTACCTGCCATAAAGCCTGACTGTATATCGGAAATCCTTTCACTAGTAGTCAGAATCACATTTTTTATAATCACCTTACAGAAGACTTTTCCTGGTATACTGAGTAGACTGATTGGTCTGAAGTTCTGACAGTCTTTTTTGTCCCCTTTACCTTTGTAAATGGGAACAATGACTGCCTTCCTCCAATCCATCGGTTTTACTCCTGCATTCACACAAAGCTTACATAATTCGTACATCCAATCTATCACACATTCACCTCCTGCTTTCAACATTTCACCATTTATACCATCAAACCCAGCAGACTTCCCATTCTTCAGACGTGAAATAGACACTTTCATTTCTTCTTTCAAAATATTCAATTCATTCTCTTCATCTATCTGTTCATAAAATTCTTCTTTCACCCTGACCAAAAATTTCTTGAAAATAGTTCTTCCATCTCTTGCATACTTCTTCATTCTCCCATACCATCTCACCGGCAGCATTTTTGACTCCTGGAGTGGTCAATGCAGAAGATTTATTTTTATCCGCATTGATCCACCTCCAAAATTCCTTCTTACTGTCGGTGAAACTTCTGTTAATCCTTTCATCAATCTTTCTTTGTTCATTCATCTTGCTTTCATAAATTATAGTCTTCGCCATTCTCTTAGCTGTCTTATATTCGTCTTCTAGCTTTCTATCATTTCTATCATTCAGCCAATTTTCATAACACTTTTTCTTAACTTTCACAGCTTCTTTCACTCTATCATTCCACCAGGCATCTCCTTTCAATCTTCCACCTTTCGTTACCCCACATGCTTTTTTAGCGCATTCAGTCATTCCTTCTTTCAGATCTTTCCACATACTTTCAATATCTTTTCCACACACACTCTTCTCAAGTTCACTCACACTTAAAATTTTGTGGAGCTCTGATACATACTTCTCTTTCACATTTTCTTCATTCAGCCTTTCTACTTTTATTCTAGGCAATCTTACTTGCCTCTTGCGTTTCTTCTTTCTTACTTCACCAATCATTATTTTAGCACATAAGAGATAGTGGTCACTGCCTATTTCAGGCCCCCGGTAGACACGGCTATCTCTTACGGCTCCTCTCAATCTTTCATCCACACAGATGTAGTCAATGATTGTGCGACTTCCCACAATCTGCCTCGTGTACAGATGCACATCCTTATGCCGAAACCAAGTATTCGATGCAAAAAGACTGTGCTCCGCACACAAAGCAATCAGATGTCGCCCATTATCATTGACTACACCTCTCCCACCAGGACCAATTATTTTCAAACATTCATCTCTCTGTGCACCTATCCATCCATTCATATCACCTAAAATTACAATGTTTTCATTATTCTTCCTTTCATGCACAACCGCATTCAATTCATTCCAAAAACTCATTCTCACCTCCATACACTCTGAATCAACAGGAGCATAACAGGCAACCAAGAAAAGTCTCAAACTGTTAATTTTGAATTTAACAACCAAAATCCTGGGAGAAACTCTTCGATAACCTGTTATACATCCTTTTACACACTCACTCACAATCACACCTACACCTTGCCTTTCATTCCCATCTTCCACACCTGACCAAATATACAATTCACCGTTCACTAATACTTTCTCACCATTCCCTTTCATTTTTGTTTCAGTCACACCCATTACTTTTATTCGTTTCTCTTTCATTACATTCATAATTTCTTTCTCCTTGCAATCATTCATCTTCCTTACATTCCATGTCCCGAAAACCCATTCATTCTTTCTATGAAAATTAGTGGCGGCATTTCCACAACGTGCACGTACAAAATTATTGTGGGTGGCCCTTTCTACATAACAAAATTTGAAAAACTTAAGTTAGTAAATATAGTACACAGAACAAAAAATATATAGCTAAAAAACATAAAATTGAAACATAAAAAAGTTAAAAGTAAAGTTAATAAATATACAAAGAAAAAAAATAAAAATAGTTAAAAAAACCAATAATACATTGTCCATATAAAAGTCCACAATTTTAATTTAGCGTCATGTGCCATGTTGTCCTCTTGAATCAGGTAGGTAGGACACAAGTTGTATTTTTTCCTTCCAATAATTTTGTTTTTGTTCCAAAAAATTTTTAAAATAGTTGAGGTTATGTACCAAAAATTTTTCTTGAAAAGATGCAAACACAAACTATTGCCTTTCCCTTTAAAAACTTCACATCCAAATTATCTTGTCTTTATACGCCTGCAGACTCTTTTGATCCCTTATTTCATTTAATGATGTATTTTTTTTTTTCGTTTTCGTGTAGACATTTACGACAAATTTTGTCCATCAACAAATCCATTTTGTTTTCACTTGTATTACAACAAAATGTAATACAAGTGAAAACAAAATGTAATACCATTTATATTTTCAACTATGCTCTTTGCTGGGTTAAAAAAATCATATACCTTTACCAAAGGTCCATTCAGCCTTACAGCAACTGGGTCTTACTTGAGAATTGGCGCTTTCTATAGCGATGATAGCTCACAGGTGTGTGCTCTTAGGTGTGATTCACGCAAAAACAGCGCTCACCAAATAAATCATCCTAATATTATTTATACAAGGGACAGGTGTGAGGAAGGTTTGAGCATTTCATCGGTTCGTTACAATGTTAATATGAACATTTATCTGTCTAATTTATAGTATGTTTTGTCTATTTAAATAGTATGTTTTGATGGTTTTGACCACCTTTTCAGATTGAGCTGCAGCATTATGAAGCCAGGGTATTAAAACTTCGTCATATTCAAGCAGAGCAGGCAGCTCACGGGGATCAACTACACGTCAAGGTAACTAAGTGATGTGTACCATGCATTCTGCTTTCCCCAGCAGGAGTTAAACTGTCCTGCATTCACAAAAACATGGGGATTAGTTCCATCCCCAGGGTGTGACTGTGGGGCGGAGAACCAGACTGTCTGGCACATAGTGGAAGAGTGCCCCATCAGATGACACCCTCCTGCCTGAAAGACCTCCACAACGCCACGCTAAGAGCAGTGAAGTGGATGGAGGGCTTGGATCTTCGCCCCGACGCGGCCCTATGGCCAAGGAATTCGATGCGCTTGCCAGTCATACGAAAAGTAAAGTACAAAAAAATGTTATGCTTTCACAAAGTGAAACAGTCTACCAAGTATTATTTGATTGAACCGAGAAAGGTATGGATGGATCAAATTTCTGAAATAGCGAATGAATGGACAATCTCAATGTTTCATTTCATTTTTGTTTAAAAAACAAAGATAATTGCTGCCATTACTGCTTGTCCAACTCCAATCTATCTATAATATAAGTTGCGAAGGTATAATTTAATTTAGGATTCATATTAAATTTATGCCCACAAGCAGACGCACTTAAGACCCCATAGAGCGAATACGTCCAAAACGGTGTTCTGGGTTTTAAATGTCCATTATGTTTACTTTTTTTTTTAAATCTTTTACTATCAGAATAAAATAAAGAAATGTGTACTTTACAGATTGACCGTTTCCAAAAATGATAAAAGTTATTTGAATTCTGTCAAAATGTACACAAACTTATGAAATATTACGAAATAATGATTCTTGAATTCAATGAATAACTTGAATTTTATGAATGAAAGTATACAAAAAATATATATGAATAGTAAGTTTATTAATCAAACTCAAAGTTGACCGCATTTTTTTTTCGTGATAATGCATGTTAATTTAACAAAATACAATAAAAAAACAGCTCCGAAAATTTCATACAATTTTGTTAGGCGAAAAGCTACAGAATAAAAGCGGCTGTTTATTTCGTTTCAACGACATTCGAGCTTGAGATGCGGAGCTGAGAGCACGTCCCATTGTCTAAGAAATTTCCGGCGCGCGAGCTTACGCATACAACACCCGATTTTGAAGTGTGTGTGAATCCATTGGCTCACGCACCAGGGTCGCAATCTTTAACTTAATGGGTTTTTTTCTTGATTTAAAAAAAAATATATCGATAGTTTTGAAGTTGAACCATTCTTTTTTATAAATAGTTTTGTGAATTAAAATTGTCTTCACCAACCAAATTTGTCTGGATAGACAATAACGCGGCAAGAAGCTTCACTATATGTGTAGCTTAGTTAAGTTGAATTGATCATATATTTGTGTTCTTTAACTTGTAGGTTGGCATGTGGCTGACCACCCATGCTGTAAGAAATGTTTTTACTTGCCAATGTCACCGCTATTTCAGAGAAAGTAAAAAAAATGTATGTAGGTACACATGCAACATGTGTAAGCGTGAATTTAGATGTGCCTGCATATTATAGGCGTGCATTAAATATGAATAAGCCTTGAATGTCAATACATCTTTGTAACAGAGATCGAATAAGCTATATTGAAAACGACCAAAGTCCGTCGATATTGAAAATGAGGCAACTCTGCAGAGGCTCTGGCCACCCCTAGCGGAATGGTGACAGAGTTACAGTTACAGTCTGTAATAATCTATAATCGAAGTTGCAAAGCTAAATTAACAATCAAAACTCGTATCAAATGCATGCCCACAAACACGTGTTAGTTCGCGCTTACAAATGCTGAATGTGAACTTACAAATAAAAACCAAACTAGAAAATGAACAAATAAATAAAGTGGAAATATATCTACAGAGGTACTGGCCACCCCTAGCGGAATAACGACTGGATTCAAGGCGCCACCCGAAAAATATTGAGAACTCATGCTGTAGTCATTTAGGGCGTTGCTTAAATTACAATTTTAAAACATTAAATAATTGGTAAGATTTCTAATAATGTAGAAAATATGAAACTCTTTTTTTAAATTAGTTTTCGGTGAACGAGGAGTAACCCTGTGCAATAGAAATTTGTGAAAGGGACATCGCCATCCAAGATCTGTACACATATAGTATAATTTGAGGCAATGTAACATTATTAGTCAAAATAAATGACACCAAAAATCATTTTTGCGTGCAGAACTTGTATTTATCATATCACGTCAAAGTAGAAAGGGACAAACATATTTCTGTCTCACGGCTCTCATCTACCAGACAGAGGGAAAAGTATTGAACACAAGATGTTGTGACACACAATGCAAAAACTAATCATTTTTTGCCTTGTGTGTCACGACAGTATGTGCTCAAATCTTTAATCCTTAATTTATACTTTCATTGTACTGTTTATGTGAGACATGCCTTTTATTTGGATTTCGAGAACGGAGAGCAAACCATAACACTAGGTATATATAGCGCTCAAAACTCACCGGCGTTTGAGGACGGTAGCCTCTTAAGTTTTCGCTTACACATGCCACATATGGACTTACAACATAAAACCCAAATCTCAAATAAATGAGCATACGCCTTGCAACTTTTGCCGACCTTCTGAGAAACAGGGATGACATCGGCAAAGTGAACCAATTTTTACCGGAGTGGTCAGCTTTATATCAACCAAGCTAAGCTTTCAATTAATACTGTTTTAAGAATTTAATTTTGATGTTTGCAGATTGCTGAGGCGGGCTCAAAGCCAGACATCATTTCCAACATGGCAGAAAACATAAAGAAACAGATGAGGAAGGTTGAAAAGCTGCATTTAGATATTGAAAACAGAATTCTCGAGAGGCATACCGAGCTATGATCAACTGGACATGAAACAATGTCCACTCAATAATACCGTTTGTTTGATGTACATCTTTTGGTGCTACAAAATTAAGCCAAGTTGTACTTATGTAGGGGGAATAGTAATCAGGGTGAGGGGGGTATCCAGAAAGCTTTTTCTGTGTACCAAGCAGTGACAGCTCCAGGTAAGGTGCATCAGTGCATTGCACCCCCAGTAATAATGCCACGATCCAATACTTACAAATTTGGAACGCATAAAATTCCGTTTGTGTCAAGTCCTATTATACATTCATAATGATTTTACATATTATACAGCTCCGCGAACATGAAAATACTCCGAGTTGGAGCCCGTGCATCGCCAAAATTCGTCGCTTTCCACAATCAATGATGGCTAGTATAAAAATGCACTGCTTGATGAAAAATCGACGAGCCGTCACTGGTACCAAGTACTCATAACACTATTTATGACCATCAGTGTGTGTTGTAAGCCAGTTCCTATACATACAAACTCAACACAGCAATTTTATCCGTGTTTTTGCCATATTTAAGATTAAATTTGAAAATTAATGATAGCCGTCCTATCTCTGCAGAAAAAAGATTTTTGAGCTACCATTTGTTTAGAAGCTTATTTGTAAGCGCAGTGAAGGGCTATGAACAAACTCTCTGAACACAGAACAAGCACATAATACTCAAGTACTGTTGCATTCAGGTGTCACTTTAATAAGGACACTTCTGAGATGGCTGATTTTCAAAACTATTTTTTCATCAACGTGCCAAAGATTGTGATTTAAGTACTTTTCGAAATTAATTTGTATTTTATTTTAACAATTTAACAATTCCAAATTGAGATCTGATAACCTAAAATATTTTTTGTGCGTTCTTAGAATAAGCAAAATTTACTAACCAAGTGACATTCCTTGCTTGTAATTTGATTTATTCCAGTTTTGTCTTTTTTGATTATTTAAAAATATGCCAGACAAGATAAAGGTAACTGTTACTCTTTGCACGATAAGCCTTTTTTATAAGAATATATTTTATGATATACGTAATTAATAAACAATTAAGTTGAATAAAATAATGTTTTATTTTTTAAATATTACATGTTTAACAGGTGATAGTTCCAACATTATTTATAAACTCGGAACTGAATAGAAAGGACCAACTCAAAGCTGAGAAACACACAGTACCCTAAGTATAAATTTTTACATTGCACTCGACCATAGACCAACAAAAATGTATGGAAAGTAAAACGCTTACTAGATGTGCGGTTTGACTTACCGTTTTTTGATTAAAACATTCCAGTTAAGTTAAAATTGTCAGTTACGAGTATTTACCTACTAGGGGTACGAGTGTTTTTTTGTTCAGATTCAAGGTACCAAATTTATTACATTAACAAGGATAATTTATTTGGAAGGTCCATATAATTAAAGAACGGCGTTATTGTGTGTGTCCCATCTCAACGGCCCTCAAATCACGGAAAATATTTTCTATAAAGATGTATCTACAGTGCTCCTTTAAAGACACCCAACATCTTTTGTCTTCCTGATATTGGGTGGTAGTCTGTTCCACAACATTGGGCCTGCAAACTGGAAAACAAGATCTCCAAAATTAGTGCGTGTCTGACAGTGCAGCTGCCCTAAGTCAACCACCCCGTTCTGGCAGATTTGAGCGTCTGGCGCCTCAAGTCCATCTCAACGGGTTAGGATATATCATCCAAATATAAAGGAGCCGCACCATTTACAGCTTTGTAAACAATTGGACAAACACGGTAGACCACCGGAAAACAAAGTCAATGCAGTTTTCTTAACAATGGATGAATGTGAGTAAATTTGGACATTGCGAATATGAATCTTGCTGTCAAGTTCTGCACAGATTGAAGCCATTTGAACTGTTTTTTCAGCTGACCTATATACCACGTTGAGCAATAGTCAACTCGAGATTTTATTACTTAAAGTACACGCCCTAAGTGTCTGGCTCTTGCTGAAGGACAATAATTTCTTCTTTGTACACATCGCCTTCCTTCCAACAACTTTCCTTGCAAGTAAAAACGAGAACAGTGCCAAAGTCGATGCTTGCTGATTCGTAGTTGTGGAGTCTCAGAGAAGGGATCAACGTAGGGAGCAGTTGCATTTCAAAGCGGAGAGTCGCATTGCAAGACGAGCAGTTCTTGGGGATGCCATCCGCGGGTAGAGGAGACATAACAAGCGGCAACCCATTGAGCGAATATCTAAAAATAAAATAGCATAAGATTTTTGATGTCAGTCTGAAGCTCTAGGGACAACAAAATGCCTAATTAATTATTATGGAATGCTGCACAACACCAAGGGATTTTTCAGCATTGCCACACCATAGAGAAGGGCCCGAATCTTTTTACTGATCCGGAACGAGTATGGTATACAGCCAGCATATAGCCATGCACTACATTGTTTGGAAATATATCCATGATCATCTGACAATATAAATGCAGTTTGAAAAGGCCAAAGGTGTTTAATTTCTTTACAATTGTTTATTAATATTATTAGGATGATTTACTTGGTGAGCAAATCTAATCAATCTAAGTTGCAATGAACAGGATTCACATTATATGCATTTTCACAAGCAGACACGTATAAGTTCACACTTAAACATGCCGCATATGGACTTACAATAAAAAAAATCCAAATCTCAAATGAACATATACCCTGCAACTCTTGGCGACCTTCCCTGAAACGGGGGTGACATTGGCAAAGTGAACCATTTTTTACAGCATGTGTGGTCAGCCGTATACTAACCTATAAGTCAAGAAACATACACAACAAACTACATTTTGGAAATAAACAAATAATTTTATGTGTTAACATTAAAAACAAATATAAAATTCTCATTAAAAAATTAGAAAAACCCTAGCCTGAGCCGCCAACATTACAGATCAACCGCCATTTCTTTCTGTTCTTACATACTTCTTTCATTTCATCCAGAGTTGCATTGCATTTCATCCGATAGGGAGTAATTTAATAAAGTCACCTTAAAATCTGAGTCGGATTGTACTGTATCCTTGTGAGGAAATTGTGGAACACATCATTTCCATGCAGCGGCACACTTTCTTCATAATCTTCATCCCGCAGGTTTCCCTCGTCAAACGCATTGTTGCTCTTCTTTTGCTGTATCACTTTCTTTGCTGTAAATTGGAACAAAATGATTCACAACTTGCAATAAGGAACACAAATACCAATCTAAGCGCTAATGAACCTAAAGCCTAGTTCGGACAAGGCGACTATTTTAGTCGAGTAGCGAGTAATTTAGTGGTGGGCGGGGCGCTACTTGCCCGTCAAAATAGAGTAATCGACTCGACTAAATCATTGACTAAACTACTCGACTAATTTTTTGTGGTTCGCACACGTTTAGCCACTAAATTACTCGCTACTTGACTAAAATAGTCGCCTTGTCCAAACTAGCCTTTAGAGTGTTAGTAAGATTGGTGAATACCGGGGTTGAACTGAATTATAACATTTTGCTGATAAATTTATGGAAACTAAAACACTCATTAGAGGCACTTTATAATTTAAATGTTATTTTTTATTGTATTGATTGTAGAGGAATTAACTTTGTTATCCTTCATTTTAATAGATAAAAATAAAAACAGTTTTGTATTCAATTACGGTGAGTATATTATAATTCCACGACCGGTTTCGCGAACAATCCGTTCGCATTGCCAGGTTCGCATGCAGTATTTATTTAACCACCTGACGATGCGAATGGATTGTTCGCGAAACCGGTCGTGGAATTATAATATACTCACCGTAATCAAATACAAAATTGTTGTTATTTTTTATGATGGTTGAGTTTTAAATATAAAATTGTGCACTTGAGGTAATGTCGTATAATAAAAAAAGAGCAATTGAACCATCTCCTTACCTTTGATGTCTGTTTTCTGATATTTAGCTAGGAGTTCCTGCACATGTTGTGAATCCTTCATGGTCAAGTATTCCTCTTCCACAGTCATGAACTTTTCTTCAAACTTCAAACAGCACGCGGGATTACTCAGTTCCTTTGGAGCCTCTGGAAGCTTAAACATACAAATATCACAATCTGTATAGCAACACTTAAGAATACGGAGTATTGAGGTCGGAACATTGAAAGGGGAGTGAAAATAAATCTCGACATTCGGCCGGATTACTTCTATACCTTCTGCCAGAGGTGCTAGTCTCTCATTTATACAGCCCCCTTGGGGTGGCTAGGGCTATTAAACAGCGCTATATAAAAATTGGCCTATTATTATTATTATTATTAAAGGTCTTTTATCAACTGTCATATTACAATAAACATATTTCTTATAATTCCGGTTGTGCCTTCTCTTCACAGAAAGAAGCATGCCCCCTAACAACACTGGATATGACTCCAACAAACATGTCACTAAGGTGATGTCACAGATTTAGGTGACTAAGGTTCTTTGCAACTAATATACAAATATTAGCAGTTATTTCCATAACAATCCTGCCATCACAATTATTTCTCACCATTTTCTATGCTGACTACAATTTATATAAATATACATACCTGTACTACAAGTACCTGGGATGTGTGGTCAACGAAAAGTGGGACATGTGTCAAGAAGTCAGAAGCAGACTAGAGCAAGCCTGAAATGTCTTCGCTAAAATGAGTAAAGTACTGTTGTGCTGAGATTTGAACCTTAAACTCCAGAAGTGCATGTTGAGGTGCTGTCTTCTCAATTGCTGTATATGGTATGGAGGGATGGACGCTCACACAGGCACTGGAGAGACAAATTGAATCATTAGAGATATGTGTCTACTGAAAAGTGCTTCGGATCTCTTGGCGTGATTGGGTCACCAATGAAGAAGTCCTCCGACGTATGCACACCACAAAGGAACTTTTGCCAACCATTAGCAGAGAAAGCTGATGCACTTCAGTCACATTTTGAGAAATGTGAAATACTGTCTTCTTCATCTTTTCATACAGATGAGAGAATATCTCAGGGATGCCAAAAGATATTGTGGCTGAAAAACCTGCAACAATGGTTCGGCAGAAGCACCAAGTCTCTGCTTTGAGCCGCAGCATCCAAAGTCAAAATAGCCATGATGATCGCCGATCTTTGATAGAAGTGGCACGAAAAGAAGAAGAAGCATACCTGTTTTAACAGAGCGTTGATATCACTTTGAGGTATAAAGGGTGCCTCAACAATGATCTCCATACCTTCAGCTGCTTCCAGCTGAGCCGACACTCTTTCTGGAGCTATAATGTTTGACAGACTTTAGATAAACAATGCCTTTAAGCATATGTGATGCAATCGCCTAACAGGGAAAGAATGCACAAGTTTGAATTTAATATTTTTTCTCAGCGGGCAAACGTCACACTTATATGGGACTAAAAAAAAATATAAAGCACCAAGTTTTATATTTTACATACATGTTTAAAATTGTGATGTATTAGAATCACTTCATCCTCAATCATTGAGCCTCCGCAAAGCTTGCCTCCTGATTGATGATGAATGATTTATTTCCTGTGGCACTATTTAATGGTCCAAGACCATCTCAAGGAAGGACCACTTGAAGATTGCCTACAATGCCAGCGAAATCAAGAATAATGCAAGTTCTCCAATAACGGTTTGTCTAATATACAAAAAGTTTAACAATCTTTTAATGTTTTAAGTTAATTATAAATTGTAAATACTTTGGATTCATGTACCTGATGTAGTGATCTCATTTATGGCATCCGATATGCCTAGATTCTCTATAGATATTTCTATACTCGTCATATCAGCATTGCCTATGGATGTTTGGTGTGCTGGAGACCTGTCACAGTTTGTCTCTGGTTCATCTCCCCACTCGTCAGCACCATTACACCAGGAGTCAGTGCTCAGGTTGACCACAGGATCATGGGCACATGCCACAGACTGGGTCTTGTATGATTTGTCCAGCGACTGGGCTCTGATGCAACTCCAACTGAAAAAAGCATCAAAGTAAATTACTGGAAAGGATTTTTTCAAGGCAGATTCTACCATTTTCATGGTGTAATAAAAGAGGGTAACATATGGGTAGATGCAAGGATGGCTGATAAACTTGAAATCCCAATGACTTATTGACGCTTGGGGATAAGGCCTTGGCACTCAAATGGCGTTAATAAAACAAGCGCAGGTTCGAGCCCCGTAATGTCCTCGACGATAATTTTGACCCTGGTTCAAATGATGTCATTGAGTTATTATTAATTAATAATTATTATTTAAATTATTAATTGATGATGTTGATGATGATGAGGTTGGAATGCGGCTGACCACCCATGCTGTAAAAATTGGTTTACTTTGCCAGTGTCACCGCTATTTCAGGGAAGGACGGCAAGAGTTGCAGGGTGTATGTCCATTTGAGATTTGGGTTTTTCTGTTGTAGGTTCACATGCGGCATGTGCAAGCGCGATTTGTGAGAATGCATATAATGTGAATCCCCAATATGACAATGATGACACTCTGCATATCAGTGAATCAGCTCTTATTCAAATTAACCTTTAAGGTGGCAATATATTATGTTATGCTGCACCTTGGCCCGTGATTCCAGCATGTTGGGTTGACACAAGCAAAGACGTACAGCGTTCTGTGGTACGGGGACAGCTGTAGGGGAGCATAGCACTGCAGGACCAGGGGCCTCAGGGAGCCACACACCCCACACGTGCTCACATACGCCAGGCCATCCACTGCGGGCCAATTCTGCAACAACAACAAATAAGCTTAGCCCCCTCGGTTTACTCGGCCTTCACTGTAAATGAAAACTGTCCCCCTCGGGAGCTGGGAAACCCTCAATTTTTTTTAAATAGATTTGTGAAGAGGAATGCAATTCACCAACCTATTCTGCCTGGCCAGAAACACGTATTAATATCATCAATTAATAATTCTTTGCTGTATATTTTAATGAATTGTTAATTAGTATTTCATTTCCATTTAACACTTCATTAAAATATACAATAATGATTATTCATTAATATTTACCCAATGACATCTATTGAACCAGGATCAAAGTTATGGACAAATGACTCAGGTGGGGATCGAATCAGCGTTATTCTATTACGAATACGCTAAAAAGATCAGCCACTTGATTCCCTCGACCAAAGCATCGATATTCAACTAACGTGGTTGATGTAAGGGTGGTCCTTTTACCTGTAAAATAAATAGGTTCCACTAGCCACATGCGAAACACTTTGGGGGTAACACTATATGTGTAGCTTAGTTGCCTACCTTATATTTTAAATTACCAGACTAATAGGTTGGTATGAGGCTGATCCCCATGCTGTAAAACTTCAATCATTTTTGACACTATTGGTGGGGATTGAACCCTAGTTCTCGGCATGAAATGAAAACGTTCTACCAACTGAGCTAACGAGAGTACTATTATTTTTTTATTGGTTGCTAAATACCTGTGACTTGACCCCATTGAGAGAAAATTTAAATTATATAGTTTTGACTCCATTGGAGGTTATAAAAAGTTTTTACCGGTTCACCGCCTATTTTATTGGTGGCATATGATACTTCAGATCGGTGCTCATTTAAAATCGGCTCATCTTCATAGCCAAGGTAAACCTTATCCACCATTTTAACACATTGATTTATAATTTGTAAACAAACTCCACGTTGCCCAACACAATCAACTATTTGGGGATTTTGACGTTTTGTCTGCGTTGTCTTCTTCTTTTAGAAAGTAATCAAGCTAGCCCAACGGTTCTTCTCCTCGACCTACTTACATTTCATCAAAAGCATCCCTATTATTTTCAAAATGAATCTTTTTTGGGGCGTAAAACATACCTACTGTGGCGTGAAATAATTTTTGAATGACAAAATTTGTAGAATAATGCCATTTTTTCTATGCCTTCAACTGATAGGTATGTTAGAAGATTGGTGTGAATAAAGCATTCCTACACGAAATGGAAACGTCAACATGACATTTGTTGACTTTTTATTTGAATTACCTAATTTATTTTTAAACGCAAATAATGCAATTGAAGGATGAGTTTTTTAATCAATTTTATTAAGGGTTTCATCTCCAAAATGCTGGGGCTACTGTCATTCGGCAAAAGTCGAATCTCCAACTCCATGAATGTGTTCATCAAAACAAACAGCGGGGACACTGTTTCGGTGGAGCTGGACCCCAAGTGGGACATCAGGAGTGTGAAGGAGGCCGTGGCGCCGCGCCTGGGACTCGAGCCCAGTCAGCTCAAGCTTATTCTGGCCGGCAAGGAACTGTGTGACAATATTGTCGTGGAGGTTTGCCTTCTTGTTTTGCTCCTCATTACTGATGTTTTTCCTTGCCGTATAGGCTCACCATCACCACTGTAAAACTCAGTTTACTTTAACAGGGTCACCCCTGTCCGGTTAATTGGTAGAGTGCTTGCATTCAATGCCCAGAGCTCGGGTTCGAACCCCTCCGAGGGTGTCGGAAATGATTTCCCCTTCCGTTATTTATTTCCAACCTCAAAATAAAATACCAGCAAGGTTTACTCAGCCTTCATAAGAAATGAGTGCCAGCTCTCTCGGGAGCTGGGAAATCCCCCCTTCAATTGATGTGGTTGACGTGAGGCTGCCCCCCTAATCTGTAAAAATAAATAGGTTTTTTTAGCCACATGTGACTCCTTCGGGCAGAACGCGGTAAGAAGTTACACCTTATGGGTAGCTTAGTCATGTTAGTCCTGTTTCAGGGAAGAATGATAAGATTTGCAGGAATTTCTGTCAAGTTGAGATTTAGGGTTTGGTCTTCATCTCATGTAAGTTTCATCGCAATCTGTTCAGTAGTTTAGGAGTCCATACAGGACAAACATTTATACATACATCTAATGTAATCTAATCTAAGTTGCGAAGATATGTTACATTGGGGATTCACATCATATGCATTTTCACAACCAGACACATACAAGTTCGCGCTTTCACATGCCGCATGTGAACCTACAACACAAAAACCAAATCACAAATGGACATACAACCTGCAACTCTTGCCGTCCTTCTCTGAAACAGGGTTGACACTGGCAAAGTGAACCATTTTTACAGCATGGGTGGTCAGCCGCATACCAACCTATGAGTCAAGGAACATCCATTTGATTTTATATATTAGAAGAAGTCAAGATGGGTGATGTCACATAGCATATTTCTTGGACCGGTCTGTACTGCAGTGGCAACACTTCGGACTTGTAAATGCAAGGTTGTGGATTCGAATCCCGCACAGAATATAGCACAAAAATATACCATTTATATTTCCAAATATGCTCTTCGCTGGGTTGAAAAATTCATAAAACCTTTACCAAAAGACCGGTCACTGAAAGGTCCATCCAACCTTATAACAATTGGGTCTTGCTTGAGAATTGGCGCTTTCTACAGCGACGACCAAGCTCGCAAAGGGCTCTTGAGGTGTGATACACACAAAAACAACGCTCACCAAATAAATCATCCTAATATTATTATTATTGTAGCCGAGGGATCATTTTCATGTTCAGGGTCAGGGATTTTTGTTCATTTCCAGGAGTGTGACTTGGGGGAGCGCAGTGTTCTGCATGCAGTGAGCCGCGGCAGGGTGAGGGGCAGGCGGGGGCTGCCCCAGCATGAGGAGCAGGAGGAGGAGGAGGGGGAGGGCTCCCGGCCCATGTCAGAGACTCTGCTGGACCTGCAGCTCACGCAGCAAGAGAGGAACAGCGTCACGGAATCTGGTAACTTATATACTTCTTTCCAAGTCATGACAAATCGGTCAAAGATAACTCGTCCTTTGGCAAATCGATCACAAGACAATTTGTGCCCTTGCAGTGAACTCACAAAATGTTAAGAAAGATATTGTCAAATTATTATTATTATTCTTATTCCCCCACATGAATTTTCGGTCAATAACATTTTGGTCACATACAATTCAGGTCCACAGACAGCTCCATCACAGAAAATGAAGAATTTCTCTCCATGGAACCTTTGTAATCACTGTAGTTTTAATTACTTGCAGTTTTCTGTGATGGAGCTTTCTATGGACCATAATATTGTATGTGACTGAAATGTCCTTCACTGAAAAGTTGTGTGGATGAACTGTTTTGTGATCGGTTTGTCCATGGCCGAGCTGGTTGTTCCACTCCACCGGACCCGCAATCCAGAGATCACGGTCCCCGAAGATTTTGTGCATCTGACAGTGCGGCTAAACATAACTGAAAGCACCATCACCCGCAGATCTGAGTGTCTGCTTCCTCTCACTCATTTCAGCAGACGAAATCATGCTTGCCATATTTGGATGAGCCAAGTCATTGATGGTTTTATGTACCTACAGACATGCTGTAGCCCACTCTCTCTGGGAATCAAAACTAATACAGTTTTTTTAACAGCAGAGTGATGTTAGCTGATTTGGACATCCAGGATGAGTTTTGCTGAGAAAGTCAACACATTATGAATGCGGTTTAACTGCTTCTCCCGCTGACAGCCATAAAACAATGAGCAATGAGAGAATATAAGAAATGCACACACTAGGGTCTTGACCGCATCTGACACTTTCTAAAGGCCTTTATTTGAGAAATCAATAAACCAAAAGTTCAAAAAATCCAAAACAATATAGATAATATTATTAATAAGCAAATACCTAGTCCTTTTCCCCTACTACAGTACCTGTGTGAAAAACCCTACCCACTTTCTCTTTCCTACCTTGAATTTTGATGCTTTGGTTTTTACCTAAGTTAGCCTGTGAAGATGGACGGTTAAAGTCCGATAGTGCTTAGGCAATTTAACTGAAAAATGTGAAAATAAAACTTTGCTGTATAAAAAAAAGTTATTTTAATCGAATCTAATCTAATCTAAGTTTCAAATAAATGTAATATTAAAGATTCACATTATATGCATTTTCAAAAAACCCGAATCTCAAATGAGCATACATCCTACAACTTCTGCTGATCTTGCCTGAAACAGAGGTGACATTGGCAAAGTGAACCATTTTCTATAGCATGGGTGGTCAGCCGCATACCAATTTTTTTTTTTTTTTTTTTTTAATTAAAATTAAACAAAAACTAACATTTTTAGAGAAGCGTTCAGTGCGAGCGCACTTCTATGTCTGGTGCGGCAGCTGCATGCGCATGTGCGCGGGCAAGCTTCGTGTGCGCTGCGCGGGATGCGGCAGCGGCGCGTTCACGGTGCATGCGGATCCCCACAACTGGCAACACGTCCTTATGCCCAAGCAGCTCACAGGAGACTGCCTGCAGACACCAATATGTCCCCAGGTACTACTTCTTTTCTCTAGCAAGCAAGGCTTGCTCAGCTTTCACAGGAAATGAGGACCAGAACATGCCAATCAGGGAGCTTGCTATGTTGTCACAAATATCCAAAAATTACCAGAAATCTGTTAAATCAGACAACTTCAAAACACAGCAGAAGCAGTTGTAGACGTATGCTAAATTGCAGGGGCGTGCATTGGGTATAGGCCAGCGGTTTCCAAACTTTATGCTACCACGCCTCCCTAAAACACATATTTTTTTTCAACATTCATCAACATCAGTCAGCCGTGTCAACTCTCCAGCAACTCTCCAGTAAATACTGATCAAGAAGTGAGTTTTTAGCTGTATTTGTACTAAATAACTCTTTTTGTAGCTGGACAATGAAATGTCTCCCAGCTTTGCTGAATTCTTCTTCAAATGCGCGGAGCATACATCGCAGGGTGAGAGAGATCAGGCCATTCCCCTCTACCTCATCAAACCCAACCTCAAAGACATCCCCTGCCTGGCATGCTCTGATGTCTGGTAAGTTGATTTTTTCGCCGCCTTTTTTTGTAAAGAATACACCTTTAAATGTCAATGAAAACGTGACTGAAGATCTTTCCCCAATTGCTTAACAAAAGCACCAAATTTATGATTTAGAGCTGCAGAATCTAAAGTTAGAAAACAAGCAGAATCGTGCCACATGTGTACTTCTACATCTATAATCTAAGTTGCAAAGATATATTAGCATTTAAGAGTCATATCAAATGTATTCTCACAAACAGACTTGTATGAGTTAGCACTTACACATGCCACATGTGAACTTACAGCATAAAAACCCAACCTCAAGTGAACATAATCCCTGCAACTCTTGCCGACCTTCCTTGAAACAAGGGTGGCCATTTTTACTGTATGCCTCATACCAAACTACAAGTCGAGGAACTTACATAAAAATAAATTGTACAGTGGACTGCAAATGACTTTATAGCACAAAATACGGTCATGTTTAGGTCATAGCCAATTTTCATAACAAAACATTTAGTTGTGTGTAAGTAATGAAGCTAATCTTTTTAAGCAATCGTCTTTTTGCAGTATTATCATTGATCCCGTTTGTACCAAAACTAACACTTTGTTTGGTGGGTACCTATACTTTTCATTGATATTTTGGAAAGTTATGATTGATTATTATATGGGTACAACTTACTAGATTTTAAGCCTCGTAGCCTAGTATTTTATATTAGGCGTTTTAGTACCAAGAATATTACAATTATTTTTGTATTAAAATTTGTCACTTTGTATGGTGGCTACACCTTTTAATATTTATTTGAAAATAGTAATGATTAATGTATGTAGGTATATACATATAAGAGCTTTTCAATTGTAGAACATTATTTTTTAGTTAAACCGTTCTCTGCCGGGAAAATTTAAAATATTGTTTTCTCTTGTCCGGTTGATAGCTCAGTTGGTAGAGTGCTTGCATTCTACCCCGTAAGCTCGGGTTCGAATCCCACCGAGGAGGGTGTCAGAAATGATTTCCTATTTCGGTGTGTATTTCAAACCCCATAGTATAAATACCGGCGAGGTTTACTCAGCCTTCACAAGAAATGAGTACCAGCCCCCTCGGGAGCTGGGAAATTCCCACTTCAACTGAAGTGGTTGGCATAAGGCCGGCCCCCTTACCTGTAAAAATAAATAGGTTCAACTCGCCACATGCGACCCCTTCGGGGATAACGCGGCAAGAAGTTACACTATATGTGTAGCTTAGTTGCGTTTTTTTTTTTTTTTTTTTTTTTTTTTTTCTTTATGGCAACCCCCAAAACAAAGAGTATTAAGAGGCAATGCTTATTGTTGTCATAACGCAATTGATTGAGCGAATTGTTATGTAGGTTTATTTATGGGTATTAGACGTTTTGCTACCAAAAATATTACAATATTTTTTTGTATGAAAATTTGTCACTTTGTATGGTGGCTATACTTTATAATATTTTTTTGAGAAAAAAAATGATTCATGTATGTAGGTATATATAAAAACTTTTCAATTGTACAACATTATTTTTTAGTTAACCCTTTCTCTGCCGAGAAATTTTAAATTATTTTTTTCTCTTGTATGGCAACCCCCAAAACAAAGAAAATTATGAGACAATGGTTATTGTTGTTACAAAGCAGTATTATAATGACGATTATGCCAAAAAAATAAAGAAAATCGTAGGAGCCGTTTTTGAGAAAATCTCATTTGAAACTTTCAGCTGTTCGGAAGCCAGCTTGAATTTTCTAAAATTTGAAAAATGTTTCACTATAAATTATAGTGATAAAAAAGTTTTTTCTGATAAAGTTAAGAAACATAAAAGTTTTTTGCGTTCTGATGGGTTTTTGTAGCCTTTTGATTTCAATTTTTGATATCATGTAAACGGCACTTAATGTTTTTATTTTCAAAATTTTTATTTAATTTTGTTCTAGAATTTGATGTTACGTATAATATTGTAGAACATTTTTGAACGAACAGTCCTTCGGACTGCTATAAAGTAAAAATATAATATATTACAATTGAATGTATGATTTGTGTACTTGCAGTGACCCTGTACTTGTGTTTGGCTGTGACTCGGGTCATGTAACTTGCCTTGACTGCTTCAAACTCTACTGCTCCTCCAGGTAATGCCCATAATGATTACTTCTTCTTCATCCTGTGACATATATGTATGAATGGATAATCTGTTTAACCCATCCGCATACCGTTATTTTGAAAAAAGTGTGCACAAAAATATACTAATTTATTTTATCCCCGAAATCACAAAAGTGGCCCCGCCCGGTGGGGTGTGTCATGGCTTGTTAAACTGTGGCGCGCTAAACTTACTTCCTCAGAAATAATCTATCCAGAAAAGGGTAACGCGCACTAAACAGTTTGATTTTTTGTGGTAAAAGTTAGTTGAACCAATCAGAACGCTCACCGCGACACGTACTTTTGAAGCGCCAAAAGTGTTCAAATTCAACTGACTTGTTATTATTTTTTTTTTTTTTTTTTTGTTTTGTTGTACTGATGGCCATAAAAGTCCATGTACAGGATATATAAAATAGCAATAAACGGCATTAGTCAGCAAAAATATGCAATATAACAGAGTCCGAACAAGCTACAATAATAAACTGTTTCAAAAAACTACAACTATTGCCGTTTTACCAATTAATACGGTACTAATAATTATTACGCACGTAATCACTCGAGTGTCTAGATCAGATATGTGATAAATTGTCGATAAAACTCAAAAAAAAACTCCATAAAACATTACGACTGCGAAGTAAAAATTTGAATTTTGACTGACTTTAGTTGGCTCTCACAGTGATATCTATCGTCGAATTCCGTAAATAAGTTTTAAAATCAAAGGGCTAATTTGTTCCTCATAGGGACATCTATTGCCTAATTCCGTAAATAAGTTTAAAAATACAACCAATGCTTTACAAAAGTTTTCTGTATTGACATGTAGATGTCACAGAAAAAAGCAACTGTATAATATGAACTACACACAGGCGGGGGAGTGGCTAAAACCGCCAGCGTTTGGCGGCCGGTATTTTAGCGTGAAATATTATCAGGCGCCATATCTTGGCGGCTGATATGCCGATGGGTTAAAGTGCCGTTTTTGTGTGTAGCACTCCTCAAGGGCCCTTGGAATAAAATATACGAGGAATGAGAAAATATGAAAGGAATAATAGTATTTAAATAATAGATTTGTATACATATATATACATATATCGTCGCATTACTTTCTCAACCTCGTAACTCAAAAAAAATGTTTTTTTTTTGTTTCTTCTTTCTACTTGTTTTTCAATATTACATAACTACTACATACTCCAAGGCCGTAGTACCATTGAGGTATATATACTAGAGAAGTAACTCTTCTCGAAACACGTAGCACCCTGCAGTAGGTCAAAAATCGTACTCGAGAAAAACGGCCCGCCAGTCTCACGCAGACTTACTCAGCGAGCGGACGAGACAGGTGCTAATACATACTGCTATAAATGGCTAAATATTGTGATTGGAGTTTTCAAACACCTTTGTTTGTGAACTTGATCAATTATACTACATGCACAAATTAAAAATATATAAAATCCTAGCACAAATTAATTATTAAAACAATTGTTTAACTTTAAAAATTTCGTCGCTGTGAAGTCAGCCCGACATATCGAACGCATAAGTAGAGCTTCATATTTTTCCCCTACAAGTAGGGGAAAAAATATTAATGAAAATACGAAACAACGTATGAGCTACATTTTGTGTTTCAATCGATGTTTATCGACTCATGAACTGTTTGCAATTTTAAAAATATTACGTGTGATATAATTTATTTTTGTAAAAAAAAAGTTTTTCTTAAATCTATTTTCATTAATTTCACACATTTAACATAGACATAAGGTTTTATACTACCGGGTTGCTGGTTGAAGACGAACTGGAGTAAAATTACGTAAAAGTGTCATGTTTGCCCGCCGAGAAAAAAACAACTTTGGAACATCTATGCGGAGAACGCTTAGAATATATTGTGAGCATTCGCACGTTTAATAATAAAGAGCAATAACTCAAAAAACATGAATGTTGGGAAAACGCGTTTGAAGTTCAGACACCCAGTACAACTTGTATGGGATGAAAAAGGCGGCCAATGTTTTATCTCGGTCATATTCGTCCAAATTGAACGGCTGTCGCATTCTACGCATTCTTCTCGCATTGTTCTTGCGTTTTATTACAAAATCTCGATTTTCCCAATTTTCGAGTTATTTCTCTTTATTATTAAACGTGCGATATATCTGAATATACTGTATTATGAGTTATGACTTTCATATTTCCAGAGGAATGTAGTACATTTATACAGTGCCGGTTTTAGCACTACCAGCGCCCTGGGCGAGATTTTTTGAGGCGCCCCCCCCCCCCCCCCCCCTATTCACCATTCGAAAATTCAAATTCATACGAAAAAAAGGAATGTACTAACCATTTATTAAAAAAATATATGACAATACAGTTGACAGCTAATCAAATGGTGGAAAATGTAAACTTAGAGAGTAAAAACCAAAAAAGTCCAAAAAAGTATTTTGAAAAATAATACATTATTTAATAAATTTTATCAAAAATAAAAGATGGACAAAAATGAAAATTTGACGAAAATACAAAAAATGAAACTATAAAAAAATGTACAAATGTAGGATAATTTGAAATTCAATATTTAGAAAGCTCAAATAAAAAAAATAATGGAAAAGACAGAAATAGTCTTACAACGTAAAAATTGAAGCAAAAAATTTAAATAAAAAATATGAAATCTAAAATTAAACAAAGAAATTTTTTAAAACAAAACAGAAACGAAAACGAAAAAAAGTCTATACAGAAAATTATTAACTGTAAAATAAAAATATAGTAGGAATGTAAAAAAAGAAAATAAGAAATATGAGATTAAAATATTGTAATTAAATTACTTTATTTTTTGCTAACTTAATCCTATTCAAAATTTGTGTTTTTCAAACTTAGTAAATTTATACTTATTATTATATTAGTGTTCAGCCGTGAGTATTTCCACAAATAAAAATTTGTGGAAATACTCACGGCTGAACACTCAAAATCAATTTGAAAAATCTTTTTTTCAACAGTCTTTTTTTTCAACATTGATAATGCATTTATGTAACAGAATTCAATATTGCAAGTATAACAATGAGGTCCGCACATTTGAAGAAGACATTCAACTTATGAGTCCACTCGGCCGAGTTGCTTAGACGAAATCCGTTGTATTTAGTTAGCTGGAACTGTGAATTATGAAGATTTTCGGCAGTAACTTTGTGAAAGTCCATTATAACAGATTAAAATAAAATATCACAGTGAGTTTTATTTATTAAGAAGAACTGTGAAGCTTGCACGTTAAGAAAAATGCGAATTCGGATCATCCATCGAAAAATAATTTCCAATATTTTGCTACTGCGAATAAACCTCAACTAACAATGACACATAATGTCATTGTTATTTGACTCTTATCAGCCGAGACCAAAATTGATTTTTGAACTTCCTTTATAACTTGAATTATTTACAATTTTTAAAATGAATAGTGTGAAAATATTTCTTACAATAATATTTAATCTTTAATCTAAGTTGCAATAACATATTAATTTAAAAAGCTCTCGAATGCATGCCCACTCGACTGGTTTTTTCGATGTATGAAAAAAAAAATTTTGTTCGAATGACGATTGCCGCCCCCTACTTACTTACTTTCCGTGTCCGGAACACCATCATATGTGCAGCCCCCAGAGCCGCCCCCTAAAATGTGCCAATTGACTAAAAAAAATATTCACAGAGTTTCAGGATCATAAAATAACGGGCCATTTGATGGTTACTTAGAACTAATAATTTGATGCGACACTTGGCCAATTAAATGCAAAATATTCTTTTTTTCGCTTAGATCGCAAACTTGAACTCTGATAAGCATGGCTTGTCGATGCTTTAGAACAGCGGTCGCCAAACTTTTTGACCTCACGGACCAGTTAATTCATAATTTAAATCCCGCGGACCACTAATAGGATTTTTTAAGTGTTAAATATATTTATAAAAAAAATTGTGATCGAAGAACACATAAAATGTACCTAGTTAATAGTTTTTATAACTTGTCACGTATTGTTATGAATTGAATCATGTTTTAATGCATCTTAAAACATAACTTAACATGATGAGTAAGTATATTCCACATTTTTCTGTGGACCAGCGAAATTTTCTAGCGGACCACCACTTTGGGAACCGCTGCCTTAGAAGACAGATGTTAAATAGAAAACTTGCAAAAACTTTATAATGTCCACTGTTTGGGAATTAGTCGTGAACTAAATCTGTTTCCTTTAGCTTACGAGTACATCATCTTTCTTTTTTCAAAGCCTTGGGAAAAAAAACAATGTATCCTAGATAAGAATTACAATAGTTTAGAATATTAGGTATTTTTAAAAGGTCAATTTTGTCAAAAATAGACCTTTGGTAATTAAACTATACCTTTTTTGTTCAGAATAATGTTAGTACTACTCAGGTACTCACTTACGCTAAAGGATAAATAAATAAAGGAGACAAAACAAGTTAAAATGAAATTTTAAAATTATCTCTGTTGGTGTTTCATTTTTCTAAGCAGGCCGATGAGGAATGTGTCAAGTCTACATAAAATGACGAATATCTTCAAAACTAAAAGTTCCATACAAATAATTGCAGGAATAAAACGTCAAGATAATCACATTTCCCATTTTATAAAACACAGTGAAGGTTTATAAAATAAATGTTTTTTATTTTATTTGAAAAATCGATGATTTTTAAATTTTCCTCAAATATAACGTCGATGAGCCTCGCTTTCCCGTTATTTTATGATCCTGAAACTCCGTGAATATTTTTTTTAGTCAATTGGCACATTTTACGGGGCGGTAATCGGAAAAATAAAATAAAAAAATCGTTGTAACCATTCAAATGCCCACAAACAAACACTGTAGTTCGCGCTTACAAATGCTGAATGGGTACTTACAAATAAAATCCAAACCTCAAATGAACATAAGCGCTACAACTTTTGCCGACCTTCCCTAACACAGGGGTGACATTGACAAAGTGAACCATTTTTTATAGTATGGGTGGTCAGCCTCATACCAACCTATAAGTCAAGGTATACAAATAATAAATAACGTTTAAGTTTAAAAAAAGAACAAAACCTTAAAAAGAAATCTATACAAAAAAGTCAATAATTTTCTATCCAAAAAATGTAACAAATTAATAAACCAACATTAAAAATAAAAATTGCAGATTAGCCGCCACTTCTTCCTGTCCTTGCATACTTATTTCATTTCATCCAGAGTCATAACCTTGTTCATACAAGCCCTCCTTTTATTATGACTCTGGAAATCCCATTCATTCGCTATTTCAAAAATTTGATCCATCTATACTTTTCTCGGTCTTCCTCTACCACTACATCCATCTGTTCTTGCAACATATACTTTCTTCGTCAGTCTTTCATCACTCATTCTCTCCATATACCCGAATCATCTTAGCAAACTTCTTTTATTCTTCACTTTCACACTTTCTCTTACATCACATTCTTCTCTTACAAGACCATTCCTAACCCTGTCACTTCGTTTTTTTTCCAATCATACTTCTTAGATAGTCCATTTCTTAAATCATCTTACTTAAAATAATTTCAGTCATTCATAATCAAAACATTTAACGAAATAAAAAACAAGGTCGTGAAATACATAAGTACCTTTTTTAAGTAAGAAGTAAAAATAAATATACCTAGCAATAACAAAATAAAAATATTATTGTTTTCATTTCTCTTTCTAAGAATGTATCTAACAATTATTTTACCGGTTCAATTTTTACTGTTTACGAAAAATAAATATTTTTGAGTTTTAATGCCCCAAAAACTTCAAAATTACTAAAAAATATAAAGGGGCGCCTGCGGCGCCCCTTCATACCCGGCGCCCTGGGCGGTCGCCCGACCGCGCCCAACCCTAGCGCCGGCACTGCATTTATAAATTGTAGGGGAGTAAAGTGTTAGTCTAACTTTTCCTACAGCATACTTCAATTATCTGAATTCTTTATTTACTTATTCCTTGACTTATAGGTTGGTATGCGGCTGACCACCCATGCTGTAAAAATGGTTCACTTTGCCAATGTCACCCCTGTCTCAGGGAAGGACGGCAAGAGTTGCAGGGTGTATGTCCATTTGAGATTTGGTTTTTATGTTGTAGGTTCACATGAGGCATGTGCAAGCGCGAACTTGTATGTGTCTGGTTGTGAGAATGCATGTAATGTGAATCTCCAATGTAACATATCTTTGCAACTTAGATTAGATTAGATTAGATTTTATGAAACCTTTGTTAAATGTAAAATGTTATTCTGGAAATTTCATTGTATTCTGACATGCATCTCTTATATATAAAAAAGGAAGGGGTATTTGCGTCTGTTTTTTTCGAATTTGCAAAAATGTTTTTCTAAAAAGTGTTTCTCTTGACAAACTAAACTAACGCTTTGTTCCAGATTTTTTGGTGTTTGTTTGTTTGTTTGTTTGTTTGTTTGTTTGTTTGTTTGTGTGTTTGTATATTTGTACCATTATAGGCGCCCAGACCGTTCGCAGCACGATGCTGAAATTTTGCACACCCCCATAAAGTCTTAGTGGCTAAACAACTGTCAGGGTCCGGATGACGTCACGTGCATATTTCGCATACCTGCGATACAGACTGAAAATTGAAATCTTGCCGCTGGCGGCCATTTTGAATTTACAGACTTGATATTCGAAACGGTCATGCCTCTCAGTAATTTTAATAACTTTCGGAAGAAACTTTTTCGCAAAAAGTAAATTCTTCAAACAAAATTTGTAAATACCTACATAGAAAAAAATAAAAAATTCTAACTTTCAAGTCGCACAATGGGCGCATGTATCAAGTTGGAACATTGAAATTAGGCATGCCACCTGAGCATAAACAGACTTACATATTTTCACAAGAACAACAAAATGCATGAAGGATTAAGAGTAGCTGCCATACACTTTTTTTGGTTTCTTCAATATTTAACATTCTCCTGGCGGTCATTTTAAGATTCTGAAGGTTTTTTCTCAATGATCAATTTGGTTTTGCTTATTTCAACATTTTTTGAAAGAAAACTTTTTTCAATGACAATTTTTTTCCAACAAAATTTTGAAAAACCTGATTTTCACAAAAAAGTCAAATTTATAAGTAAAAAAATCTACTGTTTTGGTGCTACACAAACAATTATAATTTAGCGAAATGTAATGATATGTAATAGGATAATCCCGCCAAGTGTATATTTTGCATACCCGCGATACCAACTAAAAAAATACATTGCTCTGCAGGCGGCCATTTTGAATGTCTTGGTCTCATACTCGAATTTAAAATGCATTTTAGTAAATCCCATAAATGTTGGAAGAAACTTTTTTTCTACGGCAAATTTCTTTGAACAAATATTTAAAAAGTAAAATTTCATACAAAGTGTCTTATATATAAAAATAAAAAAAAGTTAAAAAGTTTCTTTTTTTTAAATTTTCAAAAGTCATTTTTTCTTAGAGTTCTGTCGATGGGTCGAACGTTTTCCCATACTTAGATTTTTTGTAGATTGTGAGTTTAGGCATTTTAAGGTATCTTCAGGAACCAATATCGTGAAAAGTATAACAAGCAGTTATAAGATGGCAAAAGGTAATTCAGAGCAGCACGAGCAGTCTGAAGACATTTCATGCCAATTGTAGCAGCTTGAACAATGTAAAAACAAAAGCACCGTTACCAACAAAACAATGCCGTATGGCAAACGCAGTCATGTTTCATGCCACTATAAGACAATTGCAAGCAACATAGGTACGCTTAAGATACTATTACCAGCAAAACGAAAAAGAGTAGAAAAGACAAGTTATACACTTAAATGATAATGAACGGGTCGAGCATCATTATAAACCATCACCAGAAAAATAAAGAGCAGAAATAAAAAGCAGGATAAAGACTTCAGCACCTGCACAACAATAGGAAGTAGCACAATCAGGCCTGGGATTCTACCATAAAATTGTCCACTTTTTGTTGTTGTTGTTGGTCAGTTCTCATGGATCTTTTAAAAATCAGAGCAGGGGTAAAGTGTGCTGGTGAAGCCGGACTTCAAACTAAAATGCCGTTATCGTGCGCAGCACGAGTAGGCAGGTTATTTAACTTAAATTCGTCTTTCGTGGATTAAAGATATTCGGAACATGAAAAGAATTCAATTACCTTTTCATCACAAAATTTATTAAATTATATCTAAAAGCATTCAATGAAATAAAGAACATATGGGTAAAAAATTATAACGAAGCCAGACTAAAAACTACCCGTAGGGCCTAGCAGCCAACCGTGCGAGAGCGCGGTTTGGTCTGCTAGTATTTTAATATATCCTTAACTGAACTTAACCGAACCTTAACCGAACTTAACCGAACCATAACCGAACTTAACCGAACCTTAACCGAACTTAACCGAACCTTAACCGAACTTAACCGAACCTTAACCGAACTTAACCGAACCTTAACCGAACATAACCGAACCTTAACCGAAATTAACCGAACCTTAACCGAACTTAACCGAACCTTAACCGAACTTAACCGAACCTTAACCGAACTTAACCGAACCTTAACCGAACTTAACCGAACCTTAACCGAACTTAACCGAACCTTAACCGAACTTAACCGAACCTTAACCGAACTTAACCGAACCTTAACCGAACTTAACCGAACCTTAACCGAACTTAACCGAACCATAACCGAACCATAACCGAACTTAACCGAACCATAACCGAACTTAACCGAACCTTAACCGAACTTAACCGAACCTTAACCGAACTTAACCGAACCTTAACCGAACTTAACCGAACCATAACCGAACTTAACCGAACCTTAACCGAACTTAACCAAACCTTAACCGAACTTAACCGAACCATAACCGAACTTAACCGAACCTTAACCGAACTTAACTGAACCTTAACCGAACTTAACCGAACCTTAACCGAACCTTAACCAAGAGTTGCAGGGTGTATGTCCATTTGAGATTTGGTTTTTATGTTGTAGGTTCACATGAGGCATGTGCAAGCGCGTACTTGTATGTGTCTGGTTGTGAGAATGCATGTAATGTGAATCTCCAATGTAACATATCTTTGCAACTTAGATTAGATTAGATTAGATTTTATGAGTGTCAGACAGAGTAATTTACATGGTTCTTCAACTCAACAAAAGATACAAACTACAGATCATACAAACCTATGCTCCTACTAGTGCAGCGGATGATGAAGAGGTCGAACAATTGTATGAGGACATAGCTACAGCACGAAGTCAGATAAACGCACAGTTTACAATCGTGTTGGGAGATTTTAATGCCAAGATTGGCCAAAAAACTACCTCGGATCCTGATAATATTGGCCAATTCGGATTAGGTCAGAGAAATGATAGAGGACAACTTCTACTTGAATTTCTTCGAAGAGAAGATCTATACTGCATGTCAACATTTTTCAAAAAACCCCCACAGAGGAAATGGACGTGGAAAAGTCCAGATGGTGTTACGAAAAATGAAATAGACTACATTTTATGCTCTAAAAAAGAAATCTGTAATGATGTGTCTGTGCTGAACCGCTTCGACACTGGGAGTGATCACAGAATAGTACGGGCCAAAATCCAGATCAAAACGAAGTTAGAAAGGAGAAAACTGATCTCTGAAGTCATAAGACCATCCGCCTCGGTACTTGAGGAAAGACACGAAGAGTACCAAACACACCTCACAAACAAATTGAGATCAGATCTTTGTGGGAATGACCTGAATGACTTATGTGCGTCCATCACTGAAGGAGTATTAACAGCAGCCAAAAAAGTTGGCAATTTGAAACAGAAAAGCGACCCTAAGTTAAAATTAAGTACCTTGGCACTGATAGAAAAGAGAAAACAGACACCCAGGGATTCAAATGACTACGAGACCCTAAACAAACAGATAAAGAAGGCTATCCGAAAAGACTCGAGGTCTCACAAAACGAAAACAATTGAACAAGCTATCCAAGATAATATGAATCTTAAAGTTTTAAGATCAAAGCTGGCAAAGTCACGGGGTAGAATCCATTGCATGAAGGACAGAAACAGTATTATCCACCATGACAAACAGGATATCCTGAATATTGTACAAGAATTTTACTCCACATTGTATAGTGAGTCAATACCTGCACCGAGTCAAATAAACTCAAGAGGTACACCAATCAGGAACATGGGTTCAGAAAAAATACCTGAAATAAACAGAGACGAACTTAGAGCAGCTATAAAACAACTTAAAAACCGAAAAAGCCCCGGAGAAGACAGGATTACAGCCGAAATGTTGAAAAACGGTGGAATAGTGTTAGAGGATGCACTATGCGCTCTATTCAATCGTTGTCTACAAGAGGAAAGAATACCAGAAAAATGGCGCAATGCTGAAGTTATACTTCTTTTCAAAAAAGGAGACGCAGCTAACATTGGAAACTATAGACCTATAAGCCTTCTGAGTGTCTTATATAAATTATTTACAAAAATTGTCACAAAAAGATTAACACCTAAGTTTGACTTCTATCAACCAAAAGAGCAAGCAGGTTTCCGAAGTGGCTATAGCACCATTGACCACATCCACACGTTGCGTACACTCATAGAGAGATGCACAGAATACAAAATTCCTCTGTACCTAGCTTATGTAGATTATGAAAAAGCTTTTGATTCTCTTGAAGTGTGGGCCGTCCTGGAGGGGATGAAAAGGGCTGGAATAGACTCTAGTTTCATAAATCTTATACAGAATATTTATGAGAACGCTACATTGCATGTGACTCTAAATGACAATTGGAAGACTAACCTGATACCAGTAAAGCGTGGCGTGAGACAAGGAGATCCAATTTCTCCGAAACTATTTACTTTAGCATTGGAATATGCCTTAAAACATCTACCATGGGACTCCAAAGGTATAATCATAGATGGCACTCACCTTAATCACCTACGTTTCGCAGACGATATTATTGTCATCAGTAACGACCCTACACAACTGACGGAAATGCTAAAGGAGTTGAATGAAGCATCTAAAAAAGTTGGCCTAAAAATGAACCTCACTAAAACCAAGTTGATGACGTCACAACCAGCACAAATTGTACTGGACAATGCCAGCATTGAATCTGTCGATGAGTACATTTATTTGGGTCACAAAATACAGCTCGGGCGAGATAACCAGACAGCAGACCTAAATAGAAGAGTCGGACTAAGCTGGGCAGCATTCAAAAATCTTGGTCACATTTTGAAAAATCCGAAAATACCCATCAACTTAAAAAGGAAAGTATTCAATGCCTGTGTCCTGCCAGTGTTCACTTATGATATTGAGACAGTCACAATGTCACAAAAAAGTGCCCACAAGCTAAGAGTCACACAGAGAGCAATGGAGAGAGCCATGTTGGGTGTCAGTTTGCGGGACAGACTCAGAAATGAGGACATAAGAGTCAGGACAAAGGTTTCCGATGTCATCAAGATGGCCGCAACCCTCAAGTGGCGATGGGCGGGACATGTCGCTCGCGATCCAGATGAAAAATGGACAAAGCGACTGCTGTGCTGGTGCCCAAGGACGGCAAAGCGTGGAGTTGGGCGCCCACAGTTGCGTTGGCGTGACGATGTTCAGAGAAGTGCAGGACTTGCCTGGATGCGGATCGCTCAGGATAGAAACGAATGGAAAATGCGAGAGGAGGCCTACGTCCAGGAGTGGACGATCAATACAGGCTGAAGAAGAAGAAGAAGAAGATTTTATGAAACCTTTGTTAAATGTAAAATGTTATTCTGGAAATTTCATTTTATTCTGACATGCATATTTTAATATAATAACTGTAGGGGAATTCTGTATCATAGAATAATGAGATCTCAACCCTTTTTGTCGTGTTTGAAGTGTGCCATGTGTTTCGTAAAATTATTGCTATCTCGTTTTAACCTGAGAGTACAGTGCGCGTTATTCGATGCAGAAGCGGGATAAAAACTGATTGTCTCCTTGCATCTGCATTAAAACGTTTCCAACGGACTTCGGCTTGACATTTTTTTCCTGATTGTATGATGGTTGCGACTCTATAATATATATCTCAATGCCTTGTACATACTCATACAAGTTAATAGCATAACCCATACATCGAAACTTCACTTTATACCAATAAACGAGTATATCGTGAAAAGTATAACAAGCAGTTATAAGATGGCAAAAGGTAATTCAGAGCAGCACGAGCAGTCTGAAGACATTTCATGCCAATTGTAGCAGCTTGAACAATGTAAAAACAAAAGCACCGTTACCAACAAAACAATGCCGTATGGCACAACCGAACCTTAACCGAACTTAACCGAACCATAACCGAACTTAACCGAACCTTAACCGAACTTAACCGAACCTTAACCGAACTTAACCGAACCATAACCGAACTTAACCGAACCTTAACCGAACTTAACCGAACCTTAACCGAACTTAACCGAACCTTAACCGAACTTAACCGAACCTTAACCGAACTTAACCGAACCTTAACCGAACTTAACCGAACCTTAACCGAACTTAACCGAACCATAACCGAACTTAACCGAACCTTAACCGAACTTAACCGAACCTTAACCGAACTTAACCGAACCATAACCGAACTTATCCGAACCTTAACCGAACTTAACCGAACCTTAACCGAACTTAACCGAACCTTAACCGAACTTAACCGAACCTTAACCGAACTTAACCGAACCTTAACCGAACTTAACCGAACCATAACCGAACTTAACCGAACCTTAACCGAACTTAACCGAACCTTAACCGAACTTAACCGAACCTTAACCGAAATTAACCGAACCTTAACCGAACTTAACCGAACCTTAACCGAACTTAACCGAACCTTAACCGAACTTAACCGAACCTTAACCGAACTTAACCGAACCATAACCGAACGTAACCGAACCTTAACCGAACTTAACCGAACCATAACCGAACTTAACCGAACCTTAACCGAACTTAACCGAACCATAACCGAACTTAACCGAACCTTAACCGAACTTAACCGAACCTTAACCGAAATTAACCGAACCTTAACCGAACTTAACCGAACCTTAACCGAACTTAACCGAACCTTAACCGAACTTAACCGAACCTTAACCGAACTTAACCGAACCTTAACCGAACTTAACCGAACCATAACCGAACTTAACCGAACCTTAACCGAACTTAACCGAACCTTAACCGAACTTAACCGAACCATAACCGAACTTAACCGAACCTTAACCGAACTTAACCGAACCTTAACCGAACTTAACCGAACCTTAACCGAACTTAACCGAACCTTAACCAAGAGTTGCAGGGTGTATGTCCATTTGAGATTTGGTTTTTATGTTGTATATTTTATGTTGTTCACATGAGGCATGTGCAAGCGCGTACTTGTATGTGTCTGGTTGTGAGAATGCATGTAATGTGAATCTCCAATGTAACATATCTTTGCAACTTAGATTAGATTAGATTAGATTTTATGAAACCTTTGTTAAATGTAAAATGTTATTCTGGAAATTTCATTTTATTCTGACATGCATATTTTAATATAATAACTGTAGGGGAATTCTGTATCATAGAATAATGAGATCTCAACCCTTTTTGTCGTGTTTGAAGTGTGCCATGTGTTTCGTAAAATTATTGCTATCTCGTTTTAACCTGAGAGTACAGTGCGCGTTATTCGATGCAGAAGCGGGATAAAAACTGATTGTCTCCTTGCATCTGCATTAAAACGTTTCCAACGGACTTCGGCTTGACATTTTTTTCCTGATTGTATGATGGTTGCGACTCTATAATATATATCTCAATGCCTTGTACATACTCATACAAGTTAATAGCATAACCCATACATCGACAACTTCACTTTATACCAATAAACGAGTATGTAGTAGTTATGCAATATCGAAAAACAAATAGATAGAAGTAAAAAAAATTTTTTTGAGATAGGAGGTTGAAAAAGTAAGACGACGATAAATAATATTAATACGTATTGTTACATAATATACTCATATTAGTTATAAAAACAGTTAAATACATTGTACAACTTGTTCATATTCATAAATAGCACTGCACAACTACTTTGGAAATGAAATGCCTTGTACATACTCATACAAGTTAATAGCATAACCCATACATCGACAACTTCACTTTATACCAATAAACGAGTATGTAGTAGTTATGCAATATCGAAAAACAAATAGATAGAAGTAAAAAATTTTTTTTTGAGATACGAGGTTGAAAAAGTAAGACGACGATAAATAATATTAATACGTATTGTTACATAATATACTCATATTAGTTATAAAAACAGTTAAATACATTGTACAACTTGTTCATATTCATAAATAGCACTGCACAACTACTTTGGAAATGAAATTCTTTATGTCCTTACATACTTCTTTCATTTCATCCAGAGTCATAACCTTCTTCGTACAAGCTCTCCTTTTATTATGACTCCGGATATTCCATTCATTCGCATTGTTGAATTATATTTTTATTTTTTTTAATAATTGATGATAATATTAATACCTGTGTCTGGGAGACAAAAGAGACAAAGATAGGTTGATGCATTGCATTTCTCTTAAAAAAAACGGGCAGCATTGGCAAAAGTGAACCAAGTTTGTACAGCATGGAAGGTCAGCCTCATACTAACCTATCAGTCAAGGAGCTTCATATTTCTCTTCACGACTTTATTTAGAAAAAAATATTGTTGCAGATTACGTGATCGGCAGTTCCGCAGTCATCCCAAGTACGGCTACACTCTGCCCTGTCCCGCTGGCTGCGACAACTCATTCATAGAGGAAACCCACCACTTCAGACTGTTAGATAAAAACCAAGTATGCGACTCAACTTCCATATCTAATAATAAACCAAAACCCTTGTGACTTCGCTTGTACTTTCAAGGCTTGATTATTGTAATGGAATATACAGCGGCCTACCGTGTGTGCAGTTGAACAGACTTCAATCTGTGCTCAATATGGGAGCACGTCTAATATATAATTTTAAAAAATGTGCTTCCATTATCCCTACATTAAGAGACTAGCTTCCATGGGCGTAACTAGGAAGGGGCAGGGGAGGACAGCTGCCCCCCCCTGGAAGAGAAAAATTAACGTAAATAATCCAAAATCGTTATTAAATTGTATTGCAATTACTGAAATGGCCATTTTTCGATCATGGCTTGCCTCCTCTAGAGATGTGCGACACATGAAAGCTACTGACATTTTTTTGCAATATTATAAATTTTGATACAGAATATCAGAATAATCTTGCACTTTGTGTGTCTACCCCCCGTCGACGACAGCAAAATTTTGCGCTATTTGTTGTTCATTTCTGGGCTAAATAATAATTTGCAAGTGTAAAATCTATTTAACTGTCTTTAAATCAACATAGAATGTTCCCCGCAGTATATTTCAGAGCTTTGTGGGAGGGACTCAGTCGATGGTAAGCGGCTGGCATTAAGATCTGCAAGTAGTACTGTTTGAATAAATTAACAGTTCCAAAACGATCTAATAAAGCAAAATACTTGGATCGTGCCTTTTGCATAGCCGGCCCTGTGCTGTGGAATGCCCTACCTCATGAGCTAAGAGCCGTAGAGAGTGCAAGTGCATTTAAGTCGGCTAGGGGTGTGAGGGGCTTCCCTGACTTTCTCTGCGCCCAGTTGTCTTATTCCGGGCCTGAGTCAACCCCCTGCTCAATGGTAGGACAACAACCAGAAAGCTGCCTGCAGGATGAAGCAAACGATGATCTTTTTTTTTATTGTGAATCACTCCTCAATTGCCCTCTACCAGCTTAGTCGCCGCTTTAGAAAGCACCAATTTCTTAACTTCTTGGGTGTCAGAATGCGGATCCGCGCTCTTTGTACCGATAGCAATTTGTTTTTGTTTTTATTTAGTTTATACTTATTTAGAAATTCAATCAACATACGAGTATTCCTATTGAGTGAAACTATCAACCGATAGAATCATAGCATTAATTTCCATTTGCGAATACTTTTCAAATATTTCAACTGTTTCCTTGTGAGCTGAGGAGTAAAAATGAAATATGTGTAAAATGCTCTAATAAAAACTTTATTTCACTGCCTCTGAGCTAAAAATCAGATAGGAGATATGTTTTGTATCTTTAGAGATATTTAATATCAAAAACATGAGTTTTTTCCTGCGCAATTGGATCTATAATCTATAATCCAAGTTGCAAAGATGCATGCCCACAAACAGGCGCTTGTAAGTTTGCGCTTACAAATCGAACCCATGCAACAGTCTTATCCCAGTTTGTTAACGAATTAAAAAGCGGATTAATTATAAATAAAAACAAAAGATCTATTATTGTAGGCGATATCAACTTAAATATAGCGAATGATTATTCATCGAACGATAAAGACAACTACTTAAATATGCTCGCCGAACTAAACTTCTTATCTTGTATAAATTCTTACACTAGAAACATCAAAAATCAAAGACCTTCGTGTATTGACCACATATTTACAAATATTCCGGAATATCATAATATAATATCCGCAGTCATACATACAAACATTACTGACCATTATTCTTGTATTTTAAAATACAAATTAGATATTCCAAGTAAAATAAATGATACAACACAAAAAAACTTAAAAACCATGTTTCTACACCTAGACATTTTAAAAAATAAACTACAAAATGAAAATTGGTCAGAAGTATATAAATGTAGTGATGTAAATGAAAGCAACAATTTATTTAACATGAAATTAACTGAAATCATTAATGAGTCAACAAAGAACATAAACAGAACAAAATCTAAATATAAACCTATCAAAGCATGGATCACCCATGGCCTAATAGTTTCAATAAGACATAAGCAAACACTTTACAAAATAACCACTAAAAGACCAAACGATGAAAGAATATACAAACACTATAAGTTGTACAAAAAAAAGCTCACGTATTTAATAAAAACCACTAAAGAAAAATATTATGAAAAAAAGTTAGGAAACACCGAAAATGATAACAAAAGAGTGTGGAAGGTAATAAATGAGATAATTGATAAAAAAAAACAAAAGACCAATGTTATAAATGAAATCACATATGAAAACACAAAAATAAGCTGCGAATCAAAACCCACTAAAGTTGCAAACATTTTTAACAATTATTTTGTTAATGTAGGAAAAAATCTTGCTAAACTGATACAAACAAACACAGTCACAATGCCAACAATAAAAACAAACACAAACAAAATTGAAATCCTTAACAGCTGTACTGAACAGGAAGTTGAAAAAATTATTGACAATATGAAAGGAGGATCAACTCCAGGATTTGATGGCATAACTATCGATACACTAAAACACATTAAAAAAGAAATTTCAAAACCACTAATGTACATTATAAATAAAAGTTTTGAGACCGGAAAATTTCCAAATATATATAAAAAATCCATAATAATTCCAATATTTAAATCTGGTGAACAGGATGATATAACAAATTACAGACCTATCTCTATAATATCAAACATAGCTAAAATATTTGAAAAAATAGTTAAAAGAAGAATCAACGCATATATAAAAAGCAATAATATAATAAATGAAAACCAGTTTGGTTTTATGGAAAATAGAAGCACACAAGATGCAATTGCTAAATTAACTAGCTATGTACTGAATGCATTGGACAAATCTCGTAAATGTATCGGTGTATTCATAGATTTAAAAAAAGCTTTTGACAGCATATCTCATTACAAATTGACTTCAAAATTAGAAAGTATCGGTTTCCAAGGCAGGACACTCGAGTGGATAACAAGCTATCTATATCAAAGACCTCAAGTTGTCAAAATAAATGAGGTGTACAGCCAAATGGAAACTAGTAATTTCGGAATACCACAGGGCACAGTATTAGGCCCTTTATTATTTATATTATATGTCAATGATGTATTTACACTGAAACTAAACGGAAAAATAATATCCTATGCCGATGATACAGTTATTATCATCGAAGATACAAATTGGAATAGTGTCACCAATAAAGCAAATGTTGACATTGTCAATTTAAAGCACTGGTTCGACGTGAATTTGTTAACACTCAACAGCGAAAAAACTTACATTGTCCCGTTCTCTATTAATGAAAATAAATTAAATCTAAATTTAAACGTATTTATTCATCAACAAAATAAATGTAATAAAGCGAATTGTAATCTAACCTGCTCAATACTAAAGCAAACAGATACTACAAGATATTTAGGCGTTGACATAGATAGTAAATTAAAGTGGAAAGAACATACTAGCAAACTGATAAAACGAATCAGAAAGTGCATATACATATTTATAAGACTTAGAAATATACTCGGAATAGATAACTTAAGAAGAGTCTACTACGCAATTGTGCAATCTATATTACAGTACGGCATTATAGGATGGGGAGGGTCATACTTAAACACATTAAACCCTGTAAAAATAATTCAAAAATTAATCATTAAGATAATATTAAAAAAACCATCGAATTACCCGACTGAATTAGTATTTAAAATATTTAAAGTTCCCTCAGTAGATATCATTTTTAAAAAAAACGCCATATTGCAAATATTAAAGGAAAAACAACAATTAAAATTAGAAACAAATCATTCAACAAGATACAAACATAACCTCAAAATGTCAAAATTTGACACAAAACATTATCAAAATAGCTTCATTTATGTTGGTGTAACAAACTTTAATAAATTACCGACTGAACTAAAAAATATAAAAGATTATCATGTATTTAAAAATAAACTTAAAAAACATTTCGAAAAATATTAGATTTGTATACCAATGGATATTATTGCCTGTGCCTTGTATTGTTTTTTTTGTCATTAGTAGACCCCTATAAATCATATCGTCGTTCGGCATGCAACACCGCGTATGAGACATTTTTTCCAAAATTGACTTTTGAATGCAATTCGATTCGTTATCTTTTTCTCCGCGTATCACCATACACAAAATGCCGGATATTTGTAAAAATAATCATTTTTAACGGCAAAATGTAACACCGCGTATGTTTTCTACAATGCAACACCGCGAATGTGCCATGGCAGCCATTGTATATTTCATTGTATATTTGGCAGCGAGTGCAATGTACTATAAAACAAAGCTCACTGTCCATAACTAGGGGACTGGAAAATTTCGCGATCGCGATAAAACGAATTTATTCGCGAATTTTGATTTTTTACGCGAATAACGCGAAATTTGAGGTTTTACGCAAATATTGCGAATTTTCGTACTTTTGGTAGAAATTGTGCGAAAAAGTTGTTATGTGTCGCTTTTGCAACGCAACTATTTTGTGGGAAAGAAAAGATTCCTGTGAAAACCCTTTGCAAGGTGCAAAGCACAGAAAAATTGGTCGGTGTTATAGCCGAGGGGGCTAAGTGGGCTGATCTTTCAACGTTGAAACACGCTAGAACGCTAGACGCGGGGTTCGATCCCCGCCTGGGTGGGTCATTTGACCATAAATTTGACCCTGGTTCAACAAATGTAATTGGGTTATTATAAATTAATAATTAATTAAAATAAACAATACTCGTAATGATTTTTCATTAATGATATTAATACCTGTTTCTGGCCAGGCAGAGTAGGTTGGTGAATTGCATTCCTATTCACAAATCTATTTTATTAAAAAAAAAAATGATAAGCAGAACTGTCCTGGAAATCCAAACAGACTTGAATCGTGACATCAATGAAGGAAAATACATCAAGGAGTGAAGCTGCTGCTGGATTAACCAAGAGCACAGCTTGAGGCTTTCATAAAAGCCAACATCCCTCGAAAAAATTAGATAACCCTCATCTAGAGACTAAATGCACAAAAATTAAAATATTTTGAAAGGATATTGCAGGGTATTCGGAGTGTCATTAAAATATGAATACTTTCTTCAATCAATGGTTTTTTGTAAGTTGTAACACGTAATGATTCAGATGTTGTTTATTCATTGTTTTTGAAGGTACACATTGTTGTTTATATAATAAATTGTAAATATTAGTAATATCTATAGTTTTGCAATTACATAAACCTATATTTCGATCAAATCAACCCTAAAAATTACACTAAATCTCCCCGTTTATCATGAAAAATAACGCGAATTTCCCTGTTTTTGATAAAAAATAACGCGAATTTCCCAAAAAAATAACGCGAATTTCGCAAAAAATAACACCACTTTTTTCCAGCCCCTATCCATAACTACACCGTATACAACCTAACAAACCATGCAGTAAGGTGTTACTGGTTTAACGAGATAGACGCCGATATGACTTCTTGGACTTTTGCTAGCTGTCTTGTTGACATGCTGACAGAAGTGCTGGACAAGAATCCACTGCCAATTATTATTTATTCCGATGGATGTACCTACCAGAACAGAAACTGTGTTCTGAGTAACGCCCTTTTACATCTAGCAATAAAATATAACAGCTCTATAACACAGAAATTCCTGGTAAAGGGTCACACACAAATGGAGTGTGACTCTGTGCACAGCGTTATAGAACGCAAATTAAAAGAAATTTACCTCCCCAGCCACTACAGCACGATAACTCAAGAAGCACGAAAAAAACCTTTCCCATATGAGACAAAAATGGTAAAATATGATTTTTTTGTTGACTATTCAAGCAAAAACAGCATGATTTATCAGTCAATTAAACCAAGTCGCGGAGTTGGTCTTAATTTTACGAACATACGAGTTTTACTATACCAACCAACTGGTATCATTCAATTCAAAACAAGTTTTAATGATGAATTGGCAGACTTGCCTCATCGTCCAAAGAAAATCATTCAACCGACACATTTTCCTCCAATGTCCAAGGAGCCGTTAAAAATTAAGGAATCGAAGTATCGACACCTTCAGGAGCTGAAGAAATTTTTACCAGCTGATTGCCAACCATTTTACGACCAGATACTACACTAAACTTAATAATACTAGACATAATAGTAGACAATTGTGAAATTCTGTAATATTACTGAAAAAATACATTTTACACAAAATACATTACCATTATTATTTGTATATTCATTTTTTTCGTTATTCTTTTAAGATGATACAAAATAAAGACAATTGAAATCAGATCGGAATATTAAAAATATACATATTTCAAAATATTATAAATGGCAAATATGCGGTAAAGCAACATGTAAATAAATGTAAGCAAAATTGAAAATGGAGTAGGTAACACCGCGAATGTGCGAATATCTGACCTAAAAAAATTGACAACACCGCGAATGTGAACGTAAAAATTACAATACGCAATTAAAAATACTTTTACTCTGAAAGTTATTTGAAATATAATTAGAATATAAAATATTTTTTTATCTTTTTAAATTTCATTGATTATTCATCGAAACAGCACGTTTTTTCGCTCTCCTGCACATTTTGTTTGATGTCGCTTCCGCGGTGTTGCATGCCGAACGACGATATGTATGTATGTTTTTATTTTATTATACTTTGGTACCTACTTGCCTATATTATCTATGTTTATATATTTGCTTTCGTTTATTATACAGTTTTTTGCAATGTATGTACTTAAAATGTCTTATATTAAAATAAATAAAAATTAAAAAAAATGCTGAATGTGTACCTACTTACAAATTAAAATCAAAACGTCAAACGAACTTAAACCCTGCAGCTTTTGCCGACCTTCCCTGAAACAGGGGTGAAATTGGCATAGTGAACCATTTTCTCAGTATCGGTAGTCACTGGTCAGCCTCATACCAACCTATAAGTCAAGGAATACAGATAATAAATAACCTTATTTATACAAAAACAACAAAACCTTAAAAATAAATCTTTACAATAAAAATCGATAGACCTATACAAAAAGAAAAAACATAAAATTATGAATAAATAAGCCGTCAACATGACGGCTAAAAATCGTTTGCACTCTAGAGGTTAAGCAAAGCCTATTTTGTGAAAGACTAGAAGGACGTTTTGTGTCCGCACTTATTTATAAAGGCCGATGATTTGTTTAACACATTGAAGGGCTTATTTGAAAATTAAATTACAATGTATTGTTTTCAGTATGAACAATATCAGAGATTTGGTGCCGAGGAGTATGTTTTAAGGATGGGAGGCGTCTTGTGCCCACAGCCAGGTAACTATCAAACGTTTATCCATTTAACCACTCGACTACGGACTGGTCTTAGCAATTGATATCAAAAAATGTTCAAAATGTGTTTGCCTTTTTTCCTAGCAACCCTGCCGTGTGACATCACAATTTTGTCAATGCATGTTGAACCTTATTGAAATTGTTATGTTTTACGGGTTCAATTTAATAAAAACTTTGGTTGATTTATATCACACAATTTATTTTAAAATTCCGTTCACATTTGGTTTGTATGCTGAGTGGCTTTTTAACTGTTCAGCTTGCCGGCTCTGCAAAGCATCTCGGCCTCTATAGGTGTATACGAGTTATTCTGGCATGTTGGAAACCACTCTAGAATATTTTTATTTAGAATATTTGAGCAAATACCCAAACAATATCGAACAAATGCAAGTACCTACATCTAAGGACACAGTTACACTCACACAATAAAGACACACAATCGCACATTCGTAACAGTATGTTTGCATTGTCTGCAGGTTGTGGGATGGGGATCCTGCTGGATGGTGGATGTGCCAAGGCCACCTGCGTCAGTGGATGCGGTGTAAGCATGCAAACACTTATATCTCTTCCTTATTCAATACGGGTCGATCTTATAAACATCCATTTGTTATATGCCAAATCTAATAAACCGAAATTTGGTACAGATTTCGTTTTTCTGTATTATCCCTTGACTTATAGGTTGGTATGAGGCTGACCACCCATACTGTAAAAAATGGTTCCCTTTGAAAATGTCACCCCTGTGGCAGGGAAGGTTGGCAAAAGTTGTAGAGTTTATGTTCATTTGAGGTTTGGATTTTATTTGTAGGTACACAGTCAGCATTTCACACGCTTAATAATAAAGAGAAATAACTCGAAAATTGGGTAAATCGAGATTTTGTAATAAAACGCAAGAACAATGCGAGAAGAATAGGTAGAATGCGACAGCCGTTCAATTTGGAAGAATATAACCGAGATAAAACATCGGCCGCCTTTTTCATCTCATACAAGTTGTACTGGGTGTCTGAACTTTAAACGTGATTTCCCAACATTCTTGTTTTTTGAGTTATTGCTCTTTATTATTAAACGTGCGATTTGTAAGCGCGAACTACACTTGTTTGTTTGTGGGCATGCATTTGATATGAGCTTTAAATGTTTATATGTCTTTGCAACTTAGATTATAGATTCCTTCCTCCGTCGTCCCCTTCTACGCTTTCCTCTGTACACTTTGTGTGTAGAATACAATATTTAACTCCAGTGTTGTTTGGTGTTCTAGTATGTGTTCTGCGTGAAATGCCTGCAAGGCTATCACATTGGTGAGTGTGGTCAACCTGAAGCCAGCAGTTCCACAGCTGACCTACAGTCTGGATACAACGTGGACCCTGCCCGAGCACAACAGGTGATGGGAAAGTTTGATTTCATCATTTGAAAGACATTGTTTGCTGGTATTATGCATTACTTCTTGTCTGGGATGTATTCATTGCTTGTGTGAGAGAGAACACAATGCCTTATCACAAGGAAAGGATATGAAGACTACAGGGGAAAAACAAGGAATATCAGCAAAAATAAGAAAATAATCTACTAATGCCATCTAGTGGCATTTGTGTGTATCTAAAGCTCTGCAAAATTTGTAATGTAACAACAGTCGCTGTCACAGTTTATGGCGGTGTTTCCGGTTCTTTGTGACAGGCAAGAGAAATACAGACTTTCAAATTTATAATTTTGATTTACTCAAAATGCTCTTTAACTGACATTCCTTTTTCTTCCCCTGTATAGTCTTCATATGTGATATCCTTTTCTTCAGCTTGAATTTTTCCACTTGGTTCCCATTTTGTAAAGTTGTGGCTAAAATATGTGATATTTTTTTACAGGGACTAGACATATTTTCCATGTGCAAAACTACTTTATTTGGCATGGTGACTAGATAAATAGTCTTTGTTATAAAGCTTTTCTTTCACACATTTTAAATATGCCTTATTATGGTGTTATTCTGTTTGAACTTTACCCCAAAAGTGCATACTATATCCACCGGGAGGATTGGAGGAGAAGAGTGAAAAAAATTGCTGCAAGCCAATCCTAGGATTGAAACTGGAGAAGAAGATATCCACCGTATATGTATAGTGTGTACCTTTGGGTTATTCCATTCTTTAATATACATAGGTACATAGAATGGATTGACAGGGTTGTTGTTGTGTTGTGCTGCAGGCTTGCTGGGAGGCGGCCAGCAGGGTGACCATTCGTGTGACCAGCAAACCGTGCCCCGCCTGCCGCACTCCCACTGAGAGGGACGGGGGCTGCATGCACATCATCTGCACCAGGTGAGCCACCTCACACACAAATAGACAATATAGATTGTTCCTTGACTAAAAGAAACGTGGCGCGAGTTGTAAGATTTATGGTCATTTAAAGTTTAGTTTATTTTGGAAGTTCACATGCAGCATGTGTTAGCACAAACTTAAACATTGTAGTGAATAAAATGATTTTTTTAAAGCCTTTGCCGCCGACATTACATTGATATTATCTTTTTAGGTAGATATTATCTTAGGTAACTCTCTTAACCCCTGGAGCGCCGGCGATTTTGTGCCTAATTCAGATACCCAACTCGTGGTGTTTTATATTAAATATCTCCAAAGATACAAAACATATCTCCTGTGGGTTTTTTTATATCAAAAAACAATGAAATCAAGTTTTTTTAGTGCCTACCAAAAAAAAAACTTTTGTGCAATAATTATTATACTCCATCATAATTCAGATTACGGAAAAAAGATCGAGATTCTAAAAATAGATATACCTCATTAGTATGCGTAGGCACGAAATCCGAAAAAATAGAAAGTTAATGACCCTTTTTATTTACACAAAGATTTTTTTTGAGTGTGTAGTGTTCTTACGTCAATAAATTGTAGAATTCGGCTTTTTCATGAGTCCGTTTTCAAGGTCAACTTAAATATTATATTTTAAATACCTACAATTTTTATTATTGTAGGATCACATGCGGCATGTGTTAGCGCGAAATTATACATGTCTGCTTGTGGGAATGCATTTAATATAAATCTTAAATGATATATATCTTTGCAGCTTAGATTAGATTAGATTAGATTAGAAATACCTACAAAAAAAAATGAATGCTTTGACTTTATTGGTGGATGGTTCTACCCAATAGCAGTACTTCATGCGATTTTCGATCTTATTGCTGTGTAAAAACTAAAGAAAAATGAAAAAAATCGCGTATAGTACTATGAGCGCGGATCCGCGTTCCGGCGCTCGAGGGGTTAATTGAATCATAAAAGTTTTGTGTTATGTTTGTAGATCGGGCTGTGACTATGAGTGGTGCTGGGTCTGCCAAACTAAATGGACGAGGGAATGTATGGCAGCTCACTGGTTTGGTTGATCCACAATCATCATCTTCATCGTCAACGGCACAACAACGCGGGGTGGGGTCATGGTCTTCATAATCTACCGCTGCCTGCCTAACACCTTCCTACTACCGCATTGCAGTCAGCTACCACTCCGTCCAGCCACTTCAGTCTGGGTCTTCCCACTGTCCTGCGAGCTTTTGGGTCGGCCTTCACAACCATCTTTTCCAGGCTCCGATGTTCCATTTGCTGGAAGTGATCAAGCCTATGCAGTCTGCTGATTTTAATTGACCGTGCTGCTGCCTCAGTTTTTTCAACCATGATGTTTTCCTTCGACCTGAAAGTCTTCTCTCAATCCTTCCCTTTATAATGAGATTAGGAGCAAATGTTTCCTATTTCTCATCATTTAATTAAGCATTTTTTTCGTTTTGACTTACATCAGGAGTTTGTCTCTGGTATTCATACGGGAAAGAACCTCGACATTTGTGACTCGATCCATCCATACTTTTTTTAGCATACAGCGGTACACCCACATTTTAAAGGCAGTGATTCTGTTCTCGAGGCACTGAGTAAGTGTCCACCCCTCCATGCTATAGAGTACAATTGGAAGATGTAGCATCTTACCATACGCAAATTTAACTCCATGATGAGGCTTCTGTTAGCTATAGTTTGTACATCTATATCAACGGTTAAAAGTATATAGGGAATAAATGACAAAAACTAAATTGATCAGAAGAGCAGATTAAAGTTTGAGATTGTAGAAAAATGGACATAACTTTTAATTTATTTATCATATTGTTAAAATCAAAACAGCTTTAGAATTAAAAAAAAAAGGCATTTATTAGCATTCCTATAATGTGATTTTACGTTCTTTTACAACGCTTGATGTCAAAAGTGCCTTCAGAACAAAAAAGGGCAAAAATTCCATCGGTTTCACCCATAGGGATGGTATGTAGGCGTTTCCTTGGTAAATCCGATATGATCAAAACGATCATAATCGAAAATCCGTATTTTTGCGCAAAGCAGTCACGTTTAGACCGCTGTACTAGCAACTGCTCCTGGTTTTTATCAAAATGCCTTATTTTTATGTTTTACCGTGTAAAAATAACAGTCAAAATAAGGAGTATAAGGATCATGGTATTATTTTTTCCGTTAAAGTAATGAATTGCACCCGCATTGCACATTTTAAATTGTTTTAAATATTTAAGCACTTAAATATTTGACGTTTGCCGTTGATTGCGTCAGTTTTGTTTACGTCATCGCTAGAGATGTGCTGCGCGGTAGTATTCGTCGAATATCGATACCTCTGAAATTTGTTAAAAGATCACATTTGGAAATTTTTCAACTAATCAAGCGCTAGCTTCCATTGTAATTGTAATGTAAGTTCCCGCCTACCGAAAATACGGTGACAGCTGGTTTTGATACTGCAATAGAAACAAACCATATCTCTTTATTCCGTGATCTGTGGTTACACCAAAACCATACTTCGAAAACGCAGTTTTTTGTTTGGGCATAAATGACAAAAAAGTCATGGGAGTGAGCGCATTAGAAAGAGCAGAAAATTTTAAGTAGGATAGCATTGAATTCATAACTCATTTTCGACCAAAACGTTGCTTAGGCCCTACTTTCTTTTAACCGTCAATATGTTTTTGTTGGTATTGATTGTCATCCCTATTTTATCATAATTGAAAAATCATCAATTTATTTTTTGTTAACATTTTTTTTATTATGTATTTATGGTTATACATATATTATATGAGTCGCTTGTTCCTTAAATCTGACGTCTCCACTTACAGTGAAAAATGACTATTTATATTTTTGCCTCCAAGGGATTGTTAACCTTATTTCATGTGTATTTTTTATGCCTATGTCTGCTATAGTAGGTATTTAATTCCTTCATCGCCGACATTTAAAATGTTGATTTCTCAAAATCGGTTGGATTGCGGATTTTGGAAACAGACGACTCATATAATTTATGTGATGTGATTTTTCTACAAAATAAATAAGCCGTTGTTTATGTTTGTTTGAAAATAGTGCCATTGATTAAGAAATGCTCAAATAATATTAAGGAGGTATGAGGCTGGTCTGTAGTCTAGTGATAACGCTTCTGACTCGTAAATGGAAGCTTGTAGGTTTGAATCCAGGCGGAGCACAAAAAATATATCATTTATGTTTTTAAATATGCTCTTTGCTGGGATGAAAAATTCATAAACCTTTACCAAAGACCGGTCACCAAAGGTCCATCCAGCCTTACAGCAACTGGGTCTTGCTTGAGAATAGGCGCTTTGTAGCTATGACCAAGCTAGTAAAAAGTCCGGTCAATAGCTCAGTTCATAAAATGCTTTCATTTAATGCTGAGAGCAAGGGTTCAATCGCCACCGAGGGTGTCAGAAATGATTTCCTGCTTCGGTGTTTATTTCAAACCCAAAATAAATACTGGCCAGGTTTACTCAGCCTTCACAAGAAAAGAGAACCAGCCCCCCTAGGGAGCTGGGAAACCCCCACTTCAACTGAAGTGGCTAGCGTGAGGCCGGTCCCTTTACCTGCAAAAATAAGTAGGTCCCAAATCGCCACATGCGACCTCTTCGTAGATAACGCCGGCAAGAAGTTACACTACATGTGTGGCTTAGTTGCGTTTTAGTTGCGATGCACGTAAAGGTCCCATATTAATAACAAAATATCTTATCTTTGTAATAATACATTTGCAGCGTTGTGCATGGGTTTCCTGAAACAGGGTCTACATTGCTATAGTGAACCAATCTTTACAATATGGATGGTCAACCTTGTACCAATCTATTGGTGAAAGAAAATACTGTGTAAATATATATAGATAATTTTATAATATTTAATGTAAATATATCATGTACATAATACATTTTATCAAAATTTATGTAGTGAAGTGTAAAATGAATTCGAGGTGCTATATAATAAAATAATTCAATAAGTGTGTATTTTTATTTCAACCATTTACTTACTATATACATATTACCACCTTAAAGGTAAAACTAAATCAGTGCTATAAGTGTTTTTATAGGCTTTCATGGCCGGCTTCAGATGATGATGATGATAATGATGTTAATGTAGACAGTAGACTCCATCTCTCCGGGCTTGTAGACCATGTTCAATAATTGTAGGCTGCTTTATTCTTTTTTCTTTTTGTAAGGCTGCTACGTTTCATCAGTGACGTGCGACTGACTTTTTCAGGGCTTGTACTTCGACTGAATCATCAGTCGAAGTCCTGAAGAAGTCAGTCGCACGTCACTGAGGAAACGTAGCAGCCTTACAAAAAGAATAAAGCAGCCTACAATTATTGAACATGGTCTACAAGCCCGGAAAGATGGAGTCTACATTAACATCATTATCATCATCATAAATCAGTGCTGTTCGCTAATTTGAGAAATCATGGATAAAACATTTTATTGGGTGTAACTTCTCATAGTGAGAGAACTACTAATAATTATAAGGAAGTGCACATGAACAACTTCTAAACTACAGGATTTTCACACTTTTTTAGTGTTTCCTCTCATACAAAATAGGAAAAAATGTGCATTTATCTGATAAACCCATGTTAGCTAAATACATCACTTACTTATCCAGTTTAACCTTTAAGGTATCGATATTTCTTACTTGGATAATTTAAGCTTCAACCATGGAATCCAAACATTACAATTCTTTCTCCAGCGGCGCTTTCATAGATGAAAATCTGACTGTAAGTAGGTACCTACGGGCTATATGGCTCAATCAAAGGTCCATTCAGCCTCACAGCAACTGGGTCTTGCTTGAGAATTGGCGCTTTCTATAGCTACGACCAAGCTCGCAGAGGGCACTTGAGGTGTGATTCACACAAAAACGGCGCTCACCAAATAAATCATCCGAATATTATTATTTACGGCTGAGAATTTTTCTTTCAAAGGTTTTGAGAGGCTGATGAAAAATTAATAGGGTCTATAGCAACCTGGCGTATGTGCGTTAGAATGGAGTCGGAACAATGTTTCAAATTTCATTTTTTTCTCGGCGGTCAATCTTCACAGATCTTAGAACAAGGGTCTCCAGCTTTCCAACCTGCAGGACTGTGACCGAAATGAAAATTAAATGTACCTCTAACTCATATACCTACGAGTATTAGATATAATATATATTAAGGGCGGTTCGAGCGGTCCGGCCAAATCAGGGCCCCGCATCCTGGGGACTCCAAGATGGTGTAGAAAAATAAACTTAAGCTTATAGGTACTATTGTTTACTCTGGTTTTTTTTATACTCGTTTTTATGGAAGGCGAGGATGAAGGGGTGAGAGTAAGGGAGAAGGGAATTGCGGTCCCTCATGACTTTCCCCGCACCAGGGCCCCCAGTGGTCTTAGTCCGGGCCTGAGTATTATATACAAAAACATTAAGCTTGAAAAGTTTTTTTTCTCAGTTTCGTTGGTCAACATCATCATGAGACTTTGGAAAAAAATACTAAAAATACCTAATTTGCTACCTAAGTAGTATAAAATACGTAAATAAACTCAACCAAAGCGTTTCATAATCTATAATCTAAGCTGCAAAAATTTGTAAGCATTTAAGGCGCATATTAAATGCATGCCCACAGACAGGCACATGTAGGTTCGCGCCTACACAATCTGCATGACGTGTCTATACATCTGCATTTGAACGGGCCGTAGCTCAGTGGTAACACTGCGGACTCTGAATGGGAAGATTGTGGGTTCAAATCCCGGTGGAGCACAAAAAATATGCCAGTTAAGTACCTATATTTTCAAATTTGCTCTTCGCTAGGTTGAAAAAATCATAAACCTTTACCAATGACCGGCCACCAAAGGTCCATCCAGCCTTATAGCAACTGGGTCTTGCTTGAGTACCTATTGGCGCTTTGTAGCGATGACCAAGCGCGTACACCTCTGCAGCACTACAACAAGTGCCGTAGACCCCTAGAGTCTTTAGAATCTAGGGAGTCTCCCGCACAGGATTTCTTATAAAAAAAAACCTTGAATGAACATGAACCTTGCAACTCCTGCCGCCTTTCCCTGACACCGGGGTGGCATTGGCAAAAGTGCACCAATTTTCACCTCCAATTCAGCCTCATAGCAACCTATCGGTCAATGAGCGTAGGTATATATTGGAAAAACGTATGAAAACTAAATCACTCACTCAAAGTGCTTAAGTATATTCCATACATTTATTAGATTTACGCGATCGAGAGGAGTTATGTGAATTTATAAAAAAATATCGAAACTTAAGCAGCGCTTTTAGCGAGAGTTTTAATTTACATACATTTTTAGTAAATCTCGAGGTGCAGTTTCGTTTGCGCCTGCCTGTCATGAATAATATTATTATCAAGTGCAGGAAAGCTACTCTCGTTTCATTGGTTAGGATTTTCATTTAGGCCACGCCCCATTTTCCCCACAAACCACGCCTCCCATAGCACGAAATAAAATCGCCGGAAAATTGACAGGCGCCCGAATCAAGTCGGCACGATTTGAACAGCCAAAAAAAATGTGAAATCACCAAGCCGGGTTGATAGATAGAATGTCTAATAATATTTTATTATGGGTTGCCCAAAAATATTTTTTTTAAAACTATTCCTTGACTTATATAGGTTGGTATGAGGCTGACCACCCATACTGCAAAAAAATGGTTCACTTTACCAATGTTACCCCTGTTTTAGGAAAGGTCGGCAAGAGTTGCAGGGCTTATGTTCATTTGAGATTTAGGTTTAATGTTGTAGGTCCACATGCGACATGTGTAAGCGCAAACCTATATATGGCAATGCATTTAATATTAAATGTTACATATCTTTGCAACTTAGATTATAGACTGTAGTTCAGAATCCAAAGCGGTCGCACGTGGGGTGTGGAACGTTTTTATTTAAACAGGTAAGGGAGTGGACCGTACGCCAACCACTTTACTTGAACTAGGAGTTTCCCAGCTATCAAGGGGACTGGTTCTTATTTTTTTTATTGTGAAGGCTGAGTAAGCCTTGTCGGTATTTGTATTTTGGTTTTTGAATGAACCCAGAGACGCGAAATCATTTCTGATACCTACCCTCGGCGGTGATCGAACTCTAGCCTTTTGTTATGGAATGCAAGCATTCTACCAACTGGGCTATCGACCGGACTATATTATGTACTTATATATAGGACTCGTTTACTCTGCTTTACCCTGTGGCTTTACCCATCACTTCACACAATCTTACCTGCCTGAGCCACTTTTAATTCGTACTTTTTGATTAGGTATACCTATTACCTACTCCACGAAAAGATACACTAGGTTCATTTGTCTACTTGTTTTACCTTCTACAGACGATTGCTCTGCAGTCATCATTTTCGCACGTTCACTCATGCATGACCGCGTCACGACAGAATGGTCAAAGACGACTCGTCCACAGACACCTCGTCCATTGACAAACCGTCAGACGATAGCTCGTCCAGACGACTGTTCGGTCACAAACAGTAGAGGTAAGTAGAGAATAGTACATTAAAACCTGAGACAGCTTCTATAATAATAATAATCTACAATCTATGTGAGTTGCAAATAAGTACATTTAAAGCGAATATCAAATGCATCCCCACAAACAAATACGTGTAGCTACCTAGTTCGTGTTAACAAATGCTGTATGTGTACCTACTTACCAATTAAATCCAAACCTCAAATGAACATAAACCCTGGATTTATAAAAAGGATTCCTAAAAATAAACTTAAACGCCGTATACAGTCGTCGTTTTGGTTCGCAATATTTTTTTTTGGGGTTCGGGAGCCCCCTAATTTTCTCAGCACCAGCGGTCTTAATCCGGCCCTGCTTAAGTTGTACCGTATGTGCAGCTTAGATGCGACGCAAGACTGTTGAATGTTGCGTTATGATTTGAGGGGGCATGAAAATATCTTCATCATCATTCCAAGACAATTATGGTAACACAAAAGGAATCTTCCCTTGCTCGGGTGATTGCACCACAATAAGAATTTCCAATCGGATGCTTTTTAATTTAAGAAAACAGGCAGTTAGCCTAACGTTATACTGAGATTTGTATTCACCCTCTTAGATGAACATTACAGCACCCCTAGTATAAAAAAACTGCGTAAATATTAAATACTCGACCATCGCGTAAGCTGCAGCACGGAAGATACAAAATACGTAGTTTTTTTCGTGTTGCGATATTTCGGTCTAACTGTTAGACCGAAATATCGCGAATTATGTTAGACTCTAACATAATTTGTTCACGAACAGCTCTTACATGGACAATTTAGTCACACGACTTTTCGGTCATAGAAAACTCGGCCACAGAAAATTCGTATTTATTATTATTTCTTTATATCTAAAATGTAATTTGTTGTGTATGTTCCTTGACTTATAGGATGGTATGCGGCTGACCACCCATGCTGTAGAAAATGGTTCACTTTGCCAATGTCACCCCTGTTTCAGGGAAGGTCGGCAGGAGTTGCAGGGTGTATGTCCATTTGAGATTTGGTTTTTATGCTGTAGGTTCACATGAGGTATGCGCAAGCGCGAACGTGGCCGCTTGTGAGAATGCATGTAACGTGAATCCCCAATGTTACATATCTTTGCAACTGAGATTAGATTAGATTAGACGTAGGTAGATACAGCTCGTCCATGGACATATCGGTCACATGACTTTTTGGTCACAAGCCAAATTTGTAATGGAGCAAAACTCTCCAAAAAAACCTTTGCAGGTAACTACCATCTATAATCTAAGTTGCGAAGATATGTTAACATTTACGATGCATATTAAGTGCATGCCTACAAACAGACACGTGTAAGTTCGCGCTTGCATAATATGCAGCATGCGCACTTACAAAAAAAGATCCAATTCTAAAATGACCCTTTTTTTATAGTCGATCTTCTTTGAAGCAGCGGTGATCTAAAAGAATTGGAGAATCTATTAATGAGTGTATAATTTTGAAAAGAGTGAAGTGAAAAAATAATAAGTTACCTATAGTGATTGCGCTGAAGACTTATTCGACATAATATTGTGTCAAAAACGGAAGTTTGCTTGGCAGAAGTGTATAATTGTGTGAAAAGATTGCTCGTCCGGTGTAAGTAATGAAAAATATGCATATTTGAGTAAAAATTCCAAAATTGAGACTCAATCACAAACTTGACCGGTCTATAGTCTAAAAGCCTGTTGCACCAAACTCCAATCAAACAAAAGTCAAAATTAAGTGTGATTTCTCCCAACAAATCAATTTTTTTGTTGCATATACGTAAATCAACTGATGTACATAATCTCTCGTGTTCAAATTCCTTCATATATTACCCATTTTCGAGAAATATTCAACCGAGGTCCTTACCAGAACTAAGCAATCAAATTTGATGTGTCAATCAAATATTGATTGGAGGTTGGTGCAACAGGCCCTAATGGCTGACGCTACGGAGATTGATTCCCGTCAGAGTACAAAAATATCAGTGTATTTTAAAATGTCTTGTTTTCTCGCATATTACTTGACTTATAGGTTGGTATGAGGCTGACCACCCATACTGTAAAAAATGGTTCACTTTGCCAATGTCACCCCTGTTTGAGGGAAGGTCAGCAAAAGTTGCAGGGCTTATGTCCATTTGAGGTTTGTACTTTAATTTGTAAGTAGGTACACTTGCAGCATTTCTAAGTGAAAGCTTACACGGGTCTGTTTGTGGGCATGCATTTAATGTGAATTTTAAAAGCAAATATATCTTTGCAACTTAGATTATAGATTATTATAGGAGGAAAATTTCAGTAAGATGACAAAGGGTAAGCTTTTTATAATAATAATAATCTAAGTTAACAATAAATTTGTCATTCATTAAACAAAAATAATGTTTTGACATTGTGAAGACTGTTTTTAAAAATAATAATAAAAATTGAACAAAGATTTTCTTCACAAGTTGATTTATTACTGGAGCGCTTTCGATGTTTTCACACCATTTTCAACAGAGCAACAGTTTCAAGAGCTATTATTGAGAGCAGAGAGAGGCTGTTCTCTTGATAATGGTGTGAAAACATAGAAAGCGCTCAAGAAATAAATCAACTCGTGAAGAAAAACTTTGTTGAATTTTTAAATTATTATTTAAAAAAAAAATTAATTAATAGTGAATGATTCAATATTAATTAATTAATTTCAACACCTTAAATATATTCAGTCATTTCTGATAGCGGATCGAAACATTGTAACTTCGTATGGAAACTAAGCTTTCGCTAAAATATGATATGCATATTCAAAATTCTTAAAAAAAATGATAGGAAGAAGAGCTTCACTTACATTTCCCACGATCTGAAACCTTATAGTGTTAGGGTTATGGTGATTTACTTTATAAACAAAGGCGGCAATCTGTGATTCTTTTCCGAAACCAAGAATGATATTACCTATGTTTCTATGATATTTTCTCTGTTTCCATTTATATTGATCTGATTTTCGAAAAAAAACTTAGATAACCGCTTTTGATTCTAAACCTAAGACTCATATTATGATAAATAGAGTCCCCAGCCAAATTATTTGACGCACTACACTCTACTCTGAGGCGACTATGAACTCTAAAGTCGTTTACTGTTGTAGGTGGTGTTTTGACCGGTCCGTAGTCTAATAGTAAAGCTTCGGAATCGTAAATGGAAGATCGTGGGTTCGAATCCCGACGGAGCACAAAAAATGTAACATTTATATTTTCAAAAATGCTCTTTGCTGGGCTTGAAAATTTATTGTCTGTACCAAAAACCTGTCACAAAAGGTTCATCCAGTCTTACAGCAACCGGGTCTTGCTTGAGAATTGGCGCTTTGTAGCGAAGATCAAGCTGGAAAAAATCCGATCGATGCTCAGTTGGTGGGATGCTTGCCGAGAGCAAAGGCTTGATCCCCACTGATCTGCGGGGGTTGGAGTGGTTGATTTGGACCAGGCGCACCATTTTGGGGACTTTTGGGGACCGTGATTTCCGGATTGCGGGCCCAGTGGAATGGAACAGACTACCACCTAATATGAGGAAGGTAAAAACTGTTGGTGTCTCTCAAGGAGCCCTAAAGACACATCTTTTTAAACACAAATTTGAGAGGGCTTTTGAGGTGTGGCGCCCACAAAAACGGCGCTGTTGAATTGTGTGCAGGTACCTTCTAAAAGCAAAACATTGCGTAAATCTCACATCGATTGTATCAAGAAAAATGTATTCAATATACCTACGGCACTCCTAGAGAATGATTAACTTTTCGTATTTTTTTTTCAATTTATGCAATGTTTTATGCTAGGAGCAAAGCGCAAAAATATTATGTCCTGGGACTGTGCGAGTATCGGTTACCTACTTACCTGTATTGAGATATTAAAGTAACAGCTGTGAGGACTTCCCGTTAACATAATATCAATCTCGGTGAATGATTGCTGGCAGTGCCACCCTCCCCTCCCCCTTCCACCCTCAAACTCCCCTTTATTTTGGATTCACCCAAAACTGTCCGGCTTCCCTCGGACCTTATGGTGCTGAGTGGATCAAGTACAACGCTACCCCAGCGTTTCAACCACGTTTCAACCAAAACATCTCGAAACCAAAACGCTCACAAAAGCCGCTCTTTCATTTCGATACGTTTTTTGACAAACGCTATTGTCGAGTTTACACGTAATAATATTTATACTTGGGGATGCAGGGAAGACATCCCCATTCATAGTCCGATCATCAAACTGTTCACACGCGATACTAATAATAAGCCACGACTTACATTAGGGAATCCAATGTATTTTTAATTATCATTTGTTTCTTACACATATACGTATATTATGTATTTTGTATAATGGCAATTTAGAAACAAAAAATGTAATCAAATTATTGAATATTTTTTTGATTATTGAAAAAAAACAAAGAAAAGTTTAATGCCTATTTAGTTGAAGAAATACAAATTCAGCAGTATTGAAAAAGTGCAATTACGGTATATTAAATTAAAAATAAAATAATCAAATTAATAAATACAACTAAGAACGCAAAATTAAAAAAATATATATTGAGTACAGAAGTGAGAGTAGGTAAGATTTAAAATATTTGACCGAGATAAAAATAGAAACAAAATAAGCCACTGAAAGCATAATATTAAGACTAAAGAAAGAAACTTGATTAATACTTAAATTGGCCAAAAATAAAATAAAAAACAAATAAATAATCAATGTGAAATCAAAACATAACATACGATCAAAATGTTTTGTGTATTGACATTTTGAAGATTCATTGTAAATTAAAAACGTAAAAATAAAAACAAAGCAGCTCGTGTAGAAAAACTTTGTTTTTATTCTTATATAATAAATTTATTGTATTTTACATATATTTTCCGAAATCGATTTCTACCAAACTTTATAAAAAATCTAATGAAACACTGTGTTATTTTCACACTCTTAATAATTTATTTTAATTAATAAATGCAAACGTTTTCGATCTCTCGATCATCTTCAGGTAAGCCACTATCAAGATTGAGAGAACGTTTGTATTTATTGATTAAAATAAAATTAATAATAGTGAGAAATTAAAAAGTGTTACATGAGACTTTTTAATAAAGTTGAGTAGAAATCAATTAATATGAATTTTCACAGTGTTAAAACACAAAACATACAAAATAATTTCCGTAATTTATCTTAAAAGATATCATAAAAATACTTTATTAAAATAAATAATTTTTAGCGCACGACAACAGCTTTCTTAAAAAAAGTTACTAGAGAAGTTTTTGATTCAAAATATGCAATTTGCTTGTTTTTGGATCTTTTATAAAATGATCCTAATGGATAAAAGTGGGAGAACATAACTTTACTTTCTTTGTGATCTGCTGATTCAAATGTCGGTGCGTTTACATTATCCCGTGTGACCAATAAAATGTGGAATACAAAATAAAGGAACTGGAAAACAAAATGCAGGACATCCGACAATGTTGATGGAAGATATGTCAGGGGAGAGAGAAGAAGATAATTGTAAAGATCGCCAAAGAATTGATGAAAGTGAAATGAAAAATAAAGGGTTATTAGAGAGAGAAAACAGCCAAAGCAACAAAGCAATAGCGAAACAAATTAAAGTAACATTTTTGTCAAATGAATCCACTTCAACAACGGGACAAAACATGGAATCTAGCCATAATAAAGTATATCTTCCTTGTGATGATTCGGCTCCGAAGACACATTACCCTTTGGGAAGAAATCAAATGAAACCGAAGAAGCACCAAGAAAATATTGAAGACCTGTCAAGCGACGCTTGCTTAAAGCCGGATCAATCTGAAAGGCAAACCTCTCACGAATCTGATGCTAAAATAACTAACTATAAACATGAAAATGATGACAGGAAAATTTCGTTCAGAGAAGACGTCACCTCGTCCGTGATTGGCAGACGTCCATCGTGCCCTAGAGAATTTTTCGCGAGGCTTTATGGGCACTTGGAAGGTGTGTCCCAGAATTCACCATCACCTGAAGCTAGAGTGCAGTCTCTAGCAGGACAAACGTCAGGCTGTAAGGATCAGCTCGGATCTGCGGTGTGTTCAGGACAGTCCTCGGTTCTGTCTTCATCGTCTGCAGCGATGAGAAGGCATTCTGATTCAATGGAAGTGGGACAGATCTTGTCTCCGATGGTAGAGCCACCTTCCCCAGGAGTGCCCGCTGTCCCAACGCCTATTCCTCCTTGCTGGATGCCGTCTTTGCCGTTCCACGCGGGGCTTTCGGCTTTTCGTAAGTTTTTACTTTTTTTCTATAGAAAACAACAGCGCATACTGTAAATGTAACTCTATCCGGTCGATAGCTCAGTTGGTAGAGTGCTTGCATTCTATGCCGATAGCTGGGGTTCGAATCCCACCGGGGTGTTTACTGTTACATCACACCGTAATTCTCTTTCTAAATACGCTCGATTTGTGTGTTGAAACGTGATTGGATATGGTGTAGATTTTGGTTAAAATATTTTGTAGTCCTGTCCGGTTGATAGCTCAGTTGTTAGAGTGCTTTCATTTCATGCCGAGAGCTCGAGTTCGAATTCCACCGAGGGTTTCAGAAATGATTTCCTGTTTTGGTGTTTATTTCTAACCCCAAAATAAAATACGGTCAAGGCTTATCATCCTTCACAAGAAGTGAGTAACAGCACCCTCGGGATCTGGGAAACCCCCACTTCAACTGAAGTATGGTTGGAGTAAGTGCAAAAATAAGTAGGTTCCACTCGCCACCTACAAAACCCTTCGGGGATAACGCGGCAAAAGGTTACACTATACATAGAGCTTAGTTGCGTTTTATGGCCATCCTACTCACAGTGACCACAGATTCTATAGAACTACCCCCAGTTCTGCTTATCCTTACATATCATCTCTCATTATAGTCATATAAATGAACGTTAAATAATGAAAAAAAAATGTATTTCGACGGTTAAAAGGAAATAGACATTTAAGCGACGTTTTGGTCAAAAATGAGTTAAAAATCATACTTAAAATTTTCAGCTCTTACTAATGCGCTCACTCCCTTAGCTCTACGATGACTTTTTTTTGTTGTTTACGCCCAAGGAAAAAACTGCGTTTTCGAAGAATGGTTTTGGTGTAGGTACCTAACAAATAAGATTTTTTCATTTTTTGTCCTAAAGGCGCTTGTGCGCCTTTAGGATAAAATCAAGCGCTCATCAACTAAATTATCCTGAAATACCCGAAATATTCATTCGCTCAGAGGTTCACAAATTCTTTTTCCTCATAGGACATAGACCACCTTCAAAATTTTGCTGGTTCAGGTGGACCCCCTGAAAATGATTTCGGTTTCAGTTGCGGATATGGATATTTTGAGATTTATTTTGGATATCCGACACCGTCAAAATCACTGATGACGGGGGGGGGGGGGGGGTGTAAATTTCTTTTTACTATTTTCCCTTGTAGCTATAAGTTTTTAGAAACATCTTTTTTTAACCATACATTTTGATTGACTTCAAAATCTTTCGTATGGCTACTGGACCAATGTGTCTTATGAAATCTGGAAGTTGATTTAAAAATATAAGTAACTCTCACATCGTCGTGATTTACATTTCGTTCTTAGCGATGTGTTTCTTCATTGAAAGGTCAAAGGTTTATTCCATTTAAATGTCGCTAGAAACGCGTTTTCGACCTAGTAGGTCATCATCAGGTAATAATCACCTGATGATGACCTACTAGGTCGAAAACGCGTTTGTAATTTATTTAAAGATTTTAATCTTTTTAAATATATTTGAGTGAAAATAAACAGTGTTTTCTTTGAATTCCTTCAAAAAAATTGTAAACTAAATATCTATATTTAATTTATTTACAATGTTTATCCTTCATTGTGATTGAATTTTACTTGATTATATTCTTGGTTCAAATTTTAATTTTCTTCAATCTGTCTTTTATTATTGTTTTCTGTAGAACTTGTAATTTTATATTTTTTACTGTCAATTATTTTTTACATATTTTTATCAACTACTAATATTAAAAAAACAATTTACGATGTAAAGCACCGTTGAGTTTAGTTTTCACAGTAAGTACTTACGGCACAAAAGAAAAATTGTTTATCAATTTAAAAAAAGGTCATCTTTGAATCAAACGGTAGATACGCCAAACAGGCAATGGGGGGACGTACTACCTAAATACTTTTGGGCGGCCTTATTTTGATGATAATAATAATGTCGTTTGAAAATATTTTACCTAATCTTGACCATTGAAATAATTCTTGAAAGACCAAGGAGATTACGCGGATGAATGGAAAGGAAAGAATAAACGAAATAAAGATCAAATGAGTCTCGAGGTATCTAGATAACATAAACCTTACTTGACATAGCAACCTGTGATCTTTACCCCGAGTAGTATATTGCGTAAAAGAATTGCGTAAATGCATAAGCACCGCGTAAACGCAATAAACTACAAAAATGTATGGAAGGTGCAACAGCGACTTTCGTGAGCGTTTTACTTTGCATACATTTTTGTTTGTTTCTTCGACGGTTAAATATTTGAGTCGTATTTAACTGCAAACGCAGTCATCTCAAAGTTTTATAATTTTTGAGATAACTATTGAATTTGATTCTGCGTAGTGTAACAAATCATTTGCTGTGTGCAATGTGATGAAAACCATTTAATCCTTTGTAATTTTAATTTAAAAAGTATGATTTTGTGCAAACGCCGTCATCTCCAACTGGGAAAAAATTGCGTTCAAAACACAAGTTTATTTTTCTCAAAATCATCGCGTAAGGAGTTGGCGGCGTTTGCATTTATACGACTCAATTTTACGCTATATTTTATTCTCGCGGTAGGTTTACATAGTTACGTTTTAATTTAGTCTTTGAAAGTGAGTATTTATCTGAGTTTTGGAGGGAAACTGTAGCTACTGTGGTCGCGCGGACAAGCCTGTGGTACCTAGGTAGGTATTGTATTAATTCGACTAGCGTATTGTGGTGTTTTTGGGTTCGGAAAGTCTCTAAATTAAAACATACAGGTCTTCTTTCAGGATCTTTATTTTCACTTAATTTATTTTTACAATTTATATTTATTTTTAACACTTTTAGCAACTCAAATTTATTTTCACAGTTCAGCACCGCTCACACTCTTCAATCAAAGGCGACTATCTAACTGTCCTGCTGTATCCAATTTTGCTCCTTATATACTGTAGTGACAGAAGTCTCTAGGGGCTTATTTGCCAGCACATTCTACCAGCTTCGAGAGTACAAAAGGATCATTCCACTTCTAGACTTCTTAGGCCTATAATTATTGCTACCTACGATGTACACCTATGTATATTAATCTACTTTTGACATAGCACTATAATAATTATTACTACCTACGATATACACTTATATTAATCTACTTTTTACATAACAGTATGTTAGAAATCAGGCGCCAAGCTCGACGACGTGACGGCGGCCGAGGAGAGAGACCATATAGAGTAATAATTATAGTATGATAGTAGCTTCTTGACTTATTTAGGTTGGTATGCGACTGACCACCCATGCTGTAAAAATGGTTCACTTTGCCAATGTCACCCCTGTTTTAGGGAAGGACGGCAAGAGTTGCATGGTGTACCTATGCGCATTTGAGATTTGGTTTGTATGTTGTAGGTTCAAATGCGGCATGAGCAAACGCGAATTTGTACGTGTCTACTTGTGAAAATGCATATAATGTGAATCTCCAAAGTAATATATCTTTGCAATTTAGATTAGATTAGATTAGATAACTCTATATAGTATTATAACTCTATGATAGAGACAGATAGATGGTCGAGATAATGGAAGCCAAGGCTCGATATGCGATGCAGAGCCATTGAAGAAGAAGATGTTTGAAATAAGACAGTAGAGCGGTTCGATTCCCGCTAGGAGCTCTTGAGGGTAGTCTTGTTCCTGAGTTAGCAGGAGTCATTGGGCAACTAGGGAAGTGCCTTGTTTAAATCAGCACATAAAAAAACGCAACGAAGCTACACGTAAAGTGCAACTTCATATCGCGTCGTCTCCAAAGGAGTCGCATGTGGCGCGTGTAGCCTATTTATTTTCACTGTTAATGGAGCCGACCTTGCCGGTATTTTTCTTGCTGAGGATCAAGCTCTAGCTCTTTTGCATGGAACCCAAGTATTCTACCAATTAAGTTATCGATCGGCCTATCTATGTATAAACTATGTTGCAAAGATAAATTGACTTTTAAGGCTTATACTTAATTCACACCTACAGACAGACACGTGTATGTTCGCGTTTACACATGCTGCATGTGCACTTTTAAAAAAAATCTTCACATGAACCTTGCCACTCCTACCGCTCTTTCCTGAATCCGGGTGGCATTGGCAAGAGTGAACCAAGTTTTTACAGCATGGGGTTAGTCCTCCATATAGATAAATAATTGATAAACACGGCTGATTTTTATAGGTACACCGTACAATATAGGTCCACAGCAGGGGTGCGCATCCCATACAGGCACATGCGCTTAATAGGTAGGCAAAATATGGGAAAAACATTTAAGCTTGATATTCTGATTTCAAATTCAAAATTTAAGTGCGATTGGAGCCATCGTTAGCATTCAGTCAATTTCAAATGAGTCACATTAAAGGAATGGGAGAAAAAAATGAAACTGTTATGTATTTGCCTTTTCGCACGCGCCTGGTCCACAGACAACTTATAATAATAATCTATCATCTAAGTTGCAAGGATATATTCATTTAAAGCTCTCAGATGTATGCCCACAAACAAACACGTGTAGTTCGCGCTTACAAATGCTGAATGTGTACTTACAAATAAAATCCAAACCTCAAATGAACATAAGCCCTACAACTTTAGCCGAGCTTCCCTGACACAGGGGTGACATTGGCAAAGTGAATTATTTTTTACAGTATGGGTGGTCAGCTTCATACCAACCTATAAGTCAAAGAATACGAATAATAAATAACATTTAAGTATAAAAAATAACAAAACCTTAAAAAGAAATCTATACGAAAAAAGTAAAATAAATCCTATGCAAAAAATGTAGCAAATTTATAAACCATCATTACAAATCAACATTGCAGATTAGCCGCCACTACTTCCTGTCCTTGCATACTTCTTTTATTTCATCCAGAGTCATAACCTTTTTCATACAAGTCCTCCTTTTATTATGACTCTGGATATCCCATTCATTCGCTATTTCAGAAATTTGATCCATCCATACTTTTCTCGGTCTTCCTCTACCACGACATCCATCTATTCTAGCAACATATAGGGGAACACCGGGCAAGACGGGGTGGCGGGCAAGACGGGTCATCAGGCCTATCAGGTGATTTGAATTGACCAATCACGTTCGCTCTGCCATTTCGCTACTGCCCGCCATGACAGTTCTTAGTCACACGAGTACAAACACGGCGGCAAGTCATTTGTTGTAGCTATCGTCAATAATTAGATTTCGTTTGTTGGCATTAAAATTTCTTATAAATACGTTTGGCAGTGCATGAAACTTGTATTTGGGGAATTTCAAGCGACATCGTGGTAAATCCTATCAACAGTATACACTGCAGTAACAGGTAATAACTTGTTTTATTATGAAATATTAATTGTATATTTTTGTTAGGGTTATTTATTTTAAAACCCATTAGGGCCACCCCATCTTACCCGACCTATCGGGCATGATGGGGCGATATGTCATTTTCTACATTTTATTTTTTTACTCATAATTCTATGGTTCTATGTTCCTGATTTAAATTTAATATGTAAGACTGATAACTACAATACTGATTAAGAATAATAGTTATTTATGCCACTGCCTAGTAATGATAGTCTTTGTAACACGAGTGCTAGTTTGTGCCATGAGGCGCAGCCGAATGGCACAATAGAAAGCACGAGTGTTACAAAAGCTAATTACGTGCAGTGGCATACAATACTTTTTCTACGACCATGAAAAAAATAACAAAATACTGAATAATAGTCATTATAATGCACTCGTCCATTTGAAGTAATTAAAATCTTACCTTTGTCAAAACGTGTGATTTATCATTCCCTTCGATTATCGAATCTAACCTAAGTTGTAAAGATAAATTATATTTAGGTTTCATATTAAATTCATGCCCACAAGCCGACACATATAAGGTCGTGCTTTTACATCCTGCATATAAGATTAAACATTCAAACCCAAAACTCAAATAAACATATGCCCTACAGTTGTATTGGCACGTGAACCAAGTTTGTACAGCATAGGTGATCAACCTCATACCCACCTATTAACCATGTAACTTTTTGAGTTTGTTTATTTTTTGCGGTGAAAATTTTTATATTGTTTTCCTTTCAAGCCTTTTATTTTCCTTTGAAAAAAGGAAAGCTTTATTTGGAGCATTCCGATAAATAAATTCGATAAATTTTAGCACTATTAACAATTTTTATTTGACTCTACACATAAAATATATTTATTTTCATCTGAACAGGGCTGGAAGTCTCATCCCCACGGTAATTCCTACCTACCGAATATCAGTAATATTGTATGAAGCCTAATCAGCTGATCGCTTGCGGCCATCTTGGATTGACAGGTCTTCATACCCCCATACAAGGTTGACATTTAAAATTAAACAATGGGTCCAATTCTGACAATGCGCATGCGCACATTTTCATTTCAACACGGTTACCCGTTGCGTAATGTTACATTACGCAACGGGTGTAGAAATGTATGTCATTGTGATTGCGTTAGCCGTTTTGTAATTAGTAAATTACCAAATGGGAGTAGAAAAAAATGATTATAAAACCATGAACCCTTATGATTTTTGGAGATTTAAACCTTAACTACCCCATCTTGCCCGGTGTTCCCCTACTTTCTTTGTCAATCTTTCACTTTATCACAGAAAAACAATTAATTAAACTACAGCTGTCTGTGGACCTATATTTTAAGTGCCCAAAATGTCGTGTGGACGAACTGTCGTGTTACCGATTTGTCCACGGCCGAGCTGTCTGTGGACGGGTTGTCTGTGACCCATTTGTAGTGGAACCGAAAAACATAACAGAACCATAATAATTATGTATCTCTCGTGTATACTTTACATTTGAGTGAGCCTGTTTGGAAATGAATATTGGATTGTAAATGCTATTCGCCCACACTACTCGGAAAACATTTGGAGAGTCGAATGCTTCTATTGTGAAGCTGTGGGAGGTGGGCGGTGGGAGGGGGGGAGAGGCGCATTGTGCTGGGACTTACAGGGGAGGGGGTGGTTATAACAATACCAATAAACATGAGAAAACACCGCTGCATGCCAAGGAATAAAGGCGATTCTAGCTCGGCTTATTTTCGCTAGTACCTAACTCATTTTTTTTTTCAATTTCATCCTTCATTTTAGCAGCCGACAACACATCATTCTTTTCATGGTTATTTTTATCACTTTAAATCAAAATTGTACAAAAATCCAAAATAAAATCCAAATAACGCAAAACGAAAAGATGATGATGATGATGAGTTGATGATTTCTTTATAGCGCCGTTTCGTGATGTAGTCACTCCAAGGGCGCTGGTGCAAACGATGCCAGAAATTTGCTTGTCTTCAGTGCATTCCGGAACTTTCCATGGTCCTCTAGCTCTCTCACATGATGTGGCAGGTGGTTCCAGGCCAGAGGGCCAGCAACTGCAAATGCACGCTCTCCAAACACTGTGTTAACTCTTCTTACAGGTTCTTCAATCCTTGATTTGGCTCCAGTCTCAGCTGAGCGCAGTGTTAGGCTTTTTTTGCCGAGGGTGACTGGTTTGATTAAATCAGCGAGATATTTGGGTGTTTTTCCAAATAAAGCTTTGTGGACCATCGTGCACACTTTGAACTCGATGCGCTCCGGTATACGGAGCCTTTTTTTTTTTTGAAAAGGCATTTAAGGCTCATGTGAAATGCATGCCTACAGACAGACACACGGTAGGTTTGCGCCTAAACATTCTGCATGTGTGCAATCAAATAAAGAAAACCTCACATGGACATAAACCTTGCAACTCCTGCCGCCGTTCCCTGAACTGGGGTGGCATTGGCAAAAGTGAACCGATTTTTACAGTATAATGTCGAAAAATCCACTATGGAAGTATCTAGCTGGTTCTCGAATACGCAAGAAGCAGCTATATAAGCAGTATAAATATGGCTTCAATTCTGGGAGAGATCAGTGTTTCTTGAGTCACTGTCCCGCGAACACAATAACCAGAGCCGTTAGAGCGAACCGCATTATGTAACCGATTTTGTGGAAAAATAAATACTATAAAATATATTAAACCGCAATTTCATTGAAGAGAAATACAATTTGTGAAGACGAATACAATTGACCTACCTATTTTTACTGGCCAGAAAGGTATCAACATAATTAATTAATTTTGTATTTATTTGAATGAATTATTATTTAAATGGTTTTAGAGTTTGTGAAGATTCATTAGATTGCCTTTACTGGATTTTTTTTTCTTTATGAGTTGAGTTTAGTTTCTTGGGCGCATTTGACGTATTAACACATCATTTTCAAGAGAAAACTTGTTCAACAATTTGCTGTTCTCTTGTTCGTCGAAAGCGCTCGAGAAATAAACTTATCTCGGGATGAAAAAACTTTTATTAAACTAATTAATAATTGGCAATATGACATCTCCGCAAGGCTGATGGAAACAAGAAAGACCAAAAATGCACTGATTGAAGCGGCCGAGGCGGGCATGTAGCTGGAGAGCAAAGACGATGGACTGGCGAGAGTGGAGGAGAGTCCTGGATTCAGCGAAGGCCCATCCACGCTCCTGAGTCTCATGATTATTATCATGAAGTATTTAGTATCCAGCACGGAGTATTTAGTACCTATCCTGCAGTGGTTTTAGCTCCCTCCCGGTTCCATGGTAGAACGACACAGTGATAAAATGACACAGTGACACATGACCTAACGATACATGACAGTACATCACATGAAAGAACATCACAAGAAAATACATCACAAAAACAAAATATCTGAAGGAAAAAGATCACAAACGTTCATTTTGCCTATTATGAGTCGTTGACTTATAGATAAGCGTGGGGCTACCTACCTCACATGATGTGAGGTAGTTACATGTAAAAATAATGCATACTATGCCGATGCCACCCCTAGTTGTAGGTTAAGGAGGCATAAGTTGCAAAATAACTGTGTGTCATTTTTTTATGTTTTGTCATGTGATGTTTATGGTATGTTCTGGTTTAGGTATGTGATGTTTTAAAATGTGATGTTTTGTCCTTGTGTTGTTTTGTCGTAGTGATGTTTTGTCATGTGATATATACTGTCATTATGATTTTCTGTCGTGTATTTTTCTGTCATGGGTCGTTACGTCATGTGTCGTTGTCATGTCGTTTTGTCATGTGTCGTTTTGTCACTGCGTCGTTCTACTCTGTCCTCCTCCCTTCCACCCCCTATAATGAGATTAGATTGTTTCGCGTGGACACGTTTGAAAGCCGCCATTGCAGGGCCTTTGTTGCCGGAGCGACTATTTGACGCTTTTCACGGCTCGTGCTGTTTAAGCCTCATTACAACTGTTCTAGCGAATCGTTGATCGCATTTCATCACGAATAAACCTCATCGTTTTGTATCAAATCTGATCACGATAAACAGTGAATTATTATAGAGGAAATTTAAAATTAATTACAGTATTTGGCATCACTTGGCTGTTAGCGCTTGTAAATCGAGTAGGTAGCGTGTGTTTCAAAAATGGTTCAGTAAGGTAAAATGACACCGGTTCTATTTAGGTTAGGCCTCTGGACGATACCTTCGACCCTGAATTAACAGATGTTATTAAATAAAATAACAATGTATAATCTAACTTACTTACAAAGATATATAAAAATTTAGGAGTCATAAAAAAATATCAAATATGTATGCCCACAAGCAGACACGTATAAATTCGCGCTTACACATGCCGCATGTGAAGCTACAATGTACAAACCAAATCTCAAATGAACATAAGCCCCTCAACTCTTGCCGACCTTTCGTGAAACAGGAGTGACACAGGCAAAGTGAACCATTTTTTTACAGTATGGGTGGTCAGCCTCATACCAACCAATAAGTCAAGGAATTAAATAAAGTTTAAAACTTTCACTTTCATGACTGTCCCCGCGTCCGCGGAGACAACGAAGACCGCCGCGGTGCTTTGATAGCTTGCCTTGAGGATGCTTTCTGCTTGTGAGAGCAAAACGTCGGCAGATGGAGGAGCTGCAAAGAAGACATGGTCAAACCCGAAAGAACACAAAGACGATTTGTAAGGCCCGGTATATTCAAGTGGAGCAATAATTTAGTTAACTATTACTTAAATATTTTTGAAATTACTCCAGTTCGAGTTAACTAAAACCGAGAATTACCAAAGTAACAAGCCCCGCCCCAAAATCTTGGAAATAATTACAATACCATTCAAAAGCTTAAAAACAAACCACTGGGTATAAAATTTAAATGCCTTACCTTCATTAAACTGGAAAAGGACACAAAAAATATTCAGTTTGCAACAATTTTGATGTATCCTTACATTAAAAAGAACAGCTGCTGTCAGTAAAGATGACGCCATCTTGAAAATCGTTAGTTAATTAACTAAGTATTTTCTGGCGAAATTCGGTGAGTAAAATATTATGAAAATTTAGCTAAAATAGTATTTTAGTTAACTTTACTTTGTCGTGAACTTGAAATAAGTGCACTTACACACGCATACATGCACGCACTATAGAACCATCTAGGAGTAGTCGTGCATTGGAATGGCGTTCTAGTGATTGTGTGTGTACATGATGTTCTGGTGGTGGAATGATCTAGTAAGTGCGAGAAATATCTATATATGGTTCATTATAAAAAAAAGATCAAAATGGTACGGTCAGAGAGTCGCAAGAGAGCAATTCGCTAAGTAACGTAACACCTATATATACAGTGATTGTGAATTGTGAAAAATAAATTCTGGCATCTTAATTAAAAAGAGAATCCAGGAGAAAACCTAACACTTTACTTGAAAATACCGGGCGTTAGTCAGGGAATTGTCCGGTATTTTTTTGTCGCGCACCCTTTCAAAGGCCCGCTCTGGCCGGGAAGATTTTATTGAAGGAAACTGTGTGGAAAAACGCGACCAGGGGCTGAGGGGAGGCGAGAGGGTGGGAGAGGACGGGGGGAGCCTGGGAAAACACAGCCGGTGACAATCTGAGTCCCCGCAATTCCCATTGAAGCGTTCACTTACCATTGTCCCATCATTTTACAGCGTGTTTATCGTCCGTGGGGTGATGGTTATTACCTACTTACTCTCTACTTGGAATATTTCATCATCGTCTTGTATTAGATCGACAATCTGCTATTAAAAGGAGCTTGTGCTCTTGGAAAGTAGCTGGAAGTGTCATCACCGCGGTGATTCTTACCTACCGAATATCGCTAATATTTGTATGAAGAGAATTAGCGTGGTGATGGTTCCAGCCCAGCCATCTCTCCATCCGTCGGGTCGATAGCTCAGTTGGTAGAGTGCTTGCATTCTATGCCGAGAGCTTGGGTTCGAATCCCGCCGAGAGTGTCAGAAATGATTTCCCGTTGCGGTGTATTATGTAGATTTTCGGCACTAACTTTGTGAAAGTCCATTTTAACAGATTTAAAAATAAAATTTCTTTGTTACAGTTTTTAAAATCTGGAAATCCATAAAAACCTTAATTCACAACACAAACTATTGAATAACATCCTCTTTCCAAACACATTACCCCTCCTTGGCCCCCCATATGCACCCTCCCCTTCTATAGATGTGGTGACAGCGAACGCACCCGTGTCAGCAGTGAAGCAGACGCCGCCACGCGGGAATGCGCACGCAGTGAGTTGCGTGACAGACACCGAGGTATCAAGACGTGTGACAAGTGCGTGTGTGTGCGAGTGAACCACGTGGACTGTTTTACATGACTATTTCTTCGCCACAAGCTATTTCGGCTCCCCCCCAAAAGTAAATATGTCGAGCGCGAAGATGGGTGATTTGGTGAGGTGTTTTGACGGGGAAGGCGATGTTATACAGTGGTTAACGAAGCTGGAGCTCGTCGCCAAACTTAAAGGGGAGAAGGATGTGGCGATAATCATTCCTCTTTTTTTGGAGGGGCCAGCGTTCGCTGTGTATAACGAACTCAGCGATGCAGAAAAAACGAATGCCGGGTCTATCAAAGACGCCTTGATAAGTGCGTTTGCCACGAACCCGTTCGTGGCTTACGAGGAATTTATCCGACGCACGTGGCGTGACGAACCAGTAGATGTTTACATCACGGACCTGAGGCGACTGGCGCGGCTGGCGGGGGTTACAGCGGACTCTCTCCTCATGAAGGCGTTCGTGGTGGGGCTGCCGTCAGCGGTTTCGCGTGAGCTGCGCGCTCTTCCTGCCGTGGGCACCATGCCGCTGTCAAGTATCGTGGAACGGGCCAGAGCCCTGATGGCCGAGTATGTGAGCCAGCCAATCGTTGCAGTGGCTCAAGACAGGCGGAAGGCTGCAGGGCCGCAAAGTGGCGGGAGACGCTGCTTCAGGTGCGGGGGACCGCATCTCCTCAGGTTCTGCACGGAGCAGCCGCGTGTCACTTGCTGGAGTTGTGGGGAGGATGGCCACCTCTCCAAACATTGCGACAAGGGAAACGGCAGTCGGGGAGCTGGTGCGCCGGTAGCTCCCCGACATCTGGACTAAAGGCGCTGCCAGTGATAGACATCAGTGTTAACGGGAAGCGAGTGCGTGCTCTCGTTGATTCAGGGTGCTCGCGCACCGTGCTCAGGAGTGGGTTGTGCAGGGTCTTCAGCCCAGTGGGGGACGTGATCGCTGTGGATGGCAGCCACGTGAGGTGTGAGGGCCAAGGTGTGGCCAGGATAAGTGTACATGGTGTAGCCCTGACAGTAGACTGCGTACTCGCTGCAAAGTTGTTCAGCGCTGTTGATGCGGTGCTAGGGATGGACGTCATTGGGAAGATGGGCGGTGTGACTATACTGGGTGATGCACGGGTTCAGTTTGCTAAGGGTAGAAGTCAAGATGTCGGTTGTGTTAGTGTTGCCTCGCCACCAAGTTTGTCAATTGAGGACAAAGATTTCACTGCGGCATTTAATGGAAAACATTGGTGTGTGAGTTGGGTTTGGAAGGATGCACCTGCTGAGCTGGCTAACACTGTGGAGTGTTATAAAAGTGTAAAGTCACCAGAAGCAGAGGAGGCATTTGACAAAGAAATCCAAAAGTGGATTGCCGAGGGCTGGCTTAAGCCATGGAAAGGGAGCTCGCTTGGTATTCTTCCTCTGATGGCGGTACTTCAGAGAAACAAGGGGAAGGTGCGCCCCGTGATGGATTATCGGGAGCTCAATGAAAGTGTGCAGTGTCACACTGGTGAGGATGCAGCGGTCTGTGATGAAACCCTTAGGAAGTGGAGGAGGATGGGAGGATCAATCAAGCTGCTCGACCTCCAGTCCGCATATCTCCAGATAAACGTACACGAAAAACTGTGGAAATACCAGCTGGTCAAGTATAAAGGAGAAACATATTGCCTGACAAGACTAGGCTTTGGTTTGAAGTGTGGGCCAAAAATAATGTCCCGGATCGTGAACGAGGTACTCTCACTGGATGAAAGAATGCGGCAAGGCACCGACAGCTACATAGATGACATTATTGTGAATGAGGAGGTAATATCTGCCGAAGAGGTTGCGGCTCATCTACTAGCCTACGGCCTCGTAACTAAGCCGCCTCAGGAGTTGGAGGGCGCCAAAGTTCTTGGACTGTGTGTTGAGCGGGACAAAAGCAAAAGACTCCTCTTCAAAAGAGGCAACAGTGTTCCAGCTCTCCCGACTGCATCGAGACTTAGCAAAAGGGAATTGTTCTCAATCTGCGGCAAACTAATAGGACATTATCCAGTGTGTGGATGGCTGAGAGTGGCTTGCAGCTTCTTGAAGAGAGAAAGCGAAGGCCAAAGGTGGGATGATTATATAGGTGACAGAGCACAGCAAATGGCAGAGGATCTGGTGATAAAAGTGCGCATTGATGATCCAGTTCGTGGATTCTGGTCTGTCCCTAAAGCCACAAACGATGCCACGGTCTTCTGCGATGCAAGCTCCCTGGCCCTGGGAGTAACCTTGGAAGTCGATGGAAAGACTGTCGAAGATGCTGCATGGCTGCGAAAGGCGTCTGATGTGGGTCATATAAACCTAGCCGAATTGGATGCTGTGCTGAAAGGGGTGAACCTTGCTCTCAAGTGGAATCTCAGGACCTTGAAGATAATTACAGATTCAGCAACAGTGCTGTGTTGGGTGAGGTCTACACTGACTGGGTGTAACCGTGTAAAAGTTGCAGGGATGTCAGAGATGCTTGTAAAACGGCGGTTGGGATTGTTAAAAGAGGTCGTACAAGAATTTGGCCTAGCTCTGTCAATCGACTTCATTGAGTCTTGCAGGAATAAGGCAGATCCACTCACTAGGGTCTGTAAAGCCTGGGCAAGGTGTAATGCCAAAGTAAAGCCAATTGGAGAGAGTGTTTCCATCTGCGCCGTTACTCTGGAAGACATGCATGCTCAACACCACTTCGGTGTGGATCGAACGCTGCACCTTGCAAAAATGGTAAATCCCGGGGTGACAAGGAGTGACGTGGAGCTCTGTGTGCGATCATGCATAAAATGTAAAACAATTGACCCCTCACCATCTTCCCATGAGGCGGGCAACCTTAGTGTCCCTAATACGTGGAGCCGTCTGGCCGTTGACGTGACTCATTTTGATGGGAGATGCTTTCTTACACTAATCGACTGTGGACCGAGCAGATTTGCTATATGGCGGGAGATAAAGTCCGAAAATGCCACTTCTGTCATTTCGCATCTGGAGGAAATCTTTCGGGAAAGAGGTCCACCCGCAGAATTACTGATGGACAATGGCACGGCATTTCGCTCGCACAGGGTTGCTGACATGTGCAACAAGTGGGGAGTAAGTAGGAGGTTTCGAGCGGCTCACCGTCCAGCAGGGAATGGCATTGTTGAACGGCATCACCGTACAATAAAGAGGACGGCGGCCAGAAGTGATAGCAACCCTTTGCAGGCGGTGTTTTGGTACAACCTGGCTGCTAAGAGTCAGGGTGACCAGGGTGTAGCACCTTCTGGACAGGTTCACTCCTATGCCTGGAAACATCCTTCAGCCCTAGTGAGACTTCAGGAAAAGTTGTCATCCGAATTTCAGGCTGGCGACGTTGTAGCAGTGAAGCCACCAGATCCGAAATGTACTTCCCAGTGGAGGCTTGGGAGAGTAACGGGAGTCATCTCGGTAAACAATATTGAAGTGGATGGTATGCCAAGACATGTGCTGGATCTGCGGAAGATAGATAGCGTCAAGCGAACGGACCCTGGTAGAAGTGTCAATAGAAGAGTTAATGCACGCTCATTAAATCTATCAGATCTGTTTGAAGAAGAAACAGAGGAATCAATCGCAAATGAAACACATCAGGAGGAAGACAGCCCGAGAAGCCAGGAAGGTGAGGAACCAGAAGAGGACAGTCCAGTGGAAGAAGGACGTTTGGAAAGACCTTCTAGACCACGAAGACCTCCAGCCTGGTTGAGTGACTATTTGTGATGATTACATCAGGAGGGCGTGTGGTGACAGCGAACGCACCCGTGTCAGCAGTGAAGCAGACGCCGCCACGCGGGAATGCGCACGCAGTGAGTTGCGTGACAGACACCGAGGTATCAAGACGTGTGACAAGTGCGTGTGTGTGCGAGTGAACCACGTGGACTGTTTTACATGACGGACCTGAGGCGACTGGCGCGGCTGGCGGGGGTTACAGCGGACTCTCTCCTCATGAAGGCGTTCGTGGTGGGGCTGCCGTCAGCGGTTTCGCGTGAGCTGCGCGCTCTTCCTGCCGTGGGCACCATGCCGCTGTAACCATACTTTTGTATTTTTGTGTTAGTTATATTTTGCACCTGAAGATGGGATGTTCTGCTATCCCGGAACCGGTCGTGTAATAAATAAAATAAAACTTACCTACTGTGAACTGTAACAAAGAAATTTCATTTTTTAAATCTTAAAGGCTTACTCAGCCTTCACAAGAAATGAGTACCAGCCCCCTCGGGAGCTGGTAAACCACCACTTCACTGAAGTGGTTGGCGTAAGGCCAGCCTCCTTACCTGTAAAAATAAATAGGTTCACTCGCCATATGCGACCTCTTCGGGGATAACGCGGCAAGAAGTTAGGCTATGTGTGTAGCTTAATTTGATTTAATTCACTCGTTTGCTACCGCTGGAACCTACACTTTGATAATTTATAAAAAAAGTACACGTCGTGTGTGATAGAACAATTAGACAAGACATATTTACTTATCACTGATGTGCTTTTGTTGACTTTAAAGAAATGTTCTACCCTTAGTACGAGTTGCAAAACTTGAGAAAAGTACAGTTTACGGAAAATATTAAAGCGTGATTTCTCCCAAAACATGCCGTTTTTTTTTTTTTACACTTTGTGGTTTAGCAAAAGAGTTACAGTGATGAAGAAAATCAAGTTCAAACAAACAAAAACGGCAGATTTGGGGGAAATCACTCTTTAATAATTGCCGTAAACTTAACATTACTCAAGTTTTGCAACTTGTTCTAAGGGTACACAGAAAACGTGTTCGTATTTTACAAAATTATGATACTTATGCTGAATCATTTTCTTTTGTAGTAATCCTCCAAATCTTTCTGTATCAGACGCGCAGTCGTTTATACTCAACCATAGCGCTTAAACAAAAGTTTATAAAAACTAAAACGCTCTCTAAAAGCGTTAAGATACTTTACATACATTTTTTGTGAAACGTAATGCTTTCGTTAGAACAAAAAGTTATATACTTGGTGAGTAACGACTTACCCCGAGTACGAGTTGCATGTTTAGCAAAACTTAAGTACCTACTTAAAGCAAAAGTTTACGGAAATATTATTTTAAGCTTTGGTTTCAGTACGCCGAGTACCAGTTGCATGTTTAGCATACCTACGTTTAAATACCTACTTTCCAACACGCAACTTTAAACAAATTTCCAACATTAAATACTCGTACTCGGGGTAGGTACTGAAACCGAAGTTTAAATATTTCCGTAAACTTTTACTTTACTCAAGTTTTGCTAAACATGGAACTCGTACTCGGGGTACGCCATGAACGGTCAAAGTTATTTTACACTAAAATTTGGAAAATTACAAATAGGTACTTCCATAAAACAACCCTTCGTCGTGCTGCTGTCCCGTAAATTCTTAGTCAGGCTCCCTTTCACTGCACCTATTTTAACTCGTAAGATGTTGTTGTTTTAGTGTCCCGGCGCCGGCGCTTGGGCGGGCGCCCCCGGCGACAGCGCACCACGTTCAGCGCGGGGCAGACGCTCCGGCTGGAGGTGGAGTACAGGAGGGCGGAGTACGTGGCCAGGGCGCGGCGCCTGGAGCTGGCGGCCGCTCTGGGGCTCAGCGAGACGCAGGTCAAGATCTGGTTCCAAAATAGGAGGGCCAAGGACAAGCGCATCGAGAAGGCGCACCTGGACCAACACTACAGGTACACCCTCAATAATGACAATTCAATGCCAGGCTAAGAGGACCATCCCCAAAGATACAGTTCCAGAATAGGAAGGCCAAGGACAAGCGCATCGAGAAGGCGTGACTGGAACCATGCACTAGTACCTACAGGTATAGGCATACTGTACTAGCATAGCGCAGGCATACTAAAAAGCAGACTAACCAAAAAGTGTACCTAGTCTCTTTGAAGTTTAGCGAGACGCAAGTCAAGATCTGGCTCCAGAACAGCAGAGCCATGGACAAGCACATCTGGACCAACACTACTCGTATAGGTACCCTCAATACCTACTTACAATTCAATGCTATAGGCCAGGGATGGCGAACCACAGGTGGCACGCGAGACGATTTTGCGTAGCACGCGAATGAGGAGAAAAAATAAAATTGTATAAGAAAAAATAAAAAAAGTTTTAGAAATAGTACAAAAAAATATTCAAATAGCGACGTGTATTTTCTTCTTAATTAATCTAACGCAACTAAGCTACACATATAGTGTAACTTCTTGCCTGCGTTATCCCCGAAGGTGTCGCATGTGGCGCTTCGAGACCTATTTATTTTTACAGGTAAGGGGGCCGGCCTCACACCAACCACTTTCAGTTGAAGTGGGGGTTTCCCAGCTCCCGGGAGGGCTGGTTCTCATTTCTTGTGAAGGCTGAGTAAACCTTTGAGATCGAACCCTTGCTCCCGGCATGGAGAATGCAAGCATTCTACCAATTGAGCTATCGATCTTTTTACGAGCTTGATCGTCGTCGCTACAAAGCGCCAATTCTCAAGCAAGACCCAGTTGCTGTAAGGCTGGATGGACCTTTGGTGACCGGTCATTGGTAATTTTAAAAAGATAAATGGTATATTTTTTGTGCTCCGCCGGGAATCGAACCCACAACCTTCCCATTCAGAGTCCGCAGTGTTACCACTGAGCTACGGACCGGTCGTCATTAATCTACTTAATTATTTTCCTCGGTGTATTAATTTATATTTTTATTAAAAATCTGAAGTTACACAAACATTTGATGCATTTTTATTTCCATGGCATGTGGCACGCGACATATTATTTTATTGAAAAAAAAAAATTTTTGGCACTCAGTCTCAAAAAGGTTCGCCATCTCTGCTATAGGCCCAAGCCCGGATTAAGGCGTGTTATAAAGCTAATCTAATCTAATCTAATCTAAGCTGCAAAGATATATATCATTTAAGATTTATATTAAATGCATTCCCACAAGCAGACATGTATAATTTCGCGCTAACACATGCCGCATGTGGACCTACAATATAAAAACCCAATCTCAAATGAACATAAGCCTTGCAACTCTTGCCGTCCTTCCCTGAAACAGGGGTGACATTGGCAAAGTGAACCAATTTTTTATAGTATGGGTGGTCAGCCACATAACAACCTATAAGTCAAGGAACATACATGACAAATTACATTTTTAAAATCAATAAATTATAATATATACATGGACATAAAAAACTAAATCATAAAAACCAATTTTACTTTAACAAACCCTAGCCGCCAACATCACAGATCAACCGCCATTTCTTTCTATCCTTACATACTTCTTTCATTTCCTCCAGAGTCATAACCTTCTTCATACAAGCTCTTCTTTTATTATGACTCTGGATATTCCATTCATTCGCAATTTCGGATATTTGGTAAATCTGTAAATCTATTTGGTAAATCTGCCAAATCTTTTCCATATTTACTCAAAAACTATTGACATTATAAAAAAAAAGTTAAGTACGGAACCTAAACAATGTATAGTTCTGTAATGAAAAAGCAAAAACAAAATTCCAAAATACAGCACACACGAAAAAAAAGCTAAAAATGTAAAAAAACGCGTTTTTTCAAATATGTTTTTGTGGTGGCAATTCTTAAGTTATACATTTTGTTCAAGCTTTATAATTAAGATAAAAAATTAATAAGCATGCTTGATTTTTTTCTTTCCTGTAGCTATTTTGCTAAGACCATAAAGTGTAAGAAACAAAAATGGCAGTGAAACATGGCTCCATCACTTCACTCCAGAGACACCATTTTGGAAGTTTTTGAGGTTCATCCTCATGAGAAAACATGGGAATTCTGCCAAGTTTATGCACCATGAGGAATTACTTCAGAAAACCAGCTCCAGGAGCCTGGAATCTCGGCGCAACGGTTCTCTTATGGTGCTTTATTACTAGATCATTAACGGCTTAATTGACAGCCCCACCCAGTTAGAGAGTTGTAAGCTTTATGTGCCAGATGACTACCGCCGGGGAAGACGTGTACGGCATGAACTTTTTCACGTACCGCTGTCCCGTACCGACGATTAACTCCGCTGACATAGACATATTTTACATTAATTTAGAATCTTTCAAAGATCTAGTTAAAGAGTTCCTCCCAGCTTGTTAATGACTGTGTGAGGGTGCACTGTAATTAGGGAAACCCGTTGTGCACAAAATATATATATATCGCCCTCGAAGAGAACTATCTTCAATAATAAAATTGAATTCTTACAAAAAAAAAAATCTCAGGACAAGAGAGCAAGAGCCCGCCGTACGAAACCTTACCTCCACCTTACGGTCTTAGGGGCCGTCCATAAATTACGTCATCGATTTTCGACCCCCCCCCCCTTACAATCATCCTACAGTCATTATCTAATGACCCCCCCTCCCCCTCTTGCTGTAATAATGGATGAGCTTAATAATTAACAATGTTATATTACTTACATGGTATTTTGTATAAATTGGTATTTACAAGAACGATGTCACTTTTGGTACTCCTATATCATTTGCCATCATCCGCAGACCAGACTCCCCCCCCCCCCCCCCCTTAATGCGAATGACGTAATACCTATATGGACAGCCTCATCCACTACCAAGCAGAGACTAGTAGGTAAGACTGTAAGAGGTGATGCTCCACATTATTTACCTGCTTTTTGCATAAAAAAAAATCCAAACCTGGGTGTCTATTCACGATAGGGGATAGAGAAGATTCATTTCGATTTTACCAGAAAAAGCCATAAATGGTATTGTGAGGCACAATACCTTTATTCCTTTTTCGGGGAAAATCGAGATGAGTCTTCTCTATCCCCTATCGTGAATAGACACCCTGGAGCGTTTTGAATGCGGTTAATTTTTTTGTCAAATATAAAAAATTATCTTTTGAAGTAAGTTGTATGAGCTGTGGAAATAAAGTAAAATACATATGGTACGACATACATTACTAGTAATAAGCGGATAAACATACTACAAATTTGTATTTCCAACCCTTCTCGTTCAGGAGGGAGGGGGGTAAAATAGTACCTATTTTGTACAATATATTTTATAACTCAAAAACAACAGGCAAATTATGATATTTTTGTACGTCAAAAATAAGCACATTCAATTATTTACAATAATGATTTCGTACATATTCTTGCTTTTTGGATGCGGCTCTTTGATGGGGCATCCACACTAAAGGTAATCTATCTATAATCTAAAATCTAAGTTGCAAGGATATATTAATTTAAAGCTCTCAGATGTATGCCCACAAACAAACACGTGTAGTTCGCGCTTACAAATGCTGATTGTGTACTTACTAATATAATCCAAACTCAAATGAACATAAGCCCTGCAACTCCTGCCGACATTCCCTGAAACAGGGGTGACATTGGCAAAGTGAACCATTTTTTACAGTATGGGTGGTCAGCCTCATACCAACCTATAAGTCAAGGAATACGAGTAATAAATGACATTTAAGTTTACAAAAAAAACAACAAAACCTTAATGGGGCTTCCACACGCTTGCCAACCCATCACAAGTCAAGCGCACAGTGTGTCGTCTAGAACATGCTAGCTGGACAAAATTAGTCCATTAGACAAAATTTTGTCCAGCTAGCATGTTCTAGACGACACACTGTGCGCTTGACTTGTGATGGGTTGGCAAGCGTGTGGAAGCCCCATACTACGCTTACGGCAAACGCCTTGCGGCGCGTAGTCTTAAGGCTTGTTCGCACAAGGCCACTATTTTAGTCGAGTACCGAGTAATTTAGTGGTGGGCGGGGCCACAGAGTATGTAGGTTTATAGAGAGCGGTCTTAGAACAAACAAAATGTAACCAAGTAGTATTTAGTATTGTCTAGACACGTAGGGTAGTTACTGGCGCTATCCATCGTTTCATATAAAAATAATACTACTTGGTTACATTTCTTTTGTTCTAAGACCGCTTTCTATAAACCTACATACTCTGTGGCCCCGCCCACCACTAAATTACTCGGTACTCGACTAAAATAGTGGCCTTGTGCGAACAAGCATTTAGAGCTAGACGTATGATGGGTAGGGACTGGAAAATAGTGGTGTTATTTTTCAGGAAATTCGCGTTATTTTTTTGTGAAATTCGCGTTATTTTTGATCAAAAACAGGGAAATTCGCGTTATTTTTGATCAAAAACAGGGAAATTCGCGTTATTTTTCATGATAAACGGGGAGATTCGGTGAAATTTTTAGGGTTGCTTAGATCAAAATAAAGGTTTATATAATTGCAAAACAAAATATATTACTATATTTACAATTTATTATGTAAACAACAATATGCACCTTCAAAAACAATGAATAAACAACATCTGAATCAATACGAGTATCTGCAACCGAAGATGGTGGAAGTACCCACCGAAAACGTTTTTACAATAAAAAATACTCAAGTGGTACCTACAAAACAATGTTTTTTAATTTTAGTTTCTCAATTTTTTTTTTTTTTTTTTTTAAATAATCCTTTTTTACAAAAAAAACCATTGATTGAAAAAAGTATTAATATTTCAATGACACTCCGAATATCCTGCAAATATCCATTTAAAATGTGTAATTTTTGTGCATTTAGTCTCTAGATGAGGGTTATCTCATTTTTCAAGGGATGTTGGCTTTTATGAAAGCTTCAAGTTGTGCTCTTGGCTAATCCAGCAACAGCTTCACTCCTTGAAGTATTTTTCTTCATTGATGTCACGATTCAAGTCTGCTTGGATGATCCAGCACAGTTCTGCTTATCATTATTTTTTTAATAAAATAGATTTGTGAATAGGAATGCAATTTAACAACCTACTCTGCCTGGCCAGATACAGGTATGAATATCATTAATTAATAATTCATTATTGTTTATTTTAATGAATTATTCATTTTTAATTACCCAATTACATCTGTTGAACCAGGGTCAAATTTATGGTCAAATGACCCAGGTGGGGATCGAACCCCGCGTCTAGCGTTCTAGCGTGTTTAAACGTTGAAAGAGACCAATTTTCCTGTGCTTTGCACCTTGCAAAGGGTTTTCGCAGGATTTTTTTCTTTCCACAAAATCTTTGCGTTGCAAAAGCGATACATATGACAACTTTTTCGCACGATTTCTACCAAAAGTCCGAAAATTCGCGATATTTGCGTAAAACCTGAAATTTCGCGTTATTCGCGTGAAAACATCAAAATTCGCGAATAAATTCGTTTTATCGCGATCGCGAAATTTTCCAGTCCCTAATGATGGGGCTTCCACACGCTTGCCAACCCATCACAAGTCAAGCGCACAGTGTGTCGTCTAGAACATGCTAGCTGGACAAATTTTTGTCTAATGGACTAATTTTGTCCAGCTAGCATGTTCTAGACGGCACACTGTGCGCTTGCCTTGTAGCCAAGCGCACAGTGTGTCGTCTAGAACATGCTAGCTGGACAAAATTAGTCCATTAGACAAAAATTTGTCCAGCTAGCATGTTCTAGACGACACACTGTGCGCTTGACTTGTGATGGGTTGGCAAGCGTGTGGAAGCCCCATGAAACCTTATCGCAGAGACATTGTCAGGCTGGTAGTTTGCATCGAGTACATGATTTTTTTCACAGATCTGCCTTTTCCTATCCTGGAGCGTTTTGGATCTGTGAAAAATTCATGTACTCGATGCAAACTACCAGCCTGACAATGTCTCTGCGAGGCAGTGTTGCCACCTTAGCCCTTTTGGGGCTAGATCTAGCACTTTTTACTGTAGGTGAACTCGTTGTTTAATGATTTAGCCCGAAAAGGGCTATCTAGCCCTTTTCATTTACTTAAACATATTGTATGAAAATCTGAAATTTGCACCATGCTAACATCGCGATAACATCGAACTTTCGCAATTTTTGTCATATATATTGTTTTTTTTTTGGTAGATACCATTTGTTCGATTATGGCAACATATCTATGGCAACTAAATGATTCTAAACGGATTTTTTTTTAATTTTAGTTTGTAAAATAAATAAAAAAAAAATTTTTTGAACTAATTTTGAAAAAAATTATTGTGATTCAAACTAAAAAATAAATACATAAGTAATTGAAATCATCAGTCCAGGTGTTTTTTTAGCCTTTTTTTACACCAACTCTTTTTGTGCTCCTTTTAGCCCGATCTAGCCCTTTTTAGCTTCTTCAATTGCCCCCATTACTAAAACTAAGGTGGCAACACTGCTGCGAGGTAAGGTTTCATACGTCTAGCTCTAAGACTACGCGCCGCAAGGCGTTTGCCGCAAGCGTGTGGATGCCCCATGAAAAGGCCGCATCCAAAACGCTCCAGGATAGGAAAAGGCAGACCTAAGCTCGAACCTGTTGTAGATTTAGTCGAATTCATTAGAGGCCGCTCTAACACACAGGCCGATTACAAAAAAAATGTCTGTAAGTAAAACAAAGTGATCCGATTCATTTTGGTGGTCACTGGTCGGTCTCATACAATCTTATAAGTAGATTTTCCTGCATTTAAAGACTGTGATGTGTGTCGGCAGGAGCTTGACTGGCAGTGTTGGAGGTCAGCTGGTGGGTTTGCCCGCTTACTGCGCGCTGTGCCTCTACAGAGGTGCAGACTGTCCGCACCTGCAGCCATCAGACACCGCTAGCCCATCCCTGCACTAGTGCAGTGGGAGACAACAGCAGCTACCAGACACCGCTAGCATACCTCTGCACTAGTGCAATGAGACTATCGCACCTGCGGCCATCAGAGACGCTCACCTACTCGTTTCGACGTCACCAGCAGGCCACAATACAAGGCAGAAGTAAACTAGACTTCATGGGGCTTCCACACGCTTGCCAACCCATCACAAGTCAAGCGCACAGTGTGTCGTCTAGAACATGCTAGCTGGACAAAATTTTGTCTAATGGACTAATTTTGTCCAGCTAGCATGTTCTACACACTGTGCGCTTGACTTGTGATGGGTTGGCAAGCGTGTGGAAGCCCCATCACGGTTGCAAGCACCAGCTAGTCTGCTAGCATAAAAGCCAAAAGGTCGAGCAGCGTACCTGGCGAGCGATTAAGCTTACGCACATTAGGGTATACAGTCCCATCTATGAGGCGACGAGCAAAATATAATGTCTTGTGCCAACAATAATGGCAGATACTTCAGATTTCCTCAGACAGGTGAAATAAAAGGCGAAGTGTTCATTTGTAATTTTTTTTATTGTATAAAATACTGGCAGGTACATTTAGTATCCAAAGGTAATCGTAATCAAATTACTCACCAAAAATTGCCTTCCCTCTTAGCTCATGCTCATATACATTACCAATCTCGACCAGAGAAGTTTGGTGGTCACCAAATGATACTCCAGGGTTGGCGCTGGTGTCACAATTACTTACCAAGATGTTCCCGCGTCCCATCCACATGTGGACAGACGCCAGTTTCCCATGGAAAATAAATCACGTTTTAATTTGTTTTATACCTTTGTGGGAGGGTAAGAGCAAATGAGACATTACAATTCAGTATGCCAGGAGTAAGGGAGATCTCTTGAAAGAATACTTTTATTTTGACACCAATTACAATATTCTAAACATGAATGTTTCAGATAAATAAGATTCAGACTCAGCCTACCTCAAATCAACATGGATGGCATCAATCTAAAACAATAGGTGACCCTTGGAATATATAATTTATCTCATTTATAGTAAAATAAATAATACTACAAACCTCATACAGGAAGTCAAGAGCACATGAGTGCTATAAAATGTAAAAAGAAACTAGGTCTATAATTAATTCTTGTATTATAAAGTCAAATGATACAACTACTTTGTAATTAGTGATAATCTTAACAAATAAATGTCTTACAATTAACTGATCAAAAGTTATTCCTAAAATGTTGAGCTATGGATAAATCATTCAAGAGAAAGAGAAGACAGGCTGGTGTTCCCAGGTGAGGAGTGCCTGCCTGCTCGCTCTCCTGAATGACTTCTATACAGAATAACTCCAGATTCAAGTACACAAGAGGTGAGCTAAATACAATCAATCATTATAATTACTATATCCTGGACAGCTTCGCACTTCTGCCTAGTACAGAGTTAGTCTGTTACATGTAAGTTTACAATACAACACTAAGAAGTAAAAAATAATCACTTAATCCCTATGAACTGTACTGTTAAGCCTCAGCCTCAGTCACGTGACGGTATGTTCAGTTGGTGTTGCGCCTGCCGCTAGTGAGGTCTAACGCTAGCCACTACGCATAGTCTTGCATTAGCCTGCCTGCCTGATGCATGATCCTGACTTCCTGACTAGGTGGTGTGAGATGTCTCTACACTCACTAGAGCCGACGGGACCTATAGCCACAACATAACTATTAGTAACAGGTAAACATAGCACAACTATCAGTCTCATCAAAATCACATACGTGCCAAACACCTAGCACCTCCCACTCCAACTCAACATCCTCAGAATGGCAGATAAGGGTGGAAATGTAAGTAATTACATAAACAAGAGTATACTTACATGCACACAACCTGTCTAGAATCTTCTGGGGCCCCCGGTGTTGCCTCCGCCTCCTGCTCCCCCCATGTTCCCCCCGCCCATCTGACTGTAGCCAGAGTTGCCCCCCGACCCATAGCCCCCCCCTCCCATCTGTCCCCCGGAGTTGCCCATCTGATTTCCTCCATATGGAGCTTGTCTGTTTTGGTTGAAGTTGCTACGCACGGGTCCTCCCCCATACCCTTGTTGGTAGCCACCCCCAAAGTTGTCTTGGTTCCCCCAGCCTCCCCCGCCTCCCTGCCCCCCATACCCCCCACTGCTCTGTTGGTTGCCCCAAGTGCCCCCACCTCCCCCGCTGTTGCTGCTGGCGTCCCAAGGATTCTGATTTCCCCAGCCCCCTTGGTTGTAACCTAAAAAACAAAATTACAATTAAGGGTTGACTTTTCCAACGATGAAGACACTATTTCAAAAATTTAAAGCAAAGATGTAGCCAAGCGGTGTATTGAAAAGAATATGAAAACTCAATCCAACATAGCGGAGCTAAGGCATTTGATATCCACAGCAAAAATGGAAATCATCACAGGCAGCAAGGCCCTGCATGAGGCAAGATCTGTGGTAATCTGTTACTGTTACTGTATCCTGCCGCCGTTCCACTAGGGGTGGCCGGTACCTCCGCAGATGCGCCTCCACTTTTTTCTGTCCTTACAAACCACTTTCATTTCCTCAATATTCATCACCTTTTTCATACATACTCTTCTCTTATTTTCACTCTGCAGGTTCCATTCTTTCGCAATCTCACCTATTTGGTCTAACCATTCTTTCCTCGGCCTTCCCCTTCCGCGCTTTCCTCTGACATTTCCTTTGTACACTTTCTTCGTTAGTCGTTCATCATCCATTCTTTCGAGATGTCCGAACCATCTCATCGTACTTTTTTGTACTTTCATTCTCATATTCTCTTTTATACCACACTCGTTCATCACCCAATCATTACGTACTCTATCATTCAGTGTTTTTCCAGCCATTGCTCTCAGATAAGCCATTTCAACCGTACATACTTTACTCAGCTCACATTCATTAACTGTCCACGCCTCACTTCCATACATCAATGTCGGAACCAATATACCATTGTGGACCGCCAATCTCATATTCTTCGTAAGTTTCCTATTTCTTGCAATTCTTCCAATCGTTCCCATTACACTTCTTCCTCTACTAGCACGCTTTTCCAATTCTTTCGTCAATTTCCCATTCGACTCAAACTTGCTTCCCAGATAATCAAATTCTTTCACGACCTCCACTCTTGTTTCATTCAGTCTTATCTCAATTTCCTCGCATTCCTCAGTCCTGTCAAACACTAATACTTTCGTCTTACTGGCATTCACTTTTAAACCGTTCTTACTAAAAGCATCATTCATTTTGGTGAGTATCATCTGGAGCTCCTCCGCTGTATCAGCCAACACTACGGCATCGTCAGCATAGAGAAGAACTCCAACATTCGTCTCACCCACTTTCACACCATAATGAGAAATTTCTGCTTCTTTCATACAATTGTCCATGATTATGTTAAATAACCACGGACTCATTACACACCCCTGTCGTATCAATGTGTAATCAATGGTCAAAAAGTTAAAGTACACAAACCCTGGCTTGAGTTGTTCCAGTCGCCTCCGTTATTGGAGTTGTTGCGTCCTCCCCATCCTCCCCTAGCTGGCCCCCCGCGTCCACCCCCAGCATTGCGTCCACCCGCGCCCCCTCCCATCCCCCTTCCGCCACCACCTTCCATCTCTTGTTTGGAGATGGCTTTCTTCACATCGACAGTCTTGCCACAGATGGAGTGCATGTGTTGTACTGTGAAAACAATTAAAAAATCAATATCATGGTGAAATGAAAATACAGATGGGCAAGGAAGTAAATTATAAATGATTGTCGCTGTTGGCTTAATTGTTAACGAATTTAAATTCAAAAACAAAATCAAGTTCCGAGCATCAGTTTATGCAGTAATAAACGATACATAGACGACAACAAGTTTATGTATAGCTGGACTGCAACACAATCATCAGGCAGCTGATTAAGCTTGATTTGATATTTACTTACAGCAGATTTTGTCCACTGGGTCGTAGTCCTCAAACTCCACAAAACCGAAGCCTCTCTTCTTGCCGGTGTCCTTGTCAGTGACAATGCTGACCAGGCGGATCTGGCCAAAGGTCTTGAAGTATTCCCGGAGCTGTTGCTCATCGTGTTCCTCGCGGAGACCACCAACAAACAGTTTCTTCACCGTGGCTCCTGCTTCGGGGCGTTTGATGTCTTGACGGGGCACAGCTCGTTTAGGCTCCACAACTCTGTAAAACAATCAATTATCATAAAGCTAGTCAAAGACCAATGAAAACACAAATTTTTGTCTTTCTCCCAGCAATCAATATAAACAACATAAATTGAAAATGTCTGCTTCTTCCCATAGAACACAAATGTGCCATGAAACACAATAGGTTAACAAAAATGAGACATAAAAAAAGCCAACACTCTTCAGCCAGGCTAATGTAAGACCGCAGCAAAAACTGGATTAAGATAATATCTTCCTTGAACCATGTTACAAGTAACTTTAAAATAAGCATTCATTTTGGGGAAGAAGGACTCTGATTGTAGCCAGGCATTGTATTGAAAAGGATATTTTAGGATCCCATGCAACATAGCGAGCCGAGGCATTCATTATTCACGGATATAGGAAAACATCACTGGTATGCGACACCAGCATGAGGCAAGATCCGTGGACACTTGGGACTAGGGGATCCAATCCCACATCAGCTGTAAGTAGCCAAAACATCATAGAGGAATATATAAAAATCTTTTTCGGCAATTACAGAAGTTAACAGTCATTAGATGATAAAAATAAGCATAGAAACTCATTTTTCAAAGTATCAATGAGGTTTTTTTTAAATTTGGCACCTTCTAGGCCAGCAAACATCAGTCTTGTACGGGAATGCTGTCTCGAGCAACCAATAATAAAATATTTGTTTGTTTCATTTTCTATTTTAGGAACTCAGTACTACAGTGTGAAGTGGACTGTTTTTACTTTTTCATACTATGGAAAAAGTAAAATTAGTATATATTTGAGAGAAAAATCAAATTGTCTAACTAAAAGCATTAAATATGCTTTCCCACAAGAGACACACGTGTAAGTTGAACCTTTTGTCATCCTTTCCCTGAACAGGGTGGATGTTAGCAAAGCGAACAATTTCATACAGAATTAGTGGTCAGCCTCGTTCTATCCTATAATTTAAGGAACCATGCATCTAATCTTTGTTGCAAAGACATGTAACATTGGGGATTCACATTATATACATTTTCACAAGCAGACATGTACAAGTTCGCGCTTGCACATGCCTAGGGAATGTAATCTCGGTATACTGAGATCTTGAAATACCGAGATCTCGCATCAATCTTGAAAGACCAATCTCGCAGCGAAAACAGTGCGAGATCAAGTGACAGCGCGCCACATGTGCTATCAGCGCGCGAGTGACGACGCGGGTGGACGCTATGCTGTTGCCTCTCTTGCTCCTACACCTACCCAATCTACTTCTGCGGTAATACAACTCGACAAAGATGACGACGTGCCACTCTCTGCAGTCTGCTAGAAACTTGCAGCTTCAAGCACAGCGGCGGCTCTTTAACCAATCACTTCAGGAAGAGTTGGAAAATACCCTAAAATCTTGGAAACGCTCTACTCCAGTATCAATGCACACTTCAATGCCAACCTTAGAATCCAATATCAAAAAAGAAATGCACCTCTTTGAATATGGCGGATCAAGAGGAAGATATTCAAAGTATGCCTATGATAGTCTGGTGACAATAGTGCTGACGAGCGTGGAATCTGAGAGGGCATTTTTTTCAGCAGGCTACGTATTGCCTCACGTAAGAAGCAGATTATCTGATGCCACGATCGACATTCTATGCTTCTTAAGGAGTTTTTTTTTTCAAAAATCCATGCCATGAGTTAACTGATAGTATATGATTCTGATTCGCTTGTATTTCTGATTCTAATAAAAAAAAAAATCACAAAAGTTTTTTAATGTACTTTCCTTGTCAACCTAAAACAAAATGACACTTTTTAGCAAAAAAAAATGTAACCATGTAGTCACTAAATGCGAGATCTTGCCAATACCGATATCTCGTGAGATCGGATTTGCTTAATCCGCAAATACCGATTGCGATTTTTCTGCAAGATTGCATTCCCTACACATGCCGCATGTAAACCTACAATATAAAATCCCAAATGAACATACACCCCGCAACTCTTGCCCACCTTCCCTGAACCGGGGGTGACATTGGCAAAGTGAAACATTTTCTACAGCATGGGTGGTCAGCTGTATACTTCAGTAAGTCAAGCAACATACACAACAAATTACATTTTTAAAATCACGGACAAAATCGCATTTATATTTTACTACTTTTAATTGACTTTTTGACCAAAAATATGAAGATAGGAATGTTCTGGAAGCTTACCTATCGTCCACGCGGTGGGGCCGGGCATTCTGCGCATCGTCGACCATGTGCGCGCGGGAATAGGTTATGAACCCGAAACCACGAGACCGCTTGGTCTTGGGGTCCTTCATCACGACAACGTCGACGATTTCGCCCCATTGTTCAAAATGCTTCTTCAGCGAGTCATCGGTGGTCTTGTAATCCAGGCCGCCGATGAAGAGTTTGCGGATGTGCTCTGGCTCCTTCCCGTCCTGTAAATATTCCTTTGGTTTTAGGAATAATCATAATCATATTAGTTATATTACAGTCAATGCATTGTACAAGGTAATCAATCGGGATACACTCAAAATATGTCGGCGTCAGACAAAATGGCGGTCACCCACGCCACGAATCGCAAAAATGAACCATCAAAGGCATCGAGTCAACATAACTCTCACGCATAACTTATTTAAAATAAAGATAAAATGATGTAAATGTAATAATAAGAGAATACAGTAAAAACGGAGGAATTCGAACTTTCAGGGTGATGCCCGTTGGTAGTGACGCGTATGCACGGCAAGGATTTTAATAATTATTCAGTGTAAGTTCTCAACGTAAGGTGAAAGCAGTATAACCTGAGCATATAATAAGTAAACGTTTACTCACGTAGTCTCCATCATTCCCGTTTGACCCGTCTTGCTTCATGTTGAAGAATTGGAGAAGAAACTTTGGAAACTCGACCGACCAGCCAGAAGGAAGCCTTGGAAATGAAATGGATCGAGTGCCTGCGCGTGAAGCCGGGACGCAGCTACCGGAAAAGGAAATGAAGAAACCACGGAGAAACCGCTTGCAAGCGCTTGGTCGATGTGGCAACAGTGCTGTGCTCAACTTCATAAAATTCCCTTCAATCTTTTATAAATGCTCAATAAAAAATACCTATCAAACACAAAACGGTCCACGTCCATAGCAAGCAATAACAAAATATTTTTTTGCCTTTTCACTAGCAATTCGGCCGTGAGACGTCATTCACTTGATGAGTTTATTTTGCTTATTCCACATGTATACCACCCAGATAGCATTTTAAACTTGTATCTGACTTGCAACAAGTTTGATGTGTCAAAAGTGAAGGCTTGCTGCAAGTTCACCATGGCAAGTATATACACTTGAGGCAAGTTTTAATCAAACTTTCTAGTTTCCCAGCAACAAGCTTGCAGAAACTTTGTCATAACAAAGTTCCCGTAAGGTTGTCATGACAAACTTGCAAAATGTTTGCTTCTGCAAATTATATACATTTTTTGATATTATTATAATATTTAAAAAAACAAAATTAGAATAAAAAGATGAAATATTTTTATTTTATTTCATTTACAGTTTGCTTATAGTAGTAACAAAGTTTTATAATAGTCACATCATCATCATCACTGGCACGACCTCCCTCAGCAACCGCTACCAGCGCTGTCTATCCAACGTCTTCCTCCTCCAGTCCCACATTCCCACTGCACGGCTATCCGCCACCACTCCATCCAGCCATCTTGAACGTGGTCTTCTCACTGTCCGCCGTCCGATTGTGATGAATATAAATTGGGCTGCTGAACCATATTTTCAATTATTGCGTCATCTACAAATAATTGAAAATATTCCAGTGACGTTAAAATTTTAATGGATTGTAAAAAACTGGCAGTACATGTTGTGTCGGGGATATCCAAGTCACGGTGTCGCCAGCGTACTTCTGTCCACAACGAATGGGCCTGATGTTGTCCATCACCTTCCACCGCATTTGCTTCTTCCTCCTGGTCAACATCACTAGGTGCCTGAAAAGAAATAAATAGTTACGTTTATAATATCATCCACAAATAAAATAGAAATTGGAACCATAGAAAACCTATTTTAGAGGACTTCAGTCAATGTCAATGCAGTACAATCTGTGATTAATTATAAAGATACGAGTTTAAAGGTACCGATTTATAGCTAATTTGTTGAGATATATTTTGAATAAAATGAGGATTTTTTAATAGATAAATAAAAAAATAAAATACTAACGTTTATTTCAATGGGCATCCCAATTATCTGGCTCAACTCGTCTGCAGCCATCTCCTGGTCACCGTTTTCGATCCTTGGCTCCCACCAGGTTGTAATTTCGTCATCTTCATCTTCAAGTTCTACATCTGATGCATTTCCATTCAAACACATATTAATCTCTCGAATAGAGTAAGACATCTGAAAAAATAAAATAGTAAGGCTGTTAAAAATGACCTCAAAATCCTGTGTATGTTCAAACCATTGTTATTTTGTATACAACAAAAAAGTACTAAAAAACATAGAACTTGCTACAAATTATATACTGTTAAATAGTTTATGAACTAAGGAACACGCTAAAAATGATTTTTTTTCAATTTAATGTATAATTACCTTGAAAATTGACGATTTCGAGGGGAATAATTGTCAGAGTTGAAACGCAAGCCAGCTTGACAGTTGACAGACGTTATGGCGGTTAAAATGCACTATGCAGGCAGGAAACATAAAGAAAAAATATAATGCTGTGAGCACAACGTTGCAGCAATATTGCAACAAACTTATTTTGTCATATTTGACATGACAATATAAATTTAAGTACAAATCAAACTTGCAGCAAACTGACCTGCTATCTGGGCATGGTCTCATTTTTAATCACACTCTACAATCTATTATTTCATTTTTGTAATATAAGTTGCAAATATACTCTTTGTTGCAAATATTTACTACATTCAATATGTATTCTCACAAGAACATGCGTATAAGTTCACTGTTCACGCTTATACATATTACACAGACTCATAAAACCGATATATACTCTGTGCCCACAGATAAAACCGCAATCTAAAATGAACAAAGCCCTGCAACTTTTGCCGATCTTTTTTGAAACAAGGGTGACATTGCCAGAGTAAACTTAGCTACAAACGGCAGTCCCACACAAAACTGACGTTACTTGCCGCGAAAAAAGTTCCAAATTAAAAAATGTTTTGACTTCATCCATTTGAATCTTATTTATAAATATGCAGACCTCATCGATTAAAAGTACCTATGCAAAAATATATTTATCACGCTCGTTCCATTACAGCCTGTAATGGGGCTTCCACACGCTTGCCAGCCCATCACAAGTCAAGCGCACAGTGTGTTGTCTAGAACATGCTAGCTGGACAAAATTTTGTCTAATGGACTAATTTTGTCCAGCTAGCATGTTCTAGACGACACACTGCACACTTGGCTTGTAGCTAAAGGCCCATTTACATTTGTCACTTTTGATGATCATCTTGGAGGAATCATCGAAAGTGACAAGTGTAAATTGCCTTTCATTGTGATTTCATCCAAAGTGTACACTTAAGATGAAGGATGAAATATTTCGACCCCCGTCCTACTTTTGATGAAAGAGTCGTTCCTCGAAGCGATGATTCATCGAGAGTGAGGGCCCAATGACAAATGTAAACACTTTGTTTATTACGTTTGTTCACTTCACAAACACCAGTTGATTGTTTTGGGTTTTGGTAGTTTTATTTGATTTAAATATTGTGCATACCTATCATCGTGGTAATGTCATTCAAGTGGCAAGATAAACACATGGAACTATTTCTAGAAACTTACCAGCGGTATGAGTGCTTGTGGAATAATAAATGCAGTGATTACAGCAAAACTAACCTACGGGAAAAAGCGTACTCCTCAATGCTGGCCGATTTAAATTTGCCTGGATTAACTGTACTCGACATCAAGGCAAAAATAAAAACTATTAGAACACGTTATGGGGCAGAACTTTGCAAGATAAAAAATTCAGAAAGAAGTGGAGCTAGTGCTGATGACGTTTATGAGCCCAGACTATTCTGGTTTAAACTTGCAGACGTGTTTCTACGCAACATATGCACTCCAAAAGCCAGTTCATCAAACTTGAAGGTGAGTTCTCTCAAATACATATACTTACGTAATTATTTCTTTTTCTCAAAATGATGTATGATTAATTTTTGCTAATAAAAATTCACAAACCAAATGACAAATCAATTTCAAAGCCAAAAATAAGATGTTTATTTTTTTTTTTTAAATTTGTTGATTACTAAATCATTTTCAATTGCCATGGTACAATGTGTGTTGTGACAAAACATTCAGCATAATAATTGCGTACTTCTCCTGCTGCCCTGCTGTAGTTATTTGAAGCACCGTGGGTTATTTCCTCAAGACCACTGTGTGGATGTTGGGTAGCGGTACCTGGTTCAACCCTTCCTTCTTCCCAGTTTTCAATATCCAGCATATCTCTCGGGATGTATGGGTGTGTGGGAGTTGAAGTCTTTCGCAGCCAGTTGTGAAGAGCGCATGTAGTTTTCACCACTTGTTCCGTTGTTTGTATTGAGAGTGGAATAGGTTTCTCAAAGATTCTAAATTTCGACACAAGTATGCCGAATGTGTTTTCCACAACGCGACGGGCCCTTGAAAGTCTGTAATTGAATATTTTTTGTTTTTCCGTTAGCTGACCACATCTAGAATATGGTTTTAAAATATTGGTTCTCAACGGGAAGGCATCGTCAGCGACGAAAATTCCTTGTTCCGGTATATTCAGTGAATTATTTTGCAAGGCCTCATTAAAAGTTGATTTCGCAAATACTGCAGCGTCATTTACTCTTCCATTGGTTCCCACATCGATGTATATGAAATTGTAATTGGCATCAACAATTGCGAATAGTATCGTACTGAAATCTTTCTTGTAATTAAAATACTGTGAACCAGTTTTTGGAGGGCACCTTAACAGGGTTGACGAAGCTCCCAGATTTGTCCTCCTTGAAACCCATGGCTTCACCCACCAACGTCTTTGAACACGTTTACGTGATATAATAGCATTCAATTCATGCAGCAGTCCACGTGAAATTAAGGCAATGCCTCTGCGTATAATTTTTTGATTTCTTCTTGAACGAGACATCACTTTTCACAGACACGAACACTGTGCACGAGAGGTGAAACCAGCAAACTGTAGAAAATATGTAAACGAGGATGATCACCCTGGATGATTTCACTCTGAGTGATTCACTTTGGATGTACCTCAAAAGTGATATAATGTAAACCCTGCTTAAGCGCACAGTGTGTCGTCTAGAACATGCTAGCTGGACAAAATTAGTCCATTAGACAAAATTTTGTCCAGCTAGCATGTTCTAGACGACACACTGTGCGCTTGACTTGTGATGGGTTGGCAAGCGTGTGGAAGCCCCATTAGGGGGATAAGTATGCGTGTGGCTATGCTGTATGCAGTGTTGCCACCTTAGCCCTTTTGGGGCTAGATCTAGCACTTTTTACTGTAGGTGAACTCGTTGTTTAATGATTTAGCCCGAAAAGGGCTATCTAGCCCTTTTCATTTACTTAAAAATATTGTAGGAAAATCTGAAATTTGCGCCATGCTAACATCGCCATAACATCGAACTTTCGCGATTTTCGTCATATATATTGTTTTTTTTTTTGTAGATACCATTTGTTCGATTATGGCAACATATCTATGGCAACTGATTCTAAACGGAAAATTTGTTAATTTTAGTTTGTAAAATAACTAATATTTTTAATTTTTAAACCTAATTTTGAAAAAAATTATTGTGATTCAAACTAAAAAATAAATACATAATTGAAATCATTAGTCCAGGTATTTTTTTAGCCTTTTTTTACACCAACTCTTTTTGTGCTCCTTTTAGCCCGATCTAGCCCTTTTTAGCTTCTTCAATTGCCCCCTACTGTGCCCATTACTAAAACTAAGGTGGCAACACTGGCTGTATGTCAAAATATTACAATAAAAATGGCGCTACAGAAAACAACAACCCAAGCACAAATCCCAAGCTGAGGATAATAACATTAAAATTCTACTACTGCAGCTGAAGTACTAGTGAATGAAAAGTGTTCTCTTTTTTTTTGTTTAAATCAATATCACATTGATACGTATTTGTATCGACTGAACTGAAATAATTTATCTTTAAGTTAATCCCCCAGCCGGCATAAAATGGATGGTAAGATTTTTTTAATATAGGAGCAATTGCTAATCTAATCTAAGTTGCAAAGATATGTTACATTGGAGATTCACATTACATGCATTCTCACAACCAGACACGTACAAGTTCGCGTTTGCACATGCCTCATGTGAACCTTCAACATAAAAACCAAATCTCAAATGGACATAAGTACACCCTGCAACTCTTGCCGTCCTTTCCTGTAACTGGGGTGACATTGGCAAAGTGAACCATTTTTACAGCATGGGTGGTCAGCCGCATACCAACCTATTAGTCAAGGAACTAGGAAGATAATAGGAAGAAGCAGAAAATAGGAAAATAAGAGGATTTATTTGAGAAACCCATTTAAATTAAATATATCACTTACCTTTATTAGGTATCGATATATTATATTAAGAAAGTTTTTGTTATCCTTCGCTTCCTTGAAATTCTTAGCCAAAATGTACAAAAGTATATAATCCATCAACCATTCACGCATCGTTTTTTGTATGAAAAATTCACTTCAGTCAGCTGATCATTCGTGGATTAAATAATCTATAAATAACACCGATAATCTTCAAAATTACCACATCACCAAAAAAAATCCCCTATAAATCTCAAAAATTTCCCGATTGTAGGGATCTTTTTTGCTACATGGTAACTTTGTCCCCGCTACACATGTTTGGCCAACACCTCGTTCACCACGTTGTCGATGATGGCCGTAAATTCGGCGGTCACGCTCGCCGATCCCAACAAGAGACCGTCCACGTCCACGCAGTCGTGCGTGAGCTCGCAGCAGTTGCGGACGCTCACCGACCCGCCGTATATGATCCGGATAGTCTCGGCCACTTCTTCGGACACATTATCAAACACCCAGCGGCGCATCTTGGAGTGGACCTCTCTGATCTCTGTTACTTGAGCGCTTTGTCCGGTGCCAATTGCCCAGACTGGTTCGTAAGCCAGGATCACGTGCTTCCAATCATTCTCTTGCATCTTTGCTATGGCATCCATCTGCCTGAATATGACCTCTTCAGTTTGTCCGTTTCTTCTTTCTTCATCCGTTTCTCCAAAACAGGCAATCACTTTCAGACCAGATTGAAGGGCAAAAGCTACCTTTTCTCCAACGAAATCATCAGACTCCTTGAAAATGCTCCGGCGTTCAGAATGTCCAAGGATGACCCATTCACAGCCCACGTCCTTCAGCATCAAAGGGGAAATCTCTCCTGTGAACGGTCCACTCTTCTCTTTGTAACAGTTTTGCCCAGCAATAGCGACGTAAGATGGTACAAGTCTTCGGATCATATCCAAGTATACGAACGGACAAGCCACTATTATATCAATTTTTTGATGGGTTGTTGATAAGAAGCACTTCTTCAGATTCTCTGCCAGGTACTCCACCTTTTCCTTGTCCACGTTCATCTTCCAGTTCGCCACCATGCAGAAATTGCGATTTTCGTATTCCATTTAATGCTTGTGAGTAAAAATATTCCAAATTTACAAATCCTTTCACTTTCAAACTTTTTTTTTTTAATCAACTCCACCAAGATCAAAATTATTCATTGCACTTTTAATTGCACTTTTTATATAATCTCAGTCGGATAGAATCAAATACTGTAATCGGTTTTTTCTATGAAAAGGGACCACTTGCTTATATTGTTGTGATCAGGGACCACTTAGCTTGTTTTGTTGTGACCAAGGACCACTTTACTGGATTTGTGTGACCGGATCCCTTTGATTGTTCTTGTTGCTACCAGGGACCACTTCGACAGTATTTGTTGTGGCCAGGGACCACAAAATAATTTAAATGAATAAATGGCAAGCATGTTGACCCTCCTGCTGACAGCTAAAGAGCCTCTCACGGACTAAATCTAAATCTAAGTTGTAAGGATATATATCATTTGAGATTCATATTAAATGCATTCCCACAAGCAGACACGTATAAGTTCGCTCTTAAACATGCCGCATGTGGACCTACAATATAAAAACCCAATCTCAAATGAACATAAGCCCTGAAACTCTTGCAGACCTTTCTAAATAAGAACAATTTGTGTTTAAGTAGGTTGAAACATCGTTGGATATCGGTTTTATGGCTGGAAAGCTAGGCGCGTGTTCGACTAGCGCATTTGGAACCGAATAACGTTGGTTCGAATCTTGCGTCTGGCCCACTTGACCATAACTTCGATCCTGGTTCAACAGATGCCATTGCATGCACACAAGCTTCTGCTTTCGCATGAAGACAACTGGCCAGGCAAAATAGGTTGTTGGATTGCATTACTTTCCACAAATCTATTTAAAGAAAAAAAAAATACAGTGTAGATTTTGGTTAAAATATTTTTTAGTCCACAGATATTGTACCTGAGTTGATAAGATTTAAGTAATCCACAGTCCATAAACGGTTGGTCATGTTTTAATTTTGTTCAACAACAATTTCAGTGGATGTCGCTATGAATGACAATATTCCGGAAGGGAGTAGCGTCGTGGCAGATATAGAAGCCCAAGTCTCTGAAAACATGGCGGGTCTGCAGGATGCTGAAGAGATGGGAGGCACTGAGACCATGAGAGAGATGCAGGATACTGATGACGTGCAAAACACAGATACTGGAGAGGGGGGCGAGGTGCAAGATACTGATGTAATGCAAGCTGAGCTGCAAGATGCTGAGGTGGGCATGAGTGCAAGCGCAACAGGAGACGCCATCATGTCGGAGCTGCAGACAGATGCTGTGGAAGGCCTGGGGGGCGAGGAGCTGAAGGAAGCAGCTGCAGAGGAGGCGGAGGAAAGACCAGAGGAGCAGGCTTTGCCCCAGGAGACGGAGGCCCCTGTCCCCACACCAGCGCCGCCAAAGCCTGTTGAAGAGTTTTCCGTAGAAAAAGTCCTGGATCGTAGAATCCGAAATCACCGGGTAGAATATCTACTCAAATGGAAAGGATATTCCGAGTAAGTATGAAAGAATCTAATCTAAATTGCAAAGATAAGAGGGCTCTTGAGGTGTGATAAACACAAAAACAGTGCTCACCAAATAAATCAGCCTAATTTTTTTTTTTTTTATATGTAACATTGGGGATTCACATTACATGCATTCTCACAAGCAGACACGTACAAGTTCGCGCTTGCAATTGCCGCATGTGAACCTAAAACATAAAAACCAAATCTCAAATGGACATACACCCTGCAACTCCTGCCGACCTTCCCTGAATCAGGGGTGACATTGGCAAAGTGTACATTGCAAAGACTTATAAAAAAAGGCCAATTATTATTATTTATAAATATAAGCTTTTACTTTTCAGCGAAGACAATACTTGGGAGCCGGAAGATAACTTGGATTGCCCTGAGTTGATATCAGCGTACGAGGAGGCTCGCACTAAGCGGGAGGCCCAGGAGAAAAAGGACAGGAGGAGTCAGCGCCGCCAACATCACGTGCAGGAACCTGCCAAGAAAACCAAGATCATTGAGGTGACTATGCAGCTTACATCAAAGCTATCCACAACGAGCCCGATGAGATTCAAGCCGGTGCTGTTTTTATTTTGTTACTGCGCATAAAAAAATATTAATATTACTTATGGTATTTCTGAAAAAATCATATTTTTCAAAACTCTAAGACCCTCCGCACACAAAACTCTAAGACCCTACGACAGGCGACAGCGACAGCTCGACAACTAGTTGTGGCGACTAGCTGCGGCCGACAGTTTTCATACATTTTGTTCAAAGCTCCACACACTTGGCGTCGCCGAGTCGCGGCGACTAGCTGCGGCCGACAGTTTTCATATATTTTGTTCAAAGCTCCGCACAATTGTCGCCGAGTCGCGCCGACAAGTCGCTGTTGTCTAGTGTGCGGAGGGTCTAAAACTCCATTAAAGTTATAAAATATTTGGACAGGGGTAGTTAAAAATGTCGAAAGAGTCATTGACCTTCAATACACAGGCACTTGCAGGCTCATAAACCATACAAATTACACAATTTACTTGTTGAAACAGGAACAAAAACAGTGCTGTTATTAGTCAAAATGTTGTTTATATTATGTCAAAAATTAAAAACATTGTGAAACTGCCGTAAAAATTGACATTGGAACTGATGATTTATCATGTGCTGACTCCGAAAATTAAATTTCCAGCAGTGCTATGAAAATAATTTGCCATACAAGTGTCCTTAAAGCGAAACGGACACAGGAGAAATGTTGTATAAATACGCTAGGCGGGGTGTGCGCACTGAACGTGTTAAACACGCCAGCCAAAGTCACTAAATCTAAATCTAAGCTGCAAAGATATGTATCATTTGAGATTCATATTAAATGCATTCCCAAAAGCAGACACGCATAATTTCGCGCTTATACATGCCACATGTGAACCTACAATATAAAAAACCCAATCTCAAATAAACATAAGCCCTGCAACTCTTGCCGACCTACCCTGAAGCAGGGGTGACATTGGCAAAGTGACAATTTTTTACAGTATGGGTGGTCAGCCGCATACCAACCTATCATTCAAGGAATCACATAATATCAGGAATATCAGGAAAGTCACAGTCCTGTAAATATGTACCAACTAGCTGTACCCTGCCACATTTTGTGGTGGCTCGTCTTATTACTGTATTATTGCACCATACTGTTAAGGGTGGCCAGTATATCTCCGCAAATGTGTCACCACTGTGTTGTGTCCTTGCACACTGTTTTTAGTAAGTTCTTTAATTTGTTGGCGTCTATCTATTGCTCTTGTGATGAAGGCATGGCACGAATGATTTGTGTAATAATACAACTGGGAACTCGGGAACTGAGGGATTCCGAGTTCCCGAGGGGGCTGGTACTCATTTCTTGTGAACGCTAACTAAACCTTTCCGGTATTTTAGTACATTTCTGACACACTAGGTGGAACTTGAACACGAGGTCTTGGCATGGAATGCAAGCACTCTACCATCTGGGCTATCGACTTGACGTTTCTTTGCCGTATGCCAGTTTCTTGTCCACTTTATTTTACTTCAATCATTACATACAAAAAGTCATTATCAATTCGTAGTATTGTAGTGTTCTTAAATCATTTTACTTTTCTATTTGCAGGAGATTCAAAAACCAAGAGGATTTGACAGAAACTTGGACATTGAGAAGATAGTGGGAGTTACATGGGACGCTGGCTTTCCAATGTTTCTCATTAAATGGTAAGTAACACCAGAGAGAAATACATATGTACTTAGTCACCTTTTTTATCTATAATCTGAGTGGTCCGTAGTGTGTGGCCAGGTGACATCACATATATTCCCCAGATTTAAAATGTTCTGAGCTCATCCTCATTTCAAATTCTCAGAATGTGACGTGACTAAGCTACACATATAGCGTAACTTGCCGCGTTCTCCCTGAAGGAGACGCATGTGGCGAGTGGAACCTATTTATTTTTAGGCTGAGTAAATCTTGCCGGTATTTTATTTTGGGTTTAAAATAAACACCAAAACAGGAAATCATTTCTGACACCCTCGGTGGTATTCGAACCTGGGCTCTCGGCATGAATACAAGCACTAACTGAGCTATCGACCGGACCCAGATTTAAAATATTCTGAGCCCATCCTCATTTGAAATTCAAGGAGTCTCACAATAAAGTGAATGTTTACTTAGATCACTGCGTGAAGACTTGCATGATTGTTAGATGTGAGTTGTTTCAGGATTGACTGCGACGAGCTGGACTTGCTGTCGTCTGTGGTGATCAACAACCAGGTCCCCGACTTCATGGTGAGCTACTACGAGAAGGGCGGGGGGAAGAAGGGGGGGTGGCGAGGCCGAGTGCCACGCGAGCTGCCCGACCTCCCCTCCCCGCCCCCCCTGCGCAGCCCCAAGCACGAGCATAACAACCTGAACCCTGAGGTAATGTACTGTGATGACTATTGGAGTAGGAAAGTAATTATTAAGAATAGCATACATCAATACTTTGTCCGGTCGATAGCTCAGTTGGTACAGCGCTTGCATTCCATGCCGTGAGCTAGGGTTCGAATCCCACCGAGGGTGTCAGAAATGATTTCCCGTTTCAGTGTTTATTTCTAACCCCAAAATAAAATACCGGCAAGGTTTACTCAGCCTTCACAATAAATGAGTACCAGCCCTCTCGGGAGCTGGGAAACCTTCCACTTCAACTGAAGTGGTTGGCGTAAGGCCGGTCCCCTTACCTGTAAATAGGTTCTATTCGCCACATGCGACCCCTTTGGGGATAAAGCGGCAAAAGTTACACTATATGTGTAGCTTAGTTGGGTTCGCGATACCTTAACCTCCAGGGTGTCGGGATGCGGATCCGCGCTCCATGTACTTATAGCATTTTTTTCTGTTTTTGTTTTGTATTTGTACATAAATAAAATTTAAAAAATCATTTAAAATTCCCTTATGGGATATAACTACCCATCAATAAATGCAAATCATTAATTTTCATTGGCGTTTATTTAAAAAAAATAAAAACAGTTGACCTTGAAAAAATTCTTAAAAAAAGTCGATCTTCTAAATCCTAATGCTTAAAAATCTAAATCTAAATGCACTGACACACAAGCAATGAAATGTTTTGTTTACATTCCAAGGGGTCATTGGTAAGTGCCACCACCAGAGAAAGCTTATTGTCAGGGGCATTTTAAGCTATTTTGGGTAGGGTCCAACGCTGCTCATGCCCCCCCCCCCTCCAAATAAGTAGGTAATGACATTTTTTTAAACACAATTTAATGACAATCGAAATACCTACGCAAAAATTCTAGGCTGGTTTGTTATTGGTTTGGTTTGGCGTGCAGCGTAGTACGGGTAGGCATTACCTACCTACTAGGTATGGCGTGGCAGCAGACTCACATCCACGGCTTGGCACGTAAAAACATTGTTTTATTATTTATAACAATTTTTTGCAATAGGTATAATTTTTTTTGTAATTTCTTTCAAAAGTACATACCTACCTAATATTTTTTTAAAGTGAAGAATTATTTCTCATGTTTTTTAATTATTTTTTTTCAAGAGGAGCTAAATACTGTAAAAAAATTAACCCAAAAGGGCCCCCGCGGGGCCCCCTCCGGGGGCCCTGCGGGGCCCCTTGGGCCTTGGGGCCCTGTCCGCTGCGGACCCCCCTTAAACTGGCACTGCTTATTGTGATGCATCAAACTGCAAAGTTGGCAGAATATCCGGTTATTAGACTTCCCGAGTATCTGGTATCCAATATTATGCCAAACATCTCCCGGTTGCATCTCTAATTGCTACTGGTTAGTTGCTCATATCAATAACTGCTGGGTTGTGGCGAGATAAGAAGTGAAGCAAATCTCTGGATATGATAGGATATGGAAGAGGAATCGTGTGAAATGGAATGGGAGGTACACAATGACTTAAAATGGTTCGCTTTTCCTGAATAGATCTAACCATTACCTTTTCCCACACTGCACATTCCATTTGTTCAGTTTTCTTTTTATAATTGTTTGGAAAATTTATTTTTGAATCATTCCAGGAGATGGATGATGTGCGACAGGCTACAGAAGAGCATGTGGATAGGGAACTGAACAACACTCCTCCAATGACTGAGCTTCCCGATGATTTGCCTGCAAACGAAGATCCTGGTGCAATGGAAACCCAGAGCGAAGCTGAACCCCAGCAAATGGAAACAGATAATATGGAAAACCCTTCAACTGAAGAGACTGTTAATGAAGAAACTGCTAATGAAGAAAATGTTAACGAAGAAACTTTCCATGAAGAAACAGACCTTCAAAATAATGAAATCCCTATAGAAATGTAAACCTTAGAGATTCTCTTTTTTTTAAGTAAATTTTTGAAGAGGAATGAATGCATTTCACCAAACTATTATTCTTTGCCTGACCAGAAACAGGCTTTATCATTTTTTACATCTTGTAATTAACTTTAAAAAAAACGAATTACACTTTTCGGAAATTGGATGAATCGCTATTCCCGACTTTTTGCCGGCGTCATAGCCAATGTTTTCAGGCGGCCGATTACATCATAAACAGTCAGCTGCTGTCAGTGAAGACAGCGCCATCTTGAAAATAGTTCATGAATATTTACTGGTGAAATTTGGAGAGTTAAATGTTACTTGAAAATACTGGGCCTAAGTTTTAATTTTCTGAGGACTTAATTTCAACAAATACTTAATTGCAATCTATGAAGAGTGAAAAAATTAAAAGAACATGTATGAAAAGAGTAATGAAAGTTGAGGAGATGAAAGAAATATACTAGGACATAAGTAAAATTAGAGATGACTCTTTCGAGGTACTGGCGTCCTCTAGACCGTTCCTCAGTTTTATTTTTATTTTCACTGGGAATATTATCAATGGTATTATTAACTGGCAAAATTATACTTTCAGATAAAGAAAAGCACACTCGCAACCAAACAAAAGTCACTCGCAATTTACGAGCTAGCGAGCAGAATTATGGAGGGTTGCGCGCCGGTGCATGAGAATCAGTTCATCCTCAATTGTTCAGAAACGGTCTAGAAGTCTAGCAGAATGGCAACTGTGTACAGACCTTTTCTTCTTAATCTTCCTCATTTCTGAGGGTTGACCCGTGTGGAAGCAACCACTCTTCTCCAGTTCTCTCTTGACTGCACTGCTTCAAGCACCGTGATGCCTGCTTCTGTCTTCACTTGATCGGTCAGACCTACAAGGCTTAAAATATATGTGGTGTAAATCGGAACACCACCATTGGTAGATCTTTTTAAAATTTAAGAAATATTTTGTTGTGGAAATAAAAATGAATATAATATTGATTATAGCAGTTTCTTAATTAATCTTATCTAAGTTGCAAAGATACGTAACATCAGGGATTCACATTATATGAATTCTCACAAGCAGACACATATTAGTTGGCGCTTGCACATTCAGCATGTGAACCTACAACCTAAAAATCCAAATCTCAAATGAACATACGCCCTGCAACTCTTTCCGACCTTCCCTGAAACAGGGGTGACACTAGCAAAGTGGATCATCTAACATCTTCCACAGCATGGGTGGTCTGCCGCATACTAAGATATAAGTTACAGAACATGGACAATAAATTACATTTTTACAATTAACAAGCAGTTTGATGGCCTTAAAGTCGTAACATTTACGCCCTCATTAAGCTGTCATCAGATAATCAACAACAAGTGAGAGTACACTGTTCTATAGTTCTGTCACATTTAATTGCTTTTGTGTTGTTTTTATAACTCTGGTGTGGAAAAAAGTGTCTTGTATCGTAGGGTTGAGTTTTGTTAATGATTGAGGAGTATTTGTTTTTGTTTTTTACTTCAGATTCCGTGATTAAAGTCTCTTTTTACTGACTGATATTACATATTAAATTACTGCCATACCCTACCAAAACAATTGCTGCAAATCATAATATACTTTTATAATAGAGAATAACTTTTATTGGATGTGTCAAAGTGTTTCATGATAAGAACTTTGTAATTTAATTAATTTCTTGTTAAAACATTGTCGCCTTTGCTTCTATACGACTCATATAATATCTACATAAACTAAATAAAGTGAAGTAATAGCATGTAAATTCCCGCCAGTTAAATTCAAATTAATTTTGAAGAATAGTGTATACCACTGAATATTTACAATTCAACAAGATGACGCGAGCTTCTACTGATTTGCTTAAGGAGCTGAATGAGCAAGTCCAAGCCTTAAGGGTGATTGAGAGGTCAGCGCGCCCAACTTTGATGACCGAAATAACCCATATTTTGAATGGTAAGGCAGTATTTTTTCTCCAGTTTAAATTAACACATAAAATAAGGTATTTTTTTCCATAAAATACCAATTCAAAATAATTTTATTTACGGAGATACCTTAAATGGAGATTTCCACTGTTCTTATGAATAAATCCTAACTTTTTTTTATTTCAAAACATTCATTTTGATTAGTTTTATTTTTTCTAGATGAAAATTATTTTTTTAAACTTTTCATTGATTTTTTATAATTATTTAAAAAGTACCCAAATTTTGCATACGATCGTGTAGCTAAAATTGCATTATAATGGTATATTTTCTTTTTAGGATTTGAAGTAATATTTTTTATGTTTGTAATGCAATACTTGTTTTATTTTTTCTCCTCCAAGTAATATTTAATAATGGAAAAAGAAAGAGTTCCATACACAATTTTGACTGATTTCAGCGCCATGCGGCCGCTCCGGGAACCTTAGAAAATAATTATTATTCGCGGAGCATTGGCAAAACAAAATTTATTTCGCTGGCTTTACAAAGTTCATATTCAAGAAAATAAAACTTAACGTTGTTACTCGAATAAATCGTTTTGTCAAAATACATCAAAATTATAACGCAAACTTGAAGCGCTGTATAAGACCTAATAGGTTTTTTGTTTACGTTATGGTTGAGTTAAAACGTAAAATGTCATACTACATATGTGAAAAGACATAGCGACATTGACATAATATATAACTCTAATATACCTATAACTCTGCTAACACAGGAGTTCTCGTGTTTTAAACGTAAAACATTGTTCATTTTATTATAATATATAGAAATTGAGACGCTCGTGAGAGGTGCTGCTTTATTCTTGATACATTATGTGTATGCGCCGCGGCTCAGTTAAAACGTTGACTTTCATACTTGGAGTTTAACTTTCACGTGTTCGCGTGGCTTTGAAACCAAATAATAATACTATTATTATTACTCTATTGGGTGTATGGGAGCTTCCAAATTATTATAGAAATCGAAAACCTTTTTTGGAAATTGTAAATTATCTAGATGTTTATTTTTAAATGTAATTTGTTGTGTATATTCATTGACTTATAGGTTGATTTGCGGCTGACCACCCATGTTGTAGAAAATGGTTCTGCGTGTAAAACGTGTTGTGAGAATGCATCTAATGTGAATCCCCAATGTTGCATATCTTTACAACTTAGATTAGATTAGAATGTTATTAATTACACGCATACCTTGACTTATAGGTTGGTATGGCGCTGACCACACATACTGTAAAAAATAGTTCAGTTGCTCAATGTCACCCCTGTTCCAGGGAAGGTCGGCAAAAGTTGCAGGGCTTATGTTCATTTGAGGTTTTGATTTTTAATTACTAGTACACACTCAGCATTTGTATGTGCGAACTTACAAGTGTCTGTTTGTGGGCATGCATTTGATATGTGTTTTGAATGTTAATATATCTTTGCACTATAGATTGCAGATTATTATTGAACTTTCGTACTTTTTTACTGTATTTGAAGAAATTTGAAAGACATTGAATATATAAATGAATATAAGCCCTACAACTTTAGCCGACCTTTCCTGACACAGGGGTGACATTGGCAAAGTGAACCGGAAAAGTTTTGCGCTTGATAACCACAATCTATAATCTAAGTTGAAAAGGTATGTTAACATTTAAGATTCATATAAAGTGCATTCTCACAAGCACACACTTGTAAAATCGCACTAACAAATGCTGCATGTGTATTTACAAATTGAAACCAAAACCTAAAATCAACCAATCTATCAATCGAGGATCTGGTATATTTAGTATTTACTGGTTATATATATACATACATACCTATATATATTTTTTTTAATTAAAAAAAAAAATTGTGAAGAGGAATGCAATTCACCAACCTATTCTGCCTGGCCAGAAACAGGTATTAATATCATCATTTAATAATTCATTATTGTTTATTATTAATGAATGATTAAATAATAATTACCCAATAGCATCTGTTGAACCAGGGTCAAAGTTAAAGTCAAGTGACCCAAGCGGGGATCGAACCAACGTTGTTCCATTCGAAACACGCTAGAAAGATCAGCCCTCTTGGCCCCCGCGGCTATAACCCCGACAAAGGATAAATTACAAGGATAAATGGTATATTTTGTGTGCTCCGCTAGCATTCGAATCCACAACCTTTCATTCAGAGTCCGAAGTGTTACTACTGCACTACGGACTGATAAGATATAAAAGAAGATAAAAAGTGATAAATAAAATGAAAATATTTTTATGGCCAAACTTTATTAATACACTGGTTTGCTATCGCTAGGACCTACACTTTGAAAATATAAAAAAAATACGTACATATACAAAAGATCCGCATCGCACCCTTAATCGTAAAGAGCAATAACTCCGAAATTGGGAAAATCGATTTTGATGTAGAAACGCCATAAAAATGTGAAAAGAAAAGCTGGAATGTGACAGTCGTTCAATTTGGACGAATATGAATAGGTACATTAACAAGAATAAATAATATTAGGATGATTTATTTGGTAAGCGTTGTTTTTGTGTGTATTACACCTCAAGAGCCCCCTGCGAGCTTGGTCGTCGCTGTAGAAAGCGCCAATTCTCAAGCAAGACCCAGTTGTTGTAAAATTGGTCTTTGGTAAAGGCTTATGAATTTTTCAACCCAGCGAAGAGTAAATTTGGAAATATAAATGTTATATTTTTGTGCTCCGCCGGGATCCGAATCCACAACCTTCCATTTACGAGTCCGAAGTGTTGCCACTGGACTACGGACCGGTCCAAGAAATGCCAACAACACGCGGTGTACCTAGCGGGCACCCATCCAAGTAGCATCCGCGCCCAATGTAGCTTAACTTCGGTGATCTGTAAAGAACTTTAATCTGAGTTTATTACTAAAAGTTAAGTAAATTCAAGTGATGGTAATTGCTATACAAAATTAAAGGTTGAAATCTACTTTTAGATTCATTTCTTATATTTTGAGAAAAAAAGGCCATTTTACCGGTTTTTTGTACATTAGTGCAACAAGTCAAACATGCAAAACATCAAACGTAATTTCCCATCATTCTTATTTTTGGACTTATTGTTCTTTAATTAGAAGCGTGCGATATATGAAAAAAAATATCCACATAATATATTGTGTGAGATAGACGAAACAGTACTTTGGCATGCCTTTGTTAAAACGACAAAACATGCTCTGGGCACACGTTCCTCGTGTCGATTCAAAATGCAAAAAAAGTTAAATAATTCTAACATAGAATAATACTTGTGTCCAATCATTTCTTTTTGCAATTTTTGATGCATAACTTACTAGATGAGCCATGAGTCGTAAATACTCAACAATAGCGTTTAAACACAAGTTTATAAAAACTAAAACGCTCGCTAAGAGTGTCAAGATAATTTACATTATTTTTTTATGAAACGTAATGCTCGAGTAAGAACATTAAGTTATATACTTCAGCAACGACATCTGGCCATGATCAGTCAAAGTTATTTGACATAAAATTACGATTTTAGTTTCATAAAACTTATTAAAGAGGTTCTTTAGTCCCGATATTAATAATCTTCTTAAGCTCTCGTATAACCTTAAGTGCAGAATTGATAAATTTAAAGAATGTTGTCACCGAGCAAAATAAATTAATTCTGTCTCTGGTCGAAAATAACTCTCCACACAGTCTTCAGCAAAATCCATGGAAAACTATTGGTCCCCCTATAACCAGAGACAAGTCTACTCCGGGACCTGCTCGCCCATCTGTTTTTGTTCATCAGTCGAATTCTTCAAGCGATAGTCCGGCTTCTTCGGGCGATACGATGAAGTCTTTAAAATCAGCCATGAACCCTTCTACTCTAGGCATTAGAGTCACGGGTTTGCGAGAACTGAAGAATGGTGGAGTTCTGGTTCACCCTAGTTCTGCAAAAGAGGCATCGAAATTGGCAAATGCTCCAGCTCTTGCCAAAGCAGGCTTAAAGGCTACTGTTGCTCCTGGCCGTCAACCTCGTATTGCCATCCATGATCTACCTCAAGACATGCCTGCTGAAGAAGTGATTGCTGCCATCCATAATCAGACTTCAGATGAAACAGAACTGACATTGGAAAACTTAAAGTTATCAATAACATTTTCTCACAAGTCTGGTCCCCGATCAGGCAGCTGCACACACATCTTTAATGTTCCACCATCAGTACGTCATGCTCTGATTGCAAGAGCTAGGCTAGCGATAGAATGGCAGCTCCATAGAGTAAGGGATTGGGTTGATAGCCTAAAGTGTGGGCACTGCCAATTATATGGCCATAGGGCGTCGAGATGCAAGGCGGAGGATCCGACATGCTCTCACTGCGCTAAAACTGGTCACAACCGCAATGCATGCCCAAAAAAAGAAAAACCTCCTACTTGCGCTACATGTACTTTTTTCAAGAAAACTGCAACCCATGTAACTGGCGCAAAAGACTGTCCTGCTCGAATTGCGGCTGAAAAACGCGAATTATCTCGCATAAATTTTTTAGACTAAGCAAACCTGGGGCTATTGTATGACTTTTACCTCAGCGTATTACCAAAATGTCAGGGGTTTGAATACAAAGTTGAATGATTTAAGGTGTAATGTCAGCATTAGTGATTATGATTATATTTTCCTCACTGAAACATGGCTCTCGGACAAAATAAAATCAGCCGAATTAGGACTATTCGACTATAACATTTTTCGATGTGATCGGTCTTCTTCCTCTATAAAAACCCGCGGAGGGGGAGTAATGATATGTGTTAGGAAGAAGTTTCCTTGTTTTGTGCTGAAAACATCAGATTTAATCTCGGAACAACTGTTTCTCTCCGTAATAGTAGGCACAAAAAAACTAGTACTTGGATGCATATACATTCCCCCCTCCTCTTCTATAGAGGTATATAAATCACATACTGAAATGGTTGAACAATTGTCCCTAAATGCTGACTCAATGTTTATCTGTGGAGATTTTAATTTGCCGAAAACATTGTGGCTCAATGACAACCATGGCGTTAAAATATATAAAAATATTTCTCCCCAGGCTTCCATTATAGCCAATTTTTATGCATTTATGAACATGCATCAAGTTAACTCAATACCCAATGAACATGGTTATAGCTTGGATTTAATTTTTACCGATATCTCTAGTGTTAAGGTAAATAGATCTTCGAACAATTTGCTACCCCTTGATAAGTTTCATCCTCCTCTTTCTTTTGACATCTCAAGTTTTCTCAGTAGTGAACTATTAAAGCATAAGGTATCCTATCACTATAAATTTAAAAATGGCAATTATGCCGACATGAATTATTTTCTTGCTCAAATTAACTGGTCTTCCTTTTATTCACTTAACAATATAAATGAAGCTGTACTTCTTTTCAATGATTACCTGTCACATTCTATTCTCCAATTTGTTCCTAGAGGTATCTATTCTCAGCCTAAATTTCCTAATTGGTTCAGTTTGAAGCTGAAACATTTAATATTGGAAAAGAAAAAAATGCATAAGATGTATAAGGATACAGGAAAATTACTTTACTATCAGAAGTTTACTCATCTAAGACAATTATCTAAAATGGAATCAAGGAGTAGCTATAAATCTTTTATTGAAGATACCGAGACTAACTTAAATTTATACCCAAAAATTTTTTGGCATTTTGTTGCACAAAAACGTGCAGATAACGGTCTTCCCTCTAATATGACCTATAATGATACTCAAGCCACAAATGCTACTGCCATTGCAGAATTGTTTGCTAAACACTTTTCTACAGTATATTCAGACACTGCATCTAATGTCCCGCTATTCAACTACACACATACTGTTGACTTAAATGAATGCAATATATCACTAGTGGATGTTTTCAATGCATTGGGGGCTCTGTCTGATAATAGTGGCACTGGTCCCGATGGTTTTCCACAACTTTTGCTCAAGAAGTGCAAGTTTACCTTGTCAAAGCCATTGTGTCATTTATTTAACCTTTCTCTGTCTTCAGGTGTTTTTCCTGACTCTTGGAAAATATCTTACCTAAGACCTATTTTTAAATCTGGAATCAAGTCTGATATAAAGAACTACCGACCTATATCAAATTTATCCCATATACCAAAAATCTTTGAGTCTATCATAACTACAAAAATCTCCCCTCTCTTCAAAAATTTATTGATTGATGAACAACATGGCTTCCGATCTTCTAGATCTACTATTACTAATTTGCTTTCCTACACTGACACTATTGTCAGGGCCCTTGAGAATAATACTCAGGTTGATGTTCTATACACTGACTTCTCTAAGGCCTTCGATAAGGTTAACCATCAACTCCTTGTAGCTAAACTAAGAGCTATTGGTATAAGAGATCCCTTTCTAACCTTTCTCAAGTCTTACTTAACTGGAAGAAAACAAAGAGTGAGAATAAATGATTCTATTTCTGATAAAATTGACGTTACGTCTGGTGTACCTCAAGGAGCACATCTTGCTCCTCTTCTTTTCAATATATTTATTAATGACCTGAATGTTTTTTCTGACACTCAATTTTGGCTTTTTGCGGATGACAACAAAATGCTGAAATCCATTAACTCTTACAATGATTGCTCTCTGTTTCAATCAGATATTGATTCATTCAATGATTGGTGCAAGGCCAACTGCATGGAGCTGAATATCGATAAATGTAAAATTATGTCCTTTTATAAAACAAAAAAACCTGTAAATTTTGTCTACAAACTAAATGGTGTTGACCTGGCAACGGTCACACTTATTAAGGACCTTGGCTTAACATTGGATATCAAACTTTCCTTTCGCGAACACATTGATAATATTGTTAATAAGTCACTTAAGATTCTAGGTTTCATCCTTAGAATCACTTCTGATTTCAATAATGTACAAACTTTAAAAATCCTTTACTGTTCATTGGTTCGCCCACACCTTGAGTATGCCAGTGTTATCTGGTCTCCATTCTATGCTACCCACATTGACCGTCTTGAATCAGTACAGCATCGCTTTCTAAGACGAGTTGCTTGGAAACTGGGTCTAAGTAGAGATGAGTATGACTATAAAGACATAGAGATCACCCTAGGCATTTCATCTTTAGTAACACGCCGACAACATGCTCAACTCATATGTATTTATAAAATCATTAATAGTATTTTCGACTCACCTTATCTTTTACAATGTATCAAATTAAATGTTCCAACGCGAAGATTTAGAATAAATGAATTGCTCTCTCTCAACTTTCACACTTCAAATTTAGGATACTATTCTCCTATTAACAGAATGTGTCGTCTTTTAAATTCTTCCTCTCATCTAGATTTATGCGGCATGAGCCTATCTGAATTCCGTAGAGCTTTGTTTTGCTGAGGAAAGTATAAGTATTTATATTTTGTCTATGCTATTATGAAATATTAATTCTTGTATTATATTATTTTCTTTGTCATTTTCTGTAATTACTTTTTCATATAACTATGTAATTGGACTATTATGTCCGTAAGTAAAATAAATTTAAAGCCCTGTACATCTGTATATACACATATTTTGTAAAAGACAAATGCCGTAAATGAATAAGTATACAGTACAAGAAAGAATTTGTAACGCATAATTGCATGTTGGTGTAAAATTTAAAGATAGGACAAAACATATATTTTGTTTTTTGAATAAAATATATTGAACCCTCTTAATCGTTTTATTAAAAATTCTGTAAGAGCAAGTGTGTGCTGCAATCAAATTTATGGCTTAATCTGCAAATCAGTCTACTCAGTTTTGGGTTATTTTACATAGCAGATAGTTAATATAGAATGTTTCTCAACACCAAATTTGGAATGAGGACCAGTCTTTGCTTAAGGCAGGTATTCGGGTCACCAATGAAGAAGTCCTCCAACGTAGAACTACTGCCAACAATTAAGCAGAAAAAACTGATGTACTTCGGTCACATTTTGAGAAATGAGAAATACCGCCTTCTCCATCTAATACTGGGTCAGATTGAGGGAAGAACTCAGGGACGCCGAAGGACATTGTGGCTGAAAAACCTGCGACAATGGTTCAACAAATGCACCAAGTTTCTATTTTGAGCTGCAGCATTCAAGGTCAAAAAAAACCGTAAAGGTTGCCGATCTTCAATAGAAGTGGCACCAAACAAGGAACTTATTAGTACTTCGATCTTAAATTGAGAAAAACAATGTTGTTTCATTTGTATTTATTAAGATGAAAGATTACAAAGGTAATGTCTGAACAATCACTGAAATTTATTTGAAATAACATCATGTTAGGCAAGGCAATCATGTTATTAACATGATTGCCTTGCCTATAGTTGACTGAAAGAAGTGGTGTCACGGATGTTATGTTATGATTCGAGGACTATTTTTTTAAAGAAAAACATAACGAAGCCCATTAATTATATCACTTGGGAGCTCCGAATACCACAGCAGCGCCCTCGCTCAGATGTTACCTGCGTTTATTAAGATTCGCATACCACTGTAGTGTGGAGGTAGCTCTTTCTTTCTAAGAATTTTCAGTTTCTTTAAATCTGCAAATGAAAAAAAAACATTGATTTAAAGTTTCTTAATAAAAAAAAATCACAGGTAAGGGGTCTGGCCTTACTTAGACCACTTAAGTTGGAAGTGGGGTTTTCCCAGCTCCGAAGGGGGCTGAATCTTGTTTCTTGTCAACGCTGAATTGAAGTAGGTCAAATTTTTTTGGCGTTTGAAATAAACACCGAAACAGGAAATTATTTCTGACATCCTCAGTGAAGATCGAACCCTAGCCCAGTGGCATTGAATGCCAGCGCTCTACCAACTGAGCAATCGACCAGACATGAGTAAGTAAGTATCCTGCCTGTCATGTCAAATTAACAGGTTCCACTCACTACATGCTACCTCTTCTGGGACAATGTGGTAATTAGTTTACAATTGCAACTTACATTTTTTAATGTTGCACATTTATAGAGTGGAAATTCATTTTTTGAATATCAATTAAAAATATACATTTTTTCTACACAGATAGTATTATTTTCACTGTTTTTGAAGTCACATGTTAAAGTGGTACCGGATTTTATCCGTCCATCTTCAGAGGCTAGCCTCTAACCTCTAAGATAGCCTCTGAAGATAAACGGATAAAGTCCGATAGGGCTTAGGCATTAAGACTTAAAAAAACAGTGAAAATTAAAGTATGTTTTTGTTTATAAAGTTATGTTAAAAGTGTGTAACAGATGCCATTGCATGCACACAAGCTTCTGCTTTCGTGAGAAGACAGATACCGGCCAGGCAAATAGGTAGGTGAATTCCATTCCTCTTAACAAATCTATTTAATTACAAAAAAAATAAGAAAGGAAAACAATAAATGTTTTAAAAATTTGCTTGAACAAGTATTCCATATTGAGGGTATTCACAGAGGTGAGGTTCACTGAGGGTACAGAAGCAAAAAGGTTAATCTTACTTGCAGTTGGTGCATGTGTAGAATACAGTTTGTCCTTCATCAGCTGACCGGAGTTGCAGGGTGGCGTACGACATCTTGTCATTGTTACATTTGGGACACCTTCTTTCTACGATAGGCCCTTCTGCTTCATCTGTCTGACCTGCCTTGGCTTTGCTTCTCTTGACATCAATTCCCTCCACAGAATTGAAATGAATTTCATACTTTACTTCCATGCTGCCGAATACTGCAAGACACAAATGGACTATGAATACAAATTTAAAGTATCAATCACCCTGTAAACTTGCCTCGATTGATTGAATAAGCCCCTAGCACGTAGAGATCGAACCCTGTGGATATATTTTTTACCACTTTGTGCATTTGTAATGTAGAAAGCATCGATATAAATAATATTTTATTTAGATCAATGGTAGAAAGTAAGGATAATCTCATCAATGGATAATCTTGAATTGAAAATATATTACTTTCAGGTCCATAGGGCTCGTTGCATGTGTAACATTCAACACCGCCCTTTTCTTTAAGAATGGGTAAAATCGAGCCACATTTAGGACAAAATCCAGGGGCGATTTTAAAATTCACTTCACTATTCTCCATTTCAAAACAATTCCATGTACGCCTGTGACGCCAGCCTGACAGGTGCCAGCCTGACAGCTGGGGATGAGAACTCACAAACCGGGTTTCCCAAGATGTATGGAATATTTTTTTAATGAAAAAAATATATTTTTAACTGAAATAAAAGTAATATACAATGAAACGGACATTAATTCAAAGAAAATTGAGAACGAAATTAAATTAATAACAAAAAAACATGAGCGCCGAAAATATAGATGATAACTACAAACTACTACAAATACCTTAGTTTTTCCTTCGGGATAACTTCGAGATTTTTTATTTTGTAGCTTGGGAATTTTCACTATTTTTTTTTTTTTTTAATTGATTAATTATGTCTTTAATTAACATAATTTGAAATAAAAAAGAAACTTGTATGCGTCCGTGTTTGAAAAAAATTACATAAAAAAATAATCGGAATTTTCTTATAAAGTTCCAACTTCTAGATTTTTTATTTCGTAGCTTGGGAATTTCCACTTAAATTTTATTAGCTTAATTGATTAATTATGTCTTTAATTAACATAATTTGAAATAAAAAAGAAACTTGTATGCGTCCGTGTTTGAAAAAAATTACATAAAAAAATAATCGGAATTTTCTTATAAAGTTCCAACTTCTAGATTTTTTATTTCGTAACTTGGGAATTTCCACTTAAATTTTATTAGCTTAATTGATTAATTATGTCTTTAATTAACATAATTTGAAATAAAAAAGAAACTTGTATGCGTCCGTGTTTGAAAAAAATTACATAAAAAAATAATCGGAATTTTCTTATTAAGTACCAAATTCAAGATTTTTTAATTCGTAGCTTGGGAATTTCCACTTAAATTTTATTAGCTTAATTGATTTAATATGTCTTTAATTAACATTATTTGAAATAAAAAAGAACCTTGTATGCGTCCGTGTTTGAAAAAAATTACATCAAAAAATAATCGGAATTTTCTTATTAAGTACCAAATTCAAGATTTTTTAATTCGTAGCTTGGGAATTTCCACTTAAATTTTATTAGCTTAATTGATTATATATGTCTTTAATTAACATAATTTAAAATAAAAAAGAAACTTGTATGCGTCCGTGTTTGAAAAAAATCACATAAAAAAATAATCGGAATTTTCTTAATGAGTACCAAATTCAAGATTTTTTAATTCGTAGCTTGGGAATTTCCACTTAAATTTTATTAGCTTAATTGATTGGCTATGTCTTTAATTAACATAATTTAAAATAAAAAAGAAACTTGTATGCGTCCGTGTTTGAAAAAAATTACATCAAAAAATAATCGGAATTTTCTTATAAAGTTCCAACTTCTAGATTTTTTATTTCGTAGCTTGGGAATTTCCACTTAAATTTTATTAGCTTAATTGATTAATTATGTCTTTAGTTAACATAATTTGAAATAAAAAAGAAACTTGTATGCGTCCGTGTTTGAAAAAAATTACATAAAAAAATAATCGGAATTTTCTTATAAAATTCCAACTTCGAGATTTTTTATTTCGTAGCTTGGGAATTTCCACTTAAATTTTATTGGCTTAATTGATTAATTATGTCTGTAATTAACATAATTTGAAATAAAAAAGAAACTTGTATGCGTCCGTGTTTGAAAAAAATTACATCAAAAAATAATCGGAATTTTCTTAATGAGTACCAAATTCAAGATTTTTTAATTCGTAGCTTGGGAATTTCCACTTATATTTTATTAGCTTAATTGATTAACTATGTCTTTAGTTAACATAATTTAAAATAAAAAAGAAACTTGTATGCGTCCGTGTTTGAAAAAAATTACATCAAAAAATAATCGGAATTTTCTTATAAAGTTCCAACTTCGAGATTTTTTATTTCGTAGCTTGGGAATTTCCACCTAAATTTTATTAGCTTAATTGATTAATTATGTCTTTAATTAACATAATTTGAAATAAAAAAGAAACTTGTATGCGTCCGTGTTTGAAAAAAATTACATAAAAAAATAATCGGAATTTTCTTATAAAGTTCCAACTTCGAGATTTTTTATTTCGTAGCTTGGGAATTTCCACTTAAATTTTATTGGCTGAATTGATTAATTATGTCTTTAATTAACATAATTTGAAATAAAAAAGAAACTTATATGCGTCCGTGTTTGAAAAAAATTACATCAAAAAATAATCGGAATTTTCTTATAAAGTTCCAACTTCGAGATTTTTTATTTCGTAGCTTGGGAATTTCCACCTAAATTTTATTAGCTTAATTGATTAATTATGTCTTTAATTAACATAATTTGAAATAAAAAAGAAACTTGTATGCGTCCGTGTTTGAAAAAAATTACATCAAAAAATGTTCAATACTGTTATAAATATGTAAATTTAAAAGAAAAAATAATCATAGTTCGGAACTTTTTACAACTTTGATTTTAGGTGCGATGATATATTATATTTTTACATAAACTTAAATAAAAAATTCCAACCTACTACTTAATTTTCGAAAAACATTCCATCTAAAGAAACTCGGTCAAATTGATGAAAATTTGCAAATTTCAAATTTTTTTTTTTCGCATCTTGGAAATTTCCACTTAATTTTTTTTGGCTCTATTGATTTATTATACCTTTAATTTACATTAATTAAAATAAAAAAGGAACTTCTATGCGTCCATATCTATGAGAAATTCCATTTTACTAAAAGGGCTGTAAGTGGGGGGATCAGAATTTTTCTTTTAAGTTAATGATTATTTTTAATAGTTTTTAGTATTGTCTTTCAAATTGCATTTTTAAAATTTCATTTTTTTATTGTTTTATTACATTATAATTAAGTTAAAACCTTTTTTTTTTAATGGGGAAATTTAAATTTTGGACTGGCACCTGTCAGGCTGGCGTCACAGGCGTTTCCATGTGCTAGCGCAAAAAGTGACGTACTTGTTTCTTCTTCGACTTTGAAGCAAATTCCCACGGAGAGTAGGAGTGCCAGTGTCAGGTTGAGTAGGTATCCTATCTGCTATTATGACTTTGTGGCCTTTAAGCTGCTAAAATATATGCGTGATATTTTATTGTTCTTTAACAAAATAATCCTTAAATTCTACGGGTGCCCCTATTCCTCACGAGAAATCGCCATTGTAAAAGACAGAAATTATTTTATTTTGTAAAGTTTCTGTACCTACTTTATTTCCAATCTGACGAGACGTTCGCGCCAGTAGGCTCTTGGCTGGGGAACCGGAAATACATGAATGGTGGTAAATTTAAATTGGCTGCAAGGCGGTAAATTTAAATTGGCTGCAGTTTGAAAATATTATTCTGAGTATTAAAATCATGATATTATATAGCCGTTATTATAATGGCGGTAAATTTAAATTTCTGGCAGTTTGAAAATATAAATCTTAGTATTAAAATTATGTTATTAGGTATTATTGCAAAAATGTTTTTCAAATTTAAATTAAATTAAAATTTATTTTCACTAAATTTTGTATTTTTAGTTAGTCTTTTGGCTGGGGAACTGGAAATATATAAATGGTGGTAAATTTAAATTGGCTGCAGTTTAAAAATATTAATCTGAGTATTAAAATCATATTATTAAATAGCATTTATTATAATGGCAGCAAATTTAAATTTGTGGCAGTTTGAAAATATAAATCTTAGTATTAAAATTATGTCATTAGGTATTATTGCAAAAATGTCTTTCAAATTTAAATTAAATTGATTTTTTTTTGTTATAGATTTGGTATTTTTTTAGCTATTAAATATATATCACTATTGTGAGTAAATGGATGTGTGTGTGTGAGTTTCTGCAATCTATTTATTGTAAAGGTAAATGTGCGCAACTATTTTTACCTATTTGTATCTTATTTATTACTTTACTTATTTTTATGAGTGAAACTAATTTTATTATTTTAGAATCTTGGTATCTTTTAATGTCAACATGTAATTGGAGTAATACGTAATTTTATTTATTTTCATATTTTTTATATTCTGAAGTATCCTATCCATTATTGTATTGTTCTAAATCAGGCCTGGCCAACCCAAATTGCACCCGGGCCGCATTGATGCCTATTGGCGCCTAAAATTTCCCCAAGGGCCACACATACAAACATTTTACAAAACAAATTATATAAAAAAACGAAACCACTGTTTTTTTTTTTTTTTGATGTCCATGTCCATGTTTATATCATATTATTGTTTATTAATTTTAAAAATGTAATTTGTGATGTTTGTTCCTTGACTTATACATAGGTTGGTATGCGGCTGACCACCCATACTGTAAAAAAAAAAAAAAGGTTCACTTTGCCAATGTCACCCCTGTTTCAGGGAAGGACGGTAAGAGTTGCAGGGCTTATGTTCATTTGAGATTGGGTTTTTATATTGCAGGTCCACATGCGGCATGTGTTAGCGCGAAATTATGTACATGTCTGCTTGTGGGAATGCATTTAATGTAAATCTTAAATGATATATATCTTTGCAGCTTAGATTAGATTAGATTAGAAACCACAACCAGATGTGAAAAGAAAACACGCATTGAACCAACAACAAAAAATGTATTTATGTAGTAAACAACATAACAAACAATTCAACAATAGAAAAATATTTTAACAACGAAAATTATTAATTAATCCTTAACTTCATAGAGGAAAAAATTCTTAATTTTTCATTTCAAAATAATATTACAAATAAAACCAATTATCAGGGACTTCTCCTTTCAGTGCAAGATTTGAGATTCTTTTCGCTTACTTATTTTTTATAAATCTAGGTATTTCAATATTTGAAGTTACACACCTTAACTGGTTTTCCAGATTTACGTCTGTTATAGACGCCCTATTTTTATTTTTATTATATTTCATTTTTATTTTTCATCACACTTGACCGCGGGCCGCACGTAAAGGCGCCGCGGGCCGTGGGTTGGCCAGGCCTGTTCTAAATAAATAAATAAAAATGTGATTATATGACCCATATATAACGGCGGCAAATTTAAATTCAAAATATAAATCAGTTATCTTTAAATTTTAGTATTATAATCCCGAGATTCAATAGCCCTTATTTTAAAAGTTAAACTTGTTTGCAATAATACCTAATGACATAATTTTAATACTAAGATTTATATTTTCAAACTGCCACAAATTTAAATTTGCTGCCATTATAATAAAGTCTATATATAATAACAAAAGCCAAAAGCCTAACTAAAAATACAAAATTTAGTGAAAATAAATTTTAATTTAATTTAAATTTGAAAGACATTTTTGCAATAATACCTAATAATATAATTTTAATACTAAGATTTATATTTTCAAACTGCCAGAAATTTAAATTTACCGCCATTATAATAACGGCTATATAATATCATGATTTTAATACTATCTATAAACTATAATCTAAGCTGCAAGGATATGTAAGCATTTAAGGCTCATATGAAATGCATGCCTACAGACAGGCACATGTAGGTTCGCGCCTACACATTCTGCATGTGTGCATACAAATAAAGAAAACCTCACATGGACCTAAACCTTGCAACTCCTGCCGCCGTTCCCTGAACCGGGGTGGCATTGGCAAAAGTAAACCGATTTTTACAGCACGGGTGGTCAGCCTCGTACCAACCTATCAGTCAAGGAGCTCAGAATAATATTTTCAAACTGCAGCCAATTTAAATTTACCGCCTTGCAGCCAATTTAAATTTACCACCATTCATGTATTTCCGGTTCCCCAGCCAAGAGCCTACTGGCGCGAACGTCTCGTCCAATCAGGCCAACCTGCTGACTACGGATGGGCAAATGAAAAAAAAATATCGATAAAAAAAATAATGGCTGATTTATTTGATGAGCGCTGTTTTTGTGTGTATCACACCTCAAGAGCCCTCTGCGAGCTTGGTCGTCGCTGTAGAAAGCGCCAATTCTCAAGCACGACCCAGTTGTTGTAAGGCTGGATGGACCTTTTGATGACCGGTCTTTGGTAAAGGTTTATGAATTTTTTATCCCAGCGAAGAGCAAATTTGAAATATAAATGGTATATTTTTTGTGCTCCACCGGGATTCAAACCCACGACCTTCCAGTTACGAGTCCGAAGTGTTACCACCTGGACTACGGACCGGTCATATATCGAATCGATATTTTGAAACACTATCAAAATATATCGAGGAAAAAATATCGATATTTCGATATATTTTCGATATATGGGTTAACAAGCTGTTTCAACACCAACACAACGCGTTTCAAAACAAATATCGAAATTTTGCAACAAAATATCGGTCGTTGGCGGGTAACGTCTCAAAATTTCGATATTTTTTGGGTTAAAAATCTGTCCACGGGGGGGAGAGGAGACATGCAATTTGCTACGTAAAAATGTTGGCTTCAAAACACAACCACCTATAAAGTGTGGGGGGCAAAATGACATTTGCAAAAAATATCGTTTTTGCTACGATTTTGATACTTGAAAAAAACTATCGAAATATCGATTAATCGATATTTCTAATATCGATTTTTCTTTATTAATTGATAATCGATATTTCTAATATCGATGAAAATATCGATTTTTTTCAAAAAAAATATCGGTACTTTTGCCATATCGATATATATCGCCCATCCCTACTGCTGACATTACTGTCCTGTCACTTCGTACTTTTGATAGACTCGTTTTTCCATTTGATTTTTTTTCAATAAAAATTACATGTAAGTATAAATTCATATATTCACGCAATATATTAGAATCAGTCGTACACAGAGTATAGGTACTCAGTCGTAGTCCATAACAGCATCCCCCTGTTACTGTCATCGACGTTCAGTTGTATATAGGTAAACCGTCTTATTTTAGCAATGTACAAAAGGCTTGTCCGCCGTTCTAATAATGATCTAATCTAAGTTGAAAAGACATGTTACATTGGGGATTCACATTATATGCATTCTCACAAGCAGACACGTACAAGTCCGCGCTTGCACATGCAGCATGTGAGAACCTACAACATAAAAACCCAAACCTCAAATGGACGTACACGCTGCAACTCTTGCCGACCTTCCCTCAAACAGGGGTAACATTGGCAAAGTGAAACATTTGTTACAGCATGGATGGTCAGCTGCATACCAACCTAAAAGTCAAGGAAGCAGCGTATATTAACATGTATAAATTAGTATTGTTTTCTTTTCAGGAAAATGTCGGTGGAAAGGGACTCGCAAATATCTCAAGCGCGAGACACGTTCCACAATCTGCTTCAGATATCCCACCTGTTGGACACTGGGCTGGACGCGGAGACTCTCACTGTCTGCGTGCGCTTGTGTGAGATGGGCATCAACCCCGACACCCTGGCCTCCGTCATCAAGGACATCCGGCGGGTAGCGCAAGGCGAGACCAAGAGCGCTGCCTGACCTCCAGCTGCAGACAAGCACATTCACAAACAACGCTGTGTAACATCAGAGTGCTAGCCAGAAGCGCTATTCGGCTAAATAAACTTAAGGCGACGAGCTGCCGATTTGTGTCCTAAAATAAGGTGTAGTGTGACTTTTTATCCATGGAGGTCTTTTGCTAGCGCAAGCACTCCCGACTTGTATGGATATCTAGAGTGTAAGGAATTTACTCAGCAGAATAGCGCTTCAGGGGAGTGAATCTCACACAATGTACAGGCCATCTATAATCTAAGTTGCAAGGATAACAATAATAATGACAATATTTGTAGTGCCGTTTTGTGATAAATCACTGCATGGGCACCATTCAACTGTAACAACTCCGAAACAAACATGTCTTCAATCCTGACTTAAATGCACTTGCACTCTCTACGGCCCTTAGCTCATGGGGTAGGGCATTCCACAGCACAGGGCCGGCTATGCAAGTAAGGATATATCAATATTTAAGGATTAAATTTAATACACGTCCGCAAGCAGATGCGTGTAAGTTCACACTTACATATGCCGAATGTGAACTCACACCATAGAACCCAAATTCCAAATGATCATAATCCCTGCAACTCTTGGCGACCTTCAAACCGAGGTGACATAAGCAGTTTAGGTGGTCAACCACATACCAACCTGGAAACTATGGAATATCGAGGTATAATATTAGTGGAGCCGAAACTAGCGTACGGCATTGAAACATACTATGTGGAAAACCTTTCAAACACAAAGGAATACCTACAGATGTACACTGCTTTAACTGAATTTAGATGACAGCTTAAGGACGGCACTGCTATGACTTTGGGGCTTTCAAGGTGATAAAATGGATATGTTTTGTTTTTTCTTTGACAATTCTAGCTATTCAGTCAACTTTGCTGTTTGCTTTGTTGCTGTAGCAAAGTACTGTTGAGCCGAAATTTAAGCCTTGAACTCCGGAAGCGCATAGTGAGGTGCTACGTTTTCCCAATCGCTCTGTATGGTATGGAGGGATGGACTCTCACGCAGGCACTGGAGAGACGAATTGAAGCATTCGAGGTGTGTCTATACTGAAAAATACTTGGGATCTCTTGGCGTGATCGAGTCACCAATGAAGAAGTCCTTCAACGAATGCGCACTACAAAGGAGCTCCTGCATACCATTAAGCAGAGAAAGCTTATGTACTTCGGTCACATTATGAGAAATGAGAAGTACTGTCTCCTTCATCTTATCATTCAGGGTGAGATTGAGGGGAGAAGATCTCAGGGACGCCAAAGGACATTGTGGCAGAAGCACCAAGTCCCTGTTTCGAGCCTCAGCATCAAAAGTGAAAATAGCCATGATGATCGCCGATCTTCGATAGAAGTGGCACAAAAAGAAGAAGAAGTCAACTTTACATTGAACTTAACTAAAGTCATTTTGCAAGATGGCAACGTTTTTTCACTACATTCAGTTTAAGCCATGTCAATCCATTATAATCATGTGAAATTCTATGTTTTCTTGCCTTAAACACCCAATAATCACATGCCATTAAGTTTCATAATAAATTTTCTTTCAAAATTGTCAAATTTACATACATACAATTTCTGCGCAGAGATGACATTGTAGTTCTATAGGAAAAATTCTAACATCTATCACGCTTGCCTGTTAATATTCTAGTCACACTCAAAGCATCTTTGTTATTTTTCTAAGTAAGATTTGTGGTGAGGTAGGTTGAAACACATATAGCATCTACTTGCGTTAAAATAGCATCGAATTCACTATATTATACCTCAATCAAAAGCTAACAAAAATGAATTTAACCTAATAAAGTTTTCAATTCTTGACTTTGGTTTAGCGCTGACCCCCATACTGTAAAAATTGGTTCCCTATGTCCTTTCTGTTTAAGGGAAGGGTGGCAGGAGTTGCAGGGTGTGTGCTGATTCAAAATTTGTTTTATTTTATTTTGTAAATACAGCTGCATCAAGTGTTAAGTGCGAACATGTCTGTTTGTGGGCATTCATAAATAAATATTAGGATGATTTATTCGGTGAGCCCTTTTTTTGTTTGTATCACACCTCAAGAGCCCTCTGTGAGCTATTTGAAGTGATATAGAAAGTGTCAATTAGACAAGCAAGACTCTGTTGCTGTAAGGTTGGACCTTTTAGGTGACTGTTCTTGAAAACCGTATGGTCTTTGCTTTAAAAATAATAATTATGTGAGTTGAAAAATGACTGAATAGTCCCAGCACATTTTTGAACATGAAACGTTTTTCTCAGCGAACAAACGTCAGTCTTATTTGGGGCTACTGTCCATAGCAATGATCAACAAAATATTTGTTTGCCTTTTCCCTGACGTTAGACAACCCAGACTGTTCGCTCCTCCAGTTCTTGTTTAGCGTATACGCCAATCTTGTCAAATATGACTTTTTCATGCAGTTGTCTTATGAATCAAATTCTACACAATCTGAGCTAAGAAAAACTGTAAAACTGGATAATGTGAGAGTTCTTTTAAATATTTTTTAAATAAATTTCTTGTTTTCATAAGACACATTGGTCCAGTACACATGCAAACATTGCTCATGTAAAATTTTCTGAATGGCGTATACGATAAACAAGAACTAAGGCAGCGTGTTGGCAACATAATTTTGTCTATGACAATTTATTTGCGGATCTCATTTTAAATTTCAGATAATTATTTTTAATTAAGAAAAGTAAACACATTTTGCACCACTAAATGCCTACTTTGTCTTCCATAGAATGTTTGTCTCTGCCAGAAAGAAGGATGGCATTTTTCAAAAATTACTGCTACATGGGTGGTCAGCCTCATATCAAACAAGAAAATTCATAAATTGTTTGTTTTTAAAATCTAAAACTGCAATCCATACTTTTTGTAAACTTTGAGGAAAAAGTTGCCAAGGGTTAATGTCATTCTAAAAGAAAAAAAAAATGGTACCAATTAGTAGTTTACACATAACACCCCGTATGTTTTTAGTTTTTGAAAAAGAAAAAAAAATTTCATGTACGGGTATTTGCCTGAAAAATAATTTGTCTAATAAATTATAAAGTTAAAATTTACAACAATGCTTTTATTGATGAAACCTTTTTATTACAGTAAAGTATCATAATGACTTACCAGGTAACTTAAACAACTACGTTCTTTATGTTTCTAACAATTGTAAATACAAATAATGACTATGATAACAATATGGGGCTGCTTAAAACCTAAATTGTTTATTGCAATCAAAAAGATTTAAATGCTCTCCACTGTGCATGATTTTCAGACCATAGCTGTATTCTGTTAGCTCATTTATTGAAATTTTGCTGTCTCTTTTTGTCTTATCTCACTCAGTGGAACACATGTAAAATCAACCAAACACTCCATCTAGTTCTTTCATATTGATCTATGATTGTTGCCCAATGAAAACATGGCTTTCTTTGGCTGCATTGAAATAGTTATATGAACTGAATAAAAAAAAGTACTTGAAATATTCTCACAAGTTTGTTATTTTCTTTCACTTTATAACGACGCTAAGCTATTGAAAAATAATCTGGTGTTGCTTTCATAGCATGGAAAGGCAGAGAACAACTGAATAATAATCTGGTGTTGCTTTCATAGCATGGAAAGGCAGAGAACAACTGAATAATAATCTGGTGTTGCTTTCATAGCATGGAAAGGCAGAGAACAACTGAATAATAATCTGGTGTTGCTTTCATAGCATGGAAAGGCAGAGAACAACTGAATAATAATCTGGTGTTGCTTTCATAGCATGGAAAGGCAGAGAACAACTGAATAATAATCTGGTGTTGCTTTCATAGCATGGAAAGGCAGAGAACAACTGAATAATAATCTGGTGTTGCTTTCATAGCATGGAAAGGCAGAGAACAACTGAATAATAATCTAGAATGATACAATTGTTCTTAGACTTTCATGCCTAGTTTCAGATAATGTCCATGTATGTCCACAGTATTACCTGCAGAAGCCCACGTGTCTTTACGAGCTATGACATTGAGTGGCTCGCAATTAAGTAACAAAACATAATGCCTCTACAGATAAATCTATGGACCACGGCTAGAACGAAACGGGAGGAGATTAACCACCGTCTGAATGAAAAGCTCTAATTTGAGTTGGTTAAACCAGCTGCTCCCAAAGCTGATGGATCTTCAAACACAGGGGCCTGAGGCTTGAACTGCTCCGCTGTCAGTCTGGTGAACATGATGCCGATGCCCTCAATGAGTGCCAGCAGCACTCCGCCCACCACTGCACTGCCTGCCATGGCGGGGACTCCTGCAAACGTAATACACTCATCATCATCCATGGCCCTACAGTCATATTCAGCTTAGGCCTAGGAATGCCATGGATATGAAATTTTGGATATGGATAAGGATATGGAAATACTATTATTTCAGATACAGATACGTATCCATTTCACATACTTTACATACATACCAATTATTGCATAAAAGTTTTAGGCTTACACGGCCGGCTGATGATGCTGGAGAGGTGTTTTCCGGGATCTGTTGTTGTGGTCTGAGGGAGCTGGAGCTTCCGGATGTTTCGCCCATGTCTACGATGGGCTTTTTCACAGTGGAAGTGCAATGATGAAAACAGTTTTCTTCAAGATCATCTTCATCATTGCACTTTCTCGCTAAAGAAGCCCATCATAGAAATGGGCGAAAAGCTCCAGCTCCCACAGACCATGGCAACAGATCCCAGAAAACATCTCTCCAGCATATCAAACATTTACACAGCCTTCACAAGAAATGATAACCATCCACCTTGAGAGCTGGGAAACCCCCAATTCAACTGATATAGTTGGCACTATTATTATTATCATCTAGGTTTTTAGCAGTAACTTCGTGAAAGTTCATTTTAATAGATTAAAATAAAATACTTCTTTGTTATAATTCACATGAGTTTTTATTTTTTAAACACTACCGGTTTCGGGAGAAGCAATACCTCCCATCTTCAGGTGTAAATATAAACTAACATACAATACATTATGACGTGAGGATTTGAATTACAGAGGGGGAAGGGGGGGGGGGGTGTTATGTGGGCGGGGCGTAGTAGGAAACATAGGAAGTAGGGGAGAAGTGTTAGGAAAAATGATATTATTTAAGAGATTATTTGATCAGCCCCCTTACCTGTAAAAATAAATGGGTTCTACATGCCACATTTTACCTCTTTGGGAACAACTTGGTAAAAAGTTGCACAAATAATCGCAGACTAGTCGCGTTAATAACCATGTGTTACATCCATAACACTTTCGATGCATTCTGCCAGGTTGTCCGGGTTTGCGCCGTGTCGGAAGTCAGTAGTGTATGGAGATGTATGAAATCTTGCACACGTTTATGCGGTAGTTCATGTCTATGAACTACCGCATAACGAACTACGATTATCAATCCAGATAAGATGTGTTATGTCTGAAATGGCCCTTACCGTTTCTAGCGGCAAGGATGCCCCCTGTGAGAGCCCCACTCATTATCGAGTTCCACGGGTCTTCCTTCTTGCGAATGTGTACAAGTGTGCAGTCTATTGTGGAGAACATGCCACCCCAAACGGCGAAGTTGCCGGCAATGATGGGCGACCTGTGCTTGATGGCCGTCAAACTGCCAATCTGCAACAACAAACAAACCCTCTTACTTGATACTATTACTGTTAGTTACAGTCCATTACACACTAGACGCATTCTGCCCAGTTTTTTTTCTATCCGGCACCGGTTTGGCAGTCAGTAGTGTATGGAGATGCATGAAAGCTTTCACACAGTTTGCCTTGTAATCCATAGACAACCAGTCAGAATGTGTTGTGTCTGAAATGGCCCTTAAAGTTATTGAGTTTAGTCTTCTTTGCGGTGAATCCCACAGAGAGCAGGGGCGCTAGTGTCAAGTTAACTCAATGTTGGGATCAGGAAAGTTGGGAAAGGGAATAACTGAGTGAGGATAACTTGCACATACATGCACTAATCTTTATTTAGATCTGCAGCAACTAGCCGAGAGACTAATTAGAGAGAGGGATATCAACAGAGTTGTAAGAGTAAATATAGCATGCAATTTATATACTGAAGGGATTTAAAAATATATATATTTCGTGAGTGCTGTTTTTCTGTCACCTCAAGAGCCCTCTGCAAGCTTGGTCATTGCTGTAAAAAGCGGCAATTCTCAAGCAAGACCCAGTTGCTGTAAGGCTGGATGGACCTTTAGTGACCAGTCTTTGGTAAAGGTATACAAATTTTTTCACCAAGCAAAGAGCATATTTTAAAATATAGATGGCGTATTTTTGTGCTCCGCCGGGATTCGAACCCTCAACTTTCCATTTAGGAGTCCGAAGTGTTACCACTGGACTATGGATTTATAATTTATAATCTAAAATCTTAATTGCAAAGATATATGAACATTTAGGACTCATATTAAATATATGCCCACAAGTAGACACGTGTTAGCTTGCGCTTACAAATGCGAACAACATGAAAACCCAAATTTCAAATGAACAAAATCAATAACATAAGCTCTGCAACTCTTGTTGACTTTTGCTATTGGTTGCTAAGAACCATAGTCCCAAGCAAGTGTGACGTTTGCGGCCGACACAAAAGTTTTAAATTCAAATTTATGCTAAATCTTAGCACTGGAATAAAGCAAATCCTTGATTAATACCGGGAAACTGTTTTTTTTTATTCATCATGGGTGAAGACACATGGTCTAGGGATATTTTGAATGTGAGGACTCAATTCCATTTAAAACATACACAGGTTATGAGCAATGGAAAATTCCCTATTTCATATTGTCTCACTGACCATTCGCTTGTTGAAGCCTGACGGGGCATTTCGAAACCCCTTAATGGAGTGGAACACACCGCCTCCTATGGCTCCCATGAGGAAGGCTCCACCACAGTCATCCAAGATGCGCCAAGGACACGGCTCTCGAGAATATTCATCCATCTTTGCTCGGTTAACTGAAAATAATAATGCGTTAAAAGGGTGATCGATATATATATCCGGCTGAGTTATTTTAAAAATTACACATGATAAGCGAGTGCTGTTGTTGTGTGTCACACCTCAAGGGCCCTCTCCGATCACAGGAAAGACTTTTAAAAAGTCTTGAGAGTTCCTCGGAACAAACCCACAGACTTCTGACATCTGGACGTCTGGATGGCAGTCTGTTCCACTCCACCAAGTGCAACACGGATTATGATGATGATGGATGATTTATTTCCGGTGGCGCCGTTTAATGATCACAGACCATCTCAAGGGCGCCGTGGCTCTTCGAAAACAGCATTTTCGTACCTAAGTCCTCGTCTCAAGGTGATGGTTGGCTGGTCAGAGCGAAGGTCGACATGCAGCTTATTCCAGGCAACTGGCCCAGCTACCCCAAAGGAATTTCCGATCACGAAATGTACGGTCCCAGAAAATTGTATGCATCTGATGGCGCACAAATTTTAGGTAAACCAAATTGACCTCAGCATCAAAAACTTCAACTGAAGTGGTGGCATAAGGCCAGCCCCCTAACCTGTAAAAATAAATAGGTTCCACTCGCCACACGTGAAACCCTTTGGGGATAACGCGGCAAGAAGTTGCACTATATGTGTAGCTTAGTTGCGAGCCGTTTTTTTAATCACCCACAGATCTGTGCTTGGGAGAGCCAATCCACCAATCGCTTTATATACCGGATAAACGTTGTAGACCACCCTTGAGATGGAAGCAGAGCCAATGTGCTGAGGACAATGATAAGAATAGCTCCTGCCGCCTTTCCTGAAATAGGCGTGGAAATGGCAAAAGTGAAGCAAGATTTTACAGTCAACTTAGAAAACACAGGAACCCGTTTTCGAAAAAATGCTAGGTTAGCATTTGGTTTCATACGACTCATACATCCAACTATTTGTCACTTGAATTTTAAGTGGAAGTTGACCCGAACTGCATCGGCACAAATGTAGGATTCCTTTTGTTGATAGTTGAGGCGATATGTGAAACATAACCTAAAAATATTTCATTTATTTCACTTGTCACTGGGTATGTATGTATTTCACTATAGGCTGAAAGGATTGGAAAATAAAACGGTTATAAAGGATTGCGATTTTATTCTAGATTTGTGATTTTATTTAATAATGTTAATGTTTGAAGGATGTCAAAGTTCGCATAATGCGAAATGCACATATATTTCACTTTACCTCAAATTATGCTGCTGGATACCAAAGTAGAATGAATTGAGTTTATTATTTTTACACTGGCACAAAATATCTTATGATTTCATCATTATATCTAATATTTTCTAGTTAATTAAAAGATGAAAAGTATGAATGGCAGTAATGCCGTACAATGTTATACTTGTACACGGCTGAAGTTGTACGTCGATGACACCTAAAGGAGGGCGCTATTGTGACTTAAGAGACTTCAAACTGCTAAAAAAAAGTGTATTACTTTGTTTTTTTCCCAAAAAAATACTTTTTAAATGTTAGATATTCAGTCAACTTCCAATTGAATCATCAAAAGTGATGTCTTACTAGATGGCAACGATAGTTCCGATTTTTACTACGCTCATTTTAAGCCGTGTAGTTCTACCATTCTAAACTTCAAAACAAGTGCTGCCAACATATAAAAGTGTTACATCACAAATGTACAAAATGTTGTAGGATAGGGTATTTTCACATTTTTCTTTTTTTTGTGATTTAAATTCGTTTATGCTTTATTAGCCCAAAACTTCTTGAATTTTAATTTTAGTTGTATTTTTGGCAAAGTTATAAGCATTTTAAAATCGATTTTTTAATTTTCGCGCCTAAACGCTACTAGATGAAATTTTCTCGCGTGACGTCACGGTCTTGTAAACAACGCCGTGTCAACTGACAGCCCTCACATTCATGTAATTCAAACATCGCTTTTTAATGTTTACACCGTTGAGGCTGTTATTTTTCAACAAGTTTGTGTGTTTCTTTAAAAACATTTCATTTGTTTCTGTTGTTTTCATTTGTTTCTGTTGTCAACAGAGTATGGAATGCCAATCAAAGAAAGTGACGTCAACATATGACGTCACAGCACCGGAAATAGAAAAAGCAGATCTCATATCCGTTTAAAAACTTGTCCAAATTTCTATATTTTCTTTTTTAAATATAAAATCGAAAAAAAATATTTTCGACTTCAAATCAACATATTATTATTTGATTTTTCGAAATCTATCAAAATAATACACTTTTTATCATATTCCTCACTATTGCAAATACCCTATTGGAACCAGCGGAAATCTGAAAAATAATTGTTTTTTTTTCTCCGTGCACTAGGTGCTTGTAAACTGAAAATTATCAACTCAGCCGCGTGACTTCACAATTATATAAATATGTCAACAAGGTCATACAATGAATTGAATGAATTGAAATAAATAATATTTATCGTGCTATCGCGCGGCCGGGTTGCTAGGGAAAATGCGTACAAATGTTTTCTTATTGGTTGCCAAGGTTGGCCGTCACATACAAGACTGACGTTAGTTTGCCGAGAAAAAGTTCAAAATTTAATATGCTCTGACCTCATCCATATGTGGAGTTCTTGATGAAACAATGATTTTAATACCTATACCTGCCTACTGCGCTTTAAAACCTTTTAAATAGGTAAATAATCTTACAATTTTGTACATTGAGTTGTAAGTAATATTGATGGGCAAGAAACTAGCTTACGGCATTTATACATCTACTACCATATGGTTCACCTATTTACCGGACCTATCAACCAAACCTTTCAACCACAGAGCCATCAAGCACCACAGAATACTAAATAATCTTGTGAAATTCTATGCGTTCTTGCTTTTTTCATTTTGTGTTTAGACACACTATAATTTTACGTGCGCACAGCGTTCACGCAGGCATGAATTTAAATACTGCCAGCTTTCTGGAAAAAAATCGTAGTTTCACTAGTTTTTTTGTTGTTGTTTACCTACAATAAAACCATATTGTGAAAATCTTTGCTCTCTTTCGAACTAAGGATGATTTGCGGTTAAGTAGGTATGTTTTAAACGAATATTAGTGTCTACTTTTGTCAAAACAGTTTCTGATCCATAGATATTATAGGTCAATGATTTGGCAAGTCCTATCATTTGAATTGAATAGAACGTGACACAATGTGGCTTTGGTCCTTAGCAAATTCATGAAAAAATATTTTATTTTAAATTTTATTCAATTTTTTATCCGGCCGTATGACGTCGAAATTTTGTTGTCTATGAAATTTGTTCCGAGTCCATTACAATGTAGTGTGCACATTCAATAGGTACTTACCTCGCATGGATGACGTCACATGTTGTCGCCCGTAATATTATGTTTTTTTATCAGGACCTGTGTCAAGGACGGTGGTGATAAAATCTGGCACTGAGACCTGCAACCATTCAACCAAACCAATCGCATGTGCCTAGCAACGCGGCTAGGGAATGCAATCTCGGGCGAGATCGTTAAGTCGAGATCTCGAGGGATAGATATTCGATCTCGGCGAGATTTCGGCATTTTCGAAATCTCGAATGGATTTCGAAAAGTATTGTTTCAATTAGATAACTGAAACATGATTGATTTTGTTTAGTTGTGATTATGATGCGAGTAAGATACAAAACGAGTTATTTGAAAACAAAAAAACTTTATTTTTATAAATTTTTATCTTATGTTAGTGAACACAGAAATTCAGATCCCTTAAATGTCTTATAAAGAAAGCTTTCTTATTTTCTAGCACTTGCAGAACAAAATAATACAAATTTGCATTCAATCAACCCATAAAAACACGTAATTTTAGCACACCATGACAGTAACTGAACATCTGAAACAATTGTAAACAAACAAGTGCCTACACACCCTCGAATAACTTCCTCTCACTTACTCTAGTCAAAACTATATCACTTATTATTTTCTATCCCGTTCGAACAACATCGTAAGCGGTCCGTCCTTTCCTTCATCAGTCAGCGAATCGCTCGCGCGCAGAGAGCATTGTGTCATGCATCGCCAACTATTGCCGCTCGATCTCGTCAATCTCGGTCGAGATCTCGTGATTTTATGCTTCGAGATTGATCTCGAAAAATGAGGCGAGATCTCGGAAGATCGGGATCTCGCGAGATCGAGATTGCATTCCCTAAACCCGGCGTACTGGCATGACACCTTTTCTCCCAATTTGAATGTTTGGAATCCATTATAATAGGTACTAAGAAGTAAGAAGGTAGTCTCTACTTACATAGGTACCTAGGTACTATTATGTTTTCAAAAGTTTTCCAAATATAACCATACTATATTATACACGCATCTATTCGGTATGGTCGTCACAAAAACTTTAATTGTAGGTATTGTTCTTGTATGAAAATAATGATTTTATAAAGTGCAACAAAACTGTCCATAAAAGATTTTTCAAATAGTTACTCCGCATTGAGAAATGTTAATTTTGTTTGTGATCAATTTGAATATTGTATTTCTTTGAAAATAACTTCTCAGCAACATTATTTTTCTAAATATATCACCCTTCTTAAAACACACGATTCTCGTGCGCTTTTCTAAAAATATAACTTTTGGAGAGCAATTGCGCCGCGACGCCCTGCTCACATTTTCTGGAATGTTTTGTTAGAAGTTGAATCACTATTGCATTTTACAAAGATTTAAAGTGGATTATCCTGCAATACCTATACCTGATAGCTTTATTCCGGTTTTCAGTTACAAGTGAGTCTTTAAAAATATCCTTTTTAATTTAATTTGATTTGTCAACGTGCGTCGGGCTTTTCATTTTATAATGGAAACTATTGAAATTTACACCCAATAATTTAGTTTAATTGAAAAGAGTGAACATTGTGCTAGAATGGATTTACATTGGCGGTGAAAATGTCTTTCAGCCGAGTTGCTAGGGGAAAGGCAAACAAATATTTTGTTATTGAATCCTGAGGATCGTAGTTCCATACAATAGTGACGTGTGCCGGCTGAGAAAAAATCAAATATGTGCTGGTTACTATTCATTTTAGAGGGTTGTGCTGATCCAGTGTAAGAAATTTCAAAAATAAATCTCATGCTGCATGTGTACCATAAAATGAAAGCACAAATCGCAAATGAACATAAATCCTGCAACTGTTACCGCTGTTCCCTGGAACAGGGGTGACATTGTTTTTTTTTACATTCTGGGTGGTGAGCCTCATACCATGATAAGCATAATTAATTGACTAATTACAATTTCTTGAAAACAGTTTTTTCCATGTTTTCTTGAGACATAAAAACGAAAAAAAAACTCTTTACTTAAACATGTCAAAGAAAACGTAGAAATTTTATCAACGAAAAAAACACACAAAAATATTATTGTGGCAATCTTTTCCTAATAAGATATTTTTTAGCATTAAATTGTAGGTAAATAAATATTAATCAATACCTAAACACGATTTTTTAAAAGCATCATCTTACACCTACGTCTTTTAAAGAAAACGGCAATCTCAGGGTAGATATGTAGCTATCTTAATTTAATTAAAAATACTGGAATTCTGAAAGCGGTTCCGACAGATGATCAGCATGCCGATAGTGGAAGTTCTACCAAAAGCGATAATATTAAATATGTAGCACATATTGAAGAAAATATTTTATTATTAGGTGGAAAATGTCGGAGATGGAAAATTCTGTTCAACCAATCACACCTGGAAACACAACCGCTGCTCATTTGGTAGGCGAGACATCCAAAATGTTATTAAATGGGACGAATAAGGATGAAACTGCCTGTGCTGTCACCCCCGAGTCCAAAATTACCAATGAAACAGCCAGTGCTGTCACCCCTGAGGCCAAAATTACCAATGAAACTGCCAGTGCTGTCACTCCTGAGGCCAAAATTACCAATGAAACTGCCAGTGCTGTCACCCCTGAGGCCAACATTACCAATGAAACTGTCAGTGCTGTCACCCCTGAGGCCAAAATTACCAATGACACTGCCAGTGATGTCACCCCTGAGGCCAACATTACCAATGAAACTGTCAGTGCTGTCACCCCTGAGGCCAAAATTACCAATGAAACTGCCAGTGATGTCACCCCTGAGGCCAACATTACCAATGAAACTGCCAGTGTTGTCACCCCAGAAGCCAGTACCACAAATGAAACTGTCACCGATGATTGTGCAACGAAAGCAACACAGGAACCAAAAAATCGAGATGGAATTTCAAAAGTAGGCGAAATTGCCATCCAAGAGAATATGAATAATTTGAATGAAGGAGCGCTGGATGACAATAGCTTTGAAATAGGCACTGCGAATGGAAGTACGGCTGCTCTTGACGGAACTAATACTTTCACACAGGTGATTTGCTTCTGCAATTATTAGTTGATTGAATAAGTTGATGCTACACTTACTATGATGAGTTGATGCTACACTTACTATGATGAGTTGATGCTACACTTACTATGATGAGTTGATGCTACACTTACTATGATGAGTTGATGCTACACTTACTATGATGAGTTGATGCTACACTTACTATGATGAGTTGATGCTACACTTACTATGATGAGTTGATGCTACACTTACTATGATGAGTTGATGCTACACTTACTATGATGAGTTGATGCTACACTTACTATGATGAGTTGATGCTAAACTTACTATGATGAGTTGCACGCAATAAAATGTTTTATCAACGATTTCTCAAATCAGTAAATCAGCACTTATTTTGATTTACCATTTAGATGTTGATATCTAAAATTTTAAATAATTATTATAAACATTGTCCTTGGTATATGAGTGCTTTTTTCCATGGTTATTTTTTTACTTTTTCTGTTTTCCAGGACGAGTGGGCTAAGAAACAAAATATTCTACATCAGCAGATATCTGCTTTGGAAGTTCAAAGAGGAAATACGAACATTCAAGGACTACAGCTGCAACTTAAGGTATAAATTGTGGATATTAATGTGGAAAAATCAGACTGAGTCCCTAAAGCGCATATAAACAATAGCGATGGAATCAGACTGATTATTTAAAACATAAACAAAAGAGCAGGAATCACACTGGTTACTTAAAAACAAAAGCACAGGAATCAGACTGCGATTACTTAAAGCACAAAAAAACAGACTGAGTAGGTCGTCGGCTATTTATATCGATGGTCGTCGGTGTTATAGCCGCGGGGATCAAGACAGATTATTTGGAACCGGATAACGCTGGTTCGAATCCCGCGACGATAACTTCGACCCTGGTTCAACAGATGCCGTTGCATGCACACAAGCTTCTGCTTTCGCATGAAGACAACTGGCCAGGTAAAATAGGTTGGTGGATTGCATTCCTTTCCACAAATCTATTTAAAAAAAAAGGTATGTAAAGCAAAAGTGTAGGAACTAGGAATCAGATTGAGTACAAAAGCGGAATCAGAGCTCGCATACAAAAAAAGCTTATTCTCAAGCAAAACCCAGTCTACCAAGCGAAGACAACATTTTAAAAATAGCTGTTGCTGTACCTACACGATTAATTACTTGTGACTACTGATTGTATTGTAATGGAACATGAAGTAATTTAAGTTTAGGAAGCACAAATTACATTTCAATCAAGTTTTTTAAACTTTCACTTTTCTTTCAGGGCCGGTGTTAATAATAAACAAACCGTTTTTGCGCTCTTTCGGGTTTGACCTTCTATTTGCAGCTCCTACATCTGTCGACGTTTCGCTTTTACGAGCAGAAAGCATCCTCAGGGCGAGTTATCAAAGCGCCACAACGAAAACCGCCACGGTGCTTCTGGCCTTTTAAGCCAACCACTACAGTTGGAGTAGGGGTTTCCCAGCTCCTGTTGGGGCTGGTACTCATTTCTTGTAAAGGCTGAGTAAACCTTGCCGGTATTTTATTTTGGGGTTTGAAATAAACACCGAAACGGGATCAAGCCCCGTGGCGGTTTTCGTTGTGGCGACAGGAATGAAGTATGTGAGGAACTTACAGTTAATTTGAATGGAAAAAAAGTTGAAGTAGTGAATGAGTTTGACTATTTAGGAAGCAAGTTTGAGGCGAATGGTAAGATGACGAAGGAATTAGAGAAGCGTGCCAGCAAAGGAAGATGCGTGATAGGAGCGTTTGGTAGAATAGCGAAGAATAAAAGGATACCAAAGAAAATGAAAATGGCGGTACACAATTGTATATTGTTGCCGACCCTGATGTATGGAAGCGAGTCATGGACGGTGAATGAAAGAGAAGTAAATAAGGTATGCACCGTAGAAATGGCTCATTTAAGAAGTATGACAGGAAAAACACTGAAAGATAGAGTGAGAAACGAATGGGTTCTGAATGAATGCGGAGTAAAAGAAAGCGTGAAAGTGAAAGTTCAAAGAAGTGTGATGCGATGGTTTGGACATATTGAAAGGATGAATGAAGACCGACTGACAAAAAGAGTGTATAAAGGGAATGTAATAGGTAAGCGTGGAAGGGGAAGACCTAGAAAAGAATGGATTGATCAGATAAGTGAGATTGCGAATGAATGGAATTTACAGAGTGGAAACAAGAGAAGAGCATGCATGAAAAGAGTGATGAAATTAGATGAGATGAAAGAAGTATGCAGGGACAGAGTCAACTGGAGGCACTTATGTGGAGGTACTGGCCACCCCTAGAGGAATGGCGGCAGGATACAAGACAAGACAAGGCTTTGATAACTCGCCTTGAGGATGCTTTCTGCTCGTGAAAGCGAAACGTCGGCAGATGTAAGAGCTGCAAACAGAATACGGTCAAACACGAAAGAACACAAAAACGATTTGTTTATTACAAATTATTTTTGTTCAATGAATTCATATCTGGTCTTGCAGGAGCCGGTATACAATCCAAATGGTTGTTTCACATTCGTGAAATTCTGCTCACGTAGGAACCTAACGCAACTCGCAACGCAAAACGCAAGTAAGCTACACATATAGTGTAAATTCTTGCCGCGTTATCCCCGAAGGGTTTCGCATGTGGCGAGTGGAACCTATTTTTTTTACAGGTACGGAGGGTGGCCTTACGCCAACCACTACAGTTGGAGTGGGGGTTTACCAGCTCCCGGGGGGGCTGGTACTCATTTCTTGTGAAGGCTGAGAAAATCATGCCGGTATTTTATTTTGGGGTTTGAAATATACACCGAAACGGGAAATCATCTCTGACACCCTCGGCGGGATTCGAACCCGAGCCCACGGCATGGAATGCAAGCACTCCACCAACTGAGATATCGACCGGACATACCTGAAGGGAACATAATTTGAAGGGAAAACAAAATGAACGGCAACTTGTAATTGTTTCAGGTAAAAGGCGAAGAAAATGAAATATTGAAGGCTAAAGTTATAAATTTGGAAACAGAGTTAAATGCCGTGCTGAAAAAGCCGAATGCCAAGAACAAGGATATCGTGTCGAAGATCAAGAAGCAACACGAGGAGGTGAGAACCTGTCTACAATGTGCTCTCCACTTTTATTATTGTTTATTGATCGATCCCCGTGTGACCCTCTCTACGATAGCTTTGACCCTGAGTTATTAGATACCATTGGGTAATTATTAGCAAATACCTAAGTTATTGCATCGAAGTTTGAATGAGACTGTCGACTGACCACCCAACCTGTAAAAAATGTTTCAGTCCGCACGTGCATTGACACTTATTTGCTGGTACTCATTTTATGTGAAGGTTAAGTAAACCTTGCCGGTATTATATTTTGGGTTTGAAATAAACACCGAAATGGGAAATCATTTCTGACACCCTCGTTGGGATTCGAACCTGAGCTCACGGCATGGAATGCATCAAGCACTCTACCAACTGAGTTATCGACCGGACTATAGTCTATTAACTAGAGCAGTGGTTCCCAAACTTTTAATTTCGCGTACCACTAATGAAATTATAAATCAGTGGCGTACCACTGAAGTGCAACAGTTAAAAAAATCATTCAAATGGTAAAGTAATAAAAACTGCAACTGTTAATGAAAACATTATGCTTATTTATTTATTATATAAAAAAAATACAATACTCTTAGTGCAGGGGTGTCCAACATTAGTATTTTTGTAATCGTGGCAGGACAGGCCTGTCTTAGGCTGAAAAATGGTGCTGCATGTTCGAAACAAAAGAGGAAATATTTGGCTCAGTTGTACTTAACTTTAAGCGCGAAATTGAAAAACGTTTTATCTTACGTTTTATCTATTTCCTATGGCCATGGCTGCTTGCGTACCACCTTGAGAAGCGTCGCGTACCACTGGTGGTACGCGTACCATAGTTTGGGAACCACTGGACTAGAGTATGGTTCCACAGTATACCAGAGACATCACACACACCAACCAGCGTGCCTAGGCTCACGTCCAAAGGAACTCACACGTTCGTAACAATTAAGTAGTGTTGTATGCGTTTTTTCAGCTCCTGACCAAAGCGCGCGGAATGATATTCGACAAAACAAAGATAATAAAGAATCAAGAGCTGCAGATCGAGGCTCTTACTTCACAAGTAGCATCACTCAAAGAAGTGGTGACCATTACCAAGGACCTGCTGGGCATCCGCAACATGGAGGTCACGCATCTGCAGGTGAGGGTCTTATCTAATCTAAGTTGCAAACAGATGTAACATTAAGGATTCATATCGACTGTTAAAAGGAAGTAAAGAAGCGACGTTTTGGTCAAAAATGAGTTATGAATGCTATCATACTTAAATTTTTCTCCCTTAAAAATTTAAACCCCCTGAGCTCTACGATGATTTTTTTGTGTTGTTTATGTTCAAGCAAACAACTGCGTTTTCGAAGTATGGTTTTTGTGTAACCGACAAGATTTTTGCCTTTTTTTGTCCTAAAGACGCTTGTGAAATAAAAAAGTAAAATATCGTAAAACCACTGTAGTGATTCTGTACCTAACAGGGCTGTTAATTTTGAATTTTAGAATGCTGCTTCATTTGTTTCCAAAAAACAATAGCTTGGAAAAAAGAATAAAAAATTTGCGTGTAAGAAAAGGGCATGCAAGAGTTTTATTCTTTTTTCCAAGCTATTGTTTTTTGGAAACAAATGAAGCAGCATTCTAAAATTCAAAATTAACAGCCCTGTTAGGTACAGAATCACTACAGTGGTTTTACGATATTTTACTTTTTTATTTCACAAGCGTCTTTAGGACAAAAAAAGGCAAAAATCTTGTCGGTTACACAAAAACCATTCTGTAGTGATTCTGTACCTAACAGGGCTGTTAATTTTGAATTTTAGAATGCTGCTTCATTTGTTTCCAAAAAACAATAGCTTGGAAAAAAGAATAAAACTCTTGCATGCCCTTTTCTTACACGCAAATTTTTTATTCTTTTTTCCAAGCTATTGTTTTTTGGAAACAAATGAAGCAGCATTCTAAAATTCAAAATTAACAGCCCTGTTAGGTACAGAATCACTACAGAGGGTGATTCTGTACCTAACAGGGCTGTTAATTTTGAATTTTAGAATGCTGCTTCATTTGTTTCCAAAAAACAATAGCTTGGAAAAAAGAATAAAAAATTTGCGTGTAAGAAAAGGGCATGCAAGAGTTTTATTTAATAACACCCAACACTCAAAGACCTTTACATTGGTGACCCCGACTTGAATAAACAGTTAAAAAGGGTGTTATTCCATTTAAATTGTGTTCCAACCAAGTGTCAACAAGTTTTCACCAAAAATAGTGAAATTACAATGAAAGCCAAAGTGCGCATCAAAATGCCGCCAACCCGGCGTAACGACGTTGGTCTATGGACCACACAAACAACCTGAGAGTGCACACTAACCCTCAGCCCGCTGCAGCCGACTCCCCAATACCTCCCAGCGCAACTAGGCACTGGAGGATCGGACGTCGCTCAACAAAGCTGCCCAGCGCAACCACCATGCTGCAACATGCAGCAACCCGCCGAACTACGGCACAGCAACTGCTGCAACAAGCAGCAACCCGCCGAACTACGGCACAGTAACTGCTGCAACAAGCAGCAACCCGCCAAACTATGGCACAGCAACTGCTGCAACAAGCAGCAACCCGCCAAACTATGGCACAGCAACTGCTGCAACAAGCAGCAACCCGCCGAACTACGGCACAGCAACTGCTGCAACAAGCAGCAACCCGCCGAACTACGACACAGCAACTGCTGCAACAAGCAGCAACCCGCCGAACTACGGCACAGCAACTGCTGCAACAAGCAGCAACCCGCCGAACTACGGCACAGCAACCGCTGAACTACAGCAACTCCCGCTGCAGCCGACTCCTCAATTCCAACCAGTGCAACAAGGCCCTGGAGGTTTGAACGTCGCCCAACATAGCTGCCCAGCACAACTAACAACAACCGCTGAACTACAGCACAACCAATCGCCGAACAACGGCACAGAAAACACTGCTGCAACAAGCAGCAAACACCGAACAACGGCACAAGATCTGGCAGACGAGTCCACTTTCCAGACAGATTCTACTAAAAACCTGAGAGAATATCAAGACTCACCGATCACCACCTTCATCGCATCTGCCCTTGGCAAATGCTGGAGGGGACCTCTGTAGTGATTCTGTACCTAACAGGGCTGTTAATTTTGAATTTTAGAATGCTGCTTCATTTGTTTCCAAAAAACAATAGCTTGGAAAAAAGAATAAAAAATTTGCGTGTAAGAAAAGGGCATGCAAGAGTTTTATTTAATAACACCCAACACTCAAAGACCTTTACACCACATTAATAGGAATGCCAATAAATGCCTTTATTTTTGAAATTTTAGACCTGTTTTTATTTTAAAGATATGATAAAAAATACAAAAGTTATGCCATTTTTCTGCAATGTCAAACTTTAAACTGCTCTCTTGAACAATTTAGTGTACTAAGTTTTAAACTTTCACTTTCACTTTCATGGCCGGTGTTAATAAATAAATAAATCACTTTTGTGTTCTTTCGGGTTTGACCATGTTCTACTTGCAGCTTCCACATTCTGCCGACGTTTCGCTTTCTCGAGTAGAAAGCATCTTCAAGCATCCATGGCGCTTTGAAAACTCGCCTTGAAGATGCTTTCTACTCGTGAAAGCGAAACGTCGGCAGATGTGGAAGCTGCAAGTAGAACATGGTCAAACCCGAAAGAACACAAAAGTGATTTATTTATTTATTTAGTTTACGTTGCTTATATGCCCTATCGCCTTTAAACCATCGATATTATATGCATTTTCACAAGCAGACATGTATAAGTTCGGGCTAACACATGCCGCATGCGAAAAAAACTCAATCTTAAATGAACATAAACCCTGCAACTCTTGCCGTCGTTCCCTAAATCAGTAACGCGCTTAAACATGCCACATGTGGACCTACAATATAAAAACCAGAATCTCAAATGGACATACACCCTGCAACTCCTGCCGACTTCCCTGAAACAGGGGGGACATTGGCAAAGTGAAACATTTTCTACAGCATGGGTGGTCAGCTGCATACCAACCTATAAATCAAGGAACATACACAACAAATTGCATTTTTATAATCAGTGAAATGTAGAACAGATTGCCAGGATTGATAAAGCAGCCCTAGGGCTACACGGTGTATCTACACTGTAAGTATGGCTGGAATAGGTTGGAGCTGCTCACGTGCTCACCCTCACTTGTTGTATCGATATATAACCTGAAACCCTCCAACATGGTGGCGCTGTATATATTTCTTTTGAACTTATGACAGTGCGCCACAAGAGATGCGTTGCGCCCTTGCGCCCACTGAAACAGAAACTACTCACAGAAAAAATGCACCAAAACTAAAACACTCACGAGAAGAGATCTTCTACTTATTTATTTTTTAATTTGTGTTTTTTTTGTTGATTCAGGAGCGTATTGAATGCATGGACTTAAAAATCAAAGCGGAAAAAGAGAGACTCAACCTTATGAAGCAAAGAATGGAAGCTGGTACCAAGGCTAATGAGGATCTCAAAAACGAGTACGAGACTCAACTGAGGATATTCAAGGTACGATCACAAGCTTCAAACGGTCCGTATAGACTAGTGGTCAACACTTTGGACTCTTAATCAAACGGTACCACTCACTGCAGGCCCGTATTAACTTCTCTGGGGGCCTTGGTGCGGGGAAAAGCTCGGGGCCCCCTATATGCCCCCCCTCCCTGAAAAAAAAAAGAAACATCAGCCACTTGATTCTCTCGGTCATGACACTGACATACAGATTATAAATAATCTAAGTAGCCAAAATATACGTATAGTAACATGTTAGATCCATATTAAATGGTTGCCCACAAGCAGACACGTGTAAATTCGCGCTTGCACACTGTAAACAGGGGTGACATTGGCAAAGTGAACCATTTGTACAGGATGGGTGGTCAGCCACGAGGCTATAAGTCAAGGAATTGGTGACAGCACAATTTTGTCAATGGCAATTCATGTGCGGACCTCATGATGACATGTTAATTTTTATTTGTTTTCAGGAGCTGAAACAAAGATATGAAGAGAAGTTCAGGAGTCTCGAGGCCAGAAATAATCCGCCACAGCCAGTCAGCGACAATCAATAGAAAACATTTTTTTGTTACAAATGAAACAATATGTAAGCAGGTACCTACCTACCTATGTGCATAAAAGAAGGGCTGAATTTCAAAAACTCCGATAGAGGAAGGCCCGGTGCTTTTAACTACAGTATTATTTTAGTCAACTATTACTTTCAATGAACTTAAGATACTGCAGTAATTAGAGTTAACTAAAAACTGAATAGACCCGAAGTGACAAGCACCGTTCCAAATCTTAAAAATGATTACAATCCCATTCAAAAGCTTTCAAACAAACTGGTCATAAAAATCAGATGTATTACTGCAATAAAGTTGGAAACGACTATAGGAATGTTCCATTCTTGGCAGTATTAAAGTATCCTTACAAACAGCTGCTATGATTGACTCTAGATGACGCCATCTTCAAAATAGTAATAGTTGATAAATATTGGCGAAATTCGGTGAGCAAATATTTTCTTAAATTTTAATAAATTGGCACTAAAGTTAACTTTACTAGACTCGAAAATACCGGACCTAAATAGGGAATGTAATGAAAGACAGATACCTCATGGTACCCAGTGATAGAATATCCAATAAGAAAGATACGAACCATGTGACGTGGAGATGAAGCAGAGAAATATGGAGATCCTGGGAGGACCATGTGCCTGAACTAAATGGACCTCGAAAGGCTCCCTACAACCGAGATGAGCTAAGTTCAAAAAGGGTTGCCCACCACCGGCAAGACCTTCACAAAGGCGAAGAAAGAAAGCTGGACATCCTCGTCATGAAATTCACTCCAAGTTCCTGTAAAGTTATCATTCAATCAGCCATATGAGTGATTATTACCTATAGATATGCAAAAGAAACCAGAGAACAATATAACATTCGTTATTTCGATTAAATTATTCAAAACTATCCGAAACGTGTAGGTATGTCTGTTTCGGTTACGGATACAGATATCTTTTTTTACTTCGGATATTCGATAGTTTTTGATAGGTATGGATACGGATTTCCAAAACAGCCCTGCTAGAGAGTATTCAGAAGCGCTATTCTGCTCAATTCCTTACGACCGTGTTAGCGATTCGTGCCCAAAAATAAGGTGTAGTGTGATTTTTTTATCTAACGAGTTCTTTCGCAAGCGCTAGCAAGCTCCGACTTGGATCGATATCCATAGTGTAAGGAATTCAGCAGAAAAGCGTTTCAGTTTCCATACATTTTTATTTATTTACGCAATCGAGATGAGTTATCGCAATGTTTACTATTAGGGGCCCATGAGGGGAAGATGGAAGCGCCCTTGGACTGATAGGGCGGCCAAATCATTAGCTTTCTGTATAGGCACAAGAGAAGAAGAAACGGTTGAATGACTGTCTTGAAAAAAAAAAATTTTTACCTGGTACTCACTGTAGGAAACTAATTTTACTTATTTACTTACTTAAAACATAATGTATTTCATTCATTCACCAAAATTATGTTATTATAGTAGTTTATAAGGTTTTTTTTTATATATAAACTGTACTTACGCATCAAGGAAAACGTTGTTTTAATTTTCAAGTAATAATAACAAAAAAACTAAATTTATATGCGCCTTTTTGTGATGGGAAAACAGAAATACTTTCAGCATCTTCACATGCTGTCTCGTCTTCCTGGATTCTCAGCCTCTCTGGGAAAGCATTCCATGCCGCTGGCCCGGCAACACGGAAAGGGCGGTTCCTGAAGACTGTGCATGACTGTCTTTTCGGCAGCTCTACCAGACTTGCACATCACCCAGCTGACCTCAGTGTAACTCCCCTTTCATGGAAATAAGTTCTCCTCGTGAGTTCCACCAGATAGTGGTATATTATGTGTTTTATGTTTATGATTCACACAGCGTTTCTTTATTATCTTAAACACATTGTCGACACTGGTGGGGCATCTAGAGAGAAAGAAAGAAAGGTCCGGAGTCCGGAAATGTACTAAATGGCCGGATTTTCCAGGATTCGATTTCCTACATGCCTTATTAGATTTAGACAGTAGAAACACGAGTATTCCGCGACTTATAAAAGCTGTTGCGTTGAGTAACTCACTCCAAGTTCGCATTTGCAGACCAAGCCAAAGGGTTGTACTTGCTAAGTTATATTTGTACTTCTTTACATTGAGCAAGTTCTCCACTAATAAGTAAGTTGACTTTAAAATGCTATGGAGTTACACGGCTTAAATTAACGTGGTGAAAATCGCATCTGATGTCGACATCTTGTAAAACGCAACTAAGTTACACATATAGTGTAACTTCTTGCCTGCGTTATCCCCGAAGGGGTCGCATGTGGCGTTTCGGGACCTATTTATTTTTACAGGTAAGGGGGTCGGCCTCACACCAACCACTTTCAGTTGAAGTGGGGTACCAATCTTGTAAGACGTTTATTTCATTTTTTAAATCCTTCATATTATTATTGTATCTACAAATTTATTAAATGAAGTAGAGAGCTCTTGATGTGTGATTCAAATTAAAACAGCGCTCACCAGATAAATCATCCTAGCATTATTTATTGTACAGTAACACGTGCAGTTTAATTTTATAGTATGCAATATTTATCTGGGTCTCGAATCTCAAATAATCTAATCTAAGTTGCAAAGATATGTTACCTTGGGGATTCACATTATATGCATTCTTACAAGCAGACACTTACAAGTTCGCACTTGCACATCCCGCATGTGAACCTACAACATAAAAACCCAAATCTCAAATGGACATACACCCTGCAACTTTTGTCGTCCTTCCCTGAAGCAGGGGTGACATTGGCAAAGTGAAACATTTTCTACAGTATGAGTGGTCAGCCGCATTCCAACCTATAAGTCAAGGGAAAAATAATAAAATAAATATGAAAATGGTACCTAATCGATTACTTACCCAGTCTTGTTTTGGTTAATCCGGGCCTGGATTTACCTAATCACAACATGGATGATAAGGGTACCGGCCATCCCCAGTGAAACGGAAGGATACAGTAACAGTAACAGCAGCAAATGGGTCTTATAGCCACGACCAAGCATGTAAAAGGCTCTTGAAGTGAAAATGAACCAACATGGATAATAATAATAAGTAAGCGAGTCCGGTCGATAGCTCAGTTGGTAAAGTGCTTGCATTCCATGCCAAAGCTCGGGTTCGAATCCCACCAAGGGCGTCAGAAATGATTTCCCGTTTCGGTGTTTATTTCAAAAACCCAAAATAAAATACCGGCAAGGCTTAAGTACACAGCCTTCACAAGAAATGAGTATCAGCCCACTAGAGAGCTGGGAAACCCCCCTTCAACTGAACTGCTTGGCGTGAGGCCGGGTTCCACTTCCATACCTGTAAAACTAAATAGGTTATTTTTATTTTTTTTAAATAAAATTATTTTTTCTTTAACGTAGGTAGTTTAATTTTCACAATAATATTTTATATCTCGAGCACTTTCGACCCTCAATATTCAGGTCATTATCAAGAGTGATGTAAGAAAAAATAATTTTATTTAAAAAAAATGAATTTTCACTGTGTGAATACACAAACCCTACAAAATCTAAAGAGGTTCCTCTCGTCACATGCGAAACCCTTCAGGAAAGTTGCACTATATGTGTAGCTTAGTTGCGTCTTTTTGCGTTGCGTTACTGTTTTAATTACCTAGTGTCTTTGTTTTTGCAGAAAAAAAATGTTTTCAACCCAAAGCCGTCGATTCATTTTCTGCATTTTGACATTCACTGTTGTTACTTTTCTAACAATCGAAGGCATCGAAGCCAGCCCTGCAATCGGTAAGTATTATTCTATTCACTTGCACTCTATTAATACCTTTTTATTCTGTCTCAATTCTAAGATTGGTCTCCAGCAACACACCTCAATTACATTTGGCGTAAAAATGTCCTCAAGATAGAAAAAGGCAATCCCAAAAAAACATTTGATTAATACAGAATACCTCTTCAAATATGTACCTATCTGCCTAGTGTAAAATAGTCAACACTTCGGACTCGTAAATGGAAGGTTGTGGATTCGGATCCCGGCGGAGCACAAAAATATACCATTTACAAGTATATTTCGAATGTGCTCTTTGCTAGATTAAAAACACAATCTACCTTTACCAAAGACTGGTCACCATAGGTCCATCCAGCCTTACATCAACTGGGTCTTACTTGAGAATTGGCGCTTCCAACAGCAACGACCAATCTCGCAGAGGACTCTTGAGGTGTGATTTACACAAAAATATACCTCATCAAATAAATTATCCAAATATCATGATTATTATGTTTGTTCTCTTTCTAAATGAGTAATATCTGTGTTGAGGTAGGTTGAAACGCATTAAAATAGTTTGGCACCACTATATTATAGCTCCTTGACTGATAGGTTGGTATGAGGCTGACCTGAACTAACTGAGACTAACTGAAATTGGTTCACTTTTGCCAATGCCACCCCGGTTTCAGGGAAAGGTTTATGTTCATAATAGACACGCCTTTACGAGTGTGACCGCAAGCACTAGGATGAACAGCTCCCATTGGTGCACACCCGAGCTTCCTCGCCTCCCCCCACTTCGCCCGCCGCACATCGCTCTGCTAGGCACGTGCTGTGCAAAGTGAGCATCGATTCTCGTGATATCGATATGCGCTTCGACATTTCGTAATATTAATACTCTTGACTTTGCTTCATTTGATGGGCGTGTGTATTGCAGCAGGCTACGATCTCCTCGGCGTCTGCATCAGGAACTGTGCGCAGTGCAAGAAGATGTACGGTCCTTGGTTCGAGGGCCAGCTCTGCGCAGACGCTTGCATCAAATTCAAAGGAAAGATCATCCCCGACTGTGAGGACGTCGGCTCCATAGCTCCCTTCCTCAACAAACTGGAGTGAACGTGGCAAAAGAAGAAGTGTTGAAGAGTCATAGGTGTAATGGTGGATTGCTACAGCTGAAGTACTTAGATTTGATAAGTAGATGCAAAATATTAAGTACCTAAGTGTACCCATATTGCTGGAGTGATGCTTTCCGGGATCTGTTGCCGTGGTCTGTGGGAGCTGGAGCTTCCGGACGTTTCGCAACAGATCCCGGAAAGCATCACTCCAGCATCATCAGCCGGCCGTGTAAGCCTAAAACTTTGTACCCATATTGTTAACAAGGTGACAGGATAGAATGGCACAGTGACAATACGACACATGACAGTACATAACATGACAAAACATCACTATGACAAAACAGCACAGAATATAAGTACATCACCATGACAAAACATCACATGATAAAACATCACATACCATGAATGGCACATGAAACGGTTTTGTTTTTTGATGTTTTGTCATTGCGACGTACTTTCATGTGATGTTTTGTCATTCTGTCATGTGTTGTCCTGTCATGTGTCGTTCTGTCATGTGTCGTTTTGTCATGTGTCCTTTTAACATGGAACCTGTTAACAAAGCTCCTCTCTCCACCTGCCAAGCCTGACCAAGCCTACTTCTCTCTCAGTTTGAAAGATGTGGTGCAGTTTATCTTTTATTAAGAAACAAGGAGAAATCAACAAGAAAATAAATATACAATGTAACGCCACTGTGTTTCCCCCAGTCAACTACAAAAGAACGCCACTGGTTACTGCGTGACTGAAACAAAGAGAGCAATATAACAAAAGCAACTACAGTAATCCCTTATTGGTCGAGACAACGATAAATATGGCCCGCTTTCGGATTACAATTCAGTACAACTTCTCCACTCAACAAGAAGACACAACTGGACCCTGGGAAAGAAGAAGACTGCAGCAAGCAGAACTACTCTTCAACAACAAGAGACCTCATTGCCTTCAAGATCTTGTCACTACCAACAGACGCCGAGACAACCGTCTCCTTCAGCAGCTAAAAAACCACCCAACTCTAAAAACCCTTTTTAGGATCACGCTTTCCTCAAAAGCAACGGATTGCCTGTTCAGCCCTTCTCCAACATTCTTCTTAGTTTCCAACCCTCCTGCAAATTAACATATTCTCAGAAGCTGTGGAAATATCTTCGGGAGCAACGTGAAGGACTTCCAACATCGTCCACATTGCCGCAGCTGATTCTGCTACCACACCAGGTCATAAGGATACCCTGGCGGATCGCCCAGCACTCAAGCACTGATCCTACTACCACATCAGTTCACAAGGATACCCTGAGGGATCGCCCAGCACTCAAGCACTGCTCCTGCTACCACATCAGTTCACAAGGATACCCTGAGGGATCGCCCAGCACTCAAGCACTGCTCCTGCTACCACATCAGTTCACAAGGATACCCTGAGGGATCGCCCAGCACTCAAGCACTGATCCTGCTACCACATCAGTTCACAAGGATACCCTGAGGGATCGTCCAGCACTCAAGCACTAATCCTGCTACCACACCAGGTCACAAGGATACCCTGGGGGTTCACCCAGCACTCAAGCACTGATCCTGCTACCACACCAGGTCACAAGGATACCTTGGAGGATCGCCCAGCACTCAAGCACTGATCCTGCTACCACACCAGGTCACAAGGATACCCTGGGGGATCGACTAGCACTCAAGCACTCACAGAAACACGCCCAGCACTACCAGAAGACTTCTGAGAGGAGAAAAAACGAAATATTCATACATTGCATGACTCATTATATATTTTCTGTTGAATAAACAAATGTTTCTCACAATAATATAGGTAGGTACCTATACTCAGCTATTTATTGTGAAAGATAGTTAGTACATAATACCTGTCTATATAATTATAAATGAACATCTGGTTTCATTCATTGTCAAATTCATAAATTAAAAAAAAACCTACATGTAATAAAAAAAACCTACTTATATCTATTAAAAAAACTATTGAAATGCTGCATATTTTGAATAATTTTATTTAGAAAATTACTTACCTATTTTTCATACAAAGGATTCCTGTTTCACTTTTTTGTTTTTTTTTTGTGTTTTCTTAGGAAAATAATTCTCAATGGAAAAACAATTATTGTAGCATAAACCTGTAGGAAATCAAAAAGAAGGACCGCAAAACATTGGCTCCCCCCAAGCTAAGTACTGATATGGTCCATTAATGATTTTGGACCCAGACGTATGAGATTCATGTAGTAGTGTGAGATTCAATGGCATCTTGATATTTCAGTTCTGATGAAAAAGGAAACAGGAGAAGGTTTAGTTGGTTTTGGTTGGGAAAGTGGACATAGCACTTTTCAGGGATATGAGACATGCCTATGTTTTTTAATATTGAATTAAAAAAGATTATCAACGCCTCAGCGGCCAAATGCCAAATGCAAATGCAAATGCTAAAATAGTCGCCTTGTGCGAACAAGCCTTAAGGGACAGAAAGTTGAAAGGGTGGAAATGTGATAAGGTGGCAGAGTTTTCCAACACACAAGGTATCCTCGTAATTGTGTAAGTTTCATCATATCCATCAATTCTAATGTCTCAATCAAAATGCCAGTGACACACATTAGTGGGAAGATTAAATAGAAAATTAAAGATCAGAAGGTTTCCAAAACACTTATTATTTTAAACAGACTATATATAAGGTACAAAATGTTAAGCTTTTACAAATATTTAAGTAAATTTAGTGTAGGTACTTACTTAACTATAATAATAATCATTGAATAAAAAAATTGACTTGAACATTTGAGAATAGAATTATAAGCATTCTATGAACTGTATCCATGTCTATTTCTTGCTCTCCTTGCATCCGTCTTTCAATTCATTCACATATTACATACATTCATTCTATCATTGCAAAAATGGTTCACTTGCCAATGTCACCCCTGTTTTAACAAAGGTTGGCACGAGTTGCAGGGCTTGTGTTCGTTTGAGATTTGAGTTTTTATGTTATAAGCTCACATGCGGCGCAAGCTTATATGTGTGTGGTTATGGGCATTTCATATGAATTTGAATCTTAATGCAACTAAGATCATAGATTATATAGAATGCCACAATTAATATACTTTCACTGGTTGTTTGAGGTGCTTGGTGAAGCAGTGAGCATTACAGGCTCTGAAGTGTGCTGAGAGATTGTCTCATTGGTCTGCGGCAAACTCGCCGATTTCCTGACATATTCTCCCACTGTCATATTACCAACATCCAGTGCAACCTCATTTATCTTCAGGATTGTCAACAAATTATTTATTTCCAAGATATAAGTTTCAACTTCTTCTATGCAGTCATCAAATCTATGGTCACTTGTTAATTCCCTGCCTCTGGTAAAAGCATTGAGGGTTTTTTGGAAATAATACTTTGCCTCTAAGAACATTTTATTTTTTTTATATTCCAAAGCTAGTTCTTGGTAAGTCAGGGCCGTATTGTAATTTTCGTTTCCCTCTATCTTACATTTAATTGTTTCCACCCATTGGTCATACTGAGCATCACTATTTGGAGATAAAGATTTAGCTTCTAGGAAATGTTCAAGAGCCTTTTCAAAACATTTCTTTGCTTCATCAGGTTTGTTGTTGTTTTCGGCTTCCCACCCGTTACTCCATGCATTTGTGCCCAATGCTTCAAGATCTTCTGCGTTTATGCCAATGTTCTCACTTCCATTCTGATTATCTACTATATTCTGCTCATTTTCATTTCTTACTGGATCATGACCATGTTGGTCAATATTTTCATAGTTTATTGTCTCATTTCTATTTGCATTACCATTTTGCAACTCTGGTGCATTACTTTGCTGATTGTAAACATTAGTATCATCATTCATATCAACAACATCATCCATATCAACAACATCATCCTTATCAACATCATCATCCATATCAACAACATCATCCTTATCAACATCATCATCCATATCAACAACATCATCCTTATCAACATCATCATCCATATCAACAACATCATCCTTATCAACATCATCATCCATATCAACAACATCATCCTTATCAACATCATCATCCATATCAAAAACATCCTCTGTACCATCATCATCATCATCATCATCATCATGATTGTGACCGATTTGATTCCGATTTCTAAAAAGGAAATAGAAGAGTGCAGCTGCAGCTGTGCCACCTATTTGTATGTGCTGCCTGTGTTCCTGAATAAATGCTATGGTTCTGGTACCATAAATAATGAGATTCAAGTTGACACTTTTTATGAAAATCAGAATATCTTTAATGCTTTCAATGAAGACTGCAAGTTTTTGGCACAGCCCCACCATGGTTGTTGAGCTTCTCAATAAGGAGGACAGCCTAGTACATGTCCTGATGGCTTCCTCCAAATACCGTGTGCATGTTGTTAAAACATTTAGTCCCATGGTTAAGATAGAAATACCGTAAGTAACAATTTTTCCAGTCACGTAGTACATGCTTCCTACGGCTATTGCACCCATTAACTCAGTGACTAAGTCCATGATGCCTTCAGAGATCATAGTACTGGCAAGAGGCGTGGTGACCAGTGCGGCGGGGGGAAACAGTGCGGAGCAGCCCAGCAAGGATAAGCCACCAGCTATTTGGATTCGTGAAGCATTAATTGTTGCTTGGGACACATTTGGAACTACTCGAACATCTTGGACAGTGTCTAAGCCGACAGATGCCAGTTCACGGAGTTCTGGTCGCCGGACTGTATCAAGCATTATTTCCTCATTTTGATTAGTATTGCCATTTTCGGAATGCAAAACATTTCCTGATTCAGATGTTCCGGCGCTACTGGCATCTTCTTGCTCCTCGGATCTATCATTTCTGCTTGATTGCAAATTTTCTAAATAATTGGGAACCCTGCTACTGATAGCAACACCTTCATCACGAGACTCTGCAATTGCACGATTAAGATGCAGGATGTTTGTATAATATATTTGCAATGTTGTCAACCTAGACTGAAGATGAGTGATCAAAAAATTTTCTTTCCCTTTTAAATCAATAATAATACTTCTGAATTGCTCATCCTCAAAAGTAGAAGTAATGTAATTAATCTCTGTTGATAATGCCTCAGATGCTAAATCTAAATACTTTCTTCCCTTTGTTTTGTATTCATTATTGGCACGGTTTGGAGGTGAGTACCCCACAAGGTCCTGTAAAGCACTTTTGAGTTTGTTCATCAAGACATCTCCCTCATTCATAGCGAGCTCATACAATTTGAAATAAGCTGAATGCAGGACATTGGGGTTATTGCTGAGCTGAATAGCATGATGTAAGGCATTTTCAGCAGGCACGTTTCTTCCTCTGCTTTTTCCAGACCTCATAAAGTACTCAGCTTGTTGAATACTATAAAATGCATTATGTTGAATGCTTCCATTTAAAATGTGTTGTGTTTTAACATCATTTTTAAACTTCCGGAATGTTTCTTCAGGTGTTTTCTTAAAATATTCTTTCTCAGGCAAGCCCTCGATCCAAAATGCAAAATATTCCTTCAAGTCACGCAAAACATACTGCATCCCTTGTTCATAAGCAAATCTTTGCTTTGCATTGCGATACAAAGTTGAAAATTGCTTATACAAGCGGTCATGGAAAGTCAATTCTTTTAATTGGACATCCAATATATTTTGTATACGTTTATTTTCATAAAGTTCAATGACTGATTTTAGCATTTGGAAGTTGACAAGGTTAGACTGATTGACTGGGATACCCATTCTTTGAATTTGGCTTTTTTTCACAATGAGGCGAGCCGAGCCGCTGTTGCCTTGGCGGGAAGTCCTGAACTGAGCCTGCTGCTTGACGCGCTCGTTGGCTGGCAGGAACGTGATGCACACATGTAGCCCCCCGTGCTCCTGCAGCTCAGGAGACGTGTGGAAGTCCGCTCCTCGGCCCGCAATGTTTGTGGCCAGCACCACGCAGCCCGGACTGATGGTGCTGAGGGTCACTTCAGCTTCCTCTTCATCACGATACAGCTGAAGCTGGGTTAGTTCTAGGCTGTGTTGTTCAATTGTTTCTTGAATACCCATGAGGTCTGATTGAGTCTCGCAGATGACAAGGACCGCTCTATTTTCTTCTTGCGTCACTTTGACAATCTCGTTCAACACTTCCTTGCGCCAATTTTTTTCACTGTTTGCCACTATGGCTTCCATTTCAATGAACTTTTTCTCTTTGTAAGTCGGAATGTAGACAAATGTGACTTTGTACATGGTTGAGAGGAGGTTTTGTTCAGGTGCTGACCCCAATGTGCCAGTCAGCCCACATATGCAGTCCTTGTACATGTTGATGTACTCGTAGTTGGAGATACAGCAGCTCGTCAAGGTCTCGCTGGTGAGGCGCAGGTTGTGCTTCAGCTGCACAAACTGGTGCAAGCCGTGCGACCAGACCGTGTTCTTGAGGGTCACCCCGGTGTTGGCGTAGTCAATGGGGACAATCTGCAATTCCTCTCTCCCATCCACCCTGACGGCCTTGATGGTGTAATGAACGTATTGTTGACACTGGTAAGCAGCGTAAATCGCATTATCTATCCACTTATCCACCATTTTGTTGGCATAATCTTTTAGATGAGATGGAATGAATGGAATGTTTGTAGGATTACTTTTTTTGATTATGTCTTTTACTTGTGATACAATATTTTTTGCTCTGTCTGAGAGCTGTTCGGCGAGGTTTCCTTTTACATCATTTATTTCTCTTTGTGCTTCACTTAAGAGTTTATCGCCTTCAACACATAATTGTTTCCAAATTTGTATGTAGATGTATCTCAAGAGTTCCATCCCGGGGAAGTGAGAAGACAGCTTGGCTATTTGCCCCCCGTTGTCCACAAGCATGCTGTCCACCTCATCTATGATTGTGCTCTGGAAAGGGCGGTCTGCTCGAGTGTTCTGTCCTTCAAAAACATCTCTCAAATAGTCAAACTGATAGCTACTTATACAGCCGTATACAATATTGGCAGTATAGCAAGAACGAGCCGTTGTACATTTTGCTGACTCATCTTGGTTGTTGTGTGAAACTGTCAAATTGAAAATGCTGTAAAAAGATTTCCTGTCATCCACTCCTTGACTCGCAAGGACAGGGTTGCTCGTAATGATATCCACCGTGCGGCCACGTAGAGCTTTGATTACGGCAATCATGGATATAATGACTGTTTTCCCTTCTCCAGTGTGTATTTGAAATAACAATCCTTTCGAAATATTGAAACGCAAAAATGTTAACAAAGTCAAAACCTGAGGTCTTCTCAGACGATGTGTAGTGACTAGCTCATTGGCTCGGTCCATAACAGCGATTGCTTCTATTTCGTCTTCGCTTGTAAGATTCCTCATCTTGCTTTTTGACCATGCATTCACATCATCGACTGTCTTCTGAATCCATTTTTTATTGAATCTTTCCAGATCCTTAAAATACCTCTTATATTGGTTTGTAACAGTTTTCCTGTCGGCGCTTGAGGTGCCAGCACACACATGTGCCATGAAACTTTCATCTTGCAGAAGTTCATCCACGGACTTGCAGTCATTGTCTTGGCGTACACTGTCCAATGTCATCATTTCTGATTTGACATGAACATCTTTTATTGGAATTGGAACAAGAGTCTCAAGGCTACTATGCTCAATGTTTTGTTCTACTATTTTTTCTTGTCTACGAGATTCAAAGAATTTCTTAACATTTTCTAGATTCAAGTCCAATTTTTCACAAATAGTTTTCAAACCTTTATCAAGTTCACTATTGTCTTCAACTTCCCACAAAAATTCAAAAATATCATGAAACTTATCAGATTCTTCCTTATAATTGTTTTGAATATCTTTGTAGTTGAAGAACTTGGAATTGTTTTTTTCGTTTAGCAATTTAGAGTAATTTGGATCTGACATCAGTGATTCCTTCATATTTCTGTATTTCATTAAGGTGGCTTCATCCGGTTCCGCCAACAAATCATCGTTCTTGTTATTAGGATCATTATCAAATAAAGTACAAAGTTTTTTAGCAGCTTGACAAGATGGATCAATATCATTATAATCATTCAAGAACTTTTGTATTTCGTTCAAAAATAAGGGCTTCGCTGATATATCGCTTACCATCTGTGCTATAGTTTTGCGGAAGTTTGCTTCTAGTTTTTTAGCATACTTTTTTTTAAAATGATCAATATTACTCTTTAAACAAAACTTCATGGAGTCAAAACAGTTAATCATCTTTTCAACGCATCCGTTCTTTTTGTATTCTTTGAACATCAAATGGATGTTCCTCAACGTTACAAAACTACTGTCATATTTTGTAACAATTTCCCCACTGCGATGGAACTTGAATTGCACATTGAAATTTTGTTGATAGATCTCCCCGAGTTGTCGTTTTATGGATTCTGATGCATCTAAGCCTTGAGGATCTTTGTACAAAACTGTGAGGTTGTTATCTTTCTTCAGTAAACACAGAGAAACCCATTTGTCATCATCAATTTTACATACCACGAAGGTCGGCGATGGAGTGCTCTCATTCTTCAAGGTGTCCACAACCGAAGAGAAGTTTCCAACAATGAGATGTTGCTGTTGGAAGCCCTTTTTAGCTAGCAGGAATTTGGCTACACAGCCTATTTGACTTTCTCCCCACATTCCTTCCTTCACTTGTTGGAGTACCTTTAAGGGCACGTCAGCTTCCACAGGCTTCAGGTCCTTGTCCAGAGTTGCCCGCATGGAGTCCGCCTGCTGCTGCAAGTTTCTCCCTCTCTGCCTGTTCATGGCTGGAGATTGCTGGGCCCAAGGTAGACTAGACAAAGTAGGCAGACCTGCAATGTCAAATAGTAACATCATTATACAAAAATACCACAATCTCTTTAAACATTGTCGGTGTTATGGCCGAGAAGGCCAAGTGGGCTGATCTTTCTAGCGTGTTTGGAATAAAATAACGGGTCATTTGATCATAACTTTGACCCTGGTTCAACAGATGTTATTGAGTAATAATTAATTAATAATTCATTAAAATAAAAAAAAATGAATTATGTTAGATTTTTTTGGTTTCGGGTTTAATAATACAGGTAATTTCTATCATCAATTAATAATGAATTATACATGGGGTAATTTCACTTATTTTTTCATTTCATACAATGGTAGACTATTCTTTTAAAAATTATCTCTGGCTTAATTTTTAAATTACCTATAGCTCTTTAAAATAAGCATATTTTCGATTTCCGGTAAAACAGGTCATTTTTTATTTAGGCGGATATGGCGTCGATGAATCTTCTATTGACGGGTCCAGGAAGTCGCTAAGCCGGTAGCGCTGCGTTTTGGCGGGATTCAAATTCTCCGCATTCTATTTTTAAAAATTACCAATGATGTAATAAACTGAATTGTTTTTGTGGTTTTCTATGGTCTACATGCAGCTTTTTTATCTGCCGATGTTTCGCCTTTATGAGTAGAAGGCATTTTCAAGGCTGTAAAGCGCAAACTGGATGTGATGCATTTATTGATTATCCTTTGCCTCATTTACAATTAATTCGTGAGTTCAATTGAATATAAAATGTACAGCATCAAAGCATATAAAACAGTAAGCAGAACAATAATAGATCAGTTAACAATACAGTATTGTTATGTAAATATAAATATTGAAATAAGTATGGGTAGTTATAGTTATAAGAGTCCTCATAGGTAGGTAGGATCGATAATTGTGTATAAGTGTAGAATTCTCTAGGCTAAGTAGGTACTTGTTATAATTATAGGAATTCTGTATTACATTTGTAGGTAGGATTTTGGTTGTATCTCTAGGTAGTACGTGAAGCGTCGAGAAGTAATAATTACTCTGGAACCGTCTGGCGACTTTAGTTCTGGATCATACTGCTCTGAAGAGTATAAAGGTGCGAATGGCCTGCAGAGCGGGCCAGTATCATAGCGACTAACAAACACATCGAAGCCATCTGATCAGTGAACCGAAACCAATGGAATAATCGAGAAAGTAGTGTAAAAATAAATTTTGTAACTGTGTAAAATAAATAACTATTGAAGGAGACCTGTGTATTTTTTTAATTTGGAAAGACAATTGAACCCTAATTTCGTAACAATTGGCGTCAGGTGCGGAATTGTCAAGAAAAATTAAGACCTTCTGTCTAAAAATAAATAAAATAAATTAAATAGTGTTAAAATGAACTTTATTCAAATTGAACTTTGTGTGAACTGACTTTTGTGAAAACAAGTGTTTAAATAAATTTTTGTTAAAAGAAAAGACGCAAAAGCAAGTTGCTTATAAATTCTGGAACATCATATGGAACATAATTCTGGACATAATTCTGGACATAACATAATGACTATTTTACCGCATTGAGAAAGTCATCAAATTGGACCATAGTTTTTTTATTATTGTGTGTGATTAAAAAAATAAAAAAAATAAATAAAAATCTTGAAAAATATTACAAAAGAACGTTCCAGATTCATCGAGAAAAAGTTTTTGAATAACTATCCTTTGTTTACAAGTGTGTGAATGTACATTAAGTACCTACCTGTGTGTTTGAAAGACTTGAGACGAAATAAATAATTATGTACTATCAGACATTATTATGTTAAAAATATTGGTGAATTAAAAATAAATATTAAAAGACAGTACCTACCAATCAGTGTAATCAGATAAATTATTATTTTGCTAAAGTACGTATTCAAAACAGCTATATATATAAAACTCAAAACTTGTATTAAATAAATTTAAAAATATTTTCGTTTTGAAGTAAATTTAAAAAAAAAAAATGGCAACCAAAGTGAACGTCAAGGACCTCAAAGTCACAGAGCTTAAAAATGAGCTTCTGGAGAGGGACCTGGAGACCTCAGGAGGGAAGGCGGCCTTACAGGCACGCCTCATAGAGGCCTTGGAACAGACAGGCGAAGACCCGGCATATTTTGTCATGGCGTCTGGGGGGGACCGCGCCTTGGACGAGCTAAATATCAGCATCAACAGTAACCTGACAGGACTGAAGACTGAGATGGCTGACAACGCCAGGACCCTGGAGGAGAAAATGGCTGACAATTCCAAGACCCTGAGGGAAGACCTGAAGGCGGAGATGGCTGACAACGCCAGGACCCTGAAGGCGGAGATAGCGGATAGTCTCACAACCCTGAAAGGAGAAATAGAGGAGAAGATGACAACCAACCTCTCGGCCCTGAAGGGGGAAATGGAGACTCGGATGTCAAACCTGGAAGACCGTCTGCGTGCCGAGCTGGCTGACAAGTGCCAGATGGAGTCCACCAGAATCTCCCCCAAAGGCGGCCTTCACGACGAGACCGACCAGGGATGCTCAACTCCAACCAGGATCACAAGAGGGGATGATGACCCTTCCCTAGCCAAGCACAACCTCCCAACCTTCGACGGGAAGACGTCGTGGGAGGAATACTTGACCCTCTTTGAGACGGCTGCCATGATGGGAGCCTGGAGCCAGCAGAAGAAGGCTTCGGTTCTCAGCCTGTCGCTCCGAGGAGACGCTCTCAGGGTTCTGCAGGCCATACCCCTGGACAACCGTGGTGACTTTGGGCAGCTGAAGCAGCGCTTGGATATGCGCTATGGCCACAAGTGCCTGGAGCAGCTGTACAAGTCGCAGCTGAACACAAGGGTGCAGAAGCCCAACGAGAGCCTCCAGGAGTTTGAGATGGACATCGTCCACCTAGTACGAGACGCTTACCCGACATTCCCTGATGACATCTGCGAGAGCTTGGCAGTGGACAAGTTCCTGAACGGATTGAGAGAATGGGAGACGCAGCAAGCAGTGAAGCTGGCTCTTCCGAAGACGTTGAACGAGGCGCTAAGCCGAGCTCTCGAATTTGAGGCTGTCAAACAGTCCATCAGGGGCCACGCCAGGGTTTGTGCAATCAAGGCAGAGGAGGTCAAACTACCTACAACCGAGGAAATAATAGAAAAAGTGCTGCAGCAACTTGAGCCAACGAGACAGAAGGCGCACTGCTGGACGTGTGGCCAGCAAGGACACCTGAGCGCGAGGTGCCCAAAGTCTCAAGGACCGGAGAAATTGGAAGACGACCGCAAGGATGTAGAGACCACCATGGAGATGAACAAACGGCTGAGGAAACAGCTCCAGGATGCCGAGAGAAAGGTCAAAGTCATGGAGACGGAGAACAGGCAGCTGACGAAGAACTTGGCCAGCAGTGAAAGGGTCCGGCGAACAGCGGAGGCCGAGAGGGACGAGTTGCACGAGACTGTGCTGAGCCTGGAGAGACAGAACAAGGGGCTTAAGACTAAGCTCCAGCAGCTGGAAGCTGGGCAGGGGCCCAGGACGAAGGACACCATCGCCAACCTGGAGTCCAAGATCAGCAACACCAAGGAGGCGGGAGCTCGAATGAAGGATAACCACCGGCCAACTCAAAGAGCAAAGTGGTCAAACAATGACCAGCCCGCCCAGAGAGTACAAAAATGCGTCGCATCCAAAGAAGCGCCCCTGTTTGAGACGTTCTGGAGCAAGGTGCAAGAGGGACAGAAGATTCGCCATGGGGTGACCACAGAAGTCCACAAGGACTTATTTGAGGTCACTGGGGACCACACACTGGCATGCAGTGTACCGGAAGATCTAGATATGTCTAGAGGAATTGCACGGGTCTTCCGATACAAATTCGGAGAACCGCAACCCTCGAGCAGCCCGCAAGGAAGAGCTCTGAGACTACCGAAGGGGCGTCAACAAGCATACTGCCTGGTTGTCCCGGATTCCAGCAACCTGGAAGAGGACTACAAGGCATTGTGGGACGGCCTTGTTGAGCTGCGTGACTACATGTTGGAGGATCAGCAGGCGCGTCTGGCAATACCGAAGATGGGTGGCGGCTGCGCTAATCGAGACTGGCGGATAATCCGGAGTATGATTGAAGCAGTGTTCTCGGGAGTCGGCATCAGCGTCATGGTGTGCTGCGAGCAAGCGCAGCCGAGAGCCAGTGGGGAGAAATCCGTGGACTGCCACTTCTTCCTGACCACAGGGTGTCGACGTGGATCAGCATGCCCCTACCTACACAGAGTCAAGACTGTTCCGGGACGAAACAGTCTAGGTGGGGGGTAGTGTTATGTAAATATAAATATTGAAATAAGTATGGGTAGTTATAGTTATAAGAGTCCTCATAGGTAGGTAGGATCGATAATTGTGTATAAGTGTAGAATTCTCTAGGCTAAGTAGGTACTTGTTATAATTATAGGAATTCTGTATTACATTTGTAGGTAGGATTTTGGTTGTATCTCTAGGTAGTACGTGAAGCGTCGAGAAGTAATAATTACTCTGGAACCGTCTGGCGACTTTAGTTCTGGATCATACTGCTCTGAAGAGTATAAAGGTGCGAATGGCCTGCAGAGCGGGCCAGTATCATAGCGACTAACAAACACATCGAAGCCATCTGATCAGTGAACCGAAACCAATGGAATAATCGAGAAAGTAGTGTAAAAATAAATTTTGTAACTGTGTAAAATAAATAACTATTGAAGGAGACCTGTGTATTTTTTTAATTTGGAAAGACAATTGAACCCTAATTTCGTAACAGTATGTTATCATCCCATGATCAGGGAAATTGCGGGGAAACCAACCCCTTACAATATTATGATAATTACATTGAAAGAGAATGACCTCAAGCAGGTCATACTATGCATATTTTCGCCAGTCACAGGCGTGAGCATTATTAATTACCCTTTGACAATAGGATAATGATTACAATTATTGTGATAAAGAGGGAAAGGGTTCCACCCGTAAGCCAAGGAGGTCAAGAAAGCACGCTGCCTTGCTTGTGAGGTGTGGAAGGATGAAACTTAGGTCCAAGTTGTCCCAGAAAGGAAGCTCGCTTGTCCCTGTTGTTCAGGTGGTAAAAAGGGGTGAGCTATAGGGGTGAGAAGTCCTAGAAAAGAAGCTTGCTCGACCTAGTCGCTCGGGAGGTACAGGGAGGTGAGACATAGGTGTGAGAAGTCCTAGAAAAGAAGCTTGCTCGGCCTATCTGCTCAGGAGGTACAGGGAGGTGAGACATAGGTGTGAGAAGTCCTAGAAAAGAAGCTTGCTCGGCCTATTTGCTCAAGGAGTGTGTGACATATAATATACATAAAATAACCCCTTCAGTCATGTATGTCCTGGCACAGAAGCATTATGACGTCGGGGGGAGAGAGAAGGTGGGTTGGAGCCCATAGGATCCTTCTCAACTGACGAGTTCGTCCACTGGTTGGCCTTTTATACGATTTGGGCAGCTGATCTCCCCCTAGAGGGGAAAACCTTCACTACCCTTGGCCCTCAAGCTTCCCTATTACCATCCCTTACAACAGGCGGGGATGAAGTCGGCCGCATAATATTATGTTCCAGGGTTCACTTTGCCAATGTCACCCCTGTTTCAGGGAAGGACGGCAAGAGTTGCAAGGCTTATGTTCATTTGAGATTGGGTTTTATATTGTAGGTCCACATGCGGCATGTGTTAGCGCGAAATTATACATATCTGCTTGTGGGAATGCATTTAGTATAAATCTTAAATGATATATATCTTTGCAGCTTAGATTAGATTAGATTAGATTAGATTAGAGATCCTTCTCTCTCCGAGCAGTAATAATATGAGTATAGATATGCTACGCTACAAGGCTAGTTATAATGGCGTAGCGGTCTTCGCTGTCTCTTCGGTCGCCTGTCGTTGCTAACTGGTTGGAGTTTTGTCTGCAAGCTGCATGTAGACCATGGTAGGGAAAACGATTGAAAATAATATGGTTGTGAAGAGTACATTTCAAGGATCACAACCATATATTTTTTAAGTACTTAGTAAAAATAAAGATATCATTGATAATTTTGAAAAATAAAAGGCGGAGAATTTGAGTTCTGTGGCGAAGAAATAGTCATGTAAAACAGTCCACGTGGTTCACTCGCACACACACGCACTTGTCACACGTCTTGATACCTCGGTGTCTGTCACGCAACTCGCCGCGTGCGCATTCCCGCGTGGCGGCGTCTGCTTCGCTTGCTGACACGGGTGCGTTCGCTGTCACCACACGCCCTCCTGATGTTATCATCACAAATAGTCACTCAACCAGGCTGGGGGTCTTCGTGGTCTAGAAGGTCTTTCCAACCGTCCTTCTTCCACTGGACTGTCCTCTTCTGATTCCTCACCTTCCTGGCTTCTCGGGCTGTCTTCCTCCTGATGTGTTTCATTTGCCATCGATTCCTCTGTTTCTTCTTCAAACAGATCTGATAGATTTAATAAGCGTGCATTAGCTCTTCTATTGACACTTCTACCAGGGTCCGTTTGCTTGACGCTATCTATCTTCCGCAGATCCAGCACGTGTCTTGGCATACCATCCACTTCAATATTGTTTACCGAGATGACTCCCGTTACTCTCCCAAGCCTCCACTGGGAAGTACATTTCGGATCTGATGGCTTCACTGCTACAACGTCGCCAGCCTGAAACTCGGATGACAGCTTTTCCTGGAGTCTCACTAGGGCTGAAGGATGTTTCCAGGCATAGGAGTGAACCTGTCCAGAGGGTGCTGCACCCTGGTCACCCTGACTCTTAGCAGCCAGGTTGTACCAAAACACCGCCTGCAAAGGGTTGCTACCACTTCTGGCCGCCGTCCTCTTTATTGTACGATGATGCCGTTCAACAATGCCATTCCCTGCTGGACGGTGAGCCGCTCGAAACCTCCTACTTACTCCCCACTTGTTGCACATGTCAGCAACCCTGTGCGAGCGAAATGCCGTGCCATTGTCCATCAGTAATTCTGCGGGTGGACCTCTTTCCCGAAAGATTTCCTCCAGATGCGAAATGACAGAAGTGGCATTTTCGGACTTTACTTCCCGCCATATAGCAAATCTGCTCGGTCCACAGTCGATTAGTGTAAGAAAGCATCTCCCATCAAAATGAGTCACGTCAACGGCCAGACGGCTCCACGTATTCGGGACACTATTTTTGGCCCACACTTCAAACCAAAGCCTAGTCTTGTCAGGCAATATGTTTTTCCTTTATACTTGACCAGCTGGTATTTCCACAGTTTTTCATGTACGTTTATCTGGAGATATGCGGACTGGAGGTCGAGCAGCTTGATTGATCCTCCCATCCTCCTCCACTTCCTAAGGGTTTCATCACAGACCGCTGCATCCTCACCAGTGTGACACTGCACACTTTCATTGAGCTCCCGATAATCCATCACGGGGCGCACCTTCCCCTTATTTCTCTGAAGTACCGCCATCAGAGGAAGAATACCAAGCGAGCTCCCTTTCCATGGCTTAAGCCAGCCCTCGGCAATCCACTTTTGGATTTCTTTGTCAAATGCCTCCTCTGCTTCTGGTGACTTTACACTTTTATAACACTCCACAGTGTTGGCCAGCTCAGCAGGTGCATCCTTCCAAACCCAACTCACACACCAATGTTTTCCATTAAATGCCGCAGTGAAATCTTTGTCCTCAATTGACAAACTTGGTGGCGAGGCAACACTAACACAACCGACATCTTGACTTCTGCCCTTAGCAAACTGAACCCGTGCATCACCCAGTATAGTCACACCGCCCATCTTCCCAATGACGTCCATCCCTAGCACCGCATCAACAGCGCTGAACAACTTTGCAGCGAGTACGCAGTCTACTGTCAGGGCTACACCATGCACACTTATCCTGGCCACACCTTGGCCCTCACACCTCACGTGGCTGCCATCCACAGCGATCACGTCCCCCACTGGGCTGAAGACCCTGCACAACCCACTCCTGAGCACGGTGCGCGAGCACCCTGAATCAACGAGAGCACGCACTTGCTTCCCGTTAACACTGATGTCTATCACTGGCAGCGCCTTTAGTCCAGATGTCGGGGAGCTACCGGCGCACCAGCTCCCCGACTGCCGTTTCCCTTGTCGCAATGTTTGGAGAGGTGGCCATCCTCCCCACAACTCCAGCAAGTGACACGCGGCTGCTCCGTGCAGAACCTGAGGAGATGCGGTCCCCCGCACCTGAAGCAGCGTCTCCCGCCACTTTGCGGCCCTGCAGCCTTCCGCCTGTCTTGAGCCACTGCAACGATTGGCTGGCTCACATACTCGGCCATCAGGGCTCTGGCTCGCTCCACGATACTTGACAGCGGCATGGTGCCCACGGCAGGAAGAGCGCGCAGCTCACGCGAAACCGCTGAGGGCAGCCCCACCACGAACGCCTTCATGAGGAGAGAGTCCGCTGTAACCCCCGCCAGCCGCGCCAGTCGCCTCAGGTCCGTGATGTAAACATCTACTGGTTCATCACGCCACGTGCGTCGGATAAATTCCTCGTAAGCCACGAACGGGTTCGTGGCAAACGCACTTATCAAGGCGTCTTTGATAGACCCGGCATTCCTTTTTTCTGCATCGCCGAGTTCGTTATACACAGCGAACGCTGGTCCCTCCAAAAAAAGAGGAATGATTATCGCCACATCCTTCTCCCCTTTAAGTTTGGCGACGAGCTCCAGCTTCGTTAACCACTGTATAACATCGCCTTCCCCGTCAAAACACCTCACCAAATCACCCATCTTCGCGCTCGACATATTTACTTTTGGGGGGGAGCCGAAATAGCTTGTGGCGAAGAAATAGTCATGTAAAACAGTCCACGTGGTTCACTCGCACACACACGCACTTGTCACACGTCTTGATACCTCGGTGTCTGTCACGCAACTCGCCGCGTGCGCATTCCCGCGTGGCGGCGTCTGCTTCGCTTGCTGACACGGGTGCGTTCGCTGTCACCACAAGTTCCGCCAAAAAAGCAATGTTAACGGCTGGGGACGTTTGTCGTCATTTTGACGACAAACGTCGCTGTCAAACTGACTACCCATTTGACACCGAAACTCCGAAGATCTGACGTCATATCCGCCCAAATAAAGAAATGACCTGTTTTAGCGGAAATGGAAAATACGCGAATTTTAAAGAGCTATAATTTAAAAACTAAGCCACGTATAATTTTTTTAAAAACGCAAATGCATTTTAAAAAATATAGCGTAACATTTTATGACATAAAATAAAAAAGTGAAATTACCCTATTCAGTACGGACCATGAAAGTAATTTCGTTACCGATGTCATTTTTATTTTTACTACTTAAAAAAACATGGTTGTGATCCTTGAAATGTACTCTACAGTCTAAACAACCATATTATTTTCAACCGTTTTCAGAACAACCGTTTCAAGAACGTAAATCCTACGTCTCTTGCCGTCCTTCCCTGAAACAGGGGTGACATTGAGTAAGCCAATCATTTTTACAGCATGGGTGGTCAGCCGCATACCAACCTATAAGTCAAGAAACAAGTTATAATACAGTGAAGTCAAAACTATTGTAACAAAAGCAGACACATCTAATTTCGCACTTACACATGCTACATATAAACTACAATAAAAACCCAATTCAAATTCCTTGGTATGGCCGAGTTAGCACTCGAATTTGTCCCATAAACGATAACTTTGACCCTGCTTCAACAGATGTCATTGGGTAGTTAAGTAATCATTATTATTAATTAATAATAAGTAGGTACATTAAAATATAAAATAATGAATTATTAATTGATGCTGTAATACTTGTTTCCAGCCAGGTAAAATATGTTGGTGAATTGCATTCCTCATCCCAAATATAATATTAAAAAAAAAAAAACTCTTGCTGACCTTCCCTAAAGACATTGGCAAAGTCAACCATTTTTTAGAGTATGGGTGGTTAGTCGCATACCAGCCAATAAGCTTATTTAAAGCTATGGATTTTTAAGTACCTTTGCAGGCAATTTAAATTTAAAAAAAAAACTTGCCAAAAACCGCAGGCTCGCGCAATACAGCTTGGTCGTCACCAATGACCGGCACGCACGCTCAACGCTGGTCTCTGTTTACCACTTTGCCACAGTGTACTCGTATATACATAGGTACCTACCACTCCACAAGCCGGTCGTGGTAGCATGTTGAGTGGCCCAGGGATGGGCAATAAATATCGATCATTGATGTTATGGATATCCTAATCCGTATCCGAAATAAAAAAAAAATAACTGCATCTATAACCGAAACCGAATTAAAAGTTGTGGATAGTTTCGGATTTTTTTTTTTATGTTGTAATCTAAATGAAACATTTTTTGACATGTTTTCGTTTTCGCCCGTCGACTTTCAACAAACAAGTAAAATCTAAAAACCATAGGTAGGTACTAAACACGTGTTTCGACATAATATGTGTAAAAAATAATTCCGTAATTATCTCTGTCTCGTTCTTCTCTGTGAGTGGTCCTTATGTCAATCAATGAGGAAGCAAGATAAAACTGTAGAAAATAGATATAGAATTACAAATAAAAAATATAATATTTTTTTTTTATTATTCTTTTGCAATTTCTTAAAAAGATGATATCCGTGACCAAAACTATTGGAAACCAGCGGATATCCGAAATAATTCAATATCCATATCCGTATAATGTAATTGCTATATCCTTATCCATATCCATATCCGAAACTTCATATCCATAACATCCCTAATATCGATATAAAGGAAGTATACGTTGCAAGAATAAGGGTTTCGTGGTAGAGGAAGACCTTGAAAGGTATCTATAATAATATATAATCTAAGTTGCAAGATATATTAACATTTAAGGCTCTCAAATGCATGCCCACAAACAAACACGTGTAGTTCGCGCTTACAAATGCTGAATGTGTACCTACTTACAAATAAAATCCAAGCCTCAAATGAAATGGGAATGTACTTAATATGAATCTCAAATGTAATATATCTTTGCAACTTGGATTATGGATTATCAAAAGTACCAATTCATTTTTGAAAGATATCGATGATTTTTCTTGAAATGCGTTTCTACCCCCCCCCCCCCCCCCCGACCTCTCGAACCGTAGACGACGTATTATAGTATACGTCTTATCTATGAACGACGTGTTTTGGGAAGCAAAATTTTGACCTTTAAAAATCTTGTGCCTACCCCACCCCCCCTCCTCGTTGACAGTGTTTTCGAGACGAAATTTCAATGTAACCACCAGCGATCGATTATTTCTTCAGAAAAACGTTTTTTTTTTATTGCGCTTCTTCTTCCCCTTCCCCCCCTCCCCTCCATCGACGGATTTTCTGAGACTAAATTTTGAGATGGATCCCGCCAGCAACTGATATACATACATTTAAATTTAGATATATTTTTTATACATCGATATGTTTTTCATAATTTTTTGAAATATCGATGTGTCGATATATTTTCACTATTGGCCCATCTCTAGGTCCCACACATCATCAGTGAAACTTTTATAGATAAGTAAATTACAATCAAGTGTACTGTTCAGATAGGGCGAGTGCTGGTGACAGTAATTGTTAACTAGGAACTTGTTCGCCATAAATGGACTCTTAAAATTGATTGGTTGTTTATCTCGGTGGGCAAATATCATACTTGAGTAGTTAAATAGTCATAGCAAATTCATAACAATTTGCATTTTCCCCAGCAACCCGACCTTGTGACGCCACAGTGTTGAATATAAATCATTGTACCGAGCCCATCGCTTGGCGTAGGTAAGTCTGGCCTGTGCAAAATAAATAGTTTCCACTCATTTGTGCCAATCATTGCCAATCCATTAGAAACAGTACGGTGAGAAATTGAAGTACATATTTGTGAAGCTTAATTATTTTTTTAAGAGACAGTCCAAGATTCGATTGCGAATGCACTTGCGAATGTATTGGTCACTGAGTTATAATATTGGTGGAGAAGAAAGTACATACTACTACGCGTCTCATCTGCCAGACCTGTCATCCACAGAGCTGTCAACAACTACAAAGCAGCTAGTAATTATGTGATATCCTATGTTTTCTTTCTCTCTTCACCTTTTGTTTCGACACTCAATAAATACAAATGCCGCATGTTTTAAAATAATGCCATTTTTATTTTTTGAAAATCGCAACGTGTTTGCAGGATTTTCGCGCGGACAAGAAATTGTAGTAATGCCAACAAAAACCAAATATAAGAACATAAGCTCTGCAACTCTTGCCGTCCTTCCCTGAAACAGGGGTGACATTGGCAAAGTGAACCATTTTTTACAGTATGGGTGGTCAGCCGCATACCAACCTATAAGTCAAGGAACTAATATAAGGAGTAATATATCTTTGGCTGTTAACAAAGTGACAACAACACTTGGAGTATCATTGTTCTCTTTCTATCTAACAAAGATTTGTGTTGAGGTACTTTAACATTGATACATCATAATTATACCTAGTGTTTAGTTACGTTACAATAGTTTTGACTTCACTGTATTCTAACTATTATAACTTGTTCCTTGACTTATAGGTTGGTATGCGGCTGACCACCCATGTTGTAAAAATGATTGACTTACCAAATGTCACCCCTGTTTCAGGAAAGGACGGCAAGAGTTACACGGTGTATGTCCTTTTGAGATTGGGTTTTCGTGTTGCAGGTTCACATGCGGCATGTGTAAGCGCAAACTTGTACGTGTCTACTTGTGAGAATGCATATAATGTGAATCTCCAATGTAATATATCTTTGCAATTTAGATTAGATTAGATAACTCAATGGTATTGGTAGTGTGACGTATTTCCTAGCACGTGTACCCGGTATCTATAGACCTTTCAGCCTCCCCGGGAGCCGGAAAAACCCCATTTTAACTAAAGTGTTTGGCGTATCTACAGCCAGATTCCTTACATATACAAATAAATAGGTTCCACTCGTCAAATGCACCTCCTTCGGGAACAATGCGGCAAGAAGTCACACAATATGTGTAGTTTAGTTGCGCTTACTCGCTACTCGCCACTAAGCAACTGACCTTATTGGTACGCGACATGAGGAGTCGGGAGGGGAAGGACATAGAGCGGATACTCCCAAACTTTTCTCTTTTATTTTTTTGACCTCTTACATTACTTGGCCCATAGGTTGGTATGAGGCTGACCAACCATACTACAGAAAAAAAATCACTTTGCCAATACCACCCCTGTTTCAAATAAGAGCAAAAAGAGTTTCAGGGTATTAAAGGATTTGAGTTTTTTTCTTTTATAAGTAAAGATACTTCAGTCTGACATAGCTACGTGAGACGCAGGATTTTTTGCTTATATTGCTAAGTTTATTGCAGCACGTATAAACTTACACGTGCATTCTTATGGGAATGCATTAAATATAAATCTGAAATGCTAATAATACATTGTTATGCTTATGCATTGTTATCCAGGACACTTTGCGTAGGCTAATACATACGCATATATTTAATATGAATCATAGCTTTATTATAAGTACCTACATTCATAATATAATGAATCGTAAAGAGCATAAATAATAGACATTTGGAGATTGTGTAAACGTGAACTTGCTTGTTTGCATATCTAAATATCGCACGCCTTATAATAAAGAGAAATAACTCAAAAAATAAGAATGTTGGGAAATCACGTTTGAAGTTCAGACAACCAGTACAACTTGTATGGGATCACAGATCAAGGAACTCGTAGATTCGCCATCTGAGGTTGAAATAACGACCGCTTTTACGGAATTTGTAAGTGTGTGCGTGAATTCACGTGCGCACACGTCCCAATGATCAGGGACCATTGACTAATAACATCTCAGGGACATACTCAGGGGTGATAAGCTAAAATGGATTAATTCTTATTTATGAAAAAAATAATTTCGATAATTTTTAACTTTGAACATCCTTCTTCTTAAACAGATTTGTGAAGAGAAATGCACCACACTAACCTATATTGCCTGACCAGAAACAATTTTGAACATCTTTTTTTATATTTTACTCTGTGTATGGGATGAAAAAGGAGACCGATGTTTTATTTCGGTCATATTCGTCCAAATTGAACGGCTGTCGCATTCTACCTATTCTTCTCGCATTGTTCTTGCGTTTTATTACAAAATCTCGATTTTCCCATTTTTTTAATTATTGCTCTTTATTATTAAACGTGCGATATGATTCTTAAATGTTAATTTATCTTTGCAATCTTTGATAAGCAAATATAAAATAAAATGGGCCCACAATAATTATAGTAACATTTATTTTTGTGTAAGCTTGGAGACCACTGCTCTAAATAAGGATGGAGTGACGAGCGAGATGGAGGTATATCTGTCTCGCTCGTGGCGTGGGCTATAAATTTTCATTCGCAGAAAAAGATTTGGCAACTATAATATTTATATTATTAACAATAAACAGTGATGTTTTCCTTATTGTATTATTATCGAGATAAAAATAGGCATAGTACCTACTGAGTTTTGTGGAATTTTTTAGACCGGATGAACGGCTGGCTACATGTATCGCGGTAGGTACCTACCTATGCACGTGTAAAGGGAAATATATATTTTTGAATAAATTTGTAAAGAGGAACGCAATTCACAAACTTTTTTTTTTAATCTGAAACATGTATTACCATTATAAATAAATAAATTCATTATTTGTTAATAAAAATAATTATAAATTAAATTAGGCTGATTTATTTGGTGAGCGCTGTTTTTGTGTGTATCACACCTCAAGATCCCTCTGCGAGCTTGGTCATCGCTGTAGACAGCGCCAATTCTCAAGCAAGAACCAGTTGCTGTAAGGCTGGATAGATCTTTAGTGACCGGTCTTTGGTAAAGGTATATTATGAATTTTTTCACCAAGCAAAGAGCATATTTGAAAATATAAATGGTATTTTTTTTTTGCTCCGCCGGGATTCGAACCCACAACCTTCCATTTACGAGTTCGAAGTGTTGTCACTGGACTACGGACCGGTCAATAATAAAGAATACTCTCCATATATAATAGGTACTTCAAAAAACAACAAAGTAATTATTTTTTTGAGACACTGTTTTATTTCACTCCTTTATTTTATTTTATTTTATATTTACTAACGTTTTCCTTATCATATTCATATTCCGCTACTTTTTCACTATTCGGCGAAATACCGAATAATAACATTTTGACCAAATATTCGGCGTGCTGAATACCAATTTATAAGAAACCAGCTCAGTTGGTAGAGTGCTTGCATTTCATACCGTGAGCTCGAGTTTGAATCCCACCGAGGGTGTCAGAAATGATTTCCCGATTCTGGGTTTTTAATTCAAAACTTCAAAATAAAATTCCGGCAAGGTTTACTCAGCCTTAACAAGAAATGAGTACTAGCCCTCTCGGGAGCTGGGAAACCCCCACTTCAAATGAAGTGGTTGGCGTAAGGCCAGCCCCCTTACCTGTAAAAATAAATAGGTTCCACTCGCCACATGCGAAACCCTTCGGGGATAACGCGGCAAGAAGTTACGTTATATGTGTAACTTAGTTGCGAGATTGAGTAAGAAACGGAATAAGAGTTCCGATGGTTCCGATGCTCTCTCCATTACCATTGTGTGGTGCAATTTGAGTTAAAAAAGTAGGACTTTAATTTTATTGAAATCCTACATTTATTTTAAAACATAAAACAGTTTTCACTTACAATTTTATTTTTACTTTTTGGCTTGAATATTTTTGCCTCAAAAAAATAAAATTGTGAGTTAAACTGTGTTATTTTTTTAAATAAATACAATGGACTTTCACTGTGTGAACCTCCAAACCCTAACAAATATATAAATCCTACATTTGTTGGCTGTAAGAACAAGTCTCTGTTTTTGTAGGAGCCATATGCCACCTGTCCCCATGGAGTTGCTTATTTCGTGAATTTTTTAATTTAGTTTTATTTCATTGAATGTGTATATTTTAATTTTAAATCATTAAAATTTTCTAGAGTTAGTACATTCACAGAGTGAAAAATAGTTTTAATTTTAATTAAAAAAACTTTTTTGAAACACAGTTTTATTTTTTTTGTTAACTCAACTAACTTTGGCTTTGTTAACTCAAAATAAAACTATGTTTTAAAAAAGTTTTTTTAATTTAAAGTAATTAAGTAATTCATAATAACATTTTAACTACGCAATTGTTAAGTATGTACCTAATGTTCAAATACAACTTGCCTATTTTTGCAACATATCGACAAATGTGTATGTGGTGCAAGTTGAAATTTATGAAACGAGTTTGATCAATGTCAAACAATTAGCTTTTGTAATTAGATATCATGTCTCATTACATACATATTACATACATGCATATTACATACATATCATGTCACATTAATACATGATTATTGATTGTAGAAGATTCACATTACCCAATTGACACATTTGCATTGAACAAGGCTAACTACCCCTACCTAAGAATAAAGTAAGTAGGTACCCATGTATCATATTTTGATTGATATAAATACTAGAACCAATTGTAAAATAAGTTACTCAACTCACTTCTTACTTCATCCTACCTTTGTTACTCTGTATCAAACTACTAAGACTTGATTCCATAAGTTGTAATTGTCTCTGTTAATCTCTTGTCTCCAAATAAATATATATTTTGTTATTGGAAATCCTTCTTTTCATTATTGAAGTCCATAACACAATTATAAAAAATCCTTTTTTATTTCTTACCGCTAGGAATATTTAAAATCTACAAGAGGCAGGCTGTGATGAAGAATGGTTATCTTGTCAGCGTTATCTGGAAGCAGGCGATTATGCTTTTCTTCATAAAGGTTTCCAGCTTTCAAGAAAAGCCCCCGCTGAGCTGGTCAACCAATAGTGAAGACTCGGAGGCGGGGGACAGCCACTGAATATTCAATATTCGGTTGGGCTTCATGCCGAATATTCGGTATTCGGTGTATGACGGAACACACTATTCGTTGCATCACTAGTATCCACCATTATAACTGTACCCTTAGTACGAGTTGCAAAACTTGAGAAAAGTAAGTTTACAGAAAATATTAAAGAGTGATTTCTCCCAAAATCTGGCATTTTTGTTTCTTACACTTTATGGTCTTAGCAAAAGAGTTACAGTGATGAAGGAAATCAAGTTCAAACAAACAAAAACGACAGATTTTGGGGGAAATCACTCTTTAATAATTGCCGTAAACTTTACATTATTCAAGTTTTACAACGTAATACGGGTAGGTGGTGATATCCAGAAGAATAGTCTTTGTCTGACATTTATTCTCTTTTGCCCTATTATATGGGTATTGCTGATTAGCTGTAACAGTAGTAAATAAAACACTTGCCCTTATGAGCTGTTTTATGATTTATTTAATTTTATCAATTTTCCACAGTTTTAAAATTGTAATCACCTATCAGTTTTATTACACCCTTTAAACAATATCCTTATTAATCAAACAATAAACATGTTTATTTGTAACAAAAATTACCTACCTACAAAGATATTTATAACTTAGGTACATATATAACTCACATTTGTAACAAAACCATTTCTCAAGTACTGCATTGCCATCTTCCAGACAATTAGTCACTTCTCCTGTTTGGTGATCATTTATTTAGGTACAAATTTCAATAACTTTCTTCCCACTGGCAGATAATCCCGCACACAATGAGTATGTATGCTGGATATTGTTTGCTGAAAAGACAATATATTGAATGACATGTGCCACGGAACATAATAGGTATACAGCGAATAAAAGAGACAAGGTAACAACAATACATCACACATAAATGTTTAGTAAGTGGTAAAAGATTCTTCTAGATGACACTGATGTGCTAGGTGCAAGGACATCAGTGATTTGGTACACCAAACTGCTCTGATGCTCAATTTAAGAATTGCTTTTATATTGATGCATGCTAAAACATTTCTAATTCTTTTGATTGTGGTTTGCTTTTCAAAAAGTGTTGAGCACTATTTTTGTTCAATAACTAATATTCTGTCATGAGCCGGATCACCCACACTGTAAAACTGATTCACTTTTGTTTTTAGGGAAGGCGGCACAAGTTGCATTGCTTTTGTTAGTATAAGATGCTCAGGTTTTCTTTTGTAAGCACATACGCATAGCATAGGTGTGCAAACTTTCACACTTTTGTGCGTGAAGTGAAAATCTGAATACATTTGTGCAGCTTAGATTACAGATTTTATGGCTGACGCCCCAAGCTGTAAGAACTTGGTTTGCTTTTGTCAATGCCACCTCTGTTTCAAGGAGATGTGGCAGGAGTTGTCAAATTATGTTCATGTGATTTTTTTTTTGCAAGTACATATGCAGCATGTGTAAGCGCAAACTTACACATGTCTGCCTGTGGGCATGTATTAAATGTAAGCCATATCTTTGCAACTTAGATTATACATGTTATGATAAAGAAGAAAGGTGAGGGAGTTATTTTACTAACATTATTAGGTACATGGCTTGCTTTTTCTTGTTATCTTTTATTTGATAAGAAAGAAAAACATGTCTCATGAATGGGTGCCTCTCATTATTACTTTTATCAACAACCATCACATAATCTAGAATGTCAGCAAATTGTTGATAAAATTTTACCTTTATTTAGGTAAATTCACCAAACAGCTGTGCAAACACTAAATTTTGTTATAACTTGTCAGTAAACAAACTCAGCTTTCTAGCATACAAAGTCAATTAACAAGCAACCCCCAGTTGCTGCAAGGCTGGATGAGCCTCTAAAATTTTCTGGTTAATTTTTCCACCTAGCGAGTATATTTGAAATATAAATGACAATTGTTTGTAATCTGTTGCCAAGTAAACCCACTATTTTCCAATTATGAGTCTGCAGCGTTAACTGCTAGACTACAGACAGATAATGTCTGTTGAATGCTGAGTTTTTTTCTCTACTAAAGAAATGAAGAGTATATTTTTGTCTTCAAAATGTCTATTAAACGATAAACATTCAATGTAGTACATTTTAATGGAACAGTTTGCATTTCACATCAGTAAACACATGGGCATATGCTGTCATAGAAATGTTCACAGTATTTTGGTTTAGCTACATCTTCACAAACCAATACAAAGAAATCGATGACGACATTTGTCCGCAAACTGGATACGTGAAATTTCATAAAAAATTAAGTGCTGTGAAATCCACGGCATTGAAGTTCTGCTGACTAATGTCAGGAAGTCAAATGCAACAATGTGGAAAGCACTTGTACTTAGTTGTATGCAGGTCATATGCGAGTAGACAATAGGCGACGCCCACACCTCCACTTCTCCTATATTTACCTATTTACTTATTTTTGGAAATATGTGAGTAGATATTTAGACAAAATTAATCAAAGTTGACAGCTCTACATTGTTTCTAGCGGAATATCCAATGGGAAGAAAAGTTTGCCTTTGAAAATTATCGACTAGGAAACTAATTTACTTAAAATGGCTGCAGTTACAAGTATTCAAATAAAATCCTGAACAGTCCAGGTTGGATAATTATATTAACTTATTTTATGTTCTACAAAAAACAAACAAAATATTAAATTACAGGTCATCTCACACATTCGTAATTTTTTTATTAATCCTATTAGTTGTTTTTATTAATATAAGTAACTATTATTATTACTTCATGTTATTATATTCTTTATTAAATATTCAGTTTATAATTAAATGACACTTTTATAATATTCTATAGCTACTAATATTAATTTTGTGTACTGTAATACGATATCTTAACGATTAAGTAAAGTATATTAGTGGTGAATGTGCTTAAGTACTTGGTACTTAATCTGTAAAATACATGCAAAAGAGTAAGTAGGAATATAATATTGTGTATAACTCAACATTGGAAAACTTACCCATGTATTCAACCTTATCTTCATTACATCCACACCTTAAAGATTGAACTGAACAAGTGACCTATTAAGCTAGCATGGGTTTCTCAGATAAATGCACCTTTTTTCCTATTTTCGACAAGAGAAAACAATACAAAAGTGTGAATATTCTGAAGTTTAGATGTTTGGCATGAGCACTTCTTTATAATTAGTTAATTTACTATCGAAGGTTACACCTAATAGAATGTTTTATCCACACTTCCTTCAATCAGTGAATCAGCACTTATTCGGTTCTACCTTTAAAGTGGGATTTTCAACCTTACTACCACTTCATACAAACAAAGAATGTCAACACATAAAATTATGACAAAAGACAAGAAATCAGACGAGAATAAGAATACAATTTGACAGAATACATTCAACTTACATGGTGGCAGAAAGAAGAACGAAGCTCGATTTATAGAATGTGAATTTAAGCAGAACAATCACAGGTCAGACATCTTTCTACAGACAATGCCAGTGCTAGAGTCTCTACTAAAGATAGCAACATCTTCAGCGTTGTTTCCTTACAGGGAAGTGTCTTACTTGGCTTAGGGGAGCCAAGTTGTTATCCATGTATTTGTTATGAATATGGATGTTATGAATATCAAGTTTGGGATATGGATATGGATATCCATAACATCCCTGGTTATGAATATGGAGGCAGTAATCTGTGCAACTGACAATCATTTAAGTACAAGTAATTTACTAATGCCTTACAATATCACAAATCAAATTGTGACAATCTATTTCAACTGATGTAAGAATAATTTTTGGACAATGGATTTGGCATACAGCCAAACTGCAATATGGTGCAACTTCTTTCCATGCTGTACCCGAAAAAGTCACATGTGATGAGTGAAACCTATTTATTTTCAGTGGCAAGGGGCCAGCCGCCTTACACCAATCACTTAAAGTGCGGGTTTTCCTGCTCCCGAGGAGGTAAGCTCTCATATCTTATGAAAGCTGAGTAAACCTTGACGGTCCTATGATTTTATTGATAAAAAATACATATTAGTATGATTTATAGATTAGGATGTTTTTGTGTGAATAACATCTCAAGAGCCCTCTGTAAGCTATAGAAAGTCATTATCACATAAGCAAGACCCAGTTTCTGTAAGGTTAAATGAACCTTTGGTAATCAGTCTTTGCTTGAAGTAGGTACCTATATGAATTTTTCAACCAAGTGAAGAGCATATATTATAAAAATTGAATAATATTTTTTTGTGCTCTGCTGGGAATTGAGCCCACGACCTTTCGGTTGCGAGTCCCTAGCGTTAATCACTAGTCTAGTGGCAGGTCAAATGTTTTATGAACACAGAAACACAGCGTAGTGGGTAGAGAACTATGTACAAAAACATATTTTTGTTATAACTTTAGATTTACTCTTTCAGGAAATGAAAAAATCTTATATTGTTGCCTATCCATATGTGAAAAGCTGTGCACGCCCCTGGCATTCAGATTAACAAGGTTCATCATACAATAATTATTCTTATCTATGCACAATGTTACAAGAGCCCTACAACAAATAAAATATAAGAAATGGAATGTGCATTCACTTCCTGATCGCCCCCTCAGTGCTTGTAGGCTTATATACCGCTTGATTCAAAGATGACCTTTCAATGAAATTGTCTTGAGAATCACATTCTATACAATGTGAGCTAAGAAAAATACATAACACGATAATGCAAGAGTTGTTTTAAATATTTTTGAAATCAATTTCCAGCTTTCATAAGAAACATTGGTCCAGTTCTCATACAAACATTACTCATGTGAGATTACCTCTGATGGACATAAACCAAACAAGCACTACGGGGGCGTAATGATGAATATGTTACCTACATTGCCGGAGGATGAGTCATACAGAATCAAATGCGCCGATCTAAGATGAAATAATTATATGGAAACACGCAAAATCCTTTTATCATCATCACCAATTCCTTGTTTTATGGTTGGTATGAGGTTGACCACACATACTGTAAAAAATGGTTCACTTTCCCAATGCCACCCTTCAGTGGCGAAGGGTGCCAAACAACTCGATTCCCATCGGTTTCCCTTTTAAAATGAGGCAAGAATGATAACAAAATAGACTGCAACGTTTCAAAGGGGAAAAAATTCAACATACCAACTTATAAGTCAAGGAAATCAATAGATTATATAAGTTGTTATTGAAAAGAGATTAAATATTTTCCAAGTAATGGTTTGAGTGATTTGTTATCATTTAGTGGGATAGATATTTGCACTGAAACTGATAACCCAGTCACATGCCAATACAACTATCACATAATCTGAAATCTAAATTTTGAAGTGTAATTTATTATTGAAATTCAGAAATATGGTCAATTTTTTTTTGTATGGGAAAGTATTGACTTTTTTTGTGTAGATTTGTTTTTAAGGTTTTGTTATTTTTTTATGCTTAAATGCTATTTATTATTTGTATTCATTGACTTATATAGGTTAGTACGAGGCTGACCACCCATACTGTAAAAAATGTTTCACTTTGCCAATGTCACCCCTGTGTTAAGGAAGGTCTCGGCAAAAGTTGTAGGGCTTATGTTCATTTGAGGTTTGGATTTTATTTGTATGTACACATTCAGCATTTGTAAACGCGAACTACACGTTTTTGTTTGTGGGCATGCATTTGAGAGCTTTAAATGAATATATCCTTGAAACTTAGATTATAGATTATAGTGTATATTATATTTGAGTCCCTTAAAAGCAAACACGCCACTGTCCATAAAAATACACAAATTACTTTTGAATTACAAAATCATCTAATTTAGTCATTTAGATTACTTTAATGCAAAAAATACATATTTACACAGTATGGTATATCCATTAACAACTTTGTAAACCTTGCATGTTTTTAAAAATATAAATAACTGAGCTGTTATTCAAAATTGTTTGATTTCCAGTAATTTAAGTTCGATGGAGAGTGGCGTGTTTTCTTTTAAGGGACTCAATTTTGACAATGTTGCTCCCTGCAATGAAAGTAGAGAACTCAGAACACTCGCTCATTAGTAACATTACTACCTGCTGTAGTAGCTAAAACCTGAGTTTGGATAAAAGTAATGGAGGAAATCACTACCTACCAACATTCCCTCCACATAGAAATTGCAAAAATACATATTAATATTAAAGTGTCAAAGTTAATGCATGCTCGTAAGCATACACATCGCAGGGACAGGTTCCATGCCCACAACTCTATCCCAGGAGGTGTATCATAGAACGCTCATACTAAGCTAATTTAGGGTCAAGTGGCTGAGGGCTTTTCTGAGAAGTCACCAAGTATCAAGTTGCCTTTATATTCTACATGCTCGCCCACTGATGAACAATCATACAGAGATCCAAGTTACTGACGCTAAAACAATGCTTGAATTGCGCTCCTTGCTGTTCCCTGCAACATCCACAAATGCGTGTACAAGTTTACGCTTACACATACTGCATGTGTACAAAAACATTAAAATCCAAATCTCAACAATCATTAGCCTTGCAATTCTTGCTGTCCGCCTGAAATATTGGTGACTTCAACAAGGTGAACCATTTTTTTACGGTAAGTGTGGGAACTCTCAAACCAACCTATAAGTCGATAAACTGTATCATCATAAATATATACGTTGCCGCTATGGCCGAGAGGACAAGGTAGTGATAACTTCACTAGTGTAGGTATATTTGAAATAAAATAGCCTTGGTTCAAATCCCGTCACGCCTTCTTCATGATAGCTCTGACTCTCAGTTAACAGATTCCATTGGGTGATCATGAGTTGATAATTCATTAAAGATAGTCTACATATGACATAATAAGTGATTATATTTGTTTTGACCAGGATAAAATAGGTTGTCGACTTGCAATTCAAGAATTTATTGAAATATTATGAAAATGTACATATATATGTTTACTTTGTTATGATAAATGATGAGTTTTCATGAATATTTTAGAATTTTTACTTTTATGAGGGGTAGATAAAAAAATCATCATGGAGAAATTTCAATAAGTAAACCTTGCCAGTACTCTTATCTGTTAATACATACCGGCAGGGTTTACTCAGTCTTTAAAATTATTGAGAAATCCCCCCTTCAAGTATAATACTTGGCAAACAAACAGCTGGCATCCTCACCTATGAAAGTAAATAGGTTTACACACTAAATGAATGTACTCTTTGTAGCAAGAAAAGTCTAAATCACATTTTTTTAAATTAAATATATTTGTTACTTACATATTGAAAAAATTCAATGAATAAAAATAAGAATGTAATAAGTACAATTATATATGTATAAGCATTAAGAATTTAATTGATAAATTGAACAATTGTTTTAAAGGAAGTACCTATTGATTTTTTCCATGAATAATAGGTTGGTACGAAACTCACTTACCGTAGAGCAAAAATTGACTAACTTTCTGATTACCGATGCCACCCATATTTTAGGGACAGTCGGCAAGAGTTTAAAAGGATACTAAAGTTTTTCTTTTGTAAGTGCACATGTAGCATGTGTAAACGCAAACTTATTATCTTGTGGATGTGCATGAAGATTGAATCCTTACTGTTAATATGACTTTGCGATGGATTAGCTGAGAAAGGATTTCTAAAAAATGTGAGTCTCAGGATACTACGGAGGTGCTTTCTTCATCACTGTATGCATTCAATTCTTAAGGCCAGAAGGTTGAAAAGTCTCCTTATAGTCCTAGCAATTGAATTAAAATGAAGAAATTCTCTTAACAAATGTTTGTACCTACGCTTAGGCCACAGTAAAATGAGCCCTATGACAGATTACCAATTTTAACCAGCAAAACATTCAAATGATGTTTCTGTACTTTATTTATTTTATCAACATGCACACAATCTTTGATTGTCACATATCCAAGTTACTGTAGTGATCTGTACCCTTAGTACGAGTTGCAAAACTTGAGAAAAGTAAAGTTTACGGAAAATATTAAAGAGTGATTTCTCCCAAAATCTGCCGTTTTTGTTTCTAACCCTTTATGGTCTTAGCAAAAGAGTTACAGTGATGAAGAAAATCAAGTTCAAGCAAACAAAAACGGCAGATTTTGGGGGAAATCACTCTTTAATAATTGCCGTAAACTTTACTTTTCTCAAGTTTTGCAACTCGTACTAAGGGTACTGATCACATTTTAATAATAATTGGAATGGAAAATAAAATACAAGTGTTAGGTACAGAAAACTTGTAAAAGTTAAAAAATATTTAAAAAAATTGTAAACCAAAAAATCATTTAATGAGCTTTGTGACAAATTATTTTTTAAAAATATTTGTTTTTTTTTTTTCAGATCTTTGTCCTTTAATTTAGAAACAAATTAAATAAACTATGTTTCATTTGAATTATGCCTGATTTATGATAATTTGAATTTGAATTTGAAATAAGTAAGTGTAAGCGCAACGCTTGGCAACACTTACAATGATGACCAATGATAAAATGAAAAAGTTGAAAAGGAGGAAACTGTTGGGTGATTCATTATCTATAAATTTACTTAAATTAAAATTAGATTTTATATACATTTACTTCAATTATTCATCAACTACGAAAACAGAAGGTAAATATTATTCTCTACATTCTTAGGAATACATTTGAAGAGTTTTGGTACAATGCAGAGGCTGTGGTCCAATCTCCAAAAGCTTCGTATCTGGGTCACGTTTTGTGGGGAGCTAAGTATCAATGGCTCCATCTGATGACGCTGGGCAAGATTGAGGGTTGACGGGATGGAGGAGTTGGCGAACAGCAGATGCCCTGGCTGCCCAATGTTCAGGATGAGATTGAATACAACGGGAGGGGAGTTGCTCTGGGTTAGACCTTCTCCATGGTAATCGCCAGTGATGCGGCACCAAAAAAAAGAGAGACTGTGCTATGTGCGCCGCTAGCCACTAGATGCTGGAGTTGCCCCACAAACAATCAATTTGATTGTATTCAGTGGGAATATGTGTTGAAAAATAATAAATTTGTACTAAATGTAATACCTGTTCCTTACCAGGTGAGGATAAGTTAATGAGTTGCATTCCTCTTCACAAATTTTCTTTGAAAGAAAAAGTAAATGAATACCATAGCCAAACTCCTGATGTTTGTCAAAAATTGTATTTTTTTTCAGGCACATATTGATAAATGAGAAGTATGGGTTCCAGTAACTCATCATACAGGAAAGACTGAAGAGGAAGTGATTTGGCAGAAGCACAAGATCCCGCTTTTGTGTAGGAATTAATGCCATGATAATTGCAATTATTTCTTGAAGAGTCACAAGAAGAAGATTAAGCGTGAAGGTGGTTAGAAAGGTGCCTTGAGATAGTGGAAGTCGCCAAAGCACTGTCACATGGAGGTCAGTGCTCAGCTGTAGAGAGTAGGAGAGAGGCTGGGGAGCAGGGAGGAGGAGGTGCCTAGAGATAGTGGAAGTCGCCCAAGCACTGTCACATGGAGGTCAGTGCTCAGCTGTATAGAGTAGGAGAGTGGCTGGGGAGCAAGGAGGAGGAGGTGCCTAGAGATAGTGAAAGTCGCCCAAGCACTCTCACATGGAGGTCAGTGCTCAGCTGTAGAGAGTAGGAGAATGGCTGGGGAGCAGGGAGGAGGAGGTGCCTAGAGATAGTGGAAGTCGCCCAGGAGAAGCGCGGCTGCTGCGGCGGCGGCGGCGCTGTCACACGGAGGTCAGTACACCCAGCTGACAGGGATCCACTGGGGCGTGGTGTGCACCCGCTCTATGGCCGCCTCCAGCGTGCCTATCGTCTCTTCAATGTCGTTGTTGACGATTGTAAGGTCAAAGTAGTGACCGTACATCTGCCGCAGCTGCTCCGATTCCTTGGCCAGCCTCTCCAAGCTGCCGTCATACTAGAAACAACATGAAGACAGCATATTAGTGATTATCATTACTAGAAACATCCTAAATGTTACAGAACTATTATAATATGTACCTTGCAAGCCTCAAACGAAAGTTTACTTAGCAACCAAATAATTTTAGCTTTTTGATATGCAATGCGGGGGGGGGGGGATGCACAGTTTTTTCCCTGGCTTTTTTGATTCAACTCCATTGTCAATTTACATACAAGGCACCGTTAAGTGAGTTCAAGCTCTATAAGGTAACTATTAAAGGCAGGCGTTCTACCAACTGACCTATCTACTGACAGACAATCTTAATTTTTTTTTTCAATTTTAAATATTACTATTAACTGCAGAACTGCAAGTGAGGACCATTTGTGGAACGTGTGTTGGTTGACCAATGTCGTACAGACACAAATGAATGCATTCAGGGCTGAATCAATCAATGGACCAACTGCACAGTTGTGGGTATACTGTCAGCGAAATAATTTTTGTTATATGAAAAAATATACCGACATCAGCCCAATCAGTTTGTTAGTCAGGAGATCACTGAATATTATGGTCGGTTGATGTGTTTAGTCAAGGGGAAACGTATGCGATGGGGGTCGGTGGAGCAATGTTATATCCTTGTAATAAATATGTGTTAGACCTATCAAGACCTATGTTATAGAAGATAGAGTGGTCACAATGCAGACCAACGGACAACTCACGCAATCCAAAAAAACACAACTAAGCTACACATATAGTGTAATTTCTTGCCTACGTTATTCCCGATCAAGGGGTCAAATGTGGTGATTCAGGATCTATTCATTTTTACGGGTAAGGGGGTCGGCTTAGTATCGACTCATAGATATTGAGAAGAGGATGTCCAACTAACTATCTTACCAACTTTTAGGAGGTCCTCCAGCTGGATGTTAACAGATTTTGTATTTTACTAAGATGTATGGGAGAGCTCGTTCTAGAAACATGATCTTCCCAAAACCAAAGGAATAAATTGAACAATGAATAAAAAATAAAAATAAAAGCAAAAATAAATTCACCTGCTTTTGGCCAGGCAAAATTAAGTAAGTGAATTAAATTCCCCTTCCTATATAAACCCTACAACTTCTGCCGACCATCCCTGAAAAAGGAGTGATTTTGGTAAAATGATCCTTATTTCACAGTATGGGGGGTCAGCCTCATACCAACCTATAAGTAATGAATTATTTCCCTCTTCAGAAATAAAAAAAGGATTCAAAGCAAGAAAAAGAAGAAAAAAACACTTACGTCATTCATATTTTGCAGAGCTGGGGCGGCAATGAAAACAACGTAAGGTGCAAACTCTGCCGTGCGTAATATTTTCAATGCCTGGGGCTCCACATCCAGGATGGCCATGCGCCTCTCAGCGTGGATGCGCCGGATAGTCTCCAATTTGGTGCCATACATGGCGTCCTCGTGGGTGCCTGCACACACATACACAGGAACATTATTCATTGTACGCCAAAATCTGCAGAATTTTAGAAATAAAGAGTGCTTCAGAAAAACCCGGGGAAAGTAATGAGAAAATGTCTCACAGCAGGGTTGCTAGGTAAAAGGCAAATGATTTTTTTGTTGTTGTTTTTTTTAAGCAATCCTGTGCGGGAGATTCTTAAGATTTCAGAGACTCTAGGGGTCTATGACACTTGTTGTAGTGCCGCAGGCGTTTATGAGCTTGGTCTACGCTACAAAGCGCCAATACTCAAGCAATTAGACCCAGTCGCTGTAAGGCTGGATGGACCTTTTTAGTGACTGGTCTTTGGTAATGGTTTTTTTATGAATTATTCAACCCAGCGAAGAGTATATCAATATAATTGGTATATTTTTTGTGCTCCGCTGATTCAAATCCATAACCTTCCATTTACGAGTCCCAAGTGTTGCCACTGGACTACGGACCGGTCCAAGAAATGCCACCGACACGCAGTGTTCCCAAGCAGTCACCCATACTATCCGTGCCCAATTTTGCTTACAACTTTGGTGATCGGACGAGAACCGGTGCTTTCAACATGGTATGGTTGCCGCTAAGGACCGTAGTTCCATACATTGGTTTCTTCTTATTTTTCCTTTACCTATAGATCTGAAGTATTTGTTTGTGCCGCCACTTCCTTCTGTGATCCAGACTGCCAGCTATGCGTTTGCCCGCCGAGCAAAAAGGTCTAAATTAAAATTTATGCTGAGTTCATTAAGGGTGATTGAGAGGTCAGCGCGCCCAACTTTGATGACCAAAATAGCCCATATTTTTAATGCTAAGGTAGCATTTTTTTTCCAGATTAAATTAACACATAAAATTAGGTATTTTTTTCCATAAAAAACCAATTCAAAATAATTTTATTTACGGAGATACCTTAAATGGAGATTTCCACTGTTCTTATGAATAAATCCTAACTTTTTTTTATTTCAAAACATTAATTTTGATTAGTTTTATTTTTTCTACTTGTTAATTGTTTTTTTTTACTTTTCATTGATTTTTTATGATTATTTAAAAAGTACCCAAATTTTGCATACGATATTGTAGCTACATTCGTCTTTTAATGGTTTATTTTCCTTTTAGGATTTGAAGTGATATTTTTTATGTTTGTAATGCCATACTTGTTTTATTTTTTCTCCCCCGATTTCTATTTATCCTGGAAAAATAAAGATTTCCATACATAAAATGACCCGGTCGCTAGCGTCACCTGCGGCCGGTAGATGAACTGCGGAGAAAAATATTATATCTCCTTAGTTTTATGGAAGCAAGATTTATATAATGCAAAAGAGTACAATCGTTTACGTTACAACTGGACCAACTGGTTTCTCAAAAATGCATGGAAATCAAAACGCCATCTAGAGTTGCTGTTTAAGATTCCATACATTTTTTGGTTGCGCTGTATTTGCTACATTTCATACTTCGGGTACACTCGTGTATCATCGTATATTGCCGAAGATGCTCGAGTCAGCCCTCTCTTATATTGTGTGTGTAAGAGTATATACATAAACGCTATGGTAGTATAATACATACGGACATAAAAACAGTTTGCAAAGTTTAACGAAATGGCGAAAGCCAGCGAAAGATCATTCAATCAGATGAAATGAATTGTACGGAGAGCTGCACACGACTTTATAGTATTCTGATAAGTTTTTTTCCATTACATGAATAATTTGAAAGTTTGTTTGAATTTCAAAGTGAAATTCATTTAGCTCAATGATTTAGCTGGAAAGAATTCTGCTGGCTGGCCTTTTTTGTTGAATTGAAATCATTTTTTGAACCTAGCGTAGAGCAATTTGAAATTTTCAGGCCTGTAATTTAGTCTAGTGGTTAACGCTGAACTGAACAGATTTCAGTCTGTTTTGAATGCGGCCGCAAGACTGATCTTCGGGATGTCCAAATTCTCTCACATCACTTCGCTGTTGAAAGAACTACATTGGCTTCGTTTCCCTGAGAGGGTTCCGTGTGTGTTTGATGGTATTTAAAGCCCTAAATGGTTTGGCTCCATCATATCTGGCAGACATATTTTCCCCCGTTGATGTGAGTGTGAGGGGGCGGACACTTAGGTCAGCGGGGTGTCAAGCTGTCAGATTGATGCAGTCTCGCCGTCAAATACGCACTAATTTTGAGGATCGCGCTTTCCGGTTTTCGGGGCCGATGGAGTAGAACAGACTGCCACCCGGAGTGAGGGTTTCGGAATCTGTTGGCATTTTTAAGGGAGCACTGAAACGGCACCTTTTTAAAATATCTAATTCATGATTAGGAGGGCCCTTGAGGTGTGAAACACACAAAAACGGCGCTCTTTGGTCATGTAAAAAATTAAATAAATAAATTAACTTCTTGCCTGCGTTATCCCCGAAGGAGTCGCATGTGGCGCTTCGGGACCTATTTTTTTTTACAGGTAAGGGGGCCGTCCTCACACCAACCACTTTTAGTTGAAGTGGGGGTTTCCCAGCTCCCGTGAAGGGCTGGTTCTCATTTCTTGTGAAGGCTGAGTCAACCTTTGAGATCGAACCCTTGCTCTCGGCATGGAATGCAAGCATTCTACAAATTGAGCTATCGACCTTTTTACGAGCTTGATCGTCGTCGCTACAAAGCGCCAATTCTCAAGCAAGACCCAGTTGCTGTAAGGCCGGATGGACATTTCGTGACCGGTCATTGGTAAAGGTTTTATGAATTTTTCAACCCAGCGAAGAGCAAATTTGAAAATATAAATGGTATATCTTTTGTGCTGCTTTTATGCTTAGAATATATTCCATCACTTAGTTGAATTATTAGAAAAAAAACTTCATGTTGCTATTTCAATGTACACATCCAATGGTATAAAAAAGTATACTATACAGGCATATATAGCACTTGGATGCGTTGTCTTCCGTCGCACAGGGTGAAGTCCATGAGCACACACACACTGGCATATTTACTGAACACATACGCAGTCAAGGCCTCAACAAACATTCCCTGGCTACGCAGTAATATGAAACCTTTTTTTAACTTTAAAAATTAATAACATTTAGGAGACGAAGATGAAAAGAAAAATGAAAGTTGTATTTTTATAGGTAAGGAAGCCGGCCTTACGCCAACCATTTCAGTTGAAGCGGGGGTGTCCCAGCTCCCGAGGGGGCTGGTTCTCATTTATTGTTAAGGTTGAGAAACCTTGCCGGTATTTTATTATTGAGTTGAAATAAACACCGACACGGGAAATCATTTCTGACATCCTCCGTGGGATACGAACCTCAGCTCTCGGCATGGAATGCAAGCACTCTATCAACTGAGTCATTATGACATAATCACAATGTATAATCTATCATCTAAGTGGCAAAACTATGTTAACATTTAAGGTTCATATTAAGTGCATGCTCACAAAAATACACTTGTAAGTTCGCATTTACAAATCGTGCATGCGCATTTACATATTAAAATCAAATCCACAAATAAACAAAAGCCCTGCAACTTTTACTGATCTTCCCTGAAACAGGGGTGACATTGGTAAAGTAAACCATTTTTTAAAGTTTGGGTGGTGAGCCTCATACCAGCCTATAAGTCAAGATAAACAATGAAAATGAAATATATAATTTTTTTTTCATTTTTTATTTTAATACACTTGTATAGGTCTGCAACCACTGGAGTCTACACTTTGATAAAATATGCAATGTAAAAAATACAGGGCACACACGTGTGTGCTTCTGTGTGACTATAGTGTAAACTGAACTGTAGCGTTTTATTCCAATTCTGTGAAATGTAAAACGCTCTCTAGAGACCTTATGCCAGTTTCTTTGTATTTTTGAGTAATCGGTACAGGGTGAATAATTATTTACTTATATACTTGGATATATCTGTTAACACGAACGAAAGTGAATTGTTGTAAATTTGTTTACAAATAAAATGAATGCCTTTTTTTGTATTTGTATGTAAATAAAATAAAATAAATGCTTGTTTGTAATTAATGTATAACTTCGCTTCGCTTTCGCTTTCATGTTATTTTATTGCTAAAAAAAACACAAAATGGTTCAGATACAATACGATCTCCTACCGACGAACTCTCAAAGCTAAACGCGGGATTTGATGCATTTTCGCGGCTACTGGATAATAGGTGGTCGTGACGGGCAAATAAATTCATATTAAAATGAAATCATACACCCTTAAGTTCTTATTTTTTATAATTTATTTTCTGCTTATGACTTAGATGAATAGTAAAACATTTCCCCATTTAAAAAAAGTGAGGGTAATAATAAAAATAAAACAATTCCTTAACCTGTTTGAAACTGACAGCTCATTTGGAAGTTTTAGATTCACTGTTGTTTTTTTCAGTCTTTCAATTCAAAGTAAGATAAGTAATTACACTTATTAAATAGGTTAAATTTGCCAAATAGTTTCAGGAGTATGCAATTTTGCCTGGGTGAAATAAATAGAAATTCAATTTTTAATGCATTCAACTCACCGACTTTGATTTGACTTACATTTTAATATTATTAGAGTTAAATATAGCATTAAAAGTAATTTTAAGTATTTACTTCATCAGAATAAATAATTTGTATAATTCATAGCTTATTAAGGTGTAAGTGAATACATTTTATAGTTATATATATTTTTTAATGTAAGCCTTGAATTCAATTTTTATTCAGTATGGAACTACAGATTATTTTTAAAGATGGTTAATGTCACTTAGCGGAGGGATTTTGAATGCACTGAGGCCATTATTGGCATTAACTCGCTGTATTTTTAATATATTATTTAAGTCAGTCTTGTCTGGATTGCAACTCACCATACTCGAGGTATTCGTTGGCCGCTATATCCGCCATCATTTCATCATGCGTCACAAAGTAATAGTTGCGGCCGTTCTCTTCATCATTACGCGGTAGTCTTGTTGTATCTGTTAACAAGTATGCACAACTTGTAATACCAATGCCCTAATATAAATACAATATATGCATAGCTTTTCATACCAATGCCCTAATATAAATACAATATGCACAAATTGTCATACCAATGCCCTAATCTAAATACAATATGCACAAATTGTCATACCAATGCCCTAATATAAATACAATATGCACAAATTGTCATACCAATGCCCTAATATAAATACAATATGCATAAATTGTCATACCAATGCCCTAATCTAAATACAATATGCACAAATTTTCATACCAATGCCCTAATATAAATACAATATGCACAAATTGTCATACCAATGCCCTAATATAAATACAATATGCACAAATTGTCATACCAATGCCCTAATGAAAGCACAATATGCAGAACTCATCAGTCATCATATAATTAAAAAAAAAAAAAAAAAGATTTGTGGAAAGGAATGCAATCCACCAACCTATTTGGCCTGGCCAGTTGTCTTCATGCGAAAGCAGAAGCTTGTGTGCATGCAACGGCATCTGTTGAACCAGGGTCGAAGTTATGGTCAAGTGGGCTAGATGCAAGATTCGAACCAACGTTATCCGGTTCCAAATACGGCGCCTCTACCCCTTGGCCATAACACCGACCAAATACACTAATAAAAACCACAAAAACGCAACTAAGCTACACATATAGTGTACCTTCTAGCCGCATTGTCCCTGAAGGGGCTACTCCCACTTCAACTGAAGTGGTTGGCATAATGCAGGCCCCATACTTGCAAAATCAATAGGTTCCACACATACAAAGCGATCCTTTCAAAGATAGTAAGAAGTAGCACTATATTTTCAGCATAGTTGTATTGTGTTGGGAAGGCGGGTGTGAAAGTCTTAGAACATTTATATTTATTTGTAGCCATCATTCTATAGAGGTGGCCAGTACCTCCACAGATGTGTCCCCATTTTATTCTGTCCCACTTCTTTCTCCGCACACATACTCTGCTCTTTTTCTCACTCTATATCTTCCAGTACTTAATTTGTATTATATCAATTCTTTCCTCGCTCTTCACTTTCCACACTTACCTTTGAAATTCCATTTGTACACTCTTTTTGTACTTCGTTCATCATCCATTTGTTCTAGATGATCTAGGATTATTTTGGAGTTTAACAATGTATGGAAAAAGTTATACTTACGTGGAATGGGATAAGCATACTGGTCTGGATGTTTGGCAATGAGAGTGTTCTTGATGTGGCGCCGTCCCACACCATGAGCTCCCAACAACACCAAAGTTTTGCGTTGGAATGCAGGATCCGATACTGTAATAACAACAAAAAACACCATAGATGAAAAATGTGTTGTCTAATCTAATCTAATCTAATCTAAGCTGCAAAGATATATATCATTTAAGATTTATACTAAATGCATTCCCACAAGCAGATATGTATAATTTCGCGCTAACACATGCCGCATGTGGACCTACAATATAAAAACCCAATCTCAAATGAACATAAGCCTTGCAACTCTTGCCGTCCTTCCCTGAAACAGGGGTGACATTGGCAAAGTGAACCAATTTTTATATTATGGGTGGTCAGCCGCATAACAACCTATAAGTCAAGGAACATACATGACAAATTACATTTTTTAAATCAAAGAATAAGTGTTGTCTGTTGAACAAAACCTAAAAACGCCCTTGCTGTTATACTAGTGATATTGAGGAAAGGAGGATATAAAATATTGAGTAAATCAGTTATTCTCCGATCAGTTAACCATAGCAAAATGATAATATCAAAAACAATGTATGACTTTCATGGATATAAGTATGTACTTATATGTTTATGGGTTTCCGGGTAATCCGTTGACTATTCTTGTTTTCGAGCTGCCGTTTCCATAAACATGAATAATATCCGTGAAAACTTAAAAATGAGCATATAGGGATATATGGCACATTTAGTTTAAAGCATGTGGGTCCATAGTCAATGTGAAGTTACTGAGTTGTCAAAAAGTGTAAGAAGTATTGGGTTGTAGAGAAAATAAATAATGTCCATTGATTTTACCAGTTTGCAGGCCCTTAAATCAGCAATGCCCTCCTTCAACTGCCATCTACAGTCATCTTAAGCCGTATAGGGCTATACATATTGACTATAATGACTTATAGGTTTGTATGAAGCTGACCACCCATAGTTACTGTAAAAACTGATTCACTTTTGACAATTTCACCATTGCTTCAGGGAAAGTCGGCCTGATTTGCAGGGTGTACTTTCATTTGAGTGTTCACCTTTATTTTGTAAGTAGGTGCTAGGTTCACATGCAGCATAATTATGTGAATGCCAACTTACACGTGTTTTCTTGTGGTCCTGTATTTAATATGAACTATATTAGATTAAGACTTATCTGTGTCTGCGTCTATAAATACATTTAATACACATCTTTAATGTTAATATATCTTTGCAACTCAGATTATTGACTATAGAAGACTAAAATGCACACTAGATGGGTGGATACAGTATAGTATTTGTTAGACGTCTATGGTGGGGATAAGAAAGGTAAAGATTTTAAATAAAAACAAGGGTAACAATGACCATGAGTAGGACTTTAGATAAAAATATTGCATTACTTACATGGTAGTTTGACAACTTCCTCATAAGTGACCAAGTCGAGTTGATCAAACACTGCATTATGCTTTGCCAAATACTTGTCCTTGTATTGCTTCTTCTTGCGACCAAAGATGGAGCAGTTAACTGGAAAATTGTAAATAAAGTCATCACATTAATTGTAAATAAAGTCATCACATTAATTGTAAATTAAGTCATCATATTGATTGTCAACAAACTAATCACTATTAATTGGAAACAATGTCATCATAGGTATTATAATATTTTTTAATTACTTAAGTCATCACATTTAAGCTGTAAACTAAGTCATCACAAGAATTGTAAACAACCCCATAATATTGATTGTAAATCATGTCATCACATTGATTGTAAACATAGTCATAATGATTCTAATTTTAAACAAAATCATCATATTGTCAACAAAGTCACATATTAATTGTAAACAAAGCCATCATATTGATTACACATCATATTCTTTGTCTGCAAAATAGTCATATTAATTGTAAGCAACCTCCCTATATTGATTTTAAGCAAAGTCTGATTTTATTCTGGTTGCCGACAAAAAATATAATTTAAAGATAAAATGGATGTAAGAAATGTTATGTATACGACAAGTGAAGAAAGAGATACATAGGGATATTGGGTGTGAGAAAAATGGTATGAATGATATGTAAAGAAATCGTGTGAGAGAAAAGATGAATGATGTAAAAAGACATTGCAGTGAATTTTTTAGCTATTTTTTTTACAAATTTGTGAAGAAGAATACAATTCACCAACCAATTGTGCCAGGTCAGAAACAGTTATCAACATTATCAATTAATATGTTTCATTATTTTATATTTAAATTAATTATTGATTGCCCAATGACATCTGCTGAACCAGGGTCAAAGTTATCTTCAAGAGGCCTGACTGGAATCAAACCAGGGCTTTTTTATTCCAAACATGCTGTTTGAGATTACCCCCTCGACCTTGTAGGTTGACATCTATAAAATGTTATTTATGTAAAAGGATTGAGATAAGCTGTCTTTACCATATTATTTGAAATGGTGTAAATTAGAGTACGCTCACAGCGCTTGGACTTCTTGCCAGCTGAAGTATATATTTGTTGGAACAAGACCATAAAAGTTTTTGAGGTACTTCCTAACTAGGTTGCATGGAAATAATCTACAATTGACACATCACGTGGAGCTATTTTAGTCGACAGGGCTTAGAAATCTCGAAACTGGGAGTGATGGATTCCTTTAGGTTAGCACTTATAAAGTCATCAGTTGCTTAATAGGCAGTCCCACCCTGTTGGAGTGCCTGGCGATCACATCCATGGACAAGGACATGACTTATTTCATGCAACAAAGTGCTGTACTGATGTTGCCACATTATATCCTGAGTCTTGAAATCTAAGGGCTTAAAAGTATAAGAGTCTCCATCCAATTTAGATACAAAATTTGGAATAATCATTAATGTACTTCAATCAATAACGATCTTTAGATATTTTAGTGATCGATTTGCAATGTTGGCGGCTAGGGCATTTAATTTTAAGTTTAGGTTAAATTAGGTTCTCTTTATATTCAAATTCTTCTGCTTTGTGAAGTAGATTTTTTTGTTTTTTCAAGCTTGCTACTGTGATGTATCTCCAGCTGTCCTTGCATCACTTGGATGACCTTCCAGGGTGTCCGCTTTCTGTAATCCCATCTGCTGCTCAGGCCCGGATTAACCCCTCTGGGGGCCCTGGTGCGGGGTAAAGCTCGAGGCTCCCTATACCACCCCCTCCCCTTCACTGTTACTTTTTTAAAACCTCAAATATGCATATCTTTTCCGAAAAAAAAGTATGTTGAAGTTTTTTCCATACAATATTTTTTAGCTTTTGGGGGGCCCCTTGGTAGCGTATGCCTCATAAGACTTACACTCCAAAGATATTTTGTTGTAATGCTTGTAAACTATTGAGTCTGTCATCGGGGACCCCTTTGGTCACAAATGCCCGGAAAGAACTGGGCACTGATAAAAATATAAGAGTTTTGTTGACCCTGTGGGGGCCCCCCTGAGTGTGGGGGCCCTGGTTCGGTTGTACCGCTCGAACCACCCTTAATCCGGGCCTGCTGCTGCTATCCTCCCCGCTTGCTCTGTATTGCGTTCACTCCACATGATCTCTCTAGAAACATAATCTTGCTTCTTTCTATTGCACAATCATCATCAACATCACATATTCTCCTGATACAATTGAAATTGATTGGAGAATGTATATTTCAGTGGATTTGAGGAGTTTTTGTTCTGGTAGCGTCTTCTCTAGTTTATATGCCATGTTTTTTTAAGAAAATTTGTGTGGGAGACTCCCTAAATTTCAAAGACTCTAGGGGTCTATGACACTTGTTACAGTGCGCCGAGGTGTTGTTTTGCGAGCTTGGTCATTGCTACAAAGCACCAATACTCAACAAGACCCAGTTGCTGTAAGGCTGGATGGACCTTTTTAGTGACCGGTCTTTGGTAGAAGGTTTTTTTTATGAATTATTCGACCCAGCGAAGAGCATATTTTTATAAATTGTATATTTTTTGTGCTTCGTCGGGATTCAAATCCACAACCTTCCATTTACGAGTCCCAAGTGCTGCCACTGGACTACGGACCGGAACAAGAAATGGCAACGACAAGCAGTGTTCCCAAGCAGTCACCCATACTATCCGCGCCCAATGTTGCTTAGTGATCGGACGAGAACCGGTGCTTTCAACATGGTATGGTCGCTGGCATGTATCAGTCTTATGTAGGTTTTATAAATCTACTATACGATTTCATTCAATGCTATGAGAATAATAAAAAGAAAATATTGAGTTTGATTGAGAATTGATATTATATTGGAGTTTTAATCATTTTGTTATTTCATGGCCATGTGACTTGTCAGCCATGAAAAATTCAAATCGGGAACATCCGGGCCAGAAACGTTTTGACAAAGGTGGATTTATATCCACCTTGGTCAAAAAAACGTAAGAAAAAAATAAAAAGGTGAGAAATATTTGTTGCCTGCTTTGATTGTCAATCCTTTGCCTGCCAATACGTTTGCTTTATATATTAACTTTTTTTCGGACTTCATTCTTATTGACATTGTTTGAAGAATTTATGTAGGTACCTAATTAATGGGAGGTCACAAATACATGAATTATGCTTTTTAGTCTATGGTCTATAATATTATTATTGTCTATTAAATTGTTGTACACATCTGACAGCTATAATTTTAACCTATAAACTGGTTGTGTAGGTATGTACCTCCTATCTTGTAAAACCATTTTTCTTCTCTTCAAAACTTCTTACACACAATAATGAATGTGAGTATTGTTTTGAAGAAAATGAATTGAACCAGAAGTAACTCTTCTCCCCAATAATTTCATTGCCCCCGAGATCTATATACCTTTTTTACAATTTATTCAATTCTCATGCAAACCATACTCAGATACACAAAAACAGGCAATGCACATGCGTAAAAAAGAAACTTAAATATAGAAAGGGTCATGCGAGCAAGAAAATGGAGAAATGAAATCCTTGCCTGTTGTCTGGTGACAAAGACCGATACTGTGAACATTTCTAAAGCAAATACTTCTATTCAATCTTTTTTGAGAACATTCCTATCGAATCGCTACGGTCTTATCAATTGAACCATAATGCCCACCTCATTCAAGGTCAAATCTAAACTAAAGTTACGGTCGTTAGACATATTTACATAATATTATAATTACTTAACTCTCAAGATTAATTGCACTTTTCGAATATTAGACGAATCTTTATGGGAGAACTTAAGAGAGAAGAGAATAATGTTAGTTCTTCCATAATTCCTATGCGAAAAGTGTAATTAATTTTGAAAGATAATTAAAATATGTAAATACCTACACTAGGATTAAATCTGGAGCGATTACTCATTTAGTTATTCTAGCTAAAGAGCGTACGCACAATGCAACCTTCTGAAATTCTTTACAGGTATTTATTCCAGAATTGTACTGCTTGAAGAAAATTTGTGTAACTTCTCCTCCCCCAGAGGGCTGATATTTCTTACATTAAATGAAGTAAACATTTTGATGACATCTATTAAATGCCACACAAACTTTGTCAGAGCCAGGCGGTTTGTAGTTTTCAAATATATTATTTTTTCTCAAGCGCGTATACGGGATGGAGCAGAATGGTACACTCTAAATTTGCGTATCATGTACGTTCATATGCATAGGGCGGTAAAGGGGGGTTCGAGTGGTGCGACCGAACGGCCCCTGCATCCTAGGGAGATGGGAGGCAGAGGGTAGGGGTGTGAGGGGCCTCCCTGACTTTCTCTGCGCCAGGGCCCCCAGTTGTCTTAATCCGGGCCTGAGTCAACCCCCTGCTCAATGGTAGGACAACAACCAGAAAGCTGCCAGCAGGATGAAGCAAAGGATGATCTAAATCTAAATCTAAGTTGCAAAGATATATATCATTTGAGATTAATATTAAATGCATTCCCACAAACAGACAAGTATAAGTTTGCGATAACACATGCCGCATGTGGACCTACAATATAAAAACACAATCTCAAATGAACATGAACCCTGCAACTCTTGCCGACCTTCCCTAAAACAGGGGTGACATTGGCAAAGTGAACCATATTTTTATAGTATGTGTGGTCAGCCTCATACCATATGGGTAATGCTTTGAAATTAAGAATATGGTTGTAAGAAATTTATATTAAATAAAAAAATAGATGTAACAAACCGTGATGTGGAAAACATTGAATTTCTCAATGCTCCGTTGGAGTTGTATCCAATGTCATCAGAAGTCTTCGACACTAATGAGGCACGAATATACAATCTGGATAATGTTCAATATGGCTCAGACAAAAAGTTGAGCGATTCGATCTTCTCCACATCACGGTTGGCAAAATCCATTTTTAGCTTGATATGTAATTACGTTCAGGGCCCTTTCACACCGCCCAGTGCCGGATTGGAAGTCTAGTAATGTATGGAGATATACTTATGTCAGCTATCACTCAGTTTGTCCGGCGATTCCATACATTTCACAAACTAAGCCATAGACAAACGGTGACAAAAGAGGGTGACAGCCATTACACACAAGACGTATTTTGTTCGAATTGCTTAAGGTTTTTTTAGGCGCCGGGTCAGAAGTGATAAATGTACTTTCACACAGTTTGTCCAGGAATTCATAGACAATCCAGGCAGAATGCATTGTGCCTGAAATGGCCCTTAAAGTTAATTCTTCCTAGTGTACCTAGTTGTTTATGTATTTTGAGAAAACAAAGCAATGCGGATTGATGCTCCATGCTCAGGTTTAGTTACGCCACTGCGGGATATGTGATAGCTGCTTAGAGGGACTTTGTTAGAGGAAGAGAAGGATAAATACCTGTAGAGGAGTCGCAGCCATCTGTGTGCGAAGCGCAGCCGGGTTCCCTGTCTGAGAGCGTGAACCCAACAGAACAACAGTTTCAACCTTACAGTTAATACATACTAAAGCACGGGGCTTCTTATCCATTATTATGCCTTTAAATAAATCCACACAGAGAAGTAACAAAGAGGGTAAAGTATCATGAGCTTTAGAACCCCAGCAAATAAGTTGTCTCATTTTTCAGAAGCTCTTGAATTCCAAGAGTGATATTTGGGGCAGTTATTTTAAGAACAGGTCAGAGGTATTCAGCAGTAGGCCAGTTTGATAATATTGCAGTAACATTAAATTTATTATCTTATCGTTTACATACATTGGAGAAACGTAACTTAATTCCACTTGCAGATGTATTGGTGCCTGTGCTTAAAAAATAACTGGATTGTTAACATGTGTTAATTTTGAAGAGGTTAGATTCAGAAAATGCCATTTTTTTCTGGTTCATTGTGATAAATCCCCTCACATGAGGGAAACGATACAGTGTTAGGTTTTTAATCTTATTTTCCTACAATGACCTCATAAAAACCCTCACCAGCAAGATTCTATATCCTGATGTATCTTTTACATGGCTGTAGGTACATACTACATACTAAGCTAATAAAAATATTAAGCCCATAGACATGACAAAAAACTGTCTCTACTGTCTCAACTTCAACAATTTTTCTTTATATAACAGTAAAAAGTTAAATACTTTTTAAAGTAATGAAGCCCCATATGTACGTACTTATAAAGAGAAAGCTTAATGATTAGTGTGGTCTACTTGTCGATAGCTCAATTGGTAGAGTGCTTGCATTCTATGCCGTGAGCTCGGGTTCGAATCCCGCTGAGGGCGTCAGAAATGATTTCCCGTTTCGGTGTTTATTTCAAACCTTAAATAAAAAAACCGGCAAGGCTTACACAGCCTTCACAAGAAATGAGTACAAGCCCCCTTGGGAGCTGAGTAACCCCCCACTTTGCTGAAGTGGTTGATGTAAGGCCGGCCCCCTTACCTGTAAAAATAAATAGGTTCACTTGCCATATGCGACGCCTTTGGGGGTAACCCGGCAAGAAGTAACACTATATGTGTACGGGTTGCGTACTTGTGGTTTATATTATGGACTTGAGGCTATGACACTAACACTTGGGAATAAATGGAAGCTGAGGTGTTTACAGCATGCCATGGAGAGACAATGTTAGAGACGAAATAAGAGACAAATTCATCACAAACGATGGAAGTCGTCAACATTGATAAAGTCTCCATGCGAAAATATTAATGACCTGTTAATATGGCCGAGGAAGAATATAATAATAATAATAACAGGCTGATTTATTTTAAATTACACATGATAAGAGAGCGCCGTTTTTGTGTGTGTCACACCTCAAGGGCCCTCTCCGATCATGGATAAGACTTTCTAAACAAGTGTGCCTTGAGTGCTCCTCGAAATACACCCACAGATTTGGAGTTCTTCACTCCGGGTGGCAGTCTGTTCCACTCCACCGGCCCCGCAACACGGAAAGCGCGGTCTCCGAAGTTTGTACGAATCTGACGGCGCGGCTGAACCAAATTGACTACTCCATCACCCGCAGATCTGAGTGTCTGCCTCCTAACACCCATTTCAACAGGTGAAATCATATCAGCCAGATAAGGTGGGGCCAAGCCATTGATGGCTTTATATGGCAGGCAGACATCTGGAAGCCTTGAATGCAAACCAAGAAAAGACAAAATAAGTATTTGGCCAATGAAATTGTCATGTAAGTGAGAAAACGAGTTAGAGTTACTTGTAATAAAATTGTAAGAGTCGTTACCCAGCTGTTTTTAAATTAGAATTTTGTTTTCTGTTTTAGTTTTGATGTCTATACAAATTATTATTTAATGATTTTAAAAATGTAATTTGTTGTGCATGTTCCTTGACTTATAGGTTGGTATGCTGCTGACCACCCATGCTGTAGACAATGGTTCACTTTGCCAATGTCACCCCTGCTTCAGGGAAGGTCGGCCAGGAGTTGCAGGGTGTATATCCATTTTTGATTTGGTTTTTATGTTGTAGGTTCACATGCGGCATGCGCAAGCGCGAATTTGTACGTATTTGCTTGTGAGAATGCATATACATAATGTGAATCCGTAATGTTCATGGTAATGTTACATATCTTTGTTGATGGTCAGTGCCAACTACCCCCTGAATTTACCAATCCTACTAACACTTCCCTTAGGCTCATTTGCAGGGGATTCAATTTTATTGATTGTAAAAAACAAATTTCACAACCTGTTTCGCAAACAACCTATTCACATCATCAGGTGGTTAAATTAATACACCTGATGATGTGAAGAGTCCGGTTGATAGCTCAGGTGGTAGAGTGCTTGCATTCCATGCCGAAAGCTCGGGTTCGAATCCCACCGAGGGTGTCAGAAATGATTTCCCGTTTCGGTGTTTATTTCAAACCCCAAAATAAAATACCGGCAAGGTTTACTCAGCCTTCACAAGAAATGAGTACCAGCACTCTCGGGAGCTGGGAAACCTCCACTTCAACTGAAGTGGTTGGCGTAAGGCCGGCCCCCTTACCTGTAAAAATAAATAGGCTCAACTCGCCACATGCGACCCCTTCGGGGATAACGCGGCAAGAAGTTACACTATATGTGTAGCTTAGTTAAAAAAAAAAAAAAAAAAAAAAAAAAAAATGTGAAGAGGTTGTTTGCGAAACCGGTTGTGGTATTGACTAAATATACTCAAAGTAATCGTAAACCAAGTTTTTTTTACTTTTTATCTTTAAAGGGGATTCACATTGTTCACTATGCACTTTCTTAAGTTATATTTTTCTAGTCAAAGTATATAAAAATCTAAAAACCGCTGTTCACATGAAGTTGCCTATGCCTTAAAGAAATGACTTTGTACAGGTAGTATATTGGCTTACAAAATGGAAGGGAGAACAATAAAGAAGTTTACTGAAAAAACGAATAAATATGAGAGATGAGATTACCTTGCGTGTTTCAATAAAACATATACCGAAAAGGAAATGTGAAGAGAATGCTGAATGATTTCGGCAGCCATATTTTTATGTAAAATAAAACTGCGGGGACTTTTCAATGCTCTGAAACAATCCGGAAGTGTTTCTTCATATATTTCATCATAGAATTCACAAAAAGCATTGTGATGTTTCGTACTATTCTTTTCATCAATCAATATAAAAAAAAAACCTAAAGGAGAAAAAAATTGAGTTTTTGAGTGGCTTCCCGTAGTAGACCATGCGCCACAGAACGAAAAAGGTATATAACAAAGAAAAGAGAGATATACCAGCAGTGATATATCAAACGTAAATGCAAGTGGCTTCAGGTGTACCTTGTTCACATTGATGACATTTTTGTGAGGTATAAATAAAAAAAAACTACAATCAATACAACTTGTAGAATATTATATCAAAGCAAATCGAGAACCAAACACCTTTAAATTATGATGGTTGCCTGGAAATTGATTGGAACAATACCTCACTTATATTTAGGATGTTGTTCTTTGACGCTATGTATTTCTTTTAAATTGATCGATGCTTGTTTATGACAATGATCTAGTAACTGAAGTTGCTTATATCTGTCACTCAATCCCTTTTCACTTTTCCCATGCCACTTTTTCCATGTGTGGTTTCATATGTAAGTCCACTTATTGAGATTGTTGGAGGTAACCGCATGGAAGGAAATGACAATAATGTGCAGGGTGAGCCTTAAAAATTCAAACATCAAAATAGCATGGAATAAAACACTTACATGCATATAGGAAAATATCCAACATCAATAACCACATTAATAATAGTAACAAATTCAGCTGATTTATTTGGTGATACGCTTTTAAATGAATCACACCTCCTGGGCTGGAAGTCTCATCCTCACGGTAATTCTTACCTACCGAATATCGGTAATATTTGTATGAAAACTAATCAGCTGTCCACTTGGGGCCATCTTGGCAGTCAGTTACGGACATACTTAAGATTTTTAAGATATCGCAAAAGCATAATACCTACTACAAATAAGAACAACTTTATTTATAGGTTATCATTGGTCACTTATATGCGTGAATTTATATTGCATTATTTTTATTTGTTGACGATTTGCTTGCACAAGCAGAAAGCATCTTCAAGGTTAGTTATCAAAGCAGCGCGGCGGTCTAGAAGTTTTCTGTTGGTAGCTGGCTATAAAACAATATGTCATCTAACACCGGCCATGAAAGTGATAGTTTACAACTTGATTTAAAAACCTTAAGCTTTGTAGCCCTTTAGGATTGAATTGTACAATTGTGGATAATTATTATTGCATTGTTTGTGAATAATGGTTTAAGCACTCACCGCAGCTAGGCTTGTATTTTATGAAGGTTTTGTATGCTTAATGATGAATAGAAAATGTGTGAACATGGAAAAGTCTTGTACATAAAATTCTTTATGAAAGCTTTCTGTATTGTAAGAAAGAAGAGGAACTGAAGAAAGACTGAATTAGAATCATGAATGTCCAGAATAAAATATAAATAAGTATAGTGGTGCAGGGATCATAATGAACATGTTTGACAATGGAACTACTGGCGTCATCTTGGCAGCATCTATTTTTGCGTGTTTTGCCTGTTGTTATTATTTTATATTCTGATAAAAAAAGTGCAATTGACAAGCCTAAAGTAAATTATCAGAAGTAGTGTCAGTGAGGTCTTGTTATGAGAATAACATTTTGTTGAAGAAGAAAAAATGATGCCTATTATTTATAAAATGAGGTCAGCACGTCAATCAACATAGACAATATTGTGTCGTTACCCTGCCGGGTTGCTAGAGAAAAGTAAAATAGATATTTTGTTGTTGGTTGCTGACGACAGACCCAAGCATTACTGAAGTTTGCTCACCGAGAAAAAGCTACAAATTTAAAATGTTCAGAGTTCATGGCAGTTGCAAATATCAAACATCACTCACGTTCATTAATGTCCTGGCAACACGTTCATACGTCTTATAAGTATGAACTTAATCAAAATCCGTAATCAAAAAACTGAAATATAAGTAATCAAAATCCATGGAAATTCAGTGAAATTGCTGTGATGAGTAAGGCTGAGAGGGGAGATAGCACACAGAAGGAAGTTGGAATATGATAGCTAAACACAACAGCCATCCCAAAAGACAGGTAAGTAATAAACACTTGACAATCAATACTTACTTAACTAAGATACTAACTAAAACACATATCAACTTGCAGTTCAAGAGCCACACATACTTATAATTATATTTATTAATATATATATGACACTTGTGCACAAATAATACAGCCAATGTTTGAAACGGTCATATTTAAGGGGTTTTGAATGCCTGAACAGTTAATTTAAACCAATACTTATTGTAAATGTCCTACCATGAAGTTTATCACTGAGGGCTCACAGCATAAAATTTCTAAAAATGCAATGGAGTCCGCGCATTCAAAATCTCATTTGGGTGATGGCACGAGTTGTTGCTTACAACACCTTCTCTCTGTGTTGTAAGCTAAAAAATATTTTTATGCTATCACAAACACAATAGGTAAGTACCTACATAGCGTTTTAGCAACTTTACAATTTACCCATAAGTAACTATATTATATTGAAGTATAAGTGTATGTCCGGTCTCTACTGTTAAATTTAAGCTTACTTATTTCACAAATTGTATAGATGGCAGCGCTAGAACAATGGTGGTAAGATTCCGACTGAGGTCCTTTGAAACTATTCAACTAATCACAAAAGCCTAGGAAGTACTAGCCTGACCAAGTGAAGTCACATTTTTTTTTAAATTTCATTATGGGGACTCCATTCATATTACGTAAAATAGTATGCTGCTAATAATTAAATTAAAAGAGAAATGATTTTTCCTTAGCATATTCTTGGATCAAAGTATCTTATGTTCAACCGTCTTTATAATATTGGCCAATAATTATATAGGGACTGAAATATATTGTGGAACCATTGAAGTAAAATTACTTTTTATTTGGTTACTTCAAAGAAACTTTAGCTTTAACTGACTATACCTAAGTCCCTTAATTTAAATCGATAAAACGTTCTGAATGTTTGTGTGTATTTACACCAACCTATATCTATACGTATCCTAAACAAAATCAGATCTAAACAGATTGGAGTGCATTCAAACATTGCAAATTCGTAAGAAAATTAAAATTAAAGTTTAGCTAATACCAAACAAATAAAAAACAATGAAAGGATGGTAGAAATGAATGAACAAAAGTAGGAATGTACCCTATGTTAAATATTGCTGGTGATTTCAAAGAATGATTTTGGTTTGGGAGTTGCGTTTGACAGACGGTGACAAGAATGCTTTAAGTTAGGACTTGCGTTTGACAGGTGGTGACAGCAATGGTTTTGGTTGGGGCTTGTATTTGACTGATGGTGACAACAATGGTTTTGGATGGGGCTTGTATTTGACAGATGGTGACAACAATGGTTTTGGATGGGGCTGTGTTTGACAGGTGGTGACAACAATGGTTTTGGATGGGGCTTGTATTTGACAGATGGTGACAACAATGGTTTTGGATGGGGCTGTGTTTGACAGGTGGTGACAACAATGGTTTTGGTTGGGGCTTGTATTTGACAGATGGTGACAACAATGGTTTTGGATGGGGCTTGTATTTGACTGATGGTGACAACAATGGTTTTGGTTGGGGCTTGTATTTGACAGATGGTGACAGCAATGGTTTTGGTTGGGGCTTGTATTTGACTGATGGTGACAACAATGGTTTTGGTTGGGGCTTGTATTTGACTGATGGTGACAACAATGGTTTTGGTTGGGGCTTGTATTTGACAGATGGTGACAGCAATGGTTTTGGTTGGGGCTTGTATTTGACAGATGGTGACAACAATGGTTTTGGTTGGGGCTTGTATTTGACTGATGGTGACAACAATGGTTTTGGATGGGGCTTGTGTTTGACAGGTGGTGACAACAATGGTTTTGGTTGGGGCTTGTATTTGACAGATGGTGACAACAATGGTTTTGGATGGGGCTTGTATTTGACAGATAGTGACAGCAATGCTTTTGGTTAGAACTTGCGACAGATGGAGGTAACATAGAATGATGATGATAGAAGGCAATGCTTTTGGTTTTGACTGGAATTTGATAGATAGCATGACTAAATACTAATAGGTTTAATGTGAAAATGGTAATATTTAGACCGTCACCTTGTTCAGGTTTTCCCTTGTCCACTGCTGTGCAAGCCACCCGCCACTCCTGCAGCTCTGGGGAGGGGATGAGGCCTGCAGAACCTGCAGCATTGTCCTTGCGAGCTTGCCACCAATGGTGGTCATCCTTGCTTATGATCTGAACAAATAACACACACAATTTATGTTAAGTAATATTAATCAAAAACTAATTAAATAGTAATCGAAAACAAATAAGCAATACATATTAAGTAAATGAATGGGATATCCAGAGTCATAATAGAAGGAGAACTTGTATGAAGAAGGTTATGACTCTATGAAATGAAAGAAGTATGTAAGGACAGAAAGAAATGGCAGTTGATCTGTAATATTGGCGGCTAGAGCTGTGGTTTTGATGTTTATACATATTATTATTTGTCTATTTTAAAAATTGTAATTTGTTTACCCTGGTACGGGGGCTCTCGTTAGTCAATTTTTGGGATGCCTGTTTGGGAGGTCTATGACAATTGTTGGAGTTAAATTTGTCTTGTCCTTTTTGTAACCAAATATTTTATAAACAAGTCGCCATAGGCGTTTTTGGTCCCAGAGGCCCCTTTTAAATAAGACCCCAAAAAAAGTTAATATTATCTTCTGTAACTAATTTCTAGAAAGTCTGCGGGGGCCCCCTTGGTCGTGAATGCCTTTAATACCTGGGATTCCGAACATATTTACCTCCAAAAATTCTTTCAATTGTAATATATTTATTTACAACGTCTCGAGGGCCCCTTGGATCCGGGGGCCCTGGCTCGGTCGCACCGCTTGAGCCCCCCTTAATGCGGGCCTGATTCTGAGTCCATACTCGGATTAAAATATGTACCTACCTGCAAAATGTCGCCCGTCTTGAAAGCAATTCCGGCTTGGGCACAAGGGATCAGTTCATCATCCAGAGGATCGTAGTCAAACTGGGCTCGAACAAATATCTGAAACAAGCAGCAACAAATACAAATAGCAGTTCAAACAATCAAGAAAACACTGTATCTTTCAGTAAATGATAGAAGTACTGATAACAGAGTCAAAACGGAAAATCCAAATTTAAAATTTCTCTTGGAGTATCGACATCACAGGTCTAAGTGACTACGGTCTTTAGTAATCAACAAAAAAATATCCTCTGCATCTCGGCTGGTTGTCGCAATAATTTTTCGCCCTGACTTTTTATTTTGACTCCATCGTAAAAGACTAATTGAGTTGTAAGCACAGATTCCACGGTGACAATCTAGGATAATTTTTAAATCACACACATACATGGAAACATAAATAATGCCAAATTCTGTGGTTCCAACAGCAGGTATGTACACAGTTTATTATCAATTATTAATTCATCAATTTACTAAATCTAAAAAAATACTAATTGATAATTACTCAATGGCATCTATTAACTCAGAGTCAAAGCTATTGGCTTGACGGCATTTGAATTGGCGCTTTTATAGTAGGTACTCAGAGGGAATGACAATTTTATTAAATATTTATCTCATTTTAAAAACAGGTCCTATATTGTCGCCTTGATTCTATATGACTCAATTTATAATTATAAATCTAGCAGTTGTTGTCACTTCTAGGGCGCTTTCTTTGTTTTTCCTGGGAATCTTACACATATTGTTTCTGTTTAATGGCCGTAGATGGCAATGCCCGTACTTTATCATTCTTTATATTTAGCAAAAATGATTTAAGAAATCCCTTTTTTCCTTCTTTATTAAACAAAACTCTTTGGATATTGTATAAATTTATTAATACAATTCCTCCATAAGTATGTTGATACATACAAAATTTGTACAAAAGGGACAAAACAAAGTAAGCCCTACCCTCTTTTGTTTTTTATTACAAATAATAATCTATGGATTTGAGAGTGCTAGAAAATCTAGCAGTTGTCAAAAAATCTGTTAACTGTGTTTCCATCTTATCAGTAAAACAATAAGGAAAATCATGCCTACAATTTCTATATCTAAAATATTGTACTAGATATAAATATTTAATTTGAAAAAATCACTATGAGAGAATCACAATGGGTACCTATATTTTGGTTTCAATTGAAAATAAATGTTTAAGGATTTTTATAAGGTGGTACTTACTAGAACAGGAGAGGGCCTAATCCGGAAAAGCTATCCAAAAACACAACATTTAATATTAGAAGCAACAAATTAATGAGAATATTTTTTTGCACCAAAAGCTCACAGTTATTTCCAAATGTTGAAATCAAAATTTAAATGCAAATAAAACAAGACAAAAAAAAACATGTACAAATGCCCGAACTCTTCCCAATAATTTCCTTATCTAGGAATATATCTTCCCACGCCCACGAAAGGGTTAAACTTAAAATCAATCATAGTTTTATTTCAAACAATGCATATTAAGTAAAAAAAAACAGAAGAGCAGTACAAAACAGTGCCCCTAGTGAGCGCTTTAGTTTTCAATCATTTTTTAGTCAATGCTGTAGTTGAGTTTTACACTTGCGCTGTTGATTTGGGTTTTAGAACAAATATTTATTTAATAAGCAATACATAATATGACAGGCAAAGGCTAATTCCTATATATATTTTAATTAAGGTACTTATAGGTCCTTCAAACAAATCAATAAGTGAAAAAAAACCCGTAAGCTTCTATCTGAGCTGATTCTAACGAGGTGAAAGATATCAACCGAAGAAGAAATCTCATTGAGCATAGCTATTGCCCTCCCTACAGTATGACAGGTTAGTTCTGCAACTTGGAAGTAACTATTGTTATTATTGAAAGAAATGACTATTGTCTATGCTCACATTGCCTACAATAATCTTCTCGAATAGCAGGATTGCCAATCCCGCCACGAATCAAGAAGACGAAATGAATGTAAATAATAATTTCACAAAAACTATTCACACACATATATTCACCTATGTAACAAAATATGTATAAGCCTATTTGAATGATATAGTTGAATATTTTACCTCGCATGGCGGAGGTGCCGATCTGTATGATGGAACAATTTTGAAGGTCACGGAGCCTCGTGCTTCCCTCTGAAAAAGGAAAAAGCAGCACTTCAATAAAACCAACACAAACATCAGGCTCATTGGCATGTTATGCAATGCAACTAAGCTGTACATGTAGTGTAACTTCTTGCCGCGTTATCCCTGCATACGGCAACTGAACCTATTTATTTTTACAGGTAAGGGGTCCGGCCAATCCCTTCAGTAAAGTGGGGTTTTCCCAGCTCCCGAGGGGCCTGGTACTCATTTCTTGTGAATCTGAGTAAACCTGGCCGGTTCATTATTTTTTGGTTTGAAATAAACACCGACACGGGAAATCATTTCTGAAACCCTTGGTGGGGATAAAATCCTTGTTCTTGGCATGGAATATTTTTTTTTATGGTCAGTCAAATCACATCGTCCTTTTCGATCCAATGGCGGGAAAGGCTCATCCGGGCCTGTAGGTTGTTCCTGGTCTTGTGTGTTGTTGGTAGATTGTGTTCTCTGGTTAATATAATTGTGGGCGTGTTACCAGTATCTTCTGCAGCTGGTTGACAGAGTGGTTGAGCACGGGAGTGCCGTTGATCTCCCTGATCTCGTCGCCCACGTGCAGCGTGGCCTGCCGGTGGATCATGCCGCCGTGCATGATGCGCGCCACTATGCACTTGCCGTCGTCGTTCATCTTCAGAGTGATGCCCTGGAAACGAAACCAATATTCGGTAAGGTCTTTTAAATAAAAACACTCCAAGATGAGAGCCCTGAGGGACGCCCATGGGACGCCAGATGGAATCTCCCAGAAGTCGAATCTACAGCCTACAATGACAATGAATGTGTTGTTTGCTTACCATGAGTTCGTCCGTTTTTTTTTGGAAGAGCAAACCGTAGTTTTATCTGCATATTGTAGTCATTTTGCGTGCACAAAACAACAAACCAAAGAAAAAAATGCGTACATCAAACAAAAGTGGTCAAAGATGAGAGCCCTGAGGGACGACATAATAAATTATCCACTCATGAACATTAAATCGTTTGCTCACCATGGGTTCGTCCGTGTTCTTTTGGAAGGGAAACCTTGGGATCATCTGCATGATGTAGGCATTTTGCGTGCACGAAGCAGGGACGAATAGAAAAAAATGCAAATATTAAATAGAAGACGTCCGAGATTAGAGTCTTGAGGGACGACAAAGGAAAATGTAATTACAATGAATGTGTGGCTTGCTCACCATAGGCTCGTCCGTGTTCTTCTGGAACTGCACCAGGCGCACGCGCGTGATGGTCTCCAGGTCCGGGGGCGCGCCCTCCAGCAGGTGGTCCAGGCCCGCCTCGTCCCCGTTGGGCGGCAGGTAGGGCGGCCCCTGGGGCGGCGGCGTCACGCGTAGCGCCTCCTCTCCGTACACCTCGTGCGCCACCACGTCGTGCGCTTGCAGGAGGGCCTGCAACACAACCACGCTCACATCACCATGTGGCCAGAGGAAACGTGAAAAGAAAAAGGGGAAACGGATGACCTGGAAAAGTGTGAAAATTCAAGTTTCATAAGAATAAACTAACAATGAGCTCGGGACAATCAAGATATTCCTCAACTATGTGAAGTTACTCATCTGCAACGAAAATAAAAACGCAACTTAGCTACACCTACAGTGTATCTCCTTGCCGCGTTATCCCCGAAGGGTTTCGCTCGTGGCGAGTGGAATCTATTTATTTTTACAGGTAAGGTGGCCGGCCTTACGCCAACCAGTTCAGTTGAAGTGGAGGTTTCCCAGCTCCCGAGGAGGCTGGTACTCATTTCTTCTGGAGGATGAGTAAACCTTGCCGGTATTTTATTTTGAGGTTTTGAAATAAGCACCAAAACAAGAAATCATTTCTGACACCCTCGGTGGGATTCGAACTTAGGCTCAAGGCATAGAATGCAAGCACTCTACTCAACTGAGCTACCGCATAAAAGATGGCACGACTTTTAACCAAGCCTTGAGCCCGAGTTTTTAAACTTGGATTGTAGACTTTATACTGAATGAAAAGGACAAGCTTATGGGAACCGTGAAGGTAGTTTTTTGCTTAGTTTAAAGTCACACAGGCCAACTTCAAATCGAAACATTCTTAATATACTTTAAAATCTTAAGCAAAAAATACTCCGAAATCTTAAGACTGATTTTGAAATTGTTTTTTTTGTGGATTTGTGATCACAGCAATCCGAAAATAGTAATTGTCCTACGTTGTTCGGTAATTGTTGGTAAAAACACATAATTGCCTCTATAAATCAACCCTTTGTGACAAGTAAACCTGTGCCGTAGGAGCTATTAGCAATAATAACGACTTATGGCGTCCTTAATGTACAATGAAGTACAAATAATATACGTGGCCTTATATAAACTTATAGGACTGCTCGAAATGTAGTGATTAGCGCTTCCGACCCGTAATCCGAAGGTAGTAGTCCGCTATTGCTAGTGTTTACAACGTATGTAATATTGTTATGATTTTTACTTGTTTTTAAAAAAAAAATAAACTGCAATCTATTTATGTAACAGGATTTATTTTGCACAACATACGGTTACACAGTACATCTCTAGCTCTATCGACTTCGCGCCACAATGTTTCAAGCGTCTCTGCCTGTCCGCACCATTGCGGCTCGTATATAAAGATACGACAGAGACGATTCTTGCATGTTCTAGATTATTCCACAAACTTCTATAATGGATTGTTCCACACACATATATTCTATATTGTTCGACACTTTCCAGTTGCACACCAGCAAATTACGTGCATGTACACACTAAGTCATAGCTCGTAACAATATGTTTTATAACATACTTCTGCCGTAGAATATAAAACCTTTTACTTTTCCCCCCAAATAAACGTACGACATTTCGCTCCACGATATGCATATCCTAAAAAACAGCAATTCTAAAATTTACCATTGGCACCCAAAGGGCCACTTTCCAAGTTTGGCAATCATAATGAATCACAGGTGACTGTTAGAAAAGTTCGCATAAAACCGCTGTAAGTTTCAAGGCTTTTGTTTCGTTTTTTTTCACCGTGAAAAATCTCAGCTCTCCAAACTCTCCAAAACTCTCCAACCGTCTTGGCTTCTTAAATACCGAGTGCGAGAATATGATTTTAAAAATAACATTGGTCAATACAAAAATGTGGTAAAGACGTTGATGCGTGATCTTAGACGTGTTTTTTTTGTGGTGATTTCTAATATGCTCAATTACACAAGCCTCCTCTCGTCACTACAAGGGCAACTCCTAGAGCGGCTCACATCCATCCAGTTGCAGTCAATATCAAAACTATGAGAACTTGGTGTTTTCACGACTCATTCCTTTGCCAGACTGCCCGTTTATGGAACAAGTTACCGGTATCTGTGTTACGGTATCAATCGCCACATCCTTTCAGTGTCTCAAACAAAGACAATGCTACGCAGCTAACAGCATTGCTACAAAGGATCAGGATATCAACCGCCACATCACCAGCACCTCTGCGGCATTACAACAAGTGTCATAGACTCCTAGAGTCTCTGAAATCTAGGGAGTCTCCCGCACGGGATTCCTGCAAAAATTATATCTTTATAATGCATATAGAGTATTACAGATGACAGATAGAAGCTATTAGGGAAGTTATTAGTGTTAGGGTTAGGCGGAGGCTGATCCGTGGGTTTGAATAGCTGTGTGTGAATAACACCATACATTTAATACAATTGGTCTTAATTACATTGTACAAATTAACGAATAGACTTTATTTCAAGTTTGGCTTATTTAAATTTACGGTATTTTGCTCCACAGAGGTTATCTTACCGGCAACTCCATTATTTAGGGATTAGGTCTTTTCTAATTTTGATCTAATCCAATCTGAGTTGCAAAGATACCGGTCTGTAGTCTAGTGGTTAACCCTACGGACTCTAAAGGTTCGATTCCCGGCGAAGAATAAATAATGTCCCTTTGCTGGGACGGCCGATTGTCTGGTGTGTGGAATGGTAAAGTACTTAAATTCAATGCCGAGAGCTTGAGTTCGAATCTCACCGTTAGAATCATAACAAACAAACACTAGCAAGTTCGCACTCACACACGCTGCATGTGTGTTTACAAAATATAAACGTACACCCTAATTCAACATAAACCCTACAACTCTTGCCACCTTTTCTTGAAACAGGAGTGGCATTGGCAAAATTTAATCAAATTCCATACACACGTTAATTGAATTCAACGTTAATTTTAAATGTAGGTAATCTCTTTACTGCTTTAGATTATAGATTACAGATCCACATTATTACATTATCGTTTTTTTTTCTTAGCTTAGATTGTGTAGAATGTGTTTCTTAAGACAAATCAAATGGTAGATAAGCCAAACAAGCACTGGGGGGAGAACGTATAAACTCCGGAAAACAACTCTCAAAAGATAATTGTAAAGCCTTCGTAACAATCATAGCATGGTGTATTTTTTTGAGGAATTCCTTCATCACTATTCTTTGGCTCGAGATGAATCGAAAATGACTCATTAAACACGTATTTTAATGTGAGTACAGACTAAAATTCATGTCGGGCACTTTATGCGTCGTTAGGCTTACAATGGAGGGCGAGAGCAGGAAAGAGGGAGGGGGTGGAATTTTTCATTTTAAACTGTTATTCTTAGACATTTTAGTCGTCAGTTGAGCCCACGCTTTGACAAGCTAATGATGCATGGCCTTGAAGTCTCAACACCACGGTTATTCTTACTGTAATGTATAATTATGATATGATTATTTAGAGTAGGTAATATCATATATAAGGTAATGTATTATTGTAATATAATATTATTAGAGATTATTATTGCTTCACTGAGCAGTCTGGTTTTGTCTCTCGCCTTGTAAACACTGAAATGGAATAATACATCACATTGAAACCAAGACTCATCTGTTCGTCTGATTGATATCCCCCATCCACAATAAACATCCCCAAAATACATCACAGTGGCGCAGTTAGGATAAAGAAGAACCATATAAAACGGGATAAAAAAATTTTTTTGGAAGAAATAAAATAATATTGTTGCAAGAGCAACATGTGGGAATCTTCGAGAAGGAAGAAGGATCTGAAGACTGAGGATCACGAAGCCAGCTGAGGCGAGGTTGCTGCAGGGAGAACTGGAAGAAGTCTGAAGAGAAGGAGCGGTTTTCTTCAAGAGGAAGAGAACTCACGGAGCCAAGAGGAATCGCTGCAGGGAGTTACTGCAGCGGTTTTTTTTTCAAGAGGAGAGGATCCAACTGGGGCGGAGTGCTGCAGGGAGTACTGCAGGAGCTGGGAGCCTTGAGGGTCGGTTTCCTGGAGGTGACTGCTGCAGGGAGTGGAAGCCACTTTCTGAGGGTCACGTAGGCGTTTCCTGGACTGTCGGACGCAGAAGCAGATAAGATTTTTGTTTTCTTTCTTTCTGCCGTTTCAGACTATGGAGGGAACACGGAGGAGTCTAAGTCCTTTTTGCCATAGGACTGGAGATTGGGATGTCTTCAGACTTCGGCTCGACCAAGTCCTCATTTTGTATGATGAGAAGTTTTTAACTGAAGAACGCAGAAGGGCTGTTCTATTATCGTCTCTCACCAAGGAGACTTTTCAGACGGTGTCTGATCTATGTTTTCCGAAAAAGATTTCGGAGGCAAAATTCGAAGAGTTGATTGATATTATTGGGGGTCATTGTGGGGTAAAAAAAAATATATTTGAGTATAGGGAGTCATTTTATTCATGTAAACAGCTCGAAACCGAGTCAATTAAGGATTATATAGCTAGATTGAAAAAAATTGCGGTAGACTGTAAATTTGAGAATAGATTGGAGGCAAATTTGAAGGATATATTTTTAATAGGTATCAGACAGAACAAAATAAAGCAGAGAATATTTTTAAAAGCAATGGAATTGAAATTATCTGAATGTGTAGAATTAGCGAGAACAATGGAACATTTGTGTGGTCAAAACAATTCAGAAAGTATAAATTTAATGAGTTCGTGTAATTCGAGGGATTCCACAGAAACTCGGAAGTCAAGGGATAGACAGCGAAATTCTGAAATCAAGCGAAATAATTCAAATGATAGTAAGAAATCTATTTTTAGACATGCAAGTATTTCATGTGATAGGAATAATAATTATAAATGCTTTAACTGTGGTAAATTCGGTCATAAACAAAATGCATGCAAGTTTTTAAATAAAAATAATAATAATATTAAATGCTTTAAATGTAACAAATCTGGTCATTATGCAAATAAATGCAAGTTTCGAAGAATAAATACAATAATGGCCATTAATGAGATGGATGGTCCCATTTTTTTAAACGTAAAGGTAAATGATACAGATCTAAAAATGATTTTAGATACGGGTTCTGGGGTGACTATTATTCCTTGGCACATATTTAATGAACATTTTTCAAATATTAAGTTAGAACATTGTGATTTGAAATTATCAAGCTATGATGGTACTCAACTACAAGTAAAAGGTCGTAAGTACATGAGAGTAGAATATCAAGGAAGTAAAGAGTACATAGAAATAATTGTTGTATATAAAGGGTCGTCTTCTTTATTAGGTCGGAATTTTTTGAATACTTTTAAAATAAATTCATTCAATGTTAGCGATAATATTTATTCAGTAGGAAATAATAATACGAATTATAATGCAGATTTTTTTTCTAGTATGAGAAAAAAATATCCAGCTGTTTTTGAGAGTAAAGCAGGTACTTTTAAAAATTTTGAAGCGGAGATAGAAGTTATAAAAGACTTTAAGGCAAAATTTGTTAACCCGAGGCCAATTCCTTTTAATTTGAGAATAAGGGTAGAAAAAGAAATAGATCGCATGTTACAAGAAGGTATTATTGAGAAAGTAGAGACTAGTGAAATGGCAAGTCCAATAGTGATTGTGAAAAAAAAAAATGATGAAATCAGAATATGTGCCGATTTTAAAAATACTTTGAATCCAATGTTAAAAAATAAAGTACCCGTTACCTAGAGTAGAAGATTTAATAAATAGAGTAAATGGAGCAAAATTTTATGCAAAATTAGATTTGAGAAATGCTTTTTCTCAAATTAGGTTGTCGGAGGAGTCGAGAAATCTTTGTGTGATTTCGTCACCATTTGGGTTATTTAGGTACAAGGTACTTCCTTTTGGTCTCACGACGTCACCAGCGATATTTAGCAGAGCTTTATATTCGGCAATTCAAGGGTTGGATGCGATAGCATTTATGGATGATTTGTTAATTTATGGGAATACATTGCAAGAATTGGAGAAGGCAACGGAAGAGGTAATTAAGCGTTTAGAACGTAGTGGATTTAGTGTTAATTTACAAAAATGTGAATTTGGGTTGACAGAAGTTGAATATTTGGGATTTCAAATATCGAGGGATGGTGTGAAACCACTTCAACATAAAGTTGAAGCTATAAAAAACTTGAAAACTCCAAGTGACATATCGGAGGTACGCTCTTTTTTAGGTGCAATAAATTATTATAGAATTTTTATAAGAGATTTAGCTAGCGTTTTGCAGCCGTTGTACAAGCTATTAGAAAAAGGAGCAAAATTTAGCTGGACAAAAGAATGTCAATTAGCTTTCGATAAAGTAAAAGCTATTTTAGTTTCCGATAGGATTCTGGTACATTATAATCCAGAGTTACCGGTGAAGGTAATTACTGACGCAAGTGACCAAGGTCTATCGGCGATAATTTGTCATCAATACGAGAACGGATTAGAAAGACCAATTGCGTATGCGAGTAGAACTTTGTCGAATACAGAGAAAAAATATTCCATTTTAGATAAAGAGGCATGTGCTATTATATTCGCATTAAAAAAGTTTTTTCAATATATTTATGGGAGGCAGTTTATTCTAGTTTGCGACAACAAGCCATTGGTTCACATTTTGGGTGAACATAAAAACATACCTATACTGGCAGCTAATAGATTACAAAGATATGCATTAATTTTGCAAGGATTTGATTATACTATTGAATATGTTCCGTCAAAGGATAATAAAGCAGATTTTTTGTCGAGGTTACCAATGAGTAGTACGGATAATGAGGGGGAAGATAATATTGAGATCATAAATGAGATAAACATTGAGGACGTTGAAGGAGAATTTTTAAACTGTATTGCAGTAGAAACAAATTTAAATGTAGAATGCATCAAGGAAGCATCTCGTAATGACAAGGTCATTTGTGAGATAAAGGAGTATTTAAAAACAGGGTGGCCAAATAAATCCAAAATGACAAATGGATTGGTAAAATGGTGGTTTTTAAGAGAAAAGTTAAGCGAATCAAATGATTGTTTATTTTATGAAAACAGATTGGTAATACCATTGGCATTAAGGGAAGATATTTTGAAGTTTATTCACAAATCTCACATGGGAATTGTAAAAACGAAAACTTTGGCTAGAAATTATTTTTTTTGGTTAGGGATGAATACAGAAATTGAGAAAACAGTGAGAGAATGTACACAATGTGCAAGAAATATGGGATCTCCAGATAAAGTCGAGTTGAAAAGTTGGCCGGTAGAACAACATATTTGGAAAAGGATACATTTAGATTTTTTCGGGCCGCTAGCAGGAAAATATTTTTTAGTCGTAGTAGACGCAGCATCAAATTGGATAGATGCTGTAAAAGTTGATAAAATTGATGCAAGGCATACAATTAGAGAGTTGAAGAGAATATTTTCAGTGTTAGGTATTCCAAGTTGCATTGTAACGGATAATGGTACGGCATTTACATCAGTAGATTTTCAAAGGTTTTGCAAAAATTTAAATATTAAGCATTTAACTTCAGCAGTAAATCACCCAGCGTCAAACGGTTTGGCGGAGAATACGGTAAAAACAACAAAAAGTTTTTTAAAAAAATTATGAAAAATGGTATGTTTCCTAACGATTATGAAGATAAGCTTTTGGAATTTTTAGTAGATCATAGAAATGCACCATCATTAGCAACAGGGATGGAGCCGAGCGTGCTTATGATAGGTAGAAAAATAAGATCCATTTTTGATACAGTAGTGCCTGGGGAGAAATCATTTAAAAAGACGGGGAGAAAGGTATGTGTTTTTAAAAAGAGAAATCAGGAAAATCAACAAAGGAATTACAGGGGAAGAAAGATTAAAGGACTATTCAGAATTGGACAAAAGGTAATGACTAAGGATTTCAGAAATGTAGGGAAGTGGGTTCCATGCATTATATTTAAAACATTGGGAAACAGGATTTACTTGGTAAAAGCTGGAAATCAGATTTGGAAAAGACATCATGATCAGATTTCCGGAAGAAAGGTGTCTTGGGAGGATGAGTCTGACAATGACCTGGGGTTGGGTCAGCTGTTGGATGAGGCAGGACAGATCTCTAATGACTCGGGTGTTTCCAGGTTCCAACCATGGTCGGAGCGCCTGCGTCCGAGGGGGGAGAACCGCCTGCGGTACCCAAGATGAAAGAAGATGAAATTGTATAAGATATAATTTTTATTGATATAATATGTTATAATGATAAGTATGATAAGTATGATATAATGTAATGTAGATTCGTCATTTAGTGAGGGAGGTGTAATGTATAATTATGATATGATTATTTAGAGTAGGTAATATCATATATAAGGTAATGTATTATTGTAATATAATATTATTAGAGATTATTATTGCTTCACTGAGCAGTCTGGTTTTGTCTCTCGCCTTGTAAACACTGAAATGGAATAATACATCACATTGAAACCAAGACTCATCTGTTCGTCTGATTGATATCCCCCATCCACAATAAACATCCCCAAAATACATCACACTTACCTACCGAATAACGGTAAGGTTTGTATGAAGACCTGTCAATCCAAGATGGCCGCAAGTGAACAGATGATTAGTCTGCATACAAATCGATTGCTCCAAGGAAGACAGCACTAAGTCAAAAAAGATAGTTTTGCAGGAAGGCCAATTTAATGTTATTTATTCCATGGAGAACAATGCCTTAACTATTTTTTTAAATTAATTTATTAACGAATTTAAAAGAGATAGAGACACGGCTGTCATCTTGGAATGAAGATAATGATTTGTTACCTTCAGAAATGGAAATAAGTCAAAAACCTCAATTTCGGAGTTACTTCCTTCTTCCTTGAAGCAGTCGAAATATGACAGATATTCGGTAGGTAAGAATAACCGTGGTGATGGGACTTCCAGCCCAGGCATCATTAGTTTGTCAAAGCGTGGGATCAACGGACGACTAAAATGTCCGTAAGACAGTGAAATATAGAATGTATGAGTTCTTCTTATCCCTTCGTTCAGGAAGCCGAGTATAAAATTAACCTCGATCGCGTAAGCAGAAAAATGTAGGGAAACTAAATCACTCGCCAGGGGTGCTGTTCTATATTTAATACATTTTTCGGTTTACACTAGCGGGGTGAGTTTAAAGAAAATTTTAATACTTTTAATACTCGGGGTACTGTACTCAAAGAACATTACATACGCATACAATTTAACGCGTTTGTTTAAAAAAAAGTGTAATAAAAAATTATCATGTTGAAAATTTTAAATTAATTTAAAAATTCAAATAAATGCCTTGACTTTTTTTGGTCCTATTGACAATAACTTTGACCCTGGTTCAACCATCAATACCATTGAGTAATTATTAATCAACAATTCATTAAAATAACAAATACCTGTTTCTGACACTATTTTGCCTGGCATTGTATTCATTGTAGGTATTCCTCTTCACAAATGTGCGTAACAAATACCTATGGATAGTTGTGCTAGTGTAATTAAGTCTCGTTAGGAGTGAGTTGACGCTTAGGTAGATTAATTTTTTAATGTTAGCAAGGTAGCGATTCTCTATGTTTCGAGAATGATCTTAATTTTTCCAAAATTCCATGTAAGGGGAGAAATACCTCAGCCGTTGAACTATACTGAACAAATGTGACTCTGAACAGAAAATGATTAAATGAATTGTGTGAAATAAATGAACCGCACTTTTGATTTAATTGAACCCGTGTTAAAATATAACAGAAAAAAACAAATCCGTATCCGACACCAAAATAATGTTATTCCCATATCCGTATCGCTATCCGAAATTTCAAACATCCCTAGTGTGTATGCAGTAGGATAGGCAAATGAAAAAAAAATCGATATTTTAAACACTATCGAAATATATCGAGGAAAAAATATCGATATTTCAATACATCGATACTACGAAAATATCGAAATTTCCATAAAACAATATCGGTCGCTGGCAAACGTCTAAAAAATTTACAAAAAAATATTCAATCAAAAGATGGGGAAGGGGGGGGGGGGGAGGAGTCTTGCAATTTGCTACGTAAAAATGGTGGCTTCAAAACACAACCACCTATAAAGTGTGAGGGGCAAAATCACATTTGCAAAAAAAATATTTCCATTTGAGATTTGGTTTTTTATGTTGTAGGTTCACATGAGGCATGTGCAAGCGCGAATTTGTACGTGTCTGGTTGTGAGAATGCATGTAATGTGAATCTCCAATGTAACATATCTTTGCAATTAGATTAGATTAGATATCGCTTTTGGTACTTGAAAAAAAAAACGAAATTTCGATTAATCGATATCAAGAAAAAGATCGATATTAAAAAAAAAATATCGGTACTTTTGATACATCGATAGATATATATTTTGCCCATCCCTAGTATGCATGTATATTCCCGCGTCTTTCTGTAGCTGTCAAAGTGACAGATTTCGCGTAGGCGCCAAAACCGAATGAAATGTCACTTTGACAACATCAAGCTGTAGAAATGGCGTAGTTTATGGTTTCATTTTGCAGAATCACACGTAACTTCCGAGAATTTCAAACGACATACTAATGTCTATGTGCTTTATTTACATACTTACTTTTGTATGTAAGTAGGTACCTACACGATGTGTAAGCGTGAACTTAAATATTAAATGTGTGCTTGTGAGCATACATTTAATAAATCTGTAATTTAAGCTGCAAAGAAACATTGACATCTGAGGCTTATGAAAGAATGAAAAAAACGGATTTTACTGATCGTGCAAAAGAGAAGAATGATTTTCTCTACGTTTCGTCGGGACATAGGATATGACTCCGAAAAAACGTAGAGAAAATCGTTCTTCTCTTTTGCACGGTCAATAAAATCCGTTTTTTTCATTCTTTAAAATGTCTAACGACCGTAATCATTTTTTTAAATCTTTAATTAGAGGCTTATGTTTAATGCACGCCAATAGGCAGACATGTGTGAGTTTGCGCTTACACAATATGCTGAATGTGTACTCAATAATCTATAATCTAAGTTGAGATGTACATAATCTAATCTAAGTTGTAAAGAAATGTAACATTGGGGATTCACATTATTTGCCTTTTCACAAGCAAACACTCATACAGTTTAAGTTTGCGCTTGTACATCCCGCGTGTGAACCTACAACATAAAAACCCAAATCTCAAATGAACGGTGTTATGGCCGAGGGTTAAAACGCATGTTCGACTATTTGGAACGGAATACGTTGGTTCGAATCACGTCTGGCCCATTTGACCATAACTTTGACCCTGGTTCAACAGATGCCATTGCATGCACACAAGCTTCTGCTTTCGCATGAAGACAACTGGTCGGGCAAAATAGGTTGGTGAATTGCATTCCTCTTCACAACTTTAATTAAAAAAAATATATATATAAGTACACCCTGCAACTCTTGCCGACCTTCCCTGAAATAGGGGTGAAATTGGCAAAGTGAAGCATTTTATACATACCTACCAACCCTTAAGTACAAGAACATTTTATACAAGAAGTTATTTTTTTAAAATCACACAGTGGTTTATAAAAGACAAGTTCGGTAAAGCAAAGTGTGGACGAACTCTACCAGGGCTGGAAGTCTCATCACCACGGTAATTCTTACCTACCGAATATCGGTCATATTTGTAGGAAGACCAATCAGCTGTTCACTTGCGGGCATCTTGGATTGACAGGTCTTCATACAAATATTACCGATATTCGGTAGGTAATTCTATGTATGTATGAAGACAAGATGGCCGCATGTGAACAGCTGATTGGACATTGCCCGGTCTTCATACTAATATGAACGATATTCGGTAGGTAGGATCTACCGTGGTGATGAGACTTCCAGCCCTGGTCTCACTTTAAGGCAGCGATAAACTGTGCAGGAATTTCTTCAAGGCGCGCTAATGAATGGAGCCAGGATGAATGGCAGTGTCTTTAACGTAGGAACTTTAAATATTTCGCCCAAGGGATGGGATGGTAGGTACCCCACTTAAAACCTGTTCAGCACAACTTGCCACAAGTGTACAAATTGCAGCTTTATGCTTCTAAAATACATGCCTGTAACTGTAGCTCTGCTAGGAGTGGCCATTCCGCTAGGAGTGGCCAGAGCCTCTGCAGAGCTGCCAAATTTTATGAACCATAACACGCCATTCATTTGTTTTTGCAACGTTTACATACTCTCTTCGTCAGTCTTTAATTTTCTTTAATATTGTTATGTCAAAAGTAGATTAATATAGGTGTACACCGTAGGTAGCAATAATTATTGGCTTAAGAAATCTAGAAATTAAATGATCCTTTTGTACTATTGAAGTTGGTAGAATGTTCGAGAGCTTTGATGGCAAATTAGTCACTAGAGACTTCTGTCTGTGAAGTTTAAAAGGCGTAATGATGAGTGCACCTAGTCAGTGAGATAGTTGCCTTTGATTGAAGAGTGTAAGCGATACTATCTATCTATAATCTAAGTTGCAAGGATATATTCATTCAAAGCTCTCAGATGTATGCCCACAAACAAACACGTGTAGTTCGCGCTTACAAATGCTGATTGTGTACTTACAAATAAAATCCAAACCTCAAATGAACATAAGCCCTGCAACTCTTGCCGACATTCCCTGAAACAGGGGTGACATTGGCAAAGTGAACCATTTTTTACAGTATGGGTGGTCAGCCTCATACCAACCTATAAGTCAAGGAATTGATTAATAATGATTTTCATAAATGATTGAAACCAGCCTCAGACCAACCAAAACTGATACTGAACTGTGAAAATAAATTTGAGTTACTAAAAGTGTTACAAATAAATATAAATTGTAAAAGTAAATTGAGTGCAAATAAAGATCCTGAAAGAAGACCCGTATGTTTTAATTTAGAGACTTTACAAACCCAAAAAACATTACAATATATTTTTTTAAGGGTTCTTTCTAGAATCTGTTGCCTGGCCATAGCACCGGGTTTTTCCACCACTGGCTGTAGGATACCAACTTCTTGTTACTCTCTATACGCCACTCGCTACTCGACCTGTCTGAACAAGGCATTAGAAATGGCGTCCTGCGTGAACTCATTATATCAAATGATTTACCTTACAACTTGGATCTTCATCAACCAGTTCCAACACGCCAAGAATAAAACTTTTTTGAAACTCAAATGTATGGGAAATAAAACTGCACCTCCAGGGGAGCGTTTTATGTTTGATACATTTTTGCTTAAACTGTATGGTTAAGTTTGAACGTAAAGTTACGTGGCGTACAGGCCTCGTATACACAAGTATTTAAATTAGTTTCTCAAGAGCCGCTGGCGACATTCAAAATATACTGAAACTTGCTATACGACCAACATGATGTACAGGACTTTCGACCAAAAACTACTCTCCTGTTATGCGACACCAAGAATCGATTGGTTTGACTAAGTAAAAAAATGAGGCTTGAATGTATAGGTATATAAGACCAAGAGTGCATAAATAAAGAATAGAAAATACACTTCATTTACGTGAAAACTTCTTCTTTACCTACTATACGACCCCCATTCTATAATCTATAATCTAAGCTGCAAAGATATGTTAACATTTAAGGCTCATATTAAATGCATGCCCACAGACAGGCACATGTAGGTTCGCGCCTACACATTCTGCATGTGTGCATACAAATAAACAAAACCTTGTAACTCCTGCCGCCTTTCCCTGAAACCGGGGTGGCATTGGCAAAAGTGAACCAATTTTACAGCACAGGGGGCTAGCCTCATACCAACCTATCAGTCAAGGAAAGATCTAAAATATAAAATCTCGTGAGGAGCTTATGTAATGCTTTATACTCAGGGTACAGTACGTAGCGATACATTTGATATCCGTTTTTTTTTCAATAAATGTCAATTCGTTAACTAACACTTACACATTTATTAAACAAATGTGTGGCAGCTATTCGTACTAACATATCAACGGCTTTACGCTTTATCCTTGAAGCCATCGTATGTGGCGTGTAGAACATATTTACTTTCATAAATGAAAGAGGTCCCTTTCAAATGTTGCACAGTCCCTATTCAACGGACTTCCAATAAAAATAAAGAGAGATATGAAAAATAAACAACAAAATGATGCAACAAAGGCTTATTTCCAAGAGTCCTTTTACAATGATGCTGTAACAGTGAGATGATTTTGTTTTATTTTGGGTATGAGCTGCTAATTCTATTTTGTCTTTGTTTGTTTCAGTAATTTTATTCTTTTTAATATTTGTCAAATTATATGTTGTAATAAAACAAGAGTCCCAAATGAGTTTTTCTATAACTCCTGGGAAATATAATTTGTTATAATATTTAAAAAGAAAAAAAATAAAGGTAGCAGCATTATTCCACCCACTTCACTTCAAGTAAGGATTTCCCAACACCTGAGGATACTGGTTCTTATTTCGTGCGAAGGCTAAGTAAGTCTTCTCGGTGTTTCGATTGTATAGCGGACACCGAAACGTACGAAGAAGAAGAAAATAAAAGAATTTATCAATGGATAATGAAAAAATATTTGTTATATATACTTTTAATTTGAAATTTTTGTATACCTGACGATGATATATTATCGAAAACGTTAGTAAAATTAAAATAATAAATAATTATAATAGTGAAAATACAAAACAGTGTTTTGTTTTGATTTGAATGAAAATTTGAATGATCAGAAAATATTTGAAGGAGGTGTAAATAGTTGAGTGTTTATATTTATTTGGTTTTTTGTATATTATTCTTATCATTATTATTTTTGTAATTTTTTTCATATATCTATGTGTATATATTATTATGTATAATTCCTATTTCTGTTTTGTTATTTTATTTTATTTTATTTTTTATATTCCTGTTTTTGCTAAGTAAATGACTAAATGGTGTATATATTGTTTTTTTTACGATTTTTATCTATTAAGTGATTAATTTTAAGTTAAGATAAGTTGGAATCCTCCCCAAAACACAAGCTATGCTTACTTGGCGAGTATTTATTGTAATTAGATTTTTAAAATTAATTTTTATTGTAATATTTTGTACATATTGATAAAAACAATAAAGACCTTATGAATTATGAATTATGAATCTTTCAATTAAAAAAATAATATTATTAATAAATATTTGCGAGTATAGACGTGCTGAAATTAGCATATGCCTTACGTATCAAACTAATCTTAACTACTTTGAGGAAACGAGGGAAAAGTTTGGACAACTTTGGAATTACTCAAAACTTGTTGGGAATCTTTGATTAAAATTTATTTTAGCTTCCATATTACTTACATGCATCGATTTATTGCCAACTTAAAGGTCAAAGTAAATAATTGCTGATACACTAATTTGAGAAATCGTGGATCTAAATCTAAATCTAAGCTGCAAAGATATGTATCATTTGAGATTCATATTAAATGCATTCCCACAAGCAGACATGCATAATTTCGCGCTTACACATGCCGCATGTGGACCTACAATATAAAAAAAACCAACTCTCAAATGAACATAAGCCCTGCGACTCTTGCCGACCTTCCCTGAAGCAGGGGTGACATTGGCAAAGTGAACCATTTTTTACAGTATGGGTGGTCAGCCGCATACCAACCTATCAGTCAAGGAATATTGGATATATATATATATATTGATATATATAGGAAAAGTGGATAATTTTTTTTATTGTGTGCAACTTCTCATAGTACTTAAGTGGACTAATTTTAAGAAAATGCTCATGAAATACTTCTGCACAACAGGATTTTCAGACTTTTTTTTAGTGTTTTCTCTAGTAGGAAATAGGAAAAAATGTGCATTTATCTGAGAAAGCCATGTTAGCTTAATGGTTTCTAAATTAAAAAAAAATTTTTTTCGCGCCTCCCTCCATACGCATTTTTTGGAAAATTGAAGATCATTAGGTACCAAAATATATCGTCGACGGGCAGTTTTCAAAAGTTCATTTTGTCCGTAAAAATTCTGTCGATGGCTGAATCCCAATGTTACATATCTTTACAGCTTACATTTGATTAGACAGCGTCAAGGTATATAAAATGTTTCATTGGTTATAGAACGTGCAAAACTATTCAACATGTCTCACGGTAAAAGTATATGTTTTAACGTAGACGGAAAAGTAGGTATTTCCTCTGAGAGATTCAATTATAGACTGCCTTATATCGAGTAATATCCTTACCCCTAGTGACGTCACTATCCCAGTACCCTGAGTACCAGTTTTTTCACTTTACTCGAAGTGTTCTAGAAAAATGTATGTGAACTTGTAAAGCACCCCTGGCAAAAAAAGTTTCGGAACTTGTTTTGCCAGGGGTGCTTTACAAGTTCACATGCATTTTTCTCGAATACTCAATACTTCGAGTAAAGTGAAAAAACTCGTACTCAGGGTCCAGAACACAAACAGCGGTATCCAATATTGCTCTCATTTCAGAAATACGTTGCCATCACGCTGATTCGATTGCCGCAAACACAATAAAAGTATTTCTCTATTTTTTTTTATGTACGATGAAAGACTGACGACGAAAGTATATGTTGCAAAAATAGACGGATGTCGTGGTAGACGAAGACCGAGAAAGGTATGGATGAACCAAATTTCCAAAATTGCGAATGAATGGAATATCCTTTGACCGGTCCGTAACTCAGTGGTAACACTGCGGACTCTGAATGGTAAGGTTGTAATCCCGGCGGAGCACAAACAATATACCATTCAAATTTGCTCTTCGCTGGGTTGAAAAATTCATAAAGCTTTACCAATGACCGGTCACCAAAGGTCCATCCAGCCTTACAGCAACTGGGTCTTGCTTGAGTATTGGCGCTTTGTAGCGACGACCAAGCTCGTAGACCTCTGCGGCACTAAAACAAGTGTCATATACCCCTAGAGTCTCTAGAATCTAGGGAGTCGCCCGCACAGTATTTCTTAAAAAAAAAAAACCAGAGTCACAATAAAAGGAGAGCCTGTATGAAGAAGGTTATGACTCTGGAGGCAATGAAAGAAGTATGTAAGGACAGAAAGAAATGGCGGTTGATCTGTAATATTGGCGGCTAGGGTTTTTAAATTTTTTAAATTATAATTTGTTTTCTGTTTAGTTTTTTTTATGTATTATTATTATTATTATTCGTTGATTTTTAAAATGCAATTTGTTGTGTATGTTCCTTGACTTATAGGTTGGTATGCGGCTGACCACCCATGCTGTAGAAAACGGTCCACTTTGCCAATGTCCCCCCTATTTCAGGGAAGGTCGGCAGGAGTTGCAGGGTGAATATTTATTTGAGATTTGGGTTTTTATATTGTAGGTCCACATGCGGCATGTTTAAGCGCAAACTTATTTTACGTGTCTGCTTGTGAAAATGCATATAATGTGAAACTTTAATGTTACATATATATGCAACTTAGATTAGATTAGATGTACCGCAAGGCAAAGGAAGAAGTCTAGATAAAATTTATGTAGTTTGGAGAGTTACTTTCCGATCTGTAGTTGTCTGTAGGAGCTGGAGCTTCCGGACGTTTCGCTCATGTCTGCGATGGGCTTCTTCGGATCCACGATAAATCGATCACAGATATTCCGTTTACGGATATTGTCTTGGCCATGGGCAAATTGGTCGAAAGGTCCAGACAGTTCGTTCACATGACTTTCGGTCACATACATTGGACCGGTCCGTAGTCCAGTGGCAACACTTCGGACTCGTAAATGGAAGGTTGTGGATTCGGATCCCGGCGGAGCACAAAAATATACCATTTATATTTCAAATGTGCTCTTCGCTGAGTTGAAAAATTCCCAAACCTTTACCAAAGACCGGTCACTGAAAGGTCCATCCAACCTTACAACAACTGGGTCTTTCTTGAGAATTGTCGCTTTCTACAGCGACGACCAATCTCACAGAAAGCTCTTGAGGTGTGATACACACAAAAACAGCGCTCACCAAATAAATCATCCTAATATTATTATTATTATACAATATAATATGGTGCGAGGTGTGATACACACAAAAAAACTTATCATGTGTAATTTAAAAATAAATGAGCCTGATAATATTCTTTTCACATGGTCCACAGATACGAGTAGCTCTATCACAGAGGACTACAATAAATTGAAACTAGAGTAATAACAAAGGTTTTTTGGAAAGCAGTTTTCTGTGGTGGAGCTGTCTATGGACCATATATTATTATTTATGACCGAAAAGTCGAGTGGACAAACTACCGTCTGATCGAATTGTACGTGACTGATGTGTACGTAGGAGAGTTGCCTTTGGACGAGTTGTCTGTGACCAAAATGTCGTTGACCGCAAAGTCGTGTGAACGAATTGTCGTGTGACAGATTTGCCCATGGACGAGCTGTTTTGATGACGGTTTATCTTTGAACTCTCTTTGAAACATGTCGCATGATTAATGGTAGTGATCGATGTCTGTTGCCGAAATGTCGTTGATCAATGAGTCGTGTAACCGATCGTCAATGACCAAGCTATATGTGGACGAGTTGTCTATGACCAACAAGTCGTTCACCGTAAAGTCGTGTGGACGTACTGTCTTGTAACCAAATTGTCAGTGACCGAGCTCTTTCTTGCCGAAATGTCGTTGACCGAAGAGCCTTGTCACCAAAATGCCAATGACCGAGTTCTGTGTGGAGGATTTTTCGTGGCACGCTCCACATGATCTAGTAATCTTTCTAACAAAATTGGATCTACAATTTCAACATCTGAAAAAGAGTTCATACAACGCCGACGCAACATTCCATTTTCACAGTTCATTTGACCGGTCGATAGCTCAGTTGGTAGAGTGCTTGCATTCCATGCCGAAAGCTCGGGTTCGAATCCCACCGAGGGTGTCAGAAATGATTTCCCGTTTCGGTGTTTATTTCAAACCTCAAAATAAAATACCGGCAAGGCTTACTCAGCCTTCACAAGAAATGAGTACCAGCACTCTCGGGAGCTGGGAACCCTCCACTTCAACTGAAGTGGTTGGCGTAAGGCCGGCCCCCTTACCTGTAAAAATAAATAGGTTCAACTCGCCACATGCGACCCCTTCGGGGATAACGCGGCAAGAAGTTACACTATATGTGTAGCTTAGTTGCGTTTTTTATTAGGCAAACCACAGCCATGGGGAGGAGTCTGGGCCCTTGGTAAACTTTTTACGATCCTTGGCGGGGCCTTCTGTCGGACACTGCGCCGCTGGCCCAAAGCGGTTTACATACATAATATGTAGTACATCGACAGTTAAAAGGAAATAAGGCATAAGTGAAAAAAACTAAATTGTTCAGGAGAGCCGTTTAAAGTTTGAGAGTGCAGAAAAATGGACACAACTTTTTAACTTTTTATCATATCGTTTAAATCAAAACAGCTCTAGAATTAAAAAAAGGAAAGGCATTTACCTGCATATTTATTAATGTAAATTTACATTGTTTTACAAGGTTTCATGTCACAAGCGCCTTTAGGACAAAAAAGACCGAAAATTTCGTCGGTTACACCAAAACCATAGACCGAAAACACAGTTGTTTACTTGAGTATAAACAACAATAAAAATCATCGTAGAGCTATGGGAGTGAGCGCATTAGAAAGAGCGGAAAATTTAAAGAAGGATATCATTCATAACTCATTTTTGACAAAAACGTCGCTTATGCCCTATTTCCTTTTAACCCTTAACTTAGTAAACATTCGGGAAGTTAAAGTTTGCCAAGGATGTGGAGAGAATCTGCGGCCTATCGATTTTTATGTTTTCGACTTGTTGGAAACTTTTAACGGCGGTAAATAAATACAAAGCGGTTTGGCGGTAAATACCTTAACCCTAGAACCTATGAGCACCTATGTGTGATGAATCAGCTTAAAACGCACGCAACGCAAAAGCAACTAAGCTACACATATAGTGTAACTTATTGCCGCGTTATCCCCGAAGGGTTTCGCATGGGGCGAGTCGAAGCTATTTACTTTTACATGTAAGGGGGCATTCCTTGACTTTTAGGTATTCCTTGACTTAAAGGTTGATATGAGACTGACCATCTATAATGTGAAAAAATGGTTCACTTAGCCAATGTCACCCCTGTCTTAGGGAAGGTCGGCAAAGTTGCAGAGCTTATGTTTATTTGAGTATTGGATTTAATTTGTAAGTACACATTCAGCATTTGTAAGCGCGAACTACACTTGTCTGTTTGTGGGCATGCATTTTATATGAACTTTAAATGTTAATAAATCTCGGTTTTCCTAGCTGGTATTCATTTCTTGTGAAGGCTGAGCAAAACTTGCCGCTATTTTATTTCAAGGTTTGAAATAAACACCGGGAATTCATTTCTGACACCCTCGGTGGGATACGAGTCCGAGCTCTCGGCATGGAATGCAAGCACTCTACCAACTGAACTATCGACCGGACCTTAAAGATTATTGAACAACTAATTATAATAGAACAACTATTGAATATATGTTTCCTATTACGCCCCGCTCACATACAACTTCCCCCTCTATAATCTATAATCTAAGTTGCAAGGATACATTCATTTAAAGCTCTCAGATGTATGCCCACAAACCAACAAGTGTAGTTCGCGCTTACAAATGCTGAATGTGTACTTACAAATAAAATCCAAACCTCAAATGAACATAAGCCCCACAACTTTTGCCGACCTTCCCTGAAACAGGGGTGACATTGGCAAAGTGAACCATTTTTTACAGTATGGGTGGTCTGCCTCATACCAACCTATAAGTCAAGGAATATGAATAATAAATTACATTTACATATAAAAAAGAACAAAACCTTACAAAGAAATCTATACAAAAAAAGTCAAAAATTTCCTATGCAAAAAATGTAGCAAATGAATACACCAACATTAGAAATCAACATTGCAGATTAGCCGTTCATTACCCCTCCCCTTCTGTAATTTAAATCCTTGCTTCGTAATTTTGTATTCTGTGTTAGTTTCTATTTACACCTGAAGATGGGAGGTACTGCTTCTCCCGAAACTGGTCGTGTACAAAAATAAACTCATGTGAATTAAAACAAAGCAATTTTTATTTTAAACTATTGAATAACTAATGTCTTTATTTGTGCCACATGTGGATAGAATCTACTTTTTCTACTCCCATTTGGTAATTTACTAATTACAAAACGGCTAACGCAATCACAATGCCATACATTTCTACACCCGTTGCATAATGTTACATTATGCAACCGGTAACCGTGTTAAAATGAACATGTGCGCATGCGCATTGTCAGAATTGGAACCATTTTTTAATTTCAAATGTCAACCTTGTATGGGGGTATGAAGACCTGTCAATCCAAGATGGCCGCAAGCGATCAGCTGATTAGGCTTCATACAATATTAGTGATATTCGGTAGGTAGGAATTACCGTGGTGATGAGACTTTCAGCCCTGTTCAGATGAAAATAAATAAGTATATTTTATGTGTAGAGTCAAATAAAAATTGTTAATAGTGCTAAAATTTATCGAATTTATTTATCGGATTGCTCCAAATAAAGCTTTCCTTTTTTCAATGGAAAATAAAAGGCTTGAAAGGAAAACAATACAAAAAATTTCACCGCAAAAAATAAACAAACTCAAAAAGTTACTTGGTTAATAGGTGAGTATGAGTTTGATCACCTATGCTGTACAAATTTGGTTCACCTGCCAATACAACTGCAGGGCATATGTTTATTTGAGTTTTGGGTTTGAATGTTTAAGCTTATATGCAGGATGTGAAAGCGCGACCTTATACATATGTGTCGGCTTGTGGGCATGAATTCAATATGAAACCTAAATATAATTTATTTTTACAACTTAGGTTAGATTAGATAATCGAAGGGAATGATAAATCACACGTTTTGACAAAGGTAAGGTTTTAATTACTTCAAATGGACGAGTACATTATAATGACTATTATTCACTATTTTGTTAATTCTCTCATGGTCGTAGAAAAAGTATTGTATGCCACTGCACGTAATTAGTCTTTGTAACACTCGTGCTTTCTATTGTGCCATTCGGCTGCGCCTCATGGCACAAACTAGCACTCGTGTTAAAAAGACTATCATTACTTGGCAGTGGCATAAATAACTATTTTTCACAGGCAAGGGATACAGCACTACGCCAACCACTATGATGTTTTTCACGTTTTCTTGCTAACGGAAATAAATTAAATTTGGCGCTTGCAATATTTACTTTCTTCTGATTTTGTACACTGACATGTTTAGATAAGTATTTTGCAAAAAGAAACGCAAGGGGCGTTTTCTAGTATCGCATTTCAAAATAAATTATTTGCAAACATTAAATGCAATTTAAAAAAAAATGCAACTAGTTTGCAGTAATCTCTGTGTTAGTTAACATGCCCATAGAAATCAAGTTGATTTTAATCACTGTGTGCTGTTTGTTTATCTTTGAAAATTCAGGTATTTATGTCTAATCTAAAGTTGAAAAAATATGTAACAATGGGGATTCACATTATGCGCATTCTCACAAGCAAACACGTACAAGTTCGCGCTTACACATGACGCATGTGAACTTACAACAAAAGAACCCAAATCTTAAACACGGAATAAACTGAATAATATCTACTTAATTAATTAAATTCCTTAAAAACAGTTTTTCCATATATGAGTATATTCAAAAATTCTTGGCATTTAATAAAAAATGACCCAATACAGGACTCAACAATGTATAGTTCTGTAATTTAAAAGAAAAACAATATTTCCAAAATATAGCACATACGTAAAAAACGATAAAAATGGGAAAAAACGTGTTTTTTACAAATATTTTTTGTGGTTTGTGTAATCTATCTAATTTAGATAAAAAAATAAATAAACACCGTATATTTTTTTATTTCTTGTCACTTTTTTGCTAATACCATAAAATGTACGAAACAAAAACGGGAGATTTAGGGTATCCGGTATATTATATACTACTCTGAAGGGGGGATGCAGGACGGCCATGTGTCTTTTAGATGAAGAATTATTTAAGATGATATTTTGATGATCTAAGAATGATCTTTTAAGATCAATAAATACAAAGTAAATGCCTATTGATAAATGATTTTAATTTCAGCAGCAGAACAATGTGAAGATCCACAGTTGAACACGACGGAAGAAAAGTTGCGTGAGAAGATATTTTGTGGATACAATCCGTTAATGCGTCCAGTCAAAGATCACAATGCACCGGTGAAGGTCGGTCTTTTCATCGTCGTGAGAACCATACAGGTATATCAGATGGTGAGTCTCAATTCTACCGATTAAAATGAAGTAGGGCATATGCGACCTTTTGGTCAAGAATGCAAAATTTCCTACTCTTTCTAATGCGCTAACTCTCATAGCTCTACGATGATTTTTTGTTGTTGTTTATGGCCAAGCAAACTACTGCGTTTTCAAAGTATGGTTTCGGTGTAACCGACTTGACCTTTTTTGTCCAAAAGGCGCTTGTGACATAAAAACATCGTAAAACCATATTAATAGGAATGCCAATAAATGCCTTTATTTTTTTTTGTAATTCTATAGCTGTTTTGATTGTAACGATATGATAAAAAATAAAAAATTTATGCTATTTTTTTGCAATCTTAAACTTTAAATCGCTCTCCTGAACAATTACTTCCTTTTACCCGTCGCGTCGTATAGATTTTGGTTCTCCGACATTTTGGTCACAGACAGCAAGGCCCATGACAGTTCGTCCTCACGACTTTTCGACCATTTTAAGTATTCTACCAACTGAGCTATCGACTGGACTTTTTACGAGCTTAGTCGTCGCTTCAAAGCGCCAATTCTCAAGCAAGACCCAGCTGCTGTAAGGCTGGATGGACCTTTGGTGATGGGTCATTGGCAAAGGTTTATGAATTTTTCAACCCAGCGAATAGCAAATTTGAAAATATAAATGGTATCTTTTTTGTGCTCCGCCGGGATTCGAACCACAACCTTCCCATTCAGAGTCCGAAGTGTTACCACTGGACTACGGACCGGTCTACTATAACTTACATTATTCTTGATTTATGATATGTATATTTGAAGGATGAATGAAGACCGGCTGACAAAAAGAGTGTATAAAGGGAATGTAATAGGTAAGCGTGGAAGGGGAAGACCTAGGAAAGAATGGATTGATCAGATAAGTGAGATTGCGAATGAATGGAATTTACAGAGTGGAAACAAGAGAAGAGCATGCATGAAAAGAGTGATGAAATTAGATGAAATGAAAGAAGTATGGAAGGAAATAGTCAAGTGGAGGCACTTGTGAGGAGGTACCGGCCACCCCTAGAGGAATGGCGGCAGGATACAAGACAAGATAAGACAAGAATGGCGGCAGGATACAAGACAAGATAAGACAAGACGAGCTGCCACTGGAGAACTTATTTTATCCTCGATGTTTCGTTGGTATCATAACAAATTGTTTCAGAAGACACCTAGGTATATCCTATGTATTTGTACACTTTTTGATTTCTTATTTTGTCTTTCAGCAAAATATGGATACTATAGAAGTAATGTTTCTCTTAGAAATGGTGAGTTGAAATTGAAAAATGTACTTAATGGACTAATAATAATAAATAATAATATCAGGCTAATTTATTTTAAATTACAAATGATACGAGAGCGCCATTTTTGTGTGTGTCACACCTCAAGGGCCCTCTCCGATCATGGATAAGACTTTCTAAAAAGGTTTAATGTTTATATTTCTTAAATATAAATATCATAACCCTACGGCTAAGGAATATATTAAAATAATCCAATAGGCAAATGTCTATTCCAGAAAATATTATCTCTGATTTATTATTTGTTATATTTTGAATCTCTATTTTCATTAAAAAACAATATTTTCTTACTGTCTCGAATAAAATGTTTTTTTTTTTCATGAAACAAGATTATTAGATTTTGCTTTTTCTTGAAATTGTTCTTTACATTTATTTGTTTAAACTTTTTTATTTTAGAAAATAAACGAAATCCTTAATTTTACAATTTGAAAAAAAAAATACTTTCGATTCTCTACACATAGTATTTTTTTAACCACATTCCCCCCACTGCGATTCCCTTCTTACTTTTTTAACTTGACAAAACTCGAAGCAATATTTTTTTCAGACCTGGTTCGATGAACATCTTCAATGGGATCCTAAAGATTATGGTGGCTTAGATAAAATTTCTGTTAATGGCGGAAAAATATGGACTCCGATTCTCAAGTTACCGAGCGGGTTAGCATTTTTTTCAACAAATTACTATGATATTGGTATCATTTTAGTGGGGTTCTTTTGATTAAACTGCGTTCTATTTATTTAGCAAGATTTACTCCTATCACGGATTTTACCAGAGCAGTCTACTATCATCCATTTCATCATTAAACTAACTGTTTGTCGTCATACCGGCGTGCCTAGACTCACATAATACGAATCCATAGTTTGTATTTTCAAGTTTAATTGTATTTTAGTTAACTAAGTCTTACTTTAATTGTTATTCAAAATACTCCAGTCCGAGTTAACTAAAACCGAGAATTCCCAAAGTGACAAGCTCCACCCCAAAATTTTAGAAATACTTACAATGTCATTCACTGGCCATAAAAATCAAATGTCTAACCTGGAAAACAGCAAAAAATGCTCAATTTAGATGTATCCTTACATAAAAAACAGCAGCTGTCAGTAAAGACAACGCCATCTTGAAAATCGTTAGTTAACTAACTTAATATTTACTGACGAAATTCGGCTACTTAAAATATATTATGACAATTAAACTAAAATTTAAATTTAGTTTACTGAATTGGATCTGAAAATACCAGGCCAAACTTGTGTACTATGATAACAGGTACTTCAAAAACATCATTTTTCCATTGACTTGTGATGTTTTTTTGCTTGTACACTAGCCAGCTAGTGTAAAGACTACATTTTTCTATCGACTTTTGATGTTTTATTACTTTTTTACTATGAAACTAGGAGTTTGAAGACTGCATGTTTTCATCGACTAGTGAAGTTTTCTTGATTTTGCACCATGATACCAAGTACTATTAATAATTAATTATTCCATCGACTTGTGATGTTTTCTTGATTGTGTACTATGATAACAGATATTACGAAGACTGCATTATCCTATGGATTTGTGATGTTTTCTTGATTGTGTACTATGATAACAGATACTAAGAAGACTATATTATCCTATAGACTTGTGATGTTTTCTTGATTGTGTACTATGATAACAGATACTACGAAGACTACATTATCCTATGGACTTGTAATGTTTTCTTTATTGTGTACTATGATAACAGATACTACGAAGACTACATTATCCTATGGACTTGTGATGTTTTCTTGATTGTGTATTATGCTAACAGATACTACGAAGAATACATTATCCCATGGAATTGTGATGTTTACTCGATGGGCGGCGTGAGTTGCATACTTGGAAAAAGCTTCAATGCGATTTGTGGCAACGATTACAGCAACTGGCCTTACGACAGACAAAACTGCTCAATAAGAATGATGAGCATATACGGCACAGAGTCACTGGTAGATTTTGCTGTGCAGCCAGATGTAAGTGAATTTAAGGATTTATGAATAGCAAGTAATGTAAAAGAAGAATCTAGAAAAAGTTTTTTTTTCTAAGAAATCCTGTGCGGGAGACTTCCTAGATTTTAGAGACTCTAACGGGGCTATTCTTAGACATTTTAGTCGTCGGTTGAGCCCACGCTTTGACAAACTAATGATGCATTTGTATGAAGACCTGTCAATCCAAGATGACCGCAAGTGAACAGCAGATTTGTTTTCATACAAATATTACAAAATTCGGTAGGTAAGAATGACCGTGCTGCTGAAACTTTCAGCGCAGGCACCATTAGTTTCTCAAAGCGTGGGTTCAACCGACGATTAAAATGACTAAGAATAGCCCCGTATGGGTCTATGAGACTTGTTCAGTGCCACAGAGGTGTTGTTTACGAGGTTGGTCGTCGCTATACTCAATACTCGCCAATATCGCCAATACTCAAGCGAGACCCAATTGATTTAAGGCTGGATGGACCTCTTCAGTGACCGGTATTTGGTGAGGGTTGTATGATTTTTCCGACCTAGCGAATAGCATATTTGGAAATATAAATGGTTTTTTTTTGTGCTCCACCGGGATCGGGAAGTATGTAAGGACATAAAGAAATGGCGGTTGTTCTTTAATGTTGACGGCTAGAGCTAGGTTCTTTTAAATTCGAATTTTGTAGTAATTTTTAATGTTTGTACACTGATTTAAGAAATCGTGTATAAACCATTTTATTGGGAGTGACTTCTAATAGTAAGTGAACAAATTATAAAATAATACGCAGAACAATTTTCTGAACTACAGTATTTTCACATTTTTTTATGTTTTCTATTCGTAGAAAATAGGAAACAATGTGCATTTATCTGAGAAACCCATGCTAGATTAATATGTCACATATTCAGTTTAACGTTTAAGGTATCGATGTCTGTATATACTGTTGTTAATTGAATGAATTATTATTTAATATTAACTTCATGCCATTTTCAATATCAACTTCAAGACTTTTACTCAGGGAGAAATGATTTCCTTTATTTTTATTTTTAGATTGAGTACTATTTTTGTTCACTTGATAAGTACCTACTCCTATATTTTTACTTTTAGATTGAGTACTATTTTTGTTCACTTGATAAGTACCTACTCCTATATTTTTACTTTTAGATTGAGTACTATTTTTGTTCACTTGATAAGTACCTACTCCTATATTTTTACTTTTAGATTGAGTACTATTTTTGTTCACTTGATAAGTACCTACTCCTATATTTTTACTTTTAGATTGAGTACTATTTTTGTTCACTTGATAAGTACCTACTCCTATATTTTTACTTTTAGATTGAGTACTATTTTTGTTCACTTGATAAGTACCTACTCCTATATTTTTACTTTTAGATTGAGTACTATTTTTGTTCACTTGATAAGTACCTACTCCTATATTTTTACTTTTAGATTGAGTACTATTTTTGTTCACTTGATAAGTACCTACTCCTATATTTTTACTTTTAGATTGAGTACTATTTTTGTTCACTTGATAAGTACCTACTCCTATATTTTTGTTCTTCTCTTAATATAAAAATTACATCATTATTCTGTTTTGAGAGCAGTATTTTTTTCTTGCAATTACGGCACTTGTAATTAACATCTTGTAATTCTTTCCAACTTTCTAAACTTGATATCCGTGGCAACATACCTATAATTGGCCATGTTTTTTGTAATTGTTATTATTATATTTCTTACGTAACGCTGTTTGTTGTCCTATTAAAATAAAAAAAGCCATATTCTGTTGAACCAGGGTCTTATTTATCGTCAAGGAGCCCGACGGGAGTTGAACTATCGAACTTTGTTTTTATTTCAAACACGCTAGTCGAGATAACCATCTAGACTCGCATGCCCATAGCGCCGATTTAACTGAAATCCATTGATCGTTAGATGTTACACCTGCTTTGCATTTTTTATGTTTGAAAGAAGCTCTTACTGGAGTTTATAAATGTGTTATTGAATATCTGTGTGATTTTACTTGTGTGAGTATGATTGTACTTGTTTCTAAATATAATATTCTGGCGTGGTCTCGGATGAGCCAATATATCTCTCATACACCTGTAAATAGAGTCCGAGATGCTTTGCAGGGACACTTGTATCAGAGCCGTCGACCTGAACATTAAAAAGCCATTCTGTATTCATGCGTTGCAGGAATTCTTAGTTGGATATTTTCTCAAGCATTTTTTCAGCATTGATGTTATATGTTTACAGATAAAGTTTGATGAGTTCTTCGTTCCCAATAAGTACTGGGATCTCTTGCAAGCAGAAGGAACCTACAAGAAGGGGAATTACCCGAACACCAACGAAACGCACCCGTATGTAACGTATTGGTTCTATTTGGAACGACACAACAGCAAACCAATGGCTGTGATTCTGCCACTAGCATTTGGTAAAGTATCTTTATTTATACATATAAAATATGTTCAATTGTACCTCCTCAACCCACCCCGCATCCACTCGCAAAAGAAACACATTACAAACCAGTCTACACAAGCTTCTGCTTTCACATGAAGACAATTGACCAGGCAAAATACGTTGGTGAATTGCATTCCTCTTTACAAACCTACTTCAAAAAAGTCTTTTTGTATTTTGATTGTGTGAGTTGTGTCTGTGTGAGTCCGTGAAGTCTCTAGATGTAGGTACTTATATAATTTGATATTTGTTATAGTCAAGATTGCTCAAGTACGTTCTAGTCAAGTCTCGAATGTTGCAATTCTCAGTGATTCGGAAATCATCCTTATTCTCTCTATAAAAAGGAGCATAGCTGTCTTTAGAAGCAAGAAGCAAACTGACCGTTCAATTGTGAAGGTAAAATGTGACTCGAAACTAACTGATTTTAATTGAATTGAACCCGCGAAAATTACAAAAATATTCATGTAATCATATCAAACGACCGTTAAACTCAAGTTAAAAATTTACTTTGGTTAATTTGAGCTAATGCCTAATAAAGTTTATTTGAGACTAAGCTTTCTTTTGTAAATGAGCTTGCAAGCCCTCGCACAGCTACTACGTCCTTTTTGCTTGTAAACATTTGTTGTAATTACAATAAGTGTGTACGTCAATTGCTTTTCTTTCTGTTTCCAGCAATGTTTTTCTTGACTTTGTTGACGCAATGCGTTGATGTCTCTTGCCCGAACAGTCTGCCTCTCCTACTGTTCAACGTGATTTTTCATTTCTCTGCCAATGCGCTCATCATGCACAATTCCCCGGATAATGGAGACAAAGTCCCTCACGTAGGCAAGTGTCAAAAATATGTTATCTATATATTTCTTAATTTATGAGTTCGTATGAGGCTGACAACCGATTCTGTAAAAAATGGTTCACTTCACCCCTGTTTCAGGGAAGGTCGTCCAGAGTTGGAGGGTTTATGTTCATTTGAGATGGGGTTTTTATGTTACAAGTCAACATGCGACATGTGTAAGCGCGAATTTAAACGTGTCTGCTTATGGGAATGCATTTAATACGAATCCATTTAATACGATTTCTTTAGTGTTTGTATATAAATTTATTTATTGTATAATACGGTAGAAGAATATTTTTTTGTCAACGCTTCCACTTCTGAGAAAATCACAATCTTTATTTTTTTCATATGGAAACTCATAGACGCAGATTAGCAAGAGTGTTGCCATAGTTAATTTTGGTAAAAACATATGAAGCAACTACTGCACTGAAAATTAAAAAAAAATCGTTGGAGCCGTTTTTGAGAAAATCGCATTTGAAATATTCAGCTATTCGGTAGCCAGCTTGAATTTACCAAATATTGAAAAATGTTTCATTTTGCGTTAAATAATATAGCTTGTTCTTACTTTTGAACTTAAAACAAGTTTAAAAAAATCGCGTTTTTATGTTTTTTTTACTTAAAAAAAATACTATGAGAAGATAGTATTTATATCACTTATATACCTACTAAGTATCGAGGTGTACGTCAATTTTTTGTTTACAAAATAATAATTCAAATTATATGTTTTATCTGTGTTGTTATATCTGAATTGGTGATTAACGTGTAAAGCAAACTTGATTAGTTGTCTCTAATTGTTGGTGTTACTTTTTACCGTCTGCTTTTGTGTTTTTTTGCTAAAATAAAATATATATTCTATCACGTATACAATTAATAAGGGCTATTTTGGCAAATCTGTCATCAGTGCTTATAGCCAATTAGCGTCTCGCTGTAACAGGGTTGTCACTACAATTTGTGATACCAAAAAATTGTGATAATAATGACTGCGATGGAATACATCACCGACGCCAAAAACATGATTAAATCATTGGGAGAAATTATAAATGATACAAACAACAAATTCAATAAGGATCAAATATCGAAGCTCACACCTAAATTAACAGATCTTCTGGGCAACATCAGCCAAATGGCTGTTAAGATGGGCAGTCTGGAGGGCGAGATTAACGCTTTCAAAGCTATTTTAAAAAATCCCCCGCAGCCCAACAATCCTGCAGAGGAATCATTTGAGGTTGAATCAAAACCATCATTAAGAAATAACTCCTATAAACAACCAGAAAACATCCTACAAACTTTGACGGAGTTAAATGATAGAAATCTAAGAGCCAAAAATATAATCCTTTTTGGTGTTCCTGAGTCGGACCCTGATACTCCACCAAAGGAGCAAAACTTAGAAGATGATAATAAGACATCTAAAATCATAACAAGCGTGACTGAAAACACTAACGGAATAGTTAGGGTGCATAGAATTGGTCTCCGCCAAAGAGACAAACCAAGACCCATCAAGGTGATTTTCAAAGAGAGCGAAGATGTAACTTGTTTTTTGCGAAACAGCCGCAAACTTCCTCCGGGCATAAAATCAAAGAAGGACTTGACATTAATGCAGAGAAATCATCTAAAAGCATTATGGTCTGAGGTTGATGCACGTAAGAAAAATGGCGATGAAAACATAACTGTCAAATTCATCAACGGTGAACCAAAAATAGTACAGCTTAACTCAAAAAACTCCCAAGCATGAAAGTCTTTTACCAAAATGTGAGAAGTATTAGATCAAAAACATCACAGATTCGACAACATATCCCAACTCTATCATATCAATTAGTCATCTTCACAGAGACGTGGCTCGACGAGTCAATCAAAGACTCTGAACTAGGACTGGATCAATACAATGTTTTCAGGAAGGATAGAGACAAATTCACAAGTTCAAAAAAGAGGGGAGGAGGAGTCCTTATAGCTGTAAAAAACAATATACCTGCAACCTACATTAAGGTAAACCAGAAAAATATAGAACACATATACATCAAATTACAATCCACAACTGAAACAATAATAATAGGATGTGTATACATTCCACCCTCCTCAAGCATAGACATATATAAAAATGTCTGCAGCGAGCTTGAGGCTCTTCAAAAAAAATATCCTCGCGCTACTTTTGTCATATTCGGAGATTTCAACCTTCCAAATATTGAATGGTCTATGGATGAAGACAAACCATCTGCAATTCTTGAAAATAACAATGGTGCTAATGAATTATTGGAAACCGTAAATTTTATGAATTTAAAACAACACAACTTTGTCTTTAATAGCAATGATAAACTTTTGGACCTTGTATTTTCTGACCGAAAAAAGATCATAGTTGAAAGATCATCAGATGCCTTCTTAAATGTTGACAAATATCATCCTCCTCTAGATATAGAAATACTTTCATCACTGAATTGCAAGAAAAACAGATCTGTTTTTTCCCACAATTTTAAAAATGGAGATTATACCAACGCCAACTCATATTTGTTTAATCAAAACTGGGATTTCCTGCAAAATAATAATGTTGAATTAATGGTTACCCGCTTTTATGAGATTGTAAATGAAACTATAAATCTATACATTCCTTATAATGAATACAAAACAACAACGTACCCATCGTGGTTCACTGCTGATTTGATAAAGACTATATCTGAAAAAAAAATAGCACATAGAAGATTCAAAATTACAGGGGAAACTGATGATTATTTGAAGTTTTCTGCCCTAAGAAATGATTGTAAGGTGCAATCAAAAAAATGTTACCTTAACTTTATACAAAATATACAAGATACAACCGTCGACACTAAATCGCTCTGGAGGTTTAAAAGAAAACTGAGCAATGACAATCAAGAATGTCCAAATAAAATGTTTCTGAACAAGATGATGGCTGATAATCACAATGACATTGCTAACTTGTTTGCTAGATTCTTTAGTGAAGTGTATGTTGAGGACTCGAACTTGATAAACGATACACCATTAAAAGAAGACTCAACACCATTAAATTTGACTGAATGTAGTTTATCTTACAACACTGTGCTAAACAAGATATCCAATTTAGATGTAAGAAAAGGCGCTGGTCCCGATAAAATCCCTCCTTTATTTCTTATCAATTGTGCCTCTGCCCTAGCTTCTCCTTTGACGACAATTTTCAACAAATCGCTCAGCCAAGGTCACTATCCTAATGTCTGGAAAAACGGTCACATTAGACCCATTCACAAAAAAGATGATAAGTCCAATATTGAAAATTATAGACCTATTTGTATTCAATCAATTTTAGCCAAATTATTCGAATCATTAGTTTTGGACCAGATTTTTCCGGAAATTTCTAAATGTATTTCTACTAAGCAACATGGTTTTTTACCAGGAAGATCCACAGGGACAAATTTGGCAATTTACCAAAACTATCTAGCCAATAATCTTGCAGCCGGGTACCAGGTGGACAGTGTTTACACCGACTTTTCAAAGGCGTTTGACAAGGTATGCCACTCAATTTTAATACAAAAACTGTCAAGGTTTGGTATAAAAAATCAACTTTTGCAGTGGCTGTCGAGTTATCTTGTCGAGCGTTCTTTGAGAGTAAAGGTGGGAGAAACCCTATCAAAGCCCTTCCCTGCTAAAAGTGGTCTTCCGCAAGGAAGTCATTTTGGCCCAATTTTGTTCCTTATCTTTATTAATGATATCACAGATGTGCTGTTTGACATTGAATTCTTACTTTTTGCCGATGACATCAAACTATACAAAGCTATAAATGACGTGTCTGACTGTCTTTTGCTTCAGAATAATTTAAATCGAATGTCCATGTGGTGTGCACACAATAGACTGTTTATGAATGACAATAAATGCCAAGTTATAAGATTTGGTAGAAATAAAGATAAAATAGTATATAATTATTGCCTTAACAATAGTTCCCTTGAATCGGTTGAACTAATTCGAGATTTAGGCATAATCTTTGACTGCCATTTATCGTTCCGACAACATATTGCATTTATAACAAATAGGGCCACTAAGACCCTGGGTTTTGTGTGTCGCACTGTGAAAGATTTCTCGAACATATTAGCCATCAAACAGCTTTATATTTCCCTTGTACGCAGCCAACTTGAATACAACTCATACATTTGGTCTCCCGGGTACAAACTTCATTGTGATGCTATAGAGCGTATCCAAAAAAGATTTTTAAGATTTGTAAATTTTAAATTAAATATTCGTTTTGATGACTTGAACTATAGTTTTTTGTTAAATTTTTTGAATCTTGAAACTTTACAAAATCGCAGAATATTTCATGATTTATTTTTTTTGTATAAAGTTGTTAATTCATTGGTGGACAGCCCTGAATTATTGAATGTCATTAATCTACACATACCGAGTCGAACAAGAAGTCGAAATATATTCCACTGCGACGTTGCAACAAAAACATTTATAATGCATTCTATGATATATCGGCTTCATCGACTCGGTAATGATTATCTAACCAATGATGATATAGATATTTTTGGTATGTCCATCGGAATTTATAGAAATTCATTAAAGTCTGTTTTATCATGTAATTCTTCTTGATTTAAGTTTAATTTCTCTTTTCTTACTGATCACTTATATTTTTTATACATTTATTTTTAATCTTTTTATATTCATAATATGTATCTTGTAATAATCATAATATTTATACAATTTGTAAGCAACAAACTTCTGTACTACCTCTGTTAATCTAAAAATGTAAAAGGCTTCAGCCGTTTATTATAAATAAATAAAAAAATAAAAAAAAAAAATAAGTAAAAGCAAACTATATTGAAACGCCACTGAAATTTTTGGTTGACTTTTTTGTATTAAAAATTGAGCGTAGAAATCAAATGCTTTGTCTCTTTTGTTTTTAGTGAAGTACTTCCGGGACTCCTTGTATTTATCCTATCTGGTGTTGGGACATGGACTTCTGGTGCCATGGATTCTTAATAAGAAATCGGTTCCTCCAAACTGGATCAGCGTGGTGGCTGGGTTCATGAAAACAGATGCCGGACAGCTCTTTTTGTTCAACCAACTCGAAACAGTGAGTATATGACCAGTAAATATTGTCACAAAATTAGCCTAAACCATCGATATAATATAAGATGGGCTAAGAAAGCAATCCTTTGAATTAGGAATGCGCTAACCCACTCATCATACAAAAATCCAAATTCAGATTATCGTTATTTTGACTGATTCGATTCCTTGACTTATAGGTTGGTATGAGGCTGACCAGCCATACTGTAAAAAAATGGTTCACTTTGCAAAATCACCCCTGAGTCAGGAAAGGTCGGCAAAAGTTGTAGGGTTTATGTTCATTTGAGGTTTGGTTTTTATTTGTAAGTACACATTCAGCATTTGTAAGCGCGAACTACACATCTTTTCAACTTAGATTATAGATAACCCTCCAACTGTCAACAGGTGTGTTACCCAATTGAGAAAAAATCCACATAAATGCCAAACTGGATATTTTCTAAGCGTGCTAACAAAAGAAAATATAAAAGGCTTGCAATATGAGCCTTAAATGTTAACATATCTTTCCAGCTTAGATTATAGATTAAAGGCATGTGTCTTTGCATGACAACCTGTATATCAAGTAAAAGCGGTTTTGTAATTTATTTTTTTATTATTACTAGCGGAAAAGAGTCACAGTCACAGCGTTTTCTTAAAAGATCTCAACTGGTCTGTTGTATGATTCCTTCTTTTATTCTCTCTTTGAAATATAAGTCAATGTTTTAAGTGGCGCATTGAATTTCCCGAGTATTCAATTACGAGTATTACTTGCCTTTTAGTGCAGTTGAATACTGCAAGAAATAACAAAAAATATATATACTACTATCTATAATCTAAGTTGCAAAGATATACTACATTTATCTAGATTCTTATTAGATACATTTCCACAAGTAGACAGGTATAAATTTAAGCTCAATCTCAAATGAAGATTGGCCCTGCAATTCTTGCTAATCTAATCTAATCTAAGCTGCAAAGATATATATCATTTAAGATTTATATTAAATGCATTCCCACAAGCAGACATGTATAATTTCGCGCTAACACATGCCGCATGTGGACCTACAATATAAAAACCCAATCTCAAATGAACATAAGCTCTGCAACTCTTGCCGTCCTTCCCTGAAACAGGGGTGACATTGGCAAAGTGAACCATTTTTTACAGTATGGGTGGTCAGCCGCATACCAACCTATAAGTCAAGGAACAAACATCGCAAATAACCTTCTCTGAAATAGAGGACGTTGGCAAAGAGAACCATTTTTACAGGATGCGTGGGCAGACTCATGCGCATGCCTCACGTGTCTGCTTATGGAATGCATTAAAAATGAATCTTACATGTAATATATCTTTGCAACTTAAATTACACCTTAAAGATCTTTTTTTTTTTAATTTCAAGAAAACACATGTCACTCTTTTTTTATTTATTTAAAAAAAAAATCTTTTGAAACTTTTTCAGGAAAACGAAGTATCTGCACATGAAGGTGACCCTACCAAGAAGTATGAGACACAAAAGAAGTGGCGGTTGTTCGCAATGTTTATAAAGAAGATGTTCATGTTTATTGTCTGCATATGTTATATTGTGCTATTGTCAAGATTCAAACTGTAACCCCATCAGTTGTAGTAGGGGTTTCCCAGATCCCGAGGGGGCTGGTTCTCATTTCTTGTGAAGGCTGAGTAAGCCTTGCCGGTATTTTATTTTGGGTTTTGAAATAAACACCGACACCCTCGGTGGGATTCGATCCCGAGCTTTCGGCATGGAATGCAAGCACTCTACCAACTGAGCTATCGACCGGACTATTGGATGACTACCTATCGACATAATGCCCACCCGATAAAATGTCCACGAGACAAAATGTCTAACGACAAAATGTCTACGCGACAAAATATGCACCGACATAATGCCCACCGACAAAACATCCACCCACAAAATCGTATATCATCTGTACTGTTTTGTATCCTGCCACCGTTCCTCTAGGGGTGGCCGGTACCTCCGCAGATGCGCCTCCACTTTTTTCTGTCCTTACAAACCACTTTCATTTCCTCAATATTCATCACCTTCTTCATACATACTCTTCTCTTATTCTCACTCTGCAGGTTCCATTCTTTCGCAATCTCACCTATTTGGTCTAACCATTCTTTCCTCGGCCTTACCCATCCGCGCTTTCCTCTGACATTTCCTTTGCACACTTTCTTCGTTAGTCGTTCATCATCCATTCTTTCGAGATGTCCGAACCATCTCATCGTACTTTTTTGTACTTTCATTCTCATATTCTCTTTTATACCACACTCGTTCATCACCCAATCATTACGTACTCTATCATTCAGTGTTTTTCCAGCCATTGCTCTCAGGTAAGCCATTTCAACGGTACATATGTACTTTACTCAGCTCACATTCATTAACTGTCCACGCCTCACTTCCATACATCAATGTCGGAACCAATATGCTATATATCATACTAAAATAAAATATATAAGAAAATATTGTAAGCAATCCTTCGGTGGATTTTTGCCCTTGAACATTTTGTCGATGGGCATTATGTCGGTGTTCATTCTAATGGTGAACATTATGTCGGTGGACGTTTTGTCGATGGACATTATGTTGGTGGACATTTTGTCGCGTGGATATTTAGTCAATGGATATTGTGTCGTTGGATATTTTGTCGTGACACGATGTTGGCCACAGCCTTTGTGGATTTGCTTCTTTTATTACAAGCCTTGCATCTATAATCTATAATCTATAATCTAAGTTGCAAGGATATATTCATTTAAAGCTCTCAGATGTATGCCCACAAACCAACAAGTGTAGTTCGCGCTTACAAATGCTGAATGTGTACTTACAAATAAAATCCAAACCTCAAATGAACATAAGCCCCACAACTTTTGCCGACCTTCCCTGAAACAGGGGTGACATTGGCAAAGTGAACCATTTTTTACAGTATGGGTGGTCAGCCTCATAACAACCTATAAGTCAAGGAATACTTCCATATATATATTCAATTCATCACTCTTTTCATACCTGACCATCTTTTACGTTCCCTATGTATAAGCCATTCTTTCACAATTTTACCAATTTGATCAAGCCATACTTTTCCCTACCCTATCCTCTTTTTCCTTTCGTGCTTTAAATAAAATAAAACATCAAACACAATTTTTGTATTGTATTTTTATTTTTACTGTTTCAAGCTATTTCTACAAACTTTTTTTAAGTAGATCGAACACCCATTCGCTATTAAAAAAACGCTACTAAGACACACATAAAGTGTAACTTCTTGCCACATTTTCTCCGAAGGGGTCGCAGTGGTGATTCGGGGGCTACCTGTATTTATTTTTACGGATAAAGGGGCCGGCCTCACACCAACCACTTTCTGAAATTTGAAGGGGGGTTTCCTAGTTCCCGGGGGATTAGTTCTCGTTTCTTACGAAGGTTGAGTACACCTTGCGGGTATTTATTTTGGGTTTGAAATAGACACCGAAACGGGAAATCATTTCTGACAACCTCGGTGAGATTTGAACCCAAGCTCTCAGCATGGAATGCGAGTAATCTACCAACTGAGATATTGACTGAATAATAATAATAACATTAGGATGATTTATTTGATGTGCAAGGTTTTTGTGTGACTCCCACCTCAAGAGCCCTCTGCCAGCTTGGTCGTCGCTAAAGAAAGCGTTAATTTTCAATCAAGACCCAGTTGCTGTAAGGCTGAATGGACCTTTGGTGACCGGTGTTTGGTAAATGTACGTGAATTTTTCAACCCAGCAAAGAGCATATTTGAAAACATAAAGAGATATTATTTGCGCTTCGCTGGGATTCGAACCCGCCACCTTTATGAGCCAGAAGCGCTGACTACTAGACCTAATCTAATCTAAGTTGCAAACATATGTAACATTGGGGATTCACATTATATGCATTTCTCAAGCAGACACGTATAAGTTACTTTGTCGTCGCGCTTGCACATACAACATGTGAACCTACAACATAAAAACCCAAATCTCTAATGAAAATTCATTCTTCAACTCTAGCCGATCTTCCCTGAAATAAAGGTGGCATTTGCATAAAGTGAACCATTTTCTACACTATGGCTAGTCAGCTGCATAGCAACCTTTAAGTCAATGAACATACATAACAAATTAAATTGTTAAAAATCAACAAATAATCAATTTAAACATGAACCATTAGACCGAATTGAAAAAAAAAATAAAAAAAAAATGGAGCACTCGCGTCATATTTATAAACCAGCTGTATAAATAATGCAAATTCAGTCATTCCTTCACTCCATCACGAATCAACAAACTCCAAGTTTACTTAACTCTTAATTCGGGAAAGCGAAAACGAAGTTGTTGGAAGAAGTTTGCCTGTAAGACCCTGAGAGCGTCTTGAGGTTTGTTTGGGATTAGCTCCCCACCTGAACCTGCTTAGAACCCATGAAAAAGTTAACGCTTTTTTCTTAAAAACGTGGCTCTTAACTTAACGGGTGTGCGGAATAAGGAATGAAAATAAAACAATAAAAATTATCTCAGCACAATGAACTTGAGGTGAAATTTTGTACACGATCAGCACCATCATTGGGACGACAACACTGGAAGGGTCTTGGGCTCTTTGATCAACCGCTGCCACGCTGTCTGTAAGCCATCATTTTCCTTAAGTTCCACACAAGACAATCTGCTACCCCCCCCCCCCCCCCAGGCATTTTCCTCTGGGTCTTCCCACTACACCCTCAATACAATAATCTTTTCCAGGTTTCCAAGACCAGATTGACCGGCCTGTAGTCTAGTGGTTAACACTGTGGGCTCGTAATCCTAAGGTCGTAGCTTCGACCACCGACGGAGCACAAAAAAGCAAATTATTTAATTTTCAACATAAGTTTGCCACCTTAAAGGTAAAACTGAATAAGTGACATATTATATTAAGCGTACATGGCTTTCTCAAATAAATGCACCATTTTCCTATTTTCTGCAAGAGAAAACACTTCAAAGATGTGAAAATCCTGCATTTTAGAAGTTTGTCCTAAGCACTTACTTATAATTAGTTCACTTACTATGTGAATGTAAGTTAAGTAAAGTATGTACGGTTAAAATGGCTAACCTAAGAGCAATGACTGAAAATACACTGAATGATAGAGTCCGCAATGATTGGGTGATGAACGAGCGTGGTATAAAGAGAATTTGAGAATGAAAGTACAAAAAAGCACAATGAGATGGTTCGGACGTCTTGAAAGAATGAATGATGAACGACTAACGATGAAAGAAGGAAGGAATAGATAGACCAAATATGTGATATAGCGAAAGAATGGAACCTGCAGTGTGAAAATAAAAAAAGATTATGAATGCAAGAAAGTGATGAATGTTGAAGAGATGAAAGAGGTATGCAAGAACAGAAAAAGTGGAGACGCATCTGCGGAGGTGGCGGCCATTAGTGAAATAAGTAATGAGTTTTCTCAGTGTTAATACACAAACCATTAAAAAAATAATATAATAAGTCTATTATTTATTTGCATTTAATGCCCTTATCAATTGACCTACAATTCAAATCAAATGATGATTTGATGGTTTCACCACAAATCGGACACGGACAACGCGTCCATAGCTCGTCGCCTAATATATAGGTCACATGGCAGTTCGTCCACACTATTTTTCGGTCACAGAAACTCGCCCTAAGATAACAAGTCCACAAACACATTGGTCACATGGCAGTTCATCCACACTATTTTTCGGTCACAGAAACTCGCCCTAAGATAACAAGTCCACAAACACATTGGTCACGCACAATTCGCTTACACGATAGTTCGTCCTAACGTCTTTTTGGTCAACGACATTTCGGTCACATACAATACATTATGGTCCACAGACAACTCCATCACAGAAACCTACAATGAATGAAAACAACAGTAATTACAATGAGTTTTTCAATCTGCCTATAGGTCATATCGATACCTTAAAGCTAAAGCTGAATAAGTGACACATTAAACTAACATGGGTTTCTCAGATAAATGCACCCTTTTCCTGTTTTCTACGTTTACGAGTGAAAACACTACAAAAGTGTGAAAATCCTGTAGTTTAGAAGTTTGCTATCAGCACTTCTTAATGAGTAGATCCCTTACTATGAGAAGTCACCCCCAATAAAATGTTTTACTCGTGTAAACGATTTCTCAAATCAGCGAATCAGCACTTATTCAGTTTTACCTTGAAGTTGGCGATATATTGTATATTGTGACCAAACTATCGTTGACCGAAGAGTCGTGTGGACAAACTATCGTATGAGCGAATTGTCCGTGACTGAATATGTGTACATAGACAAGCTGTCTTTAGTCGAGTTGTCTGTGACCGATACGTCATTGAGAGAAAAGTCGTGTGGAAGAATAATAATATAATATTAGGATGATTTATTTGTTGAGCGCTGTTTTTGTGTGTATCACACCCCAAGAGCCCTCTGCAAGCTTGGTCCTCACTGCAAAAAGCGCCGATTCTCAAGTAAGACCCATTTGCAGTAAAGTGACAGATCTTTCGTAAAGGTATGTGAATGTTTCACCAAGCGTAGAGCATTATTTGAAAATATAAATGGTACATTTTTTGTGCTCCACCGGGAATCGAAGCCACAACCTTCCATTTATGAGTCAAAAGTGTTAACCACTAGACTACGGACCGGTCATAGGAACTGTCGTGTGACCGATTTGACCATGGACGAGCTGTTTGTGGACGGTTAATCTTTGACCGATTTACCGTGACACGCGATTTTACATGTAAAAAAAAACAAATATATGAAATGATAGCTGATAAGCAGAATGCCTAGTTAATGAAAATGGGCGTTTATTTGAATCGGATTACTCTCATAATGTTGCGATTAGTTCGGTGCAAAACCACATTAAAACCTGAAATAATCCAGTCCGACATGAGCATTAAATGGGTCGACATGTCCAGTACAATTGCGAATCTGTTTTTCACCTTGTTGTTTTTTCTGATGGTCTTTCAATCATCAGGTAAGGTAATTTTCCATTTTAAAGCTTTGCTTGACTTAAAGGTTGGTATGAGGCCGATCACTCATACTATAAAAAATGTTTCACTTTGCCAATGTCTCCCATCTTTCAGGGAAGGTCGGCAAGAGTTGCAGGGTGTGTGCCTGGTTTGTGAGATTTGGTTTTAATGTTGTAGGTTCACATGCGGCATGCGCAAGCGAGAACTTGTACGTGTCTGCGTGTGAGAATGCATGCAATGTGAATCCCCAATGTTACATGTTTTTGCAACTTAACTTAGATTAGATGAGTTGCAGGGTGTATGTTCATTTGTCATTCGGGTTTTTATATTGTAGGACTACATGCGCCATGTTTAAGCGCGAACTTAAACATGTCTGTTTTGTAAAAATGCATATAATGTGAATCTCTAATGTTACTTATATTTTGCAACTTAGATTAGATAATGAAAAGCGAAGTTGCGATTTTCACTGTTTGGTCATAAAAACTTCAACTCTTTTTAACAAAGCTTTTTGTACTTTAAATAACCAAGTAATAAAAAGAAAACCTTCTTTATTATCAAATGATTTATGTGAAAAGCGAAACTGAAAGGCAATCTTTTAAAACTGTTTTCTATGTTACATTTTAAAATATTTTTGTTGAGCCAGTTTTTAATGCAATTAAATTGAGTTGCCCTTATCACATAAAGAATCTAAAAATAAAGAAGGTTCTTAATGGGTTACGCGTTTATTTAAATTACAAAAACTTCCTAAAAAAAAAACATGTTTTATGGCTGGACGGCGAAATTCACATACTATTATTGGCATATTGATTGTCAAGCAGCGAGCATGAACATTTTTTTTTGTGTTTTACAGTAAAAGTGCATTTTTTTCTCGCAGGTACAGAAACATGCGACGATCCACAGACCACCTCGCTTGAAGCCAAATTACAAGAAAAGGTTTTCTGCGGATACAATCCAGAGATAAGGCCCGTGAAGGATCACACTACTTCGGTTAAAGTCACGATATATGCAATGCTCAGATCAATAGAGCTACACACACAGGTGAGTCAGCCAATGTTGCGAACATGTAGTTGTGTATTGTGTGTAAGGGAAAGCATGTGGTCGGTGCGGTAGGAAGAATAGCAAAGAACAAGCGATTGACGATGGATCTGACAATGGCTGTACATAATGGCTTGTTGTTACCGACTTTGATGTATGGAAGTGAAGCATGGACAGTGAATGATAGCAAAATGAGTAAAGTGTGTACGGTGGAAATGAAGCCACCCCTAGCGGAATGGCGACAAAGTTACAGTTACAGTTACAGTATTGAGTTTGTGTGTGTGAGTCAATAATTAAGCCTGTGAAGTCTCTCTAGAAATTACTATATGATAGGTTCGTAAAAGGATAATAATTTGTTCGAGATTGCTCGAGTGTTTGGTCGGATGTTCTAGTAAAGTCTTGCATGTAACAGTTCTCAAAGTTTCGAGAATGATTTTTATTCTTACTATTACAGTTGAAGTGGAGGTTTCCCAGCTCCCGAGGGGGATGGCACTCATTTCTTGTGAAGGCTAAGAGAATCTTTCCGGTATTTTTATTTTAAACACAGAAACGATAACTCATTTCTGACACCCTCGGTAGGATTTGAGCCTGAGCTCTCGACATGAAATGCAAGCACTCTACCAACTAAGCTATCAACTGGACTTTTTAATTTATACAAAATAATCAAATTTAAACATTCACTCAAAATAATAATGGTTGTAGAGTACCATACTTAAACTACCGTATTTTATGCTAGGAGCTTCATCAGAAGTGATGCTCCATTCATTGTAACCGAGAGGACTGAATTTCAGTTGCGCCGCACATGCCAATAAGAGAGGATCCCCGCTGATGATGCTCGCGGTGAATAAGAGCGAAACGTACGGAAAACTATTTGTATGTAATTTCTTATTTGTTTTCAGTGGGATGTGACAGACACTTTAACGGCAATGATGCACATGCATTTGGTAAGTTTTTCTCTTTAAATAAGTGAAGAGTAATGCAATTCACCAACTTATTTCAGACTGGCCAGAAACCTTAGAGTAATAATAATACTATAGAGTGATATTTTCCAAGTGCAAACCGTCAGCAGGAGTGTGAACGAAGCTCATTGGTTCCCACCCAAACTAAGGGCGAGATAAAAGATATGAAAGAGGAAGATAAAAAAAATCGAACACGGTTGTTAAATTACTGTTGGTAAAGCGTAGGCCGTTACGCCGCTTTGATAACCAGCCTTGAGAATGCTTTCTGCTCGTTCAAAAGTTTCGGTAGATAGAAAAGCTGGAAATAGAACATGGCCTAACCAGAAAAAAGTCAATTTACAATTATAGTAATAACTGCACAGTTTTTTTCGGATATTAGTCGAACCGTTATAAGAAAACTTACATTATTCTCGACGTGTTGTTAACGTATTTCGAAACTTTTACCAACGAAACGTCGAGAATAATGTAATTTCTCTTATATCAGTTTGTCTAATATCCGAATATTTTTTTTTAAGTGTGTAGTTATTATTATAATTGTAAATATGTCAAACGACCGTAATTCCAACTTAAACCTAACAAAAGTGAATAAAATTTGCTATTTGATTGATTATTTGTTTATATTTTTATTGATGTTTATTTTCAGATGTGGAACGATGAATACTTGAGATGGAAGCCTGCCGATTTTGGTGGAATTAGATACACAATGGTGGCAGCACATACAATATGGACTCCGGAGCTGCGAGTCCCCAATTCGTAATTATTAGAATACTAGTAGTACATAACATGACAAAACCTTCTCTCAGGGTCAGTCTCCCCTCCACGGACCCATCCGGGGATGTGTCACAGGACTCGCATGCAAAAGTTATGTGAGATGCGAGTGGCAGAAGGCCCTCCCGTGAAGCTACACTTTCCCAAGTGTTTACACAAAGCAAAGGAGGCTCAGAAATCACTGAAAGATTATAGCCGTGAGGGTATAGGGCTCGTGATGTTTGGTCATGGGATGTGTTGTCATTGTGACGTAATATCATGTGATGTTCTGTCATGTGAAGTTATGTCATTTGTTGTTTTGTCACTGTGCTGTTCTATCCTGTCACCATTTTTAGCACTTTTGCTTCCGTGTTTCAGGCAGTATTCTGTGAACACGGTTGCACCATCAACTTGTATGGTGGAATATGACGGCGACATCTCGTGCATGATGTCAGACAGCCACAGTGTCATTTGCGACAACGACTACACAGATTGGCCTTTTGATCGGCAAAACTGCTCCATCAGATTCAGGAGTGTTCAAAACAGAGGAAAACTGGTGGACTTTTCTGTTCCAACGAAAAATGTGAGTAAAGCAAAGCAATTCCTAGAACTATCCAATTTGATTGGTTTTTCCAACAGGCTTAGCAGAACTGATTCATCATTTCAAGCTTTGTAAAAATTACCGTGGTGATAAGACTTCCAGCCCTGTTTGCAGAAACTTTTAGACTTGGTTGATTAAGGACTCTTGGGGTGGCTAGTGCCACTAAACGGTGCCGTATAAAAAAATGGCCAATTATTATTACTATTATTTAAAGCGAATATGATTGTTCGCAGTTTGTATTCAAGTCCTTCTACGTCCCCAGCAAGTATTGGGAGTTGTTGAAGTCAGGAGGAGAATACAGTCCGGGGATCGTGAGGTACACCAACGAAACGTTTCCATCGATAACTTACTGGTTTTATCTGCAACGTCACAGCAGCAAGGCAATGGCTTTGATTCTACCAGCAGCATTTGGTAAGAACAAAATATTTTTTTCGGGGAAATTCAACAGTCATAAAGTGATTATTGAGGTATCCAAATACCTTTTGTATTTAATTTGTAGTTTTATTAGAACTATATGCTTTATTCAAGACGTAACTAACTTTAACATACCTTCACCAGACCCAAAAAAATTATTGAAAATTAATAAGATGTAGACGTGGGTACACAAAGTGGTTAACATTTTAACTATTAAAGCTAGAGTTAGACTATTAGAGAGCAACATGGATCTAATAGAAGTATTTGACAAAATATAAAAGGCAAATAACTGAAATATCACAAGCTCTGTAAGACAAAGTGGTCAACAATTCAAACTAGAGACACTTCAGACAATTAAAGAGCAACATGGATCTAATCTAAAGGAACAGGGATATCACAAGCTACGTAAGACTTAATGGCTTCTAAAAGATCATATCATGTACCATGTACATTCAGTAACCTTTAGGACAAAAACTTATTTGAAGCAGAACCACCAGCTTGGAGTGTGTTCCTAAAAGAGATTTGAGTGATTGACATTGAGAAGACATTAATGGTTAATAAAAATATATAGTGGGTAGAACTTTCGTGTGTCTGTGACATAAAACCAATAGAAAACCGGGCAGATAACTAGTAATTCAATAGTTGATATTATCATGAAGATCCAGAGACTGAAAGATTTAAAAGTATCTTAACGTAAGGATCAGTGTTGCAAAGTTGAACTAGGCTCGAAAGAAACCTAGCAAGAAAGATTTCTTCTCTCCAAATGGCGCATAAATATAGCCTTTCAAATGCTGTACCTCTAACTCTTGGCCTCAGCAGTCATCGTAAATGAATGTTAAGCTCAAAAGAATTTAAACGATGGTCCTGGAAAAACGATTTGGAAGTAAAAAATAGCCATTCTCAGCAATGGGGCCCAGGATTGAAATTTTTAAATGGACTAAATTGGAAGGTAAAGTTTTTAACGTTTTGATTTGTTTGCATTTCAGCCATGATTTTCCTCACGGTGTTGGCTTTATGTTTGGAAATTACTTCACCCAATAGGATGACCTTGCTCATGTTTAATGTGATTGTGCATTCGCTCAGCAATGCACTGATTGTTTACAATTCTCCAGATAATGGCAACAGCGTGCCTCATGTCGGTAAGCAACTATATAATTATTGGCAAGAGAGCCCAGAATTGATTTTGGCTTAATAGATAAATCTAATCTAAGTTGCTAAGATATGTGAGATAGGGAATTCACATTATATGCATTCCCACAAGCAGACACGTACAAGTTCGCGCTTGCGCATGCCGCATGTGAACCTACAACATAAAAACGCCCTGCAACTCTTGCCGACCTTCCCTGAAACATGGTTGACATTGGCAAAGTGAACCATTTTCTACAGCATGGGTGGTCAGCCGCACACCAACCTATAAGTCAAGGAACATACAAAACAAATTACATTTTTAAAATCAACAAATAATAATATGTATGGACATCAAAACTAAAACAGAATACAAAATCGTAATTTAAAAAAACCCTAGTTTATAGCCGCCAACATTACAGATCAGCCGCCATTTTTTTCTGTCCTTACATACTTCTTTCAGAGTCGTAACTTTCTTCATACAAGCTCTCCTTTTATGATGACACTGGATATCCCGTTCATTCGCTATTTCAGAAATGATCCTAAAAATTACTTTCCAGTGCGATTCTTCCGAGATGCCTTGTACTTGTCTTACATGGTTTTGGCACATGGAATCTTGATGAGATGGATTGTTAAAAAGAACACAGTCACTCCGAAATGGATAAACATCGTTGTTGACATTACGAAAACAAACGCAGGAAAGATTATCTTCAATGAATTCGACCCAGTGAGTATTTCCAAGGAAGTATTTTTATTAAACTATCATTTTCGTTATAGGTTTACTTCTATAAAAGATCAGCGGTAATCATGGCTATTTTGACCTTGGATGCTGCGGATCGAAACAGGGACTTGATGGTATTGTCGAATCATTGTCGCAGGTTTTTCAGCCACGATAATAATAATAATAATATTGGGATGATTTATTTGGTGAGCGCTGTTTTTGTGTGTATCCCACCTCAAGAGCCCTCTTCGAGCTTGGTCGTCGCTGTAGAAAGCGCCAATTCTCAAGCAAGACCCAGTTGTTGTAAGGTTGGATGGACCTTTCAGTGACCGGTCTTTGGTAAAGGTTTATGAATTTTTCAACTCAGCGAAGAGCACATTCGAAATATAAATGGTATATTTGTTTGTGCTCCGCCGGGATCCGAATCCACAACCTTCCATTTACGAGTCCGAAGTGTTGCCACTGGACTACGGACCGGTCCAAGGACGGACGATGTCCTTCGGCATCCCCGAATTCTTCTCCCGTCAATCTAACCATGTATGATAAGATGAAAAAGTCGGTATTTCTCAAAATGGGACCGAAGTACATCTACTTTATCTATTTAATGGTTGGCAGCAGTTCCTTTGTGGTGCGCATACGTCGGAGGACTGTTTCATTGGTGGCCCGATCACGCCAAGAGATTTGAAGCATTTTTCGGCAGACATCATTGTAGACATACATACATCTCGAACAGTTAACATATTATTATTGGTTAAGATTTGCTAATTAGTAGTTTCTCTCCTGGAACGTTGACTATCGGCTGATTTTCCATCTTTTGCGAGGTCTTCCTGGAGGAAGTCTTCCACATAGTGTTCAAGGGCATGCCAATGCGCGGAAGTCTAGAACTGCTCATCCTTCCAACTAGGGATGGGCAACACAGCCTACACCGTATGTCGAAGGTTGATTTTTGTTTTTTATTTAATATGCATTTTATTCCAGGATAACACAGTAGCTACGGAAGAAGATGCAGAATCTTTGGTGAAGAACGATGGTGGAAAGACTCAGTGGAAAATGTTTGCAATATTTTTAGACAGATTGGCACTAATTGTTGCTTGCTTAGTTTATCTTATTTTATTGCTGAGATTTGTATTTTGAATCAATAAAAGATGTGAAAATAATTTTGTGTGTTATTTGATTTGATTTGCCAGCTATGGCGAGAACTCGTCGGTCTAATTAGACCGACATTCTTTCTATTTTCTCTATTCTTTTCCGCCTCTATGGTGGTTGGCCACTTAGTCAGGAGAGCGCCTCCCGAACAGCCTCAGTAGTAGCATCTCGAATTCTAGGCCTTAAGTCATATGTTAAGATGCTCAGAATCACTTTGCATTTTTGTTTGTAAATTTAAAATCCTCGAGCCCTAAACCCTCACGGCTATAATATTACAGTGATTTCTGAGCCTCCTTTGCTTTGTGTAAACACTTGGGAAAGTGTAGCTTCACGGGAGGGCCTTCTGCCACTCGCATCTCACATAACTTTTGCATGCGAGTCCTGTGACACATCCCCGGATGGGTCAGTGGAGGGGAGGCTGACCCTGAGAGTAGGTGCATGTCTTTAGCATTGACCAAGCTCGCAGAGGACTCTTGAGGTGTGATTCACACAAAAACAACGCTCACCAAATAAACCATCCTAATATTTATAATACAACTTAGAGACAAAAGTATATATTATAGAAAGGCAAAAATGTTTACTCTGATTTGTACTTGCCTATACCCGGTGCACGCGCCTGACTTGGGTCCATAAAAAAGAATTCACTGAAATTTTATTAGACGAGAAATAAATAAACACGTATTTAAGTATGCAAATTATTGTTACGAACTTATGAGCCCGATTGCGTGGCTTGCTTATGTGTGTGTGTCCGCCTCTAGTATAGTCTACTAAAGCCATATTACAACCTCTCAAGGTTGAATGTGTGCATGTGCCCAGGCACGCAGTTGTTGGTATGCGTAACTAGAATAGTATGGAACAATACAGATGTGTGTGGAGAGGTTCACTAAAGAAGGGTCTGGAATATGCAAGAGGCAGTTTAGACGCTATGTATTTGGAACGCTGTTGAGTGAGAGACCAGATCGATTGAAACATTGAGCCGTGAAATAGATAAGCTAAGAGCTAGAAAACCAACAGTACATTGTTGACCGGCGTTGTGTAAAATCTATCTAAGTTGCATCTAGTATGTTACATTGGAGATTCATATTACATGCATTTTCCCAACTTGACACGTACAAGTTCTTAAGTAAATCTTGAAAAATAAATGAATTGCAGTTAGATTGAAAGAACCCAACTTAAATTAAAACATTATATTAAATGTTTCAGATAACAAAGGAAAAGTGGATTGTTTTAGATAAAATTTATTTGGAGTTTTATTGGGCGTCGACAGAATCAAATTACATGGACCACAAAGCGATGAGCCAATTTATTGAAAAAATAGTTCAATTTTTATTATCGGTGCAGCAACATGTTAATCAAAGTGTGTGCTTTAGTTTTTGCATTATTTTTACTCTCAAATCGTAATTTCTCAGGTAATGTATCCATAATCTAAGTGGCAAATATATATATTAATGCACGCCCACAAGAAGAGACGTGTATTACAAGGCGTTTACATACCGTCCCCCCAGTGCTTGTTTGTCTTGTCTACTGATTGATTCAATGATGACGTTTCAATGAAATTGTTTTAAAAATCACATTCTACATATTATATGTAATGTGACCATAGAGACCTAAGAAAAAAACGTAAAACCCGATAGTATACGAGTAGTTTATATATTTTTTAAATTAATATCCAGTTTTTTTGATTTAAAAAAATAGATAATTTGTTGTATATGTTCCTGATTTATACGTTGATATGCGGCTGACTACCCATGCTGTAGAAAATGGTTCACTCAGCCAATGTCACGCCTGTTTCAGGGAAGGTCGGCAAAAGCTGCAGGGTTTATGTTCATTTGAGATTTGGCTTTAATTTGCAAGTACACATTCAGCATTTGTAAGCGCGGACTTATACGTATCTGCTAATGGCAGCGCATTTAAAATAAATCTTAAATGATAAATATCTTTGCAACTTAGATTGTAGATTATAAAGAACGTGTTGTTCAACGTTTTATCCGTCAATGGTGATTTGGCAATACAGGTTGAATAAATGAAAGCCATTTTGACAGATGTTACTTAACAATATGGACGCTATCGACTGTCAAAGCTCGACAGTCCTTAGTCCGTAAGACCCAAGATGAATGTATAGATTAACCATTTCCCAGCATTTTTTGCAGCTGCCGAATCCTGCACCAGTGATTCGCAATCCAATATTCAGGAAGCCAAGTTGATAAGGAAAATTCTATGCGGCTATGACCCTGATATTAGACCAAGGCGGGATTATAAGAGTGTGGTGAATGTTACTATAAGGATGGTGCTTAAAGGATTGGAACAATCGGTAAGTCCACATTTTAAACAAAACCTCGGGCATGCTTGATTTTAGAAGTCTATAGGCCAGACATGTCTGAGGACCTCAGTTGCAGGGTCTCTGGGTGTATCGCGGAAGTTGGTGGGTGGATGGTGAACAATGGCCTAATCTTAAACATGGATAAGACGGAGATAATGTGGGCAGCCACATCTAAGCGTGATCACCTATTAGTGAACGGAGTACCACTCTCCATAGGAGGTAAGCTAATCCAGCCTTCTGATTCAGTGAGACTTCTAGGAGTCTTACTGGATCGGAATCTGACACTGGAGAGGCAAATAGATGCCACAATAGCATCTTCTTTTTTTTCACTACGCCAAATTAAGGCTATTAGAAAGTGTTTACCGTCAGATGCAGTCAAGATCCTAGTGGGCGCGTTTGTGGTGTCTCGGATTGACTATTGTTCGACGCTTTATAGTGGTCAGCCAAAGAGGCAGTTCAATCGCTTTCAATCTGTGTTGAATTCGGCAGCAAGACTCATATTCGGGATACCCAAATTCGCTCACATCACTCCGCTGTTAAAAACACTGCATTGGCTTCGTTTCCCGGAGAGGGTGGTCTACCGTGTTTGTGTGATGGTATATAAAGCCATCAATGGCTTGGCTCCACCTTATTTGACTGACATGATGTTGCCTGTTGAGATGGGTGTAAGGAGGCAGACACTCAGATCCGCGGGCGATGGAGTAGTCAATTTGGTTCAGCCACACCGTCAGATTCGTACAAATTTCGGAGACCGCGCTTTCCGTGTTGCGGGTCCGGTGGAGTGGAACAGACTGCCACCCGGAGTGAAGAACTCCAAATCTGTGGATGTATTTCACGGAGCACTCAAGACACACCTTTCTAGAAAGTCTTATCCATGATCGGAGAGGGCCCTTGAGGTGTGACACACACAAAAACGGCGCTCTCTTATCATTTGTAATTTAAAATAAATTAGCCTGATATTATTATTATTATTATTATTATTAAATGAGAACTTCAAATGATTTCATTTTCATAACGTTGATTTGATTGTGCTGGAGTGATGTTTCCCGAGATCTGTTGCCGTGGTCTGTGGGAGCTGGAGCTTCCGGACGTTTCGCCTATTTCTACGATGAGCTTCTTCAGCGTGTAGTATGATGATGAAGATGATCTTGATGAGAACTGTGATGCAAATGTGTTTACACTCGGGGTTTAAATGTGAAAACTAAAGACACTTTGCATATGAGTTTTGTTTTGTAGAGCAGTGACATCTGTGTATTTTGCATGTGAAACTATGGGGTATATGAGTAAACAAAACTCATATGCAAAGTGTCTTTAGTTTTCACATATAAACCCCGAGTGTAAACACACTTGCATCACAGTTCTCTCAAGATCATCTTAATCATCATACTTCACGCTGAAGAAGCCCATCGTAGAAATGCGCGAAACGTCCGGAAGCTCCAGCTCCCACAGACTACGGCAACAGATCCCGGAAAACATCACTCCAGCATCATCAGCCGGCCGTGTAAGCCTAAAACTGTTGATTTGATTGTTTGCATTCCTGTTATTGTGGAAGAAGCTTGTATGTTCCAGACAATTATTGTACGCAGCGCGCATTTGATGTTGATGATTTCTTTATAGCGCCGTTTCGTGATGTAATCACTCCAAGGGCACTTGTGCGAATAATACCAGAAATTTGCTTACATTCAGTACGTTTCGGAACTTGCCATGGTACTCTAGGACAACGTTGAATTCTTTGTTTTGATCAAGTCACAATTTGGTATTTGTAATGTGAATATATATTTTTTATTTAACTGTCAGCATCAACATCTTTTTGTGTTCTGTCAGGTCCTCCTGATGGACCATTATTATTTCAAGGCTCTCTCGAAGTACTTAAGGCCTGTTTCACCAAACTCCAATCAGACAAATATCAAAATTAAGTGTGATTTCTCCAATTAAATAAAAAAATTGGTTGCATATACGGAAGTCAGTTGATGTACATCATATTTCCTGTTCAAATTCCATCATATTATACCCCCCTCCAAGAAATATCTATCCGAGGTCCTTAGCAGAATCAAGCAATCAAATCTGGTGTGTCAATCAAATATTTATTAAAGGTAAAAATTAAGTGTTATTTCTCCCTTCAAAAAAAAATTTGATTGCGTATATGTACGTAAGTCAGCTGGTATACATTGCATTCCCTGTTCAAATTTTATCAAACTACTACCCACTTCCGAGAAACATTTAACCGAGGTCCTTACCAGAACTAAGCAATCAAATTTTATGTGTCAATCAAATATTTATTAAAGGTTGGTGCAACAGGCACCTAAGGGTCCCCCAAACACCGATCAAGAATCCCTGCTGTAGACAGAATGTTCTAGTGACCATTATTACTTGACTATTGATAAAAAAAAAATGTATTGTACACCAACACAACGTACCTAATACTCATTACAATAATATATTTACAGCATGATGGGGGAGACCAAATGAGAGTCAGCAGTTGGATGGCAATGGTATGTTATATAGTCTGGGCTGGAAGTCTCATCACCGTAATATTTGTATGAAGAACTATCAATCCAAGAAGACCGCAAAAGCAGTGCTGATTAGTCTTCATACAAATATTACCGATATTCGGTAGGTATGAACTACCGCGGTAATGAGACTTCCAGCCTAGAACTCTTATGGTGGAATAAAATTTTAATATGACTCTGGAGGAAATGAAAGAAGTATGTAAGGACAGAAAGAAATGGCGGTTGATCTGTAATGTTGGCGGCTAGTGTTTGTTAAATTGGAATTTGTTTTCTATTTAGTTTTGATGATATCATTATTTACTGATTTAAAAATGTAATTTGTCGTGTATGTACCTTGACTTATAGGTTGGTATGCGGCTGACCACCCATGCTGTAAAAATGGTTCACTTTGCCAATGTCACCCCTGTAACAGGGAATGACGGCAAGAGTTGCAGGGTGTACGTATGTGCATTTGAGATTTGGTTTTTATGTTAGGTTCACATGAGGCATGTGCAAGCACGAACTTGTACGTGTCTGGTTGTAAGAATGCATTTAATGTGAATCTCCAATCTAACATATCTTTGCAACTTAGATTAGATTAGATAAGATTAGACGGAGACATGTTTGGTTCCAATCAATACAGCAGAAAAATTGGATACTGGTTCTAAATAATACAACTCTCCCGCGTGTTTGAGCGAGCTTCTCAGAGGTAAATCAACGATAGTGAAAGGAGTCAAGGATTAGTATAAAGAACTCACCGAATTCCAGGACTGATCTGCTTCAAGGTTTTTGTGCAACGTGTTTTTCTGTGGATCGTGCCCGTTGGGGGTAATTAAAGCTTCGGGACAATTTGCATCTGCCCGTTTTTACCGACACAGCTGAACTGTCGGTACTTTGAAGGTATTGCTAAATAGTGGATAGGTGATTAGGATCTAATTTACTCTAATATAAGTTTTGTAACATAAAGGATTCCTTTTATATGAATTCTCACAAGCAGAAACGTATAAGTTTACGCTTGTACATGCCGCATGTGAACCTACATACCTAACATAAAACCCAAATCTTAAAAGGACATACACCCTGAAACTCTGTCGGCCTTCTCTGAAACAGGGGTGCCACTGGTAAAATGAACCATTTTCTACAGCAGGGGTGGTGGAGTAAGATAAGATTAGATTGGAATGCAGTTTTTATTCCGTTTATGCGAGTTTTAACTTATTGTTCTAGATGTTGCTTTTTAAAATCTTATATTGTTTTCAGCGTTGGACCGACGACTTTTTAAAATGGAACCCAGCAGATTATGGCGATATAAGACAGGTTGCAATTTATTCCACCAAGATATGGACACCAGATTTTTCATTATACAATTCGTAAGTCTTTTGCTTTACGTACAATCTACAATGAAATCTGCACGTGAATTGGCATAGAAAAAAAATGTGTCATCACCCGGCCGGGTTTCAAGGGAAAAGGAAAAAACATATTGCTTTTAAGTCCCAAACAAGATTTACGTTTTCTCGGCGAGCAAACGCCAGTCTTGTATGGAACTGCCGTCCTTAAAAATATTTATAATAACTTATTTATATAGCGCCTTTAGGCACTTAAAACAACCTGAGCAACCAATACACAATATTTGTATGTATTTTCCCTAGCAACCCAGCTGGGTGAAGACACAATATTGCCAATTCACGTGCAGACCTCTTTCCATTGAAATGGTTTAAGCAAATTAAAATCGATTTCTTAAATTTGTGTTAAGAGATTCTAATGGATAAACCACGAAATTCTTAGCTTCAAAAAATATCAAAAAATTTACAAAAATGCTTTTCGCTGGGTTTAAAATTACTTATGCGTTTACTAGAGGTCAATCTAGACTTACGATATCTTTTTTTGTGCACCCTCACAGTCATTAACAAGCTGGGAGGGGCTTTTTATTGCTATATTTATGTCTGTTGAGTTAACAAAAGTTACACTCAGAGTTAGGCCATGGGTCTTACTTGAGAATAAACGCTCCGCAATGTGGTGTTTGAGGTGAATGCTCCGAATACCATAGACTGCTAGACATACCAACGAGTCCATTCGTCCGGAGCTACGTTTGGATGGCTTGGCCAAATATATGTACACGCCGTATTCTTCAGTTCTTCAGACACGTTGTCCGTGGCAATGAGGATAGCCTGGAACGACTGGTTGTGATCGGTGGCTTGAAGGAGAAGAGAGGAAAAGGAAGATCCCCCACACGATGAACCGATCAAGCAAAGACAGCAACAGGCACCTCGGTGGTTGGAGAACTACGGGCAGCACAGTCAAGAGAGAACTGGAGAAGAGTGGTGGCTAAGACAAGAGGTCGGCAATCTTTAGAGTCGGAAGAACTAAAATTACATTCTACAAAATTTCAAAGTTTGTAAAGAGCCACAAATGTTTTCTTGCCAACAATAAATAGCGTCAACGGGGAGGGGGGCGAAAAGTGAGTACAAGTGGCTGAAAGAGTTATATCCTCAGCAATGATTAACAGGATTAAGAAGAAGACAGCGAAAAACCAAGGTTGCAGAGGGCTATTCGGTATAGATTCACCAAAAAAACAACCCTTTGTGTATTTGCAAATGCCAATATTTTTAGGGTGACAGAAGCATCTTCGAAGTTCCAGTCCCACTGCGCCGCTTACTCCACCGGTGTGGTGATCTGCATTCCTCAACTCACCCACGTCGCAGTGTGCTCCAACGACTACGCCCTGTGGCCCTTCGACCAGCAGAACTGCACCCTGACCTTCGGCAATTGGATCATGAAGGGAGAAGAGGTCAACTTCTATTTGGGAAGCCCTGCGGTGAGTTCAACATTCAGTCTTGATATGTCTATAAATATATATCATGCTTATTTGTTTTAAATTACATATGATGCACAAGGGACAGCCCAGATGATGATCGTGTGACCGGTTTGAAACTTCGGCTCGAGAACAAACATAGTCAACGGATTACCCGGAAACAGATAAACATACTAATTATTTTAAATTAGAAGTGATGAAAGAGCATCGTTTTTGTGTGTTTCACACCCCAAAAGCCCTCTTCGATCACGGATAAGACTAACTAGAGCACTCGACCAAACACTCGATCAATCTCAACGAATACAAATATGAATAATAAATTATACAAGTACCTAGCATCTATTTATTTATAGAGAGACTTCACAGAATTTATCACAGACCTACAGACAAAACACTCAATAAATATTCGTAGCAAAAGGAATATTATTCAATCTACATTGAGGTCCGCACGTGAATTGATATAGACAATATTGTGTCGTCGTCTCGCCGGGTCGCAACGAAAAAGGCAAATAAAAAATGTTTGCTAAGGACGTCAGTCCCACACAAGACTGACGTTTTCTCGGCGAGCATTCTTTTTATCTAATCGAATATTTTGATTACAGATAGACACGGGTGACTATACTCCGAGCAAGAAGTGGGACTTGGTGAAAGGTAGTGCTAGTCGTTACCATGGAGTTTATGATGGAAACAATGGAACATTCCCGACCCTCAGATTCTCATTCCTCTTGAAGAGACACACGGGAGCAATTAGTTGTTTCTTGTTACCGGGTGCTTTTGGTATGTCTTCTTTTTATTTCTATAATCTGAGTTGCAAAGGCTTATCTTAATTTAAGGCTCATATTTAATGCATGCTCACAAATAGACACAAACTCTCTTCATACCCGTTCCGTTCTTACACCTCCATCCCGGGACACATATCATAGAGCGCTCATACAAAGCTAATTTAAGGTCAAGAGGGTGAGGGCTTTACTGAGAATTTACCAAGCGTCAAGTTGCATCTAGATCTACATGCTCGCCCATTGATGAACAATCATACAGAGATCCAAGTTACTGACGCTAAAGCATTGCTCGAATTACGCTCCTTGCTGTTCCCTGCAATATCCACAAATAAACTGTGTAGGTATGTGGAAGATGTTGTTATCACCTACCATGGGTTGAAAAGACTATAAAAATAAAAATTGTTATCCTTATACTTTGGTCAATGTTCAGATTCCTGCTGCTTCGCCTTTGTTATTACCTAATTGTACCTCTTTGTCGTAACTAATCCTCCTCATTCCTCTATGGTCTTGTTAATTTTGTAGCAGTGTCTTCTTGAAAATGACGCCAGCAAGTCAAAAATACTCAAGGTGAAATAAATGCTCAATTTGTGAAAATAAAACTAAGTATATATATATTTTTTCATACTTTCTCGTAAAAATGATTTTTCACTGTGTTCCTTGACTTATAGGTTGGTATGCGGCTGACCACACATGCTGTAGAAAATGGTTCACTTTGCCAATGCCACCCCTGTTTCAGGGAAAGTCGGCAAGAGTTGCAGGGTGTATGTTCATTTGAGGTTTGGGTTCTTATATTGTAGGTCCACATGCGGCATGTTGAAGCTCGAACTTGTACAAGCCGTGTGAAGTGTCTGCTTGTGAAAATGCATGTCATGTTACATATCTTTGCAACTTAGATTAGATTCAATTAGATTGGATAAATACACAAACCCTACAAAGTTTAATTTCATTGGTTCCATTCAGCTGCCTTTGTTGTTTTTGACTTCCAGCCCTGATCATCCTCACGTCAGTGCCGCTGTTCTTGGATGCTCAGTCCACAAACCGCATGGTGATGCTGCTCTTTGACATCGACATCCATCTGATCGTCCAGTCAACTGTGCTGGCAAACGTGCCCAGCAATGGGGATAAGATTCCGAACGGAGGTGAGCACAAAAAACCCTCATTAGTCACTACTGACAGGAGATCTATGAATAAAGAAGCAAACGCCGCGCCGTTGGCTGAGTCATATTCAGTGAATGGAGCATCAGACTTTGACAAAGTAAGTTGTGGTGAAGGACTGAAAACGGACGCAGGCGTGGAAATCTCCACGACAGTCGATAGATCACGACAACCTTCAACGACGATACCATGTTGAAAGCACCGGTTCTCATTAAATCACCGAAGTTAAGCAACATTGGGCGCGGATGCTACCTTAATGGGTGACCGCTCAGGTACACCGCGTGTTGTTGGCATTTCTTGAACCAGTCCGTAGTCCAGTGGCAATACTTCGGGCTCGTAAATGGAAGGTTGTGGATTCGAATCCCGGCGGAGCACAAAAAAATACCATTTATATTTCCAAATGTACTCTTTGCTGGGTTGAAAAATTCATAAACCTTTACCAAAGACCGGTCATTGAAAGGTCCATCCAACCTTACAACAACTGGGTCTTGATTGAGAATTGGCGCTTTCTACAGCAACGACCAAGCTCGCAGAGGGCTCTTGAGGTGTGATACATACAAAAACAGCGCTTACCAAATAAATCAGCCTAATTTATAACCTTCAATGGGGTTTGCTATTGTTATGAACTTGGAGTGCATACGTGCCACTGTAGGTACATGCAGTAAACGGAGCCCAAGAAGAGAAAAGCAAATGATCCAACATAAAAGGACGCCGAGAATCTGGCAAAAAACAAACGTTTTGGCTACGCAATATACGAGAGTAGACCTTCATGGCAGGTGAGGATGAGCTGTTTTGGACAGCGTAGAACTGCAAAGCCTTTGGGGTAGTGAATATTAACGTCGGGAAGGCCTGATGGAGCCTTATGAAAGAAGATGGATGATCTATAATACAGTGCTTTGATTTTAATGGGTTCTTTTTAATTAATCTGCGATTTATTTATATTTCGAGATTTATTGTACACAATGTCGGTTTACAATGTACTGATAAAATTCTAGTTCTTGGCTTATCGACTTCCCCACAATGATTCAAGCGTCTCTGCACCATTGCGGCTCTTATTTATACCGTTCATATGGACGTTTCTTGCATGTTCTAGATTATTCTATAGTAGATTATACTACCAACTAGCGTGCTTAGGTGCATGTACCCATAAAATCATTATTTGTTACAAAAGATTGGAAAGTTTTGGACCACGTAAATATTTTGCGTTGATTGTTTCAGTGATATTCTTCCGTGATTCGTTCATTCTTTGCGGCATCGTCCTCTGCTACTGTTTGCTAATGACGTATGTCGTGAGGAAGACCACAGCGCCTCCACTATGGATCAACATGATAATGGGAGCCATGCAAACTAACGCTGGCAAGATCATCATGTTCAATGAATTCGAACCGGTGAGTTCAATCTTATTCCTCAACCACGTATTTGTGGTCTCTCCTCGTAACTAAGCTACACATACAGTGTTATGTCCAAAGGGATTCGCATGCGGCGAGTGGAACCTATTTACTTTTACAGGTAATGGGGCCGGCCTTACGCCAAACACTTCAGTTGAAGTGGGGGGCTGGTACTCATCTCTTGCGAAAGCTGAGTAAACCTTGCCGGTATTTTATTTTGGGTTTTTGAAATGACCACCGAAAGTGAAATCATTTCTGACACCCTCGGTCGGATTCGAACCCGACCTCTGGAATGGCATGGAATACAAATATTCTATCAACCGAACCATGGATAGGACTTTTACGAGCTTGGTCGTCACGCCAAAGCGCCAATTCTTAAGCAAGACCCAATTGTTGTAAGGCTGAATGGACAGTTTGTGACCAATCTTTGGTAAATGCAATTCATTTTCCAACCCAGCGAAGAGCATTTTTAAAATTTAAATGGCATATTTTTTTTGCTCCGCTGGGATTCGAATCCACAACGTTCCATAAACAAGTAAGAAATGTTACGACTGGACTATGGACCGGACACACTACACACTAAATCAGCCACTTCTTGTCCACTGCTGGACATAGACCTCCCCCACATCTCTCCAGGCGTCTCTGACTTGGACTTTCAGCATCCAGTCACCAGCAACTCTTTTAATATCATGTATGTACACACTTTACTTTAATGGTATTGCTTTGTTTACTTTTCAGGGTAATTCTGCATCTCAAAGTGCCGACACGGAAAATCTGACCAAGAATGACATAGAGGCGTCAGCTAACAGGGAATGGAAGCAGTTCGGAGTTCTGTGTGACAGACTGTGCTTGGCAGCTATATGGATAAGCTACGTCATTTTTACCATCAGGTTTCTATTCTGAAACATACTATTGTAAAGAGATGTCTAATAATACGCATTGAAAAGAAAAAAAATGTTTTAATTTTATACTTGTACCTACATATATTTTGCTCTTTTGATAGAATACTTGTGATTAAAACAACAGAGCTAGAGTTCGACCGTTCCGTAGTCTAGTGGTAGTGCTTTAGACTCGTAAATTGAAGGTGGTGGGTTCGAATCCTGACGGAGCACAAAAATGTATATTTTCAAATATCCGTACGATATCTCAGTTGGCGACTGTATGGAAAAATATTTCAGCATATGTTTTTATATAAACAAAAAAACAAGATAAAGTTCCCTCCAACAAATTACATGTTTGAGACCTCTTATAGCATCTTTTTGCGTAATTTTTTTTTTTTGGTGTACTTTTGTTATAGGTATGTCTGGTCTATAGCTCAGTTGGTAGAGTGCTTGCATTCCATGCCGAGAGCTGGGCTTTGAATCCCACGAGGATGTCAGAAATGATTTCCCGTTTCGGTATTAATTTCAAACCAAATTAAAATACCGGCAAGGTTTCCTCAGCCTACACAATAAATGAGTACCAGCCCTCTCAGGAGCTGGAAAGCCCCCACTTCAACTAAAGTAATTGGCCTAAGGCGGGCCCCGTTACGTATAGAAATAAATAGGTTCTACTCGCCACATGCAAACCCTTTGGGGAAAACGTGGCAAGAAGTTACACTATATGTGTAGCTTAATAGCATAGCATAGCTCTTCGCTGGATTGAAAACATTCATAAACCTCACGATTCATAAAACTTTACCAAAGACCAGTCACTAAAGGTAAATTCAGCCTTACTGCAACTGGGTCTTGCTTGAGCATTGGCGCTTTCCATAGCAACGACCAAGCTCGCAGAGAGCTTTTGAGATGTCATTCACACAAAAAAGCACTCACCATAGTAAAAAGATAGTATATCCTGAAAAACTATTATGTGGGGAGAAAATATAAACGGAAAATTTTATGTACGCAGAAGGCTTTTTGTAGGAAATTGAAAATTCCCCCATCTGTCAGCGGTGAGGGGAGATCGGAAGGGATGAGGGATGGAGGGGAAGATCCTTCATTGACAAGCCATGGATGAAGATGGATGTATCAATAGTAAGGGTGAAAGGTTCCGCAAAATTGACCACATATTTTTTAAATATTTGAATCCTTAGAAATTGGTTCAGGCATTAAATTTGTAAGCTTTCATGTCACCCTGTAACACTGCTGCCATTTCACTAGGGGTGGCCATAAGCCCTGCAAGTATCTTCCATGTCCCCTTAGTGCTTGTTTGTCTTATGACCATCAGAGGTAATTTCACATGAGCAATGTTTGCACGTATACTGGACCGATGTGTCTTATGAAAATTGGAAATCAATTTAAAAAATATATAAAACAACTCTCATATTATCCTGTTTTACATTTTTTTCTAAGCTCATATTGTGTAGAATGTGATTCTTAAGACAATTTCATTGATAGGTCATCTTTGAATCAAATGATAGAAAGGTCAAACAAGCACTAGGAGGACGTCCATATCTTGGCATATTTATCTTAGTTCATTCTTATCCATAGTTTTTTTCATACATTTCCTTCATTTACATTCACTCTATATGTATTCATTCAAAATGTTCCTTTTTTGATCAAGCCATTTCTTTTTCAGTCTTCCCTTTTCCCGTCTTGCATTTCTCGTCTCTAATATTTCCTTTTTTACATATTCTTTGTCAAGCGTTCATCATTCATTCGAACTGCCAAAACCATTGTTATATTTTTTAACTTTAACCTACCAAAGATATACTGAGGACGTGCCAAAGAGCCATTGAAAGGTGTATGCTGAGAATTAGTCTTAGGTTCAGGGTTCAAACCAGGAGATCCGTAGACGCATTGGTGTCACTGATGTCATACAGCGAGTGGCCTGCTTAAAGTGGCACTGGTCACGTCGCAAGGCAGGACCATGACAGGTGCCCGAAAAGGATCGTCCAGTTGTGGCCCAGGATGTCCATGCGAGGAGTGGGGAGACCCCAACTGAGGTGACTGGACGACATTAAGAGAACTGCAGGCAGAGGATGGCTGAACACTGCAGTCGATAGGCAAACATGGAGAGGATTGGAGAAGGTCTACGTCCAAAAGTGGACTGTAAAAAGCTGAGGAAGAATAAGAGAGAATGTTGACTGAATAACGGTCAAAAGCGCTAAGGCATTATACACTCAAAGTCGTGACGGTATTTTTTAAATAAATATTATATTTGAATGGATACATTTTTTAATTATTTGAAAATAAGAAAAGTTTTTTTTCAATGATAAGACTTATTTTAAAATATCAAATAAGCATTGGTTCTCATAACAACGGTTCTTGATAATGGTATACTCGTACATTAAAAGAGTCTGTGCCCATTTTTTTAAAAATATTTTTCTCCGACAAATGAAAAATATCCCACTTTCAAAGAGAATGGGCCAACAAAGGGCTGGCAATCGAGATTGTATAATTGATTATTAGGAAACTGCCAGGAGCAAAGGCTGGTTGGTAGCGAAAGCTTATTGTACATAGGTTATAAATGAAATATTATCCACGAAAAGAGAGCACGCGAAAATGGTTTCCCATTCCTTTATAAGTCTTTAATCCTTCTAGATTTCTTCAAAAGGGGTCTATGATCTATTATGTAAGCTGTAAATATTATATCTGTAATCTCAGACGCAATGTTAATATATCTATATTAACATTTCAAATTCACTTATTTAAAATAAATTTAATGATTGTGTGAAAATATAATTCCGAGAGCATTTTTGGTTCTATAAAATTTGTTAGAAATTCATTTATAATTTATATTAAATGCACGCCCACAAACAGACACGCGTTAATCGATGCTGCATGAGCACTTACAAATTAAAATCCAAGTATGAAATGAACATACACCACGCAACTTTTGGCAACCTGACCCTGAAACAGAGGTGGAATTGGCAAAGTGATTACTTTTTTACAGCCTCATGCCAACCTATTCGTCATTCGTCACAAAGAAAAAATTGTGTAGAATATTTTTATTTATTTATACTTACCTTGGTCGAGAAGTGAAGGTGTACATAGACGGATTGTTTTTTCAACTTACCTGAAACAAATAAAGACATAACATTATTAAAAAGGAACAAGATACAAGAACAAAATTAACAAATACATAGGTACACTTGGTTAATTACAAAAATAAAAACCATAAGCAGACGCTGACTATCCATTTAAAAAAAATAAAAAATATATAAAAATTAAAAAAAAAACACGGAGTTTTATTTTCACAAATTGAGTATTTAATTCCACCTCAAGTACTTTCAACTTATTCACGGCATTATCAAGAGTATCAATTAATTTTCCCTGTGTGAAAACACAAACTTTAAAAAGTCTACAACTAAGTTTCTAACGTGTCTTGGACCCATGTTTTTATATTGGATTCGAAATAAACATCGAAACGTCGAAGCTGTCATCATGCAACTTCTGACATGTACTTTGAGATTTAAACCCAAACTGAGCAATCGACTAAAAAATATACCTAGTCGAATTTAAAAGATAAAAAAACTGAAAAAAGTGTAATTTATGTTTTCATATTGTTTTTGGTCTACAAGTTCTCGCCATACATATTGCGTTCATATTTAAGAGGGTCCACATTATATATATACAACTGCAGTATGTCCGATCCGTCTCAAAAGACAACGGACTATGTAGATGTGTAATATAACAAAAGCCAGAGCTTTCCCTGTACGAGTATGACCATGAAAATATACGCAGAAAAGCAAGCATTACGAAAAACAGAGTGCGAATTTTTGAATGATTTTTTTTAATTTTCATTTATTTACTCATATTAAACGACCAGCGTTTTGATGTGCCTTTTATGGTAGTTAAGTTCCGTTTGATGAATGTGATTTTTGCCATGTGATGTTTTGTCCTTGTGATGTTTTATCATTTTTATGCATTAACTGCACGCATTAACTCGACCGGTCCGTAGCTCAGTGGTAACACTGCGGACTCTGAATGGGAAGGTTGTGGGTTCGATTCCCGGCGGAGCACAAAAAAAATACCATTTATGTTTTCAAATTTGCTCTTCGCTGGGTTGAAAAATTCATAAAACCTTTACCAATGACCGGTCACCAAAGGTCCATCCAGCCTTACAGCAACTGGGTCTTGCTTGAGAATTGGCGCTTTGTAGCGACGACGATCAAGCTCGTAAAAAGGTCGATAGCTCAATTGGTAGAATGCTTGCATTCCATGCCGAGAGCAAGGGTTCGATCTCAAAGGTTTACTCAGCCTTCACAAGAAATGAAAACCAGCCCCCCCGGGAGCTGGGAAACCCCCACTTCAACTGAAAGTGGTTGGTGTGAGGCTGGCCCCCTTACCTGTAAAAATAAATAGGTCCCGAAGCGCCACATGCGAACCCTTCGGGGATAACGCAGGCAAGAAGTTACACTACATGTGTAGCTTAGTTGCGTTTTTTTTTTTAACTGCGATGTTTTATCATTGTGATGCTTTATCAAGTGACGTTTTTTCATGTGCCGTTTATGGTATGTGTTTTGTTGCAATGCGACGTTTCGATCTTGTGATGTTTTATCACCCTGATGTATTTTCTGTGTTGTTTTATCATCGTGATGTTAAATCATGTGATGCTTGATTTTTTGTTTCCGGGCTTTGACGGTGGTCCATAGTTTTTTCTTCTTCTTGATACTTCTATTACTATCTATTGACCGTGTTCCATAGTTTTTTCTTCTTGATACTTCTATTACTATCTATTGACCGTGGTCCATAGTTTTTCTTATTTCTTTTTCTTCTTCTTATAGAAGTATTAAGAAGAAAAAACTATGGAACACGGTCAATAGACAGTAATAGAAGTATCAAGAAGAAGAAAAAGCAAGAAGAAAAACTATGGACCACCGTCAAAGCCCGGAAACACAAAGTCAAACATTTGAATACGACCGTGACAGCCTAAAAATATTTATACTTCATGTGATGTTTTCCCATGTGATGATGATATACATACCACAATAAAGACATCACAAATGCTTCACAATCCCTGACACACACAGTAATGGGGCTTTAGTTTACCAGCAGCGGGCTCTGCTACTCTCTGCAGTGTCCGCGTAGGTACTCGTTGTAAAGATTTTAGGCCGAAACTGCCCATAAATCATATCTCCCGACATTGGAATATTTAAATAATAATATCACAACAAGAAACGCCCTGAAAAGCTCTCGTGTTTATCGCAGCCTCCGCAACAAAGCGACATCTTTGCAAACATGAGCGGAATTTTGCATAATGCTGAAATTGCGAAACCCTGTATGGAAAATGCGAAAAGGAGAGTGCATGCAGCTAGGGCGAAGAATTCCTGTAGCGTTTTGCAGTGTGAAAATGCATCACTTTTTAGGTGAAAATTGTCAAATATTTTTTTATTCACATTAAATCTAAGTAGCGAAGATTTATTGAAATATAAGGCTTATACTCGATGCCGGTCGATAGCTCAGTTGGTGTAGTGCTTGCATTCCATGCCGTAAGCTCAGATTCGAATCCTACCGACGCAACACAACTAAGCCACACATATAGTGTAACTAATTGCTGCGTTATCCCTGAAGGGGTCGCATATGGAAAATGAACCTATGTATTTTTACAGGTAAGGGAGCCGGCCTTACGCTGACTTCAGTGAAGTGGGGGGTTTCCCATCTCGAGGGGGCTGGTACTTATTTCTTGTGAAGGCTGAGTAAGCCTTGCCGATTTTTTTAAATTTAAGGTTCAAAATAAACACCGAAACGGGAAATCATTTCTGACACCCTCGGCGGGATTCGAACCCGAGTTCACGGCATAGAATTCAAGCACTCTACCAACTGAGCTATCGAACGAACTGACCGAGGGTGTTTATTTCAAACCCAAAATAAAATACGGCAAGGTTTACTCAGCCGTCACCAGAAATGAGTACCGGCCTCCTCGGGAGCTGGGAAATCCCCACTTCAAATGAAGTGGTTGGCAAAAGGCCGGCCCCCTTACCTGTAACAATAAAAAGTTTCTACATGCCACATGCTAAACCCTTCGGGGATAACGCGGCAGGAAGTTACTCTGTATGTGTAGCTTGGTTGCGTTTTTTTTTGCAGTTTATAAGTCAAGGATTAGAAAAAAACTATTTAATTAAAATACTTAATAAGTTGCTTTAAGAGCATTGATAGCTTAGCATGCATTTAATAAACTTAATGAAGATCTGCAGAGTTGGCTGGAGTTTGATGCAACCTAATTGATTTTGAGTGCATTCAAAGTTCCGGAATATTCTGTGAACCAATCTTGCATCTTGCACCGTCCATACTAATTGTTATCAAGTCTGCATGCAGAAGATATTTTGATGAGTATTATATAGATGCAACGAACCACTTTTAATGTAAATCTTAAGAACTTTGAAATATAATGGCTATGGTATATATTGATTAAAAAATCTGCTATTATTCGAAGTTAGAAATGGGATTTACATTGTCTAATCAAATTTAATCTAAGTTGCAAAGATATGTTACATTGGAGATTCACATTACGTGCATTTTCACAAGCAGACATGTATAATTTCGCGCTAACACATGCCGCATGTGGACCTACAATAAAAAAATCAAATCTCAAATGGACATATACCCTGCAACTCTTGCCGTCCTTCCCTGAGACAGGGGTGACATTGGCAAAGTGAACCATTTTTACAGCACGGGTGGTCAGCCGCATACCAACCTATAGATCAAGGAACTTGTACAAAATAAGAACAACGTTTTTGTGCACGAGAGGGTTTATTTCTCGAGCGCTTTCGGTATTATCACACCATTATCAAGAGAACAACCGAATTATAAAGAAAAACGTTGTTTTTATTTTAACAATATTAATTTTTTAATGATTCTTCACTATGTCACGGACAAAGGCCCTGCAAATTTTGCCTATCTAATCTAATCTAATCTAAGTTGCAAGGATATGTTACATTGAAGATTCACATTACATGCATTCTCACAACCAGACACGTACAAGTTCGCGCTTGCACATGCCTCATGTGAACCTACAACATAAAAATCAAATCTCAAATGGACATACACCCTGCAACTCTTGCCGTCCTTCCCTGAAAAGGGGGTGACATTAGCAAAGTGAACAATTTTTTACAATATGGGTGGTCAGCCTCTTACTAACCTAGAGGTCAAGGTAACTAGACTATGAATATCTTTGAAAATATACTATACGTACGAGTACCAAAACAGCTTTTTGTTTTAGAATAAAAACAGTTTTAAAATAAGATTCAACTTTTTAGTATTTTTCAGGGTTTGGTGGTTTACACAGTGAAAGTCCATTGTATAATTAATTAAATAAAACACACTTTTTCAATTCCCTTTTATTATTTTAACTCTGTCAAACGTTTTCGCCTAAAAAGGCATCCTCAGGACAATGACAAATCCTAATCAACTTTTTAGAGTTGTGTATTTACGAATTAAAAAAAAAAAAATTGTGAGAAAGTATAAGAAATGATAAAAAACACAGGGTTTTATTTTCAAAAGTTGACCATTTATTTCACCTCAAGTACTTTCGACTTGGTAACGTCATTTTTCTTTTGAGTGTCCTCTTGAAATTGACGTAAGCAAGTCGAAAGTATTTGCTGAAAAAAAATGCTTTGTTATAAAATAAAATTTAGAATAAAAGAACACTTTCAAGGAAAAACAGAAAAATACGTTAATATTTTTAAACGACAAAAACAGATGCCAAGCCCTTCCATATTTTAAAGCAAATCTTGAAACATTACAAATGAAAGCTCGATTCAGAGCTCAAGCTTGCCAAAAAGGATTAATTAATTTTACCTTTTGCAGAATAACTTGCCGAATTCATTTAAAGTCACAATTAAAATTGATAATAAAATATTTCAAGTTTATTTGCAACGACACTCAAATAAATTGAGGGTTATTTGGAAAGCTCTAGGCTGTGCTTTGCTCATTTATCAAAGAGGGAAGAAGAAGCTTTCATGGAAGAACGGCCGAAGCTTCCACCGGGGAAATGAGGCTAGAAAAGCTTTCGCCGATTTTTCAGGAGGTTTTAAACAAGCAAGGAATGATGCAGCTGGATATGAATGTTTGATTGCAGAGCCTTCAGAATAATGTAAATAAATAAAGAAGTGAAACGTGTACAGGTTTGAAGTAGATTATTTGTTGAACACGAGTAGAAATACGGAAGCTATTTAAAAAAAAATGCTTAGATTTTGTCGGACTGTGCGCTAGACTTTGTTTTTTTATTGTCTCTTAACTTATAGGTTGGTATGCGGCTGACCACCGATGCTGCAGAAAATGGTTCACTTTGCCAATGTCACCCCTGTTTCACGGAAGGTCAGCAAGAGTTGCAAGGTGTATGTTCATTTGAAGTTTGGGTTTTTTGTTGTTGTAGGTCCAAATGCGGCATGTGTAAGCGCGAAAATGTGTTTATGCTTATGGCAATGCATTTAATATGACTGTCTTAAATCACTATGTCAATAAACAGACGCGTTACAGTGTTATTACCACACAGAAAATTACTGTCTCAACTGCCACCAAATGATGATCCATGGAAAAGTGCTGTGAATAACCCTGATTAACTTATACTCGAATTTGTGTGTTTTGGAACAGTTATCGTCGATAAAATTTAACATCTGAATGTTCATTGAAAATCCGATCGGGGACTTTGAGTGTGTAGGAGAACCAATTTGGCAGAACATTGTAATGTGTACATTTACACAAGCTAGATGTATACGAGTACGTACACATTCACACATACAAAGTTTCAAGCTAATCCGAATACAAGGTGGGAGATTGCTGTAGGGCGGAGAAATCATATAGTTTTTCATTTTATTTACCGAATATTAAATTTAAATTTTGTTTTGTCAGGGTCTGTTGCACCAAACTCCTGTAACTGTAACTCTGTCGCCATTCCGCTAGGGGTGGCCAGAGCATTTGCAGAGTTGCCTCCATTTTTTCCTATCCTGACATACCTCTTTCAATTCCTTCATATCCATCACCTTTTTCATGAATTTTCTTCTTTTACGCTCACTTTGTATATCCCATTCTTTCACAATCTCCACAATCTGATCACTCCATACTTTCCTCGGTCGTCCCTTCCCTCTTTTTCCAAAACTCCAATCAGACAAAACTCAAAATTAAGTGTGATTTCTCCAGTCAGCTGATGTACATCATATTTCCTGTTCGTGTTCCATCATATTATTACCCACTTCCGATAAATATTTAACCAAGGCCCTTACCAGAATTAATCAATCAAATTTAATGTGTCAATCGTATATTGATTGGAGGTTGGTGCAACAGGCCCTAGTTCTGGTAAGGATCTCGGTTAAATATTTCTCGGAAGTGGGTAATAAAATGATGGAATTTGAACAAGAAAGATGACGTACATCAGTTGATTTACGTATATGCAACCAAATTTTTGCTTTGATGGGAAAAATCACACTTAATTTTGGAGTTTGGTGCAACAGTTATTGTGTTGCCATCTGTTGAGACCAATTCTTATTCAACTCTTTTGATGCTACTTCTTTCAAAGATTATGGCTGTTTTCGTGTTGGATGCTGCGGCTCGAAAAAGAGACTTGGTGCTTGGTTGAAGTTAGTTGAACTATTGCCGCAAGTTTTTCAGCCACGATGTGCTTCGGAGTCCCAGAGTTCTTCTCCCCTAAATCGTACCCTGTATGATAAGATGGAGAAGACGGTATTTCTCATCTCTCATATCGTGACCGAAGCACATCAGCTTTCTCTACTTATGGTTGGTAGAAGTTTCTTTGCGGTGCACATACGTCCGAGAACTTCTTCATTGGTGACCCGATCACGCCAGGAGATCCGAAGCATTTTCAGTAGACACACATCTCGAACGCTTCAATTTGTCTCTGCAGTACCTGTGTGAATTTCCATCCCTCCATACCATATAAAGCAATCGGAAAGAAATTAAGTTTTGTTTTTACAAATTTTCTATTTGAGAAATCCTAGTGTGGATTATATTTTTGCGAGATCCAAATTTTCTAAATGCTTGTTTGCGAATTTTTTTTTTTAACAAAATTCGAAATTTAGAAATTCTAGTTTGCGAATTTTTTTTTCGGGAAATCCTAATTGGCGAAGTTCAAGCTTTGAAAAATAGAAAATTTGCGAAATTTCTCTTCGGGTAGTCCACATTTCCAAAATCCCAATATGCGAAATTTACTTTTTCGAAATCCTAGTTTGCGAAACTTGAGTATTCCATTCTCTACGCACCGTGTGTGGGTATTATATTTGAGCTATCTTTAGTAGGCACGTTTTACCGAGGCCTGGGTTACGAAACCTCACATGTAATTAGAACCATCTCAACTGTGCGCGGCCGTAGACGAATGGTCCGCGAGCGAAACTAAAACTGGGTAATTGAGTTACACCGGGTACAAAGCGTTTCGCAGGGGTTCGAATGGGCAATTTTTGACTGGATTCTAAAGTTTTCAAAGCAGGGATAAATGAGCTATACCTTTTTTACAAATAGTACATACACTTGTATTCCATTACCCTTCATCTATGTTTCAAGGACATTAAACGTTTAAGAGTTAGTGTAATTTAGAGTAGGTTCTAATCTAATCTAAGTTGCAAAGATAGGTTACATTGGGGATTGCGACCTGGAATCAACTGCCACCAGAAATCCGAAGGTCTAGGACGATTGAGGAGCTAAAGAGGAGGATGAAGACACTAAGCACCCTTGGAGTGACATTGACGAAACGAAACGGCGCTGATAAAGAAATCATCATCATTCACATTATTTGCAATCTCACGAGCAGACACGCACAAATTGGCGCTTGCACATGCCGCATGTGAACCTACAACATAAAAACCCAATCTCAAATGAACATACACCCTGCAACTCTTGCCATCTTTCCCTGAAACAGGGGTGACATTGGCAAAGTGAACCATTTTTTACTGCATGGGTGGTAGGCCGCATCCCAACCTATAAGTCAAGGAACTAAGTTAATATTTCTTTTTATGAGATTACAAATTGACCTTGAGACTTTGTTCAAGATTTAGCACGAGCTTCGAAGGAGAAGGTTCAGGATTCAATCCGGTTATGAAGCACCATGTCGATAGCTCAGTTGGTAGAGTGCTTGCATTCCATTCCGTCAGCCCGGGTTCGAATGCCACCGAGGGTGTCAGAATTGATTTCCCGTTTCGGTGTTCATTTCAAACCCCAAAATAAAATACCGGCTGGGTTTACTCACACAAGAAATGAGTACCAGCCCCCTCGGGAGCTGGGAAACCTCCACTTCAACTGTAATAGTAAGAATAAAGATCGTTCTCGAAACATTGAGAAGTGGTTGGCGTAACGCCGGCCACCTTACCTATAGAAATACGTGTCTTCTTATGGGATTGCATTTAATATGAATTTTAAATGTAATATATCTTTGCAACTTAGATTATAAACTATGGACATAATATTAAATATTTGTTGTCATATCCAAAGGTAATAATATAATAATATTAGGATGATTTATTTGGTGAGCGCTGTTTTTGTGTGTATCACACCTCAAGAGCTCTCTGCGAGCTTGGTCGTCGCTCTAGAAAGCGCCTATCGTCAACCAAGACCCAGTTGCTGTAAGGCTGGATGAAACTTTAGTGACCGGTCTTTGGTAAAGGTATATGAATTTTTCACCCAGCTATTTTATTACATTTATTTGTAAGTACATGAAAAAGTTGCATGAAAAAGGTTATGACTCTGGATGAAATGAAAGAAGTGTGCAAGGACAGGAAGAAGTGGCGGCTAATCTGCAATGGTGATTTCTAATGTTGGTGTATTAATTTGCTACATTTTTTGCATAGGAAATTTCTGACTTTTTTTGTATAGATTTCTTTGTAAGGTTTTGTTCTTTTATATATTTAAATGTAATTTTTTATTCATATTCCTTGACTTATAGGTTGGTATGAGGCTGACCACCCATACTGTAAAAAATGGTTCACTTTGCCAATGTTACCCCTGTTTCAGGGAAGGTCGGCAAAAGTTGTGGGGCTTATGTTCATTTGAGGTTTGGATTTTATTTGTAAGTACACATTCAGCATTTGTAAGCGCGAACTACACTTGTTGGTTTGTGGGCTTACATCTGAGAGCTTTAAATGAATATATCCTTGCAACTTAGATTATAGATTATAGATTATAGATACACATTCAGCATTTATAAGCGCCAACTACACGTGTTTGTTTGTGGGCATGCAGTAGAGAGCTATAAACGAATATATCCTTGCAACATAGATTATAAGTTATAGACCCAGCGAAGAGTATATTTAAAATAAAACAAAAAAAAATCTTTTTTGTGCTCCGCCGGGATTCGAACACAAAACCTTTCATTTACGAGGTATTAACCACTAGACCACGGACCGGTCAAGGAAGTATTAAATATTCATTGTAAAATTATATTGTTTTAGTAAACTTACCGCAGCTCTGCTAACAACGCAATATCGGTCAGAATAATTGTGTCCAAGTCTGAAAACCGCATTTATGTTCACGTGTACAGAGCTTTATTTTAAAACGCTCCTAGTTTTATGGCAGAGCTCTGACCACACTACGACTGCAAGAGCAAATGTTCCAAAATGGGTTTACCTAGCGATTCGTTAATCCGTAAGAATTGTGGTTACATGAAAAAAAAAAATGTTTTGAAAAAATTAGCAACCCTTGACTAATAGGTTGTTATGAGGCTGACCACCCATTTAATCAAATCTAAGTTGCAAAGATATGTAACATTGGGGATTCGTATTATACGCATTCTCACAAGCAGACACGTATAAGTTCCCGCTTGCACATGCCGCATGTGAACCTACAACATAAAAAAACCTCAAATGAACATATCTACACCCTGCAATTCTAGCCAACCTTCCCTGAAACAGAGATGACATTGGCAAATTGAACTATTTTCTACAGCATGGGTGGTTTTTATGTTGTAGGTATGCGGCATGTGCAAGCGCGAACTAAAACGTGTCTGCTTGTGAGAATGCATATAATGCGAATCCCAAACTTTACATATCTTTGCAACTTAGATAAGATTAGTCAAAAGCCATTTTCTTTGCAAACATTGTAAAATGTTTTGTCCTCATTCTATGCACGCGCATGTCGCATAGCATTCCAACAAATTGAATCGTCTCAATTTGCATATTTGCTAAGAGGGGATTTTCTCTCGCCCGGAATGAGTAAAAAATAAGGGAAGCAGTACATCTAAACGACACATTTCTTGGCCCTCTCGGAAACTTTGTTAAACAGCCTACGAGACCCCATTTGCAGAATGCCTTCAATGGAAGTAATTTCTGGAAAAAAATCCTTTGCCACATGTGGCCTCTTCTTTGGATCGACTCTTTTCAATATTGCACCGGACACATCTATAATTCAATAATCGATTTGAGGATTTTCCTAAAAAAATGAGGCTCCAATTTCTCACTTTTCTTGAGGTCACTTTTCTTATGTGAAAGCTCCTTGTTCCTTGAATACGTGTTACGAATGTATAATTGTATGTCTGTGTTTGTTTAAAATAATAATAATTGGTTGATTTTTTTTTTCAAAGCGCCGTTTTCACTAAAATTTAGTCACAAGAGCCTTTTATTCCGACTATGACCTTTGAAACAGGTGCGTCTTCAACTTCTTCCTAAGCATATTTTCAAAATATAAATGGTATACTTTCGAACCCACAACCTTCCATTTACGAGTCCAAAGTGTCGCCGCCGGACTACAAACCGGTCTATGGTAACAATATCACAAATTAGTTTCACAAAAAAATGTACCGACCTGCTTCCACGATAACAATATGAAAACCAGTAACAATGAAATGAAATCATCACCCTTCTAACGGCTCATCTCGTTTTTTTTGCCAATTTCTATCGTTGCTTTTCCGGTTATCGGCTCTCCGAGGGCATTAAGAATGAGTTAACCTTTTTGTGGGCGCTCTCCGTTTCGGGACCCTCCGGAAAGCCTTTTTGGCACGGCCCTGATGTATTTGAGTGACGCGATAATAAAAAAATTGTCCCATTTTTCTTTTCTTGACACGGGAGATCGGGGGGAGGGGAGGGGGGTGTGGCGGATTTGGAAAAATAATTCATGCAAATTGTTTGGCGTAAACAAGTAAATAAGAAGTATTATTATTTAACGGTCAACATTTTTTTTCGCATTAAAATAATATAAATTTGCGTACACAAAACAAAAGTAAAAATTGTACAGAATGATCGTAATATAAAGGTTAAAACTTTGCACTCGTGATTCGAAGAAATGCTGTATTTTAAAATTAACTCAAAATTTTGTTTTTTTTTTGATCAGGGATAATCGCAACCACTACTTTCCGATCTGTAAGCCAAGTTTCAGATATATAATTAAATTTGAGATCCATATTTAACGCATGCCCAAGCATACACGCGTAAGTTTGAAACATACCACATTTGCACTAATCTTAAAAAAAAACTATTTTTTCAAATGAACATATTAAGCCGGGCAGCTCTTTCCTGATATTGGGTTGGTGTTGACAAAGTGACCCAGTTTTTACAGTATCGGTCATCAGCCTCATCCCCAAACAGTACGTCGAGGAACATCTGTTTTTGAATCGGAAACGTTAACCAGTGTACTGTGTTCGTTACCACTCATCGGTTGTAAAGTCTTCACACTCATAATCGAAAGGTAGTGGGTTCAGGTTATGACGGTTTATTAAGCCTTACAGCTCGCTCCCCCAGTTCTTGTTTGCCGTTTACGCCAATCTTGTCAAATATGACTTTTTTCATGCAGTTGCCTTATGAATCAAATTCTACACAATCTGAGCTAAGAAAAACCGTAAAACTCGATAATGTGAGAGTTCTTTTAAATATTATTTAAATAAATTTCTTGTTTTCATAAAACACATTGGTCCAGTACACATGCAAACATTGCTTATGTAAAATTTTCTCAATGGTGTATACGGTAAACAAGAACTAAGGCAGCGAGCTACTGGGCTCAAATTGCCTTGGCGTTCACGAAATAATAATAAAAATATATTTTTGAAATATGGCAAAATGTTTTCTTTATTAGCAAAAAAGGATTTGTACGACATGCCTTACCATTAATATTTCTTGAAATGAAATCCAATTATTGTATTTTTATGTTTTATTCACAGTAAAAAAAAACGATAACAAATGCTATGTTTTTTTGCAAAAATTCTTTTAATGTTTTGCTCAAAAATATAAATTTGGTTTAAGAGTATTTTCATTTCTCTCACGCTCACCTGGCAAGTATAAAAAATGCTTTGATCTCGCTTACCGTTATTTTTTTTGCGTATAATTTTCGAGAAAATATTATAAGTAAATTCGTACCAACATTAAATTGGGGTGTATTGTACATGGGCCACCCAATTTTTCAACGTTCTCGCACACAAAAAGATTAAAAATATTCCACCTTTTTCAGATTGAGAAATCGTGTTTTTTTCCAAGGTGAATGAAAAAAGAAAAATGAAATGAGTATGTGATATTTATTTCTTCAGAAAAATGTAGTGTGTATGTTTTGACCCACCGGATACAGAAAATATTTGGGATTTTTTGTGAAAAAAAAGTGAGAATTTTCACTGAAAAAAAAGCATGACCAGAATAATTTGGTATTAGTTTGATTTTTTTGTTTCAAATAACACAAAACCTAAGTCCGGTCCGACAGCTCAGTCGATAGAGAGCTTGTATTTCATGCTGAGTGCTTGGGTTCGAATCCTACTGTGGTGTCAGAAATGATTTTCCGTTTCGGTGTTTATTTCAAACCCAAAATAAAACATCAGAAAGGTTACTCAGACTTCACAAAAAATAAGTACCAGCCCCTCTCTTAGGTGCCGGGAAACACCACTGCAACTGAAGTGGTTGGCATAAGGCCGACCCCCTTACAATTAAAGATAAATAGGTTTCGCTCGTATAATGCGGATAACGCGCAAATTGTTGTTTTGTTACACTAAGTTGCAGAATAAGTTTATCAATAAACTTTTTTATTACAAATCATGTTTGATTAACGCCCATAACCGAAGGGCGGAAATAAGTTTTTTTACTCGTTACACCGTTTATCTCATACCTGATTATGGTTTCTAATCTAATCTAAACTTATCTAAGCTGCAAAAATATATCTCATTTAAGATTTATATTAAGTGCATTCCCACAAGCAGACATGTATAATTTCGCGCTAACACATGCCGCATGTGGACCTACAATATAAAAACCCAATCTCAAATGAACATAAGCCCTGCAACTCTTTCCAATCGCCGTCCTTCCCTGAAACAGGGGTGACATTGGCAAAGTGAACCATTTTTTACAGTATGGGTGGTCAGCCGCATACCAACCTATAATTCAAGGAACAAACATCACAAATTACATTTTTTAAATCAATAAACAATAATATAAACATTACCGAAAACGGTTTTACTATTTTTCACGTAGTTAAAATAAACAGTGAAAAAACCCCACTTGTTTTTTACTTTTTCAAATGGCAAGCAAATGGAGGTTGTGTTAAAAAACGCCATTGGACTCATTTTCAGATTTATAATCACTTTAAGGGCGTACCTGACTTTCAAAAGAAAAAGCTCTCTATCACATTTCCACGATTGTTATTTTTTTTCAGAAAACAATAAAAAAAACAGATTAAAAACAACAAAGAAATACAGATAAAAAAATAAAGCCGAAATATCATGATGTCTTGGCAATTTTTTTTTTAGAACTGCTTTGTATTTGTCTTAAAAATTTTCATTTTAAGGTATAAATTCCAGATAATTGAAAATTCCAAATACAAATTAAAATTTGTACGTGGGATTGGGGTGTGGGTTTGAAAATACGATAAAAATTAAACCTCGGTCCTAAAAGATAAAATTTTCTTCTTCCTCAGCCTTTCTCAGTCCACTTCTGGACGTAGGCTTCGTCCAATTTTTGCCATGTTTGTTAATAGGCTGCTGTGCTTAGCCATCATCTGCCTGCAGTTCTCTTGATGTCATCCAGCCAGCTTAGTTGGTGTCTCTCCACTCCCCGCTTAATCATTCTGGGCCGCCACTGAACAATCCTTTTCGGCCACCTGTCATGGTCCTGCCTTGCGACGTGACCAGCCCAGCGCCACTTTTAGCAGACCACTCGCTGTATGAAATCAGTGACACCAGTGTCTACGAATCTCCTGGTTTGGAACCCTGTCTCTGAAGCTGATTCCCAAAATCTTTTTTCAATGGCTCTTTGGCACGTCCTCAGTCCTAAGTGAGGCCTTTTGTTTCGAAGCCATAGGTGGATACTGGAAGAACGCATGCCTCAAAAACCCTGCGTTTAAAGTTAACAGGCATTTTTGTATCGTGGAGGATGTAGCTTAGATTTCCGAAAGCTGCTCACGTCAATCCTACTCTTCTGACAATTTTGTTTGTCAAGTTAGAGCCAAGACCTAAAGCATATACATAAGGAATGAAATAATTTAAGGTAGAAAACTGCTTATAGATTATAGATAGAACTTCACATTATATGTAGATAGATTAAAGATAATAGGTAGAACTTAAGATTATAGATAGATTATAGATTATAGATAGAACTTAGATTATAGATAGATTATAGATTATAGATAGAAATTAGATTATAGATAGAAACTGCCGTGATAATGTCAAGTAAGCGTGCCAAACTTTTATGATATCGTGGACTAAATTATTATTTTTTTACTTAGTTGGGGGTCGAAATATCCGTGAAAGGGGGAAGAAATATCGGTCAAATTTAAACTCTAGTCCGACAGTTATTTAATCAATTTAATTTCCATTTTATGTCTGTAAAAGTGAACCAATATTACAGCAATCTGAAAGAAACTGTAAATGATTGATAAAATAATTAAACAGTTACTGAAAAACAGAAGCAAAAATCTTTCCCAATTTTTAACGTGAATAAAACAACTCATCAACACATCTAGATTTTATTGAAAAATACTCTTAAAAAATTGGATTGAATATTTTTTTGTTTTTAATATTAAAAAAAAAACGAGAGGATAGGTCAGACGCTTGAATTCAAGGGTAAAATAATATTTATTATTTCAATCTATTTTTTATACGGATACAAGTAAAATTCTTGAAACAAATGCATAGGTAGTATTTTTTTCGTGGTAGGTACGATCGATAACAAATTACGGTATGTGGGTTCTTAAAAAAAAACAATAATGAAAATAAAATGTGTTGTTTTTTGTAGAAAAAAGGATCTTGAAATTCTAAGTAAAAATAAACAAACACGAAATGAAAAGCATGTAGTTCATATGACAAGGAACATATTTCGGGAAAAACATGTTTTCTTATATTCAAAGTTTTGCCATTCACAACTACATATGTTACGTAATACATGCGCTAAGAATAAAAACACGAGGTTGTGAAATAAGATGACAACTTTTTCCACCTACAAAAGTTATTCCTGATATACGATCCCGAAAAACAAAATATAACAGAAAAAAATGCTTACCCTTCCCGATGATGCTAAAAGTTGTCCATTTCTATGTTTATTCAAATTTTAATACGGAAATTGTATTTAAAATAAAATTGAAAAAATCCCAAGAGTTCTTTGACTGGTAGATTGGTATAAGGCTGACTCTTCATGCTGTAAAAACTTGGTTCGCCTTTACCAATGCCACCTTGTCTTCAGGGAAAGGCGGCAAGAGTAGCAGGGCTTATTTGCAATTTAGATTATAGATCCGAAACATTTGTACCGGATTCGGTTACGGATACGGATATTTAATTATGTCGGATATCGGAGACTGATCCGTAGTCCAGTGGTAACACTTCGTACTGAATGGAAGGTTGTGGGTTAGAATCTCAGCAGAGCACAAAAAATATATCATTCATATTTTCAAATTCGCTTTTCGCTGGGTTGAAAAATTTATAAACCTTTACCAAAGACCGGTCACTAAAGGTCCATCCAGCCTTACAGCAAATGGGTATTGCTTGAGAATTGGCGCTTTCTACAGCGACGACCAAGCTCACAGAGGGCTCTTGAGGTGTGATACGCACAAAAACAGCGCTCACCAATAAATCATCCATATATTATTATCCTGATCTGTAATGTAGGCGGGTAAGGCCAAGAATCAATTTTCATTTTCATAGATGTTTTGTAGCTTTTTTAGTGTTTGTTTGTTTGTATAACTGGATTAATTAATGCTTGTATTCTTTGACTTATGGGTTGGTATGAGGCTGACCATCCATACTGTAAAAAAATGTTCACTTTGCCAATGTCACCCCTGTTTCAGGAAAGGTCGGCTAGAGTTGCAGGGCTTATGTTCATTTGAGATTGGATTTTTATATTGTAGGTCCACATGCGGCATGTGTGAGCGCGAAATTATGCGTGTCTGCTTGTGGGAATTCATTTAATATGAGCCTCAAATGATACATATCTTTGCAACTTAGATTTAGATATTTAGATTTTAGATTCGATAGTTTATGTCACGGATACGGATATCCATATAATTCCTGCTTTGAAATTTTTTTTTTTGGAAAGAGTAAAAAGACAACTCGTACGATGATACAAATGAGGGCGTGCCAGTTCACGGGAGATATAAAACGCCAAACAGTCACGAGTGAAATGTCGCAAACGTTTTTATTGCCCACTCACATGATATGCCCAAGTTAGTCGTCCGTGGAATATCAGAAGATGTGTACTTTTTATGGGATGACATATCCGTAGTACGGGGCGAGACTCAAAGTGAGTGAGCGACTTTGTGCTGTATCTGTTACGCTGTCACCGTTACATAAGGGGTGGACACAACCCTTGCAGAGTCTCGTCCAATTATTCCTATCCTGTCATACTGCCTATCTTGTTATAGTGACCTTGCGGTGAACTCACAAAACGACGCTAAAAATGTTGTCAAATTATTATTATTATTGTTACCTCTCTTAGTATTGTCAACGTGAGCATAGCGAATTTACACTGAATGAAAAGGACGCGGATGATCAATTTTATTTTCTATATAATAAAAGTGCGCCGTTTTTGTGTGTGTCACACCTCAAGGGCCCTCCAAATCATGAATGAAAATTTATGTCCATTGTGTGGATAGTTTTTTTTATCAGTTTAAAGATACATATGCTAACGTTGAAAATAACGGGCCTTAGTTCATTCATATCCATCGTTGTATCCCATGTTTTCACAATTCCGTTAACTTGATCAAGCCATTTCTCTCTCGGTCTTTAATTTCCTTGTATTTACTTTTTGTTCATCATATATATATATATTTTTTTATAATTTATAAATAGATTTGTGAAGAGGAATGCAATTCACCAACCTATTCTGCCTGGCCAGAAACAGGTATTAATATCATCATTTAATAATTTATTATTGTTTATTATTAATTAATTATTAAATAATAATTACCCAATAACATCTGTTGAACCAGGGTCAAAGTTAAAGTCAAGTGACCCAAGCGGGGATCGAACCAACGTTGTTCCATTCGAAACACGCTAGAAAGATCAGCCCTCTTGGCCCCCGCGGCTATAACCCCGACTAGGATATATGCATTCCAAACGCCCAAACCATTTCATTTGATTCTTTTACAACTTTGTCATCACATCCATTCTTTTTTAACCCATTCATTTCCCACTCTATCCTTTAAAATTGCAAGGTTTATGTTCATATGAGGTTTTTATTTATTTGTATGCATACATGCAGAATGTGTAGGCGCGTACCTGCATGTCTGTGGGCATGCATTTAATATAAGCCTTAAATGTTAACATATCTTTGCAGTTTAGATAATAGATTATAGACGGGAAAGGGGCCGGTCTCACACCAACCACTTCAGTTGAAGCGCGGGTTTCCCAGCTCCCGAGAGGCTGGTTTTCATTTCTTGTGAAGGTCGAGTATACCTCGCCGGTATTTATCTTGGGTTTGAATAAATACACTGTAACGGGAAATAATTTCTGACACCCTCGGTGGGATTCGAACCCGAGTTTTCGGTATGGAATGCAAACATTTTACCAACTGAGCTATCGACCGAACCTTTTGCGGGCTTTATGGTCGCTACACATTGCCAATTCTCAAGCAAGATCCAGTTGCTGTAACGCTGGATGGACTTTTGTTGAGGTTAGTAATTAAGCATCTATAATAATATAATATAATCTATAATCTAAGTTGCAAGGATATATTAATTTAAAGCTCTCAGCTGATGTATGCCCACAAACCAACACTTGTAGTTCGCGCTTACAAATTCTGAATGTGTACTTACAAATAAAATCCAAACCTCAAATGAACATAAGCCCCACAACTTTTGCCTACCTTTCCTGACACAGGGGTGACATTGGCAAAGTGAACCATTTTTGCAGTATGGGTGATCAGCCTCATACCAACCTATAAGTCAAGGAATACGAATAATAAATTACATTTAAATACAAAAAATAACAAAACCTTCAAAATAAATCTGTACAAAAAAAAGTCAAAAATTTCCTATGCAAAAAATGTAACAAATTAATAAACCAACATTGCAGATTAGCATCGATTATATAAACGTGCGTTGACGGAAAGTAAAAATATTTTTACAAAAATTGACTTTTCGGTTATAGGCAATATTTGGGTAGACCTCGTTCACCCCGCGCGTATGGGGGTGGAAGTGGAATGACTGAGATAAATTTTTCACCAGGGAAATATGCCTCAGAATATTTCATCATGCAAGACTTATTCCGGCCTATTACTGGCGGGTTACGGCCGAACACGAGATCGGCCGTAAATATGTCTCACCGAAAACTGTTATTCAGACGTTTGGTAGACTGCTGTCTGATGTGTTGAACAGCTATAAAAACCTATGAGATTTTTAGCAAATTCAACGTAATATAATATAAATAATTATATTTGTTAGGGTTTGGTGGTTCATACTGTGAAAGTCCATTGTATTTATTAAAGAAAAAACACAGTTTTAATTCACCATTTTTTATTGTTTATTATTTTATTCTATGCTCAAATATTTTCGCTGTAGAAAGCGCCAATTCTCAAGCAAGACCCAGTTGTTGTAAGGTTGGATGGACCTTTCAGTGACCGGTCTTTGGTAAAGGTTTATGATTTTTTTAATCCAGCGAAGAGAACATTTTGAAATATTTTTTATTTATTTATTTTATTAATGAATGTAATATGAATGGTATATTTTTGTGCTCCGCCGGGATTCGAACCCACAACCTTCCATTCAGAGTCCGAAGTGTTACCACCTGAACTACGGATCGGCCGCAAGTCCTCCCATAACGGTTCGTCTCATATCCGAAATGTTGAATTACCTAACAGTGATTTAATTATAAGTGAACCATTTTTTCTACATGGGTATAGCTGGATTTTTTAAATATCCTTTTATACTCTTCTCCATCCGTGTTATACATTATATTATATTGGGAGCATCTAAATATGATTTAATACATATTTGAGTAATGCCGAAGAGTCACGAACGCCCGCGAGATTCGCAAATCGTGACCCGGGAGTATTAGCGAAGATCGATTGCACATAAAAAATATTTTACAGAAGAACATTTTTCCTTTATAGCAAAAAAAATACACTTACAGAAGATTTTATTGAGACAGAAATAACCATTTATTCGTTTCACATAACAAACTTGAAATATGGAAGTTATTGTATTTGAAAACACAAAAGCAACTAAGCTGCATACATTTTGACACAATCACTTTATTCGGGATATGTAGCCGTGGTCTGGTTAAATCTTTCCGGACAGTTTCACCCATTGCTCCAATGGGCATTATCAACGGTTGGCTAGTCGCTGTGATTTTCTTACAGGATCTGCTGTATTAGAAACAATTGATATTGAAACGTTGATAATGCCCATCGGAGCAATGGGCGAAACTGTCCGGAAAGATTTAACCAGACCACGGCTACGTAGCCCGAATAAAGTGATTGTGTCAACAAGAACCGGCCGTGAAAGCTTCAATGTGCATACATTTTGTACATATCTGTGAAAATTGTTCCAGGAAAAGTCGACTGTGGAACCTATTTTTTTCATAACCAATGGAGTCAGATTTTCGCCTTGCACTTCACTTGAACAGGTGGTTTCCCAGCTTCTATGAGGCTGGTTCTCATTTATTGTAAAGACTGAGTTTAACTTGCTGTTATTTTGATTTTGGGTTTAAAACAAACACTGGAACATTATTTCTGACACCTTTGGTGGGGATCAAATTCTAGAGCTTCGGCATGAAACGAAAGCATCCTACAAAAGAGCTTCAGCCAACCATTAAGCAGAGAAAGCTGATGTACTTCGGTCACATTTTGAGAAATGAGAAGTATCGTTTCCTTCATCTTATCATACAGGGTGAGATTGAGGGATTATTATTTTCTACAAAGACGGCTAAGGTCCAGTGTTTTTAACCTCAGCATAGCGATTTTATACCTACTGAATGAGAAATCTATACCGAAAAAGGATCTCTTGGCGTGATTGCGTCACCAATGAAGAAGTCCTTCAACGAATGCGCACTAAAAAGGAGCTCCTGCCAACCATTAAGCAGAGAAAGCTTATGTACTTCGGTCACATAATGAGAAATGAGAAGTACCTACCGTCTCCTTCATCTTATCATACGGGGTAAGATTGAGGGGAGAAGATCTCAAGGACGCCGAAGGATATCGCGGCTGAAAAACTTGCGGCCGTGGTTCGGCAGAAGCATCAAGTCCCTGTTTCGAGCCACATAATCTAAAGTCAAGATAGCCATGATGATCGCCGATCTTCGATATAAGTGGCACAAATAGAAGAAGAAAGCATCCTTGCTAACTGGGCTATTGAATGGACAGTTAGACCAGTAAATAATAAAATGGATTGTTTATTTTGTAAAAAAATAAAAAAGTACTGCTGAAATGGTGTTGAAGTTTTGATAAGCAGTTACATACATATTATATTACTAAAATCTTCCTAAAATTTCGACGCTATGGCCGAGTGATAAATACGGCGGTTATATGGTTAGCATACTATACTATGAATGACTGATACATAATAATATGTATAAAATAGTTTAAAAGTTAAAGATAATAAGATAAACCATTGAGATGAGTATAAGAATGTATGCGTGTGTGCAATCTTTTTGTACACCCACGTGCGTGTTGATGTGGAGGTGTGTGGAAGAGTCCAGACACGCTGTAGTAGACTACCGAATCTTCTTTAAAATTTAATTTTGAGTAAATAAAAAATTATGTAATTTTTTATTGGATTTTCTTTTTAGTTCAGAGACCAGAAAAAAATAATGGAAGAGAATGAGGGTAGGTACATGGTAGGTATATTTTGACGGGGGTTGTTTTTCCATCCAAGAGAACTACCCCCACATACTTATGTACTTTTCTAGGTTTGGTATTTTCAAGTAAATTAATTTAAATACAACACAAAATTTATTATTTGTATTCCTTGACTTATAGGTTGGTATGAGGCTGGCCACCCATACTGTCAAAAATGGTTCACTTTGCCAGTGTCACCCCTGTTAAATGTTTTTAGAAAGTTGGTACTATTGCGAATAATAATGTCTGCCAGTTGACAGATAACATGCGTTATAAATATTGTGATGGCTATAATTGACGAATTTTAAATTATAAAGGTATTATTTAAAGACATTATGGCATGCGTCATAATTGGGTGTCGATACACAAAATGGATTTAGACAAAATGGACTTATTTCGCACGACAGGACAACGTTTGACAAGACTGGGACAAATGAGGGCTATACATAGTATGTATTAATGCAGTAAGTTAGTTTCTGTACTCTTAGTACGAGTTGCAAAATTTTAGTAATTTAAAGTTTACGGTAATTATTAAAGAGTGATTTCTCCACAAAATCTGCCGTTTTTGTTTGTTTGCACTTGATTTTCTTCATCACTGTAACTCTTTTGCTAAGACCATAAAGTGTAAGAAACAAAAACGGCAGATTTTGGGAGAAATCATGCTTTAATATTTTCCGTAAACTTTACTTTTTCAAGTTTTGCAACCCGTACTAAGGGTACTGCTCTTTTATGCTATTACTCAATGAAATCAGCCGTTGATACACCGACATGTTTAATTAGGTCCTATCTTCAAACAGATACGGAAAGAACTATCGACGCTCGTCGAGACATCCACCCCTGGTCTCCATTCAAAGTTTCTAATCCCATCCGGACCCCCATTTCTGGAACCTTCCCATTTTAAAGTTTATTTGTTCTAAAAAGGCGATTCGGCATTTCCAACGTCAATAGAAAAGACGGAAACCAGGATAATTGCCATGGTTACCATACAGTACAAACTTGCCGTTTAAACTCAACCCTAGAGCTGAATTAAAAATGTATGGAGTCAAAAACACTCAATAGAGGTGATGTTTTAGTTTCCATGTATTTATTTTCGAAAACGCTACTATTCAGTTAAAAGTTTTCACTTGGCGAGCTGATCAAATAGATTCTCTTAATTAATTAAAGTCAGCGAGAAAATAAAACCCATTCCTCAATTGCTCAATGTAAACTTGTTTGCAGATTCGCTTTACCATATATATAAATCTAATCTAAGTTGCAAAGATATGTATCATTGGGGATTCACATAACATGCATTCTCACAAGAAGGCACGTACAATTTCGCGCTTGCACATGCCGCATGTAAGCCTACATTATAAAAATCCAAATCTCAAATGGGCATACACCATGCAACTCTTGCCGTCCTTCCCTGAAAAAGGGGTGACATTGGCAAAGTAAACTATTTGTTACAGTACGGGTGGTCAGCCTTATACCAACCTATAAGTCAAGGAATCATGCCTTCGCATAGCATAATTTAAACCTGTTTTTCCTTGACTTATAGGCTGGTATGAGACTGACCACCCATACTGTAGAAAATGGATCACTTTGCCAATGTCACCCCTACTTCAGGGAAGGTCGGCAAAAGTTGTAGGGTTTTTTGTTTATTTGAGGTTTGGATTTTATTTGTAAGTACACATTCAGCATTTGTAAGCGCGAACTACACGTGTTTGTTTGTGGGCATGCATTTGATATAAGCTTTAAATGTTAATATATCTTCGCAACTTGGATAATAGATTATAGACATGCCTATGCATAACGTGATACAAACCTATTTTTAGAAAATCTCTACAACTAGTACCCCTTAGTACGAGTTGCAAAACTTGAGTAATGTAAAGTTTACGGCAATTATTAAAGAGTGATTTGCCCCAAAATCTGCCGTTTTTGTTTGTTTGAACTTGATTTTCTTCATCACTGTAACTCTTTTGCCAAGACCACAAAGTGTAAGAAACCAAAACGGCAGATTTTGGGAGAAATCACGCTTTAATATTTTCCGTAAAATTCTCAAGTTTTGCAACTCGTACTAAGGGTACAGAGTAGAATCTCTTGTAGAAAACATAAAAGTTACAACTCTAGGAAGTGCATTCTCTGTTGTCGGAAATGCGGCACTTAAGTGTTATATAGGGATTGTGCTAAGTCCTACTATCTCCCGACTAACTTTTCCTCTCTTGCTTGCTGCTTTGCATAGGTTCCGTATTGGTTTCGCTAGCACTACCACCTCTATTTGTGGGATAGAGGGGGGTAGGTTTTAAGTTGCACTTCCGAAAACATTCATTTAACAAAAACACGTTGGGAGAAAGGACTCTTTAAATTTTATAGAATGAAAAAAACGGATTTTTACTGACCGTGCAAAAGAGAAGAACGATTTTCTCTACGTTTCGTCGGAGTCATATCCGACGTAATCCGGAGGCGTGTGTCTTCTACAAAGAAGAACCACGAACTGTTGAATTATTTGAGTATTTTATGGATTTTTTCATTGTTTGTTTCATACCTGTACAAATAAATAGGTTCCACTCGTCACATGAGACTCTACGGGAGAAAAAGCGACGAGACGTCACACCATATGTGTAGCTTAGTTGCGTTTAAGCTTTCCAGTTTCCACGCACTTTACGCGTAGTCTAAGCCAGGAAGTACTTTGGGCTTAACTCAGGTTTAATATCATACTAGAGCTATTATTCTCGGCCTATAGATGTGTCGTGGTTTAGCCGTGAATACCAAGTGTATACTTTTATAACAATAGGCGGATTTTGCAGGAGCTTAGCTTAATGGCTTTCAGTGTGTAGGTAGGTACTGCAACAGTAATAGCTTTGGCTTATTTATTTGGTGTGAGCCGCTTTTGTGTAAATCACGAAAAAAATGGCGGTTGATCTGTAATGCTGACTGTTAAGGCTAAGGCCTTCAAAATTTTAATTCTCTTTTTTTAAAGAACATGTTCGTAGGTTTTAATTTTGATTGTTTAGTGAGTGTTGGTTTTATATATTTAAATGTAATTAATTATGTATTCCTTGACTTATAGGTTGGTACGTGGCTGAACACACATTCTGTAAAAAAATGGTTCACTTTACCAATGATCTATTAGTATTTGTGTTCCCTTCCCAATTTAATCCGGTTTGAATCAAAACCAACCTCAATCGCCACTTCCTTGCAGCGCCTCAGAACAATTCAAGCAACAACTTTGCGGTACCCTTCCAGGGTGATATAGACCCCCAAGCCTTTAAAGAATTGGGGAGCTTCCCGCGTAGGATTCCTCAAAAAAATGTCACCCCTGTTTCAAAGAAGGTCGGTAAAAGTATTAAGCATTCAAAATATTTAATACAATCATAATGCACAATACGGATCATCCGCCATTTTCTGTCCTTGCAGCTTGTGCTATTCCTTGGCTTGTAGGTTGGTATGAGGCTGATACTGTTAAAATGGTTCACTATGCCAATGTCACCCCTATTTCAGGAAAGGTCGACAAAAGTTGCAGGGCTTATATTAATTTGAGATTTGGTTTTTGAATTGTAAGTACACATGTAGCATTTGTAAGCGTGGATTTACACGTGTCTGTTTGTAGGCATGCACCATATATAAATTATGAATGTTTATATATATTTGCAAGTTTTTGATGATATAATACATATTATTATATACGTCAATGAGAAAAAAAGGCAAAACAAAGTTTGAATCGCGAGCTATGTCGAACACTTCAAAAATACTTTTAATCAACAATTTCAAAAGCTTATACTTTTTGCAACTTTTTCCCATCCTGTGGCTGTAATAATAATTCATCAAAGCCTCACAAAGCTCTCGCTGTGTAAGTCGCAGAGATAAAGCTGTCAAGAGGTTTTTTCTTTAAGCCAGTTTAATAAATAATAACTTCTGACTCACCAACAAACTCAAGTTTCTCATCTCTCATACTTTAACACAGCCTCTCCCATACTTTGTAGACTTCATTTTTTTCGCGGTAAAGTGAGATAGTGTTATTCTTTTATTACGCAAGTTTTTATCAGCGGAAAAGGAACAAAAAACAGTTTTTTTTTCTTAAGAAAGTTCTTTGAAGATATTCCGGTCGATAAATATTAAAAATAAAATGTAATACAACAATAAGGCCTCTTGAATGCCATAATTGAGGGGATGACTGAGGGGACCAACTCTAGGGGACGCCCACGCCAAGAGTACCTGGAGGACCTGTTGGTGGACGTGCACTGCTCATCATATGCAGACCTTAAAAAGAGCCGCACAAGACAGGGAAGAATGGAGGAGAAGAGTGAAAGAAATTGCTGCAAGCCAATCCCAGGATTGAAACTAGAGAAGGAAATATTAAACAGGATAAGATGGGCCGGACATGTGCAGAGAATGCCGTCTTCACGGGTACCAAAAAGGATCTTTGAGGGACATCCGGGTGGGAAAAAGACGTTGGCAGACCTAGGCTGAGATGGAAGGATGAGGTGAGGAAGGACGCGAACCAACTTAATACTGCAGGTGACAGACTGGAAAGCCGCAGCGGTAGACAGGAGGAGTTGGAAACGAAGGCTGATAGAGGCCAAGGGGAGATATTATGAGCCTCATACCAACCTATAAGTCAAGGAATTTAATAATCTGTAATCTAAGTTGCAAAAAAAATACATGAACATTTAAAGTTCATATTAAATGCATTCCGACAAACAGAGACGTGTCAACTTATAAGCGCTTACAAGTGCTGCATGTGTACTTACACATTAAAATCGAAGCCTCAAAAACATAAGCCCGGAAATTTTTTCTGACTTTCCCTGAAACAAGAAATTCACAAAGTGAACCATTTTTACAGTATGTGTGGTCAGCTTCATACTAACCTATACGTCAAGGAATACTATGTTTTGCCCCACTTTGTAACAAATAGAGTATTTGAACTTCTCAACTACAGGGTTTTCACTCTTTTTTGGTATTTTCTCTCGTAGAAAATAGGAAAAAGGTGCATTTATCTAAAAACCACATGATGTCAATTATTTAATTTTACCTTTAAAGTATCGATAATCTAGGTTGTATGAATGTTGAATTAAAGAAAAAGCGAACACAGCTGCAGCCGCTTGAAAGGCATGAACAAGATTGAAGGAGGCCTCCGTCCAGGAGTGGACCGCAGTGGCGTGCATCCCATACAGCCACATGCACCTAATAGGTAGGCAATAAAAAAAAAAAAAATTAGGCTGATTTATTTGGTGAGCGCTGTTTTTGTGTGTATCACACCTCAAGAGCCCTCTGCGAGCTTGGTCGTCGCTGTAGAAAGCGCCAATTCTCAAGCAAGACCCAGTTGTTGTAAGGCTGGATGGACCTTTTGATGACCGGTCTTTGGTAAAGGTTTATGAATTTTTCAACCCAGCGAAGAGCAAATTTGAAAATATAAATGGTATATTTTTTGTGCTCTGCCGGGATTCGAACCCATGACCTTCCAGTTACGAGTCCGAAGTGTTACCACCTGGACTACGGACCGGTCCACGTGGTAAAAAAACATTTAAGCTTGATATTCAGTTTTTAAATTCAAATTTAAGTTCGATTGGAGCCATCGCATCGTTGGCACTTCAGTTAATTTCAAATGATTTATTCGAGAGGAATGGGAGAAAATATTTAGCCTGAAATGTATTGACCTATACCCATGCACGCGCCTGGTGGACCGAGAAAGACTGAGGAAGAAAAATAAACTTCAGCTACTGTACAACAGATGTCATTACACAGGATGAATCCACCCTTAGCGGAACAGTTTAAATTTATTATATATCCTCAAAGCATCTCTCGACTTCGGGCGGAGTAATAAATCGCTCAAAGCCTAAATTTTAATTATCATTTTTCATTTAGCAAATAATATTGCGTCTCTGTTTTTGGGCCACCCTGTACCCTGAGTATTAAAGTGTACGATTAAACTGAACCAAAGCGTCTCACCAAACATTTTTTGTGTAAACTCAAACGCTCACTAGATGTGCTCATTTAGTTTACATACATTTTGTTGATAAACTAAAAAACCCACTAGGCGAGCTATTTAAGTTTTCATACATTTTGTTGATAGACTAAAACGCTCACTAGACGTGCTAATTTAGTTTACATACATTTGTTGATAATCTTAAACGCTCACTGACGCGCTAATTTAGTTTTCATACATTTTGTTGGTTAACTAAACCGCTCACTAGACGCGCTATTTTTGTTTTCCTACATTTTGTTGGTATACACTACGGTTAAGTTTTATACTCGAGATACTGTATCCCGCTTTCTCTCGCTTTTTGAAGGGAAATGGATTATGAAATTTAAAACCTTTTAAGCAAGTAGGGCTCGCGAGAGGGAAGAAATTTCAAAATATCATATTGCTCTTTAGAAATGACTGGAAAAACATAAATTAGTCGTGTAGAACCAAACGCGGCAATATAGGTTAACATAAAAAATGCATGCCCATAAATAGACACGTATTTTTTTTAACCAAAAACTAGATTTGTGAAGAGGAATGCAATTCACCAACCTATTTCGCATGACCAGACAAAGGCATTAACATTATAACTATTTAAATTGATAATTTATTATTTTTTAGTGTTGATCTATTTACACAGTGAAAGTTCATTTTTAATTATTTAAAAATTCAAATGGATAAAAACAGAGTTTTAAATTTTGATAAATTAATATTTAATATTTTTAATCAATAATTAATTCATAACTATATTCCTTGACTTATAGGTTGGCATGCGGCTGTCCACCCATGCTGTAGAAGATGGTTCACTTTGACAATGTCACCCCTGTTTCAGGGAAGGTCGGCAAGAGTTGCAGGACTTATTTTCATTTGAGATTGGGGTTTTTTTTATATTGAAGGTCCACATGCGGCAAGTGTGAGCGCGAAATTATGCGTGTCTGCTTGTGGGAATGCATTTAATATGAATCTCAAATGATACATATCTTTGCAGCTTAGATTTAGATTTCGATTTAGACAGAGAAATTATAATTAAAAAAAAAACAAAAAATGAACCAAACATGACATATGGAGTTGAGACAAGAGCAGACACTTCGAGAAGCAAGAGCCTACTCAGAATATCTGAGATGAAAGCACTCCGCGTCCTTGCTGCAAAAATACTAAGAGACAGATTGAGGAACCCAGAAAACAGAAGCATGTGTGATACTGAAGACATTGTCAGATGGAGAAGGCAAAGGAGACGGTTCTGGAGGGACCATGTAGACCGCATGAACGAAGGAAGGATAGCCCGAGTCGTGGCACAGGAGATACCGGACGGCCAGCGTCTACCAGGTCGCCCTCCCAAAAGATGGAAGAACAGCTGGTCTTCTGCATCACAGGAGGAAGTTCCACAATAAACAGATTATAGATCTGATCATGACCGGTCCGTAGTTAAGTGGTAACACTGCGGACTCTGATTGGGAATGTTGTGGGTTCGAATCCCGGCGAAGCACAAAAATATACCATTTATATTTTCAAATTTGCTCTTCGCTGGGTTGAAAAATTCATAAACCTTTACCAATGACCGGTCACTAAAGGTCCATCCAGCCTTACAGCAACTGGGTCTTGATTGAGTATTGGCACTTTGTAGCGACGACCAAGCTCGTACACCTCTGCGGCACTACAACAAGTGTCATCGATCCCTAGAGTCTCCCGCACAGGATTTCTTAAAAAAAAATAGAGCTTTAATAAAAAGAAGAAGAAAAAGAGATATTTAATCCAGCGGGAAATATTAACTAAATTTTCAAACTCAGATAGTTGTTGTTTATATTCGCGCGCGACGCTACAGCCAGCTCACGAGCACACAAGCACGCCCCATTATCTCAGATTTGGAATGTATGCATTCGGAGCGGGGCTGTGAGTTATGACCGTCCTACTGTAGACGGTTAGCGCGACGTGAGGATACATAACACTCTGTGCCAAATAAACAGGGATGAGAAAAACAAAAACAAAAATGCGCATAAAAAACACATATTTAAAAAAATAATGCACAATCATTTCGTTTGAATGGCTAAAATAGGTTAACAAATTAGATGATTTAAAATCTATCAGGTCCTGTTGTACCAACCTCCAATCAATATTTAATTGACGCATCAAATTTGTTTGCTTCATTCTGGTAAGGACCTCCCTTAAATATTTCTCGGAGGTGGGTAAAAATATGATGGAGTTTAAACAGGAAATATGATGTACATCAGCTGACTTTACATACATGCAACTAAAATTTTGATGGAATATAGGTACAGACTACTAAATGCCCTAGAAATAATATAAATCTGTAAACAACAACAAAATGGACATATTGTTAATGTGCAACTCCCTACAGCTTCACCTCCACTAATCACCCCTATCCCCACCCTATCATAGCCACACCTATTCAAAACTCTTTCTTGACCCATCAAAGGCTTTGGTCGGGGTTATGGCCGAGGGGGCCAAGCGGGCTGATCTTACTTGCGTGTTTCGAATGGAACAACATTGGTTCGATCCCCGCTTGGGTCATTTGACCATAACTTTGACCCTGGTTCAACATTATGGTTATTGGGTAATTATTATTTAATAAGTCATTAAAAATGAACAATAATGAATTTTTAAATGATGATATTAATACCTGTTTCTGGCCAGGCAGAATAGGTTGGTGAATTGCATTCCTCTTCACAAATCTATTAAAGAAAAAAAAGGCTTACCCTCTCCCCTCACACCATAGTTCAGCCCCCAAAAACTCTCTGATCTATGTTGTAATTATAGATTTTAGTTGCTCTGTTGATAATGGTATGAAAACATCGAAAGCGCTCGAGAAATAAATCAACTTACTTACTTACTTATTCAGCCACTTCTTATCCACTGCTGGACATAGGCCTCCCCCATATCTCTCCAGGCGTCTCTGTCCTGGGCTCTCTGCATCCAGTCACCAGCAACTCTTTTGATATCATCTGACCATCGTGTAAGAGGTCTTCCTCTTGTTCTTTTGTCTTCACGAGGTCTCCATTCTACCACTCTTTTCGTCCATCTTTGCTCGCTCAATCTGGCTACATGCCCTGCCCACGACCACTTCTGCTTTGCCACTCTTTTGACTATGTCAGTAACTCCCGATCTTCTACGTATTTCGGTATTTCGTATCCGATCTGACAGTCTTATGTGTAGCATAGCTCTTTCGTGCTTTCGTTGTGCTACACGGAGTTTCCTGATAGTCATTTTGGTGAGAGTTAGTGTCTCTGCTCCGTAAGTCATAACTGGCAGGACACACTGGTCGTACATTTTCCGTTTCAGGCATTGGGGGATGTTGCTGGTGAAGAACTTCTTAAGACTGCCATAGGCCGCCCATCCTAGAGAGATCCTCCTTTGCAGTTCAATCGTTTGGTTGTCTCTAGAAACTGCAATATTATGACCAAGGTATTTATAATCATGGACCTCTTCTATTGGTCGGCTGTCGATGACTATCTTACCACCCAGGACGAGATTTGTCATGATTTTTGTTTTTTCGCCGTTGATAAGGAGCCCCACTTTTTTTGTCTCCGTAACGAGCTCTTCTAGCATTTCACGGGCGTCTTCCAGATCTTCGGATATTAGAACAATATCATCCGCAAATCTCAGATTGTTCAAGTAAACTCCATCTACTTTGATACATTTTTCTTCCCAATGAAGGTTTTTAAAGGCATATTCCAGGACCGCATTAAATAATTTTGGAGAAATAAATCAACACCTCAGGAAATACTGTGTTAAATTTTTTAATATATATAAAATTATTTTTGTTATTATTCTAGTGTATTATTTCACAGCCCTGAAACTTTGTAGTACTCCCCGAAAAGAGGAAACAAATTACGATCACGACCGGTGTAGCTCTCGGCAGGCGTGTTTGCAACAAACAAAATGTTTAAGTTTCTGCAGGATTATACACGTGCTTGTGAACTGTCTGCAGGCGCAACTTTGCTCTCAAAGGCAGGGATACCATCACATACTAATATCCGGATGTGAAACTTTCATATGAGGCTTGTGAGAGCAAGATATGTGAACTGAATGCCGGTGAAATGGATCCATGCATTAATTAAATAATAATAAAATTATCAGGATGAATAACAGTTTTAGGCTAACACGGCCGGCTGATGATGCTGGAGTGATGTTTTCCGGAATCAGTTGCTGATCTATGGGAGTTCATGGTCTATGGGAGCTGGAGCTTCCGAACGTTTCGCCCATGTCTACGATGGGCTTCTTCAGCGTGAAGTATGATGATGAAGATGATCTTGATGAGAACTGTCATGATGGTTTGATGGATGGATGGTTTATTTGGTGAGCGCTGTTTTTGCGTGATAAAAGCCCTATGCAAGCTTAGTCGTCGTTACAAAAAGCGCCAATTTTAAGTAAGACTCAGTTGCTGTAAGGCTGGGTGGACATTAAGTGACCGGTCTTTTTTGGTAAAGGTATATGAATTTTTTACCCAGCGAAGAGCATATTTGCAAACATAAATGGTATATTTTGTGTGCTCAACCGGGATTCGAGCCCGCAACCTTCCATTTACGAGTCCAAAGTGTTTACCACTAAATTACGGACCAGTCTAAGCTACACATATAGTGTAACTTCTTGCCTGCATTATCCCCAAAGAGGTCTCATGTCGTAATTCATACCAACATATAAGTCAAAGGATAATCATTAAAATTCATAAAAAAACATTAAAACGCTTTATAATATAATTAAAATTATGTTTTTTTTTCAGAATAAAAAAAGGGATCAGCCGAATTTTGATGTAACGTAATTATTTTTAGTCACTTAGTTGGAATTTAAATGAAATTAAGTCTAGCCGTACTGAAATATTTTGCAGCGAGGCAGAAACTAAAAAGTGATAAAAAAAGTTGCGACTCGTTATTTTGTATGAAATTGAAATTTCTCCGTCAGTTGTACAGATGCCGCTTCGTAGAATAAACTAATAGAAATTATACTCAGTTGTGGAATTAACTAAAATATGGAAGGTATAGCGGTGCATTCTGGAATAAAAGTTGTACTCCAATATTCGTCCTGTACGAACAATGAAAAATACGGTTATGGAATCATTTGTTTGGTGGCTGGTGTAGCAAAATTAGTACAAACCAAGTCATGTTTTCGGGTAGATATCAATTACAGATTTTTTTTAGGGATAAGAGCTTTTTTCCCAAGAAGTTAAATAAAATTTCGCGAACTTACTGTTAATTTCATGTTTTAGGTCGTGAAGTAAATAAGAAATATTACCTTGAATTAACTGTACAACATGGTTCACTTTGCTATTGTCACCCCTGTTTCAGGGAAGGTCGGCAAAATTTGCCGGGCGTGTGTCTATTTGAGATTTAGATTTTTGTGTTATAAGTTGACAAGCGGCATGTATTATCGCGAACTTATGCGTGTTTGCTTTTTGGTATGCATGAAATATGAATTCTAAGTGCAATATATCCTTGCAACATAGATTACGTATATATAGGGCTTGACGTTATGCATCGTATGTGTGAAACAACACTAAAATATCCCCAGAATTGTTTCGCACCAGTCACGGATATAAGGCAACGATATTACGCTAGCGCACACGTCATTGCTTGAATGTGATTTTCTGTCCCGTTCTTATACTTCAGCCACCGTTAAAATACCGACAAGTTAAAGCTTGATCAGATTGCTTAAATTGTACAATAATGAAAGAATTGTACAATAATGAAAGAATTGTACAAAAATTGGAAGAAGAATGTAAAGAATGGATAGAAAATACAAACGTACGTTATTAATTAAAAAAAATAAAAACAAACTTTGTTTTATTCTACTATGTTTTTATTTGAATTTGTTGATATGCATTGAAAGAGACATGCTACGAGTACTATAGGAAGAAATTTCGAAGAGGCTCTGGCCCCTCCAAACACAATGATAACATGGTAAGATTTTCAATCCGTATTTTTGTTGTTGTTACATTCATTGGTAATCAACATTGAGAGTCTGTTTCCCCAAACTCCAATCAGACCAAAATCAAAATGAAGTGTTATTTCTTCCAACAAATCAAAAATTTGGTTGCATATACGTTAATCAGCTGATGCACATCATATTTCCTGTTCAAATTACTCACTTCCGAGAAATATTTAACCGAGGTCCATACCAGAATTAAGCAATCAAATTTGATGTGTCAATTAAATATTGATTGGAGGTTGGTGCAACAGGCCCTAACCAATCAAATATAGATTGAAGGTTGGTATAACAGACCCCTAGAGTCCCTTTCAGTTCAAATTTTGTAACGATCAAAATAGGCCGCAAGAATCAAGAGTGGAGGAAGAATACATCCGAATATTGAGGAGAGAATGATATAATTTAAATTGTGGGTATGTATATATATCTGGGAGGCGGTATGACGTCACGATGCCGGAAATTAACCTGCACCTGCTGAGTCGGGAATTTTAATCTATACAAACAAGTTTGACTGAGTAAAATGCTTTTCGTATTAGCATTCCGCTGCTGTATATACAAATGCTGCCATCGCGATCGTCTGTTATTCGAGAAGTTTCTAGAAGTTGCAAAAAAAACATTACTCTTTCACAAATTTTATTCTTTGAAAATATGGATACTATATTTTCATTTAAATTTGTTTCAATTTTAATTAAATTTAAGTTTTCCAAATTATTTGACGTTCCGAATTTTTTACGTAATTTCCCCCATGCTGTGAAAACTTGGTTCACTTTTACCGATGCCAGCCCGGCTTCAGCGAATGGTGTCAAGAGTTGCAAAATTTATATGTTCGTGTGAGGTTTTGTTTCTTTTGTATGTACGCATGCAACATGTGCAAGCGCGAACTTTGATTATAAATGAGCCATTAATGAAGAACCCACTTTATGTGTCTTTTCTATAATAATCTATAATTTAATATAATATATTGGTGCGAATGTGTCATTGTATGTTTTTGCTTGGCTGTGTCAGTTGTGATGATGATGATGATGAGTTGATGATTTCTTTACAGCGCCGTTTCGTGATGTAGTCACTCCAAGGGCGCTGAAGCTTGTCTATGAAGTCTTAAGATGTTAGGTACTTATGATTGTACTTGTATTTGTTCGATATTGTGTGAGTGTTTACTCGAATATTCTAAGTAGTAATACTCTGGCGAGGTCTCGCATGTACCAGACCCCAATGTTTCGAGGATAACTCTTATTCTCACCTATAAATAGAGACCCAGATGCTCTGCAGCCAGACTTGTTTCTGAGCAGCCGGCTATCATAGATAAGAGATGCATACAGATATTTGAAAAAAAACGTGAATAAGTAAGTAAGCAAGTAAGTAAATAATCAATAGAGAAAAAGTAAATGGTAATGGTAGTAAATGTTAACCAGACGCTGTGTGGGTGTAAAAAATACATCGTGAATATACAATAAGTTTTATATTTGAATGCCTCAGAAACTTGGAAGTCTCGGAGGCTTTTGCTTCTTATTAAACCATAAGAAGCGTGCAATAGCTTAAGAGTGGGCAGAATATTTCAGTTGAAAACGCACAATAAATCTCTAAAAAAAACAAAAAATATTCTGTGAAATTTCGAGCCAAAAGCGGAAACTCTCTTTTTTAAATAAAAGTTACTCTCTTTTCACACAATGGTTTCTAATGTGTCGGATCACCGGACAAACCATACTGGATTGTGTTTAATCAAATACTTATATTACAAAAATCAATGGATTTATTTCAAAAGTGTAACTTTTATTTTTAAAAACAAATTGTTTGTTCCTTGACTTATAGATTGGTATGCGGCTGACCACCCATGCTTTTTGCTGGTGATAACTGATAGAAACTGTCACATAACTCCGCTTTTAGAGCGACTCCACTGGCTGAGGTTTCCTCAACGCGTCAAATTTAAACTTGGCCTTATCACATACAAAGCTCTCCATGATGCAGCTCCTTTCTACATCCAAGAGCTGATTGTCTCAACAGTCTTCTGGGCTCAAGGGAGCAAACACTAAGATCAGCAGAGAACGGAGCGGAAACCCTGCTAAATGAACCTAGAAGAAAAATTGCCACTGTTTTCGGAGATCGTGCTTTTGCGGTGGCCGGCCCTGTGACCTGGAATCAACTACCACCAGAAATCCGGACGTCTAGAACGATTGAGGACCTAAAGAAGAGGATGAAGACACACTTTTTCACCTAGTAAAATACTAAGCGCCCTTGGAGTGACATTGAGTTACGAAACGGCGCTGATAAAGAAATCATCATCATCATAAAATATTGAAAAGTGAAGAAAAAGAGAGCTGATGGAGCTTTCCAAAGATTTAGAAAGCCTTGATGATAAAATATGGAGGATCTAAAATAAATAAAACGGATCACTCACTGTAAGAATGGCATAATGCGGTTAACATTTTTAAAGGCATTGTGGTGAGAATGGGGTTTTCCCGCGTAAAAAGGATAAAAATGATATATTAATGACGCAGATTTGGAGGGAAATTGATGTCCAAATCCCGACACTTTACATTCTTTTTTGCGGTGTTCAATAGATAGCACCCCGTGAGGTAAATCCTTTAAGAAATATACCTACACGAATAATTTAGTAAGATAATATTGCACGGCTAGAAACGAAAGTAACTAAAAAGAAAAAAAAATCTTTGAACGTATAAAAAGTATAAGTGCTGATCCGTGGGTCATCGTTTTTTTTTGTATGGAAAATTCACGTTAGGCGGTGGCTAAGCCATGGATTGGCTGTGTATGAATAACACCGGAAAGGTTTGAGTATTGACAGTGTGAAGATTAACTTAAAATTAATAAATCAAAAATAAAAACAAAGTTGTTCTTTACGGGTTCAGTATCTCGAGCGCGTTAACACACACACCATTTTCAAGAGAAAAACTATTTGTTTTAATAACACACTATTTTTAGTTAACACATATTTTTCAGTTAACACACCATTTTCAGTTAACTTTTCTATAAGTTTTAAATACAAATTTGAAATGGTGAGGTGAAAAGTAGTCTTAGCCCATGCCACCCCGGTTCAGGGAACGGCGGCAGGAGTTGCAAGGTTTATGTCCATGTGAGGTTTTCTTTATTTGTATGCACACATGCAGAATGTGTAGGCGCGAACCTACATGTGCCTGTCTGTAGGCATGCATTTCATATGAGCCTTAAATGCTTACATATCCTTGCAGCTTAGATTATAGATTATAGATAGATTATAGATATCAAACTTCAACGGAATCAAATCTGATCAAAAGTAGTTGAACGACTTAGAGAACATAAATACATACAACATATTATGTATGTTTTTATTTTTATATTGTGTGGACTTATGCATAGTAATTTATTATCCATAAAAAATGGTTTAAAATTGTTGGTTTAGCATCAATAAAGCAGTAACAATTATGCTCCTGAAGATGCCTTAATAGGCGAAAATGTTTGAGCGAAAAAAATAAATAATAGTGATTTTGCAGGGTTTGTGTATTCACACAGTGAAAATTAATTTTATTTAAAATAAAATTATTTTTTTCTTAAACACACTCTTACATCACTCTTGATAATGACCTGAGTATTGAAGGTCGAAAGTGCTCGAGATATAAAATATTATTGTGAAAATTTAACTACGTTGAAGGAATTTTTTTTTTTTATTTTAAATAAATAAAAGTGAATTAAAACTTTGTTTTTCCAAATGAATTATTAAAAAAATATATACAATGGACTTTCACTGTGTGAATAGAGATACCCTTAAAAAAGATATTATCAATAAAACGGATTTGTCTGCGAATGTGTGTCTGAAGATTTCGTCAGAAAATTCTCGTACCTAGTAAGTAGTGGCTTGATTTATTGGATTTTACAGTGCCTGTAATGTGGGACCATCAGCAGGTACAAGTGGACCTCTCTCCAAGAAAAGGCATCATCCTTGAATATATTACAGACTGAGATCGGATAGCTGAGGCCCAGAAGGACTGCCCTTCAGAATAGGATTAAAGTTGTCCCTTAGACTGGATAAAAAAAATGCTGACATATTGGGGTTGATTGAAAGGATAGTGTTACGAATGTATTTGTTCGTGTGATTGTGTGCCTAGGCGTGTTGCTTACTGTACATGTGTGTGTGTGTGTTTTAAATTACTGGTATTATGTCGAAAAATCCACTGTGGAAGTATCTAGCTGTTTGTCGAATACGCGAGAATCAGCTCTGCCCCACATATAAATATGTGCGGCGGTTCTGTTGGAGATCAGCGTTTCTTGAACGACTGTCTCGCGAACGCCGATTATTATCAGAGCTGTCAGAGTGAACCGTATTATGTAACCTATTGTGTGAAAAATTAATACTGTAACATAAATTAAACCGCAACTTCATTAAAAGTAGCCCAAGCTAAATCATCACAATGTGATTGTTAAAAAAGGAGTTGAGATATTTTACAAATTTTGGATTTGATGGGAGAAATCACAACTATTTTTGATTTTTATCTGATTGAAGTTTGGTGCCACAGGCCCCAAGTTTTCATACTTTTTTGTGCTTACGCGATCTACAGGAGTTTTCAGTGTTTTATACTCAAGAGTACTGTACCCTTAGTACGAGTTGCAAAGCTCTACGATGATTTTTTGTTGTTTATGCCCAAGCAAACAACTGCGTTTTCAAAGTATGGTTTTGGTGTAACCGACAAGATTTTGACCTGTACCCTTAGTACGAGTTGCAAAACATGAGAAAAGTAAAGTATACGGAAAATATTAAAGAGTGATTTCTCCCAAAATCTGCCGTTTTTGTTTCTTACACTTTATGGTCTTAGCAAAAGAGTTACAGTGATGAAGAAAATCAATTTCAAACAAACAAAAACGGCAGATTTTGGGGGAAATCACTCTTTAATAATTGCCGTAAACTTTACATTACTCAAGTTTTGCAACTCGTACTAAAGGTGCAGGTAACAAATCTGTTATAATTTGTACACAAGCAAATTGTTAGATGTCGATTGCATCACCTATATTCAGGTTTCCGGTCCACCTGTCAAAGGCAATCAAAGGAAACTGCAAACAAAATTTACGCTGACGAGCTTTTCACATTGTTTCCCGCCTCTGATAATTACAGGAGAATTTAAAACCGAAAAACAAACAAACGGACGCGGCATATTTGAATTATAAGGTAAAAATGTGATGTCGTGCGGCCGGGCTAAAGACAGGACAGAGATGAAGAACGAGAATCCACCTTTAAAAATAGTTCATTTTATTTCATGTAAATTTTTGTTCAAATTGTCATTTATATTTTTATTTTCATTTTGTACTAGCTGTGCCCTGGCACCTCTTGTGGTGGCTCGTCTCGATACTGATAGTATATCATGCCGCCTTGGTTCACTTTAGCCAATGCCACACCGGTCCAGGTAAAGGCAGCAGGAGTTGGTAGGTTTATTGTACGTGTGGGACTTGGTTTATTTTGTAAGTACACATGCAGCATTTGTAAGCGCAAATTAAAATGTGTCTCACTTTCAGTTTTTTTAGACAGAAGACTAAGTTGTCATGTAAAAAAATACTCATGTAAATTTCATCGCAATCTGTTCAGTAGTTTGTCGGTGCTATGGCCGCGGGGATCAAGACAGGTTATTTGGAACCGGATAACGCTGGTTCGAATCCCGCGACGATAACTTCGACCCTGGTTCAACAGATGCCGTTGCATGCACACAAGCTTCTGCTTTCGCATGAAGACAACTGGCCAGGCAAAATAGGTTTAGGAGTCCATACAGGACAAAGATACTCGTACATACAAACATACATCCGTTTGATTTTATATTATAGATTTTGTTTCTCCGATGATGACACACGATGTTTTTCACGCACAGCAAATCCATGGCTCGACCGCCAACTAACGTGAATTTCACTTACAAAAAAAATGATTACCCATGTATCAGCTAAGGATCAAATGTGTTGTGGATAACACTGTTAGTATTGAGTGTCACAAGTACATACCTACATGGGTAGTCATTTTGAGTTGGGCGTGTTTTTCCCGGTGACAGGTTAGAACGGCACAGTGACAAAACGACACATGTCGTTCTCTCATGTGTCGTTCTGTTATGTGTCGTTCTGTCATGTTTCGTTATAACATATGTCGTTCTGTCATGTGTCATTCTATCATGTGTCGTTTTGTCACTGTGATGTACTGTCATGTGTCCTTCTGTCCTGTATATTTTTGTCATGTATCTTTCTGTAATGTTTCGTTATATCATGTGTCGTTCTGTCATCTGTCATTTTGTCACTGTGATGTACTGTCTTTGTGTCGTTCTATCATGCGTTGTTATATCATGTATCGTCAAGTCATGTGTCGTTCTGTCATGTTTCATTCTGTCACTGTGTCGTTCTATAGCGGAACCATTTTCCCGCTCCCTGCGCCTGCTTGGTATTACATCATGTCTGGGCAAATACGAGATAATTAATTGTGGCGGGAGATTACCATTAATTACGTCAGGACTCAGCGAAACTCGATTCAAACGAAACCCGGCTCCATAATAAAGTGCGCGAGTGTGGAACATCATGCCGCCAATCCGCGATATTGTTGTTTACCATTGGGTTGTAATATAGACGGGTAGGAACTACGAGTGGCTTACGCATTGATACATACTTTGGAACACAGGTTGTCCGTAGTCCTGTCAAAAATAACAATTGGAAAATCATGTTCATATCGACGGTTAAAAGGAAGTAAGACGACAAAAACTAAATTGTACACGAGAGCAGTTTAAAGTTTGAGATTGCAGAAAAATGGCGTAACTTTTTTTTTTATCCTATTAAAATCAAAACAGTTCTAAAATAAAAATAAAAATACAAAAGCATTTACTGGCATTACTATTAATGGGGTTTTACGATGTTTTACGATTTTTTTACGTCACAAGCGCCTTTAGGACAAAACAGTGCCCTTAGTACGAGTTGCAGAACTTGAGTAATGTAAAGTTTACGGCAATTATTAAAGAGCGATTTCCCCCAAAATCTGCCATTTTTGCTTGTTTGAACTTGATTTTCTTCATCACTGTAACTCTTTTGATAAGACCATTAAGTGTTAAGAAACAAAAACGGCAGATTTTAGGAGAAATCACTCTTTCATATTTTCCGTAAACTTTACTTTTCTCATGTTTTGCAACTCGTACTAAGGGTACAGGTCAAAATCTTGTCGGTTACACCAAAACCATACTTTGAAAACGCAGTTGTTTGCTTGGGCATAAACAACAAAAAATCATCGTAGAGCTACACCCTGCAACTCTTGCCGGCCTTCCCTGAAACAGGGGTGACATTGGCAAAGTGAACCATTTACAACAGCATTGGTGGTCAGCCGCATACCAACCTATAAGTCAAGGAATATATGCAACAAATCCCCCGTCTTTTTTTCGTACCTTGCAAACTTCTTTTGTTCCATCTTGAAGACAAAAAAATATATAAATCGAATCTTCAATATCCATTATGCAAAATGTTACTTATGAAGGTAGAATGGTAATAATATTATATGCGGATTCTCTCAGGAAAACCCAAAACATCACGTATATGCCAGGGATGTTATGGATATCCATAGCCGTAAGCAAAACTATAGAAAATTCGAAAAAATAATTGTGTCTGTAACCTAAACCGATATAAAAGATTTGGATACTTTCGGATAGGGGCAGAGACTATATTTTTTTGACAATGTCGCACAATCAAACTGAAACAAAAAATAAACTGTGCTTTCTTTAGAAATATTTGTAATATCCTTCGACAGTTCCCTGGAAATCAAATATCCGTAACCGAAACTAGCAGATTATACAAATAATTTCATATCCGTAAATTTATCCGAAACCGAAAGTTAAGAAGAAAGAAAGCTAGGAAAAAGTCATACAAACATTTTTTTTATTGATTCTGGACAGTTGCTTTCCGGGATCCGTTGCCGTGGTCTTTTGAACCTGGAACCTTTCGGACGTTTCGCCCATGACTACGATGGGCTTCTTCAGTGTGAAAGTGAAATGAAGAAGATGATCTTGATAAAACTGTGGATACATTCGGGATTTAAGTACGATTGAAGCGGGATTTGTATTGTTTGCTACGGATCAAAGCCGCATAAACGTGTGACGTTTGCCCACTGAGAAAAAACAAAATTTGTGCTCATTCATTATCCTTGAATGTTTTTTTGAAATGATTTTAAATTAGAATTACGATATAAATAAATAAAATAAAAGTTTTTTATTCCTTCAATATTCGTCTAATTTTCAGTTTTTTTATGAAGACGCAAATTGAGGTTTTACAACAAAGGCCTGCAGGTTATGCCCCTTTTTACCCTTAAAAGTGAGGATTTTCTCACCTACATAACCTGTGAGTTATATTTATTATTATTTCCCGAAAAACAGGGATTGTCGGGATATTTTCCCGAAGAGTGTGGGGAAATTTGTGACCTTACGCAGACGCGTGTCGTAAAACCTTTGGAAATAAGTTCGGACGCCGACCTCGGGGCTTTCCGAAGGCGCAAGCGAATTTTTTTACGGCTCTTTAGGGAGGGCAAACTGGGAGAGCAGAATGCCTGTATATCATGCACGCTCCTGACATAAACATGTGAATTTAAATATGTATGACACGTACGTGTGCGTGCGTGCGACACAAATATGCAACTAAGGAAATGCATGGACAAAAAATAAATAAAGAACTAAAGGAAGCAGCTTTTTCCAGCCTGGTAAAAAATCTAAATCAAAGTTGCAAAGATAGGTATTATTTGAGATTCATATTAAATGCATTCCCACAAGCAGACACGCATAATTTCGCGTTCACACATGCCGCATGTGGACCTACAATATAAAAACCCAATCTCAAATGAACATAAGCCCTGCAACTCTTGCCGACCTTCCCTGAAACAGGGGTGACATTGGCAAAGTGAACCATTTTTTACAGTATGGCTGATCAGGTGGTATATATATTTTTTTTTATACATTTTAAAAATACAATTAAGCTTATAGTGGGTTGTTTCAAAATAGCTTATGTGGCTTTAAGCTGAACAAAAAACTTTAATGCAACTAAGCTACACATATAGTGCGACTTTTTAACGCATTGTCCTTGAAGGGATCGCATGTGATTTGTGGAGCCTGTTTGTTTTTACGAGTAAGGTCTTACGTCAACCCCGCTTCCGAAGGGGCTGGTTGTCATTTTTTATGAAGGCTGAATATGTCTTGCTGGTATTTAATTTTGAGTCAAGCCGTTCCTTGACTAATTTGACCGGTCCGTAGCTCTAGAACCGTAACCTAGAGTCTCTAGAATCTAGGGAGTCTCCCGCACAGGATTTCTTAAAAAAAAAAAAAAAAAATAGGCTAGTATGAGGCAGACCACCTATCCCATAAAAAAGTTGTATCGCTGTTGTCAATGCAAATGATCACACATGTCAAGGCGGCATGAGTTGCAAAGTTCATGTGAGGTCTGGTGAGATTTCCCAAAACGATGCTTAGTATGAGGCTCACCACCCATACTTTAAAAAATGGTTTATTTTGACAATGCCATCATTCAGGGAAGATCGGGAAAAGTTGCAACGTGTATGTTTATTTCAGTTTTAGTTTTTAAATTGTAATTACGTACAAATGTAGCATTCGTAAGCGCTAACTTATAGATACATGTCTGTTTGTGGGCATGCATTCAATATGTACTTTAAATGTTAATACATATTTGCAACTTAGATTATATATTAAAGAAAGATACAAGATGATCATTAGTATTAATGAAAAATTATACAACAAAGATACTCTATGTATGCTTTGTAGAAAAAATAAAGAAAAATGGAGTGGCTGTGATGTGCGGTCGATTATAAGACAATTGGCAAGATGGGCGTAACAAAAAAGGAAGAAAAGAAACTACGTGTCTGACGTCCGTATATGATAGAAAAGGATAAAATCAAAAAGAAAGAATGGGAAGAAACGGAAAAAAGAGGCATTATCTTTCCCTCCGATCTTAATGATTTCTTCCTTTTAACGGGCTTATACATTATCATTATTATTATTATTATTACACTTATTTTGGAAATTCAGTAATTATGTACACTTCAAAATATTGCTTAGATTCATAAGTATTGTTAAAATCAAAGAAGATTTGAGATCTTCTGATTCGCATATGCAGAATTAATTGATCATTATATTTGTATAAAGAATTTTTTTATCCTTAAAATTATATCTTTATACTTAGTTGTGAAGATATATTAACACTTAAAATTCATATAAAATGCATGCCCACAAACAGACAAGTGCAATTTCCCGCTTACAAATGCTGCATGTGTACTTACAAATTAAAATCCAAATCTCAAATAAAAATACACCCTTCAACATTTGCCGATCTCTCTGAAACAGGTGTTGGTATGAGGCTGACCATCCATACTGTAAAAAATGGTTCACTTTGTCAAATTTCTGGAATTTCTGTTTCATGGAATGTCAGCAAAAGTTATAGGGCTTATGACCATTTCGGGTTTGGATTTTAATTTGTAAGTACAATTGCAGTCTTTATAAGCGCAAACATACGTTTTTAATTTTTTATTATTATGTATTTGCAACTTATATTACAGATTATATGATGATTTTTTTTTTTTTTTTTTAAGAAATCCTGTGCGGAAGACTCCCTAGATTCTAAAGACTCTAGGTGTCTATGACACTTGTTGTAGTGCCGCAGAGGTGTACGAGCTTGGTCGTCGCTACAAAGCGCCAATACTCAAGCAAGACCCAGTTGCTGTAAGGCTGGATGGACCTTTGGTGACCGGTCATTGGTAAAGGTTTATGAATTTTTAAACCCAGCGAAGAGCACATTCGAAATATAAATGGTATATTTTTGTGCTCCGCCGGGATCTGAATCCACAACCTTCCATGTACGAGTCCGAAGTGTTGCCACTACGGACTACGGACCGGTCCAAGATGCCAACGACACGCGGTGTACCTGAGCGGTTACCCATCCAAGCACTGACCAGTGACCACGCCCAATGTTGCTTAACTTCGGTGATCTATGGGAACCGGTGCTTTCAACATGGCTAACGTCGTTGACAAGTTGATGATGATGATGATGATGATAATGATGACTTGGTATAGCGCCGTTTCGTGAAAATTGTCACACCAAGGGCGCTTTTTGTGCTATCGCGGCGAAGTAGTGTGTCTTGAGGGTTTTTTTAAGGTTTTCCCTGGATTTTGAAACTCGAACTTACTGTAGACAAATATATGAAAACGCAAGAAATCATTTTTTTGTCAATTTTGTCTTTCATAACTCATTTTTGACACAAGACTACTCCAAAAATCACCTCCTGAAAAATACACAGGAAATCATGATTTTTCAGGGATTGGTGCTTTACATAGAAAATCTTTTTCCCATCATTTCTATATGTTCTATAATCTATAATCTAAGTTGCAAGGATATATTCATTTAAGGCTCTCAGATGTATGTCCACAAACCAACAAGTGTACTTTGCGCTTACAAATGCTGAATGTGTACTTACAAATAAAATCCAAGCCTCAAATGAACATAAGCCCCACAACTTTTGCCGACCTTCCCTGAAACAGGGGTGACATTGGCAAAGTGAAACATTTTTTACAGTATGGGTGGTCAGTCTCATACCAACCTATAAGTCAAGGAATATATTATATATTCAATTCATATTATAGAAAAATCTTGGATACCGATTTTTGGTTCCATATACCTCATGTATTAATATCACCGTTATTCTTCTATTGCTACAAAAATTGTAATGGGATTCTTCATTTTCATTGGATTCTTTATTCTTTCTTATTTTCCGACAAAGAAAGTCTGTGAAATAAAGAACATACTGATCCTGGAAACAATTTTGTAGAGGTCAGGTCACCGGTGAGAAAGAAATCGGAAAGAGTGAAATCTAATGAGATGCCCTTTCCGATCACGGATAATACTTTTTAAAATGTGTGTCTTGAGTGCTCCACGAAATACACCTACAGATTTGGAGTTCTTCACTCCGGGTGGCAGTCTGTTCCACTCCACCGGACCCGCAACACGGAAAACAGGTCTCCGAAATTCGATCTGTATCCTGAGTACGAGTTGCAAAACTTAAGTAAAGTAAAGTTTATGGAAAGTATTAAAGAGTGGTTTTTCACAAAATCTGCTGTTTTTGTTTGTTTGAACTTGATTTTTTTCATCACTGTAACTTTTTGACTAAGACCATAAACTCTTCAAGCGAAATCATGACAGTCAGATAAGGTGGAGCGAAGTCATTTATGGCTTTTTATACCATCAGACAAACACGGTAGACCACCCTCTCCGAGATATGATGATTGGATATCATGATAGTCAATATGAAGGTATTTTTGTAACACAAGAAGGTGTATCCAGCCTTACAGCAACTGGGATTTTCTTTAGAATTGACGCTTTGTAGCAACGACCAAGCTCGTAAAAAGTCCGGTCGATAGCTCAGTTGGTAGAATACTTGCATTCCGTGCCTAGAGCAAGAGTTCGATCCCCACCGAGGGTGTCAGAAATGATTTCCGTTTCCGTTTCAGTGTCTATTTAAAACACAAAATAAATACCGGCAAGGTGTAGGTACTCAGCCTTCACAAGAAGTGAGAACCAGCCCCCTGGAAGCTAGGAAACTCACACTTTAACTGAGAGTGGTAAGTGTGAGGCCAGCCTCCTAACCCGTAAAAATAAATAGATCCCGAATCGTTACATGCGACCCCTTCGAAGATAACGCAGGCAACAAGTTACACTATGTGTGAAGCTTACGTTTTTAGTTGCGACAAATCGGATCAAGAAAAACTTCTGGATAATAATAATAATTATATTGCGATGATTTATTAGGTTAGCGCTGTTTTTGTGTGTATCACACCTCAAGAGCCCTCTGCAAGCTTGGTGGTCGCTGTAGAAAGCGCTTATTCTCAAGCAAGACCCAGTTGTTGTCAGGTTGGATGGACCTGTCAGTGACCGGTCTTTTAGATAGAATACAATAAACAAGTAACAGCACACATGTCTTCACTTGATTTTCCCGGTTAACATGGAAAATTAAGCCAATGTGTTTGATCCCATGTGGGTACTTCCCATTCAGAACGCTGTGGAAACTTGGAAACTGAAAACTGATGAAATTCCTGAAGTCTGCTGGGCTGGAATAACCGGCCTTTGAGTCTCTTAAAGCCTTCGAGGGTGAGAAAGTATTGAGGTACTCGGTATTCGTATTTTTCAATACTCGCTTCGACTGTAATGGTGGCGGCTAGGGTTTATTAAAGTGAAATTTGTTTTATGTTTTAGTTTTTGATGTCCATATATATTATTATTTATTGATTTAAAAAAATGTAATTTGTCGTGTATGTTCCTTGACTTATAGGTTGGTATGCGGCTGACCACCCATGCTGTAAAAATGGTTCACTTTGCCAATGTCACCCCTGTTTCAGGGAAGGACGGCAAGAGTTGCAGGGTGTATGCCCATTTGAGATTTGGTTTTTATGTTGTAGGTTCACATGAGGCATGTGCAAGCGCGAGCTTGTACGTGTCTGGTTGTGAGAATGCATGTAATATGAATCTCCAATGTAACATATCTTTGCAACTTAGATTATATTAGATTAGCTTCGACGGTTTTTTGATTTCGTTTTTAAACGGAAAAAAATAGTCTAATCTAATCTAATCAAAGTTGCAAAGATATGTAACATTGGGGATTCACATTACATGCATCCTCACAAGCAGACACGTATAAGTTTACGCTTGCGCATGCCGCATGTGAACTTACAATATAAGAACCAAATCTCAAATGGACATACACCCTGAAACTCTTGGCGATCTTCCCTGAAACAGGGGTGACATTGACAAAGTGAACCATTTTATACAGTATGGGTGGTCGCTGGTAGCCGCATACCAACCTATAAGTCAAGGAATATATACAACAAGTAACATTTTAGACATAAACAATGGATAAACATTAAAATCAAATATAAAATACAAAATTCTAATTTAAAATTTACAAAAAAATTGGAAAAACCATAGAAACCCTAGCCCTAGCCGTCAGCAGCACAGATCAACCGCCATTTATTTCTGTCCTTACATACTTCTTTCATTTCATATTTGAAAATTTAAATGGTATTTTTTTTGTGCTCCGCCGGGATTTGAACCCACAACCTTTCATTTACCGCTAGTCTGAAGCGCTAGCCACTAGACTACGGACCCGAAAATATAAAAATATTGCTTGATTTTTTGGTTCCGGGTTTTGACACGGTTAAAACCCGGAATCAAAAAAGCAAGCGTCTGAATCCGGCCGTGAAAGCCTAAAAACATTTATAAAAATATTGTTTGCCTTACTTGCCTGACATTCAGGTCCTTGAATATTCAAATTTCCTTTAAGACGAATAGTGAATGTCAGTATAAATCTCTTGGTACGACCATTCAAATGAGAAATCATCGCGCTGTTCTTTTAAAAGGCTTCTGCAAAGTGAACTGCCCTTTGTTGTTGGCTGAAAAGATTCTAAATAACAAAAGACGAAAAGAAGCTATCATTCTATGCAGGAATTTATTAAAAAAGATCTGTGAATACTTGTGTGTCGTTGAACCCGTTTAATTCTCCTGAGAATTTTAGTTTTGATAATAATAATCTATAATCTAAGTCGCAAAGATGTATTACGTTTAAGATTCATAAGACCAATAAAAATGGCGGCTGATCTGTAATGTAGGCGGCTAAGGCCAAGAATCAATTTTCATTTTTATAGATGTTTTGTAGATTTTTTAGTGTTTGTTTGTTTGTATAACTGGATGTAATTAATTGCTTGTATTCCTTGACTTATAGGTTGGTATGAGGCTGACCTTTGCAACTTATATTGTAGATTTATTTAACCCTACGGAAGCCAGCTATTTTTTTGGTGATGAAAAAACTTTGTCTTAAACCTTATTGTTTTTGGCCGAAAAATTACAACTTTGATCATCAAACTATGTAAATTTGATTAACCCACTAATTGGTCGGCCTTTGAAGAATTTATTGTCGACCTTAGTACTTCCGTATTACTAATTTGAAACCAAACTCACGAAATTTTCTGTCTCCCTCTATAAAAGCTAACACAAGTACGCCAGGAAAAAACGTTTGCATAAACTTGCTTTATTTGCGTAAATTGAAAATGAATGAAAAGCAATACAGCACTCTAAGTGAGTGAATTAGTTTTCATATGTTTTTTCGATTAAACGCAATCGAGAGGAGTTTGTGAGATGTTTTATACTCGGGGTGAAGGTCGACATTTCTTTGAGGAACAAGAAGTTTGTTTTAAGGGAAATATTGGCAATTTGAGAACCGTTTTAACTTGCAAAACTAACAGGAAAGGACAGTTGTGAATTTAATATTGATTTTATCTGGAGAACGAATTATAATTGGATGGTGGAAAGTTATTGAAACTGTCAAAATTTGTGAAGAACGTTAGCAAGCAAGTTGCATATTTAGTGCAATTTCTTGTAGCGTTGTCCTCGGAGGGTTAAATATTGTGCACCTATTTATTTTACAGGTAATGAGGCAAAAATTACGCCAACCGCATTACTTGTGAAGGCTGAGTTAACAATACCAGTGTTTATGTATTACGATTTATTTATTTTAAATAAAAACCGAAAGAAAAATAATTTATTCTTATACCTATAATCATCGTTGGTTCGGTCGATAGCTCACTTGGTAGGGTAATTTCATTCCATGCCGACAGCTCGGGTTCAAATCCCATTAAGGGTGTCAGATTTGTTTGTGTTTATTTAAAAAACCCAAAATAAAATACCTTCCAAGTTTACTCAGCCTTCACAAGAAATGAGTACCAGCCCGCTCGGGAGCTGGGAAACTCCCACTTTAACTGAAGTGGTTGCCTTGCCGGTCCCCTTACCTGTAAAAATAACTAAGTTCACTCGCCACATGCGATCCCTTCGGAGAAAACGCAGCAAGGAGTTACAGTATGTGTGTAGCTTAGTTGCATTTTTGTGTTTAATCTGACTTTAAAGCCAAATGAAAATCTAGAAAATAAGTCGATAAAATGTATGTTTTCATTTGTAGGTATAACGCCTTTACAATTTCTTAATGCCCGTAACCGAAACTGTCTTAATCTAAATCAGTAAAAAAGAAAATACACAAGTAAATATTTAACGTAGTAAGTTAGTAAATATGAGTAACAAAAAACCTACAATACTCACAATAATTTTGAGTTTTTTCCTGAAAGTCCTTCTCCTTACCTTCTTGATGAAAACGATGAATAGAATTGAAATCTTGACTTACCTGAAACAAAGAAAAATATAACAATTAGTGATTTTTACTACACTATAATTTTTATTAATGAAATAAACAAAGTTTTAATTAACTTTTATTTCTGTCTAGCACTTCGCCTACAAGGCATCTTCAGGACAAAAGATTAATATACAATGTACTTTCACTGTGTAAACCACCAAACCCTACAAAACTATAATTTTTGTTCCTTGACTAATAGGTTGATGTGAGGCTGACCCTCCATGCAGTGAAAAACTAGATTCACTTTTGTAAATGCAACTCCAGTTTCAGAAAAAGGTGGCAGGAGTCGCTTATGTTCATGTGAGGTTTGGTTTATTTTATAAGTTTACGTGCAGCATGTGTAAATGCGAACTAACACGTCTGCTAGTAGGAATTCATGAAATAATATTTCACTCAAAATTAAAACGCTTTGTGTATATATTCGTTTATCGACATTTTTCTAGGGGTGGCTAGAGCCTCTGCAGAATCAAATCCAAATATTTTTTTACTGGGACGTATTTAATATTTACTGACTTCCATTCGTTTCCTACATTTACATTCACTCTGTAAATCCTCTTTCTTCTTCGCCCCCTTCTAGAAAGAAGGGGGAGAAGAGATCCAAGATCCAACTTGGTGGCAACCTTAAAATGAGGACGACTTTTTCCACCTTACCGGCTGCTGTCTAAACTTGATCGGTCCATCGTGTGGGGGATCCCGCTGTTACCCTTTCCCCCTCCAAGTCATTGGTCGTTCCAGGCTTTTCTCATTGTCCCGGACAACGTGTCCGAAGAACTGAAGAATACGGCAAACACTGGCCTTTCTTGACATTTTTTGACTGGTATGAGGCTGACCACCCATACCGTAAAAAATGTCATCCCTTTTCAAGAGAAGTTCGGCAAAAATTGCCGGGTTTATTTTGATTTTAATTTGGAAGTACACATTCAGCATTTCTAAATGCGAACTTAAACGTGTTTGTTTGTGGGCATGCATTTGATATGAGCTTTGAATGTTGATATATCTTTGCAACTAGGATTATAAATTATAGATATAGATGTCACCAAAGATGTTAGCCAATGTCAACCCTGTTTCAGGGAAGGTCGGCAAGAGTTGCAGGGCTTATGTTCATTTGAGATTGGGTTTTTTATAAAATTATATTGTAGGTCCACATGCGCCATGTGTAGCGTGAAATTATGCGTGTCTGCTTGTGGGAATGCATTTAATATGAATCTCCAATGATATATATCTTTGCAACTTAGATTTAGATTTAGCCAGCCAAACGTCTGTAAATAATATTTCCACAGTTTTCTTTATCTGATCAAGCCATATTTTTCTCAGACTTTTTTTTTACAATAGAAAAAATGTACGACAAGAGTGTTATATCAGCGAATTTCCTGAAACCTTTGTATATTTTCATTTTCACCGTGTATTTTTGTACTGGAGTATCATTTTACAAAAACGTAATACTCTGTAAACACATAAGCCGAGCCGAAAAAAGAACAAATATTTGCTGTGCAAAAACTGTTTGTCGTCAGCAAATATATTGGGTTGGCCAATTGAGTCAAACGACATAGTTATAGCGTGCAAAAATAGGGCTTAAAATAATTATAAAAAAAATGTTATTTTCGGAAAAAAATACCAGATAAAATTCTGTATTTTTTTTAGTTGAATTAAAATGGAGGCGTAAAAGGGGGAATCAGACGAGGGCAGTATTCAAAAGACAGTAAGCAAAGGAAAATAATCATGGGATACTATCAGGTAAGAGCCCTCAAGATTATTAGTAACATTTTTATACAATTGAAAAATGCACATTCTAAATCTAAATCTAAGCTGCAAAGATCTATCTATAATCTAAGTTGCAAGGATATATTCATTCAAAGCTCTCAGATGTATGCTAACAAACGAACACGTGTAATTTGCGCTTACAAATGCTGATTGTGTACTTACAAATAAAATCCAAACCTCAAATGTCTCACATGCTTCTCAGCAATTTTACCGTATATCATTTAAGATAAATATTAAACGCATGTATAAGTTCGCGATAACACACGTGGCCACATGTGGACCTACAATATAAAAACCCAATCTCAAATGAACATAAGCCCTGCAACTCTTGCAGACCTTCCCTGAAACAGGGGTGACATTGGTAAAGTGAACCATTTTTTTTACAGAATGGGTGGTCAGCCTCATACCAACCTATAAGTCAAGGTATTAAATTTTCATTCGTTTACAAAATTTAAATTGCATTTTAAAATGCGACAAAACTTCTCACGGACTGAAGTTGTTTTTGGTTTATTTTTAAAATCTTAAGGCCAAATTGTTATTACGCACTTATGTTTCATGGTCTATATCTATAATTTATAATATTAGTTGCAAATATGTATTACATTTACGATTCATAGAAAAAGCATGTTCATAAGCAGACACGGATAAGTTCGCGCTTACTTACTATGATCCACAGAAAAAAACAGCGCTCACCAAATAAATCTGTACCTTAGAGCAGTGGTTCCCAAACTTTTAATTTCGCGTACCACTCACGAAATTATAAACCAGTGGCGTACCACTGAAGTGTCACGCAAAAAAAACCGCAACTAAGCTACACACATAGTGTAACTTCTAGCCGCGTTATCCCCGAAAGGGTTGCATGTGGCGAGTGAACCTATTTATTTTTACAGGTAAGAGGGCTGGCCTTACGCCAAACACTTCAGTTGAAGTGGGGTTTCAAAAAGGTAATGTAATAAAAACTGCAACAAGTCTTAATAACAACATTGCGTTTATTTATTAATAATACAATAATAATAATAATTGGTCATTTTTTATACAGCGCCGTTTAGTGGCACTATAGCCACCCCAAGGGCGCTACTCTTAGTGCGAAAAATGACGATGCATCCAGACAAGAGAGGAAATATTTGGCTCAGTTGTACTTAATTTTTAGCGCAAATTAGGGTCTATGTTTAGCTTACTACAATATTTGTTTTTTATTATCAACATAGCAGAAAATCCGCTCTTACAGAGATACGTGGTTGTAAATGGAATTAAAAACAGTAATACTTTTCCTGACAGCGATGGATATTCATTTTTTACTTTTAGCCAAAATTTCCACAACTCCAGATTGTTGAATTCCGTTTGCAAACCTCCATCGCAAGATAGTTCTATCAGAGATTCCTTTTCACTTACATTTAAATTTTCACAAACATTATCCAGATCCGAAACGAATGGGTTCCTTATCCAACTGAACTCTCAATAATCTTCTTGAAAGTATTCTTCAAATGTTTCAACGATCATTTGGCTGTGATTTTTGATGTTATTGATTACATTTTCACTCACTGTAAGTTTATTTTCAGTTACAAAATTTTCCAAATCAGGAAAAGATGCCAGGTTCTCATTCGACACATTCCTTTTAATCATTTGAAATTTCTTGATTAATGCCTTTATTTTGTCATTTACTGAAAATCGATTTATAGTTTTACCTTGCAAACTTAGATTTAAGTCGTTGATACTATTATATTATATGATATTATTATATTATATTTATATTATACGATACGTTTAATTATATCTGATAAGTAAGCCAATGATATAATCCAGTGTTAGTCAGTCAGTCGATCGCGTAATTCAAAATCGGTCCCCATCAGGAATAGCTGTACCTCACAACGTAACTCGAATAATCTGCTCAGCATTTTTCCTCGCGAAAGCCATCTCACCTCTGATGTAGCAGCAACTGAATATGCTCACTTTCCATTTCAGAACACAGTTCAGAAAATAAACGAGAGTTAAGAGCCCGAGATTTAATAAAATTTACCAACTTGATGGCGTCTTGAAGAGCATGTTTAAATTGTTTGCAATTTTTAGCAACAGATTTTACTTGTGTGGCTACACCTCCGAATCTTCCTGTCATAGCTCGAGCGCCATCAGAGCAGAAGCCAACACATTTCATCCAATCAAGCCCATTATCGGCAAAGAATCCACTCAGTTTATTGAAAATTTCATCCGCAGTAGTTCGTGTTGATAACGCCTCACAGAATAAATAATCTTCCTTGAGTGCATTATTTTCATGTACATAATATATACCGCAAGTAAACCTTAAGTTGAGCGTAGTTCGTGACATCTGTACTCTCATCGAGTTGTATCGAAAAGAAATCGCTATGTTTGACATGATTGATGATTTTATTTTTAACATCTGATGCCATACTTTCGATCCTTCGCTGCACGGTATTATTGGACAGTGATATTAGATCTAGCTTTTTAGCTGACGCTCTTCGCCAATTGTGTGAGCTTTTCCGGACTTTATTTTGTATGTCCTATGACCATGGCTGCTTGCGTACCACCTCAAGAAGCGTCGCGTACCACTGGTGGTACGCGTACCATAGTTTGGGAACCTCTGCCTTAGAGCATAAACAACGGAGTCCACTTTTTTGCGTTTTTGAGTTAATGATGCAGAAATTATTATAATTAGCTGATCTATAAGTGGTAAAAATATTTAAGTCCTCGGACTCATAGTTACTGAGATATCAAGTGTAATAAATATGGGATGCACATAAAAGTGCGAGCATAAACCACGGAAGTTCCACATACGTTGTTCACATTACTTCACATTAAATAAATATCGATAAAAGAAGATAAACAGTTTTTACAGATCAAAAATATCTCGTCTAGTTTAGAAGTTATGATGGTTTAAAAAAGTGCACATTTTCACTAAAACTCGTCTCCTGCACATTTTACTAAATGTGACTACCGTTGTTTATGCTCTAAGGCAGCGGTCCGCAACCTTTTTGATATTGCGACCCCAAAATTAAAAAAAGAGTTATGAGCGACCCCAGAAAAAAAAATCCCTAAGTTAACAAGTGCAAAGGTTGGTTCAGGTAACGAAGTTAGCTGTTTTTATTTCGTAAATTATTTATATTGAAGAGTTTATTTATTTTGGAAAGTAATATTAGAGCAAACTAGAAAATATGCATTTAACGTACGAGTAATATTTATGATGGCATTAAATGAGACAAGCAAAAAACGCAAAAAAAAACGCAACTAAGCCACACATATAGTGTAACTTCTTGCCTGCGTTATCCCCGAAGGGGTCGCATGTGGCGCTTCGGGACCTATTTATTTTTACAGGTAAGGGGGCCGGCCTCACACCAACCACTTTCAATTGAAGTGGGGGTTTCCCAGCTCCCGGGGGGGCTGGTTCTCATTTCTTGTGAAGGCTGAGTAAGCCTTTGAGATCGAACCCTTGCTCTCGGCATGGAATGCAAGCATTCTACCAATTGAGCTATCGACTTTTTTACGAGCTTGATCGTCGTCGCTACAAAGCGCCAATTCTCAAGCAAGACCCAGTTGCTGTAAGGCTGGATGGACCTTTGGAGACCGGTCATTGGTAAAGGTTTTATGAATTTTTCAACCCGGCGAAGAGCAAATTTGAATATATAAATGGTATATTTTTTGTGCTCCGCCGGGAATCGAACCCACAACCTTCCCATTTAGAGTCCGCAGTGTTACCACTGAGCGACGGACATTATTTTAATTTGAGCAATTATTTTAATATTTTATTTTAAAAAAAAGGTGCGCGGGCGCGGGAGCGGTGAGGTTGTGACGGGCGGGACTGGACAGGTCGTACAGTCGTAATTATTTTCGATTCTCTCCGTTTTAAGGACATTGTGTAATTGTGTATGTAAAGAGAGGTTATATTTTATGCATAAACATTAATAAAATTCGATAAGTACAGGACCTTGTTGACATTTTTGGCGACCCCATAAATATCTTTCGCGACCCCACTCGGGGTCGCGACCCCAGGGTTGCGGACCGCTGCTCTAAGGTACAGAAATCATTCTAATATAAAATAAATGTATTTGCCTGGAGAGTGGAAGGTTTTTTTTTTTTTTTCTGTTTATGTATTTCTTCTGAATCATCCAATATAACACTAATATACTGTCTTCATCTGAACAGCCTTTTAAAGTCAAATAAGATAAAAACTTTTATTCATAGTTAAAACAATCCATTGATTTCGCCTTTAACTTTAAACTGTACACCATCTTGTTTGCGCTTTAGAGATAATTTCGGCATTTAGCGATGGGAGATGACTCTGAATTGGGTGAGAATCGATCGAATATCGAAACGAGATTTCGGTCAGAGATACAGCAAAATTTATTTGAGAAACGTATTAAAAAAGTTTCCGCCCATTCCAACTGTTTTGCGCTGCGTAGGTACGTTTTCGTGCGTATATATAAAATACATAAATGATTCTGGTGTTCGAAGTTCAAAAGGGATGTTTTGTTCGAATATAGAATTTCCAAATCAACAAAAAACGAGTGATTTTTAGACAATTGTGTATTATCTAAAAACAAATTAAGGTATATTAACATTAACATTAACAATTAATACTTACAAATGCTGCATGTGTACTTACAAATTAAAATCCAAACCTCAGATGAACATAAGCCCTGTAAATCTTGCCAATCTTCCCTGAAACAGGGATGACATTGGCAAAGTGAACCATTTTTTACAGTATGCGTGGTCAGCCTCCAACCTACCTTTAAGTCAAGGAACTCGTTGCCGTTTTGGAAAATGAATAGAATGCGAATGTTTTTGCGCAACTCTTCTTACTCAAAGTCCGTGTGCTATTTATATTTACAGGTAAGGTGGCCAGCCTTACAGCATCCAATTCACTTGAATTGGGGGCTTGTAGTTCTCGAGGTTTTCGTTTCATTTGAAGACTGTGGGGAGACTTGCTTACATATATATCGTCTTGGGTTTGAAATCAATACCGAAATGGGAAATTATTTGGAAGCACCCACGGTAGGAATCGAACTGTAGCTTTAAGCATGGAATGCAAGCACTTTACCAACTCAGATATCACACAGAAAATTAACCTTTAAATTAAAATATTGATATCTCTGAGAAAAATGTTTACAGGCTCGCAAAACGCAACGCAACTAAGTTACACATATACTGAAAGTTCCTTGCTGCATTATCCCCGAATAGTTTCGCATGTGGCGAGTGGAAACAATTTATTTTTACAGATAAGAGGACCGGCCTTACGCTATTTACTTCAGTTGAAGTGGCGGTTTCCCCGCTTTCGATGGGGCTGGTACTCATTTCTCATAAAGGCTGAGTAAACCTTGCCGGTATTTTATTATAAGGTTTTTAAATAAACACCAAACCTTAAATCATTTCAGACACCCTCGCCTCGCTGGGATTCGAATCCGAGCTCTCGGCGTGGAATACAATCACTCTACCAACTGAGCTATTGACTGGAATATTCATGCTACCGGCTCATTTAACGTTATAGAAAAAATAGTATTGAGTGTTTTGTAATGGTACAAAATTTGTCCTTAGGGTTGACGTTTCGCCGCTATCAATGCACGGCTTCTTCAGAGTGGTAAGTGTAACTGTTCAATGTAAACAAAACAAGTCCTAGTTTAAATGTTTAATTGTTGTTGTTAAAATCTATAACCTATTAATCTAAGTTGCAAAGATTTATTACATTTGAGATTCATATTAAATGCATTCCCACAATCAGGGAAAAGAGGGAAAGGACGACCGAGAAAAGTATGGAGTGATCAGATTGAGGAGATTGTGAAAGAATGGGATATACAAAGTGAGCGTAAAAGAAGAAAATGCATGAAAAAGGTGATGGATATGAATGAATTGAAAGAGGTATGTCAGGATAGGAAAAAATGGAGACAACTCTGCGGAGGCTCTGGCCCCCTTAGCGGAATGGCGACAGAGTTACAGTTACAGTTACAGACATGCATAAGTTCACGCTTAACAAGCCGCACCAACCTCAAATGAACATAAGCCCTGCAACTCTTGCCGACCTTCCCTAAAACAGGGGTGACATTGACCAAGTGAATATTTTTTATACAGTATTGGTGATCAGACTCATACCAACCTACAAGTCAAGAAATAACTATTCGAATTCGGTTTTCGAATCGATGGAATTCGCAATTATTCTGCCATGCAAAATGTGTATTGGTTTTGCGACACAATTTCCGAACAGAATCAAATATCTGCGGTCTCGCATTTCATATTAGAAGGATTCCAGGCCATTCTTTTTATATGGGTGAGAATAACAACATGATGCTTTTCCTATAAAATCCATCATCATCAGAAATGAATGGGATATTCAGAGTCGTAATAAAAGAAGAGGTTATACGAAAAAGATAACGACTCTGGGTGAAATGAAATAAGTATGCTTTATCTTTAATCTAAGTTGCAAAGGTATATTAACATTCAAATCTTATATCAATACATGCCCACAAACAGACGCGTGTAAGTTCACCCTTTCAAATACTGAATGTGTTCTTACAAATTAAAACTAAACCTCAAATAAACATAAGCCCTGCAACTTTTGCAGACCCAACAGCAGACCAAAACCCAAATCTCTAATGAACATACTTAGCTCTGCAACTCCGGGCGACCTTCCCTGAAACAAAGGTGACATTGGCAAAGTGAACCATTTTTTAAAGTATGGGTGGTCAGCCTCATACCAACCTATAAGCCAAGGAAAAAGACAAGGTGCAAGGACAAAAAATGGCGGATGATCCGTATTGTGCATTATGTTTGTATTAAATATTTTGAATGCTTATTTTAAATGCTTATTTTAAATGTTTAGATTGTACTTTATAGACTTTTTTCATTGATTTTATACAGTGAGTAACGTCTTTAGCAACCAAGGACACAATATTTCTTTGCCTTTTCTCCAGCAAACCTGCAGAGTGACGTCCCAATTTTACCGTATATGGAATTTGGGCTGAGTCAATTCTTTCAATATGCATCACATTTTTCATAGATTTCCCCAGCAAGGAAAAAGATAAAATCAATCGTGTTAAGCATAAAACATTGAGAAAAGATAAAGAATAAAACCAACTTAAATAAAAGAACAATTAATTAAACTGTTCTCTTGATAATGGTGTGATAACACCGAAAGGGTTCGAGAAAATAAACCAACTCGTGAAGAAAAACGTTGTTTTTATTTTGTATTACTAACTTATTCCTTGACTTACAGGTTGGTAAGAGGCTGACCAGTGATCACACATACTGTAAAAAAAATAGTTCACTTTACCAACGTCACATTTGTTTCAGGGAAGGTTAGAAAGAGTTGCAGGGCTAATGTTGATTTGAGATTAGGGTTTTTATATTGTAGGTCCACATGCGGCATGTGTAGCTGCAAACTTATACCTGTCGGCTTATGAGATAGATTTAATAAGTATCTTAAATGTAATATATCTTTGCAACTTAGATTAAAGATAGTTACAGAACTTAAATAAAAGTTTAAAGCAAAGATTTATTTGTCTTGCGGTAACTTTGTGAAAGTTCATTTTAATAGATTAAAATAAAAATCACTTTGTTTTAACATTTCATTTACAACGTTTTTTTCTATTTACACCTGTAGATGGGAGGTACTGCTTCTCCCAAAACTTTTCGTGTATTGAACAAATAAAACTCATGTGATTTTTATTTTTATTCTAATGTATATTTGTTAAATATTACTGTAGTTGTACTGTGTAGTATTGATTTCACATGAGAAAGTTTCACTCGAGAAACCGCCAGCTCACCGGAAAGACGTTTTTTCTCGACGTTTCAGCTTTCTTGGCAGCCTTATCTACGCCTGAAGCAGCAGATTCTGATATCTGGCTTGTCAAGCTACTGTAGACTTTTGCTATCAGACCTGTACACTCCAATCTTATACATTTTCACAAGGAATAAACGTTTCTTTTGTATGTATAACTCGCTGTACCCTGCCACCCCGTGTTGGGGCTCGTCTTATTGCTGTACCCTGCCACCCCGTGTGGGGGCTCGTCTTATTGCTGTACCCTGCCACCCCGTGTGGGGGCTCGTCTTATTGCTGTACCCTGCCACCCCTTGTGGTGGCTCGTCTTATTGCAGTATCATGCCACCATACTGTTAGGGGTGGCCAGGATATCTCCGCAGATTTGTCACTGTTTATAGTTAGTTCTTCGATTTGTTAGCGTTTTTCTATTGCTCTTGTGATTAAGGCGTGTAATTTATAATCTATGATCAAAGTAGCAAAGATATATAACATTTGAGATGTATATTAAATGCACTTCCCAAATGAAAATGACGGTACACAATTGTATATTATTGCCGACCCTGATGTATGGACGGTGTTGGTATTTTTCGGTCGCTGGTTATGGACTGTAGAATAAGTATAAAAAACTTGTTTCTTGTTTGACAATGTGCGATTTTATTGTAGATTTTGTTACAGAGTTTACAAGAATAATGATGACTTTTATTTAGTCAGAATATGATGCGAGAGAAGAACTTTTGTTATAAACAGTCAGGATATAATGCAAGAGAAGAAAAGAACACACAAATTACGAGAGATCTGGCTTTTATATTATGCCATTCCGACCTCACTAAATAATGCAACAACACCCTGTTCATCTTGACCAACCACAAACGTCAGCCAATAAAACACCTGGACGTCAGACCATAAACAATTGATGTTGACTAAACTCACCACATACATTATTCAACTTACCTACCATAATAAATTGCCTATCATTACATATTTAATTCATCTAATATAAATTTCCTTACTATTTTATAAACTTATCATAATATCCATTTTTATTATTGAGTTATCTGACTATCACTTAACACTGGCGCTTCTGCTGTGTGCGGGAATTCGCCATAAAGAAGAAGAAGATTAATTGTCTGACTGTTTGAATCAATCTTATATTTTTCATACATAAAATTCCAAACAGACGGTGAATGAAAGAGAAGTAAATAATGTATGCACTGTAGAAATGGCTCATTTGAGAAGTATGATAGGAAAAACACAGAAAGACAGAGTGAGAAACGAATGGGTTCTGAATGAATGCGGAGTAAAAGAAAGCGTGAAAGTGAAAGTTCAAAGAAGTGTGATGCGATGGTTTGGACTTGACTTTGGATTGAAAGGATGAATGAAGACTGACAAAAAGAGTGTATAAAGGGAATGTAATAGGTAAGCGTGGAAGGGGAAGACCTAGAGATGAATGGATTGATCAGATAAGTGAGATTGCGAATGAATGGAATTTACTTGAGTGGAAACAAGAGAAGAGCATGCATGAAAAGAGTGATGAAATTAGATGAGATGAAAGAAGTATGCAAGGACAGAGTCAAGTGGAGGCACTTGTGTGGAGCTACCGGCCACTCCTAGAAGAATGGCGGCAGGATACAAGACAAGACAAGACTCCTACAAGAAGACACGTATAAGTTCACGCTTAAAAATGCCGCATGTGGACTAACAATAATAATAGATGGAAAATTGACAATTCAACAAAATAAAATACACTGGTATAATTATTTTAAACACCTACACCTAGAGACACAGACACACTCACACAAGTGAAAACACACCGACACACAATCACACATTCGCAACAGTACTCTATGGAACCTACTTTCGATAATAAATGCGCCAGCATGATATAACCTAAAGTAATAAATGTGTTATTCAGAAACAGGCCATAATTCAATTTAATGGCGTCTATCAAACGGCGAGTCGTATCGTTTGACACAACCAAATCCCCTGTCACTAATAAACGTAACTTATATAGAATAATGACAGGGCCCTCAATGGTTTCAAATAACTGACGGTATTATTATTATCATCATCATCATCATTGTCGCTGGGATAGTCGAAGAAATAAGGCGTTGGCGCTCGAATTTTCGTTTTTGGCGCTAACGCTGGTTCGAACGCCACCTGCGTCATGTTCTATCGACAATAACTTCAAGCCTGATTCAACAAATGTAATTGGATAATTATTAATGAATAATTCATTAAAAAAAAATAATGCATAATTAATTGATAACGTCGATCAAATACAGTTGGCAAAATAGGGTGATGAATGGCCTTCCTCTTCACTTTTTTTTAAATTAAAAATTGAAATACCTGTCCTTTCTGAGTCGTCTCGGCCCACAGCAACTGGACGCTTATACAAAGCTGTATTTTTCCAAGTTACTCAAAACAGGGATGGAATTGGTACAATGTAAATTTTTGTACAGAATTGATCTATCTATAATCTATAATCAAGGTTGCAGAGACAAATAAACATTTAAAATCAATATTAAATGCATGCCTACAAACAGAACACGTGTAAGTTCGCGTTTACAAATGCTGCACAGTATGTATGTACTTACAAATTAAAAACATAACCTCAAATGAACATAAAGTATGCAACTTTTGCCGACCTTTCCTAAATAAGGGGGGACATTGGAAAAGTGAACCATTTTTAATACCTATTTCAATTGGAATTTTTTATAAAGTTCTGTAAAGTTTCAGAGAAATCAATCAATATGAATTTTCACAGTGCTAGCACACAAACCATACAAAATATGAACCATTTTTATTTAAGCTTGAGTGGTCAGCCTCATACCAATCTACAAGCCAATGAAAGAGGATGGGAGCTAAGTATACTTATTGTATCCTAACTAGCTTGGAGACAAAGCCTCTATAATAAATACACGAACAAACAGTAATTGTTGGCATTCCAAATTGAATATCGATCTTTCAGATGAAGGCTTCATCGTCTCGGAAGCTCCTTAAAGCGTCAAATGGCCTCTGTGGGCGGGTGAATAAAGACTGTCGGTAAATACGGACCGGGGGTAGAAGGTTCATAAACAGATTATGTCACCCGGGGTCAAATTTCCCCAAAATCAAGGGGCAAGAAACCGAATTTAGGGGTGAAATATGATTATACATGTGAAGTATTAAATATTCAAGTTTACTAAGGACGGTGATTTGGTCAAAGCGTTGGTGAGAGGTTGACCGCAAATACTGTAAAAAATGGTTCACCAAGCCACTGTTCACGGTTGACCGGTCCGTAGTCTAGTGGTAACGCTTCGGACTCGTAAATAGATTCGGTATGAACATAAAATAAAATAAAGTGAATTAAAACAATGTTTTACCATTTATATTTTAAAATATTTATAAAAATGGACTTTCACTGTGTTAACAGATCAACACTAAAAAATATTATAAAATAAATCATTTATATTTTCAAATATGTTCTTCGATGGGTTGAAAAATACATTTTTTTTTTTTTTTTTTTTTTTTTTTTTTATTAACAAAATATAAATACAAATTTATTTTAAAACAAGTAATATTTCTAAATAATAATAAAAACTTAATTGTTATTTCCTCACCAATGTATACGTTTAACACCTTTCCCAGACCTTTTTAAGACCATTCATTAAAGGCCCATCCAGCCTTATAGCAGCAGGGTCTTGTTTGAGAACTGGCGCTTTTTGTAGACACGACCAAGCTCACAGAGGGATCTTGAAGTGTGATTCACACAAAAACAGCGCTGACCTAATAAATCATCTCAAAATTATTTTTATTCCTCCGTTTCAGTAAAGGTCGGCAAAAGTTGTAGGGATTGCGTTTATTTGAGGTTAAGATTTTAATTTGTAAGTGCACATGCAGCATTTTTAAGCGCGAACTCACACGTGTCTGAATGTGAGCATCCATTGAATATGAATTTTAAATTATACTGCAATATTTTGATCTTACCATATTTGTTATACGGTCGATAGATCACTTGGTAGGATGTTTGCGTTGCATGCTACAGGACTAAAATTCGATCCCCACTAGAGAAGACGGAAATTATTACCTTTTTGATGTTTTTTTTAAATAAAAAACTCAGCGTTCAGAAGACATGAAAACCTTTCTCCTCAGGAGCTGGGAAACCATCACTTCAAGGAGTGTGGTTGGTGTAATGCCGGTCAACTTACTCGTAAAAAAATACGTTCCTCATGCCACATGCGACCCCTAAGGAAACAACGTGGTTATTAGTTGCACTGTATTTGCAGCTTCGTTGTTTTAGGGAAACGTGAAAAGTGTTGCACAGTTTTTATTTTCATCACATTTTAGTTCTCTTATGTCATAATTGCAAGCTGAAGATCTCGCTGTTTTTAGTCGTCATTCTCAAACAAATGTCGACGATGAAGATGGTCGAAACGTCCCATATATTATGCTGTTACGTTTTCTGCTGGGTTCTATTTAAAAAAAATTAAAAAGCCAGAATTTATTTTTACAGAATTTATTTTTCTCAATTTATTTTTCACAATCTATTTTTCACATTTTACAATTTATTTGACAATCACTGTTTATAAATGTTACTCAGCTAAGTGTTTTCTTTTGACTCTCCTGTCCTACCATCTTGATCTCTTATATAGTAAACCGGAGAGGTCTTTCTCGCAATTTCTGGATTATTCCACCACCAGAGCATTTACGCACACACAATCACAAGAATGTCATTCCAAAGCACGAATACTCCTAGATGGTTCTGTATTACGTGCTTCAGTGTGTGTAATCATTTTGATGTATGTGTGTATAAGCGCACGTATTACAAGTTCGCAACACTACAAAGGACTGTCATAGTAAGCCGGTGAATTTTTACGATGTTATTCACACACAACTAATCTATGGCTCATCATTCACCTAAGCCCAATTTTCCACACAAAAACCATGGTCCACGGATTAAAGATGTATTAAATTTTTTGAGAATAGCACTGTTAGATTTTAGTAAAATACAAATAATTTTTTTGTTTATTTTCAATAAACGCTGATCAAATTGTTTTGTAACTCTCAATATAAATTGAAAGCATAATTATAACTCATTAAATTTCAGAATTATTTACGTATTTTCCATTCTTCAACGTGTAATGTTTTATTAAAAAAAGGTAATTTCCGGTTATCGATTTTAGGGATATTTTCCGATATTTTAGTAAGCTACTGGAAAATAATAATGCCATTCTGGATTTCGCAAGCTTCCGGAAATAGCCGGCCGAGAAATAAATCAGTGCCCTTTAATTGATATATAATTGTGTGAAAACACGCGTGCGAATTAATGTATATCCCTTTTCGGGTAAAAGGAAGAAAGATTAGTGAATGTACTGAATGAATAACTGTAACTGTAACTCTGTAGCCATTCCTATAGGAGGCCTCTTTTTTATTTTAAGGAATCCTGTGCCCCAATTCTTGAAAGTCTTAGGGGTATATGTGACCCAGGAAGGGTGCCGCAGAGGTGTTGCTGGAGTTGTTGCTTCTGTCGAGAGCTGCTGCAAGGAAGTGGCGATTGATGTTGATGTTGAATAAAACAGGATTAAATTGGGAAGGGAACACAGATACTGGTAGATTATTCCATAAACGGGCAGTTTGGCAAAGGAATGAGTCATGAAAACGCCGAGTTCTCATAGTTTTGAGATCGACTGCAAAAGGATGAATGAGAGCCTCTGCAGATTTGCCTCAATTTTTCCTATCCTTGCATACCTCTTTCTAATCTAATCTAAATTGAAAAGACATGAAACATTAGGGATTCAAATTATATGCGTTTTCACAAGCAGACACGGATAACTTCGCGCTTGCACATGCCGCATGCGAACCTACAACATAAAAACCCAAATCACAAATAAACATGCACCCTTCAACTCTTGCCGACCTTTCCTGAAACAGGAGAGAAATGGACAAAGTGAACCATTTTCTACAGCATGTCTGGTCAGCCGCATACTAATCTATAAGTCAAGGAACATACACAACAAATTACATTTTTAAACTTCAATTCATTCATACCCTTACCTTTTGCATAGATTTCCTTCTTTTGCATTCGCTTCCTATATCCCATTCTTTCACAACTTCTCTAATCCAGCCACACTTTTTTCGGTGTTGCCTTTCCTTTCTTCTTTTCTATATCCTCTGTAAAAACTCTTTGTTTTTTCATAATCCATTCATTCTACATAATATCTAAACCACCTCATCACATTCTTTTGTACCTTTACTTTCACATATCTTCTTTCAACTTTCATTTGCCTCACACACATTCACTCTTAACTCTATTACTTTTTCCTGTCATACTCCTCATGTGTTTGATTTTCACAGTACGTATCTATCTCATTCGCTGTCATTTTTGATAAGATTAACTAATTATTATAGAAATATACAAGATAGTATGAAGTAGCATCTGTTTATATATTGTGGCAATGCCATGTTTATATATTGTGGCAATTGACACAACGGCAATGCCGTCATGTTTCACGGAAGGTCGACAAAGTTGCACGGCTTATGTTCATTTGAGGTTTGGATTTTAATTTGTAACTAGATATGTGGTATTTGTAAGAGCAAATTTACACGTGTCCGTTTTTAGGCAATAATTTAATATGATTTTTAAATGATAAAATATTCTTGTAGCTTAAAACTGGTCTACAAAGGTCCATCCTGCCTTACAGCAACTGAGTCTTGCTTGAGAATTGGCGCTTTCTATAGCGACGAACAAGCTCGCAGAGGGCTCTTGAGGTGTGATTCACACAAAAACAGTGCTCACCAAACAAATCATCCTCATATTACATATATTTTTATTATCATTTGAAGTTGAATGCAAGTAAGACGAAAGTATTGATTTTTGAAAGAGATGATGAAAATATGAATTTTGAATTTAAAATTAATAGAATAAATGTTGATGTCGTAAATGAGTTTGTATACCTGGGAAGTAAGTTTGAAAAAGATGGAGGAATGACAGGTGAATTTGAAAGAAGAATAATGAAAAGCAGGTGCGTACTGGGTGCTACCGCTAGCATCGCCAAGAATCAGAATCTTTAAAAAAATGTTCGACTCACGGTGCACGGTGGTATACTAGTGCCCACTCTGATGTATGGAAGTGAAGCCTGGACGGTGAGTGAAAGTGAGATTAGTAAAGTCCATACAGTGGAAATGGACTACTTAAGAAGTATGATTGGAAAAAGACGGAGTGATAGGGTGAGGAATGATTTTGTTAGAGAGGAATGTGGTGTAACAGAAAGTGTGAAAGTAAAGATTAAAAGAAGTATACTTAGATGGTTTGGACATTTAGAGAGAATGAATGAGGAACGACTGACGAAGAAAGTATATGCTGCAAGAATTGATGGATGTCGTGGAAGAGGAAGACCGAGAAAGGTATGGATGGACCAAATTTTCGAAATAGCGAGTGAATGGGATATCCAGAGTCATAATAAAAGGAGAACTTGTATGAAAAAGGTTATGACTCTGGATGAAATGAAAGAACAGGAAGAAGTGGCGGCTAATCTGCAATGCTGATTTGTAATGTTGGTTTATTAGTTTCCTACATTTTTCGCATAATAAATTTTTGACTTTTTTTGTATAGGTAGATTTATTTTTAAGATTTTGTTGTTTTTTTTATACTTAAATGTTATTTATTACTCGTATTCCTTGACTTATAGGTTGGTATGAGGCTGACCACCCATACTGTAAAAATTGGTTCACTTTGCCAATGTCACCCCTGTTTCAGGGAATGTCGGCAAGAGTTGCAGGGCTTATGTTCATTTGAGGTTTGGATTTTATTTGTTAGTACACAATCAGCATTTGTAACCGCGAACTACACGTGTTTGTTTGTGGGCATACATCTGAGAGCAAGGCCATACTAGAGATACAGGCCGGGACGCGTTTGAAATTTTGGATGATCACGTGACCATCTTAGTGCGGCGCAACGCCAGCGGCCGACTGCGGCAGTACAATTTAGTCACCATTTTTGACATTTCGAGAGTGAAGTTGTAATCTTAAAAAATAAGTTTAAAATATAAAAAAGCTATATTATTGTCTAAAAACTTTACTGTGTCTGAAAGTTTATCATTTTTTCGAAGTGTTGAGTACAATATTTTGCTAAGAAAGTACTAAATTCACACAAAAACTCAATAATTCAAATTACAATCACACGTCTTGTCATATTTTTGTGGTGTTTTTTGCAATAAGTTGAAATTTTCATGGAATACTACTGTTTTATTATAGTAAACGGGTCACGGAACTTTTGCGTATGGATTTGTGTACAATTAGATGTGTTTTTGTAAGTTTTTTCTTAAAAACTTCTTTCAATTTGTTCATAACCTATAATTGTCCGAACGTCACACAAATGCCGAAAAGCTATATTGTTGAATGGTGTTATGTTTTGGTGCAAATTCCTGCTGTGAAAAAATACCTTTATCAAGAAGTGTTTCAAAAATGTGAAATGCGTTTGAAAAACTTACTAAAGTGTTAAAAAAATAAGTTTTTTTTCAACTAACTAATGATTAAAGAAAAAAATTAAATCTGTCGATAAATTAGTTTTGAAGTTTTCGGATGTCTTTTGTGTAGTGACTTAAATTGTGCTTATTTCAATGGTTTATTTACTTTTTGTCATATTGTAGAGTTATTATTAATGTAGTTCCTTGACTTATTGGTCGGTATGAGGCTGACCACCCGTACTGTAACAAATGGTTCACTTTGCCAATGTATGTTTGTGGGCATGCATTTCAAATGAGCTTTGAGTGTGAACATATCTCTGCAACTTAGATTATACATGATAACATATAGTTAGCATAAGATATATTAAATAAGTATAAAATAGTAAAGTGGGAACTATTCATTAATGTTTACTTAAATTCTGTTTTTTTTTGCACTTGCCTTGTTCTTTGACATATAGTTTAGTATGAGGTGGACCACCCATACAGTAAAAATCGGTTCATTTCACCAAATACCTTGTTTAAAATAAAATATTGTGTAATAGAATAAACCCTAATCTAAACATCAAATTGTTTCAAGCAACTTTACGGAATACTTAAAAATCCTGAAATGTTGTACCACTTCGTGTAATTAATTCAAGAGTCCTGTACACATTTATGTTATTTATTTATATCAGCATTGTTCTCAATTAAAATATCCACAAAAATATTTCTCCTTGTTTAAGAAACTAAATTAAAAATTTGAAACCTCTATCGTTGTTTGTTTTCTACTATGAGTATATGTGGGCAAAATTGACTTCTTTTCAGTATAACTGTGTAAATATAGGCGTATTTGGAGGTCTGACTGCTTGAAATAAATAATTACTAGTTAATATTTAAGAAATCATCGGTTACAACTTGTTACAAGTAAGTATTTCTTGTATGAGTTGAATGGCAAGTCCCTGTATTATTGTGTGGTAGCACTAAGTTCGTAACGGGGATAGGGCGCGCCACGGCCTGTTAGTTCTAGTACGGCCTTGATCTGAGAGCTTTGAATGAATATATCCTTGCAACTTAGATTATAGATTATAGATAGACCACCGTCTCAAACGTCTTGTAACATCGTTTCAGAGTTTGTCACCCATAAGCCAGTTGTTGGTGTGACGTCACGACGTCTGAGATGACGTCACGATGACGTGACGCAATAAAATTAAGAGAAGGCTGCAAAAAACCTTTTCCTCGGAGTCGGCTCACCGATCGATCAGTTTTTTTTCTTACTTCAAATTCAACCCAAAACCTCATCGCACATTTCACTTTAATGGCGCCCGTAATGAATGTGACGGGAAAAAATGTGACGGGGAAAAAGGTGACGGAAAAAAATGTGACACGCTTTTCAGAACGTGTTCTTTTGAAACTGAATTTTACATTTTTAATGACGGTTCTTTTGTTAAGTTGCTTATTCCGAAAAACTATTAATTTAACGAATATATCGACGGTTAAAAGGATATAAGCGACAAAAATTAAATTGTATAGGAGAGCAGTTTATAAAGTTTGAGATTGCAGAAGAATGGAGATGCCATTTGCATGACTATGTGATTTTACGTTGTTTTACGAGTTTTTATGTCACAAGCGCCTTCAGGACAAAAAAGGCCAAAAATTTCGTCGGTTACACCAAAACCATACATCGAAAACGCAGTTATTTGCTTGGGCATAACCATAAGAAAAAAGCCATGGGAATGAGCGTATTAGAAAGAACGGAAATTTTTGAGTAGGATAGCACTCATAAATCATTTTCGACGTCGCTTATGCCCTATTTCCTTTTGACAGTCGCGTCCATTTGTATGAGTCGTGCGCGAGCAACTCGCAACCCGCAACTATGCTACACATGTGGTGTTCCCTCTTGCCGCGTTATCCCCGAAGTGTTTCGTATGTGGTGAGTGGAACATATTTATTTTTACAGCAAAGGGGGGCGGCCTCACGCTAAGTACTTCAGTTAAAGAGGCGGTTCCTCAGCACCCGAGGGGACTGGTACTAATTTCTTGTAAAGGCTGTGTAAACCTTGCCTGTATTTTATTTTGGAGTTTGAAATTAAGCCTTTTTAGGAGCAGGGAAACCCCCACTTTAAATAAAGTAATTAGCGTAAGGCCAGCTCCTTTACCTGTAAAAAGAAATGGGTTCCATTCGCCACATGCGAAAACGCGGCAAGAAGTTGAAGTACCTTACAGTGGCGAAGGGTGCCATACAAGCCGGTTCCCATCGGCTTCCCTTTTAAAATGATGTAACAAAGAAGTTAAAAAATATAGGCACAAAGTAAAAAAATACATTTAACACCAAAGACACAATACGTATTTTCTCCCTATTGAAACCATGCAGTCTACTTTATTATCATTTTTGCCTCATTTTAAACGGGAAACCGATAGGAATCGGCTTGTATGGCACCCTTCGTCACTGGTAGCTTAGAAGCGTTTAGCATAATATAACACAGTGAAACTTGTTATTGTGTATGTATATATTTCATATTCCCATGAAAGCTGGGAAAACCGAGAAAATTGGAAAAAATAACTTATTTCGTTTTACTACGAAATAATATTGTTTTCCAATTTCCATTAATAATGCTCAACTATTTGTTTAATATTACAGCACGACAAAAGTATCATGAGAGATTTTTTTTTAAATTAATTTAAATATCATTTTTGAATTTGTCGACAAGATGAGCTTTTTTCCTGATTGAATAGTATGTGTATATAAAGTGATCAAAGAAACACTTAAAAAAATTGTGTTTTTCCCGATGAGTACATTAAATAATGTACGAGATTTTATGTAGCCCTAAATCCGGTAACGAAATCAAATCTCTGGGGGGTCGTCAGCGTGTGGGTACAATAAAGTATGACCTCGCGGGATTTCGACAGAAGGTAATGATTTATGACCAACGGAATAGGTGGAAACACAAGAAAAATATTAAGAGCGTATAAAAATAACCAAGCAGCTTTCAATAGAAACGCGAAAAAAATACCATAATCCGTATAATGTTATCAAAAGAGTTTTCGTATACGAAATAAGACAATGCGAATCAGAGCACTTTTTTTTATCTGTATTTTAAGCAAACAAAAGATCGCAGGTATTTTATTTTGTGTTTTTTGTTTCTTTTTCGTGATTTATTAAGATTGCATTATAATCCTCCCAGTTAATTTTCTGCGGTGTTGAAAAAAAGGCGAAATGAGATGGTTCGTTACAATCTTATGGTATTTTATGGCAAAAGTTTCTAAAATTGGAATACAAATACGTTTATATTTCAAAAATTCATTAAAGATAAACACGTTTTAATACATTTTGCACACAAAAAAACTTATTTTCCTGGCAACATTTTTTTTTTACATTTCGATAATTTACAATAGTGGCAACAACAGTATTTTTACATGCAAGTCACAAGTCTATAAAAAACAAGAATTTTTAAATCCTTGTTGTATTCAGGGCTTAAAGTCGTTTGAAACTCTCGAATCATCCGGGATTTGCTGTTTTCAGAATGAAGACTCTTTTCCTTGACTTGTAGGTTGGTATGAGGGTGACCACTCATACTGTAAAAAAAATGGCTCACCAATGTCACTCTTTTTTCAGGGAAGGAAGCTTAGAGTTGCGGTGCTTATGTCCATCTGAAATTTCGGTTTTTATATTGTAGGTACACATGCGGCATGTGTAAGCGCGAATTTATACGTGTCTACTTATGGGAATGCATTTAATATCATTCTGATCTTCGTAACTTAGATTATACACTATTATAGAAAACTCAGGGTTGTTTCTTCGTAGAGTTTACACAAAATACTTACATAGCACAGCATGGCAACCGTCACGTGATGTTGGCACCGCGGTTGGCGGGCGGGTCGGGGTATTCCAACATATCGCTCCTTCAGAGGGCGGCCCTGGCGCCCCCTAGTCTCCTCAAACAAACACGACCCGCCATCTCCCGAGCGCGGTTTGTCAGACTCTACTCCCCCATACACCCACGCTCACACATATCCGCTCTAAGAAACGACTGTAATAATAACACTATCTTGAGAATTCGCAAACGAATGTCTTGAGAATATCATAACAACCATTTCTTCCCTTAAAAACACATTGTTTAAATTTTAATTAAAGTGCGATAGAAATTTAAATTTCAATTGTTCCCAATTTTTACAGCTTAATAAAATACCACAAAAAAAACATTATTTTACTTCTTGGTTTATTATTTATTTTACGTATCGAGAATGAGTTTATTCAATGAAAAATAATAAAAACATGTTTTGAGACTATTATAACAACCATCCCCTCCTTAAGGAACACATTTATGTACAAAATTAATATTCATTGTTCACTTTTTTAACACCTTATCGTGAAAAATCATAAAACAGCTATTCAGGTTTAGAGTTTCATGGTTAATTATTTTTTTAATATTAAAATTGAGTATATTTATTGATAAATAGATGAGTTCCATGGTAAGATATCGTGATGCATATTGAATCAGTTTTTTAACGCAATTTTCACGTAAATTAACTCATTGTTTCAAGTTTACAACTTTTACCTTTCATTTTATACAAACACAGCCCCGGAATGGCATAAAACAAATTTTACAGCCACTTTGGTTTGCCACTTTTCACAAACTTTCACTAACTCGAGTAATAAAACTGAAAACAATATTAAATTTTTAATCGTATTTCAGATTTCAACCTGAAAAACCCTTTAATTATTCACCGCGCGCAAGAACAACCAAAAATAATGCAAATTTATTTTACTCATTTAAACCGAACAAAAATAAACAATTTTCAAATATTTAATTCCATGAAAAAATATGTTTGTACATAAAAAATTGTTGTGAATTTTTTTTTTTTTTTTGATCCTACAAATTTTGAATTGATATTATGAAGAGAAAATTGAAAACTCGGTAGATTCGCGTTAGGAGAGAAAATTTCAGCGCACGTGCTTTCTGCTCGAGCTTTGAAAGCGATCTGGAAGCTCGTGGGGTGTTGCAAAAGCAGCGCTCGGTACGGTGGCGGAATTTGCCGACATTTTCCGAATATCATGAATTTTCCCGCATTTTCTGAATTTTCCACAAAATGAAAATGAACCGCGTGTATGGTGTTTGATGTGGAGGGATGAGTTAATTACAAATTAATGGGTTATTGTCTATGGGGAATTCCAGATTGATTATCGAATTTTAATCAAGGCGTCCAATTAGAATAAGAGGGTAAGAATTATTATACACAACGGGCTTTCAAATTTTACATTTAAAAACTTTCAATATTTATGGGATTTTTATATTTACCTAATGAGGTCGGACCATTGAAGAGGACGTGAAAATAAACCTTGTCATTTGTCCGGATTGCTTCCGAATCTGACCGCCAGAGGCGTTAGTCTTTAATCCATACAAATCTTTTTTATTTTTCAAATCTTATAGAGGATCAATCTTAAACACACTCTTTCAAAATACCTATTAAATAACTTGAATCTGCAAAACACTTCGCAGAGTAGACGATTTTTCTTATGTTAAATAAAAACAAAACGATTTACATGATGATTCAAATCATCCATTTCAGTTCAGTATCCGTGTCAATATCCGAGTAATTTTCAATTTGCGAGAAATTCATCATTAAAAGTGATTTCAGAAAGTATTTTAAACCATAAATATTTTCTACAAATAATGTGTATTTTTGTATGATATTTTATTCAAAATGTGAAATTGTTAGTTCTATCTTTGACCTACGAGTATCGAATAAATGCTGTAAGCTAGAAATTTTTCCCTGCTTATCGGGAATTTACTATGGGTGACGTCACAAAGCCAAGGAATGTTTTGAATGTTCAGGCATCATTTTTAAAAAACAATGTAGATGCTGTAAATATTGGCTAAGATTTTGAAATGAAATTTCGCCTCTAAGTAGGGTGATATTAAAACAGATAAACAAGACTGGAGAAAATTACGCAAATTTCGACCACGCGAAAAGTTCTCGAATTTTCTGGACAAAAGCTCGTATATTAGCAAGTTAGATTATAGATTTTTAACAGATTATAGGATCACTAGAAAATAATATAATTTACAAACATACTTAGCTTTAAACAACACAAATTTGGGTGTATAATACTCGAGCGCTTTTGACTGCTATCGGTTCAATAATGTAGTTCTACAAAACGCAACCAACACGTAAAGTGTATCTTTTAGCCACGTTATCCCCGAAACTGTCGCATGTGGCGATTGGGATCTATTTATTTTCACAGGTAAGGAGGCCGGTCACACACCAACCCCTTCAGTTGAAATGGGGATTTCCCAGCTCCCAAGATGCTGGTTCACATTTCTTGTCACCAAAATGGGAAATCATTTCTGACACCCATGGTGGGGATCGAACCCTTCCTCGTGGCATGAAATTCAAGCATTCCACGGCCTAGCTTTTTACGAGCTTGTTACTCATTACAAAGCGTCTATTTACAAGCAAGACCCAATTTCTGCAGGGCTGAATGGAACTTCTGTGACCAGTCTTTGGTAAAGACAATGAATTTTTCAACCCAGCGAAGAGCACTTTGAAAGCATAATTTTTTTTTGTGCTCCGTCGGGAATCAAACTCACGACTTTCCGATTAGTAGTGCAAAGCGATACCACTTATGTAACTGCGCACTGGTCCTACCAGAAATACAATTATTGATTTTCCAAAATTTTCCTACGAATTTCCACACAGCGTCAGATTAAATCGAAATTTCCGTTAAAAATACACCGATATAATTCGATTTAAAAATAATATTTTCCATTTGGAAAATCTCAACCCCCACGCGAAAACCTGAAAGTATTTGACACCCCTGTAACCCGAGTATAAAGAATCACGTTAAAATGAACCACGGCGTGTGTGAAATATGTATAGAAATTGAAACGCTCTCAGGAGGCGTTGGTTTTATAATGTTCGTGTATTTTTTTGGGAAAACGCAAAGGTTGAGTAAAACTTTATGGTCGTATACTGACTTTCATCATTCTCGCCTGAATTTTCTATTAACCATCTTACCAATATTTGAGTCATCTAGTTCACATACAAGATAAGTCCATGTCGACAAAATGTTGGCCAAATGAATGCTATGGTTTTCAAACTACGTAAACCTATGCTACACATATAGTACAGCTTCTTGCCTGCGTTATCTCCGAAAGGTTTGCATGTGGTGATTTGGGACCTGTTTATTTTTACGGATAAGGGGACCCGCTCACGTCAACCACTTCAGGTGAAGTGGGGGCTACTACTTTTATTGAATTTTTTTACTATTTAAAAGGGCATTTGGAAAAAATATGTGATTAACGCTTTACAAAGAGTCCACATACAAGCAACACCTCTGCGGCACCCTTCCAGGGTGACATAGACCCCTAAGACTTTCAAGAATTGGGGAGGCTACCGCAAAGGATTCCTTAAAAAAAATGCTAGAGGTAAGAACGGAAGAACAGATAATGATGTTTTGATATATAATATGGTTCATATTTAATGCATGTTCACAAGCAGGCACATGTTAGTTATGCTTGCACATGATGTATGTGTACATACAAAATAAACCAAACCTCACATGAACATACACTTTGCAACTCCTGCAGTCTTTCCCTGAAACCTGGCTCTTTGCTGGTTTTTGAAATTGTATAACTATGTTGTTTATCCCATATATTACATGTATAACTGTTTGTTTGTCTAATAAAAAAAAAAAAAAACCGTGGTGGTATTGGCAAAAGTGAATCTAGTTTTACAGCATGGGGGCCGAATGGAATGAAAGTCCGGTTGATAGCTCAATTGGTAGAGTGCTTGTATTCCATGCCGAGAGTTCGGGTACAAATCCCAACGAGGGTGTCAGAAATGATTTCCCGTTTCAGTGTTCCTTTCAAACCCAAAATAAAATACCGGCAAGGTTTACTCAGTCTTCACAAAAAATGTTTACCAGCCCCCTCGAGAGCTGGGAATCATCCACTTCAAAGTGGAAGTGGTTGGCGTAACGCCAGCCCTACAAACATTAATAGGTTCACTCGCCACATGCCACCGTTTCGGAGAGAACGTGGTAAAAAGTAACACTATTATTATGTGTGGTTAAGTAACGTTTTTGAGGTGAGGAAGGACGCAAACCAACTACTATAGGTGACAGACTGGAAAGCCGCAGCGGTAGACAGAAGGAGTTGGTGGCGAAGGCTGATGGAGGCCAAGGGGAGATATGAGCTGTAGGGACATCGAAGAAGAAGAGGTATTTAAGTTTTACGTATGCCCAACATCTGGGAGAACTGATACGGGATAAGAAGAATAAGGAAGACTTATTGAAGATAGCAACTAGATGACTCGTTTCTCCTCCTCCCCCCTCCAACGACTTAATAAATCCCCCCTCGGCTCTTCTATAAAGTTTTAATCGTTTTCCAAGACCGATGAAAAAAAAACTTTTTTCCGGAATGGCGTCCTCTTGCGCCAATGAGGTGAAATGAAACGATTCTGCAGTACTCAATAAACTCCAAAAAATATGCAAACTAAGACAGCGCCTCCAAAGAGCGTTTAAGTTTACATACATTTTTGGTGAAACGCCATGGTTGAGTTTCAACGTTAAGATCGTGCACGTGAAAAACTTAGATTGACTTTAGATTGAGAATAGCGCCTCCTTTATCGAATCATTGTTTGTTAAGACTTAGAAGGAAAATGGAATTTAAAGGACAATCATTGAAGGCAAAGTAAAAAACCTGTACTTTTTCTACATTTAACAAAAAAAAATCATTTCTTTGTAGTAACCCTGTATTTTTTTAATCGTCTTGGACATCATGCGTATTTTACTTGTGTTTTTCTCAAATTTTAGAACTGCATAATATGCCTCTGGAGGAAATGAAGAAGTATGTAAGGACTGAAAGAAATGGCGGTTGATCTGTAATGTTGGCGGCTAGGGTTTGTAAATTGAAATTTGTTTTCTGTTTAGTTTTGATGATATTATCATTTGTTGATTTATAACATGTAATTTGTCATGTATGTTCCTTGACTTATAGGTTGGTAAGCGGCTGACCACCCATGCTGTAAAAATGGTTCACTTTGCCAACGTCACCCCTGTTACAGGGAAGGACGGCAATAGACGGAATATATTATTTTTCTTTTATTTAACGGCTGTATAAAATGTAATTTGTAGTGTATGTTCCTTGACTTATAGCGGCGTATGACGTATGCGGCTGACCACCCATGCTGTAAAAATGGTTCACTTTGCCAATGTCACCCCTGTTACAGGGAAGGACGGCAAGAGTTGCAGGGTGTATGTCCATTTGAGATTTGGTTTTTATGTTGTAGGTTCACATGAGGCATGTGCAAGCGTGAACTTGTACGTGTCTGGTTGGGAGAATGCATGTAATGTGAATCTCCAATGTTACATATTTTTGCAACTTACGAGTAGATCAGATTAGAAAGATTGACCAAAAAAGGGGAGACCTCGTGAGGATAAATGGAGTAAAAGAAGGCCTCTAAAAAGCTGTTCTGATACCTCTAATGTTTCGATAACTGGATGCAGAAGGTCCAGAATAGAGACGCCATGGACGAGGATGACCTTTTTTACCTTTTAGTGACTTTTTATACTATTTGATTGATGATTTTGTTTCGGTTCTTCAATCACGAGTCATTCTAAACTTTCAAACCTTCATCGTTAATATCATTTGCCCTTTTTTGCTTACTTTGCTTTAGAAAGAACAACTGATTCTTAAACAAACATGTTGAAAACGTTTTTTGAATTTGGTGGTTATAGAAGTTTAGAGTTCGTATGCGAAAATTTAAAATTTGTGGGTTGCAAAAATTAAATTTTTTAGGTGAACATTTTACGCTGACTATGAAAAAAATAAAAATGTCAGCGAAAATTGAATAAATTTTCATCATGTGTAAAACCCATCTAGATAAGTAAAGAGCATGAAAGCTTTTTTTATTAAAAACGAAGAGCGACAATTTTTATTCCTATCTGATTTTTATGCTGAGTCTGATCTATAATCTTTAATCTATAATCTAAGTTGCAAGGATATATTCATTTAAAGCTCTCAGATGTATGCCCACAAACCAACACGTGTAGTTCGCGCTTACAAATGCTGAATGCGTACTTACAAATAAAATCCAAACCTCAAATGAACATAAGCCCCACAACTTTTGCCGACCTTCCCTGAAACAGGGGTGACATTGGCAAAGTGAACCATTTTTTACAGTATGGGTGGTCAGCCTCATATCAACCTATAAGTCAAGGAATCAATTCGATAATCTAAGTTGCGAAAATGTACTGGCATTTACAGCTTATATTTAATGCACGCCTATAAGCAGACACGTGTTTGCTGTCACTTACACATTGCTGCATGTGTACTTACAAAAAAAAACTCACATGAACATAGACCTTGCAACTCCAGTCTACCTTGCATGTAACCAAAGTGGCATTGGCAAAAAGTGAACCAAGTTTTTGCAGCATGAGCCAGTCAGAATCATACCTCGCTATATAAGTCAAGGTTTCCTTCATTGACTTAATGTTTGTGGCTTACCACCCATATTGTAAAAATATGGTTCTCTTCACCAATGTCCCCCCTGTTTCAGGGAAGGTCGGCAAAGGATGAAGGGATGATGTTCATTTGAGATTGGATTTTAATTTGTTAGTACACATGCATCATTTGCAGGCGCAAACTAACACGTGTCTGTTTATGGGCATGCATTTAATATGAATTTAGATTTCTGATTATTTAAAGGCCAGAATAATATCATGTTCTAATAGTTAAAAAACCCTAAAGTATGAATTGTCAACGACGATACCATGTTGAAAGAACCGATTCTCATCAGATCACCGAAGTTAAGAAACATTGGGCGCGGATGCTACTTGGATGGGTGACCGCTCAGGTACACCGCGTGTCGTTGGCATCTTGGACCGGTCCGTAGTCCAGTGACAACACTTCTTACTCGTAAATGGAAGGATGGGATTCGGATCCCGGCGGAGCACAAAAAATATACAATTTATGTTTCCAAATATGCTCTTCGCTGGGTTGAAAAAATTCATAAAGCCTTTACCAAAGACCGGTCACTAAAGGTCCATCCAGCCTTACATCAACTGGGTCTTGCTTTATAGTGACGACCAAGCTCGTACTCCTCTGCGGCACTACAACAAGTGTCATAGACCCCTAGAGTCTCTAGAATCTAGGGAGTCTCCCGCACAGGATTTCTTAAAAAAAAAAATAATAACGGGCCAACTACACGATACAAAGTAAAGAGCTAGGAGTCAGAATCAATCAGCCTCTGCGGATAATCTCCTTCCGTTTCAGCCGGATCCGCATCAACTAATATTTCACTTACAAATAACATAACTCTGAGGTTCGACAGCTTGAAATCAATCACCATATCGCCGCACTTTCAAAGGCAATACAAATCACTTTGGGAGTTTGTGCGTCCCCACACACTAGCAGTCGGCTTTCAACATTTTTGCGTGATATTATTATTATGCGTGTGTGTGTGTGTGCTATACTAATCCTTCACAAGAAACGAGAACCAGCCCTCTCGGGTGAAACCTACACTTCATTTTGAAGTAGTTAAGGCCAGATGAATGGATGATTTCTTTAAAGCACCGTTTCGTGATGTAGTCATTCCGAAGGCGCTGGTACAAACGATGCCAGAAATTTGCTTGCCTTTAGTGCATTCCGAAACTTTCCATGGTCCTCTAGCTCTCTCACATGGTGTGGTAGGTGGTTCCAGGCCAGATGACCAGCAACTGCAAATGCACGCTCTCAAAACATTGTTTTAACTCTTCTTATAGGTTCTTCAATCCTTAATTTGGCTCCAGTTTCAGCCCCCTTACCCGTAAACATAAATAAGACCCGAATCACCGCATGCGACATCTTTGGGTATAACGTAGACAAAAAATTACTCTTTGCGTTTTTACATTTCTTGCGTCTCAATTTCTCACTCAGCAGGTTCATTTGCAATGTCACATATTTGATTAATCGATTCTTTTTCGGTCTTTCTTTTCTTCCTTATCATTGACATTCTCTTTGTACACTCTTTTTGTCATCGTGTGTTCTTTCAAGATGCACGATCCGCCAAATACGATTTAAAGTATGAATACCGGTACTAAAATCCTGACAAAAACTGGTTGATTTCAGCCATCGCCAATCGAGTAGACAGCTTTTTCATACAGTTAAAAGTCGCTAAAACTTACGTTAAAACTACGCGCGCAACTGAGCTACAGGGTATCGCGTTCTCTTAGAAGGGATCGCATGCGGTGAGGGCAGGCCTTACGCAAACTACTTCAGTTGAAGTGAGGGCTTCCTAGCTCTCGAAGGTACTGGTACTCATTTCTTGTGAAGGCTTAAAAAGCCTTCAAGGTATTTTATTTGGGGTTTGAAATAAACACCAAAACGGGAAATCATTTCTGACACCCTCTGTGGGATTCGAACTTGAACTCTCGGCATGGCACGCAAGCACTCTACCAACTGAGCTATCGCAAAAATGCTAAATGCTTAGCGATCGTCTATAGAGAGGGATATGCTTCAGTGCCCCGAGTATAAAACACAAACATAAACTCAACTGAATCTAAATGCATGGAAGGTACGATAAAACTCCTAGTGAGTGAATCAGTTTTCATACACATTTTGAATTTACGCGATCGAGGGGAGCTTACGTGACGGTGTATACTCTAGTAACAGGTCACAACGGCGTCAGTTCTCCCCCCACCCCTTTCACTATTTATGTACAAATACACCGGGAAACTTTAGCCCCTCGGTTTGCGATAAAGCCTTCCGAAGACTTCCGAAAGTGTACGAGGAGTTTTCCGGTGGACGCAGGAAAAGTGTTGACGTTATTGACTTTGGATTCAGCAGGAAAACTAAAAGGCTAAATATCTTAAATGCTGACTGCACCCCAAAAGTAAAACAACTTCTCTCGATTGCGTAAATCGAAAATGCGTGAATTGTTCCTTGACTTATAGGTTGGTATGTGGCTGACCACCCATACTGTAAAAACTTTGCCAATGCCAATGTCAATATTTTCAAATTTGCTCTTCGCTGGGTTGAAAAATTCATAAACCTTTACCAATGACCGGTCACCAAAGGTCCATCCAGCCTTACAGTAACTGGGTCTTGCTTGAGTATTGGCGCTTTGTAGCGACGACCAAGCTCGTATACCTCTGCGGCACTACAACAAGTGTCATAGACCCCTACAGTCTCTAGAATCTAGGAAGTCTCCCGCAAAGGATTTCTTAAAAAAAAAAATGTCACCCCTGTTTCAGGGACGACATTGGCAAAGGACGGCAAGAGTTGCAGGGCTTATGTTCATTTGAGATTGGGTTTTTATATTGTAGGTCCACATGCTGCATGTGTTAGCGCGAAATTATACATGTCTGCTAGTGGGAATGCATTTAACATAAATCTAAAATGATATAATATCTTTGCAGCTTAGATTAGATTAGGTCGGTGTTTTGGCCGAGGGGGTAGAGGCAACGCGCATGTTCGATTAGCGTATTTGGAACAGAATAAAGTTGGTTCAAATCTGCGTCTGGTCCACTTGACCATAGTTTCGACCCTAGTTCAACAGATGCGATTGCATGCACACAAGCTTCTGTTTTCCCATGAAGACAACTGGACAAGCAAAATAGGTTGGTGAATTGAATTCCTTTCCACAAATCTATTAAAAAAAAAGAACGGCGGCACTCTCGTACACATTCTGCATTGTTGAGCTATAACATAGAGGAGTAGAACTAACTTCCGGTATTGATACACTCTATGGGGCACAGTTGTCTCCAGTCCTGTCAAACACTGCAGTGGCGTAGTCATACAAAACATCTTACTACCTGCGAAATCTTTTCGTAGAAAAGTGTTCTTGTTTTCTTCATTTTGTGTTTCAACACCCAATAACTATACATGCGAGAATGTCTTAAAATAATATATTTTTCATTAAAAACTGATAATTTACCGATCAAAAGATTTATAACGCGTTGCGCCCACTGTTCGCACAGGCGTGAGTTTTAAAGCCACCAACTTTCTGAAAGATTTCGTTCATTCACCCAAGTTTTTTTTAACTATAGGATACTGAGAGGAAATTTGTTTCTCCTTTCAAATCTCTCTCAATTCATTCATATGCTAAACTTTTCTAATATTACATTCTTTCACGATTTTCCCAATCTGATCTAACCATACTCTTCTGTAGAAAATGGTTCACTTTGCCATTGTCACCCCTGTTTCAGGGAAGGACGGCAAGAGTTGCAGGGTGTATGCTCATTTGTGGTTTGGGTTTTTATGTTGTAGGTTCACATGCGGCATGTACAAACGCGAACTATAGGTTGGTATGAGGCTGACTATCCGTACTGTATAAAGCGAACTTACACGTGTTTGCTTGTGCGAATGCATATAATGTTATAATGTGAATCTCCAATGTTACATATCTTTGCAACTTAGATGAGATTAGATTAGACAACGTCCTCTTATGGAAATACTAGATTCACGCTGACAGCACTTACCCAAACACCGTAAATTCCTGGCACCGCTGGGCGGATTCTTCGGATGGTTTCAATCAGGATTGGCTTGTTTATTTTGATTCCTGAGGGCACGAACGACGGAGGTTTTGTGTAGCGTCGAATACCTACCCCTATAGCATGTACAACGAAGATTTGTGAGCCCCTATACATACGAAATAAATTATTGTAGAGGAATGCAACTCACCGTCTTATATCACCTAGTCAATTTATTCATTGAAATTGTTAAAATAATGAAATTCAAAAGGAGGGATATCCAGAGTAATAACAAAATGAAAGCTTGAATGAAAATAGTCATGATTCTGAATGAAATGAAAGAACTAGGCAAAAATGAAGTTGATCTGCAATGTTTGCGGCTACCGCTTTCAAATTTTCAATGCCAATTTTAGTTTTGTATTTTAGAGATTCTTTCCAAAAAACTATTATCTGTTGTTATACATAAAGTTAATAATGTAATTTAGATTTTTTTTGTGAGTATCAATTTGTTTTCTATACTTATAATAATTTTGAGTTTTTTTCTAAAAAGTTCTCCGTTACCTTCTTGATGAAGATGATGAATTGAAAAATCTTGACTTACCTGAAACAAGAGAAAAGTAAAATGATGAGTTATTTGCTTTAAAATTTGTTTCACTATAGCCAACGCCACCCTTTTTTCGGATTATTTTTGTTCCTTGACTAATAGGTTGGTATGAGGCTGAATCCACATACTTTTAAACTTGGTTCAATTTAGCCAATGCCGCCCCGTTTTCGGCAGGAGTTGCAAAGTTTATGTGAGGTTTGGTATTTTTTTGTATACGAGCATGTGGCATGTGTGAGCGCGAACTTACATGTGCTTGCTTGCATGCATTAGATATGCGCCAGAAATGCCAATATATACCTTTGAAACTAAGAATAAATATTTGATGAGTATTTCTTTGCTCCCCGCCTGGAATCGATCTTTTTATTACGAGCCCGTAGCGTTAACCACTAGACCAAGGACTGATGAAAGGTGTAGGTAGGTCTGAGAGGGTTAACACTTTGCCAAATTTAAGGATTACCGTATCACAATTAGGGATGTAATGACAATTTCATATAATAGGATACAAATACGGATATTGGAAATACATTATTTCGGTTTCGATTACGGATATCAAATTATTTCGGATATCCTCTAGTTTCGGTTACGGATAGTAGATTTAAAGAAATTTTAAAAGCATGATACGTATAAATGAGAACATATATTGTGTCCACTTTATTTCTAGGTTATCAATTGGTTTTACCATCAGTCATAATATTTTCTTTCATTTAAAAATGCAAAAAAATAATGTAAAGTTCGCATTTCTTTTTCATGAAACAATATTATCCGAAATAAACTGATTTTTTTTTTTGGTTTCGGTTTCGGATACGAATATCCATTACATTCCCGATCACATGTAGATAAACTACTGAATAAAATATCGAATGAAACAAGGGAAGATTCGCATTTCCAGTATATTGAACAATATTATTTGTTTTTTTTTTGGTTTCGGTTAGGGATACGAATATTTTTATTTCGGATATCTGATAGGTTCGCTTACGGATACGAATATCCATAACATACCCGATCACAATTCTATAAACTATTGAAATAGATTTCTACTAAGTCGATAAGTAGATGTTCGGAGTAGATGAGATCAAAACATAAACATCGTTCAACGCTAGATATTTCCAGCTTACATAGACCAGACAAGGAGCTCCATTACCAAATTGAATGGATCCATAATCTATAATGGTGGTAATCCCTTCAGACGTCTCTTCAAAGGCTGTAACTATAACTGGCTGAAAGTAGTAACAAACGCACACTATTTTTTTTTTTTTTATAAAACCAATTTGTACTAAAGAATCAAATTTATTGGGACCGATCCGCAGTCTAGTGGTAACGCTTTGGACTCGTAAATGGAAGGTCGTGGATTCGGATCTCGGCGGAGCACAAAAAAAGATTTAATTTTCCAAATTTGCTCTTCGCTTGGTTTAATTTTTTATAAACCTTTACAAAAGACCGGTCACCAAAGGTTCATCCAGCCTTACACCAAATGGGTCTTGCTTGAGTACCTATTGGCGCTTTCTCACCAAATAAATCATTCTAATAATATTATTATCAATTACAACTATTTCCATCTGTGGTTAAGATTTCGTAATATACGTCAGCACGTTTGCCAGACGGTTTGTTGACTGTTGGTCTATGTTATTTCACCCCTACCTTCCAGGCAAATACTTGTTTTCTGAAATTTTCCTTGACTTATAGGTTGATATGCGGCTGACAACCCATGCTGTAAAAATGGTTCACTTTGCCAATGTCACCCCTGTTACAGGGAAGGACGGCAAGAGTTGCAGGGCTTATGTTCATTTAAGATTGGGTTTTTATATTGTAGGTTCACATGCGGCATGTGTAAGCGCGAAATTATACATGTCTGCTTGTGGGAATGCATTTAATATAAATCTTAAATGATATATACTTCAATTTCGAAAAACTCAGGGAAAAGGTTTACTGAATGATTGTTATAATTCTTTTGGAATTCCCATTCAATGTTCAAACACTCTAGGATTGAATGAAATTGAAAATTTCTTCATGATTACTGCAGATGAAACACAAAAAAGAGGAAAATGTTGAATAACCCGAGAGAGGGCGTAATGACTACCTGAGTCGCATAAAATTAAAGATATTTCACTTCAAGGAATTGGGGTCTGAATTTTGGGCTCTCGAAACGTTGGAAAAAATACAAGAAGAGGTAATTGAAGACCAAATTCTGAATCCGCAACCAAAAAATTCTTCGTTTAGAACCATTTTTTTTTTAAATACTTCTATTAAAATATAAATAATTAAATTTTTCGCGTTTCTTTCTTTGTGTTTCTTTATTTTCAAAAATTATCTTAAATTGCTTTTTTTGGTTTTTTACGATTTGAATCAAAAAAAGGTTTTTGAAAATTGCGAAGATATCGAGTTTTATATCAAAAGATGCGATTTAGGAACAAAATCGGAATCATTTTTATTACACCACCATTCTTCAATCGGTCAATTTGTTAAATATTTATTAGTTTCATGCTTTAATTTTTTGTAAATTTTAATACGGGCTTGGTCTTTACTTGGAAGTTTTTTTTAGGTACCAAAACAAGCAAAATAAATGACCAAATAAAAAGTTACTTAAATAGGAATGCTCAAAATATTTTTAAGGCTCTAGAACAGTCAATTGTAATTAATTTCTAATTGATTATTTTTCTTTTTTTAGTGGAATTTCTCTGATGGATATACATAAAAACTGGATATCTGGTCAATAGCTCAATTGGTAGCATGTTTATTAGACTGGTTTTTTCAATGTATGAAAAAAAATTTTTGTTCGAATAACGATTGCCGCCCCCTTAAATGTGCCAATTGACTAAAAAAAAAATATTCACGGAGTTTCAGGTTCATAAAATAACGGGAAAGCGAGGCTCATCAACGTTATATTTGAGAAAATAGCCCATTTTTAATATATATTATCAAGAAGAAGAGAATATACATTGTACATCTGTCATTTCTACTCCTAGTGAATTAATTCAAAATTGTCTGCTTATTCCTTTGTAATCTATCAAAAGTGTTCAATAAGTATGTAAGACCATAAATCCTGTCTTCCGCGTGTGTTTTTTGTGTGCAGAAACAGTTTGTAGTGGGATTTTAACGGTCTTCAGAAATACGAAATCTGACATTTATAGAAGAAACCTAGCTACTGCTACTCGATCATAGATGGCAGTGCATCACTAAAAAAAACTAATAAAGGAAAAGGAAAAAAAATATATATATAGGTATATATTTTTATTGAAGAATAACTTTTATTGGATGTGTCAAAGTGTTTCATGATAAGAACTTTGTAATTTAATTAATTTCTTGTTAAAACATTGTCGCCTTTGCTTCTATACGACTCATATAATATCTACATAAACTAAATAAAGTGAAGTAATAGCATGTAAATTCCCGCCAGTTAAATTCAAATTAATTTTGAAGAATAGTGTATACCACTGAATATTTACAATTCAACAAGATGACGCGAGCTTCTACTGATTTGCTTAAGGAGCTGAATGAGCAAGTCCAAGCCTTAAGTGCAGAATTGATAAATTTAAAGAATGTTGTCACCGAGCAAAATAAATTAATTCTGTCTCTGGTCGAAAATAACTCTCCACACAGTCTTCAGCAAAATCCATGGAAAACTATTGGTCCCCCTATAACCAGAGACAAGTCTACTCCGGGACCTGCTCGCCCATCTGTTTTTGTTCATCAGTCGAATTCTTCAAGCGATAGTCCGGCTTCTTCGGGCGATACGATGAAGTCTTTAAAATCAGCCATGAACCCTTCTACTCTAGGCATTAGAGTCACGGGTTTGCGAGAACTGAAGAATGGTGGAGTTCTGGTTCACCCTAGTTCTGCAAAAGAGGCATCGAAATTGGCAAATGCTCCAGCTCTTGCCAAAGCAGGCTTAAAGGCTACTGTTGCTCCTGGCCGTCAACCTCGTATTGCCATCCATGATCTACCTCAAGACATGCCTGCTGAAGAAGTGATTGCTGCCATCCATAATCAGACTTCAGATGAAACAGAACTGACATTGGAAAACTTAAAGTTATCAATAACATTTTCTCACAAGTCTGGTCCCCGATCAGGCAGCTGCACACACATCTTTAATGTTCCACCATCAGTACGTCATGCTCTGATTGCAAGAGCTAGGCTAGCGATAGAATGGCAGCTCCATAGAGTAAGGGATTGGGTTGATAGCCTAAAGTGTGGGCACTGCCAATTATATGGCCATAGGGCGTCGAGATGCAAGGCGGAGGATCCGACATGCTCTCACTGCGCTAAAACTGGTCACAACCGCAATGCATGCCCAAAAAAAGAAAAACCTCCTACTTGCGCTACATGTACTTTTTTCAAGAAAACTGCAACCCATGTAACTGGCGCAAAAGACTGTCCTGCTCGAATTGCGGCTGAAAAACGCGAATTATCTCGCATAAATTTTTTAGACTAAGCAAACCTGATAGGGGCTATTGTGTGACTTTTACCTCAGCGTATTACCAAAATGTCAGGGGTTTGAATACAAAGTTGAATGATTTAAGGTGTAATGTCAGCATTAGTGATTATGATTATATTTTCCTCACTGAAACATGGCTCTCGGACAAAATAAAATCAGCCGAATTAGGACTATTCGACTATAACATTTTTCGATGTGATCGGTCTTCTTCCTCTATAAAAACCCGCGGAGGGGGAGTAATGATATGTGTTAGGAAGAAGTTTCCTTGTTTTGTGCTGAAAACATCAGATTTAATCTCGGAACAACTGTTTCTCTCCGTAGTAGTAGGCACAAAAAAACTAGTACTTGGATGCATATACATTCCCCCCTCCTCTTCTATAGAGGTATATAAATCGCATACTGAAATGGTTGAACAATTGTCCCTAAATGCTGACTCAATGTTTATCTGTGGAGATTTTAATTTGCCGAAAACATTGTGGCTCAATGACAACCATGGCGTTAAAATATATAAAAATATTTCTCCCCAGGCTTCCATTATAGCCAATTTTTATGCATTTATGAACATGCATCAAGTTAACTCAATACCCAATGAACATGGCTATAGCTTGGATTTAATTTTTACCGATATCTCTAGTGTTAAGGTAAATAGATCTTCGAACAATTTGCTACCCCTTGATAAGTTTCATCCTCCTCTTTCTTTTGACATCTCAAGTTTTCTCAGTAGTGAACTATTAAAGCATAAGGTATCCTATCACTATAAATTTAAAAATGGCAATTATGCCGACATGAATTATTTTCTTGCTCAAATTAACTGGTCTTCCTTTTATTCACTTAACAATATAAATGAAGCTGTACTTCTTTTCAATGATTACCTGTCACATTCTATTCTCCAATTTGTTCCTAGAGGTATCTATTCTCAGCCTAAATTTCCTAATTGGTTCAGTTTGAAGCTGAAACATTTAATATTGGAAAAGAAAAAAATGCATAAGATGTATAAGGATACAGGAAAATTACTTTACTATCAGAAGTTTACTCATCTAAGACAATTATCTAAAATGGAATCAAGGAGTAGCTATAAATCTTTTATTGAAGATACCGAGACTAACTTAAATTTATACCCAAAAAATTTTTGGCATTTTGTTGCACAAAAACGTGCAGATAACGGTCTTCCCTCTAATATGACCTATAATGATACTCAAGCCACAAATGCTACTGCCATTGCAGAATTGTTTGCTAAACACTTTTCTACAGCATATTCAGACACTGCATCTAATGTCCCGCTATTCAACTACACACATACTGTTGACTTAAATGAATGCAATATATCACTAGTGGATGTTTTCAATGCATTGGGGGCTGTCTGATAATAGTGGCACTGGTCCCGATGGTTTTCCACAACTTTTGCTCAAGAAGTGCAAGTTTACCTTGTCAAAGCCATTGTGTCATTTATTTAACCTTTCTCTGTCTTCAGGTGTTTTTCCTGACTCTTGGAAAATATCTTACCTAAGACCTATTTTTAAATCTGGAATCAAGTCTGATATAAAGAACTACCGACCTATATCAAATTTATCCCATATACCAAAAATCTTTGAGTCTATCATAACTACAAAAATCTCCCCTCTCTTCAAAAATTTATTGATTGATGAACAACATGGCTTCCGATCTTCTAGATCTACTATTACTAATTTGCTTTCCTACACTGACACTATTGTCAGGGCCCTTGAGAATAATACTCAGGTTGATGTTCTATACACTGACTTCTCTAAGGCCTTCGATAAGGTTAACCATCAACTCCTTGTAGCTAAACTAAGAGCTATTGGTATAAGAGATCCCTTTCTAACCTTTCTCAAGTCTTACTTAACTGGAAGAAAACAAAGAGTGAGAATAAATGATTCTATTTCTGATAAAATTGACGTTACGTCTGGTGTACCTCAAGGAGCACATCTTGCTCCTCTTCTTTTCAATATATTTATTAATGACCTGAATGTTTTTTCTGACACTCAATTTTGGCTTTTTGCGGATGACAACAAAATGCTGAAATCCATTAACTCTTACAATGATTGCTCTCTGTTTCAATCAGATATTGATTCATTCAATGATTGGTGCAAGGCCAACTGCATGGAGCTGAATATCGATAAATGTAAAATTATGTCCTTTTATAAAACAAAAAAACCTGTAAATTTTGTCTACAAACTAAATGGTGTTGACCTGGCAACGGTCACACTTATTAAGGACCTTGGCTTAACATTGGATATCAAACTTTCCTTTCGCGAACACATTGATAATATTGTTAATAAGTCACTTAAGATTCTAGGTTTCATCCTTAGAATCACTTCTGATTTCAATAGTGTACAAACTTTAAAAATCCTTTACTGTTCATTGGTTCGCCCACATCTTGAGTATGCCAGTGTTATCTGGTCTCCATTCTATGCTACCCACATTGACCGTCTTGAATCAGTACAGCATCGCTTTCTAAGACGAGTTGCTTGGAAACTGGGTCTAAGTAGAGATGAGTATGACTATAAAGACATAGAGATCACCCTAGGCATTTCATCTTTAGTAACACGCCGACAACATGCTCAACTCATATGTATTTATAAAATCATTAATAGTATTTTCGACTCACCTTATCTTTTACAATGTATCAAATTAAATGTTCCAACGCGAAGATTTAGAATAAATGAATTGCTCTCTCTCAACTTTCACACTTCAAATTTAGGATACTATTCTCCTATTAACAGAATGTGTCGTCTTTTAAATTCTTCCTCTCATCTAGATTTATGCGGCATGAGCCTATCTGAATTCCGTAGAGCTTTGTTTTGCTGAGGAAAGTATAAGTATTTATATTTTGTCTATGCTATTATGAAATATTAATTCTTGTATTATATTATTTTCTTTGTCATTTTCTGTAATTACTTTTTCATATAACTATGTAATTGGACTATTATGTCCGTAAGTAAAATAAATAAAAAAAAAAAAAAAAAAAAAAAATATATTTTTCTAGATATTCCATACCAAGAGCTCGGGTTTAAATCTCACATATGGTTTCAGAAATGATTTCCCGTTTCGGTGTTTATTTCAAACCCAAAACAAAGCAAGGCTTACTCAGCCTACACAAGTAATGAAAACCAGCTCACTTGGGAGATGGAAAACCCCCGCTCGAGGTGATCGCCTAGACTGGAATACGACCTGTCTCACCAAAGATGTCACCATAAATCAAAACCAATATTTTTTCACCCTGCATATATTCTATCTATGAAAAGGTTCTTCTCAATACGCTTTCCTGTCGTCTGTATATCAAAACATCTCATTGTGTGAGCTTTCTAAAGAAAGAACCTATTCACGACCAAACTCTCATGAAATATGATTTATATCCATCTACAATCTATAATCTAAGTGGCAAAAATATATTGCAGTTTACAAGTTATAATATTTGCATGCCCACAAACAGACACCATGTGTAAGCTCGCGCTTACAAATGCTGCATGTGCATACTTTTAGGCCCGGTATTTTGAAGTATCGTAAAGTTAACTAAAATGCAATTTTAGTTAAATCATCATAATATTTCACTCACCGAATTTCGGCAGTAAATATTAAGTAACTTTAACTTTCGATTTTCAAGATGGCGGCGGTTCACTGACAGCAGCTGTTCTTTTTTAATGTAAGGATACATCAAAATTGTTGCAAACTGAACATTTTTTGTGTCGTTTTCTAGCTTAATGAAGGTTAGGCATATGATTTTTATGAATAGTTGTTTGTTTTACAGTTTTTGAATGGCATTTTAATTATTTCCAAGATTTGGGGGCGTGGTTTCATACTTCGGTAATGTTCGGATTTAGTTAACTCGAGATTGAGTATTTTGAATAAAAGTTCAAATAATAGTTAACTAAAATATTACTACACTTCAATATACCAGGCCTTAGGGCCTGTTGCACCAAACTCCAAACTCCAATCAGACAAAAATCAAAATTAAGTGTGATTTCTCTCATCAAATAAAAAAAATGGCTGCATGTACGTAAATCAGCTAATGTACATCATCTTTCCTGTTCAAATTCCATTATATTATTTCAAAACTTCCGAGAAATATTTGACCGAGGTCCTTACCAGAATTCAAGCAATCAAATTTGATTTGTCAATCAAATATTGAATGTAGGTTGGTGCAACAGGCCCACAAATTAAAATCCAAACCTCAAATGAACATATGCTCTGTAATTTTTGCCGGCCTTCTCTGAAACAGGGGTGACTTTGGCCAAGTGAATATTTTTTTACAGTACCTACCTATGGGTGGTCAGCGTCATACCAACCTACAAAGGAATTATCAATATCAATGTGGAAATTTTTCTATTAAAGAAATAAAATATATTTTCCATGATTTTGTAAGGACGAATGCGATATAACAATTTTTTTATTTTTTTGTACTTTATCTGGCCGAGCTGGTCCGAGCAAAGCTTTATCTAGTTCGAGCAAAGCTTCGGTCGTAACACGGCATTATTGGCAGAGCATTGTCCGTTGCTCTGCCGTCACTCGGTTACTTATCAAATTATTTGTAAAATTAGTTGACCACGCTACGGACGAAGCTCAGTTCGGACTCGACACGGTCTAGCGTGAGTCATTGTTTAGCTGATGTGTCATATTGTGTGATTTTGGTAATAGAAGAAAACAGATACCTAAAATAAAAAAAATCCCAACTATAAGTGTCTAATGTTTCTGCAATGAACCAAATCGGAGAAAGTTTTGGATTCGAAATTTTACTTTTTTTGCGAGTACAAAAATTTATTGTTAAGAGTGCAATTTTTACGTTTTTTTTTTTTTTAAATAAAGTCATTCAGTAGATTACTCTTCAAAATCATACTCTTTCAAGTCTGCACAGTTTGTAGGTTAAAAAAATGCCAAGTCCGTTTTTTTCAGTTTTTTTTTTAAAATTTCATAATCTGGGACGTCTTTGTGAAAGTTTTTGAAAAATAAAGTCAAGGGGGCACTCGTCTGGTAAAAGACGAATAATCAGACACGATCGACCTCTCCAGAAGCCACCCTAACGAGGGGTGAAAGGGGGGGGGGGAGGTGGGTTGTCCCAAGCACCCTCTTGAATGTTGACAATTCAGCAAATTTCCCCATCAAGGCTGAACTGAAGTTGGGAGATCGAACTTTGCCTTTTTGAGTCAAGTGGCTGAAATGATTGCCACGTTTTCAATAAGTCATAGCGTGATAGGTCAGCGCTCCGAGTATAAAACTTTTAAATAATCTCCCCTCGATTGCGTAAATTATTTTTTTTATAAAACACACGACGACACTCCTAGTGAGTGATTTAGTTTTAATTCACTTTTCGATTTACGCGATCAAGAGGATAATCCGCAATGTTTTTTACTCGAGGTATTCCTTGAATTATAGGTTGGTATGAGGCTGACTACCCGTACTTTATAAAGCGAACTTACACGTGTCTGTTTGTGGACATGTATTTAATATGAAATTCAATGGTTAAGATATCTTTGGAAACATACGTTATAGATTATAAGTACAGTAGTTGGTAGCGATTCTGCTTTCCCAAGCGCATGGTCTGAGTTTTAACAGTTTATTGAGATATTTCTGGACTTGGACTATTTTGTATCAATAAAATCCCCGGACTATGCTATATGTTAATAAAATTGTCTGTGAAAGCGACTAAGCTGCACTTATAACGCAATTTTTTACTGCGTTGTTCCCGCAAAGGACCAAGCCAACCAATTAATTAAATGAGAAAGTTTTTCACTTCAAAAGGGGGATGGTTCTCATTTCTTATGAAGGCTGAGTAAATTTAACCGGTATTTTGATTTGGATTGTGTAGCAAACACTGAACAGGGAAATCAATCCTTGGGTTGTTGGGGATTGAACTGAAGTCGTCATGCATTGAACGCAAGCATTCTACCAATTGAACTATCGACCAGAAAATAACATTTATAATACTTATTTTAGTTTTCTTGAAATGGAAGCACTCACATTATTTTATGGTGAAATATGGCCCTACTTTAAACCAGCGCATTGAGAATGATACTCCTCTGAAAAATGTACCCAGCCCGTCTTTCATTCGTAATAGTTTTATTGGCTGAAATTCGGCGCAGCTTTGTTCGGTTCGGCGATAAACTCTTTGCACTTTTGGCAAATGCAAACTTTTGTATTTTTCTCGTGAAGGAGTTTAATCCACCGTCTTGCGGACTCTAAAAAAATGGAATAAAAATTATTGAAAATGCCGCGAAAATGGTTCTCGAAATTTCAATTTGAATTGAACCGTGTGGCAATATTTTTCTAGTCAGTTTAGTCCATGGCTTAGTTGATAGGGTGTCCGCTTTCTGAGTTGGAAATCATTGCTTGGAATGTTAGCGTACTTTACCTATAAAATAGTCTTGACATATCTAGTGATCATATAGGTAGATAGCAAGAGATAAAAACACGTGTATACGTGTCGTTGCTATGGCCGAGGGGGCCAAGTGAGCTGGTATTTCTAGCGTGTTTGGAATAGAACAACGTTGGTTCGATCCCCGCCTGAGTCATTTGACCATAACTTTGACCCTGGTTCAATAGATGTTATTAGGTAATTATTAATTAAAAATTCATTAAAATAAACAATAATGAATTATTAATTAATTATATTAATACCTGTTTCTGGCCAGGCAGAAGAAGTTGGTGAATTGCATTCCTCTTCAAAAATCTATTTAAAAGAAAACAAAAAAACACTTGACTGATCTATCATTTTTTTCCATACAATTTGAACGAAAACATTTGACCGACCGGTCAGATGCTCACTCGCGGCCATATTTTATCACTTGCTATCTACCAATATGATCGTTAGATAAGTAGAGACCGTGGGGTCTGGTTTCGACTTAAGTCTCACTATCAGATATTTTTATTCCGTCTTCATAATTATACTAGTCCTGTTTATTACATGAATAAATCTTCTTCGTATCGTAATTTATTTTGTCAGTTGATTTAGAATTTAGATCAATAAAATTTTAGAAATTTGATTGATTGGAAAGCACGTACACTTTACTTTGCTTAAAAAGTTATCTAGATATTACCTAGATTTTTGGCAGTAACTTTGTAAAAGTTATTTTGTATATATTTCAAAATAATTGAATTTTGTTATAATTCACTTTATGAGTTTACTTTTTACACAACCAGTTTCAGGAGAAGCAGTACCTCGCATTTTCAGGTGTAAAATAAAACTATATATGGTACAAAATAACCTCAAAAAGTGAATTACAACAATTGTTTTAAGTTTTTCATTTAGCTTTTCTGTTATTATTATTTCCGAGTTTTTGTTTTGTCGATCGCAATCAATATATAACTGAAATCATGTTAAATCAATAGAATTTCCTGTGACCTGAATTTTCGGCACAGCTCTATATAAAACAAAGAAACAGACATAAGATGAATGCACACCGAACAAACAATACAGACAGACAAACGTGAAAATTCGAAATGTTCACAAAATCTCTAGCGGAAAATAGTCCCGGGGAAAACGTCAAAAATATATTATTATTATATCTCGTCAACGAAAAACAAACACGTAAACGAATGACATATACCGCGAGTATAAAAAAATTGCGTCAACTCCTCTCAATCGCGTAAATATAAAAGTGTACTTAAATCTAAAAGAACCCCTACCAAGTGATTTAGTTTTCATGTATTTTACTGTAAACGTGATCAAGGAGAATCCACGTTATGTTTAAAGGTCGGAGTAAAGTTTTCCGTACAAGAACAATACACTTTTATGTATTTCCACGTTGTAAATGCGAGTGGTTACATGTGAGGGAGAAAATAGAATACAAGTCGTGGAAAATGTACGAATCGGCAGCCAAGATTTTGAATGGTGGACGTTGAAGTATTGTGGTGTGTTCAGAGCACGATTTTGCAATATTTTTGTACATTTTGACTCGTCACAGTCTACTGGTTTCTTGCTCTTCTTCTTTTAGTGACAATTCTGTGGCAGATTGACAAATCGTCCCTCCAGTGCTTGCATCTACCATTTGACTCAAAGATGAACTTTCTTTGAAATTGAAAACTGAAACACGATTGTGTGAGAGTAGTTTAATAAATATAAATATATTGAAAATAAAAAATAGATTTGTGAAGAAGAATGCAATTAACCAACCTATTCTGCCTGGCCAGAAACAGGTATTTATATCATCAAATAATAATTCATTAATTTTTATTTTAATGACTTATTAATTCATAATTACCCAATAACATCTGTTGAAACAGGGTCAAAGTTATGATCAAATGACCCAGGCGGGGATCGAACCAACGTTATTCTATTTCAAATACGCTAGAAAAATCAGCCCGCTTGACCCCCTCGGCCATAACACCAACTAGATTAGAAATAGAATAGAAAAAAAATATTTCCAGTTTTTATCAGACACATTGGTCCAATACACATACAAACATTGTTTATGTGAAAATACCTCTGAGACAAATAAGACAAACAAACACTAAGGGGACGAGATATCAACTAATTATAATCTAATCTACAAAGATTTATTGACATCTACGGTTTATATTGAATGAAAAAAAAAGCTTTTTCAATAAGGTTTGTTAGCGGCTGGAAACCCGTAAAAATGAGTTTGAAAAATTATGTTCAAAGTGTAGGTAGATTTTCTGAATTCTCCCATTTACCGAATAAACCCAATGCACCCTAGATAAAAAAGTTTGTAAAATATGAAAAAAACGCTAAAATATTATTAAATGTGGAAAAAAACCATGCTAAAAAACGAAACTAAGCTACATATATAGTGTAACTTCTTGCCTGCGTTATCCCCGAAGAAGTCGCATGTGGCGATTCGGGACCTATTATTTTTTACGGGTAAGTGGGCTGGCCTCACACCAACCACTTTTAGTCGAAGTGGGGGTTTCCCAGCTCCCAGGGGGGCTGGTTCTCATTTCTTGTGAAGGCTGAGTAAACCTTGAGATAGAATCCTTGCTCCCGGAATGGAATGCAAGCATTCTACCAATTGAGCTATCGACCTTTTTACGAGCTTGGTCGTCGTCGCTACAAAGCGCCAATTCTCAAGCAAGACCCACTTGCTGCAAGGCTGAATGGACCTTTGGTGAACGGTCATTGGTAAAGGTTCACGAATCTTTCAACCCGGCAAAGAGCAAATTTGAAAATCTTAATGGTATTTTTTTGTGCTCCGCCGGAATTCGAACCCACAACCTTCCATTCAGAGTCCAAAGTGTTACCACTGAACTACGGACCGGTCAATAAAAATAAGTATATTAGAAAAGCTGGGCAATAAGGTGATCAATCAGTTCTGAGAGTGACATGTTTTCAAAAATAATATTTTCCATGACTTATATGTTGGCATGAGGCTTGCAGCCCATACTGTATAAATTGTTTCAATTTTACAAAACTTTTGTTTATTTTCGGAATTACCCGAATGTACCCTACAAAAATGTATGGGATAGATGAGAAAGGCTAAAATATTACAGACGAAAACTCCAAATCTCATTAAATATGTATAATAAATGGTAAAGCAAACTGGACAAGGGGTGATCAATCAGAAATTTGACTGGCATATTAACAATAATATTTTTCTTGACTTATATTGTTTCAGGGAATGTCGGCAAGAGTTGCAAGGCTTATGTTCATTTGAGGTTTGGATTTTATTTGTAAGTACACAATCAGCATTTGCAAGCGCGAACTACACGTGTTTGTTTGTGGGCATACATCTGAGAGCTTTGAATGAATATATCCTTGCAACTTAGATTATAGATTATAGATATGTTGGTATGAGTCTGACAACCCATACTGAACAAGTTGAACCACTTTTACCAAACCACCCAATATCAGGGAAAGGCGACAAGAGTTGCAGAATGTATGTTCATTTCGGGTTCGGGTTCTCATTTTGTTAATTCACAAGCGGAATGCGTAAGCGCAAACTTACACGTGATTAAATTTGAACCTCAAATAATTAAATATCTATGGAACTTATGTTTTCTTATGTTTCAAACTTATGTTTCTATACTATATACTAAGGGTCTATATACTAACGTTATGTTTTAACTTATGTTTCATGTTTTCTAAGCTCTCTAAATGGACACAAATTTAAATTTAAAACTTGCCCTCGACGGGCAAACGTCGCACTTGTATGAGAATAGTAATAAAATATATGTTTAAATTTTCTCAAGCAACCCAGCCATGTGACGTCACAATATTGTCTATGTCGATTAATGTGCAAATCTCATTCGTTTCTTGAATAAAATTCTATCTCGGCTTGAAGTGTTCCTAAAAGAAGAAGAGGAAAACATGCAATGAAAATAAATATTAAAAAAAAAATCAGATCCGTACCTACATGATTTGACACAGCCAAAATTGTGCCGTCATGCGCCCGGTTGCTAGGGACAAGACATACAAATGGGATACGGATAATAGTCCCACACAAGAGAGTCGTTTGCTGGCCGAGAAAAAAAATTCAAAATCAAATATGTGCTTAGTCCAGTGGAGCTAAACTAATTGAAAAAAATCGTGAAAAAAATGACATTAATAAAATGAGAATGTATTGTAATGTTTTTGGGTTCGAAAAGTCTCTAAATTAAAACATACAGGTTTTCTTTCAGGATCTTTATTTGCACTTAATTAATTTTATAAATTTACATTTATTTTTACACTTTTGTTAACACAAATTTATTTTCACAGTTCAGTATCGCTTACACTTCTTCAAATCAAAGGCAACTATGTCACTGGCTTAGCGCACTCAATTCTACGCCTTATATACTTCACAGACAGAACCCTCCAGTGACTAATTTTGCCAGCACATTCGCGAATATTCTACCAAGTTTAAGAGTACAAAAGGATCATTTAATTTCTAGATTTCTTAGGTCTATAATTATTGCTACATACGGGGTAGGTACACCTTTATTAATCTACTTTTGACATAATGCTATAATAACTATTACTACCTACGATGTACATCTATAATTATCTACTATTTACATTACAGTATGAAATTTGAATTTTCGTTACGTATTATGCACGTAAAGCTATTTCGTTATACCGAGGGGGATAATAAATACAGACCGACGACGGCGTTCCCGAAACGTTCGTTTTAAAAAGGGAATAGGTAAGTAATTCACTTTACATACGAACAAGACGACATGACATTACTTATTCCATTTGTGTGGAGGCGAAATATTATTACATTTTATTTCACTTAAAGCCAGGAGCGAGTTTAATATAAGTGTGGCAATGGATATGAACACAGAGGATATTCGAAATGCGAATATTCGGGAACATTCATCTTCACGATATTAATTTGAATCCCCATACTGTAAACATGTTTCGCTTCGACAATGTAACACCTGCTCATTTGAGATTTGTATTTTAATATGTTAGTACACATGCAGCTTTTGTAAATGCGAACTTACACGTGTCTGTTTGTGGGCATGCATTTAATTTGAATTTTAGGCTAAACGAGATTTGAATCGGCACCAGCACTCTTTTACTTCAAACATGCACCTGTCAAATTGTCCACAACATCTATATGTATAGCATGCCAGCTATTTTAATTCTTATTTACTAACCATCGAGTATGTTCCAAAACTCCAAATCTGTGGGTGTATTTCGAGGAGCACTCAAGGCACACTTGTTTAGAAAGTCTTATCCATGATCGGAGAGGGCCCTTGAGGTGTGACACACACAAAAACGGCGCTCTCTTATCATGTGTAATTTAAAATAAATCAGCCTGTTATTATTATTATTATTATGCAGTAAGTTTCAAAATAATATCATGTTCTGTATTATGATTTTATACACTTTACTTAGAGGTAACTGAGTACTCAATAGTTAAGAAAATTGAGTCACATGTACTCGTAAAGTGGATATTATGAATTGAAAATTCGAATTAAATTTATTCGAAATTATACTTATTTCACATTCCTAGCCTAGAGAAACCAACATACAAATAATTTATTTTTCTTTGTGCTAGAGCTAGTCTAAAGTGATGTACCTATGCGCATAAATTATAATACGAAATTCATAAGAGAGTTGCGAGATACGAGCATTTGAATGGCAGAATGGGAACTGTGTGGTGCTTTTGAACAGTTTTCGTATGTCGGGAATATGCATGCACTCATTATAAAAAGCAAACTGAGAAAAGCAACGTTAATCAAAAACACAAAAGTATTCGAAATTCGAAAAATAGTATTCGCATTTTCTAATTCTACATGAAAAGTGTTTAGGTATGCTTCAAGGTTTTTTTTTTATTAAAAAAAAATACTGACCTAGAAACGAAAAGCGTAGACAAAAAAAAATGTGACGCTACCTATTCAATTATTTTTTATTTTAAATTTACTGTCTTATAATGTTACAATTATTAAGAAATTTATTCACTTTGGATGCCATTTTAAGGAAAGGAATCAAAGAGCATTATTGAGATATATTCAAATATAAAAAAATAATAACAATTCCTTGACTTATAGGTTGATATGAGGCTGATCACCATTAATATAAAAAAATTGTTCACTTTTCCGATGACACCCCTGTTTCCGAGAAAAAAGTTCTACACATAAATTTGTGCACCCATTATTCGAGTGTTTTCCACATTTTGGCGGATAAATGACATATGTATGTAGAACTAGGGTCCTTAAAAACCAAAATAAAAAAGAATTCGAATTCGAATGTCATAAAGTGTACAGTTCTTCCAATTTCAAACTCAATAGGGCAACATCTGTCTTTGTATTATATACGAAGAGATGTTATTAAGAAGAAACAATTCGAAAGAGATTTGTGTGAAAGTTGGCTCGTTTGAGCAATGTGTCTGCGTCTAGACGAGAAAATAGATAAAATCTGCAATATTAAATTATTCGAAAAAGTTTCTTAATTCAAAAACTTGCGTGCCATTCGAATAAAATATGGATCAGTTCTTTTCTCGTTTTTGTTTTTCAGTAGAAATTTAATTTTGTCTTTTAGACATGGAGGCGAGAGTAATGTCAAAAAACTTTATTTTTTGCAAAAGTATAATGAAAAATACGTAGGTACATATTTTTTTTAAATTTCAGTTGGATTAAACGCAACTAAGGTACCTACACATATCGTGTAACTTCTTGCCGCGTTCTTTTAGAAGGGTTTCGCATGTGGCGAGTGGAACCTACTTATTTTTACAGGCAACAGGGCCAGCCTTACACCAACCACTTCAGTTGCAACAAGTGGGGTCTCCCAGTTCCCGCGAGGGCTGGTACTTATTTCTTGTGAAGGCTCTGTTAACCTTGCCGGTATTTTATTTTGTGGTTGAAATAAACAACCAAAAGGGAAATCATTTCTGACACCCTCGGTGGGATTCGAACCCGGGCTAACGGCATGGAATGCAAGCACTCTAATAACTGAGCTATCAACCGTGTGAAACTTTGGTGAAAGTTGTATTTTCCAAGCAAGAATGTGTCAGAAAGACCTCATTTACATCTTAGAGTTCGGAGGACTTTCCTCAAGCAAAACATAATGGTAGCACAATACAGTTAAATCCAGGTCAGAGTTGTGCATAAAAAAGGACTTAAGAACACCGTACGAAACGTCATTGATTTCGCATAAGTACCAAACGTGTTTTAGAGCTGCAGCATCGAATATAAAAATGAACATGACTTTAACCGATTTTGGATGTAAGTTCCATTTGAAGATGCAAAAATATCGTTTGTAAAATTTTTGAACAAAAAAAAAACTACACGGTATTCAAAGAGATATGAGAGAGTGTGTACAAGTATAAAGCATCTAGGTAGATCTTCCATGCTCTGAACACACTCATTGTTGTACTGTTATATTTAACTAGGTGCTTCAGCTTCATTTGTAAGGACTGCGACGAGTGTGTACACCGCGCATCCCAGCGCGCTGGCATGCAGGGTGGAAAAAAAGTGATTGTTAATATGTCAAAGACCGGCAGTACTCGTTGCTTCTACACAATTTTTTTTATCTGAAAATCATAGATAAAAACGTAAGTGTTCGTTGAATTTCAGGGCTCTATATATTACATAATGTAATAACTCTGTCCATAACACTTTGAAACATTTTATTTGAATGAAGAAATGGCGGCTAATCTGTAATGTTGGTTGTAGATATTATAGACAGCCATAAGTTTTTTGTATCGGTTTTGTGTTTTTTTTTAGTTTGTTATTTGCTTGATCAAGAAAACAAACAGATAATGGAGAACTCCAGGGAAAATCGGTGTTAAGGCCGTGGAGTCAAGTCACTATTTTTGACTAGCGTATTTGGACTAGAATAACGCTGGTTCGAATCACGTCTGGTCCATTTGACCATAACTTCCACTCTGGTTCAACTAATGCCATTGCAAGCACACAAGCTTCTGCTTTCGCATGAAGACAATTGGTCACGCAAAATAGGCTGGTGAACTGCATTCCACTTCACAAATATATTTTAAAAAAAGTGACAAAACACCGTTCTATTCCCAAGACTTCACTCCTCTTCACATTGTCTCTGTTCCTCCATATGATTCACTATCCCAACCAAAAGCCTTACGTGTAAACTTAACCGCAGCGTTTTATCAAAAATACACGTAAATTAAGGACGCTGTTTTAGTTTTCATACATTGTTTTTTGTTGAAACTCTAATGTTGAGTTTAAGCGAGTGGTTTTACACTTGGGGTGTATGTACTTCACAGGTTTCTCGTAATTACTCAGTCCAAAGGCCTTCTATACGGGATGGGAGGCTTTGTTAACGCGCTCTAAGAAAAAAAAACTATGAATATAGTTCTACATTTCTACACACAAACTGACAACGCTATATAGGCTTGAGCAGACGTGAGCAGAGTGAATTGGGGTTCTAAAATCTAAATCTAAGCTGCAAAGATATATATCATTGAAGATTCATATTAAAACGCATTACCACAAGAAGACATGTATAAGTTCGCGCTCACACATGCCGCATGCGGACCTACAATATAAAAACCCAATCTCAAATGAAAATAAGCCCTGCAACTCTTGCCGACCTTCCCTGAAACAGGGGTGACATTGGCAGAGTGAACATTTTTTTACAGTATGGGTGGTCAGCCTCATACGAACCTATGAGTCAAAGAATACAAACAATTAATTACATTTAAGTATATAAAACAAACAAACACTAAACAATTGAACAGTAAAAGTTAAACCTACAAAACATATTCTATAAAAAAGTGTTTTTTTTTTTTTAAAGCCTCAGCCTTAAACGCCAGCATTACAGATCAACCGCCATTTTTTTCGGTGCTGAAATAAAAAATGATAGGACCAATAAATAAGTGTTGATTCACTGATTTGAGAAATCGTGGATAAAACATTGTTTTGGGCGTAGCTTCTCTTAGTGAGTGAAGTTATAATAAAGAAGTGCTCATGAACAACTTCAAAACTAAAGGGTTTTCACACTTTATTAGTATTTTTTCTCGTAGAATATTGAAAAATAGTTGCATTTATCTGAGAAACCCATCTTTGATTAAGTGGTCACTTATTCAGTTTTACCTTTCTCTATAATCTATAATAATAATCTATAATCTAAGTTGCAAATATACATACATTAACATTCAAAACTCATATCAAATGCATGCCCGCAAACAGACAAGTGTAAGTCACGCTTACAAATGCTGAATGTGTGCTTATAAATTAAAACCAAACCTTAAATGAACATACACCCTGCAACTTATGCCGACCTTCCCTGAAACAGGGGTGACATTGGCTGAGTAACTGTTTTACAGTATGCCTATAACCTATAAGTCAAGGAAAATTAAACGCCCATGACAAACTTCTTTTAACTATTGGATTTTGATATTTTCTTTAGTGTTTTCTCTCGCAGAATATAGGAAAGAATGTGCATTTATCCATGTAAGCTTAGTATGTCACTTATTCAGTTTAAAATTTAAGGTATCGATGTTACAGTTAAATAGATTATTGTTTTTTTTAAATAGATTTATGGAAAAGAATGCAATCCACCTATCTATTTTGCCTGGCCAGTTGTCTTCATGCGAAAGCAGATGCTTGTGTGCATTCAATGGCATCTGTTGAACCAGGGTAGAAGTTATAGTCATGTGGGCCAGACGCAAATTCGAACCAACGTTATTTTGTTCCAAATACGCTAATCGAAAATGCGCCTCTACGCCCTCGGCCATAACACCGATATCGAAAGATAGATCGACTAACCCGATGAGAAATATTAGGCCCGCGGTCCGTAATTTGCCCATCACTGGACTAGAGACACAGAATGCAATCATATTTTTAGAGTGGATGGTTTCTTGTGACGCTGAGGGAGTTTTTGTGTCGTAAATTGTTTTCTTCAGATGTGTTTTCTTTCTTTTCTATAATAGCAAAATGATTGCCACATTTATTCTTTGACAGGAAAAAATATTTGCTAGAGGACTTGAAATGACAGTAATGAAAGGAGAAGCTTAGCTACAAAAGGACCAGCGAAGATAGCGTTGCGAATGTGTTATAATGTGTAAGGCTTTCAAAATTTTAATCCTCATTTTTTATATATTTTCAGTTTATCGTTTTTACTTAGTGATTGTATTTTATATTTTGGATGGTTGGTGCATTAACACTGTGAAAATTCATCTTATCTTTAGTTGTTCAAACACTGTTTTATTTTCACACTTTATTATTTAATTATTAGGTCACAAACGTTTTCGACTACACAGTATTTTATAGTTAACTATAATTAATTGTTTGTATTCCTTGACTTATTGGTTGGTGTGAGGCTGACCACTTAGATCTACTGTAAAAAAAAATGGTTCCCTTTGCAAATTTCCCCACTGTTTCAAGGAAGATCACCAAGAGTTTCTGTGCTTATGTTCATTTGAGATTTGGGTTTTTATACTGTAGGCCCACATGCGGCATGTGTAAGTGTGAACGTGAACGTGTCTATCTGTAGGCGTGCATTCAATATAAACTTTAAATGTCAATTTATATTTGCTACTTAGATTAGATTATAGATTATAAATTCGTTTAACCATATGAAAGGCCGCTATTTTTTGTTAATGAAATAAAATTGTCTTAAACATTTGTGTAAGCATGTTTAACATACACATGTGCAAGCGTAAAATTACATAAATGACATTATATTATATCTTTGAAATCTACATTATAGACTAGTATAGAACGCCTCCCTTTCATATCTCTGGATGGCTTAGATTTCGAAACCAGCAATAAAATGCCTTATGAATTTGCTTTTACAGATAAAGAAATTTAAAGTCCAAAGATTTTTTTGGTGAAAATTAAGAAAACGTGGCGTAAAAACATCATCAATAGACATTTCCTTCAAGAAAAAATGTATGCGGTGAATAAGTACCCACTCTAAAATATAATTTTAGTTTTTTGTTTGCGGTTTTTGGCACGGTAGCCTGGCAAGGCGTTAGCGACTCATAACCGGCCGCGTGATGTTAAAACTGCGCCTCAGATTCATTATACACGAATGAAAGGTAAGCCAAATTGGGGTTTTAAGTGCTCGCAACGGCATGAAATGCAAGCGCTCTACCAACTGAGCTTTCGACCGGGCAAATGCAAAAGCGCGGCAGCACGACTCCTTCTTATTTTTTTTTAAATAGATTTGTGGAGATGAATGCAATTCACCAACCTTTTCTGCCTGGCCAGAAACAGGTCAATTAATATTTCATTTTTGTATATTTGAATGAATTATTAATTAATAATTACCCAATGGCATCTGTTGAACCAGAATCCAGTTATGGTCAAATGACCCAAGCGGGGATCGAACCAACGTTATTCTATTCCAATTACACTAGAAATATCAGCATCTTGACTTCCTCGGCCATAACACTGATACCTTCTTCCGAATCTTCTCGAATTCGTTGACTTATTGGACTCTCCGGTTTTGGTGATAAAACCTTGCAACTAAGATTATAGATCGCTGCCTTAGTTCTTGTTTATCGTATACGCCATTGAGAAAATTTTACATGAGCAATGTTTGCATGTGTAAAGGACCAATGTGTCTTATAAAAACAAGAAATTTATTTTAAAAATATTTAAAAGAACTCTCACATTATCGAGTTTTACTGTTTTTCTTAGCTCAGATTGTGAAGAAATTGATTCTTAAGACAACTGCATGAAAAAGTCATATTTGACAAGATTGGCGTATACGATAAACAAGAACTGGGGTAGCGAGATGTCAAGTTAAATTGATTATACGGATTGTATTCCAAAATTTTTTTATTTATTTTTAAAACGTTTAAATATTGATGTAATAAAAAATAAATTATAATGAAAAAACTCTCGTTTGCCGTTTTTTCGTATTCGTATGAAAGATTTTCCTTTGAACAATAGCCGTTTTCGAGAGCCTGAGAATTACTTTATTCAAAATGTTGTCCTTTTTTTTTTGGATAGAATTTTATCAAATACGAATTTTAATTCCAATTGTGACAACGTCGGAAACGCAAAGAGATAGTGAAACAGTTTCGGTTGGGAAAATACAAGGAATACAATAATATCGGTTGTGGAAATTTCCACTGAAATACGGCTGGGACTTAAGCCTTTGTTATTTCAGGAATTTCCCGCCCGACAGACGTGACATTATTTATATCTGTGCTCCAAGTATGAAACCATCGAGTTATAACAATAGTGGAGATGAAACTTAGCTTATTTGAAACACACTGGTAGGGACGAAATGATTAGGTATTTTGCTTAGGTAAATTTTGTGCGATCCATTTTGCGCTCTGGCAATTTACCTACCCGTATCCGGCGGGCAGGTACTCGTGGCGCACGAGTTTTATCTGTCGCACGCGCCATGCGGTGATTTCAAGTGCATCGCATCAAAGGGAAGCCAAGAGGAGTTATCCGGCCGGAAACCATCGGAACCAGCGTACTGGTGAGTCAATTTTTGCTATACCATGTGCTGAAAGTTTCGTCTCGGCCCCTGACACTCTCGCCCCTTGGGAATCTGCAAATTGTGTGATTACACTCCCTAAGGAGGAAACAAAATACATTATACAGTCCACTTCCGCATTCGCTCAACCATTTGATGGTCCTTCGCCCCGCATTTGATGGTCCCTGCGACTCGATTTGTTTATACCTTTTTCCCATTTTCGGATGCAACGAAGTCTACCACAGAATAATAATTATTACAAGCAATTATTATATGCAATATTCAGACACCGTAATCGCTCTATGTAATTGGTACTTAAAAAAAAAAAAAAAATTAGGCTGATTTATTTGGTTAACGCTGTTTTTGTGTGTATCACACCTCAAGAGCCCTCTGCGAGCTTGGTCGTCGCTGTAGAAAGCGAAAATTCTCAAGCAAGACCCAGTTGTTGTAAGACTGGATGGACCTTTTGATTACCGGTCTTTGGTAAAGGTTTATGAATTTTTCAACCCAGCGAAGAGCAAATTTGAAAATATAAATGGTATATTTTTTGCGCTCCGCCGGGATTCGAACCCACGACCTTCCAGTTACGAGTCTGAAGTGTTACCATCTGGACTACGAACCGGTCAAAATAAAGTACATAAGTCCTGCGTGAAGGATTATTTCCATATATTATTCGCATTAAAAACATATTTTTAATAATTATTTATCGTCACGGAAGAATATTACGTTCAAGCTTGAGTAGGTTCTTACTATAATCATTACTACCTACTGTAATGAATCGTTGATTTTGGTATTGCGTCTCTTTTTATTATTTTTATAGATATGGATTTTTAAACTGCCAAACTTTCTGGAAAGATTTCCTAACCCAACTAAAGTCTTTTTTTGTTCAGAATGAAATCACAATGTGAACGTTTTTGTTCTCTTTCTAAGGACAATTCACGGTTAAATAGCTTAAAACGGATATAGTGTCTATCTTAGTTAAAGTAGTTTCTAGTCCACAAATATTTCAAGTCAATCTATAAAACTATACGCTGAAACTCAACGATTGCGTTCTACTGAAAATGAACAGAAGCCTCAACGCTCACTGAAAGTGCTACTCCAGTTTCCATATTTTTTAGGGTAAACACAATACTTAACTGTTAGCGTGATGTTGTATACTTCGGCACTAGAGAATGTGCACGGGTATCTGTTTCCATTGATTTGCACAATTTATTCCGGATATTCTCCCGCGCTGAATAAGTAAAATAATAACAACACATTGTTTTCAGACTTGTCTCACAGATGGAGATGCTTTTAATGGAATATATTAAACAGCGCCACCTTAAGGGCGTTTTTTTGTGATTATATCAATAATCTAAGTTGCAAAGACATGTGAACATTTAAGATTCATATTAAGTGCGTGCCCTCAATCAGACACGTCTAAGTTCGCGTTCATGCATGCCGAATGTGGACTCACAACACAAAACACCCAAAACTCAAATGAACATATAAGCTCTGCAATTTTAGCATATTTTTTTTTTACTAATTTTTAAAATTTGAAAACTGAAATTGGCCTTATATTTTGTAAACTGACATCCTTTCTATCTAATAATATGTGCTGTTATTTTTCAAATAATAAAAAAAAAACTGTTGGCAACCTTCCCTGAAACATGGGTGACACGCAAAGTGAATATTTTTTTACAGTATGGGCGGTCAGACATATTATATACCAACCTTTTAGTTGCGGAATTCATCGTCTGTCGCTAGTATGGTCTAGAACAGTGTTTCCCACGGTGGGGCGTACGCCCCACCGGTGGGGCATCACGCCTCAGAGGTGGGGCATCACGCCTCAGAGGTGGGGCACGTCGAAAAATATCAAATATTCCATTTATAAATGTATAAAACGTATATGCAAATTCACGACTTAAATATACCTATCCGCAATTTCATTTTTGCATTCTGGCAATACTGTGCATACTGGCAATTTAAAAATCTCGAAGGCAACGCTACGGCTTAAAAACAAAGATGGCAACGCTGACTGTCAATACATCGTAGTTCGACTGTTATTTCAATTGAATAGACGTGTGACTGAGCTCTGTTTTCTATCGCAAAACACATACCCTGGACGTCTCTAGAGTAAATGTTATTGTTTTATATTTACGTAGTTATTATTGACCCTTAAAAATCAGCATTTTCTTATTATTTATCTCTTTTAGCCCATTACAAAATGAGTGATCAACCAAAATCAAAAATAAAAAAACCTCAGTACTCAGCGGAATTTTTAAAATTTGGATTCATACCTGCTGCACACGACGAAATCGAAAATTTCGAAATCTTAAGGAAAAATTTGAAAAACGACCAACATTAACAAATCTATTTTCTGCACAAACTGAAATAGTTGATCGTAGTCTTGAGGCTAGTTACCAAATTTCATTACTCATCGCTAAATGTGGAAAAAACCATACTATAGGAGAGGATCTAATCAAGCCATCAATATCAGCATTTCTTAAAACAGTTTTACAACAAGATGATAAACTCGTGAAGGCTATGCCACTAAGCAACACTACTGTTTGCAGAAGAATAGATCAATTGAGTGAAAACGTTGAAATACAACTTGTTGAAAAGCTGAAAACAAGAAAATTTTCACTACAAATAGATGAATCAACTTTGAGAGACAGTGAAGCCGTGTTGATAGCTTACGTAAGATATATTGATGAAGGAGAATTTGCTGAAGAAATGTTATTCTGCAAATTATTAGAAAGCACCACCACCTCCAAAGATATATTTAGTAAGCTAAAAGAATATTTAGATTCTAAAAATATACCAATGAAAAATATAATATCTTGTGCTGCAGATGGTGCCCCCAATATGATGGGCAAGAAAAATGGTTGCTTGAAATTAATGAAAGATGAGAATCCAGAAATGACTTTGGTCCATTGTGTCATTCACAGGGAGAACTTGGTGGCTAAACATATTTCACCTGTTCTAAATGAAGTACTATACTGTGTTATTAAGTGTATTAATACAATTAAAACGAATGCCAAATGTGAGCGTCTCTTTAAGTTATTTTGTAAAGAACAAAATGCGGACCACGTTAGGTTGTTACTTCACACTGAAGTAAGATGGCTTTCAAAAGGAAATTCCTTAAAAAGATTTATGGAATTATTTGATGTCCTTAGTGATTTTTTAAGCAACCGACCTGATATGAAGTTTTTGATGACAGTCGACGGTAAAGCATTTGTAAGCTATTTAACTGATATATTTGAAAAGTTAAATATTTTGAATAGCCAACTACAAGGATCTAATAAAACACTTATTGATGCAAAAGCAAAGATATTTGGATTCACTACTTTTATTGAATTATCTAAAACAAATATTTGTAACCACAATTTTGAAAAATTTTACTGGCTCCAAAAATGTGCAGTGACTGATAATGCTAAAACTGTTATTTTAGACCACCTGCAAACATTATTAAATGATTTTAAAGAAAGATTTGCTGATTTAAAAGAAATAAATTTTCCAGCTTGGTTGACACAACCATTGCTGATAGATATTTCAAAGGAACCACTGTATCAAGAAGAACTTTCAGAAATGCAAAATGATGATTCAATGACAAATTTATTTAATTTAAAAGGAATGATGTTATGGATGTGCGAAGAAACTAACACAAAGTATCCTAATATTACTTTACATGCCAGAAATTTATTATTACCCTTTCCATCATCTTATTTGGTGGAATGTGGTTTTAGCGCCATAAGCGATTTACTTAGTAAAAAAAGAAATCGAATGGATATAACTAACAGAGGGGACCTAAGACTGAAATTGACTAAATTAAATCCAGACATTAAATTTCTTTGCAGCAAGCATTAATTAAAAATTGAAGAATGGATTATGTGTCAAGATGTGAGTGTTTTTACATTACATTTTCAATTTGTTTTGTAATAATTTCAGTTTTGTTTTTTTGTTTTGTTTTATTTTGTTTCAAAAATTATATTATATTTGCAATATAACTATGAATTATAATTATAAATAAAGATGAATAAACATTATATATGTTATATATAATTCATGTTTTAAAAATTAGCTGTTGTTTTATTTATGAAGAGTCCGGTGGGGCATATGACTTTTGAAAAGACTTCGGTGGGGCACGGCATTAGGACGGTTGGGAAACACTGGTCTAGAACTTAAGACTCTAGCGGATAAGGCGTTAACATTCAAATTTGCGTTATTGTAACAAGCGCAATTTCGAACCCCGCCTGCACCATGTCCTATCGGAAATCTTTTTCACACTCGTTAAAACGATAATTCCTTGAAATATTAAATCATTAATTGATAATGCAAGTACTCGTTTCTGGTCAAGCAAAATTGGTTGGCGAATTACATTCCACATCACAAATCTATTTAAAGAAAAAAAAACTCATTAAAGGAAAGTCATTGTGGAGAAAACAGCCTAGAAAGGTCCTGAAACTGCTCGATCATCCGTGTTTAAGGGAAAATTGGAAAACACTACAAGCCAATAAGGGACGGTTAGATTTTTGAGCGAGCTAACGATGCTCCTCATTAGCCGAAACGGAAAGGGTTCGATAACGACTCTGCCCCTAAGATTGAAGGCTTTTGCTTAGCGCAAATATCAGCTAGGCTTCCTTGGTACAACGACACAGTGACAAAATGATACATGACATAACGACGCAGTGACAAAAAGACACATGACATAACGACGCAGTGACAAAAAGCCACATGACATAACGGCGCAGTGACAAAAATACACATGGCATAACGGCGCAGTGACAAAAAGACACATGACATAACGGCGCAGTGACAAAAGGACACATGACATAACGACATATGACAGAACGACACATGACAGAACGACACTTGACTGAACATCATAGTGACAAAACATCACTTTGACAAAATATCACAGAAACTACATCATGATGACAAAACACCACAAGACAAATCATCATATATGATAAAAAATCACATACTTAAACAAGAACAAACTGTAATGATTTGACTTGGGGTAACTATTAATTTAATTGCGATTTAAATTTATTTTCACAAAATCGTGTGCAATATACTCTCCACTCTCTGTTTACAGGTCAACAGATTTTGTCTGTCTCAGAGAATCTTTGCTCGTATTTATATGTGCGGCAGAAACGATTTTTACATGTTCAAAAACATGGTAGATACTTCCTAGTAGATGGTACTAGAGCATTGTTCCACACCATACCAGAGACGTCAAACACACCAACCAGCGTGCCTTGGCACAAGCACGAACGAATCCCGTACGTTCGTAACACTACCATAAACGGCACATGAAAAAGCATTGTCATAGTGACGTATTTTCTGTGTTATTTGTCATATTGATGTTTTGTGATGCTTTGTCATGTGTCGTTCTGCCATGTGTCGTTCTGTCATGTGTCGTTCTGTCATGTGTCGTTCTGTCATGTGTCGTTCTGTCATGTGTCGTTCTGTCATGTGTCGTTTTGTCATTTTGCTGCTCTAACCTATCACCATCAGCCTGAATTCCCGAGGCGAAAGTTTACTGCGTAAATCAAAACTTAAGCGTTCCACCTTAAAGATAGAATCAACATTTTGTAGGCAGTTTGATTTTTGGTTTGTGTTTCCTAAACAAACAAATGTTTGAGATAATAATGAAAGAGTATACAGATTTATGAACGCAATTTTTTAAATATTTTTTAAACGTTTAAACGTCTGAAAATTATCTCTCCTTGAATATTTTTACAAGCTATATGATTTTGCACAGAAAACTTCCAAGTCTTTTACAAAAAAATAAATAAATAAATAAAACCCTGAAACTGAAAAGCTCCGAGTTGAAAGTTCCATACATTTTTTTGCTCAAAGAGCTAACTAACTCAGGCTGCTTTCGTTCGGACAACTTGAAAACTTGTAACCACGTTTTCTAGTACAGACAGTTGTTTTTTTTTTTTTTTTTTTTTTTATAACAAACGTATTAACTCTCAAATTGCACCAGTGTATAGAAACAAAGTTGTAAAAACATTGATTTTATTGAATAAAAAAAAATTGTTTTGTAAAAGCAATTGAATATTTGGATTTGTTTTTATTGAATAAACTTCAAAGAAAAATGATGATATGCTCATATAATTATTTTTTTTCGTTCATTATTTAAAAAAATATCAATGGTTATTCGCGTTTTTTTTGTTTTTGAAGCGAAAACGCGTTATTTTTTTTTTAATAAACATACATCAAAAGCCATATCCTGAAGATGCCTCATTAGGCGAAAATGTTCGAGCACAAAAAATAAAGAAATAAGTGAATTAAAACTTTATTTCCATTTGAATTTTTTAAATAATTATACATCAAAAGGTTTAAATGAAGAAAAATAAACATAACCAGAAGAAGTTCGCTGGTATGGTCGAGCGGGTAAGATGTTAGCACTCAAATCGACGTTATTGAAACAAGATCAAGTTCAAAACCCACCTGCGCCGTGTCTTATTGACAATAACTTTGACCCTTGTTCAATAGATGGCATTGGGTATTTTCACATTGATAATTCATAATGAATTATGAATTGATAATTTTAATACATGTTTCTGACTTAGTGTAATAGGTTGGTGGTGAATTGCATTCCATTTCACAAATCTATTAAATAAAAACAATGAAAGGCACTTTTTAGTAACAATGAACCAAAATAAAAAGAACAACTTTTCAACCGACATTTTTTTGAAATGCCCTAAAAGAACCACCTCCATTTTTAGACGTCTTCAAAAAATAATTAATTTGAAAAATTAAATTTAAAGAAATGAAAGAGTGGATGATTTAATTACATACAATTACAGCATCTTACTCTTTCACTGAAAATTCCTTTAACCCGTTTCTCCAGCACAACCGAGAAGAGAGATCACCATCTAAGCGGGGAGCTTAAGTTAACATTGCAGCATCCATTCTCAACCCCTTCCATCATCATAATTTTTTGTTCCCTTTAAATTACCCCCCATTTTCCTCATTTTTCATCTTTTATATTATCTCTCCCTTTTTTTTGTAAAACATCTCACCGGTCGGATCCTTCCGTCTTTTTTTTATTGTAATTTTTCGCATTCCTTTGTTTAATTTGTATCCTGCGTATAATAAAATATGCAAAGCGTTTAGTTGGTGTATAAAAAAAAATACAAATACAAAAAACCGGGAATTGTCTGTGTGTGCAAATAATTCTTTGCCTCATTAATATAAACGACGAGATAAAATAAATTTAGGTTTAATGTTAGTAAGTTGTCAGTACGTAGGTACTTTCTCGTTTTCTTTCTACTTGTTTTTCATTTTGAATTCATTACTAAAACAAAGAATTCGCTTTGTGTTTTTACCATATCTTTTTCCTCATCATTTCCGAGTGTGGAATTGGGTTATTTTCTGTTCTGAATTTTTTCTTTTATTAAGATTTCGGTATCAATTCCTTGGCTGAAAGTAATTTGTAAGATAGTTTTTATGAAGCTGACCAGTGACCACCCATACTGTAAAAAAATATTAAACATAGAAAATGTCACCCCTGTTTCAGGGAAGGGTGGCAAAGGTTCATTTGAGATTTGGGTGTTTTTTTGTACAAATGTTTAGAAGTAAAAGTTCAGCATGTGTAAGCGCGATTGAATTGTAGGCATGCAATAAATATTCATCTGTAATATTAATGTATTTTTGGATGATACATGATAGATGTAGGTAAAATTAATTCGGTAATTTTTTTAAATCCAATTTCAGAAAATGTGGATGTGAGCCTACGAACTTCCGTAGAACTTGAAAATCTCAGTCAAGCAATAAATGCTTGAGACTCGTAACCGAAAGGTAATGAGTTTGATCCTGAACGGAACATAAGAAAATAAATTAATGTTAAAAGGAGCTCTCGCTGGGTTGAAAGTTTTTTCTGCCTTTAAAAAAGACTGATCTTCAAAAGTTCATACAGCCTTACATTACCTACTTGAGTATTGATGTAAAATTGACGCTTTTTTGTGGAACAACGAAGCTTGCAGAGGAATCTTGAGAAGTGATTCACACAAAAACCACCCTAGAATAATCTAAAAATAAATCAATCTGAATTTTTTAAATTTATTTCTCATCTGTCATTATTTCCACTGTAATATATAGCAATATTATTATCTAGTTTCAACTTGAATTAAAGGCTTTTATCATTACATTCGTAAATAGCCTTTTCTCTGCCCATTATTTTTTCTTCAACAGATGTTTTCTATTAAAAGATTCCAATTTAAGATGCTTTACAAATCCTGGGGCGTCTTTTATTTCGAGATTAAATGAAATAAACGTGTAGATAAAATACAAAATGGATAAATGCTCTGCAAGGGTGGAGAAAAAGAAGTTCTGTCACCCAAGTATTCAAGTATACGTTCAAACTTTGGCATGCACGAAATAGGTATGGAAACAGAAACAGCGCCTCTAGTGAGTGTTTTCATTATTTTATTTGAGTTTACATGTAATAAGTTGTACGAGGCCTGTTGAAAAAAATAAGACTTAAAATTACTCACTACGTAGGTACATTAAATTTTCGATTTAATTTTTGTGTAAAAAGGTCGTATGGACAATAAGCAATTTAATCCTGAAGTAATGAGCGGTTTGCAGGAAGCGATACAAAAACGCTCGATATAGTTTCATGGTAGTCATGAATTTTACACCACGATAATGCGCCGGCGCACACTTCATTATTTGTTTATAATTTTCTGCGCAAAAATTTAACGGTTTTTATGCCTCAGCAACCATTTAAAAGGTTTTTATATCTGTGAATTTTTACTGTCTCCAAAGCTGAAAAAAATACTCCAAAATTATGGGGGTTTTTCCACTACAAACGCAAATCTTAAATGCTTTGAGAATTGGAAGAAGTGCTGGCATAATTATGTGTTGTATATTTGATTTTAATTTGTTTGTAAGTACACAATATAGAACTCACATTATTCACGACGTTTTCTTAGCGACGTAGCTAACGTCTTCAGGAGACACCTTCTGTGCACGACGACTGAGGATGAAGGTTTTATGTCCGATGAATAAATTTTAACTGTGTAGTTATTATTATTGCAAATATTTCAAACGACCGTAATTCCAACGTAAGCCTAACAATTACACGTGTCTGTTTGATTGCATTTGATGTGAGTTTTTAATGTAAAGATATCTTTGCTACTCAGATTATAAACGCAACTAAGCTACACATATAGTGTAACTTCTTACCGCGTTATCCCCAAAAGAAGTCGCATGTGGGGAGTTGCCGGCCTTACGCCAACCACTTCCGTTGAAGTGGGGGTTTCCCAGCTCTCGAGAGAGCCGGTACTCATTTCTTGTGAAGGCTTAGTAAGCCTTGCCGGTATTTTATTTTGGGGTCGGAAATAAGCACCGAAACGGGAAATCATTTCTGACACCCTCAGTGGGATTCGAACGCCAGCTCACGGCATGGAATGCAAGCACTCTACCAACTGAGCTACCTAAACCTAACAATAACACGTGTCTGTTTATATGCCTTTGATATGAGTTTTGAATGTTAATATATCTTTGCTACATAAATAATAGATTATTCAATGCGATGTTTACTTTTAAGCGTGATTTGATACTACTTGGAATACTGAAAGAGTAAAACAAAAACCCCTGAAAAAAGTTGGCGGTAGTTGGGATATTTTTTAAAGTCCCCCGGCTGGATTGGGGGTATAAATAACATAGCAGATAGGGGATGAAAGGGGGGGGAGGCGGACTCATATTAATATTCTATTTCAAGAGAGCTGATTAAAACAACACCGACACAAAGGGGGCTTTAAATGAAACCCGAAAAACAATTACATTAGGCCTGTGCCGATATTTTCGGACCTTTTACGCGTCCCGGATAGAATCCGGGATAAATAAATGATACAATAAAGTGGATAGGCAATAATTGATGAAAAAAACCTGAAATAATGCCGTAGCATTGAAATCATTTTTTCTTTAATTTCCTGGATAATAATAATAATGAATATGGATGATTTTTTTGGTGAGCACTGTTTTTGTGTGTATCACAGCTCAAGAGCCCTCTGCGAGCTCGGTCGTCGCTGTAGAAAGCGCCAATTCTTAAGCAAGACCCAGTTGCTGTAAGGCTGGATGGACCCTTAGTGACCGGTCTTTGGTAAAGCGATATGAATTTTTCATCCAGCGAAGAGCATATTTGAAAATATAAATAGTATCTTTTTTGTGCTCCTCCGGAATTCGAACCCATAAGCTTTCCTTTACGAGTCAGAAGTGTTAACCACTGGACTACGGACCGGTCATTAATATTGAGGGGATACAAATATCCGTTTTTAATATTATGTGGATATAAATTTGCGTTTTATACCTTATCCAGATTTTAGTAACCTAAGCTACACAAATAGTGTAGCTTCTTGCGGAGTTTTCCTTACTTTGCCTAACGACAACCACTTCATTTAAAGTAGGGGTTTCCCGGCTCCCGAGGGGCTCGTACTCATTTCTTGTGTAAGCTGAGTGAACCCTGCCGGTATTTTTATTTTGGGTTTGAAATAAACACAGAAACGGGAAATCATTTCTGACACATTCGGTGGGATTCGAACCCGAGCTCTCGGCTCGCACTCGCTGCACTCTACCAGCTCAGCTATTGACCGGATCTAAATTTATCAAAATTGTAATGACTGCCATGAAATTACAACTAAAATAAAATAAAATCAAGGGTGGGAAAGAGGTGAATGATCTACGATTTCTACGAGTCTATTTAATAGATTAATGTTCATGTTTCATTTCAAAGACACAATATATTTAACCTCTTGAAACATTTCAGTGGAAACTGATGGCGTAAGGTCGGATCTCTCAACAGTAAAAAAAGGTTCCAGCCGCCACATGCATCCCCTTTGCGGACAACGCGGCAAGAAGTTACACTTGATGTGTAGCTAAGTTTGCGTTTACGAGGATGGGAACCGTTGATTAAGGTTGATAAGAAAGTTGTATTGGAGTAAGGTTTTGTTACACTTACCGAAGGCTGGAGAATTGTATGAAGTTCTTTTCATCAAAAAAGAAGAAGAGACTCACCTGAAAAAAAGACACAATTTTTTGAGTAAATAAAATAAATAAAAGAATTAAAATATTGGCAATCCATAATAAATAAAATAAAAACAAATTCGATTACGGTGAGTATATTAAAATTCCATGACCGGTTTCGCGAACAATCCGTTCGCATCTTCAGGTGGCTAACAATCAATAAAAAAGCTGTAATCTAAGTTGCCAGGATCAATACAATCAATAATATTATCTAAGTTGCCAAGATCGACTGCATAATATAATATACATATGCGATGCGCTATCACAATCAGACACGTATAAGTTCGCAGTGTAAGTGTGAATTTATACGTGTCTGCTTGTGAGAATGCATGCTATATGAATCTTCAATGTTATTTACCGTTGCAACTTAGATTATAGATTTTACAAAAAAAACTAGATACCTATGAACGAAGGACTGCTGCTAGTTATATTATATATTTGTAAATTTACTGTTGCAACTTAGATTATAGATTTTACAAAAAAACTAGATACCTATGAACTAAAAACTACTGGCACTTTGATTATTTGTATTTGTTAAAAGGTGTTCATTAATTCTCATTGTAAAGCAATCCTGCACTTCGATTTAAAGTAGAGTTTAACATCTGAGCGGAGCACCTGCAATCCATCAGATCAGGGGTCTACAAAGAATTCAACACGAGGGCTATATAACCAATTCGAGAAATTTCCGATGGATTATTTAATGATGATGATGATGATGAGGATGATGAGTTGATGATTTCTTTATAGCGCCGTTTCGTGATGTAATCACTCCAAGGACGCTTGTGCAAACGATGCAAGAAATTTGCTTGTCTTCAGTGCATTCCGGAACTTTCCATGGTCCTCTAGCTCTCTCACATGATGTGGCAGGTGGTTCCAGGCCAGAGGACCAGCAACTGCAAATGCACGCTCTCCAAGCATTGTGTTAACTCTTCTTATAGGTTCTTCAATCCTTGATTTGGCTCCAGTTTCGGCCGAGCGCAGTGTTAGGCTTTTTTTGCCGAGGGTGACTGCTTATTATAGTCTAGAAACGCACTCAATCTCAAAGATGATCGTCCACGGGAGAAATTGAAACATAGTCTATCTCAAGAATGGTGAGTTTTTTTATTTTTCTTTCAGTGCCACTCCTAACGAAGATCGGCAATCTATAATCTAAAGTGCAAAGATATATTTCATTTGAATTCATATTAAATGCATTCCTACAAGCATACACGTATAAGTTCGCGCTTAAACATGCCGCATGTGAACTTACAATATTAAACCCAATCTGAAATGATCATAAGACCGGCAACTCTTGCCGACCTTCAGCAACAGAGGTAGCATTTCTACATTGTAAAAAAAAATCTAGATTTGTGGAAAATAATGCAATTCACCAACCTATTTTGCTTGGCCAGTTGTCTTTATGCGAATTCAGAAGCTTGTGTGTATGAAATGGCATATGTTGAACCAGGGTCAAAGTCATGGTCAAGTGGGCCAGACGCGGATTCGAACCAACGTTATTCTAGTCCAAATACGCTAGTCGAACATGCGCCTCTACCCCTTCAGCCATAATACCGATTATCTAATCTAATCTAAGCTGCAAAGATATAAATATATCATTTAAGATTAATATTAAATGCATTCCCACAAGCAGACATGTATAATGTCGCGCTAACACATGCCGCATGTGGACCTACAATATAAAAACCCAATCTCAAACGAACATAGGCCCTGCAACTCTTGCCGTCCTTCCCTGAAACAGAGGTGATATTGGCAAAGTGAACCATGTTTTTACAGTATGGGTGGTCAGCCGCATACCAACCTATAAGTCAAGGAACTTATGTTAGTAATATATTACCTTGTATCTTTCGTGGGCCGGATATATGACATTTGCGGGCCGGATGTGGCCCGCAGGCCGTGGTTTGGAGCCCCTGCGTTGGAACGTCGCTGAAGAGTGTTTATAATAATAATTAATGAAGGAATCGACTCTCTACCGGCACTAGACTCGGGCTAAGAGCTCGTTATTCATAGTTAGCGCGCTGCACTAACGTTTTAATTACTCACAAATTCAAGGATCATCTCGGCTTAAACCTACAGATAAGATACACCTATCTATATGAATAAATAGGCATCCCGAGTAAATAACTTTACGTTTAAACTAAGCCATAGCGTTTACCAGTACCCTTAGTACGAGTTGAAAAACTTGAGAAAAGTAAAGTTTACGGAAAATATTGAAGAGTGATTTCTCCCAAAAAGAAATTTTGATGTTTTTTGATAGTCGTTTCTACACTCGAAATTTTAAAAATTTGGACAAGTTTCTCGCCTGTGACCGATACGTTTTTCGAAAATTTAGTTTTTTTTTTCGATTTTTATTTTCGTCGATATATTTCGATAGAGTTTGAAAATATCGTTTTTTTTCCATTATCCCATCCCTATGAAAAGTCAACTTATTGCTTTTTAAAAAAATATTTTGATGGCTATCGACAAAATTGCCAAGTTTAGGTAGGTATATGATTTAGATTTTCGGCAGTTACTTTGTGAAAGTCCATTTGAATGTTTAATAAATAAAATAAAACTCACTGTGAACTATAACAAGGAAATTTTACCTTTAAAATCTTTAAAAATTGCCAAGTTTCATCATAGTCAATAAAAGCCACCCCATCCGGTTTTAAAATGGCCGACTTCCGTTTTTGCCGAAAGCGAACAAAGCCATTTTTGAAAATTAAGAACTCGGTAGATAATGCGAATTTTGAGAAAAAAAACGAATGAGAGATGCTTCGGTTGACTAAAACGACAAGGAAAAAATATTTCCAGAAAATGCGCAATCTCTCCATTGTGTAATTTCATTGAAAGGTCATCTTTGAATCTTAAATCTAAATCTAAGCTGCAAAGACATGTATCATTTGAGATTCATATTAAATGCATTCCCACAAGCAGACATGCATAATTTCGCGCTTACACATGCCGCATGTGGACCTACAATATAAAAAACCCAATCTCAAATGAACATAAGCCCTGCAACTCTTGCCGAATTCTCCTTCCCTGAAACAGGGGTGACATTGGCAAAGTGAACCATTTTTTACAGTATGGGTGGTCAGCCTCATACGAACCTATCAGTCAAGGAATCAAATGGAAAATAAGCCAAACAAGCACTAGGATGGTATGCGATGTGTCTACTTGCTTGTGGGTATACCTCTCATGTGAATCTTAATATATAAGTAAACCTTCTTTCTCTCGTTATCCTTTTCTTGTCCAATATTACAACATTACATAAACTCCACTCGGTGGTGTTAATAACGGATAATAAAAATGTATAGAAACTTAATCACTCACTAGAGAGTGCTGTTACATATTTAATACATTTTTCTACTTCTACGAGTGGAGTTTACGCACACGTTTTATACTCGGCGTAAAGTTTAGATTGTAACCCTTGGAGAGCATTAATCTTGCTTGTTTTTGCTCCCAGAGCCTGACTCGGTGGGCGTGGTACACTTCCGCTGCACACCCTGACACAATTTGTACCAGGCGATGTCTTCCGACTCTGGGCGCATGGAAAACACGGCATCTGTTCAAGACAACGCCAAGTTATACGGGATTCACGGGATATACGGGATTCGAAACATAATTATTCATCCCATGTGATCTTGCATTTAGGATTCAAGCCAATGTATGGATAATAATATGTATTTACATATACAGAGCTTGTTTGGCTTGGCTACCATTTTATTCAAAGATGACCTTTCAATGAAATTGTCTTTTTAAGATTCACAGTCTACACAATCTGAGCTAAGGAAGAAACGCATAACGCAATAATGATAATGTGAGAGTTCTTTTAAATGTTTTTAAAATAATTTTCCAGTTTTGTAAAGCATATGGTTGACGGTTAAAAGGGAGTAGGATAAACGACGTTCTGTACCCTTAGTACGAGTTGCAAAACTTGAAACGAGAAAAGTAAAGTTTACGGAAAATATTAAAGAGTGATTTCTCCCAAAATCTGCCGTTTTTGTTCTTACATTTTATGGTCTTAGCAAAAGAGTTACAGTGATGAAGAAAATCAAGTTCAAACAAACAAAAACGGCAGATTTTTGGGGAAATCACTCTTTAATAATTGCCGTAAAGCAAAAAACTGCGTTTTCGAAGTATGGTTTTTGTGTAACCGACAAGATTTTTGGCTTTTTTTGTCCTGAAGGCGCTTGTGACATAACAACTCGTTAAACAACGTAAAATCACATTAATAAGAATGCCAATAAATGCCTTTATTTTTTTTTTTAATTTTAGAGCTATTTTGATTTTAACGCGATGATCTAAATCTAAATCTAAATCTAAGCTTCAAAGATATGTATCATTTGAGATTCATATTAAATGCATTCCCACAAGCAGACATGCACAATTTCGCGCTTACACATGCTGCATGTGGACCTACAATATTAAAAACCCAATCTCAAATGAACATAAGCCCTGCAACTCTTGCCGACCTTCCCTGAAGCAGGGGTGACATTGACAAAGTGAACATTGTGAAAGTGAATGATAAAATAAAAAAAAGTTAAGTCCATTTTTCTGCAATCTCAAACTTTAAACTGCTCTCCTGAACAAGTTAGTTTTTTTCAATTATGCCCTATAGCCTTTTAACCGTCAATTTATATTTACATATACAATCCCCACAGTCCTCCTTTGGCTTATCTACCGTATATTTCAAAGATGACCTTTCAATTAGAGGTGTGCCCACAAGCAGACACATCGTCACCCCAGTGCTTGTTTGGTTTGTCTGTCATTTGATTCAAAGATGACCTTTCAATGAAATTGTCTTAAGAATCACATTATAAACAATTTGAGCTAAGAAAAAAACGTATTTAACACAACAATGTGAGAGTTGTTTTATATGTTTTTAAAATAAATTTCCGGTTTTCATAAAACACATAGGTCCAGACGACATTGCTCATATGAAATTACATCTGATGGACATAAGACAAACAAGCACCAAGGGGACGATACGACTATGCAGAATGGGTTCTGTGCCCCGAGTATAAGCAATTGCATAAACTAACCGTGTAAATCGAATAAATTTACCAAAACTTAAACAACAAATAGGATCGCCGTCGTAAATTTCATACATTTTCGATATACGTGATCGAGTTTAAGTGAATGTTTCGTTAACAGTTTGTGGAAATTGTAAACATTGACTATTAATCTAATTTCCATAGGAACGTAACGTTTAAAGCCAAATCTTTAAACGCCACTAATCTACACCTACAGCGCAACTTCTTACCGCGTTGTACCCGAAAGGACCGCATTTGGCGTGTGGAACATATTTAGTTTTTACAGAGAAGGCTTGCCTTGGACTGAGAGTGTTGAAATCCAAATCTCAAATGAACATACACCCTAAAATTTTTGTCGATTTTCCCTGAAACAGGAGTGACATTGGCAAAATGAACCACTTTTTACAGTAAGGGTGGTCATCATAATACCAACCTATGAGTAAAGGAATTTCTTCTTGTAAAAAAGCTCTAGAGTCCTAAATAATAATAATAATAAATAAATAATATTACATTTTGTAGGGTTTGTGTATTCACACAGTGAAAATTCATTTTATTTAAAATAAAATATTTTTTTCTTAAACGTAGTTTAATTTACACAATAATATTTTATATCTCGAGCACTTGATAATGACCTGAGTATTGACGGTCGAAAGTGCTCGAGATATAAAATATTATTGTAAAAATTAAACTACGTTTAAGAAAAAAATATTTTATTTTAAATAATATAACCTACGCTGATTTATTTGGTGAGCGATGTTTTTTTTTACCTTAAGAGCCCTGTGCAAGCTCTGTCGTCGCTATAGACAGCGCCAATTCTCAAGCAAAACGCAGTTGCTGTAAGGTTTAATGGACCTTTGGTGACCGTTCTTTGGCAAAGCAATATGATTTTTCCAACCCAGCGAAGAGCACATTTGAAAATATAAATGATACATATTTTTTTTGTGCTCCGCCGGGATTCGAACCCACAACCTTCCATTCACGAGTCCGAAGCGTTACCACTAGATTATGGAACGGTAAAAAAAATGGCTGTTCAGTCTCCTATAAGTCAAGTAATTTATTCCAATAAAAAAGCTCTAGAGAGTCCTAAAGTCAACACAAATGTTCTAAAAAGACTATAATACATTGCAATCATCCCAAATTGTACGATTAGGATCAAATTTCAAAATGTCACCCTTTCTTTTATGATAAACGACCCAAAAAAAGCGATTACACATAAGGTAGGTGGAAATGACGCGACACAGATGTTCGGATGAGAGAAAACACGGAGAGAAGGGATCAACAAGAGTGATTTATTGAAAAACCAATAAGGATTCCAGTGAAATCATTATTGAACATTGAAAGCTATTTACGAATTTCAAATTCGAGAGAAATTTTGAGAAAATTCAATTTTTATTTTTTGTCGTAGAAAATTTAAAATAATAAAAAAAATCAATTGAGTAAATCATCTCCGGTGTTATTTTTAAAACTGCAAAGTCATGGCTCATCCGCAGCCTACATAGATTTTCTATCCTAAAAAACGATTATCCGCAGATCAGCTGTAGATCAAATGTTTTGTGAAAACTCAGTATGAAACAGAAAAAAATGGTGGTTGATCGGCAATTTTGGAATCGAAGATTTTTTTTATTACTACTTGTTAGTTTAGTTAATATACTGTAGAAAGATTTAATTAGATTTTTCAAAGCGGTTGATATTTTATTTAAATGTGAATTATGTTTTGAAAGCATACGGAGTGAACGGGGCTCTCCTAGGTGCGGTGCATGCAAACTATGAAAATAGTAAGGCATGTGTCCGTATTGATGGTGAGTATAGTGAGTGGTTTGAAGTGTATAAGGGTGTGAGGCAAGGATGTGTGATGAGTCCATGGCTATTTAACATAGTTATGGACAAGTGTGTCAGGGATGCTAGACTTAATGATTGTGGATTGATGATAGGAGAGAGCAAAGTGAGTGTTCTACTGTATGCAGATGATGCAGTTCTTGTATCTGATTCTGCAGTAGAATTGCAAACAATGCTCTCTAGATTGAATGAAGCTTTGTTAGGTAACCATTTGAAGTTGAATGCAAGTAAGACGAAAGTATTGATTTTTGAAAGAGATGATGAAAATATGAATTATGAATTTAAAATTAATGGAATGAATGTTGATGTCGTAAATGAGTTTGTATACCTGGGAAGTAAGTTTGAAAAAGATGGAAGAATGACCGGTGAATTTGAAAGAAGAATAATGAAAGGCAGGTGTGTACTGGGTGCGACCGCTTGCATCGCCAGGAACCAAAATCTCTCAAAAAATGTTAGATTGGCGGTGCACGGTGGTATACTAGTGCCAACCTTGATGTATGGAAGTGAAGCCTGGACGGTGAGTGAAAGGGAAATTAGTAAAGTCCATACAGTAGAAATGGACTATCTAAGAAGTATGATTGGGAAAAAACGAAGTGACAGGGTGAGGAATGATTTTGTAAGAGAAGAATGTGGTGTAAGGGAAAGTGTGAAAGTGAAGATTAAAAGAAGTATGTTAAGATGGTTCGGGCATTTGGAGAGAATGAGTGATGAAAGATTGACGAAGAAAGTATATGTTGCTAGAATAGATGGATGTCGTGGTAGAGGAAGACCGAGAAAAGTATGGAAGGATCAAATCTCTGAAATAGCGAATGAATGGGATATCCAGAGTCATAATAAAAGGAGGACTTGTATGAAAAAAGTTATGACTCTGGATGAAATGAAAGAAGTATGCAAGGACAGGAAGAAGTGGCGGCTAATCTGCAATGCTGATTTTTAATGTTGGTTTATTGGCTTGCTACATTTTTTGCATAAGACATTTCTTTTTTTTTTACTTTTTTTGTATAGATTTATTTTTAAGGTTTTGTTGTTTTCTTATACTTAAATGTTATTTTTTACTCGTATTCCTTGACTTATAGGTTGGTATGAGGCTGACCACCCATACTGTAAAAAATGGTTCACTTTGCCAATGTCACCCCTGTTTCAGGGAATGTCGGCAAGAGTTGCAGGGTTTATGTTCATTTGAGGTTTGGATTTTATTTGTAAGTACACAATCAGCATTTGTAAGCGCGAACTACACGTGTTTGTTTGTGGGCATACATCTGAGAGCTTTGAATGAATATATCCTTGCAACTTAGATTATAGATTATAGATAGGCTGGTATGAGGCTTATCATCCATGTTATATAAATCGTTTTACTGTACCAATCCCACCCTTTTTCCGGTAAAAATGGAAAGAGTTGCAGGGTTTATGTTCATTTGAGATTTGTATTTTTATTTAGTAAGTGTACATAGAACGTAAATGAGCGTAAACTCACGTGTCTGCTTTTGGGCATCGATAATAATCTAAGCTGCAAAGATATGTTAACGGCTAATATTAAATGCATTCTGCATACAAATTTAAAATAACCTCACATGAACAAAGATCTTCCAACTCCTTTAGCCTTTCTCTGAAACCAATTCCACTTTCACAGTGAACCAATTTTTACAGCACGGGGCCTCATACTCAGCCTCATACCAACCTATCAGTCAAGAAGCATGCATTACATATAAATCTTAACTGTTAATTTATCTTTGCAAATTAAACAGCGTCGTTTCACCGAGCGTCAAACCTCAAGAGACAAGTCCATACAGCAGTGGCGAAGGGTGCCATACAAGCCGGTTTCCATCGGTTTCCCGTTTAAAATGAGGCAGAAATGATAATAAAGGAGACTGCATGGTTTCAATGGGGGAAAAATACGTATTGCTTCTTTGGTTTTAAATGTATATTTTTACTTTGTGCCTATATTTTTTAACTACTTTGTTACATAATTTTAAAAGGGAAGCCGATGGAAACTGGCTTGTATGGCATCCTTCGCCACTGCTATACAGTATACACGAATAAAAAAAGTTTTAAAAAAGGTAATGCTCATAAAAAGGTCAATAAAACGGAATTTTATAGGCGAAAACTTGGTCAAAAATAAAACGGTGTTATTTTGTTTTATGTACCTGCAAAGAGATTGATGCCGGACCCCGGCAGTTCAGACCTCCTCTCGTTTTTCAAGTCTATGGATGCGTTACACGGGCCATTTATATTTTCTGCGAATCGAACCTTTTTTTATCTCACCCCTCAGCCGAGACGCGAACCCGTAAATCGTGAAAAAAACAAAGTGTTTGCGGTGGCGGTTTTTTTTTTCAAGTCCGAACGAGACACAAATAAACATGGCTTTTACAACAATAAACATGTATTCAAAATCAAAAGGGGTAATCTATGCCTTGTTTACGTAATAAGGAACAAATTATTATTGTTACTGTATCCTGCCGCATTTCCAATAGGGATTTCCATATTTACTCAAAAACTATTGACATTATACAAAAATTAGCTCGATATTTCACTTCTAAATCTAAAATCTAATCTAATTTAAGTTGCAAAGATATGTTACATTTGAGATTCATATTAAATGCATTCCCACAAGCAGACATGCATAATTTCGCGCTTACACATGCTGCATGTGGACCTACAATATAAAAACCCCAATCTCAAATGAACATAAGCCCTGCAACTCTTGCCGACCTTCCCTGAAGCAGGGGTGACATTGGCAAAGTGAACCATTTTTTACAGTATGGGTGGTCAGCCGCATACCAACCTATCAGTCAAGGAGTACAAGCAATTAATACAATCAAATATATAAAACAAATAAATTCTAAGCAATTAAACAGTAAAAAATAAAAAAAAATAAAACTACAACACATATTTTTTAAATTTAAAAGCCTTAGCTTTAACCGCCAGCATTACAGATCAACCGCCATTTCTTTCGATCCTTGCATACTTCTTTCATTTCATTAAACTTAACAATATTATATAGTTCTGTAATTAACAATAAAAAAAATACTTCCGAAATATAGTACCTACACACGAAAAACTAGTTAAAAATGTAAAAAAAACGTTTTTTTTTTAAATATTTTTTGTGGTGACAATTTTTAAGTTATATATTGTGTTTAAACTTTATAATAAAGATAAAAAAATAATAAACATGCTTGATTTTTACGTTACTGTAACTATTTTACTAAGACCATAAAGTGTAAGAAACAAAAACCGCAGAATTAAGGTAGAACAGCCTGTTTTAGACCGGTATGTAGTCTAGTGGTAACGCTTCGGACTCGTAAATGGAAGGTGGTGGGTTTTGAATTCCGGCGGAGCACAAAAAAAGATACCATTTATGTTTTCAAATATGCTCTTCGCTGGATTGAAAAATTCATATACCTTCACCAAAGACCGGTCACCAAAGGTTTTTTTTTTTTTTTTAAAAAAAATAGATTTGTGGAAAGGAATGCAATCCACCAACCTATTTTACCTGGCCAGTTGCCTTCATGCGAAAGCAGAAGCTTGTGTGCATGCAACGGCATCTGTTGAACCAGGGTCGAAGTTATCGTCGCGGGATTCGAACCAGCGTTATCCAGTTCCAAATAACCTGTCTTGATCCCCGCGGCTATAACACCGACTAAATGGTTGGTAAGGTTCATCTAGCCTTACAGCAAGACTCTTGTGGTGTGATTTACACAAAAACAGCGCTCACCAAATAAATCATCCTAATATATATATATATTTCAGGGAAAGGCGTCAACAGTTTCAGGGATTATGTTATTTTAAAAATCAATTAGATTGTTTCATATGTACACATGCAATATGTGTAAGTGCTTACATGCACCTGATTGTAGATATGAAATAAATATGAGCCTTGAATATCTTTTTAACTTAGTTTATAGTGAATTTACGCGATTTTATTCTAGGTGTATTTGTGTATGTGCACCTTAGATTACAAAAAAAATACCTGGAGGAGAAATCACTTCAAAATTTTCTTAAAGAAATAGGAATCAAATCTTCAGTTTATTTTTAAGGGTTGGATAAAAATAGAAGTCTTTTGTAATGGGGCCGTTTAGGAAGAATGATCATTCAATGGATTGGAAAAGCATGCGAGCTGCAATAAGGCATAAAGTATAGGGTTCTACAGCGGATGGAAGCCTAGAACCTTTCGTTCTTAGCTGGTAACAGCTGCTGGTTTTTAAAGGCACAGGAGTAAAACTAATGGAAAGTGATTGTTCTCAAGAGAGTTGTTCACCTTAAAATGATAAAATTTATCAAATTATTTTTTGATATGGAAAATAGTCACTTAATCACTAATAGAAACTGTAAAATGTCTAATAATAATATTTCATGATATGCTCTTAAAAATCAGTTTTTTTTTCAGATGCATTTTGTAAATTTTATTAAATTTATTTTTGCAGTTTGCACTTCACCTATTGTTGAATCATTTTTTTCTACAGGTAAGGGATTGCGCCATCCGCAGTACCTGCCGATATTTTTTTATAATCTGATTGAAATAAATCTTCGCATGAAACAACTCAACAGTAATCTACACGTTTCATATAAAAATAATAATTAATTATTATCTGTCTGGCATATTTATTGAGCTTTTTCTTTCTGTAAATCACACCTTAAGAGCCCTCTACGAGCTTGATTGTTGCTAGGGAAAATAAGTCCACAAAATTTTAATTAGAGATTGAAGCGTTAACCACTATACCACGACTGGCCTGGTACTTACACAATAACACAACTAAGCTGCACATACAGTATACTGCCTTACCGCGTTGTCCTCGAAGGGATCGCATGTGACATATCGAACCTATTTATTTTTATAGGCAAGTCTTACGTCAACTATTTCAGTAGACGCACCACACAAAAAAAATGTACAATTAAACAAAAAATACATACTTATTGTGATTTTTTCAATCGAAAAATATTTCAAAAATTTAGTTTGAGATCCCCTCTATATTAGCTAATTGTGACGCATCGCCCCCGAGTTTCCCCGAGCGCTTCCGGTCCCCCCCGAGAGTTCCCGAAGGCGATACATAAAGCCTGCATCCGGCTGCCGTCTACAGATAGTCCGTAACCCCCCAAGGCCCGCTGGGCAGAGAGCGTCCATGCATCAGGGGCTTATGGCGTGACTTATGGACTATCCCTAGCTCCACTTACAAAGGAGCATCGATAGATTCTCATTTCAAGGAAAGGTATAGGTACACTTACTGCAAGGATTCGTGTGAAGATTTTAGTTAATACCAATATTTTTGTCGATATTTTCTTTTCAAATTTCATTTAATATCAATCTCAAATGTAATATATACTTGCAACTTAGAAGATAGGTTGGTATAAGACTGATTGCTTATACTGTAAAAATTGGTTTACTTGTGTCAATATCATTCATGTTCATGTAAGCAGTGGGGTAGAAGTCTCGACGGCTGTTTCTAGATCTTTCTGTACCTATTCGAAGATAGAACGGAATAAAACATGGCGGTCTGTGGACAGCTGATTGTTGTTCCGTATAAAATGTATCAGCTGTTGATACGCCGCCATGTTTAATTCCGCCCTATCTTCAAATAGATACGGTAAGGTTTACCGACGGTCGTCGAGACTTCCACCCCTAGGGAGATGAAAAACCTTGGAAGAATGACAGGAAAAACATTGAACGAAACAGTTCAGAATGAATGGGTTAAAAAATAATGTAAGGTAAAATAAGATGTGAGGATACAGATACAAAATAATATAATGAGATGGTTTGGGCGTTTGGAAAGAATGGATGATGAATGCTTGACAAAGACTATAAAACAATGTAGAGTTTCAACGCAAATTACACTTTTAAAACCGTCATATAAGTTTTATGGGAAAGACAGCGAAGTGTAAATAAAATTTCTTCGAAAAAAACAAAGTTATGAAATTGTCTACAGAACTGTTTCCAAGTACAAAATTTAACCTAAGCGTATACAAAACTTTGTATGAAAAAGAAAATAGCGTCTCAGTTGAGCGTTTTGGTTTTTATACATTTTTGGAAAAAACGCTATAAACGTGGTTAGATGAAAAGTATTATCCTAGGGTATAAAGGTTTTCACACGTTCTCTTTACAAATTGCACATCCGTGCGTCAAATAAAAATTACTTAACATATATGAAAGCCTCGAAAGATGAGTCTTTTTCAAACATTATATGAGTCTTTCGGATATGTTTGAGCCTTTATGAAACATACATGGTATATTTACAAAGCTTCAAGACAGAGCTGATGATGTTTTTTTTTTTTTTAAGGAATCCTGTGCGGGAGGCTCCCCAATTCTTGTGAGTCTTGGGGGTCTATGTCACCCTGGAAGGGTGCCGCAGAGGTGTTGCTTGAGTTCTTGGTTCTGTCGTGAGGCGCTGCAAGGAAGTGGTGATTGATGTTGGTTTTGAATAAAACCGGATTAAATTGGGAAGGGAACACAGATACTGGTAGACCATTCCATAAACGGGCAGTTTGGCAAAGGAATGAGTCATGAAAACGCCAAGTTCTCATAGTTTTGAGATCGACTGCAAAGGGATGAATGAGAGTCGTACTACGAGTTTCCCTTTCTGAAATGCGAGGGGGAGGGATTAATGAATGGAGCTCATTAGAACAAGCTCCGTGGTAATATCGATAAAAAAGACTGAGCATTCCAACTTTTCTTCTGTGCTGGAGCGGCTGCAGATCGGATGTCAGAGAAGGATCATTGATCAACCTCACTGCCCTCCTTTGCACAGAATCAAGTTGGTCACTCAACTTCTTGGACATACCACACCAGAGATGGCTGCCATATTCGATAATGGGGCGGATTTGGGATTTATACAGAGTCAATAACTGGGCTGAAGTAAAAAACCTACGGGCTCTGTATAATATGCCGAGTCGCCGGAAAGCGGAAGTTGTGCGAGACTCAATAGCATCATGGTATTTTAACTCTGATGACAGAGAAACACCAAGAAGATTTAAGTGTTCATGGTTAGAGAGGGAGACATTGTCGAAAGTTGGGAGATAGTTGTTTGGAATCCTCTTTAAGGATATCAGACATGCTTGAGTCTTTTTGACGTTGAACTCTACAAGGTTGTCAGTGCCCCAACGGCTGACAGCCCTGAGATCTGTATTGATCTTTGAAGCTAATGATTCACGAGCAATAGATATCGCTGAACTATTTGGGGGCTTTGTAAAAGAGAAACCGTCATGTATTGTACTGTCATCGGCATAGCATGTTGTAATATGCATAGCATAGATGTAAAAAATATGAAAAAAAAAATTCGGCGACCTGTATCCCGAGTAAAAAATATTGAGTATATCTCACTTAAATTACGTCATGGAAGGTCTTGGGTTCGAATGCCAGCGAAGCACAAAAAAATACCATTTACATTTTCAAAAATTATCTTCGATGGTTTAGAAAAATCATTATCTATAATATAATCTATAATCTAAGTTGCAGAGATATATTAACATTTAAGGCTCTCAAATGCATGCCCACAAATAAACACGTGTAGTTCGCGCTTACAAATGCTGAATGTGTACTTACAAATAAAATCCAAACCTCAAATGAACATAAACCCTACAACTTTTGCCGACCTTCCCTGACACAGGGGTGACATTGGCAAAGTGAACCATTTTTTACAGTATGGTTGGTCAGCCTCATACCAACCTATAAGTCAAGGAATTACCTTTATCAAAAACCGGTCAACATGCAACCCTTGCAGGGAGAACGCGGCCAGAAGTTACACTACGTGATCAGTTTAGTGACGTTTACGTTTATGCGGAAAATATAATGACCTTATCGAAACAAAATATTTTCATTCAAAAATAAGATTTGTCTTGAAACTTTGTAAGCACAATATCTTGCTCATATGAGTACATAATATTTTGAAAACATATGAGTCTATGAAGGACGATTACTTATATAAATCCGTATGATACATAATACTTCATATCGAAAACGACGATATCTTAGATATATAATGTAAACATTGTAAGGCAAAAAAGAAAAAACCTCACTGTTTGTTTTTCACCCTTATATGACTTATGTATAAGGGAGGTTTTTTTTTCAGCCAAGGGTTCAATGATTGAGCGACTGCTTAGTAAGCAAAATACCTGGGTTCGTAAAACATAAATCTTTTTTCTGAGTTTCTTTCTTACAAATGTCTATACTCAGTCTCTATTTTTCATAAAAGATAACAATAAAAACGACTTTGTTTAAGATTACGGCGAGTATATGTTAAATATCACGACCGGTTTCGCAAATAATCCGTTTGCATCTTAAGGCGGCTAAATAATTGTTCTGTGTTTTATCTTTTATCTTGCAATGAAACAGGGATTGAAATAATGGCTTTTTTGATAGAAATATTTATTGCTTTTAGTATTGTTTTAAGTTTACAAATGTAATCAAACCTACATTCAAAAGGTATATGATGATATAGTTTGGATGGACCGGTCCGTAGTCTAGTTGTTAACACTTCTGACTCGTAAATGGAAGGCTGTGGGTTCGAATCCCGACGGAACACAAAAAATAAACCATTTAAATTTTCACATTGCTCTTCGCTGGGTGAAAAATTCATTTACCTTTACCAGAGACCGTTCACTAAAGGCCCTTTTTCAGCCTTACAGCAACTGGGTCTTGATTGAGAATTGACGTTTTCTACAGCGACGAAGCTCTTGAGGTGTGATACACACAAATACAGCGCTCACAAAATAAATCATGCTAATATTATTATTATATTCTCTATTTTTTTAAAGAAATCCTGTGCGGGAGACTCCCTAGATTCTAGAGACTCTAGGGGTCTATGTTATAGTGCCACAGAGGTGAACGAGCTTAGTCGTCGCTACAAAGCGCCAATACTCAAGCAAGACCCAGGCGCTGTAAGGCTGGATGGTCCTTTTTAGTGACCGGTCTTTAGTTAAGGTTTTATGATTTGTTTCAACCCAGCTAAGAGCATATTTGGAAATATAAATTGTATATTTTTTGTGCTCCGCTGGGATCCGAATCCACGACCTTCTATTTACGAGTCCGAAGTGTTGCCACTGGACTACGAACCGGACCGAGAAATGCCAACGACACGCGGTTTACCTGAGCGGTCACCCATCCAAGTAGCATCCCCGCCCAATGTTGCTGAACTTCGGCGATCTGATGAGAACCGGTGCTTTCAACATGGTATCGTCGTTGACAACTTCATTTATCTTAACTTATTATCTTCTAGTGTAAAATAAAACTAGGAGGAACTGCTTCTCCCAAACCTGGTTGTGTATAAAATAAACCCATAAATGAATTACAATAAATTGTATTTTTTCACGAAGCTACTATCGAAAATCTAGATAATTTAATATTTGTCAAATTTGGTAATGTGGAAAAAGTAACTGTTGTCTTTATTTGGCCTCTACAGAGTGTACGCTGCTGTCTCGGCGCAAATTCGACTGTCACACAAACTGAAATATCATCACTGTTTTCATATTGACGTGAAAATACTTTCACAATATGATTTCAAACAGTTGATGTTACTATGAAGAAAACCAATCTGCCCGTTGAGCGGAACAAAGCCTGGACTGATTCAATTTTCTTTCAAACTGCTGTCTATAATAATGTTATGTGAATAGGTAATATTAAAATAAGTATAGGTATTAGTTATAGCTATGTAATAGGAATTCTTAATTGTGTTGGTGGGTAGGATTAATAATTTTGTGTAAATAGAGAAGTCACTAGATTACTTTAATTATGTATGTGCTTCGAGAACAGTCTAGCAACAATGTGTTCTCAACAGTTCCATCTTCTTAGTATAAAAAGGGTGCAAGTTGCTTGCACTGGGAGTCAGTCTTTTGCAAGCTTCACAAATACATTGAACAAATTCGACCAGTGAACTAAAACCAGTGTAATGAAATAAATGAGAGTGTCTTTGTAAAAATAAATATAAACGTGTAAAATAAATGAGTAAAAAGAAGAGTAGTTTTATTTGAAAAGTATCCGAACCAAAAATCGTTACAATAATAATATTAGTATATATTTATTCCAGCCTAGTCACGCGGATGGTGCAATACGTGACTAGACATAATCAATTTTAAAACAGGATATCAATATCTGTACCTTAGAGCATAGACAACGGTAATCACATTTAGTAAAATGTGCAGGAGACGAGTTTTATAGTGAAAATGTGCACTTTCAACCATCATAACTTCTAAACTAGACGAGATATTTTTGATCTGTAAAAAGTGTTTCTCTTCTTTTATCAATATTTATTTATGTGAAATAATGTGTTCCCGCTTAGAACATGAACAACGTATGTGGAACTTCCGTGGTTTATGCTCGCACTTTTATGTGCATCCCATATTTATTACACTTGATATCTCAGTAACTATGAGTCCGAAGACGCTAATTTTAAGAATTTCTGCATCATTAACTCAAAAACGCAACAAAGTGGACTTCCGTTGTTTATGCTCTAAGGTACAGATATAGTAGGATGCATATAAGAATAACGAGTTGAAGAAAAGGAAAAAAAAATAAGAATACAGGGAAAGCAAAATACACGTGAGAAAATATAAAAAAGAAAGCATAGGTACATGAGCAAAAACTAACAAAAATACACAGAAACAAGAAAACAAAATACATATGAGAAAATATAAAAAGAAAGCAGACAAGAGAAAAGTTAACAATAATACACAGAAAAAAGAGAAAGACAAAAAAATGCATGTACACTGGTGCACGGAAAAGAAATGAATGGAAGTAACTGGAGAAAATATTACACTAGAGAAGGAATCTAAGTCCATAATAATCTATAATCTAAGTTGCAAATATATATATTACAATTTAAAATTCATATCAAATGCATGCCCACACACGGACACGTGTAAGTTCGCGCTTACAAATGCTGAATGTGTACTTACAAATTAAAACCAAACCTACAATGAACATAATCGCTGCAACTTTTGTCGACCTTCTCTGAATCAGGGGTGACATAGGCAATGTGAACCATTTTTTACAGTATGGGTGGTTAGCCTCATACCAACCTATAAGTCAAGGAATACAAATAAAAAATAACATTCATGTATAAACAGGTAAACAACAAATGATTATTAATTAAATAGAAATAATAATGGCATTAATGTACTGTATAAACAAGAATGTATTTGATGTTAGTGTTAGATGACTAGTTATTATCTACTTCGGTACTTATAATCAAAACAATACACAGATAGAGATACTTCACATTGTATGGGATATTGTTATGTTAAAATGGAAAGGTATCTCCCGGGAATATCTTGTCGGGAATGGCCCGACCTCTAAATTGTCACTAAAACACTTCCTACTCTGTTGACTGGAGTTCCGAACTGAATGGCCTGGGGCAGCGCCCCAGGCTAGCGGCGGCTCACGAGGCGGACGCCTCCACACGTTGGAGCCCCTGGGTGGGCGCTCCTATGCACTATGTCTCCTATGCCTCTGGTCCACAAGGCGGGTGCCTTGCTGGCAGGAAATCCAAGTAGATGGGGAGGAGGGAGCTCCATTGTAATGCCCCCTCTTGCACCGCTTGGTGCTTGGTCGCCGACGTCTTAATCGGTTGACATCTTGCCGGGAACTCATGACCGACGGCCCCATTAGGTCACACGGCACAGTTCGGCCGCTTCCGTGACCGTTCGGCTCCGTTCGGCCCACAAAACATACTGCACACTTCGAGAATGCTCTTTTATATGTTATTTAGTAAAATAACATAACAATATTCTGATCTCTAGAAATACCGTGCATCGTATCTCCTGCCATTTCGTGGTTCAGAATGCATCTGTTACGCGTCTCTGAAATGATCCTTGAGATGTGTCGCACCGTAGACAAGAGAACAGATTGAATAATAATTCGATGTAGCTCGGCGTCAGCATTTTTGATTGAAAACATGTTTTACAGAAAGGCATGCTATTATAGGAAATGCTATTCTTGCGCTGACTTTTCCTTTAATATTATATTTACATATCCTCCTTTATATTGTTGCAAATGGTTAATTGGGTGTTGTGTGAGACGGTGAAATCTGTAGATGTATATACTTAAATAATTGTACTTGTATTTGTTCGAGATTGTGTGAGTGTTTACTTGAATACTCTAAAGGGGCTATTCTTAGACATTTTAGTCGTCGGTTGAGCGTATGATGTCCTGGTAAAATCTCGCATGTGTCAGTTTTGAATGTTTCGAGAATAAACTTTATTCTCACCTATAAATAGAAACCGAGATGCTCTTTAGCGAGACTAGTATCTAAGTCGTCGAGCAATACAGTTTGAAAGCAACCTTGTGTTCGAACAGGTAGAATCATATCAATATATTCAAATTCAATTCAGTCAACAACTTAGTTGGTAGCGTCCGCTTGTGATGGGAAGGTTCGGGTTCGATTTTTTAAAGAGGTTACAACGCTAACGCTACAAAGTTACTTTCTGTTGAGTCGCATGTGGCGAGTGGAACCTTCTTTTTTTAAGAAATACTCTGCGGGAGACTGGATATCAGAGACTCTAGGGATCTATGATAATTGTTGAAGTGCCGCGGAGGTGTTTACGAGTTTACGAGCCAATACTCAAGCAAAGCCCAGTTGCTGTAAGGTTGGATGGACCTTTAGTGCCTGGTCTTTGGTAAAGGTTTTATGAATTTTTCAACCAGCGAAAAGCATACTCGTATTTGAAAATATAAATTGTAAGTTTATTTTTTGTGCTCCGCTGGGATTCGAATCCACAACATTCGAAGTGTTGCCACTGGACGACGGACCGGTCAACCTATTTATTGTTACAGCTAAAATATGTCATTATTGAGTAACTACTTATTTTAAAAATGGAAATGGCTGGGATTCCTTAGAAAGATAATTTAAGATGCATTTTACAAATCGCCTTGTAAAAGAAAAAATGTCGCATGCAGTTCTAGATTATTCGCTGTGATATACGGCGCAGTCGTTCCAGAATCCCGAGCACGGTTATTGCCCATTACAATCATTGCTCTTGCAGCTCATGCCAGCGAGACGCCTGCCCGGGATGCTTGTCTGACTACACAATGGGACGAATGCTTGGACCAAATGTCTGCTGCGCTGTGAAATGCATCCGCATAATCATTCCATAAACGCATCAGAAGAGAATGCCAAGATTTGTCAAAAAAAAATTAAGGGGAAATAGTGGCATTAAAACAAATAGTACTGCCAGCTTTCGGCGAAAATAGAAAGCTAAGCCTTCGTAAACAAATTTTAATGTAATATGTAAATTTTGGTTTGCTTATTGTGATATGAAATTCCTTGACTTATAGGTTGGTATGAGGCTGACACTGTAAAAAATGGTTCATTTTGCCAATGTCATCCCTGTGTCACGGAAGGTCGGAAAAGTTGTAGGGCATATGTTCATTTGAGTTTTCGATTTTATTTGTAAGTACCTACACATTCAGCATTTGTAAGCGCGAACTACACGTGTTTGTTTGTGGGCATGCATTTGAGAGCTTTAAATGAATATAAGCAACTGAGATTATAGATTATAGAAATGCATCAAAAGAGAACTCCAAGATATGCAAAACAAAATTTGTCAGTTCAACAAATATTACTTTCATCTGTCGGTGAAAATAATAGTCATATCATTATCAGATTTCGAAATAAATATCTTTTTAATATCCTTCATACAGTGCTATAAAATGTAAAATGCATTGGAAGGGAAAGGAACGATTTGAGAAAAAATGTTAAGGTGCATAAGTGTTAACAAAAAATAGAAAAGGTACTTCCATCTCTCGGTGAAAAAAGTAAGCTTGATCTAGTGACAAGTTTTCAATAGAAAAATAAAAAAATTGTATTCTGGGACTGAAAGAAGGTCCAACGAAAATGAGCTGTAGGAAGTTAAAGAAAGAAGATAGCTTCACATTTTGAAGAGAAAAAAAACGATTAAGATTCTCGATTAGATCTATTATTGTAACAGCTTTCTTAGCATCATCTTTGAAAGAAAAATTTAGGAAAGACGAACAAGAGGTCGCCCAAGAACTTCATAGGTACATACCTACCTACTTCCAGGATTTGAAGCGATCACAACTGAAGAGGAAGTTGACCAACAGATGAGCATGGCTGGCACAATAAGGCACTGCTTTTAAAATTGATGATGAAAGAAAATGATGATTATCTTACTAAAAATGAATTAATACCGAAAATGAGAGATTTTTGTTTTTAATTTGTTTTAAATTTTGGTTTTTAATTTGTGAAAGATACGTATTTTAGTTGCATTTTTTAAGAATTATTTTATGTAGGTAGTTTACATTTGTACAACGACAAATGGGCTGAAATTTCTTCAAGGAAGTAATGAAATCTTTCTTTTAAATAAATGAGATGGCCATTGCAGAAAGTACGTACGTTCAGAATTCTTTATTGCTCGGATCGTTAGGGCTTTGTTGGACTTAAAAGCTTAATGATCTAAAGACTGCCAAGCCATAAATAGTGCTCTTCTGTTGACAAAATGCATCTTGACCTATTTATTTATTCATTTCTTCACTCGAGGGGAATAAAAAATAATAGGTTGCCCTACATGGAAACTAAAAAAAAGTCAGATCACACAAAATATACCAACCAAAAAAACGAAATATTGTGAACAAACATTTTTGCATGTAGGTACCTATAACGGCTATAACAAATTAAAAACAAAGCTAGAGAAGCTTTTTACGTTACATGGACTTTAAATTTTTCTTAAATCGAAAAAAAGCTACAAAAAAAATGAAATCTTCAAAACAAATCATAAAAGTAAGGTATGTGACTTGTGTAATGGTTTATGAATATAGTTACAATGTATTTATGATGCAAGGTAACAGTAATAATTGAAATAGTACCATCTGTGAGAATAAAATCAAACTATTTTGTTTTCCCTGTCCTAGCAGAGAAACAAACCATTTTAGCGAGGTAGCATGTTGAGTTTCCGTACATTGAACAATTTCACGTGTTTTCTATTGCTTATAAAGTATCACATATTTTTACACAGATGGCAGTAGTTCAATTTAAGGTAAATGCGAGCTTTTAGTATAAAAAGGAAATGATTGCAGTTATAATGCTTATTTTGTGTCAATAAAAAAGTTAATAATAAAATTCATCATGAATTCACGGATACAAAAAATATTATAAAGTCAAGTGTGTTTTATTATCCATTCGGCTTTTAAATTATTTTTGTCTCAACTCATAAAAAAAAGACATGTCAATAAAATATTTTAATCAAGTAAAATCAACATACTAAAAATAAATATTTACCATCAGCAATTGTCATCAAAATGATATTATTTTTAGCGCCCCATATACTCAAATGACCATTCAGACAAAGACAGTAGGTGTGTTCTAAAAAATCTGTGGCAAATAAAGTTTTGAACTTTCACTTTCATGGTCGGTGTTCAATGGTATAGTTTTTCTCGGGTTAGACCATGTTCTACTTGCAGTTATTATGTCTGCCGACGTTTCATTCCCTCGAGCGGGGAACATTATCAATGCTCGTAGCGACGGGGGACCTTTATCTTCCGTTTACTTTTGGCAACTGGCTGGCTGCTGATGCTCTTCTCATTTCTGTCATCCGCCAATCACAACGAAGATACATGATGGCAGAGATGAGAAGAGCATCAGCAGCCAGCCAGTTGCCAAAAGTAAACGGAAGATAAACTATACCATCTGTGGCAAAGTTGCATCGTATGGTAAAATAAGTAGATTTTATTTTTGAGGATGGAAAGGTGCTAACATTAATTTATAAAACGCTATACGCTACAAATCTACACATATGGTGTTACTTCTTGCAGCGATCACCCGAAGGAGTCACATTTGGCGAGTGGACCATATTTATTTTTACAGGTAAGGGAGCCGTTGAACACTTCAGGTGAAGTTAGGGGCTCTCAGCACCCGAGGGGGCTGTTTATTATGAAAGCTGATTAAACCTAGCCGGTTTTTATTTTATTTTGGTTTTGAAATAAACAATCAAACGTACCTACACAGACCGTGGGATTTGAGCCCGAGCTGTCGGCATGGAATGCAAGCACTCAGCAAGTTGATGAAGAAATGGGTACACTTGGATATAAGAATGAAGAAGGAAGATACTCTACGTGTGTACTTGTTGGTGACATCGACAGCGACATTTCTAAAACTACGGGATATTTCACTGAAGACATCGTCAGATGGAGCAGGAAGAGGAGACGGTTCTGGAGGGACCATGCAAACCGCATGAACGAAGGAAGGATAACCCGAGTCGTGGCACAGGAGATACCGGACGGCCAGCGTCTACCAGAAGTACCAACTGCTGAATTCCTTACACTTTGGATATCCATACAAGTCGGGAGCGCTAGAAAACTCCACAGATAAAAAATCACAATTCACAGTAGGTACACCTTATTTTTGGACACGAATCGCCAACTCGTCGCTTTTTTTATTTATTTTTTATATAAGGATAGCGCTTCAGGTCACCCTCCCAAAAGATAAAAGAACAGAAGTTCCACAACAAACAGATCCTAGATTTATAATAAGAGGAAGAAGAAAAATAAAGAGTATTTCACCACCAACCTTGCTTCTTCGTGAATGAATTTTTCAGTTGAAATACACCATCTATATATTTTATGTCTCTTTACTTACAATGACTAAATAACAGCTGTCCTGAATAGCTAGTACACTGTCTTCGTCTGAGCCTGCTTCCATACCCCGAGATTCGGATTTTATGACGTCACGTAGGCTCTTGTTTTTACGGCGGACTTTTGTCAGCGTCCTTTATTATAACTGTTTTTTTCGGGGAGTGGGAAATGCCCAGATGTCGCCCGTGAATTTGTATGTTTTTACAACTGAAATAAGGGAATAAAAACTGGTCAACGTTAATTTAAAAAAAAATCATATTTCAAGCGAGCTGACGTGGATTGATAAATGAGGAATAAAATTGTAATTTTCAAGAAAATCTTATCTTCGTTTATTAAAAATATTGTTATGATTTTACTTGGTTCAATTTATTTTCAGACACAGTTCACATACGGAGTGTTTTTTTTAAACTGTATTGCTCGACAGCTTGGATACAAGTCTTACGATGCATTTAATGGTCCAAGACCATCTCAAGGGCACCATGGCTTCTTCAAAACAGCAAAGTCCTCAGTCCTATTCTGAAGGTGATGGTGGGTTGGTTCATTAGAACATTGACGGGCAAATTGTTCCAGGCAACTGGCCCGGCTAACGCAAAGCTCCTATCTGCAAAATTTGACGTGTTTGCTGTTTTGGGTACTATGACCTTGTTGACAACAGTGAGGGCAGAGGGCAGTGGTGGTTTTAAAGCCTTGTCAACAGAACATATGTAGCTCAGCGAGACATGGGGGTGCCGTGCCGTTCAGGGTCCTATGGACAGTGAGACACAGCTTAAATTCTACTCTCTCTCGGACCTTCAGCCAGTGCAGCTTCCTCAGCAATGATGACTGAATGCGAGGTGCTTAAAAAACGCAACTAAGCTACACTGCGTCATCCTCGAGGGTCGCATGTGGCGATTCGGGACTTATGTCTTTTTACGGGTATGGGGGCCGGCCTCACACCAACCACTTTCAGTTGAAGTGGGGGTTTCCCAGCTCCCAGGGGAGCTGGTTCTCATTTATTGTGAAAGCTGAGTACACCTTGCCGGTATTTATTTTGGGTTTGAAATAGACACCGAAACGGGAAATGATTTCGGACACCCTCGGTGGACATCGAACCCTTGCTCTCGGCATGGAATAGAAGTATTCTACCAAATGAGCTATCGACCAGACTTTTCGCGAGATTGGTCGTTGCAAAAAAGTGACAATACATAAGCAAGACCCAGCTGTATTTAATATTTAATCGGTGGTCAGAGCGCTGCGGGTATCATAGTCAAGTGAGAACACGAGAAGAGTGGTTGCTTCCACTCGGGTCACGCAAACGCAACGCAACTAAGCTACACATGTAGTGTAACTTCTTGCCTGCGTTAACCCCAAAGGGTTTCGTATGTGGCGAGTGGAACCTGTTTATTTTTACAGGTAAGGGGACCAACCTTGCGCCAACCACTTCAGTTGAAGTGGGGGTTCGGTACTTATTTTTTGTGAAGGCGTTTTTGATAAAAAATTTGAGTTTTTAACACACAGCCGTCAGAAATGAGGAGTAGGACGAAGAATTAGATGAAATTTAATGAGACTGTTGACAAAATCGATGCTGTGATACTGTCTGTCACGGAGAAGCCGATAATCCTCTCGTCACGATGAAACAGATCGTGTGAACTGTGACAAGTGTGCAGCACCCGTAGTACGAGTTTTTTTCACAATACTCGAAGTATTGAGTGTTCGGGAAAAATATATGTGAACTTGTGAAGCTCCTCTGGCGAAACAAGTTTCGAAACTTTTTTTGCCAGAGGCGCTTTACAAGTTCACTTACATTTTTCTCGAATACTCAATACTTCGAGTATTGTGAAAAAACTCGTACTACGGGTACACGGCGACTGGGAGAGATTAATGCGCTAGAGGTGGGGACGCAGTTTAGTGAAATGGACCTCTAAAGCCCACCTTTACACGAGAAAAATAACGATTTTTTCAGCTCTTTTTAAAAAAACAAAAATATTTTAAACCCTGAAAATTTGCAAGAGAATTTTTTGTGAGTCAGTTGAAAAAGGTCCCCTTTTGTAACGTGATAATCTATCTTTCTATATAACATTATAGTCTACGTTTAAGACTAATATTTAATGCATGCCCACGAACGCACATGTTCTCCCTTACACATGCTGTATGTGTATGAATAAAGTAAAATGAAACCTCACGTAACCATACACCCTTCAAGTTTTGCTGCCTTTCCTGAAACATGGGTGACATAGGCAGAAGTAAACCAATCTTTAAAGCCTTATACCAATGTAAAAGTTTTTTTTTTAAATAGCTACATCAATCAGAATACTAATAGTATTAAACAAATATTTTTTAACAAGTGCAGTGCGTTGTAGGATTCCCTGCAGAATGCAGAGCCATATTAGCATCTTATGAACAAGCACATAGTTCAATAAGACTTAAAAAAAGGACTGTTTATATGTTATGCGGTACGGAATTCCAAAATGGAGGGCCGGCAATGCGAACTGCATGATCCAAGCAATTGTGCCAACATTGAACTCTGAGCTGTATGCAAATCTCACAGTCTTATGTCTTCTTCGGAACCCTCTGAGATATACGGTGGCGCAATGTTTAGTGTATACGTAAATACATTAAAAAATACCATTGATGGATTATTACGCTTGAAAAACTTGACCTAGCTCTTTTGAAATTATAACTGATTATCTAATTGAGATACAAGTTTATCGGTGGACGGAAATACAATCTTAAAATAAATCAAGACACAAATGTCGCCTTTGTCAGAGGAGACAATTAAAGAGACCAAAAGACAAATTTGTAATTAAACTTTTAATGGGGTTTGTTGTTGGCAACAGAAATAAAGAGATGCGATAAAATACGCGCAGAAACAAAGAGAAATAATATGATAAAGAAGTCTTGTTCTTAATTCACAAATTGCAATTTGTTATTTAAGCATATTCCTTATTTTGCGACATTTTCTAATATCAGTACAAACTTTTAAGTAAGTAACGAACTACTTAGTTGATGTAATCATTTTATTTGAAAATAGGAAAGCACTCTTATACATCTCTTGTGCCTCACAAACAGTCACATGTAAGTTCGCGCTTACAAATGCTGCATGTGTACTAACAAATCAAAATCCAAACCTTCTGCGTTTTTTTCCGATCTTCCCTAAAACAGGGGTGACATAGTTGGCAAAGTAAGCCATTTTGTACAGGATGGGTGGTCAGCTTCATATCAACCTTCAAGTTAAAGAAAGTGACTAGTATTCCTAATTTTCCGAAATATGTAGGAATACTTTCCTTGACTTGTAGGTTGATATGAAGCTGACCACCCATACTGTAAAAAATGGTTCACTTTGCCAATGTCACCTCTGTTTCATGTAAGGTCGGCAAGAGTTGCAGGCCTTATGTTTTTATATTGTAGGTCCACATGCGGCATTTGGTAGCGCGAACTTATACATGTCTGCTTGTGGGAATTCATTTAATATGAATCTTAAATGAAATATTTTTTTGCAGCTTAGATTTAGATTAAGACTCAAATTTACTTTGAAAATTTCAGTTCGCAAACAGCCTTGTGTTTTATTTTTACATTATTGACTTCATTTCATTATTTCTTATTAGTTTTCCCGTAGAAAGTAGGTAATCTATGTATCTGGAAAACCAATATTAGCTAAATACTCGTATATCACGTCTTATTCTGTTTAACCTTTAAGGTATGGATATGAAATAGGTATCAATCTTTTTAATGATATTAACATCAACCTTGTACCGAAAATTTGTAATATCAACACAATAGATACCTCCGCATCAACCTTCTACCGAAATTCAACAATAATATTTGCGCCGGAAAGCGCTGCAATAAATTTGATAATATTGAATTCTCGAACCGTGGGGTTTGATTCCAAACTATTAAACATTGACTGCTGAAAAGGATTATGGGTGTTTATCAAACGATGTTCCCGAATTGCTAAATAAATGAATATCTATAATCTGTAATCTAAGTTGGAAAGATATATTAACATTTAAAGCTCATATCAAATGCATGCCCACAAACAAACACGTGTAGTTCGGGCTTACAAATGCTGAATGTGTACTTACAAATAAAATCCAAACCTGAAATTAACATAAGCCTTACAACTTTTGTCGATCTCCTCGACACAGAGGTGACATTGGAAAAGTGAACTATTTTTTACAGTATGGGTGGTCAGCCTCATACCAAACAATAACTAAACGAATAATCTCGTTTGAAAATTTTAAGCATTAATTTAAGTTGCAAAGATATGTAACATTAAGGATTCACATTATACGAATTTCCACAGCAGACACGTGCTAAAACGTGCTTGAAAACCTGAAATTAATTAACTCTAATTTCTTCCGCCGATGTGGAGTAAATCAGACAGTTGCCGGTAGTTTCCCGGGCAAATGTGTCAAGCAATACAATTAATTTGCCTGGTTATCAGCTAATACACGAGCCAAAAACCCTGAGTATGTTACTAGACTCACCAGAAAGCAATGCGAATTGTATTCGAAAGCATTGCCAAAAATCTGACCGGTCCGCCCAAGTAACCTTTTAGGCTTTAAAAAGGTTACAAAAAGGTTAAAAAAGGTTCTGGGACCTTTTTGTAACCTTTTTAAAACCTAAAAGGTTACTTGGGCGTGGTCTAGCTTTTACCGCTACGGACTCGTAATCGGAAGGTCATAGGTTTTTAATTCACGGTGCAGCACAATTAAAAATGGAATATAAAAAAATCGGATACTAGTGATAATTTGTGATATTTAAGAATCAGTTCATCTTCAATCGTCGTGCAGAAAGGGTGCCTCTTGAAGACGTGGGCTACTTCGCCAACGAAACGTCAATTTTAATGCAAGTGCAATCTAGCCCAACAGTAGAATTTGGGTCTTGTTTGGTGTGAATGCCAACATACGAGTATAAGTCACAAACTAACGTCACAAACCAAACGACTCCATTTCCTTCAAAATGCTGCAGCCAGGTTAATATACGGCGGCTCCAAGTACTGCCATATAACTCCTCTGCTTGAGAACTTGCACTGGCTTCACATATCAGAAAGAATAGACTACAAGCTTTGCTTGATGGTCTTTAAGACTCTTCATGGGCTGGCTCCTGACAATCTGGTGGAACTCACGAGGAGAACCTGTTTAAATGAAAGGGAAGTTACTCTGAGGTCAGCTGGGTCATGTGCCAGTCTGTTGGAGCTGCCGAACAGACAGTCATGCACGGTTTTCGGGAACCGCTCATTCCGTGTTGACGGGCCAGCGGCATGGAATGCTCTCCCAGAGAGGCTGAGAGTCCAGGAAGATGACACAGCCTTCAGGAAGATGCTCAAAGCATTCTTGTTTTCCCACTAGAGCCCACATGCGCCTTTGTAGTGATGTAAATCACAAAAAGGCGCATATAAAGCATATAAAAGCATAAAATCACATTATCGTGTTTTACGTTTTTTTTTCTTAGCTCAAGATTGTGCAGAATATGATTCTTAAGACAATTTCATTGAAAGGTCATCTTTGAATCAAACGCTAGATAAACCAAAAAAGCTCTGGAGAGACCAAAAGGCCGGTCTCCTTACGTGGGTAAGTAAATAGGTCTCAGTCGCCACATGCGGCTCCTGTGAGCGAACGTGTTAAGAAGTTTACTATTTTGCAATGCAATCGTCACCAAAAAGATGGCCAGGCAATGTGTGGTAAACTGGATATACCTACTCGTACGTATATCCAGTCGTGAATAGACTATACCATCCAATGATCAATGGTATACTATACTTAGGTGTTGGTAAGCTCACCTGTCTAGAACGTTCCAATTACCAGATCCTTCCATTCAAATGACGTAGTATGTAGGTATTGTCATGATTTGTGAAATAGATTAGTGAAGAGCAATGCAATTCACCATCATATTCTGCCTGGCCAGAAACAGGTATTAATATCAACAATTAATAATTCATTATTGTTTATTTTAATGATATATTGATTATTAATTACCCAATGACATCTGTTAAACCAGGATCAAAGTTATGGTCAAATGACCCAAACGGGGATCGAACCAGCGTTATTATATTACAAATACGCTAGAAAGATCAGCCACTTGACTCCCTCGGGCATAAAACCGATGTCATAATACTTTGCCAAGGTCACCTCTGTTTTAAGGAAGGTCGGCAAAAGTTGCAGGATTTGGATTTTGATTCCCAAGTACACGTGCAGCATTTGTAAGCGCAAACTTACACGTGACTGTTTGTGAGCATGCATTTAATAATAATATTTAATGTTCACATATATTTGCAACTTCGATTATGGATGCTTTTGATCGTGTACAAAATGAGCGTGCGGTCAAAACGAAATGTTTTGGAAGACACGAAAAAAAATTAACGATGGACGAAACGGCTGTTCTTTTCATGAGAACTTTCCGCTGTAAAAATGTCCGTAAGAATCACGAGAAAGGTGTAACAAACCAACGCAAGACCTCATCTCTCCTACACATATTACTGATTCAGAGCTACTTTGTAAGGCGCGCATACAGAGCTATAAATCTTTAATTTGTTGAAAGGTCGTCCCAAGGTTTCATATGACATAAGAACAAAAAAAAACTTGTTCAGGTCAGTTTATTTTGGTTTTTATTCATATTGTAACCGATAATGGAAAAGGCACATTAATTATTCAAGCCCATAATAAATATAATCTTATCTAATCTAATCTTAGTTGCAAAGATATGTTACATTAGGAATTCACATTATATGCTTTCTCACAAGCTGACAAGTATACGTTCGCTCTTGCACCAGTGGCATGTGAACCTACAACATAAAACCCAAATCTGAAATGAACATACACTCTGCAACTCTTGCTGACCTTCCCTGAAACAGGAGTGACATTGCAAAGTTAACCATTTCCTACAGCATGACTGGTCAGCCTCATAATTCAAATTAATCTTGTAAATTATTGCTTTTTTTCTTCTTTTTCAGTCATCTTTTCACTGCTGGATGTAGGCGTCTTACAATTATGCTGCCCCGTATATTATAACAGTACGAATCAAATATTTAAACATTTGTAGTAATTGTACAGGAACTTAAAGAAATTCAATTCTCTAACTGCTCACGCGTGTTTGAAAGAAAAATGTACACATCGTGCACAATATTCTGGCACTCGCGTCGGAAAACAATTTCCCCTAAATTGAATTATAATTGCTCACACAGGCAATTAGACGGATGATTCACGAGCCGTAGGGAGAAGCAGTGTGTGGAGGAAGTGTGAGAAGGGCAGGAGACTGTAGGAGATGGGAGAAACTGTGTGAAAACGGAAGGAGAGTGTGAGAGATGGAGAATCTGTGTGGGATTAAAGAGAAACTGTGAGAAGGGAGAAACTGTGTGAAAAGGGAAGAAGAGTGTGAGAGATAGAGAAACTGTGTGAAAAGGGAAGGGGAGTGTAGGAGATGGGAGAAACTGTGTGAGATGGGAAGGAGACCGCGTGAAGGGAGAAACTGTTTGAGAAGGGAAATTGACTGTGTGAGATGGTAGAAATTGTGTGAGAAGGGAGGAAAACTGTGAGACGAGAGAGAGAGACTGTGAGAAGGGAGCAACTATGCGTGAAGGGGAATGAACTATCTGAGATGGGAGAAACTATGTGAGAGAGTAATTGTGTGAGATTTCTTGCCATGGTGAGAAAGCAAAAATTACCAAGAGAGTATCAATATTTGAGGCGATGAATCATGAAGGGATGGCAAGGGAAGAGTTTCAAGGTAAAATGTCATTTCTTTGATTTGTTTTGCAATATTGGGAGAATATTATAATCTCATAATTTGATTTCAAGGTGATGATGATGATTTTTATTCTACACTATAATGCCTTTATTAAATTTCAGAAATCAAGCTCCTGGATTTAAACCAGTTCTTAACACATTATAACTTTTTTCGCGGCCAAGAGCCATATTTTAGTAATCCGCCTTTGTATATAGAACCAAAAAGGAGAATTTGTTGAAAATTTTATATTTTGCTACTAAGAGTCCGGTCGATAGCTCAGTTGGTAGAGTGCTTGCATTCCATGCCGAGAGTTGTGAAATGATTTCCCCGTTTCGGTGTTTCTTTCAAACCAAAAATAAAATACCGGTAAGGTTTACTTAGCCTTCATAAGAAATGAGTACCAGCACTTTTGAAAGCTAGGTAACTCACATTTCAACTGAATCGTTCAGCATAAGACCATCCCCCTTGCATGTAAAAATAGATAGGTTCACTCGTCACATGCCAACCCTTCAGAGGAAAAGCGGCAAGAAGTTACACTATTACATGCCTTTTTAAAATCCCTTCAAATATTTAAAATCCACAACTATTCTTTAGCGTTTATATCCAACACTGCCCTACATAATTTCATTAAATTCCGAGTAATTTAAAGTCACAGGTAGTAAAACTTTGCTCAGTAAACTTGTACTTTTAGTACCTACGCCGAAGCCCGTATTTTCCTCCAGCAAGGCCCGAGAGTAAGGAGCTCTAATTAAAACAATCAAAGTCTCATAATATTCAAAAGGCGTTGATCGAATTTCCTCTCCGTTTGGAATGCTGGAAGAACATTGCGCCGGTGCAATAAGCAGCTTGGAACAAAGTTCTGAAGGTTCAGTGCCTCAAGTTTATAATTTACGTTAACACTCAGTAGAAGCGTCAACGACGTTACCATGTTGAAAGCACCGGTTCCCATAGATCACCGAAGTTAAGCAACATTGGGCGCGGATAGTACTTGGATGGGTTACTGCTCAGTTACACCGCGTCTCGTTAGCATCTTGGACCGGTCCGTAGTCCAGTGGCAGCACTCCGGACTCGTAAATGGAAGGTTGTGGATTCGGATCCCGGCGGAGCACAAAAAATATACCATTTATATTTCGAATGCGCTCTTCGCTGGGTTGAAAAATTCATAAACCTTTACCAAAGACCGGTCACTGAAAGGTCCATCTAACCTTACAACAACTGGGTCTTGCTTGAGAATTTGCGCTTTCTACAGCGACGACCAAGCTCGCAGAGGGCTCTTGAGGTGTGATACACACAATAACAACGCTCACCAAATAAATCAGCCTAATTTTTTTTTTTAAGCATTAAATCAAAAAAGGATAGATACTAAAATAGAGTACATGGTGAGCGTTTTGGTTTACAAGATGTTTTGGTATAGCAGTGACTTCAGTCAAAACGTAAAGGATGGAGCCAAGTTTCACCCCAGCATGTACAGAAAGGAAAACGAAGATTGTGTTGATTCTAGATTTAATAAGCGTTTCAGCAAACTGATCCCAGGAAAATCTGCCAGAGCCGCACACCATCAGGAACAAGAATAGGAGTCTGGAATAATCTGAAAGGACTCATCTCACTCCCGATTGATCTTCTTTCAATTTCTCCCTGTCGATCACGCGCGATTTAGAATGCAGCCGAAGAGACAACACGTCCTTTCGCTTTCAAAAAATTCTCAAGAATTCACGTCCACTCTTTTGACACTTGACACAGTTTTATTGTCACAAGGTTAGAGGTAAGAATGGACAGGGCCAATAATTGGCTACAGAAATAAGGAGTTTAACAGACTTCAACCATAGAAAAAAACTACCTACGAGTATTCACAATAGGGTAATTTCACATTTTAAATTTTATTTCATGAAATGGTAGAATATATTTTAAAAAATGCATCTGAGTTCTTAAAAGAATTATATCTGGCTGATTTTTAAATTATCGCTCTTTAAAATTCGCGTATTTTCGATTTCCGGTAGTAAAACCAGTTATTATTATTATTTATTGATTTAAAAAAATGTAATTTGTCGGATATGTTCCTTGACTTATAGGTTGGTGTGCGGCTGATCACCCATACTGTAAAAAATGGTTCACTTTACCAATGTTACCCCTGTTCCAGGGAAGGTCGCAAAAATTGTAGGGGTTATGTTCATTTGAGGTTTGGATTTTAATTTTTGAAAGTACACGTTCACCTTTTGTAAGCGCGAACTTGTTTGAACTTGTTTGAACACGTGTTTGTTTGTGGGCATGCATTTCCCCCCTCCCCTCTTGCTGTAATAATGGATGAGCTTTATAATTTATAATGTTATATAAGTTACATATTATTTTGTATATTTCGTAGAAATTGGTATTTACAAGAACGACGTCACTTTTGGTACTCGTACATCATTTGCTATCATCCGCAGACCAGACTTCCCCCCCGCCTTAATGCGAATGACGTAATATATGGACAGCCGATTAGATTATAGATTATAATGTGAAGAGAAGAGATGGTGATTGGAGATTTTAGAGATTTTGAGTAGAGTTTATGTTTGGGTATTGGAGAGCAAACGTCGAGATGATAAGTTTTGAAGTAAGATGAAGTTTGCTATCACGATGGCAAGTTAGTAATGGCTGTGGGAGAGATGGAGCGCCATGGTTCAACTTTTAGCTCAGACTGATGCACTCAGAACATCTTCAGTCTCCATTCTGACGACACACAAACGATATCTGTTTAGTCTTAAAACTGTAATCTAAGTTGCAAAAATAAATCATTATATGAGATTCACACCTGATATGTGGAAATGACGGACTTTAGGCGACTCAATTGAAACAATGTATTACCCATATTGCGTTTAAAATACAAAATATTAGGTCGGGGAAAAAGTTTCTTCGCATTTTATAGGAAAATTCAGGTAATGTTTTTTTTAAAGTTAATTTAAATTTAGTTACAGTACATATATCCCATTTTTTTCGTAGACTATGTGCCATCTTGTAGGTAGAGACATTATCCCGTTGCTGTAGAAATTTTGGAACTTCTGATCAAAAAAACGCAACAAGCAGTTTTGGCAGTCCTCTCTAGACGTTTTAACTTGACACTGCTTAAGAAAATCTGAAAAGACCGAAACAGGTAGAAATCTGAAGGTGCAAGGTCAGGGCTATATGGCGGATGCATAAACACCTCCCAGCCAAACTCTCTTAATTTTTGCTGATTGGATGTATGTGATCTAGCGTTATTGTGATAAAAGACCACACTATAATATCTATAGTCTATAATCTAAGTTGCAAGGATATATTCATTCAAAGCTCTCAGATGTATGCCCACAAACAAACACGTGTAGTTCGCGTTTACAAATGCTGATTGTGTACTTACAAATAAAATCCAAACCTCAAATGAACATAAGCCCTGCAACTCTTGCCGACATTCCCTGAAACAGGGGTGACATTGGCAAAGTGAACCATTTTTTACAGTATGGGTGGTCAGCCTCATACCAACCTATAAGTCAAGGAAACCCTTTCTACACCCTTTCTATTAATCAATTCCGGCCGCTTTCTCTCAACTTATTGCTTTAATCTCATCAGTCGTAGGCAGTTGAGATCCGAATCGATGGTTTTGCCCGGCGGTAAAAGCTCATAATGAACAATGCCTTTCCAATCCCACCATAGACACAGCATCACCTTATTGCGAGTTATCAATCTCTTCAAAATCGATTCGGTTTCATTACGTCTAATAAAGAATTGCAAATGAGTACACGGTTCATTAGGTTTCTTACAGTGAGCTCGTGTGGCACACAAAAATCGAGCTTACTTGTCGCGTTTTTTTGATCAGAAGTCCCAACATTTCTACAGCAACGGGATTATGTCTCTACTTATAAGATGTCAGATAGCCTACAAAAAAAAATGGCATATATGTGCTGTAATTAAATGTAGATTAACTGTGAAAAAAACAGAATTGAATTTTCATATAAAATGCGAAGAAACTTTTTCCCCTACCTATTACATGGTGGTACTTAAAAAGGCGTTCGTCGGACAGCGTTGGCAGTAGTTGATAAAAGTAGCCTAGACCCATTCCAATTTGTCGTACTACTGATGATTTAAATTTTGGTACTAATGCTGGAACGGAAGAAGGGTGAGGGTAGGGGAATTTATTACTAAAGCCGATTACCGTCGCGTCGCGTCGGCGCAAGCGCAATGGACCAACACCTGCGCTACACCGGGCCTTGATTAACGTACGAGATTCATAACAAAACAATCATATTATAAGCATTGGTTAGAGCAAACGTCGGTATTAAATTTGTATGGATGGCCTTTGATAATAGCGGTTCCCATTTGTTAATAGAATCTTACTAATTTCTAGTCTTTTGATAAATGAACCATTTTTTTGCGTAGACCACAATTGAACAATACAAACAGAAAAAGATAAGGGTTTGTGTATTGATTCCTGCAAAAAATATTTTAAATAAAAAATACACAATTTTTTTCTTCACGAGATGATTTATCTCATCGAGCGCTTTCGGTGTTATTGCACCATTATATCAAGAAAACTCTTATCTGCTTATTCACAAGATTTAGAACATTTCTGATATCTAGGTGGCACCCTAACATAGAATTAATCTACCCAAGAAAGGAAAGCGAAAATATTATTGCAAATTATATAAGAGCATCGGGAATCGAGCCAACCTTTCAAAAAGTAGTCTCAAATGATAACCATTAGACTGCGACCTGATAATAATCTATAATCTATCTATAATCTAAGTTGCAAGGATATATTCATTCAAAGCTCTCAGATGTATGCCCACAAACAAACACGTGTAGTTCGCGCTAACAAATTCTGATTGTGTACTTACAAATAAAATTCAAACCTCAAATGAACATAAGCCCCACAACTTTTGCCGACCTTCCCTGAAACAGGGGTGACACTGGCAAAGTGAACCATTTTTTACAGTATGGGTGGTCAGCCTCATACCAACCTATAAGTCAAGGAATTTGATCTGATACTACGAATAAATCACGTATAATATTTTCCTAATTTAGTATACTCGTAGTACGTCCGTTAGATAGCTCAGTTGGTAGAGTGCTTGCATTCCATGCAGAGAGCTCGGGCTCTAATCCCACCGAATGTATCAGAAATGATTTCCAGTTTCGATGTCTATTTCAAACCCAAAATAAAATACTAATACTAAATGCCAATCGGTTCAACTGCAGTGATTGGCGTAAGGATTCTTTACATGTAAAAATATAGAGAGTTTAATCGCCACATCACGCGACTCTTCTGGGGAAATTTTTGCAAGGAGTCGTAGACACAACACTACATGTGTAGCGTAGTTTCGTTTAGTATACGTATTTTATATATTGTGTCAATAATATATTTTCATAGTTCAACTTAAAAATGTTTTTTTTTCATAGTAAATTGTGGAATAGTTATTTATGCCACTGCCTAGTAATGATAGTCTTTGTAACACGAGTGCTAGTTTGTGCCATGAGGCGCGGCCGAATGACACAATAGAAAGCACGAGTGTTACAAAGGCTCATTACGTGCAGTGGCATACAATACTTTTTCTACGACCATGAAAGAATTAACAAAATAGTGAATAATAGTCATTATAATGTACTCGTCCATTTGAAGTAATTAAAACCTTACCTTTGTCAAAACGTGTGATTTATCATTCCCTTCGATTATCGAATCTAACCTAAGTTGTATAGATAAATTATATTTAGGTTTCATATTGAATTCATGCCCACAAGCCAACACATATAAGGTCGCGCTTTTACATCCTGCATATAAGCTTAAACATTCAAACCCAAAACTCAAATAAACATATGCCCTGCAGTTGTATTGGCACGTGAACCAAGTTTTTACAGCATAGGTGATCAACCTCATACCCACCTATTCACCAAGTCACTTTTTGAGTTTTTTTTATTTTTTGCGGTGAAAATTTTTGTATTGTTTTCCTTTCAAGCCTTTTATTTTCCTTTGAAAAAAGGAAAGCTGTATTTGGAGCATTTCGATAAATAAATTCGATAAATTTTAGCACTATTAACGTTTAGCATTTATTTGACTCTATACATAAAATATATTTATTTTCATCTGAACAGGGCTGGAAGTCTCATCACCACGGTAATTCCTACCTACCGAATATCAGTAATATTGTATGAAGCCTAATCAGCTGATCGCTTGCGGCCATCTTGCATTGACAGGACTTCATACCCCCATACAAGGTTGACATTTGAAATTAAAAAATGGTTCCAATTCTGACAATGCGCATGCGTACATTTTCATTTCAACACGGTTACCCGTTGCGTAATGTTACATTACGCAACGGGTGTAGAAATGTATGTCATTGTGATTTCGTTAGCCGTTTTGTAATTAGTAAATTACCAAATGGGAGTAGAAAAAAATATTTTCATGCAGAAATTCACGCAAATAAAGCAAATTATTTTATCCTTTAAATGCATTCAACGTTTTTCTCGTGTACAGCCACGCTTCAGTAAATTAAAGACTTAAATGCACGGATTATGTTGCGGGAATTTGTGCCTAGGGTATTTCGGCATAGAGGTATTTTTTGCATGTCTGCAACGAGGGTGCCTGAGCCTTTGTGTGGCTTACTAGAAGCTCGATCGGATGACGCCAAATATAGTTCATTCAGAGACAAAAGAAAAACGAATGGAAAAATAATTGAAGGCTTTTTGAAGCTAAATATTATAATTTGTTTACGGATTGTTTAAAAATTCGTGAAGATTTTATTTGGAGTTCCAAAAAGATTTTTTTAAAAGAAATCCTGTGCGGGAGACTCCCTAGATTTCAGAGACTCTAGGGGTCTATGACACTCGTTGTAGTGCCGCTAACGAGCTTGGTCGTCGCTACTAAGCGCCAATACTCAAGCAAGACCCAGTTGCTGTAAGGCTGGATGTACCTTTAGTGGCTGGTCTTTGGCAAAGGTTTTATGAATTTTTCAACCCAGCGAAGAGCAAATTTGAAAATCTAAATGGTACCTATATTGTTTGTGCTCCGCCGGGATTTAAGCCCGTAACGTTCCATTTACGAGTCCGAAGTGTTGCCAATGGATTACGGACCGGTCAAATCGGTTTTGAATTGAGATGCGGTTTAAATTGTAGATATTAATTTTAAGGTATATTTTTTTTGACACGTTTTGCCTACCTTTGCCTGTATGGAAGGATCGCCCCTGCTTTTGCTGCCACATAGTTCCCAATTTTAGCAGTAGGATTTCACTTACCTGAAACAAGAAAAGCATAATATTAGTTTTTCTCAGGGAAGGACGGCAAGAGTTGCAGGGTGTATGTCCATTTGAGATTTGGTTTTTATGTTGTAGGTTCACATGAGGCATGTGCAAGCGCGAACTTGTATGTGTCTGGTTGTGAGAATGCATGTTATGTGAATCTCCAATTCAACATATCTTTGCAACTTAGATTAGATTAGATTAGATTAGAGACAATGAGGTCTGCAAATTTCAAAAGTCGTAAAAGTGACGTCACACGGCTGGGTTAACTGAGACCAAGTCTAATTTAAGTTCTGTTATCGGTTGCTAAGAAACCCTGTTACAAGTGTGTGACGTTTGCTATATTCTTTAATGAAATTTCCAAAGTTAAAACGAAATTTAATATTCATAATTAATGCATTCACACATGACGTCCCGTGTAGGTACGCACGTCTTACACATGCTGCCTGTGTACAAACAAAACAAAAAAAAAACAAATCGAAAATGAAAATAAACCCTCCAACTCTTGTAGAACCTCCCTCAAACAAGCGTGACAGTGGCAGAAGTTTTACAGTGTGAATGATCACACTCATACCAAGCTCAAAGCCAAGGAACAATATTTCATTCTAATCTAATCTAATCTAATTTAATCTAAGTTGCAAAGATATGTAATATTGGGGATTCACATAACATGCTTCCTCACAAGTAGACACGTACAAGTTTGCGCTTGCGTATGCCGCATGTAAACCTACAATATAGAAACCAAATCAAAAATGGACATACACCCTGCAACTCTTGCCGTCCTTCCTTTAAACAGGGGTGACATTGGCAAAGTGAACCAGTTTTACAGCATTGGTGGTCAGCCGCATACCAACCTCTAAATCAAGGAATATATGCAACAAATAACATTTTAGACATAAACAAATGGATAAACATTGAAATCAAATACAAATTACAATTTTTTTTTTTTTAATTTACACAAAAATTGGAAAATTTGAGAAACCCTAGCCCCAGCCGCCAGAATTACAGATTAACAAACATTTGATTAATTTAAGAAAGAAAATAAAAGTTATCAGCAAATATTATAAAAAAAAACTTGTGATACCTATTAGGTATTACCTATATCTTCTAGTAGTTTCGTTTTTTTTTCACTTGAATAACTACTGCCCTTACATCAAATCTCTTTACTTTTCAGGAAGCAAAGAAATAGAGCAACTTTTTACCCGGGACGGATGGGTATTATCTTTGTTTTTCATTCTTTAATTGCGGCTGTAAAAAGTTTATGTTTTTCTCGGATCTCAAGCGTAGGTCTGTGCACCTTTATCACCCACCAGAGACCGCCATCTTGTCTCTTACCTGGTGACAGCATAGAACGGCACAGTGACAAAACAACACAAGCCATAACGACACAGTGACAGAGCAACACATAACAGAACAACACCGTGACAAAATGACACATGACATAACGACACATAACATGACAACACATGACATGACGACACATGACAGAACGACACAGTGACAAAAAACACATGACAGAACGGCTCAGTGACAAAAGACACATGACAGAACGGCTCAGTGACAAAACGACACATGACAGAACGAAAAGTGACAGAACAACACATGACAGAACGACACCGTGACAGAATAACACATGACTGAACGACTCAGTGACAGAACAACACAGTGACAAAACGACACATGACAGAGCGACACAGTGATAAAACAACACATGACAGTTCGATACAGTGACAAAAAGACGTATGAAAGAACGACATATGACTGAAAATCACAGGATTTGACATCACTGTGACAAAACAACACAGAAAATAAATCACTATGGGAAAACGACACAAGGACAAAATATAACGTACTGGAAACAGAACATACCATAAACGGCACATGAAAAAACATCACATGACAGAACGACTTTCTTGAGAAGTTTTGTAATGTGATGTACTGTCATTGTGATGCTCTGTCATGTATTGTACTCTCATGCGTCATTCTGTCATGTGTCGTTATGTTATGTGTCGTTTTGTGACGTGCCGTTTTGTCACTGTGTCGTTCTATCATGGAACCGTCTTTTACCTGTATCCCAAGTATACCACATTGCCTTCAACTCCAACATATCGTTCATCAAAAAATGTATGTTAACTAAAACAGCGCCTATAGGTGTGCGTTTTAGTTTCAAAATATATTTTGAAAACGATATGGTTAAGTAAAAACGTATTTTTGTATACTTTGAGAACAGTGGTTAAACTGACAAAAATGACGTAATAAAAAATATTTTGATTGGGCTAAAAATATTGCTGCCGATTTATTGGGTGAACAAAATAATGTGAAAATGTTCCAAATATGCGTAAATATTTTTACGAATGTATGATTTTATGTCTTTGTATGTTAACTTATGATTAAGTAAGTAAGTATTTGGATGCTTTTACCAGGTAGTGTTTGCTTGAAGCTTCTGATCGAGCTAGAGTCGGGTGTATGCTAGAGTAGTCTTTAGTCACTTATAAACACGGATCGCAGTGCTTTGAAGGGGATTACTACCCGAGCGAGGCATGTATATATTTGAACCAAATGTGAACAATTCTTAAAATAAATTTTGTAAAATAAATCTTATTGAAGTTTGATTAAATTGAACGCAAGCAAATTTATTTTTATTTAAAAACATCATTGAAACAACCTTGACTGATAGGTTGGTATGAAGCTGACCAAACGTGCTGTACAAATCGGTTCACTTTTGCCAATGCCACCCCGTTCAGGGAGCGGCGGCAGGAGTTCCAAGGTTTATGTTCATATAAGGTTTTGCTTATTTGTATGCGCACATGCAGAATGTGTAGGCGCGATCCTACATGTGCCTGTCTGTGGGCATGCATTTAATATGAGCCTTAATAAATGTTAACATATCTTTGCAGCTTAGATAATAGATTATTATTATGGATTATCATCATATCATATACAAGACAGTATATGTTCTAAATCCTAAAGATAACATTTATTAGATTTTTGACGCAACAAAATCCGTAATTCTTTAGTAGAAGAAAAATCTAAATCTCTATTTTCTTATGTTTTAAAAATCTCTCTCTGCTGAAGTGTAGACAGTGTAAAAAATTGGCCACTTAGTCGGGTCCTTGTTAGAACGGAGAAAACTTCGCTGAACTATTAGGGGGCGTGTGTTTCCAGATTTTGAAAATAATGTTGAACCCAGAGGGGGAGGTCTAAGGTACATTAAAGAACACGGGGTCGGCGTGGTTTATTTCTATGAACATTGCTTTTCTCTGAACTAATAGTTTGATAAAGCCTGAACTTTCGGTTGAAAATACAACCTTAGAAGTCGTTGAACACTACATTTATTTTCTTTACAATAATTATAACTACACTGTCCAATATTTGGAAACCAACACTCACCTCACTTTTTAAACCAATATCTAATGTTTGTGTCAAAGACAATGATATCATCAGCTCCGTATGTACGGATAAAATAGTGCCATCTAGTGATGTGGACGGGAAACAAAATAAAAGTGAAGCAAAAAAAGCAAAGATGTAGTTTCATTAATGGATGGATTTAATATAATGTTATGTAAATAACAAATACATATAAATGTTAGGTAGGTAGGTGTATTAGTTATAATATAACTGTGTCTCTGGCTGTGTCTAACTGTCTCTGTCTGTAACTGTGGCTGTAGACATGGCTCGTTACTGGGCCAATACGGTGTGAAGCTGACACGAAGAAGAAGAATACAAAAAATAATCTTAATATTTATTATTTTCTCATGCGGTATTAAGAGTTCTCATAGTATTGTTTCTGGTTTATGGTCTTAGTATTTACTATGCGTAGGGTGAAGTTATGTTGTTGGATCGACTCTCTGTCTTTTGAAGTTGTTACAAGACTTTGAGAAAGTCAGAAACTTTAGTTAGAGAAGATTTTCTTACATGACAAGCGTGGTAAAGATAGGAAGGTATTTTTCAAATAACAGAAAAAACGAAAAAAACATTACTCATTGCTACGCTTCTACTACTACTTAGCTACACATCAAGTGCAACTTCTTGCCGCGTTTACCCCGAAAGGTTCACCTATGTCAAGTGGAACATTTTTTTTTTTACAGGTATGGGGCCGGCCTTATGCCAACCGCTTCAGTTGGAGTGAGGATTTCCCAGCTCCCGATGGCGATGGTACTCAATTCTTGTCAAGGCTCAGTGAACCTTCCCGGTTTTTATTTTGGGATTGAAATAATCATCGAAACTGGACATCATTTCTGACACCCTCAATGGGATTCAAATCCGAGCTCTTGGTATGGAATGTAAGCGCTCTACCGACTGAGCTATCGATGCTGAATGTGAAAGTGCAGTTACGAAAAATCTCCAACATTACATGAACATAAACCTTACAACTTCTGCCGTCCTTCCCTGAAACCGAGATGGCATTGTGCAAAAGTAAACCAAGTTTTTTTTACAGTATGGGAGTCAGCCTCATACAAATCCTTTATTTAAGGAAGATCTATTTATTTATGTCTAAGTTGCGGACACACATTAGCATTCAAGAACCACAACTTAAACACACCTACAAGGCAACACGTGTAAATTCGCTCTTCCCATGCTAAATGTGTGTTTAGACTAGTCTTGTAGTTAACGTTGCGGATCCAAAATTGGAAAGCCATGAGTTAGATTTTCTATAGAACAACGTAAAAATATAATATGATTAACTAAAAACCGGTCACGAAAGGTAAAATGAAGTAAATGGGGCTTTCTGAAGCGTCGACCAAGCTCGCACAGGGCTGTTGAAGTGTGATTAATATAAAAAACAACGCAAACCAAATATGTCACTCTTGTTTTTTTTTTTTTTTCTAAGAAATCCTGTCCGGGAGACTCCCTAGATTCTAGAGACTCTAGATGACACTTATTGTAGTGCCGCAGAGGTGTACGAGTTTGGTCGTCGCTACAAAGCGCCAATACTCAAGCAAGACCTGGTTGCTGTAAGACTGGATGGACCTTTGGTGACCGGTCATTGGTAAAGGTTTATGAATTTTTCAACCCAGCGAAGAGCAAATTTGAAAATATAAATGATATATTTTTTTGTGCTCCGCCGGGATTCGAACCCACAACCTTCTCATTCAATCCGCAGTGTTACCACTGATCTACGGACCGGTCAAATTTGAATTCGGTTCTGATTTGAATTAACAAAATAAAACCTCAAACCTCAAAAAAAAACCCGTCACTTTGCAAGTCTTTCCACTTTTCTCTGAAACAGATGTGATATTGGAAAAAGTTCACCAAATTTTACAGTACATGTCAGCCTCATGTACATACATATGTATAAAAGTACAGGAACAAGTTTTTTTCCATTAATGTCGTAAATTATTTTGTTCTGGATTTGAAAGCCGTAATGTATTCAAAAGTTTTCGACGTTTCGTAAATGAAAAAACCGTTACGTTTGAGAAAATCCGAAAGCCGAATATTTGATTTAGGTTGATTTTTTAAAAGAGTTTGTAAACGTGAAGAGAATTGTTATCTCCCAAGGTTGGAAAGTTTGAGTTTTTTCTCCATCATTACAAAAAAAATAAATGAAAAAAAGTTTTTTCACAAAATAACAAAAGTATATATTGTTACGAATGTGTAGTTGTGTGTTGCGTTTGTCTGTGTGAGTAAATAATAGAATATTTTCAGTCAATCTAGAAATATATAAATTACTTATATGCATTTGTATTTGATCAAGATTGTTTGAGTGTTGGGTAGAATTTTCTGGCAAAATCTAGTAGGTAGCGATTCTCCATGGTCCGAGAATTATCTTTATTCTTACTATAAAATAAGGACCGAACCTCTCTGTAGGGCCAGAACTGTATCAGCCGTTGTCCTATATTGTGCAAATGTAGCTCTGAATCGAAATTGAACAAATAAATTGTGTAAAAACAAACCTCTTCTTCTTTTGGTTCTACTTCTCCGCCTTTCCCTGGAATCGGGGTGGAATTGGCAACAGTGAATGGTGAAAAGTTTTTACATCATAGACAGTCAGCCTAATACCAACTGTTTGAGAAAATATGAGAGGTATAAAAAAGAAGGAAAAAATAACATTAGTTCAAAAAGTGAAGCAATTAATCCTCTTCTTCCTCTTGGCGAATTCCCACGCACAGCGAGGGCGCCAGTGTCGGGTAATCTTCCGACTATTTCAATAATAAATATAATGCCTATATTAGAGTGATTTTATGTTATTTATATTATGGTAGGTAAGAAAAAAGGATATATGTTGTGAATATAGCAACTCCAAATTGTCTATGGTCTGACGTCACAACGTTTTTATTGGCCGATACCTGCCATTGGTTAGAAGTGAGTTATTGTCACAAAAGATTAGTAAGGTTAGAATGTCCTAATATAAAAGCAACGGTTCTGCTAATTTAAATGTTCTTCTCCTATTCTCTTGCTGTAAATACTGTTCTTCTCCTATTCTCTTGCTGTAAGTGTTCTTCTCTACTATTGTCTGTTTCAATCTATTGTTGTACACTTATAAAATTAAATTCAACCGTAACAAAAAGTCAAGATTTTTACTCAAGAAACCAGCGACCATCCATCCTGACCAAATCCCGAACACCAACCTATTAAATAAGAGTACAATAACGATACCGGTGGGACAATGAAAATGTTACTATAAATATCTAAATAACTTGTCTAAGCTACACAGAAAGTTTAACTTCTTGCCGCGTATCCCCCGAAAGGTTCGAATCTGGCTATTCGGCCAATTTTTGTTTACAGGTAAAGGGGCCGGCCTTACGCCAACCACTACATTTGAAGTGAGAGTTTCTCAGCTTTCGAGGGGGCTGGAACTCATATCTTGTGAAGGCTAAGTAAAATTTTCCGGCATTTTTATTTTGGGTTTGAAATAAACACCGAAATGGGAAATCATTTCTGACACCCTTGGTGGGATTCAAATCCGAGCTCTCGGCATGGAATGTCAACACTCTACCAACTGAGCTATCGACCGGCTTAAACAAACTAAAAATAACTAAACATTTTTTATTGTATTTTGTAACCGAAAAATAGGTTTCTGTCCTAAAATCAAGAGATAAAAAGATTTTTTTCGGTGGAAATCTAGTATATGGCAAGAGAAAGGTGATAAAACGCCTTTGGTTATGTCTCCTAACATCTCATTTGCTGCGGTGATCCTAGACTGTGAGTTCTGTGCCACAAAAATAAATTTACACGTGTAAACTCAACCACAACGTTCCACCAAAAAGTGCATTGAAACTAACAAAGCATTTTTTAAGATTCCATATATTTTTGGTTGACGCTACGGCCGAGTATTAACGCAATGTTGTATACTTGGGAACTGAGCACAAATAACGGCTCGGGAGGAAATCCGAGACGGTGGCAGGAATCTATGACAGGAATCTATGATGGTGTGTACAGAACATGAGGGTAATTCAATTTACAACAATGAAAAAAAAACGACATAATATTTTGGAAGCGAAAAAAATACGAATGGCTTAATAAATTGCAGAGAATTGAAAGAATGGAGAAATAAACTAAGTACGTTTATTACATAAATGTATGATCTTAGTTTCAAAAATATATTCGCATTTAAGATTCATATCGTCATCTTAAAGGTAACACTAAATAAGTGCTGATTTACTGATTTGAGAAATCGAGGATAAAACATTTTATTGAAAGTAATTTGGAAGCTCCTTAACTGATAGGTTGGTATGAGGCTGACTCCCCTTGCTGTAAAAATTGGATCTATAATCTATATCTATCTATAATCTAAGCTGCAAGGATATGTTAACATTTAAGGCTCATATGAAATGCATGCCTACAGACAGGCACATGTAGGTTCGCGCCTACACATTCTGCATGTGTGCATATAAATAAGGAAAACCTCACATGGACATAAACCTTGCAACTCCTGCCGCCGTTCCCTGAACCGGGGAGGCATTGGCAAAACTGAACCGATTTTTACAGCACGGGCGGTCAGCCTCGTACCAACCTATCAGTCAAGGATCACTTTTGAAAATGCCACCCCGGTTTCAGGGAAAGGCGGCAGGACTTGCAAGGGTTATGTTCATGTGAAGTTTTATTTATTTGATGCACACATGCATAATGTTTAGGCGCAAACCTACATGTAAGAGAGTTTTAAGCTTTATGTGCCAGATGACTACGGCCGGGGAAGACGGCATAACTTTTTCATGTACCGCTGATTAACTCCGCTGACGACATATTTAAGTTCGTGCTTTCAAATACTGCATGTCAACTTACAAAATAAGCCGAACCTCTTCTTCTTTGGGAATGAAATTAGAATCTTTCAAAGATCTAGTTTAAGAGTTCCTCCCAGCTTGTTAATGACTGTGTGAGGGTGCACTGTAATAAGGGAAACCTGTAGTGCACAAAACAAAAATGTTCCTGTCTGTGGGCATGCATGTAATATAAGCCCTAAATGTTAACATATCTTTGCAGCTTAGATTATAGATTATATATTAAACTTCTCAAAGTAAGTGAACTTATAATAAAGAAATACTTGAGACAACTTCTAAAGTACAGGATTTTCACATTGTTTTAGCGTTCTGTCTCTTAGAAAATAGGAAAAAATGTGCATTTATCTGAGAAACCTATGTTAGCTTGATATGTCACTTATTCAGTTTTACCTTTAAGGTATCGATATAACATACATGCCTACAATCAGACATGTATAAGTTCACGCTTACACACGCTGTATGTGTACTTACAAAATAAACATTTGAATCTAGGGCTCTGGGGCGGAGAACCAGACTGTCCGGCACATAGTGGAGGAGTGCCCCATCAGAAGACACCCTCCTGGCCTGGAAGACCTTCACAAAGCCACGCTAGGAGCAGTGAAGTGGATGGAGGGCTTGGATCTTCGCCAAATGACGAGGCCAAATGGCAAAAAATTCGCTATTCTTGCAAACCATATGAAAAAGTTAGGGCTTGAAAAAGGCTATTTCTTTTAAAACAAATTATAACTTATAGGTTGGTATGAGGCAGATTGGTTTTAATTTGTAAGTAGACATTCAGCATTTGTAAGCGCGAACTTACAAGTGTCTGTTTGTAGGCATGCATTTGATATGAGTTTTGAATGTCAATATATCTTTGAAACATAGAAAATAGAGATTGTAGATGAAATCATTCAGCGCCAACTTTGTTGACCTTCTAATCTAATCTAAGTTGCAAAGATATGTTACATTGGAGATTCAAATTACATGCATTCCCACAACCAGACTCGTAAAAGCTCGCGCTTGCACATGCCTCATGTGAGCCCACAACATAAAAACCAAATCTCAAATGGACATACTCCCTGCAACTCTTGCCGTCCTTCCCTGTAACAGGGGTGACATTGGCAAAGTGATCCATTTTTACAGCATGGGTGGTCTGCCGAATACCAACCTATGAGTCAAGGAACGACCTTCATTTATAAAAAATCGCACTCTTCCATACTTCATTTTCCAACCTCCCACTATTTTAAAATGTCAGTTAATCTAAAGATGGCTGAAACCAGTCAAACTATTTGTTCCTTCAACAAAAAAAAAAAAAGATATCAGCAGAATTAAACTGTGTTTTTTTTTTCATATTTAAAATTACATCTTTATTAAACTACCCCTTGTGTATCCGCCTGTAAAAGCAGTGTTCACTGGTATGAGGCTCGACTAACTGAAAACTGTATGGAGAACCTCGTAGTAGCACCTAATGGTACCTACTGCAGGTATTGTATGTAGATGGTTGGCAGGGATACTCAACGAAAGTCTGTTTTTTTATAATCTTGCTCCAATATATTAAAAAAAATAGTTACGGTACAAAATACGAAAATGATAAGTATGACTATGATAAATATGTTCCTTGACTTATAGGTTGGTATGCGGCTGACCACTCATGCTGTAAAAATGGTTAACTTTGCCAATGTCACCCCTGTTACAGGGAAGGACGGCAAGAGCTGCAGGGTGTATGTCCATTTGAGATTTGATTTTTATGGTGAGGTTCACATGAGGCATGTGCAAGCGCGAACTTGTACGTGTCTGGTTGTGAGAATGCATGTAATGTGAATCTCTAATGTAACATGTCTTTGCAACTTAAATTAGATTAAAAAATTAAAATTAAAAATAAAAACAAATTGTATAAGGCTACGGGGCGAGTAAAATTTAATAATGTACGACCGGTTTCGGAAACAATGTTTCCATCATCAGGTACAAAATATTACTGACTAACAAAATAAAATAAAATATAAATTAGTGTAACATTCTTTTAAGGGGCGGGAGTAGTGGAGGGGGGGAGGGGTGAGGAAGGGAACAGAGCGCTGGGATTGTTGGTGACAGATTTATTATTATTTCTAGGAAACAAGGTCAGGAGAGGAGATGGATTAGGGATCAAAAAGTTATTTAGTAAGGAATTGACAGTACTTGAATTTTTATTAATTTCTATGGTCTCGAGAGCTGTTAAAGTCGGTCTGTATGTGTTTGTATGAAGAAGTTTGATTGTATGTTTATTAAGAGTATGTCCTGATTCTATAATGTGGTTGGCAAACTCGGAGAAGTTATTATTAGATAGACAACGCCTGTGTTCATCCATTCTAATTTTTAAACTTCTTTTTTAAAAATGAAAGGTTACAAAGTGAATGCCTCATCAATTAATGATAAATTAGATTAGATTAGATGACAATTGAGATGAGAATTCGAATTAAAATTCGACTTGACATTTCAAGTTACAGAATATATCTTTTTTGGCGTCGATACATTTATTTAAGTGCAACAAAAAGGTACTGCATGAAGTAAAAGAAAGGAGAGAGCGTATTAATCACATTTTGAAGAAAAAACTAGGCTTATAGAAAAACGAAACTAAGGTGCACATAAAGTATTACTTTTCACAGCATTGTCCTTGAAAGGGTCACATGTGGCGTGAGAAACCTATATCTTGTAAAGGAAAGGAACCTATTCCTTGACTTATAGGTTGGTATGAGGCTTACCACCCATACTGTAAAAATGGTTCACTTTGCCAATATCACCCCTGTCTCAGGGAAGGTCGGCAAAAGTTGTAGGTTTTATGTTCATTTGAGGTATGGTTTTAATTTAAAAACCACAAATGAACATAAGCCCAGCATCTTTTGCTGACGTTCCCTGCAACTGGGGTGACATTGGCCAAGTGAACAACTTTTTTACAGTATAGTTGGTCCTACCAACCTATAAGTCAAGGGATCAAAACAACATCTACCGCATTAAAACCCAAATCTCAAATTATCCAATAATTGCGAACTCTTTAGTGTCTCATTCAGCGTCTTTCCATCAACAGATCTCGGAAAGCAACTCTCCCAGGGCTGGAAGTCTCATCACCACGGTAATTCTTACCTACCGAATATCGGTAATATTTGTATGAAGACCTGTCAATCCAAGATGGCCGCAAGTGAACAGCTGATTAGTCTTCTTACAAATATGACCGATCTTCGGTGGGTAAGAATTACCGTGGTCGAGGCCGAGGCCGTTGCAACTTCTTGCTCCATAGATGGGGATTAGCTCCATCCCCAGGATATGACTGTGGGGCGGAGAACCAGACTGTCCGGCACATTGTGGAGGAGTGCCCCATCAGAAGACACCCTCCTGGCCTGAAAGACCTCCACGAAGCCACGCCAGGAGCAGTGAAGTGGATGGAGGGCTTGGATCTTCGCCTCTGACGCGGCATAACGGCCAAGTGATTTGCTGTGCTTGCCGGCCATACGAAAAGTAAAGTAAGTACCGTGGTGATGAGACTTCCAGCCCAGGACCTAGTATGGTTTGCGAGCCCCGGTTGTGCACGCCTGTGGAAGAGTGGCCTTTTTAGTTGCGGTAAATGAGAACTAGAACAGTCTAGGAGCAGGTGTGCCAGACAAGCCTCGGTTATTTATTAATAATACCTACACAAGTACGGCTTTACTCGTAGACCGGGGATAATGCTTAAATATAGAATTTTCCATGCAGAGAAAAATTCCAAAATATTTTAAAGTCGACTTTTTTCAACCGAAAGAAAGAAATCTCCACAACAACGAACAACGAAAATAGTTTTAATTTTTCTTATCTTTTCAATATTTAATTTATTTCATCTATCTATAATTTAAGATGCTAAAATCTAAATCTAAATCTAAGCTGCAAGGATACGTTTCATTTGAGAATCATATTAAATGCATTCCCACAAGCAGACACGCATAATTTCGCGCTCACACACATGCCGCATGTAGACCTACAATATACAAAACCCAATTCTCAAATGGACATACGCCCTGCAACTCTTGCCGACCTTCCGTGAAACAGGGGAAAAGATGCAATGATAAATTAACATATATTAAAAGTTATATTAAATGAATGCCCACAAACAGACACGTGTAAAATCACGCTTACAAATGCTTCATGTGTACTTAAAAAATAAAAATCCAAACCTCAAATGAACACAAGCCCTGTAAATTTTGCCGATCTTCTCTGAAATAGAGGTGACGTTAGCAAAGTGAACCATGTCTTACACCGTGGGTGGTCAGCCTCATACCAACATATAATTTGAGGTATACAAAATAATAAATAACATTTAAGTAAACAAAAAAACAACAAACCCTTGCAAAGAAATCTATATGAAGATGAATTGTGATTTTAAGATTAATTTAAATTAAGAATTACAAAATTAATGATTTCTTGGCTTAGGCCTTAGACACACAAAGATGGTAGATCTTTTTTTTGACAATAAGAAAACTTAAGACATTTATTGAAAGACATTTTTAAACAATTTTAAATTGCACAAAAAAAAACATGAAATTTTTTGAAGTAATAAAATGAATTTTTTTTTTTTTTTTTAAGGAATCCTGTGCGGGAGGCTCCCCAATTCTTGTGAGTCTTGGGGGTCTATGTCACCCTGGAAGGGTGCCGCAGAGGTGTTGCTTGAGTTCTTGGTTCTGTCGTGAGGCGCTGCAAGGAAGTGGTGGTTGATGTTGGTTTTGAATAAAACCGGATTAAATTGGGAAGGGAACACAGATACTGGTAGACCATTCCATAAACGGGCAGTTTGGCAAAGGAATGAGTCATGAAAACGCCAAGTTCTCATAGTTTTGAGATCGACTGCAAAGGGATGAATGAGAGTCGTACTACGAGTTTCCCTTTCTGAAATGCGAGGGGGAGGGATTAATGAATGGAGCTCATTAGAACAAGCTCCGTGGTAATATCGATAAAAAAGACTGAGCATTCCAACTTTTCTTCTGTGCTGGAGCGGCTGCAGATCGGATGTCAGAGAAGGATCATTGATCAACCTCACTGCCCTCCTTTGCACAGAATCAAGTTGGTCACTCAACTTCTTGGACATACCACACCAGAGATGGCTGCCATACTCGATAATGGGGCGGATTTGGGATTTATACAGAGTCAATAACTGGGCTGAAGTAAAAAACCTACGGGCTCTGTATAATATGCCGAGTCGCCGGAAAGCGGAAGTTGTGCGAGACAAAAATATTGAATATTATGATTGTACGAAAAAATACTTTTAGGGAAATTTACAGATCTTAAATTTTGTAAACAAAATAAACACAACAATAAATAATAAATCACAGCACCAAAAACAAAACAAGGAATTCCAAAATTGAAAATAATCACCTTGGCCCAACGTCCCCGGTTTTGTTTGAAAATTTGTAATCCTTTGTCTTGAATTCGTAAATAAAAATAAAAATCCCTGATTTTTTTCACCGGGCTAAAATATTAAAATCGGATTGTTGTCGATCCTCGTTTTTTAAATATTTCTGTAAATAAAATAAAGAAGGGAAAATAAATTTTTTATACATTTTTTTTAAAATTCCGATTTATGTGGATTAAAAAGAAAACCATCATTATAAATGGAATTTTGAATTTGAAACTTTTTAAAGTTAATCATTTGAATTGTACAGTTTTTGTTCCATGACTTACAGAATGGCAAGAGGCCGACCAAACATACATACTGTAAAATATGGTTCACTTTGCCAATGCCATCTCCGTTTCAGGGAAGGTCCGCAAAAGTTATTCATTTAAGATTGGCATTTTATGTTGTAATTTAAATTTTGGATGTGTAAGCAAGAACTTATACGTTAGCTTGTGAGAATGTTTGTTGCAACTTATAATGTACCTACAACCTTCGATCTCGAGGAAACAACAATAATTCAACATTACGTGTTTCTTCCTTGTAGAAGACACACGCCTCCTGAAGACGTCGGATATGACTCTGACGAAACGTAGAGAAAATCGTTCTTCTCTTTCCACGGTCAGTAACATCCGTCTTTTTCATTCCAAAAAATGTCTAACAACCGTAATCATAATTTAAAATCTTTAACTTATATTATAGCTTATAGATATAATTATAAAACTTATAGATTATAAAACCTATTTATCTTTACAAGTAAACACTGCGAATAAAATATGGTGGAAAGCCTTACTTCAGCGTCATTATTATTATTTTGACGCGACGAAAGAGACGGCAGATGGGGTGGGTGGAGGGAAGACGAGTGTGCTAGAAAGAGATGCCTGGATGTGCCTCGTGAAGGGGGCAGACCGATCAATAAACGCCGGCACGCGACCTTGCCCAATATAACCTGATTTCGTGAATAAAAACCTACATACAATTAAAGACGGCCGCGAGAGATTTTCCCAATTTTCAATTTGATGTCTACAAAATTTACACTAAATACATAATAATAATAATATTCTGGTTTGGACATAAAGAAAGAATGAGTGATGAAAGACTGACGAAGAAAGTACCTATAAATAAAATAAATTAGGATGATTTATTTGGTGATCGCTGTTTTTGTGTGTATCACACCTCAAAAGCATTCTGCGAGCTTGGGCGTCGCTGTAGAAAGCGCCAATTCTCAAGCAAGACCCAGTTGCTGTAAGGTTGAATGGACCTTTAGTAACCGGTCTTTGGTAAAGGTATATGAATTTTTCTCCCAGCGAAGAGAATATTTGAAAATATAACTGGCATATTTTTTGGATGTTGCGGTAGAGGAAGATCTAGAAAAGTATGGATGGACCGAAGTCCTGAAACAGCGAATGAATGGGATATCCAGAGTCATAATAAAAGGAGAGCTTGTATGAAAAAGGTTATGAGTCTGAATGAAATTAATTATGTATGTATGTAAGGACCGAAAAAAATGGCGGCTGATCTATAATGTAGGCGGCTAAGGCAAAGACGCAATTTTATAGTTTTGTAGATTTTTAGGGGTTGTTTTTTATAACTGGATGTAATTAATGGTTTGTAGTCCTTAACTTATAGGTTGGTATAAAGCTGACCACCCATACTGTAAAAAGATGCTTCACTTTGCCAATGTCTGCCCTTTTTCAGGGAAGGTCAGCAAGAGTTGCAGGGCTTATGTTCATTTGAGATTGGGTTTTAAGTTGGAAGTCTACATGCGGCATGTGTGTGAATCTTAAATGAAATATATATTTGTAACATAGATTATATGCAGATTATATAGAAGGGAAAAAATGTGGTGTCACTTGGCTGAGCTAGAACCATGACGGAGAGTCATTACTTCTGTTTGTGAAACATCAAATACACAACGCATAATAATCATAAACAATAAACTCAGCAAGCTTACAAAGTGTTGTAAAAAATGTTATGTCACTTGGCCAAGAAAACTGACATCTTCTATCGTAGATTAACGATCATCTACGGCTCGAAATAGGGACTTGGTGCCTTTTTTACCATCGTCGCAAGTTTTTCAGCCACGATGTCCTTCGGCGTCCCTGAGTTCTTCTATTCTCAATCTTACCCTGTATGTAAAGATGGAGAAGGCTTTTTTTTCATTTCTATTAGCGTGATCCAAGAACATCAACTTTCTCTGTTTAATGGTTGGCAGGAGTTCCTTTGTGGCGCACATATTTCGACGGACTTCTTCATCGGTGACCCAATCACACCAAGAGATCCGAAGCAATAATTTATTTTCTTCCTAATATGCCATGCAAAGCAAAGTTCTAAAAATAAATCAAATGGTCGATGAAAACATTGTCTTCTCTCAAAATGTCCTTAATTTTTAGTTAATTGAATTTGCTTTAATTAACACACTTAATTTTTTCCCGCCTAAGCCACTCTATTGGAAAGCTTTTGGGATGTACAAATTTGACAAAGTTTGCACGAACAAATTTTTATTACCCCGGGGGATTTGAATACTCCAAAAATAGTCCAGTCGACAGCTCGGTTGATAGAATGCTTGTGTTCCATGCCAAAGAGGTAAGACTCAATTGCCTAAAATAATTTACCGTAACGGTGTGTATTTTAAATCAACAAAATAAAAATCGGTTAAGCTTAGTCGGCTTTTTAAGCCCTTTCGGGAGCTGAGAAGCCCCCGCTTCAAGAGAAATAGGTAGTGTAAGGCCTGCCCGCTATTTATACGTTTCGAATACTATCCCTTCATGAGCAGCGCGGTAATAGTTTTCACTATTTGTGCAGCTAAGTAAAGTTTTTTTTGTGGTCCAAAAAAGATCTGATTTCTCAACGTTTCGTCACACTCTTTATTGAACTCTTTTTAACAGTTCAGTTGTGCGTTTTTGGCGTGAAAGATACACGTCTCCTGATGATGCCAGCGAACAATTTTCTATATAATTTTTTTTTTCATGAATTAGTTAATTTGCAGATAAAATGGAAACTAAAATTGTCAGTTAGGGCTTCAAATTTATGTATGTAAAACAAAAGAATTTCCTTTGCAGAAACAAATATTTGCGGACAAAAACTTTTTCCCTACATTTACCTTGCCGTAAAAAACAGTTTTTTTTGTATAATTTCCAGTGTCGGGTAATCTTCCGACTATTTCAATAATAAATATAATGCCTATATTAGAGTGATTTTATGTTATTTATATTATGGTAGGTAAGAAAAAAGGATATATGTTGTGAATATAGCAACTCCAAATTGTCTATGGTCTGACGTCACAACGTTTTTATTGGCCGATACCTGCCATTGGTTAGAAGTGAGTTATTGTCACAAAAGATTAGTAAGGTTAGAATGTCCTAATATAAAAGCAACGGTTCTGCTAATTTAAATGTTCTTCTCCTATTCTCTTGCTGTAAATACTGTTCTTCTCCTATTCTCTTGCTGTAAGTGTTCTTCTCTACTATTGTCTGTTTCAATCTATTGTTGTACACTTATAAAATTAAATTCAACCGTAACAAAAAGTCAAGATTTTTACTCAAGAAACCAGCGACCATCCATCCTGACCAAATCCCGAACACCAACCTATTAAATAAGAGTACAATAACGATACCGGTGGGACAATGAAAATGTTACTATAAATATCTAAATAACTTGTCTAAGCTACACAGAAAGTTTAACTTCTTGCCGCGTATCCCCCGAAAGGTTCGAATCTGGCTATTCGGCCAATTTTTGTTTACAGGTAAAGGGGCCGGCCTTACGCCAACCACTACATTTGAAGTGAGAGTTTCTCAGCTTTCGAGGGGGCTGGAACTCATATCTTGTGAAGGCTAAGTAAAATTTTCCGGCATTTTTATTTTGGGTTTGAAATAAACACCGAAATGGGAAATCATTTCTGACACCCTTGGTGGGATTCAAATCCGAGCTCTCGGCATGGAATGTCAACACTCTACCAACTGAGCTATCGACCGGCTTAAACAAACTAAAAATAACTAAACATTTTTTATTGTATTTTGTAACCGAAAAATAGGTTTCTGTCCTAAAATCAAGAGATAAAAAGATTTTTTTCGGTGGAAATCTAGTATATGGCAAGAGAAAGGTGATAAAACGCCTTTGGTTATGTCTCCTAACATCTCATTTGCTGCGGTGATCCTAGACTGTGAGTTCTGTGCCACAAAAATAAATTTACACGTGTAAACTCAACCACAACGTTCCACCAAAAAGTGCATTGAAACTAACAAAGCATTTTTTAAGATTCCATATATTTTTGGTTGACGCTACGGCCGAGTATTAACGCAATGTTGTATACTTGGGAACTGAGCACAAATAACGGCTCGGGAGGAAATCCGAGACGGTGGCAGGAATCTATGACAGGAATCTATGATGGTGTGTACAGAACATGAGGGTAATTCAATTTACAACAATGAAAAAAAAACGACATAATATTTTGGAAGCGAAAAAAATACGAATGGCTTAATAAATTGCAGAGAATTGAAAGAATGGAGAAATAAACTAAGTACGTTTATTACATAAATGTATGATCTTAGTTTCAAAAATATATTCGCATTTAAGATTCATATCGTCATCTTAAAGGTAACACTAAATAAGTGCTGATTTACTGATTTGAGAAATCGAGGATAAAACATTTTATTGAAAGTAATTTGGAAGCTCCTTAACTGATAGGTTGGTATGAGGCTGACTCCCCTTGCTGTAAAAATTGGATCTATAATCTATATCTATCTATAATCTAAGCTGCAAGGATATGTTAACATTTAAGGCTCATATGAAATGCATGCCTACAGACAGGCACATGTAGGTTCGCGCCTACACATTCTGCATGTGTGCATATAAATAAGGAAAACCTCACATGGACATAAACCTTGCAACTCCTGCCGCCGTTCCCTGAACCGGGGAGGCATTGGCAAAACTGAACCGATTTTTACAGCACGGGCGGTCAGCCTCGTACCAACCTATCAGTCAAGGATCACTTTTGAAAATGCCACCCCGGTTTCAGGGAAAGGCGGCAGGACTTGCAAGGGTTATGTTCATGTGAAGTTTTATTTATTTGATGCACACATGCATAATGTTTAGGCGCAAACCTACATGTAAGAGAGTTTTAAGCTTTATGTGCCAGATGACTACGGCCGGGGAAGACGGCATAACTTTTTCATGTACCGCTGATTAACTCCGCTGACGACATATTTAAGTTCGTGCTTTCAAATACTGCATGTCAACTTACAAAATAAGCCGAACCTCTTCTTCTTTGGGAATGAAATTAGAATCTTTCAAAGATCTAGTTTAAGAGTTCCTCCCAGCTTGTTAATGACTGTGTGAGGGTGCACTGTAATAAGGGAAACCTGTAGTGCACAAAACAAAAATGTTCCTGTCTGTGGGCATGCATGTAATATAAGCCCTAAATGTTAACATATCTTTGCCAAATGACGAGGCCAAATGGCAAAAAATTCGCTATTCTTGCAAACCATATGAAAAAGTTAGGGCTTGAAAAAGGCTATTTCTTTTAAAACAAATTATAACTTATAGGTTGGTATGAGGCAGATTGGTTTTAATTTGTAAGTAGACATTCAGCATTTGTAAGCGCGAACTTACAAGTGTCTGTTTGTAGGCATGCATTTGATATGAGTTTTGAATGTCAATATATCTTTGAAACATAGAAAATAGAGATTGTAGATGAAATCATTCAGCGCCAACTTTGTTGACCTTCTAATCTAATCTAAGTTGCAAAGATATGTTACATTGGAGATTCAAATTACATGCATTCCCACAACCAGACTCGTAAAAGCTCGCGCTTGCACATGCCTCATGTGAGCCCACAACATAAAAACCAAATCTCAAATGGACATACTCCCTGCAACTCTTGCCGTCCTTCCCTGTAACAGGGGTGACATTGGCAAAGTGATCCATTTTTACAGCATGGGTGGTCTGCCGAATACCAACCTATGAGTCAAGGAACGACCTTCATTTATAAAAAATCGCACTCTTCCATACTTCATTTTCCAACCTCCCACTATTTTAAAATGTCAGTTAATCTAAAGATGGCTGAAACCAGTCAAACTATTTGTTCCTTCAACAAAAAAAAAAAAAGATATCAGCAGAATTAAACTGTGTTTTTTTTTTCATATTTAAAATTACATCTTTATTAAACTACCCCTTGTGTATCCGCCTGTAAAAGCAGTGTTCACTGGTATGAGGCTCGACTAACTGAAAACTGTATGGAGAACCTCGTAGTAGCACCTAATGGTACCTACTGCAGGTATTGTATGTAGATGGTTGGCAGGGATACTCAACGAAAGTCTGTTTTTTTATAATCTTGCTCCAATATATTAAAAAAAATAGTTACGGTACAAAATACGAAAATGATAAGTATGACTATGATAAATATGTTCCTTGACTTATAGGTTGGTATGCGGCTGACCACTCATGCTGTAAAAATGGTTAACTTTGCCAATGTCACCCCTGTTACAGGGAAGGACGGCAAGAGCTGCAGGGTGTATGTCCATTTGAGATTTGATTTTTATGGTGAGGTTCACATGAGGCATGTGCAAGCGCGAACTTGTACGTGTCTGGTTGTGAGAATGCATGTAATGTGAATCTCTAATGTAACATGTCTTTGCAACTTAAATTAGATTAAAAAATTAAAATTAAAAATAAAAACAAATTGTATAAGGCTACGGGGCGAGTAAAATTTAATAATGTACGACCGGTTTCGGAAACAATGTTTCCATCATCAGGTACAAAATATTACTGACTAACAAAATAAAATAAAATATAAATTAGTGTAACATTCTTTTAAGGGGCGGGAGTAGTGGAGGGGGGGAGGGGTGAGGAAGGGAACAGAGCGCTGGGATTGTTGGTGACAGATTTATTATTATTTCTAGGAAACAAGGTCAGGAGAGGAGATGGATTAGGGATCAAAAAGTTATTTAGTAAGGAATTGACAGTACTTGAATTTTTATTAATTTCTATGGTCTCGAGAGCTGTTAAAGTCGGTCTGTATGTGTTTGTATGAAGAAGTTTGATTGTATGTTTATTAAGAGTATGTCCTGATTCTATAATGTGGTTGGCAAACTCGGAGAAGTTATTATTAGATAGACAACGCCTGTGTTCATCCATTCTAATTTTTAAACTTCTTTTTTAAAAATGAAAGGTTACAAAGTGAATGCCTCATCAATTAATGATAAATTAGATTAGATTAGATGACAATTGAGATGAGAATTCGAATTAAAATTCGACTTGACATTTCAAGTTACAGAATATATCTTTTTTGGCGTCGATACATTTATTTAAGTGCAACAAAAAGGTACTGCATGAAGTAAAAGAAAGGAGAGAGCGTATTAATCACATTTTGAAGAAAAAACTAGGCTTATAGAAAAACGAAACTAAGGTGCACATAAAGTATTACTTTTCACAGCATTGTCCTTGAAAGGGTCACATGTGGCGTGAGAAACCTATATCTTGTAAAGGAAAGGAACCTATTCCTTGACTTATAGGTTGGTATGAGGCTTACCACCCATACTGTAAAAATGGTTCACTTTGCCAATATCACCCCTGTCTCAGGGAAGGTCGGCAAAAGTTGTAGGTTTTATGTTCATTTGAGGTATGGTTTTAATTTAAAAACCACAAATGAACATAAGCCCAGCATCTTTTGCTGACGTTCCCTGCAACTGGGGTGACATTGGCCAAGTGAACAACTTTTTTACAGTATAGTTGGTCCTACCAACCTATAAGTCAAGGGATCAAAACAACATCTACCGCATTAAAACCCAAATCTCAAATTATCCAATAATTGCGAACTCTTTAGTGTCTCATTCAGCGTCTTTCCATCAACAGATCTCGGAAAGCAACTCTCCCAGGGCTGGAAGTCTCATCACCACGGTAATTCTTACCTACCGAATATCGGTAATATTTGTATGAAGACCTGTCAATCCAAGATGGCCGCAAGTGAACAGCTGATTAGTCTTCTTACAAATATGACCGATCTTCGGTGGGTAAGAATTACCGTGGTCGAGGCCGAGGCCGTTGCAACTTCTTGCTCCATAGATGGGGATTAGCTCCATCCCCAGGATATGACTGTGGGGCGGAGAACCAGACTGTCCGGCACATTGTGGAGGAGTGCCCCATCAGAAGACACCCTCCTGGCCTGAAAGACCTCCACGAAGCCACGCCAGGAGCAGTGAAGTGGATGGAGGGCTTGGATCTTCGCCTCTGACGCGGCATAACGGCCAAGTGATTTGCTGTGCTTGCCGGCCATACGAAAAGTAAAGTAAGTACCGTGGTGATGAGACTTCCAGCCCAGGACCTAGTATGGTTTGCGAGCCCCGGTTGTGCACGCCTGTGGAAGAGTGGCCTTTTTAGTTGCGGTAAATGAGAACTAGAACAGTCTAGGAGCAGGTGTGCCAGACAAGCCTCGGTTATTTATTAATAATACCTACACAAGTACGGCTTTACTCGTAGACCGGGGATAATGCTTAAATATAGAATTTTCCATGCAGAGAAAAATTCCAAAATATTTTAAAGTCGACTTTTTTCAACCGAAAGAAAGAAATCTCCACAACAACGAACAACGAAAATAGTTTTAATTTTTCTTATCTTTTCAATATTTAATTTATTTCATCTATCTATAATTTAAGATGCTAAAATCTAAATCTAAATCTAAGCTGCAAGGATACGTTTCATTTGAGAATCATATTAAATGCATTCCCACAAGCAGACACGCATAATTTCGCGCTCACACACATGCCGCATGTAGACCTACAATATACAAAACCCAATTCTCAAATGGACATACGCCCTGCAACTCTTGCCGACCTTCCGTGAAACAGGGGAAAAGATGCAATGATAAATTAACATATATTAAAAGTTATATTAAATGAATGCCCACAAACAGACACGTGTAAAATCACGCTTACAAATGCTTCATGTGTACTTAAAAAATAAAAATCCAAACCTCAAATGAACACAAGCCCTGTAAATTTTGCCGATCTTCTCTGAAATAGAGGTGACGTTAGCAAAGTGAACCATGTCTTACACCGTGGGTGGTCAGCCTCATACCAACATATAATTTGAGGTATACAAAATAATAAATAACATTTAAGTAAACAAAAAAACAACAAACCCTTGCAAAGAAATCTATATGAAGATGAATTGTGATTTTAAGATTAATTTAAATTAAGAATTACAAAATTAATGATTTCTTGGCTTAGGCCTTAGACACACAAAGATGGTAGATCTTTTTTTTGACAATAAGAAAACTTAAGACATTTATTGAAAGACATTTTTAAACAATTTTAAATTGCACAAAAAAAAACATGAAATTTTTTGAAGTAATAAAATGAATTTTTTTTTTTTTTTTTAAGGAATCCTGTGCGGGAGGCTCCCCAATTCTTGTGAGTCTTGGGGGTCTATGTCACCCTGGAAGGGTGCCGCAGAGGTGTTGCTTGAGTTCTTGGTTCTGTCGTGAGGCGCTGCAAGGAAGTGGTGGTTGATGTTGGTTTTGAATAAAACCGGATTAAATTGGGAAGGGAACACAGATACTGGTAGACCATTCCATAAACGGGCAGTTTGGCAAAGGAATGAGTCATGAAAACGCCAAGTTCTCATAGTTTTGAGATCGACTGCAAAGGGATGAATGAGAGTCGTACTACGAGTTTCCCTTTCTGAAATGCGAGGGGGAGGGATTAATGAATGGAGCTCATTAGAACAAGCTCCGTGGTAATATCGATAAAAAAGACTGAGCATTCCAACTTTTCTTCTGTGCTGGAGCGGCTGCAGATCGGATGTCAGAGAAGGATCATTGATCAACCTCACTGCCCTCCTTTGCACAGAATCAAGTTGGTCACTCAACTTCTTGGACATACCACACCAGAGATGGCTGCCATACTCGATAATGGGGCGGATTTGGGATTTATACAGAGTCAATAACTGGGCTGAAGTAAAAAACCTACGGGCTCTGTATAATATGCCGAGTCGCCGGAAAGCGGAAGTTGTGCGAGACAAAAATATTGAATATTATGATTGTACGAAAAAATACTTTTAGGGAAATTTACAGATCTTAAATTTTGTAAACAAAATAAACACAACAATAAATAATAAATCACAGCACCAAAAACAAAACAAGGAATTCCAAAATTGAAAATAATCACCTTGGCCCAACGTCCCCGGTTTTGTTTGAAAATTTGTAATCCTTTGTCTTGAATTCGTAAATAAAAATAAAAATCCCTGATTTTTTTCACCGGGCTAAAATATTAAAATCGGATTGTTGTCGATCCTCGTTTTTTAAATATTTCTGTAAATAAAATAAAGAAGGGAAAATAAATTTTTTATACATTTTTTTTAAAATTCCGATTTATGTGGATTAAAAAGAAAACCATCATTATAAATGGAATTTTGAATTTGAAACTTTTTAAAGTTAATCATTTGAATTGTACAGTTTTTGTTCCATGACTTACAGAATGGCAAGAGGCCGACCAAACATACATACTGTAAAATATGGTTCACTTTGCCAATGCCATCTCCGTTTCAGGGAAGGTCCGCAAAAGTTATTCATTTAAGATTGGCATTTTATGTTGTAATTTAAATTTTGGATGTGTAAGCAAGAACTTATACGTTAGCTTGTGAGAATGTTTGTTGCAACTTATAATGTACCTACAACCTTCGATCTCGAGGAAACAACAATAATTCAACATTACGTGTTTCTTCCTTGTAGAAGACACACGCCTCCTGAAGACGTCGGATATGACTCTGACGAAACGTAGAGAAAATCGTTCTTCTCTTTCCACGGTCAGTAACATCCGTCTTTTTCATTCCAAAAAATGTCTAACAACCGTAATCATAATTTAAAATCTTTAACTTATATTATAGCTTATAGATATAATTATAAAACTTATAGATTATAAAACCTATTTATCTTTACAAGTAAACACTGCGAATAAAATATGGTGGAAAGCCTTACTTCAGCGTCATTATTATTATTTTGACGCGACGAAAGAGACGGCAGATGGGGTGGGTGGAGGGAAGACGAGTGTGCTAGAAAGAGATGCCTGGATGTGCCTCGTGAAGGGGGCAGACCGATCAATAAACGCCGGCACGCGACCTTGCCCAATATAACCTGATTTCGTGAATAAAAACCTACATACAATTAAAGACGGCCGCGAGAGATTTTCCCAATTTTCAATTTGATGTCTACAAAATTTACACTAAATACATAATAATAATAATATTCTGGTTTGGACATAAAGAAAGAATGAGTGATGAAAGACTGACGAAGAAAGTACCTATAAATAAAATAAATTAGGATGATTTATTTGGTGATCGCTGTTTTTGTGTGTATCACACCTCAAAAGCATTCTGCGAGCTTGGGCGTCGCTGTAGAAAGCGCCAATTCTCAAGCAAGACCCAGTTGCTGTAAGGTTGAATGGACCTTTAGTAACCGGTCTTTGGTAAAGGTATATGAATTTTTCTCCCAGCGAAGAGAATATTTGAAAATATAACTGGCATATTTTTTGGATGTTGCGGTAGAGGAAGATCTAGAAAAGTATGGATGGACCGAAGTCCTGAAACAGCGAATGAATGGGATATCCAGAGTCATAATAAAAGGAGAGCTTGTATGAAAAAGGTTATGAGTCTGAATGAAATTAATTATGTATGTATGTAAGGACCGAAAAAAATGGCGGCTGATCTATAATGTAGGCGGCTAAGGCAAAGACGCAATTTTATAGTTTTGTAGATTTTTAGGGGTTGTTTTTTATAACTGGATGTAATTAATGGTTTGTAGTCCTTAACTTATAGGTTGGTATAAAGCTGACCACCCATACTGTAAAAAGATGCTTCACTTTGCCAATGTCTGCCCTTTTTCAGGGAAGGTCAGCAAGAGTTGCAGGGCTTATGTTCATTTGAGATTGGGTTTTAAGTTGGAAGTCTACATGCGGCATGTGTGTGAATCTTAAATGAAATATATATTTGTAACATAGATTATATGCAGATTATATAGAAGGGAAAAAATGTGGTGTCACTTGGCTGAGCTAGAACCATGACGGAGAGTCATTACTTCTGTTTGTGAAACATCAAATACACAACGCATAATAATCATAAACAATAAACTCAGCAAGCTTACAAAGTGTTGTAAAAAATGTTATGTCACTTGGCCAAGAAAACTGACATCTTCTATCGTAGATTAACGATCATCTACGGCTCGAAATAGGGACTTGGTGCCTTTTTTACCATCGTCGCAAGTTTTTCAGCCACGATGTCCTTCGGCGTCCCTGAGTTCTTCTATTCTCAATCTTACCCTGTATGTAAAGATGGAGAAGGCTTTTTTTTCATTTCTATTAGCGTGATCCAAGAACATCAACTTTCTCTGTTTAATGGTTGGCAGGAGTTCCTTTGTGGCGCACATATTTCGACGGACTTCTTCATCGGTGACCCAATCACACCAAGAGATCCGAAGCAATAATTTATTTTCTTCCTAATATGCCATGCAAAGCAAAGTTCTAAAAATAAATCAAATGGTCGATGAAAACATTGTCTTCTCTCAAAATGTCCTTAATTTTTAGTTAATTGAATTTGCTTTAATTAACACACTTAATTTTTTCCCGCCTAAGCCACTCTATTGGAAAGCTTTTGGGATGTACAAATTTGACAAAGTTTGCACGAACAAATTTTTATTACCCCGGGGGATTTGAATACTCCAAAAATAGTCCAGTCGACAGCTCGGTTGATAGAATGCTTGTGTTCCATGCCAAAGAGGTAAGACTCAATTGCCTAAAATAATTTACCGTAACGGTGTGTATTTTAAATCAACAAAATAAAAATCGGTTAAGCTTAGTCGGCTTTTTAAGCCCTTTCGGGAGCTGAGAAGCCCCCGCTTCAAGAGAAATAGGTAGTGTAAGGCCTGCCCGCTATTTATACGTTTCGAATACTATCCCTTCATGAGCAGCGCGGTAATAGTTTTCACTATTTGTGCAGCTAAGTAAAGTTTTTTTTGTGGTCCAAAAAAGATCTGATTTCTCAACGTTTCGTCACACTCTTTATTGAACTCTTTTTAACAGTTCAGTTGTGCGTTTTTGGCGTGAAAGATACACGTCTCCTGATGATGCCAGCGAACAATTTTCTATATAATTTTTTTTTTCATGAATTAGTTAATTTGCAGATAAAATGGAAACTAAAATTGTCAGTTAGGGCTTCAAATTTATGTATGTAAAACAAAAGAATTTCCTTTGCAGAAACAAATATTTGCGGACAAAAACTTTTTCCCTACATTTACCTTGCCGTAAAAAACAGTTTTTTTTGTATAATTTCCTTGGGGCGATTTTCTTTGAATTTATTTTATTTTTATACCTCACTTCCTTTTTTTTTGGGGGTTTTTTCGGGGGTGGAAGCGTTTAGAGAAATTGAATTTTACTGAGCAAAAAAAAGCGGATTCAATTAAGAGTAAATTTATACGTAAAAACATAAAAGTTTTTCTTGGTAGAGATAAATTGGGGTGAAAGAAAGGGATGTTGAATTTGTAACATTTTGTTTAAATTTTAATAAAAAATTCAAAGCCTTTTCAACTGAACACCTTATTTTTTTTCTCGGTACAAGAAACCTTTTAATAAATTAATTCAATTTAAAATAAAAAAATATTCATGTAAAACAAAAAAGAACGTAAAGCAAATTTAAGTTTTATGATGAAAAAATAGAAAAAAAAAATAGAAATTCAAAACCCTCGCATTTCAATTTTTAGTGCAAACTTTTATTTTTGAATGGTGCAGAAAAACTTTGAGTGGGTAGACTAAAAAAAACTTTTTTGGGTTTTTATTTTGTTTTCGTTTTGGAAAGCATATTATTCAAACTTTTGATGGCCTTCAGTTTTTGTGTTTTTTTGACAAAAAAAAAAGAACGCATTGTGGCATAAAATGAAAAAAGCTTTTGTTAGGTATAATATAAAGAACGTCTGATAAGTTTTGATCAACCATTTTGAAACCTTTTATTTGAAAGCAAAACTATTCAACCATAAATATTTGAACCATATTATTCAAGATACAATTCAATTTTATATTTTACTTGCATCGTAAAAATAAAAATCGACTGAACTAGCAAAAAACCTCAAGAGGCACATACTTATTCGTCAGCACTTACTTTGCAAGCAATACCCAGTTGCTGTAAGGCTCGATGAACCTTTGTTACCATTCACTGATAAAAGAAAATAATTTATCAAACCAGCGAAGGGGTTTTTTGAAAAATAAATGATATGTTAATAACGTAAAAATAAAAAACAAAGTATTTTTTTTAACGAGTTCATTTATTTCCTCGAGCGCTTTCGATGTTATCACATAATGAAAAAAGGAAAACTCTTTCATTGATATGTTTTGAGATTCGAACCTGCTACGTTGTGATTACTGGCAGGTAGCGTTAATTACAAGATCAGTCCAGTTCAACAAGTGATTCAATCTAAAAAAAATCTAAATCTAAATCTTAGCTGCAAAGATATGTATAATTTGAGATTCATATTAAATGCATTCCCACAAGCAGACACACAAAATTTCGCGCTTACACATGCCGCATGTGGACCTACAATATAAAAACACCCAATCTCAAATGAACATAAGCCCTGCAACTCTTGCCGACCTTCCCTGAAGCAAGGGTGACATTGGCAAAGTGAACCATTTTTTACAGTATGGGTGGTCAGCCGCATACCAACCTATCAGTCAAGGAATACAAGCAATTCTAATCTAATCTGATCTAAGCTGCAAAGATATATATCATTTAAGATTTATATTAAATGCATTCCCACAAGCAGATATGTATAATTTCGCGCTAACACATGCCGCATGTGGACCTACAATATAAAAACCCAATCTCAAATGAACATAAGCCTTGCAACTCTTACCGTCCTTCCCTGAAACAGGGGTGACATTGGCAAAGTGAACCAATTTTTTTTACAGATGGGTGGTCAGCCGCATAACAACCTATAAGTCAAGGAACATACATGACAAATTACATTAAAAAAAAAAAAAAAAAAAGCAATTAATATCTTCAAATATATAAAACAAATAAACTCTAAACACGTAAACAGTAAAAAATTATAAAACTACAAAACATATTTATAAAATAAATAAAAATTAAAAGCCTCAGCTTTAACCGCCAGCATTACAGATTACCGCCATTTCTTTCGATCCTTGCATACTTCTTTCATTTTATCCAGAGTCATAACCTTTTTCATACGGTGCTCTCCTTTTATTATGACTCTGGATATCCCATTCATTCGCTATTTCGAAAAAGTTATGAATATATTATAGCTTTGTATATATTTTATCGAAAAAAATTGGTCTCATTTGCCTTTTAATTAATATTTTACACATTACAAGAAAAATATGAGATTGTAATTTTAAAATGAATTGATTAACCATATATATTTTTTATTGGACATTGAAGAACTGTTTTCACTATGTAATGGTTTGCAATCACTGGTTTTTAAGTCTAGACTGGATCCCAAGGGCGCAATAGAGAGCAAAAGACTGCGAAGGATACAAATCGTAATTATGCCTTATGTGAGATCCTATATATTTTAGACATTTATTCTGGAAAATTGCTTTTTTTTAACTCTGGAAAACAACATTCAAAAGACGCTATTTATAAACACGACGTTAAAGAAACGTTTTTAAAAATATGAACAAAAAACGACAATACTATTTCAAAGGCTGGCGTTGTTTCTAGTACAGCAGATCCTATAAAAAGATCACAGCGACTAGCCAACCGCTGATAATGCCCATCGGAGCAATTGGTGAAACTGTCCGGGAAGAATCAGACCACGGCTATACATAGCCCGAAAAAAGGGATTGTTGTGTCAAATAAATTTTCTTTTCAAAATTTATTTATTAAACAACATCGAAAACAAAATTGAATAAATTAGAAGATTCCTTGACTTATAGGTTGGTATGAGGCTGACCACCCATACTGTAAAAAATGGTTCACTTTGCCAATGTCACCCCTGTTTCAGGGAAGATCAGCAAGAGTTGCAAAACTTATGTCCATTTGAGAATTGGGTTTTTATATTGCAGATCCACTGCGGCATGTGTGAGCGCGAAATTATGCGTGTCTGCTTGTGAGAATGCATTTAATATGTATCTTAAATGATACATATCCTTGCAGCTTAGATTTATACTCAGATTTAGAATTTAGAAGTAAGGGCTTTTAGCATCAATGATTAAGCAGCTTGTTAATTTTTGTATGGTTGGTTTTTGGACACAGGTCGGATTTGAGCACATGTGTCAGGCAGGGACAGAATAAAACGGGACAGTGAACAAACGACACATGACAGAACGCCACATGATAGAACATCACAATTACAGTACATCTAATCTAATCTAATCTAAGTTGCAAAGATATGTTACATTGGAGATTCACATTACATACATTTACAACACACAACCAGACACGTTAAAGTTCGCGCTTGCACATGCCTCATGTGAACCTACAACATAAAAACCAAATCTCAAATGGACATACACCCTGCAACTTTTGCCGTCCTTCCGTGAAACAGGGGTGACATTGGTCAAGTGAACCATTTTTACAGCATGGGTGGTCAGCCGCATACCAATATATAAGTCAAGGAACTCTTATACATCACATGACAAAACATCACTTTGACAAAACAACACAACGACAAAACATCACTAAAGTCATGTGACGTTTTATCATGCTACGTTTATGGCATGTTCTGTTTTAGGTATGTGATGTTTTGTCTTGCAATGTTCTGTCATGTGTCGTTGTGTCATGTGTTGTTTTGTCACTGTGAACTCCAACATGGAACCGTGTCAGATTAAGATGGACAAAACTTAACTAACAACTGATTTATCGATCAAACTAATCACATATTTTTTTGGAAGCGTAATTAAAATTGAAATTGGTATTTTAAAAACTAAAAAATCAGTTATCTCTTCTAAGGTTGTAATGCTATTCCAAAAGCAAAGTACCTCTTGATAAAAAAAAAACCATTTAGTTTTATTATATACCTCAAACATGATTGCTGTAAGTTAGTCTGCGAGATCTTTTGTAAATGAGATTTGTATCAATTAATTATTGATGTAATAGAACTAACTACGAATCTATTAAAAACAGACGTGTGGTCCATTTAAAAATATTAATAAAAAGTTTAAGGGTTGTTGTGTATTGCATTGCGATGGATTATTTTAAATTAATAATGTAAAAAAAACATAAAAAGTTTTTCTTCACGAGTTGATTACAAATTACAAATCTGCAGAGGTTCTGGCTACCCCAAGCTATAAGGTGACAAAATTACAGGTACAGTTTAACGAATAAATAGTTCTTTGACGAGTGCTGTCTACCTATTACTAAATTGTAACGGATGCACTCTATAAACGAAGATTATGTTATTGATTCCTTGACTTATAGGTTGGTATGAGGTTGACCACCCATACTGTAAAAAATGGTTCACTTTGCCAATGTTACCCCTGCTTCAGGGAAGGTCGGCAAGAGTTGCAGGGCTTATGTTCATTTGAGATTGGGTTTTTTTATTGTAGGTCCACATGCGGCATGTGTTAGCGCGAACTTATACATGTCTGCTTGTGGGAATGCGCTTTATAATGATAAACGTATGTATATCTTTGCAGCTTAGATTTAGATTTTTAGATTTTTAGACGCAGTCTGTTAGGACTGGTAAATGTCAGATATTAATTCATATTAACGAATACAAATAAAAGTAGTCCTATAACGAATGTTGGATTTTAATGAATATTAACGAATGTAGTCCATAAACGAATCTTAAAAGCTCGACGTAAGCCATGTACCGTGTAGCTTTGGAGGTGAGATATTTCTGTTTATATGTTTACGATGTAATAAGGTATTCGAGAGCTTAAAAGGCTTTCAGGGTTTGATTAAGGTAATCCGAGCGCGAGACTCACTTTTCAAGTAGTTAATTAAATAAGTTATTTCAAGGTTGCGTGGAAAATTAGTTGGCAGAAAAGAAAGTATATTAATTGAAGGGGGAGAATTCAAATTGTTTTCAGTTTTGAATAATTTCAGCAGTTCGACTGCGAATTATTAAAAGGAGAAGCTTGGATTAATTGAATCTGTAATAAAATTATTTTAAAACGTCAATTATCATCATCATTCTACTCGTTGACTAATAAGCTGGTATGAGGCTGAGCCCCGTGCTGTACAAAATGGTTCACTTTTGGCAATGCCAGCCTGATTTCAGGGAAAGGCGGCTGGAGTTGCAAGGTTCGTGTTAATGTGAGGTTTTTTTATTTTTTTTATTTGTATGCACACATGCAGAATGTGTAGGCGCGAACCATGTGCCTGTCTGTGGGCATGCATTTAATATGCGCGTTAAATGTTAACATATCTTTGAAGCTGAGTATATATGTAGATAGAAAGATTATAGATTTCAGATCTTGCTTGTGTGACTACTAGATTTAGGACTTATTACTTTGTCATTATAATCCATCCATAATCTAATGTGAAAATGCACATTATGTTTAAGATTAATATAAAATGCATTCTCACAGGCAAACACGTATGACTTCGCGCTTATACATGACGCATGACGTGGACTTATAACATAAAAACCCAATCTCAAATGAAATAAACCCTACGATCCTTGCCAACCTTCCCTAAAACAGAGGTCATCGGAAAAGTGTACCATTTATTACGTGTGGGTGATCAGTCTAATACCACATTATAAATCATGGAAATAAATTGAAAATCAGGTTGAATAATTTGGTGTCTGCTTGTAGCATGCATTAAATATAATTCTAAAAGCAACTTATATTATAGATTATATGTAGTTGCTAAGGATCTTAGTTGTAAAGTCGTTTTTCCGCCGAGAAATATAACATCTTTTCCTGAGATTTTCTATCTATAATCTAAGTTCCATAGATACCTATGATCAAATTTACTCATATTAAACGCGCACCCACAAGCGCTGCATGTGTCCTTAAAAACATCAATCAAACCACACAAATGCAAATATTAACATTGTATCTCTCGCTGCCTTTTTCTGAAACCGAGATGCCATTGGAAAAAGTGAACCAATTTTTAAAAACATGAGAGGTCAGTCTCATACACAACAACCTGTTTGTCAAGAAATATTCAAGAAAAAAATTCTGGAAGGAATATTACGACTCGAGATTTTTTTTTATTGTGAGTAGTTAAATTAAGAAAGTACCTACTCTCATTTGTTCGCGTGCCTTTCAGAAACTTCCTTTGGTTCAACAGCACTTCTGAATTTGGTTCAGCAAACATAACTATTTTTTTTATTCCATTTAAATGCTGAAAATGATGCAAAACAAAAATCTACCCTGAACTTTTATACGCTGAAAAATATTTTCAACCCTCTTCTCCATTCCGAGTATAAAATATAACGTTTGAAGTCAACAATTATATGAAAATTTTAACAGCGCATCTAGCGAGCGTTTAGTTTCAATACATTATTTTGAGAAAAGGCTTTAGTACCTGGTGTTTCAATGTAAATTTTCCTACTTGGGGTAGTGAATAGAGACAAAAGAATTGCAATCAGTGTTGGCTTGAATACCCAGTTCGTATATAAAACTCTTATATGTACGAGTACTTACTTCATATAACGTACTTTATGACGCGACTATGTAAATTAAAAACTTTACATTTATTAGGCATTTTGTTTTTACGCAACGCAACTCAACGCAACTAAGCTACACATATAGTGTAACTTCTTGCCTGCGTTGTCCCCGAAGGGACTGCATGTGGTGATTCGGGACCTATTTATTTTTACAGGTAAGAAGGCCGGCCTTGCACCAACCACTTCAGTTGAATCGGGGGTTGTCCAGCTCCCGAGAGGGCTGGTTCTCAATTATTGTGAAGGCTGAGTAAACCTTGAGATCGAACCATGCTCTCGGCATGGAATGCAAGCATTCTACCAATTGAGCTATCGACCTTTTTACGAGCTTGGTCGTCGATGCTACATAGCGCCAATTCTCAAGCAAGACCCAGTTGCTGTAGGCTGGATAGACCTTTGGTGACCGGTCATTGGTAAAGGTTTATGAATTTTTCAACCCAGCGAAGAGTAAATTTGAAAATATAAATGGTATATTTTTTGTTCTCCGCCGGGAATCGAACCCACAACCTTCCCATTCAGAGTCCGAAGTGTTACCACTGAACTACGGATCGGTCATGTTTTTATGTTTTTACGCGGGTCTATTTAATTAAATCTACGGTGATTAATTTTACACTATTTATTTCACATTCGGTTCGGACACAAAGTCACTTAACACTCGCCCAGTACTGTGTTAGAATGATTTCTGAAGGTCCAGAGCATTTCGGTTGCTAATTTATATTACAAATAACGATCATTCTTAAAACATGAAGAATCGCTACTTGTTAGATTTTGCCAGAACATTATACATAACACTTAAGCAATCTCTATTAAATGCAAACCCTTAAAGTACCTAACATCTGTTTATTCCTAGAAGGACTTGTACAAACACAGATAAAAGTAATTGTGTTATTGCTAAACATTTAATCTCCTTTTTCTAAGTTTGACTACGAGCCTATTTTTAAATTACCAATTCGCAAAATTTCGAAAAAAACATATTTTTTTGTGCTCATCTTGAGTGTACATTTAGTAAAAATATACCGCAAAATTCACAAATGTTTATATAACATTTGGAACAAGGCTGACCATCCATACTGTTAAAAAATGGTACACTTTGCCAATGTCACCCCTGTTTCTGGGAAGATCGGAAAGGGTTTGAAGGGCTTTGTTCAATTGAGATTAGGTTTTATTTGTTTTGCGGTAGAATGTAGGTAGAATGCTTGCATTCCATGCCGAAAGCAAGGGTTTGATCCCAGGGTGTACTCAGCCTTCAGAAGAAATAAGAACCAGCGCCCCCGGGTGCTGGGAAGCCCCCACTTCAACTAAAAGTGGTTGGTGTGAGGCCGGCCCCCTTACCCGTAAAAATCAAAAGGTCCCGAATCGCTACATACGACCCCTTCGGAGATAACGCAGCAAGAAGTAACACTTTATGTGTAGCTTAGTTGCGTTTTAGTTGCGGCATGTGTAAGCTTAAACTTATACGTGTCTGCTTATGGGAATGCATGTAATAATAAATCTTTGCGACTTAGATTACAGATTATATATGTTGGAAAGTGACCCAGCTTTCTGTGTAACATTTGCGCGGCAAACTTTCAGCGGTATCCAGAACTCCGAGTATACAACATTTCATAAATAAAAAAATGTATGGAATATACGACGGCACTCCTAGAGAGTGAGTTAGCTTTCAAACATTATTAGATTTACTAGGTGAGTTGATGCAATGTTTTATACTAGTGGCACAATACTTAGAATTCTACGAGCGCATACATATTATGATTGCACAATCATTCCGCAAATACTTATGCATGCATCTGCTGAGGGCTGTTTGTGCATTCTGGGAAACCCTTGATCATTCCATGCTGCCCCGGGCATCCAGAAATTAATGAAGCGTTGGGCTGAATTCTTTATGCTGCTTTTTCATTCCCTTGCACTCAAATTTTGTTTCTGTACTGAATTAACAAAATATGAACGCTTAAAAATTGGCCGAAATAACCTGAAAGCTCTTTTCACACACAATCTTGTATGCCGTCGTCTTCGGACGTCTGATTTCAACAATAAATCTTAAATTGTAAGATACTCTAAGCAAATGAACTTTCATTAAAATTAAAATTAAATTAGGCTGATTTATTTGGTGAGAGCTGTTTTTGTGTGTATCACACCTCAAGAGCCCTCTGCGAGCTTGGTCGTCGCTGTAGAAAGTGTCAATTCTCAAGCAAGACCCAGTTGTTGTAAGGCTGGATGGACCTTTAATGGTATATTTTTGTGCTCCGCCGGGATTCGAACCCACGACCTTCCAGTTACGAGTCCGAAGTGTTACCACCTGGACTACGGACCGGTCCAAATGGATTCATAATTAAAATATCAAATTAACATTTATATCAATACATCGAAGGTAAAACTGAATACGTGACATATTAAACGAACATGAGTTTCTCAGATAAATACACCTTTACCACTATTTTTTGCGACAGAAAACTGAAAAAAGGAAGAAAATCCTGTAGTTTAGGAGTTTTTCATGAGAAATTTCTTCTAATTAGTTCACTTACTATGATAAGTTGCTCCAATTAAGATGATTAATCAAATATTTCTCAAATAAGTGACTCAGCACATATTCAGTTGAACCTTCAATGTGGCGATATGCCTAATTAAGTAGCTGTGAGATCATGATGTGTGCATTTTTGTCTTTAAAAAATCACAAGTTTGCCATTTAATAATTGCATATTAAGGGACACTTACAATTTAAGGTTTGTTGGTGAAATCGGGCATTAGCCTTCAACATTGCTGCCATAGTATATTATGTGAATAGAAGGTTCGTACACACCGACAAGTGTAGGAGAAGGAGAACGCTGAGTGCAGTTGCAGCGAGGATTTCTAATGCACCGTGCGGTAAGGATTCCTCCTGGATTTATTTGCAAGGCGAAAACCATTAACACTCAGCCGAGCACTAAGTGGGGGCGTTACTCTCATGGAACTTCGATGCTTTTTAAACCTGGAGACTAAGTTCTCCTCTCTGTCGTTTCACCACTATTGGCTCATCTTTTAAACTGCAGTTACGGTATATATCTAAAATCTAAGTTGCAAAGATGTATCGACATTTAAGGCTCATATTAAATTCTCGCCTACAAGCAGACACGTGTAAGTTTGCGGTTAAGCATGCTACGTGTGTACTTAGAAAATAAACCAACTCTCACATTAATACAATCCTTGCCACTCCTTTTTCTGAAAGCAGTGGCATTGGTGAGAATGAACCAAGCTTTTACAGCATGAGAGGTCAGTCTCATACCAACTTTTTAGTCAAGGCACTGTCGTTCAACATATTTACAGATAGTGTACAATCAACTTCAATACTAATTACTATTTTTGGATATTAGACGAACCGTTTCTTATTCCATGACTTATAGGTTGGTATCCATACCGTAAAAAATGTCTCAACATTGAGAACTGTCACATGCAAGATTTCGTCAGAACATTCTAATAAGAATATTCGAGTAAACACTCACACAATCTCGAACAAATAAAGAATTATTTAAGGATCTACATCTAGAGACTTTACAGACTCACACAGACACAACTCACACATACACACATTCGCAACAATACGTAATATTTAACATAAATAATTTAAAGAGAAAACATGAAAATTAGTGCAGTTTTATAATGAAGGAAATATGAAAACAACGGCCGGATAAAACAACTGTATACTGCACAAAAAAACGTCTAGTTTCATATTTGAAAGTTTGTTTTATTTCTCGGCTGTTTTGTTTTGTATGAGATCATTTCTTTAAGCTCCCATAAGAGTCAAATGATAGTATAGTTTCTCCTACGGGATAATAAAGCCGGAGGAATCGCTGAGAATATTTTTTTCATATTTCAAATGATGGCTGCGGGCCGCAGAGAAAAAGAAAAACTTCTCTTTTACGTTCAAAGGGATGCCCAACGCAACGAGTATCTGTGTACCTTTGTATTTTTTTTTTAAGTATCTGATACTGATTGCAAGATCAAAATTGACAGTCCTATATGGTATCTAATTTAATCTAATCTAAGTTGCAAAGAAATATTAACATTAAGAGATAATTTTAAATGCATGCCCACAAACAGACACGTGCAAGTTCGCGTTTAAAAATGCTGCATGTGTACTAAGGATTCAAAAACCAAACCTCAAATGAACATAGGCCCTGCAACTTTTGCCATAGGGGTGGAATTGGCAAAGAGATCCATTTTGTACAGCATGGGTTGTATGAAAGTAAACAATATATATTTGTCATATTTTCTTGCTTAGATAATTAATTTATCACGTAGAATAAAATGTGAGCGAATATCTATCCATACTATAAAGTCTACAATCTAATTTGTATATCTTTGCAAAATAACATTATATATATTCGATATATGCCCAACAACAAAAACAAACACGTCCAAGTTAACGCATATGCATGCTGCATGTATATATTTTTTTAAATTTGTAACTAACTCTCAAATGAACGTAGGCCGTGAAACTTGCAGCCCATCTGTGAAACAGGAGTGACATTAGTAAATTATTACAAATGTGAACAACATTTAACGCATCAAATGCACGCATATTATGTTACTTCAAAACTGAAGGCGAGACGGAAAGGTATTTAAAATATTGGAGGAGGCCTACGTCTAGGAGCGGACTGAGATGAAAACAATCTGGAGACAAAACTGTAAATACCTGCGACTCAATGATACTTTTCAATGTATGTAACGTTACAGGATAACGTTACAAAGTTTTTAGTACACCTCTACTCCACAAGCCGGGCAGAAAACAAAGAAATATCTTAGTAGGAGACTACAAGTATTTGCGAAGAGCTCAGCTAAGAATTGTGGTCGGGATAAAACAAACCTCTAGTAGAAAACAACATGTTCAAACTCGACCATAGTTTTTGAGTGAAAACTAAAGCCCTTAATACATGATTTTTTAAATTTCCATACATCTTTTATTATATTTCTAGTTTACGCTATTAGACCGGTCCGTCGTTGTTTGGGGTTACACTTCGGACTCTGAATGGAAGGTTGTGTGTTCGAATCCCGGCGGAGCACAAAAAAATACCATTTATATTTTCAAATTTGCTGTTCGCTGGGTTGAAAAAATTCATACACCTTTACCAATGACCGGTCACCAAAACTCCATCCAGCCTTACAGCAACTGGGTCTTGCTTGTGAATTGGCGCTTTGTAGCGACGACGACCAAGCTCGTAAAAAGGTCGATAGCTCAATTGGTAGAATGTTTGCATTCCATGCCGAGAGGAAGGGTTCGATCTCAAGGTTTACCAGCCCCCCCTGGATCTGGGAAACCACCACTTCAACTGAAAGTGGTTTGAAGCCGGCCCCCTTACCCGTAAAAATAAAGAGGTCCAGAATCGCCACATGCGACCCCTTCGGGGATAACGCAGGCAAGACGTTGGACTATATGTGTATATTTATATTTTTAACCATAAAATATTTTTATATAAAAAATAAATAAACAACTAATGTTGTAAAGCGCACTTGAGGTGATTTTTCACAGAACGGTGCTTAAGGAGAAAATACCCAATAAATAAATAAATAAGATACAAAAAAAACATTGGTCCAAATAAATATTATACATACTAAAAAAACATGTTTTGAAGTCTGTGTTTTATTTTGGGTTTGAAATAAATACCGAAACGGGAAATCATTTCTGACACCTTCGCCTCGGTTGAATTTGAACCTGAGCTCTCGTCATGGAATGCAAGCACTCTACCAACTAAGGTATCAGCCTCGATTCCGGCTAGCTTACTTTCGCTCACGTGGTCTACATAGTCTCAGAAAAGAAACGTCTGTTTTTCCTACTCCATTACAACTTACATTAAAAAGTTTTATTTCTGTTACAAAATAAACGCTTCAAAGTGCCGAGTATTTTGTTTGAATGAATCGCTAGGAGCTTTCGGCGCGCTGGTTTTCAATTGTCAAATAATTTGGCGGATCTTTAAAGTGAAGCCTTTGAAAGCTCGCCGGGCCCAGTCGGTGAATAATGCTGAGTAATGAGCTTTCAATAAGTTGGGAGATCGCATGGGAAGCCTATGGAAGCTTTTGCCAGAGAGAAAGCTCTAATTCATATCTACGGGTAGTTCACAACGTGAAATTTCTTCTGATACGCATTGAAAAGTACAATCAAGGAGTAAAGGCACATCCCATACAGGCACATGCGCTTAATAGGTGGGAAATGTATGTTAAAAAGGCATTCAAGCTTGATATTGCGATTTTAAATTAAGAAGAGATTTAAAATTAAAGAGAGAAAGCTCAAAATTACATCTAGCAACAGCCATTCGTATGAATTTCGAAATCCCAAAACGCAAAGCAACCAAGCTGCCAATAGAGTGCAGTTTCTGACGGTATTGGAATAGTCGTATGTGTCGAATGTTTTTTTTTTTTTAAAAGGCATGGGATTCCCTTGACTTATAGGTTGTTATGAGGCTGACGACCCATACTGTAATTAATAATGGTTCATTTTGACAATGTAATAAGGACAGAAAGGACAAGGTCTGTCCTTATTACATTTTGACAATGTAATAAGAACAGAAAGAAATGGCGGTTGATCTGTAATGTTGGCGGCTAGGGTTTATTAAATTGGAATTTGTTTTTATTTGTAAATGGATATTTTGTATTTGGATATTATTATTTAGTGATGTATAAAATGTAATTTGTCGTGTGTGTGTGTTCCTTGACTTATAGGTTGGTATGCGGCTGACCACCCATGCTGTAAAAATGGTTCACTTTGCCAATGTCACCCCTGTCTCAGGGAAGGACGGCAAGAGTTGCAGGGTGTATGTCCATTTGAGATTTGGTTTTTATGTTGTAGGTTCACATGAGGCATGTGCAAGCGCGAACTTGTACGTGTCTGGTTGTGAGAATGCATGTAATGTGAATCTCTAATGTAACATATCTTTGCAACTTAGATTAGATAAGATTAGATTAACCACAGTTTCAGAGAGAATCGTCAAAAATAGTAGGGCTTAACTTCATTTTAGATTTGTGTGTGATTTGTGTGATGATGAACGACTAACGAAGAAAGTGTACAAAGGAAATGTCAGAGGAAAGCGCGGAAGGGGAAGGACGAGGAAAGAATAGTTAGACCAAATAGGTGAGATTGCGAAAGAATGGAACCTGCAGAGTGAGAATAAGAGAAGAGTATGTATGAATATTGAGGAAATGAAAGTGGTTTGTAAGGACAGAAAAAAGTGGAGGCGCATCTGCGGAGGTACCGGCCACCCCTAGTGGACGGTGGCAGGATACAGTACAGTCCATATCTTGTAAGTGCTCACGCAACATGTGTAAGAGCAAACATACACATGTCTGCTTGCGAGCATGCATTTAACGTGAATCTAAAATGTGAACTCGGATTACAGATTATAAATTGTAGACTTTCTTGCATGCTTTATATTAACTAAGCTATCGATGGAACATTATTACACTAAGACCGTAATATTTTTTTGTATAATACAGGTATATCCGTTTTTATTTCTTGACTTATAGGTTGGTATGAGGCTGACAACCCATACTGTAAAAAAATGTTTCACTTTGTCAATGTCACCCCTGTTTCAGGGAAGGTCGGCAAGAGTTGCAGGGCGTATGTTCATTTGAGATTGTTTTTTTTAAATATTGTATGTAGGTCCACATGCGGCATGTATGAGCGCAAAATTATGCCTGTCTGCTTGTGGGAATGCATTTTATAGGAATCTCAAATGATACATATATTTGCAACTTAGATTTTTTATATTTTTCTTACATCGAAATTTTCGCTAAACCCATTAAGTCTCTACATAACTTAATCAGGAACTCATGCGTGAAAAAAAAGCAGCATAAATTATGATTTACAGCAAGACACATACATATTCTGGGGCTAAGTGAGCATGAGGGGTGGTGTTAAGTTGGATGTACATTGTACACTTATTGTGACACTGAATTTTTTTTATTGTTATGACAGAGAAACTTCAGATTTCAAATTATCAAGCGAAATGGTGGTTGATCTGAGATGTTGGCGGCTAGGGTTTTTTTTAAATTAAAATTTGTTTTCTGTTAGTTTTTGATGTCCATACATACATATTATAATTTAGTGATTTTAAAAATGTAATTTGTCATGTATGTTCCTTGACTTTAGGTTGGTATGCGGCTGACCACCCATACTGTGAAAAAATGGTTCACTTTGCCAATGTCACCCCTGTATCAGGGAAGGACGGCAAGAGTCTCAGGGCTTATGTTCATTTGAGATGGGTTCTTATAATGTAGGTCCACATGCGGCATGTGTTAGCGCGAAATTATACATGTCTGCTTGTGGGAATGCACTTAATATAAATCTTAAATGATATATATTAAGGTGGATCGAAATCGTTTTTTTGGGAATTTCGATTTTGCGTTTGGCCAAAAGCTGCTCTATATCAATACAAACAATAAATTGTAACACCATAAGGTCGAAATATTTGATCTTATACTGCCCCAAAGCCTCGAAAAGTTAATAAAAATCATAAAAACTGCTATATACTTAACATTTTTTTTTGTTTATTAAGAAAAAAAGAATTGTAGTATAATGAAGTTCAAATTTAAGCACAAAGCATAATTTTCAATAAATTATAGAAAAAAGACCCTTTTATGGCAAAAAAAATGAAAAAATGGCAATCAACAGAAGTCTAGAAAAAAGTGATTTTAAGAGAATTGGTAATCTTTCTTAAAATTGAAAAAAAGGCATTATTTGTCGGGATTACAGGTTTCTTTCAATGAATCCATCTCTTCTGATAAGACCGCAAACAGAAGTTGAAGTTTTTGTTACAATTTTTACTAATCTTTCAGTGGTTAACGTGTAGCAAGGAAAATGAAAATGGCTTGAGATTAGTTCGTCAACAAGCGGTGGATTTTCTTAACAACGTAATGTTAATTCACCGTTCATAAATTTGGTAACAAGCGGCTTGGCCACGTTATTTTCGTGCCAGTTTATAAGGTTTTTTATAGTTGTTTGCATCAAAATCAAGTTTTGGCCGATCGTAGTTCGAATTCTCAAAATTATTTCCTGTCGCGTTTCAATATTCTTCACAAGGCTATAATTCATAAAAAGGCAAAGAAAGTAAGATGTTTTTTGTATGATTGAAATATCCATTTCTCTGTATAACAGGATGTAGTATCTGCTTTAAATTATCTGTCAAATATCGCGACATTTAGATTGTCTTGTGTAAGTGTCTAGCACTATTAATGCAATGTGGTTAGTTTTGATGTAAGACCACATAAGAGCATCCACTTTTATTATATAATTGATAATATTAACAGTTTGTCAGATGGTTAAAAAAAAAAAACATAAATCCGTAGTATTCTGTGAGCCATCTTGAATGCACTACTTTTCCAGTGTTTATTTTTAATAAGCTAACTTATAAATAATACCAACGCTTTGTTGCCAAAACAAGAGCAGCTTCAGCCTTATTGGAAATGCCAAATTTATCCACAGGTTTTTCCATTATGCCAAGGTCAATATTTTTTAATGAATATGAATACAAAATTTGAGGTAGCGGTCTCTGAAGTGCTAATTTTACTATTACTGTTAAGACTGGCTGTTGAGAGACATCAATTGATAGGTCAGACAGATTTGGCAATGAACTTGTAGCTTTTTCTTTGTATGGTTAATATTTCTGTTTTCGGTTCAGCTTTTTTTTAAATTTCCCGCAGCAGTTTTCAAATCAACACTCCTTATGATCATTAATCTTTTGGTTCTTTGATCAATCAGAATATCTTTCAGTTATCGGTACTTTAAGATGTTTTGCATAGTTAAATGAAGCCAATCTTTTGCATTAACACGCTGATATATTAAAAATACACTTAGCATCTCTCGTAAATTTGTATTTGCAAAAAATATGAGTAGCGTACAACTATAGTTACATCTCTGAGAGCAGCGAATTGGTGACGCGCATCTGCGCGGAGTAACAAAGTTAGGGGGTGCCTCCACCCACCCCTCTTAAATTACAAGATACCAAACACGTAATGATAACTATTTCATTCATTTTTAAGAAACAAAATTATATTTCGTTTGATTTTATCTAATACTTGATTCTTAAACACAGGGGTAAAAATAAGTAGTTTTATGTTTTTTTGTAATTTTTCTGATGACTTGGGGCAGTATAATTAATTAATATTTTGATAAGATTTTTTTTTATATCAGATACTCACCCCATAGAGCAACTGTTCTGCACAACGCAATTACGAAAAAATGATTTTTAATTTTTTCCATACATACAGCGATCCACCTTAATATATATCCTTGCAGCTTAGATTAGATTAGATTTGAAAAAAGATAAGAACACAAAAATAATATACTGAATAATCTTGAGTGAATTAACTCTAACATTATCCTTGTATAAAAAGCGCTAATTCTCAAACAAAACCCATTTGCTGTAAAGCTAGATGGTCCTATGGTATGCTTGTCTTTTTACAAGCACAGAAAACTTTGATTATTTTGATGTTTTGCTTCAACCCTCTAGAAGTCAGATTTCAAATCGGAAATCTAAGATTTTTGCGGAATATAATAAAGTAACATTTTTAGCACTTCGACTTTTGGCGGTTTATCTGTGATGTTGGCGGCTGGGGTTTTTTAAAATTAGAATTGTTTTCTGTTAGTTTTTGATGTCCATACATGTTATAATTTGTTGATTTTAAAAATGTAATTTGTTGTGTGTGCTCCTTGACTTATAGGTTGGTATGCGGCTTACCACCCATACTGTGAAAAAATGGTTCACTTTGCCAATGTCACCCCTGTATCAGGGAAGGACGGCAAGAGTTGCAGGGCTTATGTTCATTTGAGATGGGTTCTTATAATGTAGGTCCACATGCGGCATGTGTTAGCGCGAAATTATACATGTCTGCTTGTGGGAATGCACTTAATATAAATCTTAAATGATATATATCCTTGCAGCTTAAATTAAATTAGATTAGACACAGAGATTAGACTTAAAAAACAATTATTTTGTTTACAGTTGCGAATCCCCCTTTATCTTAACAACTGTGTTTATATACAAATTCCATTACATAAATAAGTAAGTACATAATATAGGCTGGGGCGAGAATCTCTGCAGTAATATATCAAACCAGGAAACATCCAAATCAGCTGTTGGGGGGTTTGTATGGCTCACGCGCGGTGTTCCGAGCAGCGTGAATTTGCACTCGCGCCACGTACATCCTGTATATTATGGCGAATTTTACATAATACTCTTTTTATTATTTGCACTGTTTGCTTTGCGTAGGTACACCAATTGACTTTTTTTCAGTTTTGCGTAAGAGACAATAGCTTTTAAGATGGTAAAATGTGATGCAAAAGTTGGTAGACTTATCAACAATGGAAATTTAAGTTACTAAATATTTTTACAAAAGGAGTGACCTTTTAAAGCTATTGGGATTCTTCTATACAATATTGATTAAATAAATAAAGTAATCAAATTTTATTTATCACCTTAAAATCAATTAATTTCAACTAAAAAAAAAACTTTTTTAAAATCTGGTTTTATTTTCACTTATTTTGAGTTAACAAGGCCTAAAGGCTATCGGACTTTATCCGTTCATCTTCAGAGGCTAACTCGGAGGCTAATGGACGGATAAAGTCTGATAGCGCTTAGGCCTTGTTAACTCAAAATAAGTGGAAATAAAACTATGTTTTAAAAAAGTTTTTTTTTGTAATTTAACTTAAATGAATTTTCACTTTGTGAATGCACTAACTCTAGAAAATTTAAAATCAATTATTTAAAATAGAACCATATGTTTAGTTCACTCAAATTGTGTGTTTTTATTTGAAATAATTGATTTTAAACTGATTATTATACAATGAACTTTCACTGTGTGAACCACAAAACCCAAAACACAAGATAAACATAAACACAGTTTATTGGTGACCGCTGTGTGAATCACACCTCAAGAGTCTACAGCCGGCTTTGCAGTCTCTATTCAAATTTACTGAAACGTTGGCTGCATCTATGAAGACCCATCTTTGGTACAGGCAAATGAAACTTAAGCTCAGCGACGAACATATCGACTGCTCCAAGGAAGAAGGCAGTAACTCCGAAATTGAGGTTTTTGACTTATTTCCATTTCTGAAGGTAACAAATCATTATCTTCATTCCAAGATGACAGCCGTGTCTCTATCTCTTTTAAATTCGTTAATAAATTAATGTAAAAAATAGTGTAGGCATTGTTCTCCATGGAATAAATAACATTCAATTGACTTTCCCGCAAAACTATTTTTTTGACTTAGTGCTGTCTTCCTTGGAGCAGTCGATATTTGGAAAATTGAATATTTGTTTGGAATGTCGGCAAGAATTGCAGGGCTTATGTTCATTTGAGATTGGGTCTTAGAACCACATGGGGCATGTGTTAGCGCTAACTTATACGTGTCTGCTTATGGGAATGTATTTTATATGAATCTTAAATGTAATATACCTTTGCAACTTAGAGTATAGATTATAGATTCGACTGGCATCACTTTTAACTACCTACATCTTGTGTTTGTTGTTACATGTGAAAGAACCCTCCCAACTTTCGGGTGCTTTAGGAAAGTTTCAGCCTTACAGTTAAGTGTAAAGTTGGCACATGTGTTTTATCGAATAAATAAGGGATGAAAAAAACATCACTAGTTTTTATAAGCCTTATTGTGACGGGAGGGATGTAAGTATTTTATCAACTTTTAAATTCATAAAAAAAGTTCCCCAAATAATGTTTTTTTTTAGAGTGCCTTTGAGTGAAGGTTAGCAATCTATAATAATAATCTATAATCTAAGTTGCAAAGATATATTAACATTTAAAGCTTATATCAAATGCATGCCGACAAACAAACACGTATAGTTCGCGCTTACAAATGCTGAATGTGTACTTACAAATAAAATCACAACTTTAAATGAACATACCCTACAACTTTTGCCGACCTTCCCTGAGACAGGGGTGGCGTTGGCAAAGGGAACCATTTTTTACATAGCGATCATAATAAAGATGGAGTCACAGAATAAAAATATCCTTAGGCCATGTGACGTCAACTAAAACAGCGTCTCCAGTAAGCATTTAGGTTTCAATTATTTTGTTGTAAAACTTGATCATACATAGATCAAGTTTAACCGCCACATCGCCAACACCTCTGCGGCACTACAACAAGAGTCATAGACCCCTAGAGTGTCTGAAGTCTGAGGAATCTCCCGCACAGAATTCATTACAAAAGTCATGAAGTTGCATTCTTGAGAACAGTACTCCGAGTTTAAACCATTGCTTTAATACTCAAATATGACATAGTCAAAATAATGTACTTACATCAGATAGATTTCTTTTTAAGGTTTTGTGGTTTTTATATACTTACATGTTATTTATTTTTTGTATTCCTTGACTTATAGGTTGGTATGAGGCTGACCACCCATTCTGTACAAAATGGTTCACTTTGCCAATGTCACCTTTGTGTCAGGGAAGGTCGGCAAAAGTTGTGGGGCTTATGTTCATTTGAGGTTTGGATTTTATTTGTAAGTACACATTCAGCATTTGTAAGCGCGAACTACCCGTGTTTGTTTGTGGGCATACATCTGAGAGCTTTGAATGAATATATCCTCGCAACTTAGATAATAGATAATTATAGATTATAGTTGCGTATTTACGCAACGTTTTGTACTGAGAGTACCGACCATAATATTATTATATAGAGTTGTAGTCCAATGGAGAAAAGGACCAAAAAATCCAGTCGGTTTGGTCGATACGTAAACTAAACAAAACCAGAATCATGAATTTATATTTTTCCTGCTTTTAGTGCGTTCGGATCCACTGTTTTTATTTTCGTTTTTTGTTTATTTTTCTCGTTTGTGAATAATAAATCTTTGATTTATTTGTTCTGCATTCGTTTGGTACGTACAGTTTTTTTTTGTGGTAACAACTGACCATAATATGAAATATTGTCAGTTACTCTAGTGGTATGAAATACATGTTTTTTTGGACATCAATCTATTTTAATTACCTCTGTGGTTAAATAATGTCAGTACAACATCGAAACAATACTAAAGAGGAATTTTGGAACTCTGATATTGACAAAAAAAAAAGAATGATAAATAAAATAAAATAATTGTTAAGAGGGATTTGAGCATAAAATCATCAAAAAGCACGATCAGATTGTCATCTTGAAAAAATGGATGATGAACGATTGAAGAAGAAAATGTACAGGGAAAATTTCAGAGGAGTGGGGAAGGGAAATACCGGAAAAGAAATGGATACATCAAATAGGTGAGATTGCGAAAAAATGGAACCTGCAGAGTGAGAATAAAAGAAGCGTATGTATGAGTGATGGAAAGTGATGAATGTTGAAGAGATGAAAGAGATATGCCAGGACATAAAAAAGTGGAGACGAAAAAACATATTTTATAAAGTCAGGTCTATAGCTCAGTTGGTAGAGTGCTGGCATTCCAAGCCGAGAACTCGGGTTCGAATCAGAAAGGATTTCCCGGTTCGGTATTTTTTTCAAAACCCTGAATTTATTTTAATACCGGCAAGGTTTGCTCAGCCTTCACAATAAATGAGGACCAGCCACCCTCACTTCAAATAAATGGGTTGGCGTAAGGCCGGACCCCTTGTAAAAAATAGGTTTCACTCGCCACATGCGAAATCCTTCGCGTACCGGCCACCCATATTGGAACGGTGGCAGGGTACAGCAACAGGGATAATTATGTAATTTAGACATAGTAAAGGGACTGGGTTGGTAGCTGTTGGAGTGATTGATTTTCTTGAGGTTCCTAATTGCCAACAGATCTGCACTTGACACGATCAATCACTCCATACCAATATTAGTAATTATAGCGCGTCATACAAAATCATATTATTAACAGTGCCACAAGTATAAAACAACGCGTACAACTCACCTCTATAATAATCTATAATCTAAGTTGCAAGGATATATTCATTTAAAGCTCTCACATGTATGCCCACAAACATATGTACACGTGTAGTTCGCGCTTTCAAATGCTGAATGTGTACTTAAAAATAAAATCCAAACCTCAAATAAACATAAGTCCTACAACTTTTGCCGACCTTTCCTGACACAGGGGTGACATTGGCAAAGTGAACCATTTTTTTCAGTATGGGTGGTCAGCCTCATATCAACCTATAAGTCAAGGAATACCTCGATTGCGTAAATCAGAAATGTATGAAATAAACGACGGCAGCTCCTACAGGGCAGATTTTGTTTATATACATTTTTTGATTTAGGCAATCGAGATACATAAGTGAAACGCTAAAATCTAAAGCTAAATCTAAGCTGCAAGGATATGTATCATTTGAGATTAATATTAATTGCATTCCTACAAGCAGACACGCATAATTTCGCGCTCACACATGCCGCATGTGGACCTACAATATAAAAACCCAATTTTCAAATGGGCATAAGTCCTGCAACTCTTGCCGACCTTCCCTGAAACAGGGAGTGACGCAATGCTTTATATTAGGAGGAAGCTAAGAAATTCATCTTGTACAAACAAATTGTAAATCTAATGTCGCCACGCTTTGTACTTCTTTTCGCTATTAAGAGTTACATGATTAATGGGCTGGTGTGAGGCTGACCCCCCATACTGTAAAAAAATGATTCACTCTGCTAATATCCCCCCAGTTTAGGACATGCAAGAGTCGCAGAGCTTATGTTCATTCGGAGCTATTCTCAGACATTTTAGTCGTTGGTTGAGCCCACGCTTTGACAAACTAATGGTGCCTGCGCTCGAAGTTTCATCAGCACGGTCATTCTTACCTACCAAATTTTGTAATATTTGTATGAAGACAAATCAGCTGTTCCCTTACAGCCATCTTGGATTGACAAGTCTTCACACAAATATCATCCTTAGTTTGTCAAAGCGTGGGCTCAACCATACGACTAAAATGTCTAAGAAGAGCCCCGATTGAGATTTGGGATTTTATGTATTAAGTTCGCATCTAATCTAATCTAATCTAATCTAAGCTGCAAAGATATATATCATTTAAGATTTATATTAAATGCATTCCCACAAGCAGACATGTATAATTTCGCGCTAACACATACCGCATGTGGACCTACAATATAAAAATCCAATCTCAAATGAACATAAGCTCTGCAACTCTTGCCGTCCTTCCCTGAAACAGGGGTGACATTGGCAAAGTGAACCATTTTTTACAGTATGGGTGGTCAGCCGCATACCAACCTATAAGTCAAGGAACAAACATCGCAAATTACATTTTTTAAATCGATAAACAATAATATAAACATGGACACTAAAAAAAACTAAATCATAAAACCAATTTCACTTTAATAAACCCTAGCCGCCAACATTACAGATCGACCGCCATTTCTTTCTATCCTTACATACTTCTTTCATTTCCTCCAGAGTCATAACCTTCTTCATACAAGCTCTTCTTTTATTATGACTCTGGATATTCCATTCATTCGCAATTTCGGATATTTGGTCCATCCATACCTTTCTCGGTCTTCCTCTACCACGACATCCATCTATTCTACCAACATATACATTCTTCGTCAGTCTTTCCTCATTCATTCTCTCCATATGCCCAAACCATCTTAACAAACTTCTTTTAATCTTCACTTTCACACTTTCTCTTGCACAACATTCTTCTCTTACAGAATCATTCCTCACCCTGTCACTCCGTTTTTTCCCAATCATACTTCTTAGAAAGTCCATTTCAACAGTATGGACTTTGCTAATTTCACTTTCATTCACCGTCCAGGCTTCGCTTCCATACATCAAGGTGGGTAAAAGTATGCCACCGTGTACCGCCAATCGAGCATTTTTAGATATGCTTTGATTTTTGGCGATACAAGCTGTGGCACCCAGTACACACCTGCCTTTCATTACTCTTCTTTCAAGTTCACCTGTCATTCTTCCATCTTTTTCAAACTTACTTCCCAAGTATACATACCCATTTACCACATCAACATTCATTCCGTTTATTCTAAATTCATAGTTTGTATTTTCTTCATTTCTTTCAAAAATCAAAACTTTCGTCTTACTTGCATTCAATTTTAAATAGTTACCTAGCAGAGCTTCGTTCAATCTAGAGAGCATTGTTTGCAATTCTACTGCTGAATCAGATACAAGAACTGCATCATCCGCATACAGTAGAACACTCACTTTGCTCTCTCCTATCATTAATCCACAATCATCAAGTCTAGCATCTCGAACACACTTGTCCATGACTATGTTAAATAGCCATGGGCTCATCACACATCCTTGCCTTACACCCTTAAAAACTTCAAACCATTCACTATACTCATCATCAATACGAACACATGCCATACTATTTTCATAGTTAGCATGTGCTGCATTCAAGAGAGCCCCATTCACTCCATATTCTTTCAAAACATCCCACAACATACCTCTGTCTACTGAGTCAAAAGCCTTTTCCAGATCCACAAAGGCTGTAAACAGCTTTCCCCTCACCGACAATTGTTGATATGCGATACAATTATAATTTTTTTTCTATCTCTCTTTTACTTCATTTCAATAATACACAACGCAACTAAGCTACACATATAGAGCAACTACTCAATGAGTTGTTCCCGAAGCGGTCGCATGTGGCGTACGAAATATTTATTTTACTCCGGACAAACAGCTCCCGAGCAGGCTGGTTCTCATTTTTTTTCTTATTTGAAGGCAGAATAAACCTTCCTGGTATTTTTGTTTTTGGTTTGAAATTGACATCAAAACGCAAAATTGTTTCTGACTTTGTGAAGATTGAACTCTACCCCGTGGCATTGAACGCAAGCGCTCAACAAACTGAGCCATTTACCGGACGCTATTTGAGGATGCTTTTGAGCAATTTCAAGCATACCTCAAGAGCCCTCTGTTTCTTAAAAAAATATTAAAAGGTTGAATGGATCATTGGTAGTATCAAATTAATTATTCTATTTATGGTATGGATGGTTCAAATTTCTGAAATAGCGAATGAATGGAATATCCAGAGTCATAATAAAAGGAGAGCTTGTATGAAGAATGTAATGCCTCTAGATGAAATGAAAGAAGTTTGTAACAACAGAAAGAAATGGCGGTCGATTTGTAATGTCGGCGGCTAGGGCTACGATTTTAAATATTTTTTGTCGAAAATGGTTCACTTTGACAGTCTCACCCCTGTTTCAGGGAAGTCGCCCTGAGTTGCAGGGTGTATGTTCATTTGAGATTTGGGTTTTTATATTGTAGGTACACATGCGGCATGTACAAGCGCAAACTTATACGTGTTTGCTTGTGAAAATACATGTGATGTGAATCCCTGATGTAACATATCTTTGCATTTGATTAGATTAGATTAAAAGTTGAATGGAACTTTGGTACAGTCAAATGAATTTTTCTACCCCATGCCCTATATCTACAGTCTCAAATATTCTTGTGTAAACAAAACAAAATTTTCAGTTTATTCTTTGTACGTTTGATCTCTGAAAGGCCTTGGCTCGACGTGACGTTTTCACCTGATCCAATAGACAATAAACCTAGGAGTTTATGGTTTCATAAAACTTTTCTCATTACCTTCACTACGAGGCCTTTCTATAGAATGTTTGAAGTGTATTATAGTACAAGTGACATTTACACCTGTACCCTGAGTATACAATGCGTAAGACTCACCTCAACTGCGTAGATCAAAATGTGAGAAATATGCGAGGGCACTCCTAGAGTGTGATTAAGTTTGTATACATTTTTTAGATTTACGCAATCGAAGTGAGCTTACACAATGTATTATAGGGTCAAGTGATACTCTCTTTCTTGCTCTAGTAACTCTGTCACCATTGCGCTAGGGGTAGCCAGAGCCTCTGATGAATTCCCTCCATTTTTTCACATACTAAGTGAGCGTAAAAGAAGAAAATGCATGAAAAGGGGGATGGATATGAAGGAATTGAAAGAGGTATGTCAGGATAGGAAAAAATGGAGGCAACTCTGCAGAGGCTCTGGCCACCTCTAGCGGAATAGCGACAGAGAGTTACAGTTACTGTGCTCCTATCATTGCATACCTCTTTCAATTTACTCATATCCATCACCTTTTTTTATACATTTCCTTCATTTACATTCGCTTTGAATATCCCATTTATCCACAATTTCAACAATCTGATCCAACCATACTTTGGGGACTGGTCATTGTGGTAAAGGTATATAATATGAATTTTTCAACCGCATAAAGAGCATATTTGAAAACATGTTTTTTCTTTTGTACTACGCTGGAATTCAAACCCACGACCTTCCAAAACCTTTCCGGTGCTTTATATTGGGTTTAAATTACATGCAATTTGGTTAATTTCTGACCCCTCGGTTAAAATAAAACCCTAGCTCTCAGCATTGAAAGTAATCATTCTACAAACTGAGCTGTAGAGACAATTATCGTTTCGATAAGGTCGTGATCATGAAAAAGACGATGAAATTAGAAATGTATTCTTACCCATGTTTAACGCTATTAGCCTTTATTGTGTGCATACATAAATGTGGATACCCTTGTGAGGTGACAGACATTTAAGATAGCTTCAAATTTTCCCAGGCTAGTCGTGTCTCCAGATTAATAAGGGTTCATGGTACCGAGGGTTGTTTAAGGAATACCATTCCAACCCAACAGTCGAGAACAGTCGATTAGCGATAATTAAATGGCAAGCAGACCGTGAATGGTTCTTGAAGGTTCTGGAAGGTTTATGATTTAGAACTAACTGCAAGAATCATGAAAAAAGCAACGAAACTGTTGGTAAAAGATACTGAGATTGCAGAAAATGGTAGTACTATTTAAGGAATTCTAAAAAAAAATCTAAGTTGTAAAGATGTATTAACATTGAAAACTCATATCAAATTACACGCAACTAAGCTGCACATATAGTGCAACTTCTTGCCGCGTTATCCCCGAAGAGGTCGCATGTGGCGAGTTGTACCTATTTATTTTTACAGGTAAGGGGGCCGGCCTTACGCCAACCTCTTCAGTTGAAGTGCGGGTTTCCCAGCTCCCGAGGGGGCTGGTACTCATTTCTTGTGAAGGCTGAGTAAACCTTGCCGGTATTTTTATTTTGAGGCTTGAAATAAACACCGAAACGGAAAATCATTTCTGACATCCTCGATGGGATTCGAACCCGAGCTCACGGCATGGAATGCAAGCACTCTACCAACTGAGCTACCGACCGGACGAAGAATCTAAAAGCTATAAAATCTATCAGATGTGGATGATGGTGTTGAATTAAAACATGTAGATAACATAACGGAGCCAGTAATGTATCACATCATGAGAGAACTTTATTTCAACTGTTTACTTTGAACAATAAAACGATGTTGTTATCTCTATACATGTTATCTCTATATTTTACTCGGAATTAATTAAGGCGCTCTGTTTGTTTTGGTTCATGAATAACATTCCTTCTCTTTCTTGTTCCTCTTCAATGAAGATTGACAATTGACAGAATATAAATTATCTTATAGAGTTAGTAAAATGGATAAACACGTTTGTCTACTTTCAAATCAACTTCTACAGTTGAAATTTTGTTGATCCATATCATTTTGTTTATTGTTGTGGTTGACGCATTTGACTCGAATTAAAAAGGTAGTTTGTTTGATTCCTAGCAGAGCACAAATTAAATTATGTTGTAACTAAACTGGTTCTTGCTTGAGTTGGCGCTCTGGGTCTTGCTTGAGTTGGCGCTCTAAAGTGATCATATCTTTTTTGTTGCGGTTGGCTCTCGAGGTGTGATTGTGTTGGTGGACAGTGCAATGAGAATAAATCATTCAAATTGAAAATGAAAATCCTTGTTTAATATGAAACTACGTGCTTTAAGTCTGTTGTCTATTTTAATCTACGCTTATAGTCTACACCTTAAGTCCAAGCCGTTAGTTGACCACGTTAGTCTACGCCTTAAGTCTACTTCTATAGTCTACGCCTATTTTTTACACGCCTTTAGTCTACACCTAAAGTCTACGCCTTTGGTTTACGCCGTTAGTCTACGCCGTAAGTCTACGCCACTAGTCTACGCTGTTAGTTTACGTCATTAGTCTACGCCGTTAGTCTACGCCTATTGTCTACCCCTATGGTCTACACCTTTAGCCTATTATAATAGTCTACGCCTAAAGTATACTTTGTCTACGCCACGAACTGAAATCAGAAGGTAGTGGTTTCAAATTACCGACAGAGGCCTATCATTGTTGCTTTTGTTAACAAGGCTTTAAGGAACACACATTTATAACAAAAGAATTGTTGTTTTTTCTACTATAAAAACAAAAGAAAAGTTCAAGTTATAGTATCAAGGACATTTATATTTAGAAACATTTAATTTCACTACGAACTAACACCTCCGTCTTTTCGGCAACTCCTGGTCCTTCACTACAGATTCTAAAAGTTTAAATTGCTTTTCTCTGCCTCTCTGCCACACAAGATCTAAATTATGTTTCGAAACAATATCCACGCATACCTGTAATGACATTTTACGAGTTAGATTTCACCAAAGTTTGAAGGGAATTATGGACTTATTGAAGTAAAAAGTAAACCCAACAAATACTTTTTCTAGAAGATAAAAAAGTAAAAACAACTTTGTTTACGATTACTTGGAGTATATTTTAATTCCACAACCGGTTTTGCAAACATCCGTTCGCATCATCAGGTGGTTAAATTAATACTATATTAATAGGTGCATCATTAGGTGATGCGAACGGATATGTGCGAAACCGGTTTGGGAATTAAAATATACTCAAAGTAATCGTTAACAAAGTTGTTTTTACTTTTTTTATCTTTTAAGATGAACGATTACAAAGTTAATGCCTCTACAATCAATAAAAAAATACTTTTTCTTCTTATTTGTGAGATAATTTTTGATGAGAAGATTGGCGGCCTATCTTTGATAATCTTAAATTTAAGTTGCAAAGCTATATCACATTTAAGATTCACAATTAATGCATTCCCATAAGCAGACACGAATAAGTTCACGTTTACAAATGCAGCATGTGCACTAATAGATTTAGACAGATTTAGGGTATAAAACACTCTTAATGGAGAAGAGAAAAAATTAAGTGTTAAAGAAATACAGACAAGTGTTGGTAGGAATTTCCCATCTCGGTTTTATCTTATTTGGGAGCAACTGTAGAATTTCTAATGATATTGAATATGTAATACACGTTTTCATATATTTTCATTGAAATATTGAACGTGTCAGAGAGCGACATCTCTGTCATCATTTGTGACAACTCCAACGAAACGTCTGTAATTATTTACATGCCATCCAAGTTCTTCACAATGCCTCGACTAACTCCGCATCTCATATTCCATCTGAATCACAAAACACGCCTTTGATTTCCCGGCACAGATTATGTAAAACTCTGGAGACATTGGTGATAAAGGCTTTTGATGTCAAAGTTCAAATTTGAAGTAAATACATTATTAATAAGTTTATTTAATCAAAATTAAGCCATTTTTTATATGTATATTTTTAGATACATTTTTGGTATTGTATGTCCCTTGAATGATAAGGCTGACCCACATGTCTAAAAACTAGTTTAACTTTCGCCAATACCGCCCTGGATTCAAGGAAGGGCGGCAGGAGTAACAATGTTAATATTAATATGAGGTTTGTTTTTTTTTCACGTAAGACATCCGTAAAATCTATCTTGAATCTGTTTTTAAAAATACCTCGTTTGTATTTTTGACACACCAAAAAGCTTGTCTAAACACTTGTCTAACTTTTGCCAATGCCACCCCGGTTTTAGGGAAGGATGGCAGGAATTGCAATGTTTATGTTAATATTAGGTTTGTTTTTTTTTCACGTAAGACATACGTGAAATTTATCTTGGAATCTGACTATAAAAATATATCGTTTGTATGAAGAGGATGCATTAGGACGTACTCTTTTTGACACACCAAAAAGCTTTAGTTCTCCATCTATATATTTTATGTTAATTGATAAGAATAAAGTGGTCCGTAGTCTAGTGGTAACGCTTTGGACTCGTTAATGGAAGGTTGCGAGTTCGAATCTCAGCGGATCACAAAAAGTATACCATTTATATTTTCAAATACGCTCTTTGCTGGGTTTATAAATTCATACACCTTTACCAAAGACCGGTCACGAAAAGTCCATTTAGCTTTAAAACCACTGGGTCTTGCTTGAGAATTGGCACTTTGTAGCAACGACATTTCTCTGTATGTGTGGCTTAGTTGCCTAGCGATGGTAAAACTAATTAAGCAAAAGCGATGCGAGGAAAAAATATTTCTTTTTTTACCTGTAAGAAAAAATCTGAATGAAGCGTACACTCTAAAAAAATGCAGTGGATTTCATGTATACAACATTTTTATGATGGTTTTTCAATGCTCGGATTTCCACTCGTTTTCTTTTATCTTCTCAGTAGCATAACCATTATATTTCTGAACCCTGGAGTATAAATTGGGTAAACACTAAAAAATTGCGTTCACAGAAAATAGATTAAAACATAAAACATCCACTAGAAGCGTTATTGTCTGTTAGATATATTATTTTGTTTACGTGATAGTTGAGTATTGGCGTAATGTTTTATTCTCAAGGTACAGTACCCTTTGAACGAGTTGCAAAACATGAGACAAGTAAAGTTTACGGAAAATATTAAAGAGTAATTTCTCCCAAAATCTGCCGTTTTTGTTTCTTACACTTTATGGTCTAAACAAAAGAGTTACAGTGATGAAGAAAATCAAGTTCAAACAAACAAAAACGGCAGATTTTGAGAGAAATCACTCTTTAATAATTGCCGTAAACTTTACATTACTAAATGCCTCCGAAACCTGGACACTGACCAAGCGTGACCAATGCTCTCTCAACGTCTTCGAAAGGAAAATACTTCGACGTATTTATGGTCCAATCTAAATCTAAGCTGCAAAGATATGTATCATTTGAAATTCATATTAAATTCATTCCCACAAGCAGACATGCATAATTTCGCGCTTACACATGCTGCATGTGGACCTACAATATAAAAACCCCAATTTTAAATGAACATAAGCCCTGCAACTCTTGCCGACCTTCCCTGAAGCAGGGGTGACATTGGCAAAGTGAACCATTTTTTACAGTATGGGTGGTCAGCCGCATACCAACCTATCAGTCAAGGAGTACAAGCAATTAATACAATCAAATATATAAAACAAATAAATTCTAAGCAATTAAACAGTAAAAAATTAAAAAAACTACAACACATATTTTTTTTAATTTAAAAGCCTCAGCTTTAACCGCCAGCATTACAGATCAACGGCCATTTCTTTCGATCCTTGCAAACTTCTTTCATTTCAGAATAAAGGACGGAAACATATGGCGAAGAAGATATAACTCCAAACTGTATAAGCTGTACCAGGACGCTGATGTGGTCCGCTCAATAAAGGTCAACAGACTGCATTGGCTGGGGCACATTCAGCGAATGGACCATCGGAGCCTGGAGAAGACGATTGTGATGACGAACCCGGAGGGACGCCGGACAGTGGGAAGACCACGTTCAAGATGGCTGCATGGAGTGGTGGCGGATTGCCGTGCAGTGGGAATGTGGGACTGGAGGAGGAAGACGTTGGATAGACAGCGCTGGTAGCGGTTGCTGAGGGAGGCCAAGACCCACCCCGGGTTGTCGTGCCAATGATGATGATGATGATGATGATGATGATGATGATTACATTACTAAAGTTTTGCAACTCGTACAAGGGTACAGGATTCATCTCGGAGTTTTTATGCGTTGAAGATTATGAAAATGTGATGTTGGATTTTTTGTTCAGGACGGAGAAGAATAAGAGAGCAAGTTGAATGGGGGGTAAGAGCGCTGGTAAACTTAATTGTCAAAGCCTTTTTTATTTTTCCACTATCTGCTTTCCGCGCAGAAAAGTTTTTCAATAAATTTGCAGGCCAGATCAATTTGGCACGAGATCACATTGTGCGACTGGTATGAAAGAAACCAGTACCCCAAGAATAAAATTTTGCGTGTTAACTTAACCATGGCGTTTAACCCTCTTAGGTTGAAATGAAGATCAACAAAAAGGTGTTGCAGAAAAAACTTAGATTATAAAAAAGATCATTATCATATTTGGAAGAGAAAAACCAAATAAATAGGATATTCAATTACACATCTTTGAAGCAGAAATCTTGAGAAGACGAAAAAGAGGCCACTCATGAACTGAATACTAACTAGGATTTGAAGCGACCCATTTTTAGCAATCCGCATCTCAAGAGGATAGCAACCAACAAGTTCCTTGGCTGATAGTTTGATATGAGGCTGACCCTCGCGCAATAAAAAACATGATTCACTTTAGCCAATGCCACCCTGGTTTCAGAGAAAAGTTTAAACATGACAGAATTTTCAAATATAAAACACAAGCAACGCAACGCATTTACGCAACTAAGCTACACATATAGTGTGAATTCTTGCCTGCGTTATCCCCGAAGGAGTCGCATGTGGCGCTTTAGGACCTATTTGTTTTTACAGGTAAGGGGGCCGGCCTCACACCAACCACTTTCAGTTGAAGTGGGGGTTTCCCAGCTTCCGGGTGGGGCTGGTTTTCATTTCTTGTGAAGGCTGAGTAAACCTTTAAGATCGAACCCTTGCTCTCGGCATGGAATACAAGCATTCTACCAATTGAGCTATCGACCTTTTTACGAGCTTGATCGTCGTCGCTACAAAACGCCAATTCTCAAGCAAGACCCAGTTGCTGTAAGGCTGGATGGACCTTTGATGACCGGTCATTGGTAAAGGTTTTATGAATTTTTCAACCCAGCGAAGAGCAAATTTGAAAATATAAATGGTATATTTTTTGTGCTCTGCCGGGAATCGAACCCACAACCTTCCCATTCAGAGTTCGAAGTGTTACCACTGAACTACGGACCGGTCCGCCGACTTTAAATTTGACAGACGCTATGATCGTCAAGAAATAGGCAAGCAAAATTAGAAAAAAAATATGACACTTATACATTTCGGAGATACGTACGATTTCAAATATGCTCAAACCCTCCTCGTACCCGTCCTGTGCCTATGTATGTGTCAAAAAGACCCACAGCACATGGACGCTCATGCAAAGCTATATATTTTCTCAAGTGGCGAAAGGCTTTCCCGTGAAGTGAAAGCAACGGCACGACAAAACAATAACCTCTAGGTCAGAGGCGTGCCCATGACTCTAAAAGTAAATGGTTCGATGTTACTGAAGCTAATAGCATACCTCTGGTGGCACTCCTTGTGGGATTGTTGCTAGATCACGAGTAGCGTGAATAATGATACACATAATACGAAATAATAATTTAAATTTAAGGACAGGATTACTATGAATCCGCTGCGGATGCAGCTTGGCAAAATGAAGCGCGAAGATTTTAAACGTAGACACGGTTTGAAAGGGTTAAACAAAAATGTTTGAAAACTGAAACGCTCTCTTGAGGCATTCCATACATTTTTAGGGTAACGCTATCATTATTTTAGAACGTAAAGTTTTATACTTGAAGTGAAGTACGTTGGAAGAGGCGGTAAATCACACTGAAAAATTAGGAAATTCCAACAAGATGGGAAATTTCTTCTGCTTCGCTGTTTTCCAATTATCATAAGCGTAATGCTGCTCATTGGTTTTCATGAAAAAGCCTTCGGGAAGATGACGTCACGCTGATCTGAAAAATCCTCAATCATATACTTTTTAGTCATATTGAGTCATCTAGATGTGCTCATTAAAAGTTTCACGAGAAGCGAACTTTGATATTATGCGTTGTTTAGAATCAAAAGAGGCGATCTAAAATTATTGAAAAAAAAAAAACGGAAATAATGAAGTAATAAATTTCATCTATTAATACATTTAAATGTTAACATTTAAAATTTATTTTATATGGTTTGTGTATAAACACTGAAAATTCATTGAAAATTCAATTGATGACAAGATAAGTCGAAAACGTTCGTATACTGTAATTTAAAATTTAAATAGATTATACGTGAGAATTAAAAACAGTGTTTTAATAAAAGATTAGTGTTTTTTTTGAAAAACAAATCAACTGAAATTAATAGAAATGAAGCAATATAGATAAACAAAGCAAAATAAATCATAAACACTGTTTTTCTTTCATCCAGTTCACTTATGTTCAAACGTTTTCGATCATTCACGATCGTCATTAGGTATGTATAACAAAATTCTGATAACTTTCACTAATTTTCAATAAAAAATCTTTTATCTCAATTTTTCTCTCATTTATTCCTAAACACACTGTCCCAGTAAAACAAATATTCAATTGCAGCTCCGTACATCTACCGTTTAGGTACGTGATACAAAAACCAAAGAATATACCTGGCATCCCGAGTATCAAATTTTCCATTTAGTCTCAACCATAGCATTTAATCAAATATATACAGAAACTATAACGCTCAAAAGAGGAGCACATTTGCTTTGCACACATTTTTTGGTAAACGCTACAGATAAATACAAACGCAAAGTTCAGTACTTGCAGGTTTCTGCATTGTTTATATGCAGGATTGTATTGCAACACGTTCCAGATACAATTCTGACTTTTGTACCCCAAGTATACAACTTTAAGTCCAAGCTGAACCATAGAGTTTAAAAAAAGATGTATGGAAACTAAGACAGAGCCTTTAGTGATAGTTTTAGTTACAATACATTTTAGTAAAACGCGATGGTTGAGTGCAAATGTAAAGTTTTATACTTAACAAACTGTCTGACTTCTAAACTACATACGCTAGTATGAATTATTAAATTTAAGATGGAGAGTCTATTGTAAGAGAAATGTTCTGGTTGTTTCTAGAAGTCTATTTTACAAGCCTTCAGTTTAAGTGTTTGAATTTTTTGTTGTTTCTTCGTGTAATGGAATGGTTGAAACTGAATAAGATATGGTTTGAAAATGGATGGATGGGTTACAAAACTGTGTAGGATTACGAAGAATTAAAATTTTGAAAATTGTATCTCACCGTTGGACCAGAATTTTCGGCACAAAAAGAATCATACCTGAAACAAAAGAAAAAAAAATGTATCAGTTAACTTGTTCCATTTTTAGTAACCTAAAAATACAATGATGAAGAAAATTATACAATGAAGTCCGCACATAAAATGATATCAACCAATGACACATTCACAATGTTCACATTTTTTATTTAAAACTTTTATTGCTTAAATATTTACGCCTTAAAAGGCATCTTCAGGAGCACTGGTATTTGTAACAAAAAAAAATGTAAAAAAAAAATCATAGACAAATTTTATAATTATATTAAATTAAATTTAGCATTAGTAGATATATTCACTTAAAATTAAAATTACTCAAACTCTCAAAATTTCACCAAAGTACGTCAGCTTTCTTTGCTTCATCTATAATCTAAGTTGCAAGGATATATTCATTCAAAGCTCTCAGATGTATGCCCACAAACAAACACGTGTAGTTCGCGCTTACAAATGCTGGTTGTGTACTTACAAATAAAATCCAAACCTCAAATGAACATAAGCCCTGCAACTCTTGCCGACATTCCCTGAAACAGGGGTGACATTGGCAAAGTGAACCATTTTTTACAGTATGGGTGGTCAACCTCATACCAACCTATAAGTCAAGGAATACGAGTAATAAATAACATTTAAGTATAAGAAAACAACAAAACCTTAAAAATAAATCTATACACAAAATTTAGCAAGCTAATAAACCAACATTACAAATCAGCATTGCAGATTAGCCGCCACTTCTTCCTGTCCTTGCATACTTCTTTTGGCAAATATTGTTCATGGTTGGCAAAATATGCTCTTTTTTTATTTACATACTGTGCCAATGTCAGCCCTGTTTCAGGAAGGCCGGAAAAAGTTGCAGGGTTTATGTTCATTTGTGGTTTGAATTTTAATAAATTTCAATATATCTTTGCAACTGAAATTATAGATTATAGACCGAAGTGCATTTGTTTTCTCTACTTAATGGCTTGTAGAAGTTGCCTTTTTTATTTATGTACAAAAATGTTTACTTAATATCAACGCAAAATTAATTATTTAACCATAAAAAAAAAACATTCAGTACCCTTAGTACGAGTTGCAAAACTTAAGTAAAGTTTACGGAAAATATTAAAGCGTGATTTCTCCTAAAATCTGCCATTTTTGTTTCTTACACTTTGTGGTCTTAGCAAAAGAGTTACAGTGATAAGAAAATCAAGTTTAAACAAACAAAAACGGCAGATTTTGGGGGAAATCACTCTTTAATAATTGCCGTACACTTTACATTACTCAAGTTTTACAACTCGTACTAAGGGTACAGATTACTGCACGAAAATATGACAACAATTTATCCCAAAAATTTAAATATTTTTTATGTATGTATGTCGTAATACGCAAACGTTGGGTAAATAAAATTCACCATTTGTTTCATTTCACGGGCGGGCATTAAAAATTCAGCACAAAGGGTTTTATCACACTTCAGGGTCACGTGAGAAAAATACGAAATAATTACTTTGGGGGATGAAAATGCGATCGAAGATAAGAAGCGAAATGGAGGCTTCGAGCTGTTTTTGTTGTGTTAGTATTGTTTGCAGACTTTCAGGTGGAGTAAATTTCTACGTCAGTGTAACATTATATGATGTTGCTATTATCTTTATATTAAATTTGTAATCTGATTATGTGAATTTCGGTCGGAGGTTGAAACTCTAAAAGCGATATTCAGAATCGGCTGACTAAGCTCTTACTTATTTATAATGAATCACTCTTTATCATTTTTGTTTGACGAAGCTTCCCTCCGGTGCTTGTTTGGCTTATCCATCATTTGATCTAAAGATGACCTTTTGATGACATTGTCTTAAAAATCACATTCTACACAATCTGAGCTAAGAAAAAAAGTATAATACACGATAATCTGAAAGTTATTTTACATTTTTTTTAAATAGATTTGTGGAAAGGAATCCAATTAAGCAACCTATTTTGCCTGGCCAGTTGTCTTCATGCGAAAGCAGAAGCTTGTGTGCATGCAATTTTCACTTTACATCTGTCACCCCTGTTTCAGAGAAGGACAAAAGTTGCAGGGTTTATGTTCATTTGAGGTTTTGTTTTAATTTACACATAAGTATGCAATCAGCACTTGTAAGTGCAAATTTACGGGTGTCTATTTGTGAGCATACATTTGATATGAGTTTTGTATGTTTATATATCTTTTCAATTTAGATTATTTAGATTGTCTTTGAATAGCACAGCTTATACATATTATTACGGAGTTTGACTGAAAGTAGAGTAATATGGTTTATAAGCGAAACATATCGCTAATTTATTTTGCGTAGCTTTATTGATCGACTCTCCCTCACAGAAGTTTTTACCGAACAATATTATAGACGGCAAAGAAAGAGAAGACTTAATATTATTAATTAGAAATGAGAAAGTCGAATTTGGATAACAATGTCTTCGTAAGTGTACAAATGGAAGATTAAAATAAGGAAATAAATACCAAAATATGTCATTTCAAACGCGTTTAATATACAGATTGATTTAAAATTATTCCAAGGCAAGTAAACTCAAGAGGACTCTAGGATCATTAGAACTGTCTTGGATGGTGCCCCCTCAGGTGTTAGACCACTCGGACGTCCCAGGATGCGGTGGGCAGACAACGTTGAAGCCAACGCCGAAGTTCTGGGAGTGAGGGGACCATGGAGGGAAGCAGTACAAGACAGAGAGTCCTGGAAGATTGTGGTTCGGGGGGCCCTGAGCCTTTAAGGCTTATGAGCCGAAGAAAGTAAAGAAAAAGTAAGTAAGTAATCTCAAAACGGTCCGTATGTTTTCTAACAAAAAAACATTTAACGTTTTAAAAATTGGTGAGAGTTGGATATTGAAAATCTAAAAGAGGCATTGAATATCACGTATGGAAAACAATAGCTTAGGTTTACCAAAATATAAGGCAGAGATGTAAGCGTCGTATCAGCAACATACAATAGCCACAGCTGCTTTTGGTACAAAAATATTGGTAATATTCTCAAATATGTTGTCCACGTTTTTCTTTCAGATTGACGGAGATCTTGGATTTATCCGCAACACGAAAAAAGAAATGAGTATTAGAGCAAACCCCCCCCCCCCCCTTTACTGAAGTAATCGGCGTGAGGCCAGCTCCCTGACCTGTAAATATAAATAGGTTCCACTCGCCATATACGAAACTATAATATACAATCTAAGCTGCAAAGATACGTTAACATTTACGGCTCATATTAAATGCATGCTCATAGACAGACACATGTAGGTTCGCGCCTACACATTCTGCATGTGTGAATACAAATAAAAAAACTGTCACCTTTCCCTGAAACCGGGGTGGCATCGGCAAAAGTGAACCAATTTTTACAGCACGTGGGGTCAGCCTCATACCAAAAGTCAAGGAGAATAAACCCTTCGGGGATAACGCGGCAGGGATTAACACTATATGTGTAGCTGAGTTGCGCTGTGATGATTCTTTAAAGCTTTCTAAAGTGATATTTTAAAAGTGTGGCGCAATCTCTAATATGATAAAAAAAAAAGTTCTACAAAGTGAATTCTTCAGATTCTTTCCTTGGGCGTGGATCACAATGAAGCAATATTATAGAGTATCAGAATGTAAGACAGAAATCTTGTTTCCTTCTCCTTGTAACACGCCCCAACACTTTAGATAGCCGGAGAGTGTTCCCGTGTTGGGGAACCTTAAAAAATCGCTCTGAAAGTTTCATGTCCTCGAGATTGTGCGGTAAAAAGATAATATAAGGAAGGACGCTTGGCGAAGCAACGCTACAAGACAGTTGCGCTGAAATACAATGCCGAATTGTTAGAGATGTAAAGAAAAGTACCATTTGTTGCCATTGATATTTAGTCGTATATTTTACAGTATTGTTAAGATTTTAGTTAGGGTTCTCTTTTAAGTGTTTATTTTAACAGAATTTATTTTTCACGGTTTGGTTCACAATTTACAATGAACTGATTTCTAGCTCTTGCTTTTGACTTCACGGCTCTTTTAATCGACACTGTAGCCTGCACACGATTGCGGCTTGTATTTATATACGTTCATCCGAAATTGCGAATGAATGGAATATCCAGAGTCATAATAAAATAAGAGCTTGTATGAAGAAGGTTATGACTCTGGAGGAAATGAAAGAAGTATGCAAGGATAGAAAGAAATGGCGATCTTGAATGATATATATCTTTGCAGCTTAGATTACATTAGATTAGATTCATACGGACGTTTCTCGACTGTTCTTAATTTCTCGAGCATAGTGGATTATTTCAGAGCCTTGTTGTACCAGCGTGATTAGAATAAAGTATGCACTAATACTTTTAATAAGTAATTTTAATTCAAAACTTAATTTAAATCGGATATTTAACGAACCGTTTGGTGAGAACTTACATTATTCTCTACGTTTCGTCAGCGACATAGCCGACGTCTTCAGGAGAACATCCTATCTGTACGGCGATTGAGGATGAACTGATATAATTGTCAAAATGTCAAACGACCGTAATTCTAACTTAAACCTATCAATTTTAATTCAATTTGTTTTTATGGATAATAAAATATTTACTAACGAGCATAGTTAAATTTCATTATGTTATACAATTATTAATAATTATACTTTTAAATAAATTATATACCCTCGTAACAGTATGTCTTGTCAGCCTCGTTCCAACCTAAAATACAAAAGTATTTTTTTTTTTTTTTTCAAAAATACCTTTAATTTATTATCACAATCATACCGTCCCCTCAATGCGTGTTTGGCATATCTACCAATTGATTCAAATGTGAACTTTAAATGAAATTGTCGTGAAAATCACATTCTTCACTATATGAGCTAAGAAAAAAACGTAAAAGACAAAAGTGTGATTTTTGTTTTTAAGATTTTAAAATTCGATTTCCAGCATTCATTAGACACATAGGTCCAGTACGCATAGGAGCATTGCTCATGTGAAATTGACCCTGTTGGAAATAAGACAAGAAAGCACTTGCGATGATCTGTCAGCGTTTTTAAAACATGGAGTTTGGTATTCCATTTCACTCATAAATAATATTAATAAATTAAGTAAAACACGCTTTATTTTTAATCTAAGTTGCAAACATAGAAAACGAACAATATCTTAATTTAAAAAAAAAAACATTTAAAAATTTCATTAATAGAATAATTAAAGTACGCTTCAAATAAAGTTACGAAAAAACCGATAATCTTTTATTAAAAAAAAAAAAAAAAAAACACAACAAGGGGTCCCAATGCTTCATGTATTCGGCATTAGGTCAGTGTTTGAGGTCATAAGAATACACTGCGCGGACAATGCAAGCTGATAGGAACTTTTTATTCGGAAGGACGGGGCCCCAGAAGGCGCGGGGCCCGTTTGTAGATTGTTATCCGTCCCTATGAATAGGGCAGAAAAGTACTTACCACCTTTTAATTCGCCTTTATCCCAAAAAGGGTAGAAACTCCACCACAGAACCTAAGTGACACGTGTTCAAGGCGCGTTTGTACTTTCTGCGTAAATTTTTTCTTTCGAATTGAAATTGAATTGTATTTAGGTCAGTAGTATTTTTTCCCAAGTAAACTCCCTTAGATCGCATTTATTCTAATCTAATCTAAGTTGCAAAGATATGTTACATTGGAGATTCACATTATTTGCATTCGCACAAGCAGACACGTACAAGTTCGCGCTAGCACATTCCGGATGTGAACCTACAACATAAAAACTGGATGGACATACACCCTGCAATTCTTGCCGTCCTTCCCTGAAACAGGAACGACATTGGCAAAGTGAACTATTATTTACAACATGGTTGGTCAGCTGCATACCAACCTATAAGTCAAGGAGTAGAATTATCGGTGGAATTAAACAGTGTTTTTTTTTCATGTTGATTTAATTTATTTTTGTGAAACAAACAGTTGATATCCAACGGGTAAACACTAGTATACATGAATATACATATTTGCGATGCAGATATATGCAATATGTTTGTATATTGAGGTGATTGGGTCGATTCTTGGCCACAATCCAAGCTCAACTGTGGTAGAAGGGCCAGTGATTGGCCCCCTCTACTATCTCTAGATGTTTCCACTGCATTTGCATTTTGCGGTTCGGATTTACACAGCGTTGACTGTGAAATGATTCATGAAAAGGCTTTTTGTTACAAAAAAAAAATAGAGTGACAAACTGATAAATAAGATATGAAAAGAAAATTCCTAAACAAAACCTTGTTAGAATACGAGTTCGAAAAAAATATATTTTGTGTGCACACATGCATCAGTGTAATCCCCAACTTACACATGCCTGTATGTGAGAGTGCATTAAATACGAGTAGGAAAAATGTGGTAAAACACCATTAAAGCTTCATATTTAGATTTACAATTCAAAATTTAAGTTCGATTGGAGCTATCGTTATCACTTCAGTCAATTTCAAACTGGTTATTTTAAAGGAATGGGAAAAAATATGTATTCTGAGATGTATTCGCCTGCTATAATGACTATTATTTTATTAACAGTTTACAACATAGCAAAGAAAAACTCGTACGTTAGAAAATGACACTTAAAAAACGAAACTGCAGAATTGATTTTGATGTCGATTTTTACTGAAAATAATACGCTTGTACGGAGGATTTCGAACGGCCTGAAATTCTTTTGATGTCGCCCACGAGCAAAACCTTTAAAATATTCCGTCGGGAAAAAATAATATCAGCGTGAGGTTGTCATGGCAACCAGGTATAAAATAAACACACTTGACATTTCTGGTCCCCAAGGTCGCGCATGTTTTTCTGTTTTTCAAAAGAGATAGGCACATTTGTGTGCCATTTTCATAAAGATGAATGATGTTTCTTGGCTAATAGGTAAATATGAAGCTGAGCCCCTATACTGTTAAAAAAAAGGTTCACTTTTGCCAATGCCACCCCAGTTTCAGTGAAAGGCGGTAGGAGTTTGGTTTATTTTGTGAAGCAACATGTTTAATTGCAAACTAATTCGTTTCTGCTTATGGGAATGCATGTAATATGAATATTGACCGGTATTTGAACCGAATATTTGACCGGTCCGTAGTCTAGTGGTTAAATAACACTTCTGACTCGTAAATGGAAGGTTGTGGGTTCGAATCCCGGCGGAGAACACAAAAATATACCATTTGTATTTTCAAATGTGCTCTGCGCTAGTTAAAAAAATTACATACTCGTACCTTTACCAAAGACTGGTCACTAAAGGTCCATCGAGCCCTACAGCAACTGGGTCTTGCTTGAGAATTGGCGCTCTCTACAGCGACGACCAAGCTCGCAGAGAGCCCTTGAGGTGTGATACACACAAAAACAACGCTCTCGAAATAAACGATTCTAATATTATTATTATTATTGATTGTCTGGTAATGATTTTGGCCGACTTATTTTCAATCATTCAGTCGTACATAGTCCCTGCATTTTAAGCCCACAATATGCAAAATGGAATGACCCATTTTCAGAGAAACGAGTGAGGCATGAAAAAATAATTACAGCCCTTTTGAATGCAGACGGCATTGGTTAACCATTGTTCTGAGTGTGATATTGGCTTTTCTTTTAATAAAAAAATACGAGAAAAAGGAGAAAATACGAGAAAAATGGAGCGGGAATTCAAACAATGCATGCGGGCGAAGCGCCTTCGTTAGCAAATATTTTTTTACGCGTTTCGCATTCACAAGGGTGTGCTTTTCAATGAAAAATATGCCATGTTTTTTTTAAGGAATCCTATGTTGGAGACTAAATTTCTAGATCTCAGTGATTCTAAATTTTGACTAAATTTCTAAATCTCAGTGATTCTAGATATTGCCTAGATTTCTAGATCTCAGTGATTCTAGATATTGCCTAGATTTCTAGATCTCAGTGATTCTAGATTTAGACTAGATTTCTAGATTTTAGAGACTAGATATCAGAGAGTGCCGCAAAGGTGTTGGAATAATAAATATAATTTATGCTTTATAAAAAAAGTATAAAGCGCTATGCTACTAAGCTACACATATAGTGCAGCTTTTTGCCGCGTTCTTCTGGAAGTGTCAAAGTGGCGAGTGGAACTTATTTATTTTACAGGTAAGAGGACCGGACTGACGCCAATCACTTCAGTTGAAGTAAGAGTTTCCCAGCTTACGAGGGGGATGACACTTATTTCTTGTGAAGGCTGAATAAACCATGACGGTATTTGCGTTTGGTTTCTAAAATGATTTATTTTGATTTAAGTCTATTTAACTTTAAAGAACTTATTTTTTTAAATAAAACACTGTTACATTTTAATTTTTTGTTTTTTTTTTGTTTTTGTTAATTTACAAAGTGTGAAAGGGAAAAGAGGGAAGGGACGACCGAGAAAAGTATGGAGTGATCAGATTGTGGAGATTGTGAAAGAATGGGATATACAAAGTGAGCGTAAAAGAAGACAATGCATGAAAAAGGTGATGGATATGAAGGAATTGAAAGAGGTATGTCAGGATAGGAAAAAGTGGAGGCAACTCTGCAAAGGCTCTGGCCACCCCTAGCGGAATGGCGACAGAGTTACAGTTACAGTTACTGTTACATTTTCACAATTCAATTAATTAAAACCAACGTTTTCGCTCATGTCGATTATCGTCAGGTACGAATAAAAAAATTGAATTGTCCATTTTACCTATCTGACTTTTTTATACCTAAGTAATAGCATTTAAACAAATTATTTTCTTCTCACCTGAAAATGACCGACATGAGCAAAAACGTTTGTAATTATTAATTAAATAAATAAAACTAATATAATTGTGGAAATAAAACAGTGTTTTATTGAAATTAAAGTTCTAAAAAGTTTAATAGGATTCAATCAATATGAATTTTCAGTGTCAATATACAAACCATACAAAATATAATTGTTCATTTTTTATTGTCACGAGCTTGAAATACGTACGTGCGTTTCTACACGCATCCATAGTGTGACGAACTATGAAATCAAAGTCCCAACGCGCACCTATACATTGCACGGTAGAGTCATCTGGAAGTCCATGATTGTGTAAGTGCATAACGTTCTGGTGGAAGAATGATCTAGAGAATGCAAGAAAGACCTCTCTGGTTCCTAATATAAGGGACAGAAATGGTACCCAGAGCTTTAGGTAGTCAGTCGCTTATCCATGTTTTCACCGTATTTTTTTCCACACACACATTTCAACGGAGGGTAATCTTCATTCTGCAAACTGCCCACCCCTCCTCCCCCCACAATGCCGGCCTAGCTGCATTCGTTTGCTCCACGGCCGCGGGGGATGAAGCGGCCCTGAATGGGGGTGTGGGGGGGATGCTCCACTGACCCCATTATGAAACAGCCTCCAGCGCCATTGTGAGTTCCAGAGATAAATGCACACAGCTGAATACTGTATGAACATCGGTCATGTTTTATTTTTGTATGATTAAATTTTTTAAAATAGGAGTGTACTGAGAAAAGCTGAGGAAGAAAAAGTAGAAGTTTCATGGGTTTTTAGTTTATTTTTTTTAATGAAAAACACAGTTCGGAGGTAACTTTTAAACTGCAGTTACCATCGATGGCATGTTTACATATTGTCATGTAAATAGTAGATTAATATAGGTATACATCGTAGGTAGTAATAGTTATTCTAGCATTATGTCAAAAGTAGGTTAATATAGGTGTACACCGTAGGTAGCAATAGACCTAAGAAATCTAGAAATTAAATGATCCTTTTGTAGTCTCGAACTTGGTAGAATATTCGGAAATTAGTTACTGGAAAGTACTGTCTGTGAAGTATGTAAGGCGGAGAATTGAGTGTGCTAAGCTAGTGCGATAGTTGGCTTTGATTAAAGAGTGTAAGCGATTATTATTTTAATCTATTAAAATGAACTTTCACGAAGTAACTGCCAAAAATCTAGATAATATGAGTGTAAGCGATACTAAACTGTAAAAAATAAATTTGTGTTACCAAAAGAGTTAAAAATAAATGTAAACTTGTAAAATTAATTAAGTGAATAAAGATCCTGAAAGAAGACCTGTGTGTTTTAATTTAAAGACTTTTCGAACCTACAAACATTACAATATAATAATTAAAAAAAATAATAATAATGACACTATTCGGATATAACCTGAGCCGTTGACCGAGAACTAACAAAATTCCCGTCGTTTTGCTGGCATACTAGCCAACGTATTCCGGGGCCAACCTTTCAGTACAACAATTGAGGAAGAACTGATTGTACAATTTTTAATTCAATATTTACAAAACAAAGTTTCAAGAAAAAGCTGCCTGGTTGTAGTGATGACAGATTGTCAACGGACAGCGCTGGCAGTGGTTAATCATCTTCGATTACCTTGCCGAGCTATGACGATGCATTACAAAAAAACTAAGTAAAAGAATATAATTTCAATACTCATGTATACGGACGACGTCTTGATAACAATCGAAAACGCTCAAACAGTATTTGAAAAAGCCGTATTTTTTTTGTTTTAAATGTATTTTTTATAGTTTCAAATAAGTTTTTACTCAGTAAATATGCAAACTATATAAATTTCATATTGCGCCTAACTAACTGAATTTCCAACATTCAACCTCTAACCACCGATATCATGGTATTTGATGAAAATTTAATTTCAATACCACATTTACAGAAATTAATATTCATTTCGTATATCAAGAATTATCGAAACACAATATGTACGTACATTTCGACTGCTCCAAGGAAGAAGGAAGTAACTCCGAAATTTAGGTTTTGGACTTTAAATCATAAATAAAAGAAGAGCTTGTATGAAGAAGGTTATGACTCTGGAGGAAATGAAAGAAGTATGTAAGGATAGAAAGAAATGGCGGTTGATCTGTAATGTTGGCGGCTAGGGTTTATTAAAGTGAAATTTGTTTTATGTTTTAGTTTTTTTTGATGTCCATGTCCATGTTTATATTATATTATTGTTTATTAATTTTAAAAATGTAATTTGTGATGTTTGTTCCTTGACTTATAGGTTGGTATGCGGCTGACCATCCATACTGTAAAAAAAATGGTTCAATTTGCCAATGTCACCCCTGTTTCAGGGAAGGACGGCAAGAGTTGCAGGGATTATGTTCATTTGAGATTGGATTTTTATATTGCAGGTCTACATGCGGCATGTGTTAGCGCGAAATTATACATGTCTGCTTGTGGGAATGCATTTAATATTAATCTTAAATGATACTCGTATATATCTTTGCAGCTTAGATTAGATTAGATTAGATTACACTTATTTCCATTTCTGAAGGTAACAAATCATTATCTTCATTCCAAGATGACAGCCGTGTCTCTATCTCTTTTAAATTCGTTAATAAATGAATGTAAAAAACAGTTTATGCATTGTACTCCATGGAATAAATAACATTCAATTGGCTTTCCCGCAAAACTATATTTTTTGACTTATTGCTGTCTTCCTTGGAGCAGTCGATTTGGTCCTAGAAGGGCTCGAAATAAACTCACACTATCACAATGAGCTGGGTTTAATATATTGCGAAGCCCGTATCAATCAATGACATTGCCTGTAGGCGTTAAATGTTAGACAAGCTGCGTGAGTCTACACCAGAAACGTAGCAACCACCAAAAAAATGTACAGAAAGTTGAATAGTGTCTCTATTGAGAGTTTAAGTTTACATGTATTTTTTGGTAAAACGCTGTGGTTGAGATGCAATGTAAGGTTTTGTACTTATCATGCAGGTACTACATATATTTCAACCCCCATTTTCATCCTACTCTGTCTACGATTTAAGCTACGAACCGTAGACGATAAATTTCGAATAAAAATCGAATGGTTTATTTAAAAAATGCAATTAACTATTGAAATAAAGTCACGGTTTTAAAATGTTGGACTAATCGTTATCGAGAACTTTCATATTCTTGACGTTTCGTTGGTTTTGTAGGTATAGTAGTTCATCCTCAATCGCCTTGCGAAGGACGTTCCTCTGGGTTAAATTTTATTAAAGTCTAACGACGGTTTTTGCACACAAGATATCTATGGCTCATCCGCTATCTAAAATGAATTTTCCAAACAAAACAATAGTGAGGGTCTGTGGATTGAATATGTTGTTGAAAAACTTGTGGATGGTTTTCAGTCTGTAAACATATAAATATCGTATAAAAAAACTTAAGGCATAAAGAGACCACAACTGAGATGGTTAGATGAGACTCAGAAGGCTTCAGGGAGTAGGTGGCTGAACAAGGTAATAAATATACGGGGCTATTCTTCTACATTTTAGTCGGTTGAACCCACGCTTTGACAAGTAATGATGCATTTGTTTGAAGACCTGTCAATTCAAGATGGCCGCAAGTGAACAGCTGATTTGACTTCATACGCAAAAAAAAAAATATATATAAAATTTGTTAGGTAAGAATGACCGTGCTGATAAAACTTCCAGCTCAGGCACCATTAGTTTGTCAAGGCGTGATCTCAACCGACGACTAAAATGTCTAAGAATAGTCCCGTTAGTGTTTTGGAGAGGATTAGAAGATGACATCATTAAGCATAAAGACATATTGTCAAAGAAGAAAAGGTGGCACTTCTGTTAACAAAGGAAAATTTGTGGGCAAAAAAAATTGAGAATTGTGTTATCTAAAATTATATGGGCTTTTGAAACGAGTAATTTTTAAAGACACAACTAAAATTTATAATTCGTTTTTGTTAAATCACCAGAATAGTTAACCACTACGCAGCGCACGCCTGATAGATATGCAACATGTTAAAGAGTGAACTCAAGCGTGCTGTAAGCGTATAAGAAATATTGTGGATTAAAAATGTTAATGTATATTTACGTACAAAATATATGCTTTAGGTTATAAATTAAAGAAACATGGTGAGAAAAAAGGGTGGTAAAGACCTTGAAAGTAATGGATTTATTATAAGAGAGAAATCCTAAAACAATGGACTGCTCGTATGTATATAGTGTATGAATAAGAAATAATAAATTCATGAGAAAACTGGAATATTGCTACGGATTTTCTTCGGGATTCGATTTTGGAAAAGCAACTGAATATTCTAGGCTGATAAAATATGTTACATGATGAACAATTCATTAAACTTTACCAAAGACCGGTCCGTAGTTCAGTGGTAACACTTCGGACTCTGAATGGGAAGGTTATGGGTTCGATTCCCGGCGGAGTACAAAAAATATACCATTTATATTCCAGCCTTCCAGCAACTGATTCTTGCTTGAGAATTGTCGCTTTTTGCAGTGACGACCAAGCTCGTAAAGGGCTTTTGAGGTGTGATACACACAAAAACTGCGCTCCCCAAATAAATAAGTCTAATTTTTATTTTTATTTTTACATACGATTTTTAACACATTAATTTTGACTAAAATTTCTGATGCTTCCAATTTCAGCTCTAGCGGTGCTATCACAAGAAATCTAAGGTTCATCCTCTGCTTAAACCTAATTTTCCATCCAAAAAAAAAAGGAACATGGATTAGCTATGGATGTAATGCTTTGTGAATAGCACTGTAGGACTTTATGTATCAAGATTATTCCATCAACGACAGTGATTTGATGATACGAGCTAAAGGGCAGAAACATCAAACCTTAATTTGACATGTGTGTAGCTGACAATTTTGAACAACAGTGGTAGAAATGATGATGCTTTTCAGATATGTAGAACACTGTCGAAGCAAAATTGCAAACACAATAGAAGCTCAGCTAATAAATAAAATCGATTAAGTTGCACATACATTACAACTTTTTCCCACGTTGCCTTCAAAAAAGTGGAAAGAAGGAAAATATTTAAGTTAACTAAGTCCTTTATTATAAATAAGCCGGTGTTATGGCCGAGGCATCAAGTCGCTATCCTTGAGAAACGTATTTGAAACTAAATAATGCTGGTTCGAATCACGTGTGGCCCATTTGAACATAGCCTCGACCCTGGTGCAACAGATGCTATTGCATGCAAACAAGCTTCTACTTTCGCATGAAGACAACTATCCAGGTAAAATAGGTTGGTGAATTGCATTCCTCTTCACCAATCTATTTAAAATAATAATAATTTTGCAGGAAAGGGGGCCGGTTCATATCAGCTGAAGCGGGGGTTTCCTATCCCCCGACGGGACTGGTTCTCATTTATTGTGAGGACTGTGTAAGCCTTGCAAGTATTTTTTTAAGGCTTGAAATAAGCACTGGAACGCAAAATAATTCGAATCAAACTCTTGCTCTCGGCATGGGATGCAAGCATTCTACCAACTGAGCTATCGACCGAAATTTTTGCAACCTTGGTCGCCGATACAAATGACGATTCTAAAGCAAGAGCCAATTGCTGTAATACTAGACGGAATTTGTATGACCGGTCTTTCGTGAAAGCAACGATTAATATTACATATTTTTTGTTAACACAAAATATAACTTTAAAAGGAAACTAACGGATCAACAAGCTCTTCATCTGATTTTATTTTCCCTGAAGAACATATGATGACGTAAAGCTCATTTAAAATGTATTCTTTTTCACAATTTAAGACGTGTTTCAAACAAAACCTTCACATGGCATCAGCCTCGCGTTACATCGGAGCCTCGGCTAATCCGTCCGTCAAAAAATCAATTCCCTTTCGCTCCACTGGTCCAGAATCCACCGCCTCCATCCCCACACTAACTACCCTTTCATCTCCCCCCACACAATGCCCCCTACAAGAGAACGATCAACATTCAAAATATATATTATTCAGTGGCGAAGGATGCCATACAACTCGATTTCCATCGGCTTCCCTTTTAAAATGAGGCAACAAAGTAGTTAAAAAATATAAAAAAATACATTCAAAACCAAAAAAACAATACGTATTTTTTCCCCATTGAAACCATGCAGTCTACTTTATCATCATTCCCTTCGCCACTTATAATTAATATTTTTTGGAATGAAAAAAAAAACGGATGTTACTGACCGTGTGTAAAGAGAAGAACGATTTTCTCTACGTTTCGTCGGAGTCATATCCGACGTCTTCAGGAGACGTGTGTCTTCTACAAGGAAGAAAAATGTCTAACGACCGTAATCATAATTTAAAATATATTATTCTGTCACTTTTTCATGGCAACCACACTTTGTCATCATGGAGACTAACGTGACTAAAACGTGACTAAGCTCCATATGTAGTGTAACTTTTTGCCGCGTTCTCCTCAAAAGAGTTGCATTTCGCTGCCTTAGTTCTTGTTTGCCGTATAGACCATTACGCTAATTAAAATGAGCAATGTTTGGATGTGTACTGGACCAATGTGTCTTATGGAAACAGGAAATTAATTTAATTTATATTTAAAACAACTCTCACATTATCGAGTTTTACGTTTTTTCTAGTTTTTTTAGCTTTCTATAATCTATAATCTATAATCTTAGTTGCAAGGATATATTCATTTAAAGCTCTCAGATGTATGCCCACAAACAAACACGTGTAGTTCGCGCTTACAAATGCTGATTGTGTACTTACAAATAAAATCCAAACTCAAATGAACATAAGCCCTGCAACTCCTGCCGACATTCCCTGAAACAGGGGTGACATTGGCAAAGTGAACCATTTTTTACAGTATGGGTGGTCAGCCTCATACCAACCTATAAGTCAAGGAATACGAGTAATAAATGACATTTAAGTTTACAAAAAAAACAACAAAACCTTAAAAATAAATCTATACAAAAAAAGTCAAAAATTTCTTCAAACGCAAAAAATGTAGCAAACTAATAAACCAACATTACAAATCAGCATTGCAGATTAGCCGCCACTTCTTCCTGTCCTTGCATACTTCTTTCATTTCATCCAGAGTCATAACCTTTTTCATACAAGCTCTCCTTTTATTATGACTCTTTGATTGTGTAAAATTTGACTCTTAAGACAACTGCATTAAAAAGTGATATTTGACTAAATTGGTCTATACGGCAAACAAGAACTGGGGGAGCGATGTGGCAAGTGGAACTCATTTATACTGACTTTTAAGGTTTAATGTACGCCCACAGGCAGGCCTCTGTAAGTTCACGCTTTAAAAAAAAAAAATAATATAACTATTGCTTTCTTTTCCTCTTGCCAGAGCATAAACCTTGTAGTCCTGCTGCCTTTCCCTGAAGCAAGGGTGGCATTGGCAAAATTGAACTTGTCTTTCATGCCTATCTATTTCAAAATACCCTGGATTCTTTATTATTTCTACACATTGCACAGACGTGCAAAAATGTCATGCAGAACTTGTCTTGTATGGAGGGATTTTGGGCAAGTGTACTAACACAAATTTGAAACATTTTTTTGGCCCAACTGTCAGTTTCACTCCCTGACGCGCACATCAACAATATGACTATCAACATTTTGTCTATTTTTAAGCATCGCATGATGCCGATGGCTGACTTGACAACGCTGGCAGCGGTTGATTCAGAAGGCTATTTTTCTTATTTTCTAAATGTAAATGTTATGCGGGTTCGAATACCTTCGAGGGTAATTTCAACCGCAAAATAAAATACTGACAAAGTTTACTCAGCATTCACAAGAAATAAGGAGCAGCCCCCTCGGGAGCTGAGTAACTACCATTTTGAATGAAGTTGACTGTAGACCTTACCTGTAAAATTAATAGATTCCTCTTCTCCAAAAGCTTCACTGGCTCCGTATCTTGGAGCGCATCGAGTTTAAAGTGTACACGATGGTCCACAAAGCTTTATTTGGAAAAACACCCAAATATCTCGCTGATTTAATCAAACCAGTTACCTTCGGCAAATAAAAGCCTAACACTGCGCTCTGCTGAAACTGGAGCCAAATCAAAGATTGAAGAACCAATAAGAAGAGTTAACACAATGTTTGGAGAGCGTGCATTTGCAGTTGCTGGTCCTCTGGCCTGGAACCACCTGCCACATCATGTGAGAGAGCTAGAGGACCATGAAAAATTCCGGAATGCACTGAAGACAAGCAAATTTCTGGCATCATTTGCACAAGCGCCCTTGGAGTGACTACATCACAAAATGGCGATTTAAAGAAATCATCAACTCATCATCATCATCAGATTACACACGCCATATGCAATCCTTTCGGGAACCCCGAGGTAAGGAGTTCCAATAAATGTGCAGGTTATACGCTATGGTTGAGTTAAAACGTAAAGATTTATATTATCTAGGTTTTTGGCAGTTACTTCGTGAAAGTTCATTTTAATAGATTAAAATAAAAAACTTATTTGTTACAATTCACATGAGCTTTTATTATTTTTTTTAAACACTACCGGTTTCGGGAGAAGCAATACCTCCCATCTTCAGGTGTAAATATAAACTAACATACAAATACAATACATTATGACGTGAGGATTTGAATTACTGAGGGGGAGGGGGGGGAGTGTTATGTGGGCGGGGTGTTCTATGTTTCCTACTACACCCCGCCCACATAACACTCCCCCCCCTCCCCCTCAGTAATTCAAATCCTCACGTCATAATGTATTGTATTTGTATGTTAGTTTATATTTACACCTGAAGATGGGAGGTATTGCTTCTCCCGAAACCGGTAGTGTTTAAAAAAAATTAATAAAAAAAATAATAAAAGCTCATGTGAATTGTAACAAATAAGTTTTTTATTTTAATCTACGTAAAGATTTATTATACTTGGGCAGTAGATCAATATGCGCGAAAACCTTCGTTATCATTATTTGATGATATATTATTCCAGCTACCCTTCTGTGAAGGGAAATGTAAGGAACGTGATTGGGCAAACATAGGGAAAATTATTACGTAGATGTGTATCAGTGAAGGGTTGGGATACCATCGTTTTCTGGCACATTTTTTCCCGAATTCCAAAATGCTCGTTCATTAAAGGCAGCCTTTATAATCTTATTGAAGTTGCAAAGATATGTAACATTCAAGATTCACATTATATGCATTTTAACTAGCAGAAACTTGCTAAAACGCGCTTAAACATGCCGCCTGTGCAATATAAGAACCCAAATCTCAAATGAACGTACACCCTGCAACTCCTGCCGACCTTCCCTGAAACAGGGGTGACATTGGCAAAGTGAAACATTTTCTACAGCATGGGTGGTCAGCCGCATACCAATGCTTATGGAAATGCATTTAATATGAATCTTAAATGTGATATATCTTTGAAACATAGATTATATATTATAGGGCATAAAAGAGTGAATTATTGATTTTGAATGAGGTAAAGATATTTATTTAAAGAAAAAAACCGGTATTTTTCGTAAATCCGTTTATTCCCGGCATCACTACAAATCTATTCACTAGTATATATCAGGGCGTAAAGGAAGAGATCTATTTCTTAAGAATTGTTTATGAAGTAGATCCGATATTTTATTGCTTGCGAATAATCTACAAAAAAAACATAAGAGTTCACAATACCGGTGTAAGATTATGCGAGAATTTCAACAATCTAAAAGGATAAAGAGGAATGGAAAGATCGAAAAAAGTACGGCTGGATCAGATTGGAAAAATTGTGAAAGAAGGGGATACAGGAAGCGAATGTAAAATAATGATATGTTTAAAATAGGTTATGGATATGAATGAATTGAAAGATGTATTTAAGGATGGGAAAAAATGAGGCAAACCTGCAGAGGCTTTGGCCAATCCTAGCGGAATAGTAACAGAGTTACAGTTACAGGTATCTAAAATCACTGCTCTCACGCCGCTTCCTGTTTTTCTTCTTCAACTTGTTACTCATTGCTGAGGATTGTGCCCCGTGTGGAACCAACCACTCTTCTCCAGTTCTCTCTTGACTGGGCTGCCCACAGCGCTTCGACACCGAGGTGCCTCCTGTCTTCACTTGATCGGTCTATCATGTGGAGGATCTTCCTCTTCCTCTCTGCTCCCTAAGCCACCGATCACAACTAGTCATTTCAGGCTATTTCCTGTTTTTTATTTAATTGAAATCTTATTTTAGTCCAAATATGTGTGCCTGAAATAAAATAAAATATTTGTCACATGGTTGCAGAATACCTCAGATAATCGAGGTTCTACTCTATCACATTCTCTATTATATTTGAACCCGGAGGTATGAAGCACACACATGCTGTGATTAGTATAAAGCCACATTTGCGCACCAACAAGCCGTCAGCGATAAGCCGCTAGTATTTCACTTCCATGAAACTGCCTTGGGCGCATGTGCCGCGGCGGGAAACCGAGCATGTTCCCGCATACACACGATGTATGCCAGCTCTTCATATCGCAGAAGACTGCTTTATAAAAAAAAGCGGATTTAACTGCAGCGATTTGAAGGCAGGGGCTCAGATTTTGCTTAAAATGCGTTGGAAAATACAATATGTGATTATTTTCAATGATGCTTTGGAAAACATTTAGCATTAAAAAAAAAATTCGGAGCTCAGTTGGTCGAGTGATTGTATTCCAAGCCGAGAGTTTAAATTTGAATCCCAGCGAGGGTGTCAGAAATGATATCCCGTTTCGGTGTTTATTTCAAACTCAAAATAAAATACCGGCAATGTTTACTTAGCCTTCACAATAAATAAGTACCAGCCACCTCGGGAGCTGGGAAACCACCACTTCAATAATTGAAGTGGTTGGCCTCCGTTTCATGTAAAAAAAAATAAATTCCATTCGCCACATGCGACCCCTTCCGGTAAAACGTGGCAAGGAGTTATATGTACTTAGTTATTTGGTTTCACAAAAACGAGTCTACCTTGACTTATAGGTTAGTATGTCGCTGACCACCCATGCTGTAAAAATGGTTCACTTTGCCAATGTCACCCCTGTCTCAGGAAAGTACGGCAAGAGCTGCAGGGCTTATGTTCATTTAAGATTAGATTTAATATTGTAGGTTCACATGCAGCATGCGCAAGCGCGAACTTGTACGTGTCTAGTTGTGAAAATGCATGTAATTTGAATCCCCAATATTACATATCTTAGCAACTTAGATTATAAATAAAATTTAGTAGAAATCAATTAATATGAATTTTCAGTGTTAAAACACAAACCATACAAAACCTTTTTCAATTTTTCTGAGTTCTTGGAGCGCACATACACCCGGCATTATATGAAGGTTTTGCCTCCAGTATGGATAGCCTGCCTTATCGGCAGATTAATGTTCCATCGACACGGAAGCTTCAAACTATTCGATAGCTATCATATCAGATAAAGCTCTCGTACAAATTTATCGAGCTTCGTCAAAGCTCCCTCCTGAAGATAATGTTTCCCTTAAGAATACGATCATATTACTACCCCTCCGAGCGTTCCTTTTTTTGTATTCTTCACAATGTGTGCTGTAATTTTTTTTATTTTATGATTTTCCGAAAGCTTTTAGCTGAATTGATTTTTCTCTTTGTTGGAGATTTATTGTGAGATGACAAAACCTGAAAAAATACATTCACAGCGAATGTATTTACACAGTTATATATATATATATATTTTTGACTATGCTGTCATTGCTTCCAAGACATTAATGTGGTCAAGCCAATAAAAGTCAGAAGACTTCACTGGCTGGGTCACGTTCAGAGAATGGCCCACCAGAGCCTGGAAAAGATTAATGTAGTGATAAATCCAGAGAATCAAATGGCAGAGTGGAAGACCAAATTAAAGGTTATCTGAATGAAACCATACATTAGAAAAGTCTAAAGGAAGTCTGCAGGAAGAAGATACCCTTCAAATTATATTTTGGAGTCACTCCACGCTATTTCGGTTTTCTCATAGTCTTGCAATCAATAGAATGGTTTGTGTTGCGTTGGCTTTGTTTTGAGACACTGGAAAAAAGTGGCAATTGATATTGGTTTTGAATAAGGCAAGGTTTAATTGGGGTGAAAAACAGATACCGGTAACTCGTTCCATAAGCGGGCAGTTTGGCAAAGGAAAGAGTCGTGAAAACACCAAGTTCTCAAAGTTTTGATATCGACTGCAAAGGGATGAATGCGAGACGTTGTAGGAGTTGCCGTTAGACACCATAATAGAACCTTTAGAAGAGCCTGAAAAATCTGAACCAAAAAGTGAACAAAACTGTCCAACTCTTACCGCCTTTCCGCGAAACGGGAGTGGCATCGGCAAATAACCATTAAAAATACTTAAGTGTGCTCTTCACTTTTCAATTTGAAAGGGGAGGGCTCGAAATTATTATTTAACTTCCAGAAACAAATAAATTTGTAACATTAAATATTTAATATCCCATTGTGCGCGGCATAATGGGTGAGAGTGTGTACCAAGGGAGAGCCTTTGTCTTCCCTCCGATCGTTTCATAAAGAGCTCTCTTCTTTCACAAGGAAACTTGCAAAGATGATGTGAGAATTTCAACATTCTGTAAAGGAAGCTTCCTGTGATGCTTCAAGACCGGTTGCTGCAACAATATGTAGTTTAAACAACTTCTAACTAAGTTCAAGATAGTTTATAAATTTTCTTGGCGCTATTTTCTTGAAATTACGTAAGTTATCATTATTTTTGTTCTTTGACTTATATGTTGGTATGTGGCTAACCATTCACACTATAAAAAATGGTTCACTTTGGCAATGCCACCCTTATTTCAGGGACGGTCAGCAATATTTCAGCTTATGTTCATTTGAGATTTGGGTTTTTATGTTGTGAGTTCACTTGTGGCATGTATAAGCGCTAACTTATACGAGTCTGCTTGAAAGTTCCTACGGAAAGGTCGTTCTTCCGACCTTTCTCTAGTCTAGTATAATCCTTTATTATATTACCCTTCGTCGTCGTCATTCGTCGTCGAGTTTCGATTTTCAAAATCAATGCCATCACAGCAGATGAAACACATTCATGCTCTATAGCAAATTAATTTTTGTATATATGCTGCAATGCGGCGAGCTTACGCGTGTGTGTTTACAAATGTATGAAAACTTTTAGGAATTAATCTGTTTGTTCATACTAAAAATGTATGGAACAATATTGACATCTAGCGGCAAAACGTAAAAGTTTTTTTTACATTTTCTTTTATTTCATGCAAATTAAAAATAAAAAAAAAGCCAAATAAAAATGGATTTCAATCTGTTTTCTAAGTTGCAAACATATATAACATTTGAGATTCATATTACATGCATTCTTACGAGCAGACATGTATAAGTTCTAATCTAATCTAATCTAAGCTGCAAAGATATATATCATTTAAGATTTATATTAAATGCATTCCCACAAGCAGATATGTATAAGTTCCCGCTTACATATGCTGCATGTGTACTTACAACATAACAGCCCATTCCAAATGAACATAAGCCCTGCAACTCTTGCCAACCTTCCCTGAAACAAACTCTTACCTTACTTTTCCTCAAACAGAGATAAAATTTTCATGGTAAACCATTCTTACAGTATGGGTGGTCAGCCACATACTAACCTATAAGTCAAGGAAATTATTTTGTTTAGTTCTATAATCTAAGTTGTAAAGATACATACCATTTGAGATTCATATTAAATGCATTCCCACAAGCAGACAGGTATAAGTTCGCGCTTACAAATGCCCCATGTGGATTTACAAAATAAAAAACTAATCTCAAATGAACATAAGCCCTGCAAATCTTGCCAACTTTTCCTCAAACAGAGATAAAATTTTCATGGTAAACCATTCTTACAGCACAAGCAGATATGTATAAGTTCCCGCTTACATATGCTGCATGTGTACTTACAACATAACAGCTCATTCCAAATGAACATAAGCCCTGCAACTCTTGCCAACCTTCCCTGAAACAAAGGTGAATTTGCAAAGTAAACCATTTTTTAAAGTATGGGTGGTCAGCCTCATACCAACCTATAAGTCAAGAAAATTATTTTGTGTATTTCTTTACATAATCTAAGTTGCAAAGATACATACCATTTAAGATTCATATTAAATGCATTCCCACACGCAGACAGGTACAAGTTCACGCTTACAAATGCCCAATGTGGACTTGCAAAATAAAAAAACTAATCTCAAATGAACATAAGCCCTGCAACTCTTGCCGACTTTTCCTCAAACAGAGATAAAATTTGCATGGTGAACCATTGCTTACAGTATGGGTGGTCAGCCACATACTAACCTATAAGTCAAGGAAATTATTTTGTTAAGTTCTATAATCTATGTTGCAAAGATACATACCATTTGAGATTCATATTAAATGCATTCCCACAAGCAGACAGGTTCGCACTTACAAATGCTCCATGTGGACTTACAACCTAATCTCAAATGAACATAAGCCCTGCAACTCTTACCGACTTTTCCTCAAACAGAGATAAAATTTTCATGGGAAAACATTCTTACAGTATGGGTGGTCAGCCACATACTAACATATAAGTCAAGGAAATTATTTTGTTAAGTTCTATAATCTAAGTTGTGAAGATACATACCATTTGAGATTCATATTAAATGCATTCCCACAAGCAGACAGGTATAAGTTTGCGCTAACAAATGCCCCATGTGGACTTACAAAATAAAAAACTAATCTCAAATGAACATAAGCCCTGCAACTCTTGCCGACTTTTCCTCAAACAGAGATAAAATTTTCATGGTAAACCATTCTTACAGTATGGGTGGTCAGCCACATACTAACCTGTAAGTCAAGGAAATTATTTTGTTAAGTTCTATAATCTAAGTTGCAAAGATACATACCAATCGAGATTCATATTAAATGCATTCCCACAAGCAGACATTTATAAGTTCGCGCTTACACATAATGCATGTTGACTTACAACATAAAAACCCAATCTCAAATTAATATAAGCCCTGCAACTCTTGCCAATCTTCCCTGACACACAGCTAAAATCTGCAAAGTGAACCATTTTTTAAACTATGGGTGGTCAATTTTCTTTAACAAAGGCTGTATGTTTTTATTTTACAAGTTTTCCGAATTTTAACGCGAGGAAACTATGCGCAATATACACATTCACCAAATGTTAAGGGGTTGGGCTGCGTAGCAGCCAGGGGCAACGCCCCTAGTTACTATAATTATGCTAGACTATATATATACTAGATTTTTCTTCTCCTGTTTCAATCCTAGGATTGGTTTGCAGCAATATCTTTTATTCTTTTTCTCCATTCCTCCCTGTCTTGTGCGGCTCTTTTTAGGTCTGCATATGTTGAGCAGCGCACGCCCACCAGCAGGTCCTCCAGGTACTCTTGGCGTGGGCGTCCTCTAGAGTTAGTCCCCTATAGTTAGTTATATATACTAGATTATATAATTATAAATAGTATAATTATGCTCTGGACTTGTAATCGGAATGTCCTGTGTATATTCCCGGCGGAGCACAAAAAATAAAATCATTTGCTTTACAAAATATGGTTTTCACGGGTTTAAAAATTTACATGCCTTTCTTAAGACCGGTCACTAAAGGTACATCCAGTCTTCAAGCAATTGGGTATTGCTTGTATCAGTGGCGCTTTTTATAGCGACGACCAAGGTCCCAGAGGGTTCTGGAGGTGCAATTAACACAAAAGCAGCGTTGACTATATAAATCATCCAACTGTTTTTTGAAGAAGTATTTTTTTAAATTATTTTAATTAAACACCATCATCGTTGACTTATAGGTTGGTATGAGGCTGATCACCCATACTGTAAAAAATGGTTCACTTTGCCAATGTCACCCCTGTTTCAGGGAAGGTCGGTAAAAGTTGTGGGGCTTATGTTCATTTGAGGTTTGGATTTTATTTGTAAGTAAGGCATACATCTGAGAGCTTTAAATGAATATATCCTTGCAACTTAGATTATAGATATATATAATATATATAATCTAAGTTGCAAGGATATATTCATTCAAAGCTCTCAGATGTATGCCCACAAACAAAACGTGTAGTTCGCGCTTACAAATGCTGATTGTGTACTTACAAATAAAATCCAAACCTCAAATGAACATAAGCCCTGCAACTCTTGCCGACATTCCCTGAAACAGGGGTGACATTGGCAAAGTGAACCACTTTTTACAGTATGGGTGGTCAGCCTCATACCAACCTATAAGTCAAGGAATAGAATAGATTTTAAATTAAATTAAAGTTTTTTAAAAATTTAATTTAAATTTAAATTAAATAATGAAGTATTCGATTTTTTTCATGAAAAACTTTTACTTTGCCCTTGAATATTACAATTTAATTATTAAAAAAAAACAACAACCAAATAAACACGAAAATATTTTTTGCATGAATTAACCCTGAGCGGTACGGCCTTACATTCCGGAAGCCATTTAGTAAAATTCCAGAAATTACGAAACAAAAAGTATCCACAAAGATGGAGGCAACTTCCGTTGTCATAATGTTTTTATGTCGTCCTCTAACCCAAGTATACAACTAAAATAATAAACTAAACCACAGCGTTTAAGCGAAAAATGTATGTAATCAAAAATTCTATACTGGAGCTTTTTTAGTTTGCATACATTTTATTGGTAAACGCTTGGATTGAGTTGTAAACTAAAGTTTTCAGTTTTGGGTGGCGCTTGACTTTAATGACCCCTTCTGCCCCTTTAGCAGTTGATAACTTATAAAACCATGCCTAGGGTGGAATTTTTCTAATGGTATACTTTTACGGATGAGGAGAGATGTAAGATAAAACAATTAGCGGCATCTCAAGCTTCATTAACGATCTTCATCTAATACATTCAGTGTTCTTCTTTAAGTGATGCTTTCATCGAAGATTGCTACATTTATTTTATTCGTCAAAGCTATGGAGTTGCTGCTTTTAAACTATGTATTTGTGCTCAAACATCATGAATCTAAGTTCCAAGGACACCTACATTTTTGTTAACAAATCATATCATTGCACGCGCACAGGCAGACACGTGTAAGTTTGCATTTACGCATGCTGCATGTATACATAAAAACACCTCCCATGAACATAAACCTTGTAACTCCTGTCGCCTTTCCCTGAATCCACGGTGGCAAAAAATTTAACTATGTTTATAAATAAATAATTATAATACTTGTTACCTATGTTTTACGTTAACCTGAAACGCAGAGTCTTTGAGTCATGCGTGCTTCTAGCATTCCCCTTTGGCTTGGAAACAAAAGGGATCACTCAGTATAGCGCCAACAGGCTGAGGACGTGCCAAAAAGCCATTGAAAGGAGGATGCTGGGAATCACTCTTAGAGACAGCGTTCCAAACCAGGAGGTCCGTAGACGCACTGATGTCATACAACGAGTAGCCTGCTATAAGTGACGCTGGGCTGGTCACGTCGCAAGGCAGGATCATGAAAGGTGGCCGAAAAGGATCGTCCAGTGGTGGACCAGGATATCCAAACGGAGAGTGGGGAGACCCCAACTGAGGTGGCTGGATGATATCAAGAAAACTGCAGGCAGGGGATGGCTAAACGAAGCAGCCGATAGACAAATATGGAGGGGATTGGAGGAAGCCTACGTGCAGGAGTGGACTGAGAAAAGCTGATGAAGGAAGAAAGGAAGGTTACCTACATACTGTGAGATTCAATGTAATTGATACAAAAAATATCGGAAAAAGAAGATAATATAAATCAAGAAGATGTTGTTTATTGAATACTGAAAATATCCCTCTCAAACGTGAAGGAATTCTAAGTGATTCTTTACGTATGGCGGAAGTGCAAAAAGAACGAAGAAAAGATAGAAGAAAAAAGAAAAAAAACAACCGGAATAGGAAGTCAAGACGTATTTGCATTCAGAACACAGACTATGAAAATTTACGTTGAAACTCAAGCAAAAATGCATACAAACTAAAAGGCTCAATAGAATCTCTGTTTTAGTTTCAGTGCATATTTTTGTAATCGTTATATTTGATTTTGAACGTATTTTTTTATACTTAGGGTACACAGGTCTTTCTCGAGTGAGATTGATATGAACATGCACGTGTGTGGTTAAGATATACGTGATGTCTCTTTCTAACGTGTAAAGTTGTCGTGTTGGATGAGAGAGACGGAGCTAGTGTCTCTGTAGAGGGATTGGAAAATTCTTTGAGAGAATCTGAAGAGATTTCTTGAGTCCAGGAAATATTTTCTGTGTTATGTACGTACTTGTATAAATAATATGATTCTATATATTTCCTGGATTTTGTAAATATTTGCAAAATCGGACATATAGTATTTTAAAATATTGTTTATTTTCAATATAAGATTTCAAAGGAAATTCTCAGTACAGATTTTTGTTACACGTGTCTTTTTGTGTCCGGTCCGCAGTCAAGTGGTTAAGGATTCGCACTTATGGTTGGAAGGTAGTGAGTTCGAATCCCGGTGGAGCACGAAAATTATTTAATTTAATTTTCAAATATACTCTTCGCTGGGTTGAAAAGTTCACAGAACTTTACCAAAGACCGATATCCAATGGGCCATCAAGCCTAACAGCAACTGAGTCTTGCTTGAGTATTGGTGCTTTCTATAGCAACGACTAAGCTCGCATAGGGTTCTTGAGGTGTGATTTACACAAAAACAGCTCGCTCCCCTAGTTCTTGTTTGCCGTTTAGACCAATTCTGTCAAAAATGACTTTTTAATGCAGTTGTCTTAAGAATCAAATTCTACATAAAATTCGATAATGTGAGAGTTGTTTTAAATATTTTTGAAATCAATTTCCTGTTTTCATAAGACACATTGGTCCAGTACACATGCAAACATTGCTCATGTAAAATTAGCTTTTAATGGTCTATACGGCAAACAAGAACTAAGGCAGCGAGCTCTCACCAAATAAAGCATCCTAATATTACTATTATAGATATATCTAGAGGTAAGGTTATAGGAACACAAGTCATTTGTGTTTTTCCAATACTTCAGCAAAGCAAATAGTAAAAAGATGAATAGTTTTTTTTCAGCGAAGTTCCCGTCTACTTATCCGAGTAGAACATAGCGTTAGTGTAAATAATAAAAACGAATGAGCTGTTCTTCCGGTGAGCACTGGTCCGGTCTGCTTCCGTTCTGCAGTGAAAGTTGATACACATAATAAATGCTGGTCAGTGGTAAGTGATTTATTTTAGTAATTAGTGGTTAGTGGTAAGGGGAACTAGCGGTTAGTGGTAAGTGAATAGTGGTTTAGTGATAAGTGCTATTATGTGAATAGTGTTTAGTGGTTAGTGAATAGCGGTGAGAGGTAAGTTAAAAGTGGTTTATTGGTAAGTGAATACTGGTCAGAGGGTCAGTGGTTGGTATGTGAAGGTGATTAGTGGCAAGTAAATGAAAAGTGGTTTGTGATCAGTGAATAGTTTTTAGAATTAGTGGTAAGCCGATAGTGCTGAAAGTGGTAAGTGGTGAGATAAAAGTAATTGTAACTATAACTCTGTCACCATTCCGCTAGAGGTGGCCAGAGCCGTTGCAGAGCTGCCTACGTTTCATCCTATCCTCACATATCTCTTTAAATTCATTCATATCCAACACCTTTTTCATACTGTTTTTAAATTAATTAAATTAAAAATTAAATTAGGCTGATTTATTTGGTGAGCGCTGTTTTTGTGTGTATCACACCTCAAGAGCCCTCTGCGAGCTTGGTCGTTGCTGTAGAAAGCGCCAATTCTCAAGCAAGACCCAGTTGTTGTAAGGCTGGATGGACCTTTTGATGACCGATCTTTGGTAAAGGTTTATGAAATTTTCATCCCAGCGAATAGCAAAATTGAAAATATAAATGGTATATTTTTTGTGCTCCGCCGGGATTCGAACCCACGACCTTCCAGTTACGAGTCCGAAGTGTTACCACCTGGACTACGGACCGGTCAATGTTATGTTTTTAGGGTTCAAATTAAAAAAAAACTGGTCTTCTTTACAGGATATTTACTTTACACTTCGATTTATTTAACAATTTCTATTTATTTTTTACAATTCACATTTATGGTTTAGCAATTTACATTTATTTAACAGATGGTTTGCGTTCACTTATACTGTCTTTCGTGTTTAGAAGAAGAGTGTCGTATATAGACTACCTGCTGCAAGCCGTTCGCGTTTTTTTTTATTCCAGCGATAGAATTTACTAGAAGCCAATTTTGCTGGAACCGTCGAGAGAACGGTCTTCCAAAAGCTTCGAGTACATAATGGTGATGGTTGCTAGTTACTTTCTTATAATATCTCTTTACCCTAGGTACTTATAATCATTAATCCTACTTATATACAGCTCAAATCAGCTACAATATTATATCTACCTACCTAAATATTTATGTGTATTTGCTATTTACATAACAATACATTTTCTTCTTTTACAATCACTTTGTATATCTCGTTCTTTCAAAATCTCCTCAATCTGACCACTCTCTTTTCTCGTTCGTCCCTTACCTCTTTTTCCTTTCACACTTCCTCTGTATATGCACTTTGTCAATCTATCATCATTCATTCTTTCCACATGCAAGTGGTTAAACGTAAGTGGTAAGAAGTACGAGGTGAAAATATGTATGTATTAAGTAGTTTGTAATAAGTTTAAAAGGGAAGTGAAAAGCGGTGAGTTTTGGAAACATTTACTTTCAGCTACTGTCGTTTGTTGTGAACTTGGCTGGTGCGAACGTTCTTTCGCGCCCCTACTGACTGACGACTCGAAGTGAAAACCTAATGTCGGAATACACGGACATCTTGTGAGTAATGGTGCGCTACTAGTGCTCCTCTGCGCTTGTCGGAACGTGTACCGCATGCAAGGTATTTGTTCATCTAAATTCCTGCTTTGATATTTTATTTCCAATCGACCCAATGCCTCGACTTTTATTCATCCCAAATAGACGAAAATCGTGCAGAGGACTGCAGGTTTTGATGCCGAAATATTTAATGCAAGCAGGTGAAAGCAGTGTGCCCTGAAACCGGTATTGCGTTTACGTTAAAGTGAAGTTTTTACAGCATGGGGGGCCAGCTTCATACCAACTTGTTAGTTAAGAAACACGATGTAGACGAGTGAATAAACATTTGTGTGTTTTCTTATATAACACTGGTCAACACATTTTTTGTCCCTTTAACAAAAGTAGCCAAATCTTATAGGAAATTTTACGCTGATTTCAGATATGTAATTAGTTTTGTTCTATCACGTCAGGTTTTTATGGAATTTATGTTTTACTAAAGTATGTATAAATTCATATTCTTTCGTGTGTTATCATTGATTTTTTGAATAATATGGCTACACTAGGCTCGACTATCATTTTGGCAGCTATTGCTGTTACTTTCTTAACCTATCTTTATAAAAACGCATGTTTTTTTTGTTTGTTTATGCAAATTGTGGTAGAAAACAATGTAAAAATGCCTTAAAAGTGCAAAAATAGTGCGGACAATTTGTTATACGTGCGGTGAGTTTACACCAATTTCTCAAAAGAAAACCATGACTGTTTAGGAGAAACGAGCATACTCTACTTTGAGTGCAAAGTTGGTGACCAGGACAAGTCATGAGCTCCACACGTGAGTTGTGTACGATGTACAAGAACTCTCAGGGGGTGGCTACAAGGTTCACGTAAGGCTATGATGTTGTTTGCGATTCCGATGATTTGGAGAGAGCCAAAAGATCACATAACGGATTGTTACTTCTGCATAACAAACATTTTAGGATGTACAAAGAAAAAAAAGAAGCACATCACATACCCAAACAACGTCGAATCGGCTATAAGGCCTGTTCCACACGACTAATCATTGCCCATACCGAGACCTCCAGAAAATTTTCAATTAGAAACGAATCCATCAGAGGAGGATACTGAAAAGTCGGATTCTGAATTCTCTGTGGAGGTGTCTACTTTTGCAAAGCCTCACTTGTTGAACCAAAATGACCTAAATGATCTGGTACGTGACCTGAATTTATCAAAACTGCAATCAGAAATGTTTGTAAAAAAGGCTTGTCTAAAGATGGAAATGGCATGACTTATTTAAAGCAAAAGTTTCCTAAGATCAGCGACGCAAAAATTAAAGAAGGAATATTCGTGGGACCAAAAATAAGGGAGATCTTGACTGATCTGAATTTTAAAACAGTGTTGAGACCAGTTGAGCTAGCCGCTTGGTCGGCCTTCAAGAATGTTGTCGAGAACTTTCTTGGAAATCATAAAAGTGAAGACTATATCAGCATTGTATCTGAAATGCTAATGGCCTATAAAAATATGGGATGTAACATGTCACTAAAAATACATTTCTTCACTCTCACTTGAATTTTTTCCCAAAAATATCGGAGATGTCAGTGACGAGCACGCAAACGATTTCACCAGGACATTGCGGCTATGGAGAAGCGATACCAAGGAAAGTGGAGCCCATCTATGCTGGCTGACTATTGCTGGACCCTGCAGAGAGACTCTCAAGATACCCACAAGCGCAAATCAGGAGCAAAAAAAATTAAATTGAATTAAATTTGAAATTTTGTTAAGTAAGTACCCGTCATATTATGACAGAATTATGTAAAAACACTTAGTTGAATAATAAAAAAACCTGACCTGTAAAAAAAATTTTTTGTTTCATTTTGTGTTTAAGGATAGTAAATACATATTAAAAAATTATCTATGCTTTAGGGACAGAAAAAAAAAAAAAATGTCGACCAGTGTAATGAGACGAATACATTCACTAAGATAATAAACGTAATTAATTGCTATTTTGGCTTTGAATACAATGCTCCAGTGACAATGACGGATCCTTCACATAAACTTCGCGTGCAGTTCTCGCCTTTGTTTGGGATACATTCGTTTGTGTGCAGCGCATTCAGCACACCAACCATATTCCCCGTTTAAACTCAAGAAAAGCGTTTTAGTATTGCATTGCGCCGTTTCAGGTTCCACACATTTTTTGGTTAAACGACAAGGCTGCGTTTAAACTTTAAGTTTTGTACTCTCGGTACAGATATATGGAGAGCATTATTTTGGTAGTTCCGCTGAATTTGCAATTTGGCTTTCCCTCAGATCGGCTTGCTGCCAGCATTACTCCATCAACAACTGCATATGAGTATTGTTCAAGAAAATAAACAAAATAATACTAATAGGTATATTTAACTTGTATTCTCTTTCCTTTTGATTCTATCTGTTTAATTAGATGTATTGTTTTTTTTATTTTTTCTCATATATTTTTGCTTTTATGTATTTCAGGATTTTTGTATTTTCTGCATTTTTGTATTTTTCTTCCATATACTTTTCTATTGCGGTGTTTTTATTGTAGCTAGTCATTGGTATGAGGCTGACCACCCATACTGTAAAAAATGGTTCACTTAGCCTATGTCAACCCTGTTTCAGGGAATGTCAGCAAGAGTTGCAGGGCTTATGTTCATTTGAGGTTTGGATTTTATTTGTAAGTACACAATCAGCATTTGCTAGCGCGAACTACACGTGTTTGTTTGTGGGCATACATCTGAGAGCTTTGAATGAATATATCCTTGCAACTTAGATTATTATTATTATGTATTGCACCCTCCACATTAATAAGCTGGAATAAATATTTATTATGATTATAATTATTAACAAAAAGCTAATTTTGTGTGATCTTAAGTAAAAAAAAACGCAACTAAGCACCACATAAAGTGTAAGTTCTTGCTTACATTATCTCCAAAGGGGACGCATGTGACGAGTGGAACCTATTTATTTTACCGGATAAGGCTGGCCTTACGCAAATCACTTCAATTGAAGTAGGGGTTTATTGGCTCCCGTGGGGGCTGGTAATAACTTCTTAAGAAGGCTGAATTAACCTTGCTGGTACTTTATTTTGGAGTTTGAAATAAACACCGAAACGGGAAATCATTTCTGACACCGTCGGTGGGATTTGTACCCGAGCTCACGGCATGGAATGCAAGCACTCTACCAACTGAGCTATCTACCGGACTTTTTACGAGCGTGGTCGTCACTACAAAGCGCCCGATCTCAAGCAAGACCTAGTTGCTGTAAGGTTTAATGGAACTTAGGAAACCGGTCTTTGGTAAAGGTATATGAATTTTTCATCCCAGTTAAGAGCATTTTTGAAAATCTAAATGATATATTTTTTGTGCTACGCCGGGATTCAAACCCACAACCTTCCATTTACCATTCCGACGCTTTAACCACTAGACTACAGATCGGTCATTTGCTTTTGTCTAGTAGAAATCTCAGTTGGTATAATGCTTGCGTTCCATGTCAGAAGGCTAGGATTTTATCCTCACTAAGGGCTGCAGAAATAAAATCCCGTTTACGTTTTGATGTTCAGTTTTAAAGGTAAAAAAAACCAAAAAGGCTTATTCAGCCTTTGCAAGAAATGAAAACCAGCCCTCTCAGGAGTAGGGAGCCCACTTTAAGTGGTGATAGAGTAAGGCCGGCCTTTGACATGTAAAAATAAAAAAAACAAGTGTCACACGTCACATATATACCTACGACCCTTTTGGAGTCAACGGTGTAAGAAATTTCTCTGTTTGTGCGGCTTAGCTTAACGTAACGCAATTACAATGAAATCATAGAAAATATACTTCCAAACGAAACTACAGATTTCTACGTTAACTTCTTGTACAAAATATATAAGATGAAGGTTATATCAATAGTTAGGTTGTACCACATAATATATTTAACGTGCCAAGTTTTTTCCCTCTCTCTGACACGTCCGTTATTTGTAGCTGTAGCCTAACGTTATTTATGGAAAGGACAAATCGAATTCCGAAGCGAAGCATGTTTGTAACGTCTTCACACGAAATGTACGAGCGGGCACTACAGAGTTATCGCGTCCTTTACTAGCTATGAGAAATGTATTTCAACGAGTATCTACTAGAAACTAGAGGATGAATCATATGACCCTTTTGTTTGTCATTTTATGTGTGAAACAGAAGTTGCTTTCTAGGATCTGTTGCCGTGGTCTGTGGGAACTGGAGCTTCCGGACGTTTCGCCCATGTATTCGATGGGCTTCTTCAGTGTGAGAGTGAAGTGAATAAGATAAAAAAAACTCAACTAAGCTACACATATAGTGTAACTTCTTGCCTGCGTTATCCCCGAAGGGGTCGCATGGGGCGGTTCGGGACCTATTTATTTTTACGGGTAAGGGGGCCGGCCTCACACCAACCACTTTTTGTTGAAGTGGGGGTTTCCCAGCTCCCGGGGGGGGGGGGGGGGGCTGGTTCTCATTTCTTGTGAAGGCTGAGTAAACCTTGAGATCGAATCCTTGCTCTCGGCATGGAATGCAAGCATTCTACCAATTGAGCTATCGACCTTTTTATGTTAATGAAATTGTGATGAAGACGATGATGTAAATGAAACTGTAATGTACACTTTACTTACACGCTGAAAAACTCATCACAGACATGGGCGAAACGTCCGGAAGCTCTAGCTCCCACAGACCACGGCAACATATTCCGAAAAGCCTTTCTCCAGCGTCATCAGTCGGCCGTGTAAGCCTAACCCTCATATTCATGAATCCTACTTGCACTTCCCATAGGATATGGTAGCTGCAGATTAGCAAAATTCATTTCTAAAACAAAACTAAGGGTAAAATCAGCGCGTTGGCTTTCAAAATACAAATGAGTTGGAGAAATTGGTAACATTGTCATGACGAAAGGATCTTTAACCAACCAGAGACAGGTCGTTAGTCCTGTGACTCCCATCTCATTCTGACTCTGTGCGGCGGGCCTGAGTTTGGGTCTTGAATTTTTCAAAAAGTAAAGAGACCGGTCCGTAGTTCAGTGGTAATACTTCTGACTCTGAATGGGAAGATTGTGGGTTCGATTCCTAGCGGAGCACAAAAAACATACCATTTATATTTTCAAATTTGCTCTTCGCTGGGTTGAAAAATTCATAAACCTTTACCAATGACCGGTCACCAAAGTTCCATCCAGCCTTACAGCAACTGGGTCTTGCTTGAGAATTGGCGCTTTGTAGCGACGACGACCAAGCTCGTAAAAAGGTCGATAGCTCAATTGGTAGAATGCTTGCATTCCATGCCGAGAGCAACGGTTCGATCTCAAGGTTTACTCAGCCTTCACAATTAATGAGAACCAGCCCTCTCGGGAGCTGGGAAACCCCCGCTTCAATTGAAGTGGTTGGTGTAAGGCCAGCCCCCTTACCTGTAAAAATAAATAGGTCCCGAATCGCCACATGCGACCCCTTCGAAGAGAAAGCAGGCAAGAAGTTACACTATATGTGTAGCTTAGTTGCGTTAAGACCTGACTCGGTGAGACCGTGGATTGCTTAGTTATTTCACAAATGATTTACTTCGTTAAACACGAGATTTCCAATCTACAAGTTATCATGTGAAGTACTTCTGTTGAGGTTATTTTGTAAGTTGTGAGGATGACCTCCCTTAGGCCATTTCTGCTCTCACAAAGGGTGATTACACCCACCCACGGGTCATTCTACGTCAACGCAGTGTATGATTTACACTCATAATAATAGGGGATGATACTTAGGGGTAATAGAAGCGGTTCCATGTTAGAACGACACAGTGACACAACTACACATGACAAAAAGACACATGACATAATGACAGATGACATAGCGACACATGAAATAACGACACATGACTTAACGGCACATGATAGAACGACACATGACAGAACGACACATGACATACCGACACATGTCAGAACGACACATGATATATCGACACATGACAGAAAAACGCATCACATAGCGACACATGACATAACAACACATGACATAACAAAACATGACAGAACGACACGCGACAAAATTTTACTTTGAAAAAAAATCACAAGACAAAACCGTTTTATGTACCGTTTTTGGTATGTTCTGTTTTAGGTATGTGATGTTTTGTTTGTAATTTCTGTTTTGTTTTGTCAAAGTGATGTTTTTTGACAAAACATCACAAAAAAAACCGTTTGATTTGCTATTTATGGTATGTCCTGTTTTAGGTAGGTATGTGCTGTTTTGTCATAGTGATGTTTTTTCATGTAATGTACTGTCATCGTGATATTCTGTCATGTATCGTTATGCCATGTGTTGTTATGTCATATTTCATTCTGTCATGTATCGTTATATCACGTGTTGTTATGTCATGTTTAATTCTGTCATGTGTCGTTATGCCAAGTGCCGTTTTGTCACTGTGCCCTTCTACGCAGTCACCAATATAAACACCCTGAATGGCCGTAAGGGTAGCCAGGATAGGCAACGTTGATACAAGCCTTGTAAGCATTTAGATAGTTGTAAGAATTAATCTATACTCTTTAATCTAAGTTGTAAGGACATATTAGTTGATTGTTTCCAAAGTCCGTTATCTCCACACGTAACAGATTAGGAGCAATCATTATTTTTATTGTAGGTGACGGCAAAATTTGGAAGTTACCATTGACAAACTTGTTGTTTTTAGTCAAGAAATATAAACGAGAAACATACACAAGCGTTTAAGGTTCTTACGTACCCCGTGACAAAAATATTAAAAACATTTGTCACAGGAAGCAAAGATAAAGGGTTTTGGAAAAAGGTGACTCATATTTACACTTAAGATTCATATTTCATGCACGCTATAAAGCATACACAAATTCTCATCATATCCCTGCTGTGTGTATGTGTCAGAAGAATCCTCAGCATATGAACGCTCATACCAACCTAAATATTTTTACAAGTTTGGATGTGAAACTATGTTTAGTTTAAATGTATGACAAGAAATTTCAAACCAAATTTTCTCATTTTTAATTTTATTTTTATTTAAACAAAAAAAAACAGTTTTAACTCACTTTATTGCTTTTACAATCTTCAAAATATACAATATATTAATTGCTCGAACGTTTTCGCCTTAAAAGGCATTTCCCAATTTGACACTTGCCGATTTGTGGCGCATACAATCGAATTCCATTTTATTCAAGTAAGGATCAAAGATTTTTTACGGTTGAGAGATTTTTTATTACGTACAGTTATAATATCATAAGATCAACCGTGGTTTAGCAAAGGTTTCAGTAAACCGGATCAACTCAAAATGTTCGCGGTTGCTTTGGATACCACTACAAAGAAAATTGTGAAAAAAAAAGTAAAGTCAAATCTTTCTTTGATCTACGCACATCTAGAATAAGTTCACCGCACCAAGCATAAAATATTAAGTAAATAGAAATTTTATGGAAGATGGAAGATGGAACAGTACTACTTGTGAGTGATTTAGTCTTTTTGTATACTTTTTTTTCAAAGAAACGAGACAAATCTCTTCAGGTCTATGAGAACAAAATGCTTCGACGCATTCTCGGGCCTGTATTTGAAGGTGAAAGGTGGATTATCCGGACCAACGCGGAGCTGATGGCCGTGTTTCAAAACCCAAACATAGTGTCGGTAATGAAATCATGAAGACTCCAGTGGGCCGGTCATAAAACATGTGTAGAGCACTCCAGGATCATCAGAACTGTCTTGAATGGTGCCCCCTCAGGTGTTAGACCACTCGGACGTCCAAGGATGAGGTGGGCAGACAACGTCTAAAGGGTACTATACACGGTCAATAATACTGACAGTATCGAAAAATATTGTCAGTAATACTGATCGTGTAATCCGAGGTATTGAAGTACTGAAGAGGGTACTGAAGATTGATGCTTCAATCCATTCATTCCTCAGTTCTGGTCGCCGAGTAGTGGGGATACTGACAGTAATAATGACCGTGTGGCCGGGTTTGCTTCATTCTTCAGTAATGAGGCGGGTTTAGGTTGTGAAAACACGTGCCATCTAATTGATGAAATCTTGGAGTTCGACGTTGGTTTGCTTTTTGTAGAGTTGCCGTTTATTTTCTCTGAAAACGTGAAGCCTGCTTATTTTCTTACGAATTTAAGTTAAATTACGTTTTAAATTAAGTTAAATTAAGTTTAATTACGATAAATTTATCTTCCTCAGTTATTAAATTGTGCAAAAACTCGTGCATCCAAAGTAAGTACAAGATTATTTTTAAAATACTGTGAATTTAAACCTCTGGGTACCACGGTCCTCATGAAAGTCAAGTACCACAGGGGTCCTTTTTGGACCCCAAATATTTTTTTCCATTTTAAATCTTGGGTTATTGAATAGGAAGTTGAAACTTGGTACTTTCACATGTTTTTGAATGCTAATAATGAATTTTACCTTCAAGTTTACTCATCTTTTAACTTATGCCCAAAAATAAATAAAAGGTGCAACTTGTTTTTTCTTGTATTTTCTGAAGAAACAATATTTTAAAACGGAGTTTACAAAGGTCATACAGCAGAGAAAGTTAAATTCTCGTAAAAGTGTTGGGTCCCAAAAGGACCCCATGGTACTCGGAGGGTTAATAACGAAAATATTAATCATAACTTCATTTACATTTTGTTAAATAATTTGCAGATGGAGGATAATATGGACGAAGATCTTAAATTATTTATTCATACTTTTGAATCCATGCCCGAATTGTGGAGCTCCACAGATCCAAATTACATGAAAAAAAATAAAAGGATGGAAGCCTTAAATAAATTATTGCCTTTGTACAAAAAAATAAAACAGGAAAAGGTCAGGAAAAAAATAAATACATTAAGATCAAATTTTCGAAAAGAACTTAAGAAAATTGAATCTTCGAAAAGGTGAGAATATATACCAACATTTTGATTTTCTTAGTAAAATTTTATTTAGGCATTAGGTATAGTTGTTTTTATAATAATTATATAAAAAAGAAAATATGAAATGAATTTATTATGTTATTAAAGGTCTGGATGTGGTACCGAAGACATTTACACTCCGTCGTCATGGGTATTTTATGCTCTTCAATTTCTTGATAAAATCGAGCAGCCATTCGAAACCCACTCGTCGATTGATGTGGAAAACGAGGAAGAGGAACAGGTATGATTTTGATTGTTTGGTTTTTACCATAAATTTCAGTATTAAATTTTTTGAAATAAAAAATTAACATTTGCAAAAGTATTATGACAAATTATTATGTAAGATTAAAATATGTACAATATTTATCCCTTGTGGATTTTGCGTCGCTTGCATTCCTACTATGTTCTTCACGAAGACTAGCCCCTACATCTATGCTTTCAATTTCGTTTTGTGCACTAAAGTTTAGAGATTCCTTTTTTAAGTAATTATGCAGATAGCAGCATGCTAGTGTAATTTTTGTTGCTTTGTCAGGACCAAGATTTATTGGCTTTTGAAACACACCAAATCTTGATGCGAGAATGCCAAAGGCATTTTCGACTACACATCGAGCTGTGGACAGTCGTTTATTGAAAGTATCTTGCTCCTTTGTACATTTTTTTTGAGGGTATGGTTTCATAAGGTTGCAGTGCAAAGCAAAGGCCTCATCTGCCACAAAAACGTAAGGAAAATAATCCTCTGAACCTGGTAACTTTGTGGGAGGTGGAATATGCAATTGCTTTTTTAGAAACAAATCCCAAAATTTTGTATAAAAGAGGACCCCACCGTCGGAGATCCTACCATTAGCTCCTACATCCACCATTATAAATTCCTTATTTGCATTGACCAATGCCATTAAAACAATGCTAAAGTGTCCTTTATAATTATAATACAGAGAGGAGGTATTAGCCGGTTTTTTTATGGCGATATGCTTTCCATCAAGAGCTCCGAGACAAGTAGGAAAGTGGCAGTTCTTGCTGAATTCTGCTGCAGTTAATAACCATTCCTCTTCTGTTAAGGGAAGCTGTAAAAAAAAAAAAAAATTTTTTAAATAATAATAAGATTGTTATTATTAGTAGTAATAAAAATTTGCTGTAATTAGTTACAAAGAATGTCAATCATTTTTAAAGCATGAAATATGAACATCGAGGAATTTTTTAACTCTTGTTTTATTTTTTAGGCTCAAGAAACTACAAACATAATTCCAGAGGACGATGTTATCACTCAGCCTTCGACTTCAATAAATTACAACAGAAAATCCAAAAAACAAAAAAAATGTAATAAACAATCAGAGCTGCTGAATTTAGCGTGTGAGTACCTGACCAAGGAAAAAGAAGGAGATTACAATCTTAACTTAGCGAAAGTTTGGGCTACAAAATTGCAAAATTTGGATGCGACCCAAAAAATACTTGCCGAAAAGGCCATAAACGACATTTTATTTGAGGCTACAATGGGGAATCTGCATCACAACTCCGTTAAAATCAACGAGCCGCAATCTTCCTGCCTACGCTGCTCTGGTCACCTACAACAGCATGGTCCTCCCATCCCCAAAAATGTTTCCTTACCCCAAAATTATTCGCAAAACAAAGTGTTTTTGCCTATTAACACCCTTCCAAGAGATCTACAATTTCAAAACCCGGCTCTATCTCCAAACCGGATTCATCAGACTCCGTCTGCCTCAACATTTCTTAACAAAACTCAAAGGCCAAATAATTTTCCTACACATTCCTCAAATCCTTCTCAAATCCTAAACCAAACTCCCGTTCCTAGTACCATCAATTTCCTTACTACCACCAGCTCTCCCTCTGAAAATTTTTCAGTCCAAAATAATTTTTCCACACATTCCTCAAATTATTCCCAAATGCAACACGAAACTCCCATTCCAAGTCCAATCCATTTCCTTCGTACCACCAACTCTAACTCTGAAAATTATTCGGCCCAACATAATTTGCTTATTCATTCATCAAATCCTTCCCAAATACTGAACGGAACCGTTCCTAGTCCAGTCCATTCATCAAATCCTTCCCAAATACTGAACGGAACCGTTCCTAGTCCAGTCCATTCATCAAATCCTTCCCAAATACTGAACGGAACCCTTCCTAGTCCAGTCCGTGTCCCTTCTACCACCACCACTTCCCCCCAAAAAATTATGATTTTAAACAATAATAACAATTATGATCCAATCGATGATAACGGCATTTCATCAAAAAATAACTTGAAGGACTACTATCATACATTTTGTGAATAAAATAAAATTTTGTAAAGTGTATAAATGCCTATACATACTAATAAAATATTTTACTAATTGAATTTTTTTGTTCAACTTACCTTGATATAATCTCGAAGCACATAGATGAGAGTTTCACATGTTTCAATTATCATTGAACTAATTGCTGCTGGGGAAATCAATGCTGAGAACTTGAGGTCAGCAAAATTTCTTCCTGTCGCCAGGTATCGCAAAGTAACAGCGAGTCGCTCTTTTGGACTGATACTTTGTCTCATATTAGTGTCTTGCTTTTTAATATGAGGTGAAACCATGTCCAATAAAGTTAAAAACGTTGTTTCACTCATTCGAAAATAATTTTTGAAATCTGCAGGATTTTTAACTACTATTTCATTCAATAGGTTTAAATGGGTGTACCTGTCTCTTTCCAACAGCCAATCCTTAACCCATATTCTTCTTTTTTTTCTTTTCTTTACAACAGCAGAAGCTATAACTATTGCCAAACAGGCTCTATCCATGTTAAGTTATCTACTAAAGGATGGAAAGCGGGAACTGACGAATAATATTGACAGTAATAATGACCGTGTGAATTAAACGAACATCAGTAATACTTTCAGTAATAATGATCGTGTAATCACAGAAAATACTGAAGAAGGGCACCTTCAGTACTTTTATCAATACCTACTGTCAGTATTATTGACCGTGTATGCTCTGCTTTAGTTCTGGGAGTGAGGGGACCATTGAGGGAAGCAGCACAATACAGAGAGTCCTGGATGATTGTGGTGCGGAAGGCCTTGAGCCTTCAAGGCTTATGAGTCGAAGAAAGTAAAGTAAAGTAAGTACTCGATGAAAGCGAGTGTACGTTATGTTTTATACTCGACTATAAAGGTTGTCCTTTGATAAAGCGTACCTAGTAATACATTGACTACGCACACAACAGTGGCGAAGAGTGCCATACAAGCCGGATCCAATCGGCTTCCCTTTTAAAATGATGTAACAAAGTAGTTAAAAAATATAGGCACAAAGTAAACAAATACATTTAAAACCAAATAAACAATACGTATTTTTTCCCCATTGAAACCATGCAGTCTACTTTATTATCATTTCTGCCTCATTTTAAACGGGAAACCGATGGAAACCGACTTGTATGCCACACAATGACAATAAAGGATTTGCTTTCGTAAATTCTTGATTGTACTTGCTTTGATGTGAATGGGCAATAGGGAATAAAATAATACATAATATGTCTGTATTTATACCTACATATGTGTATCAAGTTCTATAGAGTAGATTTTATTTTGAGAAAACAACTTCAAAGGCCTTATTAACTACTTCATATTTCTAATCTAATCTAATCTGAGTCTTAAAGATAAAATAACGTTTAAAGTTCATATTAAATGCATACCCACAAACAGACACGTGTAAGTTCTCGCTAACAAAAGCTGTATGTGGATATGCGACGCCTTAGAAATTTCACCCAGGGCGCTGGTAATGCTACAACCGTCACCGGTCACTGATATGTTTAATTTAAGATTCATATTGAACCTAAGCTCACAAGCAGAAGCGGGTAAATCTGCGCTTACAAATACTGAATGTGTACTTATATAAAAAAAATAACTCAATTAATTAAAGCACGTATTTTCAATGTAGGTAGTCTAAAAAAAGAGATATTAAATATGAAGATCATGGAACAAGTACGTGTATTTTGTCCTCAAGAAAATGTGTTGATAAATTACATTCTTTGGCACAAATTAAAAGAAAAAAAAAACAAATTTTGTGTCTAGGTAAAAATGACCTATTTTTGACCGAAATGAAAAAAACGCAACTTAGCTACACATACTTGTATAGTGTAACTTCATGTCGCCTTATCCCCAAGGGGGTGCATATGGCGAGTGAACCTATTTATATTTACAGGTAAGGGGGCCGGCCTTACGCCAACCACTTCAGTGAAAGGGGGGGGGGTTTCCCAGCTCCCGAGGGGGCTAGTACTCATTTCTTGTGAAGGCTGAGTAAACCTTGCCGGTTTTTTATTTAAGGTTTGAAATGAGCACCGAAACGGGAAATCATTTCTGACACCCTCGGCGGGATTCGAACCCGAGCTTTCGGCATAGAATGCAAGCAGTCTACCAACTGAGCTGTCGACCGGAATTTTTTTGTTTGTTAATTTCGTAACCTCTTGTATATCATGATTACGCTGAACAGTGAAAAGTATGGCACATTTCTGTCGCTCTGCTGTATGAGATCGTTAAAGAAAATTTGTAAGGATTTCGCTGAGGTGGGTGTTTCGCATTGTATGTACGAGTATACCAGGGCATGACAAAACAGAATTCAGCCAATGCTGTTTGCCACTTCAAAGGCTGTATTGTGTTTATACAAATCGACAGATTTTCAAAATGCTCTTTGCTGAGTGGCGCTGAAACGTAGCAAGGAAAATTCCAGACTGAAATTTTTAATATATAATACAACATTATCTTCAATATTTGAGTTTTTGTTCTCCTTTTGGTGCTACTTCTGTTGAGGATCGGCGATCTATAATCTATAATCTTAGTTGCAAGGATATATCCATTCAAAGCTCTCAGATGTATGCCCACAAACAAACACGTGTATGGCGATCATCATGGTTATTTTGAGATTGGATACTGCAGCTCGAAACAGGGGCTTAGTGCATTTGTTGAACCATTATCGCAGTTTTTTCAGCCACGATGCGTTTCGGCGTCTCTGAGAACTTCTTCCTTCAATCTTACCCTGTATGGTAAGATGGAGAAGGTGGAATATTTTAGTATCCTTTACTTTAATTTTTACTTTCTTCGACTAGTCCGTTCAATAGCTCAGTTGGTAGAGTGCTTGCATTCCATGCCGTGAGCTCGGGTTCGAATACCGCCGAGGGTGTCAGAAACGATTTCCCGTTTCGGTGTTTATTTCAAACCCCAATATAAAATACCGGCAAGGTTTACTCAGCCTTCACAATAAATTAGTACCAGCCCTCTCGGGAGCTGGGAAACCCCCACTTCAACTGAAGTGGTTGGCGTAAGGCCGGCCCCCTTACCTGTAAAAATAAATAGGTTCAGCTCGCCACATGCGACCCCTTCGGGGATAACGCGGCAAGAAGTTACACTATATGTGTAGCTTAGTTGCGGGCTCAGGGTATCCCGCACCACAAACCTTCAGGACTCTCAGTTTTGTCCTGCTTCCATCCATGATCCCTTCACTCCCAGAACTTCGGCGTCGGCTTCAACGTTGTCTGCCCACCACATTCTGGGACGTCCGAGTGGTCTAACACCTGAGGAGGGGGGGTATAAGAGAGGTAAATAACTCAATCATTCCTCCGTGAGTGTCCTGTCAGATCTCTCCGATGTTAAAGATCATCGTGAAGGCTTCGCGAAATATAATGAAACTTCTTGCCGCGTTACCCCCGGAGGGATAACATGTCGCTACCTTAGTTCTTGTTTATCGTATCCGCCAATGAGAAAATTTTACATGAGCAATGTTTGCATGTGTACTGGACCAATGTGTCTTATAAAAACAAGAATTTTATTTAAAAAATATTTAAAAGAACTCTCACAATATCGAGTTTTACGGTTTTTCTCAGCTCAGATTGTGTAGAATTTGATTCTTAAGACAATTGCATGAAAAAGTCATCTTTGACAAGATTGCCGTATACGATAAACAAGAACTGGGGGAGCGATGTGGCAAGCCGAACTTATTTATCTTTACAGCAAAGGAGCCAGCCTTACGCCAACCACATCCCTTAAAGAGGAAGTTTCCTAGCTCATAAGGGGACTTGAAATCATCTGTCGTAAAGTTTGAGTAGACCCTACCTGAATTTTATTTTACGTTTGAAATAAACACCGAAACGGTCAATCATTTCTGACACCCTCTGTGATATTCAAAGGATAAAAATGAAGGGTTCTAAAGTAATTGCCTCATCGATCAATGATTTAGAAATTGTTCTTTATTTAATTTAAAATTATTTTTTCTTAAACGTAGTTTAATTTTCACAATAATATTTTATATCTCGAGCACTTTCGACCTTCAATACTCAGGTCATTATCAAGAGTGATGTATGTCCAATTTGATGATTACCTTAATTATTGATAATGACCTGAGTTTTGAAGGTCGAAAGTGCTCGACATATAAAATATTATTGTGAAAATTAAACTACGTTTAAGAAAAAATAATTTTATTTTAAATAAAAAGAATTTTCACTGTGTGAATACACAAACCCTACAAAATCTTGTTCTTTATTGTTTACTCTTGAAATTGTAACCGAAATTTTATTGAGAGCTCTTCAAAGTGAGGAACTGAAATCGGATATAAAATTATATATATTTTATACAAAACAGTATTAAGTATCTCTTCCTGGAAGTGAATACAATATAAAGATAAATTCTTATTTAAAGCAAAAGATTTCCTTTTATAATACCCGGACGGAGGTTTCAATTAAAAGTTTTCCCCTTGGTAAATGACTCGGCCAGGTTTTATTTTACTTTGCTCCGCCATCGCCACGGAGTCGTCCTCTCTTCCCGCTTGTCTTCAAATGAAATAATTCACCTCTAATGACGCAAAAGCTCTAAAAGTAAATAAATCCACTTATTTAATTTTTACTTTATTGTATTGTATTCGTCCGAAAAAAAAAAAATGAGGTTTCAACGGAAATGAGTTGTCCTGCACCAGGACATGCAAAAAAACCTAATTTGTCGAACCTGTCCGTCCGTCCGTCCGTCCGTCCGTACGTCCGTCCGTCCGTATGAGTGTATGTCCCAGCCGAAACTACCGATCACAGAGACACCAATTTTTGGATTTAGAGAATTGATAACCACAGATTTTGATGAGCCGACCGGCATGGCGACACCCTGAAAATTCAAGATGGCTGCCATACAAAAAAAACATAAAGTTGCACTTTTCTCAAAAACGGCTCTAACGATTTTCTTTAAAATTTCAGTGTGGTCGTTGCTTAAGTTTTTCTAAGAAAATTAGGTATGGCAACACTCTTCCCAACCTGCGTCTATGGGCTGCCATATGAAAGAAAAAAACGATTGTGATTATCTCGGAAATGGCTGGGTTGACAAAAAAAAAATGTTGCACAATATTACGCGCAATATTAATTTCTACAAAAATTTTAAGAAAACTTTAAATTTTTTTTTACTTAAAGTACCGTTTACACGATCTCAAGATTTTCATTGAAAATATTAAAAAGACCCATAAAAACGCAATTTTGTAAAACTTTTTTTAGATTCACAAGAAAGATAAATTTATAAACTTCTTTGCACTATAATTTGTTTTTCACTATTTTGAGAATTCAAGATGGCTTCCAAAGAGGAGAAAATTTCAAATGCGATTTTCTCAAAAACGGCTCGAACGATTTTTTTTAAATTTTCAGTAAAGTAGTTGCTTGATACACTCTTACCAAATTTAGTTATAGCAACATTTTTGCTAATCTGCGTCTATGAGTTGCGATATGAAAAAAAAAAACAATTGTGATTTTCTCAGAAGTGAAAGCGTTGACAAAAAAGATACGTTCTACAATATTATACATAACATCAAATTCTATATAAAAATTTAATAAATTTTTTGAAAATAAAAACATAAAGGGCCGTTTACATGATATCAAAATTTGAAATTAAAAGGCTACAAAAACCCATCAGAACGCAAAAAACTTTTATGTTTCTTAACTTTATCAGAAAAAACATTTTTATCACTATAATTCATAGTAAAACATTTTTCAAATTTTAGAAAATTCAAGATGGCTTCCAAACAGCTGAAAGTTTCAAATGAGATTTTCTCAAAAACGGCTCCTACGATTTTCTTTATTTTTTCTGCCTTATCGTCATTATAATACTGCTATGTAACAACAATAACCATTGCCTCATAATTTTCTTTGTTTTGGGGGTTGCCATACAAGAGATTTTTTTTTTTTTTAATTTCTCGGCAGAGAAAGGGTTTACTAAAAAATAATGTTCTACAATTGAAAAGCTTTTATATATACCTACATAACTGAATCATTACTTTTTTGAAAAAAATATTATAAAGTATAGCCACCTTACAAAGTGACAAATTTTCATACAAAAAATTATTGTAATATTTTTGGTAGCAAAACGTCTAATACCCATATATAAACCAACATAACAATTCGCTCAATCAATTGCTATAAAACAACAATAAGCATTGCCTATTAAAACTCTTTGTTTTGGGGGTTGCCATACAAGAGAAAACAATATTTTAAATTTTCCCGGCAGAGAACGGGTAAACTAAAAAATAATGTTCTACAATTGAAAAGCTCTTATATATACCTACATACATTAATCATGACTTTTTTCAAATAAACATTATAAGGTGTAGCCACCATACAAAGTGACAAATTTGAATACAAAAATAATTGTAATATTCTTGGTACTAAAACGCCTAATATAAAATACTAGGCTACGAGTCTTAAAATCTAGTTAGTTGTGCCCATATAATTATCAATTATAACTTTTCAAAATATCAATGAAAAGTATAGGTACCCACCAAACAAAGTGTTAGTTTTGATACAAACGGGATCAATGATAATACTGCAAAAAGACGATTGCTTAAAAAGATTAGCTCCATTACTTACACACAACTAAATGTTTTGTTATGAAAATTGGCTATGACCTAAACATGACCGTATTTTGTGCTATAAAGTCCTGTGCAGTCCACTGTACAATTTATTTTATTAGTTAAAGATTTTAAATTATGATTTCGGTCTTTAGACATTTTTTGGAATGAAAAAAAAAACGGATGTTACTGACCGTGGAAAAAAGAGAACGATTTTCTCATTTTTCAGCTGGTAGAGTGCTTGCATTCCATGTCGAAAGCTTGGGTTCGAATCCCGCCGAAGGGGACAGAAATGATTTTCCGTTTCGGTGTTTATTTCAAATCCCAAATTATAATACCGGTAGGGTTTACTCAGCCCTTAGAAAAAATGAAAACCAGCCCCCTAGGAAGCTGAGAATTAATTCTCATTTCAAGAGAAGTGGTTGAAGTAAGTCCAGCTCTATTTTTTGAAAAAATAAATTGGTTCCACAAACAACATGTGACCCCTTCGAGGACAACTCGGCAATGAGTCGCTATTTATTTCTATATACCTACTCTATTATCTAAGTTGCAAAATTATATACACATTTAAGTTTTATATTAAAATGACAAATGACACGATCAATTTTGCGCTTATTATTTATTATCCTGAGATGTAGCATTGGCCTGGAAAATATATTAATAATAATAATTTTGTCTCTTCTTATTATTCGAAAAAGTTTGCTTTTTTGTCTTTTTCTTCTTCTTAAAAGAATGCTCATCCATTAAATGGAAAAAATCTGAGAAATCTCACCAAAGAGCGTTTCCAGTGTAAGGTCGTCCTGAGATAAACTCACCCTGTTCGTCCCACAGTCATTAATCATTTACCCTTTACCCTAACTACAGGCGTTCTCTCTTCACTTCCCTTCGCCGCCCCTGGCCGCAAGCATTGCCATGCTACCCCTAAATAAAAGATGCCCGAGCTGCTAAAATGGGCACAGTATCAAACCGTAAACAAACGCTCCGAGTTAAAAATTAAATTTCATTTATATAAAGGTGAAGTGTGCCGGGTAAGGTGAGTTTTAGGTGTCACGTTATTTTTATATGCATATAAATTGTGGGTGATCTATTTTGGTTTGAAGTCGAGAGGTTAAAGCTTCAGATTTGTGTACAAAAAGGTCCAGGGTTTGATACCCAGCAAAGTACATAAATATTATTTAATTTTAATGAAAAAAAAAAGTTTTTTTAAAACTTAGTTTTATTTACACATTTTTTGAGTTAACAATGCCTAAGCGCTATCGGACTTTATCCGTCCATCTTCAGTGGCTAACTGGTTAAAAAGTTTTTTTTTTAATTAAAATTAAAATGATTCTCTAGAAAACTCAATTTTAAAAGTTTTTTTTTTTTATATATTATTTAATTTTGTATATAATTAAAAAAAGGATCCTACGAACAGTACTGCAGAGAATTACGGAAAGAAGTCCAAATTTCGGTAGGTTTGAAATAATTATTTTTCATTCACGTATTCTTTTGACATCAAAGTACTTTAAGGATGTAAAAAGCTTCATCCATTTGACGCTAGATGTCATTTTTTGTGTCAGTAATTGAAAATTCATAGCAATATTCTTTATATAGTACATAATATCGCCACCTTAAAGGTATAACTGAATTATTTTGTTACTGATTTGAGAAATCGTGGATTAAACTTTTTATTGTATGATTAAGCCTCATTTCTCATATTGCTTAACAATTATGTACATGGCAAATAAAGAATATCTAAATTCGTTTCAAAAATTACAAAATAAAGCGATGAGAATGATTCTAAATCAGAAGTATGATACTAAAATTTCAGATATGTTGGTTAGCTTAGAGTGGTTGAATGTGGAGGAGTATCTTAAGTTGAATGCATTTATGTGTATATATAGATTAGAAAATAAGTTATTGCCTGTTTATTTGGATAAATTCATAATTAGAAATAAGGATGTACATAGTTATGATACTAGAGGGAAAAATGATTTCAGAAAGTTAAAAGTAAGAACAGTGAAATATGACAGAGGAGTTGTGCACAGAGGATTTGATGAATATAATAAAGTACCAGCGGAAATCAAGCAAACTAGTGACGTATTTAAATTTAAGGAGAAAGCTGTCAGGTTCCTACTTGCACAGCGCCTCTGACATAACTGTTGTTGTTTTGACTTGATATGTAATTGTTTAAATTAGCATTATTTTGCTACAAAAAAAAAAAAAAAAAAAACTACTGATTGTGAGTGAACTAATTATAAGGAAGTGCTCATAACGAACTTCTTATCTACAGAATTTTCTCACTTTTTTGTGTTTTCTTTTGTAGAAAATAGGAAAAAAACGGTGCATTTATCTGAGAAACCCCTGGCAGCATAATATAACACTTACTCAGTTTTGTTTTTAAGGTATCGAAATATTCAAGGAAAAGTCCTTGTGTATTAGGAACAATGTAATTTTAATGACGTCTAAATCTAAGTTGCAAAGATATATATATTTTTCAAGATTCATATTAAATGACATTTCACAAGCAAACCCGTATAAGTTCGCACTAACACATGCGGCATGTAGACCTACAATATAAAAACCCAATTTCAAATGAACATAAGCCCTGCAACTCTTGCCGACCTTTCCTGAAACAGGGACCTGACATTGGCAAAGTGAACCATCTTGTTACAGTATGGGTGGTCAGCCTCATACAAACCTATAAGTCAAGGAAAAACGTGTTTATAAAAAATCACGTCTTATTTTTAGTAATTTCATCCGTTCAAAATAAAAATAAAACATACAACAATAAATGAGGAAAAAATTTGTATCTAAATATAGGCAGCATGATTTGGGTCCATGTTTTGTGTAAATCCTCTAGCGTCGCCGGATGAACCCTGCATCCGAAATATAAAATCTTACGTGCAAACCCAACTTAAGCTTCTGTATCGAAACTTAAATAATCCATCTTTTGAGCATTTAAGTTTTCATATATTTTTGGTAAAACGTTTGGGATGAGTTTACACGTAGAGTTTTATATTGGTTATTTTTGTAGATCCCTGATTAAGGCAGTGACTAAGCCCTGAACTGAAAAGGGTAGTGCCTTGGGAGTACGGGGGCGGATTTAACGAAGTAGGACCTCTGACCGACCGGGTCAAATAAATGTTGAAGCGATACACCATTTTGTTTATATTTTGTCCTTCTTTTAGATAATCATTTCTTGCTGATTTATTTTTCAAATTTTTTATGTGACTTCTTGCACATTTCTGAAGGTCAATCATTTAATTTTCTACAGCATTTCACCGACTTAGTACTTATTTCTCTATTGTCCATCAGAGGTAATTTCACATAAACAATGCTGGTATGTGTATATATGAGGATGATTTATTTATTTTTGTTTTGTACTTGATAAAAGAGCGCCGTTTTTGTGTGTGTCACACATCAAGGGCCCTCCCAATCATGAATGAGATATTTTATAAAGGTGCCGTTTCAGTGCTCCCTTAAAAATGCCAACAGATTCCGAAACCCTCACTCCGAGTGGTAGTCTGTTCCACTCCATCGGTCCCGCAAACCGGAAAGCGCGATCCCCAAAATTAGTGCTTATTTAATGTACTAATGTGTCTTATGAAAACTGGAACTTGATTTTAAAAATATTAAAAACAGCTCTCAAATTATCATGTTTTACGTATTTTTTTTAGCTACAATTGTGTAGAATATGGATAAGGTTTTTACTGAACCATTAGTACATTTTTTTAAAACATAAATATTCCCGTATTGTAAACCTAGGGCCATTTAAATAAAAACAATTTTTTTTAAGAAATCCTGTGCGGGAGAATCCCTAGATTCTAGAGACTCTAGGGGTCTATGGCACTTGTTGTAGTGCCGAAGAGGTGTAGGAGCTTGGTCGTCGCTACAAAATGTCAATACTTAAGCAAGACCCAGGTGCTGTAAGGCTGGATGGACCTTTTAGTTACCGGTCTTTGGTAAAGGTTTTATAATTGTTTTCAACCCAGCGAAGAGCATGTTTGGAAATATAAATTGTATATTTTTGTGCTACGCCGGGATCCACATCTACAACTTTCCATTTACGAGTCCAAAGTGTTGCCACTGGACTATGGACCGGTTCAAGAATAAATATATAATAAACAAATAGATGTTTATATCAAGTTGGTATGCGATTCACCAGAATTTTTGGGCATACCTATAGTACATACCTAAGATAAAGGTTTAAGGGTTTATGTATTAACTTTATAAAGATTAATTTTAAATTATTAAACAAAAAGTTATTTTTTACCAGTTGATTTATTCCTCGAGGGGTTTCGGTGTTATCACGCAATTATCAAGAGAACAACCGGAAAGCGCTCGAGGAAACAAGCCAACTCGTGAAGAAAAATGTGTTTTATTTTAATTCTTACATTTTTTCCTCTTATGTTTATTCTAAATGGAGCATATTTTGTCTGCCAAAGCGAGGAGCTTTAAAAAAATAAATACTCGAAGCTTTAAAAATCAGGTTTTTTACATGAAAAAGCGAATATATACATATCTGCATATTTACATAATATGATGAAACTTATAGGGGAAAATGATGAAAAAGTAATATTTGAATAACCCACTGCTTTCAAGTATGCTTTTAATGTTTGTTTAGCGAATTCGTTTTTAGAGATGTCTTTGCTTTGCCCCTGAAGTCGATTTCTTTTGACTATAGGTAATTTGTAATCTATAATCTAAGCTGCAAAGATATGTTGACATTTAAGGTTCATATTAAATGCATGCCCACAGACAGTCCCATGCTCTCTGCCACCACGGAGGTTGAAGCCGAACCCGGAGCGGCGGTTGTAGGTTCGCACTTACACATTCTGCATGTGTGCATACAAAAAAAAAAAAAAAAAAAACCTCACGTCAAGGAATGGAATATATTTATTTTAATAAAATATGTTAAAAACAATCAACAAATGTTTTTTTTTTAAGAAATACTCCCTACATTTCAGAGACTCTAGGGGTCTATGACACTTGTTGGAGTGCCGCAGAGGTATTGGTTACAAGCTTGGTCGTCACAACAAGGCGTCAATACTCAAGCAAGACCCAGTTGCTGTAAGGCTGAATGGACCTTTGTCGACTAGTCTTCGGTAAAGATATATGAATTTTTAACACAGCAAAGAAAATATATTATTTGAAAACATAAATGGTTTTTTTTTGTGCTTCGCCGGGATTCGAACCACAACCTTCCATTTACGAGTCTGAAGCGTTACCACTAAACTACGGACTGGTCAACTTGCATAAACAGTAAAAATAAAAATTCTACCTATCTTGCCTTCTTCTTCATCTTCTTACCCAACCTTTTTATCTTTTTTGCACTACTGGATTTAGATCTCTTTTTTTTTTCTACACACTCTTATCATTATATCTATATAGATGAGTGTTAAGATGAAAAATAAGGGTAGGTAGAGGAAAAAAGGGATGATTTGTGCGAAGGTGCGTGCATTACCCAAGCCGTGTATGGAGAGGCGACAAAAAACTTCGCGCGTGCCTAAATATACCCGGGAGATTGGGAACAAAAAAATAGGACGTGCTCAATTATTGAACAAATGGGCTAGCGCATTATCCGATAAATAATGGATATTAAATATGTCGGAAAATCTTTTCAGATTGTGAATTTTATTTTCCAATATGCTTTGTATAATCCATAATTAACGTTAAACATATGCTAACATTTAAGATTCATATTATTTGCATGTTCACAAACAGACACGTTTCTTCTAAATACATTAGTCATATTTGAGTACAAAATACAGTAGGCAATGTTGTCCTATTTGAGCTTATGCGGATAAAAAAAAAGTTAATACAGCCTGAATATTATGTACGACGTTATATTTAGTTGTCTCGAGAGAGTTGTCATTGCAGACTGTTCCCAAGTCGTTCGGAAACAGGGGTAGCATCCCCAATGCCATTTCATCATCCCTTGACATTTATTATTAAAGTATTTCCCAGTGAGTTATGTTTGGACAGCCTTTGGCCCAGAGCCAAAATCCAGTACCACAAAATGTTGCGTCTAAACTCAAAAATATCGTTTACCAAAAACAGTTTGCAAACACACGCAACTAAGCTGCACATGTAGTGATACTTCTTGCCTGCGTTATCCCTGAAGGTCTCGCTTGTCGTGATTTGGGATCTATTTATTTTTACAAACAGGGGGGCCGGTCTCACGCTAGCTTCTTCTACTTCAGTTGAAGTATGGATTTTTTTTTTTTACCATATTCGTAATGTAGTATTTTTTATGGTTTGTTTAAATTAATTATTTATCTAACAGAAAACGCAATGCAAAACAACTAAGTCAAATATATTGTGTAACTTCTTGCCGCGTTCTCCCGGACGAGGTCACAATTCAGGCGCGTGCATAGGCAAATATAACCTATAATCGAAGTTGCAAAGATATATTAAGATTTAAAACTCATATCAAATGCATGCCCACAAACAAGCATGAGTAGTTCGCGCTTAAAAATGCTGAATGTGTACATACAAATAAAATCCAAACCTCAAATGAACATAAACCCTACAAATTTTGCCGACCTTCCTTGACACAGGGGTGACATTGGCAAAGTGAACCATTTTTTACAGTTTGGGTGGTCAGCCTCATAATAAATATTTTCTCGAATTCTTTTAAAATACCCCATTTGAATTGATTGAAGTGCAAACGATGGCTCCCGTTGAACTTAGTTTTTTTAATTTAAATTTGAAATCTGAATATCGAGCTTTTAAATGTTTCTAAAGGCGCATGTGCCTGTATAGAATGCACGCCCCTGGGTCGCATTAAAGATAACAAACGACTATCAAAATTGTTTTTTTTATTCGAAATCTTTTATTTATTTACATGAGTTTCCTTTACCTGGTAATGGTCTGAACAACTAAATACAACATTATAAATCTTTACAAGCAATTGTTTTAAATGAAGCATATCGTTTAGCAAAAGAAGAATATAAACAAAAATATCTCATCTAGTTAGTTTCGCGATTTTCAAGCATTTTTGGTAAAACGCAATGTTTTTTGGAATGAAAAAAAAACGGATGTTACTGACCGTGGAAAGAGAAGAACGATTTTCGTCGGAGTCATATCTGACGTCTTCAGGAGGCGTGTGTCTTCTACAGAGAAGAAAACGCAATGGTTGAGTTTAAACGAAGATGTTTATACTTGTGACAGAGGCTTTGTTCAAGACGAGAGTTGGGTCGAAAGGACGGATTTTTATCCAGAATTCAACTCGAGGAATGCCAAGGGTAATTTTGACAGAAATACGCCATAACTGTGTATCCATTATGATTATACAAACAATTTTTGTCACGCAACGCAACGCAACTAAACTACACATATAGTGAAACTTCTTGCCGCGTTTTCCCCGAAGAGTTTCGCATGTGGCGAGTGGAACATATTTATTTTTACACGTAAGAGTGCCGACCTTACGCAAACCACCTCACTTGAAATGAGGATGAATTCTTAGCTTCCGAAGGGGGCTAGTTTTTTTTTTTTAAAGACTGAGTATACCTTGCCGGTATTTTGTTTAAGGTTTTGAAATAAATACCGAAACGGGAGATCATATCTGAGACCCTCGGTGAGATTCGAACCCGAGCTCTCGGCATCGAATGCGAGCACTCTGCCAACTAAGCTATCGACCGGACTATAGTAACAGAAACAGTAGTTAAATATTGTTGTATAAAAGGGTTCGATAGCTATTACACGTCATAAGATATTAAAACGTAAAGTTAACGCATGACCACAAGCAAACACACATGAGTTCGCGCTTACATATCGCCATTTATAAGGTTAAGCGATTCACTGATTTATATAATCGTGAATGTTTTTTTTATTTGAAGTAACTTCTCATAGTAAGCGAACTAATTTTAAGAAAATAAGTACTCATTATGAACTTCTAAATTCAGGTTTTTCACCCTTTTGTAGTGTTTTCTCGCGTCCATTTAAGGTGCATTTATTTGAGAAACCTATGTTAGCTTAATAAGCCACATATTAAAGTTTACTTTCAAGGTCTCAATATTTTAGTTACAGAGGCTATTGAAAATCCATGAAAAAAAACCTTTTTCATTCTAAATTAAAATAGATAAAAAAAAAACTTTCAAATATACACGTGTCTCTCTAGGGAGGCTTTTTCAGAGTTGCCAGTAAATATAATATTATAGAGATGCGTGGGCTATCTTTATGACCACGCTACACACTGCTGTGGGGAAATTTTCCCCGAAAATAGGGATGTTACGTCGCACGTAACGACTATCGTGCTGAGTGCTGATGAAGATTTTCCCCACTTTCAGGGAAAAATAATGTTTTTTTAGCACATATTTTTTTTTACTTCGACAAGATGATAAAACACATGTTTGCGAGGTGATGCTTCAATTTTATGAATTTATAAAAAAACTTTTGTTACAAAATAATGAATAGCAATTTTTTACTGTCTTTTGGTTGGAGCATTTATTTAAAAAATACAATCTTTCTTTCCATTCACCCTCTTTGGAGACATTAGATATTTTCTGCAAGGCAATAAAGTGGTAAGTCAACGCTTGTACATACTGCATTTACAAGTATAAAATAAAATTTAAATTTATTTTGAACATAAGCTGTGCAATTCTAGCTATCGTTTTCTGAAACAATGATGGCATTGACAAAAGTGTACCATTTTTAATGCAGCATGGTTGAGTAGCCTCATACCAACCTAAATAATTTATTAACGATTTTAATTTTAATTTTATTTTAATTTTATTTAAAAAAAATAGATTTGTGAAGAGGAATGCAATTCCCCAACCTATTCTGCCTGGCCAGAAACAGGTAGTAATATCATCATTTAATAATTCATTATTGTTTATTATTAATGAATTATTAAATAATAATTACCCAATAACATCTGTTGAACCAGGGTCAAAGTTAAAGTCAAGTGACCCAAGCGGGGATCGAACCAACGTTGTTCCATTCGAAACACGCTAGAAAGATCAGCCCTCTTGGCCCCCGCGGCTATAACCCCGACTTAAAAATGCAAAAATAAAACAATTGGAAGTTTATATCTTTAATTCAAGTTGCAAATATACATTAATAACAGAGATTCATACCACATTTATGTGAAACAGTAAGTACGTATAATTTTACGGTTATTCGTGTCTTAGATGCGTTGATAGATTCGTTAGAAGAGCGCTTGCGTTCAATTCCAGAAGTCAAGGGTTTGATCTCCAACAAGGGTGGCAGAACATGAGCCCGAAAATTCAAGTACCTGTAAGGTTTACTCAGCCTTCACAAGAAATGAGAGCCTGCCCTCGGGAGTAGGGAAACCTCAGTTCAATTGAAGTAGTTGCAATTAGTCTGGACCCTTAACCTGTCAAAATAAATAGGTTTCGGTCGCCATATGTGATCCTTCCAGGGACAAAGCGGTAAGAACTTGCACTACATGTGTAGCTTAGAGCGTGTGTGTGTTAGTGTCTCCAAACAAGGCCAACGCGACGCAACACAAACCACAACACTACGCAGCTAACAGCCCTGCAGCAAAAGACCAGGACATCAACTACCACATCATCAATACCTCTGCGGCACTATAACAAGTGTCATAGGCCCCTTGAGTCACTCCTAAATCTAGAAAGTCTCCCGCACAGGATTCCTTTAAAAAATGTGTAATCGCTAATGAACTACAAATATCAAATTTTAGCTACCTAATTATCGAATACGTAGTACCTATGTATCGTCAAATCGTTTGTTTGTTTGTTTCCCGGGAGTCCATTTTGCTGTCAAATTTTGCCGCCATTTTGAAAGTGACCGTTGGCGCCATTTTGCGATAAAATTTGTCGCTCGGGTAATTGGGCCAGGGATAAATTAACAATTGCAACAATTATTCCGAAAGTCATTACCTAATCAGGAAAACGCAGTGCTCCAAGTATAATACTTTCCACTCAAACGTTTGTTCGCGTTTCCTCAAAAATATGTGGAAAGTAAAACGCTCATTAGAGACGCTATTTCAGTTTCAATACATTTTTTGATTAGATCACTGGTAGAGTTTGGACGTATAGTTTTATCGTTTGGTTGCAGATTGTCGAATCGCAATTACAAATAGCACACTGCGTTTGAAATAGAAATGCATATTTTGTGTTGCAATTGAAATAGAAAAAAAACATATCGTATGTTGAAATAGAAATCCATATTTTGTGTTGAATTTGAAATTTAAAAACACGAACTGCTGATTGCAAATGAAAAACACAATTAGTCCTGGAATGAATAGAACGTGAAATAAACAAACTCAAATATCTATACGCTATTAAGCTACACATGTAGAGTAACTTCTTGACGCATTTTCTCCGAAGGGGTCGCGTGTGGCGAGTGGAACTTATTTATTTTTACAGTTAAGGCGGCCGGTCTTACACCAACCACTTCAGTTGAAGTGGGGGCTTCCCATCTCCTGAATCTTGTCAATGTTTTTTTTTTTTTTTGTTTGTTTAAAATAAACACCAAAACAGGGAATTCTCGGTGGGATTCGAACCCGAGCTCTCGGAATAGAATGCAAGCACACTCTACCAACTGAGATATCGACCGGACTGCCTGTTAATTTTCTTTGTAGATATTCAGTAATACTTTTTGGATTTCCATACCTCTTTTGATGCACGTTCCATTCGCGTAGTTTGTTTGAAAGAGGATTGTCATCTTACCTGAAATGAAAGAAAAGGGAACATTAAAAACAAAATTTTTTTTTTTTCATTCACTGAAATATGCGAAGGTAATAAAAACCTAATAAAAAATATCAGGAGCGTGCATCCCATACAGGCACATGCTTCTAATAGGTAGGCAATAATGATGATGATGATGAGTTGATGATTTCTTTATAGCGCCGTTTCGTGATGTAGTCACTCCAAGGACGCTATATGGTAAAAAGCCATTTTAGCTTGATATTCAGACTTAAACTTAAAATTTAAGTTCGATTGGAGCCACTGTTAGCACACTAGTCCATTTCAAATAAGTTATTTAAAGGAATGGCAGAAAATATTTATTCTAAATGTATTAGCCTATACCCTATGCACGCACCTGAAAAATATGCATATCTAAATCTTAATCTAAGCTGCAAAGATATGTATCATTTGAGATTCATATTAAATGCATTCCCACAAGCAGACACGCATAATTTCGCGCTTACACATGCCGTATGCGGACCTACAATATAAAAAACCCAATCTCAAATGAACATAAGCCCTGCAACTCTTGCCGACCTTCCCTGAAGCAGGGGTGACATTGGCAAAGTGAACCATTTTTTACAGTATGGGTGGTCAGCCGCATACCAACCTATCAGTCAAGGAATACAAGCAATCAATACATTCAAATATATAAAACAAATAAACTCAGACAGTACAAAATTAAAAAAAACTATGAAACATATTTAAAAAAAAAAAAAATTTAAAGCTTCAGCTTTAACCGCCAGCATTACAGATCAACCGCCATTTCTTTCGATCCTTGCATACTTCTTTCATTTCATCCAGAGCCATAACCTTTTTCATACAAACTCTCCTTTTATTATGACTCTGGATATCCCATTCATTCGCTATTTCAAAAATTTGGTCCATCCATACCTTTCTCGGTCTTCCTCTTCCACGACATCCATCAATTCTCGCAGCATACACTTTCTTCGTCAATCTTTCCTCATTCATTCTCTCCAAATGTCCAAACATGTTACATGAAAATTGGCCAAGCGTGAATAACACACCCTGCAACTTTAGCCAATACATTGGTAAAGTGAACCATATTTTACAGTATGGATGGTAATCCTCATACCCAACCTATAAGCAAGGAATAAAATTTAAACAATACGTATACTGCTTCGCTGAAATCGAGTTTTTGGGTGAATCACATATCAAGAGCTCACCTACATGCGCGTTTGTTGCTAGTCAGCGCCAATTTTGCAAGCAAATCCAATGTTTATCAGTCTTGATGAGCGTTTGTGACCAGTGTGTTTTTGGTAAAAGCAGATGATTTTTTAAGCCCTGAAAAGTTCATGCTTAAAAGTGACTTAAATCAATATGGCAATTTTTTTTTTCTTTGAGAGTTGGTTTTATCTCTCAAGCGAATTCGGAGTGTTATCATACCATTATCAAGAGAATTACTTAAATAATATACGTATATTTTTTTATGTTAGTTTCGGAATTAAAATCACAATTTCGTTTACGAGTTTGTGGCGTTGTCCAGAAGGTTATACACGGAGACGTGGAAGTATGGGACTGGGTTAGAGATTTCTTAGATAGACAGCGCTGGCAGCGGTTGATCAAGAATGCTAAGACAAATTTTGGGGATTCATTACAAAGGTAATAAAAATACTGAAGATTTTATTATTTAAACGGGGAATTGCAAAAACTTGCAATTGGAGCTGTAAAAATTTGCATGAAAAAAGTTAGCACAATTTATTCGATCAACTTGGAGCTTAGCTTTAAGGATATTTTAATAAAATTACAAACTATGCAAAACACACAGACAAAATATACAATCACATTTTTCATCCAATGGATATTCAGTTTGAACTTTCAAACTTTCTGAAATTTTATTCAAGGATGTAAAATAATTTATTCAGGAACAAATAGTTTCTTCTTTTTCTTTTTATAGATCCGGAATATCTGTTTATGCTGCTACTTCCTCTTGTGATCTAGACCGCCAGCTATACAACCACCTCTTCGGAGGTCTTCTTCCGGTTGGGTTCCCTGGAAATACGATGCGTGGGATCCCATCATTTCCCATAATATTTAGATATACAATAAAACATAATACAACAAACCAAAACATACAATACCTACGAGTAATAATCTAAATCTAATTTTCAAAGATATGTATTATTTGAGATTCATAAGTGATGCATTCCCACAAGCAGACACGCATAATTTCACGCTCATATGCCGCATATGGATCTGCAATATAAAAACCTAATCTCAAATGAACATAAGCCCTGCAACTCTTGCCGACCTTCCCTGAAACAGGGGTGACATTGGCAAAGTGAACCATTTTTACAGTATGGGTGGTCAGCCGGTGAAGGAATACAAGGAATTAATTACATTCAGTTATACAAACAAACAAACACTAAAAAATCTACAAAACATCTATAAAAATGAAAATTGATTCTTGGCCTAAAGGCTAGTTCGCACGAGGCCACTGATTTAGTCAAGTACCGAGTAATTTAGTAGTGGGCGGGGCGCTACTCGCCCGTGAAGCGTTCGCATAACGGTCCAGTACAGTACACAAGTGCGAAGTTGGCTGCAGAAAGCCCTTTCTATAATGGCGGAAAATTTGAATTGGCTGCAGTTTGAAAATATTAATTGAGTATTAAAATCATGTTATTATAAAGCCCTTTAAATTGGCTATAGTTTGGTAATATTAACTGATTTATGCCCGGCCACCTAGCTAGGAGCCTGTTTAGCAAACAACTTCGAAACTCGACTTTTGTAAATTCGAAATGTATTTTATGGTTTATAAAATAATATACACATTTTAAATAAAAACAACACATGACTATTTGACGTTTATAATAATATCTACCATTTACGCTGCAAACATTATTTTTTAATTGAATTTTTATCTTTTCAATGATGTGTACAAAGTATATTTTGTATGCACACACTATAATACGGCTCGTAGTCTGCAGCTGCATTCAGATGCATTTCTCTGTTGCGTTTTTCGTTGTTGACAATTAACATCAATATTCGACATGTAAAATCGGCATTTTCAAATACACGGCGGTCACCAATCAATTATCAAGTTAAAGAAGAAACATGGTTCAACTTTTCAGAGGCTGACCGCGAGAAACTTGTTCAATCCTGCTACATACGCCTCTCACGTCTGTCACAGATACCAGCTGATGGCTTACAGTGGCATAAAATTGTAATGCCTCTAATTAGTTATCCCCGTGTGTCACTGAATTGTTTCTGTACAAAACAATAAGTAACAATCCATCTGAAGGATATCATAAGGCCTGTGATATGACAAATTTATGGTAGGTACCTATAAACATCGATCAATGTAAAAGATCGATGTTTTTAAATACGTAATAAATTCATGGACGATAATAGTTATTTCCACAACATCTTTACCAAAACTATATTTGTACAGCTCTATTGTCAGCAAGGAGCTACATGATTGTATTTTCGACAGCTGATATCCGCACCAAAAATCGATGTCATACTATTCTTATCGAAAAAAAATTACCTTTCTCAAAACTTTTTGGACGTAGATAAGTCCTAGCAACTTCTATATTCTCAAGAGTTTCTAAAAAACCAAGGATATCGGTGTGCATATCCACTTATTTACAGTTTAAACATGACATAACCTCACTGACAGGTCGCTAAGTTTAGGGAGCGGAACATCGGGCTCGCAAATATAAGAAGTTCTTAAGTACTTAAATATTTTTAAACAGCACTTTATCTTTAAATATTCTTGCTGAAAACGGGCATTATCTTTTCAAACTGCAGCCAATTTAAATTGCCGCCATTCTTGCATTTCCGTTTCCCCGCCAAGAGTGAGCGGCCAATGGCGCGGCCGCTAATAAACTCGACTCGGACTCGGGCTTTTCCGTGGCTCTTCGGACTCGGACTTTTCCGTGGCTTCTCGGCAACACTCGCCCACGGACGGTGGGCGGGGCCGCTACTTGCCCGAAAAAATAGAATGAAATGGATCGGCTTGACTAAACCATTGACTTAACTACTGGACTAAATTGTTGGGGTTCGCACACGTTTAGCCACTAAATTACTCGTTACTTGACTAAATTACTCGCCTTGTCCGAACCAGCCTTTAGCCGCCTACATTAGCCGCCATTTTTTTCGGTCTTATATTCATAACTGTACTATACTTCTTTCATTTCATCCAGAGTACATTAAAATAAATGAAATAGTCCGATATTTATAGGAACCGTTGCGTTAGTTAAATAATCGCAGTGTTCTCGACGTTTCGCAAAAATGTTTATTTAACATTTAAATGATAATTGTTGCATATCAAATAGTCATAATTATAATCTAGGCATTCGTGCTGTTCAAAAAATGTGCCAATAAAGTATAATACTATCATATTTTGTATTGTTTGTGTATTACCAATAAATTGTAATCCTACCCGATGATGACCTAGAAGGTCGAAAACGTAAGTATTATTTTTTTTTTTTTTAATTTTTAAGTAAATTATATAATTGAAAACAAACCGTGTTTGATTTGAATTATTCCTAAAAATTATAAAATTAAACAATATATAATCCTATCAGTTCATCCTTGCCCTCCGCCGAACAAGGGTGTGTCTACTGATGATGTTGAATAAGAAGCCAACGAAACGTCGAGAACACTGAGATTCTCTAACTAGCGGTTCGTATTTTTACAAATACGTCTATCGATCGTAAACCTAACATAAATTCAATTATACCTACAATATAACTCAACATAACAGATGATTAAATGCTGTAAAAATGATTTCCTTCCATGACTTATATGTAGGTTAGTATGCGGCTAACCACCCATGCTGTAAAAATGGTTCACTTTGCCAATGTCACCCCTGTTTCAGAGAAGGACGGCAAGAGTTGCAGGGTGTATGTCCATTTGAGATTTGGTTTTATTGTAGGTTCGCATGCGGCATGTGCAAGCGCGAACTTGTACGTGTCTGCTTGTGAGAATGCATAGGTATAATGTGAATTTCCAATGTAACATATCTTTGCAACTTAGATTAGATTAGTAGGTATCTTTGATGCTATTTCACTTAGCGTGGCCAGACACACACTTTGTTCAGTTTTGCAATATTTTTCATACATTAAACGCAACTAAGCTACTCATATAGTGTAACTACTTGCCTGCGTTTCCACAAAGGGGTCGCATGTGGTGATTCGAGACCTATTTATTTTTACATGTAAGGGGGCCGGCCTCACACCAACCACTTTCAGTTGAAGTGGGGGTTTCCCAGCTCCCGGGGGGGGGCTGGTTCTCATTTCTTGTGAAGGCTAAGTAAACCTTTGTGATCGAACCCTTACTCTCGGCATGGAATGCAAGCATTCTACCAATCGAGCTATCGACCTTTTTACGAGCTTGATCGTCGTCGCTACAAAGCGCCAATTCTCAAGCAAGATCCAGTTGCTGTAAGGCTGGATGGACCTTTGGTGACCGGTCGTTGGTAAAGGTTTTATGAATTTTTCAACCCAGCGAATAGCAAATTTGAAAATATAAATGGTATATTTTTTGTGCTCCGCCGGGATTCGAACCCACAACCTTCACATTAAACCGGTCAAACTAAACCGGTTGGTAATTAAAGTAAGGCGTAACAGTGAATAATTTCACTTTTAAAAAATACGATTAAAAATATGGTACATGAAATGTGTAATTCTCAGTATACAAATAAGGGTAGAATTTTGTCGCTGCTTACTCTGTAAAGCTGACTTTTAGGGGGATGAAATAGTGTAGCGGGGTTGTGGCGGTTAAGGGTCTATAATATATATTTGCATTTCGCATAAACTTCCCTAAACTGTCGCCTTTGTAAGGGCGAGTCGGAACCGGAAATGCCTAAACACATTAGCTTTAATATATTATGTGTATTTTACTATTATACTAGTTCCGTATTTTTTGGGTACATTAGTAAGGGTGAGAAAAAAGAGGGAAGGGATAACCGATACAAGTACGGAGTGATCAGATTGAGGAGATTGTATAAAAATGGGATATAAAAAGTGAGTGTAAAAGAAGAAGATGTACGAAAAATGTGAGGGATAAAAATCAATTGAAAGAGGTATTTAAGGTTAATAGTTTCAAATCGCCACATGCGACCTCGTCGGAGATAACGCGGCAAGAAGTTACACTTTATGTGTAGCTTAGGTGCGTTTGCGTTGCGTTGCGTTATTATAAGATAGGAAGAAATGGATGCAGCTCTGCAGAGGTTCTGGCCATCCCTAGAGGAAGGACGAAAGAGTAACAGTTACAGTTACATATGTTTTGAATATTATTATCCACAATTTGACAGTTCATGAGATTTTTGCTTTTTTTTTTAATTTATCTTTCCGAATTATTAAGGTCAGGTCGATAGCTCAGTTTTTAGAGTGCTTGCACTCCATGCCGTGAGCTTGGGTTCGAATCCCACCGAGGGTGTCAGATATGATTTTTCGTTTTGGTGTTTTTTCAAACCCCAAAATAAAATACCGGCAAGGCTTACTCAGCATTCACAAGAAATGAGTAAGTACCAGCCCTCTCGGGAGCTGGGAAACCCCCAATTCAACTGAAGTGGTTGGCATAAAGCCAGCCCCCTTACCTGTAAAAATAAATAGGTTCAACTCGCCACATGCGACCCCTTCGGGGATAACGCGGCAAGAAGTTCCACTATATGTGTAGCTTAGTTGCGAATTCTTATTCATTTTTTCAGGAAAGAGGTCAGCCCAACGCTAACTACTTCATTGTAAATTTACCAGCTCCCGAGGGAATGGTGTTTATTTCTTGTGAAGGCTGAGCTTGTGGAGCTTGGCAGTATTTTGTTTATAGCCCGCACTCGGTAGGGATCGAATTCTATACTTCTCCCATTAAACTGAAGCGTTCTACCAACTCATCTATCGACCACGGGTAATTTCATTAAATATTCTTGCTGGTGTTAAATTACAGAGTTCGAGACGACGTAAATTATTATCAAAGTTTAAAATATGGCAAATTCAATATGGCTATATTACCCGCGCGTTCCCCCGTTTGTCGCTCGCACACTAAGCGCACAACAGAGCGTCAGCCCTCAAATAATATTGTGGGAGTTGTCTGCAGTGACGGCGGAAAAAGAACGATAAACGTATGTTGGATGATGATGGACCTGGAACAGATTTAAAATTGTGACGTCACACGGCTTGGTTGCTAGGGAAAAGGCAAAACGCAAAGAAAAACGCAATCAAGCAACGAATGTGGCGATTCGGGACTGATTTATTTTTACGGGTGAGGGGGCCGGCCTCACACCAACCACTTTCAGTTAAAGTGGAGGTTTTCCAGCTCCCGCGGGGGCTGGTTCTCATTTCTTGTGAAAGCTGAGTACACCTTCCCGGTATTCATATTGGGTTTGAAATATACCATTTGATGACCGATCTTTGGTGAAGGTTTATAAACTTTTCAACCCAGAAAAGAGCAAAAGTTGAAAATATATTTGAAAATACACGGAACAAAAATTAAACAAGAGCGACAAGTTGAAGTAAGTGTAAACAATACAGAATTTCATCTTAAATAAATAAGAAAAGGATTAAAAATTACAAGTGCATTTATTCTCTTTGAAAATATAAAAAAACTTGAATAACGTGACAAAATTTTCATACGAAAACAGAAGAAAAAATTCGCTTGAATATGTGATGTAATGTTTAAACTGATTTTTTTGTGCCTTTTTCGCCACTCTACGTTGTTGCTATTTTAAGCTGTAATGCGAAATTTACGTGAAATGACGGTACAGTGTAATCAATAACAGGAGAGTTTGCACAAGTCTGCGAAGCAAGCGCAACTTGGGTCGTGTTTTAAAAATGCCTCAAATCATTATTGCCAAAAAAATGATTAATGATTGGGGGTTAGCGATCAAATTGTTAATGGAGAGGGTGGAAAGAGGGAAGGGAGAAAACCGGACAAGGAAAATGTTAAACAATTCATAAAGTTTAAGGGAAATTTTGAGTAAACTCCTTAACAGGGGAAGTATTTTGTTTCCGGTATGTTTTTGAGTTAATTAAGAAATGAAATTGTTAAGAAAAAGCAAATTATATAGGATGATAAGCCTATTACATTATTCAAGATTATGAAGTGGAGACTGTTGTTTTTAAATTTTTAAATTTTAAGTAAGGTTTTGAAAATGGAATTAATTGGTGTCTTGAAAGAACGGATGATGAATGACAAAATGTAAATACAAGGAAATACCAAGGTTTAAAATAATATGAGGCATGTGGAGGAGATGAATGAAGTATGCAAGGACAGAAGTAGTTATTTCTTTGGTATTGCCACCCCTAGCGCATGATGACTGCATTAAGTTTCAGTTAAAATAACATTAAAGTGTTTTAAACTAAAATAAAATATTGTTACGACCTATGAAATCAAAGTACCTACGCGCGCCTATACAAGCACGATACTGTGGGTAGAACAATCTGGGAGCAGCCCATGATGGTGTTAGTGCATAGAACGGCGTTCTGGTGTGAGCGAGATATCGAAGAAAGCTCTCTTTAGTACCTATATATAGGGACTGCAATGGTGCGGAGAGCAATTAGTCGCTCTAAGCATTTCGCCGTGAATTTTCATACTCCAAGCATTTTGCCGTGAAACAATTGAAATTTGAAAATTTCAATTGTTTTAAATTGAGAACCAAACCGCGAAAAAAAATTCTATTAAATAAATAATTGCTGTTGCTGATTAAAAGAGTATCCAAATTAAAATCGTAAAAATAAAAATAAAAATCAGTTTATGTACAAGATTTACAAATGAACATAAAAAAGTCAACGAGCCTTTGCGTAATTCTGCAACAGTGTTTAATGAGCGTGCTTTTGTGGTGACGGTACCAAGAGAATGGAACCAAATGGCAACTGTGGCTCAAGAGATTGCCGACAACAGTCACTTCAAGAGACGTCTTAAGACCGATTTGTTCACCGAAGTTTGTAAGGCGCCCTTGGAAGCACAATTTCAAGACAAAACGATGCCAAAGAAAATGTTGAATGTTTCATCATCATCATCAAAGATTTTCTTTTCACGAAAAGTATGTATATTCATTGATATACGTCAAAGTTCTCTTGAATCCGTCTTCAAATCATTTTTTAATAAATAACAAAGGTAAAAATAATAGATTTTGTAGGGTTTGTGTATTTTTGTGTAGAGAAAATTCATTTTATTTAAAATAAAATTATTTTTTTCTAAACCGTAGTTTAATTTTCACAATAATATTTTATATCTCAAGCACTTTCGATCTTCAATACGTTTTAGAAAAAAATAATTTTATTTTAAGTAAAAATAATACATCAGAATTTTGTAAACTTCTACAATAATAAAACACAATGTAGGAAAATAAGAGGCTTGGAAATTTCGAGACTAGAATGTTGAGCGTAATTTTTTTTCTAAGAATTTTCTTCATAAGCTTTCTCAGATATTTCATTCAAAACATTTATTTCAATATACTTAGCCCGTGAAAGACAAAAAACTGTTCCACAGTTCTCCGGTCGATAGCTCAGTTGATATGCTAGTTAAACTTTTGAGAATTTGTGTATTCACACAGGGAAAATTCTTTTAATGAGGAATTATTTTTAATTTTCAATAATTGAGTATTTTTTTCAATTAATATTTGTCTCGTCAATTTTGTGACAGTGCACTCTTAAAAATGACGTTAGAACTTGCACTATTAGCTGAGTTGCATCGCGTTCTAGTTAACTATCGAAGGTGGGTCATTCGGTTAACTGAATCGGATAACCACGTCACACGTCCTTGGATATGAACTCAGTAATCTCACTCAACCAGCAGACACTTTACCAACTATCTAATCTAATCTAACCCAAGTTGCAAAGATATGTAACATTGGGGATTCACATTATTTGCATTCTCACAAGCAGACACTAATAAGGCCGCGCTTGCACATGCCGTATGTGAAACTACAACATAAAAACCCAAATCTCAAATGAACATCCACCTTCCATGGAATGTTTCGGAACGCACTGAAGACAAGCAAATTTCTGGCATCGTTTAAGTTACACTTTATGTGTAGCTTAGTTGTTTTTTTTTAAATTTTTTAATAATAATAATCACGAAACGGCGCTATAAAGAAATCTACAACTCATCATCATCACCCTGCAACTCTTGGCGACCTTCCCTTAAACAAGGGTGACATTGGCAAAGCAAACCATTTTCTATAGCATGGTTGGTCAGCTGCATACCAACCTACATATAAGTTAAGGAATATATCGACCGAGAAATATGAAAGATTGTAATGATTAGACTAACCCAAATAAATTTTTATGCGGTAACAGTTGCAATTTCAAAATTTTGACCTTTGGTGTTGAATGACCGATGGTCAGAAATACATAAAACACAAGAATGGCTCCAGAATAGCGGAGCTTCCATTAGGAGAGCATTTCAGGGTCTTATCCCAGCGACCCTTATCAAAACCCGCCCTGAAACTTGTTAGGTAATAGGCGTTATTACTAGAGGAATATCAGCAGTTGATGGATGGCTAGAGGCGAACTCGGTACGCAAAAATTATGCTTTACAATCGTTCATCTTTCTCGGTCGATAATTGGTGAAGTGCCTGCTTTTTGAGCGAGGGTACTGAGTTCATATCCAATGGTGTGTGACGTGGTTATCCAATTCAGTTTACCGAATGACCATATTTCTGTAATCTATAATCTAAGTTGCCAAGATATATTCATTTAAAGCTCTCAAATGTACACAGTGGCATACTTTTACCCATCTTGATGTATGGAAGCGAAGCCTGGAAGGTGAATGAAAGTGAAATTATTAAAGTCCATACTGTTGAAATGGACTTTCTAAGAAGTATGATTGGGAAAAAACGGAGTGACAGGGTGAGGAATGATTTTGTAAGAGAAGAATGTGGTGCAAGAGAAAGTGTGAAAGTGAAGATTAGTTCACAATGGCGTGTGACGTGGTTTACCGATTCAGTTTGCCGAATGACCTATTGTCTAACAGTTAACAAGAACGCGTCGCAACCCAGGGGTGGAAGTTTTGACGACCGTTGATATATCTGTTTGAAGTTATGTATATCTATTTAAAATTCCTTGACTTTTAGGTTGGTATGCGACTGACCACCCATGCTGTAGAAAATGGTTCACTTTGATAATGTCACCCCTGTTTCAGGGAAGGTCGGCAGGAGTTGCAGGTTGCGTGTTTATTTGAGATTCAGATTTTAATATTGTAAGTCCACATGCGGCGTGTCTGCTTGTGGGAATGCATATAATGCGAATCTTTAATGTTACATATATTTGCAACTTAGATTAGATTAGAAGTTAGGACACAATAAAACATGGCGGTGCTTAAACAACTGATCGTAGTTTTTATATAAAATGGATCAGCTGTTGATACGCTGCCATGTTTTATTCCGTACTATCTTCAAATAGATACGGTGAGGTCTATCCACGGTCGTCGATACTTCCACCCCAGCTACGTGTATAGTGCAATTTCTTACCGCGTTGTTCTCGAAGGTTACATTAAACTATTTATTATAAATTTGTGAGGAGGAATGCAATTAACCAACCTATTCAATTAATAATTAATTATTGTATATTTGAATGAATTATTAATTAATAATAACCCAATGAAATCAATTGAACCAGGGTCAAAGTGATAGTCAATGGACCCAGGCGGGGATCGAATCAGCGTCATTCTTTTCCAAAGACGCTGGAAAGGTCAGGCAATTGACTCCTCGACCATAAAACCGACAAATTTAAATGTTGATATATCTCTTTGCAACTTAGATTATAGATATACCTACAACAACAAAAAAAAAACATGTCTATCAGTGGCGAAGGGTACTATACAAGCTGATTCCCATCGGTTTCCCGTTTAAAATGATAATAAAGTAGACTGCATGGTTTCAATGGGGGAAAAATAAGTATTGTTTCTTTGGTTTTAAATGTATTTTTTTACTTTGTGCCTATATTTTTGAAATACCTTGGTTCATCATTTTAAAAGGGAAGCCGATGGGAACCAGCTTGTATGGCACCCTTCGCCACTGATGTCTATAGTTGTACATACATACCACCATCTACTATGAGACCTGACTTTACTGACATACTGTCGCAAAGAAATTGACAGGTCCAATATATTGTATGAAAGCCCCAAAAAAAAAAAAAGAGATCGACGTTGATAGACCGAGATGACTAAATGGGAACGACAGAGAGGTACATATACACACCGAGAACCTTTTTCAGTACAATAGCGGTATTTTTTCTCCCTTCCACACATATTCAGTTTTCAAAGATATCTCTCTTTTGACCGCAGGCCGGCCCATCTTTTCTATACAAATTAAATATAACGATAGTTAAACCTTCTTTTCAATATGTATTTTTTAATGCAATCCACAATGGACTCACAATTAAAATCTAATCTAATTCTAATTTGCAAATACATGTAACATTGTAGATTCACATTATATGTGATCCTTCAACATCTAATCTAATCTAATCTAAGTTGCAAAGATATGTTACATTGGAGATTCACATTACATGCATTCTCACAACCAGACACGTACAAGTTCACGCTTGCACATGCCTCATGTGAACCTACAACATAAAAACCAAATCTAAAATGGACATACACCCTGCAACTCTTGCCGTCCTTCCCTGTAACAGGGGTGACATTGGCAAAGTGAACCATTTTTACAGCATGGGTGGTCAGTCGCATACCAACCTATAAGTCAAGGAACTTAAACATCAAAATCGTAAATGAACATACACCCTGCAACTAATGGTGACCTCTCTAATACAGGGGTGACATTGGCAAAGTGAACCATTTTTTACAGCATGGGTGGTCAGCCGCATACCAACCTATAAGTCAAGGAACATACACAACAAGTTACATTTATATTATGACACAATTAAAAAAAAAATCCAGTTGAAAAACGACACACCTTTATGTAAGGGTAAATTCACAACCAATAACAATATTTTTCAACTAGCATCCTATCCGTGTGACGTCACTTTTTTTTTGTCAATGAATTCCTGTGTCCCTTTTCGTCCCTTTAGTGCTTGTTTATCTTATGTAGATCAGGGATAATTTCACATAAGCAATGTTTGTATGTGTACTGGACCAATGCGTCTTATGAAAACTGGATATTGATTTTAAAAATATATAAAACAACTCTCACGTTATCTTCCTACGTTTTTTTCTTAGCTCAGCTTATGCAGAATGTGATTTTTAAAACTATTTTATTGAAAGTCATCTTTGAATCAAATGGTTGAAAAGCCAAGCAAGCACTAGTTACTCGATTCATAAAAAAACCTTCAAATATCAACATTAGAGCCACATTTCAAAGGCAGTGATTCCTTTTTTTATTTAAAAAAATTGAATTGTGAAGAGGAATGCAATTCACCAACCCATTCTACCTTGCCAGAAACAGGTCTTAATATATAATAATCTATAATCTAAGTTGCAAGGATATATTCATTTAAAGCTCTCAAATGTATGCCCAAAAACAAACACGTGTAGTTCGCGCTTACAAATGCTGAATGTATACTTACAAATATCAATTAATTATTAATTAATATCATTAATTAATAATTCATTATTCTTTATTTCAATGAATTATTAATTTGTTACCCAATTACCCAATAACATCTATTGAACTAGGGTCAAAGTTATGGTCAAATGATCCAGGCGGGGATCGAACCAACGTTGTTCTCTTCAAAAACACGCTTGAAAGATCAGCCCACTTGGCCCCCTCGGCCAACGACAATTTTTATCGAGACCCTGTGAAAGTGTTACAAGTTGAAAATTTTGAGAAGAAAAAATATGAAGAATTTGTAGTTTTTTATACAGAGTCCGCATACAAAAGAATGGCCAACGCATTGTCGTGTACAAGAGATAAAAAATTTCTTGTAAAAAGGGAGGTAAGTATGTACTATAACGGAAATGCTGGCAACGAAAAAACGAAAAAAATTGTCACATCCATAGCTATAGAAAGAGATGCGCACATGTGTTTGGCGCCAAAAAAATAATACACAGCGCAAATAAACGCCCGAGGATAAAAAATGGCCGGCCTGTTGTGATGAAAACCATCCACATATACAAGAGTACGAATAAGAAGAATAAACATGAAAAGGGCTCGAGAACTGAGAACCAACTTGGTTACAAATATATTATTTTTGTCGCCGTTAAATTTGATCTCGTAATGGAATTATTGGCAATGAATAATTGTTTTTTTACAGAGAAGGTTAATATGAGGCTGACAATTATAATCTATAATCTAAGCTGCAACGATTTATCACATTTAAGACTCATATTACAAGCATCCCCATAAGCAGACTCGTATAATATCACGCTTTCACGTGCCGCATGTGGATTTGCAAAATAAGAATTAAATTATAATGTTACCTCTGAAACAGGGGTGACATTGTCAAAGTGTTTTTTTTACAATATTTTTACAATATTTTATTACGAATATGTGTTCAGCCTAATACCACCCATTTAGTGAAGGAACCACTCATACTGTGAAAAATGGTTCATTTTGTCGTCAAAACTTACTGGATTTATGCTCATTTAAGAATTGAGTTTCATTTCAAAAGCACAAATTTAGCGTGTGTAAGCGCGAACTTCGACATGTCTACTTGCGGGTACGCATTCGATATAAATCTTAAATTTAGTTTATTATCATTGATAAAAGATTAGAATCTTTTGATATGATCAGAATATAAAATATTATTAAAAAAGATGTTGACATAATTCAAACAAAATATATACATATTTTGAAAATTTAAACAAAAAATATATAAAACAGGAACGAATATGTATATGTTCAGATGTGACGAAGAGTTTTTTGTTGCAACAAACATGCAGATTGCAGGGGCGCACTTCCCGGCAGACCTAAGAGTGCATGCCGACCTAACTGACTCGTCGCCATTCTTTCCTTTTCTTTCTTTGCCTTCCCCATCTTTCCTTCGTCGCCTTTTCCGTTCGCGACGAGCGCATCTTTTACAATGGTGATACTGAACCTTTATTTTATTATCTAAATCTAAATCTAAGCTGCAAAGATATGTTTAATTTGAGATTCATATTAAATGCATTCCCACAAGCAGACATGCATAATTTCGCGCTTACACATACCGCATGTGGACCTACAATATAAAAAACCCAATCTCAAATGAACATAAGCCCTGCAACTCTTGCCGACCTTCCCTGAAGCAGGGGTGACATTGGCAAAGTGAACCATTTTTTACAGTATGGGTGGTCAGCCGCATACCAACCTATCAGTCAAGGTTATCAACACTATAAATTAATGAACGTACGACCAAAAAATTTATAATTCATTATTTTAATAAGTTATTAATAAACAATTATCCAATGCCATTTTTTGTACTAAGGTCAAAGCTATTGTCGATAGGACACGACGCAGGCAGGGTTCGAACTTGTGATTGTCTCAATAACGCAAATTTGAGTACCGACGCCTAATATCCTTGACCATACCAGCGACAAGGTAACATCATCAGGTGCAAATTATTAAATAATTTAATACAACAATAATAAAATACAACAACCGATAATTTTTTATTTATTTTTATAAACATCAATAAGTATTCTGCATTTCAAGACTGTTTTTATTCAGTTCAATGTTCAAGTAGACGTTATTTAAATACAGGTAGGTATTCAAGTTTCATTCAAATAATGAAAAAATATTTTATTTATACAGCAAAGTCGTTCCTCGAACCACTGGTTCAGAATCACTGTTGTAGAGGATAAAATAGCTCTGCGCAGAAAGAGCAAGAACCGTGAAAGCATGCGAGTAAGAATTGAAACTTTTAATCTGAAATATCGCGTTTACCTTGAAAAACGTATGGAAACTAAAACGCTTATAAGAGGCACTGTTCTATTTTCCATAGAGTTTCTGTAGACGTTAAGTTTTGCACTGGGGTACTGATGCGATAGAAAAAAAAAAATTAAAAAGAAAGAATAAGTAAGAAAGGTATACACACATCAGAGATTTTGTTTAAACTATCGAGTTTTTATGTCCATAGTATGAAAATTATTTAAAAACTAAAAATCGTTTTCCGTACTCAAAATAAGCTCATATGAATATCATACATGAACCAATTTAACACGTATTGCGTTTATCACATAAGCACTTTTTTATATTTCTTTACTTTGAAATTGGTATGAGTACATATTAAAAAAAAAAACGGTAGAAAAACTTTAACAATGGCACTCCTGCTTCAGTGAAAGGTGGCAAGACTTGAAGATTTTTTTTTCTGTAAGATTTCAGGTGTTCTTTGTTTTTACGACAGCTTTGTTATGTATTTGCATGGCATATGAACCTCAAAAGTCAACGCATTTTAATTATGCACGCAAATTTTGAATTCATCATAACTATTCTAGAAAAAAAAAGTGTTGAGTGGAAGACAACGAAATAAGACACATTTTGAAGAGGAGACTCAAGTTAATAGGACACCCGATTAGACATAGTAACTTCTTTAGGAACATTTATTATTTGAAGGAAAAATCTGAGGAAGACGGTAAGACAAGACAAGGTCAGGAAGACAAGAGGTCCCCCAAGAACCTCATACTTCCAGGACTTGAAGCGGCTCATGGATGCCTCATCCTATTCGCAGTTAAAAAAGATAGCAACCAATAGAGACAGATTTTAGAAATTTAGAAATAGCAACCAATAGAGACAGATTTTAGAAATTTAGAAATAGCAACATTTGAAAGAAGTATGTAAGGATAGAAAGAAATGGCGGTTGATCTGTATGTTGTAATGGATGTTGGCGGCTAGGGTTTATTAAAGTGAAATTTGTTTTATGTTTTAGTTTTTTTTTTGATGTCCATGACCATGTTTATATTATAATATTGTTTATTAATTTTAAAAATGTAATTTGTGATGTTTGTTCCTTGACTTATAGGTTGGTATGCGGCTGACCACCCATACTGTAAAAAATAAATAAAAAAAAATGGTTCACTTTGCCAATGTCACCCCTGTTTCAGGGAAGGACGGGAAGAGTTGCAGGGCTTATGTTCATTTGAGATTGGGTTTTTATATTGCAGGTCCACATGCGGCATGTGTTAGCGCGAAATTATACATGTCTGCTTGTGGGAATGCATTTAATATAAATCTTAAATGATATATATCTTTGCAGCTTAGATTAGATTAGATTAGATTAGAACCAATAGAGACAGATTGTAGAAATTTAGAAATAGCAACCAATAGAGACAGATTGTAGAAATTTAGAAATAGCAACCAATAGAGACAGATTTTAGAAATTTAGAAATAGCAACCAATAGAGACAGAATTAAGAAATTTAGAAATAGCAACCAATAGAGACAGATTTTAGAAATTTAGAAATAGCAACCAATAGAGACAGATTTTAGAAATTTAGAAATAGCAACCAATAGAGACAGATTTTAGAAATTTAGAAATAGCAACCAAGAGAGACAGATTTTAGAAATTTAGAAATAGCAACCAATAGAGACAGATTTTAGAAATCTAGAAATAGCAACCAATGGAGACAGATTTTAGAAATTTATAAATAGCAACCAATAGAGACAGATTTTAGAAATTTATAAATAGCAACCAATAGAGACAGATTTTAGAAATTTAGAAATAGCAACCAATGGAGACAGATGGCTATCACAATAAAACACGGCCTGTAAAAGATGGTGAGTATGAAATTTTCGAGTAACAATTTCTCTGAAAAAAAAATGCTTTTTATATAAACTGATTGATAAAACCTTTAGCTTCGATGTCACATCCATTTATTGGAATAATCTAGAACATTAATTTCTGATTTATTCGAGAAAAGACTTTGCGCTCTCTGTCGAGAAATTACCTCATAAAGGAAATGTACTGTGGGCTAAATGTTATCACATTCTGAACAGAAAGGCAGGCAAGGGTGTTTTAAATAAAAAATTACCGCCATCTTTTAAACCGGTAAATAAGGTCATTTTTCATCCACGTTTTCCCCGAATTTCGGGATATTTATAGAATTTTTTTAAGGGAGTTACGATTCTCCCTATAAGTAGGGAAAACAAAAAAATACACATGACTAAAAACATCACATGAAAAAGAAACAAAGTACAGGAATTTTCAAAGGTTATTTTAATTGAAGTGATGAAAAAAATGGTCTATCTTTTGCAAACATTTTTTTTCATTTTCAATTTACGTTCTGTTTACGTGTGGTGCATCGAAAAAGTATACTCAGGCCTTAAAAAAATTAAAACCAGATCCTTCAGGAGCTGGGAAACATTTCAAGTGAGGTGGTTGGGGTACAGTCAGATCCTTCCTTGTTAAAATACTTATTTCTACACGACACATGCGACCCCTTCGGGGACAATTCGGTGAAAAGTTGCTCCGTTTGTGCAGCGTATGAACGTTATGCTTTCAATAATATCAGTTGTTAATATATGTTAAAAATTAAGATTCCTATTAAATGCATACCCACTAACAGACACGCTCTTACAAACGCTGTAAGTGTACTTACACACGAAAATCCAAACCTCCAATGAACACAAGCCCTTCAACTTTTGCCGACCTTGCCTCTAAAACAGGGGTGACGTTGGCAAAGTGAACCATTTCTTACAGTAGGAGTGGTCAACTTCATACCAACTTATAAGTCAAGGAATACAAAAAGTAAATAACATTTAGGTAAATTAAAACTAACAATTTTTTTTTTCACACGCCATAAGCGACCTCTTTGGGGACAATTCGGTTTTAAAAAGTTGCTCTATTTGTGCAGCGCATCTGCTTTATATTTGCTAGGGTTTGGTGGTCCACACTGTGAAAGTCCATTGTATTTATTTAAAAAAAAACACATTTTTATTCACTTTTATTTTTACTTTTTATTTTATTTTATTATTTTGGCAAAATACATCACCAGAAGTTTTATTGATTTGTATTGCAAGAGTCACTGCTCCTGATAAGGAATTTTGCCAATATATTAAAATAAAAAAATCAAAAATACTGAATTAAAACTGGGTTTTTTAAAAACAAATATATACTTTATTCTGGGGGTTTTAGAATCTTGAAAGTTTCAGTTAAAAATCAAAATAAAATGTTACAGGTTTAATAGTATTTCCTGGTACGAGGGAAATCTTTAATAAATTGCTCCAGGCTTACCATCGGCACACCAATTAAGATTTTAGTGCCCGCCCTCGGCCATCTTGCGCATTGTTCAGTATAATTAGTTTTTTCTCTCTAATTGAAAAGAGACAATGGATTTTTCTAGGGCACTGAGAAATACTCATGTTTCTCCGGATCAGTTCATATTAAAAACCAAAGGTTGCAGTGGGTTTTTAAAATGAATTTGTAAATAAAAATTCTAATCGTCAATTTATCAGTTAAGTTTTAGTTTAAGCATTTAGTAAGTTAAGAAATAAAGTTTACTGATTAAAGTTCTTGAAAACAGTTATTCCATATTTACTCAAAAAACTATTGACATTACTAGGCGATTTATTAATCTGTTATTAAAAAGAAAAAAAAATATTTCCAAAATATAGCACATACACAAAAATAGATCAAAATGTGAACAAACATTTAAAAAAAAAATTGTGGTGACACTTTTTACAAGCTTTATATTTTTTTATCCTTTATAATTTAGATAAACAGAATAATAAAAACGCATGTTTTTTTTTCCATTTTCGACACTCATTAGTTTAAGACCATAAAGTTTAGGAAACAAAAACGACAGGCGTAGGGTATTAAACGCGTTGTAGTTTTTTCTCTCCTAGAAAATAGAAAATAAAGTGCATTTAGCTGAGAAATCTATAAAAGCATAATATGTCACTTTTATACAATACTTAAAAAATTCACGAAATATGAGCAAAACTAAAACGCTTTAAAATTCCCACAATGCCTTGACATACACACATTCCAGTTTACGTGACGTGAGATAGGTTGATGTGTGAGGGTGTGGGGTTGAATCCACGTGAAGGTTGGCTGTGGGGGGAGGGGGGGGGTGTGTTTGCTTGCAAGATTGGTGTTTACCAAGATGCCCGGAAAGCGAGTCTCACAAAAGAAAGTCAACACAACGCTTCTCCAGCAAGATGGAGCGAGGAGAAGTAAGGCTGGACTTCCTCGTATCTGCGAATAAAAGTATACATCTGCGAATCCCGATTTTGAATCGTGGATTTTGCGAATCAAACGAAGATTTGATGTGATTTTTTTTAATATTTATTGATGTAACAATGTAATACTAAACTTTTCGAGTACTTAAAATATGCGTTCCTTGACTGTAAATACAAAGGTTGGTATGAGGTTGACTCCCCATGCTGTATAAACTTGATTCACATTTGCCATCTCGGTTTTCAGGGAAAGACGACAGGAGGTTTGTTGATGTGAGGTTTGGTTTATTTTATAAATACACAAGCAGGATGTGTAAGTGTGAACTCACATGCGACTGCTTGCGAGCATCCATTAGATATATATGAGCCTTAAATGCCAATATGCAAAATAATGTGCATAATTTCCTTACATTATAAAATAACAAATAAATAGAACTTGAAAAATGAACTGAAATCTAATATATTTTTTTATTAAAAATATGTTTATTTTGAATGAAAACTTAATTCTCTTCCCCCCGCCTGTTGCATTAGTTTGTCTCTACAGAACGCCTGTCCCTTCTTGAACACTAGATTTCTAAATGACGTTGCTTCACGTCGACCATTAAGCAGTTTGAAGTACGAGTGGGAAATCTATATCCCATTTGTAAGCCAGTGCTAGCCTCGTTCTCAGTACATACTCGTAGTGTTGTGGCTTTGAAAGCTGTTTCACCAGTATAAAACAAATACATAAACTCACTTCAATCGCGTACATAAATAGAAATGTATGGAATGTGAGACAGTGCTCGTACAGGGTGAATTAGTTTTCAAGCATTTTTCGATTAACGAGATCGAGGGGAGTTGACGCAATCTTCTATACTCGGGGTAGTGTTGTGCCCATTGACCTATGATATCTGTGGACTAGATTTTTTTAAATGAAAATATCTGTTCCAACTTACTGACAAAAATGGTCATTATTAAGAAAGAGAAAAAAGATCTTCACTGTGTCATTTAGTTGAAATATTTCCAGAATTTTGGCAACATTGGTATTCATTCCTGCGCGAACATTGTGCACACGCGTTCAACATTTTTTGATTGGCAATTTAGTCGATTTTTAAACGACAAAGGCATTATTTTAAGACAATTATTGAGTGCCGAAAAACATAATGGAAAAACGCAAAAAAATACAAAACAATACAGTGAAGACTATAGGAGAAGAACAAGGAATGTCAGTTGAAGAACATCATGAGTTAACTAATAGTTATTTGAAATTTGAAATCATGGTCATTGCCTGTCACAAAGAACCGAAAATACCGCCATAAACTGTGATGGCGACTGATGTTGCATTACAAATTTTGCAGATCTTTAGATACATGTTTTATGCTACGAGATTTTATTTCTATTCTTACGAACTCATTTTCTTAAAAAAATAAACTAATCAATCAATATGAATTTTCACAGTGTTAATACACAAACCATAAAAAATATTATTTTCTTATTTTAACCGACACTCTTTGTTTTTCCGTGTAGTCTGCATATATAAGAGCATGATTTTTAAATTGATGTTTTTGACAGGACTGCGGATAACTGTGTTCCAAAGTATGTGTCTATGCCGTGAGCTAGTTCCTAGTCTTCTATAGGTACTATACAGGGGCGATCATAGGAATTAAGACCTAGTTCGGCAACTTCTAGGTTTTGGGTGGTTTTCGACAGAACAAGATTATTTTTTGTGCGCAACTCCAAAACAATAAAAATCCGATTTTTTTCATATTCCATACAGCCAAGTGGCATTTACAATTTAATTAAACCAAAAACGAAAAACCGATTTTTCCAGGGAAACCTGTCGGAACAAAATTTGAAATAGCAATTATCTGAAAACAATGTTAAGAAACATATAACATAGTCCCTTCATGTATAAAACTGAAATAATATTTACAATAATTACAGGTAGGTTTTTTTATCGGATATTTCACGAACTGTTATAAGAGAATAATGTAAGTTGTCTTATGACGGTTCGTGTAATATCCGTTAAAAAAAACTGTGTAGTTATAATTATTGTAAACATGTAAAACGACCGTAATTCCAACCTGAACCTAAAAATGAAATAATATTGCATTAGTTGTCTTAAATAAATAACCACCGTGGTTTTTTGTTGCCGTTTCAGACGGACCTTTAAAGTATCTATGAAACTCTTACCTAAGTCATTGTAGAATCTCTAGCATTATGTAGTTGTTCTTGTCCCACGACACTTACACATAAATAATGAAAAGCTTAGTGGAAGCCGCCTGAGCCACATCAAATATCAGAGTAAATGATTGATTATAATAAGACAAGTCAATAACTCGATACTTGAAGTGGCCTTAAGAAATGCCGTTTTTCTCAATTCTTCCAAACACACACAGTATCTAAGGCATAAAATTATCTACATCATGAAGAACTGAAGTTATCCATTGTAATAATTAAGTTTCACAATAAATCACAAAAACAATCACAGACGTCAAAAACAACGCGCGCGGGCTTGGAAGAAATTGGAGAATGAACAAAAAGTTAAAACTCACACACTTCTTTTCTGCATCTCTTTCATATATATCACTAGTTTATTTCTGTCTCTACTCTACTATGACGTAAGTGCGTTCCCAATTATTATTGTCTTTTGACCCAGGCAAGCCTGAGTTGATGCGTACAGACGGTGGCCACATGTGGATGTATGAGTGCAATTTGGTTTAAATGTATTGCCGCGCTGGAACCGAGCTACAGTTTAAAATCTCGTTGCCGGACCGCGCTGAGCGTATTGCATGCGTGAAAACGGTAGGCGCTAACTTACAAATGTCTAATTCGGGGCTACGAAAATTGCCTATCTTTTAGGCGTCGATTAATATTGTTTCTTATTAAAATTATTGTTTCAAAAATATTTTTTCTTTTCTAAAAAGTAAGTTCGGCGAGGACTAATGGTCTTTATGATATGCACGCCACTGGTACTATAACTCAATGGTCGTGCCTTTGTTTACCTGCCAGACGCTTTCTCTTCAGAGCGCCTGGCGGGCAGGCAATCCGCAGTGCATTTCTACTCTCCTGGTATGCATACTTACTCGTGAATGTTTGAAATGAATCTATACTTTTGTAATACTGATGTTTTCTATATTATTGTGCATCAAGTTATATATTCCGTAGTATTGTGCTTTTCCTTGTCTTGTAAGTTGGTATGAGGCAGACCACTTGACTGTTTCAGGGAAGGTCAGCAAAAATTGTAGGGTTTTTGTTTGTTTGAGGTTTTGAGCGTGCATTTGCAGTTGCTGGTCCTCTGGCCTGGAACTGCCTGCTTCATAATGAGAAAGAGCTAGAAAAATTCATTGAAGACAAGTAAATTTCTGGTATCACATGCACAAGCGCCCTTGAAGTGACTACATTACAAAAAGGCGCTATGAAGAAATTACCAACTCATCATAATCGTTGGATTGAAATTTATAAGTACAGTAGGTACGTCTATGCTTTATTTCTATGAATTTTAAATGTTTGTTTTTCTTTCCTACTTAGATTATAGATAATATTTTAGAAGTACAAGCTTAAGGGTTTTTGTATTGGCATTGTGAAGATTAATTTTAAGTCAATAAATCGAAAATAGAAAACAAAGGTTTTTCTTTACGAGTTCGGTTGAATTTTTCGAGTGCTTTCCGCACACGCCATTTTGTTGTTCTTTTGAAAATGACGTGTTAATAGGTCGAAAACGTTCGAGAAATTGAACTCTGTTATTTATTTATATATATAAAAAAAAGCTTGGGTATGATCCCCACTGAGGGTGTCAGAAATAATTTCCCGTGTCTCAGAGTTTATTTCATACGCTTCACAAAATTATCAGCCATCACAAGAAATAAGGACCGACCCCCTCGTTTTCAGAGAAACTGAAATGGCTAGCGTATTTTTTATTTTATTTTCCAAATAAAGATGTTGTTCTACAAAATAAAAATAAATAAACATCTATGATTCTTCGTAAGTAATTATTTTGTATCTCTCTAAAACCTCACATTTTTAATACTACCTAATACCAAAACCCATTAAGGAGAGATCACCTAAAGGTGCTGTAAAAAGGCACTATTCCCAAAAAGGTGAGATCAAATTTTTTATGTGTTTCCCGCCTTTTATTGAGTGGCCGAGGTCTGTAAACAAAACTCCGCATTACAGCACCCTGGGGACCTTCGGAAATTCGGAAAAGAAAAAAGAAGAAATGCTTTTATTTCCCAACAAATATTCCCTTATTGATCTCTATCAACAGTTCGGCCTCGAGCATTTTTATTGTATTCTGTATTTGTGTATTATTTTATTGGGAATTTGCTTGAGATGTTGTTTGTGGCACATCTACAATGAAGTATTAAAATATATACCAAAATAATATGGGCGGTATAAACAATCTACAATGTTTAAATTATAAACATTAGTCGACGAAACGCAACAAAAAAACGCAACTAAGCTACACCTATAGTGTAACTTGCCGCGTTATCCCCAAAGTGTTTCGCATGTGGCGAGTGGAATTTATTTATTTTAGCAGGTAAGTGGGCGGCCTTACATCAAACTTGGTTGAAGTGGAGGTTTCCCAGCTCCCGAGGGCGTTGGTACTCATTTCTATTGAAGGCTGATTAAACCTTGCCGGAATTTTATTTTGGGGTTTGAAAGAAACACTGAAACGGCAAATTATTTCTGACACCTTCGGTGGGATTCGAACCCGGGCTCACGGCATATAACGCAAGCGCTTTACTAACTGAGCTATCGACCGGACTATACTTAAAAAATCCAAACATGAGTTTCAAGAACTCAAAATCTTTATTATCTATCTAAAGAAAACATTGAAATATAATGGAGGAAAAGAATATGCAAACAAAACCTGTGATATTTCAAAGGACATTTTTTTCTAATCGGAAATCAGACGTCTTAGTATTTTTGGAGATTTTCTTTTTACCAAATGGCAATAGTTAACACGCGCTTCTTAAATTAGGTTAATTTACTTAAAATTAAATCAAAAAGGAAAGAAGGAAAGAGAGTAAAAATAATTGCATGTTAAAATTTGAAAAGCGTTCACTGGATAGAAGAAAAATTAAAAGCGACAAGGAGTCGAACCGGCAATTTGAAAATATACCTTTGAACAAATAAGTAAAATATATGTACTTCATAATACAACAAGAATAAACAGAAGATTTTTTGTGTGGAATATATCTTAATCCAAATCCCAAGGAATGTTTAATGAGCGCACAGGTTCATAATTGAACCGCTTTCTGGAATTCGCAAACCCCAAATGCCACAGTTACTGAACTGTATATTCCACAAACATAAACTAGAGCAAACCTCAATTTATAACATGTTTATTTTACGTTTATCACAGCGCAACTTGTAAGCAACTGTTTAGTGTTTATTAGTTGCTATTTGCTGCTTGTGCGTAGAGCCTTAAACGCCATTCAGATAAAGACAGTATTTGGATACACGTGTAGGGAATGCAACCTCGATCTCGCGAGATCTCGTTATTCCGAGATCTCGCTTCATTTTTAGAGATCAATCTCGAAGCATAAAATAACGAGATGTCGACCGAGATTGACGAGATCGAGCGGCAGTAGTCTGCGATGCATGACATGTGCTCTCTGCGTGCGAGCGAATCGCTGACTGACGAAGGAAAAGACGGACCGCATACGCAAACTACCCCGACTATTCCCGAGTATTTACGATGTTGGTCGAGCGGGATAGAAAAAAAATAAGTGAAGTGAAGTAGTTTTGACAAGACTAAGTGAGCGGAAGATATTCGAGTGCGTGCAGGCACTTGTTGGTTTACAATTGTTTAGTTGTGCAGTTACTTTTATGGTATGCTGAAATTAGGTGTTTTTATGGGTTGAAATTTAATGAAAAATTGTATTATTTTGTTACTATTCGAGATCTCGAAAATGCCGAGGTCTCGCCGAGATCGAATTTCTGTTCCCTCGAGATCTCGACTTAGCAATCTCGTCTCAAGATTGCATTCCCTATACACGTGCCACAAATTGTCCACACCTTAGGGTTTCCATAATAAGATGGTTAACAATTTTGAGGCAAGTAAGGTGTTGGCATTATTACAACAAGTTAGTTGTTGTCACACGAGGCAGGGACAAATATTTCTGTTAACACAGTGAAAGTCCATTGTTTTTTGTAAATTTAATAGAAAAAAAATAATGTTTTAATTCACTTAATTTTTTTTGCAAAATTTTTTTTTTTATAAAAATAAGACACATGTAAGTTTGCGCTTACAAGAAATAGAGATGACATTGGCAGAGTGAACCATTTGTTACAGTATGGGTGAAAATATTTTTATTTAACTTAGATTATAGCTATAAAAAGTAAAAAATGATCACTTTTCGCAATTTTGTAACATTCTTACTAATTAAATTCCTAAATTTAATTATCTACTATCCTTAATTACTTCCTAACTATACTTATCTACTATCCTAAATTACTTCCTTACTTTAATTATCTACTATCCTAAATTACTTGCACACACACAAATTTCCTCCGTATAAACTGATACCCCTTTAGGTGAAGGACATTTGCTCTCCAAGACACCGTAGGGCCGGCTTATAATTAAGTGTCAGAGGGAACAATGAAGATGTATGTGCCCTCAGAGACTCATCCCCGACTATTCCGAGATAGACTCCCGGCATTCGTAAGAAACTACCAGAAACAGCATTCAAAGTACGGTAAATTACAGAGCTTCGTATTACTGTACAGACTTTACTTAAGTATATTGGGGCGAGCATTGATTTACCTAATCTAATCTAAGTTGCAAAGATATGTAACATTGGGGATTCACATTAAATGCATTGTCACAAGCAGACACGTACAAGTTCACGTTTGCGCATGCCGCATATGAACCTACAACACAAAAACCAAATCGCAAATGGGCATACACCCTGAAACTCCTGCCGACCTCCCCTGAAACAGGGGTGACATTGGCAAAGTGAACCATTGTATACAGCCGCATACAAACCTGTCTCTCTCTTCACTTCAAACTCACACTTCAACTGAAGTGGTTAATGTACTCGTAAGTCCAGCGCATTTACCTGTAAAAATACCTACCAGGGTCCACTCGCGCCATGCTACTCCTTCGGGGAAAACTTAGCTAGAATTTACACTATACGTGTAGCTTAGCTATGTTATTTAGCGGATAATGCCATTTACTAAAGCAGTATAATTTTAAACGATCGTTGTTATTGATATCATCAAAATTAATAGATCATTTACTGTCCAGCCAGCGCACAGACAAGTATTTCTACCCAAAACGTGGCCATAAATCAAAATTTTCAACTTTCACTCCTAGCGGCAACATTGTGTCCCAAAGCAGGATAGATAACGTGACCACCCTTAAATGAACTCGTTACCCGAATTGGTCACCCCAGTCCGTGGCAGCACCAGTCGGAACCTAGAACTCGCAGATGACGTTCATTTTTTTTCGCGACATTTCACAAACAACTGTTCTTTTGCTGTGTGTTTTCGTATGTTAAAAGTGAATACTGTGACAAAAATGAATATGGATATCGTAGATCAGGGTATGTACAGTATTTTGAATGTTAATTTATTTGTGTTTCAATCTTTGTTCAATTATATCGAGTAGTTTAACTATTTACTTAAAATATTTTATCTTTTTCGTCTTTTTGAACCAACATTAGTCTTTTTGAATATATGCAACAGCCCGCAACAGTATCAGACCTGCTTGGCATTATACTTTAATATATCTTCTATAACTCCAGCTATCAAAAACATTCACAAGTTTTCACATCGCAGAAAAAAATACTTATGAACCCACTCTTTAGTGGTGATTCTAAATAACATATTTTTGTATTGTTGCAGACATTGCTCATTCTGTCGTGTCTATGAGCAGAAAACAGCTACATGAGTTGGTTAGAAGAAGTTCTCAACGATTGCTTGACAGAAAAATCGAAGATTTAACTGAAAAAATCGTGGATTTAACAAAGTGTCCTCCTAAAAAAATGGATGACCTTCAAAAAATTATAAAGGTGTTCAAAGTTGTGTATCAACGAAAATGGCTTGCGTGTAATAGTACCGAAGCTCGTTTCCTAGAAAATAACAACGAATGGCTTAGCGAAGAAATTGCATTACCTGCTGGACCGATTCCCGGAAGTTCGAAAGGCCGCCCGAGTAAAGAATTCTGGGAATCCAGTGATCGAACAAAGCGTCGCAAAACAATGGATCTTCGAAATAATGTGCCCGTTGAAGAACTAACATACGCTGCACAAATGAGTCAAAGGTCAGCGGGTAACAAGGATGTCGCTAAGGTGATACAAGAAGTGACCAAATCTCCAACGAGGGCTATGAAATTCCGTAAAGTAGCTATGATTCGTAGTAAAACCAAAACTACCAGGAAACATACTCCAGAGGTAGCTTTGAGCATATATGTCGAAGCTAGTATGACTGTTAGTCAATACGAGGTCATTCATCAGGCCAACAAAGAGGTATATCCATGCTATACCTATGTACAAAGGGCTAAAGATGATTGTTACCCACCAAAAAACGTCAGTGAGACAGTTGCATAAGTGAAACTTCAAGATTTAGTGGATCACACATCATCACGACTCTGTAAATATTTGGAACCAGTTCTCCAACAGTGTTTTCAGTACACAGACACAGTTTTAACCCTTATATATAAGTGGGGGTGTGATGGATCAACTCAAACACAATACAAACAAAAATTCGAAGAAGACGCCAATAGTGATGCCAACATATTTATGAGTTCTCTTGTGCCCCTTCGTCTGATGTGTGCAGATAAAATTATATGGCAAAATATTCAACCATCATCACCAAGGTATTGCAGACCAATACGGATCCGTTATGTCAAGGAAGACAGAGATATAACCAATGAAGAAATCAACTACATTGAAAACCAGGCCCGAAATCTTCAAGTAACTAATGTAACTAATACATTAAGAGTAAACCATGTACTTCTTCCAACAATGGTCGATGGAAAAGTATGCAACGCAGCCACTAATACTGCTTCCAAATTGCGTTGCTACATATGCGGTAAAACTTCGAAGAATTTTAACGATTTGTCATCTACAAACCTGGAAAATCCTGCGACATTGAAAAAATCTTTTTAGTTAAAATAAGTTATTCATAGGATGTGCTACTTATTGATTGTTAGTTTTATTTAATATGTGTTTTGTATTTCCTTTATGTACCTAACATAAGATCATATTTAGATATACCTGTGTGGATTAAAATAAAAAATAAAAATAATAAATATTTGCCAAAGACTTACTTTTTTATTTTTCGTAAAATTAAGTAGGTAGGTACGTGGTAGGTACCTAATTTGCAGTGCTACATCATTCAAATCACGTTTTTAGTCATTTGGTACCCTGTTGACATAAAAAAAGTGACAAAATATTTTTGGCCACGTTTTAGGTAGAAATACTTGTCTGTGCAGCGTACAGAATTTAGTGGCCGGTTGCCATGACAGCGCTGCCCACTGGTCTTTACCATATAGCCTGGATAATACTTACATAATACCTATATACATTATATCATCCAAAAGATGACCTATATATTATACAGACTAAGTATTAGAATATGTTTGACATAGTTAATACACGTATAATATATACCATACAAAATGTCGCTCCCAGACATCTTGCATAGGTTGCTTAAAATATTTTGGCTGCAAAGGGTCTACTCCACAATGTCGAAGGACAAAAAGTGGCCCACATATTCATGGCAAAGAACATAACAAAAATACACAAAACATTCTTCTAACAGTTCAGTTTGTCCCTCTTTAGCGTACGAGAGAAACGTCATCTGATGGCGTCGGATACGACTCCGATGAAATGTTGAGGAACATTTTCTTCTGTTTGTAAAATGTCTAACAATAGTAATTAGAATTTCAAATTATTCTTAAATATACATGTAATATAATTTTAAAATCAACTTTTTTTTAAAGATATCCTTTACGAGAGACTCCCTAGATTTCAGAGACTAGGAGTTTATGACACTAATTGTTGTGTCGCACAGGTGTTTACGAGCTTGATCGTCGCAGCAAAGCGCCAGTACTCAAGCAAGACCCAGTTGCTGTAAGGTTGGATGGACCTTTAGTGATCAGTCCTTGGTAAAGGTTTTATGATTTTTTCAACCCAGCGAATAGCATATTTGAAAATATGAATGGTATATTTTTTGCGCTCCGCCGGGATTCAAACCCACGTCGTTCCATTTAAGAGTCCGAAGCGTTAACACTACACTACCTACAGGTCAATCAACAATTTAAATTATTTTTATACGTCCATCTAGCCTTCTAACATTTCAACGACCAAGGTGATTTCAACCACAGAGGGCTACTGAGGTGTGATTGACACAAAAACAGCGCTCACCAAATAAACCAACCTCGAACAAGTATAAAAATGAAGTTTCAATGTACCTACACATCTTTGGCAATTCCCCGAAAGCTTTGAAGTCACCTGAGCACAATACACAGCGCTGCAAACTTTGTCTAGTTGCTTGGAATTAACAGTCAAAGTTAGTACATGCGGCCGCAAGTTCCAATAGTCACAGCGGTCTGGCGAGGAGATCGATATGCCCCACAAAGGGATGCCCGGTGAGATAATTGAATGGACTGGCCGCTTTGTGATTTAGGACTAGCCTGTGTGCTAGATCAGAGGGAAATGCACTGTGTACTATGCACCAAAAGTCGTAGAATTTGCTTATTTTCAAATATTCAGTTTGATTTATTTATTTCTATTAAAATGAAAGATTAGAAAGTTAGAAAGGATCTACAATCAATGAAGTACTTTTTTGTTTTTGAAAATATTGTGATAAATTGATACCTCCTCAAAGGTAAAGCTTAGGAAGTGACGTGAAAAGTTGACATGGTTTCTCAGATAACCGTTTTGAACGATATAATCACTTCACTTTATTGATGCAGAAACATTTGAATATGCTTCTATAATTTGGAACCCTCATTGCAAAGTTTACATAAATAATGTTGAACGGATTCAGCTTAAGTTTTTGTCTTTTATCAATTTCAGATTTGGTCAATTTCAGTACTCAATGCAGTCACTTGAATTCAGGAGGATTATTGCTGATCAATTGTTCTTGTATAAAATGGTCAACAATGTGATTGATTGTCCAGACTTGATATCAGGTCTCTATTACACTATACCAAGTAGAACGAGACTTCAATCTACGTTTCATCTACCCATCCCTAACACCAATTATAGGAAAAATGATTTTTATTATAGGGCCTGTAAATATTACAATACCGTACTCTCTGTCCATGCTGATATATTTAACCTTGATTTTAATGAATTCAAAAAAGCATTGCTGAGTTTGTGGTAATGGAATTACCATCTTGTTTACAGTGTCACTACCATAGTTTTTACAGTTATCCAACTAAATTTGATATTTGAAAGCGGGGCTTGTATTGTTCTCGTGTGTAAGTGCTACTATGAGGATTTCTTTATTGCTGTGTATGATATTAATATTTAATTGTTTAAACACGTAGTTAATAAAATGTGCTCATGATGTGTGGATGTATGGAGGTGTGTATGTGTGCCTGTATGTTGATATTTTTTTTTATGAAAGTATCAATTGCTTTTTGAAGATTCAATGATTTTGTTATTACTATTATTAATATTATTGTTATTAACGGAAAATGTAGAGACAATTTTTTCAATTATTTATTAATCTACTGATGTTATTGTAATTATGCGAAGAAATTTGTTGTTTTTTTCCTGAATAAAATAAAATAAAATAAAAAATTGTGCAGAAAGCGCTGTGAGATTGCACAGGAAATAATATAATATAATTTCGATATCGCCTAGTGTACGAAGTGGATGATATTTTTTTGTGCACCACAGATTATTATTAGTTACAGTGCACCCTCACAGTTATGAACACGCTTGGAGAAACTCTATTGTTAGATTTTTAAATCTGATTCGATTAAATAACGTCCTCCCAGTGCTTGTTTGTCCAATGCCCAACATAGGTAATTTCACATGAGCAATGTTTGTATGTTTACTGGATCTATATGTGTCTTATGAAAGTAGAAAATAAAAAAATAAGCAAAACAACTCTCACAGAATCTGGTTCTACGTTTTTTTCTTTGCTGAGATGGTTATTCCTTGACTGATAGGTTGGTATGCGGCTGACCACCCATACTGTAAAAAATGGTTCACTTTGCCAATGTCACCCCTATTTCAGGGAAGGTCGGCAAGAGTTGCAGGGCTTATGTTCATTTGAGATTGGGTTTTTTATATTGTAGGTCTACATGCGGCATGTGTAAGCGCAAAATTATGCGTGTCTGCTTGTGGGAATGCATTTAATATGAATCTCAAATGATACATATCTTTGCAGTTTAGATTTAGATTCTAAGTGTAGGATTTGATTATTAAGACGATTTCATTGAAAGGTCATCGATGAATCAAATGATAGATAAGCCAATCCAGCACAGGAGGACGAAATGTCTTTTTAGGCTTATTTAAGAGCTTTATACTCGGAGTCACAGGGTTTTGCACCACGGCATATCTAATATCTATATATATCTGATTTTTGAGTTCAAAATGTAATGAAATGAACTTACCTGATTGTGAGAATAATAGTCAGGCGTGCCGGCAGATCCATTCGAGTAGCGAAACCTATACGGACTATGCACGGGACATCCCCTAAAAGGTGGTGGAGGATCCGGTCTGGGAGGAGGTCTCTCGCACCAGTGACCTCCGCATTCATGTCTCCCTCCACCGTGCAGGATGGTGCTTCCATGGAGGGAACTTCCTCGGATCCTTCTCTCGCACATGCCCACGTGGGGTGGCATCGCATGCACGTGCCCAAGCTGCCCTAGGGAACCATGAGACAGGGACCCCATGAAGGCCAGGTTGCCTGGGCAGGGCGGGGGCGGGAAGTGACCGGGGCATGCGTGCGAGTGGAGGTGCCCCGCCCACCGGCTCCCCCCGCCCCCCTCCTCGTACGGATCCAATTCGGGGCTATCCACTCTTTCTTTTTTGTGATTCCCCTCGACGCATTTTTACACTGTCAAAGTAAACACAAGTTGGGAGGCATCACTTTAAAGCCTCTCTTAATTTTTTCATTTTTTTTTACATTTTCACACAATTTACAATATTTATCATTTTTATTACAAAAACAAATAGTCAACGGTTAGAGATAATGTGAATTTTGCACTGACGCTTTTTTTTAACATTAACACATATTGTACAATATTTATTTTATTTCTTATTAAATTTTATTATAATACAAACACAAGTTGGGTGGTACAATTCCTCTCTTTCTCACAAATAATTATTTTTTAATCTTTTTTCCTACATTGTCACGTATTTTATTGTGTTTATTTATTTTATATCAATGAATGACATTATTTTTTAATTCACAAATTGGTAGGCATTACTTTAAAATCTCCCGTTCTGACTTTTTTTTTTACAAGCTCACTTACTGTACAATTTTTATTAAGATTACCGAATTGGGAGGCATGTCTTAAAAACCTGTGCTTCTCACTGCCTATCTTTTCATGTTTTTACAATACCAATAATTTTTGTTACAAAAAATAGGCTTTTCAATGCTATGTAAGGTCAATGTTTAATTTTGTCTGATTTGCCATTCTACATTATTTTGTCACTGTTTCATTTTATGACATCCTGCATTTTATTAAAGAATATTTGCACTTATAACACCTTCATTTCTATGGGAGAAAAATGACACAAATTAGAATAAATTATTATGTAAGAAAATTATGTGATATTTTTTTTTTTTAAAATACAGCGTTTTTATAAAACAGATCAAAGCTATAAAAATGAAAGTGCTTGTTTTTTTCCAAATCAAATAAAGCGAGTTTATCGAGCAATTTTGTACGTTATTTTGCGCAAAAAAAAAATGAAATTGAATTGACGTATTTGTATTTTAAAATTGCGTTTAATTTGATGAAATGCATCAAAAATAATTGAATTCACATGAGTCACCAAACGCATATTTTATTTGATTGATTTTACTTGAAAAAAAAACAGGAAATATATCATTAAACATGAATTGAATGGAAAAACGTGTAATTTAGTTGAACATGAATAGTAAGAATTTTAGCACCGAGTATGAACGTGATAGAAAATGATTAAAAAGTTAATTAATTAATCTCACTACACGTTGACGTTGTACTTACATTATAAAATAAACGCTTCAAACTGTCAAATTTTAAAAATGAACGTTAAAGAGGGTATCTAGTCTTAATCTAAATCTAAGCTGCAAAGATATGTATCATTTGAGATTCATACTAAATGCATTCCCACAAGCAGACACGCATAATTTCGCGCTCACACATGCCGCATGTGGACCTACAATATAAAAAACCCAATCTCAAATAAACATAAGCCCTGCAACTCTTGCCGACCTTCCCTGAAACAGGGATGACATTGGCAAAGTGAACAATTTTTTACGGTATGGCAGGTCAACCTCATACCAACCTATCAGTCAAGGAATATAATATGTTAACATATAAATGAAATTTCAGGTGTAAGGGCAGACATCTAATTGCCCTTGAGACTTTGGATTCATAAACATAAGCATTGTGATTCTTATAGTTTTCTCAATGTTTAAATTCCTGCTGCTTTGCCTTTTTTATCAACGAATTGTTCCTAATTCCTTGACTTATAGGTTGGTTAGTGTAAACGGTAAGTGCAATATTTATGTACGATGAAAATTCAGACCTTAACAAGAGCATACGTCCTGCAACTCTTGCCTTAATGGGAGTAGCATTAACAATCTATTAAATAAATCGAAAATGTAAATAAAAATCACAATTCATATTGAATGCATACCCACAAGTCAATAATTGTGTAAGTAAGCGTTTACACATGATATATAAAAACATGTAGGTAGGTATTATGGCCAAGGGGGCCAAGTGGGCTGATCTTTCTAGCGTGTTTGGAATAAAACAACGTTTTTGTCCTGGGTCCTTTGATCATAACTTTGACCCAGGTTTGACACATGTTATTGGTAATTATTAATGAATAATTCATCAAATAAACAAAAATGATTTATTAATTGATAATATTAATACTTGTTTCTGGCCAGGCAGAATGGGTTGGTGAATTGCATTCCTCTTCACAAATTAAATTTACAAAAAAAAAAAAAAAATGTAAGCTTACAAAGTAATAACCCGAACTTCAAATATTTTTATTCTCTTACGATATGGGTTGTCAGCCTCACACCAGCTTCCAATTCAACAAATCCAGAGATTTGAAAATGATGAATGAATAAAAAATAACACGAAACTTCAATAACTTTTCGACATGCGTACCTAATTGAAAAAAAAACGAAATCCGCTTTTACCTGTGTCAGTTTAGCCGTGTTTGCGAATGCTGCCGGAAAAGCCGTAAATCAAAGAAACGCCCGTGCAAGTTTCGCTCGCGGGTCTGAGGTCATATTTACACACCATGGTTTTTTGTGTGTTTAGACCCACAATGGGTTTGCCACATAGGTGGGTACGCAGGTATGCCCTTAAATGGTTACATTCATTTGCAATTTATGTTTTAGTATTTTAGACTTTTTTTAAGAAATCCTGTGCGGGAGAATCCTTAGATTTCAGAGACTCTAGGGTTCAATGGCACTTGTTTTAGTGCCGCAGATGTGTTTACGAGCTTGGTCGTCGCTAAAAAGCGCCAATACTCAAGCAAGACTGGATGGAACTTTAGTGACCAGTCTTTGGTAAAGGATTATGAATGTTTCACTCGAAGAGCGTATTTGAAAATATAATGTTATTTATCTCAGGTTGTCTTGATAACTATGATGATTTCGTTTTGCAAAGGGTGCCAAAAAAGTCACTTTTGTAAAAAAAAAATAGGATAAAACCGCAATTTTAAAGCATTAGCCTTGACGTAATATTTTAATGAGTCACATTAGAGTTTCATAACACTTTGCGAGAGGACGTAATTAAAACAGAGTTTGGTCCTGGCGAGAGGACAAATTAAAACAGAGTTTGGTCCTGGCGAGGGGGCAAATTAAAAAAGGCGAGCCCACATGTGCCTGAGAAATGAAACCATAATGCGTGTACAGTGTCCGGTCCCACGATAGAACGACACAGTGACAAAACCACGCAAGCCGTTAAAGACACCCTTCCCTCGCGACACGGCAATGGCAGCGAGAGTGAAATAGTTCCCAGAACAACATTCTGCATTATTCTTCCGCTTCGTCGAGCAGTGCTTGGCTGCAAAGTGGCTTGTCCCAAATCACTTTATCAGCCAGTTTCTTACTGGCCCCGGAACTTTAAAGCCTAACAACATTAGCTGAGTATCCCATTCATCCTATCAGCAGAGTGTCCTTGCGGTGCCAGCTCCCAGGACGTGCCTCACATCTTTTTAAAAAAAAAAAAAAAAAATAGATTTGTGAAGAGGAATGCAATTCACCAACCTATTCTGCCTGGCCAGAAACTGGTATTAATATCATCATTTGATAATTCATCATTGTTTATTATTAATGAATTATTAAATAATAATTACCCAATAACATCTGTTGAACCAGGGTCAAAGTTAAAGTCAAGTGACCCAAGCGGGGATCGAACCAACGTTGTTCCATTCGAAACACGCTAGAAAGATCAGCCCTCTTGGCCCCCGCGGCTATAACCCCGACATCTTGTGGCACTGTCCATTGCAACACGCTGATCGGGTTGCGCTCTTTCCTGTAGTACGGTCACAGCTTCAGTAATATCGAACCATATATTTCGAGTCATGTGCACGCCTCTGACCGTGCGGTTCTTGTTTTGTCGTGCCGTTGCTTTTACTTCACGGGAAAGCCTTCCGCCACTTGTGAGAATATATGGATTTGTATGAACGTCCATGTGCTGTGGGTCCTTCTGACACACAGGACTTGTTTGAGGAGGGTTTTAGCATGCATGACATAACAACACATGACAGAACGATACTCAACAGAATGACATATGACAGAACATCACAATGACTGTAAATTACATGTCAAAACCTCACAAGACTACAAGAAAATTTCAAAAATTTAGATATTTTCCATGACTCATTAACAACCTTTCGCAATAAATTGAGATATTTTTCAACTCTGTCCCCTAACTCCCTCAATCAAGCTCCTTCACTTACGTAATAATCCTTTCTTTTCCTCATTCCTTTCCACTTTACTTTTACTTTAATTTCTTTTCTTACACCTTGTTTCTTTTTCTTTCTTTTTTTTTGCTTGACAACTTGTGTCTTTTTGCTTTTTGTTTTTTGTTTTGCTCTCTTTTTCTTTTTATTTTCTTGTCTTCTCAATTTCCTATTATATATCAATACTAGCTCAGCATACTGATCAAATTATTATTCTATCTCTATAATTTTAAATAGAAGAAACAATTTTGGCTTATATTAATTTTAAGAACACCATTGTAATCATTTTTATAAAGCTGTAGTTTTCTCAAATAAATAAATAAAAATAAATAAAAGACTGATCATCACATGACAAAAATTACATACCTAAAACTGAAAATACATACCATAAACGGCACATGAATAAATATTGTCATAGTAATGTGTTTTCATGTGATGTACTGTCATTGTGATGTTTTGTTTTGTCATGTGTCGTTCTGTCATGTGTCGTTTTGTCACTGCGCCGTTCTCTCCTGTCATCAGTGTCCAGTACCCCAAGTAGGTAGAATACTCTACATAAACACTCAATTGTAGCGTTTTACCAAAAATATATGGAAACTGGAAAAGCTCCGCCAGTGAGCGTTTTACTTTCAAAACTCTAAAGGTGAGTTAAAACGTAAAGTGTGACCGGTTATGTAATTTCTGCTATAGATGATTAGTCATGAATGTCATGCGCTTCTACGACTTTTTAATTGACAGGCAGGATCAATAAGAGATTTTGAATCAGAAGTGGGACTAATACAGCCCTTTTCCTTACATGTTATAACAGAAAGGTTCTCTGTTTTCAAAAATAATGCGGACCTTCAATCGTTTAAGTGTCTTCTGGTTTTTGTTCAACGTACTTTTTTGAATCAGTTTGCATACAAAAAAAAAAGATAGAAGATCTAATAACAGATTTGGGAATTGTGAACAATAGTAACTAGACTGAAGTAAAGAATCTGTGAGATCTATAATCTATAATAATCCATAATCTAAGTTGCAAGGATATATTCATTTAAAGTTTTCAAATGCATGCCCACAAACAAGCACGTGTAGTTCGCGCTTACAAATGCTGAATGTGTACTTACATACAAATAAAATCCAAACCTCAAATGAACGTAAGCCCTTCAACTTTTTCCGACCTTCCCTGACACATGGGTGACATTGGCAAAGTGAACCATCTATAATCTAAGTTGCAAGGATATATTTATTTAAAGCTCTCAAATGTATGCCCACAAACAAACACGTGTAGTTCGCGCTTACAAATGCTGAATGCGAACTTACAAATAAAATCCAATGATGTATTTAATAAACTCAATTTAAGATTAATAAATTAATTCATGAACATGTACGACTATACATATATTAACATAAATAATTAAACTAAATATAAAAGGGTACACGTGCTGTAGCCATTTAAGACATTCTGTTAGGTTAGGAATGTTGAATGAATACCCATCTGAAGAAGCAATTTTAAAATGATATGAAACACAGAAAAATTAGAAAAAATACATTAAAAAAGACTTTGTCTTAGAGACGTTTTCACTGAACTGCAAGTTTTTAACACAACAAAAAACACGCCAGATTTTCTATGACAAAAAAATCAACAACAATCTTGTTATTGGTTTCTTAGGTAGTTACACAGATGAGTTACGTTTATTCGCCGAGAAAAAATAAAATTCACGACTAGATATTACGAATAGAACAATCGTGCAATAAACGTTTCGACTCCATCCTGTCATTCAGCAGCCGCGGTCTAATGCCAAAATGACATGCAAGGATGCCTGCTTGTAGAGGATATTATGATAGGCATGAGGCATAAATGAAACATCCGGTCTAAGCACAAGCATACACGTTTTTATTTCATTATACAAACGGAGATTGCTTGAATTTTTAAACAGATGAAAAAAGCCTGGCAAAAGTTACACGTGTTGAGATTTCATTCAACTGACCATGTAACATATTATGATAAATAAACATAGGAAAATTACCCTTGAGACCATGGGAATAGACACTGTTTTCCTATTTCATGAATCGTGTAAGAAAATAGTTGAATTGAAACTGTAATTATTCAAAATGTTAACACTTTAACTTAGTCTCTTGGCCTAGAGAGGAAGAAAAAGCTTCATCTACAGACGCACACAGCTTAAAATATAAACGACGTGAAAATCTGAACTACAACCGCCTTCTGTACCCTTAGTACGAGTTGCAAAACTTGAGAAAAGTAAACTTTAAAATATTAAAGCGTGATTTCTCCCAAAATCTGCCGTTTTTGTTTCTTACAATTTGTGGTCTTAGCAAAAGAGTTACAGTGATGAAGAAAATCAAGTTCAAACAAACAAAAACGGCAGATTTTGGTGGAAATCACTCTTTAATAATTGCCATAAACTTTACATTACTCAAGTTTTGCAACTCGTACTAAGGGTTCTGATAGTTCAACGTAACGTTTACTGAATTGCTAAAGGTTACAAATATTTTTATAAAAATATTTGTAATCAATCTGCTCCTGAAGATGCCTCATTAGGCGAAAATGTTCGAGCACAAAAAATAAATAAGTGAATTAAAACTATGTTTCCATTTGATTTTTTTAAATAATTAGAAATAGACTTTCACTGTGTTAATAAATCCACCTTAAAAATAAAATATCATAAACATTGATTGAATTCCCCCACTTCAACTGAAAGTGGTTGGTGTGAGGCCTGTAAAAATAAATAGGTCCCGAATCGCCAAAGGCGACCTCTTCATAGATAACGCAGGCAAGAAGTTACTCTATATGTGTAGCTAAGTTGCGTTTTTTTTATTTGTTGGAATGAGGCTGACCACCGATACTGTAAAAAATGGTTCATTTTGCCAATGTCACCCCTGTTTCAGGGAAGATCGGCAAGAGTTACATGCTTTTTATTCATTTGAGATCGGGTTTATATACTGTAAGTCCACACGCAGCATGTTGAAGCGCAAAATTATTCGTGTCTGTTTGTGGGAATGCAATATTTATCTCAAATGATTTATATCTTTGTAACTTAAATTAAGATTTAGATTTAGAAGCAGTTTGTTCCTTGAGTTATAGGTTGGTATGCGGCTGAACACCCATACTGTAAAAAATAGTTCACTTTGCCAATGTCACCCCTGTTTCAGGGAAGGACGGCAAGAGTTGCAGAGCTTATGTTCATTTGAGATTTTTATATTGTAGGTCCACATGCGGCATGTGTTAGCGCGAAATTATACATGTCTGCTTGTGGGAATGCATTTAATATAAATCTTAAATGATATATATCTTTGCAGCTTAGATTAGATTAGATTAGATTGAAGGCCCTAAAGTCGTAATAGCGCCTTCATATAAACTCATCAAAATCCATGTACACCTTTAGTTCATTAAATTACGCTTCTGTCAATACAAATTTGCAACTAAGATTAAAGATATAGAGCGGATACGTGTAAATAAATTGATACAAAACGAATAAAGCGGACACCCATATACATGACCTGCTTTCGAATCCTTGAATTGCTCAAACAAACAAACAAACAAACAAAACAAAAAAGATGTTTATGTGTCCAAACAGGCAGCGTATAGATTTATTCTCTGCAAAGTACAAAAGCTTTGAAATGTTTATTACGGAATAATGAAAACATTTTCAATTGGAATTTTCCACAAAACATTTTTTCCAGCTTTTCATTCTTGGGTCAAATAGAAGAGAACATTTTATGCTTCTTTACTTTGAACTTTAATTTACTCAACTTTAATTTAAGTAATTTTTCATCTCTCTGGAATACTTTTTTAATATCTTAATTTTAATAAGTTGATTGGAACCCCTATTTTTTTCTTAAAAGAGCGTGAGCTTACACGTGTCCACTTGTGGATATGAATAAAATATTAAATGTTAATATATCTTGGCAGCTTAGAAATAGAGAATATAAAGAGGACATAAAAACATTAATGAAAATGGGAATAAAAATTGTACTTAGTCTATTTCCTTATCTATATCATTTATTTGTACGCATAATTTGGCATATTATACGTAATCCTTGTCTTATAGGTTGGTATGAGGCTGACCACCCATACTGTAAAAAATGGTTAATTTTGCCAACGTCACCCCTGTTTCAGGGAAGGAATGCCTCAATCGAATCAACTAATCTAATCTAATCTAATCTAAGCTGCAAAGATATATATCATTTAAGTTTTATATTAAATGCATTCCCACAAGCAGATATGTATAATTTCGCGCTAACACATGCCGCATGTGGACCTACAATATAAAAACCCAATCTCAAATGAACATAAGCCTTGCAACTCTTGCCGTCCTTCCCTGAAACAGAGGTGACATTGGCAAAGTGAACCAATTTTTACATTATGGGTGGTCAGCCGCATAACAATCTATAAGTCAAGGAACATACATGACAAATTACATTTTTTAAAAACAATAAATCACAATATATACATGGACATAAAAAACTAAATCATAAAACCAATTTTACTTTAACAAACCTCAGCCGCCAACATCACAGATCAACCGCCATTTCTTTCTATCCTTACATACTTCTTTCATTTCCTCCAGAGTCATAACCTTCTTCATACAAGCTCTACAATTCAATCAACCATTCACATTTATTTAATTTTTCGAAAAATCCTTGATTTCCGCCTTTGGTTCTGTACGAATCATCAAAAACAACACGTAAATTAAAATAAATAAACCTAAGAAGTAATGTATCGTGTTTGAAGAGTATTGAAAGAAAAGTAAAGGTACCAACACAAGACGCAAAGTGATAGAAATACGCACGTGCCGAGGATGTGGCTGCCTTGGATACGTTATCTTGTGATTGATTCATATTTGATGAGTGTGGCAAAAAGAAGCACACATATATCCCATTCGCATCAATCAGTCACGGCATCTGAAGGAATTACAGATTTGGTATCGGGAACTCTACCCCAAGCATAGAGAATTAAGCCAAAATTAAACCATAGCGTTTTACCGAAAACGATAGATAACTTTACCCAGTTTTATACACTGTAATTTTGTCGCCATTCCACTAGATGTGGCTAGAGCCTCTGCAGAGCTGCCTCCATTTTTTCCTATCCTTACATACCTCTTTCAGTTCATTTATATCCATCACCTTTTCATGCATTTTCTTCTTTTACGCTCGCTTTGTATATCCCATTCTTTGACAATCCCTTCAATTTGATCCCTCCATACTTTTCTCGGTCGTCCTTTACCTCGTATTCATTTCACACTTCCTCTGTATATATACGAGTACTTTGTCAATCATCATTCATTCTTTCCACATGCCTAAACCTTCTTACGTTTTTATCAATAAAAATAACATTATATAACACTTCAGTATGATTTTCTCAACCTCAAAGAAAAAGTGATCCGATTCGCCTCGGTCTACCCTATTTGAACAAACTTAAACAGTACGTAAATAATATCGACGCTTAAAAGGCAATAGGGCATAAGCGACAAAAACTAAATGTAATCAGGAAAGCAGTTTAAAGTTTGACATTGCCGAAAAAAGGTATAACTTTTTTATTTTTTATCATATCGTTAAAATCAAAACAGTTAAAAAAAATAAAGGCATTTATTGGCATTCCTATTAATGTGGTTTTGCGATGTTTTACGATTTTTTTTATTTCACAAGCGCATTTAGGACAAAAAAGGCAAAAATCTTGTCGGTAACACCAAAACCATACTTATAAAACGTAGTTTTTTTGCTTGGGTATAAACAGCAAAAAAAATCATCGTAGATCTATGGGAGTTAGCGTTTTAGAAAGAGCGGATAATTTTAAGTAGGATAGCATTCTATTGTCGGTGTTATGGCCGAGGGGGCCAAGTGGGCCGATCGTTCTAGCGTGTTTGGATTGGAATAACGTTGGTTTAACCCCCGCTTGGGTCATTTGACCATAACTTTGACCCTGGTTCAACATATGTTATTGGGTAATTATCAATTAATCTAATCTAATCTAATCTAAGCTGCAAGGATATATACCGTTTAAGATTTATATTAAATGCATTCCCACAAGCAGACATGTATAATTTCGCGCTAACACATGCCGCATGTGGACCTACATTATAAGAACCCATCTCAAATGAACATAAGCCCTGCAACTCTTGCCGTCCTTCCCTGAGACAGGGGTGACATTGGCAAAGTGAACCATTTTTTCACAGTATGGGTGGTCAGCCGCATACCAACCTATAAGTCAAGGAACATAAATGACAAATTACATTTTTAAAATCACTAAATTATAACACGTATGTATGGATATCAAAAACTAACAGAAAACAAATTTAAATTTAAAAAACCCTAGCCGCCAACATCACAGATTAACCGCCATTTCCTTCTGTCCTTACACACTTATTTCATTTCCTTCAGATAATGAATTATCAATTGATGACCTGTTTCAGGCCAGGCAGAATAGGTTGGTAAATTGCATTCATCTTCACAAATCTATTTAAAAAAAAAATCATAACTAATTTTTGATAAAAACGTAAATTATTCCTTTTAACCGTCGAAATGTTTTCATTCACACTCTGCTTTCATACAATTTCAATACAGAAAGTTCCTAACAAAGTAGATCATAAGGCGAGTACGCGTCTTTTACTTCAGAACAAAGTCACAAATTTGCATGTCGAGTCAAAGGGCGCGGATTCCGCGGGAACTTTGCTATAATGAAAATCTAGTTGCCGGCTCCGCAGTTGTACTAATGAGGACGCGACAAAAGTGAGTGCCAGAAAGCCTACGCGGGAAACTGGGGTTAATATTAAAACAAGGCTAGTTAATCAGATTATTCAAAAGTTAATACATCACCGAATACAATAGTGTTTTAAAATTGACACTTCTAAGAAAATTCTTCTTTTCTTTTTTCTCTTTTCTCGAAAGAGATTCTCGAAAACAGCAACGATAATGGTATGAGAGTCATCCACTTTGCCTCAGCACGACAAATGTCAATCATGGGCACAATTTTTCCACACAAAGAAATCCACAAGGGAACGTGGAAGTCTCACGATGGTAGAACAATGAATCAAATCGACCACCTTCTCGTTGAAAGGAAACATCTAAGAATGATTCATGATGTTCGGAGCTATCGGGGGGCAGACTGTGACACAGATCACTTCCTGTCTGTGACAATTTTCAAAGAAAAAATACTGAGTCATAATAAATCAAAACCGTCTACAAGACTAAGATATAATCTGGACATCCTGAACAATAAAGAGGGATTAGAAAGGTATAGAAAAGGCATCAATGACCAATTGCACAACCTGAGTGAGAGTCAGGTGGCAACTGAAGAAATAACTGAAGCCAGTGATAACCAGTACTTGGAATTTCATATGTCTCAAGATGAAGTCATGGATGAAGTCTCAAGTGTGGAAGAAAGTGATCCTACAGCAAACCAGCTGAGGGTTGAAGAGTCTTGGAAGCTAATTATGCAGGTCATTAAGCAAACTGCTGAAAAGGAGATTGGGAAGATGGATCAACATGCAAGTAAGCCATGGTTTGATGAGGAATGCAGACGTGCTGTTATGTGGCGGAAGGAACTCAGAAACTGTCTTCTTCAAGGAAGTAACCAAAACCTGGAGAATGAATGGAAAGGAAGAAAAAGACAAGTACGAAACCTCTTGAGAGCCAAAAAACGCTTGCATCATAAGCGGCTGATGGAGAAGCTTGAGAGTGACAATAGGGATGGAAGGAACTCTAGGAAATTCTTTGATTTCGTCAGAAAGGCGAAGTGTGGATCTCAACAGCGTAGTAGCCAGATAATGGATGAACAGGGAAACATCATTGCTGATCGAGATCAAATACTTGACGTGTGGAAGAATCATTTCACTGGATTGCTGCGAGGTGAGAGTCCGGATAATCCTTTGCAACCATCTAGAGTTCTCACGGTGGAACCCGAAGTTCCTCCACCAAGTCGAGATGAGGTAGTACAGGCAATTAAGAGTTTAAAGAAGTCAAGATCTCCTGGAAACGATGATATCCCTGCTGAGTTACTGAAATGTGGCGGAGAAGCATTAGAAAATGCTCTGTGGGGTCTTTATCAGGATGTTTGGAAACATGAGGTACTGCCAGATAGCTGGAAAGTTGCACTATTGTGTCCAATACATAAAAAAGGAGACAAAATGCTATGCTCTAATTATAGAGGTATCTCACTTCTCCCAGCGGCATACAAAATATTGTCTAATATTCTGCTAAGAAGAATTATACCATATGCTGAATGTGCTCTTGGAGAGTACCAAGCAGGTTTCAGAAGGAATCGGAGCACAACGGACCAGATCTTTTCTTTGAGGCAAATATTAGAGAAGAAGTGGGAATATGCTCAAGATACTCATTGCCTTTTTGTCGACTTCAAGACTGCTTATGACTCAGTGCATCGTTTGGGGCTGTGGAGCGTTTTACGAGACTATGGAATTCCTGGAAAACTCATCAAACTGGTTCAGATATCCATAGAAAATTCAAGAGCTCAAATACTGCTGCAGGGACAGGTCTCGGATCCCTTTGAGATCAGTTCAGGCCTAAAGCAGGGTGACGCCCTTTCTCCATTGCTCTTCAACCTAGCCTTAGAAAAGGTTGTGAGAGAAACCAAACCTGTGTATGGTGGAATCACCATAGGAAGTACCATTAGGCTGCTGGGATATGCGGATGATATGGTGCTTCTGGGAGAGAACGCTGCACAGCTCCGGGCGCTCTTCTTACCAATGGAGAGAATGGCAAGGAGGATAGGATTGAGAATTAATGAGGGGAAAACTGAATACTTGCCTGTGGCGCGGCGGGATATTCAAGAAGATTTGAATGTAGATAATTACAAGTTTAAGAACTGCAATTCATTCAAATACTTGGGTACCCTTATAAATGACAAAAATATCCTATCCTCAGAATTACATGCCCGAATTCACTCCGGCAATAATGCTTTTTTTTGGCCTTAGAGGGCTATTGTGCTCAAAATGGCTATCCCGCTCCACAAAATTCAAGATTTACACTTCCATTGTTCGGCCAGTTGTGTTGTACGGATGCGAAGCCTGGAGTCTGACTCAGAAACAAGAAAAATCTCTCCAGGTCTTTGAGAACAAAATGCTTCGTCGCATTCTCGGACCTGTATTTGAAGATGACAGGTGGCGTATCCGGACCAACGCGGAGCTGATGTCCGTGTTTCAAGATGCTAACATAGTGTCGGTAATGAAATCAAGAAGACTCCAGTGGGCCGGACATGTAGCACGTGCAGAGGACTCCAGGATCATTAGAACAGTCTTGGATGGTGCCCCTTCAGGTGTTAGACCACTCGGACGTCCCAGGATGGGGTGGGCAGACAACATTGAAGCCGATGCCGAAATTCTGGGAGTGAGGGGACATTGGAGGGAAGCTGCACAAGACAGGGAGTCCTGGAGGATTGTGGTGCGGGAGGCCCTGAGCCTTCAAGGCTTATGAGCCGAAGAAAGTAAAGTAAAGTAAGTAAGAAAATTCAATCCAATTTCAAGTTGCAAAGATATGTTACATCGGAGACTTACATTATTTGAATTTTCACAAGCAGATACGTATAAGTCCGCGTTTAAACATGCCGCACGTGGATTTTCGATAAATAAATACTTTTCGTCACGCCGTACAATAAATTGCCTTTTAACGCGACAAAATGAATACATATTCTATAAAGTATATTCGATGTATATAAAAACCCGAATCTCAAATGAACATGCGTGACCTAACCGTTTGGTAAACGTAATGACTTATTACAATCTACCTCCAACTAAACACTAAGGCTTGGTATTTTAAACGTTTTCCAATGTGACTTTAAACTGATAACAAAAGTTTCTCACACGATTGACATAAGTGCGTCCTTTTCATTCTTTATAAATCGCTATGCTTGTGTTAAAAATACTGGGTCTAAATTTTGGATTCGGTGGAGAATTCAGCTTGATAAAACAAAATTTTCGTCAAATATGTAAAAAAAATCCCTTGTCAAAATTTGCTAAAAAAACACCGGTTTGTTACCTCCTTGGAAGACTGCCAAAGAGTTGGAAGGATAGCTAAACTTAAACCTCTCAAGACTAGCTCTAACTTTTTTCTAAAATAATTCGATAATGTAGATAAAGAAGAAGAAGAAAATTTGCCATAATTTTGCAATTTTATTCGTAAACGACTAATCTAATCTAATTTAATCTAATCTAAGTTGCAAAGATATGTTACATTAGAGATTCACATTACATGCATTTTCACAAGCAGACACGTACAAGTTCACGCTTGCACATGCCGCATGTGAACCTACAACATAAAAACAAATCTCAAATAGACATACACCCTGCAACTCTTGCCGTCCTTCCCTGAAACAGGGGTGACATTGGCAAAGTGAACCATTTTACAGCATGGGTGGTTAGCCGCATACCAACTTACAAGTCAAGAAACATACACGACAAATTACATTTTTAACTCAATAAATAATAATATGTATAGACATCAAAACTAAAAAAGAAACCAACGTCTAATAAATAAAATTTTAAATTATTTTTGTGCTCTTTTCGATAAATCAATACCTTTCGTCACGCCGTACAATAAATTGCCTTTTAACGCGCCAAAATGAATACATATTCTATAAAGTATATTCGATGTATACAGTATACAATATTCGACTTATGCGATTCGTGATGGTTGCTACGAAAGACTTCCCTTCAAAAGAGAAACCCAGGGCGATAACTTCAAAAGCTTCGATTTTCAATTAACGAAGAAAACGATGTACCTACCTACATACTTCGGGTGCTTACGTACTTCTAATAAAATAACATGTCCAAAATGTATTCAAGAAAAAAATTACAAACATTCGCTTTCCTTGACAGTTGTGGTTTTTTGTGTAGTCTATATCTTATATCTCGTCTAATCTAAGTTGCAAAAATACGTAAAATTGGGGAGTCATATTACATGCATTCTCACAAGTAGACACGTATTAGTGCAAGCTTGTACATGCCGCATGTGAACCTACAAAATAAAAACCCAAATCTCAAATGAATATACACTCTGCAACTCTTGCTGGCCTTCCCTGAAACAGACGTGACATTGGCAAAGTGAACCATTTTCTACTGCATGAGTGCACAGGATACCAGCACTACAAAAATCCTTTTCGTAAAACTGTAAAATAACAAATGGTTCACTTTACAAATGTCACCCCTGTCTCAGGGAAGGTCGGCAAAAGTTGCAGGGTTTATGTTCATTTGAGGTTTGGATTTTGATTTTTATGTACACATTCAGAATTTGCAAGCGCAAACTTACACGTGTTTATTTAGTTATTAAAAAATCTTGTTTTATTTTCACTTTTTTTATTATTTATATAAAGGACACAAAGGTTTTCGACTACTTCGTAGTCATCATCAGGTGATACAAAAATTATAATATTTGTCAGAAAGTACACTAGAAATTCACAAAAAAAAAACGTGAAAATAAAACAAGATTTTTTAATAACTAAATAAAGATGAATCTTCACAGTGTAATGCACCAACCATCCAAAATATTACACGTGTTTGTTTGTGGGCATGCATAAATGTTAACATATCCTTGCAACTTAGATAATATATACATATTTTAAGTTTTGGAATACGAGCGTTCGCTCAAGTTCGAAAACTGAGCCATTATTGTGACTTTAAAGGACTCTTACCGACCTAGTTTTGGAAGTACACAAAGGCTTGACAATACCGAAGACAGCGAAGGGTAAAAAGGTTTTATTCTGAAAAGGCAATGGGCCAAAACGAAATCTAATTTTGCCAAATTTTCTGTAAGGGTAGTTTTTTTCCCGTTCACTTCGTATGACTTGAATAATAACGGTTTTAATGTGGAGTTGGCTAAGCTATTGTTTAAGCAAATGAGGAAAATTGAATGAAACGAAAGGTAGCTGGAATATTTTTTAAAACATATTAATCTTTCGAAAGAGATTGAAGCATTTACGATTTACTCGTTATTTATTTTGTCAAGTTCGGATATTAACTCTACGACGTACTTGTTTTGTTTTTTTCTAAATATGTATAGCTGATGATAGTCTAAGAGCCAATAGCACTTTATTATTTTATTCACAGTTCTTTGATTAGAATATTCATTGTCTAATCTAATCTAATCTAAGCTGCAAAGATATATATCACTTAAGATTCATACTAAATGCATTCCCACAAGCAGACATGTATAATTTCGCGCTAACACATGCCGCATGTGGACCTACAATATAAAAACCCAATCTCAAATGAACATAAGCCTTGCAACTCTTGCCGTCCTTCCCTGAAACAGGGGTGACATTGGCAAAGTGAACCAATTTTTATATTATGGGTGGTCAGCCGCATAACAACCTATAAGTCAAGGAACATACATGACAAATTACATTTTTTTAAATCAAAGAATAAAAATTACAATATATACATGGACATAAAAAACTAAATCATAAAACCAATTTCACTTTAACAAACCCTAGCCGCCAACATCACAGATCAACCGCCATTTCTTTCTATCCTTGCATACTTCTTTCATTTCCTCCAGAGTCATAACCTTCTTCATACAAGCTCTTCTTTTATTATGACTCTGGATATTCCATTCATTCGCAATTTCGGATATTGTAAAAACGCAAAACTCAACCAAGCTATCAATGGCGAAGGGTGCCATACAAGCTCGTTCCCATTGGCTTCCCTTTTAAAATGATGTAACAAAGTAGTTAAAAAATATAGGCACAAAGTAAAAAAATACATTTAAAACCAAAGAAACAATACGTATTTTTTCACCATTAAAACCATGCAGTCTACTTTATTATCATTTTTGCCTCATTTTAAACGGGAAACCGATGGGTATCGGCTTGTATGGCACCCTTCGCCACTGCAAGCTTCACATGTGGTGCAGCTTCTTGCCGCATTCTCCCCAAAAGGGGTCGCATGTAGCGAGTGAGCGTATCATTTTTTTTACAGGTAAGGCGGCTGGCCTTACGCAAACCACTTCAGTTGAAGCGGGGGTTTTCCAGCTTCCGAAGGGGCTGGTACTCATTTTTTATGAAAGTTGAGTATCCCTTGGCTGTATTTTATTTTGGGTTTGAAATAAACACCGAAACGGGAAATCATTTCTGACACCCTCGGTGGCATTCGAATCAAAACTCTCAGCATGGAATACAGATTATTATTTTTGTAATTCCTAATAACTAAGGGTTGTGACCCTGCAAATATTTTTCTCAGGTTGTAAAAACTTTCACGTACTAAATGACCCCCTTGATCTGGTATAACAATTTTAAAATTTGAGTAAAAAATGTTACAATATCATGCATCTAGTATCCAAAGTCCCAGATATTAGAAAGAACTAATACTTACATACTCGTTCTCCTTTGTGCGTCAGGTTAAATTTTCGTTCCTGTCAAGTGTATAGTGGAAGCCACTTTTACACGGGTCCCGAATCCTGTCAGTTTTCATAAAGCACATCCCTAATGCCTTCTAAGTATCGATACAAAACACTTCCACGACCAATCGGTCACAGAAAACCCGTTCACAGAGAGCTCTGCCTTGGACAAATCGTCACACGACAGTTTGTCCACATTAATTTTCAGTCAACGACACTTTGGTCAGAGACAACTCTGTAACATAAAATACGCAACGGTCATTGACAGCTCGGTCACACGACATTTCGTCCACATGTCTGTTTGATCAAAAATATTTCGGTTAGATACAGTTTATGATATAAAGACATCTCTATCACAGAAAACTACAATTAATTAAAATTGCAGTAATTGTCAAGGTTTCTTGAAGAGAAAGTTTTCTGCAATGGAGCTGTCGTGGACCTTTATAATAATATTGGGATGATTTATTTGATGAGCGCTGTTTTTGTGCGAATTACAACTCAAGAGCTCTCTTCGAACTTGTTTATTGCTATAGAAAGAGCCAATTGTCAAACGAGACCCAGTTGCTGTAAGACTGGATGGGCTTCTAGTGACCGGTCTTTGGTAAAGGAATATGAATTTTTCACCCAGCGAATATTAGCGTATTTGAAAATAAAAATGTTTTTTTTTTTGTGCTTCATCGGGATTCGAACCCACAACCTTCCATTTACGAGTCAGAAGTGTTAATCACTGGACTACATACCTTATATGAATTATATTGTAAGTAACCGAAATTTCGTTGGTCAATTGTTTTTTTTGGTTCATTTGGTTTTTATGTTGTAGGTTCACATGCGGCATGTGCAAGCGCGAACTTGTACGTGTCTGGTTGTGAAAATGCATGTAATGTGAATCTCTAATGTAACATATCTTAAGGTTCACATGCGCAATGTGCAAGCGCGAACTTGTGCGTGTCTGGTTGTGAAAATGCATGTAATGTGAATCTCCAATGTAGCAATGTTTGCATGTGTACTGGACCAATGTGTCTAATAAAAACAAGAAATTTATTTTTAAAATATTTAAAAGAACTCTCACATTATCGAGTTGTACAGTTTTTCTTAGCTCAGATTGTGTAGAATTTGATTCATAAGACAACTGCATGAAAAAGTCATATTTGACAAGATTGGCGTATACGATAAACAAGAACTGGGGGAACGCGTTGTCAATTGCCAATTGTCCAAGATATCTGTGACCAAAGTGTCTGTGACCAAAATGTCGTTTACCGAAAAGTCGTGTGGACGAACTTTAGTGTGACCAATTTGTCCATGACCGAACTGTCCGTCGATGGGTTGTCTTTGACTGATTTTTCGTGACACAATACAAAACACGTGCGTCAAATCGACTCAATATTATAAGCTAGGGTAGAGACGGATTTTTTGACATTTGACTGTTTTATTTATGTACAAAAAAAAATGTTCGGGTTCAATCCGAAACGGATTATGCTCGCAAATCGGAATGTCAATATGTCAAAATAATAAAATATTGTTGGAGATTTTGAAGACGAGGACATACTTTCGCAAATCCTTGAAAGGGCAACTGCTTTGAATTGAAAGCATTTATTAGTATTTTTGTATTCAAATTACTATTCATATTATATTTTCTAGGACTATACTTCTTGGAAAAAAAAGTTTTATTTGTAAATAATTTGCTCATTGTAAAAATAAACTTTATTGTCTATGTTCCTTAACTTACGGGTTGGTATGCAGCTGACCACCCATGCTGTAGAAAATGTTTCATTTTGCCAATGTCACCCCTGTTTCAGGGAAGGTTGGCAAGAGTTTGTATTTTTATGTTATTTTTATCTAGTCTTATGCGGCATGTGCAAGCGCAAACTTATACGTGTCTGCTTGTGAGAATGCATGTAACATAAATGTCTAATGTTACATATTTTATCAACTTAGTTTATATTAGATACAAAAATCAGATTTCATTGACAGAAGAGAAAGGTATGTGGCTGACTACCCATGCTGTAGAAAATGGTTCACTTTGCCAATGTCACCCCTGTTTCAGGGAAGGTCGGCAAGAGTTGCAGGGTGTATGCCCATTTGAGATTTAGTTTTTATATTGTAGGTTCACATGCGGCATATATAAAAGCGCGAACTTATACGTGTCTGCTTGTGAGAATGCAAATAATGTGAATCCACAATGTTACATATCTTTGCACCTTAGATTAGATTAGATTGAAATAAACACCAAAAACGCAAAATCATTTCTTACCACCTCGGTGAGATTCGAACCCGAGTTCTCGGCATGGAATGCAAGCACTCTACCAATTAAACTATCGACTAGATTGGAAAGAATGGCGAAAAAAATTGATGAACATTGTTGCAATCCAATCTTTGTATTAAGATAGAAGACCAAGGTATTTCAGACAACTGTGTATGAGTAAATTGATACATTCCTAGTAATGTCTTACTTCAGGAATAAACTGAGACAAGTATTGTTTATGAATAAGGGTAGAGTTGACGAAGGCGAATGTGGGAGGCTTAAGTGCTTTCCCGTGTAGAAAAGTAGATTCATAAACGTAGACTAATAATCATCTTAATATTTCTTTCTCTGAACTCCAAGTATACAGCATAACATTTCCACGTAACCATAGACTCTTCCAAAAGACATATTAAATATGAATTGTACCTCTAGTGAGCGTTTAAATTTACATGCGTTTTCGGCCCAATGTTATGGTTGCGTTTGAACATAAAGTTAATCCAGAAATGAAAAATGCACTGGAGTTATTGCAATGTTATTTTATACTCTGAATTTGCAATGCTTCGTTGCTTTTTATTACACCATTTTATAAATTAAAACTAAAATCTGGTTTGATTAATTAAATTCACTTTAATTCAACTTTGATAACACGGTTTTTATTAACATTTAATATTAATATTTTCATTTTTATAATGTACATAAAAATGAAAAAAAAAACACACGGCCCTGTTATAATTTTTGCAAAGGTATAATGCATTCATATTGCAAATAATATATATGTAGGTACATTAAATATTCATATTTAATGCATGTGTGGACATGTAGAAACGTATAAATTTGCGCTTACACAGCTGCATGTGCAGTTTTACTTTTATAAAAAAAATTTTTTTTATTAAAAATCATAATTAACCATAAAAAAATGTTGATTGGCCAGGTCAATTATTTTTTTAGTACCTTTAAGTGTTCATCCACATACCTATAAGCCAACGAAAAATCTCCCTTTAAAAAGTAAAAAAAATATTGTACAAAAAACACATTATGAAGCAAAAAAGGACACTAACGAAAAATTGGCATTTAAGAGAAAAAATGGTAAATTTAACATGGAACGGCTACACACGACGAGAAAAATGGTATTTTTAAAAAATACATGAAATTTTTTTTTGTGGAAAATATTATTTTTTCGAGAAAAAAGTCATGAAGCGAGAATTAATTAGGGAAATGGTTTCACCCCCGGTCTGTCATATGGAAAAACGTACAAGATAAATTTAAAGAAAATTTTATGAATAGGCAAAAGCCAAAGAAAACGTACCGTACTCAAAGTATTGAATTTCTCATTCAAACTCAACAACAGCGTTTACAAAAAAATGTATAAAAACTAAAATAGCGCGTTGTGAGAACGTATAAGTTTCCATACATCTTTGGTAAAACGCTACTTGGGGTATTGTAAAATATGAGCTTCGTATAATACGACCACGCCCGCTGTTTTTCGATATTTTTCTCCGAAGCAGGATCGTCTTAAGTAAGTGGTGGCGAACCAGTGTTCCGCGAATCACAGGTGGTGTAAGAAAGCCTTGAAAGTAGCCTGCAATTCAACCACGATCGCAGTATTTGTGCTTTTTAGCATCCTTTCCTTGATTTTTGGGATGGTATTAGGTTGATCGCCAATACTGAACAAAAAATGATTCAATCTGCCATTATCACCCCTATTTCAAAATAGTTCGGCTAGAGTTGCAGGGTTCATTTGTGGTTCGTTTTTTATTAATTTTTTTGTGCATTTTAAATTTAAACTAAAATTCCAAATTTCTAATGAACATAAGTTGTACAACTGTCGCCGAATTTCATTGAAATAGTGGTGACATTAGCAAAGTGAACCATTTTATATAGTATGGGTGGCAAATGGCTAGCCTTATTCCAACCAGAAAGTCGAGGAACAAAAGAAATCAATTTTATATATTTTTTAACTATATAAAAACTGATTACTCTTTTATTTAATTTTAATACCTTTGCCGTCAGTACTACAGATCAGACGCCATTTGTTCTGTTATTGCACTTTTTTTTCACATCATCAATAGGCTTATTCTTCTTCATAAGTTTGTACTATTTTTCATGACTCTTTGCCAATATCATGCCTGTTTCAAAGAAGGTCGGCAAGAGTTGCAGGGCTTGTGTTCATTTGAGATTGGGTTTTTACATTATAAATCTACATGCGGCCTTGTAGGAATGCATCTAGTATGAATCTCAAATGTGATGTTACTTTTCAACTCAGATTTTTATTTATTTACGGCATAAGCCTTTTACAAAAAAGTACATATTAAGGGAGTTTATACAAAACTACAAAAAAACAATAAAATACAAGAAAAATATTTTGTAGACTCTTGTATCGCATCCACTCGCTATTTCAGGACTTTGGTCCATCGTCCATTTGGCCCATCCAGCAGGGTGCAAAAAGGTTGCGCACCCATGTCCTTTTTGCGAATTGCTGAATTTGCTGGCTAGGTGGACCGTGGAACAAGCGAGGGAATTTGCATTTCAATAGAAAAATGAAATACAAAAGGACGCACGAAAAGGCTCGGTTAAAATTGTATACGATATTTTTTATTACTAGCGTTTATGTTTTTTGTTTATTTTTTTGTTCTTCCTTTGGGTATAATGGAAAATTCTGGTCGATTAATTTTCAATAACGTTTTTGAAAGCTAGCTGTTTTTTGGTCGTAGTTTTCGACTCAGATTACTTATAAAAAGTAGAACGAACTTATGTAGAAGCGTTTGTTTGTGGGCATGCATTTAAACTGAATCTAAATTAAAATTAAAAATAAAATAAACAAATTGTATTAGGTTACGGGGTGAGTAAAATTTAATAATGTACGACCGGTTTCGGAAACAATGTTTCCATCGTCAGGTACAAAATATTACTGACTAACAAAATAAAATATAAATTAGTGTAACATTCTTTTAAGGGGTGGGAGTAGTGGAGAGGGGGGAGGGGTGAGGAAGGGAACAGAGCGCTGGGATTGTTGGTGACAGATTTATTATTATTTCTAGGAAACAAGGTCAGGAGAGGAGATGGATTAGGGATCAAAAAGTTATTTAGTAAGAAATTGACAGTACTTGAATTTTTATTAATTTCTATGGTCTCGAGAGCTGTTAAAGTCGGTCTGTATGTGTTTGTATGAAGAAGTTTGATTGTATGTTTGTTATAGATTGTAAGTTAAATGATACATTATGGACTTCGGGAAGAAGATTGATGTTAAATATACACTGATTATATTTTTAATTTGAACTTTTATTCATAACGACACCTTAAAGGTTAAACTGAAAAAGTAACATACTAATATAACATGGATTTCTTAGACAAATGAATTTCTTTTCTTTATTTCTACGAAAGAAATAACAAACAAATTGTGAAAATCCTATAGTTATAGTGTTCATGAGCACTTGCTTATCATTTGTTCACTTTCTATGAGAAGTTACACCTAATAAAATGTGTAATTCAAGATTTCTTAAAGTTCCTTGACTTATAGGTTGGTATGCGGCTGACCACCCATACTGTGAAAAATGGTTCACTTTGCCAATGTCACCCCTGTCTCAGGGAAGGACGGCAAGAGTTGCAGGGCTTATGTTCATTTAAGATGGGTTCTTATAATGTATGTCCACATGCGGCATGTGTTAGCGCGAAATTATACATGTCTGCTTGTGGGAATGCATTTGATGTAAATCTTAAATGGTATATATCCTTGCAGCTTAGATTAGATTAGATTGAATCAGTACCTACTCATTCAGTTTTACCTTTAAGGTGGAGATATTACAAATTGATCAGTTTGAAGTCTAGATTGTATATTATAAAAAAATAATAGATTATAAATAAATGATTGTAACAATTTGAATAACCCTAGGAAACTAAACTTAGAGCAGTAAAAAGCATTAACAGTATACATTGATAAAAAAAACTGGTAAATTTTGCTTCATTTTGCAAAATTCACACTAAACTGCATCTACTTTGCATTTAATAATTATATTTCGCCCTGCTAATGTGCCAGGCGTGAAAGTAATTCGTTTTTGTGAGGCTTAAATGCGCTTTCATTAAGTTTTTGCCGGCAAAACTTACGACCGAAAGTTTATGTTGCCTGCAGCAGGGAGACGTTAAGTTTGCACAAGTTCCTACTGGAAAATCCATAAAACCTAGCAGCGCATTTTTTACGAAAACTTAAAATGCAAACATGTTTGTTATGGTAATAAATATTGTGTTATTTAATGGAAAAAACCTGAGCAAAATACTTCGCTATATCATATCATGAAGTTTATGTATTTATTAACCATTTGCCACTACGGACTACGAACCGGTCCAAGATGCCAACGACACGCAGTGTACCTGAGCGGTTACCCATCCAAGTACTGTCCGCGCCCAATGTTGTTTAACTTCGGTGATCTATGGGAACCGGTGCTTTCAACATGGCTAACGTCGTTGACTAAATTTTTTGACTAGATATTTCAGATTAAAGATTACAGATTACAAAAAAGGCTAGAAAGTAAAATTTCTGTCGAGGAGAAATTTTCAAGCTTGATCTTTTACGGGTTTAAGCTGAAAAGACTCAAATGGTGTCCACGAATACAAAAACGTAAATTTTTAAATAAAAAAAATCACTACAAATTCTTATTGTACCAATAATTTAAAAAAGAGATTTTCAAGACAAACGTTTAACGTTTTTTTTTATATAATAAGAATAAGATAAAAAAAATAAGCTTAGTTACGAGGTCAAATATTAATAAAATGATTTAAAAAAAAATCTCATGTAATGGTTTTTTTGGAAGAATCTTTAAAGTCTTTTCTTAGAATCATTGTGAAAAATATTAAGTGCTGAACAATCTCGTTGCTTGTGTGAAAATTCTTTGGAATATAAAGAAAAAAAAACACTCTTTGAGAATACTTTCAAGAAATAATTCATTTTCAAGCATACACAGCGAAGAAAAATGTCTGCAAAGTGAGTGGCGGGATTTGTCTCCCTTGTGATGACAGCCTTTCAAAAAAAAAAGCAAAGGTTGAGTTTGTGTGAGTTACAAAGCAAAAACTTGAAAATTATATTTGTTCATTCAGGATTCTTGCGGGAAAATTTGAACGAAATTATGGTTAGATTTTAGTTCAGGCATCATCACAAAAGTTAAGTACTAATGGTACAAGGTACTAGAAAGGTATGAAATATTGAGAAACAAATTTGATGTACCATGTTGTGTGATGAATATTGAATCAAGTATACCTATAATCCAAGTATGTACCAAAATTTTCTCCCCAAGTTTAAATACCAGGTATAAGGCACCAAGAACAATGTACCAAACAACAAAACGAACAAAATGGTGAGTACAACGCAATAAGAACAAATTAAGAAGAATAAAGAACATTGTGGAAAATATCAAAAACCAAGAACCTAGTACGAAACACAGGGTACCGAATACCAAGGACTAATTAACAAGAACATGGTTTTTGATACTAAGTACTAGTACTTAATATAGGGTACCAAATAACAAAGATAAAGTAACAAGTGCATATGTAGTACCAAATACCAAGGACAAAGTATAAAGTATAGCATATCAAATATCAGAAACAAAGTAAAAAGTGCAGGGTGCCAAAGACCAAGGATAAAGTACCACGCACAGAAAACGAAATACCAAGGACAAAGTATAAAGTATAGCATATCAAATATCAGAAACAAAGTAAAAAGTGCAGGGTGCCAAAGACCAAGGATAAAGTACCACGCACAGAAAACGAAATACTAAGGACAAAGTAACAAGTACAAAGTACCAAGTACAATGTACCAAATATCAAAAATCGAGTACAAAAAAACCAAGAAACGAGGACGTATAAAGGTGTCATACAAAACTTTTATTATGAAACGAAAACTAAAAACTAATCAAACAAAAAAATACCTGCAGAACTCTACATTGTAACATTAATTGTTTATTATGTGATCTAACAGGGTTATTCACAAAACATTTAATCCATAGCTGATTAAATGATCATCAATTTTTTGTATGAAAATTTTACTGCAAGATGCGGATGAGCCATGGCTTTGCTGTTTAAGAATGACACCGTAAATATTCCGATAAAATTCACTCAAACCAATGTTCTGATTTCTCCCAAACACATTATTGTGCGCCAAGACGTTTGTTTCCTCAGCCAGTATATACATCAATACATCCGTGTTGACTTGGGAATATTCTGGAAGCAAGCATCGACCGCAACTTTGCCATCTCGCGCTCCGAACACAAGCAGATGTAATTCGAGACAAATGAAAGGGCGCGCTTACTCGAGTTGCTTGTAAAGTAAAGATGTGGTGAGAGCTTTACATTCGAATGCCAAATAATTGAAAACACCCTTTTCAATTTGTATCACTTCATTCTCGTGATTGGAGCTCGTGATTGGAAGGTAGTGGGTTCGAATCCCGGCGGATCATGGAAAAATATTTGATTTTTCAAATTAGCTCTTCGCTGGATTGAAAAAATAATCTACCTTGACCGGTTCAGCAAGATGGTATGTGACGGTTCTCCATGTTTCGAGAATGATCTTAACAATTTGTATAAATTAAGGATCCAAATTCCCTTTAGAGCACACATAAATCTACCGTACTGTTCAAATGTACAAACTCTGTCGGAACCGAATGTGGTGAAATCTAATCTTATCTAAGCTGCAAGGATATATATCATTAAAGATTTATATTAAATGCATTCCCACAAGCAGAAATGTATAATTTGGCGCTAACACATGCCGCATGTGGACCTACATTATAAAAACCCAATCTCAAATGAACATAAGCCCTGCAAATCTTGCCGTCCATCGCTGAAACAGGGGTGACATTGGCAAAGTGAACCATTTTTTACAGTATGCGTAGTCAGCCGCATACCAACCTATAAGTCGGTGAAATCAGTTGTATAAAATAAAAAAAACCGCAGTTTTGATTAGATAGAACCTGCTGAAAACGTAACAATAAAGCAAATAAGCAACTAAGCTACACTTTTAGTGTAACTTTTTGCCGCGTTATCCCCGAAGGGTTTCACATGTGGCGAGTAGACCCTATTTATTTTACAGGTAAGGGAGCCGGCCGTACGCCAACCACTTCAGTTGAAGTGGGGGTTTTCCCAGCTCCCAAAGGGGGGTGGTACTCATTTATTGTAAAGGCTGAGTGAACCTTTTCGGTATTTTATTTGGGGGTTTGAAATAAACACCGAAACGGGAAAACATTTCGCAGACACGCTCGATGGGATTCGAACCCGGGCTCACAGCATGGAATGCAAGCACTCTATCAACTGAGTTATCGACAGGACAATACATTTTTATTTATTTACGCTATCGAGGTGAATTTACGTGATGATTTTTACTCGTCCTGTAAAAAATGTGAGCAATCAGCTGTGCAGTGTTTTCATTATAATTCGCTGTTGGGATACTCAACACAAGTATTGAACGTAACATTTAAACTCAACCGTAGCGTTGAAATATAAAATTCAAGTAAAATTAAACAGCGCTTCTAGTGAGCGCTTTAGTGTTCATTCACTTTTGATTTCCGTTTAAATGTTATGTTTTATACTTGGGTGGTGTTTCCCTGACCCAATTCTCTGGAAAAAGGGTCAAAGTGGGCATACGAGAGGTACATGTGTAGAGTGTATTAGATATTCAAAGCCAAGTATGCTCGCATGAAAGAATTATTGTACGGTTTGATGAGAGTATACATTCTAAATTTGAATGAATGTGTAAAGGATACAAAATATTATCATTGTGTAGTATTAATTTTATTACTTGACTTCTAGGTGGGTATGAGGCTGACCACCCATGCTGTAAAAAATGGTTCACTTTGCCAATGTCACCCCTGTTTCAGGGAAGGTCGGCAAGAGTTGCGGGTTCATATTAATGTTATATTAATGTGAATAAACTTCATTCCCGGACTACAGACTCCTCAACCGCAAATTTTAGCCACATTTCAGAACACACGCTAAATATATCTTTCCTATGATTTATATGAAGTTTGATGTCAATCACAATACAAACATTTTTTCGTCAAATTACCAAATTAAAAAAAAAAACTGTCGAGAATTCCATCGAAATGGATCCAATAAAGTTTGATGTCGATCGAAAAATAAACGTTTTATTGAGTTAGGCTACTCCTCTTACCTGAGGAAATATATTAATTCTATAAACCTAAATGGCGGAGTGAAACACGCCGGGTACAGCTTGTTAATTTTAAGCAACAAAGAACAACTTTCAATGAAAAGAGTATAAAAGCATTTTCATCAACATGCCTTAATAAGATTTTACTTTCAGACTCAATGACCAATTGTACTCGAAAAAAATTCCAACAAAGTCCACTACCTACTGAGCAAAATTAAAAACTTAATTATTTGTAAAGTAACGAAACGTTAGATTAAACGGACAAGCAAGGAGGAAACAATATAGGTACTTCAAAAGCTTGCTTGTGTACACACTTTTATATATTGAGGCTTTCTCGACTCGGCCACACAAAATATGGAGGCAGAGGGGTGAAAACAAGGGTGTTGGCCATCCTTAAGAATGCACCCCCCTTCATTACAGCACCCAGTGCAAAAATGTACAAAAATGCTGCAAGTATATAAGTAGAACAAAAATGTTTTTTTCAGGAAATTTAACACTTCAGTATAAGCGCTGTTTTAGTTTCTTTAAGTTTTTTAGTAAGAATTTATAAGTCCAGTTTTGGAAAGTCTGGTCAATATCTCAGTTGGCAGAGTGCTTGAATTCTATGCCAAGAGCTGGGTTCAAATCCCACTGAAGGTGTCAGAAATGAATTAGATTTTTGGTGTTTATTTGCAACCTAAAATAAAATACCGGCAAGGTTTACTCTTCCTTAACAAGAAATGAATACCAGTTCCCTTGGGAGTAAACTTGCCGTTATTTATTTAAGGTTATAAACATGGAAACGGGAAATCATTTAAATCATTTCTGACACCCTCAGTGGGGATCGAACCCTTGCTTTCGGCATGGAATGCAAGATTCTACCAACTGAGCTATCGAACGGAATTTTTACGAGCTTTTTCGTCACTACAAAGCGCCAATTTTCAAGCAATACCCAGTTACTGTAAGGCTGCATGGACCTTTGGTGACCAATTTGATCAATAACAGATAAATTACCACAAACAAGATGAAGAGAAATAACCCCTTTTATGGTGAGTTTTGGTTAGTTTAAACTAAATGTTTTACACTTGAAGTAAAACCCCCTCATTGTAGGGTCGTTGGGGCGTGCGTAAGAAAATGGCGGGCCCTCTCGGGAATCTGCCGATTTTTTTTATCGTTTCTTAAAAATTAAATTAAATTTGCTCGGCGTTGCTGTTGCGACTTCAAAGACGAAAATAAAATCAAAATTTCACGCAGATATTTTGAACCGAGTGTTTTTCTTTATGGGAGGATATTTTCATGTTGTTTTTCTGAAAAAAAAAAGTGAAGAAATTCTGCCCGGAAGATGTTTTGACCTAATTAATCGATGTTCAAGAGTATTTGAAGTAAGAAAGTGTTTACAAGGGACGAAATAATTTTTACAGCATCTTTCAAAAACTATATCGTCGACGAACATGATAGATAACGGTACTTAGCCCGGCTAAGCTGCACATATAGTTCAACTGATTACCACGCTGCCCCTAAATGGGTCACATGTGTCGCGTGGAACCGTTTTACTTTCACAGTTAGAGGGCCAGCCTGTCTCTAACCTCTCAACATGAAATAGGCGTTTCCTCGTAAGAGAAACTAAACTACACAAATAGTGCTAATTCTTACCGCGTTCTCCCGTACAGGTCACATGTGGTGAGTGAACTTATTTATTTTCACAAGTAATGATGCCAGCCTTACGTCTATCACTTCAGTTGAAGTGGGGGTTACGCAGCTACCGAGGGGGCTGGTACTCATTTGGGGTTTGAAATTAACACCGAAACAGAAAATCATTTCTTACACTCTCGGTGGTATTCGAACGCGAGCTCTAGGCATGGAATGCAAGCAGTCTACCAACTGAGCTTCGACCGCTTTCTCTAGGTTTTTCTTATTTATTGTGAAGGCTACGCTAACCTTGCAGTATTATTTTTTTTTGTGTTAAAAATAATGAACACTAAAACCAGAAACTACTTCAGACACTCTTGTTGTGGATTTAACGCTACCTTCCTAGCATGTAACGCAAACATTTAAGTAACCAGGTACGTGCATAGGGCATAGGCAAATATATTCCAGAATAAAAAAAAAACTCCCATTCCTTTAAAATAATCCATTTAAAATTGAATAAAGGGCTAACGATGGCTCGAAACAATCTTAAATTTTAAATCTCAATATCAAGCTTAAATGGGTTTTTTTCACCAAATATTGCCGACCTATCAGGCGCAAGTGCCTGTATGGGGTGCACGCCCCTGCTAGCCACGGAGCTATAAACTGATACTATTGATTTTCTTTACAGGTACTTCATTATATTTTTACTTACAAGGAAAGCTCGAATAAAGTAATATTCTTACACAGATCTCAAGGTAGATGAATTTTAATAATAACAAGGGGTGAAATTCCAAAAACGAGCCATAATTTGTTTTGTGTAAGTACTTGCCAATACAAGGGCGTGAAATATATTATTATACCAATCCCCTTCTTTAACACTGCTCGGAAGAGCTTGAAAAAGGTTTATACTTTCAACTATACCATCGCATTGTACAAAGAAAAGTATGGACGTTAAAATAGCGCTCGTAGTTTGCGTTTCAGTTTTCAGGCGTTTTCGGTTAAACGATACGAAAGAGTTAAGTAAAGTGTTGTACACTTTGGGAACAGAGAAAAAAATAATTCCAGAGGGCAATGCTAATTTACCAAACCCTTCAAGTAAAAAGACCAGAGGCCTGAGAAAGACATGAGCAGAAAAATAAATAAGACATTGCACAATAAATAAATTTAAAATCAGTGTATTAAAATATGCAAGAATAATGCTGAAACGATTTATATAAGGGTTGTGAAGGTTTAATGAGAGAAAGAAAATTTAAAGTCTTCAAAAAAAAGTATACCCCCCCTAGGGAGTTGGGAAACCCCCACTTCAACTGAGAGGTTGAAGGCCAGTCTCTTTAGCTGTAAAAGTAAATAGATTCCTCTCGTAACATGTGACCCATTCGGGAAGAATGCATCAAGAAATTATGCGTATCTTGATTGCGCTGCTTGAATTTGTAGTCAGAGCACGGTAGATTAATGGCATCTCAAGAAAAAAACAGTTATTTTATTATTATCCCATTTGTAAACGTATATATTTTTTTCAATATGACTTCAAAATATTGGCAAAAGTAATGTCACACGTTTGTCAAGTATCGCGAAAAAATTGCGTAAATTCACCTTTTGTCTTGTCTTGTAACCTGTCGCCATTCCTCTAGGGGTGGCCGGTACCTCCACATAAGTGTCTCCACTTGACTCTGTCCTTGCATACTTCTTTCACCTCATCTAGTTTCATCACTCTTCACGCTCTTCTATTGTTTCTACTCTGTTAATTCCATTCGTTTGTTATCTCACTTATCTGATCAATCCATTCTTTCCTCGGTCTTCACCTTCCACGCTTACCTATTACATTCCGTGATTGCGTTATTCGAAAAAATGTATCAAAACTAAAATGTCAACCTTTATTAGAGTCGGAATACATAATTATTCCTTGTTTTTCGATTTATCAATTGAGGTGAGTTTTACGCAATATTTTATACTACGTTACCACTAAAAAGCCCTGCATCGAAGGATCAGGACATCAACTGCCCCATAATCAATACCTCTGCGGCACTACAACAAGTGCCATAGCCCCTAGAGTCTCGAAAATGTAGAGAGTGTCCCGCACAGGATTCATTAAAAAGACTCGGGGTACTGTTACACTCGCATACGACGACTGGTTAACAGAGAGCAAACAAAAAGACTAAAGAACATGAGTTTATTTTATTTTTTGTATGGCTATGTGTCCAAAATCTATTTTTTGAAAGAGCACAGCAATCATTGTGGTTTGTGTCTCCGCTAGTTAATATAAAGGTTATCATCGCGTTCGCCAGATGTCAGACTACAGTTTGGTCCAATTGTTTGAAAGAATTATTAGTGTTTTGTCACATTACTGCAGTAGAGTATACATGTAAACTTTCATCTGCATACATTATAATACATGAATTCAGATTAGCTGCAGTAGGCAATGCCCTTCGACGTTATTCAGAGTCAGTTGTTAACTAAGCGGACCTTAAGTATTTCCTTGAAAGAGAGAAAAAAATAATGTATCGTCAGATGGGAAAATAGATGAGCGTGGGTATGAAAGAGGATGGACAGTTTCAGACAAAAATCATGTTGCAGAGTCTTTTCCAGGAAGACCACGAAAAATACAGAAAGACAGCTGAAAGACATCATTCAGGGAGAAAAGCAACTTGGAACAAACACACCAGCAGGTCTCAGCGAAAAAAAAAGCAATTAAATGAACTGCACTAGTTGGTATGAGGCTGATCACCTATGCTGTAGAAAATGGTTCACTTTGCCAGTGGCACCCCCGTTTCAGGATAGGTCGGCAAAAGTTTCAGGGTGTATGTTCATTTGAGATTTGGATTTTAATGTCGTAGGTTCACATGCGGCATGTGCAAGCACGAACTTATACGTGTCTACTTGTGAGAATACATATAATATTAATCCGTAATGTAACATTTATAAGAACCTGAAGAATCTTGATAAAGAAAATCATTTTTTTTCAAATCACAGATTTAAAAAAAATGTAATTTGTCTTGTATGTTCCTTGACTTATAGGTTGTTATGCGGCTGACCACCCATACTGTAAAAAAAAATTGGTTCACTTTGCCAATGTCACCCCTGTTTCAGGGAAGGACGGCAAGAGTTGCAAGGCTTATGTACATTTGAGATTGGGTTTTTATATTGTAGGTCCACATGCGGCATGTGTTAGCGCGAAATTATATATATCTGCTTGTGGGAATGCATTTAATATAAATCTTAAATGATATATATCTTTGCAGCTTAGATTAGATTAGATTAGATTAGAAACCTCAAAAGAAAATAAAACTCATTCTTTTTTTTAACTTTCTCATAAAAATGTGCCAACTCCATAATTTTTCGGTAAATTTTGAAATCAGGTTAGGTTAGGTTAGGAAAAGTGAATGCTTGCTTGGTTGAACAGTGACTGTGAATACCGCTGCTTGTTAGTATGCTAATTACACATCGTTCCAGTGCGGCCTGGTTGCTGGCACACACTTTGCGCGGGAAAATGCACCGCTAGATGTGTCTTAGGATCTGCACTAGACACGAACCTGTAAACCTGTAAACCTGTGAACCTGTGAACCTGTAAACCTGTGAACCTGTAAACCTGTAAACCTGTGAACCTGTGAACCTGTGAACCTGTAAACCTGTGAACCTGTAAACCTGTAAACCTGTGAACCTGTGAACCTGTAAACCTGTGAACCTGTAAACCTGTAAACCTGTGAACCTGTGAACCTGTGAACCTGTAAACCTGTAAACCTGTGAACCTGTGAACCTGTGAACCTGTGAACCTGTGAACCTGTGAACCTGTGAACCTGTGAACCTGTGAACCTGTGAACCTGTGAACCTGTGAACCTGTGAACCTGTGAACCTGTGAACCTGTTAACCTGTAAGCCTGTGAACCTGTGAACCTGTGAACCTGTACCCAGGGCTGTCAGTCCCATTACCGCGGTAATCCTTACCTACCGAATATCGGTAATAAGTAAATAATAAATAAATTAGGCTGATATATTTGGTGAGCGCTGTTTTTGTGTGTATCACACCTCAAGTGCCCTCTGCGAGCTTGGTCGTCGCTGTAAAAAGCGTCAATTCTCAAGCAAGACCCAGTTGTTGTAAGGTTGGATGGACCTTTCAGTGACCGGTCTTTGGTAATGGTTTATGAATTTTTCAACTCAGCGAAGAGCACATTCGAAATTTAAATGGTATATTTTTGTGCTCCGCCGGGATCCGAATCCAAAACCTTCCATTTACGAGTCTGAAGTGTTGCCACTGGACTACGGACCGGTCCAAGATGCCAAAGACACGCGGTGTACCTGAGCGGTAACCCATCCAAGTACTATCCGTGCCCAATGTTGCTTAACTTCGGTGATCTATGGGAGCCGGTGCTTTCAACATGGTAACGTCGTTGACGTAAATGTTTGTGGTCATGCAATCAATATGAATTTTAAATGTAAATATATATTTGCAACTTAGATTATAGATTATAGAAAACCTGATTAAGCCTCCTAAAAAAGCTTACAGGATCGTTCTACGTCACAATTTTATTTTTAATCACCTTTCTTATCTTTATGATTCATATTATATTACAGCAAGGATAGTCGTAATTCATACAAAAGTTATTAGTAACAATTTCAGAGCGTGATAAATTTATGACATTCTGTTTCAAGTGATGTCGTAGTACTGTTATAATTTAATGCCCGAACCCTAGAGGGCGCTAGTGAAGTGACCGCTAAGCTCCTCTACGAAGGTAGAACGTTGGACAATATACACAGAGTGCCGTTCAGCGTTCTGCGTTCAGAATCCAGTGTAAATTTAGTGTTCAGATCGTCAGAAACAAAGGTCAGATGGCAAATAAAAGATTGCCAGTGACTGGATGCAGAAGGCCCAGGATAGAGATGCATGGAGAGATGGATAAGATCAATTTTCAGCTATGGACAAGATATCTTCTTAGTGCCTTTTTTTACCCATCAGAGGTAATTTCACATGAGCAGAGTTTGCATGTGTAATGGACCAATGTGTCTTATGAAAACTCGAAATTGATTTTTAAAATATTTAAAATAACTCTCACATTATCGTGCTCTACGTTTATTTCTTAGCTCAGATTGTGTAGATTCTTAAGGATGTTTTTTTTTAAATGCCATCTTTGAATCAATTGGTAGATATTCCAAACATGCACTGGAGGGATGAAAAATAGATGACGTAGAAAGTTAATTCATTTTCGCTACTTCTAATTTCAAACTTCTTCCCTGAAAGGGGTTGCATGTGGTGAGTGAGACCTATTTATAATTACAAGTAAGGGGACGGCCTTACGTCAACCACTTCAGTTGAAGTGGGGGTTTCCCAGCTCCCAAGAGGGCTGGTACTCATTTCTTGTGAAAGTTGTGTTGGCCTTACACCAACAACTTCAGTAAAAGCTCCCCTCAGGGCTGGCACTCATTCTTGTGAAGGCTGAGTAAACCTTGTCGGTATTTTATTTTGGGTTTGAAATAAACACCTAAACGGGAAATCAGTCCTGACACATTCGAGGAGATTCGAACCCGAGTTATCGGCATGGAATGCAAGCACTCAACAAACTGAGCTTTTGACTGGGCAAAGTCAATAAATGTAAGAAAAAACTCTTTAGAACAATGAGAACAGTCCTACCTTACATATGTACAACTACATTGAAATTTATCAACTGCAGAATGAAGCTAAGAGAAGAGTATGTATGACGAAAGTGATGAATTTTGAAGATATGCAAGGACAGAAAAAAGTAGAAACACATCTACGGAGGCACCGGCCACCCCTAGTGGAACGGTGGCAGGATACAGTAACAGTTACAGATGCCTAGAGGTGAACACAGAATTTTGACATGAGTTATTTATTTTGTTATTTTATTGAAATAACGTTTTAAAGACCTCTGCGGCACTACAACAAGTGTCATAGACCCCTAGAGTCTTTAGAATCTAGGGAGTCTTCCGCACAGGATTTCTTAAAAAAAAAAAAAAAAAATCTGACGAGATTCGGATCTCGGAACGTTAGAACGCGTTGTATATAACAGAGCTCTGAACAATTCTAGCGCGTTAGACAAGAGGACGGCGTCCTTTGTGATATCCCGAAGGACGTGAGACTTGTACAGATAATTAAAACCAGGTATATCACATCTGACAACTGTAAGCCCTTGACGGTGAGACCAACTTAATACTCCTCAGTACGAAACTTTATGCTGCAACACAATCATAGCGTTTTACCAAAAACATATGTAAACTAGCCCGCATATATTCCCATAACTCACCAACACTTTTTTTAGGCTTCAAGTGGTTTTTATCTGTGCATATGGTGTATAAATAAAAACTATTCAATTACGCAAGTATGTCAATTGATCGGCAAAATTGGTGGCGAGGGCTTTTAATTTTGAATTATATTCATGTTATTTAATGTATTTTTTCCGTTGGCTTCTAGTCCACCTTTAAGTATTTTTTTTGTGACTTATAGGTTGATATTGCTACCTAAAAGGTAGCCCTGAATAAGCGCCGATTCACTGTTTTGAGAAATTGTCGATAAGACACTATTTTGGGTGTGAATTTTTATAGTAAGTGAACTAATTATAAGGAAGTGCTTATAAAAAACTTTTTAATTACCTACAGGATTTTCCTACTTAAACAGTGTTTTCCCTCGCAGAAAATTGTAAAAAGGTGCATTTATCTGAGACGCCCACGTTAGCTTAATATGCAACTTATTCAGTTTTACCTTGAAGATATCGAGAAAGCTGACCTTCCATGTTCCAAAAAATTGGTTCACTTTTGCCAATGCTCCACCAGTTTCAAAGAAATGCAACAGGATTACAAAGTTTATGTTTATTTGAGATTGAGAGTACAAAAAAGTACGATGAGATGGTTCGGACATCTCGAAAGAATGGATGATGAACGACTAACGAAGAAAGTGTACAAAGGAAATGTCAGAGGAAAGCGCGGAAGGGGAAGGCCGAGGAAAGAATGGTTAGACCAAATAGGTGAGATTGCGAAAGAATGGAACCTGCAGAGTGAAAATAAGAGAAGAGTATGTATGAAAAAGGTGATGAATATTGAGGAAATGAAAGTGGTTTGTAAGGACAGAAAAAAGTGGAGGCGCATCTGCGGAGGTACCGGCCACCCCTAGTGGAACGGCGGCAGGATACAGTACAGTACAGGGTATTTATGTTATAAACTCACATTCGGTATCTGAAAGCGTGAAAGCTTATACGTGTCTGCTTGTGGGCGTGCATTCAATACATGCTTTTAAATTACAATTAAGTTTTTCAACTTATATAACAGATTATAGGGTATAATTAAAAACTAATCTAAGGGTGGTGTAAGTACATAGGATTAGTCAATACAGGGATGAAATTTGAAATAGCGTTTCGCTTACAAAATGTTTTTGTTAATACGCTTCGGTTGATTTATAGTTAGTACTGAAATAGATATTTGTTTAGGGAATTGCTTATTTAAAACACGCACGGAGGGTAAATTTTGTAAGGGTAGCAGAAATAAAATTATATCGCATGTTATTATCACTTTGATGTGAGAATTTAATAAATACTCAACCTAAGTTTGGGTTTGCTTTAGAGTATAACAGCCTGTTTATGAATTCTGGACCCTGAGTACGAGTTTTTTCACTTTACTCGAAGTATTGTGTTTTCGAGAAAAATGTATGTAAACTTGTAAAGCACCCCTGGCAAAACAAGTTTCGAAACCTTTTTTTCTAGAGGTGCTTTACAAGTTCACATACATTTTTCTCGAATACACAATACTTCGAATAACGTGAGAAACTCGTACTCAGGTTACAGTTTGTTTACGTATATCTGCATAACATAAACTTTTAGATTCGTGTTTACATTCACAGGCGTGTATGGGAATTAATTTATTTGTATTTTATTCAAAAGTAAGTTAATGATTTTAAATGAAAGTATGGACGTAACATATTTTATAAAGTAGTAAACGGACTTCATACAAAAGCAGAAGCTTGGGTGTAAGCAATGGCATCTGTTGAACAAGGGTCAAAGTTATGGTCAAATGGGACAGACGTGATTCGAAACAACGTAGTCTGTTCTAAATACGCATTTCAAGAACAGCGACTTGACGCTCAAGGCCATTACACCGACATTGCAATTGGCTTATTTTTAGTTGAGATGGAGTTTTTATGTTTTGAAGTCACATGCGGCATGTGTAAGAGAGAACTTATGCGTGTCTGCTTGCGGCAAATCGTAAGTAAAATATGTCTTTGCAACTTTGATTCACAGGCCAACAAAATGAAATAAAAAAAATGGTGCCGGAAATGTAACAACTGATTCTTAATGCTTTCAACGTGCTGATTCCAAAAATGCCATCAGATTTTTTTGCTATCAACTCAATTTTTTAAGATATAGGTTAGTTGATGTTAGTTCTCATATAAGGCAAAATTAAGAAATAAATACATCTTTAATGGTCAAAAGAGAAATTTATTTAGTTTACAATTTTTTTGAAGGAATTCGAAATTTATTATTTAAAATTAGAATCAGAGTAGCCAAATATTATACATACCTGTAATTATACCGGAAACAACCTTCTAATACTAGATTTCAGCTAGGTATTCAATCCTTTTTGTACTTGGAATTACCTATGTCCCGACCCTCTCGTACATGCTTACTTCCCACTACTTCTGAAGTCAGGAACATGGTACCTTGGTCATACTTGATTTAGTATATTATCGAGTTTACGCATGTGAAATTGCGCTATCATTTTGAGTAAATTTAATTGTACTGTAGTATCAAAAACTAAAAAGCCGGTATATTTGATGGTCCTCAATTAAGGCGACTTGTTAAAGACCCCAAATTAACCACATCAATGGACAAGACTGAATCTAACGCTTGGTGTTCATTTGTTCAAGTAATTATCTTATTAAACATAAATCAGAAAATTACATAGAATTAGTGGAAACAATGCTCTCAAATTTTAACATTCTCGGTTGTAACATGAGTATAAAAATTCACTACTTCGCAAAATCTGATGGCTGTTTTGGATTCCGCACCCAAAAATTACCCAAGAACAGTTGAAAAATCGCAGGCACGAAAATGTGTGTTGGCCTGTGTTATTAATTATTATTATATACGTTGTTAAGTCACATGCCGCATATGTAAACGCGAATGTATACGTGGCTGCTAATGGAAATGCATTAAATGTAATGTAATTGTCATTTTCCTTGACTTATAGGTTGGTATGAGGCTGACCACCCATACTGTAAAAAATGGTTCACTTTGCCAATGTCACCCCTGTTTCAGGGAAGGTCGGCAAAAGTTGTGGGGCTTATGTTCATTTGAGGTTTGGATTTTATTTGTAAGTACACATTCAGCATTTGTAAGCGCGAACTACACTTGTTGGTTTGTGGGCATACATCTGAGAGCTTTAAATGAATATATCCTTGCAACTTAGATTATAGATTATAGATTGCAATTTAGGTTATGGATAAAAGACATGCGGAATGTGACAGCGAGAACTTATGCGTGTCATTTTGTTTAATTGCATTCGATATCAAGCTTAAATGAAATATATGTTTGCAACTCAGATTACTATAGGTTTCAGCAAAGTACAAAATAATGAGGTTACATTTTTTTTTGTATTGCACAGAAACGTAGCTGTGATTGCTATCAAGTAAGACCGCATAAATCTAGCGCAGGTCTTGGCAGGGCAAGTAGAGAGACGGGCTAAATCCGTAAAAAGTCTTCAGCGACTCTTCCAGGAAATTTTATTATTTCAGCATTACGTCCTCTTAGTGCTTGTTGGTATTATGTCCATCAGAGGTAATTATATATGAGCAATGTTTGTCCGGTCGATAGCTCAGGTGGTAGAGTGCTTGCATTCCATGCCGAAAGCTCGGGTTCGAATCCCACCGAGGGTGTCAGAAATGATTTCCCGTTTCGGTGTTTATTTCAAACCCCAAAATAAAATACCGGCAAGGTTTACTCAGCCTTCACAAGAAATGAGTACCAGCACTCTCGGGAGCTGGGAAACCCCCACTTCAACTGAAGTGGTTGACGTAAGGCCGGCCCCCTTACCTGTAAAAATAAATAGATTCAACTCGCCACATGCGACCCCTTCGGGGATAACGCGGCAAGAAGTTACACTATATGTGTGGCTTAGTTGCGTTTTTTTTTTTAATGTTTGTATGTGTACCTACTGAACCAATGACTAAAATCTTAATCTAAATCTAAGTTGCCAAGATATGTATCATTTGAGGTTCATATTAAATGCATTTCCACAAGCAGACACGCATAATTTCGCGCTCACACATACCGCATTGGACATACAACAAAAAAACCCAATCTCAAATGAACATAAGCCCTGCAACTCTTGCCGACCTTCCCTGAAACAGGGGTGACATTGGCAAAGTGAACTATTTTTTACAGTCTGGGTGGTCAGCCTCATACCTACCTAAATGTCAAGGAAAACAAGCAATTAATTACATCCAGTTATACAAACAAACAAACACTAAAAAATCTATGAAAATGAAAATTGATTCTTGGCCTTAGCCGCCTACATTACAGATCAGCTGCCATTTTGTTCGGTCCTTACATATTTCTTTCATTTCATCCAGAATCATAACCTTTTTCATACAAGCTCTCCTTTTATTATGACTTTGGATATCCCATTCATTCACTATTTCGGAAATTCGGTCCATCCATACCTTTCTTGGTCTTCCTCTACAACGACATCCTTGGTTTCTTGCAACAATGTGCCATATGTAAACTGGAAATTACTTTTATAAATATCTAAAAGCTACTCTCGCATTATCGTGTTTTACGTTTTTTTCTCAAGTCAGATAATGCTGAATGTGATTCTTAAGACAATTTTATTGATAGGTCATCTTTGAATCAAATTAAAGACCAGCCAAACAAGCAAATAGGTCAAATTACCGAGATGATGTTTTGAGCTGTAATTCAATATTCATTCGTAAATGGTTTAAAATTTAAATAAGAATGTACTTGACCAATGTATTTTGTAACTGTAACTCTGTCCCCATTCCCCTAGGGGTGGCCAGAGCTGCCTTCATTTCTTCCTATCCTGACATACTTCTTTCAATTCATTCATATCCATCAACTTTTTCGTGCATTTTCTTCTTTTACGCTCACTTTGTATTTCCCATTCTTTCACAATTTCCTCAATCTGATCACTCCATAGTTTTCTCGGTCGTCTCTTACTTTTTTCCTTTCACGCTTCCTTTTGTATATATACTTTTGTCAGTCTATCATCATTCATTCTGCCCACATGCCCAAACCATCTCATCACATTTTTTTGTACCTTAACTTTCCCATCCTCTTTCAAATTACATTATTTCTTTGAATGCTGGAAATTGATTTAAATAATATTTAAAACAACTCTCACAGTGTTTTACATTTTTTTATTCTCTCAGATTGTGCAGAATGTGATTTTTAAGACAGTTTCAATTGAAAGGTCGTGTTTGAATTAAATGGCAGATATGCCAAACAAGCACTGGGGAGACGATTAAGCTGATGGCGCAGAGACAGTTTTAAAAGTCATTTCAAACTAGTACCGGGAATGTAGAGCGGCATCAGATTCTCCATATAAAAGTTTGAAATACGCGTTGCATTGTATGAAAGAAATATGAAAACAATCTATGTACAAAGTTTATGATTGAGAAATGTGGAAGCAAAGCCAGTAATCTAGGATAGTTTATTCAAATTAAGATAAATGTATGGAAATATAATAAATTATTTTGTCATAGTTATCGTGCAAAATCTTCAGAGGCTCCGGCCACCCCTAGCAGAATGATGACGGAGCTACAGTTACATCCTTCTTTGTTTACATCTATTTTATACGTACCTATATAATCTAAGATGTAAGGTTGTATCAAAATAAAGATTCTTGTTAAGCGCACGCTCACAAGTATCATTAGTGCAAAATTGCGTTTATATATGCTGAATAATAGCTTACAAAATAAAATCCAAAACTCAAATGAACATAAGACCTGCAACTCTCATAAAACTAGGTGGTGTTAGTAAAACAAGTTGTTACACCATGGGAGGTTGTACTTAATGGTAACAAATCTAACAATGAAAAAAATAAATAAAAAAGAGGAAAACATGCTTCTATGGACGGAATAAAATATAAGGAAAGGATACTAGAAAATAGGCTAGGACGCCTAAAAACATCGTAAATTAAGAACATTCATCAATGGTCAAGCAAAAGCACAAAATTCTTACATAAAACAGCATCGAAATTGTAAAAATGCAGGCATTACCTTTCACCCCTGTTTCAGGGAAGGTCGGCAAGAGTTGCAGGGCTTATGTTAATTTGAGATTGGGTTTTTATATTGTAGGTCCACATGCGGCATGTGTTAGCGCGAAATTGTACATGTCTGCTTGTGGGAATGCGTTTAATATTAATCTTAAATTATATATATATTTGCAGCTCAGATTTAGATTTAAGATTTAGATCCACCATTGGTGATGGAAGTAGCACAAACAGAAACAGAAAAAAGCGTTTTTCAAATCATCGCGTACTTGTACCGTAGATAGGTTATTATTTAAAATATTAAATTGTCTGTCTTATTTTTATCCTCTACGCCGTAGCATAATAAAATGCAGAGAGCTTTCGCTGTGAAAAGTTGAGTGTCTGAAAAAGCTCGAGCGCGCGAGTGTATGTGGGCTGACCCATTTTTACCAGGCATTTTTTTTTTAATTATAGCACATAGCTTTGGCGTAGCAGCTACGAGCTTTCGTAGAAGCGCAGATGTGTAGAGCTCTAAGCGTAGATTATATGTATTTTTTTTTTTTAAAGTGTTGTTTCTTTTTTTTTGTTTTTTTAATGTTTTAAATCATTCTGCTCTTGAAGATGCCTCATTAGGCGAAAATGTTCGAGCAAAAACAAAAATAATAAAGTGAATTAAAACCATGTTTTACCATTTCAATTTTTTAAATATTTAAAAAAATGAACTTTCACTGTGTTAAAAGATCAACACTAAAATATATATTTTAAATCAGTGTTTATGTAGTACGGTCGATAGCTCAGCTGTTTGATTCCAAAATCAATGTTTTTTTTCTGCCTAACAAAATGATAGATCTACCAGGATTTACTTAGTCACAAAGTATGTATACAAAGAAAGTGTGAAAGGAAAAAGAGGGAAGGGACGACCGAGAAAAGTATGGAGTGATCAGATTGAGGAGATTGTGAAAGAATGGGATATACAAAGTGAGCGTAAAAGAAGAAAATGCATGAAAAAGGTGATGGATATGAAGAAATTGAAAGAGGTATGTCAGGATAAGAAAAAATGGAGGCAACTCTGCAGAGGGACTGGCCACCCCTAGCGGAATGGCGACAGAGTTACAGTTACAGTAATCTAATGTAATCTAAGTTTCAAAGTTATGTAACAATGGAGTTTCACATTATATGTATTTTCACAAGCAGACAGGTACAAGTTCGCGCTTGCACATGCCGCATGTGAACCTACAACAAAAAAAACCCAAATCTCAAATGGACAGACACCTTGCAACTCTTGCCGACCTTCCCTTAAACAGGGGTAATATTTGCAAAGTGAACAATTTTCTACAGCATGGGTGGACAGCCGCATACTTTGGTAGTAGTTGGCAGAAATAATATCTTCACACTCTGGAATAGAAAAATCCCATATTTGGGTAACGCTGGCTGTCTTTTTTAATACTTTACTAACAAGAGTAAATATAAGCATACTGTAGAAATGATTCACTTTGCGAAAGTCACTACTTTTTCAGGGAAGGTCGAAAAAGATGCAGGGTTGATGTTAATTTGAATGTATTTTAACTTATAAGTACACATGCGGCAGTTGTAAGCGCGAACTTTCCTGTATCTGCTTGTGGGTATGCATTCAATATGAATCTTATTTGTTTTTATATATTTGCTATTCAGATTACATTTAAGTAAAAGTGATATGTTTAGTTAACATAGAAAGATTGGTATTACGAGTATAAAGAATCTTTGATAAGGTGACATTTAAAAAAAAAATATTAGTAAAACAAAAAAGATTTACTTGAACGTTTTCAATTGGTTAACTTGAGATAATTTATTGTTCAGAATGTGTAAAAGCGATTAGTGGATCAACCAAATGTAGCTACATTCATTAAAAAAATACAATTTATGACGTCATTAAGCACTACAGTTTTAACCATATAACACGTAATAAATCTAACCACATATATAACACTAGTCAGTTGTTATCTGTGAATACTGCACCACGGACCGACTGCAGATAGACAAAGTTTTGAATTGGGTCATTCTTATTTAATCCATTTACGAATGAATATTGAATTAAAGTCCAAAACATCATCTCGGCAATTTGACCTAGTTCCTTCTGACAATTATTAAAATCAATCCGCAATTCTTGCTGGTTTTCCTTTAACGGCAAGTTATAGATACACGGAATTCGTAACAAAACGTAAAATTCGTAATCTGTTGATAAATGTCGTAACTAAATAAGGTCAGCACTTTTTTATAATGTTTAACTTTGACTGTGTTAAGGCAGATGTGCTAACTAAAATAAACATATTTTTTCTACAATTCCACACTAAGACGACCAGACCCTACCAATACATAGATATTTTGCACTCTGTCTGCTATCCGGTCTGTGGCATACTGTCAAACGTAGGGAGCTCCAAATCGATGTTATTCAAAAAAATAAAAAATAGGCTGATTTATTTGGTGAGCGCTGTTTTTATGTGTATCACACCTCAAGAGCCCTCTGCGAGCTTGGTCGTCGCTCTAGAAAGCGCCAATTCTCAAGAAAGACCCAGTTGCTGTAAGGCTGGACAGGGCTGTAGCTAGAGTCGAATTTGATGTAGGGCAGCATTGGTTACAAGAAGGGCGGAAGTAAAAAAAATATCATAATATCTGCCCTCGAAGCACGGGTCAGTGATGTACATGGTGATTTTTTGTTTTCCCACAAAATAATAAAGTAATGAGAATTTGGAAAAAAAAATCACGTAAGTACAAATTATTTGGTTAGCCAAAAATATTTAATAAAAAAAATATTTAAAAAAAATGTGAAATCTCTCCATTAACATAATAATAAAAATATTTAAAACATCTGAGTTTTACGATTCCCCATGTTATTAAAAATGCGAAGAACTTCGTTCAGATCAACTGATTTTGTTTAAACTGATCTGCGTAAAGTTTGGTTAATTTCTACATTTTTTTTATCTCAAGCTATGAACAAACAATTTAATTATAATAATTTGTCTTAGTTTTTGGTATTTTTAAGGTAGGGCATTGTGATTTCAAGGTAGGGCATTGCCCCACAATGCCTTCCCCCCCCCCCCCCCTAGCTACGGCCGTGAGGCTGGATAGACCTTTTCGCACGTTTAATAATACAGAGCAATAACTCAAAAATTGGGAAAGTCGAGATTTTATAATAAAACGCAAGAACAATGCGAGAAGAATAGGTAGAATGCGACAGCCGTTAAATTTGGACGAATATGACCGAGATAAAAAATCGGTCGCCTTTTTCATCCCATACAAGTTGTACTGGCTGTCTGAACTTCAAACGTGATTTCCCAACATTCTTATTTTTTGAGTTATTGCTCTTTATTATTAAGCGTACGTTTTGATGACCGGTCTTTGGTCAAGGTTTATGAATTTTCAACCCAGCCGAGCAAATTTGAAAATATAGATGTTTTTTTTTTGCTCCACCGGGAATCGAACCCACAACCTTCCATTCAGAGTTCGAAGTGTTACTACTGAACTACAAACCTGTCACAATTAACTGTCAATTTTATTTTGAAATCTTTGAATTGTTTTGAAAATAATACAAAATGTATATATTAAGTTTTGGAGCTATCCCATCAATATACAAAAAAAAACATTGCAGTGTGTGTTTTTTCGCCGCTACACGTTTGTGTAGCGGCGACACATGCACATATTTTTTATCACTCACAAGGGTTGACGCAAATGCAGTCTGTCAACATAAATTAATATTATTTAAAGAGAGATCAAATGAGTAAGTTTAGAGAAAATAATGCCTTTATCTATTTATCTTTACTAGTTGTTTGGTATGAGGCTGACCCCCATACTGAAACAAACTTGGTTCACTTTTGCAATTGCCACCCCGATTTCAAAACACGGCGTTAAGAGTTGCTAAGTTCATGTTCATGTGAGATTTGATTTATTTTGTAGGAACCTACACATAAAAAGGCACACCGGTCCGCAGTCAAGTGGTCACAACTTTGAATCCAGATTGGAAAAAAGTGGGTTCGAATTCCGGCGGAGCACAAAAAAATATATCATTTTTAAAATTTGCGCTTCGTTGGGTTGCAAAATTAATCTGTCTCTGTCAAAGGTCGGTCACAATAAATCGATCCGGCCTTTCAACAACTGGGTCTTGCATGAGAATTGGAGCTTTCTACAGCGACGACCAAGCTCGCAGAGGGCTCGAGGGAGGGAGGGTGTGATTCACACAAAAACAGCGCTCATCGAATAAATCATCCTAATATTATATTTTTTACTATTATTGTACAACATGTGAGGTTATGCATTAAATATATGCCGTACTTAAATGGCAATAGGGCTTTATAGATTATAGATTTTAAGCTAAGCCAAAGTAACGAAAAAATATTTTTAAATTTATTTCACGCATGAAGACAATATATTTTTGACAGCCCTAACGCATTAAATGGTTGAACACGTGCATTGCAAATAATAATAGTATGGAGACCCAGAAACTCGAAGAAACTGCCAAAATACTACAAAAGGTACCTACCTACTTGTTATATAATACCTACATAATAATATTTCTTATTTGTTCGGGTAAAAACTTGAATTCCATTTTTATTATTATATTCATTAATAATATTATAATCTTAGAATTCGTGATTTTTTTCCTAATGCGTGCTAAAGATCGGTCCGTAGTCTAGTGGTTACGCTTCCAACTCATAATCGGAAGGTCGTAAGTTCAATTCCCGGTGGAGCACAGAACGCAACTAAGCTACACATATTGTGTAACTTCTTGCCTGCGTTGTCCCATGGGGCGATTCCGAGCCTTTTTATTTTTACAGGTAAGGGGACCAGATTTACACCAACCACTTCAGTTGAAGTGGGGGTTTTCCAGCTCCCGAGGGCTGGTTCTCATTTCTTGTGAAGTCTGAGTAAGCCTTGAGATCGAACCCTTGCTCTCGGCATGGAATGCAAGCATTCTACCAATTGAGCTATCGAACTTTTTACGAGCTTGGTCGTCGTCGCTACAAAGCGCCAATTGTCAAGCAAGACCCAGTTGCTGTAAAGCTGGATAGACCTTTGGTGACCGGTCATTGGTAAAGGTGTATGAATTTTTCAACCCAGCGAAGAGCAAATTTGAAAATATAAATGCAATATTTTTTGTGCTCCGCCGGGATTCGAACTCACAACCTTCCATTCAGGCCCATTGGGAGCTTGGAAACCTAAGTGGTTGACGCAAGGCCACCTCCACCACCGCTCTCTCTTGCCCATTAGGAAAGGCCCTCTGCTGCCATTCCCTAATACGTGGTGTGATTGGCAAAAGTGAATTAAGTTTGTATAGCATAGGGGGTCAGCCTTAAATAGAAACCTATATTTTGTCAACGAACTCAATAATCAGCTAAAATCATAAGCGACAATTCTCAAGCAAGACCCAGTTGGTGTAAGGCTGTGTTAAGGATGTGTTTTTAAAATAGATTTATGAAGAGGAATGCATGAAACGAGATAGTAAAGTGTGTTTCGCCGGCTGCCGCAATATTATTAATTCCATTGGAATTCCTATTATTACTCTTTTCCATGGCTCGGAGTTTTTTTTATACATATATACTCATACATATATTGCTTATGCAGTATCATAATGATACATTAGCGGTTCGGTCGTCCGTCCGCCATTGCAATCGGCAAAATACCCAAACGGGGAAGAAACCGCCATCTGTGCAAAAAATAAAACAGTACAAAAATATAAAATTAGCTGATTAAGTTAAACAAATGAAAAATTTACGAAAATAATTAAAAACATTTCTTTAATTTAATCACGATGTGATTTTTTCGGAAAATTACTCGGAGGAACTTAAAACGCGTACGAAAAAAAATTACGTAAATACATTTTCAAAAAAATTAATAACTCAGTAACTAAGTAAATAATGAATTTTCGGAAATCCTGGTAATTTAGCTGAATACATACTCTATCATTAAATTGAATATTTGGATTTGAAATATTAATAAAAGAAACGTGAGTTGCATTGGAAAATGAGCCTTTTTTAAATAGTTTTTTGCATATTTCCAGCTGATTGGAAGGCAAAAAAAAAAAAAAAAAATATTTTCATTTCGTTTAAATATACAGAAAGACGACCATATATTTTTTTTTTTGAACAGCCAAAGTTGTTTTGGGTCTCAAATCCCCCTTAAGTGGTGTTTTAAGATCTGCTTTATTTTAGTGCGGTACGTAACAGTGGCGAAGGGTGCCATACAAGCCGGTTTCCATCTTTCCTTGTTTAAAATGAGGCAGAAATGATAATAAAATAGACTGCATGGTTTCAATGGGGGAAAATACGTATTGTTTCTTTGCTTTTAAATGTATTTTTTTACTTTGTGCCTATATTTTTTAACTACTCTGCTACATCATTTTAAAAGGGAAGCCGATGGGAACCGGCTTGTATGGCACGCTTCGCCACTGGTACGTAAGGTCAGTTTTTTTTATTCACAAAGAGTTGCAGAGTTTATTTCCATGTGAGGTTTGGTTTATTTTGTGTGCCCACATTAAGGATGTCCAAGACATCATGGGTCGAAAAAAAGTCCAACGAAAAGGTGTTGCGGGACGTAGAAGAAAGAAGAGAGCTGATCATATTTTAAAGAGGAAAGCCAAGCTAATAGGGCACTCAATCAGACACAGCACCTTTCTTAGCAACATGTTTGAAGGCAAAATCTTAGGACAACGCACAAGAGGTCGCCCAAGAACTTCATACTTCAAGGATTTGAAGCGGCTCATGGATGTCTCCTCCTATTCAAGAGGATGGCAGCAGACAGAGACAAATGGCTGATACAACAAGGCACTGCCTTTAGAAGATGATGATGACATTAAGCACGTGAAAGCGTGAACTTAAATGTGTCTGCTTGTAGCCGTGGATTCAGTAAAAGTAAGCCTTAGATACTTTTAAATCTTAGTAACTTACGGTTCTCATCCGCAGCCTACAGTGTAATTTCCATACAAAAACTGGATGATCCGTAGATCAGAAATGAATCAAATGTTTTTTTAAATAGCACTATTAGAGAAAGGAATATTAAATAGATTATTAATTATTATTTTTAGGCAGTTTTGGGAGCAGTAAAAATCTTAATAAATCGCTACTTTAAACGGCAAACAAAAATCGATACGGCACTCAGATATTCCAATAAGCAATAATTAAACCTATTCTGCGGCTTGGTGGTGTAAGGGCTATTCAGAAAGCCAGTTTCAACTTAGTAATGAAACATTCCAAGCGGACTCCACCCCTGGGGAGACAGGCGGCCGGCGATTGGAATTTTCTGCACGTAATATTTTTTTCGCAATTATTTCTCCATTCAACATAATATCAATCGATCTCTCTGGGTGAGCTGTAATTTATACGTCAGACAAAATGGAAAATTTACCGTAGCGAGGCGTCGTGAGAATTTCGCGTGGAAGTTGCGGCGATAGCATTCCATTTGACAATGTAATGTTTTTGGTTAAAAAACATTTTAAAAAGTTTTTGCGTGAATCACACCTCAAGAAGAGACCTCTGCAAGCTTGGTCGTCGCAATTTAATATTTCTTAATCTATACATTGAAAAATAAACATTATAAAGTACGTTTCAGATTCATATTTAATGGATTCCCACAAACATACACGTGCTTACAAATTCTGCATGTATACCTACTTTCAATTCAAAAACCTCAAATGAATTTTATTGATTGTAGAGGCATTAACTTTGTAATCGTTAATCATTAATGATAATGATAATCATTAATGGTTCCTTGACTTATAGGTTGTTATGCGGCTGACCACCCATAATGTAAAAATTGGTTCACTTTGCCAATGTCACCTCTGTTTCAGGGAAGGACGGCAAGAGTTGCAAGGCTTATGTTCATTTGAGATTGGGTTTTTATATTGTAGGTCCACATGCGGCATGTGTTAGCGCGAAATTATACATATCTGCTTGTGGGAATGCATTTAATATAAAACTTAAATGATATATATCTTTGCAGCTTAGATTAGATTAGATTAGATAAAAATTATCATAAACCTCAAATGAACATCAACCCTTCAACTCTTGCCGACCTTCCCTGAAACAGAATTGACTTTGGCAAAGTGAATCATTTTCTAAACAATAAATAACATTTTTACATTTAACAAATAATTCATATTAATACCAAAAAAAAACAAATTCTTATTGAAAACCCAAGACGTAATATTTTTGTATATCTATACTTATAAAACCAAAAAAGCGTTCGTTGGTAATGCGATAAAATGGTGAAGGACTAAACGGTTTTGGCTGTCTTTCGTTTCAGAATAAAGTACGTAATCTGGGAAAGGTTATAGCGTACAAAAAAGTTGATAAAATAACGCAGAACATGTTTAAATTTGTGAAATGCTGAACGTCGTTTTTATATGGGAATTGATCATTTCCAACTTCATCTAATTGACAGATTTTTGTTCCATATTCAAATTTCATAAAAATGTGTTCGGTTTGAAATATTGTAATAGGCTAAAGAAATCAAATTAATAAAATAAACAGGTAGGTACAAACTTTGAAAATGGAATAAAAAATCATATTATTCATCAACAGCCTTTACCACACAGAACTCTTTTTTAAAAAATGGAATTTAGCTTTTCAACTGTCAAAGTCATGAAAAGCGTTCAAGGTTAAATAAATAAGTCTTTAATCTCAGTTACAAATATATGCACACATTTAAGGTTCATATTGAATGGATGCCCAAAAGGAAACACATGTTAGTTTGTGCATACACATAATGCATGTATATTTTCAAAATAAGACCCAACTGCAAATCCCAAATAACAACGGTGCAATTTATGCTGACTTTACTTAAAACAGGCAGAAGTGAAACAATTTGTACACCAACTTACAAGTCGAGGATTTATAATCTAAGTTGGAGAAAAACATATGGTGGCTCTTTCAACATTTCTTAGATTCGTCTAATCTAATCTAATCTAAGTTGCAAAGATATGTTACATTGGAGATTCACATTACATGCATTCTCACAACCAGACACGTAAAGTTCGCGCTTGCACATGCCTCATGTGAACCTACAACATAAAAACCAAATTTCAAATGGGCATACACCCTGCAACTCTTGCCATCCTTCCCTGAAACAGGGGTGACATTGGCAAATTGAACCATTTTCACAGCATGGGTGGTCAGCCGCATACCAACCTATAAGTCAAGGAACAAACACGACAAATTACATTTTAAAACATATAATCTAAGTTGCAAAGATATTTTGTCATTTTAGACTCATATTAAATACATGCCCAAAAGTAAGCACATTGTAATTACATGCTTACACATGCTGCATGTGTACATAAACTTTGAAACTCCTGCCACTTTCGCTGAAACCGGGGGGGCATTGGCAAAAATGAACCAAGTTTTACTACATACTCGATCTTCTTACTTCATATTCAATTTTCTATATGCTAACTTGAGCTCGAATCGTCCATACGAGGTAACAAATCAAAGCTAACATGAAAAAAATATGAATTTTGTATCATCAATAGATCGCGAAAAAATGAATTAATTTTTTCCGAATATAAGTGGCAAAGGTATTGGGGATTCACAAAATATGCATTCTCACAAGCAGACATGTATAATTTCGCGCTAACACATGCCCCATGTGGACCTACAATATAAAAACCCAATCTCAAATGAACATGAACCATTTTTTACAGTTTGGGTGGTCAGCCGCATACCAACCTATAAGTTTAGGAGCATAAACACAATGATCTAAATCTAAGTTGCAAAGATATGTATCATTTAAGATTAACATTGAATGCATTCCCACTAGCAGACATGCATAATTTCACACTAACGCATGCCGCATGTGGACCTACAATATAAAAACCTAATCCGAAATGAACATAAGCCCAACAACTCTTGCCGACCTTCCCTGAAACAGGTGCGCCATTGGCAAAGTGAATCATTTTCTGCAGCATGGGTGGTCAGCCGCAAACCAACCTATAAGTCAAGGAACATACACAATAAATTATGTTTTTAAAATCAATAAAAAATAATATGGACATCCAAAACAATGATCTATGTACCCTAAATTATCTTATTGATTTTATTTATTCTAATATCAATCAATATGTATACACTATACATCAACGATTGCAACTAGCTTTATTTAAAGCATCATTAAAACCTATAAATGATAATTTAATTATTTTTGAGATGTACACAGAAAACGTTTCCTTCTGCCCAATAGAACGACAGCATTCTTTTATTGGTATTAAGCAATGAAATTATGGTTAAAATACCAATTACAGTGTGAAAATGACAAAAGATATACAACTTTCATATACACCTCCTGAAATTTTAAAGGCTACAACATCTTTCATAACTGCAATCCATAGTACTTCAATATCTTTAAATGAGCCCAATTTCATTTGATATCATGTCCATGAAAATATGCACGCTCAATTGTTTTAAGTTATTGGGCGATGCCGTCTCACTATAATAGTTACAATGATCACTTCAAAATAAGATTTCTTCGCTCATCTTTTCCATTTTCTGAAGAACAGCCATTCCCAAATTTGCAAATCCACAAAACTATTGAATCTCATTTATAAAAAAAAAGGCAGGATAAAATCTGCGGGGTCAGCTAGTAGAGTAATAAAAGATTAAATATAACTTCTAGCAGAGAATATCGTTAATCTCAAAGCTTTTTTAGATGGATTAAATGTTAAAAATTACAGATGATGTAAACGAATTTTATGTGTCTGCTTGTGGGCGTGCATTAAATATGAACTTTAAAAGATATCATATCTTAGCAACTTACATTAAGGTTAGACAGTTTCAGTATACAAAATATTTCGTTTTATATATCCACCGTTGAGAGATCATGTCTTATATTTTTTTGCTGCCGATCAAATAACGATTCCTTCGTTTTTTTTTGTATCTAAAAACTCATACAACTCGCGAGAGATTTTTATTTATTAAGCAAGAATATTTATCACGTAACTTTCTCAATTTTTCCGATATAATCAGGTTTGGTAATTTATTTATTTATTGCCGATGAAGAAATTGTTTGCTGTGTAAATGAATTAATTGCTGAGTTTTCTTTTATAATCTATAAATAATCTAAGTTGCAGAGATATATTAACATTCAAGGCTCTCAAATGCATGCCCACAAATCAACACGTTAAGTTTAGACAAACAAAATATAGATTCATATCCAAAGAAAAGATAAGTTCTCTATTTAAACTCAGCGATGTGACTTAGAACTTTGTGAATGTAAGAAACTAAAATTTCTTTGAGAGCGAAATTGTGCGGATTGTTAAGCATATACTATCGTTCATTTTAATAATAAATTTCCCTAATGATATTCCTTCAATTCAATCTACATAGTAAATCAGCTCATTTCAAGATAAACTATGCCCACATTTTTTTCCATTTTTGTTATTTTGTTCCACGAGGTTGGTATGAGGCTGACCAACCATACTGTAAAAAATGGTTCACTTTGCTAATGTGAATCCCCAATGTAAAATATCTTTGCAACTTAGATTAGATAAGATACTTCACATTTTTTATACACACGTCATCTTTTTTGAAAATTGACATAAATCATGAGAACCTAAACATCATTTTTTCATGATTATTTTTTTTTTGTCCGTTATTGATTGCTGCGAGAAAAAAATGACGACAAAGCAAAGGTTTAACGACTTAGAAAAAATGTGGTGAAATCTTGATAGAAAAAGTTAGGTAGTCCGGGCTCAAAGGCTACATTCCTCTCTGACCTATCGCATGCCCCTTTCTCTACCGAACACAAAGCATTCATACACCTTTCATCTCAATACATAATAGTACCAAACGTATATGTGAGGCGTATGGAACCAAAAGCCTTGAAAGGTTTTTGACAAAAATAGGCACACCGGTGCAAAGTCTTAAAAAGCTTTGGACTCGTAAATGGTAGGTCGTGGGTTCGAGTCCCGGCGGAGCACAAAAAATATACCAAAATATGCTCGTGGCCGGGTTGAAAGATTCATATACCTATACAAAGACCGGTCACCAAAAGTCCATCCAGCTTTATAGCAACTGGATCTAGCTAGAGAATTGGCGCTTTCTATAGCGACGACCAACTCGCAGAGAGCTCTTGAGGTGTAATTCACACAAAAACAGCGTTCACAAAATAAATCATCCTAATATTATTATTATTAATTTTACCAAACGTATATGTGAGTCGTATGGGATGGACTTTTAGTGACCGGTCTTTGGTAAGGTAATATTTATAATTTATCCTGCGAAGAGCGTATTTAAAAAAATATATAATATATATATATTTTTGTGCTCCGCCAGGATTCGAACCCACAGTCTTCCATTTACGAGCCAGAAGTGTTTACCACTTGAATACGCACTGGTCTATAGTTGAGATTTCACCATTTTTTCATACTCGGCGTACTTTTTTTGATATGTGTTTTTTTTCAGGTGGAATTTTTTCCCCTCTCTTCATTATCTTACATCGTAGGTGTGTTCAGCCGAAGAGATTTTCAGCTACCTTTGTGGGTTGTCATATTCGCGCAAGGTGATTTCTGAAAAAAATATCAAAGAAATAGATTCTATAGAATTTACGATTTTACATGATTTACTATGTGTACAATTTAACATATAATTTTGATCACATGTATTTTATGATTCTTTACGAATACTGTAAAATTGTTTCACTTCATGTACATATTTTGTTGGTAAAATTTTTTTTTTTTGTTAGAAAATATGCTCTTTTTCAAAGAAAATCAGCAATGAGTTGCAAGGCTTATGTTGTTTTGAGATTTGAGTTTTTATTTTGTACGTCCATTTGCAGCATGTGTAAGCGAGAAATAACTTGTGTCATCTTGTGGGAACGCCTCTAAATTTAAACGATCATGTTAGTATAGGTACCCAGTCCGTAGATTTCAGTGGTTAACGTTACGTTATTTTTTATCGCAAGATCGTGAGCTCGATTTCCAGTGGAGGACAAAAGTATCATTTCATTTTCAAATGGGGTTGAAAAAATTTAATAGTATTTTTATAAAAGACACCAAAGGTTTATTACACAAACATATTTGTAATTTTTGTTGTTGCCTGTAACAACTCGTCCTTTTAGTGATTGTTCGGCTTATGTCAAATTATAATCAAATTTATTTGGTAGAGTGAAAAAAGCAGCCAATACAAAAAAAAACATTTCACTTTTCATATAATAAATATTCCGAAGCAATACATACATTCCATAAAGGGAAATTCGAAATGTGGAAAAAGCGGTATTCGCACTTGAGAAACGGCAATCCCAGAATTTTTCCCGCGGTATTCGGCATTCGGCAAAACGTATAGCCCACCTTTCTGTGGGTTATATTAACATTTTTCAATACAAACGCACAAAAAGTCATACATATGACATTTTCGAGTTATGAAATTTCTGCCGGTTATGTGCTATTTCAAATTTATATTAAAACGATTTAAAATGCAATTTCGGAGCAAAAAAACGTAGTTTTCATGGCCACTAGAAGACATTATAAGCGCTACTAAAAACTAAGCTGCATACAAAGTGTAATTTCTTGTCGCGTTTTCTCCAAAGGGATCGTATTTGGCGAGTGGAAACTATTTATTTTTGAAGATAAGGTGGCCGGTCTTACGTCAATCACTTAAGTTGAAGTGGGGAGTTTCCCTACTCAACTGCAAGGCTGATACACATTTATTGTGAAAGCTGAGTAAACCTTTCCGGTATTTTTCTTTGGGTTTGAAATAAACACCGAAACGGGAAATTACTTCAGACGCCCTCGGTGGGATTCAAACCAAGGCTTCCAGCATGGAATGCAAGTACTCTACCAACTGAGCTATGATAACATTTTCAGAAAAAAAGAGGATTGGCATGTTTGCAATTATAAAAACTTCATAGTTAAAAACTTTGTACTCGGATTTTAGACGAACGGTTTTGAGAGAACTTACATTATTCTTGACGTTTCGTTAGCGACGTAAATAACGTGTTCAGAAGACATCCTCTCTGCACGACGGCTGAGGATGAACTGATTGGCATGTAAAATCTTAGACTTATATACCATTAAAAAATATATTCGGATAGAAATATTATGATTTGTTTGATTAACCTTGAATATTTGCTTTGTTTGAGGATAAGTTAAATAATCAAATTTTCTGTACAAACGTTTTCATTCACAAAGAAAAAAAACCTTATTAAAACATGCATAAATTTTATTAGCAGATAATACGAATGAAATTTTGGCGTCTTTCAGCAAAGGCAAGAAAAACAATTCAAATTCAAATGAAATAATATAATATTTTATCCTACAAGGAAGATGACATGGAGATACAGAAATACGTTAGCAGGAATAATGATTCAAATGTTGTTATTATTATTATTATTTTTTTAAATAGATTTGTGAAGAGAAATACAATTCACCAACCTATTCTGCCTGGCCAGAAACAGGTATTAATATCATCAATGAACAATTCATATTTGTTTAAATAATGAATTATTAAATAAGAATTATTCAATAACATCTGTTCAACCCGGGTCAAAGCTATGGTCCAATGACCCAAGCGGGGATCGAACCAACGTTATTCCAAATACGCCAGAAAGATCAGCTCACTTGGCCCCCTCGGCCATACCACCGACCGAATTTTAATGAAGTGGCGGTTGATTCGCAACGCTAGCGGCTAAGGCATTTAATTTTAATATTTTTTTCATTTATATTTTCAAAGGTTTGTATATTTAATTATAAAGAATGAAAACTTCCTTAGCTACAGGACTTTCCCACTTCTTTAGGTTTTTTTGTCTCGTAGAATAGAGGCTGACACCACCCATACTGTAAAAATGGTGCACTTTACCAATGTCACCCCTGTCGTTGCAGGGCTTATGTTCATTTGAGATTTGGTTTTTATATTGTAGGTCCACACATGCGGCATGTGTTAGCGCGAAATTATACGTGTCTGCGTATGGGAATGCATTTAATATGAATTTCAAATGTTATGTATCTTTGCAACTTAGATTTTTATTATCTAATCTAAATCTAAATCTAAATCTAAGTTGCAAAGATATATCTCATTTGGATTCATATGAAATGCATTCCCACAAGCAGACACGCATAATTTCGCGCTAACACATGCCGCATGTGGACCTACAATATAAAAAACCCATTATAGATGTCCCTTGTACAGTTTTACCTTTAAGGTATCGATAAACACTAAGTACTTTTCAATTATGAAGATGAGCTGCAGACCAGTTTAGTAGAAAAAAAACAACTCAAGTAGTTAGTAAAGTAGTGAAGTACTGCATGTATACGGGTTATGGTTATGTCAACGACGATACCATGTTGAAACCACCGGTTCCCATAGATCACTGAAGTGAAGCAACATTGGGCGCGGATAGAACTTGGATGGGTTACCGCTCAGGTACACCGCGTGTCGTTGGCATCTTGGACCGGTCCGTAGTCCAGTGGCAACACTTCAGACTCGTAAATGGAAGGTTGTGGATTTGAATCCCGGCGGAGCACAAAAATATACCAAATGTGCTCTTTGCTGGGTTGAAAAATTTATAAACCTTTACCAAAGTCCGGTCACTGAAAGGTCCATCCAACCTTACAACAATTGGGTCTTGCTTGAGAATTGACGCTTTCTACAGCGACGACCAAGCTCGCAGAGGGCTCTTGAGGTGTGATACACACAAAAACAGCGCTCACCAAATAAATCATCCTAATATTATTACGGACCAGAACTAATTGAATTATATTTTGTCAAATTACAATTTTTATATGATCAGTATTTTATTCACATGCGGTGACATACAAAATTAAATGTGGTAGAAATCGTAATAAACCCTTTTATTGAATAACGAGTGAACAATTATTTTCCATTTTAATAAACGCAAATGTTTTGTAGGCTCATTCAAACAAAAATGAAAATAATTTTTCATTGAGAAATGAAAATATTTTTTTGAATTTATACAGCTCTCTCATTAAAGTGGAACCATAAAAACATTGATTTTTGACAAAAATTAATAAAACGATTTTTAATTGGTATTACGGAAGGTATTTTTACGAACCGTGATGTACAGAAGATCGGATTCCTCAACGATTCGTAGCAGGCGTTCATGGTCAAATCTTTAACAACACGTCCGACAAACTATGGGATGTGATATCTAGCTTAAATTTGTATTATATGAACTTTTGCTCCCTCTGTTGATGCATTCCCAAAGGGTGACGCATGTACCAACAATCTACAATCTTCGATCTCTGGCAACAATTTCTTCTGGTAGCGGTTTAGTTTGTTCCTCTTTGGCATGTCTTCTGATGACATTGGAAATAACTCCGACAAAACGTTGAAAATTAACACTCTACGCTACCCGAATGTGGCATATGGAACGTTATAATTTATATAGGTTAGGGATCCAGCCGTACATTTACCACTCCAGTGGAAGTGTGGGTTTCCCAGCTACTGATAAGGGTGGTCCTTATTTTATGTGAAGACTGAGTACACTTTCAAGTTATCATTGTTATTTAATTGTATAAATTGCCCATTAACTTGCTATTTTTACTTTTTAAAAAATCAACAAGGCTTCTGGGTCGAAATTTTTATCATAATTTCAGTATGCTATCCACATGGACAGCTTGACGTACCAACGAGTTCATTCCTTGTGAGCTACATTTGAATGGCATGACTCTTGCCTATATGTCTGGCTAATATATTGTCCGTGGCAAGGAGGATAGGCTGAGACGACTGGTTGTGATTGGTGGCTTAGACTGGAAGAGAGAAAGAAGAAGATCCTCCCAGCGAGAGTGGAATAGTTCGGAGAACAACATATTGTACTCTTTTTTCCCCTCCATCGAGCAGCGCTTGGCTGCAAAGTGGCTTGTCCCGAACCACTTTACCAGCCAGTTTTTAACTGGCCACGGAAACTTTAAAGCCAAACTACACCAGCTGGGTATCCCATCCATCTTATCAGCAGAGTGCCCTTGCGGCGCCAGCTCCCAGGACGTGCCTCACATATTATGGTACTGTCCATTGCGACACTCTGATCGGGTTGCGCTCCTTGCTGCAGTACGGCCGGCCATTGGCCCAGTCGGTTATGCAGACTTTGTTTCTACAAAATCAAATTTCTCCGCTTTTGAGCGATTTTGCGCTTCATTTTGCCAAGCTGCATCCGCAGCGGATTCACAGTAATCCTGTCCTTAGATTTAAATTATTTTTATTTCGTATTATGTGTATCATTATTCACGCTACTCGTGATCTAGCAACAATCCCACAAGGAGTGCCACCCGAGGTATGCTATTAGCTTCAGTAACATCGAACCATTTACTTTTAGAGTCATGGGCACGCCTCTGACCTAGAGGTTCTTGTTTTGTCGTGCCGTTGCTTTCACTTCACGGGAAGGCCTTTCGCCACTTGAGAAAATATATAGCTTTGCATGAGCGTCCATGTGCTGTGGGTCCTTCTGACACATACATACAGGACGGGTACGAGGAGGGTTTAAGCATACCAACCTCCACACGATTGACTGATCAAGTGAAGACAGTAACAGGCACTCGGTGGTTGAAGCGCTACGGGTAGCACAGCCAAGATAGAACTGGGGAAGAGTGGTTGCTTCCACAAGGGTCGCAGCGCTCAGCAATGAGGAAAAAGATTAAGAGGGAGAATCTTAACAATGGAGGAAGCATCCGGTTTATCTAATAAAAGTCCGGGTTGGATTTAGCAGGGTCGCCTCTTAATTTTGCCTGCGTAGGCTTGGGGCTCAATTTTGTTACAAACTTTTCGCACAAAGCCAAACAGAGGCAAGTATCTATGTGATTGCGTACGCACACGTGCAATTTATTTCATTTAGTCAAATGTATGTATTCGTATGGGTTCGTATGGGTAAACGTATGGGTTCGTACGTGAGCCTAAGCACGCTGGTTGGTGTGTCGAACACTCTGGTATAGTGTGGAACGATGCTCTAGTATCATCCAAGTATCTCGAACATACAATAATCGTCTCTGTGTCACATATAAATACGACAAAGATTTTGCGGGGAGGCAGAGCTGCTTTGATTCTTGTGAAGGCTGAGTAAACCTTGCCGGTATTTTATTTTGGGGTTTGAAATAAACACCGAAACGGGAAATCATTTCTGACACCCTCGGTGGGATTCGAACCCGAGCTTTCGGCGTGGAATGCAAGCCACCTGAGCTATCGACCGGACAAAAAGTTAATTAAAATCTAATGTAATTAAAAGTGTTTACTTGTGATGTTTTATCATTGTACTGTTTTGTCACGTTTACATACTTACTCCTTGAGAACAACCGAGAGAAAAACATGAACTAAATTTATACAGTTGGAGAAGGTATATTTTGGTTTTAAAAGAGCATGATAATGTATTAAGAATTGATATAAGTATTCAACGTTGAAGAATATCAATCTCAGAAAGGAGTTGAACCTTCATGCGTAGCACAAACAAAAAATGGAAGCAGTTAAAATGTAGTTTTAATATTTTTTTATCATATAGATCTACACATTTCACAATGGTTATGAAAATTTCATTCAATTGATTCATAAGTACTTATTCAAGAAAATATATTTTTTTATTGAAAAAAAAAATACTAAAGGATACTTTTATTCATGTTTTCCCATTTAAGATTTAAATTAAGCGCATGCCCTGAAGAAGACACGTATAAGATCGCGCTTACACAATATGCCGCATGTTAACTAACAACATAAAAACCCAAATCTCAAATCAACGTAAGCCCTGCAACTCTTGCCTACCTCTGAATCACGGATGACATTGAAAGTTTAAAGCATTTTTTACAGAATTAGTGGTCAGCCTTATATTAACCTATAACTGATGAAACCCAACCTACGTGTCAAGGAATACGATTAACTGAAATATCAAGAAACATTTGGTTTCGTAAAATTAATTTCTATCAATTAAGGGAGGGAAAATTTTCCCTTCACAACAAAGACAAGTTATGTAGACGTGACAGGCGTGGAAGTCTCGACTATGTATTTGAAGATAGGACGAAACTAAACATGGTGGCACATCAAGAGCTGATCCATTTTATATGGAACAACAATCATCTGTTAAGGCACCGCCATGTTTTATTCTGTCCTATCTTCAAATAGGTACGGTAAGATCTACCAACGACCGTCGAGACATCCACCCCTGGATTCCGTTTTAATTTTGTATGCGAGGATACCAAATATACTGATTTAACATAAATAGGCAGACTTGTTCAACGAGTCTCTAACAAATTCATCGAAGTGCAAGTAAGTCTTCAGCATAATTACAAAGAGAACTCTTTGATAACAGGAATATCACGAGCAGAAAAGGTCAGTTGATATCTAATTTGGGAACTTTACAGAAATGGTTTCTAATTCCATTTAACACTAGCAAACCAACCGTTCGCAGCACGAGCAGGCCTTTAGTTATAATATAATATATTTTTATTAACTCATCATATTTTATTTATTTATAGATTTTTTCCTTCAATGTTTAAGGTTAATAGTTCAACGGTTAGGGAGTCCGTTTATCATTTAGAATATCTAGGTTCAGTCTTTGACACAAATGAATGTGGATAAGTTATGACAAAATGACTGTGTTTTATACGACTTCAAGTCAACCAGTCTGTAGTATAGTGGTTGACGCTTTGGACTTATAATCGGAAGGTCATGGATTTCATACACATTAAAATTTCTTGCAATAACGTTGCAAAAACAGTCAAACTCAGAGAATTTTCTCAAACACTGTATTTTTTTTGTAATGCAACAATATATTAATTAAATCTGATACATTGTTTATTGGGACTATTTATAACTTATAATCTGTTGCGAAGATATATTGACGTTGAAGGATTAAATTATATGCACGCCCACATACAGGCACGTGTAAGTTAGCTCTCAGATTTGCTGAATATGTGCTTACAAAAAAAAAAAAACCTCAAATAAATATTAACCTTGCAGCTCCTTTCACCTTTCCATGAAACTGGAGTTGCATTTGCAAATATTTTTTTTACAGCATGGGGAGTCAACCGCACACCACCCTAATATTCAAGCAAAATTATCTCTCAAAACCTATAAAAGAGGTAGGCTTTAAAAGTGAGAGATAATTTAGCTTGGATTTTTGTAGGGTCTTGATAATGACCTGAGTATTGAAGTTCGAAATTGCTCGAGGTATAAAATATTATTGTGAAAATAAAACTACGTTTTAGAAAAAAATAATTTTATTTTAATTTAGCTTGCTTTTAAATTAAAATAAAACTATCAAGGGATCAAAAGTCAGCGTTAAAATTAGGAAATTAATTTAATACATTGGTTGTTCTAAGACAAATTTATCGCGTATAGTTGGTATGACAATTAAACATGATTTAATTTTCCTTCACCCTCACATATCACATGTGGGGGGGAGGGCACCCCGTCTGCCTAGAACACAAGCCTCTACGAGCCCTTTCAATTATAACTGCCTAGAAATCTGTCCTAGATAGTAATATTAGATTATTTAGGACTAGTCGTATGTCAGAGCGTCATGTTAAGGATAAAACGGCGATTCGTACAAACCAGAAACAAACCTTGTAACTAAGCTACGCATACAGTGTAACCCCAAAGGGTTTCGCATGTGGCGAGTGGAGTCTATTTAGTTTACAGATATGGGCGTACGCCAACCACTTCTGTTAAAGCGGGGGTTTCCCAGCTCCCGAGAGCGCTGGTACTCATTAATTGTGGAGGCTGAGTTAAACTTACTGGCATTTTGTTTTGGCGTTTGAAATAAGCATCAAAACGGGAAATCATTTACGACACCTTCGTTGGGATTCGAACACGAGTTCACGTCATGAAATGCAAGAACTCTTATCAACTGAGCTATCGAAAGGACGAGTCGTACAAATCAGAAACAAATCTCGAAAAGGTGATAAAAAATCATTGATTGAACAGTCCGTAGTCTAGTGGTTAGAACTTCAGAGTTGTGATTGGAAGATAGTGTTTTCCAAATATGCTCTTTGTTGGGTTGAAAAATCAATCTGCCTTTATCAATGACCGGTCACTACAGGTACACCTTGCCTTCAATCAACTGGGTCTAGTTTGATAACTGGTGCTTTCGACAGCGACAATCAAGCTCGCAGAAGGCTCTTGAGATGTTATTAAACAAAAGCAACGCTCACTTAATAAATTATCCTGATTTTATTATTATTGTAGAGACATTAAATTTGTAATCTTAGTCTAAACAATCTTCAATCTAAGTAATAACAATATATTACAATTTGGGATTCATATTTAATGCATGCCAATCAGACACGGTTAGTTTAATTTGAACCTAAAGTATTCACATATTTATGTAACCCAGATTATAGTAACCTGCTTAAATGGTAAGAACGATAGGTTTTCTAAAAGCTCGAATTTTTTTTTGTTATAAAATAAAAATAAATTTCTATATTTATTGGTTTTTGTTTTAACACTGAAAATCAAATGCCATTTCAAAATAACTATTCCTAACAATGTTTATTTTCACTATTTAAATGCAAAAAAAAGTGTGCGTTTTCGGTTCTTATAGGTTATTACAAAAACTATTATGTACTTCACACAAAAGCTTCATCTTAAGAAATAGTAGCACAAAGATACATCGCTTTGTATGTACTTGTAGTTTTGTGTACAGAGCAAATATTTGTGTATAGGATATCTAGGATTACATGGAATACACATGGATTAAGAACGAAACGTATTGAGTAGGACGATAAGTATTGAATAGCCTGATACCAAGAGTGTACATCTTGTACTATTCGTAATCTCCTAAGTAATTCGCAAAAATAAACGCTAAGCTTATGGACTATTCAATACAAAAATGTATGAAGAATATGCATTCCAGATTGCCTTAATATGTATTAGTACAAAGATGACTATTCATCGTCCCCTTAAAGCTTGTTTGTCTTATGTCCATCAGAGGTAATTTCTCATGAGCAATTTTTGTATGTGTACTGGACCAATGTGTGTTATGAATGCTAGAAATTGTTTTTGAAAATACCAAAAACAACTATATTTTTATACGTGTTTTTCTTAGTTCAGATTGTGTAGAATGTGATTTTTAAGACAATTTCATTGAAAGGTCATCTGTAAATCAAATAGTAGAAAAGCCAAACAAGCACTGAAATGACGTCATGCCTATTGTAAAAAAATCGTTCACTTTTGGCAATGCCATCCCAGTTTCAGGAGAAGACGGCCAGTAATAACACATGCAATATTTGTAAAGGCGTATTATCATATACGAGTTTCAGTCAGTGTGAATCTTTAGTGCTCTTGTATCTTTGCAACTCACATTAAAAACAATGGTAGTACACGTATGAAAATCTCTTTATGAAATGAAGAGAAATAGACTCACAAGAGGACTGGAGAGCAGAATAGAAACATAATAATGAATCAAAAACGGGATACAAAATGAGTTGAATTTATTAATGTACGACCAATTTCGTCAACGAAATGCATCATAATTAATTTGTACCCTAAAATGAAAAGTTCATTAATAAAATCAGTCGCACATTAATCACTTTTACTCATTCTCTAACCATACACAAGGTTTTTTAATTTTCGTCAAATACTCGTTTATTTTAAGGCGCAATTCATATACCTGGCCTTTTTTTGAAGCTCATACACAAGCAGTCATGTCTAAGCATTACGCTTTAACGTGCTGCATATACGAGAAAATCTGTAAACTACATTTGTATCAGCAAAAAACAATTTTTGCAGTTTTTAGCGGTCAATCGAATGTCGTTACACTATCCACAAAAAAAATATAGACGTTCTATAAACATAATTTTTACGTTAGAGGTACGTGTATATGATTGTTATAATAGTTAAATTTATGGATTAGTAAAAAAACAAACACGCATTGCACAATAAAAAATAAAGTGTAAAAGATCTTAAGATAATTTTCTTACATAATAATACATTAAAAAAATAAAGTAATCAACACAAAAATACCCTTCCGTACAGATTTGAATGCATCGTAGAGATATCCATTGCATACGATGCACAACTTGTGTTGAACGCATCCACAATCACAAACAAAATACCATCACTGAAAACAAAAACAAAAAAAAACTGAAAATTATTTTCTTGTCGGATTTTCCAAAAACCACGCCGCAGAACGCTCACTCACACATCCTTACATGTTTCAGCCACGTTTTTTAGTATTTTTTCCTTACAAACACAAAAATATTTTACTTTTCTTTAATGCAGTTTAAACTGTTGTATTTTACGTTTATATGCATTTAAAAATCACATTTTTCAGGTAATTGAATTGACTTTTTATCCCGGTTTAAATTTGAAAAAAAATGCGAGAGCTTACACGTGTTGCGGCTCTCGCAGCTAGAGAGCGACTGATGCGGAGGCTGTATAGGAGGGGTGTTTTGGGGGAGGGAGGGGGGAGTTTCAGGGGGAGTGGGAGGTGGGTTAGGGGAGAACGCCTGTGCGCCGCAGTTAGGAAATGAGCCAGCGATTACAGAGTTCGATTCCGAGGCGACACATCAACGAAAGTGCGAAATGGTTTTTTAATGAATCACACTGTATGCACAGTAGACTGACATACGAAACGTTGGATTTCTCAATTTATGTGTCACTGAAAAATTTTTTTTTTTACAAACAAGCATTGATTTTTTTAAAACACGAATCGTTTTCTTTTTTAATATTTCATAAACGTTTATGATTCTTTTTTATGTAAACAAACCCAAGAGGCCTTAAAGTTGCTACTGTTACTCTGTCACCATTCCACTAGAGGGCCTCTGCAGATTTGCCTCCATTTTTTCCTATGCTTGCATATTATCTCTTTTAGTTCGTACATACACATCACCTTTTTCATACATACACTTCTTTTACTTTCGCATTGTATATTCCATTCATTCGCAATTTCATAAATCTGATCCAACCATACTCCTCTCGGTTTTCCTTTTCCTCTTTTTCTTTTCACATTTCTTTTATATTTTACTTTCACATTTTTTGTGTAGAAACGGATTAAAAAGCCGCTAAGAAGAGTTAACACAGTGCTTGGAGAGTGTGCATTTACAGTGTCTGGTTTTCAGTCCTAGAACCACTTGCCTCATCATGTGAGAGAGCTAGAGGAACATGAGAAGTTTCGAAATGCACTACAAGCGATACAAGCATCTGGCATAATTTGCACAAGCGCCCTTGAAGTGATTACATCACGAAACGGAAAATTACAATGAAATCATCAACTCATCATAATCTTTTTTCTTTCGTTCTCCAATGTGTCGACGCACAACATATACATATTTTCATATTTTATTCACACAAGTCAACAAAAAACGACTTTGAAGGGCATTTCTTTTGAATATATTTGTACGTAAAAGTAAGGAAAATATAAATTAAATTATTTCGTAATTAACAGAACGAGAAAATTTTAAGAAATTAAAATTGTTATTGACTCAATGTTTCTTATCGTAATAATAAATTGAAAGAACATTTATTTCTTTAGCTATATTTTATTAACAAACATCACATCATTTCATTGACTTATAAGTTGGTATCTGGCTGATCACCCAAACCTTATTAAATAATTCACTTTGCCAATGTCACCCCTGTTTTAGGAAGGGTCGGTAAGAGTTATATGGATTGTGTTCATTTGAGATTTGGGTTTTAATTTTGTAAGTTCCCATGTGGCATGCATTTAATATCAAGCCTAAATACGATATGTCTTTGCAACTTAGGTTAAAGATTACAGAATGAAGGAAATATATGTGTACATCAAAAAATATTAATATTGCAAAGTACAAGATTAACAAAAATATACAAAAAAAATACAATAAGTAAGAGTCCGTCTTCCACTAAGCTCCTCTTTACTTATTCGAGTTTTGGACAAAATTTAATTTAATTAAGTAACTTGGAGCTTTGATCATTACAGTGAATGCCATTCTTACATTGCTTAAATTGTTTTTTCTTCTTCTTTTTTTAATGAAAATTGGGGCTCAACGAAATTAATTGAGTATAAATGAAATCTAATATTTACTGAAATAAACGAGTACCTACTCAAGGTTTTTGTTTTTCAGTCCACTTGAATATATTTTTAATACGCTAAGTATGTGAACCCACAATATAAAACCCAATCTTAAATGAACAAAAGCCCTGCAACTCTTGCCAATCTTACCTGTTACAGGCGTGACATTGGAAAAGTGAACCATTTTTTACAGCATGGCTGGTCAACCTCAAACCTTAAGATGTTAATCTCTATTTATCTTTCGATAGCTTCAGATTCAAATGCGGGTCAGAAAGTAGAAAGGTATTTTCTTTTGATCCGTTTTTATCTACTATTACTTGTCGATATCCACATATATCGAGCTCGCATAAACTCAGTTGAGCAGTTCCTGATTGGGGAATTACATTGGAAAATTTCCCAGCAGAGGATTCTAGATGAAAAGTTGTAAAGTTGTTTTCAAACTCCCTCAAAGAGGGAAAACTTTGACTCAATACTCAAAACTGGGCGAAGCTTCAAGTCAATAGTTTCTACGATTGTAAACGTCTTTTCTATGATTGTAAACGCCTTTTCTATTATTGTAAACGCCTTTTCTACATTGTATAAAATACTTAAATATAAATATTTTCTTATGTATCACAACCCAAGTCAAATAATGTTACTATCTTATTTTTCAAATTCGTTGAATCGTTTTCAGGAAAACACTTTACGATTTTTTTCCTTTATTGTGTCTTTTAAATTTTCTTTTGTTTGTGAAAAACATAAAAATAATAAACAATACCGTTTGATTGAGTAAAACAAAGATAAGAAGATGAAAGCTCGAATGGAAAACTAAGTAAGTTAAGTAAGATAAAGAAGCAATCCAAATACTCAGAGTTCCAAAATTTGAGTATGTGGCTGATGACAGACTGTATATTAAGAAAGAGAGTTAGGTTAACTAAACATCTTAGATTTAAGAATTTGGAATGGTTTATGGCGACATTGAAAGAAAAGATCATAATAAAGATTTTTTAGTTGAAGTTGTGAGATTTCATGTAAACAGTTTAAGGTAATTTTGGGTTTGAAATAAAAAACGAAATGCGAAATCATTTCTGACACCCTCAGCGGGATTCAAACCAGAGCTCTCGGCATGAAGTGCAAGCAGTCCACCAACTGAGCTATCGGACCTATGATGGATTTTTTTTAAATCATTGGATGGCGCGACACAAAATTGGTGCCATTTTTCCTCTAAATCTAAGCTGCAAAGATATTTATCATTTAAGATTCATATTAAACGCATTCCCACAAGCAGACATGTGTAATTTTGCGCTAACACATGTCGCATGTGGACCTACAATATAAAACCCAATCTCAAATGAACATAAGTCCTGCAACTCTTGCCGACCTTTCCTGAAACAGGGGTGACATTAGAAAAGTGAACCATTTTTTACAGTATGGGTCGTCAGCCTCATACCAACTTATAAGTCAAGGAATACAAACAATTAATTACATTTAAGTATATAAAACAAACAAACACTTAACAATTAAACAGTAAAAATTATAACCTACAAAAAAAATACAGGATATACACATATACTTATAATTTGAAATTCATATTTTTCATCAAACTTCAAGGTTAAAAATTTGCAAAAAAAATCCATCAACGTTTCGAGTTTAAGTTTTCAATAATGAAAAAATGAATAATGGGTTTAAAATATGACAAAAATCCATAACCGCAAATCATAAAGGATAAATAATTACACCAACTTTCGAAGAATCCCATTCAGAAGTTTTGTACAGAATTCATGGTTTCAGTACCCCAAATGTAACAATAAACGTTTAAATACAAACAAACAAAAATATGCAAACTAAAACAGCGCTTCTAGTGAACGTTTTTAATTTCTAATAAATTTGTAAAAACGCTATGGTAGAGTTTGAATAAAAAAGCTTTATACTCGGAGAACAGATACAAAGAAGAAAGCAACAATGTTTATGACGTAGAGGCGTAGAGCTACTCGTATATGTGTGGGTAGGTATGAATGTAAATACGAAACGAATTTCGGGTCGTTAATAAAGAAGTTCGAGAGTTTTCGATTGATGTCGGGACGGATCGGGCTCGTTATGGCCCATTTGTACCGACATAAGAATTGTTCGATAAATGCTACGCAGTCGTAGATGTATCGTAGAGGTTTGTATAAATAAATATTATTTTCTCTTATTGATTTCGTATTTCTATTTTTTTTTTAATCATTACTTAATTCAAGATCAAGGAAAGGAAAACTTCGAAAATCGAAGTTTCACTGAGGAAATTCGTTCACTTTTGACAATTTCACCTTTGTTTCCGGAACAGCCAATAAGAGTTACTGGGTTCATTAAAGCTTCGGTTCATTTAAGTTTTTAAAACATTCATGTTTATTTAAGGTTCGGTTCTTATTTGCAAGTACACATGCAAAAAGTGCGAGCCCAAAATAGCAATTGTTTGCTTGTGGGCGGATTAAGAACAATTATTATTATTATTACTTGACTTATAGGTTGGTATGAGGTTGATCACCCATACTGTTAGAAAAATGGTTCACTTTGCTAATGTCATCCCTGTTACAGGGAAGGTCGGCAAGAGTTGCAGGGCTTATGTTCATTTGAGATTGGGTATTTTATACTGTAGGTCCACATGCGGCATGTGTGAGCGCGAAATTATGCGTGTGTGCTTGTGGAAATGCATTTAATATGAATCTCAAATAATACATATCTTTGCAGCTTAGATTAAGATTCAGATAAGATTAAATCTATTATATAAAAATCTAGGGGGTATTTGCGTCTGTTTTTTTCGAATTTGTAAAAATGTTTTTCTAAAAAGTGTTTCTCTTGATAAACTGAACTAACGCTCGATTCCAGAATTTTTGGTGTTTGTTTGTTTGTTTGTTTGTTTGTCCGTTTGTTTGTTTGTATATTTGTACCATTATAGGCGCCCAGACCGTTCGCAGCACGATGCTGAAATTTTGCACACCCCCATAAAGTGTTAGTGGCTAAACAACTGTCAGGGTCCGGATGACGTCACGTGCATATTTCGCATACCTGCCATACAGACTGAAAGTTGAAATCTTGCCGCTGGCGGCCATTTTAAATTTACAGGCTTGATATTCGAAACAGTCATGACTCTTAGTAATTTTAACAACTTTTGGAAGAAACTTTTTCGCAAAAAGTAAATTCTTCAAACAACATTTGTAAATACCTACATAGAAAAAAATAAAAAATAATAACTTTCAGGTAGCACAACGGGCGCATGCATAATGTTGGAACATTGAAATTAAGCATGCCACCTGAACATAAACAGACTTACATATTTTCAAAAACACAACAAAATACATGAAGGATTAAGAGTAGCTGCCGTACATTTTTTTTGGTTTCTTAAATATTTAACATTCAACTGGCGTTCATTTTAAAAGTCTGAAGGTTTTTCCTCAATGATCAATTTGGTTTTGCTTATGTCAACATTTTTTGAAAGAAAACTTTTTTCAATGACAACTTTTTTCCAACAAAATTTTGAAAAACCTGATTTTCACAAAAAAGTCAAATTTATAAGTAAAAAAATCAACTGTTTTGATGCTACACAAACAATTATAATTTAGCGAAATGAAATGATATGTAATAGGACAATCACGCCGAATATATATTTTGCATACCCGCCATACCAACTAAAAAAATACATTGCTCTGCAGGCGGCCATTTTGAATGTCTAGGCCTCATACTCAAATATAAAATGCATTTTAGTAAACCCCATAAATGTTGGAAGAAACTTTTTTTCTACGGCAAATTTCTTTGAACAAATATTTAAAAAGTAATATTTCATGCAAAGTGTCTTATATATAAAAGAATAAAAAAAACTGAATCTTTTTTTTTTTAATTTTCAAAAGTCATTTTTTTCTAAGAGTTCTGTCGATGGGTTGAACGTTTTCCCATACTTAGATTTTTTGTAGATTGTGAGTTTAGGCATTTTAAGGTATCTTCAGGTACCAAGCAGTATCAGACACTAAAATATCGTGAAAAGTATCACAAGCAGTTTTAAGATGTCAAAAGATAATTCAGAGCAGGACGAGCAGTTTGAAGACATTTCATGACAATAAGAGCAGCTGGAACTATCTAAAAACAAAAGCACCAGTACCAACAAAACAATGCCGTACAGCGAACGCAGTCATGTTTCATGCCACTATAAGACAATTGCAAGCAACACAGGTACGCTTAAGATACCATTACCAGCAAAACGAAAAAGAGCAAAAAAGACAAGTTATACACTTAAATGATAATCAACGGGAAGAGCATCATTATAAACCATCACCAGAAAAATAAAGAGCAGAAATAAAAAGCAGGATAAAGACTTCAGCACCTGCACAACAATAGGAAGTAGCACGATCAGGCCTGGGATTCTACCACAAAATTGTCCACTTTTTGTTGTTGTTGTTGGTCAGTGCTCATGGATCTTTTAAAAATCAGAGCAAGGGTAAAGTGTGCTGGCGAAGCCGGACTTTAATTTAGAATGCCGTAATCGGCAGGCTATTTAACTTAAATTCGTTTTTCGTAGATTCAAGATTTTCGAAACATGAAAAGAATTCAATTACCTTTTTATCACAAAATTTATTCAATTATATCTTAAAGCATTCAATGAAATAAAAAACATATGGGCAAAAAATTATGGCGAAGCCAGACTAAAACCTGCCCGGAGGGCCTAGCAGCCAACCGTGCGAGAGCGCGGTTTGGTCTGCTAGTCTTATATATAAAAAAGGAGAGGGTATTTGCGTCTGTTTTTTTCGAATTTGCAAAAATGTTTTTCTAACAAGTGTTTCTATTGACAAACTGAACTAACGCTACGTTCCAGAATTTTTGGTGTTTGTTTGTCCGTTTGTTTGTTTGTATATTTGTACCATTATAGGCGCCCAGACCGTTTGCAGCACGATGCTGAAATTTTGCACACCCCCATAAAGTGTCAGTGGCTAAACAACTGTCAGGGTCTGGATGACGTCACGTGCATATTTCGCATACCTGCCATACAGACTGAAAATTGCAATCTTGCCGCTGGCGGCCGTTTTAAATTTACAGGCTTGATATTCGAAACAGTCATGTCTCTTAGTAATTTTAACAACTTTTGGAAGAAATTTTTTCGCAAAAAGTAAATTCTTCAAACAAAATTTGTAAATACCTACATTGAAAAAAATAAAAAACAATAACTTTCAGGTGGCACATCGGGCGCATGCATAAAGTTGGAACATTGAAATTAGGCATGGTATCTGCACATAAACAGACTTAAATATTTTCAAAAGAACAACGAAATACATGAAGGATTAAGAGTAGTTGCCATACTTTTTTTTTGGTTTCTTCAATATTTAACATTCTCCTGGCGTTCATTTTAAAAGTCTGAAGGACTGAAGGAGGAAAACCTGATTTTCACAAAAAAGTCAAATTTATAAGTAAAAAAATCAACTGTTTTGATGCTACACAAACAATTATAATTTAGCGAAATGTAATGATATGTAATAGGACAATCCCGCCAAGTGTATATTTTACATACCCGCGATACAAACTAAAAAAATATATTGCTCTGCAGGCGGCCATTTTAAATTCATAGGCCTCATACTCGAATTTTGAATGCATTTTAGTAAACCCCATAAATGTTGGAAGAAACTTTTTTTCTACGGCAAATTTCTTTGAACAAATATTTAAAAAGTAAAATTTCATACAAAGTGTCTTATATATAAAAATGAAAAAAGTTAAAAAGTTTTTTTTTTTTTAATTTTCAAAAGTCATTTTTTTCTTAGAGTTCTGTCGATGGGTCGAACGTTTTCCCATACTTAGATTTTTTGTAGATTGTGAGTTTAGGCATTTTAAGGTATCTTCAGGTACCAAGCAGTATCAGACACTAAAATATCGTGAAAAGTATCACAAGCAGTTTAAAGATGTCAAAAGATAATTCAGAGCAGGACGAGCAGTTTGAAGGCATTTCATGACAATACTGGAACAATCTAAAAATAAAAGCACCAGTACCAACAAAACAATGCCGTATGGCAAACGCAGTCATGTTTCATGCCACTATAAGACAATTGCAAGCAACACAGGTACGCTTAAGATACTATTACCAGCAAAACGAAAAAGAGCAGAAAAGACAAGTTATACACTTAAATGGTAATGAACGGGTCGAGAATCATTAAAAACCAACCCCAGAAAATTAAAGAGCAGAAATAAAAAGCAGGATAAAGACTTCAGCACCTGCACAACAATAGGAAGTAGCACGATCAGGCCTGGGATTCTACCATAAAATTGTCCACTTTTTGTTGTTGTTGTTGGTCAGTTCTCATGTATCTTTTAAAAATCAAAGCAAGGGTAAAGTGTGCTGGCGAAGCCGGACTTTAAACTGCCCGTAGGGCCTAGCAGCCAACCGTGCGAGAGCGCGGTTTGGTCTGCTAGTATAATATAAAAAAAAAAACAATAAATGTGAAATTTTTCAAATAAATCCACGGTGTCTCTTTTTTTACTTTACATAAATCCTAACAGTCCTATTCATAGAAAAACATTTGATCCATGACTGATCTACGGATCATCGATTTTTTGTATGGAAAATTCACTATCGTCTGCGTATCAGCCACGGCTTTGCTGTTTGAGAATAACACCGTAAAAATATAGCCGCATAAAAAAGTCTACTTCATACCAACATATACCAATAGGTAATGAAGAATTTTTTATTTATCAAGCGCTGATTTTTGAAATGTTGACTTCTCGGTATTGATTTACAATATTCAAGCCTCCTTTGCCTCTCACACATAACACACTTTCTTCTTCTTTCGCTCCCTTTTGGCGGCACGCAACTTCCTTTTTGGCAAACTTAATTTAAAGTGTGGCTTATCGCATTAGGGCTGATGGCACACGCAAGATAAGTGCGTGGCTTACGACCGATAAAGGCGGTTCACGTCGCGTCGTGTGAAGCAGACACCATGATAGGATGACACAGTGACAAAACATCACATGACAAAGCAGAACATACCATAAACGGCACGCCTCTGACCTAGATGCTTTTGTTTTGACGTGCCGTTGCTTTTAATTCACGGGACGGCCTTCCGCCACTTCTATAATCTATAATCTACATAAGTTGCAAGGATATATTCATTACAAGCTCTATATGCCCACAAAAAAACACGTGTAGTTGCGCTTACAAATGCTGAATGTTTACCTACTTACAAATAAAATCCAAACCTCAAATGAACAAAAGCCCTACAACATTTGGCCCTACTCCTTCCCTGGCACAGGGGTGACATTGGCAAAGTGAACCATTTTTTACAGTATGGGTGGTCAGCCTCATACCAACCTATAAGTCAAGGAAATTGATTTAACTTGAGAAAATATAAATATTTGTATGAGCGTCCATATGCTTTGGGTCCTTCTGACACATACATACTGGACGGGTACAAATAGGGTTTGAGCATAGGTACCTACATGAAAAAATATCACATAAAAAAGCATCACAAAACAGAAAACACAATAAACGGCATGACAAGAAATTAAGGCATTAGAAATGGAACTCATGGATATATTATAGGGTTCAGCTAATAAAAATTATTGAGTAAAACTAATAAAAAAAAAAACGCCCCCGATCATTATGAGATTGAAAAAATCTAATTAAGCTGCACATAAAGAGTAACTTCTTACCCCGTTATCCTCGAAGGAGTCGCATGCGGGGTGAAGCAAAATAAATGTTTGTGTTGTTTGTGATATTTTTAGCGTGTGCCGTTTATTGTATGCTTTGGGTATGTGATGTTTTGCCATGTGATGTTTCGCCCTTGTGTAGTTTTGTTATAATGATGTATTTTCTGTGTTGTTTTGTTATAGTGATGTTTTGTCATGTGATGCAATGTCATTGTGATGTTATGTCATGTGTTGTTCTGTCATGTGTCGTTCTGTCATGTGTTTTTCTGTCATTTTTCGTTTTGTCTTGTGTCGTTATGTAATGTGTCGTTTTGTCACTGTGCCGTTCTAACCAAGAAGACACCATACTTGGGCACACACTTGCTCATGACATAGACACGATGTTTACGCGGGATAATGAACGAAATCTTCATTTTTAACATGGTGAAACATATGGCATGATTAAGGGTTTGTGTATTGCCATTTATTTCATCGAGCGCTTTCGATGTTATCACACCATTATCAAGAGTTACTTTTGGTCTTGATGATGGTCCGATAAGTACCTGAAACAGGGGTGACATTGGCAAAGAGAACCATTTTTTACAGCATGTGTGGTCAGCTTCATACCGACCTACATATAAGTCCAGAGATTTCTGAACGAATTTCCACTGTAAACGAGTAACATATTGATATGTATTTGAAACAAACTTCGATTTTCAATAAACATTTAACCGTTATTTTATATTTTTAGTTAAATGAATACGTATACCTGCTTAATATATCATTGTTTAATATATCCCTTGCTTGAATATCCCTGCTTACCCTTCTTTATATATCCCTGTTTGCTGATTATCGTGACAACCTTTCTAAATTCTTCCAAGATTGAAGCCAATCCTCTGCTAATAGTTTCCACAGTGAGCCGCATTGAAAGCTCTGGTAAAGGCACGGTCCGTGACGTCTTTCACATTATCAGCCCAGTGAGCTGGGAATCACCTGTAGCTTTTCAGTTTCCTAAGCTTTAGATCATCTCAAGACTTACTTGGTTATCCAGAGTTCTAACTACCGTGTGGTAAAGAAACTGTTGAACCATGTCTGGTTAGCTACAAAATTATCGACACATTTTTTCTGGTCACAAATGAAGACTACAGGGGAAGAACAAGTAATTAAAAAATAAATTAAGCTGAATTATTTGGTGAGCGCTGTTTTTGTGTGTATCACACCTCACGAGCCCTCTACGAGCTTGGTCGTCGCTGTAGAAAGCGCCAATTCTCAAGCAACACCTAATTGCTGTAAGGCTGGATTGACCTTTTGATGACTGTTCTTTGGTAAAGGTTTATAAATTTTTCATCCCAGCGAAAAACAAATTTGAAAATATATTTTTTGTGCTCCGCTGGGATTCGAACCCACAACCTTCCATTTACGAGTCCAAAGTGTTACCACTGGGCTACGGATCGGTAAATGTCAGTTGAGGAACATTTTGAGTAAATCAAAATTATAAATTAGAAAATCTGTATTTCTCATGGTTATTTGGCTGTCACAAAGAACGGGAAATACCACCTTAAACCGTGATAGCGACTGTTATTGCATTATTTTTTTTGCAGAGCTTTAGATACAGACAGATGCCACTAAATGACATTATTAGATTATTTTCTTACTTTTGCTGATATTCCTTGTTTCTTCCATGTAATCTTCATGTCGCATGTTGAACCTTTTTATTTTAACAGGTAAGGGAATCGGCCTATCAACAACCACTTCAATTAAAATGGAGGTTTTCCAACACTCGAGGAGGCTGATTTCTTAAAAAGGTTGAGTGAACCTTACCGGTATTTTATTTTCGGAGCATAGTTTGTAACACTCTTTGTGGGGATTAAAGCCTCTTTTTATCTCTCTGAATGAAATACAAGCATTCTACCAAGTGAGCTATCGACCGGGCCACGGAGAGCTTGTTTTCAAAAATGTTTATGAGTTCTCCAAAAGTAAAACTATTTAAGTACAGAGTTAAATTCCTCAATTTATACCTTGACTTATAGGTTGCTATGAGGCTGACCACCCATTCTGTAAATAATGGTTCACTTTGCCAATGTCACCCCTGTGTCAGGGAATTTCGGCAAAAGTTGTAGGGTTTATGTTTATTTGAGGTTTAGATTTTATTTGTATGTATGTACATATTCAGCATTTGTAAGCGCGAAGTACTCGTGTTTATTTGTGGGCATGCATTTGATACGAGCTTTAAATGTTAATATATCTTTGCAACTTAGATTATAGATATATACCAAACTCATCAAATTAAAAGTTGATAACAACTTTAACAAATTATTTAACTTAAAGTGGAATTTTCTAGAAAATAGAATGCTTTATCTTTAGTTCAACAAAATAGTCAAACAAAAGATTTTGTCAGCTCAGCGAGACAGAAAGCTTTCATCTCTTTTTAAATTGGACTGACTTTAACTGACACATTGTGATTTTAAATTAGCAGTTAAAACAATGAGAGAGTTTTATAAAAAGAAAACCAGTAATATAGTTTTTTTTTAATGGGACAAATACATGAAAACACAGGAAAGTGATTATTTTCTTTATATTTATATTTATAATAAACAGTCTAAGTTGCAAATATATAAACAAACATTCGCATTTTTCAATGTTTTTATCTTGGCCATTTTGTTACAGTGTCCACTGAAAATGACGTAAGCAAGTACTTGAGGATCTAATCTAATCAAATCTAATCTAAGCTGCAAGGATATATACCATTTAAGATTTATATTAAATGCATTCCCACAAGCAGACATGTATAATTTCGCGCTTAAACATGCCGCATGTGGACCTACATTATAAGAACCCATCTCAAATGAACATAAGCCCTGCAACTCTTGCCGTCCTTTCCTGAGACAGGGGTGACATTGGCAAAGTTTGCAAACAAAATCTACCTTCTCATAACGATATAAGCTTGAATGTGAAAAATAAAGGCTGATAAATAATATCGACGGTTAAAAGGAAGTAGGGTTTAAGTGAAAAAAACTAAATTGTTCAGGAGAGCAGTTTAAAGTTTGAGAGTGCAGAAAAATGGCATAACTTTATTTGTTTTTTATCATATCGTTAAAATCAAAACAGCTTTAAAATAAAAAAAAATAAAGGCATTTATTGGAATTCCTATAAATGTGGTTTTACGATGTGTTACGATTTTTTTATGTCACAAGCGCCTTTAAGACAAAAATGGCCAAAATCTTGTCGGTTACACCAAAACCATACTTCGAAAACGCAGTTGTTTGCTTGGGCATAAACTACGAAAAATCATCGTAGAACTATGGGAGTTGGCGCATTAGAAAGAGCAGAAAATTTTAAATATGTTGGATAACATTCACTACTCATTTTTGACCAAAACGTTGCTTACTTCCTTTTTACCGTTGATATACATGTCTACAAGCACACACATGTAAGTCCGCGCTAAAACATGTTGTATGAGTACTGACAAAATAAACCTATCCTAAAATGAACATACATCTTACAACGCCTGCCATCCTTTCCTGAAAGAGGAGTACCATTGGCAAAGTGAACCGATTTCACAGTATCGCTTCATATCAAATTATACGTCAAGAAACAAAAATGATAAAATATTTTATTACTTTGATAATAAGAGTAATAAGTATAATTTAACAGTGTTTGTTTTCATATTCAATTAACTTTTTAAAAGGGAGTTCTACAAAGTTTCCGCTGAAACATTTAATAAATTGCATTATTCACTGTAATTTTTTTATCCGTGATTTAAGAGGGCCCTTGAGGTGTGACACACACAAAAAACGGCGCCCTTTAATTATGTGTACCTTATTAATAAATTATCCTTGTATATATATATATATACAAACAAACGATGAGAACAATATATAAAAAATCTATTTTGGATGGTTGGTGCATTAACACTGAAAATTCATCTCTTTTTTAGTTATTCAAACACTGTTTTATTTTCAATCTTTATTATTTGGACACAAACGTTTTCTACTGCACTGTAATCATCATCAGGTAATAAAAGAATTATCAATTATCAGATAATGCTTTTATTACCTGATGATGATTAATGTGTAGTCGAAAACGTTTGTGTCCAAATAATTAAAAAATAAAGAGTGAAAATAAAACAGTGTTTGAATAACTAAAGAAAATCCATTTTGTTTAACAAATCATAGGTTTCCGTTCATGCTTATATTGGCTTCATTTGAATATTAAAATTTGTATAAATAAATTGAAAATCCTTCACGGGTTTTCCCATGTTACTTTTTTGACATTTGGAGAAATCCCGTTCCCCAAAAAAGGTGCGAGATAAGAGACAAGCGTAAGAAATATTTTGACACATCGCAGTATCTGCGATTGGAGGGTGTTTTGATATTATGAGAGGGAAGAGTGTGTGTCAGTGGGGTAAAGGGGGGCGGTGAAGAAGTGAGAGGGAAAGGGAAGGAAATTCTGGAAGAGGGGGGTCGTAACCATGACAACGGCTTGCTTCCAGAGTAGGAGTTAAGTCTTGTTCACACGGGTCGAGTGCGAGACCAAAAGCACTATTCTGCTAAATTCCTTACGGCCTTAAGGCGACGAGATAGCTATTCGTGTCCAAAAATATGGTGTACTGTGATTTTTTAATCTACGGCTTGGATAGCGCTTCTAGATAATGTATTGTTTATAGATAATGAATATGTTTTGTAGATTTTAATTTTATTAGATTTTGTAGGGAATAAACTACGTTAATGAAAATTTTTTTTTTTTTTTTTTTTTTTTTTTATTTAGTGAATGTTTGTTTTACGTAGTTGACTGTAATTTATTGTTTGTATTTCCTGACTTATAGACTGATATGAGGCTGATACCCATACTGTAAAATAATGGTTCACTCTGCCAATGTCATCCTTGTTTCAGCAACGGTCGACAAGAGTTGCAGGGCTTATCTTCATTTGAAATTGAGTTTTTATGTTGTAAGTCCACATGCGGCATGTGTAAACGCAAACTTATACATACTTGTTTGCGGGATTGCATTTAATCTGAATCTTAAATGTAATCGACGGTTAAAAGGAAATAGGGCATAAGCGACGTGCTGGTCGAAATTGATTTGAAAGCTATCCTACATAAAATTTTCTGTTCTTTCTAATGCGCCCACTTCCATGGCTGTACGATGTCTCTTTTTGTCCTTTTAATGTCCAAGCAAATAACTGCGTTTTTGAAGTTTGGTTTTTGTGTAACCGACATTTTTTTTTTGGCTTTTTTGTTCTAAATGCGCTTGTGACAGAGAACCTCGTAAACATCGTAAAATAACATTTATGGAAATGCCAATTATTGATTTATTTTTTTATTCTAAAGTTGTTTTGATTTTAACGATATGATAACAAATAAAAAGTTTTTTCCATTTTTCTGCAATCTCAAACATTGAACTGTTCTCCTGAACAATTAAGTTTTTGTCGCTTATGTCATATTTACTTTTAACCGTCGTAATGTATCTTTGCAACTTAGATAATAGATTCTACACTGTCCAGTGCATGGAAAAAAAATAGGATTTGGTTGCTTGGGATAAGACAATGTTGTTGTTTTTTAGAGAGGCAGGTTTTTGTCAGTGAGGGGAAAATATTAGCAGTAAGTTAGTAAGAAACGTAGCGTATCTTTCACTAGTCACTAATCGCTACCAAAGAAATCGAACAGTCTGGACAAGTCATTAGAGAGATCAGAAGGAGGCGTTTGCTGTGTCATAATATTTCCGTTGTCCGAACAGAGATGGCGGTCAAAACTTTCGACGCCCATCGAAGACGCGTGGGCGTCAGCCTTGGGATCGATTTTTAAAAACTAAATTGATTCCGCTGCGTGAATGCGTAATTTTTGGCTCGTCTAAACATTTTTGCTGTCCCGGATCGTGTCCGGAATAATGTCATACGAAATAAATACGCCCACAGAAACATATATTTTCTCTCTGAGTGAAAAGGGCAAGATAGCTATAGGTGAATTGAAATTTCCAAAAATATATTTATTTAATGAAAAGTATTATCATCACATCTTTTAAAACTCAGACAGTTTTTTGTTTTGTTTGCAAATACATCGATCTTGGTCGGTTATATCTATTATATAAGTTGCAAAGATATATTGACATTTTGTGAGGGTTTTTCCTCTGTCCTGCTGATTAACACAATTAATAATGTAACAACCACTTTAATACGTTTACTTTTATTCCTTTCACAATGTATACACAATAAACCACAGCACAATAATATTAATTATTCTTAATTACACATGCTTGTGGCTCTCTCGCCAGGCAAGCTTCTTCTCTCTTTCTGCATTCTTTTGTTTTTCCTTTTTCCATTCAAATTTAAATACAATGTTCCATTCTACCAAACAAACAAACTCATCTCGTTACAATAAAATTTTCCAATCAAATTCACAGTTAATTGCTCTGTACCAAGTTAACGGAAAATCTGTTAAAAATATAGGCATACACTCTACCAAATAATCTAATTTTAATTTGTAGACTTTGGCTAATTCTTCTAACCTTATTATAAATTCATTTGGTTCACTTTCACCATTAAAAGATATTTTTAATTTGAGAGGATCAAAATTTATGGACTCCATTGTGTTACTTTCTAAATCCTTTTTATTATTTATTTTTTTAGATTTCGTCATTTGCTGTATATTTTCAATTTATGCAATTAAAAAAAAAACATTTCATTGAAAAAAAAATTTCATACAAATTAAATATAACACCATCTATATATATTTATCTAAACTGATTTGAAACAAACTGGTTCATGTCCAATCTTTTTTCTTCTGGGACGTTCGATTTTTACATCTTCATTTCTTCTGAACGTAGTGTAGGTAATTTGAATTCTCTCACCTTCAATATTTTCAAAACCGCCTTTGAAATCTTGCAATTTCTTGTTATAAATTGTATAAGTTGAGTTTTTTAAAACATTTTAAACGTGTTGATGCTTTCACAACCATAAATCTGTCCAATTTTAATTATTTCATATATTGTATTGTTTTCAATGTCATTTGTTGAAATCGACTGTCATTTGTTTTTGTTTGTGAAAAATTTTCTTCATAGGAATTTCATTTACAGATTTTTTCTTTTACGTTGGGCGCCAAAATGTGAGGGTTTTTCCTCTGTCCTGCTGATTAACACAATTAATAATGTAACAACCACTTTAATACGTTTACTTTTATTCCTTTCACAATGTATACACAATAAACCACAGCACAATAATATTAATTATTCTTAATTACACATGCTTGTGGCTCTCTCGCCAGGCAAGCTTCTTCTCTCTTTCTGCATTCTTTTGTTTTTCCTTTTTCCATTCAAATTTAAATACAATGTTCCATTCTACCAAACAAACAAACTCATCTCGTTACAATTTAAAAAGCTCTAATTTACGGCACGCTCAGAAGCAGACGCATGAAAGTTCGTTGGTTTCATGAAAAGGCGGCAGGAGTGGAATTATTTATATTCATATAAGGTTTCGTATGATCCTATTGACGTTAGAATAAATGAACATAAAAGGGCATTTAGGGGTCTGACTGGGTACTCCCAGATGGCGGACCACTGCATAGAAAAATACCATCCCTTCGATACAACAAGAGTAAAGGTCCTCCACCCAGGGTGCAAAGGCAGACAGCTTATTGCCCTTGAAATTCAATACAATTGAAATAATATTATTAATAAGCAAATACCTAGTCCTTCTCCCCTACTAACAGTACCTGCCCGAAAAACCCCACCCACTTTCTCTTTCCTACCATGAATTTTGACCCTTTTTTCTTAACCTCAGTTAGCCTCTGAAGATGGACGGATAAAGTTCGATAGCGCTTAGGCATTGTAAACTCAAAAAATGTGAAAATTAAATTATGCTACAAAAAGTTTTTTTAATTAAAATTAGATGAACCGTTGTAGCGAATATACCGCTTTTCGAATTATGTTGATAAAATCAAATAGTTTTTCACGTGTTTTGACTCAACATTTTTTTTTCAAATGCAAGAAAGATGATAAACTGCGGAGTTAATTTGATATTTATAATAGGGGCATCAGATAAAAAAAATCATATGGGGGAAAACTGTTGGAGAAAACTTGTGATCTTTTGCCATACAAACTATCAATCTTACGCCAAACTAAAGTATCAGTCAAGTCTGGGTGTATAGTGAAACAAAAAAGGCACTTTTTCCATAGAAAAAATCCAAACTTGCGGAGTTCCAAGTACTAAAAAAACACGTATTAGTCTGCTCTAGGCTATGGTGTAATAAAAAAGTGATTTTTTAACAGAAAAAATACTGACTTGCGGAGTTCAAAGTACTGAAAAAATATGGCTTTGATACGGTATTAAAAGAATAACAAACAAAGTGAAAAATCTACACGTTATATTATTTAATTTAAGCAGATTGTCATTTTTAACGCTAAAACCTTATATTTATCCAAAAATTAAAATGTCAATATTTTTTAGACTTAATTCACAATGGAGTCGAAACGTTTTTGTCGAATTTGTACAACGTGTCATGTCCAACGTCACACATCTTTGTAACTAGGATAATTAGCAACCAATAACGAAATTTTTGTTAGCTTTTGCACTAGCAACACGGCAGTGTGACGTCACGAGTATTAAGATTTTTTAATTAGCAAAGCTCATTTGACTTCATTGACTTCTCCCTATGGAATTGTTTAATTCCTACGGCTACATATTTAGATTTTGAACGCAACTAAGCTACACATGTATTGTAATTTCTAGCCACGTTGTCTTCGAAGAGGTTGCATACGGCGAGTGGAACCTATTTATTTTTGCAGGTAAAGGGGTGGCGTAATAAAATTGGAGGTTTCTCAGCTCACGAGGGGTTGGTACTCATTTTTTGTGAAGGCTGAGTAAATCTTTCCGGTGTTTTATTTTCGGTTTGAAACAAACACCGAAACGGGAAATCATTTCTGACAACCTCGGTGGGAATTGAACCCGATCTCTCGGCATAAAATACAAGCATTCTACCAAATGAGGTATCGACCTGACATCTCCTTTTATTTGTGTAAGAACAGAAGTATCTAAGTTAGAATGAGTAAGACGTATAAAGGAGTGTAAAGACCAGCCGGTACCACAAGAAAAAAAACACAACGTTAAAACTCAACCATAGCGTTAATCATAAAATGAATGAAACCTGAAACGCTAACTAGAGGTGCCGTTTTACTATCCATACATTTTTTGGAAAACTCTGTATTTGAGTAAATATAAAGTTGTATACTTGGGGTCCGGATTAGCGAGTCCAAAGACCGTCCGGATTATGGGATCACACACAGAACAAAGCTAATTGCAGCTTTATAAGAGAAAAGTTAATTTTTACAAAGGATACTTAAGCTGGCTTGGGAAGAATTAGATAGAAAGAATGGTGGATACTTTATTGGACGAAATGTCCAAGACCGTATTGGCAGTTTTACTTGAAGCTTTATCTGTGCCTCTAGTATAAAACATTGAGACAATTCCCCATGATTGAGTAAATAAAAAAAATGTATGAAAGATACAACAGCATTTCTATTGAGTTATTAAGTTTTCATATATTCTTCAATATTTACGCGATGGTGTGGAATGTACCCAATGACTGATGAGTTTTTTTGAATATATTTGAAGTAATTATGATTTATAATGTAATACCTATATTAAGATGATTTATTTGGTGAGAGCTATTTTTGTGTGACTCCCACCTCAAGAGTCCTCAGCAAGCTTGGTCGTCACTATAGAAATCGCTAATTCTCAAGCAAGACCCAGTTGCTGTAAGGCTAGATGGACGAATTGCAAATTTGAAAACATAAATGATATATTTGTTGTGCTCTGCCGGGATCCGAGCCCACGACCTTCCGATTACGAGTCCGAAACGCTAACCATGAGATTACGACCAGTTTACCGGTAATCTGTAATTAAACGTTCATTCCTTATTGACCATATTGACAGGTCAACGCTTTTCTTGGGTAACGCTACGGACTCTCAATCGGAGGGTTGTGAGTTTGATTGCAGATTATTAGAATTTTTCGACACACAAAATAAACTCACGAAAATAACTGTTTATCTTAAACGCAGGGTATTTGTGTCATGCGTAATTCCAGTATCCACTTATGACTTGGAAACAAAAGGGCTCACTCAATATAGCGCCAATAGCCTGAGGGCGCGCCAAAGACCCATTGAAAATAGGATGCTGGGAATTAATCTCAGAGACAGGATTCCAAGCCAGGAGATCCGTAGACGCACTGGTGTCACTGATGTCGTACAGCGGGTGGCCTGCCTAAAGTAGCGCTGGGCTGGTCACGTCGTAAGTCAGGACTATGACAGGTGGCCGAAAAGGATCGTCCAGTGGCGGCCCAGGATGTCCAAGCAGGGAGAGACTCCAAATGAGGTGGCTGGACGACATCAAGGGAACTGCAGGCAGAGGATGGCTTAATCCAGCAGCGAATAGACAAAAATGAAAAGGATTAATGGTGGCCTACGTCCAGTAGTGGACTGAGAAAGGCTGAAGAAAAAGAAGAAAAATGAACTATATTTTCCCATATCCATATCCGTATCCACTCTGTATCCATATCAATGGTCTCTCGTATATTTATCCGGTATAATATCTCTGCAACTTAAATAGTAGATTATTTATTATTTATCATAATTATTATCGACTGCAATAAAAGCGCACATGCACTGCCTATATTAACAATGAAAATAGGACAGTTTCGAATGAGTTTAAATGGCATTTGAATCCAGAAATAGGTCACTGTGTACTGCATCAGGGTTAATACGGATATAACTCTACCGCATAGCGCAGGGAAGCGGTCTGATTTTTAAGTAGCTTAAGTAGTGATAGCTGACGAAATGGAAACCTAACAACATAGGAAACAATTATCAAATCATCTAAGATAGTTAGTGTGGTTTTTACAAGCCAAAAATAGCCATATAAAACTATTGTTACACGTTTTTCAGCCAGTTTGTCTTTCGGCGTCCTTGAGGTCTTTTCCCCTCAATCTTACCCTGTATGATGAGCTTGAGAGGGGAGTATTTATCCCCAAGTCCTGTTTCGAGCCGCAGCATCTAAAGTCAAAATAGCCATGATGATTGCCGATCTTCGATAGAAGTGGCACAAAATGAAGAATTCATCATTTATCTAATCTAATCTAATCTAATCTAAGTTGCAAAGATATGTTTATTTTTATTTTTATTTTTTTATAAAAAGATTTGTGGAAAGGAATGCAATCCACCAACCTATTTTACCTGGCCAGTTTTCTTCATGCGAAAGCAGAAGCTTGTGTGCATGGTTATGTTACATTGGAGATTCACATTACATGCATTCTCACAACCAGACATGTACAAGTTCGCGCTTGCACTTGCCTCATGTGAGCCTACAACATAAGAACCAAATCTCAAATGGACATACACCCTGCAACTCTTGCCGTCCTTCCCTGAAACAGGGGTGACATCGGCAAAGTGAACCATTTTTACAGCATGGGTGGTCAGCCGCATACCAACCTAAAAGTCAAGGAATTTAAATTTTTAATTAATAATTACCATACCTTGATTTAAAGGTTGGTATGAGGCTGACCACCCATACTGTAAAAAATGGTTCATTTTGCCAATGTCGCCCCTGTGTCAGGGAAGGTCGGCAAAAGTTGTAGGGCTTATGCTCATTTGAGGTTTGAATTTTATTTGTACGTACACATTCAGCATTTGTAAGCGCGAACTACACGTGTTTGTTTGTGGGCATACATCTGAGAGCTTTGAATGAATATATCCTTGCGACTTATATTATTATAGATCATAGACCCAATGTCATTTGTGGAACCAGAGTTAAAGTTATTGCCATAGGAATCGACGGGACTCAAACCAGCGTTGTTTTTATTTCAAACACACCAGTCAAAGTTACTATTTGGACCCGCCTTTTCATAGCGAAAGAAAAAAAGACTGAAGTATTTTTTTATTGTGTGTGTAATTTCTACGAAAATTGTTTACAGATTTGTTGATTGGTGGACAGGCATAAAAATATTTATTTTACGCGCTAAGCTTCGCTATCAGAAACTGTGAGCGCTAGGTAAACCTTGTAAATTTGGAATTGTACCAACTTTCAGCGGGCGACGGGTCAAAGCAATTAAAAGTGAAAACTTCCGTTGACACTGCGATACATTTTTAAAACAAATTTAAATACGTAATGAAAGCCAAAGTGGATTCTCTGTTGAGTTTTTTTTTTCGTGTTTTTTTTCGGCACAATGTTTTTGTTTAAATTTAAATTTGTATTGGCGAGATGAATGTTCCGTTGCCATTTCTAACATTAGAATAACTGTTGTTAGCTGAATTTTTAAAGTATCACACTTTTTTTCCAAAGCCAATAATGACATAAAAAAAAGATAATTCAAAACTTTTAAATACTGATACATTTCCCTTTTCAGAAGTTAGAGGGCAAGCTTTAACTTAAATACATTTTGGTCACGATGCGGCTCGATGGACCAAAAATGGTCGGGTTTTTGCTCGTGGACTGTATGTTCGGTGCTGACTTTAATTTTGAGGTGATGCGGGGTGTGGAGATGACTTGAAAGATGTAGTTAGTTAAACAATTTAATGGTCCTTTATTCCATAAAGATTACAAGGGGTTTTTACAAAGGATTACGTGAATAAAATTAGATGAACAGTTGGGACAAGTTACCAGGTCGACGATTGAGACAGAAGAGACAGAAGGAAGTTAGGTTTTAATGCGCCTGTGACATCTGTCAGAAATGCAATACCAACCCAACAGAATGTACCAAAGACAAAAAGATTACTATTCTTGGAAGGTATATTATTTTAATTAATTTGGTCATATTAAATTTGGACCATACTGGCGGGCCTCAGATTGGCAAATACCGTGTTATAACGGTGACTATTTGGCAATATTACTAGAGAGGTCATCTCCACAATGATGTATGATAGCTCGTTTACATAATGTTACATCGTGGACTGTAATTTGAAGTGGTTATAAGATTGGTTAACAGTGATTAACTCTGATTTTATAATTCTTTTTACTTTTCAATAACTGGTACTTGTCTGTAGAAATCAACACTTAGATCTAAGAATCATTGATTATATAAAACAATGGTAAGGTGCATACAAACTTCAATAGAATTCTGACTTTGAAAATAATTTATTTGACTTATACACCTTGAAGAAGTTGAAAGTTAAGTATTAATCTTACTTGTTGTATGTATGGTAGTCAATTGTGTTAGCAACAAATGATACTTCAATTAAGTTGATATGGTGAGTTACCCTTGTAGGTAAGCATTTACATACAAATTTACATGGATTCAATAAAGTGTACTTATAATTACTCAGCCTTTTAATTAATTAAATACATAATTTAATGTGATCAGTTCTTGCATAGTAACATAAAACATAAAGTGAAGTTACAGATAACATAAGACAAATAATTATCGGTAAGTACATAATCATTTATCCTGCTAGGAATTACCAAATAGGTAATTTACTTAATTTTTGAATTGGTCTCTTTTTAATACCAGAGTCAGTTTTTATGGATACTACTCTCAGAATACCATCCGTACCAGGATGTAATTCTGTTACTCTTCCCAATCTCCATCTCAAGGGCGGTTGATTATCCTCCCTAAGCACAACTAAATCATTAATTTGTAGTGTAGATGTCGTTAACTGAGTCCATTTCTTGCGAGGTTGCAAAGAATTGAGATATTCATTAGTCCAACGCTTCCAGAAGGTCTGGAATAGTCGACTTAACAGTTGATACCGATTAACTGCATGGATTGGAATATGATTCAGATCTGGTTCGGGAAGAGCGACCAGTGGTCCTCCGATAAGGAAATGACCCGGAGTCAATGGTAACAAGTCATTAGGATCGTCTGATAAGGGTGTCAACGGCCTTGAATTCAGACAAGCTTCGACTTGGATTAATAAAGTAGAACATTCTTCAAAAGTGAGGGTATGATTGCCCACTAACTTTTTAAATAAATGCTTTGCGCTTTTTACAGCAGTTTCCCATAGACCACCGTGATGGGGTCCCCTGGGCACTATTAGATGCCATGATATACCCTCATTGGCAGCCCATTCTTGGAAATGTGGCTGTTGCAATGTGAGCTGGTTTTGAAACTGTTGGATTTCTGCCTTTGATCCCACAAAGTTAGTTCCATTGTCGGAATAGAGGTGAGTACATTTTCCTCTACGAGCTATAAAGCGTTTAAAACAATTTAGAAAACAATTGGTTGTCAATTCAGTCACCAATTCTATATGAATTGCCTTCGTAGTAAAGCAAACAAAAATTGCTATGTAAGTCTTGTACCGACTTTTACTACGAGGGTTTCTATCGCGGGTTAATATAGGGCCTGCAAAATCAACGCCAGTTGTGTTAAAAGGACGACTTGGAGTGATTCTCGAAGCAGGAAGTTGTCCCATTAATTGGGTTGCAACTGGTGGTTTATGCCGAAAACATACAATACATTCTCTGACTATCTGCTTTACCAAGTTTCTACCTCTTATAATCCAAAATTTCCAACGTATAAACGCTAGCAGGTTGTAGGTACCCAAATGCAAATGTTTAAGATGCTGATCTTTAACGATTAAATGTGTGATTAGATGTGATGGATCTAAAATTACTGGATGTTTGTTTTCATCGGATATCATTGCATTGTTTAGTCTACCTCCCACCTTCATTAGCTGGTCAGTGTCTATATAAGGATTTAGTCTAAGTAATCTACTTGACCTTGGTAAAGGCGTGTTTCGTTCAAGCTGTGCTATCTCACTGGGAAAGCTAGCCCTTTGAGATATTTTTAGTAACACAATTTCAGCTTTTTTGATCTCGGTGGCAGTCAAAATGCCACGCCCTTGTGTTTTAAAACGTAATAAGTAGGCAGTTATACGTTTTAATTTGTTCCATGAAGAGAATTTTACAAAAAACTCATCGCTAGGAACTTCTGGAATCAAAAATACCTTCTTTACTGTCCTAGTTTCAGGTAAATTGTCCAGCGTTATCGACTTGGTTACTGGCCATTGCGAACTGGGTAATTTTAACCATGCAGGACCATCCCACCAAAGTCTGTTCGAACCGATTTCTCCCGGACTGATGCCGCGTGAAATTAGGTCGGCAGGGTTTTCTTTGGATTGGAAATGTTTCCATTCCGCTCCAGTGGTAAGTGACTGTATCTCGGATACTCGATTTGCCACAAACGAGGTCCATCTAAAGGGTTGACTGGCAATCCAGGCAAGTGTTATGCTAGAATCTGTCCACAATGTGGAGCTTGTTATAACCAGGTTACTGGTCTCACTAACGCGTTTAAATAATTTAGATAATAATAAAGCTGCGTTCAATTCTAACCGGGGTAAGGAGATTTGTTGCAAAGGTGCTACCTTTGACTTGGCACAAAAAAGTTGAGAGTTAACTTCGAAAGTCAACTCGTTGCGAGTAACTAAATAGATACATGCTCCGAATGCTCGTGTAGAGGCATCCGCAAAGCCATGTAGTTCTACGGAGGATTTATGATCGGTTCCACATACATGCCGTGCTACATGTATGGAGGCTGCTAGGTTGAACTGATGCACAAAATTACACCATTCAGTTTTTGTTGGAGTAGATAACTCATCATCCCATTTACTGCTTTCTTGCCACAGCCGTTGCATAAAGAGCTTGGAAATTATAGTAATGGGAGAGAGCAACCCTAAAGGATCAAACGTTCTGGCTATCGCAGATAAAATTGATCGCTTGGTTAAATTTGCTTCGTTACATTCAATGTGTAAATTAAATATCAACGTGTCAGTACTAGGTTGCCACGTTAATCCTAAAGTTTTATAAGTGTCATGGTTTGCAAAATTTACAGATGAAACACTTTCTTGCAATTGTAGGGAACTATTGGTTGTCCACTTTCTTAATGACATACATGCACTATTAAATATTTCAGTAATTTGGGTTTTAATCAAATTGAGCTGATTAATATCGTCGTGTCCAGTTATCAAGTCGTCCATGTACATGTCTGACTCGATAACTTGACAAGCTTCAGGGTACTTGTCCCTATTTGTTTGAGCGAGTTGCATGATGCATCTCGTAGCTAGGAAGGGGGCTGAAGCGGTTCCGTATGTAACCGTGTTTAACTGATACTGGCAAGGCAAGTGAGTCACACTGTCTCTCCATAGGATTCTTTGAAGAGGTCTGTCCTGTGGCTGAATATCTATTTGTCGATACATTTTCTCCACGTCAGCTGTCATCACCCACCTGGGCGTTCTGAAACGTAACAAAATGTCAAATAGATCTTGTTGCACAGTAGGTCCTATCATTAAAATGTCATTCAACGAAAGTCCAGAGGTAGTTCTGGCGCTCCCATTGAATACTACTCTCAGTTTTGTAGTCGTGGAATGTTCTTTTATTACCGCGTGATGCGGAAAATAATAAGCAATTTGAGTGTTATGTGGGGGCACAAGACTCATGTGTCCTAAAGCTAAATATTCGGATAAAAAGTCATCATACCGCGCCTTGAGCTGAGGATTGCGGTTGAGTTTGGATTCTAGCGAGATCAGACATTTTGATGCTCGCGCTAATGAATCGCCTAATACCCCAGGGTCCGACTTCAGACCTATGCGTGTCTGGAATCTCCCCTGCGGTGATCGGGTTGTGGTTTGGACGAATAGATCTTCCATAGCCTTTTCTTCTAAAGATTGATGTTTAGTATTCTCGATGGTTTCACACTTCCAAAAAGCTTCTACCAGTCCGTGAAGACCGGTTGACGCTCCTCTGCTGGGCCCAGACGTCCTTCGGGATCCTCCAGACGCCGCAGTCAGCATCGATGATACGAAGGTAGCTTGCATTGGTGCCAAACCGGTCGCCAACCATCCCAAGTGTGAGGGATAGAACCGGAGCCCTCCCCTTGACAGCGACGTCCGGCTGCAGCGCAGGATTCTCCAAAAGACGTCTGCGCCGAGCAGCATGGAGACTGCGCCAGCCTTGGCAAACTGTGGGTCTGCCAGGTCGCGCAGTGGTACGGGCGGCTCACACCTGAAACTGGTTTGGGGAAGATTTGTAGTTATGGTCTCTACAACAAGGAATGAACATTCAGTTTTAAAACCAGATAATCGAGAAGCTATTGTAGCCGTAACGGCTTCAGATGAATAACTTGTTTGTTGTTGAATACCTTCAATAGGCATTTTTAACGTAGATTTAGGAAGCTTCAATGAGTCAGCTAGTTCCCTTGTTAGGAAGTTTGCCTGCGACCCATTATCTAAAACGGCTCGTACAGCTCTTGACGACCCGTCTGAGTCATACAAGTGTACGCTTACAGTTGTTAACATAGCTTGAACATTATTGGAATTACTAAATGCTGCCAAGGCAATCTTATGGTCTATAGTATGTAACAATGTATGGTGATTGCTTTGACATTTTTTGCATTTGCTTGAGCTACGGCATTTGTATGCTTGGTGCCCAATGCGAAGACAATTGAAGCATAATCTATTACTTTTTGCGGAATCCCGCCTTTGAGAAACATTTAACTGTATGAATTGACTGCATGTGTGAATGTAATGTGGTCCTTTACAGATCGGACACTTGACACCTTCTATTGTAAGCAACGCTTTCTTGGTTGCAGGTTTGCTATTTGTGGGCTCGAGAGTGTATTGATTATACATTTCTAAATGAGATGCCTTTTTTTTTAGAAATGCCAAAAAATCATTAACCGATTTGTAGTCCTTGTGGGACTTCCAATCGCTAATGCTTGGTGGGTCTAATTGCTTCAGAAACTGGTAGATGAGTAATTCATCCCAGTTCGAAGTGTCAACCCCCAAGCTGTTCAGTGCATTTAAATTACTACTAATAGTGTTGGTGAAATTGTGAATCTCATTGAATCTTCTCACATTAAATTTAATACTGTGTATGTTATCTAGATGCGTTTTTATTAAGATCTCCTTGTTGTTGTATCTGGCTTCCAAAATACTATATGCCAGGGGGTAGTTTTTCCCTGATACTTCTAATTGGTCTAAGATTGACTGTACTTGAGGAGATAACGAATTTTTCAGATACATGAATTTCTCTATATTTGAAATGTTTGCATTATTGTCTATTAAGGCCAAAAATAAATCTCTAAATGTTACCCAGTTGTCATATTTTCCATCAAAGATCGGAATTGACAATTTAGGTAAGTTCATGGGGTTACAGAATTCATTATTAACTATATGATTAATTTTTAGGCTATTGGCCTCAGATTGCTCTAAGAACCCTTCATACTTTGCTATTAAATTCACCAGGACCTCTTCCTGGTGTAGCATTGTTCTATGTAGGTCCTCATCATTGGCCAAAGCATCTACATTATGGTTATACAATTCATTAAATTTTGTTATTATTTCTCTGATTTGACATAGTTTTGATTTTACTAGTGAGATTTCTAAATTTTCCTTTAAAATATATTGTTCATAGGTAGCTAATCTAGCTGACAATGTCCTCGTCCAATTTGACAGTCTAGTCGTCATTTTGAAACACAATATACACTAATCACAAATAAATAGATAAATAACACTGGCCTGCCTGTGTGGAGGAATCCTCGGTGATCCCGTGGTTCGTACTGGGTCTGGCAGCTCGTGCGGCCCGTGCGTGGTGTCGATCTCAGCTTTGGTCAGCTGATATGGGGCGCCTGCCTGCACCAAGCAGCGCTCCTGGTTCGTCAGAAGGAGAAGCTCCTCCTGCTCGTGGATGATGATGGATGACTCTCGCACTAGGCCTGGGCCTGTGCGCAGTCGATGTGGGGCTCAGTTTGCTTCACAAACTGATGTGGGGACGCCTGCTTGTACAAAGCAGCGCTCCGCATTCGTCAGAAGGAGTGGTTCCCTCTGCCCGGCCCGCTGATGAAGGATGACTCTCGCACTAGGCCATGCGGCCCTTGCGCAGTCGATGATGGGCTCAACTGATGGCAATTAGCTGATGTGGGGGCGGCTGCTTGCACAAAGCAGCGCTCCGCATTCGTCAGAAGGAGAAGCTCCCTCTGCCCGGCCCGATGATGAAGGATGACTCTCGCACTAGGCCATGCGGCCCTTGCGCAGTCGATGTGGGGCTCAGTTTGCTTCACAAACTGATGTGGGGACGCTTGCTTGTACAAAGCAGCGCTCCGCATTCGTCAGAAGGAGTGGTTCCCTCTGCCCGGCCCGCTGATGAATGTGCGCCCGCTGTATGGGGCCACGTGCTCTCCTCTCCGTCGCGCTGCGTAAAAGTCCGCTTTTTGTGAGCACAAAAGGGTCCTCGGTGGACGCAGATGACTCCAGATGCTAGTTCACTGAATAATCCGCTGGTATGGAGCAACAAGGTCGCTCATCCGGCTCGAAGGACCAAAAATGGTCACGATGCGGCTCGATGGACCAAAAATGGTCGGGTTTTTGCTCGTGGACTGTATGTTCGGTGCTGACTTTAATTTTGAGGTGATGCGGGGTGTGGAGATGACTTGAAAGATGTAGTTAGTTAAACAATTTAATGGTCCTTTATTCCATAAAGATTACAAGGGGTTTTTACAAAGGATTACGTGAATAAAATTAGATGAACAGTTGGGACAAGTTACCAGGTCGACGATTGAGACAGAAGAGACAGAAGGAAGTTAGGTTTTAATGCGCCTGTGACATCTGTCAGAAATGCAATACCAACCCAACAGAATGTACCAAAGACAAAAAGATTACTATTCTTGGTAGGTATATTATTTTAATTAATTTGGTCATATTAAATTTGGACCACATTTTTTTTTGTTTTTCAGTCCCCGATGGGGCTTTTTACGGCTGAGAAAAACTTGCCGGCTGTTAAATTTTCAGGATTGAAATAATCACTAAATTGGAAAGCATTTCTGATATTTTGGATGGGAATCGAACGCTTGCCTTCTGAAATGGAAAGCAAGCATTCTACCAACTAAGATAAATACAAGGCTATTGCCTCAACTAAACGTTGACAAGTAAGAAAAAAAACAAAAAGCTACCTAAAGCATGAGGCTTTTCGCTGAGTTGAAAAGTTCATAAACCTTTACCAAAGACCGGTCACTGAAAGCTCCATCCAACCTTACAACAACTGGGTCTTGCTTAAGAATTGGCGCTTTCTACAGCGACGACCAAGCTCGCAGAGGGCTCTTGAGGTGTGATACACACATAAACAGCGCTCACCAAATAAATCATCCTAATATTATTTTATTATTTATGAAGATGGGAGGTACTGCTTTTCCCGAAACTGGTCGTGTACAAAAATAAAACTCATGTGAATTAAAACAAAGCAATTTTTATTTGAATTTATTAAAATGAACTTTCACAAAGTGACTGAAAATCGAGATAACATGAAACTAGAGGATCTTGTAAAATTATGTTTTCCATCGATCAACATAATTTTTTTAGATGTAGAGCATTAGAGCCGTTTAGTGTGCCAAAAAGAGAGCGCACTAGGGCGTCCTCTTCATACAAACGATGTCTTGTTATAAGCAGTTTCCAGGCTATCGTCATGTTTATGTCTCTTTTTGACGTATAGAATTTATATCTTATGTCTCATTTTTCGATTATTTACCTTTTTTTAATTTAAAAAATATAGACATAAAGTAAAAAAATACATTTAAAACCAAAGACACAATACGTATTTTTTCCCCATTGAAACCATGCAGTCTACTTTATTATCATTTTTGCCTCATTTTAAAAGGGAAACCGATGGGAATTGAGTTGTATGGCACCCTTCGCCACGACACTACGTACATATGTGTCTTTTATTTTCATCGATGGATTTTTTTCCCATGATGGTGTAGACAACCCTTAAACACACACTCCACTATCATTTACTTACTGTTTTCACTGGTTTTAAATTCTGTTAAAGTCCACATGTAGGATTTTTTCTCACATACATAGATTTACAGCTTTTGAAAAGGCCACTGTACAAAGAAAACCTGCGTATTGAAAATTCAAGACTCGTTTATAAAAGGGTTTATAAAAACCTAATAAATTCCTGTTAATTGCCGTTTAACAGAACCGTTTACCCAGTACAATGATAGAATCAACCGATTCGTATAAACACACACAATGGTTCAGTTCCCGCAACCCAAACCGTACAAATTTAAACCCGAAATTAACTACAAAACAGTTCATTACGTAGGTTTGTTAAACCTATTGATAAACCAAATAGCTTAACCCCTTTTACACCAAAATACATTTTTTTCTTCAAAATATTCACATCAATTTTTGTCACAATATTAAAAATATTTAAAAAAAATTAAATACCCATGTTTTAAGAAGTAAAAACTGATATTTGACACAACAGAAGATTTACGTTTTTAAGCAGTTTAAATAGAATAAAGAATAGTTCTGTCTGAGGAGCCTGCAGTACCAAAAGACATTCGCCAATCCGTCTGGTGAAAGTGGTGACTTAATCGCAAACTTTTTCTAAGCCAAACAGCGAAACGTTTAATTGAATATAAAAATACTTTTAAAATAAAACACAAAGTTTTTCTTCACGACTTGATTTTTTTCCTCGAGCGCTTTTGATGCTATCACACCATTTTATAGAGAACAACTCGGTAGTCATTTGAAACGCTTGGTGAATATTGGATAAAGTCAACGTTATAAATAGAATAATTATGAAAATAACGAAAAGGAATTAAAAAAGACACTTACGGGACTATTCTTAGACATTTTGGTCATCGGTTGAGCCCACGCTTTGACAAACTTATGATGCATTTGCATGAAGACCTGTAAATCTAAGATGGCCGCAAGTGAACAGCTGATTTGTTTTCATACAAAAATTACAAAATTCGATAGGTAAAAATGACCGTGTTGATGAAACTTCCGGACCGGCCACCATTTGTTTGTCAAAGCGTTTTGCGTTTGTCGAAACACAACTTTCAGCAATAAAACTCTTCCATTACTTAAGTTAAAGTACGGGTTTTTGGCGCAATCTTTAACTGCGAAAATCTGCCCCGTAACGGTTTTCCCAGCCTTATCGGGGACTTACCTGCGCCCATTGTTCACGATGTGAGAATAACCTGTCTACACGCATATCTGAGGGTTTGATCTTTCACTTTGCTTGCAGTGTTTTATCCGGACCCCGTCTGGGAGAAGAAATACGGCGGTTTTACTGCGCTTGAGAGCTGAGTCGGTGTGAACACTCTTATATAATGTTACGTACTATATTTAAGTGGAAATGTTTTCCACAGATTTTTTTTTTAACAATGAGGTTGAAACACTGAAAAGAGCGCCAAAATAAACGTGGTCATTAAGACAGGTTACTTTCAAATATAACCGCCAGTGGCGCTTGTCTCTCATCCATACAAAGCTGTACAACTGTAATTTTTTTTGTGGGTTAGAATCCAAAAGTGTCTTTACACATCGTAAATACGTCGTTTCAATGGAAAATAATAGACCTACTAAATTTGTTGAATCTGCGAAATAATTCAAAGAGTAGGTATATAATTTAAATAAAAATAAACCGATTTCAATTTGGTATAAATAATATATCGGAATAAAGATTCGAGTACACTCTAATATGCAAGATATTCACAATTAAAAGTAATTTCACAACAATAAATATTTTGTATAATTAATATCAGCATTATTTTATTTTTGTATTTCTTATTGATATTTGATGAAAAATAATAGATTGTTAGTGCCATCTTTGACTCACGAGACTCGACTTAATCTGTAAGCAGCGCCTTGTCCGCCAGGCAACATCGCTTTTATTATATCGCACGTTTAATAATAAAGAGCAATAACTCAAAAAACAAGAATGTTGGGAAATCACGTTTGAAGTTCAGACAACCAGTACAACTTGTATGGGATGAAAAAGGCGGCCGATGTTTTATCTCGGTCATATTTGTCCAAATTGAACGGCTGTCGCATTTTACCTATTCTTCTCGCATTGTTCTTGCGTTTTATTACAAAATCTCGATTTTCCCAATTTTCGAGTTATTTCTCTTTATTATTAAGCATGCGATATGCAAAGTTTTTCTTTCTTAATTTTGTATTATGTCGTCATTTTTAAATCTATTATTATATGTTTGAAAGGATATTTAGTAATTATTAGTAAAAAGTGTCAAACTTACATAATTGTTGTTATCATTCACGAGTTGATACAAAGATAACTAAGAGATGTAAGTACTCACCTGAAAATAAAGAGAAAAACACTTTTTTATTAACATTATCACCAACAAACAACATGTTATTCAATCACATTTTGTTCACAGTTAATAATAATATGCGTTTATAATAGTTAACTTTCGTACTATTTCGCTCAACGGCTCTGGTACTATTCTGCCTTTAAAGCATCGCCATCTCTATTTATAGGTGTGTAAGGGTTACTCTGGCAAACGCCAGACCACGCTCGAATGTTCTTACGTAGAAGCTTTGATCGAACACTAGTAAAACCATCCAAATACTTACTTCTAGAGACACACTTACCCAAGTAAGTAAAAACCCTCAGACACACAATCATAGTAAACACACAATCACACATTCATAACAATTTAATTGAGGCAAGAAAGCATCAAAAAAATATTTTTTTTAGATATTTCCATAGATAATAAATTTTAGCTAACATCTGTAAAATCTCAATACATTTATCTCTCAGCGAGTAGTACATTCCGCAGTGCAGTAACCACCCCGACGTGCGGTTTACGCCCCTTTGTGCAGTTGCATACGGGCTGGAATTGCTTGCCAAGTTATTTACTATTTCATAGATACATGCATTATGAACGTAGCAAACGCCAGTACCAATTTATCAATTGAGCGGGTAAGTTTCCCATCTAGGTGAAATATTCAGTGTTTGGAAAATTCCAGACGTTTCGTAAACAATCATTTAGTGAAACAATGTTTCAACGCAACTGTAGCTCTGTCGTCATTCCACTAGGGGTGGCCAGAGCCTCTGCAGAGCTGCCTCCATTTTTTCCTATCCTGACATACCTCTTTCAATTCATTAAAATTCATCACCGTTTGTTGTGTATTTTCCTTGATTTGTTGGTTGGTGTGAGTCTGACCACCAATGCTGTAGAAAATGCTTCACTTTGCCAATGTCACACCTGTTTCAGGAAAGGTCAGCAAGAGTTGCAGGGTGTATGTTAATTTGAGATTCGGGTTTTTATGTTGTAGGTTCACATGCGGCATGTGCAAGCGCGAAATTGTAAGTGCCTACTTGTGAGAATGCATATAATGTGAATCATCAATGCTACCATCTTTGCAACTTAGGTTAGATTAGTTGCGACCCTCACTTGAATTGAGGTGGTTGGCGTAAGGCCCGGCCTCCTTATCTGTAAAATTAATAGGTTCCACTCACCACATGCGAAACCCTTCGGGGCCGTCCATAAATTACGTCATCGATTTTGGCCGATTTTCGACCCCCCCCCCCCCCCTTACAATCATCCTATAGTCATTATCTAATGACCCCCCCCCCCCCCTCTTGCTGTAATAATGGATGAGCTTAATAATTAATAATGTTAAATTACTTACATAATATTTTGTAGAAATTGGTATTTACAAGAACGACGTCACTTTTGGTACTCGTACATCATTTGCCATCATCCGGAGACCAGACTCCCCCCCCTTAATGCGAATGACGTAATATATGGACAGCCCCTTCGGGGATAACGCGACAAGAAGTTACACTACACGTGTAGCTTAGTTGCGTTGTGACATAATTAGGTGATTAAACTTTTTGGATATAAGACAAACCACGATAAGAGAATTTCAATCATTCTCGAAGTTTCGTTTGTAGCGTAGCCAACGTCTTCAGAAGACATTCTTTCTTAATAAACCTTCAGGAGACACCCTCTCTATTTTTTCATGCATGTTTTTTGTTGTTGTTTAGGTTGTCCACATATTGATGTCACTGTATACATATAATATTATGTGTACCTACATACATTTGCCTGAATGGAATGTTCGCCGCTGCTATTTCAATTTAGGCCACGAAGCTAACGCATGTTTTTACGTGTTTGCCAGATTTGTCAAGTATTCTCCCCGGGATGGTTTACTTCTTTAATATTTTATCCATCGACATTGCCAACAAGCGAAGCCAAATTTATGTCAAAAATAAATTGCATAAGATATGTCTGCGTAGCATGTACGTATTTATTTTTGTGGATTTTGTATTCTCTTGAGCCCCGAGCGAGAAACTTTACGTACAAGCTCAATAAAAAAAAAGTATAAAAACTGATGCAGCGCCTGCAGTGAGCGTTTCAGATTTAACACAATTTTGTTTCGTAGAGTTACATACATGGGGTAATGTTTGCTCTACAAAGTCACAGATATCGACAGACACAGATGATCGTAAATACTCTACAAAAATGTTGAGAGAGAAATTTCATATAATCTGTACTAAACTACATGCATAGGTGTATCCAGAAAAAGAAAAACAGGAATCTGTATAGCCTCCCTATAATCTATAATTCAAGTTAACATTTACAATTAATATTAAATGCATGCCCACAAACAGATACGTGTAAGCTTGCACTCACAAACGCTGCATGTGTACTTCACACCGACCTATGAGTCAATTAAGTACTGGAAAGGAAACAATAAGGATCTAGTAAAAAAAAATAACAGTCGATGCAAAAAATGTTGGAGGAGCTAGTCTGTACATTTTTTGTAACAAACATATACTTCTAGCGTTACGTCGTCGGTAAGCTTCCATACACGCGGAATAGTTTGCAAGTCGTTATTTTATTTCACTAGCTAGGTATCAGCTGACGTAAAACAGGATATCGAATTTCAGCGGTGAGGTCGTAAAATGAAGGTACGTATCGCTGTTTTGTACCTCAAGTATAAAACTTTTCGTTTCAACTCACCCTTAACGTTTTACGAAAAATGTTTCGAAATTAGAACCTTTACTAGAGGCGCTGTTTTAAGTTCTATATTTCCGTGTCGATAAGCTCTGTCGTTGAGTTCTAACGATCGTTACGGTGTTTTGAAACTTTGTAATCGATGTGTGTGGGGACTTGAGCTGCGTGTGAGAAAGTTGTTGCAAGAAAATCAAAGTTTTTTTTCAAGATTTGGTATGAATAAGAAAACTAATTCGAAAAAGTAAAATATTTAAAACAAATCTATTCATATCACTTCAAATTATAGTGTTACAAGTTCATTGAAATAAATTATACCTTCATTTGCCATTTCATTGTGCGGCGGTTGATCCGCAATGTTGGCAGTTTAAAAAAAGAAAGTATTTTATTTATTGTTAGTAGGTACCTTACAGTTAAATATTCATTATATTTTTTGTTCTTCGACTTTAAAGAGTTGCAGGGCTATTGTTCTTTTTTTTCCAAAAATACATTCAGCTTGTGGAAGCGTGAACTGACGCGAGTCTGATGAGTGTAGACGTGCATTAAATATGAATCTAAAATGTTATTATATCCTTGCAACCTAAATTGTTTGTATCGTTGTGTAAAAATCAATAAACGCAGCTTTTTGAAAGATCAATGCAGACTTTATTTTCAATATTTTTTTTTGGCAATCGAAGACAAAGGAATATGTTCAGCATCACTGCCAATTATTCGACGTACATAACTTGTGTCTTTACATAGTTGTCACGTGCAAGGAAGAATATACAAAAAATAGAATGAAAACAACGCGGAAATAGGATGATTGATTTTTTTTCCGGAGTAAGTTATTGTATAGCTATTTTGTTTTCTATTTGACTACGTTTAGAGTTTTGTTATGATTTTGTAGAACGTTTTTATTTTCACAGACAAGAGGACCAGCCCCACTCCAATCCCCATAAAGGCTTCCCTACTACCCAGGTAGGATCATAGTATTAATTCATTTTTGTGAACCTTGTCATCACAATGATTCAAATATGCATTAAAAAACGATACGAAAAGTCATGTCTCACAGCCTCTTATGGGAATTAAACTCTAATTCTATAGCTTCGACCTGATCTGTAAACTATCAACGAGACTATGATGATGATGATGATTGATCAAATTTAGAGTAAAACAACAACGCAACTAAGCTGCACATACAGTGAAATTATCTTGTTATATTTATCTTCATAGGAGTCGCATGTAGCAAGTGGAAACTATTTATTTTCACAGTTAAGTGGACCGGCTTCACGTCAACCCCTTTATTTGAAGTAGGATTTCCCAGATCCCGGGTGAACTTTTCCTTATTAATTCTGGAACCACAGTACACTTTTAGTTTTTTTCAATCGTGCAATAAATACAAAATCATATCTGGCAAGCTTGGAGAAGATCAAACTCAAGCCGTCTGGCATGGAACGCAAGCGTTCTACCAACTGCACCATCGACCAGACTAATAACCCGTGTTTTAAGTACCTCGTAGGGGGGCTGATTCTTAAATTTACGAGACAAAAAGTACATTAGGCTGCAGGGTTTACGGTTCATACTGATTCCAGTCCTTTTTAAACCTAAAGGAAGTGTAAACGAGATAATTTCGGCGTTAAAGCCAGCCCGGGGAGGCTTTAAGTACCTCCGTAAAAACGCTCCATAAAATTAATGCAAATTTAATTCAAAACTTCTAGTAAATTTAAATACGGAACCCTTGATCTTCGAGCCTTACAACGTTCAAGAAAATGAAACAAATTTGAAGAGATGTACCAGTAAAGCAAAAAAAAAACTTCACGGATTGTGTGCTTTCGGAGAATTAACACACTATTTTCAAAAGATCTGTAACTGTAACTCTGTCGCCATTCCGCTAGAGGTTGCCAGAGTCTCTGCAGAGCTGCCTCCATGTCTTCATATCCTTACATACCTCATTCATTCATATCCATCACCTTTTTCATGCATTTTCTTCATTTACGTTCGCTTTGTACATCCCATTTTTTCGCAATCTCCGCAATCTGATCACTTCACACTTTTCTCGGTCGACCCTTACCTCTTTTTCCTTTCACGCTACCTCTGTAGATCAACTAATAAAAAACATAATATCCATACATTAAGAATAAAATTGCCCTTGCAGTGGTATTTAACAAAACAGCACTATAAAATATATTGTCTTTGTATGTACTTTGTATGTGTATTCAGGTTATTCTGAGTCAGTTTTCTGATTAAACATTTATTCTACGAAAGCGCCCTGGATATTAAACTAAATTCGAAAAAAAAAACCTTGTTTTATTTTTTTGTTTATTAATTTAAAATTAATCTTCCCAATGTCAATAGACAAAACCTTAAACTTTTAATTGAAGAGGTGAATTTTCTGAACTAGTTCATTTTTTTAAAGATTTTATTAGAGTAGCTTCCTAAATATAAAATCCAAACATTACTTCATTTCTTTAAATATCGATTTGAGGTGCACGCTTTGTTTTTTTTATGGTTTGAAACCCAAAATAAGAATACCGTCAACGAACAAGGTTCACAAGGATCCGCCTAGTAGATGGGATCCCCATACTTCAAGTGATGTGGGGATTGGTGTAAGGCCAGCTCCTTACATGTGAAAAGACTGCAAACCAGTAAGAAGTTGCTTTATATGTGACGCTAAGTTGCACTGTGTTGCATTTATGGAAAGGATTATCATGACAGTACTACTCTTTCGGAGATAAGCTTTAAAAACATGCATATTCATTGCAAAAAGTTTTTCATTGAAAACTTTTAACTTTTATCCGCAGAAATATGTAATTGTAACTGTAACTGTAACTCTGTCGCCATTCCGCCAGAGGTGGCCAGAGCCTCTGCAGAGTTGCCTCCATTTTTTCCTATCCTGACATACCTCTTTCAATTCCTTCAAATCCATCACCTTTTTCATGCATTTTCTTCTTTTACGCTCACTTTGTATATCCCATTCTTTCACAATCTCTTCAATCTGATCACTCCATACTTTTCTCGGTCGTCCCTTCCCTCTTTTTCCTTTCACACTTTCTTTGTATACATACTTTGTCAGTCTATCATCATTCATTCTTTCCACATGCCCAAACCATCTCATCACATTCTTTTGTACTTTAACTTTCACAGCCTCTTTCAAATTACATTCTTTTTTTACCCATTCATTCCTAACTCTATCCCTCAAAGTTTTTCCTGTCATACTTCTCAAATGCTTCATTTCCACCGTACATACTTTACTAATTTCGCTTGTAGATTAGTAACATTTCGCATGTAGATTAGGAAAAATACTGAAAACAGGAAAAAAGGAGGTAAGCCTAAGATATTTTGTAAATTAAATGGACGCTTTAACAACTAGGCTAACAAGCTTAACATAAATAAAATTTCATAATTCTTTTTGCTGTTGTTCATAAGAAACGAAATTTTTTATTTAGTAGGGAAGAACCACCGGGTTCTTAAAAAAGTACCTACCTCAAGCATAAAACATCACGTAAACCAATGCATGGCGTAAATAAAATAAATATTAAAACTAAGCACTCACTAGGGTTGCTTTTGTATTTTCCTTACATTTTTTTTTTCACGCGATGGTAGTGAATTTACGTATTTTTTTATACTGTGGGTACAGAAGTCACCTAGTGTTGGTTTTAAAAATCCCACAGGGCGCTTCCATTTATGAATGTTGTATGAGCTAGCGTCTGTTTGCGAGGTATTTCATCTTCATAAGAACCAAAGAGGATTTCTGTGGGTATGTAAAATACTATGAAACTTTAACATGCAAAAAAAAACAAAAAAAAAACAAACTCTAGACGCGTCTTGGAAACTTTTATGGAAAGACACTTCGTAGTTTTCCGGCTGTTGTTGTATAAAATTTATTTGCGCAAGTCTGGAGGTGTCTCAAAACATTCGCAAATGTTCTCAAAACACTCGCAAGATAGGGTAAAGTTTAAATGGGGTTATGATGCACAGAAACATTTGAAAAATGCCTCAAAATAATTTTAAAGCATTGCCATGATATGTTTTGTAGGATGCACTATTTTATGGGTGGTTGTAGAATTTATAAATAAATTTGGAGGTGACTCAAAAAATTCTAAGAACCGTCTCAAAATGTTCTAAAAATACTCCCAAAATGGATTTTAATGCGCTGATTTGTAGATGACTGTCAAATATATAACCAAATCTTTAGATGTATCAGAATAAGGGAATGCAATCTCGAGACGAGAGCGCTAAGTAGAGATCTCGAGGGATCAGAAATTCGATCTCGGCGAGATCTCGGCATTTTCGAGATCTCGAATGGTAATAAAATAATACAATTTTTCATTCAATTTCAACCCATAAAAACACGTAATTTTAGCACACCATGACAGTAACTGGACAACTGAAACAATTGTAAACAAACAAGTGCCTGCACGCCCTCAAATATCTTCCGCTCAGTTACTCTAGTCAAAACTATATCACTTATTATTTTCTATCCCGCTGGACCAACATCGTAAATACTCGGAAATAGTCGGGATAGTTTGCGTATGCGGTCCGTCCTTTCCTTCGTCAGTCAGTGAATCGCTCACGCGCAGAGAGCACGTGTCACGCATCGCTGACTACTGCCGCTCGATCTCGTCAATCTCGGTCGAGATCTCGTCATTTTATGCTTCGAGATTGATCTCGAAAAATGAGGCGAGATCTCGGAAGATCGGGATCTCACGAAATCGAGATTGCATTTTCTGAGTAGGGAACTCAGAATACGTATTATGCTAAAAATATCTCAAAACATTCTCAAGATATGGTAAGAATTATGATTCTTTTGTTAGTGAGTTAGATTCCCTAAAAATCTGGAAATGTCTCACAATATTCTTAAAATAACCTCAACATTTTGTCAAATTTCAATAAGTTAGGTTAGGCTATGGTTGGTCGAATATATTTTAATAGTAAGAAAAATAAATATTTTTTTGCGAATCTTTACTCTTTAATAATCAAAACTGCAAACATTTATGTTAACATTTAAGGCTCATCCTAAATGCATGCCCACAGACAAGCACGTATAGGTACGCGTCTACACACGCCTGCAAAAAACAAAACCTCAAACGAACATAAACCTTGCAACTCCTGTCGCTTTTCGCTGAAACCGGGGTGGTATTGACAAAATTGAACAAATTTTTACAGCACGGGGGGTCAGCCTCATTCAAAAAGCATAAAAAAATCCATGCAATCAGGTAAAAAATATTATTTCAATTTCTATGAATAAAATTGTTATGTTGTACATTGAGGGTTTGAGTCGGAATAAATGTTCTATGGAATAAAATAGTACGTATGTGATCACAATAGCAGAGTGCAGAACAAACAAGAAAAGACAGTGCCGAGGATTCTTCAGCACTGCGGTATTATTTCAGAGCTTTACCGACTGTCTGGCAAAGACCGGACAAATAACCCTCCACTGCCGAGAGCAAATTCTTCTCTAATGAAACAAAATACGGCAGCGAAGATAAGAAGCAGTACGAAAATAATATTACGTTGTTGCTCAATGATATTATGAAAGATGAGAACAAAACGTTTTCAGAAACTAATATATCATTGTTTCGAGATGGATTATTTTTTGGTGAATAATATAAGTTGTACAGCTGCAATCGCCGTCCATTACGGCCACTATAAACCAAGTACACCCGCAAATGTCGCCAAGACCGCTGTTATGTTTAAAATGGAAGGTATCTCCAAGATGTACCTACAGGATACTTACATCCGGCTAGCTCTCATCAGCATCACTCTCAGGGCGTGGGGTTCTTTCTTTGGTATTGCTCACTTGTATCTTGGGAAGGGCTTTATAGTAAAATATAAGTTTAACATGAACAAATAAGGGTTTATTTACTTTAATAATATGAGGGAAAAAGAGGAAATAAGGGAATGGCCTGACCTGCTCTTTGTCACTAAAACACTCCCTACTCTGTTGTCTAGCGGCGGCTCACGAGGCGGACGCCTCCACACGTTGGAGCCCCTGGGTGGGCGCTCCTATGCATCCGTCTCTGGTCTACAAGGCGGGTGCCTTGGATGGCGGATGCTCCAAATAAAAGGGGAGGGAGCTCCGTTGCTTGGGTACTTGGTGCTTTGTCGCCGAAGTCTGGCCCAGGACTGCCGAGCGATAATCGACAGCCCGATCAGATCCCACGTCGCAGTCCGGCTGCTTCCGTGACCGTTCGGCTCTGTTCGGCCCACGACACATACTGTACACTTTGAGATTGTTTTTTATATGTTATTTTAAAATAACATAGCACCGCATCACTAAATAGTGCAACTTAACTCGTAAAATTATAAAATAACAAGATAAATATACCAAAGGATCAAAACTGCGGAACCATCAACCAGCATCTAAGTAATTAACCCCTCCACGCAGAGAGTTCCAGGATCCAGGATCTGGCCAGGTGAGTCCGCCATCCTTAATTACCGCGTTCCTGTATTTCCTGGAAACCGCCTCTCTATTTATGGTGTAAGCCTAAAACTCCTATTCAATACAAGTTGTGTTCAGAAAAATATGAATTTGTCAAGAGAACTGTTTTGAGAAAAAATCCAATTTATACAGGAGTTACAGTCCATTGGCATATTTAAAAATTATATGTATTTTAATTAACGTTGACGATTTTCAGATACTGGGATATATTTTTGTTTTTTGTTAACCGATTGATTAAAAAAATCATTTTTTCTGTTGTACGGAATGTTTTTACTAAGACGTAAATTTAAAAAAAAAAATCTATTAACCGTTGAAAGAAACGAAATGTAAGAATAGTAAGAGTAACGTGAATACTTTAGTTTAATAGATAAAATATTTTCAGGAGAAAAAAAATACCTGATATTGTATGTTGAAAGAAAATTTATTGATTTAAAATCATTGAAAAAAATTTTTTTTTACAAAAAACATAAATTGTATTGAGAACAAAATACTTTTAGAACAACTAAAATTGTTTCGAGTAAAATATAAATTCTCAAAGCAACAAAATGTTTTGAGAAAAATATAAATTATTAATGGGGTTGAGAACTTTTTTCGCTCCATTCCCGACTTGAGCATTTAACTTGGCGGGAAAATATAAAAGTGAATGATCGTTCCACTCACACATACACATTTCTTCACATTTTTTTGTACGAAAAGTGTTGTTTCCGTTTATTATTTCATGCACTCATTTTATTATCAACAATTCCGCAGGCTTTCATCGTGGAAAAATCTCGAATTTTCTTTTTTTGTATAAGAAACGAAACGAAGAAGTTAAAATTTGTATTTCTTAACATTATAATATTACAAACAGTAAAATCTTCGTGCTGTCATAATCAATTTTTAAAAATTCACTGATAGGTTGGTATGAGGCTGACCACCCGTGCTGTAAAAATTGTTTCACTTTTGCCAATACCACCCCGATTCAGGGAACGGCGGCAGGAGTTGCAAGGTTTATGTTCATGTGGGGTTTTGCTTATTCGTATGCACACATGCAGAATGTGTAGGCGCGAACCTACATGTGCCTGTCTGCGGGCATACATTTAATATGAGCCTTAAATGTTAACATATCTTTGCAGCTTAGATTATAGATTATAGAATTTCCACAGTGTTTCACAAAAATCTTTTGAAAATTGCTAATATTGATTTCACACAATAGAGTTGGCACATATTCCGTGATCTGTGGTTGACACATTCCAAATTTCGCCTCATCTTTTGTGTCACGCCACAGGTTTGGAGTGTTTACAATCGAAAATTAAAAAAAAATGGTACCCAACTCGGCGAGATGACGTCATAATTTTTTCAGACTCAATAATATATACTCATATGCTGCGCATGTTTTCATGATTTTTTTTTCTCTAAAAAAATGTTAAAGACACCCACACATACACAACATCATCGTCAACACAACATCTACACAAACTGAGCAGAGAAAAAATACATAGTAATGTGGGAGCTGTTTTAAATATTTTCAAAAACAATTTTTAGCGTTCATAAGACACATTGGTCCAGTACACGTGCAAACATTACTCATGCGGAATTACCTCTGTTGGAGATACGTCAAACAAGCGCTAAAGTAAAGGTATGGTAAAAAAATATTTATAATAATAAAAAATGTATGAAAAATGTCAATATCATTTCGATTACATACAATTTCTACATGACGCCACGCCAAAGAAATCGTGGCCTGGAAAATTTTCATCTCCGTCGAATAAACACAAAAAAAAAGATTTCACATTTTGGAGGGAAAAAGTCACGTAGGGATTCGGTTGAGAGTAGAAAGCATTTTGTAGCGCGCGAAACTGACGACGTGGTTAATTTCAAACCGCGTCTTTTATTGGCAACCGATACAAAATGGTTTTCAAATTTTTTTTTTTATAATTCAATAATTTTCAAATGAAAAAAAACGAGTATTTATGGAAATATTGCAACAATTTTCTGCATACATGCAATTTCTGACTAAAAAAAATTAAATAAGCTGATTTATTTGGTGAGCGCTGTTTTTGTGTGTATCACACCTCAAGAGCCCTCTGCGAGCTTGGTCGTCACTGTAGAAAGCGCCAATTCTCAAGCAAGACCCAGTTGTTGTAAGGCTGGATGGACCTTCTGATGACCGGTCTTTGGTAAAGGTTTATGAATTTTAAGCCCAGCGAGGAGCAAATTTGAAAATATAAATGGTATATTTTTGTGCTCCGCCGGGATTCGAACCCACGACCTTCCAGTTACGAGTCCCAAGTGTTACCACCTGAACTATGGACCGGTCCTGATATACTGCAACTTCTAACTGCGTTGTCCTCGAAGGGTTCGCATGTGGTGAGTAGAACATATTTATTTTCACAGGTAAGGGGGAGTAAAGCTTTATGTAAGCCATGGAGTTATAGTTTTCTTACTTTCTGAGGAAGTGGATTCTTATTACTTGTGAAAGCTTGTTTCTGAGTCAAATGTGCAATTTTCAATTCATGCACAGGGTTTGGTGAATGGCTGGTTTCCTTATCTGTGAAAATAGATAGCTTTGACCATACCCAAAGCAAACGATAACGTGGCAATAACTTTATAAATATTGTTAAGTTATGTGTTTTTTTTTGTTCTTCTATAATCGAATCTGAACTTTCAAATTAGTGAGTCGGTATAATTATTACAAGAACTTTTTTTACATTAAAAAGACCTTAAAATTAAGACCTTAGAATTAAAACAATGAAAGGTTTTTCTCAACAGTCAAACGTCACACGTTAAATACACGAGTCCTTAGCAACCAATATAATGTATGCACACAATTTAAGCACACAATGCACGTATTTAAGGCACACAAGCATTCGCTTTCGCCTGAGGGTTAGATTCTAATAACAATGTATGCCGTGTCTCCAAAAAAAAGGCTGTGTGACGTCAAAAAAATTACATGTTTTTTAAATTTGTGCCCAGTTCAGTGCGAGTCAAAAAGGATGTAAGTACATATTTATAAAATTAAGAAAATAATGCAATAAACGTAATTGTAACAGCTGCCACATCCTCAAAACAAAACAACTGTTATTTCAGAAGAAAAAATTGTTAATTACAATAATTGACACAAAGGAAGTAAAAGACGTTTTTTACAATTACTCACATTTAAAAAAAGTGTTCGTCTCTGCCTCTCAAGAAGTTGAAAATAGTCACTCAGTGTCTTACCTAGAACAAAGAAAAATAAAGAAAATTAATGGGACGGTTCATAGGATGATGCAGTAACCCTGCGATTACCAAGCGCCGTTCGACTATAAACGAAACATGTAGGGAAAATACTTTATATTCAGTGATCTGTGGAAAATACATTAATTTTATAGGAATGGGTTTAAAAAGTAGGAGATGCTGAAATCTTTGTTCTTTTAAGACAGAAGGTACAATAAATATTATTATCTATAATCTAAGTTGCAAAGCTATCTAAAGATTTAAAATTCACATCAAATGCATGCCCAGAAACGACACGTGTACGTTTGCTGCATGTGTACCTACCTATAAATTAATATCCATCCTTCAAATGAACACGAACAAGCTTTGCAACATTTGCCGATCTTCCCTGAATTAGTAGTGTTTAAGGTTTATGTTCAGATGAGATTAGTTTTTTTTATGTGAGGTTTGTATTTACACATACAGAAAATGTCGGCGTGTTGGCGCGCATTGAGTCTAAGGCTCATTTGTCAATATGTCTTTGCAACACACATTAAAGATTATAGAATGGAAGTAGTGTATTTTAAAGAATGAAAAAAACGGATTTTACTGACCGTGCAAAAGAGAAGAACGATTTTCTCTACGTTTCGTCGGAGTCATATCCGACGTCCTCAGGAGACGTGTGTCCTCTATAAGGAGGAACCACGAACTGTTGAATTATTGTTGTTAGATCGAGGCCGAAGGTTGTAAGTATTTTTAGTGTATTTTATCACGTAAAGGAAAAAAACACACTCTTTCTAGCCAAAACTCGGTGCGTATTTGCTAGAACTTCAAAGGGTTAAAAAAATAACAACAATGGTTTAAAATAGTGGCCACTTTTCTAAGGACACCAGGAAGCAAACTAATTAAGAAAAAAAAAGAAACAAAGCGACATCTGTTGAACGGAATGGGAAGTAGGCCGTTTTTTTTTAATTTTGTGGAAAATTGTTATTTAGAGCAAGACATTTTAGCGCACTTTATGAAAAATGAGAAAGTTTGTTTAACATTTTTTTATGCAAACAGACATAGAATTTTTCCTTGTATTTTTAAGTTGAATATTGCAAAATTTGAATGTTCATTTTTTGTACAACAAATAAGTCGACAAAAAAATATACAGCTAACTATGTACTTTCCGACTAGTAAGAAACTGGTACGAGTTTTACAATATAATTTCATGAATCATTTTTGTGTACAACATGAATTATTAAAAACCCAATTGCACCTATCATTTCAACGTCAAAGCTTTCGTCAAAAGAGAATCAAATCGACACTGTTTTATTTAAAACACACGCTGGAACTATTTGTTTTTGACTGATCTTCCTAGCAACGACAAGTATCTACGATTAACTTTTAATCCCATTCAAATTGCTATATATATGTTTATCTCTTCTTTAATTTTTTTCATTTCAGTAGTTCCTTGCCTTACTTATAGCATGTTATGAGACTCATCACACTGGAATTTAAACTGGAGTTATAAAAGAACGGTTATAAAAGAACGGTAACACTTCGGACTCTGAATGGAAGGTTTTGGGTTCGAATCCCAGCGGAGCACAAAAAATATACCATTTATATTTTCAAATTTCCTCTTCGCTTGGTTGATTGCATTCCAGGCTGAGAGCAAGGGTTTGACCCCACCGAGGGTGTCAAAAATGATATCCCGTTTCGGTGTATATTTCAAACCCAAAATAAACACCGGCAAGGTGTACTAAGCCTTCAAAAGAAATGAGAACCAGCTTCCACGGGAGCTGGGAAACCCACACTTCAACTGAATGTGGTTGGTGTGAGGCCGGCCCCCTTACCCGTAAAAATAAATAGCTCCCAAATCGCCACATGCGACATCTCCGGATATAACGCAGGCAACAAGTTACACTGTATGTGTAGCTTAGTTGCGTAGCGTTATCTTTCAGATTTGAATTTATTTTTAAGTATCCTATTTTCGTTAAGCGACCGAAGTTTTATCGATAAAGGTGAGACGGGTAAAATGATGACGATCGATTAAGGATTATCCAGAACCCGGTCTACCTCCGCTCAGTGCCTCCCTTAGCAAAGGGCAATCAATTACTGGGGGGCTTAATTAACTGAAGAGGACTAACTTAAGTAAGTAACCACCATAGCTGTAGAAATGCTATTAACGTTTACTAACTTAGTAGACTCATCTTAGAAGATAACAAAGATGTACTAGTAGCTGCTGTGTGTTTACTTTCGGTAAAACAGAAAAGCCATGGCTCATCCGCAGTCTACAATCTAATCAAATCTAAGTTGCAAAGATATGTTACATTGGGAATTCACATTATGTGCATTTTCACAAGTACAAGTTCGCGCTTACACATGCCGCATGTGAACCTACAACATAAAAACCCAAATGTCAAATCAACATCCACTCTGCAATTCTTGCTGACCCTTCGGGAATAGTCCGGCAAGAAATAACATTTTATGTGTAGCTTAGTAACGAGGAAGGTTTCATTGTTATGTCTGTCGGGTACTTTAAGTTTTCTAAAAATTTCAACGCTTCTGTGTTTTTTTAATGCATAGTCTATTTATTTTATGAAATTTATTGACTTATTTCAAAAATATCGTTTACCTCTTTGTACCAAATGACTTTGACTCGAACAGATCTTTCTTTGTACACATTTTTTGTTCTACAAGAAAGGTCCATTTGGTTTGGTAGAAAGTTTGGAATTTTTCGGTAAAAAAACATTTCTACCTATCTAAAAACTAACCATAACAACATTAACTTTAATCTTTGTAACCTACTTAATAATCAAAAGAATAAAAAAAGGGGCTACAGGACCCTAAAAACATAATTACAATCCCTTTTTTCAGGTCATTAAATGTGTTTTTTTTTCGATAATAAATGCGGGGTCCTTATCTTTCAAAATCTGACGTCACATCAGATTGAGTCCCAAGATTTGTGATTTTTCTTTAAGGGCGCACACTTGAGAGTCGAGAATTTTCCGAGGAAATATGAATTGCTAAACTTTGTTATCAAGCCGTGCCATCTCTCGCCACAAAGGCTGAACTAAAAGTCCTCTAACGTCATTACAATTTCCCTACCGGTGACTTTTCAAAGGGGAGGCGACACCTGGCAGGGAGGGGGGGGGGGGGGGGGGGCAAAGGAATAATGTAAATATTTTACCCTGGAAGCGTTTCGAATGAAAAAATCAAGGAGCCGAATCAAACTTTTAGAAATTTACATATAAACGTCCAAGCAACACCTTTTCGTATAAAAATGCCGAAAGTAACTTTCCGCATTATCTCCGAAGGGTTTCGCATGTACTGAGTGGAACATATTTATTTTTACAGGTGAGGGGACAGGTCTTACGCCAACAACTTCATTTGAAGTGAGGGCGTTCAAAATTACCTGCTTGCTTATATGTATATTATATTGTTACGTTTTCTGCTGGATTCTCTTTTTAATTAAAATGCCATAATTTATTTTTCACAACTTGACAATCACTGTTTATTGGTGTTACTCAGCAAATTGCTCTTTTGCGACTCTCCGTACCATTTTGATCTTTTATATAGGGAACTAGAGGGGTCTTTCTCCCATTCAGTAGATCATTCTACAGAACGTTATGTACACACACAATCACTAGAACGTCATTCCAATGCACGAATACAATCATGGAATACTCCTAGATGGTTATATGGTACGTGCATAGGTGTGCGTAGTCACTTTGATTTTATAGACCGTCATATGATGTATGCGTGTATTAGTGCACGTATTTCAAGTTCGCGACAATATAATGTATATTTTTAAAGCGGTAATCCTATTTTCGTTTACAAAACATATCTGTTCAACATCTTACCTGGCCAACACTAAAGTGTATAAAAATATTTAGTTGTATAAAAATATTTCCAAAGATCCGGCCAAGCAAAGGCTTAAGAATCCAAATGGAAACTGTGAACCAAAGACGAAATATTTTTCTACATGGAATTTTCGCCTCGGTAAAATGGAAACTTTGCCTCCGGAAAATAGAATCTTTGCGAAAATAAGAATATGGAAAAGATAAGCCTATTGGAGACAGGTCACGTGGCCTTAAAGAAAAGATATAGGGGAGCCTTAATCCGTCACGGCCTTGAACGTATCGAAGCTGGAAGGGCAAAATAATTCAACCGACAACGTCTTTATTTTAAAACAACACAAAGCTTAAAGTACTCTTTTTCTTTAAAATTTTATGTGTATTTTTAATAAAGATATATATATTTTTTTTTTATCACATTCACAGAATTTTTCCTTGGTGTTTTTATAAGCAAAATTAAATTTACGAAAAAAAAAATTCTCATTGACGTAGGATAAAATGGACTAGAAACTCACATAACGCAAAGAAATATTGTAGGGCTCATAACTGTCAGACAGTCCTGTCAACCACAATAGTGGTGTAATTATGCAAAATAAAAAAACTGCTTTCGTAGTAAAAATTAATATTTTTTGTTGTCAAACTGGAATCATTTTGTTATTTTATTTTCGAAGCACTTGATTAGTGTTTACACGTCTAAGTAGATAATTTGGGTCCTTAGCAACCATCATAAAATATTTGTTGGCCTTTTTCATCAAAAATCAACCGTGTGCCGACACAGCATTTTTGTCTACATCAAATGCTATGATTTCATTGTCGGTTTAGTTTTTTTTTCCATTCTCGATAAAATTCACTTTAGAATATCAAAACGAATAGTTTGACTTATTTCGCTAAAAAGTGAATTTCAGGTTGAATGGTTTCGCCGAAATCCGATTTCAATTTGAACGTCGAACGATTTGACTGTCGACGTTCCATAATATTTAAATTTGAATCGCGTTCGAACGCTGCAGCGCCACGTGCAACAACCTTCAGAGCGAAATGCCAAAATATTGGCGGGATTATGAATCAAAATGGCGGCGAAATTCCAGAAATGTTTCACGTTGAATCAAAGACAGCGATCTTATATTCTCCAGAAAATTTATGAAACACAAAGAAAATTAGGAGTGACAAAACGACACATTACTATTCCTTGACTTATGTGTTGGTATGAGGCTGACCACCCATACTGTAAAAAATCGTTCACTTTGCCAATGTCACCCCTGTTTCAAGGAAGGTTGGCAAGAGTTGCAGGGCTTATGTTCATTTGAGATTGGGTTTTTTAACATTGTAGGTCCACATGCGGCATGTGTGAGCGTGAAATTATGCGTGTCTGCTTGTGGGAATGCATTTAATATGAATCTCAAAGGATACATATATTTACACTTTAGATTTAGATTAGACATAACAACACATGACAGTACGACACATGACAAAGCTTTGCGGACCTTCCCTGAAACAGGGGTGACTTGAAAAGTGAACCATTTTTTACAGTAGGTACGGATGCTCAGCCTCATGCCGTACTTCTTTCATTTGCCTTATTTTATTCAAAATTCAGGGACTGAAAATAAAATTCAAACCATGTAAAAGATAACTTGATTCCATTTCTCTACAGGATGCGAGATTCAATCGCAGTATTATTCCGGACATGTAAATTCAGAGTTCAATATGTGCTTATTTATGTGGTATATATTGTAAGCAGGCAAACAATAAGATCAGCTATGCAATGGTTTTCGTATGCAGTTGGTTTCTTGCGAATCTCGAAATAGCAGAATATGGTCTAGACCAGGGGTGCCCAACATAACATTGTGGAGGGCCAGATTTAGTATTTTTGTAATCTTGGCGGGTGTACTTATGTTATTATTAGTACCTTATGATGGATGATTTTTTTTAATTATTGAACTTGAGGGACCTATTGCACCTCGTTTTCAGGCTTCTGAATCCAGTTTCCCGAAGTAGCTCCTCATCATGCATGAATTGTGGATAACTTCCACACAGCCTCATGAGGAGACCACCCATACTGTAAAAATGGTTTACTTTGCCAATGTCACCCCTGTGTCAGATAAGGTCGGCAAAGTGCGAGTCAGATAAAGACGAGTGCTGTCTACCTATTACTAAATTTTAACGGATGCACCTATAAACGAAGATTATGTTATTGATTCCTTGACTTATAGGTTGGTATGAGGCTGACCACCCATACTGTAAAAAATGGTTTACTTTGCCAATGTCACCGCTGTGTCAGATAAGGTCGGCAAAAGTGATAGGGCTTATGTTCATTTGAGGTTTGGCTTTTATTTGTAAGTAGACATTCAGCATTAGTAAGCGCGAACTACACGTGTTTGTTTGTGGGCATGCATATAAGAGCCTTAAATGTTAGTATATCTCTGCAACTTAGATTATAGATAATATATAGGCCCTGTTTTTTTTTTGGAATCAGCAAATATGAAAAATAAAATTTGGGATTCAATTCGAATTAAGGTTAAGGTTTGCATTCTCCAACACATAAGCTGTGCAAGTCTTGCAGTGGATTATAACGTAGCTGCCGTAATGTATTCCGCACAATACTTCCTCTCATTGCAAACGGCATACTCTACTACCCCGAACACAGTGGCGTGCCTACGGTTTCTGCCATGCGCATGCTGGATAATTTAAGTTGCACCAAATCACAAATAATAAATCTTACCCCTTTGTTTCTTTCCTCAGTGTTTCTTAATCTCTTCAGACTTCGATTTTGGATTAATTAATAAATCTTTACATACTTAAGATCCTTACTGAGTACAACTATATTTTCACAGGAATTCATTGTTTACTATAAAAACCGGATTCTCGATCGCAAACAAGGAATAAGTTATTTATTATGATATTTGAACCTGACGCGACAGTGTTTTCAAAACACAATACATAAGTCATTCATAAATCTGTAAACAGCTTCAGTCTGGAATCATAAAATTTAATGGACCAAAAGCTTAGCTTATCTGAATATTATTATCATGCGTACTCCAAGCCACAACTCCAAGCAATATCTGTGAATGTGTGTTTTCATTTAGAATTAAAAGGGCTTAAGCAACTATCTTAATACAAACTTACAGAGGTCAAGCTTTTTCATACGTTAAACAAAGACAGGCATACAATTCTCAATCACGTTTGAAGAACAGAGTTTCGTTCGGCAATGACTAATATTAATATCCCACTTTACCTCACAGATGGCAGTAGCAGGAATATTGATGTATATCTTTAATCTACTCAAAAATATTAATTATTTTCATTTCTGAGGGTACGCATGCTTAGCTTTTTAGCTTGTAAGGTAGTCACGCCACTGCCCGAACACAGTGTGCTAGTTTTCGGCTTCAGTGAATATTACAGCAGAACTGCATCTGCCTACCTACTCAATGTTGTGAGATTCTATAAGCCAGATCTGGTGCAGAAAATTTATGCAGTTAAATACTGACTTTTCCCGTTTCAATTTAATGAAAATTGCAGTTATTTGTTTTGCATAATTTATTTTAGATTCGGTTCACATACAGTGTCAACTTTACAACTACACAAATCAACGGTCGCTTGACTACTCTAACGCTTCAGACATCCTGGGCTCTTTTTATAACAGAAATTAGGATTCTTTTATAATCACTGAGAACTGGCACATGCGAGACTTTACTAGAACACTCGAGCAATCTCGACCAATGCAAATACACAAGTACCCAACATTTAGAGACTTCACGGATACTAACACAGACAAACAAAACACACGATTACATATTCGTTACTAAGACATTAATACAAAAATACATTTTATAAATGGTATTTTTTTAATAACGCAACTAAATTACACTTATGGGGTAACTTCTCGTCACGTTCTCCCCGGAGTGGTCGGCTTTGGGGAGTGGAAACTATTTATTTCTACAGGTAAGGAGGTCGACTAAACGGCAACCTCATCAGTTGAAGTAGTGGTTTCTCAGCTCGAGATTGGGTCTACAAAGCTTAAAAACTGAAAATCAAAGATTCAGCTAAAATAAAATTTCTCTTATATAATATTTTTTTTTCACCTTTATTGTAATTCACTTTTATTAAATATTTATTTTGTACATTGCCACTTTCGGGAAAAGCAGTACCTCCCATTTTTAGGTGTAAAAGTTTAAGTTTCAAATTACACCTGAATATGGGAGGTACTGCTTCTTCTGAAACTAGTAACGTACAAAATAGATGACACTGAAAAAGTGATCAAAATAAAGTTGAGTTTTTATTTAAAGTTAAAAAGAATCTTTCACAAACTTACTGCTAAAAATGTAGATTATACAGGATATTTCTGAAGTATATTTTATAAATGGGCGTTCAAAATAAACCTGAATCTTGCAGTTTCATGTTAAACAGTAAATGCATTCAAAATTAGCACAAACTGCATCGAACGCGCGTTTTAATCTGGTGAAAAGCGCAGTCGGGAAGTGAACCACCAACTTTGTGCACAGGAGCGTGCCAACTCAACCACTGCCCACGGAGCCAAAGGAACAGACCGCGGAGCTTTTAAGGTTATTACATTTGAAATCCTTATTGCGAACGTGTGCTCACATTGTAAGACATTTCCTTCCTTAACTGAACAATTCTTTTATTGTAAAGATTTTGGACTCATACATAAATTTGATAGAACAAGTCCAAAAAAGATTACATTGGACATTTACTACCTTAACTGAACAATGTTTTTATTGTAAAAATTTTGGACTCCTTACCAGCACATACATAAATTTGATAGAACGCGGCAAGAAGTTACACTATATGTGTAGCTTGGTTGCGTTGCGATAGAACAAGTCCAAAAAAAAATTCACGGGTATCTCTTCATGAGACTGCTTGGAAATAATCCATAGTTCAAGCATCATGAGGAGGAAATTTTAATCAATTCAGTAAAATTTCCGTAAGAAAAAGCTGTGAGAAAATGGTAAACTTTTCTAGATAGCATTCATCATGTAAAAAAATACGGTCTGTAACCCTGTACCAGGTTTGTTCTCTAGTCTACACACAATCCACATAAGGTATTTTTGCACGGATGATGAGCGAACGTCCTTAGCGACTGTTAAGAATTTGACATTATTTAACATTCAATAATTTCAAATACCTACCAAGATGCATTTGTATTTTTGTCCATGGTGGTTTTTGCTGCCAACTTTATATCAGTGTTTTGACAGCTGCCCGATTTCTGTCTTCTCTCTCGAACTTTCAAATTAGCAACATGTCCAATTGCGTTCATCCAATATAATTTGTGTAATCTGATGTAAGCTTGTGAACTAAGTTATCTAATTAACAGATTAAACAATCTTCCAAGCCCACTGAAACAATTATTTGGGTGAACCCCCAAAAAACCCAGCGCCCAATCCACCAAATGGCTAAATACGGCCATTTTGGGTCACTTCGCACCAGATAAAGTGCGACCAGCAACTAATAACAATTCATATAAGTTAGAATTTGCCCTAGCAACATGACCATGCGATACCACACATTTCTAACGTTTTTAAACGTGCAGATCTCATTATGTAGAGACTGGATACTGAAATGAGCAGGCATGATAGTTCTATAATATATAATATCTATAATCCAAGTTGCAAAGATGCATTAACATTTAAAGCTAATATCAAATGCATGCCCACAAACAAACACGTGTAGTTCGCGCTTACAAATACTGAATAAGTACCTACTTACAAATAAAATCCAAGCCTCAAATGCACATAAACCCTACAATTTTTCCCTGACACAGGTGTGAAATTGGTAAAATGAACCATTTTTTACAGTATGGTTGGTCAGCCTCATACAAACCAAGCTAATTTTGTGTTAACACCTTGCAGGAGTTCACAATAAGGTAGATTTGGCAGAGTTGGCAGCGGTTAAGCAGTTCGTTAACTAGACAGCTAATCTGTGAATCAACATTATTATAATCTCTAACTAAATAACGGAAATGCTGAGTCAATATAATTAGCCTGCAGAAAGTGGTCTACACTTCAACTTATTTTTTTTTATTATGCAAGTAGAAAGAAATAAAAAAATAAACTGTAATTCCAACAGTAATGCTTTTATTGGCATCAAAATGCTATTTTGTTCACATTCTTCCGTTGCACATAATTTAAGATAAACTCTTTTATTGTTCGGTCCGTTGTGCTGTACGGATGTGAAGCCTGGAGTCTGACTCAGAAACGAAATAAGTCTATTCAACTATTTGAAAACAAAGCGTTTCGTCACATATTATAATCTGCAGCCGAGGAAGAGTTCAGGAAGATTGTTGTGAAGGAGGCTCTGACTCTTCAAGGTTTGTCAACCGGATTAAGTTAAACAAATTTTAAAGCTTATTTAAACTTGTAAATACCAGTAAGTTAACTAACTTACTTAGTAGGAGGTTTTTGTAAAGTCCGAGTGTCTATTTTTTTACGATGTGGATAAAACATGAAAGTGTGTACAGTGATTGACAGTTTTCGTTGACAACCCATCTGGGTAAATAAATCAATGCCGTTTGTATGTTGCCCGGTCCGTAGTCTAGTAATAACGCTTCAGACTCTTAATCGAAGATTATGGGTTCGAATCCCAGCAGAGTACTACAAATATATCATTTTCATACACCTTTCTCATATTCCTTTACCAAAGACCGGTCAACAAAGGTGGATGAACCTTACAAGAACTGGGTCATGCTTGAGAATTATACCGACAACCAAGCTCGCAGAGGGCTCTTGAGGTGTGGTGTACACAAAAACGGCGGTCATCAAATAAATCATCCTAATATTATTATTACATTAATCATTTGTAAAATATTGTAACAAACCACGTACCTTATGCATCATACTTTGTCTCCTGTACTCCTTTGTCCTGGCCAGGTAGTACTTGTAGACATGAGGAGGCATGGAACTCCTGGTCTCTGTTCCTATCCAGCTCAATCCTCGCGGAGAAGGTGGATACAGGTCCCTCACCAGAGGGTTACTCATCCCGGCAAGGGAGACACTCCAGGATATCAAGGTTACCCAGGGAATCTAACAGGTCTCATAGCAGACGCCTATCAGTAGACAGACGTCACCAAGCAGGATAGAGAATCCAGAATTTAGGGGTTATTTAGACGATGGAACTCTGAATAAATTGTTGAAGAAGTTCATATCCAGGTTATTGGAGCACTAACAGAACTGTCTAAATTCGTTATCTTGGAAATTAGGTGTTAACACTCCGACAGCGCTCGAGATATTAAACTCAACTCTTGAAGAAAACTTTGTTTTTATTTTTGCTTTATTTCTTCAGATCTCTTTAAAATCCACTCAATAACACTTTTTAAAAAAAAAATGTTTTTATATTTGTCTTTTGATTCATATTTTCATTTCTTCAATTTGTAACAATAAAATTTCACTAGTTCTGAGTAAATGTCGAAAAACACGTAATTTTTATTTTTCAAAATAAAAAAGTCACTTCAATTGATGTAAATTTCACAAAAGTTTTTTTTATTCTCTCGAGATATTTTACTATTAATCACAAAAAGATTTTTAAATCCTTTAATTTTTTATTTAGTCCTTTAATTTTTTTAACTAAATTACACTTATACTTTTTATTATTTAATTTTTTTCTTGGATGTTTTTGGTTTTTAATCTCACATTCAAATTCATGTTGTTTATCTTATATATTTTTTCATTTCTATTTTTTTAAATAAACTATCCACTTCACCATTTGAAATCACAAATTTTCTCAACAAAGAATTAATTTTTAACATCTTTATTTATCATTTGTTTTTGTTTTTAACGTAAATTAAATGCATTTTCTTGATATCTAGGAACCTCTTGATGAAATCTTTTCACAACACATTAAATTCTTGTTTTCTTTCTTAAAATCACACAACATTTTTATCATCTGTAAAAAAAATGTCAACGGTCAAAATAATGGAAAACATATGTAAAAAATAATATTTATACAAGAAAGAATTTACAAATAACTCTTGATTTCATCCAAGGGGATTATTTTTGGTACCAAAATGGTAACCTTTTGTAACTGATCCTTATTGAAGTAACTTATTTTCTAAAGCATAAGAATACCAACGAAAGGTTGTATTTTTACGTAACTGAACTAAAAAAATAAAGACATGTTCGAGTAGGTTGCCTTCTGTTTTCATTCCACCGGAGAAATATTTATTTTGTTTTTAATGCCCCGAAACTCTTTGCAAGCTCCTTTATTTTTACTTTCTGAATTTTTCAATAAACAACATCTTATATTATTTGTGCTACAAGTTGACTCGGCACTAAATCCAATATTAGACTTTTTAAATAGGCATACGTCACAGGTCTACGTTGAAAGAGCCCTTCCAAAACAGAAAACTGTCTTTGTAATAATTTCCAATGACATTATTTCCGAAAGTACTAGTGGAATCAATTTATCAGCCGGCCTTGTTTGAAACAGTCTACTTTTGCTGCGAAGGTTTTCTCTGGTTCCGAAAGAACAGTTTCTTCTTATTTGTTATTGCTAAGTTAACAGCAGCAGGCACCTTGGTGGTTGGAGCGCTGCGGGTAGTACAGTCAAGAGAGAACTGGAGAAGAGTGGTTGCTTCCACACGGGTCACAGCTCTCAGCAATGATCAAGAATGATCCACAAGATTCAAAATAACTTAACACTGTAAGAAGAAACCACAGATACTGAAAGAAATGTTCCAAAAAGTTTTAAATGGAGTTTAAGTGTTCTACGAAAAGAGCTATCGATTAGACGGACAAATACAATTACTTTTAATGCATTAAGAATTTTTCTCACATTTTTCTATCTAAGATATTACTTTTAACATTTCCATCTCTCCTTCAATATGATTTATTAGCCATACTTCAGAACCACAAGCAATAAACTTTACGTTTTAACTCAACTAGAGCGCCTCACAAAACAATTAATAGAATCTAAAATACTCACTCGAAGCGCTCTTTTAGTTTCCTTACATTTTTTGATAAACGCTTATGTTGAGTTTAAAAGTTACGTTATATACTTTGAGTATTAGCAGTGCTCACGGTGGATTTTATACAGCTGAATGTTTCTGACGTTTGCGGTCCTATTTTATGGGTCTACGCCGCTACGACTTGTGTCTATTGGCCCTCTACGACAGGCGACAAATTTTCTCCGTAGCGAGTGTCCCTACCGACGATAAACTATCCGAATAGTAGCAAAACTATTAAAGTAATAAGATGACATATATTTGATATTAGGAACTTGTTTGAAAGTGTGGTAGATATCCAGATAATGGTTATCGAACAATATTAAAATAATGATGTTTTATCGCTGGTATGAGCACTAGTAAGTTTTATAACTAGTCTTTAATAAATTTTGAATACTGGGTTTTGTTTACAAGGATTTGGTAGGTCACACCTTTGGTTCAAACAGTGAGTAAGCATTTTATACTGAATTTAATAAATTATTACTTTACAATTTTGAATCAGTTTAATATTTTTTCTTTCAAATAATATACAGTAATCGAAGGTTTTCTTTTATGAAGACAAATCGAGAATATTTTTTTAGGAAAAATAGTCATAATCTAATCAAATATAATCTAAGTTGCACAGATATGCCCAACTAAACATTGCGGATTCACATTGTATGCATTCTCACAAGCAGACAAGTATAAGTTTGCGCTTGCAAATGCCGCATGTGGACCTATAACATAGAAAACCAAATCTCAAATGAACAAACACCCTGCAATTCTTGCCGACCTTTCTTAAAATATGAGTGACATTTGCAAAGTGAACCATTTTCTAACGCATGGGGGGTACCTCATAACAAGTTATAAGTTAAGGTATATTATAATTTATTTCTGGAAATTTACAAAATGCCCGCTTTTTGAAGACAATTCCTTAAAAACTGCAGTTGTTTCTGATACAAGCTTTTTTATGTCAATCATTGTTGATTAAGTCATCTGAATGGGCTATACTCATATTGGTCTCACACAAAGATAACGGAATAAATATGTAATACTTCATTCGGAGGTTCTCCAATGCCTGCACATACAAAACTAAAGTTAAGAATCGTCCCCATGACTGCTCATTATAGAAAAGCTGATATTATACGCTGCCTTAGTTCTTGTTAATCGTATACGCCATTGAGAAAATTTTACATGAGCAATGTTTGCATGTGTACTGGACCAATGTGTCTTATGAAAACAAGAAATTTATTTAAAAAATATTTAAAAGAACTCTCACATTATCGAGTTTTACGGTTTTTCTTAGCTCAGATTGTGTAGAATTTGATTCATAAGACAACTGCATGAAAAAGTCATATTTCACAAGATTAGCGTATACGATAAACAAGAACTGGGGGAGCGAATAGGCAAATAGTTAATAAGTTACTTTTAAGTAATGTTTTTAGTAGAATAAATTTAGTAGAACCACTGTTATAGATTTTTCTCTCTCTACGACCTACGTATATAAGCAGGGATAAGCTCTAATACATTTTACTTGGATAAACTGCGACAAGACGCGAGGCTACATTTTTATTTAACCCGTTGTACGCCGTATTGGGTGAAAATGTTGTTATTTTTTCCCATCGCAATAAAGATGATTTGTTATGGCGGGGGCGAGTAGAGTGCGCTTAGAAAAAACACATGATAATGTGAATAACTGGCGGTTATAAATTTATATGCGACTCGACTTAAAATATGTCTCCGGCAAGGAAGGAGCGTTCACTGCAATGTATTTATTGCGACCAAAACAAATACAGTTGACGAGTATAATCTAAGCTACAAATATATGTTTCATTAAGGATTAATATAACATGCATTCCCACAAGCAGACATGTGCAAGTTCACGCTCACACATGTCACATGTGGACTTACAACATAAAAACCAAATCTCGAATGAACATAAGTAATGCCGAACTCTTGCTGACCTTCCCTGAAACAAGGGTGACATTGGAAAAGTGAACCATGTTTTACAGTATGCGTTGTCAGTCTCATACCAACCTATAGGAATACAAAATATTTAATTAATGGAATACAAAATTAATAATGAAATAATAACCTTCTATAAAAATAAATTGAAGGATTTGGCAGGAACGTAGTCTAGTGGTTAACGCTGCGAGTTTGTACACAGGAGGCTGAGATTTCGATTCCCGACAGAGGACAAGAAATATCATTTAATTTTTCAAATACAAAGACACAAACATTATATTCGAAGCTATGAGAAATGACGTACCTACCTACTTGCTTGTCAATTCAATCGCAGTTATTTACACACAACAGATCTATGGTTCAACAGCAGCTCACCGTGAATTTTCCTTACAAAAAATGAAAACTCACAACAGCTACAGATCAAATGTGTAGGGAATAACCCTGAAGTTAAAATTTATTTTGGCGCTGAAAAACACTAGAACAGAATGTTTCAGTTGGAAGTATTTCAAATTTATCACCAACAGCCTCAAGGCGCAACAAAAAAAACCGTTGAAATTTTCAAAATTCTAAAATTTCAATATGGCGACCGCAGACGTGAACATAAATTCAAAGGTAGAAAGAAAAATTCCAGGCATTTGCGGAACAGGGAGGCTTCGCAAAGCTTTGGAGGCTGTGCTATATTATATTAAAGTTTACACTTTACAATATCGTTTTACTTAAAATGTATGAAAACTAAAATACTCACCTAGAAGTGCTCTTTAAGTTTCTTCAATTTTTTTTCAACGCAAAAGTTGAGTTACAATTTGGCATTTTATACTGTGGGTTTTGGAACCTTTTATGTAAATGCAAGTCTTGAGCTTTTGCCCCAAAAGTCCGATGTTCGACACAATAGATTTTCCTGGGATCCCGAATATTTCCCGAGTGATCCCGAAATTTCACGAAAATTCAGATGTAAATTCTGTACTGAATAACATTAGGGTCTGTAGTTTGTTTGGAGGTCTATAGTTCTTTTGTTCGGTGACCCTTTTTCGTAGGTATGTACCTCTGATAAGGATATTTTATTCAAAACTGTAAAATTTCTGCACTAAAAATTGTTTGCTGTTACTAATTTAAAAGATAACATGAACATTTGAAATATTTAATTAAGTTAATGGTAAAATTTTGGTACGAACGAAAGTTGTTTTGTTTGTGAGTTAGACACCAGTACCCTTAGTACGAGTTGCAAATCTTGAGTAAAGTAAAGTTTATGGAAAGTATTAAAGAATGGTTTTTCCCAAAATCTACCGTTTTTGTTTCTTACACTTTATGATCTTAGCAAAAAAGTTACAGTGATGAAGAAAATGAAATTCAAACAAACAAAAACGGCAAATTTTGGGGAAAATCACTCTTTAATAATTGCCGTAAGATTTGAATTACTCAAGTTTTGCAACTCGTACTAAGGGTACAGGTGTGATGAAAGTCTAAATGAATAAAAGTGTTTCTTACAGGAAATCGTAGGTACAAAGCAAATGTGTTTTCATTAGCAAAAAAAAAACGAAAATGATTAATTTATTGTTAAACTTGCCTTAAAATGTTTTGAATACTAGCTCCACTTGATTTGAGTTTTGTTTATATGTTTACGTGAATAAAAAGAAACTTAACTCTGTCTGTAAAAAGAAAAGTCACATGGGTACCTGATGAACAGTGTTTTAACAAAATAAAGGGTCATATAATATGCTTTATTTCTATAAAATTTAGAATGTATCCAATTTAATAATTTTCGCAGTGTTTATAACACAAACCAAATAAAATATCAAAATTATATTATTTAAAATTTCTTCATGAAGATTACTATCGCATTGCATCGGTAAAAATAAAGGTTTAGTTAAAAAAACATAAGGTGGCGCTTTACGCAAAGCACTCCTCTGGATTTTTCCTGAAAGCTTTAGCAAAGTCTCAAACCATTAAATTCAGGAAACATGATTTACACATCTAGCGGGGGATTGTGGAAACATTTTCTAAGTTTCTTCTGAAAAGAGACACGTAAAACGTTTACGTGAGGAAAGTGTAATCTGAAAATTTTCTAAAGCTTTGAAAAGAAAACACAGATGGTGTTACATTATTGAGAAATGTACATTTTCATGTTTTTTTAAAACACATAATAATTGAAAAAATACATAAGCAAGTCAAAAACATCAAAATTATGTGACTTAAATTCAAATGCCGTTTGTGTACGAGATTTTAATCCTGAAAAACAGATTAATATTTCCTTGATTCGATTCGCCACATACCTACTTAAAAAATAGTATACGATTTTGTAAAATAATATTTAACGTATGTAGGTATCTACTTGTCTTATTTATATAAAAAATATTTTCAAACATCCCTCCTCAGTAGGAATCTAAAATACTCCTCTTACAAGAATATAAAATGGAGTATTATATTACATTCTCACAGTATGGGAGAATAATTACCTAACTGGAACTCCTGCAATGCGGTGCTAAGAGGAATTTCTTTGAGGGTATTAGCGCGAGGAATGGAGGAGTACTAGAATTCCTCACCAAATAGGAGAACTTATAATTCATGCCTTAAATAACTCCTTATTGTAGATACATTAATATAAACAGAATTGATGTTATAATTAGGAGTTGATAAAATGCTGAAGTTTTGATTTTATAATAAAGAGGATAAAAGAAAACAACTTTGTTTTCGATTACTTTGAGTATATATATTTTATACCACCAAATAAAATATACCTTGTACTCAAAGTAATCGAAAACAAAGTTGTTTTTCTTTTATCCTCTTTATTATAAAATCAAAACTCCAGCATATTATCAACTCCTAGTTATAACATAAATTATGTTTATATTAATTTTATTATCCTTAATGATGAACGATTACAAAGTTAATGCCTCTACAATCAATATATTTATAATAAAAAGCTTATTAATATTGTAAAATTCCGATCGATAGCTCAGTTGGTACACTGCTTGCATTCCATGTTGAGAGCTCGGATTCGCATCCCACTAAGGGTATCAGAATGATTTTTCGTTCCGTTGTTTATATCAAACACAAATTAAAATACTGGTAAGTGTAGCGCAGCCTGCACAAGAAATAAGTACCAGTCCCTTCAGAAGCTGGGACACATCACGAGGTTAGCGTAACACCGGCTCCCTTACTTGTAAATAAAAAAGGTTCTACACTTATGATTTTCCATGTTTCAAGAATGGTCTTTATTTGTACATAGTAGGTTTACCTACATCAAAGCCCAAAATTCTCTGCAGGAGAGAAATCAGAGAAATGTTTTAATTAAATATTATCCGTTTAAAAACATAACAATACATTATAATAAGATATTAAATTATATTAATATGTATTTTCCCGCAATTAAGATAAATAATAAATAGATTTCAGATAAGATATACCTAGGCCTTTTGAGTTTGATGATTTTTTTATCATGTTATAAAACTGGAATATTGAAACAAAGGGGTTTTACGATTCTGTGATTTGGTAGGCTTATCGCAAAGAAAAGATTGTTAGAAAAAAATCACATACTCGAATATCTCTACCCCGAGTATAAAATACTGCGTAAAGTTTAATTCAATTGTGTAAATCCAGATTGTATGGAATATCCGACGACACTCCTAGAGAGTGATTAGGTTTTTATACATCTTTTTGGAGATAGTTTACGTAACTCTTTATACCTGGGGTACTAGATCGTAAATTAAAGTAGTTGTCGTAATTTACTTTAAGAGGGTGTGGCGTTGAATCGACTCAGTTTTTACGAATGTGTTTTTTGTTTAGTTCAAAGTATTCCTTCTACAATCTCAGATATATTCACTTTAAGAAATCATAACAAATGCATTTGCACAAATACGTGTCATAATAAAAATACGTTAACATAATATGTCCTTCAACTCTTGCCGATATTCCCTGAAACAGAGATGACATTGGCCAAGTCATACATTTTTCACAGTATGTGTGGTCAGCCTCATATCAACATATAAGACAAGGAACTAATTCCTTTGAAAACAAAAATAAATAAACAAGCCTAATTCTTAATTTTGTAAAAAACTGATTTACTCGTATCTGTCATGTAAAAAACAGTACATCGTTGTCTACTATCGCATCTAACCATAACATCACCCAATTAATAATGTTGTAGTTGTTCACAGTATAGTCGAGAGTTCGATTCCCAGTGGAGTAAAACTAAATTATCACTCAATTTTTAAAAACAGCTTTCCACTGCGTTGAAAATACTGTATTTAGGTACGAAACACCAGCACCAAAGGTCCATCAAGCCTTAAATCAACTGAGCCTTGTTCGATAAATGTCAATAAAATTCTGCACGAGCTTTGCGTTTTAAATTCAAATAAAAGACCGGTCACAAAGGTGTAGTCAGTCTTACTTTAGGTCTTGCTTGAGAATTGGCGCTTTCTACAGCTATTTTTCCTGTGCGGGAGACTCCCTAAATTCTAGAGACTCTAGACGTCTATTACACTTGTTGTAGTGCCGCAGAGGTGTATGAGTTTGGTCGTCGCTACAAAGCACCAATACTCAAGCAAGACCCAGTTGCTGTAAGGCTGGATGGATCTTTAATGACCGGTCTTTGGTAAAGGCTTTACGATTTTTTTCAACCCAGCGATGAGCATATTTGGAAATAAAAATGGTATGTTTTTTGTGATCCGCCGGGATCCGAATCCACAACCTTCCAATTACAAGTCCAAAATGTTGCCACTGGATTACGGAATTTTAATATTGCAGAAGGCTCTTGATAAGTGATTCACAGCGAATTAATCGTTTCTTTATCAAAAAATACAATTGCGAACAATAACTTAATTCTATTTCATGAAAATTGTCATAATGTTATTATTTATTTCTTCCCTACCGCAATAAAACTGTCGATTTCCAAGGGCGGCATTTATTGTTCCTTATAGGGTAGTTTGCACCCCGTGAGGCCCTGAATTAGTTTCTATAGAGGCTCTTACATTTAACAGCTAGCCGGGTGAACCAAGTACAAGACCTCACCTTTCAGCTCAACCCCAGAGTTTACTTTTAAATGTAAGACGAATAAAGCAGCGCTTTCATGTGTCGTTTTAGCTTCAATACATTATTCGAAAACGATATGGATGAGTTTAGACGTTAAGTTTTATACGTTGGGCAGAGTTCAGAATACCAGAGCTGTTTCTACCCTTAAATGAGCTTATACCCAAATAAAGGTCAAATGAGAAATATAAACGTCTTATGTATACAAACATACGACAATGTATATAAAATGTGCAAAAAAAAATGAAAAAATGTTTTTTTAGTTTCATAAACTTAATGTTCACTTACAAGTGTTTTATTAACCAAATCGGATTATTTAGGGTATTTTTTCAAAATGACATGCCAATGTCACCCCTGTTTCAGGGAAGGTCGGCAAGAGTGCTTATGTTCATTTGAGATTGTTTTTTTTATATTGTAGGTCCACATGCGGCATGTGCAAGCGCGAAGGTATATATGTCTGCTTGTGGGAATGCATTTAATAAGAATCTCAAATGATACATATCTTTGCAGCTTAGATTTAGATTAAGATTTAGATCATAAGGTACCCATATGACTTTTCGTTTTAAAAACAGAGTTAGGTTACTTTTTATCCACGTAAACATATAAACAAAACTCAAATCAATTGGAGCTAGTATTTAAAACATTTTAATGCAAGTTTAAAAATAAATTATTAATTTTCTTTTTTTTTGCTTGTGGGAATGCGATTCATATGAATCTTAAATGATATATATCATTGCAGCTTAGATTAAGATGAGCCTGATCCCCCTTGATGTAAACAAATGTTTCACTTGATAAACATGTCGCTTGTGAAAGCGTAAGCTTACACGTCTCTGCTTGAAGACGTGCATTAAATATAAGCCTGAAATTTCAAAATATCTTTGCAACTTAATTGATAAGAAAGTGATTTCATCTCGAAAAACAACTACACTTCCATTTTTGATTCTGTAATACTTAAATAAAATTGATATACACTGTTAATTAAATAAGACACAAAAAAATATAAAATTATATTTTTTACATCGGTACTTCAAAGAAAATTTGATATAGCTAAAATTCCACGTAGAGCATTCAGCAAATCAATCGTGCGTAGCACTGGTATGCTTTCAATGCGAATGTAAAACAAAAAAAAAGTTAAATTATTCTCTACGCATTGGTTGATTCAATTTACTAGCTCAAATATATATTTTATTTAACTCAAATATTTACAATGGACGTAATGTGAAAAATCGTTCGTCCGCGAAATGATATGCAAAATATTAAATAAAAGTCTAATCTAGAATTCAGCGCACGTTTGGCTGAAATAACACGAAAAGGAAAATTCAGGATTTATCATGAAAAAATTACCCCCGAATGGAGAAAACGATTTTCCCTTTGGATGGGTCGGAAAAGAAAACCCCAAAAATATGGGTTCAAGTTTTCATTGTGGTACTTTTAATTCTAAGAAAGGTAAAAGTCTGACTGAGAATTTTGCTGAATAAATTTTGTATTAGATATTTGGGAAAGTTTTTGATTTTAAGGATAATTGTTTTAATATATGTACCTATTTTTTATAGAATATATTTTGTGCATCGATGAATCTGAAAGTCATATTTGAAAACAACCTGCAGAAGAAAGTAAATATAGTTTTTTGTTGTTGTTGTTGTTGAATATATCGTCTCCCCAGTAATTGTTTGCCTTATATCTCATTTGATAGAAAGGTGACCTTAAAATTTCATCGACCTTCAAATCACATTCTACACAATCTGAGCTAAATAAAACACGATTATGTGAGAACTGTTTTATATATTGTATAAAACAATTTCCAGTTTTCATAAGACGATGGTAGAGTGCTTGCATTCTACCCCGTGAGCTCGGGTTCGAATCCCACCGAGGAGGGTGTCAGAAATGATTTCCTATTTCGGTGTTTATTTCGAACCCCATAATAAAAATACCGGCAAGGTTTACTCAGCCTTCACAAGAAATGAGTACCAGCCCCCTCGGGAGCTGGGAAACCCCCACTTCAACTGAAGTGGTTGGCGTAAGGCCGGCCCCCTTACCTGTAAAAATAAATAGGTTCAACTCGCCACATGCGACCCCTTCGGGGATAACGCGGCAAGAAGTTACACTATATGTGTAGCTTAGTTGCGTTTTTATAAGACACATTGTTACAGTACACATACAAACATTGTTCATTTTAAATTACCTCTGATAGAAATAAGACAAACAAACACTAATGTGACGATATGTTTTATTAGGGAAGTATGAGGCGGACAACCCATGCAGCAAAAATTGATTCACTTTGCCAATGTCACCCCTGCTTCAGGAAAAGGCGCAGCAAGAGTCGAAAGGTTTATTTTCATTTTGAAATTTGGGTCTTTATTGTGTAGGTGAGCATGCAGCATGTGTAAGCGTAAACTTATAAGTGTCTGCTTGCGGACAAACATTTTGTATGAATCCTTAATATTAATTTATCATTGTAATTTAAATAACATTAGATAAGATTTAAAAAAAACAATGAAAAATAATGGACAAAAAAGTAGGCAAGAGCAAAAAAAAATACGAAAGGAAATATAATCTAACAACCTTGTTTTCAAAGAAGGCTCTACTTATATTGTGCTATCTGTCGTTGTTTTTTCAATGTCAAAATTTTTTTAAATAAGGCTGATTTATTTGGTGAGCGCTGTTTTTGTGTGTATCACACCTCAAGAGCCCTCTGCGAGATTGGTCGTCGCTGTAGAAAGCGCCAATTCTCAAGCAAGACCCAGTTGTTGTAAGGCTGGATGGACCTTTTGATGACCGGTCTTTGGTAAAGGTTTATGAATTTTTCAACCCAGCGAAGAGCAAATTTGAAAATATAAATGGTATTTTTTTTGTGCTCCGCCGGGATTCGAACCCACGACCTTCCAGTTGCGAGTCCGAAGTGTTACCACCTGGACTACGGACCGGTCTAAACCATATGTTTTATTACTCATTGCTGAAAAATTTCTATAACCTTATACTTATGTGGGAAGCACTCGAGAGCGCGGTCGTATTAAAAAACTTACTGTGTCAGAATCACTCAAAAAAAGTGGAAAAAGTCGCCTTTTCCGGGCCCGGAAAAGTGGTAAAGTAAAATTTATGGCAGATTCCGGACAGGCCTTAATCTGATGGTCCTTTTTACAAGCTCCGGAAAAACAGAAAATGCTTTCAAAGTCATGTAACAATCGCCAGATTATTCATATGAGATATTTTTTGATAGTATGAAAATATATCGAAAAATAAGTCGGTGTTATGGCCGAGGGGGCCAAGTGGCCTATCTTTCTAGCGTATTTGGAATAGAATAACGTTGGTTCGATCCCCGCTTGAGTCACTTGACTTTAATTTTGACTCTGGTCCAACAGATGTTATTGGGTAATTATTAATTAATAATTCATTAATATAAAAAATAATGAATTATCAATTGATGATATAGATGATGCTGATGAGAGCTAGCCGGATGTAAGTATCCTGGAGATAGCTTTCAGTCTAAACATAACACATTTTCTTCAAAAAATGTATTTTCATTGATTACCCTCTTAGAGCTACGCCAGCAGTCTTGATAATTTTTTCGATTGTATTGATATATCTATAGCAAGCTTTAAAGCGTGGCCGTGCGTGATCAGTTTAATACACTTTCAAATGTTCTTCGTACAAATTGTATGGAGAATTTTGAACTTCAGCTGTTCACTCATAGCCATGTTTAATCGCTTTCTATCTAGCTGTATGATCGATAGATACGACGAGATTTTTCAACTTGGTATGCAAATGATACAGACATAAAACAAATGTTACGTTTTGCAGATGGGTCGTTGTCGAGACAGCAATCTAATATTTTGTTCTTGGCTGTTATGAACCCTAACTGCAAAGAGCTGTGGCCTTTGTTCGACGAGAAAAAAATCAAATACGGAAATTCCGTTTTGGCTCCATCATTAAGAACTTTTAACATTTTAGTCGTCGGTTGAGCCCACGCTTTGACAAACTAATGACGCCTGTGCTGAAAGTCTCACCACCTACCTACCGAATTTCGACGACTAAAATGTCTAAGAATAGCCCCGTTAGAGTGCAAGGCATTAAAATATTTCAAACGTTTTACATGAAAAGGTCACATTCCCCTTAGATTAAAATATTAGACCTGATAATCAAACGGACTTCTTTTCTAGATTTGTTTTACAAAACAATCTGGCTTAAAGTTATTTTTTGTATAGTTAACTGTTTTTAAGCCCGATTGAAAAAGTTTTTAACAGTTTAAAGAAATACATTTTTTTTTTAAATACAAAAAACATCTTCGAATAAATTGATACAATGATACAAAGTTTCGCGAAACAAAAACCTTAAATATGGGGAGATGCTGAAAATATTATTTGTATTCAACAGTTTATAGAAAACGTGCTCTGAGTTTAAATTTTACATTGCAAAATATCGACTGAGGAAATGTTACGACAGTAAGAATGGATGATTTTGTATCAATATCGTAAATAACATTATTTGTATTAAAACATCGTAGGTCTGTAGTCTAGTGGACTTTGAACTCGTAGTCGGAAGGTTGTAGGTTCAAATCCCGACAGAGCAAACTTAAAAATATCATCCTATTTCCAAATCGTTGGGTTTAAACATTATTTATACGGCTTTTATCCAAGACCCTTCTAAATCTAAATCTAAATATACGCTGCAAAGATATATATCATTTAACATTCATATTAAACGCATTCCTACAAGCAGACATGTATAAGTTCGCGCTAACACATGCCGCATGTGGACCTACAATATAAAACCCAATCTCAAATGAACATACGCCCTGCAACTCTTGCCGACCTTTCCTGTAACAGGGGTGACATTGGCAAAGTGAACCATTTTGTACAGTATGGGTGCTGAACCTCATACCAACCTATAAGTCAAGGAATTCAAATAGACAAAGAGGTCCATTCAGCCTTACAGCACCTGGGTCATCGACGTTGTTTCTTGACAATGAAAATGACGCTTTTTATAGTGAGGACCAAGCTTACAGAGGGTTCTTGAAGTAGGGCATAGTGCTCTTAAAAATATCACTAATCCGGCCCAGTTAAGAGTTCAGTTGGTAGAACACATTGGTTGAATGACAGAGGGCTGGGCTTGATATCCAATAAAGGTGCAAAAAATAATCAATCCTGAAACTAAAATAACGGCAAGGTTTACTCAGCCTTGATAAGAATGAAAAGCTGCCTCCTCATGAACGGAAAAACCGCGACTCCAAATTTTCATCTTATCTGTGAACACAAATATACTCCACGCGCCACATATAATTATTTTAGAAACAACACGATATGAAGTTGCCCTTTATGTACAGATTAACTGTGTTTTCTGTGCATACACGTGAAAAAGTTATTAAAAAAAAAACCTTAAATTCAAGGTACAAATGCCTAAATTTCATGAAGATTTTCCTCCGATACGAGAAACCGAAAATGTAAAAAGCGTGCATTTTATAAGGTAATGCAATTCGGTGTTCCTTTGATGGACGAGGGGAACAATAAAGGGGCTCTGACATTGATGGCTTGTAAATTGAATAAAGTCTTTTTTTTCTTTCTGATCGTAATAAGAAAATGAAATTTGTAAAATGGTTTAAGTGAAAGGTCGAAATAATAGAGGTCTGAAGGTTATTTTCAAATAAAAGGATAAGTATTTTTTAGTGTTGATCTGTTAACACAGTGAAAGTCCATTTTTATAAATATTCAAAAATTAAAATGGTACAAACCTTGTTTTAATTCACTTTATTATTTTTGTTTTGCTCAAACATTTTCGCCTAATGAGGCATCTTCAGGAGCAGAATGGGTACAAATATATTTTTATAAATTTTTTAAAGTTTTGGTTTGTAGGTTTTGAAAATTATTTTATAAAAATATATTTGTAACCATTCTGCTCCTGAAGATGCCCCATTAGGCGAAAATGTTTGAGCAAAACAAAAATAATAAAGTGAATTAAAAAAATGTTTTTAACATTTTAATTTTTAAATATTTATAAAAGGATAAGTTATCATCTTTTCATTTCGCGGTAGGAGTATCGGACTGTAAAAAGGATGGCGTTGGACTGCCAGCGGTGGCTGCGGTTGATCAAGGAGGCCAACGCTCACCCAGAGTCAGATTTTTTGTTTATGAACATTCTCCCGTTGACCACATTCAAGATTTATACTTCTATTGACTCAGTTGGTATAGTGACTGCGTTCCATGGCGAGAGCTCTGGTTCGATTCCTACCAAAGATGTGAGAAATAATTTTTCGTTTGATTGTTTATTTCAAAAGCCAAAATAAAATACCGGCAAGGTTTACTCGGCTTTCACAAAAAAGAACCAGCCTTCTCGGAAACTAGGAGACTCTCGATTAATTTGTGATTGTTGTAGGCCAACCCCCTACCGGTTTAAAATAAATATACCCACACACCACATGCGACTCCTTCAGGGACAGCGCAGTAAGGAGTTGCACTATATGTGAAGCTTCATTTCATCTATAATAAATCTATAATCTAAGTTGCAAGGATATATTCATTTAAAGCTCTCAGATGTATGCCCACAAACCAACAAGTGTAGTTCGCGCTTACAAATGCTGAATGTGTACTTACAAATAAAATCCAAACCTCAAATGAACATAAGCCCCACAACTTTTGCCGACCTTCCCTGAAACAGGGGTGACATTGGCAAAGTGAACCATTTTTTACAGTATGGGTGGTCAGCCTCATACCAACCTATAAGTCAAGGAATTGTTTTTGCATATTCGCATTCAGATAAAACTTAACTTTAGATGTTTCTATTGTTATATAACCAATTTCGTTCTTTCAAATAGAACAATTTGATTTTACTAGTATTTCTTTCAATTTAAAGCCGTTTCAGGAACGAAGTTCCATGAAACTTCGCTGAAAGACGAGCAAACAAATTTCATCCGCTTCGTCATTCAGGAGTGGATCTTGCATCAGCTAGTCAGCCCCATCTATCGGACGTGGTTTGACTCTAAAACAGACTAAAAAGACTTGTACCCCAAGTCAACCAAAGCTTGTACAAAAATGTATGTAAGCTAAGACGCTCGCTCGAGTTGCTGCTGTAGTTTTCACACTTGTTTTGGTAAATGCTGAAAATTGGAAAACTGTAAGCTTGAGGTACTAAAACTAGCGGTGCATTCTAGCGGTATTCAAAGTCTAAATTTAAAAGTTTAACCCACTTGAAGAAATTGAAACCACCCGAGCCAAGCAGAAAAAGTTGATAAACTTCGGTCACGTTATAAGAAATGACAAATATCGTCTTATCGTACAGGGTAAGTTAGAAGGGTGAAGATCTCAGGGACGCTGAAGGACATCGTGGCTGAAAAACCTGCGACAATCGTTCCAAAATAGCACCAAGTCTCTATTTCGAGCCGCAGCATACAGGGCGATAATAACCGATATTCAGTGGAAGTGGCACCAAATGAAGAATAAAGAAATATAAAGGAAGAAGTTTTGGTTGAGAATCAATATTTTGGTTTAATGTAAAAAGCAAGTAGAATTTTCAAAGTTTAGTAAAAAGTTGATTCAGTCACCAAACATATTATGAGCTTGTTTGAGCTCAATTTGTGCATGAATCACAAATCAAGAGTCCTTTGCGAGCTTGAAAATCACTAAAGCAATACCCAATTGCTGTACGGGTGAATTTACTTTTTTGGCAACTAAGCTACACCAAGAGTGAACTTCTTGTCTACGTTTTTTTTACGGTTAAGGGGGTCGGCCTCACGCCAACCCCTTCAGTTGAAGGGATGTTTTGATGACCAAAATTTAATAAAGATAGTTATATTTCACACCACAGTACATTTTACAATTTTGCAGTACGACTTCCTTTGTAAGATACGGAAGACGAAATATGAAATATCGGCAAGTTGTACTTGGCCTTTACAAGAAACGAGTACCAGCGTACTAGGGAGCTGAGAAATCCTCACGTCAACTGAAGTGGTTACCACAAAGCTGGCCCATCTTACTTGTAAATATGAATAAGTTTCATTTAACTCTACGGGGAGAACGCGGCGAGAAGTTACACAATGTGTAAAGCTTAGTTGCGTTTTTATTAACGTATGAGTAAAACGAACCAACATTCACATGACGCAACGCAACTCAACTAAGCTACACATATAGTGTAACTTCTTGCCGCGTTATCCTCGAAGGATCCGCATGTGGCGAGTTGAACCTATTTATTTTTACAGGTAAGGGGGCTGGCCTTACGCCAAACACTTCAGTTGAAGTGGGGGTTTCCCAGCTCCCAAGGAGGCTTGTATTCATTTTTTGTGAAGGCTGAGTAAACCTCTCTGGTATTTTATTTTGGGGTTTGAAATGAACACCAAAACGGGAAATCATTTCTTGTTGGTATGCGGCTGACCACCCATACTGTAAAAAATGGTTCACTTTTCCAATGTCACCCCTGCTTCAGGGAAGGTCGGCAAGAGTTGCAGGGCTTATGTTCATTTGAGATTGGGTTTTTTTATATTGTAGGTCCACATGCGGCATGTGTTAGCGCGAAATTATACGTGTCTGCTTGTGGGAATGCATTAAATATGAACCTCAAATGATACATATCTTTGCAGCTTAGATTTAGATTTCTGATCCCCTCGCGCACCGGTGGGATTCAAACCAAAGGTCACGGCATGGAATGCAAGCACTCTACCAACTGAGCTATCGACCGGACTTTCACCAATAAGTTAGTGGTTCCATCCACGTGTCTTGCTGATAAAGTAACTTCTTTATTTTCTCTGAACGCACGCGAGGAAATCCCTCTAGTAAAATAAAACAGTGCCGGTCTTTGTTGTCTCTAACAAAGCTGTGTCTATTGATAAAAGGATTACTGTAGCGGATTAACTTTGTCACTTTTTGACGGACAATGGACGCGGCACAATCGAAAAACTCTCACGGCTATGTGACGTCATCCATAGTACACAACAAATAATTCAATCAGAGGATTATTCTAGTAAGTTGACAGCATTGCGAAACGTACGAGTATGCAATTGTTTGCCATGTTTGCTTAATATGTCACTTATTCAGTTTCACCTTTAAGGTATCTATATACTATAGATAGATACTCGGATATGAATTTCAAAAGTGACCTGGCATAGGAGGTTTATGATACTTAATGCTGAAACGAATACATTACAGAGTATCAGATACACTGAACCTTTTGCGTGGGAATAAACCTCACTGAATAAAATAAGACACAATAATTTCACTGGATCTATTATTCAATAAACAACACGCGGAGATCCGTGTGGAGGAGCGAGACAGATTTATGCCGACAGACTGAGTAAGAAAGGGAAAAGAGAAATAAAAATAAATCCCCGAAATGGCCGTCAGGAAATTCAATCCGAAAAACGGGACCCGCGCTTTCCAATCCCAGATAATCCCGAACATTCTTTTTTATTCCAAAAGAAACGTCTGGAATATTTACGTCACGGGTAATTTTGTTAAAACGTGAACTGTCAATTCTGATTTTTTTTGCGGGAAGAAATGAGAAGTTTGCAATAGATGGTGAACATGAAGAGAATTGCGATGCCTATGTCCAGCATTGGACAAACGGGGGATACAATGATGATTTTGATGATGAAAATAGGAGGTTTGGAATAGGCCATGAATAAAATAAAGGAAGTGAGCATATTCGGATGTTTATCTCAAAATTGGTCATAATCCTTACAAACTATGTACGAGTAGATAAACAAAAACATTTTGATTTTAAATAAAACAATACACTTGGAAAATAACAAAAAAAAAATGAAGTTTTCCATGACTTATAGGTTGATATGAAGCTGACCAACCATACTGTAAAAAATGGTTAACTTTGCCAATGCCACGCCTGTCACAGGAAAGGTCGGCAAAGGTTGCATATTCATTTGAGGCTTGACTTTAATTATTTGTAAGTACACATTAAGCATTTGTACAGACTGTCTTTTTGTGGGCAAGCATTTAATATTATTTGTTTGTGTGAATACATTTTTGCAACTTAGATTGTAGATTATAATAGAAGTGTATTATATAGTACAACTTCTTACTACAGTGTCCCTGAAAGGGTCACAAGTGGGGAGATGGACCCATTTATTTTCACAGGCAATGAGACCAGCTTTATACCAACCGTTTTATTTTAAAGTCGGATTTTCTGCTCTCGGATAGTTGGTTCTCATTTTTTCTATATTTACTTATATTAATGTACCAACTACGAACGTTTTATTGGCAAAAAAAATGTATAAATGAAAATTGAAAATAGAAACGTTCGCATTGTTTCTTGCCATCTTTAGGGAGATAACAGAAGAGTTCCCGTAACAAAGATTGATTCTAAACAAAAATGTATTATTCACCGAATACAATATCACACACAACGAGAAAAGAAAAGAAAACTGAATAAGGATTTGTGTTTACGCATCAAAACGCACTCATAAAACTCCCGGTACAATATACCCTCCAGGGGTGTGTAAATACGGTCCTCGAGCCGGCCTAATAAGCGTTGCCTCGTTAGGTACCTTTTGTGCTCGCGGACCGGCAGTTTTACGGGCCCGCCCAGACAAAGCCAGGGTCTCAATTAAAACGAGACGTCCACAGAGTCAAGAAACCTCGCAAGAAAATAACAAAACAATGGATGGATGAGGTGGGATTATGTACGCTGAATGTAAAAACTACGGTGTGAAATGGAATGCGTTTTTTTAGATGGATTTTTTTTTACCTATTGACAATTTTATTTTTTGCTTCTGACATAAAGAGGATGTATAAAAAAGATTATGACTCTGAATGAAATGAAATTTTTTATATATCCAAAAAAGATTTTCATTTTAAATTCAAATATATAGGTATGATGGATGTCGTTGTAAAGAATGACGCGAAAAAGTCACTTGTTGTTGGTATGCGGCTGACCACTCATACTGTAAAAATGGTTCACTTTGCCAATGTCACCCCTGTTTCAGGAAAGGTCGGCAAGTGTTGCAGGGTGTATGTCCATTTTAGATTTGAGTTTTTATGTTGTAGGTTCACATGCGGTATGTGCAAGCGCGAACCCGTACGTGTCTGCTTGTGAGACGCATTTAATGTGAATCCCCAATGTAACATACCTTTGCAACTTAGATTAGATATGGTCAAGCGGATAAAACGTCAGCACTTGAAATTGCGTTATTGAAACAAAAACAAGTTCCAGCCCCGCCTGCACCAATCAATCGAAATGCCTGCCAACCTGTCAAACCAACTAAGCTTCATATTATATACATGCGCCCTTGGAGTGACTATATTACGGAACGGCCCTATAAAGAAATCATTAACTCATCAGGTCGGTGTAATAGCCGCGGGGATCAAGACAGGTTATTTGGAACCGGATAACGCTGGTTCGAATCCCGCGACGATAACTTCGACCCTGGTTCAACAGATGCCGTTGCATGCACACAAGCTTCTGCTTTCGCATGAAGACAACTGGCCAGGTAAAATAGGTTGGTGGATTGCATTCCTTTCCACAAATCTATTTAAAAAAAAAAAAAAATCATCATCATTATATAGTGTAAATTTTTCCGGGTTCTTCTCGAAAAGTCACATGTGCGGGCGAACCTATTTATTTTTAAAAGTAAGGGGGCCGGTCTTACGCCAACCACTCCAGTTAAAGTGGAAGCTCTCTCATTTACAAATTCCAGAAATAATATCCAATGTTCTGTAAGATAAAAGCACAATGAAGGAGATAGAGAAATACAGACTCACCTTCGTCTAGATTTATTTTTTAAACAAGGGCCCCTTTGTTTTCGTGCAAGGTACACTTTTGTCAGAAGCAAGTAGGCCCCGGGTAATTTTTATGCAAATTTGACCTGCTGGCTTGGATTAACCTGGACAAAAACTAATCCCTTCAACGAAGGAAAAGAGCGAGGATAATATTTTGGAAACGCGGCTCAGCTGAAAAGAATTAAGAACGAGGACAAAAATGGACAAAAAACAGAATGTATACTGTTATGAATATGCAGGATGTTGTGTGGTTGTGTTTGTCAGTGTAGGTGTAGTGGTGAGTCTGTCCAGAAATAGGTGGATGCTTACGTAAACAATTCGTCGTCCCCTCAGTGTTTGTATGGCGTATCTACTATTTGATTCAAAGATGACCTTTGAATGAAATTGTCCTTAATATAACATTTTACACAATCTGAGCTAAGAAAACAACGTTAAACATGATGTTGTAACAGTTGTTTATAATAATTTCAAAAAAAATTCCAGCATACAAGAAACTGGCGCTAAAGTCAATGGTGCTAGAATCAATAAAAGAAAATACAGTGAATCAGGTGTTCTGTTGAAAATAAACATTTCCCAAAAATAAAAATAAATCAACATCAAATTTTCATCCCAGTTTTTTAGCCTTTGAAATATTCAGCGTAGTGTACGAAAGTCCCGCGCAAAAGTCACAAAACTAGATCTTAGCAGTTCATCCGAAAAAAATGTGTGTCAGCAAATTGGTCAAAGGACGAGCCTAGTGCTATGCTGAGAATAGCAGGGATGCACAAATGTCGTCTAAAATTTAGTAAGATTAAAACTACGAAAAAAAATCATTTCCAATCGAAAATCATGTTTTGATTTTCACGGGTTCAATTGAATTATAATATCCGTGATTTATTTTAGCACAATTTTTTTTAGATACGGTACACCATACAGCGGTTGGTTAGGTTCTTAAGCTACAGAAAGCTTTGGCCCTTATTTTATAGCTTCTTCTTCTTCGTGTCAGCTTCACACCGTATTGGCCCAGTAACGAGCAATGTCTTCAGCTATTTGGTTTCCCGCAAAGAGATCATCCATGGAGCAGCTTGTCGGACAGGAGGGACAACACCGCAGGTGCTCCATTGTTTGCTGAGCTCCACACTCACATAGTGTAGAGTCCTCCCGTCCCAGAAATTCCCAGGTCAACATGTTGGCCCGGGCTCTTCTTCTGGGCTCTTATTTTATAGCAGGAATAGGGATCACTCTCAAATTATTGATTTGTAACATGCTAATGTATGCAGGTCTAGCATGTACCAGCCTATACCAGAATGATCTCGGACAGACGTTTCGAGTAAACACAAGTAGATATATCCAAATACTTCTAGACACAAATAAACTAGTAAGAAAACAAACAAATAGACACACAATCATAACTTAAACATAAACGGTGCTATTTTTAGACATTTAAGTCTTCCGTTGAGCCCACGCTTTGACATGACGCTTTGACATGACTTAAATGTCTAAGAATAGCCCCGATAGAAAACACGCACTTAAAATTCTTAACAATATCATATTTCAAACCTTACCTTAGAAAATATTTTAGTTTTTCAGTATTTTTTTTAGGGAAACTCAAGCCCTAGATGAAACGAAGTAATACAGTACAAAATAGGCTCGATAATATTGTGTGAAGGAATGTACATTATGTATATGTCGATAGTCGATACAGGGGTGAAAAAATGTGCCAAGTAAGGGTTGGGAATAAAGTCACGAGATAAATAGTGCGCTGAATAGAGATATTGCCTTTTTCCGTTATACTGAACGTTCCGTTATACTGAACGTTCCGTTATACTGAACGTTCCGTTAAACTGAACTTTCCTACTGGCTTTTGCGTAACTTTGGAATTTTCATTTCATTCTCAGTCTTCAACGAAACGTTAACTTAATTTTTATATGGGAATCCTATGCAGCAGGCGTTCTAAATTTCAAAGACTCTAGGGGTCTATTACAATTGTTGAATTGTCTCAGGACGACATCAAAAGAACTGCAGGCACAGCAGCCGATGGACAAGAATGGGGAGGCCTACGTCCAGGAGTGGACTGAGAAAGGCTGAAGAAGGAAGGAAGTCATGTTGATCTTCAAGGTTCATCACAATTTACATTCTCAGTGGTCGTGCAGAGAGGGTGTCTCCTGAAGACGTCCATAGCGAAACATCGAGAATAATGTAAATTTTCTTATAACGTTCGTTCGGTTCGTCGAATATCCGATTAGTAAATTTTCACTGTGTAGTTATCATTATTGAAAATATGTGAAACGACCAACCTAAACCTCACGATTTTTTTTGTAACTTCACTATAACTTTCATTTATTTTCAACTGCCATTTATAAACGTTTTTATAGAATCTCGACTTTTTTTGCTTCGCACACAATCACAAAGCAAATCATCTCGCAGGTCTTTGCAATACACGAAAAAATCATCTCATTGTTCGCGTTTCCTTTCAGAGAGATACAGGTGAGTTTTATTGGTACATAACTATTTTATTGATAGCTAGGTATTATTCGATATTAGATACATTGTAACCGAAAATTGAATTCCATGACTTATGACTCGCGTTTTTTTTTCGGCAGATATTTGAGAGCGAGGTGTGAAAAGAGAGGACGAGGGCGGGAACAGCTTAGTGAAAGAGTTGATCACGGTCGTCAATCATTCTGAAAATACATTATTTCTCTTTTTGTCTTCGGGCTGAACAAAAGACCCGGTAGGAGTTCCTGTCAAGCTTGATAATAGAAAACTGCGAGAAATATTGATACTTTTTTTTTGTACATTTGTAAGGTTATGCTGGAGAGATGTTTTCAGGGATCTGTACCCTTAGTACGATTAAAGAGTGATTTTTCCCCAAATCTGCCGTTTTTGTTTCTTACATTTTATGGTCGTAGCAAAAGAGTTACAGTGATGAAGAAAATCAAGTTCAAATAAACAAAAACGGCAGATTTTGAGGGAAATCACTCTTTAATAATGGCCGTAAACTTTACATTACTCAAGTTTTGCAACTCGTACTAAGGGTACTGTTACCGTGGTCTGCGAGAGCTCGATTTTCCAGACGTTTCGCCCATGTCTAGAATGAGCTTCTTCATCGTGAAAAAGCAATGATGAAGATGACTTTTGGCACTTTCACGCTGAAGGAGCCCATCGTAGAGATGGGTGAATCATCCGGAAGTTCCAGCTCCCAAAGACCACGGCAACAGATTCTGGCCACCGTCAAACAAACCGTTATGGAAGAATTTATATTTATATTTTATATTTTTTCTTTAAAAATAGATTTGTGAAGAGGAATGCAATTCACCAACCTATTCTGCCTGGCCAGAAACAGGTATAAATATCATCATTTAATAATTCATTATTGTTTATTATTAATGAATTATTAAATAATAATTACCCAATAACATCTGTTGAACCAGGGTCAAAGTTAAAGTCAAGTGACCCAAGCGGGGATCGAACCATCGTTGTTCCATTCGAAACACGCTAGAAAGATCAGCCCTCTTGGCCCCCGCGGCTATAACGGCTATAATATATAATTTATATTATTCTTTGCGTTTCATTGGTGACAAAGCCAACGTTTTCAGGAGGCACCTTCTCTTCATGCCGACTGAGGATGAACTCAGTTTGTAAACATGTAAAACGGCCATAATTCCAGTTAAAATTGGACTCACAGATACCAAAAGAAACGTTGTTTGTATCCATAACTGTAACTATAACTCTAGAGGTTGATTCCACTAGATGTGGCCAGAGATTGCAGAGGTACCTTCACCTATTCGTATCCTTGCTCAACTCTCTCAATTCATTCATCTTCATTACCTTTTTCATACATTTCGTTGCTTTAGATTCACTTTGTACATCCCATTCTTTCACAATCTCATAAAACTATACTTTTTCGGTCTTTTCACACATTTTTTTTGTTTTCAAAATTCCTCTGAATAACCCAGATCATGGTTTAATAAAACCACAAACATTGGCCTTTCGTATTGAGAAAAAACATATACATTTTTCTTTTGGAGCTGCAGTGGACTATTATTCTAATCTTCGACAATCACCTAATGATTTTCCAAATCCACAATCAAAAAACGAAAATTGAATAACTTTATTTTATACTGGCGAAATAATATACGCAATAAAATCATTTGAATATTTTTTCTTCGCAAATAAAAACCAGAAAGAAGTTGAAAAAGTGATGAATTTTATGTTAATGATTCCTTTCACATGGAGATCAAATCCCCAAAAGTCGCATCAAAACTTTTCCATTCGGATGGAATAATGATTTTTTTTATTATTTCATATCCAACCAAATCCTTTTCAAAAAAAAAATCCGAAAGTTACCTAAAAAATCTTATAACAAAATTTGATAAAAAATGAAGCTGAATAATTTTTTTGAAATTAGATTTTTTTAGCGTATCGTCTCATTTGCTTTTTTTATTTTAATTTTAACTGGGTATGGAATTTAAAACGAATTTTAAGAACCATGTCGTAGAGAAGAACGGGTTCCTCAAAAATTTCGCGAGATACTACTTCGACGAAAAGGTAAAAAAACTACAACATCTGTTTAACACAGTTTCTAAAAATTGATTTGATTCTTTAGTATCGTAAAGACGCTGGTTTGATTGTTGTCAGTTGTCCCGGCGCATCCGAATGCGACGGACGTTTGACGCGTGCTCCCAGCACGACAAAGCGCTCTCTCACAATTTAAAAATCCTTAAAAAATCGATCCTCAAAAAAACTGTCAACTTGCCGGGTTAACATAATCGACACATCGCTTTTTACGGGTGTTGACAACAATAATGTAATCCTACATAAGTGCTCCTAAGTGTGAAAGTTTTAGCATAATTCTCAAATTGTCACTCTTCAATCTGTCATTCTCAAGTGTTGTTGAGACGTGTCTGTCAAACTAGGGCTGTTAATGTGTCATCTGAGTGCTTATTGTAACTTTTCAATTACAAAAAACCGATATCTCTCCATGTTTTAAGCTCACTTAGTCAGAAAAAACGAAATAAACTTACTTTAGAAGTATTATTTTCTGTTTGTGACACGCCGCCATCTTGTGACACGTGTGATTCAACAAGAGCAAGCACTCGTGGCTTCATCTACCAATCAGAGCTCAGACGCCATGCCAAATTAATCATCACCGGAAACCAATAATTGTTAAACTGTTTTTCAAACCATTCCTATAATACATAGTGCTTTTACCATTGTGCTTGCGTTTCCTAAATCATTTGAATTATCAACAGTGTGTGTGACCGTTGTGTTTTCAAATATTTTTATTATTTTTTTTATTTTTATTTTTTCATAATTCACATTGTCTGTGACCGTTGGTTTCTCTGTGACTCTAAAATTACCTACAAGTGAATCACGGCCTGCGCTGACGTAGCTCGCGTCACCAGCCAATCAGAGCTCAGCCGCCATCTCACTTCCTAAAAACCGGATGCTACATTTGCTTACGAACTTCACATCTGATAATATATTACTATAATGGCAACAAGCATCATAAACCACGATATTTCTTACACCAAAAAGGAACTCATGAAACTACGTGAGACAGCACTTTCTTATATTGCCACTCCAGAGTTCTTTCAGAAACTCAAAAAATGGAGCATAGGAAAAGGGGAAGAAAAGAATAAAAAGACAACTAGAGCTCGAGGCAGACGTGGTGGCAGACTAACAAAAGAACGTCTGGCAAATGATGATCAAAGAAAAGAACACATATCACCAAAACGTACCTGCGTGAATCAACGACACAAGAAGCAACAAGAGAAACTGATAAAGATAGCGGCGTGGAACTGTCGTTCCCTCAATAACAAGGTAGACGACATTAACGATATTTTCCAGGACGAGTCTCTCGATGTGCTAGCTCTATCAGAAACATGGCACGAGGATTACAACTCCGCCTCTCTGAAATCACTCAGAGCCTTGGGATACTCTTTGGTCGAGGTAGCAAGAAAACACAAAAAATCACGAACACAAGACACATGCAACTGGGTAAACCATGGAGGAGTCGCAGTAATCGTAAGTCCTGGGCTAAAAATAACTAAACTCTCCACTGGTCACGACTTCAGGCATTTCGAACATCTGAGCTGTCGCATTCTGTCTGGAAGCAAAGCCATCACCTTAATAAACGTATATAGACCAGGATCCCAAAATATCACCTCTGGTTTCTTTGACGATCTACAGATTCTTTTTGAGTGGATCTCCATACGAACGGAGAAAAGAATTATCACCGGAGACTTTAATATACGTATGGACCGACCTGGAGACACCAACACAATGAAACTAAAAAGCCTTCTATCAGACTTTGGATGTCATCAATGGATAACTAGTCCCACTCACAGCGCAGGTGGTCTTCTTGACCTTATCATAACCCGTGAGGATGACATGCCGAACACGGTAATGGTCTGCGACAAAGGTCTCTCAGATCACAACTTAGTCACAATGGAAGTAAACATAAGCAAACCAATGAGTTCCTACACCACATCATCCTCTCGAGCCTGGCGGCTGGCTGACCTAGAAAAGTTTCGTGCGGACCTGTCAGTTCAGATCTCTTCTGTGGAGGAACTCCTGACCCACAAAACCTGTGATGAACTTATGACATTTTACAACGACACACTCACAGCTCTGGCCGATAAACACGCGCCCATTACAACTAAAACTAGACTGATTAGAGTCTCAGCTGACTGGTTCGATGAAGAATGCAGGAACATGAAGAAAACTCTGAGGAAAGCTGAACGACAAAATAAAAAACTGTTGACAAATGCATCTAAAGAGCAATGGTTATCGGCACTTAAGAGCTACAGAAGCACAATTAAAGAAAAAAAGTCGCACTACTGGCTTAATAAAATTGATGAGACTAAGGGCAACCCTCGACAACTGTGGAAGTCACTTAACCATCTAACTGGCAATAACAGCACGAAAACAGACACTGTATCCTCTGTAACAGCAAAGGAACTCTCAAACTTCTTTGAAGAAAAGATTTCCAAAATCAGAGAAATTTCCGACACTGCTACAGAACCAGAAATGACTGAATACAACACTTCATCGTTAGAGACTCTTGCTGACACATCGTCTGCCGAAGTCACCAAATGGATAATAGCTGCACCCAACAAGTACAGTCAACTTGATCCCATTCCCACGTGGCTAGTGAAAAGTTGCAGAGATGAACTTGCCCCCCTCATTGCTGTTATCTTTAACAAATCCCTGAGACATGGAACTATGCCGAAACTACTCAAGCTAGCTGAAATTACTCCCATTCTCAAAAAAGCCCAGCAAGATCCAGAAGATAAGGCAAACTACCGACCGATCTCAAACCTACCTCTTCTAGGTAAAATTCTTGAGAGGATTGTCGCAGCACGGCTCACACTTTACCTAAAGGGAAACAACCTGTTTGCTAAGCACCAATCAGCGTATAGAGAGGCTCACTCAACAGAAACAGGCCTGCTGAGGCTAGTGTCAGATTTGACCATTGCAATAGAGCAGGGAAATATAGCCATTCTCGCACTCTTGGACATGAGCGCTGCTTTTGATACCGTGGATCACAGCATTCTGCTCCAGAAATTGGAACTCACACTGGGTATACGAAACAAGGCGCTGAGCTGGTTGAAATCGTATCTCTCGGACAGAAAACAAGTCATTAAGCTCAACAACACTCTCACAACGCAGTCAACAGTAACCTCAGGGGTACCGCAGGGATCCGTACTCGGGCCTCTTCTTTTTACGTTGTACACGAGGGAGCTTGAAAGCGTCATTCACAAACGGGGATTGAAAGCACATATATACGCAGATGATTGCCAAATCTTTTCAGACTGCAAACCATCAGATGTTGACTACTTAAAATCAACGGTGGCGGAATGCGTCGCAGATGTAAACATTTGGATGCGATCACATCGTCTGATGCTCAACCCCAACAAAACGGAGATTATGTGGTTAACCACGGCCAGAAGAGCATACCTAATAGATCATTCTCCAGTAACAATCTCTGGCGCTAACATTGTTCCATCCAGCGATGTAAGATTGCTAGGAGTCCATCTAGACAGCTCCCTTTGCCTGGACAAACAAATTAGCAGTACTGTCAGCTCTGGCTTTTATGGTCTCAGGCAGCTGAAACAAGCAAGAAATTGCGTACCACCTGACGCCATGAAGGCGCTGATAAATGCCTTCGTCATCTCCAAGGTAGACTACTGCAACGGTATCTATGCTGCACAACCAAAATGCCAGCTAAACAGATTACAGTCTGTAATGAACGCCAGCGCCCGCCTGATTTATGGTCAGAGCAAGTACTGCCACATTACTCCACTCCTGCAGAAGCTTCACTGGTTGAGGATCCCAGAAAGGATTAAATTTAAGCTGGGCCTCACGGTACACAAAGCGCTGCATGGAGTGGCGCCAGAGTACTTGCAGGAGCTTATACTACCGAGGAGTCTGAGCGAGAGGGGGCTCACTCTGCGATCTGCCGACAGTGCTCTTACATCTGTCAGCACTCAACACAGAAAAAGATGTACAGTGTTCGGAGACCGCGCTTTCGCCGTTGCGGGACCGTCCACTTGGAACCAGCTGCCTCCTGAAGTGCGTGCCAAGGAAGGGATCGAGAGCTTCAAGAAGGGAATGAAGACTCATTTCTTCACCGCCGCGTCAAGCCTGAAAGCGCCCTTGCAGTGACAGCAGTCACGAAACGGCGCTATACAAATCATCATCATCATCATCATCATTGATTCCCGCCGCAATAAAATAATTATAATAAGTTTTTTTTTTTTTTTCTAAAATTTTCAAAAATACTCTTTGCTGGGTTGAAAAAATTACCTACTTACATGCTTTTTAACAAAGACCAATCACCATCCTGTATACTACAATTGGGTCATGCTATTGCCGTTGCGCTTTCCATAGCTCGCAGAGGACACTTGAAGTGTGATTCACACGAAAACAGCGCTCACCAAATAAATCATAATAATATTTATTTATCATCGTCAGCAATAGAACACAAATTTTACGAAGACAGATCTCATAAACGAACTTGAGTAGGTATGCAACAAAAAATGGAGATAACTAGGGATACAGAGATTCTGGTCACCTCTATCTGAATGCAGAAATTCAGTTATACCTACAACCTTTCTGTTGTAAAACTCTTTTCTTTAAATATGAAAATCTTCAAAGGGTAGAAGAATGAAAATTTGCAATCCGATTTATAATCCCGCACCCGCGGTATTAAATAAGTCAGTACAAGGCTGCCTGAGTGGGAGCTTTAAAGTACGCTAAGTGGTCTAGTACTTAAGGCAAAGTCCTACTGTACAAATCCTTCCTCCACTCACAGAAACGGGAACCAAATTACAACCGAAGAGATGAAAGAAAAAGGGAGTAAAAGTAAAAAGGATATCTTGAGTTATTGGGATATGAATTGGCAATAGAAAGTCTGGACGATACGATAGCTCTGTAATCTATAACTAAGTTGCAAGGATATATTAACATTCAAAGCTCATAAATCGAATGCATACCCACAAGGGTAAGTTCGCGCTTACAAATGCTGAATGTGTACCAACTTACAAATTAAAATCCAAACCTCAAATGAATATAAGCCCTGTAACTTGTGTCGACCTTCCGTGGATCAGGGCTGCCATTGGTACAGTGAACCATTTTTTAATGTATGGGTAGTCAGCCTCATAGTAAGTCCAGTAATTATCTCACCAATTTGTAGAACGCGTACGTTCAATGCAGGAGTGCTACATTGAGATCCGCACGTTAATTGGAGTAGACTCCAGATATTGGGTCGTCATCCGGCCGGGGTGCTAGGGAACAGCCATGGAAATATTTTTTATTGTTTGCTGAGGATGGCAGTCATTCGGATCTATGTAATGAAGAATAAAAAGAAGAAAAAATTTGAATAGAAAACTAATTTTCACAAAGCATCTTAGACTCACAAATTAAAATTATGATTATTGTAATCATAATATTTTTAACAAAAAAATAAATTTATTTCATGTGGTCATCCACAAAACGAAAAAGTCCTCGTCCCCATAAACATGTACCTAATGAATAAACGAAAAAAAATACCAAACTTCCATTCTTTTTTTTTTCATGCTTCCAAAAATTCTTGTTTTCTCAGCAGCACATTACAAAACACAGGATCTGTTGAGTGTCTTTATATAAATTCCCGTGACATTTTAGTAGTCGTGTCACGATAAACCGTTCAAAGATAACCCGTCCACAGACAGCCCGCCCGTAGACGAATCGGTCACACGACACTTCATCAATTCGACTCTTCGGTCAACGGCATTTCGGTGACAGATATCACGGCCACAAATAACTCATCGACAGACACATCGGTCACGGACAATTCAGTCACACGACCGTTAGTTTACATGACTTTTCGGTCACATACAAATATACAATACATGGTTAACAGAGAGCTCCATCAAAGACAACTTGCATCCAAAAAAACTTTATAATTACTGTAGTTACCTATACGAGTATCAATTGTGGTTATTTGTGATGGCGCTGCCCTAATATTTTATTGATGTTTCGTAAACTTTTTTTTTACTTAGCCATTGCTTTTTATATAGTAAAATGTCATGTATTACTTGTGTTCCTTGACTAATAGGAAAGTATGAGGCTGACCACCCTTACTGTAAGAAATGTTCACTTTTCCAATGTCACCCCTGTTTCAGGGCAGATCAACAAGAGTTACAGGACTTACGTTAATTTGAGATTGGGTTTTATATTGTCCACATGCCACATGTGTGATCGCGAACTTATACGTTTCTGCCTATTTGAATCCATGTAATATGAAGCTTATATGTAATATATCTTTGCACCTTAGATTGTAGAGCTGTCTGTGGAACATGCATTGTATGCAACCAAAATGTCGTTGACCGAAAAGTTATAAGGACATACGTGTGACAAGATTGCCCGTGACCGATGTGTCTGAGGACGAGTTATCTTTGACCGAAATTGTTGACAGAAAATTTATGTGGACAAACTGTGTGACCAATTTGTCCATTGTCGAACTGTCTATAGCCGATTTTTCGTGAAAGCGTTAGTAGTGTGTCTCAGCTAGAAGCATTATCCCGAGAAAGGAGTTGCCTCGCGTAGAACGCCATGCTTATGGTCCTAGATTCATGGTCAAGCTGTCTGTAGCCGATTTGTCGTGGAACCGTTGGTAGTGTGTCTCAGCTAGAAGCATTATCCCGAGAAAGGAGTTGCCTCGCGTAGAACGCCATGCTTATGGTCCTAGATTTCCCTTAATGCGACGCTAAGAGTAAAGGAATGCGCGCTTTTCTTTTTGGGAAAACCCTTATGACGAGTTTTCCGGGAAATAAACCATTAGGTAAAGCATGTTCAGGGACCATTTTGAAGCACACAAGTGGCGGTTGTTTCAAATGCGGACAAATTAACTGGATCTCAGAATGTAAATTGCTTTTTTGGTTATTTGAAACAAGATGTCCAAAAAAACATCCATCTATCTATAATCTATAATCTAAGTTGCAAGGATATATTCATTCAAAGCTCTCAGATGTGTGCCCACAAACAAACACGTGTAGTTAGCGCTTACAAATGATGAATGTGTACTTACAAATAAAATCCAAACCTCAAATGAACATAAGCCCTACAACTTTTGCCAACCTTCCCTGACACAGGGGTGACATTGGCAAAGTGAACCATTTTTTTACAGTATGGGCGGTTAGCCTCATACCAACCAAGTCAGTCAAGGAATAATCATTCGTAAAAAGTTGATGTTTGCCAATGTCGCCCCTGTTCCAGGGAAAGTCGGCTCATTTGAGGTTTGGATTTAAATTTGTAAGTACAAATTCATCATTTGAAAGCGAAAACTTATTCGCGTTTGTTTGTGGTCATGCATTTGATATGAGCTTTGAATGTGTATATATCCTTGCAACATGGATTATAGAAGCCACTTTTTAACTTTATGATTATTTAATATTTGTAGCTCTAGCTAATGCTAGCTATGGATGAAACAACCGGTATCAAGGACTTGGGAACAAATATTTATCCAAGTTAAACGGCTAACGTTTAAAATAATCGTAAACTATAAAATTCGTTTGTTTTCCTTAATGCTCCATAAAATTAAATAAATTATTAAAATAAAATATTTATAGGCAGTGAAAATCAATGTTATCACCATGGAGGTTATTTCATTAAAGTATACAAGGATTTTTAAGACTTGTTTACTGAAAAATGTACAGAATCTGCACAAATATGGCAGTACATACTTTATTTAACGGCATTCTAATTGCTTTTCCGTTTAAGTATAAATTTTGTTCACTGCATTTCCCAGTATAGTACAATTTTATTGCTTTTTTTGTCGTTGAAAATCAATACGACAACGTATAAGCAGTTTTTTCAATAAGTAAGAATGGTTTTTCATTTTAAGTTTTTAATCAATATGCACCGATCGAAAGCTCAACGGACTTGGGATATTTTTGAATTTAAAACTGTTTTCTCAGTGAACAATCGTACTTAATGAAATTCTTTTTTTACATCAGTTTAACGTTCCAAATAAGACATCATAAAGATATTTTGGCAAGGATGAAATAATCAGGTAGACATTAAGATTTCTAGATATTTTTTATTGCAAGCTTACAAATATATTATTTTTTATCCCTTTTTTATGAAGGTGGACTGTTTTACGGCGGATTTTATTTTTGCTTCAATAAAAATTAAGGTTGACGTTTCAATTCAGCAGCAGTAAAAAAGGTCGGTTAAGGTCATCGATCTAAATAAAATATATATATTTATTTATATCGATGGTTAAGGTCCTTTCATTGTTTTATTTACAAAAAAAGAGAAAAAAATTATTGTACACAAAATATGTGCGTTTGGCACTGACGATGTGAAGTTTTATTATCTAAGTTGCAAAGATACATTGCCTTCAGGATTCACATTGAATGTATGCCCACAAGCTGACACGTACAAGTTCGTGCTAACACATGCCACATGTCAACTTACAACAGAAAAAAAACAAATCTCAAATGAAAATAATCCCTGCAACTCTTGCCCATTTTCCCCCAAACAGAGGTGACATTGGCAAAATGAAATATTTTGACCGGTCCGTAGCTCAGTGGTAACACTGTGGACTCTGAATGGGAAGGTTGTGGGTTCGAATCCCGGCGGAGCACAAAAAATATACCATTTATATTTTCAAATTTTCTCTTCGCTGGGTTGAAAAATTCATAAACCTTTACCAATGACCGGTCACCAAAGGTCCATCCAGCCTTACAGCAACTGGGTCTTGCTTGAGTATTGGCGCTTTGTAGCGACGACCAAGCTCGTACACCTCTGCGGCACAACAAAAAGTGCCATAGACCCCTAGAGTCTCTAGAATCTAGGGAGTCTCCCGCACAGGATTTCTTAAAAAAAAAAAAAAAAAAATACGGGTGGTCGGCACATAACAAGCGATAAGTTAAAGAACAAAAATAATAATACGAATAAACTGTAATATTTAAAATGTTTTCTTTCCACACGTTAGATTAGTTGTAAAATTATAAGTATAACAAGCAAAGGTATTGGATTGAAAATCAATTTCTCTCAAAATGATTTTCTCCTTGAATGCCTAATTGCCAATATTTTATTACCGGCAAGGTTAAACCAACCAAAATAAAAATAAAAACAGACTGAAAGCAAAGGAAAAAATTTAATCAACAAGAGTAAAAAACACTTCAGTAACATTCAAAAGAAAAATTAAGTTCAGAAACAAACTGCAGAGAATTTTTAGAAATAGTGGGAAAGTACCAAATAGCTGCACACCAATACACTACTTTAGTAAGAGAACATGGCAACTAGATTTATTTTCTATACCTACAACATTTTAGCCTTGTGGCGTACAAATCGGATAACTAGGGCGGAAAATCATGCCCTGAAAATATGATTGTACATCATATTTACTCAGAATTTAAATAACATCATAGGAAAATAGTTTCTATAATGTAATTACATAATGAATATTTTTGCCATAAATTTCAGTATCGCTTAGCACATTTTTCCTTGATTTTTTTAAAGTCAACTTTAATGAAAATTAGCTCATATGGCTATGTTCATAAAGCATATTTTAGTGAAGCAATTTGAGAGGCGCTCAAATCATTTTGGTGTGGAATGTAATATAATGTATGGAAAATTACTTTGCGGTCATATTTGACGCATCCGTGCATTTCCCATATTCGAAATTTGATGACGTAATAATAATGCAAACTATGTCAAACATCCAATAGTCAATGTGATATATTTCACATATATAAATCTAGAAAATTTAAATAGATTAAACACAATAAACAATCAAGTCCGCACATTTGACATAGATGAATATAAATGATGTCATATAGCTGTGCTGCTAGGGCAAAGGCTAACTTATTTCTTGTCTTTGGTTGCTGAGGACCCTGCACACTTGCCGCCCTTACCACTTCCACTTTTTCCTTGACTAAAAGGTTGGTATGAGGCTAACCCCCACACTGTAAAAGCTTGGTTCACTTTTGCCAATGCCACCTCTGTTTCAGGGAAACACAGGAGAAGCTGCAATATTATGGTCATTTGAGGTTTGGTTTATCTTCCAAGTACAAATGCAGCGAGTATAACCTTCCGTTTCGTTTGTACATTATTATTATTTTTTTTTAAACTAATTACTGAAGATGCACGGATAAAGTCCGATAGCACTTAGGCTATGTAAATTAAAAAAACGTGAAAATAAAACTGTATTGGATAAGAAAAATTATTATAAATTAAATTTTTCAATATTAATGTTTAATGTTAACATATCTTTGCAACAATTTTATAGAAAATATATAATATTTTGTAAACGTATTGCTCAAAAAATATAATGTACACTTTCGTATTTATTAAATTAAGTTCAGATGCCTTCGATGAAATTTCATGAAATTCAATACCTATACATTAAATAGCAACGAAAGAAAAAGTACCGGCATGACGCGATATAGTTTACTTATTCATCACTGGGGATTTGTAAAAGCGATTTCTTTCACAGCACATCCCAGCACATCCCTTCCATGCGGAGGTTCTGCGAAAAACTGGATATCCGTTTCTTGTCCCCGGGGGAATCGAACCCAGGAAAATATTACTAGTAATTCAGTGGCAGGAACCTTCAATCATCCAGGGCAAGGCTGTAACTCAAGATTAAACAATGTGTCGGTGTAATTTTATACACCATTTTTTTACAGCCGATCACCAGGGACGAGAATTCTATAGAGGCACATGTACCATTAAGGTTGGCAACCTATACATGTTTGAAATTGCATACTAAAATTTAGACTCGAGTCAATGCGTCATTTTCAGGCGAAAAAAAAACTGAAATGTACAGATTCATAAAATTCATATTAAATGCATGCTCACAAGCATCGCGTGTAAGTTGTCTCTTACACACGCTGGTTGAGTACTTAGAAAATTAACAACCAAACCTCAAATACATGTCACCCTTCAATTTTTGCTGAGCTTCCCTGAAACAGGGATGACATACATACGCAAAAGTGAATATTGTCAAGGTATATAAATCTCAACGGAAAAAGATAAATGGATTTTTAAAAGTAAAACGCTTCATAGATCGGCAATACAATACATAGTATACTGAAGTACAGAGGAAGTGTGAAAACAAAAAGAGGCAAGAGACGACCGGGAAAAGTATGGAGTGACCAGATTGACGAGATTGTGAAAGAATGAGATATACAAAGTGAATGTAAAAGAAGAAAATGTATAAAAAGGGTGATGGGTATGAATGACTGTAAAGAGGTATGTAAGGATAGGAAGAAATGGAGGCAGCTCTGTAGAGGCTCTGACCACCACTAGCGGAATGGGAACAGAGTTACAGTTACAGCTATTATTCTGCTTACGAAATTTTCAGTTCTTTAAGCACAAAACTTAAGCAAAAAAAAGTTGATTTAGTTTTCATACAAATTTTGAAAAAACTAGAGTTGAGATTTAACGTAGAGTTTTCGACTTGGTTTGAAGGATGAAATAGTAAGTCACGTATATCTGGAACAATTAGGAAATCCCCAGGGACCTGTCGCTGTCTTAACCAGATCAGATCACGTATCAAGGTCAAAGCAAATCAATTCCACGTTAATCAATTGACCAAAGCGATTCGAGAGAAACTTTTCTACGCAGTTTTGTATTCTAGTATTATATTCTATTGATTTAATAGGCTAATCCGTAAATTATTTGATTGTCAATGTATTAAAAAAGTCGGAAACTTAAGATTATCAGGACTCTGATTATATTCATAAAATACTGTGTTCCTTGTATGAAAATCGTATGTTAACGCAACTAAACGCAACTAAGCTACACATATAGTGTAACTTCTTGCACTATATGTGTTCAAAGGGGTCGCATGTGGCGAGTTGAACCTATTTATTTTTACAGGTAAGGGGGCCGGCCTTACGCCAACCACTTCAGTGAAGTGGGGGGTCTCCCAGCTCCCAAGGGGGCTGGTACTCATTTCTTGTGAAGGCTGAGTAAGCCTTGCCGGTAATTTATTTTGGGGTTTGAAATAAACACCGAAACGGGATATCATTTCTGACATCCTCGGTGGGATTCAAACCCGAGCTCTCGGCATGGAATGCAAGCACTCTACCAACTGAGCTATCTACCGGACTATGTTTCTATTTGAAAATTCTGTGCTTCCATTATAAAGACGTACCTATGGTTCTGTAAAAACGAGTGTGTTTTTATTATCATTAACAGTTCATCCTCCCAGTGCTTACTTGGCTTACCTACCATTTGATTCAAAGATGACCTTTCAAGAAAATTATCTAAGAATCACATTTTAAGCCATCTGAACTACGAAAAAAAACGTTTAACACGATAATGTGAGAGTTGTTTTAATTATTTTTTTAAATAAACTTCAAGTTTTCATAAGACACACTGGTCCTACACATACAAATATTTCTCATGTACAATTACCTCTGATGAACGTAAGACAAACAAGTATTAAGGGGAAGAGTGGTGTGTTTCTATTTAAAAGTTGTGTGCGCCCATTACAATATATATACTTGAATGATATCATAAGTAGTGCACTCCAAATTTTTGCTTGCTAATAAATAATTATAAATATCTGTAATAACTGAATTGCGTGAAGTGTATTGGTGTTTACAGTGTAAAGCTAACTCAATTTTTTATCACAAATTGTTCGCGGTTCTCTCTGACTGCTGCTTATGTGTTTTTTTTTCAAATTAAAAATAAATGTTTCATCGCTTGTAATATCAATAAGGACTTTTTTTGCAAATCTGTCCAATAAATTGCAGCCAATAAACATAATTGCTTATATTATTGCTGAAGACTTTGTAGCAGGGCTGTCACTGCAATTGGGATAAATAAAAATAAACACAATAATCAAATAAATTGTACCTGTGACATAAAACAATAATATTATACTTAAATAATATAAAACTTAAATAACCCGTGAGAAAAAAAATATATATTATAATTACAAGTAACTTCTTTTTTTTCCTCTTGTCCAACGATTTTTAACAATGGAATCAAACATTGTTCAACTAATAACGGAGGCATCAAACCTTTTGAATACCATGCAACTGGCGCTAATAAATGGCAATAATTCTGCAGTGAAGGCAGTTAAGGAGTTGACTTCTAAATTGCTACCCACGACGGCGGGACTGGCAAGAACGATGTCCCTGATTGGAGTTTTAACCGGCAAAATGGAAGGGGAATTGCAGACATTCAAGAGTAAGCCCATTTCAATGGGCGAGTCGGAGGACTCAAAGCATAATTCTATCTTCGATGCGATTAGCGAACTTGAGGAACGACGTGAAAAATCTAAGAATGTAATGTTGATGAATATTCCAGAAAGCGCGGCCTCTACCCAGGTGCAGCGACTGAATGATGACCGCAACACTGTCATGAATATCGTCAGTAAGTTCGATGAAGTCAAAACGGATTGTATCAAGGTATCCAGAGTTGGAAGAGTGGCGGCTGACAAAGTAAGGCCTGTTAAAGTTTCCTTTGCTGATTCTTCGGAGGCCAGATATGTGCTGCGTAATAATAGGCTTCTTGGCGATGGTGTGCGAGCTAAAGCTGATCTGACTCTCTCACAGAGGGAACATCTACGGGGTCTATGGAATGAAGTCGAGGAGAGGCGAATGGCTGGTGAGGAGGAGCTGACGGTGAAATTTTTCGATTCAATTCCAAAGATTGTAAAGCTCCGAAAAAACTTACCAGGAGAATCGGCGCAACTGCCTACTATCAGAACGTCCGTGGAGTAAACACAAAACTATCTGAATTATCTATTAGTGCATCTTTAACTTCATATGATATATTGTTTTTTACAGAAACCTGGTTGAATGAAGGTGTGCGTGACGGAGAGCTTGGTTTTGACCGTTACTGTGTGTATAGGAGAGATCGTGATCGTAAAGATAGTGGCAAGTCCAGGGGAGGAGGTGTTATGATCTGCGTTGCCAAAAGGTTCAGGTCCTGTATAATAAAATGTCTGAACACTTCATTGGAGCAAATATTTGTTAGAATCATTCTCCCGATTGGAATTTTAATTGTGGCTTGCGTATATATTCCGCCAGGTTCAGACTCTGAATCCTACTCCAATCATTGTAAAGATATGGAAAGAATCCGTTTTAAATATCCAGACGCTAAAATCTTGGTTGCTGGGGACTACAATTTGCCGGGTGCCGAATGGTGTGAGTGTGAGGCCAATGCGGTGATAGATGATGAGTGTACCGCCGAAATTAAAAACATGTCCTCGTTCCTTGGTTTGGTTCAGTGTAATCTGGTACGTAACAGTTTAAACCGATTACTGGACTTAATATTTACAGATATTGATGGTCTTAATGTTTCCACAGCCGCGGAGATCATCCTGCCGGCTGATGCCCATCACCCCCCATTAGAGATAGATTTTATTGTGAATTATGAAAGGGAGTTCTTGCCGGAAAGAATTACAAAAAACTTCAAAACTTGTGACTACGACGTCATAAATAACCATCTTAATGAGGTTGATTGGTCTTTCCTTGATACAAATACCGACGTAAATGAAATTGTGTCACAATTTTACAACGTTATAAATAGTTCCGTTCACGATTTTGTGCCTATCAAACGGCCACCATGGGGGAACTACCCCAAATGGTTCACACGCGAACTTGTTGATAAGATTAGTTTAAAAAAAAGATTGCATGCCCAGTATAAGGCAACTGGGGAACCCAGTGACTACGAAGCATTCAGTAGGGTAAGAAAGGAGTGCCAGGTGCTTTCAGCAGCGCTAAAACGTGAATTTTATAGAAACATAGAGAGACAGTTACCAGGAACCTCCGTGAATTTGTATAAACTTGCCAAATCTTTAAAAGACGATCATAGCGATTACCCGAAAATAATGTATTTCAATGACAGGTCTGCCAATAGCGTGAGTGATGTAGTGGACTTATTTAGAAAATATTTCCTGTCAATCTACGAGGACGTTCTCATGGGTGTCAACACTCTGGCGCTCCCGCTGACTGATCGAGTTCATATCGCGCGTGTGATATTTTCCGTGTCGGACGTGCAGCGTGGTATTGATTCGCTGGATACTAATAAATCTGCAGGTCCTGATCAACTGCCGCCTGTTTTTATTAAGAATTGTTCAAATGTTATGTGTTGGATTTTACAAAAAATATTTAATAAATCTATTGAATCGGGAATTTTTCCAACAGCTTGGAAATCTAGCAACATTATTCCAATTTTCAAAAAGGGAGATAAATCTGATGTCACTAGCTATCGCCCAATATGTATACAATCCTGCATACCGAAGTTGTTCGAATGTATTCTTCTCAGTAAGATTAAGAGTGACTTTGCACTCGTTAAATCGGACCAACAGCATGGTTTTATGCAAAACCGATCGACCTTGACAAACCTTTTGGAATTTCATTGTGATATCATGGATGCTTTTCTTACCAGGAGTCAGACGGACTGTGTATATACAGACTACTCCAAGGCGTTTGACCGCGTCTCCCATACAATATTGTTGGCAAAGCTTCTTTCTCTTGGTATTGATGGTGCACTCCTTGCGTGGTTTTCGAGCTATCTTGCTGAAAGGGAACTTAGGGTTTGTGTGTCGGGCGTTGTTTCATCTCCTTTTTTGGCGAAGAGCGGTGTGCCGCAGGGCTCACATCTCGGACCCATTTTGTTTAATATATTTGTCAATGATCTCCTGAGCGGGTTTGACGGGGTGAGATTTGTCATGTTTGCTGATGACTTGAAAATTTACAGAGTGGTTAACTGTATTGGTGACTGCGAGATATTACAAAGAAATATTGACGTGCTTTATGACTGGTGTGTGAAGAATGATTTAACTTTAAACATAGAAAAATGTCAAGTAATGCGTTTCCACAAAATTAAGAATCCCACGGTGTACCCTTACTCGATTGATGGTACACAGCTTATGTCGGTTGCGCAAATCAAAGATTTGGGAGTATTGTTGGACGCGGGATTAACATTTGTACCACACATAAAGGCAACTGTGGATAGGGCACTCAGAACATTAGGATTTTCCTTACGACTGTGTGAAAATTTTTATAACGTGCACACCTTTATTTATATTTTTACAAGTTTGGTGAGGCCATTGCTGGAGTATAACTCCGTGTTGTGGTCTCCTCACTACCAAGTACATATACGTAGTATAGAAAAGGTACAAAACAAACTACTTCGCTTTATCAACTTCAAACTCGGAATACCCATCTCGGATATCAATTATAACCAACTCCGATAATCGTATAAACTTGCACCGCTCTCGGCTCGGAGAAGTGCTGCTGACATGGTTTTTCTATACAAACTCATAAATGGCTTGACCGACGCGCCCCAACTCCTATCAAAAATTAATTTCCGTGTCCCAATAAGGAACACGCGTAACGTGGATACTTTTGATGTGGCAGACTGTGCCGTGAACTACCAGTATTACTCGCCTTTTCAGCGACTGCCCAGGGAGGCGAACAAGCTGGAGGTTGATATTTTCTCCACGGGATTCTATACATTTAAAAAAAAAAAAATAGTATGTAGGTATCCGCATTTTGTCGGTCTCTCATTATCCATTCTTTCCACAGGCCCAAGCCATCTCAACACATTTTTTTTTTGTACCTTTAGTTTCACATCTTCTTTCTTTCTTTGCACAACACATTGTAAATTGTATGTTGTATTGCATTGTATGAAATTTTTTTATAAAAAAATCCTTGAAATTTTAAATGATCTTTTGTTTATTCTATTAATTTTAGCAAATTTTACACCTGATTTAGTATATTATGTTTGTGACAACCCTGATCAAATAATGAAGATTTGTTGTTATTACAACAATTTTTGTATACAACAATTGCTTACACTGGTTTATGGTTTTTGCATTATTATTTTTAAAGTTTATTGTTATTATTTTTAAATTGTTAGTTCTATTGCTTTATAACCATCGTATATTTACATCTTTGTATATTATTTATGTGTCATTTATTTGTGTTATATTTTAAGATATTAGTTTTATACCTATAGATACAGTACCTACTTATGTACCTACATATTTATATTTATCGCAATGTTGTAAAAGGCTATATAGCCGTTTATTCTTCTTAAATAAATTACAAAGTTGTTTTTCTATGAAAAATTGTGCATTTTTTTTAATTTTTCATCTTTGCTTATCAATCACAAATAATAATAAATAATAATAATCTAAGTTGCAAGGATATATTCATTCAAAGCTCTCAGATGTATGCCCACAAACAAACACGATGACATTGGTAAAGTGAACCATTTTTTACAGTATGGGTGGTCAGCCTCATACCAACCTATAAGTCAAGGAATCATACGACATAAATGTAGTCGTGTAGATCAAAATGCGGTCATCTAGGAACTTTTTTAGAAAACGAGAGATCTTTTCACTGGCATCAGAACTTTCAATATTTTATAAGTGTTATGGTGTTATGGCCGTGTGGTGAAGTGAGCTGATCTTTCTAGCGTGTTTGGAATAAAAAAACGTTGGTTCGATCCCTGCCTGGGTCAATTGACCATAACTTTGACCCTGGTGTAACAGATGTTATCGGATAATTATTAATTCATAATTCATGCAAATAAACAACAATGAATTAATTATTAATTGATGATATAAATACCTGTTTCCGGCCAGGCAGAATAGGTTGGTGAATTGAATTCCACTTCACAAAAAAAAATTAAGGGCAAAAAGTATGAGTAGCCCAATATTTTCATTTCAGCCAAGGCACATTGTACTACAAGGCCTGCTGCAAATGTTTTATGTCTGTAACCACTGGGTGGTAAAGTGACCCTTATTTCCAAAAGATATCCCAGCGGATATATATGATCCTACATACCCCACGGCACCTACATACAGAGGTCATTTTCGTACGTCAGAAATTCACGGCTCCATAAACCGAAAGAATATTACCAGATTTTTGGGCGAAATAATAAATTCAGAAAGGGTTGAAATAACTTGCAAATATTTTTCCCCTCGGCATCTAAATTTAATCTTAAACGCTGTCGGAAAATCTGACACTTCTTTTAGAGAGTTATTTTTGTTTGCAGCCAGTGTCTTCTTGTTTTATATTTTGGTATCACTATCTGTAAGGTCTTTCAGTTTTGGATTGTTTCAGAACTTTAACTCAGTGTATCAGAAAAGAGTCGGGTTCAAAATCTGACCTAAACATGCAATTATTTCATATTGACGACTTGAATTATAGATTGGTATGAGGCTGACCACCCATACTGTAAAAAACGGTTCACTTTGCCAATGTCACCCCTGCTTCAGGGAAGTCGGCAAGAGTTGCGGGTCTTATGTTTGTTTGAGATTAGGTTTTTACGTTGTAGGTTCACATGCGGCATATGTAAGCGTGAACTTATACGTGTCTGCCTGTGGGGTTGGATCCAATATGAATCTATGATGTTACATATTATCTTTGCAACTTAGATTATAGCGGCTTTAAGTACGATAGTGGTCACACTGAGAAAAAGAAGAAAGCGTACAAGAGAAGGAATGAAATATTTATCACATTCTTGTAGAAAAATCATCAAAGTAGCTTTTTTATGCAGCTCATGCGACACCATAATTTTTAGTAACAACTTGCGTTTACCTCTCGTGTTATTAAGTGCATTCTTTATTAGGTATTATAAAAGACAAAGATGCCGTACGTCTTTTTTTCCCCTAGCAAAAAAAGGGTACAATGATACGTTGTAGGAAAGAAAATGATATGAAAAGTCATACGTCCAAAAGGGACAAAAACATGACGGTAGCCTGGAATCTAATCTAATCTTATCTAATCTAATCTAAGCTGCAAATAAATAAATATTTTAAGATTTATATTAAATGCATTCCCACAAGTAGACATGCATAATTTCGCGCTAACACATGCCGCATTTGGACCTACAATATAAAAACCCAATCTCAAATGAACATAAGCCCTGCAACTCTTGCCGTCCTTCCCTGTAACAGGGGTGACATTGGCAAAGTGAACCATTTTTACAGCATAAGTGGTCAGCCGCATATCAACCTATAAGTCAAGGAGCCTGGAAACTGATAATAACAACACTTAGTTTGTATGAAGCGTGCGGGCGCACTCTTTTTTGGTACACTACACTAATCGGTCCAGATGCTCCATCTATAGCCGCGGTAAAATGAAACTACATTTTTTTTGTATTTAGTGCTTTATTTAAATGAACTATTCAATTGCTACACAAAAAAGCCACATGACTAATCTTTTGAATGTGGAAGGAAGTTTCTTTGGATTCGTATAATTATTTATATTCTCGTCAGAATAAAAGTCGACGTGGTCAATTTGGTCCGAGAAAGAAAGAAATGTATGGACGCGTTTATCTTCTGACGAATCTTTGAAAGGCGAAGAAACTCGGTAATCGAAAAAGTTCCGTAGCTTAAACCGTCTAGGTCTGTGCACGTAGCAACTGTGAGCATTTAGCGATTTTCTTTTATTTCAGCTTCTAAAATGATCCTATACATACCTACATACATACTATTACGTTTTCTGCTGGATTTTCGTTTTTATTGAAATGCCATAATTTGTTTTTGGTCAAAATGTATGGGGCTGTTCATATATTACGTCATTCGCATTAAGGGGGGGGGGGGAGAGTCTGGTCTGCGGATGATGGTAAATGATGAACGAGTACCAAAAGTGACGTCGTTCTTGTAAATACCAATTTCTACAAAATATGCAAAATATTATGTAAGTAATATAACATTATTAATTATTAAGCTCATACATTATTACAGTAAGAGGGGGAGGGGTCATTAGATAATGACTATAGGATGATTTTAAGGGGAAGGGGGGTCGAAAATCGGCCAAAATCGATGCCGTAATTTATGGACTTTCACAACTTGTCAATCATTATTTATAGACGTTACTCAGCGAATTGCTCTCTTGTGACTCTCTTGTCCGTATCATTTTGATCTCTTATATAGGGAACCAGAGGGGTCTTTCTTCCATTCACTAGATCATTCTAGCACCAGAACGCTATGTGCACACACAATCGCTAGAACGTCATTCCAATGCACGAATACAATCATGGAATAATCCTAGATGGTTCTATAGTACGTGCATAGGTGTGCGTAGTCACTTTGATTTCATAGTCCGTCATTATGATGTATGCGGGTATAAGCGCACGTATTTCAAGTTCGCGACAATATTTACTAAGGGAACGAAATATTTATGTGGAATGCAACAATTTTTTTTACATTTAATTAATACAAAACAACACCAATCAATCCCTTTAAAAACAAACGTTATTCACACCACTTTGGATCTATAGCTGATCCATGGATCATTATGTTTTTGGATGAAAAATTAAATTTAGGTGGCGTTTGAGGCATGGATTTTCTGTTTGTGAATATCACGGAAAGTATTTAACTACAAAACATGATAACTAGCAGTGGCGAAGGGTGCCATACAAGCCAATTCCCATCGGTTTCCCGTTTAAAATGAGGCAAAAATGATAATAAAGTTGACTGCATGGTTTCAATGGGGAATAAATACGTATTGTTTCTTTGGTTTTAAATGTATTTTTTTACTTTGAGCCTAAATTTTTTAATTACTTTGTTACATCATTTTAAAAGGAAAGCCGATGGGAACCGGCTTGTATGGCAGCCTTCGCCACTGATGACTAGTATTGAATTGATTTTTCCTTTGATATCATAGTTCATATTCCACTCGCCAAATGCGACCTCTTCGGGTAAAACGCGGTGAGACGTTACTCTATATGTGAAGCTTAATAGCACTTTTTTTTAGCATCAATAATTGATCTATCAATTTGAAAATTGTATCTTTTTAACGAAACGTTAGCTCATCGTTCATTAAAGTTATTCTTATTTTAGATTGTTTGTATTTTTTTAGGAATTGAATGAAATTGTATTTTTTATCTAATCTAATCTAATATAAGCTGCAAGGATATATATCATTTAAGATTTATATTAAATGGATTCCCACAAACAGACATGTATAATTTCGCGCTAACACATGCCGCATGTGGACCTACATTATAAAAACCCAATCTTAAATGAACGTAAGCCCTGCAACTCTTGCCGTCCTTCCCTGAAACAGAGGTGACATTTTACAGTATAGGTGGAAATAAATAACTTTATTCCATTGCTTTAGGATATATCTTCATATATTACATCGTTTTATTTTTTGATATTTTTTCTACTATTTAAAAAAAAATTAAGATACAAATCATTAAATCGTTTTCTATCTAATCTAATCTAATCTAAGCTGCAAAGATATATATAATTTAAGATTTATATTAAATGCATTCCCACAAGCAGACATGTATAATTTCGCGCTAACACATACCGCATGTGGACCTACAATATAAAAATCCAATCTCAAATGAACATAAGCTCTGCAACTCTTGCCGTCCTTCCCTGAAACAGGGGTGACATTGGCAAAGTGAACCATTTTTTACAGTATGGGTGGTCAGCCGCTTACCAACCTATAAGTCAAGGAACCCCAACCCCAACTATGAATAACAATTTTCATAATACACAAAACCAAATCAACATTATCTCATAAAAGTACATTTTTAACGATGGCAGATTGATTCAATTTAATTTAACGAAATTTTCGTTAAAAGCAAATTAACGGTACCGTAAAAAACGTAATTTCTTTTCCGTCATTCTTGGGAAGTTGAAAAGAATAATGTGAAAGAAAAAAATCGAAATAATAATGAAGGGTAATTAACTGGAAGCAGCAGATTTCACTTAATTAAATTAAATTGGGAAAAATACTTTTTTCGTGAAGCATGGAGAGAAAAAAGTTTTTTTTTTTTAATTTTGACACATCAGAAGCCATTTTAAAACAAATATTCAAATTTATTTTGGATTATATTGCTGGCTCGTATTTTTACTTGGCAAGAAAACTTTCGAGTCAAAAGTTTTCCAGACGTGACACAAATGCGTATTTTTTAATACATTAACCACGATTTTAAAATTGTTCGTGTTTATTTGTACAGATTTGCCTTTTTGTACGTGGTAATCCTAGTAAATACAATTACAATTTATTTTATTCTTCAGGTAACTTATTTTATTTTTTATTTACGTCATACATGTTGTTTATCATTTGTATTCTTTGACTTATAGCCTAGCATGACGCAGACCACCCATATTGTACAAATTGGTTCACTTTGATAATGTCACCCCTGTTTCAGGGAAGGTCGGCAAAAGTTGCAGGGCTTTTGTTCATTTGAGATTGGGTTTTTATATTGTAGGTCCACATTCGGCATGTGCTATATATCTTATATATCTTTGCAGCAAAGATTTAGATTTGGATTTTTTTACTTAAAGGCTGATGTTCGGCCGACCACCCATACTGTAAAACATGGTTCACTTCAATGGTTGGTTTCAGGGAAGGTCAGCAAAAGTTGCAAGATTCATGTTCATATGAGATTTGGATTTTAATATGTAAATATATATTGTAAGGGGAAAATTATACTTTTTTTGTTTGTGGGCACGCATTGAGTATGAATCATAAATAGCCAACAAAATTCAGACTAGGAAGTGAGTTAAAAGAAAAACTCAGTTTGAAAACAAAATCATTTTTAAAAAAGGATTTTCGTTGGCTAGAAAAAAGTTGTTTCGCATAATCCCCGATTAGATATTCCAGAATAAATAATTCACACACATTTTGGCACCTACCCGCCTCGTACGTAGATGGCTCTCTCCCATACATGTGATGTCTTTTCAAATTTATGAGGCAAATTTTCTAGTAACGCCCCATTTGGCGGGAAAACATTATCTGAACGAAAAGAAATGTTCTGATGGAGACAGTCATCAAGTATTTTTAGGATCGCTTGTAAGTACATACTCGTAGTTACTTGTATGTGAAAAACATTGACTAGAGACCTTTTCTTTGATATTATGAAATTAATATTTTATTTTATTCTCTTTTTTAGATTTACTCATATGATAAGTTTGGTATGATTGTTAAGTTCATCTGGAATTTATAATAATCTATAATCTAAGTTGCAGAGATATATTAACATTAGAAGCTCTCAAATTCATGCCCCCAAACAAACACGTGTAGTTCGCGCTTACAAATGCTGAATGTGTACTAATAAAATACAAACCTCAAATGAACTTAAGCCCTACAATTTTTTCCGACCTTTCCTGACACAGGGGTGACATTGGCAAAGTGAACTAATGGTCATTAAACATATTTACAATTATAATTTCTTCACTGCTACTTAATTTAACTCCTCAGATTTTAGACGCTACGATATGAAAGAAATAACATAATTCTCAACGATTCGTTGGCAACGTAGCCAACGTCTTCAGGAGGTGTACTCTCGGCACGATGACTGAGGATGAACTCAAGAACTGAGGACATTGGCTACGTTGCAAACGAAATGTCGAGAATTATGGTAATTTTTCCATAACTGTTCCGAAAATACACGAAAAGTTGAATTACCTAACAGTGAAGTAATTATGATAGCAAATGATATTCGTATGGTATGAGGCTGATCACCCATACTGTAGACATTGGTTTACTTTAGCACCCCTATTTTGAGAAAGGGGGCAAGAGTTTCAAGGTTTATATTCTTTTCTTATTTGGTATTTATTTTGTTGGTACACATTCAGCTTGCGTAAGCGTGAACTTTCATGTGTGATATTCAATGATGGTAATATTCTACGTACATTGTACACAGCATTTGTCCTGTCAGTACTAGAATATGCAGATATTATCTGGAGTCCATATGAGCAGGCGTACATAAATCAGATAGAAAGATTACATAAAAAATTCTTAAGATCACTGTATTCAGCAAAATATGGATACTATCCGTATGATGCTGATAATTACATGTACTTCCCTACAGCGTATCTCCTGGGTGCAACCTCCTTTCACTCTTTATCTTCCCGTCGGTCCATCCATCTCCTCAAACATTTTTTCTTACTCCTACATGGTCACATACTCACATCCATAATCCCACGCTTTTAAGCAAAATAAATTTCTATGCTCCTAGCCACTACTCCCGAGCGCGCAGCCATCCTCTCTTTTACCTCCCATCTACCAAAACAAATGTGATGCAGCATGATGGAATCCACTGTGCAATGAGGATGTTGAATGGAATATCAATAGATGTCTTCCATGAATCTTTTAAGTCATTTTCCGTTTATCTAGAGGTGTCATCTCTAGGTATATGTAGTTAACTGTGTACATCCGTGTCTTATGTGTAATGTTGTTTATTATGTGTATGTCATGTATGTATATTGTCCGTCAAATGAATTGGTTTTGCAACTGTAAATTTGTATGGAAATAAAGGATATTATTATGTGTCTGCTTGTTAGGAAAACATGAAATTATGAACCTTTAATCTTAATTTACCTTTGCAACTTATATTAATAAAATGTGATTAAACATGCCGCATGTGTTATTACAAAATGAAAAAAGTAAAACAAATCCCAAATGAACATTAGCCGTGCTGTTAACGTCCTTCCCTGAAACAAGGATGCCAATGGAAAAGTGAATAATTTTTCAACTTATAGAGAAAAAAATTAAAACCTCAACTACTTCTATAGTTTGCTGTCCTATTCAGAACAGCCTTGAGCACAGCGGTTTAAACAGAAAAAAGTGAAACTCCGCGTCAGCTTCCTCGTAAGGGAGGGGAAAAGTTACTTGGGTAAATGTTTCAGGCAGCCATCGCGGGGCTTTGGCATTTGTCTCTTCCAATATTGCCTTCCTAGTACGCCAGAGACGAGAGCTTGTCAACGCAGTAAAGGAAAACTATATATAATATACCAAACTATAATATGAACATGCATCATGTAGAGAACTATGAAATAGAAAACAATCTACAAGCTGTAATCTAGGCGAGAGAATCTATAATTTAAGTTGCAAGGTTATATTGATACATGGTAGAGTGCTTGCATTCCATGCCGAAAGCTCGGGTTCGAATCCCACCGAGGGTGTCAGAAATGATTTCCCATTTCGGTGTTTATTTCAAATCCCAAAATAAAATACCGGCAAGGTTTACTCAGCCTTCACAAGAAATGAGTACCAGCACTCTCGGGAGCTGGGAAACCTCCACTTCAACTGAAGTGGTTGGCGTAAGGCCGGCCCCCTTACCTGTAAAAATAAATAGGTTCAACTCGCCACATGCGACCCCTTCGGGGATAACGCGGCAAGAGTTACACTATATGTGTAGCTTAGTTGCGTTGCGTTGCGTATGGAATGCTCATATTTAATGGGGGCTCACAATCAGACGCGTGTTCGTTTGTATAAACGCATGTAATATGAACCTTGCAACTCCTGCCACCTTCCTCTGAAAACGTAGTGCCTTTTTAAAAAGTGAATCAAGTTTTAACAGAATGGAAGGTCAGCCTTATACTAACCTATTAGTCAAGGAACAGGAATGGTCGTCGCTATTAATGCGCCATATACTCATGCAAGAACCATTTTCAGTAAACTTAATAATAATAATAATATTATTGGTAGAGTGCTCGCATTCTACCCCGTGAGCTCGGGTTCGAATCCCTCCGAGGAGGGTGTCAGAAATGATTTCCTATTTCGGTGTTTATTTCAAACCCCATAATAAAATTACCGGCAAGGTTTACTCAGCCTTCACAAGAAATGAGTACCAGCCCCCTCGGGAGCTGGGAAAACCCCCACTTCAACTGAAGTGGTTGGCGTAAGGCCGGCCCCCTTACCTGTAAAAATAAATAGGTTCAACTCGCCACATGCGACCCCTTCGGGGATAACGCGGCAAGAAGTTACGCTATATGTGTAGCTTAGTTGCGTTTGCGTTAGTTGCGTAAGGATGATTTATTTGGTGAGCGCTGTTCTTGTGTGTATCACACCTCAAAAGCCCTCTGTGAGCTTGGTCGTCGCTGTAGAAAGCGCCAATTCTCAAGCAAGACCCAGTTGTTGTAAGGTTGGATGGACCTTTAAGCGACCGGTCTTTGGTAAAGGTTTATGTTTTTTTTAACCAAGCGAAGAGCACATTTGGAAATATTAATGGTATATTTTGTGCCTCCGAGTGGAACTTGTTTATTTTTACAGGTAAAGGGGCCGGTTTTATGCCAATCACTTCAGTTGAGGAGGATGATACTCCACTTACAGTTGTTCTACAACCAGAAGAGTGAATTACATAATTAAATTTAATAATATTCTAGTTTATACCTTTGTCTAACGAGAGTTTAGTAGACGCTTGTCAAAGGATCTGGGTTTATAACAGTTTCAGAGAAAATTACTACAATAGTACCAAAGTAGCACGCGACCCTTTTGGAGTTCGTTCAAACTACACTCGTAAAATTAAACAAAACCTCGAGTAGGTATATACATGTAAAAGATTTCTCTAATCCAGAAATTCAAATCTAAATTTAAGTTGTAAAGATAAATATAATTTAAAATTCATATTAAACGCATTCCCACAAGCAGGCATTTATAATTTCGCGCTAACACATGCCGTATGTGGACCTACAATATAAAAACCCAATCTCAAATGAACATAAGCCCTACAGCACTTGCCGACCTTCCCTAAAAAGGGGGTGACATTGTCAAAGTGAACCATCTTTTACAGTATGGGTGGTCAGACTCATACCAACCTATAAGTCAAGGAAATACCAACATATGAGTTAAGGAAGTCAAGTAAGTCAAGAAAGTTATCGAATATTTGATATTCCGTCTCAGACATCAAGATCATTTGAGTACATCGGTTAATTATTATTTCTACTTTACCTACGTTATTATCTACTTAGAAAAATAATCATTTTAACAATAATTATTATTATCATTATCTGAAAAAAAAAATAATATTAGGATGATTTATTTAGTGAGCCCTGTATTTGTGTGAATTTCACGGAGCTTAGTCGTCGTTATGGAAAGCGCCAATTCTCAAGTCAAACCCAGTTACCCAGTAAGGCTGGATGGACTTTTGGTGACCGGTCTTTGGTAAAGACATATGAATATTTCAACCTAGAGCATAATATTTGAAAATATGTTTCTTTCTCTCTGGGTTCTCCGCTGAAGTTCGAATTTCTTCTAAGTACAAGTCCGAAGCGCTAACCAATAGACTTCGGACCGTACTAAATAATAATATCAATAGAATACTATAACTCTTTTGCTTGTCAATTAGAAATTCTCGATGACTTCATTCGAAATTAAAAGTTGTTAGATTTTATACTACGGTGGTGCTGTAACCAGAGCGTTACTAAAAGACAAAATAATATTTGAGCAAATGCTTGATTACAAACAAACAAACAAATTAATTGGGCTTCGTGGCGAACAAACGTATTAAATTAATTAATTAAACAACATTGGTCACAAATCTGTGACGTAATTGAATATGGAACCAAATTTATATAATTATTTCAAACGCTGTTTAATTTTTGTACCTTTATAATAAATAGCTTGGTATGAGGTTTACCACTTTAATCAATAATCTATCATCGAAGTTGCAAAGATACACTGGCATTTAAGAATTTTATTAAATGCACGCTTACAGGTAGAAACATTTCTCGATTACAAGTTCACATGAACATAAATCTTGCAACTTTTGCCGCGTTAGGTGGCAGTGGTAAATGTGAATAATTTTTGTACAGCATCGGGGTCAGCCTCATACCTATTAGTCTATTAGTCAATATATGGAAATGTGACCATCATACTGTAAAAATTGGTTCACTTTTTGCCAATGCCACTCTTGTTTCAGGGAGGTAGCAAAAGTATGTAACATAGTGTTTGTTGATGTGGAATATTTTTTTTTTTTGTTTAGACACATGCAGCAAGTGCAAGCACGAACTTACACACGAGTCTGCTTGTGGGCATGCATTTTTTTAGTTTACACATCTTTGCAACTTTGATTGTAGATTTTCGAAAGATGTTCATTGATAATTAAGTTTAATTTTAGCTTTAAAGATTTATATTTAATGTATGCAAACAAACAGATACTTGAATAAGAGTTTTAGGCTTACACGACCGGCTGATGATGCTGGAGTGATACTTTCCGGGATCCGTTGCCGTGGTCTGTGGGAGCCGGAGCTTCCGGACGTTTTGTCCATTTCTACGATGGGCTTCTTCAACGTGAAGTATGATGATGAAGATGATCATCACAGTTCTCATCAAGATCATCTTCATCATCATATTTGACGCTGAATAAGCCCATCGTAGAAATGGGCGAAACATCCGGAAGCTTCGGCTCCAACAGACCAGGGCAACGGATCCCGGAAAGCGTCACTCCAGCATAAACAGATACTTGTTTCATGCTTACACACGCTGCATGTTTTAAACATGGTATCCCAACCCCCAAATAAAAATACACCACACAAAATTTATTGCCGACTTGCACTAAACAAGGGTGACATTGGCAAAACTGAACCAACAATTTATTTAAGAAAACTAAAAAAAACATTTCTCATTACATTTTCACTTCAACAAATTCTTCCAAACATTTCAGGCAATCAAAAGTTTTGCGAGACTAATTACACACGCACACACACACACACACACACACACACACACACACACACACACACACACACACACACACACACACACACACACACACACACACACACACACACACACAAAACACACACACAAAACACACACACACATACACACACAGTTGAAGTGACACATGCTGAAAGTTTACCACAGCACCTCATCAAGTACAAAACTTTAACTGTAAACTTAACCATCGTATTTTCCAAAAAATGTACCGATACTTAGACAGCACCTCAAGCGAGAGTTTTAGCTTACTTAAAATTGTGTGTTAGACGCAATGGTTGATTTTAAGCGTAAAGTTTTGTACTTGGGGAACTGAAAACATTTCGGGCGATGAGAATAATCAGGGAGACAGATTAGTTCCAAGGCTGCCGAACTGGCTCAGCGTGGAAGAATTTACTTCGCGAAGTACTTCTACAGTCTCGAAATAATTTGGAAATAAGTAAAATCTGGAAGAACCTTGATTAAAGTAAGAAATTTTAGAGATTCTTTTAACTCTAAAGGAGTACTAGAGGTGTGTACACATCTACCGACTAACTAAAAAAGCTTCAGAGGTATTTGGCGTGCCAAAAAAACTACGCCCCAAAGCTCTTACTAAGGTGAAGTCTTGTTTTAATCCTTTTACAGGCAACTTATTTCCTTCCTTTCCTCCTAATCTCTTGACTGATAAGTTGGTATAAGGCTGACCCCCCACGTTTTAAAAAATGGTTCTTTTATAAAATGGTATAGTATCATCCTTGTTTCAGGGAAGGTCGTCAAAAGTTGCAAGGTTTATGTTTATTTGAGGTTTGGTTTTTGAATTATAAGTACACATGCTGCATTTGTAAGTGCAAAGTCACACTTGTATGTTTGTGAGCATGTATTTAATACGATTTTTTGTTCTTCATATATATTTGCATCTTAGATTCTAGATCTTTCGATATTGGTTCTGATGCTGCGATATAACCACGAGCCTACACATCGTCTTTACCCTACGATTCAAACCAACTACCTTTTTTGAAAACTTTACCGAGTTTCACTCACTAGACTAAATACCTTTTTCCTTACAGTTTTATCATAGTCATAAAGTGATCCTGGAGTAAATGTTCATACCCAAGTGAACCCTTGTAAGGGAACAAGGCCTGAAACCCCAAGTATAAAATAAAGTCACCCCAACGTTTAAAAAAATATACATAAAAACTATCTCAGCACCTCTTTTGAGGGGTTCAGCTTCCATATTTTTCTAGTAATACGCTATGGGTGAGTTTGAACGTAGAATTTTCCACACGGGTTCCTGAAGAATTCCTAGAGGACATATTACATAATATATTTGTTTGTACATATGAACGTTATACTAAATACACTTTTACTTTTACCCAACAAAAGGCTCAAGGCAAAAGGCATTTGCTTCCACAAAATAATATAAATTAACTTTATTTGTTTTGCCCAGTGACTTTTACGTACATTTTCGTAATGTTAAAACCAGTCATTATACCTACTTCATTGTCTACCTTAAAAGTGTTGCGTTTTTGTATCAAGGGACAAATTTTTCTTCGTTTTAAGATATGTAGGTAGTTTTCAGTTTGGGTAAATAAAAAGGTATTAAAGACGTATACGGAGAATTTTTGTAATGAAAATAAAATGACGCTCGTTGGTAACCGCATTCTTAAAGAACAGCTGAAACGATTTGGCTGATTACATGTTGAAATGATGTTTGTAATCTATAACAGATCTTAGCATAGAAAAAAATCTATAAAGATTTTTATATAAGTCATGTTAACATTATTTTTTAATGGGTTATTCTCATTTGTTCTACTCAATTTTACTTATCAATCACTTTCGATTCAACATCTTGCCGCGTTATCCCCATGTGCCGAATGCAAACTTTTTATTTTTACAGGTAAGAGAGCCAGCTTTACGCCCACCACTTCAACTGAAGTTGGGGTTAATCAGCTTCCGAGGTGACGGGTACTAATTTCTTGTGAAGGCTGTATAAAGCTTGCCTGAATTTTATTTTTGGTGTAAACTTAACACCGAAATGGGAAATCATTTCTGACACAATCAGTGGGATTCGAACCCGAGTTCTCGGCATGGAATGCAAGCACTCTACCAACTGAGCTACTGCCCAGACCGATCGAAAGCTCGATTTGATTGCATTCTAGACAGGACAACTCCTGTCGAGTCAGCTAGAAAGTAAGAAGATTTGGGAACAAGAAAATTACATTATTGTAAAAATGGGTAAACAATCTCTAGATCCCTTATTTTATTTGAATTCTTTGAAATTCAAATTTTTATCATTTATCTAAATTTCCATTATCAGCCTTTATATATTGTACTCTAAATAATATTAATATTAGGGAACCTTTCATTTCAAATCCATGATAATTTTATCTCCTCGGGTAGAAAGATTTCCATATAAGTTATGATGGAAAAAACTTCAAAGCTTTGTGAAAAGGCAAAAAAACGAGAACGATGCTTGTGAAATTTGAAAGGGATTTCAGCCACAGACAGATAAAAATATCTGCATGTCAAAGACAACCGTTTGAGAATCAACTTGAAAACTTTGTCATGTTTCAGGATCACGATTTTGTTCCTTAACTAATAGGTTGATATAAGGCTGACCACCCATATTGTAAAAACTGGTTCACTTTGCCAATGTCTCCGCTGTTTCGGGGAAGGTAGGCAAGAGTTACAGGGCTAATGTTAATTTGAGATTCGGGTTTTAAGTTCACATGCGGCATGTGTTGCGCAAATTTATACGTGTGTACTTGTGGGCATACATTTATTACGAATCCGAAATGTTGATATATCTTTGCAACGTAAAATAAATATTCAATATTTACCAGCAAAAAATCATAAATTTAAGGTCTTCTTACGGAAAATATAATTTTTTGTGGGAAAATATGATAATGCTTATTGTAAGCAAATATAGTTATAATTTAGCGCTATGGACTAGTTATCGGAAAGAAATGCGTTCTGTTTGAAACGGAGCGCGAAAATTAGAGTCAAACATAAATATTTAGAAAACTATAATTGACTAACACAAGAGTTTGTTCAGCCTTTTGAAATAGCTCCTCCACAGTTATTAATACTGGATCATTCTCTAATGTGTTCAAGCCAATAAAACTGCTTACTTTATAAATGCGATTGATAGACAGAGTCAACACAGGTGCAGCCAAGGCAGACATACGTAGCTGGAGAGCAAAGGCGATGGACAGGTGGGAGTGGAGGAGAATCCTGGATTCAGCCAAGACCCACCCAGGGCTGTCAAGCTCATGATGATGATAATATTAAGATGATTTATTTGGTGAGCGCTGTTTTTGTGTGTATCACACCTCAAGAGCCCTCTACGAGCTTGGTCGTCGCTGTAGAAAAGGCCAATTCTCAAACAAGACCCAGTTGTTGTAAGGTTGGATGGATCTTTCAGTGACCGGTCTTTGGTAAAGGTTTATGAATTTTTCAAACCAGCGAAGAGCATTTGGAAATATAAATGGTATATTTTTGTGCTCCGCCGGGATTCGAATCCACAACCTTCCTTTTACGAGTCCGAAGTGTTGTTACTTGACTACGGACCGGTCCAAGAAATTCCAACACGCGGTGTACCTAGCGGGCACCCATCCAAGTAGCATCCGCGCCCAATGTTGCTTAACTTTGGTGATCTGATGAGAACCGGTGCTTTCAACATGGTATCGTTGTTAACCTGTTAATACCTGCCTTTCAATTCTCGACCTTTACTTTCACTTATAATCTAAGTTGCAAAGATATATTAATATTTCAGGTTCATATGTAATGCATGCTCAAAAGCACAGGCTGCGTGTGCACTTACAAAATAAACAAAACCTACTCGAACATAAACCTTGTAACCGGGGTGGCATTGATAAAAGTGCATCAAGTTTTTACAGCATAGAGGGTTAGCTTCATTCCAACCTCTAAGTCAAGGAACACAATTTTTTCCTTTACAAAACAAAGTTATATAGAATTCGAGCATCTTATGATATAAGATGATATCTCTGTAAAGTACTTTGAAATTAGAATAGCCTCCATTTCTTTAGAAAGGAACACGTAAACGCCACATATAGCAAGAGAAACCACCGTGGTAACCTATTCTAGCTTTACGTTTTAGCTCTACAAAAGCGTTACACCAAAAATGAATGAAAAGTAAAACTCTCACACGAAGCGCTGCTTTGTTTCCCATATGTTTTACTGTATAATTGAGTCTAAACGTGCACTCTTATCCTTAAGTTACCGGTACACAGTAAACCACATTCACTTCTTCCTTTATAGTTCAGCCTTATTGTGTAGAAGCTGCGCCCCGAGTACAAAAACATTGTAGAAACTCGATTGCGTAAATCGAATAAATGTATGAAAACTACATCACTCTCTAGGTGTGCCGTTGTAAATTCCATGCATTTTTAGTCACCAATTGAGGTGAGATTAACGCAAAATTTTATACTCGGAGTACTGGTGTTGCAGTGAAGATATAAAGTGAAGGAATATAAGTTTACAGCAATACTTTGTGAAACCACTGAAAACAATTATCAAATTTTAAGTCAAAGTCCAGTCGTTTTTGTACCAATAAACTTGGTACAAATCCAGAGCATATTGTTACAATTTAGTTTGAAATTTATTCAACACAATTTATTTTAGAAATTTTATTTAGAAATTTAGAAATACCCGCTTACACATTCTGCAAAAAAATAGGGGTAACATTGGCAAGGTGAATCCTTTTTTACAATATGATTGTTTAACCACATTACAATCTATCCAAATCAAGGAAAACAAATTCATAAATACCTTTATAAAACAAACAATGCATACCTAAATGTGAAAAAAATCTGTGAAATGTCTAAAATATATTAATTCAGAGATAAAAAGAAAAACCACTTTGTGTTCGATTACTGTGAGTATTTTATTTAATTAATACCACAACCGGTTTCGCAAACATCCGTTCGCATCATCAAGTGGATAAATTAATACTATTAATTTTTAGTATTAATTTATCCACCTGATGATGCGAAAGGATGTTTGCGAAACCGGTTGTGGTATTAATTAAATAAAATACTCACAGTAATCAAACACAAAGTGGTTTTTCTTTTTATCTCGTAAGATGAACGATTACAAAGTTAATGCCTCTACAATCAATAAAATATATTAATTCAAATGAGAATTAAAACTGGAAAGGTCATAAAAAATAAGCTAATAATGTTAAAATAAAACAAAATATTTTCTTCACGAGTTGATTTATTTCCTGAAGCGCTTTCATTGTTATCACATCATTGTCAAGAGAATGGAAAGTGCTCGAGGAAATAAATTAACGCGCGAGGAAAAACTTTGTGTTTATGTTTAAATTATTAATTTTAAATGAATCTTGTCAACATAAAAATCCTTCAACCTAATCTAAATAAAAAAAAAAATATTTAATGTGCGTCTCATAATTTGATAAATAGAACACTTTTTTAAAGAACGTCAACGTTTGACCTATACGTAGATATGTATGATATTTTTTTGAATTCGCGAAAATGTCTCGGCATAACCAAAATTTTGCAAAATAAAAAAAATACCTGCGATTGTTAGGGAATGAAAAAATATGGAAGCCAATTTGTGACGTTCATTAAAAGTTCACATTATTCCTGATAGAGAGGAAGCAATTAGAGGAATATTCTGCAGAATGAGAGAATAGCTCGAGTGTTAATAAAACATCGTTATGCCAGGACTCATCATACCGTAGCAAGAAAACGAGAAGCGAAAATGGTCGTTATAACCTTTTGGTTAGAGCGTTATATTACATGACAATCGTTGGAAAAGGACCAAAAATTTATGACGATATTATGCTGTTATAGAAATGACCGTTCCGTAGTCTAGTGGTTAACACGACTCGTAAATAGAAGGTTGTGGGTTCGAATCCCGGCGGAGCACAAAAAAATATACCATTTATATTTTCAAATATGCTCTTCGTTGTGTGAAAAATTCATATACATACCTTTACCAAAGACCGGTCACTAAAGGTCCATTCAGCCTTACAGCAACGGGGGGTCTTGCTTGAGAATTGCCGAGGCAGCCCACTTGGATGAGGGAACCAAGTGGGCTGATCTTTCTAGCGTATTTGGAATAGAACAACGTTTGTTCGATCCCTTCCTGGGTCATTTGACTATAACTTTGACCCTGGTTCAACAGATGCTATTGGGTAATTATTAATTATTAATTCAATAAAATAATCCATAATGAATTATTAATTGAAGATATTAATACCTGTTTCTGGCCAGCCAATTCTGGTGAATTGCATTCCTCTTCACCAATCTATTTAAAAAAAAACACAATCCCAAATGAACATGGGTGATATTGGCAAAGTGATGCATTTTTAACAGTTTAGGCGGTCAGACTCATTCTATTAGTCGAGGAAATCTAAATAACGTTAAATTTTGGTGTTTTCATTTTTGTTGACTTTCTTTTTACCATTATTTTTACATGAAAACAAAAAATTGAGTTTTCACTTATTTCCTTGGATGCAAGTGTTCATGCTTGCATCATATTTGAGTGAGCTTTCAGCAAACTTTCAAAACAAAACCATCACACAACTCCCGTCTTGGCAGGTCACCTGAAAACTTGCAATAAAAAGTAAAAACGCAAAAGATGCAAGCGGGAACACATATAGAGGTTTTTCGTGTCTGCTTGCCAAGGAAACTACGTACCATTGTCAACTATTCCGAATAATGTATTTGCTGTACACACACATTATCACTGCAAGTATACAACGTTACGTTTAAACTCTACCGTAATCTAATCTAATCTAAGTTGCAAAAATATGTTACATTGGAGATTCACATTACATGCATTCCCACAACCAGACACGTACAAGTTCGCGCTTGCACATGTCTCATGTGAACCTACAACATGAAAACCAAATCTCAAATGGACATACACCCTGCAACTCTTGCCGTCCTTCCCTGAAACAGGGGTGACATTGGCACCGTAGCGTTTGAATAACAAAAATTGGAAACGAAAACTTACTCTACCGGTTGCAGTCTGGTGGTTAACACTATGGACTTATGATCGAAAGATCCTTGTTTGAATACAAAAAATATCAAGAGTACAATCTACAATTCATAATATATTTGCAAAGAGATATGTTAAAATTTTAAACTCATATTAAATGCATGCCCACAAACAGACAAATAAAAGTTCGCGCTTACAAATGCTGCATGTGTACTTACAAATAAAAAAATCCAAACTTCAAATGAAGATAAGTGCCACAACTTTTGCCGAACTTACCTGAATCAGGGATGACATTGGCCAATTGAACCCTTTCTAACAGTATGGGTGGTCAGCGTCATACCAACCTATAAGTCAAGGAAATGTAAATGAATATGTATAGCCTCATAGAAATGCCTTCAAGAGGCTTTATTTTAGTCCCCGTATAATTTTTGGTAAACGCTATATTTGAGTTTACACGTTACATTTTATACTAGGAGTACAGTATAACAAAGTTTCAATAAAGGCCACGAAAACCGTGAACTATCAATTTCATAGTCTATTTCAATAGTCGAAGTAGAGCGCTATAGGTTAAGTTCCGATAGTACCATAACAGAGCTTCCCGTGAATTATATTCTATGAGAAATAATATTCAGAACTGTTAGTGCCAAAGCTTGCTACAGTGCGAGCTTTCAACGTGCAATTGTGAGGCTTTATTTTGGTGCTTTTGCAAATTTACTTTGGTGTTTTCGCCAGTAATAATATTTTAAATACGGTGTTTTAGATTATTTTATTTATTTATTGGACAAGTTTCATTAGCGCCGTGTTGTGAAAAATACCCTCAAGGGCGCTGTACATTATTATATGTGTTTTTTTTTTTTTTTTAACAATATTTGATTAAAAAATATAAAATTACAAGTTGAACAAACAAAATATGAATACTGATTAGCTTGTAGGTTAGACGATGTTCGATTTTGGTCCGTAGTCTAGTTGATAACACTTCTGAATCGTGATAAGAAAAAAAATAGATTACATTTCTCCATAATAAGTCTATAAAAAAAACGTTCGTTTCGATACCAAAAACAAGCTTGGCAACTAATTAGCACAATGCACATATAGCGCAACTTCCTACCGCATTGTCTCCGAAGGGGTCTTAAGAAATGAGTGAAACTTATTATTTACATAGATGATGATGTACATAGAATTGCAAACAATGCTCTCTAGATTGAATGAAGCTTTGTTAGGTAACCATTTGAAGTTGACTGCAAGTAAGACGAAAGTATTGATTTTTGAAAGAGATGATGAAAATATGAATTATGAATTTAAAATTAATGGAATGAATGTTGATGTCGTAAATGAGTTTGTATACCTGGGAAGTAAGTTTGAAAAAGATGGAAGAATGATCGGTGAATTTGAAAGAAGAATAATGAAAGGCAGGTGCGTACTGGGTGCTACCGCTAGCATTGCCAAGAACCAGAATCTTTCAAAAAATGTTCGACTGGCGGTGCACGGTGGTATACTAGTGCCCACTCTGATATATGGAAGTGAAGCCTGGACGGTGAGTGAAAGTGAGATTAGTAAAGTCCATACAGTAGAAATGGACTACTTAAGAAGTATGATTGGGAAAAGACGGAGTGATAGGGTAAGGAATGATTTTGTTAGAGAGGAATGTGGTGTAAGAGAAAGTGTGAAAGTAAAGATTAAAAGAAGTATGCTTAGATGGTTTGGACATTTGGAGAGAATGAATGAGGAAAGACTGACGAAGAAAGTATATGCTGCGAGAATTGATGGATGTCGTGGAAGAGGAAGACCGAGAAAGGTATGGATGGACCAAATTTTCGAAATAGCGAATGAATGGGATATCCAGAGTCATAATAAAAGGAGAGCTTGTATGAAAAAGGTTATGGCTCTGGATGAAATGAAAGAAGTATGCAAGGATCGAAAGAAATGGCGGTTGATCTGTAATGCTGGCGGTTAAAGCTAAGGCTTTTAAATTTAAAAAATATGTGTTGTAGCTTTTTAATTTTTTACTGTTTAATTGCTTAGAATTTATTTGTTTTATATATTTGATTGTATCAATTGCATGTACTCCTTGATTGATAGGTTGGTATGCGGCTGACCACCCATACTGTAAAAAATGGTTCACTTTTCCAATGTCACCCCTGCTTCAGGGAAGGTCGGCAAGAGTTGCAGGGCTTATGTTCATTTGAGATTGGGGTTTTTATATTGTAGGTCCACATGCAGCATGTGTAAGCGCGAAATTATGCATGTCTGCTTGTGGGAATGCATTTAATATGAATCTCAAATGATACATATCTTTGCAGCTTAGATTTAGATTTAGATTAGATTTAGGTGATCACCGAAAATATTTTATTCATCCAAATTAACCATTGAAAATAACAGTATCATTTATACATTTTTTCAATTTAACTGAATTCTAAGTTCCTTCACTTTTAGGTTGGTATTCACTTTGCCAATGTTACCCCTGTTTCAGGGAAGGTAAGCAATAGTTGCAGGGCTTCTGTTAATTTGAGATTAGGTTTTTATTTTTTTAGTGCACGTGCAGCATTTTTAAGCGCAAACTAACACGGATTTTCTTGCCGCGTTATCCCCGAAGAGTTCGCATGTAGCGAGTTGAACCTATTTATTTTTACAGGAAAGGAGGCCGGGGTTTCCCAGCTCCCGAGAGGGCTGGTACTAATTTCTTGTGAAGGCTGAGTAAAGCTTGCCGGTATTTTGGGGTTTGAAATAAACACCGAAACGGGAAATCATTTCTGACACCCTCGGTGGGATTCGAACCCAAGCTCACGGCATGGAATGCAAGCACTCTACCAACTGAGCTTTCGACCGGCAATCTGCTTATGACAATGCATTTAATATTAATCTTAAATGTAAATAATATATATTTCCAACTTAGATTATAGATTATATAAAATCCTTGTACTGACTACATCACGAAACGGCGCTATAAAGTAATCATCAACTCATAGCTCAAGATTAAAGTAAATCTTCTTAATAAAAACCAGTTGAAATAAAACAAAGTTTCCTTGAATAAAACATCGAGCAGAGCTTGGTGACTTAGAGAGCTATTTTAGAAGAGTAAATAAATTCAGATCAATTATTTTAACTGTCATTTTAAGTGGCTTTCTAAAGTACACATATTCCATTCCTAAGTGCCTTCTGCGTAGGCTCAAGTGCCGCTTTATTGTTCCATCTAGAATAATATTAGTATAAGTAAAGTCATTTAAATTTGACTTCAGCTGAGTAGACACAATACGAGAAATGACTCGAGCTTAGCAGACATCACAATATAGGGTAGAATTTCTAAGACAATTATGATCATTGCCATAATTTACATTCATAGAAATGTAACGGTTCATATTTTAATAATATTTTGAAGTCTTAAAATACAATAGACTACGCATTCCTCTAAATTTTTTTTTTTAAAACCTTCTAATTTCTTGAAAAAACCTTAGGTTTTTATCGCAAACAGTAGATTGCCCCCCCAGAGTTTGTTTGTTAGGCGTATCTGCCATTCGAATCAAATAATATCTTTAATTAAAATTGTCTGAAAAATCACATTCTACATAATCTGAGCTAAGAGAAAAACGTAAAACGTGATAGTGTGAGAGTTGTTTTAAGTATTTAAAATACTTTGATAGGTCCGTAGTCCAGTGGTAGCACTTCGGACTCGTAAATGGAAGGTTGTGGATTCGAATCCCGGCGGAGCACAAAAAATATACTACTTATATTTTCAAATTTGCTCTTCGCTGGGTTGAAAAATTTATAAACCTTTACCAAAGACCGGTCATTAAAATGTCCATCCAGGCTCACAGCAACTGGGTCTTGCTTGAGAATTGACGCTTTATACAGCAAAGACCACACTTGAAGACTGAAAAGGGCTCTTGAGGTGTGATACACACAAAAACAGCGCTTATCAAATAAATCAGCCTTATTTATTTTTGTAACTATCTAGCATTCATAGAGAAACAAGCACGAATGGGACGAGATGTCCTGTAAACTTAGTTACACACCGAGATCTTTAAATTCTTAATAATAATTTTATTTCATTTTCTTCTAATTATTTGAAGTTGTAAAACCTCACATATCACGGAGTGTACCACTTCAAAGTCTCTCAATTTAAAAGCAGCCCACCACAACTTTGCTTAGAGCTTCTCTAATTGCAGCCATAGCAAAAGTTGGCAACCTTATATGCCACATCAAAACTTCTGGCAGCTTCGCTATTCCTGAAACAACACGTATTTCGTCAAATTTTGTACACGAAGAAAGCTCCAACCGCTGAAGTGTTTCAGTGAACATAATCAATACCTAAAGCTTTCCGGGAAGTGATCTTAGAGCAAAGACTGAAATATTTTCAGATAGGGAAACCTGTCAAACACTGAGAATGTTTTAATTGGTATCACTTAATTATTTTTCATAATTAAAAACAAAACAAACAAATCATTATCATTATTGCAATGGCGGTTGATCTGTAATGTTGGCGGCTAGGGTAAGGATTTTTATATATTTTTATTTTTGTTAGAATTTTGTATTTTGTATTTGTTTTTAACGTTTATACCTATTATTATTTGTTTATATTTATTTGATTTATAGGTTGGTATACGGCTGACCACCCATGCAGTAAAAAATGGTTCACTTTGCCAATGTCACCCCTGTTTCAGGAAAGAACGGCAAGAGTTGAAGGGTGTATGCCCATTTGGGATTTGGGTTTTTATGTTGTAGGTTCACATGCAGCATGTGCAAGCGCGAACTTGTTCGTGTCTGCTTGTGAGAATGCATTTAATGTGAAAATCCAAAATTTTATATCTGTGCAACTTAGATTAGATTAGATTGCATAAAAAATTAAACCTATATTTCTTGAAGTAGGCACATTCAAACAATTCCATCAAAATTTACTTTTTTGAAAAAAAAAATACCAGTAAGGTTCACTCTTCTTTTATGAGAAATGTAAGCCATATCCTATAAGAGGAGGAAATCCCTAACTTCAAGTGAAATGGTTGGCGTAAGACCCGCCCATCATAGTTTCCACTCGCCACTGCAACCCTTTCAGAAACAATGCGGAAAGCAATTGCGCTCAATGTGCAGCTAAGTTGCATTCTCCATGTGTGCATACAAATAAACAAAGCCTCACACGAACATAAACCTTGCAACTTCTACCGCCATTCCCTGAACTCGGGGTAGCATTGGCAAAAGTGAACCAATTTTTACAGCACGGGGGGTCAGCTTAATACCGACCAATCAGTCAAGGAGCATTTTACATTTATACATAACATAGCTTTTACACAATATATATACCAAACACCAAAAAAGCAAAGGTGATTTTTTTAGGTTGTTGTAATTAGGTTTTGTATTTTTTGTTTAATGAAAAAAAGGCTTCATAACTTTTAATTAGCAGAGTACATAAAGGTAAGCCTTTTCTCGGTATATTTTCATACCTTTGAGTATGGACGGATGATTGTTTGAAAAAAAAAAACACCACAGACAACATAAAAAGCACTGCCCCATAATTAGTGTCCAACGGACAAGACTAAAGAAACGTGAGAAGCTAATGAATCCCTACCGTTTGTTAGTATGAAAACAAAGCTTTTATAGATGAGAATCCACTCGAGGCAAAAATAATGTGAGCCAAGGCAATGCAGTACCTACCACTAATTCAAATCTCACACTTTGTTCGTTTTTCATTTTACAACTTAAACTTTAGTTGCAAAGATATATTAACATTTAAAATTCATCAAGTAGAAGTTTTAGGGTGTGTATTGAGGTTGTGAAAATTCATTTATGTACAAATATTACACAAAGTTGTCCCCTTGATAATGGTGTGATAACATCGAACAGCGGTCGAGGAAATAAAGTCAACTCGTAAAGAAAAAAAATGTGTTTTATTTTTACATTATTAAATTAAATTTCATATTAAATGCATACCCACAAAGAGACACGAGTAAATTCGCGTTTACAAATTCAGCATGTGTACCTACTTAAAAATTAAAGCACAAACCTGTACCCTTAGTACGAGTTGCAAAACTTGAGAAAAGTAAAGTTTACGGAAAATATTAAAGCGGGATTTCTCCCAAAATCTGCCGTTTATGTTTCTTACACTTTGTGGTCTTATCAAAAGAGTTACAGTGATGGAGAAAATCAAGTTCAAACAAACAAAAACGGCAGATTTTGGGGGAAATTACTCTTTAATAATTGCCGTAAACTTTACATTATTTAAATTTTGCAACTCGTACTAAGGGTACTTTAATGCACATAAACACTGCAACTTTTGCCGATCTTCCCTGACGCAGAGGTGACATTGGCAAAGTGAACATTTTTTTACAGTATGGGTGGTAAGCCTCATACCAACCTTTAAGTCAAACCTGACTCATATTGAAACAATGTTTTATTTTACTAAGTACCCCTTTTTGAGTCGGATGGAACAAGACTCCAGTAGATTCGTAGCATAGCATAATCTGTAAGTAGATATACCCAGAGAAAGTCCAAAACCGTGTAGGTCTTACGTCACTAGAATGTTAGTACCAACACACCTGGTGACTCTAGTGAAGGCACAATACCCTAAGTATACAACATTACAGTTCATCTCCAACATGGCATTTATCAAGAAATACATGGTAACTCAAACAGCACCTCAGGTGAACGTTTAAGTTTACATAGACAACATGTTTGAGTAAGCACGTACAGTTTTATACTTGGGGTACATAATAATTATGCCTGTAAAGGTGAAGTGCGTAGGGTACAGTAAACAAAGAAATCTCTGTGACGGGAATATATAATGAACGCTGTGTTTAGTTAGGTGGATGTATTGGATTGGTTGTACGCTCTGGTAACTCAATTAATTGGGTTGATTTTTTTTTGCAGCAATGAATAATTTGTCATTTGACTCTAGTAAAAAAAAATCGCGTAAATTTTTCTCTATCGTGTAAGTAGAAAAAATGTGTGAAAACTAAATCACTCAGTAGGGTTGCTGTTATGTATGGCAGATACTTTATTTTTTACTGGATAAAGTGAAATTTATGCAATGTTTACAACAACAAAAAATTATTCGGGGATTGAACCACGCATCTTTTGAGCAGCACTCTAGGCTCGGTATTTTCAACGGTATCATATAATATTAATAATATTAGGATTATTTATTTGGTGAGCGCTGTTTTTGAGAGAATAACCCCTCAAGAGCCCTCTGCGAACTTTGTAGTTGCTGTAGCAAGGGCCAATTCTCAAGCAAGACCCAGTTGCTGTGAGGCCGGATGGACCTCTAGTGACCGGTCTTTTTTCACTCAGCGAAGAGCATATTTGAATATATAAATGGTATATTTTTTGTGCTACGCCGGTATTCGAACCCGCAACCTTCCATCTACGAGTCAGAAGACTCAACTACGGACCAGTCACTTTACACTGATATAAATTACCCCCACGATTGACATAAGTGTGTCATTTTCATGCAGTATTAAGTCGCTATGCTAACGTTGAAAATACTGGATTGCAAAAATATATTTTTATCAAAGCTTAGCATGACTTGTACAGTACGCATTTGTTTCGTTAAAGTTTTAATTAAAAAGAGGGTACAAAAACCTTTGCACGGAATGTATAAAAAAAACCTTATTTTTGTAGCTTGAAGTGACTCAGATGAGTATGTCTAACTGTACAAAAAGCCTAATTGAAAAAATAAGTCCTATGTGATTATTCAGGAAGTTTAAATCCACAGATGATTCAAGGTTTTTCTTTTTATTTTCAGACAAAATTCACTTTGAAAGGAGGATTTTCCATGGATTAAATGTTTCTGAATAGCACTGTTGGGGTTTAATGAAAGGGTCAGGTTTTGTATGGGCGTTCATTGCCTTATAAGAGGCTATCTTAAAAACAATATGAAAACACACGTAGAGGGTAATTTTCATGTAATGAAATTATTTAGACTGAGATAAAAAAACGGTGCGTAATCAAGAACAAATAAAATTAAAAAATAAATATCAGACATTAAAGAAACTTATAATATGCTTCCGAGAACGTAACGAGAAAATATGATTTCTAAAGTAATTTTTTTTTTTTCAAATAATTGTTCAGAGTAGGTACATGTATAATTTTGTTAACCCTTAACCCTGGTAGCCGCGCAACAATAAATTTATAAAAAAACATGAATTTGGTTTTTTTCTTTAAAATCCTGTGCAAGAGACTCCCTAGATTTCAGAGAATCTATGGAGTCTATGACACTTGTTGTAGTTCCGCAGAAGTGTTAAAACTCAAGCAAGACCCAATTGCTGTAAGGCTGAATGGACCTTTAGTGACCAGTCTTTGGTAAAGGTTTTATAATTTTTTCCACCCAGCGAAAAGCATATTTGAAAATATAAATGATATATTTTTGTGCTACGCCGGGATTTGAACCCACAACCTTCCATTTACGAGTCTGAAGTGTTGCCACTGGACCACGGACCGGTCATTGCATATATATAGATATAATGGAATAAACTCGACAGTATTGCCATATTTTCCTCTAAAACAGGAGTCATTTGTAGAATCAAGTCATTTTAAGGGAGATCAGCCTCATACCAACTTATGCATATTTTATACACAACGAAGTTCTATACATATGGCACATTTATAGAAAAAACGGACACATTAATAGTGGTTTTACAGAGGTAGTGTGAATGGAAAAAGAAGTAAGGAATTACCGAGAAAAGTATGGGGTGATCAGATTGAGGAGATTGTGAAAGAATGGGATATACAAAGCGAGCGTAAAAAAAGAAAATGCGTTGAAAAGGTGATGGATATTAATGAATTGAAAGAGGTATGTTAAGATTGCAAGAAATGGAGGCAGATCTACAGAGACTCTGGCCACCCCTAGCGGAATGGCGACAGAGTTACAGTTTGTTATCAAATAAAACATTGAAAAATGGGTCAATGTTTTCTCATGTAATATTTAACGCATTTACGTTAAACAAACTTTGCTTACGGTCCCAAAAAAAAACTCCAAAATTGCCCTTTTACTATCTGTCGAGACGTTTTCTTCATAATAAAGGTCGGTAACCCAAGTATACAACTCTAAGTTTAAACTCACCTATTGAGTTTATCAAAAAATGTATCGAATCTGAAACAGCTCCTCTAGTGGTGGCCTGTGATTTCCATACAATTTTGATAAAAAGTAACGTTTTACATTCGGGATGATGTCAGGCAAAAAACTAAGGAGCCGACGGTTTCCCATTAACTCGAAGAGTATATAAAAACAAGGACTTTGTCCCTCGAGTCTTTTTGGAGGCGCAAAAAGCGCCTTAATCGGATCAATCGAGAGAATTTTAGACCTATCAGTGGATACCTTATAAGAGGTTGACTTTTTATAGGGATGATGTAAAAAAAGCTAAGGATAATAATCGATTATCTATTAAAAAATTTAAACACCAAATACAAAAATATTTAATATAAGTATTCCTTGACTTTTAGGTTGGTATGAGCCTGACTACCCGTACTGAGAAAAATTGACCACTTTGCAAATGTCACCCCTGTTTCAGGGAAAGTAACAAGGTCTATGTACTTTTGAAATTGGGATTTTAATTTGTATGTACACTATCAGCATTTGTAAGCGCAAACTTACACGTATCTGTTTGTGGGCATGCATTAAATATGAATTATAGTGTCAATCTTTGCAACTTAGATTATAGATTATATTATAGGTATACAAAAATACTTAATGCAAATATTCCTTGACTTATAGGTTGGTATGATGATGACCACTCATAATTTAACAAATGGTTCACTTTGCCAAAGACACCCCTGTTCCAGGGAAGGTCGGCTAGACATCAGTGGCGAAGGGTGTCAAACAAGCCGGTTTCCATTGGTTTCCCGTTAAAAATGAGGCAGAAATGATAATAAAGTAGACGGCATGGTTTAATGGGGGAATAATACGTATTGTTTCTTTGGTTTTAAATGTATATTTTTACTTTGTGCCTATATTTTTTAACTACTTTGTTACATCATTTTAAAAGGGAAGCCGATGTTAACCGGCTTGTATGGCACCCTTCGCCACTGCTAGCCATGCAGTGCCTATGTTCATTTGAGATTTGGGTTTTTATATTGTAGATCCACATACGGCATTTTTTTTTCAGTATGGGTGGTCAACCTCATACCAACCCTTAAGTCCCTTAAGGAATATAACAAAGAAAATGACCATCATTTGTATCCAAATTAACGTTGAAAATAAAATATTGAAATCATTTTAGTGTTTGTCAAATTGATGAATTCGTGAGTGACATTGCGCTCGTCGCAATAAATTTATAAATCTCCCATCCCTACGGCTGGAATTCCCTCTACGTTGTTGGCTGGTTCATTGACTTACGATATCTGTGGACTAGAAATTATTTTAACGAATATATAAATTATTTCTCTGTTTCAACTTACTTATGAAAATGGTCCTTAGTAAGAAAGAGAATAAATATCTTCACTGTGTCATTAAGTTATATTTAAAAAAAAAACTTTGACGAAACTAAGAAATATTTCCAGAATGTTGGCAGAATTGATATTCATTCCTGCGCGAATATTGTGCGCACACGTTATAAATCTGTTGATCGGTAATATTGTCTATTTTTATAACGTAAAAGACATTATTTTATGACATTATTTGCATGTGTAATTATTGGGTGTCGAAAAAAATAATGGAAAGAGCAAAAAAGTACCCAATTTTACATGTAAGAATATTGCTTTGAATTTACTAGGTTATCAATGCCAAAATATTTGGCTGCATTTTCCCTAACAACCATGGTTATCCGTATGCGGCCCGAGGCTTAGTTGCAAGTCCCGTCAGGTGCTTGCAACTAAGTCAGGTAATTGAACTGTAATTATTTATTTCAACCGTCTTTATTTTACACAGTTTGGTTCACAATTTACACCAATTGACAGGGCATATTGAAAGGATGAATGACGACCGACTGACAAAAAAGGTGTAAAAAGGGAATGTAATAGGTAAGCGTGGAAGGGGAAGACCTAGGAAAGAATGGATTGATCAGATAAGTGAGATTGCGAATGAATGGAATTTACAGAGTGGAAACAACAGAAGAGCATGCATGAAAAGAATGATGAAATTAGATGAGATGAAAGAAGTATGCAAGACAAAGTCAAGTGGAGGCACTTGTGTGGAGGTACCGGCCACCCCTAGAGGAATGGCGGCAGGATACAAGACAAGACAATCACTGATTTCTAGCTCTTGCTTGGATGGACCTTTTTAGTGACCGGTGGCAAGGGTTTTAAATTTTTCAACCCAGCGAAAGGCAGATTCGAATATATAAATGGTATATTTTTGTGCTCCGCCGGGATTCGAATCCACAACATTCCATTTGCGAGTCCGAAGTGTTGCCACTGAACTACTACCGGTTAAAGAAATGCCAACGACACGTGGTCCGCGCTCAATGTTGCTTAATTTCGGTGATCGGGCGAGAACCGGTGCTTTCAACATGGTATGGTCGTCGCGTCGGCTGCAAGCATGTATCAATGCCGTCAACTAGTTTTCTCTCCTCTATATTTTAGCTCAATGGCGAGGTTTGTACGGACGCTAGGGATGTGCCAGCGTCGCCGTTATTAATGAGGGGCGCGTCACTGGACCAACTGAAACGTGATTATCGCTTTTCCCGAAAACGCCAACAAAGAGACTGAAAATGTATCGTTAAATAAAATACGAGTGTCGTTAAATAGAATACAAGTATCGTTAGTCAGAAACGAAATGAATTTTGTATTTCTTTAAAACAGTATTTGAAATTATTTTCAAGTACTTATCCGTAGACAAACTGGTGTCACTGATGTCAAGCAGAGAGTGATTTGCCTAAAGTGGCGCTGGGTTGGTCACGTCGCAAGGCAGGACCATGACAGGTGGCCGACAAGGATCATCCAGTGGCGGCCCAGGATGTGCAAGCGGGAAGTGGGGAGACCTCAACTGAGGTGGCTGGACGGCATCAAGAGAACTACAGGCAGAGCACAGTAGCCGATATACAGAAATGGAGAGGATTGGAGGAGGCTTGCGTCCAGGAGTGGACTGAGAAAGGCTGAGGAAGAAAAAAGAAGAGACTTAAATGCATAGAACCTTTACATTTTTTATATTTACCCGATTGTGGAAAATTTACGCGTTGTCCTATCCTAGGAGTACAGTTTTAATTTAGTGTGTAAAAATATACAAAGTAATAGTCAACGTTTCAGTACACTAGACTTGTCTCAGCCGCACCGCAGACGCGCAATAATTTTGGATAACGAGATTCAGGTTTGCGGGCCCAACGGAGTGGAAAAGACTACCACCTAATGTGAGGAAGACAAAAACTGTGGGTGATTGTAAAGGAGCAGTAAAAGTGCATCTTTACAAAATATCTCATCATCGATTTGAGAGGGCGCTTGAGATGTGACACACACAAAATTATGTGCACCTTCTAAGCAAACTATCATTGTATTTATATACACGATCAAAAGGGCAAAATAAACTTATTTTTCCTGAAAACACTTTTGAAATTCAAATCCACAAATTTAATGCTTTTATTGCACATACAAGAGGGAAATTTAAAATTTGATGGAGAACGTGTTTTGGTAATTTCGCGTGGCTTAAAAAATGCTGAAATTTTAATAACCTGTAAACATACATAATAGCATGTATGTATGTACTGTGGGTAAAGTTTTCAGACTATCGGTTTCAGATTTTCCGCGAAAATTACGTCGCGGAAAGGGGGCGAGAGGGGGGGGGGAGGGTATTAAAAATACAGCCCATTATGTGATAAAAACAAGGCCATGTCAAGCTACTTGTTCCACACTACTTCCACAGCCAGCTCACAAATATTATATTTACCAAGTCAAGGGTACAAGAATATTTATGATAGCTATGACACTTAAAAAGTTGTCACATTTTTTTCTTGAAATGAGAAAGGCAAAAGATGGAAAAAATTATGTATACATATTGCTTAATCTGAGTCAAAAAATGCCGCTCTTCCCTGAAATAATTGGTTAAATAAATTGCAAAGGGTGATAAAAGCAAAGTGAATATATTTTTTTTTTAGTGTGGACGGTCATTTTCATACCAACCTATTGGTAAAAAAATTATCGGCTCTCCTTCCTTCTCCTTTGACCGGTCTGTAGTTTAGTGGCTAGCGCTGCAGACTCGTAATCCTAAGGCCGTGAGTTCAATTTCCAGTGGAGAAAAAAACAAAACATTAACATTTTCAAATTTCATCTTCGCTGCGTTGAAAAATTATTTTGCCTTCACAGAAAAAGTTCACCGAAGGTCGTCCCAAAAATCGACTATTTTTGTGAATCCAAGCATTCTATAGCAACGACCAATCTTGCACAGGGCTCCTGAGATGGGGTTTACACAAAAACAACACTTATCAAATAAATCATTCCTATATTCATAAATATTTAAAAATAGAAATGGTAAAACATGGTTTTAATTCACTTTATTCTTTTTGTTTTTGCTCGAACATTTTCGCCTAATGAGGCATCTTCAGGAGCAGAATGGTTACAAATATATTTTTATAAAATAATTGTTTTAACATTTCTATTTTTAAATATTTATAAAAATGGACTTTCACTGTGTTAACAGATCAACACTAAAAAATATTATAATATTTATTTATTTACGTAAAAGATGCAATTTTCGGTAATATTTTGCAACCGACAGGCTGGACTAGGTCAAGAAGCAAAAGAAAATAGAATTTGGAATCCAGTTTCCAAGTGTCAAACATTATATTTAATTTCAGCCAGAGCGTTTCAATAAAAAATATATGGAAACAGAAATAGCGCTCCTACTGAGCGTTTAAGTAATCATGCATTTTTTGGTATAACACTAGGGTTAAGTTTAAACGTACATTTGGATGTTCGGGGCACTACTTGGCTCATAGCCAAGTCCGTAAGACGAAGGGCTTAAAAAATAAAGAGTTAAGATAAATTCGATTCAAAAAGTTTGTTATTTTCTACGTTTAAAAATGCCAAATAAAATACAAACATACTTGTATACTTTGTGTATTTTAGTACTTTGCCTGTTGTAGATCTCAAGTGTAATTATTGTCTATTGCATTTCAATGTTTCCATGAAATTTGGAAAGCGCTGGAATTCCATGTCGAGAGCAAGAGTTCGATCCCCACCGAGGGTGTCAGAAATAATTTCCCGTTATTTTAAACCCAAAATAAATACCGGAAAGGTTTTCTGAGCCTTCAAAAGAAATGAAAACCAGCCCCCTCAGGATGTGTTGGGTGTGAGGTCGGCCCAATTACCCGTACAAAAAATAGGTTCCGAATCGCCAAAAAGGGGCCTCGTCGGGGAAAGCACGGCAAGGTGTTACACTAAAGTTTCATCCAGCCTTACAGCAACTGGGTCTTGCTTGAGTATTGGCGCTTTCTACAACGACGACAGAGCTCGCACAGGGCTCTTGAAGTGTGATTCACACAAAAACAGCGATTACCAAATAAATCATCCTAATTTTATATTCTCAAAATCATTGCCCTATAATAATAATAATCTATAATCTAAATTGCAAGGATATATTCATTTAAAGCTCTCAGATGTATGCCCACAAACCAACAAGTGTAGTTCGCGCTTACAAATGCTGAATGTGTACTTACAAATAAAATCCAAACCTCAAATGAACATAAGCCCCACAACTTTTGCCGACCTTCCCTGAAACAGGGGTGACATTGGCAAAGTGAACCATTTTTTACAGTATGGGTGGTCAGCCTCATACCAACCTATAAGTCAAGGAAAAGGCCCTATTATACGAGTATTCAAAGAAACTCATGGGCTTGGAAAATCCAGTAGATAAAACAGATAACTCACACTGTATCGATCGCTCTAAGAAAAACAAAAACTTTTAATCTGCCCTTCTATCGTTTATAATCAACACAGAACCCAACTTGGCGCTCAACTTTCGAGCTGAATCTGTCGAGAGCTTCTCGCTTGTTTTGTCTCGTCACTAAGTTCGTGTGTGCTGCGAGAAAATGAGCGAATTAAAATAAAACTCAGCGGGACGTGTTTGATTTCTCCCCGGGGCGTATCCCCGCCTTGTTTATCTGGTTGCTGGATTGCAATTAACTGCTCGTAAAAGCTGCGGCATGAGAAGAAATCTTGCAAATAGTAAGTGATGGTAAGGAGTTAGAAGCAAGTGGCAAGTAGTTAGTAATAAGAAGCAAGTGGCAAGTGGTTAGTAGTTAGTAGTTAGAAGCAAGTGGCAAGTGGTAAATAGTTAGTAGTTAGTAGTTAGAAGCAAGTGGCAAGTGGTAAATAGTTAGTAGTTAGAAGCAAAGTTAGTTAACTACTACCTATAGTAGTTAGAAGCAAGTGGCTAGTAGTTAGTAGTTAGAAGCAAAGGGCAAGTGGTTAATAGTAAGAAGTTAGAAGCAAAGTTAGTTAACTACTACCTATAGTAGTTAGAAGCAAGTGGCAAGTGGCTAGTAGTTAGTAGTTAGAAGCAAAGGGCAAGTGGTTAGCAGCTAGTAGTTAGAAGCAAGTGGCAAGTGGCTAGTAGCTAGTAGTTAGAAGCAAGTGGAAAGTGGTTAGTAGCTAGTAGTTAGAAGCAAGTGGAAAGTGGTTAGTAGTTAGTATTTAGAAGCAAGTGGAAAGTGGTTAGTAGCTAGTAGTTAGAAGCAAGTGGCAAGTGGTTAGTAGCTACTAGTTAGAAGCAAGTGGCAAGTGGTTAGTAGTAAGTAGTTAGAAGCAAGTGGTTAGTAGGTAGTAGTTAGATGTAGCGAATGGTAAGTAGTTAGAAGCAAGTGGAAAGTGGTTAGTAGTTAGTAATGAGTGGCAAGTGGGCAATATTTAGTAAAAAGTGGCAAGTGGGTAGTATGTGGCTAAAGTTAGTAGACTGAATTATTGTTATTACGTCAAAGTTCAGGGTACAAAGAAAGGTCTTTTTTTTATCTATGTAAACAACATTTTTTTCACAACAAACTAACATAAGTATATCTTCTCTCCAGTGCTATTTGATTCAAAGATGACCTTTCAATGAAATTGTCTTATGAATCACATTCTACGCAAACTGAGCTAAGAAAAAACCGTAAGCGTGTAAAATCAGTTTGACCATGTGTACTCGTACTTAAAAATAAAAAAAATATTCACTTGTCACTGACCATTGAATATACGCTCGATGTGAACGTTCTCATAAAGGAACATGATAAAACTTCACCCTACTCTCTCTAGTTCTATCTCCCTCTTTGGAAGTGGGAAACTGTGTGGGATGGAAAGGGACGGGAGATAGATAAGGGTGCTATCAAGGCAGCCAACCACACAATGAGTGATAAGAAAAAGCCTCAAAGTAATTAAAGCAAATCGGGGATAGTTAGGAGTGTAATTGAAAGTGATAGTAATGATTTTGATTGCAACTAACCAAATCAGAACGAAGTTCTCGTAGATATATTATATTATGTACCTATTTGGGAATAAAAAATATAAAAATACATATTTCTTATCAGAATTCAATTTTATTTGAAGGAAACTTTTCTTTTTAAATTGACGTTTTTTTTAATGTGGAAGCAAACTTATAAGTTTTGTATTTCAATTTATTATATTGGTTCAGAGATTTTAGTGACTCGACTTATAAGTTGGTATGAGGCTTACCACTAAACTGTAAAAACAGTTCACTTTGCCAATGTCCCCACTGTTTCAGGAAAGGTAAAAGTTGAAGGGTTCATGTTCATTTGAGTTTTGGATTTTAATTTGTTAGTAAACATGCAGCATTTGCAATCCCGAATGCTAATAGGAATGTTTTTATAATTAATCTTAAATAAAATAAATCTTTACAAAAAAATATTATATTACTAGCTATTTTGTTATATTATCTAGGTTTTTGGCAGTTACTTCGTGAAAGTTCATTTTAATAGATTAAAATAAAAAACTTCTTTGTTACAATTCACATGAGCTTTTATTATTTTTTAAACACTACCGGTTTCGGGAGAAGCAATACCTCCCATCTTCAGGTGTAAATATAAACAAACATACAAATACAATACATTATGACGTGAGGATTTGAATTACTGAGGGGGAGGGGGGGGGGGGTGTTATGTGGGCGGGGTGTAGTAGGAAACATAGAAAGTAGGGGAGAAGTGTTAGGAAATATAATACTATTTAAGAGATTATTTACTGAATTAATATTTTTTTTTGGATTTCTAGGTTTTCAAAATTATTCATGATTTTACCTTTGTAGGGAATGGAGTGAAGGAGTTTTAGTTTGTGGGTATGAAAGGAATGGTTAGACTCTATTATATGGTTGGCGAATTCAGAATGACCGTTGCGTTTAAAAAATAATAAAAGCTCATGTGAATTGTAACAAAGAAGTTTTTTATTTTAATCTAGCTATTTTGTTGATACGAAAAAAAGGTTAACGTTCTGCGAATATTTGATGCCAAAATTTCATCAAAAAATACACCCACAAAAAGAAAAGCAGTGTTGAACATACACGAATCAGTTATTTCATACAATGAAAATTGACTGAAAGGAGTACGTCCAACAATTTAATAATATTTTTTTTCCAATAAAGAACGTAAAAAAAACATATATAATAAACATAATTTATGAGTGGTGATGATAAAGATTTATATTTTTTTGTGAGTTACCATATTGAAAAAATCCTGCTTTTACTCAAAGAAAACCAATCTTGTTTGTAAATTTATGTAAATTAACACTGTGAAAATTAATTCTTAATTTGAAATCTATATAATAAAAGAGACAACAAAATAGTGTTTTGAATAAAGAAAAAATGTTTTCTTTAAAAACAATTTTCTCTTTAAACAAATTATTTGTACTGGCATCGGCTTCTTGACTTATAGGTTGTTATGCGGCTGACCACCCATACTGTAAAAAATGGTTCACTTTGCCAATGTCACCCCTGTTTCAGGGAAGGGCGGCAAGAGTTGCAAGGCTTATGTTCTTTTGAGATTGGGTTTTTATATTGTAGGTCCACATGCGGCATGTGTTAGCGCGAAATTATACATTTCTGCTTGTGGAAATGCATATAATATAAATCTTAAATGATATACATCTTTGCAGCTTAGATTAGATTAGATTAGATTAGATTAGATCTGCATCGGCGTGCAAAAAACACAAATAAAGCGAATTATCCTTGCCAATAATTAAAATATTATTATTACCGTAGATAAAACATCTTTATTGCAAATTGATGGAGTATCTTTAAAGCTTAGAGAAGGAAAGTTATGACCACGAAAAGTATTAAGCTTTACGTTTCAACTCAGCTGTAGCTTTCAACCAAAAATGTTTGCAACTCAAAACGTTCACTAGATGCGCTATTTTATTTTCTACAAATTTTGTACTGAGTTTAATTGCAAGGTTTATACTTTGAGTATGGAATAAAGTAAGATAACCGCCATATAATACGAACGTGGGACGTTACTTCAATAGACTCGCAGCCTTAAGGCTTAAGCCATTGAACGATAAACTTGAGTCTACGCTGTCTCACAATAAATTGATGACCAAGTTTCTACTCCCGGTTTACGATTGTTTAATTTCCACAGATTATCTGGGGAGTTTTATTGAAACAATAAAATATATTATTTACCAAAAATTACTCTGGATAAAATGTAAGAAGTCCAGTCGATAACTTATTAGGTAAAGTTTTTTAAATATTTTTAAGGGTTTGGTGGTTTACACAGTGAAAGTCCATTGTATATTAATCAAATTAACAAAGTTCCAATTCACTTTTTACAATTTTATTTCTGTCTAGCACTTTCACCTACAAGGCATCATCAGGACAATAAATGATCAATGGTCATTGTCCTGATGATGCCTTGTAGGCGAAAGTGCTAGACAGAAATAAAATTGTAAAAAGTGAATTGGAACTTTGTTAATTTGATTAATAGTAGGTAAAGTGCTTGTGTGCAATGCCAAAGGTCCAGCGTTCGAATCCCATCAAGGGTTGCAGAAATGATTTATAATTTCGGATATTTATTACAGATCAAAAATAAAACTTCTGGCAAGGTTTACTCAACTTTCACGAGGTTGATTGAAGCTGACTACACATACCGAAAAAATAGTTAACTTAAACACTGTTTCATTTGAGATTTGGCGCATTTTACTTCTATTAAGTACACATGCATCATGTGTAAACGCAAACTTATACGTGTCTGCTTGTTCACATGCATTAATTATGCGTCTTAAATGTTACTTTACCTTTGAAACCTTGAGTGTAGATAGACAGAATATAGATAATATGTAAAATATACAGAATGAACAGTACCCTTAGTACGAGTTGCAAAACTTGAGTATTGTAAAGTGTACGGCAATTATTAAAGAGTGATTTCTCCCAAAATCTGACGTTTTTGTTTGTTTGAACTTGATTTCCTTCATCACTGTAACTCTTTTGCTAAGACCATAAAAAGTAAGAAACAAAAACGGCAGATTTTGGGAGAAATCATTCTTTCATATTTTCCGTAAACTTTACCTAGTTTTGCAACTCGTAGGTACTAAGGGTACTGAGCACAGTAAACTTGAACGTTAGTTACTTTTCTCAGCGGACAAACGTAACACGCAAACATCACAATAATCCTTAGCAATCAAATTTTTTTTCCTAGCAATCCAGCTTTGATACCTACAAATTTGTTGGCTTTGGAATTTATTCATCCCATTGGGGACACCGAAATTTTATTATCCAAAAATTAAATGATGATATTGTCAAATGGGAATTAAAGCTAGATTTATCATAAGCAGACGTGACAGTGAAGTTTTCAAACAATGAGTGTTTAATCCTTTGTGTGCTCCCTGGTTGGCGCAGATACCAACTGGGTGTGAGAGCAACCACCGGTCCGGTATTCCGCGTCATTCACCGTCCAGAGGGGGCGGCACATATTTCATCCCTTCACACAAATGACGTATTGCGAACAATTCATAGCACACCCCCAGCGTGATGCCCATAGTAGTATGTCGGTATTCAAGGGAAATCAAAAGCAATTGGGTCGTTGAGTATTATTTAAATAATATTTTATAAAAACACACTTTTTATGAATAAATCATTATTATTATTATGTTTGTTAAGGTTTGGTGGTTCACACAGAAAAAGTCCATTGTATTTATTTTAAAAAAATACACGGTCTTAATTTTTTTTTGCTCGAGTATTTGATTGATCAAATCAAGCGTCACTGCTCCTGAGGCTGCCTTTTTGAGGCGATAATATCTGAGCATAAAATATATAAAAATAAAAAGTGAACTAAAGCCGTGCTTTTTTATTTTATAAATCTAATAATCTAATCTAATCTAATCTAAGCTGCAAAGATATATATCATTTAAGATTTATACTAAATGCATTCCCACAAGCAGATATGTATAATTTCGCGCTAACACATGCCGCATGTGGACCTACAATATAAAAACCCAATCTCAAATGAACATAAGCCTTGCAACTCTTGCCGTCCTTCCCTGAAACAGGGGTGACATTGGCAAAGTGAACCAATTTTTATATTATGGGTGGTCAGCCGCATAACAACCTATAAGTCAAGGAACATACATGACAAATTACATTTTTTAAAATCAAAGAATAAAAATAACAATATATACATGGACATAAAAAACTAAATCATAAAACCAAATTCACTTTAACAAACCCTAGCCGCCAACATCACAGATCAACCGCCATTTCTTTCTATCCTTGCATACTTCTTTCATTTCCTCCAGAGTCATAACCTTCTTCATACAAGCTCTTCTTTTATTATGACTCTGGATATTCCATTCATTCGCAATTTCGGATATTTGGTCCATCCATACCTTTCTCGGTCTTCCTCTACCACGACATCCATCTATTCTACCAACATATACTTTCTTCGTCAGTCTTTCCTCATTCATTCTCTCCATATGCCCAAACCATCTTAACAAACTTCTTTTAATCTTCACTTTCACACTTTCTTTTGCACCACATTCTTTTCTTACAAAATCATTCCTCACCCTGTCACTCCGTTTTTTCCCAATCATACTTCTTAGAAAGTCCATTTCAACAGTATGGACTTTACTAATTTCACTTTCATTCACTATATATAAATATTATTAATATTATTATTATAATATTGTTATTAAGATAAAAATAAAAACAATTTTGTATTCGACTACGGCGAGTATAGTATTCCAGGGCTGGAAGTCTCATCTCTACGCTAATTCTTACCTACTGAATATCGGTAACATTTGTATGAAGACCTGCCAATCCAAGATGGCCGCAAATGAACCAATGTCCAATGAACTAATGAACCAATGTCTTCATACAAATATTACCGATATTCAGTAGGTAAGAATTACCGTGGTGATGAGATTTCCAGCCCAGATCCGGTTTTTTAAGCAATGCATCTTCAGGTGGATAAATATTGTTACGAAATTAGGGTTCAATTGTCTTTCCAAATTAAAAATACACAGGTCTCCTTTAAAACTAATTTATTTTACACTGTTACAATATTTATTTTCACACTACTTTCTCGATTATTCTACTTGGTTTCGGTTCACTGATCAGATGGCTTCGATGTGTTTGTAAGTCGCTATGATACTGGCCCGCTCTGCAGGCCATTCGCACCTTTATACTCTTCAGAGCAGTATGATCCAGAACTAAAGTCGCCAGACGGTTCCAGAGTAATTATTACTTCTCGATGTTTCACGTACTACCTAGACACAACCAAAATCCTACCTACCAATGCAATACAGTATTCCTATAATTATAACAAATACCTACTTAGCCTAGAGAATTCTACACTTATACATAATTATCGATCTTACCTACCAATACTTTTGAGGATTCTTATAACTATAACTACCCATACTTATTTCAATATTTATATTTACATAACACTACCCCCCACCTAGACTGTTTCGTCCCGGAACAGTCTTGACTCTGTGTAGGTAGGGGCATGCTGATCCACGTCGACACCCTGTGGTCAGGAAGAAGTGGCAGTCCACGGATTTCTCCCCACTGGCTCTCGGCTGCGCTTGCTCGCAGCACACCATGACGCTGATGCCGACTCCCGAGAACACTGCTTCAATCATACTCCGGATTATCCGCCAGTCTCGATTAGCGCGGCCGCCACCCATCTTCGGTATTGCCAGACGCGCCTGCTGATCCTCCAACATGTAGTCACGCAGCTCAACAAGGCCGTCCCACAATGCCTTGTAGTCCTCTTCCAGGTTGCTGGAATCCGGGACAACCAGGCAGTATGCTTGTTGACGCCCCTTTGGTAGTCTCAGAGCTCTTCCTTGCGGGCTGCTCGAGGGTTGCGGTTCTCCGAATTTGTATCGGAAAACCCGTGCAATTCCTCTAGACATATCTAGATCTTCCGGTACACTGCATGCCAGTGTGTGGTCCCTAGTGACCTCAAATAAGTCCTTGTGGACTTCTGTGGTCACTCCATGGCGAAACTTCTGCCCTGCCTTCGCGTTCTCCCAAAACGTCTCAAAGGCTGGTGATCTTTCGGATGCGACGCACTGTCGTACTTTTTGGGCTGGTTGGTCATCATTATCGCCTAGGTATGGTGAGAGGCGATTGTAGTGCACGACCCTTGGTTTTCCGTTTGGTCTCTTTTTTATGCGGTAGACCACATCGTTGATGCGCTCCAAGATCTCGTACGGCCCGTCCCAGGAACGCTGAAGTTTCGGACAGTATCCTTGGCGCCTCTTGGGGTCAAAAAGCCACACCCAGTCACCAGCTTTGTACCCCATGCTGTCAGCTCTGGTGTCATAGCGCTCCTTCATTTGATCGCTGGCTTCCCCGATGTTCATGCGGACCTGATCATGGATGTCATCCAGCCTCCTGCGAAGGTCTGTCACATAGTCTTCTCCGGCTAGGTCTTCACCTGGTTTGCAGCCAAATTTGAGATCACAAGGAAGTCGCATTTCTCGCCCAAACAGTATGCTGCTGGGAGTCTTCTTCGTCGTTTCCTGAACAGCCGACCGGTAAGCCAATAAGAACAAAGGCAGATGTCGGTCCCAGTCCCGCTGATGGCTGGACACTACTTTGGCTAAGTACCTCCCCACGGTACGGTTCATCCTTTCCACCATTCCATCAGACTGTGGATGTAGCGCAGTGGTCCTGGTCTTGTAGATCCCTAGCCGCTCACACATTTGCTGGAAGATAGCAGCTTCAAAGTTCCTTCCCTGATCAGAATGTAATTCGAGGGGTACGCCAAACCTGCTGATAAATTCGGTAACTAGAACTTCAGTCACGGTTACGGCCTCTTGGTTAGGGATTGAGTAAGCTTCCACCCACTTGCTGAAGTAATCCATCACCACCATGATGTACTTGTTACCCTTCTCAGTTGTAGGAAATGGGCCAGCTATGTCGATGGCAATTCTTTCAAAGGGGCTGCCAACATTGTACTGACGCATTGGTGCTCGCCTTTTCCTTTGCGGTCCATTGGCCGTTGCACAGGTTACACATTTTCGACACCAATCTTTGACGTCTTCGCTGCAGTTGATCCAGTAAAATCGCTCTTTCACTTTCTCCAGCGTCTTCTTAACGCCTAGATGTCCTCCAGAAGTTCCTCCATGCAGCAGTCCAAGGATTTCCGGTACTCGGCTCCTCGGAACGAGGGTTTGCTTTCTTCTAAGTGTGCCGTCTTCCTTCTCGATCTTTCGTTTCAGAAACCCTCCTTCTATCACTATGGATCCCCATTGAGCCCAATAAGCCTTGACAGTTGGTGATAAGGGGGCGAGTTTTTCCCAGGTTGGCCTTTCTCCTTCTCGCGCCCATTCCATCACATACTTCAAGTCCGGATCATTCAGTTGGTCTTGCGCCAATTTTTCATCTTGCCAGTCCTCATCTTCGGTGGTCGTCCTTTGGACAATTGCTACCTTGTCCTCCATCTTGCTGCAATGTCTGCAGTCACTGGCGCATGGTCGTCTGGATAATGCATCCGCATTTCGATGAAGCGTGCCAGGTCTATGTTCGGAGTCATAATCATACTCCTGGAGCCTTTCAATCCATCTAGCCACTTGCCCTTCTGGGTTTTTGAATTTCAGAAGCCAAACCAGTGCAGCATGATCAGTCCGTAGTGTGAATTTTCTCCCGTACAAGTATTTGCGGAAGTGTTCCACTGATTTTATCACGGCAAGAAGCTCTCGTCTGGTCACGCAATAATTTCGTTCTGGCTTGGAAAGCACTTTACTGAAGTAACCCAGAACAGTCTCATGCCCATCCTGTATTTGGGAAAGGACGCCTCCTATCCCCACATTACTAGCGTCGGTATCCAGGATGAACTTTCCATCTTTTCGTGGGTAGCTCAAGATGGGGGCACTTGTTAATCTTCCCTTAAGCTCTTCAAATGCTTGTGCGCAGGAATCACTCCAATGGAAGCGAGTGTTTTCTTCCGTAAGCTTGGTGAGCGGTTTTGCAATGTCCGCAAATCTTGGCACAAACCTCCTGTAATAAGTGCACAGCCCCAGGAAACTCCTAGTTTCATGTTTGTCCTTCAGCACGGGCCAGTCTCTTACTGCCTTGATTTTGGCAGGGTCAACTTCAACTCCACGTTGAGAAACTATGTGTCCCAGGTAATTTACTTGTTTCTTGAACAGGTTACACTTTTTCGGGTTGAGCTTCAGTCCAGCGTCTTGTAGTTGCCCGAAAACTTGCTCCAGATTTCTCAACTGATGGTTGAAGTCCTTTCCCAGGATGATTATGTCATCCAAGTATACCAGGCAGGTTTCCCATGATAGTCCTCGCAGCACATTCTCCATCAGCCTTTCAAACGTGGCGGGGGCATTGCATAAGCCAAATGGCATCACGGTGAACTGCCAAAGTCCAGATCCAGTCGAGAATGCAGTTTTCTCCTTATCTTTGGCATCCAATTCAACTTGCCAGTAGCCACTTTTCAGGTCCAATGTGGAAAAAATGGTGCATCCTGCCAATGTGTCCAAGGTGTCGTCAATCCTTGGCAGAGGGTAACTATCCTTTTTCGTAACATCGTTGAGCAGTCTGTAGTCCACACAAAATCTCGTGGTACCATCCTTCTTTTTCACCAGTACCACCGGGGATGTCCAAGGGCTACTTGATGGTTCTATGATGCCATCCTTGCTCATGTCTTTGATGATCTTGTCAGCTTCTTCCCGCTTTGCAAAGGGTAGTCTTCTTGGAGCCTGTTTTATTGGTCTCGCTTCTCCGGTGTCTATGCTATGTCGCACTACCTTGGTTCTTCCCAGACGGCCATTAGAGTCCTCGAAAATGTTCTGGTAGCGGCAGATCAAACTCCTCACTCTCCGTTTGTTTTCCTCGGTTAGACCTTGGGAAGCGTCGTGGACCAGGGCTTCCAATTGTGTTGACAATTTGTTTCCTTCGCATGACATGTTTGTCATCTGTTGCACAATGGATGTTATCCTCTCACATCTGCCCAAAACAAAACCTTCATTCATTTTAACTGGGTAGCTGTTCACATTCATGATCTTGACAGGAATGGTCTCCTTTGCGCGAATCACTGTTCTTGCCACCATGACTCCTTTGTTAACATTGTCCATGTTCTCCGGTTCTATCATACAGATTTGGTCATTTGTACTACTGGAATCCAGGCGGGCACTCACTATCATCTCGGATCGCCCCTTCACTTCGGTATTCTTGGCTAGGATAACACGTGCAGCCAGTTCTTTCCGTCTTTGCAGGATGACTTCTTCATTTCCAATTTTAATGGACCCTTTCTTTAAATTTAAACTGCACCCAAATCTGTCCAGTATGTCCATTCCCAATATAACGTCTTCTTCAATGTTGGCCACCAACGTCCGATGATCAAAAGTGGTGCTGCCAATTTGGAAGGTGGCAATCGTCTCCCCATACACCTGTGCTGACTCTCCCGTGGCGGTGTGCAGAGACCACTTTGTTGGTGCAATCTGCTTACCTCGTGCCACTATGTCGCGTCTCAGAATTGTCCTGGTTGCTCCCGTGTCCACCAGTAGTTCACGAGTTACTCCATCTATTATGCCATTGATAAAAATGCTGCTGGCTTTTCCTCTCACGGTTGCGACAGTAGCAGCAGATTTCAGGGCCTCTCCAGCGTGGGTCAACGGTTGCCCCTTCCCATTAACCCTTTCTAGTTTTCCGCAGCCTGTTTTCTGGGTTTCTGAGGCTTGGGACACTTGGTGCTAAGGTGGCCCAGCTGTCCGCAGTTCCAGCAGCGTGGGTCTCGTCTTCGAGGTCTCAGACGTTCCAGCACTTTTTCAATTAGCTCCTCGGTTGTAGGTAGCTTGACCTCCTCTGCCTCGACTGCACGAACCCTGGCGTGGCCCCTGATGGACTGTTTGACAGCCTCAAACTCGAGAGCTTGGCTGAGCGCCTCGTTCAAAGCCTTGGGATGGGCCAGTTTTACGGCTTGTTGCGTCTCCCATTCCCGCAATCCATTTAGGAACTTGTCCACTGCCAAGCTCTCACAGATGTCGTCGGAGGCTGTCGGGTAAGCGTCTCGTACCAGGCGGGCAATGTCCATTTCAAACTCCTGGAGGCTCTCGTTGGGCTTCTGCACCCTTGTGTTCAGCTGCGACTTGTACAGCTGCTCCAGACACTTGTGGCCATAGCGCATATCCAAGCGCTGCCTCAGCTGCCCAAAGTCACCACGGTTGTCCAGGGGTATGGCCTGCAGAACCCTGAGAGCGTCTCCTCGGAGCGACAGGCTGAGAACCGAAGCCTTCTTCTGCTGGCTCCAGGCTCCCATCATGGCAGCCGTTTCAAAGAGGGTCAAATACTCCTCCCACGACGTCTTCCCGTCGAAGGTCGGGAGGTTGTGCTTCGCCAGCGAAGGGTCATCATCCCCTCTAGTGACCCTGGTTGGAGTTGAGCATCCCTGGTCGGTCTCGTCGTGAAGGCCGTCTTTGGGGGATATTCTGGTGGACTCCATCTGGCACTTGTCAGCCAGCTCGGCACGCAGACGGTCCTCCAGGCTTGATATACGAGTCTCCATTTCCCCCTTCAGGGCTGTCATCTTCTCTTCCATTTCTCCTTTCAGGGTTGTGAGATTTCGGGACACCTTTTCCTCCAGATTCCTGGCGTTGTCAGCCATTTCCACCTTCAGGTCGGTCACCACTTCCTTCAGGTTGGTGGTCATCTTCTCCTCCAGCCCAGTCATCTTCTCCTCCAGCCCGGTCAGGTCCTCCTTCAGGGTCTTGGCGTTGTCAGCCATCTTCTCCTCCAGGGTCTTGGCGTTGTCAGCCATCTCAGTCTTCAGTCCTGTCAGGTTACTGTTGATGCTGATATTTAGCTCGTCCAAGGCGCGGTCCCCTCCAGACGCCATGACAAAATATGCCGGGTCTTCGCCTGACTGTTCCAAGGCCTCTATGAGGCGTGCTTGTAAGGCTGCCTTTCCTCCTGAGGTCTCCAGGTCCCTCTCCAGAAGCTCATTTTTAAGCTCAGTGACTTTGAGGTCCTTGACGTTCACTTTAGTTGCCATTTTATTTTCAAAATTTACGTCAAAACAAAAATATTTTCAAATTTATTTAATACAAGTTTTGAGTTTTATATATATAGCTGTTTTGAATACGTACTTTAGCAAAAATAATGATTTGTCTGATTACACTGATTGGTAGGTAGGTACTGTCTTTTAATATTTATTTTTAATTCACCAATATTTTTAACATAATAATGTCTGATAGTACATAATTATTTATTTCGTCTCAAGTCTTTCAAACACACAGGTAGGTACTTAATGTACATTCACACACTTGTAAACAAAGGATAGTTATTCAAAAACTTTTTCTCGATGAATCTGGAACGTTCTTTTGTAATATTTTTCAAGATTTTTATTTATTTATTTTATTTTTTTAATCACACACAATAATAAAAAAACTATGGTCCAATTTGATGACTTTCTCAATGCGGTAAAATAGTCATTATGTTATGTCCAGAATTATGTCCAGAATTATGTTCCATATGATGTTCCAGAATTTATAAGCAACTTGCTTTTGCGTCTTTTCTTTTAACAAAAATTTATTTAAACACTTGTTTTCACAAAAGTCAGTTCACACAAAGTTCAATTTGACTAAAGTTCATTTTAACACTATTTAATTTATTTTATTTATTTTTAGGAAGAAGATCTTAGTTTTTCTTGACAATTCCGCACCTGACGCCAATTGTTACGAAATTAGGGTTCAATTGTCTTTCCAAATTAAAAATACACAGGTCTCCTTTAAAACTAATTTATTTTACACTGTTACAATATTTATTTTCACACTACTTTCTCGATTATTCTACTTGGTTTCGGTTCACTGATCAGATGGCTTCGATGTGTTTGTAAGTCGCTATGATACTGGCCCGCTCTGCAGGCCATTCACACCTTTATACTCTTCAGAGCAGTATGATCCAGAACTAAAGTCGCCAGACGGTTCCAGAGTAATTATTACTTCTCGATGTTTCACGTACTACCTAGACACAACCAAAATCCTACCTACCAATGCAATACAGTATTCCTATAATTATAACAAATACCTACTTAGCCTAGAGAATTCTACACTTATACATAATTATCGATCTTACCTACCAATACTTTTGAGGATTCTTATAACTATAACTACCCATACTTATTTCAATATTTATATTTACATAACAATATATTTTATTTTATTTTCTCTATTGTCCAGTCGATAGTTAGTTGGTAGAGTGCTTACATTTCAAGCCAAGAACTCAAGTTTAAATCCCACTGAGGGTGATATGATTTCCCGTTTCGGTGTTTATTTACAATCCAAAATAAAATACCGGCCAGGTATGTATACTCAGTTTCACAAGAAATGAATACCAGCCCCCTCAGAAGCAGGGAAATTAACACTTAAACTGTCTATGAATTACTTTAATATTACTTCTTCTGTCTCAATCCTACGGTTGACTTGCAACAATGTCTACCAATCTTTTTTACCATTCCTCGCTATTTTTGGCATCATTTTTGAGCTTTGAGAAGCGGAACTCGTAGGAGGAACAACTCAATGTCTCTGTCACTACATCCCACATGACCTCCCGGAAGAATATTATTTCAAAAGGAAAAAAAGAAGTAACGGGATTGTTTACTTTCTCATTTTTCAATACATATTTCTTCAGAATTTTACCATCATCAGCATCTCTTCATATTCAAGTTTACCGGTAATAATGGACCCTATCAATCAGAGTCTTATTAGTCATTTCTCACACATTTGATGACCGAAAACGTTTTTTATAAAAAGTAGTAAAGCTACGCTAGTAAGCTACACATATAGAGACACTTCTTGCCGCGTTATTCCCGAAGGGTTTCGCATATGGCGAGTGGAAACTATTTGTTTTTACAGAAAACGCTGCCGCCTTACGCCAACCAGTTTGAGTGGGGGTTTTCCGAGCTCCCGACTGGTACTCATTTCTTGTGAAGGCTGAGTAAACCTTGCCGGTATTTTATTTTCGGGTTTGAAATAAACACTGAAACGGGAAATCATTTCGTGACACCCTCGGTGGTATTCGAACCCGTGCTCACGGCATGGAATGCAAGCACTCTATCAACCGAACTACCGGAATGAACGAACGACCGGACAAGCAAAAAAAATGAAATATTTTTTCGGGATTCAAACCCACTACCTTCACATCACGAATCTGAAGTGTTAACCACTAGACTACGGACTGGTTTAGTAGATGCCCCGGAGATTAATCCAGATAGTCGTAAGTTCGCACATTGAACATTTCAATATGGTAATGAATATTGAAATTACATTATAATTCTGATCGAGGTCATCCTATTGAGCTCCTGGCTATTGTCTGGTTGGGGGATAGAACCCTAGACTGCACTCCGGGGGATGATAGCATCTGCTTATATCGTATGATAATATTATACCATGTTTGGACCATGTATTGTTGTCGGTATTAAGATGCCTGACCGTACAAATTGGATACTTGATCAAACGTGCATATATGTTTCTGATAATCAATACATAACTGAAAGACTGGAATTGAGATACATACTCATTTTCAGACAAATCTTGTTTTATGATAATGTGCATTCATTTGCAACATAATGTTTTAACTTTCTCGAAAGTTCTATAATTTCTTTAATCTTTAATCTTAGTTGCCAAGATATGTAAACGTTTAAAACTCAAAAAAACATATTAATTAAATAACACACAGTTTTAATTCACTTTTATTTTATTTAAATTATGTCTAACGTTTTCGCCTAAAAAGGCATCCTCAGGACAATGACAATCAAAAATTAAAATTCTCTTCTTCTTCTTATCCTTTCAACATTAAATAGACAATATAATATTTAGGTATAAATGTAAAATCCAAAAAAAAACAAATATAAATGTTTAACCAAATCGTAAATTGTATAATAAAATTGTAAAATGTTAGGTATAAATTAAAGTCAAATTAATAAAATAAATATACATGTTTAACCAATATTGTAAACTGTATAGTAAAATTGTAAAATGTATAGTAAATTTGTAAGATGTTAGGTATAAATTTACAGTCAAATTAAATAAAAAAACACAAATATAGTTGTCATTTAAAATTGTAAAGTCCATAATAAAATTGTAAATTGTATAATCAATTATAAAATTCAAAATAAAATTGTCAGATGTATAAATTAACCTATAAAATTGTATAATCCAAATTGCAAAAAAAATATAATATAAATTGTTTAATGCATATATAAAATAAAAATAAAAAGCACAATAAGAGTCAAATTTTTTAAAAACAATAAATTATTAAAGTTAATTATTACTGTAACAATGGAGAGACATATGGAATCTGAACATTTATCAAGTTTGCATTCTTATTTTTATGGATTTCCAATGCTTCCAATGCCAAAAGTCTACTCACACTACACTCCGAATGCATTATCTCTACACTAGTAATGTCAAACGTATGACCTTCACCAATGCAATGATCTGCCATCTCAGAGTGCGCGGATAGACCCCTGAACGCTCTGGAATGCTCTTTAATTCTTGTTTGTATAGATCTCCCTGTCTCTCCAATATATACAGCATCACACTGATTACAATTAATTTTATATACCCCCCCCAATTCAAGTCTATCAATTTTGTCTTTATTGTTAAATAATAATTTATGTAAATTAAAGTTTGTATAGAAGGCCAAATTAAAATTATTTCTTAATATTTTCTGAATTTTATACGACAAATTATTATTAACAAATAGGCATTTTCGCCAGGAATCATTGTTGTTTTTAGTTATGATAGGATATATAAATTGTTTATAAAGGTCCTGGCGATCATATTTGTTAATAATTTGTGTAACTATGTTTTCTTTATAACCATTATTAACAGCAATATCCATAATACAATTATATTCCTTATCATACTCATCTTTATCTAAAGGTAGCACTTTCATTCTATGTATCATAGAATGAAAGGCTGACATTTTTTGTGAGAATGGATGATTAGCATGAATTACTGTGTCTGTAAGAATAAAGTGAATTAAAACCATGTTTTACCATTTCAATTTTTAAATATAGACACGTGTAAGTGCTCACAAATGCTGCATTAATTGTACTTACTAATGACTTACCTCTAACGGCAAATTTGAAACAGGTACAACATTGGCAAAGTAAACCTTTATTTACAGGATGGGTGGTCAGCCTCATACCAACCTATTAGTCAAAAAACAACTCAGCTTGAATTCAGTCAAGAAAAAAATTGCCAACTACAACCTATAATCGAAGCTGCAAACAAATATTAACATTCAAAACTCATATCAAATACATGCCCACAAGCAGACGCATGTATGTTCGCGCTTACAAATGCTAAATGTGTATTTACAAATTAAAACCAAACCTCAAATAAACACAAACACAGCAACTTTTGCTGACCTTCCCTAAAACAGCCCCCCTGTTGCATTGCCAAATTTAATCATTTTCTACAGTAGGAATTGAGCTAAAATTAAATAGCTTTAAAAATGGATTGACTAAGTATTACCGGTATATTTTTGTAAGAAGACTTCAAAATGTTTTTCGTCAGCAAAACAGGATGAAAACACGAAAACTTCCTGTTTTTCGTTGTTGCAAAATTTCGCAATCAATTTTGTATAATATTTGGGGTTTTTGGCAGCGTTGCGTGTACGTTAAAGTCAAAGGCTTGTAAAGAATTACGCGCGCTGCGGTCCGCGGGGACATTCTTTACAAGGGAAACCCAGAAACTCGACGCGTACTAATATAACGACACAACAAAGTTGGTGCGAACCACGGTTATGTAAACAAATAATATGAGTCGCTTTAAAATGTGCGACGCAAAAAGAGATGAATACTTTAGCGCCTTATGTATAGGCAATTTAAATATTAATTACTTGAACTGATGCTTGAACGAAGAAAGTATATGTTGCAAGAATAGAAGGAGGTCGTGGTAGAGGAAGACCGAGAAAGGTATGGATGGACCAAATTTTCGAAATAGCGAATGAATGGGATATCCAGAGTCACAATAAAAGGGGAGCTTGTATGAAAAATGTTATGACTCTGGATGAAATTAAAGAAGTATGCAAGGACAGAAAAAATTTGGCGGCTGATCTGCAATGTAGGCGGCTAAGGCCAAGAATCAATTTTCATTTTTATAGATGTTTTGTAGATTTTGTAGTGTTTGTTTGTTTGTAAAACTGGATGTAATTAATTGCTTGTATTCCTTGACTTATAGGTTGGTATGAGGCTGACCACCCATGCTGTAAAATATGGTTCACTTAGCCAATGCCTTCTCTGTTTCAGGGAAGATCGGCAAAAGTTCTTTTGAGGTTTAGTTTTCATTTGTAAGTAGGTACACATTCAGTATTTATAAGCGCGAACTTCACACGTGTCATGCATTTGATATGAGTTTTGAATGTTAATATATCTTTGCAACTTAGATTATAGATTATAATAGTAGCATCAGCTTAGATATAGAACCTATCAATTTGCGCTCAAAATTTGCACAAAAAATGGCACCCAGTGCAATACTCTCCACCTTTTTTGAAACAAGAGTTTGCCTTGGGATCGCTGGAAAAATTGTACTCTTAAGTATATACCTTTGCAACTTAGACTGTTATTTTGCCTATACGCGGTGCACGTCCCTGTTCTCTAGCTAGTCTACCCATAAATTCACACCTCGAGTGTGATTTTAGCAACAAAACCTCCTATGCCGCAAACTCCATGTGAAAACAATGATGATCCTAACAAAAACATTGTTTGTTATCTAGCAAAGTGAAAGCAGTAGAAGGCCTTCTCTTGAATATGAGAAATTTATATACAAAGGAAAATATCAGATAGAGCAATACCGTTTATTCGATCAGGAGTTCCACTTTACTAAATATAAAGATGTACGAAAGATACTCATTAAATGAACCCTTCAGGAATTTTGTCTTTTCAAGGAGTCTTGGACTATCATGGTATGATTGGAGAGAAAATCGTAGTATTTAAAGTGAATGAATTCCAGATCTAATCTTATCTAATCTAATCTAAGTTGCAAAGATAAATTAACATTTAAAATTCATATTTAATGCATTCCCATAAGTAAACTCGTGCAAGTTCACGCTTACAAATGCTGCATGTGTTTTTACAAATAACAATGCAAAACTCAAATCAACATAAATCTTTTTGCCGAACTTTCCTGGAACATAGGTGACACTGGCAATGTGAACCATTTCTTACAATGTGAGTTATAAGCCTCATACCAAGTTATTAATCAAGGAATATAAATAATGACGATCCTTGGTTTAAGATTCAAAAAAAGTAAACTACGTAATAAAAATTACGAAAATCTCTTTTCATTGGAATTCCAAGAAAAAGCATTTAAAATTTTCAGCGGTTTAGCTTCCAGCACTTAAAAACTTGTTTAATTTTTTTGCAAAAGCAAAAGCCTTTTCGTGGAATGTTGGGCGGGAAAATTAACGCGCTGTCGCCCGCATAAGTTAATCAGAGACTTGAAGCAAGGACTAAATTTAATACCCATCTCACCTACACACCTGCTAGCATGAAAATCTTTCAAGTCATGGCATGTACGTGACGTACTGTAACGAAAGGATTTAAAAAGGGTTTGTAGGGAAAATAAAGAGTATAGGGAAATTTTGAATATGGAATTGAAAAACAAAAGATGGTCGACAACGAGTAAAAAAGATCAGCTTGCCTGGCTTGCAGCCACAGACTGGTGAAAAATTGGATTGTAAATACTATGCTTAATGAATGGAATATCAAGAGTCATAACAAAAGGAGGGATTGTATGAAGAGGTCATGACTCTGGATGAAACAAAAGCAGTATGTAAGGACAGAAAGAATTGGCGGTTGATCTGGAATGTTGGCGGTTAGGACTAGGTTTTTTTTAATTAGAATTTCATTTTCTGTTTTTAGTTTTGATGTCCGTACATATTATTATTTCAAAATGTAATTTGCTGTGTATGTTCCATGACTTATAGGTTGGTATGCAGCTGACCACCCATGCTGTAGAAGATGGTTCACTTTGCCAACGTCACCTCTGTTTCAAGGAAAGTCGGCAAGAGTTGCAGGGTGCTCATTTGAGATTCGGGTTTTTATATTGTAAATCCGAACGCGAACTTATACGTGTCTGCTTGTCAAAATGCATATATATATAATTTGAATTCTTAATGTTTCATATCTTTGCAACTTAGATTAGAATAGATAAGATGTTTTATTTTCCCTACATACCTATTAAAACCTTTCATTACAGTACGTTTCTTGATATCTTCGACAGGTTTACTCAGTGACATGATATTTAAACTCAGTAAACTTCCAGCTCCGATGAAACAAATTAACTTAACTCAAAAATCACAACTCATGCGTCAAATTTATCTAAGATAGACAACTTAAGTCTAACATATTCATTTTCTTTCTTGTGTTACAAATTTACTTCAAAAGATATACATAAGTATTTTTCGAGAAGAATATTTCAAATTTTAATTAATTTATTATGGGGGTTTTTAATTAAAAATAGGTAATATGTTCATTTTCCACGGACGAGTATATTTGAAACAACTCCACAGGGAGTAATTTACTGTTATATACTCCACGCATTAATTTATACGTTTAAACAAAACCATAGCGTTTAGAGAAAAATATATGAAAAATTAAACAGAGCCCACAGTGAGCGTTTTATGTCCTATTTATTTTTACTTAAACGCTATGGGGTAGGTTAAGCGTAGAGCTTTATACAAAGGGCTCTCCTGGTTAAAATATATTTGAAGGTGTCTTGAGGCAGTTTACTATGGATCTTTTAAACGGGTACAGACTCTCATGAAATCTCTCAGAGGCAAAGTAAGCCAAGGCAGAAAATACTAAGTATTTTTTTTTAATATTTACAAGTGTATGTGATTTAAATTAATTCAATTCATGGTTATATCAGATCTATTTGTTTAAAAAATAAAATTTTACACATACCAAGTGATTTGAAACGAGTTAGTAGAGATGCATTTTTTTATATTAAAGACAGAAACAAGCTGCAATCTTCAGTCACGACTATTAACTTCCTATGGATGTACTAAAATTTGATGCTAAAAACATCAACTAAGCTGCACATGTAATACAGCTTCTTACGGCGCGGCGATACGCCGTGGGGGCTGGTTCTCATTTCGTCTAAAAACTGAATAAACCCTTGCCAGACTTATAATAAAAGAGGAAAAAATGATTTATTTGTTTTTGCACTCAAATGGTGTTATATGAAAAAACGTGAATGTAAAAAAATAAATAAAGATAATTTTCAATGAATTAAAATTTCTGTGAAATTAATCTTTGAGATGTTTCAATCAACATTAATTCCTTTCGACCGGTCTGTAGTCTAGTGGTAACGCTTCGGACATGTTGACAGGACAAGTTGGAAGGTTATGGGTTCGAATCCCAGTGGAGCACAATAAATAAACCATTTACATTTTCAAAGATGCGGTTGGCTGGATTGAAAATTTTTACCTTTACCAAAGCCCATCCAGCCTTACAGAAACTTGCTTGAGAATCTCCGCTTTCTATAGCGACAAACAAGCTTGCAGACGGCTCTTGAGGGGTAATTCACACGAAAATAGCGCTTCTTATTTTATTACAGACTGAAGAATACAAACGCGATGTTTCGAATTGTGTCTATCTTTACAAATATACAACTGGCAGCGTAGCTCGTAGGCGAGTGACCCGACCACACTCTCGCACGATGTACCTACTCGCCGAGCGCTACGGCAATTGTCTCGTGTGTGCGTGTTTCCGGCACTCTACATTTCTCCACAATATTCCACATTTCAGACGCTGTAATATCCTTTGTCGGAACGCTCAAAAGTTGGTTCATATTGAAACAGTCAAACCGCACTTCACCTCTAGATGGAATTGAATAAGTTACAGCGAAACTGAATGGTATTGCTGTTCCCATTGTATCTAGAAACATTGTCGTCATCAAAATGTATCTATAATCTAAGTCGCAAAGATATATTGCCATTTAAGGCTCATATTTAAAACATGCCTACAAGCAGGAACATGTAAGTTTACGCTTATACATGCTGCTGTGTACATACAAAAAACTAAGCTTTGCAACTCCTTCCGCCTTTTCCTGACACCAAGGTGGCATTGACAAAAGAGAAGCAAGTTTTGACAGCACGAGCGTTCAGCCTCTTACCTACCTATAAGTCAAGGAGCAATTTACCAAATTACAAAGCATACCTCAAATTTAATCTTCTTCTTCTTCTTCTTCAGCCTGTATTGATCGTCCACTCCTGGACGTAGGCCTCCTCTCGCATTTTCCATTCGTTTCTATCCTGAGCGATCCACATCCAGGCAAGTCCTGCACTTCTCTGAACATCGTCACGCCAACGCAACTGTGGGCGCCCAACTCCACGCTTTGCCGTCCTTGGGCACCAGCACAGCAGTCGCTTTGTCCTTCATTTGGATCGCGAGCGACATGTCCCGCCCATCGCCACTTGAGGGTTGCGGCCATCTTGATGACATCGGAAACCTTTGTCCTGACTCTTATGTCCTCATTTCTGAGTCTGTCCCGCAAACTGACACCCAACATGGCTCTCTCCATTGCTCTCTGTGTGACTCTTAGCTTGTGGGCACTTTTTCGTGACATTGTGACTGTCTCAATACCATAAGTGAACACTGGCAGGACACAGGCATTGAATACTTTCCTTTTTAAGTTGATGGGTATTTTTGTATTTTTCAAAATGTGACCAAGATTTGACCAAATTTAATAAATAATGTATTTTGGTTTAATCGCAAAGACAATTTTTTTTCAAAAAATTGTTAAAAAGAGTTCTTTTAATGTAAGGTCTGAACATTTATTTAAAAAGAAATTGGGACCAGCAAAAATATGGTTACATATTTTTTTTTTTTTTTCAAATTGCTGCAACTTTCTTTAAGAAAGTGGACATTGCAGATTTTGACGTTGACTTTATGGACACATTTCAAATCATTATATGTTTTATTTTGCAAGAAGACCGGTCACCGAGGTCCATCCTGCCTTTAAGTAACTGGGTATTGCTTGTGTAAATGGCGCTTTCTATAGCGACGACCAAATGTGCCGAGGGCTTTTGAAGTGTGATTTATACAAGAATAGCGCTCACTAAATAAACAATCTCAATTTAATATTATTGTCTATTATTTTTTCTCCACATTTTTTTGTACAACAAACACACAACAAATACAAGAAAACATACATTAATTCAATTGTGTATTAAATTTATAATTTTTACACTTTATATACAACAAAAAATGTTTAAGTGTATTTGAATGCGTGAAAGTGAGGCCAAATTAATTATTTTTTAATGTATCTGTGAATGGCAGTTTTTTTTAGAAATAATGAACTTTCATGTCCGAATGAAAGGTCTAGTATACTGAAATGAATTCGCAAAGAATGAAGGAATGAAAAAAATAATGAAAGCCCATTGTTGCGAATTGTATGCATCGTGCAGAAATAATGGAATGAGAAACGTAGCATCGAAAGATGTAGATTCAATCGCAAAGAAAAAAATCCTTCGAGAAATAATGTAAAATCTTAAAATGAGAAATGAAACATTTCCCTTCAATCTTTTATGACAAGGATTTTCAATATCCGATAAAAGTTGCCGTCAGTTAGGTTTGAATGTGGCTGACCAACATGCTGTAAAAAATTATTCACTTTGCCAATGTCATGCCTGTTTCAGGGAAGGTTGGCAAGCGTTGAAGGGTTCATGTTCATTTGAGGTTTGGATTTTAATTTGTAAGTAAACATGCATCATTTGTAAGCGCAAACTAAGACGTGTCTGGTTGTAGGCATGCATTTTATATGAACTTGCATATTAGATTATTTTTATTAATGTTTTCAACGCTAAAAGACTTTTTTTTTGTTTTTGCATAAAATTCACATGAAAACAAACAAAAAATATGCTCAAACCCTCCTCGTACCCGTTCTGTATGTATGTGTCAGAAGGACCCACAGCACATGGACGCTCATACAAAGCTATATATTTTCTAAAGTAGCGGAAGGCCTTCCCGTGAAATAAGAGCAACGGCAGGACAAAACAAAAACCTCTAGGTCAGATGCGTGCCCATGACTCTAAAAGTAAATGGTTCGATGTTCCTGAAGGTAATAGCATCCCTCAGGTGGCACTCCTTGTGGGATTGTTGCTAGATCACGAGTAGCGTGAAGAATGATACACATAAAAAAATATATATTAATAATAATAATAGTCTAAGGACAGGATTACTGTGAATCCGCTTGGCAAAACGAAGCGCTAAATCGCTCAAAAGCAAAAACAAAAAATAGTAATATTATTTTTAATACAAGGGTTAAGTTTCGCACACTAAAAAAGACTACATTTTTTTTTCAGTGTGATACATCGGCGCCTTAAAATATTAAACACTTTATTCACTAAGCCTTCTTGTACAAGTAATGCATCAGAATTTTATCTTTTTACACAAAAAACCAGCGCTTGAGGCAGCATAGTTAAGTGCTGCTTTTAGCATACTTACCATAGTGAGGACTTTGAATAATAAAATTAAAGTAACGTTAAAAACAAAAACAAAATTAATTTGAAAACACTTTGGTCGATCTTCGTAATATTTAAGAATTTACTTAAGTTGAGAAAGTTTATATAAAAGTCACTATAAAATCTGAGTATACCCCGAAAATGTAGTCAAGTCGAAAGTTCAGTCGGTAGAGTGCTTGCATTCCATGCCGAGAGCAAGGGTTTCAATCAATGAAATGATTTCCCATTTCGGTGTGTATATCAAAATCAAAATAAACATCGGTTTACTCGTCCGTCACAAGAAATGAGTACCAGCCCCCTCGAGAGCTGGGAAATCCCTACTTCAACTTAAGTGGTTGGTGTAAAGCCAGCCCCCTTGCCTGTAAAAATAAACTGGTTTAACTTGCTACATGCGATCCTTTCGGAAAGAACGCGGCAAGAAGTTACACTGTACGTGTAGCTTAGCCAACTGCAAGCCAAACAAGCACTAAGGAACGTTAATTAGCAAGTCGAAAATATTATACTTGAGGTGAAATAAATGCTCAATTTGTGAAAATAAAACTGTTTTAAAAAAAATATATAGTACCTTCTCATATCTAAAGGTGGTAAAACCGGTATGGGGATTGTATCGAGATGAATTGTTTAGGTAGAATGGAACATAAAATTTTAATTTGAATTTGAAAATAAAACAACAGAACGCAGAAAAGGAGGTTAGAAAAAAAAGGAGATTGCTTGCTGGGATTCAGAGCCACAGGCTGGTGTAAATTATGATTAAACGTATAAATATTATTGTGTTTTGTTGTTGTCGTGATGGTGAAATAAAGTTTAACATAAATGTGGTTGTTGTAGATATATATCTAATTGTGGCGTTCATCAGTTAGAGGAGTAAATAAAACTGAATATTACTTCTAGTCTGTGATGAAGAAATTATCCTCATAAATATATCCTCACAGAATAACAAAACAGCTCAAAAAAACAAACCTCTTAAATCTCTTTTAACATAACTTATCCACGGGTTATTAAACCAAGACAGAAAACAAATACATAAATATGGAGATAGTTATTTTAAGATTATGCACTGTCAAATAAATATCGCAGTGCCTAGGCACATCGGGGTATAGTTGCCGCGCTTCATGATTTCACGACTTGGCAGCACTTAGCACAACTTCCCGCCGAAAATGCATTTCCCGCGGAATTTACTGCGTTATCTCCCTGGTCTCTGACCCGGTACCACGACAAATTGGTCGTAGACAGCCTGTCCATAGATATGGCTCGGCCATGGATTTATCGATTACAGACAAGTCGACCACAGATAACTCATCTAAAGATAACCCGTTTACAGATACATCGGTCACGGGCAATTTGGTCGCACGACAAAACTGTCGTGCGACCGAAAAGCCACATGGCTTTTCGGTCAAGTACAATAAAGGCCTGCAGACAGCTCCATCACAGAAAACTTTTTTTCTTCTTTTGGTGCCACTTCTAACGAAGATCGACGATCATGGCTATTTTTACCTTGGATGTGGTTCACTTTGTTTCAGCAAAGGTCGGCGTAAGTTGCAGGGTTCATTTGGGGATGGGATATTATTTTTTTAAATACACATGTAGCATTTGTAAACGCAAATTTACACGTTCCTGTTTGTGGGCATGCACTAAATATGAGTTTTAATGTTAATACGTCTCTTTGTAACTAAGTTTATAGATCCAGCTTTAAATAAGAGATCGGGGCTTTAATTGAACTATTGTCGCGGGTTTTTCAGCCACAATGTCCTTGAATTAGTCTCCCTTCAATCTTTCCTAGAATGATAAGATAAAGAAGGCGTTATTTCTTATTCCCCATAACATGCCAATGTCACCCCTGTTTCAGGGAAGGACGGCAAGAGTTGCAGAACTTATGTTCATTTGAGATTGGGTTTTTATATTGTAGGTTCACATGCGGCATGTGTTGTGTTCATACATGTCTGCTTGTGGGAATGCATTTAAAATAAATCTTAAATGATATATATCTTTGCAGCTTAGATTAGATTAGATTAGATTAGATGACCAATGTACATCAGCTTTCTCTGTTTAATGATTGGCAGAAAATCTTTGTGATTAGATATAACTGCTGTTTTATTGCAATTTTCTGTGATAGACCTGTGGGTGGGCCAATATTGTAAGTTACCAAAATGTATTTGACCGAAATGTTGTATAGGCCAACTGCCGTGTGACCGATTCGTCCATGGCTGAGCTATTTGTGGACAAGCTATCTTTGACCAATTTGCCGTGACACGCTCTGACCCACATGCATGTGTCTAGCCCGATGGAGGTTACCATTATGCAAAAAACGCCAAATTGATCTTAACATTTGTTCCTACTCTTGCTCAAAACAGATTATGCAAATTTGATTGTACGAGTAAGATGCAAACTTGTGACTATTTCTTGTAAATAAGATGCAAACTTGTGACTATTTCTTGTAAATAAGATGCAAACTTGTGACTATTTCTTGTGAATAAGATGCAAACTTGTGACTATTTCTTGTAAATAAGATGCAAACTTATGACTATTGCTTGTAAATAAGATGCAAACTTGTGACTATTTCTTGTGAATAAGATGCAAACATGTGACTTTTTTTCTATCACGATTTCGCAATCATAGCCTTTGCAGAGTTACCTCCACTTTTTCTTGAAGGCTCCGATTTTCCGTGGAACACAAAAAATGTAATTAGTTTTTTAGTGGACCGCTGACCCAATCAGTTACAAATAAAAAACAAACTCGTCAACCACCGCGTCGCTTCAATAAAAAATCAGCTTTGAAAATGTTTACCGCTCGTGTAAACAAAACGTCGCGTCGGGAGAAACCATAAATGCCCATACAAAACAATGTCAACCGTGAAAGTTTAAAAACTTACTTAATTCAAATTGTCTTGTCTTGTCTTGTCTTGTATCCTGCCGCCTTTCCTCTAGGGGTGGCCAGTACCTCCACACAAGTGCCTCCACTTGACTCTGTCCTTGCATACTTCTTTCATCTCATCTAATTTCATCACTCTTTTCATGCATGCTCTTCTCTTGTTTCCACTCTGTAGATTCCATTCATTCGCAATCTCATTTATCTGATCAATCCATTGTTTCCTAGGTCTTCCCCTTCCACGCTTACCTGTTACATTCCCTTTATACACTCTTTTTGTCAGTCGGTCTTCATTCATCCTTTCAATATGTCCAAACCATCGCATCACACTTCTTTGAACTTTCACTTTCACGCTTTCTTTTACTCCGCATTCATTTAGAACCCATTCGTTTCTCACTCTATCTTTCAGTGTTTTTCCTGTCATACTTCTCAGATGGGCCATTTCTACGGTGCATACCTTATTTACTTCTCTTTCATTCAACGTCCATGACTCGCTTCCATACATCAGGGTCGGCAACAAAATACAATTGTGTACCGCCATTTTCATTTTCTTTGGTATCCTTTTATTCTTCGCTATTCTACCAAACGCTCCTATCACGCATCTTCCTTTGCTGGCACGCTTCTCTAATTCTTTCGTCATCTTACCATTCGCCTCAAACTTACTTCCTAAATAGTCAAACTCATTCACTACTTCAACTTTTATTCCATTCAAATTAATTGTAAGTTCCTCACATACTTCATTCCTGTCAAAAACTAATACTTTTGTCTTATTCGCATTTACTTTCAAGCTATTCTTACAAAATGCATCATTTAGTTTGGTTAACATCGTTTGGAGTTCCTCCGCCGAGTCAGCTAAAACTATAGCATCATCAGCATAAAGAAGTACTCCAACTCTTGTTTCACCCACTTTCACTCCGCTCTCTGATATTCCAGCTTCTTTTATGCAACTGTCCATGATTATATTAAACAACCATGGACTCATCACGCAGCCTTGCCTCACTCCCTTATATACATCAAACCAGTCACTATATCTCCCATCCACTCTTACACATGCCGAACTATTTTCATAGATGGCACGTATCACATTCAGAAGATTATCATTCACACCGTACTTCCTGAGAACATTCCACAGCATACATCTGTCCACCGAGTCAAAGGCCCTCTCAAGATCTACGAATGCTGCGTAGACCACCCTCCCCACAGCCAGATGTTTTTCAACAATCTGTCTGAGAGTAAAGATTTGGTCCACACAACCTCGTCCTGGCATAAAGCCAGATTGAATATCAGAGACCCTGTGATCGGTGGCCATTCTCACTTTTTTTATGACAATTTTGCATAAGACTTTCCCAGGTATACTAAGGAGACTAATGGGCCTGAAGTTACGGCAGTCTTTCTTGTCCCCTTTACCCTTGTAAATAGGGACAATGACCGCCTTTCTCCAGTCCATCGGTACTACCCTGTCTTTCATACACATCTTGCATAATTCAAACATCCACTCTACCACATATTCTCCTCCTGCCTTTAACATCTCAGCATTCAATCCATCCATACTTGCAGCCTTTCCATTCTTCAGCTCTTTTATGCTTGCTTTTATTTCCTCTTTCAAAATATCCTCATTACTTTCATTTGTAGGGTCACATTCATATAAATTTCTTTCACCCTGTCCTAATATTTCTTCAAAGTATTCTTTCCATCTATTACATACATCATCTTCATCCCACAGCAAGACTCCCTGCGCATTCTTTATGCCCGGAGTTGTTGCTCCCACACTTTCGTTATTATTCCGAACCCAACTCCAGAACATTTTTTTGTTGGTGTGGAAGTCCTGCTGTGCCTTTTCATTATCTTTCTTCTCTAATTCCATCTTACTTTCATACACAAGCTTTTTAGTATTCATTTTTGCCCTTTTATACATCATTTCCAAATTTAAATTACCTTTATCTTTCAACCATCTCATATACGCTTCCTTCTTTTGCTCTACTGCTTCTTTCACTCCATCATTCCACCAGGCATCACCTTTTTTCTTACCAACATTTGTTTCTCCGCATGTCATCCTAGCAGATTCGGTCAGTTCTTTCTTCATCATTTGCCACACTTTTTCCACACATCCTTCATCTTTCATTTTTTGTAGTTCATCCATATTTAATCTTTTGGCAATCTCACTTTGATATTCATCTTGCACATTGTCATCGTTCAAATTTTCCACTTTTATTCTTTTCATTCTTAACAATATTTTTTTCTTTCCTTTCTTACAATCCCCTACCATTATTCTCGCGCATAACAAATAGTGGTCTGTGCTGAGTTCAGCTCCACGGTACACTCTTGCATCTCTCACATATCCTCTCATTCTTTCATCTACGCATATATAATCAATAATTGTTCGATTGCCTGCCCTATTTTGCCATGTATAGAGATGCAAGTCTTGGTGTTTAAACCAGGTGTTTGTTGCAAAAAGTCTGTGTTCTATACATGTATTGACAAGCTTTCGTCCATTATTATTCATCCTTCCTCTACCACTCGGACCCACAACCATTCCAGTAAATAAAGTCATAAAAACTGCAAAAGGAATAGTAATCTATCTATTGATAATCTATAATCTAAGTTGTAAAGATATGTTGACATTTAAGGCCTTTATTTGGGTAATTAACGCCTACATACAAACACGTTTAAGTTTGCACTTACACATGCTGCATGTATGCCTACGAAATAAACCAAACGTCATATAAAATTAAACCTTGCAACTCCTGCCGCCATTCCCTGAAACAGGCAAACTAGCAAAAGTGAACCAAGGTTACGTAGGCAAAATAAAATTCTATGAAAGCTAAAAAATTTCAGAGATTTTTTTCGTAAGATAAAAAAACTGTGGTACGAAAGACGGGATGATTTATAACATGATCGTCCTAAGCAATATTCAAAGTCCCTGCCTGCCTTCGGATGAAGTTAAGTGACACAGAAAACTATTGAAAAATTATATGAGGAGATTTACGTCCTAGCCGAGCATGGCTTCTGCATTAGATTATGTAAACAACCTGTATAGACTCCGAAAATATAAGAAAGCAGCTAAATTTATTGAAGGGTTATGGCTACATATTTTTTGCTGTTTGCTTTTTTCCTGCCATGAGAAAATATTGACTTTTATTATAACGACGTCAACGACGTTAGCCATGTTGAAAGCACCGGTTCCCATAGATCACCGAAGTTAAGCAACATTGGGCGTGGTCAGTGCTTGGATGGGTAACCGCTCAGGTACACTGCGTGTCGTTGGCATCTTGGACCGGTCCGTAGTCCGTAGTGGCAACACTTCGGACTCGTAAATGTAAGGTTGTGGATTCGGATCCCGGCGGAGCACAAAAATATACATAAACTCATAAACCTTTACCAATGACCGGTCACCAAAGGTCCATCCAGCCTTACAGCAACTGGGTCTTGCTTGAGTATTGGTGCTTTGTAGCGACGACCAAGCTCGTACACCTCTGCGGCACTACAACAAGTGTCATAGACCCCTAGAGTCTTTAGAATCTAGGGAGTCTCCCGCACAGGATTTCTTAAAAAAAAAAAAAAAAAAATGAACGTGATTTTTAAAAACACAAAAAACACCGAAACAAGAAATCATGTCTGTCACCCTTGGTGGTGAATCGAATTCTAGCCTTGTGAAACTGAACTCAAGCATTCTACCAACTGATCTATAATCTGGATGATTCGTTTTTTTCTTTTTCAATTAAAAATGTTATGGTTCTGTAATCTGTAATCTAAGTTACAGAATATTCATACCTCATCCTTGACTTATAGGTTGGTATGAGGCTGACCACCTATACTGTAAGAAATCGTTCATTTTGCCAATGTCACTCTTGTTCCAGGGAAGGTCGGCAAAAGTTGCAGGGTTTATTTCCATTTGAGGCTTAGATTTAAATTTGGAAGTACGCATTTAGTATTTGTAAGCCCGAATTTACATGTGCCTGTTTGTGGGCATGCATTTTATATGAGCCTTGAATGTTAATATATCTTTGTAACTTAGATTATAAATGTATGCGTACTCACAGACAAACACGTATAAGCTTAAGTTTGCACATACTGAACGTGCGCTTACTAAAAAAAAGAAAAATTCCAATTTCGCATTTTTTTTTCTTAAAATAGGTGTAAAGTGAACCAATTTTTACAGCACGGGGGGTCAGCCTCATAACAACCTACTAAATGGCAAGAAAAGTTTAGTGTCGTATAAAGTACTGGTGATATTAAAACGCGTTACACTAATCCGTAGATGATTCGAGTCTATAAAAGTACTCAAAGAATAAAACGCTGCGTAAATAATACTCAATCATCGCGTAAACAAAAATATCTAGAAACCAAAACACTTAATAGAGGGGTTGTTCAGGGGCGTGCATTTCATACAGGCACATGTATTTATTAGGTAAGCAAAATTTGATAAAAATATTTTTAATTTTTTTTTTTGTGCAATTTGAGTAATTGTAAGCAACTTAATTAACATCATACGTGTTATTTGTAAGAAAAAGGACAAAGTATTTATCCTTTAAATATACAAGGATAATTTATTTAGAGGCTGACCACCCAAACTGTAAAAAATGGTTCACTTTGCCAATGTCACCCCTGTGTCAGGGAAGGTCGGCAAAAGTTGTAGGGTTTACGTTCATTTGAGGTTTGGATTTTATTTGTATGTACATACATTTAGCATTTGTAAACGCGAACTACAGGTGTTGGTCTGTGGGCATGCATTTGATATGAGCTTTAAATGTTAATATATCTTTGCAACTTAGATTATAGACGTAATTAAAGAGTGCCATTTTTATGTACACCCCAAGGATGTGTCTCTTAAATAATATTATTAGGATGAATTATTCGGTGAGCGCTGTTTTTGTGTGTATAACACCTCAAAAGCCCTCTGCAAGCTTGGTCGTCGCTGTAGAGAGCGCCTTTTCTCAAGCAAGACCCAGTTGTTGTAAGGTTGGATGGACCTTTCAGTGGCCGGTCTTTGGTAAAGGTTTATGAATTTTTCAACCCAGCGAAGAGGACATTTGGAAATATAAATGGTATATTTTTGTGCTCCGCCGAGGTTCGAATGCACAACCTTCCATTTACGAGTCCGAAGTGTTGCCACTGGACTACGGACCGGTCTAAGAATGATGCTGGATATGAAGCCAACAAAACGTCAAGAACACTGAGGTTCTCTATTTCACGGTTCGTATAAATATCCGTTCATTTAATTTCTTTTAATAAAAAAACGGATTTTACTGACCGTGCAAAAGAGAAGAACGATTTTTTCTACGTTTCGTCGGAGTCATATCCGACGTCCTCAGGAGACGTGTCTCTTCTACAAAAAAGAACCACTTAGGGCCTGTTGCACCAAACTCCAATCAGACAAAAATCAAAATTAAGTGTGATTTCAACCTTTCAAATCAAGCATTTGGTTGCATACACATAAATCAGCTGATGTAGGTACATTATATTTCCTGTTCAACTTCCATCATATTTTTACCCACTTCCGATAAATATTTAACCGAGGGCCTTACCAGAAGGAAGCAATCAAATTTGATTTGTCAATTAAATATTGATTGGAGGTTGGTGCAACAGGCCCTAACTGTTGAATTATTGTTGTTTGATCGTTGCCGAAGAGTGTAGGTCTGAGGACGTCGGATATGACTCCGACGAATCGTAGAGAAAATCGTTCTTCTCGTTTGCACGGTCAGTAAAATCCGTTTTTTTTTTCATTCTATAAAATGTCTGACGACCGTTATCATAATTAAAAATCTTTAATTATTTTAATAATCTTATATAAGTACATTTTTTATTGACGGCATTTACACGATGGTTAAGTAATTACTCAACGTTTTATACTCGCGGTATAGTTTACAAGTTCGGATATTTACGCTGATCCCGCGTAACCACGAGATAAAACTTCAAAGTGAGATAGTAAAAATGTGCGTAGAGCTATCGGACCATAAACCACGCAGATTAAACGGCCGACCCTCATAACTTGGCAATAGTTGCGACGTTGAAAATTTTATGAAGGATTATGAAATGTTTGAAAGTATTTCCAAGGGTCAAAATACACACAAAACCATTAAGGGTTCATCCATTGATTAAATTTGTAGATAAAATTAAACCCGTATTTTTAGTATTAGTAAGAGAGCAAGAATTTAAAGAAGAAAGTGCATGAACAAAGGGGATGGATATAAATGAATTGAAAGAGATATGTAAGCGTAGAAAGAAATGGTGGCAGCTCTGCAGAGGCTCTGACCACCTCTAGAGGAGTGGTGACAGAGATTTAACAGAGATTTAGAGAGCGTGTTTGAGTGACTATCTAGATTTTTTAAATTTTGGCGGTCTATAACACTCGTCATAATTCATCCTTTAAAAAAAAACATGCAAATATGTTGGCATGGGGCCTACCACCTTTACATAAAAATTGGTTCACTCTGCCAATATCACTTTCTACAGCATAGATGATCAGCCGCATATCAACCTATAAGTAAAGGATAATATAATAAAATAAAATAAATCTCTTTGATATGTATTATCCCTGCCATATTACCATGGACATTATGATGGCTATGCATGTTATGAATCTAATCAAATGTAATCTTAGTTGCAAAATATATGTAACATTAACGATTCACATTATATGCACTTTCACAAACAGACATGCACAAGTTCGCGCTTAAACATGCCGCATGTGGTCCTACAATATAAAAACCCGAATCTCACATGGACATACACTCTGCAACTCTTACCGACCTTCGCTAAAACAGGGGTGTTATTGGCAAAGTAAACCATTTTCTACAGCATGGGTGATCAGCCGCATACCAAACTATAAGTCAAGGAACATACACAACAAATGAATCATAAATTATAATATATCTATGCAATTTATCGGAATATTCACAAAAAAATTAGACCATAACTGATCCATGGATCACCGATCGTATTAAAAATACACGTTAAGTTGCAGTTGAGTCATAGATTTGCTGTGTGTGAATAGCATCGCTAGAATTTAAATTAAAGATCTATAGATTTCAATCAACATTCCTGAAGAATAAAAAAATTAGTGGCATATTACTCGGCTTCGTGCTTTGATGAAGAAAACTGCGTGGGAATGTATGGGACGTTATTTGACTAGCTTGTGAGGACCCATCACATAGATCAACCTAATGTCGCCCCATATACACTCGAGTCGTGGAGTCACAAAAAATAGAGAAAAAAGATGCGGCACTTCAGCCTGTCAACTACAAAAAAACAAACAGAATACCACCGTATGTCACGTGTCATATAAATCGATATACGCCCACAGTTTTCGTATGTAACGTTGAGAGGCTTACTTCAATTAAATAAAATAAAATAATAGCTCATTTGATAGAACACTTGCTTTCGGAGCACGATGGCTTAGGTATAATTGCACCAACGTCTTGTTCTTTAAAATAGATTTGAGGAGAAATTTGCAATTGACCAACTTATACTGTCTGGCCAGAAACGAAATTTCCCAGACGACCCTGACAATTACACACCTGATAGCATTGTGACGCTGTCACCGTTCCACTAGAGGTGGCCAGAACCTCTGCAAAATCTCCTCCACTCATTCGTACGCTGACAAACTCCTCCCAATTCATTCATATTATCAACGGTTGTTTCAGACAAAATCTTTGGTTTCAATGTTCTCTTCTTACCGAATACAACCATGATGGTAAACTCAGACTTCACAAAAAATAAGAACCGTCTTCTTTAGGAGTATAATCAGTCAAAATCAGCACTAATTATAAACTAAAAATGGAGGAAAAAGAGTACATAATGCCTCTTAGAACAAATATTTTTTCTTTACTTAAGCTAAAAGCGACAAAATTACATTTTAAAAAACCGCTTTAATTCGAGCGCTCTCACAATTTAAAATCTGTACACATAAAGCGAAACGACACAGAGAAAACCAGTGTGCAAAAAGGAAAATCGCACATTTCTTTGCGCCGCATTTGAATGTGAGGCGAGCCTTGGCGTCGGAATCACAATGCCTACTTGGCGTTTTATTTCTGGAGAAAAGAGATGCAAAAAAAAGTAATACATGCAGATTTTTTCGCCTGTGTTTACATGTGTACATTGCACACACACATGTGTTGATACGAGTACAAACAGGGTTGTGAAACGCAATAATAAAATCCTAAATGAGACTCCAAGGTCAAAGTCAAACGTAGAGCTGGCATAAAAAACATCCTCATGCGTCAAATCATTGCTTACTATAATAATCTATAATCTAAGTTGCAAGGATATATTCATTTAAAGCTCTCAGATGCATGTCCACAAACAAGCACGTGTAATTCGCGCTTACAAATGCTGAATGTGTACTTACAAATAAAATCCAAACCTCAAATGAACATAAGCCCTACAACTTTTGCCGACCTTCCCTGACACAGGGGTGACATTGGCAAAGTGAACCATTTTTTACAGTATGGGTGGTCAGCCTCATACCAACCTATAAGTCAAGGAATAATATGATACTAAATAAAATGAAAGCTGATTCGAATGTTTACTTATTTTATCCACGGTTTAAAACGTAATAAAAACCCATTGAATTATATATTTCCAACTTAGATTATAGATTATAATAAAATGAATTGTGACCAATAATTGACCGTATAGGTTGCCTAGATTTCCGTATATGCGACCCACTAGACCTAGACTAGACTAGACCGGACGTTTAAATTTTCAAAACCGAATCTATTTTTTTTTGGAGTCGAACTCTCTTTTTGCATCTTTTCACACCCCTGCCTTGCCCCCAGATTGGTGTCCTTGTTTTGTATAGTTTGTCGCCCCCTCACGAGATTTCTTCCGCGTTTGAACTTGGTTTGTTCTAGTGTCGCGCTTGGAAACTTCTAGATTCTCGACAGAAACATCTCCTATTACAACTCACTACACGTTGCGCAAGGCTTCGCATGCAGTCTAACGGGGCTATTCTTAGACATTTTAGTCGTCGGTTGAGCCCACGCTTTGACAAACTAATGATGCATTTGTATGAAGACCTGCCAATCCGAGATGGCTGCAAGTGAACAGCTGATTTGTTTTCATACACAAATTGCAAAATTCGATAGGTCACAAAGATAGATTAAGACGATGCCAATGTCACCCCTGTTTCAGGGAAGGTCGGCAAAAGTTGTGGGGCTTATGTTCATTTGAGGTTTGAATTTTATTTGTAAGTACGCATTCAGCATTTGTAAGCGCGAAGTACACGTGTTGGTTTGTGGGTATACATCTATGAGCTTTAAATGAATATATCCTTGCAACTTAGATTACAGATTATAGATTATTATACATAGATAGGTAAGAATGACCGTGCTGATGAAACTTCCAGCGCAGGCACCATTAGTTTGTCAAAGCGTGGGCTCAACCGATGACTAAAATGTCTAAGAATAGCCCCGTAAGAGTTCACCAAGTGAATAGTTGCACAGAAAACAGACGAACTTGGCGCATAATTGCCTCAAACAAGCTTCACCTAATATATTATAGAGTACATATACGTCACTCGTCCCGCATGAATGTGTCAGAAAGATACACACCTTTTTGAACCCTTATCCAAAAGACAACTGAAAGGTATTCGATGAGGAAAAAAAGCGATAATACGAACTTATAACTGTCCTTTCTTTCCTTATCCATTATGAGGATGAGATATAATTTTTTTTATTTTCTGGGCATTTAGTATGATTTTAAATATATGCTTTGTGTCAAAATTTTGTGGAATACTTAATATTTGCACTGAATATTTTGTAATAATATTATTTATTTATGTATATAATACCAAATTTAAGCTGTTGTTTTCGTGTAAAAAAATAATAATATAAAACTCCTTGGTAAAAAACGTATTTATAAAATAGCAAAATAAGTGAATGTTTCTGAAAATAATTTTGGATGACTTTAGTAGTGGAAATTTAGTTAAATATAGTTTATAGTTTACTCAGCCTTCACAAGAACCTACCACCCCTTACCTTCCCCGTTCGCAGGAGAACCCGCACTGTAAGTGGTTGGCGTAAGGCCAGACTCCTTACTCTTGAAAATAAACTGAAACCTTTTTTATGGCAACGTGGTAAGTCGTGGCACTATAAGTAAAGCTTAGCAGCGGTTTTTTTTCGTTAAAAATTTACGCGTTATTTAATACTAGGAACATGCTAACCTATAATCTAAGTTGTAAAGATATATTGCATTTAAGATTCATATTAAATGCATTTCCATAACCAGACACGTATAAGTTCACGCTTACAAATGCCGCATGTGGACTAACAACATAACAACCCAATCTCAAATCAAGATAAACCCTGCAACTCTTGCCGAACTTTCCTGAAAAAGGGGTGGCATTGGCAAAGTGACTCATGTTTTTACAGTGTACATACGATTAAAATGAGAAAATTCTCGATTCTATTGAAGTCTGTGTAAACCTTTCATGTACTAGGGCATAGACTAGAAGTAAACAACGAAGCGTGATTTTGGCCCCTCAACTCGAATCATCCCCTCTAGAAATTGAGCTATCGACCAGATTTTGTAATTTCGTAACGATCCATGTCCGGTCGATAGCTCAGTTGGTAGAGTGCTTGCATTCTATGCCGTGAGCTGGGGTTCGAATCCCGCCTAAGGTGTCAGAAATGATTTCCCTTTTCGGTGTTTATTTTAAGCTTTAAATAAAATAAAACCGACAAGGCTTACTCAGCCATCACAATAAATTATTACCAGCCCCCTCAGGAGCTGAGAAACTCCCACTTCTCTGAAATGGTTGACGTAAGTACTTACCTGTAACAATAAAATTGACAATTTGTCCACAACAATTTGTCAACGACGATACCATGTTGAAAGCACCGGTTCTTATCAGATCACCGAAGTTGAGCAACTTGGATGCTACTTGGATGGGTTACCGCTCAGGTACACCGCGTGTCGTTGTCATCTTGGACAGATCCGTAGTCTAGTGGCAACACTTCGGACTCGTTAATGGAAGGTTGTGGATTCGGATCCCGGCGGAGCACAAAAATATACCATTTATATTTCCAAAAATGCTCTTTGCTAGGTTGAAAAAAATCATAAAGCCTTTACCAAAGACCGGTCCCTAAAGGCCCATCCAGCCTTACAGCAACTGGGTCTTGCTTGCGTGTTGGCACTTTGTAGCGACGACCAAGCTCGTACACCCCTGCTGCACTACAGCAAGTGTCATAGACCCCTAGGGTGTCTAGAATCTAGGGAGTCTCCCGCACAGGATTTCTTAAAAAAAAGGTTCACTTGCCTTCGGGGATAACGCGGCAAAGTTTCGCTATATGTGTAGCTTAGTTGCGTTTTATCCTGTATTATTTCAAAGGAAATTTTCAGAGTGTAATTTATAATTTATTGCATAGATTATCTCTGGTCGATTTATGTTAACCCACGTCTGTGAATAGGCTTATTAATAATAAGGTCATTAATAAAATTTAGCGTCTTTCATACATTGAAGGGGTTGAGCTTTAATGAGGGTCGCATGTATAATATGTTGACATTTTTTATTTAAAGAAATAGTTCAGCTGTTAAGTTTTGATATTATGTTTAAGTGAGAAAATTCATGTACTTTGCTAATAAAAACCGTCTGACAGATTCCTCTAGTTTTTGAAAAAAAAGGGCATATTTTTGCTTTTACATTAGAAACTAAAAACCACTAGGTTAATGCAGTTCTCCCGTGAATTTGTTTTACAATACACTTATATTAATATGGCAAGGCTTCACGTATTTACATAAACATTTCTAGAAGATACACTTTCTAATCATATCTAATCTAATCTAAGTTTCAAAGATATGTTACATTGGAGATTCACATTACATGCATTTTCACAACCAGACACGTACAAGTTCGCGTTTGCACATGCCGCATGTGAACCTACAACATAAAAACCAAATCTTAATGGGCATACACCCTGCAACTCTTGCCGTCCTTCCCTGAGACAGGGGTGACATTGGCAAAGTGAACCATTTTTACAGCATGGGTGGTCAGTCGCATACCAACCTATAAGTCAAGGAACTTGGTTAAAAGATTTTTGTTATGCATTGATTATATAAATATATTTGAAATAAAAATAATTCCAACTATAGCTTATTTTCATGTTGATTTTAATTGTGTAAGAGAAAAAGGTAATCTATGTTTTAGTTGATTTATAAAAAAATAAGTTAATAAAAAGTTTTGTGAAGTATTTAAAAATAAGTGCGTTCATTATGTTTTTTTGAGTATTATAGTTAAATAGTTAGAGAGTTTACGACTAAGCATAAATAAGTAAAATTTAAGTTCTTAAAACGAAAATTCCTACATAAATGTTATTCTATAAAATCTGTAACGATTTGTTCCAAATAAAATTCTTTCGAGAGGAAATCAGACGAAATATGAAACTGTTCAACCTTCGAGATCGGATATCAAGTATAAATTCAATAATATACAAGTTTATAAAATACAGAAGGAAGTGTTATTTCTCGGCATTGCCTTCAAAATCAGGAAGTTTATTTCAAGCTTACGTGAATCACCAGAGAAGCAGCAGCCAAAGGCTTCACTTCAATAATCCAGATGTAACGTAGATTTAGAAAACAAGAAACTAAACATATATAAACCAAACAATAAATAAAATCTCATTAAAATAACTTCAGTCCAAGAATACACAAGTTTCACTTCTTTGCATAATTATTTTTCACTTTTTAATTAGTCACAAAATACGCCCACTTAAAATTTATTTACTGTACACAAAAAACAACTTTCAAAATTCTAAAAAAAAAATTGTTTCTGATTGTATTATATCACACAATTGTACACAGAGCGTCATTTTTAAATTTAAACACTTCAAAAAAAATCTTCACATTTTGAATATGTTTTTTTTTCTGAATATTTTTCGGATTTCATACAAAGTGCTACGACGCATCCGTAGCGTTTGAATATAACTGGCCCACTGACAAATACTCTCTACGCTTCTACGAGCTTTAGAAGATTGCCGCATGGCGACGCTTTTCCCATCTACGCTTTTCATTCAAATACAAAACTATAACCAAGAGCTTTTTTTTTTTGCTTTCGTAGACTGGTTATATCAGCGTTTGAATTTATCGCTCCGAAATTAAAGTTTGCCTCCACGCAAATAGGATTTTGTTATTTAAGAGTGAAATTAACGTACCTTTTTGCTGTAGAAGTGCTGCGAAATATTCTCCTGTGGTTTTTTTGGAAAAACTTGTGAATGCAACATACCTGAAACAATAAAAAATATTTTTTTAAGTGAATAGAATATTGCCATTAAAAAATTAGAATTAAAAATATTTGTAATACTAATTGAACAAAGAAAATATAATTAAATATTAAATAAATAAATTTCAGTACACAAAAATATTTGGTGAGCGTTTTTGTGGCATGAATCACACCTTAAAGCCTTCTAAATAAAAAAATGCAGAAAAAAATATACTTTTATTTTGACTGTCAAATTTTTTAAATCTTTTTCTTTCACTATAGATTAACTTAAAAAATAAAATAATAACACTTGAAAACCAAAATAAAATACTGGCAAGGTTTCCTAATTCATCGCAAGAAATGAGAATCAACCCCCTCGGGAGCTGGGAAACGCTCACATCAACTGAAGTAGTCGGCGTAAAGCCAGCCCCCTTATCTATGAAAATAAAAAGGTTCCGCTCACCACTTACCACCTTCATGGAAAACGAGACAAGAAGTTACTCTATAAGTCTAGCTTAGTCACTAGTCACTTAACTTACGATGCTCTTATCTAAATCTACATCTTAGTTGCAAACATATATCTCATTTGAGATTCATATTAAATGCATTCCCACAAGCAGACACACATAATTTCGCGCTAGCACATGCCGCATATGTACCTACAATATAAAAACCCAATCTGAAATGAACATAAGCCCTGCAGCTCTTGCCGACATTCCTTGAAACAGGGGTGACATTGGCAAAGTGGACCATCTTCTACAGCATGGGTGGTCAGCCGCATACCAACTTAGGTAGGCACATATATTTAATTAAGAATTAGCCACCCTAGATCCAAACGTTATTATTTTTTTATGATAAAATATGTACCTACGATATAAATTTATTCATTGGAATACGTACAAAATAAGTAGAATATGTTTTGGATGGGGTATTTTAGCGATAGACGACCAATGTGCCAAAAACAGAATTCAAACGTCTTCATCTTTACAAATGTCTATCAATTCATTTACCTTCATAAACAGAGCTTCTTTGGGACAAAACCATCCATCAAATGGTCTTCAAATCTACCCACAGCATCTGTATTTTATTTCGCATGTAATATTCAAAAAAATAAAAAGACATTTCACAAAAAAGACAGGGAAGAGATCAAGTATATTTCGGGGAGGATTCGGGGGAATAATCCAGAAAAATGGTGCTCTTGTGTTAGTGAAATATTGAGAAATTTATGAACGCTGCCGATATCCAATAAGATGAATTTGTAGGCAATGTTTTCGGGCGTCATGTTTGGGAGATGTGTTGGAAAGAATCGGGCGCGGGTAGAGCTTTCCACAAATTTCAGACATTATTCAAAAACGTCAAAAGATTATGCGGTTGTATGAAGGTGAATGTGAAGTATACGTAAGTATTCTTACGTAATAGTACATGCTTACTAACTTGGTTAACGAACAATTTGGGATACGAAGAATCTGGTCTAATTTCGAACTTTCAATGTTACGAGAATCCATACTGAAATTGGATTTGATGTGTAACAAAGATCTTTTAAAATCATTTTTTATTTGCCCGATTCCCAATCAAACATTTTTATAAAAGTACGACGCACTTTCTAGACACATTTAATATGAAGCCATACGCTACTAAGATACACAAATAGTGTAACTTCTTGTCGCATTTTCCCCAAAGGGGTCCGGTCGATAGCTCAGTTGGTAGAGTGCTTGCATTCCATGCCGTGAGTTCGGGTTCGAATCCCACCGAGGCGAGGGTGTCAGAAATGATTTCCCGTTTCGGTGTTTATTTCAAACTCCAAAATAAAATACCGGTTTACTCAGCCTTCACAAGAAATGAGTACCAGCCCTCTCGAGAGCTGGGAGCCCACACTACAACTTAAGTGGTTGGCGTAAGGCCGGCCCCGTTACCTGTATAAATAATAAGGATCAACTCGCCACATGCGATATGTGTAGCTTAGTTGCGTTGCGGGTCGCATGTAGCCAGCGGAGCCAATTTATTTGTACAGGTAAGGCCACCGGCCTTACGCCGACCACTTAAATTGAAGTGGAAGGATACCACCATTTTTTTTGTAAATAATGTTATCTTTGTTTCTGAAGGTACCGATTCTCATTCTTTGTTACGTTTAAGTGAACCTTACCGTAACTAGAGCTGCAAGAAACATGCTATTGAGAAATATCAATTGCTATAGAGAACTAGCTTTAGAGAAATCTCAAATAGGATACAGCCCAAACCTTAAATTCAGGGAGCAGACACTCTTAAAACTAAGCAATTTATTCAAAGTTCTTCTCTGATTAGTCTTTAAAAAGATATAGAAAATACAAAAGTAACATAATTTTTTTGATTAACGAACTTTTGCGTTTACGAACGGCAGATATGAAATGTATTCAGAGTAGCCACTACGTGTATGTTCACGCTTATACATATATCGCACAGAAAACTGAGAAGAGTCACGCAGTAAAACTGCTTCAGTCTGTGATTTATCATAAAAACTTCTTCCCCGAAATTCGGTTAAGGAGTAATTCGTATTTTTCATGCCAAGAGGTAGTTTGGTCGTTTGGATTGTCCGAAAATTTCAACTTTATATTTAATCTTTCAAACAACAGTGAAAGGGAATGAAGGTCACAAATATATTTCCATTTAAGGTAACAAACTACATATTTCTTTGAAATAGGTTCACAATCTAAGTTGTGCAGAAATTTTATTTGTGAACAAATCAATAATTATTTAATTAATTAATCTATGTTGCAAATATATTTTCACATTTAAAATGAACATGAATAAATGTATGTCCAGAAATAGAGAGGTGTAATTTTGTACTTAAAAATGCTGCATGTGTACTTACAAATTAAAAACTAAACCTCAAATGAACATAAACCCTGCAACTTTTTCGACCTCCCCTGCAACAGGGGAGGTCGGAATTACATTGGTAGAGTGAACCATTTTTTACAGCATGTTTGGTCAGCCCCATACCAACTCATTAATCAAGGGATTATAATTATAATGATAATTCATAAAAGAAAAAACATAAACGGAAAAGTAATATTTTTTCAAAGAAGTATAAACATGTTTCTTTTCAAAACCAAAAATATGTAAACATAAGGTTTTGCTTTTAATCAACTTTGTTTAAAGTTGCCTTCAAAGTGAAAATTTCATCAAAACTACTTCTTTGGTAAAAGAGTACGTGCCCGGCGCAGTCGGAAAACCTCTTTCATGTTTTTCTTGCAACTTGTAAATGTTTCTGAGAGTTTTTTCGTAAACTTTTTTCACCTTTCAGCTTTGATTTATTTTCCAAATACAAGCAGACTACTAATCTTAGTAGTATTTTTGTATTTTTGATTTCTAAAGAAATTTGTAAATTGTTCATATTTTTTTTTTGGTAATCACACTTCATGTACCCTCTGTAAGCTTGGTCGTTGCTATAGAGTGCGAAAATTTATAAAGCAAGACCCAGTTTTTTAAGGCTGGATGAAGCTTGGATAAACAGTCTTTGAAAAAGGCAAATAGTTATTTCAAACCAGTAAACAGCATATTGAAAAGTTAATGATTTTCATTTTATTTGCACTCAATCGGGGTTCAAATCCATAAGCTTTCGATAACAACTCTTTAGCGTTAATCACTAAGCTACGAGCTGGTTTAAAATATAAGCATTTGTTAAGGTCATACCGTCTTGAAATAATACATTCGTTTAAGACTGATTGTTCATACAGAAAAATAAATTAAGGCCTTAATTAAGATTACTCTTTTTCAGTTTAAAACCTGAAACATTTTCAGGACTAAAATGGTTCGATAAAAGGATGCATCATGCGTCAGAGAGAACATACATGCGTTTGCTAGTGTAGGTGTATTGCGTATCCATCTAAAATGTTAGAACTTCGTTACAACTTCGATTAATGATTATTAAGAATAGTCAAAGCGTATCATAAAAGAGTCCAACGGTAATAAACAAAAATAACATGGAATAATCTTTGCACAGATAATAAATAAAATATCAGAATGACTCGGCAAATAAATAACACAACTGTTTATCTACAATAGAAAACAAAGAGATTGTTTGTTCGAGAACTTTCCAGGCTTTTATTATTAAATAGGTGAAATTCTGACATCTCCAAATGACTTGGCCAACGTGATAAATTTATCTTGTTTCACAGCCTACGAGTTATAATGGTAATATATCGTTTTCCCTTATCTTGTGAAAGAAAAATATCGACTATTACTCGATTCTCGTAATAAAACAAGGTTTTACTTGTATTAACAGCAAAGCTATGTACCTACTTTTGAGGGAGAAAGGAAAAAAAATAAAAAATTGTGTGGCATACTAAAAAAATCTCTTTGCTTTTACGAATCGAGATGAATGTAGTATATTTATATAAGGCTTGAGCTTTAGAAATTAAGGTTTTTTTATGTTTTTTAGTATTAAATGATTCATATAGTAAGAGTCCATTTCATCCAATAATCTAGATAATGTAAGTTCGCGCTTACAAATACTGCATGTGTACTTACAGATTAAAAACAAAAACAGAGACATAACTGCAACTTTTGCCGACCTTCCCTGAAAAAAAGGTGACATTGGAAAAGTGAACCATTTTTTAACAGCCTCATACCAACCCTAATCTCATGGGATACAATATCAAGTCATGAATATATATAAAACACAAATTATTCCATAAACATTCACAAAAAAAAATCAATTTATTTTTAAATATAGGTACATTGCTATCACACGTGCTTTCACCAAAACAAGCATATTCAAGAAGAATTAGAAGAGATTTTTTTTTCGATGAGCCATGTTTTGTGTGAATCACACCTCAAGAACCCTCTGCAATCATGGTCGTTGAAGAAAATACCAATTCTCAAACAAGACCCAATTTCTGCAAGGCTGGATGGACCTTTGGTGACCGATCTTTGGTAAAAGCAAATGAATTTTTAATCGCAGCGAAGACCAAACTTAATAGACGGTAATCGTACTCATGACATGATGATGATAAGTTGATGATTTCTTTAAAGCGCCGTTTCGTGATGTAGTCACTACAAGGGCGCTTGTGCAAATGATGCCAGAAATTTGCTTGTCTTCAGTGCATTCCGGAACTTTCCATGGTCCTCTAGCTCTCTCACATGATGAACATGACCTTCCATTTACAAGTCCTCAGCGTTAACCATTAGACTAGAAACCGGTCCCAGATCTGTATGAGATGCATGCACGCTTAGAATTTTCCAGATTATGTCGTAATTTTATTTTTTGGGATTTTTCGATTCTGTTTGATTTTGGCTCACTGAATTTTGCGTTATACTGTACCCAAAATTTTAAACACTATGTTAAACTGAACAAGAACGCTTACAAAAATAATGTATGAAAACCAAAATAGCAGCTCTTGAGAGCGTATTAGATAACATAAAATTGGTGGTTGAGTTTCAACGCGATATTTTTTTTAGTTGGGGTACAGAAAGGCGGTTTGAAAAATTGAGTATTGGATACGGGCCAAGCTATGGCATATTGAGTGGTCCGTTTCTTCAAAGCCAAAAACTGGCTGTGGAAAATAAACGAGAAAAAAAAACTAGCGACAAACAATCCCATCCGACGTTGGAAAATTTATTTAAATGGTTGTTTATTTTGTCCCACGAGGTCGTTTGTCTTCCTGCTGGTGTAATGCGACAGGTTGGATTTTAATGGAAATTTGTCTATTTGAGAATTTCGGAATTAATGTTTTTGTGCGGTCGATAGCTCAGTTGGTAGAGTGCTTGCATTCCATGCCAAGAGCTCGGGTCCGAATCCCACCGAGGGTGTCACGAAATGATTTCCCGTTTCGGTGTTTATTTCATGCACCAAAATAAAATGCTGGCAAGGTTTGCTTAGCCTTCGCAAGAAATGAGTACCAGCCCCCTTCGGTGACATGTGACCGTAATGTCCATGACCGAAAAGTCGTTTGATCGAACTATCACATTCCTTGACTTATAGGCTGGTATGAGGCTGACAGCCTATACTGTGAAAAATGGTTCACTTTGCCAATGTCAGTCTTCTCTGTTTCAGGGAAGGTCTGCAAAAGTTATAGTGTTAATGTTCTTTGGAGGTTTGGTTTTAACTTGTCAGTAGGTACACATTCGGCATTTGTAAGCGTGAACTTACATGTATCTGCTTGTGGTAATGCATGCCATTTGAATTTTAATGTAATTTACCTTTGCAACTTAAATTACTTATTATTGTAGATCGGTTGACTGAATTGTCCGTGACCGATGTGTCTGTGGACGAGTTATTTTTAAAAATTATTTTTTAAAATCACATTATAAAGATTTCTAACAGTAGGTACGCTTCTCATATGTACACTTACGGTGTTATTCTAACAGTAAATCCATGGCTCAACCACCACTTATACGAATTATCCATACAAAAAAGACGATGGTCCATGGCTCAGCTCTGGCTCAAATTTGTTGTGAAAAACCCCGTCTACTCCACTTAGTGTACTTTATCAAAACTCAAAAAGAAAAACTGTTTTTTTTTTTTTTGTATTGGAGCAGTTAGCTGGTTATACTCGTATGTACGAGTATGTTATATTTCAGAACTTTTTGTGTTTAAAAAAAATCGTACAAACTCAAAACACAGCGTTTGCAAAAACTGTTTAGAAACTAAAACGCCAACTAAAGGCGCTATTAGAATTTACATTGCTTTGTTGTTAAACGCGGTGGTTGAGTTTAAGCGTAGAGTGTAATACTTGGGGTAAGGGTGGTATTAATCGCAGTAACTGCAGGTTCCCGGCTAAAGCAGCTACGGTAACCATAAATCTAGAGATACTATTCTGAACGGTAGAAAAATAGAATTGTAGAGCGATAGAAAAATAGAATCGTAGATATCCGATGGAACTTGCCAAATAAAGGGTAAAATAAACTTACTTCATCACTAATAAACTATTGAAAAGGTGGTACAACTTTCAAGAGTGAAAGTCTCGAAATATCTGCCGATCATTAGGTAAATTAAAATCTATAATATAAGGTTCCGTGTGAACAGCTGACTCATTGTTAAATATTATCCATTACATTTGAAAAAGCTTGAGCAAAAAAAAGTGAATTAAACTTAGTTTTTTCTATTCAATTTATAAAAAATACAATGGACTTTCACGGTGTTAACCGACAAACTCTTAAGAATAAAAAAAATGTAAAAAAAATGTAAAAAAAATGTATCTACCTGTTCAATTTAAATGCAGAGTATTTTGACTACTCCAAGGAAGAAGGAAGAAACTCCGAAATTTAGGTTTTTGACTTATTTGCATTTCTAAAGGTAACAAATCATTATCTTCATTCCAAGATGACAGCCGTGTCTCTATCTCTTTTAAATTTGTCAATAAATGAATGTAAAAATTAGTTAAGGCATTGTTCTCTATGGAATAAATAACATTCCATTGGCTTTCCTGCAAAACTATTTTTATTGACTTAGTGCTTGCTGTCTTCCTTGGAGCCGTCGATTTGATAGTTTGATAAGCTATCAATTATAATAACAATTAATATTAATTATAAAAATAAATAGTTTAAAAAAATCACCTTGTCACAAAAAGTTCAAAAATTACAACATCTTCTTTCAAGTTTCATATTTATTTCAATTGTTTCCGAAGTTTAGCCGATTTTTCTGATTTACCAAACGCAACAAAAAATCAAGAAAAAATAAATCTCCACAATGGAGCTATTATCTATTTACATCCAAAAACATGGGTAAAAGCTCGAATTTATTTGCTGTATACATTTTATTTGGAAGGGCCCGTGTTACTTGATGAGACGGAGTGCAGATTGAGTTTTTCGGACGCCTTTATACCGGTCCACAGGGTGACTGCAAATAAATGGACGGAATTGAATAATAACCCAAGTCTTATTGGTCTCAAGTGGCGCCGAGTACAGCATACAAAACAACGGTCACCCTGTACCACACCAAATAGAATTACTCTAGATAAATATTAACCGGGTCTTATAATAATAACATTAGGATGATTTATATTTTGGTGAGCGCTGTTTTTGTGTGTATCACACCTCAAGAGCCCTCTGCGAGCTTGGTCGTCGCTGTAGAAAGCGCCAATTCTCAAGCAAGACCCAGTTGTTATAAGGTTGGATGGACCTTTCAGTGACCGGTCTTTGGTAAAGGTTTATGAATTTTTCAACTCAGCGAAGAGCACATTCGAAATATAAATGGTATATTTTTTGTGCTCCGCCGGGATCCGAATCCACAACCTTCCATTTACGAGTCCGAAGTGCTGCCACTGGACTACGGACCGGTCCATTTATAATTAATATGTTAAAGCAGCTTTAATAAATGGCCAAAAAACTTTTAAAAATTGCAATAAAATCATTATCTGTTAAGTCTTTTAAGATTTTGGTAGTCGCACAGTGGAAATTCATTTTTATGAGAGGGATTTTTTTTTAACAACAAAGAGTTTTATTTTCACAAGATGAGCATTTATTTCACCTCAAGTATTTTCAACTCATTTTCAAGAGATTTAAAAGGTTTTACAAATAAAATTAAAACTCACTGTTAGCTGTAACAAGGAAATTTTACTTTTTTAAATCTGTTAAAATGGACTTTCACAAAGTTACTGCGGAAAATCTAAATAATATAAATTTTTAAGACACTGTAAAAAAAAAAAAAAATCAAAGAGAAATGAGAAGGATGAGTTGCGACAAAGAGGCGCAATTAGGTAATAACAAAGGTAGAGCAGCAGAAATCTGAACATTGAGCAAAATTGCCATTTTTATGTGTATTAATTTCCAATGTAATGTATGTAATGTTGTCAGATAAATTTAATGATTTAACGCATAGTCAATGATATTTTCGAAAAAAGATATATTTCAACTATCATTTGATTTATCTTGTTTTTTATTCAACATTTCTGAAGATTGACGATTAATTACCAAGGTATTTTAACAGTGATATCAAAGCAGTAATTAATAAAAAAGAAAACCAATTTTAAAGAATGTAGGTAGGTAAGATTCCTTGACAGATACGTTGGTATGCGGCTGACCACGCATACTGTAAAAAATGGTTCACTTTGCCAATGTCACCCCTGCTTCAGGGAAGGTCGGCAAGAGTTGCAGGGCTGATGTTCATTTGAGATTGGGTTTTTTATATTGTAGGTCTACATGCGGCATGTGTAAGCGCGAAATTATGGATGTCTGCTTGTGGGAATGCATTTAATATGAATCTCAAATGAAACATATCTTTGCAGCTTAGATTTAGATTTTAGGTACATGCATAATATTATAATAGATATTTACTACCTCCATGGGTATATGCACAGATCACGGAATATAAAGGTATATGGAAATGTTTGAATGTGTGTGTCGATTTTAAAATTAGTAAAAATAACATCAAAGAACATCAAACATGGTCAAATGGAAGCTCTGGAATAAAAGGATAAACACGTATAAACAAATAATGTCAATACGGTTCGAACTGAAAGTAAATAAAATCAACGTATTTTTTCCTCTGACGTATTTGCATTTGAGTTTTCCTGTAAAAAAACCCTGTCAGGCAAAAGACCTTTTTTAGGTAACGGATTCAATTGAAAAAATATATTAAGTAGATAAATATATTTCTAGTATTTGTAATAATCTGTAATCTAAATTTTTTAAAGTTTGTTCATTTACGGAGAGAAAATTCATTTTTAATTTTATCTTTTTTCCAAATTTCAAAGTTTTATTTTCGTACTTTTTGAGTTATGTAGCCTATGCGCTATCGGACTTTATCCGTCCATATTCAGAGGCTAACTACTAAATAGGTGTTTGCGCTTACAGATGCTGCATGTGTAGTTACTTACAACATAAAATTCAAATCTCAAATGAACATAAGGCGTGCACCTTTTGCGCGCCTTCCCTGAAACAGGGGTGACATTGACAACCATTTTAAAAAGTATCAATCTTTAATCTAAATTGCAAGGATATATTAATTTAAAACTCTCAGATGCATGCCCACAAACAAACACGTGTAGTGCGCGCTTACAAATGCTGAATGTGTACTTACAAATAAAATAATAATAATTAAATTAAATTTCTAAATTAAATTTCTTCGGAGAATATCTAGAGACACGTTTTTGGCGTCGATTAAAACGAAGAAAAAGATCATCACAACGCGTGACATCGGAGTCGAGGGACCAGAAAATAATGTTATTGTAAGCGAACATTTAACATTGAAAAATAAAAAGCTTCTCTTCGAAGCGCGTCAATTGGCCAAGGAGAAGGACTATAAGTTTGCATGGACAAGAAACGGAAGGATTTTTTTAAGGAGGGACGAGGGAACACACAAGATTCTTATATCCAGCGAAAAGGATTTGGCATCTATAAAATAGAAGATATATACACGTATACGAATCTGTATGATGTTACTTGTTACATATTGATGATTATTGTTGTGACTCCTTTTTCTTTCCTTCCTTGTTACTTTGTTTTTCGTCATTTTCTTGATGGTATATTTTCTTCCTGTCTTCCTTCCCCACCTTATTTGCTGCCGATTGACATATTCAATGTGTTTTTCAAAAAACATTTTACACAAACTGGGAACATCAACCAATGGTTTTTGTCTCCTGATTCAAATAATCTAGATAAGACTTACACACTAACACTAACAAACAACTCCATTAACAACATTGTACACAGTATATCACTAACACAGCCATATCTGTATAATGAATTGACAAATTTACTAATACAATTGCACAAACTACTCATACGAATCACAACCAAAACACGGGCTCTGTTGAATTAAAAATATATCTGCAAAACGTACGAGGACTTCGTACTAAAACTAATGAATTACTTCTGAATTGCATGCAAAATAATTACGACGTCATCTGTCTTACAGAAACTTGGTTAAATGATTCCTTTTTCTCATCGGAAATGTTTGATCAGAGGTACATTGTCTTCAGGAGAGATAGATTTGGTACTGGTTCTAGAGTAGGCGGTGGGGTCCTCATAGCAGTGAAGTCGAGCCATAATCCTAAACACCAAAAAATCTGGTCATCCTCAGCTGAGGATCTATGGATTTCTATTCCTAAAAACGCACGGGAAAGCATTCATATCTGCTGCGTATATATTCCACCAGGAAATGATCACGTATCAAATCTCACATCGCATTTCAACGATGTTGATGAGATATGTGCAGGGCATCCTGGTGAAACGTTTATTATAATGGGAGATTATAACCTTCCTCACATCAATTGGGTTTTAGACTCCTGTTCATTGCCAATGGTCGGTAACTATACAGGTGGACAGGCTAATTTACGATTCATTGATTTTTTGTCTATGTCAGGAATGCGCCAGTTTAGCTATGTACACAACATTTCGAATAGAATACTAGATCTTGTGCTGTCAAACGAGTTCTGTGAAGTCAGGCCATCATCTACGCAATTGATTTTTCCCGATGCTTATCATAAGCCTCTTTCAATTTCAATCTTAATTAAAAAACATAATAAGATGATTGATCCTAAAACTAGGGACATTGTCTTATATAAAAAAGCAGATTACATTGAAATACGCAATGACTTATCAACAATTAACTGGTACCACGAATTTTCAAACCATAGCACTGAGGAGTGCGTAGCAAAGTTCTATGATATACTATCTAGAACTATTCATAAAAATGTCCCTATCAAGAAAGTTAAAGCGGGGCACTCGTATCCGCATTGGTTCTCCTCAGCTTTAATAAATGTTATCAGGGAAAAGGCATTATTCCATAAGAAATGGAAAAGGTATAAGAACCCATTGGACTACCAAACCTTTTCTTTGTTGCGAGCTAGGCAAAAATATTTGCAGAACTCATGTCATAATAGGTACGTTACAGAAATCGAGAGAAACCTAAAAATTAATCCAAAATGTTTGTTTTCTTACTTAAAATCAATGAGAGGTGTCGATGGTGTTCCTAATACTATGAGCTACAATGGTATACAATATACTGATCCGAAAAGTGTATGTAACAGCTTCAACAATTTTTTTGCTTCAGTCCATGTTCATAGTGGTGGCGTTCGGCATCAGCATCTCGAAAAAAATAATAGTCCATCTAGTAACAATTCTATAAACATAAACAGTGTACAAATAGACAACAAACTGGTCATCAAGTACTTAGATTCGATTGACATCACAAAGGGGCCTGGTTCAGACTCAATACCCGGTATATTCATTAAAAATTGCTCGCCTGAGATTTCCGTGCCGTTGGCTCTTATTTATAATAAATCTATCTTGGAAGGGTGTTTCCCCAAACAATGGAAGAAAACATTGATATCTCCTATCTTCAAGAATGGCGATCGCACTGAAGTGTGTAACTACAGACCGATTTCCAAACTTCCAATTATCAGTAAAATTTTAGAAAAAATAATAATTGATCAAATCAGTCCATTGATAAATTCTTTGATCTCAAAAAACCAACATGGTTTCCGCACTAAGAGGTCGGTGGATTCAAACCTTCTTGAATTTACACATCAAATAACTCAATCAATTCATAACAATGCTCAAGTAGATACGATTTATACTGACTTTACTAAGGCATTTGACAAAATAAGCCACAAAATATTAGTAAGAAAGGCCAAGCTGATGGGTATAGGAGGAAGTCTTTTGAGTTGGTTTGATTCATATATCTGTGACAGAGTTCAGGCAGTAGTTTTACATGGTCATATATCAGATTACCACCCTATTCATTCTGGTGTGCCACAGGGATCTCACCTTGGACCTCTATTATTCTTAATATATATTAATGACATAGATGAGTGCTTTAAACATTCAAAAATACTTTTGTTTGCTGATGATGCAAAAATTTATAGGGAGGTGAGAGATGTCACTGACTGTGAAAGACTGCAAGAGGACTTAGTTAATTTAGAACAGTACTGTGAACAGAACCAATTGTTTCTCAATACAGATAAATGCAGTACAATCTCATACACAAGGAATCGCTCAAAGTTTATGTATAATTACAAAATTAACAGAACTAGTCTGAAACATACAACGGAGATAAGGGATCTTGGAGTAATACTCGATGACAAACTAACTTACACAAAGCACTATGAGCATATAAACTCTCGGGCCTTCAAAACTCTAGGGTTTATTATACGTAACACCAAATGTTTTAAGGATCCTAACTCTCTCACAACCCTGTTTAACTCTCTTGTTAGAAGTCTTCTCGAATTCGGATCTGCCATATGGAACCCTAGCTACATCACCCATATAAACTCAATTGAACATGTACAACAAAAATATATCAAACAACTGAATTTTAGGAAAAGACTCCATTTTAATAACTACACCCTTGCTTTAGATCATCACAAAATTTACTCGTTGGAAACCCGTAGAATCATTATAGACCTTTGTTACTTATATAAAATTTTGAATAATGATATTGATAGCTCATACCTATTGGGCGAATTACCATTCCACTGTCCTACTAGATGCAACCGCAATCATACTCTCTTCTATACAGAAAAATCAAGGACAAATTATTTTTTAAATTCTTTTATAAATAGAGCCTGTATAAGCTTCAATAGGAGTTGTGGCGACAATCCAGCTCTGGATCCGTTTGCCACATCTGTTAATAAATTTAAAAGCAATCTAATGCAGTTGTCGAAATCTTAACTTAATTTGTCTTATTCTATGTTTTATCCTATCTTCATTATTTGGCTACTTAATTCCTTAATTTCTTTCCTATCATTCTCCTTTCCATCCTTTTATCTTCCCTCCACTTCTTCAATTCTTAAATATTTAACTTACTATGAATAAATGTATAGATACTATAATTGGCGGTGTAAAACTAAATTATCATAATCACTTAAAATATGTAAAAATGTAAAATGCTGTAGTATCTAATAAAGAAATAAAAAAAAAAAAAAAAAAAAAAAAAAAAAAAATCCAAGCCTTAAATGAACATAAGCACTACAACATTTACCGACTTTCCCTGACACATTTTTTACAGTATGGGTGGTCAGGCTTATACCAACCTATAAGTCAATCAATAAACGAATAAATCCATGCAGGGTTGTTATCACATACAATCAGGTCCCTTTTTCGCTGCGCCTGTGACAGATGAAAATGAATAATGCATTCCATTTTCTTGAAAATTTTCCGGAATAATTGGGGAGTATTATTTTGTCCCGATATGTCATGGCTAGTGCAGGATTGTCACGGAAAGCGGCGAATGTTATGTCACGACATGTCCAGCTATAAATTGTGATGTCAAAATGCCAGTCTGGCATCAGTCAGAAATATTATGAACGTGACATACGCCATGTCTAATTTGGAACGATACGCTCGTGCTTTTAGTCCGAACCATGATAGTGGTAAACCCTCCAGATCTAAAAGTACAAGGTTTGAATCCTTAGGCTTAAAAAAAATATATTTTGTATACATGATTAAATTTATTATTTTGATTATCTACACATACAATATGACTAAGCGCATTAATATGGGGGGGGAGGGGGAGTGATGTCATTTACCAGAGTCGCTAGGGAAAAGGAAAACAGATATTTTGCAATTGGTTTCTAAGAACCGATATCAGTGTGACGTTTTCCCGTCGAAAAAAATTCTAAACTCAAACTGGTGCAGAATCCGATGTGCCTATTTACGATGATCTGGATTTAATGTGTCCACTACAGCTGTGAAAATAAATAGGTTCCACTCATCACAAAGGATCCCTTCGGGAGGCAACGCGGGAAGAAATCTATTATGGATTTTTTCCTAAAAATTGGAGATACCTTACTGGTCCTCTACACTTCTATGCACTAATTGTATAAGTATTAAAAACGCAACGCAACTTAGCTACACATATAGTATAACTTCTTTCCACGTTATCCCTGATAAGGGATCCTTCTTATAGGTGTTATGGCAGAGGGAGTCAAGAGGTTGATCTTTCTAGAATAACGTTGGTTCAATCTCTGTTTGGTCATTTGACCATAACTTTGATCCTGGTTCAACAGATGTCATTAGGTTATTATTAATTAATAATTCATTAAATTGATAATACCTGTTTCTGGCCAGACAGAATAGGTTGGTGAATTGTATTCCTATTCACAAATCTATTTAAAAAACATGCCTTACTAACTCTACAATGCTGTTCGCTAATTGTATGAGTATTGAAAACGCAACGCAAAAAAAAAATTCAACTAAGCTACACATATAGTGTACTTCTTGTCGAATTTTACCCGAAGGATTTCGCATGTGGCGAGTGGAACCTCGAAAAAAAAACCAAGATAATCTAAAAGCAGCAGTTTTTAATTTTAACAACTTGTATTTTTTTTCTTTTAGTTTGTTCATTTACACAAGAAAAGAACCCGTTTAGGAAGACGGGGTGGTGAAAGTAACCGAGTCTTGGAGAACTGCAAAACAAAAGCCTTTCAGCTCTGGGCGGTGGCCATATTAAAAATCTTTGTTTGCCCCGAAACAAAAGGCGAACAAAAATCAAATCAACCCGCCGGAATAATTCCAACCACTTAGTGCAGAGGGAGAGAGTTGAGAACTTTGTCAAATCTACAATTCACTTTGGGAAATGAGTGAAATGTTTGTTTAATCTTGGACCCACTTCGGAGAAAACTCTGAATTTGATGAAATATTGAAACATTTTAATTTTGGAAATGGTAACTGAGTTAAGTGAGGTAGAAAAATATTTTCCAATTTAAAATAAAATAACATTGATAGAATTTTCAAATAATTATATAAAAATGCAACTAAGCTACACATATAGCGTTATTTAAGATTTAAAATTATGATTACGGTCGTTAGACATTCATGATTAGGAGGGCCCTTGAGGTGTGACATACACAAAAACGGCGCTCTTTTTGTCATGTATTAAATTTTAATTAAATAAATTATCCTCATATATATAGGGTTTTCCAATAAGAGGTGTTATTTTGAATAGCCCGCTATTTCGGTAGCTGTCACTTTTGAAGCTGTTATTTTTTAACATTTGACAAGTAGAAACTACGCCATTACTAAAAATGGAACGATACACGCTGCAACAACACATTGAAATTATTAAAATTCACTTCAAAAATTCCATCGAAAATTTCCGGAATTCCATCGAAAAATCATCATGACTGATGAGGCCCATTTCCACCTCGGTGGCTACGTCAACAAGAAAAATTGTCGCATCTGGGGCTCGGAAAACCCAAGAGTTATTGTTGAGAAGCCTCTCCATCCTCAACGTGTGACTGTTTTGTGCGGTTTATGGTCCGGCAGGGTCATTGGACCTTACTTTTTCGAAAATGAGGTTGGATCAACAGTTACGGGGAATGGATTGCGCTATCGAGAGATGATTAATGATTTTTTATGGCCGGAGTTGGATGGTATTGATCCTTTCAACAAGACGGCGCTACGTGCCACACAAGCAACGAAACCATTGATCTTTTACGGGAAAAGTTTCCGGACCGTGTTATCTCTCGAAGAGGTGATCACAATTGGTCACCGAGATCTTGTGATTTAACACCGTGCAACTTCTTCCTTTGGGGCCACGTGAAAGATAAGCTTTACGCCAAAAGCCCAGCGTTGATTCAAGACCTCAAAGATGGAATTCGTGAGGCTATCGAGGACATAGGGCAGCCACTTTGCGATTTGGTTATGGAAAATTTCTGAAAAGGATATGGTCCTGTAAGCGTGGTCGTGGTGGCTATTTGGCTGATGTTGTTTTTCATTATTAACGGCATACCTTCCTCTTTATTATGAAATAAACATGCGATCATTTATCTCAAAAAATGTCATTTTTCTTTGAATATCAAAATAACACCTCTTATTGGAAAACCCTATATATTTAACATATACTGTTACTTCTTGTTGCGTTATCCCCGAAAGGTTTTGCATGTGGTGAGTGGAACCTAGTATTTATTTTTACAGGAAAGGGGGCCGGTCTTACGACAACCAAAGTGGGGTTTCCCAGATTCCGAGAGAGCTGGAACACATTTCTTGTGAAGGCTGAGCAAAAACCTTGTCGGTATTTTATTTTGGATTTTGGATTAAAATCATTTCTGACACGTGGTCCTCGATGAATAGATGTATAAAAATGTAAATGGGTTCAGATCATTCAAAAATGTTATAAAGTAGTTGGACAGACAGGTAAAGGACAGAAAAAAAGTAGAGGCGCATCTACGGAGGTACCGGCCACCCCTAGTGGAAGGGCGGCAGGATACAGTACAGTACAGATCACCATATAAAAAACACCGTCACAAAACAAACAGTCTCATCATTTTAAAATCGCTACGATCACAATAAACTTAAGTGGGGAATCTTCTCAAATACGTCACGGTCCATTACACGACCCGTGTAGGAGCGGAAAATCTTCAACATTAAATAAATAACCCCTTAAAGTAAAGAAAAATAAACTTCTGCTCCTACCACGTGTTTTTTTTTATCTCCGCTAAAGAATTTATTAAGCAATCACTATTTTCAAAACAAAACAAGACACTCTGAATTATTAAGTTTTAGGATGACATTGACAGAGTGAATCAATTTTTACAAGATACGTGAAGTACTCGTAGGCTAACGCAAATATGTACAAAAATAAGGGTTTGTGTATTGAAATTTTGAAGATTTATTTTTTGATTTTTTTTAAAATTAGAACAAAAATTGTCTTCACAAGTTGAGATTTATATCTCGGGCGCTTTTGGAGTGTTAGCACACACTTTTAAGAGAACTCATCACAAAAACCCTTAACTCCTTTATATAATTGCTCACTCATACTTCAAGCATCCTCTCAAAATTGATTCGCTCACACCAATGCCATCCTTGTTTCAGAAAAAAGGTGGATAAACTTTAAGAATTTATGTGCATTTGTGGTTTGGTTTTACTTTGTAAGTATATATGCAGCATGTGTACCTACGTGAAAATTAACGCATGTTTGCTTTTGGACATGCACTTAATACGAATCTTAAATGGTATCATATTGTTATGTAAATAACAAGTGCTATAAATGTAAGGTAAGTGGGTAGGTGTATTATAGTTGGAATAATTATTATAGGTACCTAGGGAAAGATGTATATAAATTATATACTCGAAAAAAATAGAAATCGTAATCATTATGTACTCGAAGCTTTTGGAGCGTTCGAGAAGGTTCCAGCAAATTGACTTCTAGTCTTTAGGAGTATATAAGGCGAAAATCACCTGCAGGTGAGTCAGTCGATATACGTCGCTCTGCTTTTGAACAAGAAAGTCATTGTAAGGGAAGACCAACTGTGAAATAAATGTAAAGTGCTAAACCATTAAGGTGAACTTTTAAAAATAAATATAAATTGTTAAATAAATCTAAGTGTAAAATAAATATCTGAGAAAGAAGACCAGTTTTGTTAATTTAAAGATTTTTGCTTACAACCTCGATTTTTAATAGACATCTGTTGACTCAGGGTCTTAACTATCGTTAACCTGCGTGACTGAATTCCAACCGGCGCTGTCTTATTTCAAACATGCGCTAGTCAAATTACTTATTTAAATCGCTACGATTACAATAAAGTAAAGTGGAGAGTCTCTCCAAATACGTCACGGTCCATTACGCGGCAAGTACATGCGCTGAAAATCTTCAACATTAAATAAATAAACCCTGAAAGAGATGGAAAACCTCCCACCCCCACCCTCTGAAATGTTTACCGTGGATCCTGAAAATAAAGGAATTTTTAATATCAGTAAAAGGAATTGAAATACACTTTTTGCCTAGCGTTTGCCCTTTTGGCTCTTCACTTGTATTTATGTTTGTATCTAAACACTCACCTGGGGTATATTATGAGTCGTGTGGAACCAAATACAGCAATCTAAGTATTTTTCGAAAGTGAATTAAATACACAGAAACACAGGGAAACATATTCTTATTATGTCTAAATATTAATATCGTTTTTTAAAAAACTTACATTTTCGACTTTGATTCTAAAAAATTCCGTTTTTCAAAAATGAGATAAACATGGGGAAACGGAAGTACTCATTTTATCATACTTTCTACACGTTGAAATCTATTTTTGAAAAATCGTAGATTGCCGGCTTTGGTTATATATGGTCCATGTGTATTAAAAGATTCAGACAAACAAAAAATGCAGCATTTTTTCTTCGAAATATAAAATTTAATATCTTTTGACAGTCCTGTGAATATTTTCTTCTAGTTTTATTACTTTCTTCATTTGGTGTGAGGCTAACGCCCTATGTTGCACAATCTTGAATTAAAACCTTGTTGCTGTAAAGCAGGATGGACCCTTGGTGACCGATTTTTGGTAAAGGTATTATAATGAACAATGGATTCTTGTACGTGAGCCTAAGCAGGCTGATTGATGTGTGTGTGTGACGTTTCTGGTACAGTGTAAAACAATGCTCTCGTACCATCCATTATGAAAATATCTACCATGTTTTCGAAATGCAAGAATCGTCTCTGCGGCACATATAAATACGAGCAAAGATTCTGCGGGGAGACAAGTCGCTTTGATCATTGTAATGCGTACACCGGAAAGCAAAGAGTGAAGAGTGAACAGTACATTCTAACCTATATTGTGAACAATAAATCTTGTGATATAAATTTAGATCACAATTTAATCTAAAGAAACTAAAGTTAATAATGACAGTATATTAATTCTTCAACCCAGCGAAGAGCATATTTGAAAACATAAATTGTATATTTTTTGTGCTTCACCGGGATTCAAACCCAAAACATTCCATTGACGAGTCCCAAGCGTTACCACTGGACTACGGACGGGTCACCAAAGATAAATTTAATAACACATTTCTTGTTAACTAATTCAAATGTAAATTATTGGAAGCTCAGAGGCGGCAGAGTGGAATATAATCGATCTTTAGTGACTAGCGAGGGAACTCGTACAATATGGGGAACGCCGAGCACTAAAGTTGCTTTCCTTGTCCAAATGGCTAAATACTTGTAAGCCCTCGTATGTTTGTAAGTGAGTCAGTGGCGGAGGGACCCAATAACACGATGCCCATCGTTCTTTAAAAAAATCCTGAGAAAAAAAAAACACTTCAAACGTATTTCTATTCCTAAATTTTTCGTCAATATTACATCACATTTGCATCATCGCGCTGAAAAAGCCCATCGCAGACATGGGCAAAACTTCCAGAAGCTCCATCTGCAATAAATCACGTCCTGGAAAGAATCTTTATAGTATCAACCACCAGCCATTAACCTGAAAACTGTAATGTCACTGTACCACTAGAGGTCACCAGAGCCTCTGCAGAGCTGCCTCCGTTACTTCCTATTTTATTTCTTTTACGCTTACTTATATCAGAATCTGATATACTACGTATATCAGATTCCTTCACAATCTCTTCAATCTGATCACTCCTTACTTTTTTCAGTCATCTTGTACCTCTTTTCCCTTTCAAACTTTTTCTTTCTACATTATTTTGTACCTTAACTTTCCCATCCTCGTTCAGCTTACATTCTTTCTTTACCCATTCATTCCTAATTTTATCCTTCAGAATTTTTGCTGGCATGCTTCTCAAATGCTTCATTTTCATCGTCAATACTTTGCTCATTTTGCTATCATTCACTGTCCATGCTTCATTTCCATGTATCAAAGCCGGTAACAATATGCCATTGCGTACCGACATTCTCAGATCCATTTTTTTCTTGTGATCTAAAAAAAAATGTACAAAGAGTAAGGTTACCCTCTGTAAAATCTCACCCTTCGTCACTGAAATGTAGCATTGTGCTTCTATATATACGCAAAAGTAGTCTTGTACTAGTGTATGTATGTAGAAGTAGCCTTGTAGTTGTGTATGTGTGTATATGTACCATTGTGAAACCACCACAGACGTGGGAATGCTAGCAAACCAAAACGTAAAGATAGTTTCGGCCACAATCCTTCGGTGAAAAGGAAATTGGTTAGAATACCTATATAACCCACAGTATAAAACATTGCGTTTATACTCAACCCTCACGTAAACGCTGCAAACAGAAAAGTGTTTGGAAGGTATAACAGTGCCTCTAGTGAGGGATTTAGTTAGCGTTTATATTTTCAGTGTACGCGATGATTGAGTTATACGAAATATTTTATACTCAAAACAGTCTACAAATCTAGCATATTAGCTAATTAATGAAGTACACTGAAAAATAAAAACGGTTTTTTTCTGAATACGGCGAGTGGGTATATTACACTCCACGACTGATTTCGCAAACCAACCGTTTGCATCTTTTTTTTTTTTTTTTTTTTAAATAGATTTGTGAAGAGGAATGCAATTCACCAACCTATTCTGCCTGGCCAGAAACAGGTATTAATATCATCATTTAATAATTCATTATTGTTTATTATTAATGAATTATTAAATAATAATTACCCAATAACATCTGTTGAACCAGGGTCAAAGTTAAAGTCAAGTGACCCAAGCGGGGATCAAACCAGCGTTGTTCCATTCGAAATACGCTAGAAAGATCAGCCCTCTTGGCCCCCGCGGCAATAACCCCGACTAAACTCTTCAGGTGGCATATCTTATAATATCTTTTAAAATGAACGATTACAAAGTGAATTCCTCTACAATCAATAAAAAAAAAGGCACTGATTTTGTATTGGAGTAAATTTGAATGACCAGTGATGACAGTTCTCATCAAGATCATCATCATCATCAAACTTCACGCTGAAGAAGCTCATCGTAGAAATGAGCGAAACGTCCGGAAGCTCCAGTTCCCACAGACCACGGCAACAGATCCCGGAAAACATCACTCCAGCATCATAATTATTGTCAATTGTTGCATGAGGGTGGGAGATTTTCATGAAAAAGACAATTATTTTTTAAAGAAAAAAGATTAAAGACATCTGAGACGAGTTGGACTTTTATTAAAAAGTGATTCTGACAAACCTTCAAATTCAGAATTGGCTTCATTAGTGTCATTGTAAAAGAACGGATAATAGCAGATTATGCAAAAAAATAAACTTTCATTATTTTAAGAGAATCGAAAGTTTTTTTTACTTTAAAAATCTAATCAATGTTAGAGAATGAACCAAGTGTATGCTTCAAAAAAGCTTCCTTGGTTCAAATCCCCAAGCTTTGTGAAAAATAAACCTTATTGTCTTAAAACATCTTTTTCACCATTCACTTTTTAAGGTTTTGTTCTTTTTTATATTTTAATGTAATTTATTATTCGTATTCCTTGACTTATAGATTGGTACGAGGCTAACCACCCAAACTGTTAAAAATGGTTCACTTCGCCGATGTCACCCCTGTGTCTGGGAAGGTCGGCAAAAGTTGTGGGGCTTATGTTCATTTGAGGTTTGGATTTTATTTGTAACTACACATTCAGCATTTGTAAGCGCGAACTACAAGTGTTGGTTTGTGGGCATACATCTGAGAGCTTTAAATGAATATATCCTTGCAACTTAGATTACAGATTATATTATAGACTGAAAAAAAAAATATTCACAAATTTACTTTAATGAATTTTAAGCTTTTTTGTGGGTGTTTTTTTTTTTATTGAAATAATATTTGAAAAAAATAAAGCTTTCCATAGCAGAATACTAATTTATGAAAGCTCCTGGCGATTATTTCTCGAGGAAATTTGTGGAAGAATTTAAAGAAGAAAAAAGAACCAATGAAAGGTTGTGGATTCGGATCCCGGCGAAGCACAAAAAAATACCATTTATATTTCGAATGTGCTCTTCGCTGGGTTGAAAAATTCATAAATCTTTACCAATGACCGGTCACCAAGGGTCCATCCAGCCTTACAGAAACTGGGTCTTGCTTGAGTATTGGCGCTCTGTAGCGACGACCAAGCTCGTACACCTCTGCGGCACTACAACAAGTGTCATAGACCCCTAGAGTCTTTAGAATCTAGGGAGTCTCCCGCACAGGATTTCTTAAAAAAAAAAAAAAAAAAAAAAAAAAAAAAATGAATAATTAATGTTTCAAAAACAGCTTTGTTTTTACATTGTGCCTTTGTAGACGAAAAAGCTCGATCAGATTTTAAATTCCGCAGAAAAATTCTAACACAATCACTAGTTTTCAAAATGACAAATGATCAAATAAAAAAAATGTTTACTTTTGGCTATGTCTCAGGTCTGTTTCAGGGAAATTCTGTATGAATTAAAAAGTTTATATTCATTTCTGCTGTAGGTTTTAATTTTTAAGAGCGTATGACGCAAGTATAAGTACTAAATAAGACGTATTTGCTTGGGGGCATGCATTTAATATGATTCTTGCATCTTGATTTATATTCGCAGCTCCCATTTTCCATAAGACTAAAAAGGACTGTTAAGTAACGTTACAATTTATCGTCAAGGGGTCTAACTGGAGCGCTATTTTATTTCAAACATACGCTCAAATTCTAACCTCCGATTCCGCTCTAGAAAAGCGACAAAAATATGAAAGATATTACATATTTTTATATTGTTTCTTGTATGGAGATATAACTCTGAGGCTATACATTTGCTTAATTCCAAACGACATGAAACACCAATTATTGTAATTATTATTTTGTTACTATGTCAACCTATCTTCATGGTTACAATACACAACTTAGGTGTTGTCGAGTGTATAAAAATATCTGATACCTATCATTGTTCTAATCTAATCTAATCTAATCTAAGTTGCAAGGATATGTTACATTGGAGATTCACATTACATGCATTCTCACAACCAGACACGTACAAGTTCGCGCTTGCACATGCCTCATGTGAACCTACAACATAAAAACCAAATCTCAAATGGACATACACCCTGCAACTCTTGCCGTCCTTCCCTGAGACAGGGGTGACATTGGCAAAGTGAACCATTTTTACAGCATGGGTGGTCAGCCGCATACCAACCTATAAGTCAAGGAACACACACACACGACAAATTACATTTTATACATCATTAAATAATAATATCCAAATACAAAATATCCATTTACAAACACAAACAAATTCCAATTTAATAAACCCTAGCCGCCAACATTACAGATCAACCGCCATTTCTTTCTGTCCTTACATACTTCTTTCATTTTCTCCAGAGTCATAACCTTCTTCATACAAGCTCTTCTTTTATTATGACTCTGGATATTCCATTCATTCGCAATTTCGGATATTTGGTCCATCCATACCTTTCTCGGTCTTCCTCTACCACGACATCCATCTATTCTACCAACATATGCTTTCTTCGTCAGTCTTTCCTCATTTATTCTCTCCATATGCCCAAACCATCTTAACAAACTTCTTTTAATCTTCACTTTCACACTTTCTCTTGCACCACATTCTTCTCTTACAAAATCATTCCTCACCCTGTCACTCCGTTTTTTCCCAATCATACTTCTTAGAAAGTCCATTTCAACAGTATGGACTTTACTAATTTCACTTTCATTCACCGTCCAGGCCTCGCTTCCATACATCAAGGTGGGTAAAAGTATGCCACTGCGTACCGCCAATCGAGCATTTTTTGATATGTTTTGATTTTTGGCGATACAAGCTGTGGCACCCAGTACACACCTGCCCTTCATTACTCTTCTTTCAAATTCACCGGTCATTCTTCCATCTTTTTCAAACTTACTTCCCAGGTATACAAACTCATTTACGACATCAACATTCATTCCATTAATTTTAAATTCATAATTCATACTTTCATCATCTCTTTCAAAAATCAATACTTTCGTCTTACTTGCATTCAACTTCAGATGGTTACCTAACAAAGCTTCATTCAATCTAGAGAGCATTGTTTGCAATTCTACTGCTGAATCAGATACAAGAACTGCATCATCTGCATACAGTAGAACACTCACTTTGCTCTCTCCTATCATCAATCCACAATCATTAAGTCTAGCATCTCTGACACACTTGTCCATGACTATGTTAAATAGCCATGGACTCATCACACATCCTTGCCTCACACCCTTATAAACTTCAAACCACTCGCTATACTCACCATCAATACGAACACATGCCTTACTATTTTCATAGTTGGCATGCACCGCACCTAGGAGAGCCCCATTCACTCCGTATGCTTTCAAAACATCCCATAACATACCTCTGTCTACTGAGTCAAAAGCCTTTTCCAGATCTACAAAGGCCGTGAACAGCTTCCGCCTCACCGACAATTGTTTTTCAACAAGTTGTCGTAGAGTAAAAATCTGATCAACACAGCCTCTACCGGCCATAAAGCCGGACTGTATATCGGAAATCCTTTCACTAGTAGTCAGAATCACATTTTTTATAATCACCTTACAGAAGACTTTTCCTGGTATACTGAGTAGACTGATTGGTCTGAAGTTCTGACAGTCTTTTTTGTCCCCTTTACCTTTGTAAATGGGAACAATGACTGCCTTCCTCCAATCCATCGGTACTACTCCTGCATTCACACAAAGCTTACATAATTCGTACATCCAATCTATCACGCATTCACCTCCTGCTTTCAACATTTCACCATTTATTCCATCAAACCCAGCAGACTTTCCATTCTTCAAACATTCAATAGATACTTTTATTTCTTCTTTCGAAATCCTAAATTCATTCTCTTCTGTCATTTTTCTAAACAAATTTCTTTCGCCCCGACCAAAAATCCCTTCAAAATATTCTTTCCATCTTTTACATACTTCATCATTCTCCCATACTATCTCACCAACAGCACTTTTGATTCCTGGGGTGGTCAATGCAGAATCTTTATTCCTAATGGCACCGACCCATCTCCAGAATTCCTTCCTACTGTCGGTGAAACTTCTGTTCATTTTTTCATCAATCTTTCTCTGTTCATTCGCTTTGCTTTCATAAACTACATTCTTCGCCATTCGCTTGGCTATCTTATATTTTTCTTCTAGCTTTCTATCATTCCTGTCGTTCAGCCACTTTTTGTAACATTCCTTCTTTACTTTCACAGCCTCTTTTACTTTAGCATTCCACCAGGCATCCCCTTTCAATCTTCCACCTTTCGTTTCTCCACATACTTTTCGAGCACATTCAATCATTCTTTCTTTCATATCCTTCCACATGCTTTCAATATCTTTTTCATTCACATTCTTTTCAAGTTCATTCACACTTAACTTTTTTTGTAATTCTGATTTATACTTCTTTTTCACGTTTTCATCACACAGACTTTCTACTTTTATTCTTGGCTTTCTTACTTTCTTCTTACGTTTCTTCTTTCTTACTTCTCCAATCATTATTTTAGCGCATAAGAGATAGTGGTCACTGCCTATTTCAGGCCCACGATAGACACGGCTATCTCTTACGGCTCCTCTCAGTCTTTCATCCACACAGATGTAGTCAATGATTGTGCGACTTCCCACAATCTGCCTTGTGTACAGATGCACATCCTTATGTCGAAACCATGTGTTTGATGCAAAAAGGCTGTGCTCTGCACACAAAGCTATCAGGTGCCGCCCATTATCATTGACCACACCTCGTCCACTAGGACCATTGTTTCTGTAACATAAACGTAATTATTTTAATTATTTTAAAATTCAGAAGGGGGATACCATAGTTTTAATTCACTTATTTATTTAAAATAAATAAGACAAAATTTAAACTATGTTTTACACATTTGAATTTTTAAATAAATAAAAATGGACTGTCACTGTGTTAATAGATCAACACAACAAAATATGTAATTATTTTACTTCGTTTCTCGAATATTTAAGACTAAATAAGTCACTCAGAACAGTGAACGAAAATTTAGGATTTTCCTTAAAATGAGATGCATAAATGGAAATAGAAAATTAAATTCCGTGGTTTACATATTTTTCCCCCATTTCCAATAAAACTCCAATTCTTACTCGTGGATTAATATATTTTTATTTTTTGAAAACTTAAAACAACACGGTTAAATTGTAGAAAAAAATCTCATCAGACTACAAAAGGCTCTGTGAAATAAATGAAGAGCTTTACGCGCCGAACAAGAGAAAGTTAACCCATGCAAGCCGAATTTCCTTTTTCCCTCAGTCTCTCAATGTCAGGGTTGAAATTATAAGATGAAATTATAGCGGGAAAAAACATCCCCTGTGAGAGATTTAGGGCTGCTGCTGAGAGATTAATGGTGAAAAGAAAACTACGTGCATTTGAATCAAACAACCAAAGAGTATGTGAAGTATTGAAATAATATAATCTCTTCTTTTATTTGAATTTGTCATAAAAAAACGTTTGCAAATGTCATCCCTGTTTCAAGAAAGATCGGCAAGAGTTAAAGGGCTTATTTGCAATTGGGATTTAAGCTTTTATTTTGTTAGAACTCGTATGTAAACATAAGGAATGGGCTATATATCGAGGCAAAATTTTGACATTTACAAATCACTTTTTTGAGAAGAAATTTTCTAATTTGCTTTCAAACGATAATTTGTTCATAATTTTTTTTTTTTTTTAAGTTACCATACTTATTGTAAAAATCGATTTTGCGATATTTTTTTAAATGTCCATTTATTGATATATCTAAATATCGGTATTTTTTTCCTACTCGCCCATCCCTAGTGCACATAATGGCCTGTGCTAGCCATGGATTTATAAGGACTAACTCCATGGTGCTAGCACGAACTTCGACAGTCTTGTCGACATAATTTTTATGAGTTCGAAATGTTAATATATCATTGAATCTAGGATTAGAGATGGATTATTGTTAATGTTGGCAAAATTTGACGACATTGCACATTTTTGTATCTTTTATTTAAATATACATTGAGTTACATTTAGTTTACCATAAACTGATAACAAAATAAGGTGATTGGTTTGTTTGTTAAATTGGTGACTTCAATTACTTTTTAAAACAACACAACTTTTTTTGAAATGAATAACAATTTTTTTTTAACGGAAATATAAAAACGCTCATGAAACTTAATAAGAGAAGAAAATACTAAAATTAGATACATTTCAAATTATTCAGCTAAAAATTTCATTACCCAAATATTTGTGAGTAAAATTCAAGACAACAGAAACATATTGGAGAAGAATTAGTTAATTATATCAACAAAAATATTCTTCTTTAGATAGCATCTTAAAATCAAATCATCTCGGAACGACATTTATATTTCAAACCCCTCACTATTTTCTTTAACCTTGACCTCAAGTAGCAAGCTCGCCCATCATCATGTTAACATCAACTTATGCTTTTCATTCCAGCAAATTAAGTTACACATTAATTACATCTCAAGAGCTCACTTGCAAGCAACACTAGAGCTCTTGAACTAATTACAAGACGCCAGAAACAATGGCAGCCTGCTATTAGTATATACAGGGTGGGGCATGAATAGTGACCAAGTGTTGAGGAGAAAAAAACATGCACTGATAAATTTAGAGACTTAAACGCTACAACTCCGCTGGATAATGTGTCCAATGTCAAAGAGCTACGATTCGATTCTCACCAAACGTGTCAGAAATAAATTCCCGTTTCGGTGTTTATTTCAAGCCCAACATCAAAATAACGGCATTTATTACTCAGTCTTCACAAGAAATGAGATTCTGACCCAGCGGGAGCAGGGACAGAATATCGAAGAAACACCCACTTCACGTGAAAAAAGTTGGCGTCAAGCCGTCCCTCTTGCCTGTGAAAATGAATAGGTCCTCAAATCCTCAAACCTCAAATTAACATAAGCCCTGCAACTCTTGCCGACCTTCCCTGAAACAGGGGTGACATTGGAAAATTGAAACATTTTTTACAGTATGGGTGGTCAGCCTCATACCAACCTATAAGTCAAGGAATACAAGCAATTAATTACATCCAGCTATACTAGCAAACAAACAAACACTAAAAAATCTACAAAACATCTATAAAGATGAAAATTGATTCTTGGCCTTAGCCGCCTACATTACCGCCATTTTTTTCGGTCCTTACATACATCTTTCATTTCATCCAGAGTCATAACCTTTTTCATACAAGCTCTCCTTTTATTATGACTCTGGATATTCCATTCATTCGCCATTTCGGAAATTTGGTCCATCCATACCTTTCTCGGTCTTCCTCTACCACGACATCCTTATATTCTTGCTACATAATATACTTTTAATTGATAAATTCAATTAAAGTACCCGCACAATCCATAAACAAATACACTCCACTTAGATTCATACAAATTTCTGGTCCTTCGAACCGGATATTTAGTATTTCTTCCCCACCCTGTATATAATGGGAGAGGGGCACTTTACAGTACACAAGCCAGTCATCGATAAGGCATTAACTTTCCGACTCGGAAACTGACGCCTAGAGCCACCAACTAATGAGGAAACAGCACATGGGGGATATTACCAAGATAGTTTCTTATTAACTTAAGGCTCACAGCATTTTGAGTGGCGTTTGTGATTAATTATACGAGCTACCAACTAACGTACTATTTTTAGTTTCGCTTTATTTCTTTGCTTCAGTCCTTGGTGTTTCAAATTGTTATATATATTCTGGGAAAGCATTGGTGGTTGGTATTTCAATATGGCCGTATTTTCTATTTATTTTTTTACTCCCAGGACCTCAACTTATACTTATAATGAATGTTACTTATGAGGAAACTCTATACCAACTGACTTCCAAGAAGATATCACACTAGCATGGATTAACTGAAATTAACTCGAGCTTAAATTATTATTTTATTTATTAATATAGTTTTTTATACCATTAAATGCTAATATCTAGAAGTTTCTAAACGCATAATGAAAACCACGTACCGACACCTACAAGGCATAAATATAGTCTCACAAACCAGCATTTGCTCGAAGTTTCCCGATACACTCACACTACATACTCCATAATTATCAAGTATCAAAAAAATAGAACCTTTAATAATGAACGTAAGTTGACGTAGCAGAAAATATGCTATGTAAAGGAATTAAACATACAATAGAATTTAGTCTTCAGCGAAAGAAAATTCCTCAAGTACATTCCAAAGAATTTCATTTTTTCATTCCACATTTTTCATTACACTTACAAAAAAAATTCAAGGTTTTCCGAGCATATTTGATAGAAAGTACCATAATGAGTTTGTAATGTAAATATCGTTTTTTACACTGGATGTAACGTTGTTTCCCAAAGTATAAAATTTCAGGTATACACTAAAAAATTGCGTTTTACAAAATAGCGCCTCTATAAAGCGTTTTAGTTGTAATATTGTTATGATTTAACCGGGTTCAATTCAATAAAAATTTCGTTAATTTATTTCAGATACGGGTCGCTTTTGAACTGTTTAGTTCGATAACTTAGATACTAGTCTCGCTACAGAGCATCTCAGTCTCTATTTATAGACGAGATTAAAATTATTATTATTCTCGAAACATTGAGAACTGGCGCATGCGAGATTTCGGAAGAACATTCTACTTAAAACACTCACACAATCTCAAACAAATCGAAATACAATTATTGAAGTACCTACATCTAGAGACTTCACAGACTCACACAGACACAAGTTAACACACAATTACACATACGCAACAATATATTTGTGAACGCTATGGTTGAGTTTAAACACACAATTTTGTACTTGTAACCTTACACTCAAGTTTTTTTCCAGACTCTGTAATTTACACAATTTCTCCCATCTTTGCCGCTTCCCGACACATTTTTCCCCTGTTCAGACACTAAATACGTACCATTCATTTTAATAATCGCTTTCGGAGAAAAAGTTTATTTTTTCAGTTTATTTCGACTTTTATTTTCTCTTAGCTTGAGGTCGCGAAGCATTGAACAAAATTTGATTCAAGAAGAAATAAAACACCAAAAGACAACAACGCAATGGAATTAGAACATTTTTTAATTGAACATCTTTCTTTGCGAGCAAACGTCAGTCTTGTATGGGACTACTATCCTTAGCAATCAACAAGAAAACATTTGTATGCGTGTTTCCTAGCAACACGGCCGGATGAAGATAAAATTTTGTATAATATGTCAATTTATGTTTTAAACCAAAAAAATATTCAAAAAATATATTTCATTAAAGTTATTCCTTTGTGATTAGAAATCTGAATTTCCGTTTTAAAAAAAAACATAATTAATCTCCTTATAAAGTGCAACCTCTTACCGTGCTGTCTTTGAACGGTGTGGAATCTATTTATTCTTAGTAAAGTATGCCATCTATTAAACTTGAAATGTGGATTCGCTTATTTCCGAAAAAGCAGGTTCTATTCTATCGTGATGGTTGAGTAAACCTTCCTGGTATTGTGATTTTGGCTTGATAAAAAACGCTAACGGAAAATTATGTCCCTCACCCGTGGCGATATTCAAACCGTAACCTTCAATCAATGAATTCAAGCGTTCTACCTACTGAACTATGAAAAGGAAAACTTATTTTATTCCTAAATTAAATCTATTTCGGAAAAACTTGAAAATTTAATGGATATTTTTTATTTCAGCTTAAAATTTGAATTTTCAAATTACGTATGGAGGGTTGATTTGAATCTCGCACGTAAGATGGCAAATTTATTTTGAATCATTTGAAAGTTAAATTCGGTCTAACATGACGCCGCCCAGGGATGAGAGGTGGAAATAAATTAAAGAGAGGGTGGTGCGTGCGAATCTAGCCCCGTGAAAGTTTCAATTTGTTTCAAGGGCACAATTACGTGTCTGGTTTAAATGAAATCTAGAGGTTTCTCCCCTACGCATACACTTTTTAGACGACGTATCTCGCATGTGATGGATATAGGATATTTTTGGAAGGAATATGGACTTTTTTTTCTTTAGGGTAGATACAGGTATTTTGCAGTGGCGAAGGGCTTCATACAAGCCGGTTTCCATCAGTTTCCCGTTTAAAATGAGGCAGAAATGATAATTAAGTAGACTGCATAGTTTCAATGGGGAAAAAATACGTATTGTTTATTTGGTTTTAAATGTATTTTTTTACTTTGTGCCTATATTTTTTAACTACTTTGTTACATCATTTTCAAAGGGAAGCCGATTGGAACCGGCTTGTATGGCACGCTTCGCCACCGGTATCTTGTATGATCGAATATCGCGAATGACCAGATATGTTGTATGTCCAAATATCTCGTATGACTAGATTTGTCATATTTGGCAAGATAGATAGTGAACTCCAGCACGGGACTGCCGATCTTATCATATCTTTATTGTACTTCAAAACATTACGTTTACAAATCGTTTGTTCCTTATCGTGTGACCATTTATCTTGTAGGATTAGATATCTTGTTTAACCAAATATCTCATATGTAATATCTCACATTTGACAAGATAGACCATGGGCGCCAGCACATGACTGCCAATCCTGTCATATTTCTTGTCCAATCTGAAATCTCGACTGGCAAGATGTCACGTCTTTGATGAAATGAAGTATTGGTACTTACCCTGAAATGCGGCCTGGTGAGGAGGTCCCTGAGCTCGCAGGCGGTGCGTGATGACCTCAGCCTGGCCACCAGCTCTCTGCAGCGGGAGGAGGCGTCAGGAGGCGGGGGACGGCCGGCCACCACCACGCGACTGCCGATCCTGTCGTACAGCTGCAACCAACGAGACAAGATAAGACATTGACATATACTTTAAAATTAAAATCCTAACCTCAAATGAACATAACAGCTCACTAAGCCCAGAGCGATGGTGGACGCCTTTTTTTATAGCTGCGTTATACGATCCAAATTAGAGTACGCTGTCGAGGTTTGGACTCCCTATCAGCGGAAGTACATAGATATGATAAAACAAGTCCAAAAAAAGTTTCTCAGGTATCTCCTCATGAGGCGGTGTGGAAGTTATCCACAATTCATGCATCATGAGGAGCTACTTCGGGAGACTGGATTTAGAAACCTGGAAACGAGGCACAACAGCTCTCTTATGGTGCTCTCTCATAAGGTCATAAACGACTAAATTGACAGTCCCACCCTGTTGGAGGGTTACAGGTTGTATGTGCCTGACGACTACACCCGAGGGCGAGGACATTATCTATTTCATGTACCGAAAAGCCGTACTGATGTCGTGGCGCAGCACCCTGTGACTCGGAGTATAAATAAGTCTAACATAGACATTTTTGAGTATAATTTATTCAGATTTAAAAATCTAGCAACAGAGTCCCTCCCAGCATGCTGATAGCTGTGAGGGTGCACTGTGATTAGGGTTACCTGTTGTGAATAAATTAAAAAACAAAACAATAAGAATAATAAACCCTTTAAATTTTGCCGACCTTCCCTGACGCAGGGGTGACATTGGGAAAGTGAACCATTTTTAACAGTTTCGGTGGTCACCCTCATACCAACCTATACGTCAAGGGACGTTAGCAAAAATACTTAAATAAACTTTAGATGAAGTTACAAAATAAATACAAATGAATATCGAATAGATTTTTTCTATAAATATCTGAAACGCAAGGCCTGGCGGAAAATGGTGAAACTATTTTCAAAACTTTACAAGCTACAAAAGCTTTTCCTTTTTGATAAGAGACATCTTGCTTTTTCAAGTAAAAGCTCTTTCTTCTATGCAATGGAAATTATAGTGGTTCGTAGCTCGACTAAAGGAAAATTTGTGTCGGTAAAATAGACTTGGGTGTGCGTCTAGGATACATTTTCAGACACTAAATTATATTTATATTGCACGAATTTCAATGACAATAATCATCACATTCACACAATCTAGAAACTTACATACTACAAAATATTTATTCATTTCCTTGACATTTTTAAGTATGTTAAAAAAATACAACAAGATAAAACACTTTCCTCCAAAGGAATTTTTCACATAACAAATTTTCTAGCAAGGTTTTTAATATTATGACATTTTAAAGATATTTTCTTCTTTATTGTTGTAATTTATACATCCTTGTTTACAACATTTTCTTATTAAACTTTCAAATATTCTGTTCTGAAATATTTATACTCAAAAATATGAGAAAGCAGTTTTAAAACATAAGGTATTGTTTAGATATGTTTCAATGTTACAGGTTTACATTTTTTCAGTCGACTTTGCTTATCCGCCACATTTAGGTTTTAAGAGTTGCATTTATGCATACCTAAGTAGAATGAGGTCCGCACGTGAATTTACATAAACAATATTATGTCATCACCTGGCCGGGTTGCTAGGGAAAAGGCAAACAAATATTTTGCATTCCCACACAAGACTGACAAAAGTTCGAAAATCAAAAAAATTTCGACGTCATTCCTATTTTTTGAGGTGATTTAAGAAATAAGTAAAAAAAAGATAATTCAAAACAACTTTTTTTTTAAACAAGAAATGACAATTAATATTTTTTTCAATGTATTAAAAATGACTAAACCTTGTTAAAGCATACCTACTTTAATAAAAGAAAAAAATCAAATTTAATTCAATAATATATCAAAAACAACTATTTTCTCAATAAAAATATAACCATAATACAACTCATGACCCATTTTCCCCCACTTTCTTTCTTAATACAGAGTCAATTAAAATATCTGCATTATTTTTTAATAATCTGGTTTTAATTTACATTTGGCAATTTTTATCTGTACCTTTTTACATCAAGAATAAACATGAAATTGTATGTCACCATGTCAGACTAAATACCTCACATATATTATTATTTCAACAAGCATTTTAGGGGAGGTTTGTCGTATTCTGTAGTAAATAAACCCATCTTCAGTGCGCATGCCCCGTATACCAGATGTACGCTTGCGCAGTACCCAAAAAATAAACTCTTAGTTATAACTCAACCGTGGACCTTATCAATAAGTGTAAAGAACCTGAAAGAGAGCCTCTAAAGAACGTTTTAATTTCCTTGGATTCTTTGGATAAACGTTTTCGTTGCGTTTAAACGAAGAATTGTGTACCCAGAGCTCTGAGCTATCCAGGATTCGCCTCCATTCCTCCGTGGACCATGTACATAAGAGGAAGGGTGTACGGCAGGATAGCAACTTTAGAGATGTTTTTCGGAGATGAGTTTTGAACGCATGAATAACAATTTTGATGCATTTTGGTGCAGTGGAAAGCATAGATTTTGAAGGTTAAACTCGAAATGTTACAATTTTAGGGTTTTGGAAATAAAAACTTAATTTAACGAGTGAGATGATTTCCTTACAATAACAGATAGTTACAAAAGGGGTTTACGTTAAATTTACTTGAAAATTATTTATACATTTTCAGAATTTAATATTATTGTTAAAATATATTTCAAAGTTCACTAATACATTTATTATTGATTTTTCTTTATTCCTCTTTTTTTAATGAATTATTATTCTAATGAAGACTTTTAACATTTCATAGCAATCCGTTCAAAATGCACAATATCTTATTTGAAAATAACATAATTATCTACTTAAATAAATGAACAAAATTAACCTCTACGCCTCTACGATTTTCAGTACAAAATAATGAAAGCTTACCTCCTTTATTATCGCAGTTATTTATTTTACAACTTAAGACAAATTATTGGTTATCATTACTATCTTACCATGTAAAGTACATTCACAAAATCGATCATACTTGTACAAAATTATCCACGAAATAGCTTACCACAAATATTTATACCAAATTTCTATTTTAAAATTATTCATTCTTTTTTTTACAAAACCATTTGACAATTCCATATTTAAGATCTATTTATCAATGGTAATCTAAGTTGAAAAAATATATTTATATTAAAAACTCATATCAAATGTACGCATACAAACCGACATGTGTCAATTCGCGCTTACAAATGCTGAATGTGTACTTACAAATTAAGCCCTACAATTTTTGCCAACCTTCCCTGAAACAGGGGTGACATTGGCAAAGTGAACCATTTTTTAACAGTATGGGTAGTCACCTCAATACCAGCCTATAAGTCAAGGAATACCATTGACTCTATGAGGAATACACTGTAACTGTAACTCGGTCACCATTCCGCTAGGGGTGGCCAGAGCCTCTGCAGAGTTGCCTCCATTTTTTCCTATCCTTACATACCTCTTTCAATTCATTGATATCCATCACCTTTTTCATGAATTTTCTTCTTTAACGCGATATGATCTATAATCTATAATCTATAATCTAAGTTGCAAGGATATATTCATTTAAAGCTCTCAGATGTATGCCCACAAACCAACAAGTGTAGTTCGCGCTTACAAATGCTGAATGTGTACTTACAAATAAAATCCAAACCTCAAATGAACATAAACCCCACAACTTTTGCCGACCTTCCCTGAAACAGGGGTGACATTGGCAAAGTGAACCATTTTTTACAGTATGGGTGGTCAGCCTCATACCAACCTATAAGTCAAGGTATATGAATAATAAATTACATTTAAATATAAAAAAGAACAAAACCTTACAAAGAAATGTATACAAAAAAAGTCAAAAATATGATAAAAAATAAAAAAGTTGTGGCATTTTTCTGCAATCTCAGACCTTAAACTGCTCTCCTGAACAATTTAGTTTATATCACTTATACTGACTTTAACCGTCGATATGATTATTATTTTGCGTCATGAAATAAACTTCAAGTCTCCGTTTGAAAGGGATTTCTTTCCCTCCCCCTCTGCGGGACTTAGTTCCTACCCTCGAGTAATTAATTCCGCTATTTCCTGCTTTTTCTTGCAATTCAGCGACTCGGCGACGAAGCCGCGCAGATCTCGACTAATTACCGCAACAAAGCAATGGACTGAGGAATTCCACAAAATGACAAACAAACATAATTACGCTGTATCTTTGCTTTTTCCCTGATTAAAATTAAAATCATAATCCTTGTTCCTCGACTCCTCCCCCACTTAAACTGAAAGTGGTTGGTGTGAGGCCGGCCCCCTTACCCGTAAAAATAAATAGGTCCTTAATCGCCACATGTGACCCCTTTGGGGATAAAGCAAGCAAGAATTTACACTATATGTGTAGCTTAGTTGCGTTTGCGTTATACCTCCTTGACTTACATATTAAAAAAAAAATTAGGCTGATTTCTTTGGTTACCGCTGTTTTTGAGTGAATCACACCTCAAGAGCCCTCTGCAACCTTGGTCGTCGCTGTAGAAAGCACCAATTCTCAAGCAAGACCCAGTTGCTATAAGGCTGGATGGACCTTTTGATGACCGGTCTTTGGTAAAGTTTTATGAATATTTCAACCCAGCGAAGAGCAAATTTGAAAACAAAAATGGTATTTTTTTGTGCTCCGCCAGGATTCAATCCCCATGGAAGGCCATTAACGTGTCTCAAGCGCTACCACTAGTCTACGGACCGTCCTCAGACCCAAATGTCAAATGAACCTAGCCCTACCGGCAACTTTTGCCGATAATGAAGATTTGAAATCAGGGTTTTAATTTTGTAAGTAAGTACACAATACATATGCAACATGCGTAAGCGCGACCTACACGCATTTTTTGAGATGTTCACCCTCATAGCAATCAAATTCCAACCAAAAAATAACAAAAAAAGATATTTTACGAACCGTATTTAAGAGGAAAGCGGGTTTCCCAAAGTTTCGTAGAAGTCAATTTCAACGTTTTAAGGAGACACGTCTCTTCTACGATAGTTCATGCTTCTTCATCGTAGAAGACTTCTAATGGATCGGATACGATTTCGACGAAACGTTAAGAAACCAGCTCCTCCCCCCAACACGATTAGTGCAAAGCATTTTTTAAATACTTTACAAAATGTCTAACGACCGTTCTTGTAATTTTTAAGACTTTCTCTATGTTTTTGGCATATTTTTACAATCTACATAATTACAACTTTTGCCATCCCAGACATAAATCAAGTGACAATGCCGCCATCGGGGCTCACAATCTTTTATAATGATAATATACGAGGGAACAAGAAGTGGGATGAGGCGGACGATCTTCTTCAAAGGCCAAGTAGCAAAATTGTTATTGTTGCTTGTTTACCGTGTAAACAATTGGGGATTATATTCTGGGAATTATATGCAAATTATTTCAGAATAATATTCAGTCTTGCGATTTTGTGATATGCACACAAAATTATGCTCTTGATTTTTGTAGCAAAATATTTTTTCTTTTTTAGTTCCACTTCTATCCAAGATTGGCAATCATATGCGGCCACCATCTGTGATAATCAATTATCTAAGTTGCAAAAATATTAATGCGATAGTTAATTAATACATGCCTATAAAATACAAGTTTAAGTTTGTGCTTTCACATGCTGCATGTGTACTTAAACTGCAAACCAAATCTTAAATAAACGTTAACTTTAATGAATTCCTTGACTTATAGGTTGGTATGAGGCTAATTTAGCAAAGTCATCCCTATTTTTTTAAATGCTGCATGTGCGCGAACTTACTCGTGTCTGTTTGTGGGCATACATTTAATATCAATCTTAAACGTTCACGCATATTTGCCATTTAAATTAAATACTATAGATTTCAATTCAAAGTTATACTCGTAGTCAAGAGAACCAACGAGAGTCGAACCAGCGTTGTTTTTATTTCAGACACTCTAGTCGAAATTACCGTCTTGACCGATTAACCATTACGCCAACGTTCTTTGAGTTCAAAATACATTAGTTTTTTTTTCAGTGATCAGAAAAGCACAACTCATATATCTGAAGAATGTGGGCAGTAGGTATAATTCATAACCTGAAAGCCTTTTAGGTTGTATCAATAGAAAGTGTTGCAACACAAAAAGCTTTTAAACTTTTCCATTAAGCACTAACGGTAAAATAATTATATCTGATTGAATTATATCAAAATTATGGCTTTAACCCTTTAAAGCCGTGAATTCAATAATAAAGGAGACTTTGATCTCTGCAGAGTTATGTTGAACTCTTTTGTGGGGTCTGTACCTACCCCAAGTACAAAAGTTAACGTTTTCAACCTTAACAAAGCATTTCCTTAATAATGTTATAATCTAAGTTAAAAAGATAAATTACATTTAAGATTTATATTAAATGCATTCCCATAAGCAGACATGGATAAGATCGCGCATTTCTTCTTCCTTCTTCCCTGAAATTGGGGTGACATTGGCAAGCCGAACCATGTACCACAGCATGGGTGGTCAGTCTCATACCAACCTATAAGTCAAGGAGCTAGTGTTAAAAAACTAAAAAAAAAACTCCCAGAGGCGCTGTTTTCCTTTCAATATATTTTTTACTGAACGATATTGTTGAGAATTCCTTAGTTTTTTACTTTTCTTCCTGGTCTAAGTTAAGATGAAAATGGAATATGTACTAATCTAATCTACGTTGGCATAGACAATAAAGTACTCCGAGTACAAAACATTTAGATTTACTCGCCTCTAGATTTCGTAAATCAAAAATGTATAGAATATACAACAGCGCTTATAGGGAGTGATTTATTTAACATACAGTTTTTCGATTTACGCAATCGAGGGGAGTTTACATAATGCTTTATATTCGGGGTACTGTTTATGGGAGAGTATTGTTATGGGATTTCTAAGGGAAAAATATTGAGAGGTTTTTTTTGTAATGAAGCTATTAAAGTCACGCGCTAATAAAAAGGGATAACAGATTACGGTAAGGTTTAGAATAATTATTTTTATTATTAATTAGAATTCTGCTCTTTTCGAAACAGGGAATTTTTGAAAACCACTTTCAATTTGGACGGCCTTTAATTAGTTGCATATACGCTTTCAATCACTGAATTTAAGCAATATCAATAAACTGGTTTATTTCGGCCACATAATGAAAAATGAAAAGTATTTACTCCAGCATCTCATCATAATTTCAATCATCAATTTATTAATTTCACTTCCAACCTACATTTTCTGGAGCACAGAAGAAAACTTGGAATGATCAGTCACTTCTATAGTACTATAATGGTGTCTGTTTTGATGAAATATCCTCACTTATACCTCCTCCTCTCGTCACAACAAGGGCAACTCGTAGAACGGCTGACATTCATCCGTTTGCAGTTTATATCAAAACTATGAAAACTTGGCGTTTTCACGACTCATTCCTTTGCCAAACTGCCCGCTTGTGGAATGAGTTACGGGTATCTGTGTGTCCGCCCCATTTTAATCTTGCCCTATCAAAACCAACATCAATCGCCATATCTTTTTGGTGTCTCAAAACAATTTGATTAACAACCTAAGAAAATGGGTAGCATTGGCTTACGGACAAATTTATTTTTACATGTAACTATATTGAAGTTAAAACTAATTTTAAAATTGTAGTGTTTTCCTTGTACCCGTAGGAGCGTGTTCTCATTCTCAGCTTTACTGATACAAATACATAGGTTAAACAAAATACCAAAACGATAAATAATTCAGATCTGACACCTTTGGAATATAACCCAATACCAAAATTCTGAAAGAGGAAGCTTCACTTACAGAGCTTTTAGTTGACCAAACCACAAAAACCCGGATATAAACATCAAACTCGTATGAATGTGGAACAAACTTTATATCCCATATTTATTTCTTGCTAGTATGTTGTATTTAAAACCACGTTTATATGGCTCTCGTAAACACGTCTAACTATTGGAAACAGCGCTCGCACTCGGTTGTAAGGTGTTTTTATAAATAAAGCGAGGATTTTTACGAGTCTAGTACAGAGAAGTTTTACACTGTGACATAACTAAACCACCGTATTCAAAGTTTTTGATGTTTTTTAGTTAAATTAATTTTGTTCACCAGCGCATGACAAATTACAAGTAGGTAAGCTCGATTTTTCCACCCAATAAAGGAGAATTTTGAAACAAATTTTGTAATATAGTTTATTCTTTTAAAATGACTTTCAAACCAAGTGCCGTACCTACTACTTACTCTGGTCAAATCTACAGTTATGAGTATTTTGAGAGTGTTTCTTCGTGAAAATAACTGTTAGAACGCAACATTTTTACTAAAACCAGATAAAGAAAACTAAAGACCGGTCCGTAGTCCAGGTGGTAACACTCCGGACTCGTTACTGGAAGGTCGTGGGTTTACATTTATATTTTCAAATTTGCTCTTCACTGGGTTGAAAAATTCATAAACCTTTACCAAAGACCGGTCATCAAAAGGTCTATCCAGCCTTACAACAACTGGGTCTTGCTTAAGAATTAGCGCTTTCTACAGCGACGACCAAGCTCGCAGAGGGCTCTTGAAGTGTGATACACACAAAAACAGCGCTCACCAAATAAATCAGCCTAATTTTTTTTTTTTTTTAATTTAAAGTCCATAATCAAAGTTGCAAGGATATATAAACATTGAAAATTCATAATAATCGCATGCACCGAAGCAGACTCTTGAAAGTTCGTGCTTACACATGCTGCATGTGTACAAACAAATTACCCAAATCTCAAATTGACATACACTTTGCGACTCTTCCTGTCTTTCCTGAAACAGGAATAATTTTTGCAAAGTGAATAATTTTTACAGTTCGATAGTCAACAAACTTAGAAGTAAAACAATGGCGAAACGATGGCAAAGTAACAGTTTAGTCTTATGATAACGAATAGTACTGGGTCTATAATCTAAGTTGCAAAGATATTATATTACATTTAAAATTCATATTAAATTCATTCGCATAAGCAGACACTTTTAAGTTCGCACTTACACAGGCCGCATGTGGACTTCCAACATAAAAACCCAATCTCAAATGAACATAAGTCCTACAACTCTTGCCGACCTTCCTAGAAACAAGGGGGACATTGGTAAAGTGAACCTTTTTTATAGTATGGGTGGTCGGCCTCATACCATAGGTCAAAGAATACTAGTGACCGAAAAAAAATCAAATCTGGCATCTTTAATCTTTATCTCCTATATTATCATTATTTTCTTACCTTACATATGTCACGATGCAAATATCATTCTAAATCTAAATCTAAGATGCAAAGATATGTATCATTTGAGGTTCATATTAAATGCATTCCCACAAGCAGACACGCATAATTTCGCGCTCACACATACCGCATGTGGACCTACAATATTAAAATCCAATCTTAAATGAACATAAGCCCTGCAACTCTTGCCTACCTTCCCTGTAAAAGGGTTGACATTGGCATAGTGAACCACTTTTTACAGTATGGTTGGTCAGCCTTATACCAACCTATAAGTCAAGGATGTTACATAATCAGCATTTACTTTTAGAGGATTTTCTTCATTAAGAGTTTTTTGCAGTTACGGTGTCTTATGGATTCCGCGTCAGGTCAGGTGTTCACCATGCGTGCTAATGAAGGTCTTAGTTTGAGTTCCAGAAAACAATTTCTCTTGGAAGTTTCTGAGAGAGAAAAAATACGTAAAAGATCTCGGGAATAATTTTCACATATATTTGTACGTGAAACTGAGATGTATAAAGGTGCACGATAAATATATACATAGTGAGGTCGATAGCTCAGTCGGGCATTTTTATGTTTTTGAATTTCTAAGTTCTTAAGTTTCAGGGAAGGTCGGCTAGAGTTGCAGGGCTTATGTTTACTTGAGATTTGGGTTTTTATGTTGAAGGTTCACATGCGGCATGTGCAAGCGTGAACTTGTACGTGTCTGCTTGTGAGAATGCATATAATGTGAATCCCCAATGTTACAATATCTTTGCAACTTAGATTAGATTAAGGTCAAATATTTTTTTCATAACATAGGAGGGAAGACGAACTCCAAGTCGAAGGAGAACATCCTCGTTGAAGACACAGAAATAGTGCTTTTTTAGATCCACACCTTGATTTATAGATTGGTATGCGGCTGACCACCCATGCTGAAGAAAATGATTCACTTTGCCAATGTCATTTCTGTTTCAGGGAAGGACGACAAGAATTGCAGGGTCTATGTCAGGGTCTATGCTAGACTTAATGATTGTGGATTGATGATAGGAGAGAGCAAAGTGAGTGTTCTACTGTATGCAGATGATGCAGTTCTTGTATCTGATTCAGCAGTGGAATTGCAAACTATGCTCTCTAGATTGAATGAAGCTTTGTTAGGTAACCATCTGAAGTTGAATGCAAGTAAGACGAAAGTATTGATTTTTGAAAGAGATGATGAAAGTATGAATTATGAATTTAAAATTAATGGAATGAATGTTGATGTCGTAAATGAGTTTGTATACCTGGGAAGTAAGTTTGAAAAAGATGGAAGAATGACCGGTGAATTTGAAAGAAGAGTAATGAAGGGCAGGTGTGTACTGGGTGCCACAGCTTGTATCGCCAAAAATCAAAACATATCTAAAAATGCTCGATTGGCGGTACGCAGTGGCATACTTTTACCCACCTTGATGTATGGAAGCGAGGCCTGGACGGTGAATGAAAGTGAAATTAGTAAAGTCCATACTGTTGAAATGGACTTTCTAAGAAGTATGATTGGGAAAAAACGGAGTGACAGGGTGAGGAATGATTTTGTAAGAGAAGAATGTGGTGCAAGAGAAAGTGTGAAAGTGAAGATTAAAAGAAGTTTGTTAAGATGGTTTGGGCATATGGAGAGAATGAATGAGGAAAGTCTGACGAAGAAAGTATATGTTGGTAGAATAGATGGATGTCGTGGTAGAGGAAGACCGAGAAAGGTATGGATGGACCAAATATCCGAAATTGCGAATGAATGGAATATCCAGAGTCATAATAAAAGAAGAGCCTGTATGAAGAAAATTATGACTCTGGAGGAAATGAAAGAAGTATGTAAGGACAGAAAGAAATGGCGGTTGATCTGTAATGTTGGCGGCTAGGGTTTATTAAATTGGAATTTGTTTTTATTTGTAAATGGATATTTTGTATTTGGATATTATTATTTAGTGATGTATAAAATGTAATTTGTCGTGTGTGTGTGTTCCTTGACTTATAGGTTGGTATGCGGCTGACCACCCATGCTGTAAAAATGGTTCACTTTGCCAATGTCACCCCTGTCTCAGGGAAGGACGGCAAGAGTTGCAGGGTGTATGTCCATTTGAGATTTGGTTTTTATGTTGTAGGTTCACATGAGGCATGTGCAAGCGCGAACTTGTACGTGTCTGGTTGTGAGAATGCATGTAATGTGATTCTCCAATGTAACATATCTTTGCAACTTAGATTAGATTAGATTAGATTAGATGTCCATTTGAGATTTGGGTCTTAATGTTTTAGGTACGTGTCTGCTGGTGAGAATGCATATAATGTGAATTCCCAATGTTACATATCTTCTATCTGCAACTTAGATTAGATTAGACCGTCAGTCTTCACTGAAGACGAAAAACAACAACTAGAACGTTTCACTCATGTTTACGCAAATTATGTCTGTCATTGTATTGTTGCGTATCTAGAATACGCCCTACAAAATTATGAGATAAGCATGCGGAATCTACATATTTATTTTCACGGGTGAAAAGTCAATTCTTATGCAAAACCAAGTATTCAAAGCTGACGCATTTCCTACATAAAAATTCTCACTTTTCGTATTTATATATATTTATTTATATCAGACTCTTTGTCCAGATAATGCCCGTCAGTTGCGACAATTTTATATTAGGGTCATGTCACGTGACACCATTTGCGTAACTTGATCCCTCCAGGGACGCACGTGTCGGGGAACGCGGCCGTCACGTGAAAATAATTATATACTAGAGGTCTCAAGTACCCATTATAATCTTTACAAAGGTAATAAAACTTGAATGCGAAATTTTGACATGTATTCTTGAGTGATGAAGTGTTCTACTGGTATAATATATTTGTCTTGCTTGGGGCCACAACCTCAAAGAATATGTTTTTGATCTCGACCAGTGTGAAAGAAGAATTTTATAGTTCTTTTACAGTCTGTACAACTTACATCAATTGATAAATAACCTTTATAGGTAAATAATAACCAGCAAATTATCTATAGCCTCATTTGCACTCTGCCACTTCTACTTCACCTCGCGCTGCCGCAATTATGGGCGGAGCAAGTTAGCCGCGAGATGAAGCGGAAGGGGAAGTGGGGAGACAGACTAGCCAATGGCGCTCTCGAACGGGCCTTTGACCTCATCAAAATACCGGCAAGACATGGAAGTTCACTGTCAATAGCGCGATTGCACTATCGCGAGTATGCCCATTCGCACACATGCCCTGCTCACTTCCCTTCTTCATAGCCTTGCGCTAGGAGCTGAATGTAAACGAGTTTTAACATTTCATTTAATCTAACTGAAATTTTGATGTCAATAAAATTCACAATTCTGGAAGATTAAGATTTGTTAGTTTTGTAAATTCGATTTTTACAATGTGCGTACAATTAGTCTATAATTATAATCTACGTTGCAAAGATAAATTAACATTTTAAAACCTAAAAACAAGTCATTCTTGTCCATTTGGAATAAATTGTCATTGACAAATCTTACTCAATTGATAAAGTTCAATAGAATATAACGGACCAATAATTTGTATTTCTGGCACATACATACCTTCACTTCCGCTGTCTACTGTTTTGAGTTTGACTGCCATATGAGAATACCTTTTCGAGACTAAAAATCACACATACAATCATCTCCCTCTTCGCATAGAAACAACAGAGATGAAACATGTGATAAACGTCTCCTGAGTCGGTATTTTGGTCACGAGATCCCACTTGGTTTCACGATAATGGCTTGTTCCGACGGAGACAGTACACAAGTATATTTCTACATTGGAGTTCTGCCAGTAAGTTACAAATTTAAAGACAAAAGTAGCCAGAAACAAATGAGAAGTTATCTGTTTATTTTGATGCTGTGATAAGTGTGTACTTATGCAGATAAAATTGAAAAATATATAAAAATCTGAACTACATACATACATAATGAGAAAAAAGAGTGAAAATTTGACAGAATAACATCAAGGAAAATTGAACAATAAAAAAACAAAAACAACATAACAAACAATAAAAAACTATCGTCCGGTCGATAGCTCAGTTGATAGAGTGCTTGCATTCTATCCCGTGAGCTCGGGTTCGAATCCCACCGAGGAGGGTGTCAGAAATGATTTCCTATTTCGGTGTTTATTTCCAACCCCACTAAAAAATACCAGCAAGGTTTACTCAGCCTTAACAAGAAATGAGTACCAGCCCCCTCGGGAGCTGGGAAACCCCCACTTCAACTGAAGAGGTTGGCGTAAGGCCGGCCCCCTTATCTGTAAAAATAAATAGGTTCAACTCGCCACATGCGACCCCTTCGGGGATAACGCGGCAAGAAGTTGCACTATATGTGTAGCTTAGTTGCGTTTTTAAAGTCTAGCTTATGACTTTCCCGTCTTGCGCATGAAAAATGGAAACCCATGATGATTGGCACCATGCATCAGCCCTCATGTTTTCGTTTATTTGTGAAGAGCATTTGAAAAAAAAAAAACTGAACAAAGTCCAGTAAAAAGGACATCGTTGATACGGGAGAAACGTACAAAGGCTCCAGCTCCCATGGACAACGGCAACAGCCTTCAAATAAACTTCCGTTAAAATATTTATCATTCAACTTAGGTCCGGTATTTTCAGCGTTATCGTAGCAACTTTAGATACATAGTGTGAAAAAGACAACCTTTCCTTATACTTTGGCAAAATGTCGGCAAAAAATTTTAAAGTATGGTAGTCAGCTTTATACAAACATATGGTCCACTTAGAAAATCAAAAATGGATTCCCGAGAATAAGGGTTTTTTATTTACAGCACGCATGAGTTTGTCAGATAATCTAAATGCAGTACGGCGCATTTCACTGTCCTTTCAACTATCTATACAATATTATTAGAAAGTTATGAGTATCTGTCCTGTCAAACAAACTTGGTCACGTTGTTTTCCAATACTTTGAAATCCATTGATTTTTTCTTTTTTTTCAGTAAATTTTTCAACGTTTTTCTCGATTCACTGTACTGCTTCTGGGCTGTATTAATGCACTTGAAGCGCTATTCTGATAAATTCCTTACGACATTAAGGCGACGAGGTGGTAATTCGTGTCCAAAAATAAGGTGTACTGTAATTTTTATCCAGAGTTCTTTCGCGCAAGCGCCAGCAATCTCCGACTTGGATTGGTATCCAAAGCGCATGGAATTAAGCAGAGGAGCGCTTCTGGAATGAATTTACTTTCCGTATCTGAACAGCGTATAAAGACAACTCTGGTAAGAATATTAAAATGTAAAGATCGTGCTTGGAATCCCGTTATGAGAGAACGTCCCACGTCATACACTCGCACATTCCCGCCTCTCCTCGCCGACAATTTTTTCACGTGAGCAACACTCGCGATGTGTTAGATTACAAAGAAAAAAATACCAAATGTTAACTCAGCGTTTCACTTTATCTTTATGAGAAAATTTAATCAAAACCAACGTAAATTTTTTTTGTATTCTCATTTTTTTTATCCCAATTATGGTGTTTTTTAAGGTTTATTTTTTTATCCCCTAAGCTATGCATATAGTTTAACTTCTCTCAGCGTTAACCCCTGTGGCGAGTGAAACTTATTTATTTTTAAAGGTAAGAGGCCGGCCATACGTCCACCACTTCAGTTGAAAATGGGTTTCCAAGCTCCCGAGGGAACCGGTACTCATTCTCGTGAAGGCTGAGCAAAATTTTACGGTATTTTATTTTGGGTTTGGAATGAACAAGGAAACGAGAAATCATTTCTGACACCCTAGGTGGGATTTGAACCCGAGCTGTCGGCAAGGAATACAAGCACTTAAAAAATTTAGCTATCGACAAGACTCATATCCACATTCGTTGAAAGGTATTTCAATACCAAAATATCGGCAAGCTTTAATCATCCTTCACAAAAAATGAGAACCAGCCCTCTCGGGAGCTGGGAAAATCATATTCAACTGAAGAGAATGGGTTTCAAATTCGGAGACAAAACGGTGAGAAGTTGAAATGTAGAAATTATTAGATGTGTTCCTTGACTTATAGGTTGTTATGCGGCTGACCACCCATACTGTAAAAAAAAAAATTGGTTCACTTTGCCAATGTCACCCCTGTTTCAGGGAAGGACGGCAAGAGTTGCAAGGCTTATGTTCATTTGAGATTGGGTTTTTATATTGTAGGTCCACATGCGGCATGTGTTAGCGCGAAATTATACATATCTGCTTGTGGGAATGCATTTAATATAAATCTTAAATGATATATATCTTTGCAGCTTAGATTAGATTAGATAAGATTAGATTAGATGTGAACTCAAAAGCCCTAATCAAACATAAATAATTTAGCTTTTACACATTCTCAGCTTTTCATGATTGCAAGCCCTTGTTTTTATCTTTTTGCAATCGATTTTCTCTCACTACCTCTTATAGAGTTGACAACACAACATCCACCAACCAAGCTGTCAACTGAAGGCTGTTGACATCAACCAGGTCAATGGATAAGGGTGTGTTTTTGGTTGACGCGTTGGCCGGAACACCCAAGGGGAAAAAGCCTTTATAAAAAATGAGAATCGAAGAAATGGCGAACAAAAGTTTTCTACTCCAAATATAAAACTCTACGTATCAACTGGGCTTCAAAGCTTAACAAAAATGTATTGAAAAGAAAACTGTGCCTCTAGTGAGTGATTTTGTTTTACATATTTTTTCGTAGAACGCTAAGAGTGAGTTTAAAACTAGGGTTACGGTTTTTGATGGATAGCTACCATTAAATGACAGATGATGAATGCTTTTTAAAAATTCCATTTATCATACAAATATTTGCCTGAAGAAAACTTCTGTAATTCGCGTATTTTTAAAATCACTGTTACTCTGATTCTTGAGGTTTAGGAACGTAGAAGAGAGTTCCAAATATACATTCCTAAATAACGGAACGTAGATTTAGAAAAAATGGGCATACTTATTTTCTTAAGATAAACTTAGATCATATTATACGCAACGCAACTACTAACAATAAATAAAAATAAAATACGCCATTTTTCCCAAACTCAGTTTTTTCAAAAAACGGTAAAAAGTAGATAAAATGCATACATACGAGTACATGCACTACATAAGTAATATAGTGAAGCTATAAAAAAATGTTATTTTTTTATGTTTGCTGAAATTCATATCTCAACCAAAATAATAATGTTGGAACAATTTTAATGTAGTGCCTTTTAGTGGCACGAGCCACCCTTTGATGATGAAAATGTATTAAGCATTAAGAAAATTTTAAAATATTAATTCGCAATATTATTTTTTTACATAAACCTGAAACTATGACTACATACCCACATGTGCCTGTTTACGTAGGACTTCATCATCATCATCATCATCATCATCATCCTAAAAGTAGCTCACCTCCAAGAGTGAATGCAGTTGACGGTCAGCCAGGAGTCCCATGAAGAGATCCGCGTCACAAGACTGGTCCTGCAGGCAGTTCATATCGTCCAGGGACTCAAGCACGAGGTTCACAGCTGGAAAAAGAAAGAATGTTGTATCATCCATACAATACAGGAACAAGAGGTGCATGGTGTATGTCCATTTGAGATTTGGTGTTTATGTTGTAGGTTCACATGCGGCATGTGCAAGCGCGAACTTGTACGTGTCTGGTTGTGAAAATGCATGTAATGTAAATCTCTAATGTAATATATCTTTGCAATTTAGATTAGATTAGATTAGAAATTACATCTCCGAAATCATTCTATATCCTTATTCGTATCCAAAACCAAAATGATGCAATTCCTATATCCGTATCCATATTTTTATTCGGAATTTTCTATCCATAAAATCGTTAGCGACTATGGCCCATTTTAACAGCGTATTTGGCCCGGTTTGTGGTTTTAGTTCTATCCGGTGCCGCATTGTAAGCCTAGCAGCGTATGCCGTATAGGGATGTACGAAAGCCTTCAGACGGTTTGTCCGGTAGCCCATAGACAAACCGGGTAGAATGCGTTGTGTCTGAAACGGGCACTTGTATACGTCATATTATTCAAACATAAACTTTTATTTTATTTTATTCAACATGGGGGTAGTGTAACCTATATATTTCCACAGGTGAAGGAGCTAACCTGAGTCCATCCTCTTCACTTAAAGTGGGAGTGACTTCGATGCAGAGAAGGCTAGATATCATGTCTTTTAAGAGCAAATAGGTTCAACTCGCTACATGCGACCCCTTCGGGGATAACGCGGCAAGAAGTTACGCTATATGTGTAGCTTAGTTGCGTTTAGTTGCGTTGCGTAAGAGCAGATTAACCCTTACCGGTACTTTGGCTGTTGCACTTTATTTTACAAAACTCTGATGCATTTTATGCGTTACAAAATTCAGATCAAAAATGGACGTGTATCTCTTAAATTGCATCCAGTTTCGCTGATGACGGTAATAAAATGATGTGTTTTATTAGGCAAGTATAGAAATGGTGTAACGTATAAAATTCATCGAAAAATCTCGGCTGTTTTGGGCCAACAGCCGATCTCTTTTATTACTGAAATAATGACGTCATTCCCTTGTAATAGGAACATAACTAGTTCTAATAAAACTCGCAATGAAATATAGAACGGTTGTTAGCTGAACTGCTAATAAACTGGATATTTTATACCACACATGTGCATATTTCATCCTCCTCATAATAATGTGCTCCATGACAAATAGGTTGGTATGAGGCTGACCCCAAGTGCTGTACAAACTTGGTGCACTTTTTCCAAAGCCACACTGGTTTCAGGAAAAGGCGGCAGGAGTTGAAAAGTTTATTTCATGTATTGTAGAGGCATTCTAAATCTAAATCTAAATCTAAGCTGCAAAGATACAAATGTATCATTTGAGATTCATATTTTTTTTTTTTTTTTTTAAGGAATCCTGTGCGGGAGGCTCCCCAATTCTTGTGAGTCTTGGGGGTCTATGTCACCCTGGAAGGGTGCCGCAGAGGTGTTGCTTGAGTTCTTGGTTCTGTCGTGAGGCGCTGCAAGGAAGTGGTGATTGATGTTGGTTTTGAATAAAACCGGATTAAATTGGGAAGGGAACACAGATACTGGTAGACCATTCCATAAACGGGCAGTTTGGCAAAGGAATGAGTCATGAAAACGCCAAGTTCTCATAGTTTTGAGATCGACTGCAAAGGGATGAATGAGAGTCGTACTACGAGTTTCCCTTTCTGAAAAGCGAGGGGGAGGGATTAATGAATGGAGCTCATTAGAACAAGCTCCGTGGTAATATCGATAAAAAAGACTGAGCATTCCAACTTTTCTTCTGTGCTGGAGCGGCTGCAGATCGGATGTCAGAGAAGGATCATTGATCAACCTCACTGCCCTCCTTTGCACTGAATCAAGTTGGTCACTCAACTTCTTGGACATACCACACCAGAGATGGCTGCCATACTCGATAATGGGGCGGATTTGGGATTTATACAAAGTCAATAACTGGGCTGAAGTAAAAAACCTACGGGCTCTGTATAATATGCCGAGTCGCCGGAAAGCGGAAGTTGTGCGAGACTCAATAGCATCATGGTATTTTAACTCTGATGACAGAGAAACACCAAGAAGATTTAAGTGTTCATGGTTAGAGAGGGAGACATTGTCGAAAGTTGGGAGATAGTTGTTTGGAATCCTCTTTAAGGACATCAGACATGCTCGAGTCTTTTTGACGTTGAACTCTACAAGGTTGTCAGTGCCCCAACGGCTGACAGCCCTGAGATCTGTATTGATCATTGAAGCTAATGATTCACGAGCAATAGATATCGCTGAACTATTTGGGGGCTTTGTAAAAGAGAAACCGTCATGTATTGTACTGTCATCGGCATAGCAGTGGATAGGAGCACAGGATAGTAAATCATTGATGTGCATAAGAAAAAGTGTCGGAGACAAGACGGATCCTTGGGGGACACCGGAATTGATTGGTAGCAGGGCTGATTTACTACTATCGATGACTGTTTGGATAGATCTGTCTTTTAGAAAGCTGGAAATCCATTCTATAAGGAGAGGGGGAAGTCCAAATGATGACAATTTGTTAAGGAGGCTGGAGTGCCAAACTCTATCAAAAGCTTTGGAAATATCAAGAGCAACAGCTTGTGTTTCGCCCATAAGATCGAGGCGTTGGCCCCAGACGTGTGTGACATAAGTGAGAAGGTCACCACTGGAGCAGTTTATGGGTTTCCAGATATTCCATAAGCTTATCGTTTATGATCCTTTCCATGACTTTTGAAAGTAAGGAAGTGATTGCGATTGAACGATAATTGTCAGGGTCAGAGCGAATTCCCTTCTTGGGGATGGGATGAACGGTTGCATCCAGTTAGAAGGCACGGTACCGCATCCAAGGGACAATTTGTACAGTTTATAAAGGGGTGGAGCTAGTTCATTTGCGCAGTTTCTTAATACTAAGGCTGGAATACCATCAGGGCCGCTGGATTTGCGTGTATCTAACCCTTATTTAATGCATTCCCACAAGCAGACACGCATAATTTCGCGCTTACACATGCCGCATGTGGACCTACAATATAAAAAACTCAATCTCAAATGAACATAAGCCCTGCAACTCTCGCCGACCTTCCCTTTGTAATATTAAATTTGTAATATTTCATCATACAAGATACAAAATAAAACCACTTTGTTTTTGATTACAGTGAGGATAAAAAGTTGTACGATCGGTATCGCAAACAAACCGTTTGCATATTCAGGTAACTAAATAATTACTAAATTCCGTATCTGGACAATTCCGTAACTCGACATTTCGTATCTGGACAACCTTATGCCGCGTTCTCCTCGCAGGAGTCGCATGTGTCGAGTGAACCCTATTTATTTGAAGAGGTAAGTGGGACGTACTTACACCAACCACTTCAATTGAACTAGGGGTTTTCCGGTTCTTGAGGGAGCTGGTACTCACTTCTTTTGAAGGCTGAGTAAATATTTCCGGTATTTTTACTTAGGGATTGAAATAAACACGGGAAATCATTTCTGAATGCAGGCACTCTACCAACTGAGCTATTGATAGAGTAATATATACCACCCGTTATATTGCTAATCAAAGTGCAAAAAAACAAAGACCACTTTAGAAAAATGACAAAAGAAGAAAAGTGACAATAGGGATGGAAGGATTTCTAGGAAATTCTTTGATTCCGTCAGAAAGGCGAAGTGTGGATTTCAACAGCGTAGTAGCCAGATAAGGGATGAACAGGGAAACATCATTGCTGATCGAGATCAAATACTTGATGTATGGAAGAATCATTTCACTGGATTGCTGCGAGGTGAGAGTCCGGATAATCCTTTGCAACCATCTAGAGTTCTCACGGTGGAACCCGAAGTTCCTCCACCAAATCGAGATGAGGTAGGACAGGCAATTAAGAGTTTAAAGAAGTCAAGAGCTCCTGGAAACGATGATATCCCTGCTGAGTTACTGAAATGTGGCGGAGAAGCCTTAGAAAATGCTCTGTGGGGTCTTTATCAGGATGTTTGGAAACATGAGGTGCTGCCGGATAGCTGGAAAGTTGCACTATTGTGTCCAATACATAAAAAAGGAGACAAAATGCTATGCTCTAATTATAGAGGTATCTCACTTCTCCCAGCGGCATACAAAATATTGTCTAATATTCTGGTAAGAAGAATTATGCCACATGCTGAATGTGCTCTTGGAGAGTACCAAGCAGGTTTCAGAAGGAATAGGAGCACAACCGACCAGATCTTTTCTTTGAGGCAAATATTAGAGAAGAAGTGGGAATATGCTCAAGATACTCATTGCCTTTTTGTCGACTTCAAGACTGCTTATGACTCAGTGCATCGTTTGGGGCTGTGGAGCGTTTTACGAGACTATGGAATACCTGGAAAACTCATCAAACTGGTTCAGATATCCATAGAAAATTCAAGAGCTCAAATACTGCTGCAGGGACAGGTCTCGGATCCCTTTGAGATCAGTTCAGGCCTAAAGCAGGGTGACGCCCTTTCTCCATTGCTCTTCAACCTAGCCTTAGAAAAGGTTGTGAGAGAAACCAAACCTGTGTATGGTGGAATCACCATAGGAAGTACCATTAGGCTGCTGGGATATTTATTTATTTATTTATTTATTTATTTATAAATTCACGACACTTAGTGCCTTTTACAAACCATACTAAAAATAGTGTTATAAATACAAGAGTAAGTAAAAAGTATAAAATGAAACAACAAATATATCAGAACTACAATTGAAAACTATCCGGGATAAAAAGTAACATAAAACAAAATAATGATTACATAAGTAGGTATTAATACTTTAAAAAAAAAAATAGAGAGATGAGATAAAAAAACAAGAGAAAAGACAGTTTATGAATGTATAAATAGTAAGCAGAAATTAGAAGTAAGTAGCTGAATATAAAACCACAATTAAAAATAGATTGAAAAAAATTATAAATACCTATATATGAAAGTAAAATGAAACAAATAAACACAATAAAAAAAACTATATAAAAATAAGAATAACAATCAAAGTTACTATTTAGAGAAAAAATATAAATCAAAAATCAAAAGAAATATACAAGCAACAGAAATAAAAACATTATTCATCCAAAAAGTACCTCAACAGACCAGCTCTATACCTATCAAAGTTATTGTTGGGTGGGTCAAAGTCTAGTGTACAGGTATTACCACTACGTTGAAGGCGATTTATGCAACTGTTATATTGTGCATTTGTATTGGAAGCTACAGGGCGATAAGGAATAATGTGTCGTGATCCTTGACGAGGGATTAAAAAATTTAACTCGCCCAGCAACGACGGACAGTCTATAAGTCCATTTTTTATTTTATAAAGGGTCAACAAGTCAATGATTTTGCGTCTTTCCAGTAAATTATTTAATTTAAGAAAAGAGTTCAAAAGGATGGGATCAAAATTAGAAATAGGAATTTTAAGCTTATAATTTATAATTTTCAAGAATTTAATGTGAACTCTTTCAATACTATCTATATGAACCGTATAATGAGGAGACCAGACGGGTGAACAGTATTCCAGACAACTACGGACTAGTGACGTGTATAACAATTTTATTGTATTGGTATCACGAAAATCCTTAGCAATGCGGAACACAAAACCAAGCATTTTCAAACCTTTAGCACATACATTGGTTATATGTGGAACAAATGATAGTTTTTGGTCAAATATCACTCCCAAATCTGAGACTTCAGTCACTGTTCCTAGACTTAAGTTGTTAATAGAGTAAATAAAATGGATGGGGTTTTTTATTTTAAAAAAACTCATCACATGGCATTTCGATACATTGAGAAATAAGCGGTTAAAATTACACCAATCTGCCAGTCTATCCAGGTTACTTTGAAGACCTTGGCAATCCTCTACGCAATCCACAACATTAAAAATCTTCAAGTCGTCGGCAAATAAAAGGACTTGACATTCATAAAAGACATTAATGATGTCATTAATAAAAAGTAAAAACAGCAACGGGCCCAAATGAGAACCCTGCGGGACTCCGCTTGGTTGGGTAAATGGTTCTGATTCAGTCTCATCAATTTTAACAACTAGGTAACGATCCTTAAGATAACTACCCATCCAGGTCAAAAAACTGCCCGAGATTCCCATGGCTTGAAGCTTTATGAGCAAAATGTTGTGCGAAATTCTATCGAATGCCTTAGAAAAATCGGTATATATAACGTCGACTTGTTTACGTTTACTAAGGGCATTTGAGATAAAATTTTCGTAAACCATGAGGTTGGTGGCCGTTGACCGATTAGGCAAAAAGCCATGTTGATGGACCGTCAAAGATCTAGTAATAACGAAACCAATCTTAGACAAAACAAGTTTTTCCAAAAGTTTAGGAATGGCCGACAATAAATTGATGGGTCTGTAATTTGTGACATCATTTTTATCTCCACTCTTAAATATTGGAGTGATGTAAGATTTTTTCCAAATTAGTGGGAAACACCCAGAAGATAAAGACAGGTTAAAAATAATACATAAAGGTTGTGACAAATTAGCTACACAATTCTTTAAAAAAATGGTCGGTACTTTATCAGGGCCAGGATTGGTTAAGGGTTTCATTAAATTGATTCCAGACGCAACATCAGACTCTACTAATGACAAATTTGAGAGCTGAAAATCAATAGGAGATGTGAAATTGAACGAATAATTGATATTATCGTCAGAATACACACTTTTGAAGAACTTAGCAAAGAGGTTAGATACTCCCACTGTACTACTAGTCGATAAAACATTCTGACTCTCATTCTTTTTAAGATGACGGGAATAGTTGAAAATCTTTTTGACATCTGACTTTACAGATATTTCAATTCCTTTGATATATTCACTATAACACTCTTGTAAACATTTTTTACATTTATTTCTGTAATCCGTAAACACTACATAGTCAGACTCCACTCTGGATTCCTTGTATTTTTTATGAGCAAGTTTTTTCGCAAAAATCAAATTAATTAGATCATGGCTGTACCACTTAGGGAATGATGATATTCTCACTTTAGTGATCGGTACGTATAAATCAATTGCATTATTCAGAATGTTGTAGAAACCTTCCACCAACACGCTCAAATCATCATTACTCCCATGTATGAATGACCAATCAGCCTTCATTAAAAACTCATTTATACTTGCATAATCCGCCTTGACAAAATTACGGTAGGATTTTGGAGAGACAACGTTCCCTTTACTTGGCCCAGTCATATCCACAACAATATCCAGAATCGGGTGGTGTTTGTCCGGAGGAACGACAGCCTCGACAGACCCATAAACGACTGCGGATATGTTACTACAAAAAACTAAATCAAGTGTTTTATCATTTACATTTCTTACACTATTAATTTGTTTAATGTTTAGAAGATGACACATATCAACTAAATTTTTTTCACATTCAGTTAGATTGCAATTCATTGCTGAGTCTGAATCTAAATCTTTCCAATCAATATTGGGAAGATTATAATCTCCCACAATGAGGAATCTTGCGTCTGGATATGCAACCTTGAGTCGTTCAACCTCTTCAACATGACTACGATAGACACTAATATCAGAAGAAGGTGGAATATACACCGAACCCAGTACCATTTTAATTCCACTAAAGGATAATAAGGCAAAAACATGCTCAACATCATTGTTTAAAGTTTTTATCTTGCGAGAAACGAAACCTGTTTTTACCGCGATCAACACTCCGCCACCTCTCACTTTATTGCTGTTAAGTTTGTTTCGGTCGAGTCTATAGGTGGAGTAAGAAGATAGCCCAAGCTCTGCGGTGTTGATTGCTGGATAGAGCCAAGTCTCGGTAAAGATGAAGATGTCATAAGATAGGGTTGGCACAATAGATGCAAAATCAGTTAGCTTAGTACAAATACCTCTAAGGTTTTGATATAAGCACTTTAGTTTGTGTCTCCGTAGTTTTTTGGAACAGTTGAAATTATTTTCGGCTTCGAGTTAATATATTTAATCGTTAAATGTTCCTCCCCATTTCTCTTCCTCTCTTCCAGTTCAGTTTTAAGTTCCGCAAACAATTTTCTTTGTATTATCGTGCTGTCTTGCCTCATCTTGATACCGCTAGTTAATTTGCTCCTATTGAGGAGCAAATTTTTTGCCGTCGAAGGATCTTCAAGTTCAACCTTCAATGGACGGTTTATGTCATTTTTTCTGACCCCCAGTCTATGTATTTTTTTTATTTTAGGCAAGGCTGTAGGATCAACTTCACTGATTATGTTCTTGGCAGATTTTATATCAGTATCAACAGAGTTCAGCAATGCGTTATTCGTTTCTGGAACGTTAAATAAAATAATATTCTTAGATCTCTCCCTGCGTTCTTCAATTTCCGAAATAGCATCATAGACTTCAGCAGGATTAAGGGTATTATTTGGCTGTGGAGGGTTTTTTAATACAGCTTTAAAAGCATTTACCTCGCCCTCCAGACTGCCCATCTTTACTGCCATTAGGCTGATATTGCCCAGAAGATCGGTTAGTTTGGGTGTGAGCTTAGATATTTGATCTTTTGTAAACTTATTGTTTGTGTCATTTATTATTTCACACAATGATTTAATCATGTTCTTAGCATCAGTTATGAAATTTATCGCAGTCATTCTTGTCTATTGTAATAACAATTTTTTTTTGTTTATTACAAAATTTGAGTGACAACCCTGTTTCTGCGAGATGTTTATTGGCTAACAAGCCTTCAAGACTAAACGGCAGATTTGCTAAAATAACCCTTAATGGTAATATATATGTTTTTTTTTATTTTAACAAAAAACATACAAGCCGGAGGCAAAAAGTACGGCGAACAATATGCGATATAAAATCAAGATTACTTAACACGGATATCACCAATACATTCACACAGCACTAATATGACATGTAATAAAAATTATTACTCCGCTAGCAAAAAATTTGAGGTGCACACTCTGTATTAATGATGGGAAGATTGGGATGATTGGGATAGAAGATTGGGAAGATTGGGATATGCGGATGATGTGGTGCTTCTGGGAGAGAACGCTGCACAGCTCCGGGCGCTCTTCTTACCAATCGAGAGAATGGCAAGGAGGATAGGATTGAGAATTAATGAGGGGAAAACTGAATACTTGCCAGTGGCGCGGCGGGATATTCAAGAAGATTTGAATGTAGATATTTACAAGTTTAAGAACTGCAATTCATTCAAATACTTGGGTACCCTTATAAATGACAAAAATATCCTATCCTCAGAATTACATGCCCGAATTCACTCCGGCAATAATGCTTTTTTTGGCCTTAGAGGGCTATTGTGCTCAAAATGGCTATCCCGCTCAACAAAATTCAAGATTTACACTTCCATTGTTCGGCCAGTTGTGTTGTACGGATGCGAAGCCTGGAGTCTGACTCAAAAACAAGAAAAATCTCTCCAGGTCTTTGAGAACAAAATGCTTCGTCGCATTCTCGGACCTGTATTTGAAGATGACAGGTGGCGTATCCGGACCAACGCGGAGCTGATGTCCGTGTTTCAAGATGCTAACATAGTGTCGGTAATAAAATCAAGAAGACTCCAGTGGGCCGGACATGTAGCACGTGCAGAGGACTTCAGGATCATCAGAACAGTCTTGGATGCTGCCCCCTCAGGTGTTAGACCACTCGGACGTCCCAGGATGCGGTGGGCAGACAACGTTGAAGCCGACGCCGAAGTTCTGGGAGTGAGGGGACCATGGAGGGAAGCAGCGCAAGACAGAGAGTCCTGGAGGATTGTGGTGCGGGAGGCCCTGAGCCTTCAAGGCTTATGAGCCGAAGAAAGTAAAGTAAGTAAGTACTTTAGAAAAATCTCATGAAATAAATATACTACAACTGTTGAATTAATTAGTAGAGATTGCCAGTCTAGTCTTTGTGAACCACATTTTCCGGGCATTTTATGGTGACCGTGACCTTCTCTTATTGTCATAGCGACAGTTTCATTTTTATTCATACAAATTTTGACGCAATTTTTATTTCATCGCATTGTCACTTTGTCTGGCACGTCCACACAAAAACCAGTTGCTCCATACTGCGTACTTGGTAGGTACTGTAATTTTTTATAATCTATAATCTAAGTTGCAAAAATATATTAAAATGTAAAGCTCTTATTACATGCAACAAACACGTGTAAGTTCGCTCTTACTAATGATGAATGTGTACTTAATTGAAATTTAAACCTCAAATGAACATAAACCCTGCAACTTTTGCCGACCTTCCCTGGAACAGGGGTGACATTGGTAAAGTGAATATTTTTTTTACAGTATGGGTAGTCAGCCTCATCCCAACCTATAAGTCAAGGAATTTTGATCTTACAAAACATAGTTACAAGTATGGGATTACAATGGAGATTGTCTCTACATAGAATGTCGGTAAAATACAAATACCTACATAGAAAATATTAATATACCTACTAGCAAGAAGTACCCCACGTTTTTCACTACGCCATTTTGAGGTGTGGAATCTTTTTTCTTACAGGTAAGGGAAGCAACCTTCTCCAACAAAAAAACTATTGTTACTTGTTTAGTGAATTGTAGTCCGATTGACATTAAAGTTCGCACGATCCACTTGAAGGGTAATTTACACTTTTCTTGTAAATTTTGTGTAAAATTGATGACGGTTTATTCAGGCATGAAGACATTTCATATTTTCCAAAATGTCTTTAATTTGATCGACATCAAACTTCTAAGAATTATTCCGAGAACGTTTTACATGTTTTCTACAAAAATAATAAAAATCAGTTGAATCTTATTTTCTAACTAAAACACTACGCTTGTATGAGCAAGCGTTATTCGCATGATCTACTAAACTACACATATAGTGCAACTTCTTGCCGTGTTATGCCCGAAAAAATTGCATATTTCGAGTGAACCTTTTTATTTTTACAGGTAAGGGGGTCTTACGCCAGCCACATCAGTTGAAATGGGGTTTCCCAGCTTTCGAGGGGGCTGGTGCTCATTTCTTGTGAAGGTTAAGTAAACCTTGCCGATGTTTTATTTTGGATTTGAAATAAGCACCAAAACGGGAAATTATTTCTGACACCCTCGGCGGGATTCGATCTTGAACTCTCGTCATGGAATGCAAGCACTCTACCAATTGAATTATCGACCGGATTCATTCCGAAATTTATTTCATGTCATTTTAATTGTCAAAACGTATTAAAACAGTTTATTTATTCATCTGAAAATAGACAGATCACTAATTTATAACAGAAACAAAAGGAAGTGACACAAAACAGGTCTAAACCTCTTTAATCCCATCTCGAGGGTCCCAAATTTGGGGCTGCGGTTTTCCGAATTAGTGGTATTTTGAAGAGTAGCCCAGGGTAACTAGGGTCAACGTATTTATAGCCCCATTCACATGATCACTCGGCATTCATTGTGATCAAACATGCGTTAAAGTTGTGCTTGTCATTCTCAGAACTAAACTTAATTTGACAGTTCGCTGCCTTAGTTCTTGTTTACCGTATCCGCCATTGAGAAAATTTTACATGAGCAATGTTTGCATGTATACTGGACCAATGTGTCTTATAAAAACAATAAATTTATTTTTTAAATATTTAAAAGAACTCTCACATTATCGAGTTTTACGGTTTTTCTTAGCTCAGATTGTGTAGAATTTGATTCATAAGACAACTGCATGAAAAAGTCATATTTTACAAGATTGGCGTATAGAACTGGGGGAGCGAGTTGTTAGGTTTAAGTTGGAATAACGTTCGTTTGACATATTTACAATTATAATAACTTCACAGTTAAAAAGATATTCGGATATTAGATCAACCGTAAAAAAAAAACTTACATTATTCTCTACGTTTCGTTAGCAACGTAGCCAACGTCTTCAGGAGACACCTTCTCTGCACGATGACTGAGGATGAAGTATTTTTTTAAATTTGACAGCTTTCTACAAGCTTTTTTTGCAGGTTTCTTTTTTACCTTAATGTCTCTACTGATCGGTCTGTAGTATTATTTTTAACACTTCAGACTCGTGATTGGAAGTTAGAGGGTTCGATTTCCGCCGGAGCACAAAAAAATCGTTTTTCAAATATGCCCTTCGCTGGGTTGAAAAATTTTAAACTGCCTTGACCAAAAGACCGGTCACCAAAGGTCCATCCAGCTTCACAAGAATTGGGTCATGCTTGAGAATTGGCGCTTTCTACAGCGACGCCTAAGCTCATAGAGGACTCTTAAGTTGTGATTCACACAATAACAGCGCTCACTCAATATCATCCTATCGTAATTAATATTGACTTATAGGTTGGTATGATCCTGACAACCAATACTGTTAAAAACTGCCAATGACAACCCTGTTTCAGGTAAAGTCGGCAAAAGTTGTAAGGTATATTTATTATTGACTTATAGGTTGGTATGAGCCTGAAAACCAATACTCTTAAAAATTGTTCACTTCGCCAATGACAACCCTGTTTCAGGTAAGGTCGGTAAAAGTTGCAGAATATATGCTCATTTGAGGATTGGATTTTAATTTCTAACTACACATACAGCATTTGTAAGTGTTAACGTAAGCGCGTCTGTTTGTTGGCATGCATTGAATATGACTCTTAAATGTTTATTTATTTATCTATGAACCTTAGATTGTAGATTATAGATTTAGATTTGTAGGGTTTGTGTATTCACACAGTGAAAATTCATTTTAATTTAAAAAAAAAAAAAATCTTAACGTAGTTTTATTTTCACAATAACTTTATCTACCTCAAGCACTTTCGACCTTCAAGATTCTTAAAAATGACCTGAATCTTGAAGGTCGAAAGTGCTTGAGGTAGATAAAATATTTGTGAAATTAAACCTACGTTTTGAAAAAAAAAAAAAAATTTTAGATTATAGATTTAATGATTTTTTTTATCGAACTGATGACCGCCCTTTTACGAGTCCGTAGCTTTAAACGCTAGACTACGTACTAGACTATTTTATTTATCTGTAAAAAGTGAGCCACTTTAGTGAAAAAGCGTTATTGAGCACAGTCACAGTTAAAATGCGTAAAAAATAATGTTTAATGAGTAAAGCCCCCACAGAAGCGGAGAGGTCACGAACAGCCCGGCAATATATTTTCTTTCCCAAGTAGACCTTGCCGTTTTGTAACTTAGATTATTATTATTTCCCCCCCCCCCGCTACCCTCCTCCCTTCCCTGAAAAAACGGAGAGGCCGCTTAATTTATGTCAATATAAATTTAATTGTGTTTTATTAATTTCTTGAAGCTAAGATTACTCGTAAAGATTTTTTTCTGTGAAATAAATTTTTTCGTAGCTCGAAAAAAAACCTTGAAAAATTCTCATTTTTGTCATAAAATCTGTGTCTCTTTGTTTTAAATTTTAATTTTTTCAGAATATTTTTTATAAATACTTTCCAAAGGACATTGAAAATTTCAAAGTAAATGGCAGGGTGGTAGGGTACAACTAGTAATTTGTAAAAAATATTTTTCACCCTGTGAATACACAAACTCTTAAAAGTTCAAAAATAAAAGGTAAAAAACGTAAGTACCATTAAAAATTGATCAATCAAGGAGATATTATCAATTTGGCATTGGTTTGTTTACTCACCTAGTACAAATGCCTCTTGGATTTAATCCTCAATCGTAAATCTAGCTTAGAGGGAGCAGTACCTTAAGGTTAAAACATTACATACACCAAAAAGTGAATGTAAACTAAAGCACCGCCTTTTAGTTGCCATGAATTTTCTGTAGAACGTTACTAATGAGTTTAAACGGAGATTTGTATGGTCGGGGTACAGAATCGGTTGTAAAATTGTCCCTAGCAGGACTGCTAAGGTCTGGGGTCGGTTTGGACAAGACCGCATTATCTGACAAACATTTCCGATATCAGATAGTACGGAGACCGCTTGTCTGTTAACCTGGATTACCCAACACGGGTCATATAATGTAAAAGTACCATAACATGAAACGTTATAACGTTCTAGTACGTATCAATGATACTTAAATGTGTGATGAACTGTTGTTGTCCTAAGCCCTATTTATATCAGCATTTAATATTTTTTCTTTCCAAAAAAGTAGTTAATTTTAATTGCTATTTATATTGTCCATATTTTAAAAACTTTTTAAATTCTTATTCTAATTATATAATAGTTCACTCGTATTATAATTTTTGTGACCTGACTTATGGGTTGGCATAATACAAATTAGTTCACTTTGTAAATCAGAGTTTAAGGCTTACAAGGCCGGCTGATGATGCTGGAGAGTTGCTTTCTAGTATCTGTTGCCGTGGTCTGTGGGAGCTGGAGTTTTCGTTTCAACAGTTTCATCTAGATAATCTACATCAATTTACTTTCCCACTGAAGAAGCCCATTGTTGGCATGGGTGAAACATCCGGAAACTTCAGCTCCCTCAGACTACGGCAACAGATCCCGGAAGGCGGAAAGCAACCTTCCAGCATCACTTTGTAAATGCCAACCCTGTTTCAGGGAAGGGTTGAAAAACTTGCTGGAGTTTATGTTCATTGGATGCTTCTTAGATCTTTGTCAACGGGAGTCTCAGTATTTTATACATGTGCTTCGTAGAAGTATTTCTCCAGAACTTTCAGTATTTTATCCATGTGCTCGGTAGAAAAATGTCTAATTGTCTACGGGACTTTCAGACTTGTAAACATGCGCTTCGTATAGTTCCACGGTGTTTTTAGTATTTTACAGATGTGAAAAACTGTGTCTTTGAATTTTTTTTAAATTCTACACGTGTTTGTTAAAGTTATGTCTACGAGACTTTCAGTTTTATATAAACTTGATTCTTACAGCTATAATATGTCTCCGGGACTTTCAAAGTTTTGTGTTGCATAGAGCTGTGATTTCGGGTTTTCCAGTATTTAATGCACGTGCTTCTTAGATTTTCTCCTACAAAACTTTCAGTATCTTTAACATTTGCTTCTTATATCTATATCAACGGGACTTTCATAATTTTACAAATGTGTAGAGCTGGGTCGACAGGACTTTTAGTATTTTATACAAGCTACGTTTTATTTACATCGTAGAGATGTGTCTACAGGACTTTCAGGTGAGTATCTCACCACACCAAAGTTACTTATTTGCGGCAACTTTCAATTCACTTAGTGGTGCTAATGAATAGTATGGCGTAGCAGCGTAGCGGCCAAGTGGAACACTAAACCGTAGCGTAGCACCAAAATTTAATAAAGAAACTAAAGTAGCGCCTCTGTAGTTTCAACATGCTTTATGTTGACGTTGTGGTTGAGTTTTAACTTGAAGTTTTATACTTGGTTCACTGGCCTAATGAAAACATTAATCTTTATTAGCTGAGATTACAGCACGTGAGAAGAAATAGTGTATGGCGTAGAGCCTAATTAACTTGCAACGAGACGTGTTGTGGGAGGCCATTTAAAAGTCAACTTTACGGAGAGCTTTTGTATTAATGGTATTTTAATTATTAAGAGCTATGCCTTTTGCCTACTCTTTGTTGTAATACAACAAATGGACAAGGATTTACTGTGTGGAAAAGGATTAAAAAATACAAGGCTTCATGGAGTGTAAAATGATTCAAATGGAAAAGGACTCTAATAGACAAGAATAAAAATGGGCAAGGATTCATGGATGGGAAAAGAGTTCGAATGGACAAAGATTCAAATGGACAAGGATTTTAATGAGTGAAGATTCATGGAGTAGACAAGGATTCAAATACGTCGAAAGATATAAAGAGATACCTAAATTTTAAGATATTTATGTTAAATTATAAATAATTTTTGCAACTTTTAAACAAATTATAGGTCAACAACGACGGCTATTCATTTGAAAACAAAAACAAAGGATTCAAACTTATTCTTGATTTTAATAAATTGAATACATTTAATTGTCAACAAATAAATGCCCACGCACCGCCCACGAAAGGGTTAAAAAGTAAGTTTTGTTATCTTTATCAAAATATTTAGCATTCCCTTAGTGCTTGTTTGTCTTATGTCCATCAAGGCTAGTTTCACATGAGCAATGCTTGTATGTGCACTGGACCCATGTGTTTTATGAAAACTATACAAAATATTTTCTAAATATGTTAAACAAATCTCACATTATCGTGTTTTACGTTTAATTCTTAGCTCAGATTGTGTAGAATGTCATTCTTTAGACTTTTCCATTGAAAGGTCATCTTTGAATTACAGATAAGCCAAACAAGCACTGGGGGGAAGATATCACATAAAAACACTCTTTTATTAGCTGAAACTCGTTGACTTGTAAACAACTACGATTTCAACTTTCTATTTACCTTTTCTCTGCCGCTTAGACATCGTGTCACTCTCACTTCACTCACATATCACTGTCAGATGATTCCACCAGCTGATCCTCTCAGCAGAGGTCTTGGTAGACCACTGAGGATCCGGCCGCAATCTGCCCTCTAATTACTGTTGAATACATAATCTCTCGCTGAGCATGAGACGACCTGTCGGCGAGCTCATCTCAGCTGCGAGGCCTTATCGATCATACTATTTTAAGACCTACCTATCCGCCGAATATGATCCGTTAATTTACATTATAATGCTGGAGTGAAGTTTTCCGGGATCTGTTGCCGTGGTCTGTGGGAGCTGGAGCTTCCGGACGTTTCGCATTATATTACATTATAATCCCATACAAGCGTACTTGAAAATTTGGCGTTCATAACTATAAAATACTATGACTGTAACTGTAACGCTGTTGCCAATATAATGGAAGTGGCTAGAACCTCTGAAGAGTCTTCTCTACTTATTCCTTTACTGGCATATTTCTCTCAGTTAATTCAAAACCATATTTTTGTAATGCATTGCTGTGTTTTGCTGTATCCTGCCGCCGTTCCACAAGGGGTGGCCGGTACCTCCACAGATGCGCCTTTACTTTTTTCTATCCTTACAAATCACTTTCATTTCCTCAATATTCATCACCTTCTTCATACATACTTACTTACTTACTTATTCAGCCACTTCTTATCCACTGCTGGACATAGGCCTCCCCCATATCTCTCCAGGCGTCTCTGTCCTGGGCTCTCTGCATCCAGTCACCAGCAACTCTTTTGATATCATCTGACCATCGTGTAAGAGGCCTTCCTCTTGTTCTTTTGTCTTCACGAGGTCTCCATTCTACCACTCTTTTTGTCCATCTTTGCTCGCTCAATCTGGCTACATGCCCTGCCCACGACCACTTCTGCTTTGCCACTCTTTTGACTATGTCAGTAACTCCCGATCTTCTACGTATTTCGGTATTTCGTATTCGATCTGATAGTCTTATGTGTAGCATAGCTCTTTCGTGCTTTCGTTGTGCTACACGGAGTTTCCTGATAGTCATTTTGGTGAGAGTTAGTGTCTCTGCTCCGTAAGTCTTAACTGGCAGGACACACTGGTCGTACATTTTCCGTTTCAGGCATTGGAAGATCTTGATCATGGTTTCTTGAGATGGTTGGAGATCTTGGTTTCAGACATCTTCATACATACTCTTCTCTTATTCTCACTCTGCAGGTTCCATTCTTTCGCAACCTCACCTATTTGGTATAACCATTCTTTTTTGGCCTTCCCTTTCCACGCTTCCATTTCCTTCTTTAAATTATTTCACGAAACCCATTTTGTTTTGTTGAAGTGGCCATTGAAGCCTTATTAAGGCATCACGCAATGCAGAACGAAGAGTGCGTTGTTTGCCATATATTTTGTCGATTCTGCGCAGTTCATACAAGTAAGATGAGGCAACAGATATTCTGACTTGGAAATATAAGTTCTGGCTTGGAAAAATAAGTTCTGGCTTGGAAATATAAGTTCTGGCTTGGAAGAGCAGCTTAAATAGTTGAAAACATGGACATTCTTGACAATGTCGGAGAGACTCCACTGGGCACATATTATTAAAGAAGCCGAAGCAATGTTGAATTCTAATCAATTAATTTAATTCTTGAAATCAGTTTTTTTCATATTATTATCTTGAAAACTGTTCTCATTATATTAACTAAATTGCATCGTTTTCTAGACTTGGTTTCATTCTATGATTATGAAGAAAAAATAAATCCAAAATACAAATCAACAAAATTAGAAGGAAAAAAACGAGTTTTTTTAATACTTTTTCGTGGCGTCATTTTTTAAGTTATAAAAAACTAACTTTGAAATTGATCGATACACACGCGTGATTTTTTTAATTATTGTCACTCTTTTACTAAGGCCATAAAGTATAAGAAACATATTTTTAAAAATAACGGGATTTTTTTTTGTAAATGGAGTCTTGAGTAACCTGTCTTTATTTGAAATGGCATACCTGATGAAGTGGCCTCATCGTCTCCGTAGTCCGAGAAGCCGTCGCTGGGCTCTCTGTCAGGATCGTCGCAGTCCACCCACCTGGGGCTGGCCACGGCCGCCAGCACGGCCCCGCGCAGCTTGCGGCGCGCGTTGAACTTCTTCAGCTCCTCTACAGTGTCTCCCAGGTGGATGCGCATCTGCTTGTCTCGGTCCTGAGTAAATACAGTCAAATCGTTTAATAACCTTCACAATATTTAATTGTCATTTGTCGTGTATGTTCCTTGAATTATAGGTTGGTATGCGGCTGACCACCCATGCTGTAAAAATGGTTCACTTTGCCAGTGTCACCCCTGTTTCAGGGAAGAACGGCAAGAGTTGCAAGGTGTATGTCCATTTGAGATTTGGGTTTTTATGTTGTAGGTTCACATGCGGCATGTGCAAGCGCGAACTTGTACGTGTCTGCTTGTAAAAATGCATGTTCTGTGAATCTCCAGTGTAACATATCTTTACAAATTAGATTAGATTAGATTAGATTAGACCCGGAAGTAGAGAGATGGCATCTTCTCCCAAACAGACACCAAATTTTACTTAAGTACATTTGCACTCTCCATAGCTCTCAGTTCACGAGGTAAGTCATTCCAGAACAGAATACCTACAACGAAAATGACACGATCCAAATTCTTAGCTATGCTGCACTTGCAGGAAACCTATTTTCAACTGCACTGCGTGCAGATCCCTTGCGCTATTAGGTTTACCATTCATTTTCAGTGGCGCAATGTTTTGTGAAGACTTTAATACAGTGTTTCTTCAATCGTTTGAGAATGGTACTTACTCTGAGCCACCTATGGTTGAGGACTTCCTGTATGGTGATGCGGTGAGTGTGGTCCACCGTCAGCATCCTCTCCACCAGGTCTTTAGCAGCGTCGCTGATGTACTCCCAGTTGGGAGTGTCAAACTGGGAAAAAGATAATAAAAACACCCATTAAGTTTTCATGTTTTTTGAGACACTTGAAGGAAGTGGCAATTGATATTGGTTTTGATTAGGGAAAGGTTAAATTGGGGTCTAACACAGATACCGAAAACTTGGTCCATAAGCGGGCAGTTTGGCAAAGGAATGAGTCGTGAAAACACCACCAAAAAAATAATCGATTAAAAAAAAACCTTTGAAAAATAGATCGATTACCAAAGGATTATCCAACCGCATGGAGATTATATTCAAGCCTTTATGGGATGCCCGCTAATCTTATATAATCTAATGTAAGTTGCAAAGGTATGTAACTTTGGGGATTCCCATTACATGCATTCTCACAAGCAGACACGTACAAGTTTGCACTTGCGCATGCCGCATGTGAATCTGCATAACCAACCAACATAAAAACCAAATCTCAAATGGACACACACCCTGCAACTCCTGCCGACCTTCCCTGAAACAGGGGTGACATTGGCAAAGTAAACCATATTTTACAGTATGGGTGGTCAGCTTCATATCAACATATAAGTCAAGGAGTCAAAAAAAGGCATCCCTGTAGAAATGAGTCTCGCTTGATAATAATTGGCGCTTTGTAGCGACAACAAAGCTTGCAGAGGGCTCTTTAAGTGTGAATCACAAGAAAACAGCGCTCACTAAATAATTCATCAATGCAAAAAACAAGATTGAAAGTTGTTCGGTCTTACCGCCAGTCTGCCACGGCAGATGCTCTCGAACAGGCGCTCCCTGGTGCCGTTGAAGGGCAGAGCGCCGCTTAGCAGCACATGCAGTAGCACTCCGGCAGACCACACGTCCACAGGCTTGCCGTACAGCTGGTTGGAGACCACCTCGGGCGCCATGTAGTGAGGGGTTCCTATTCGACCTGGGGAAGACGAAAAAGAAAAAAAACATTTAAATTTCCAAAAGTCCAAGAACATAAAAAAAACTGTTGTGAATATTAGTTCTTAAGTACCTAATGATAAGTTGTGATATATCTAAAATCTAAATCTAAGTTGCAAAGATATATATATATATATCATTGAGATTCATATTAAATGCATTCCCGCAAGCAGACACGTATGTATAAGTATGCGCTACCACATGCCGCATGTGGCCCTACAATATAAAAACCCAATCTCAAATGAACACAATCCCTGCAACTCTTGCCGACCTTCCCAGAAACAGGAGTGACATTGGCAAAAGTAAGAATGATTAAAATATAATATAATTAGTGTTATGTGCCTAAGTATAAAAACAATGTTTAAAAAAGTAGAAATACAAATGCACCAAATATTTCCACCTTAAAGGTAAAACTGAATAACTGCTTGTTCTCTGATCTGAGAATTCATGGATAAAACACTTCATTGTAGGTAACTTCTCATAATAAGTAAACTAATTATAAAGGAGTGCTCAGGAAAAAACTTCTAAACTACAAGGATTTCCCACTTTTTGTGTTTCTCTCGTAAAAAATAGGGGAAAAGGTGCATTTATCTGAGAAACCCATGCTAGCTTAATAAGTCACTTATCAGTTTCTCCTTGAAGGTATCGATGTGTTAAATGAACGTGGTCTTTCTATCAATGTCTGGAAACACGCCAATAAGATATTTCCGGCAATGCAAATGAGCCTATAAAAATCAGCGTAAAACTACAATCTCAAATTAACATAAGCCCTCTTGCAACTCTTGCTGACCTTCCCTGAAATAGCCCGGGTGATATTAGTAAGATGAATCATTTTTGTACAAATTGGGTGGTAAGCCTCATACTAACCTATAAGTCAAAGAAAAGGGTAGAGTTCTTTTTTCAAAAGTAAGCTAGATATGTAGTAAATTTCATTACAAAAGAAAATCTGTGATGAAAAATAAATGTAAGTACAAATTTGTACATAACTGTATGGTGTTTTTTTTACTGTAAATCAACCTACAAATCTACAAAAATGTTTCTCATACAAAAACTGAATTCCTTAGTGTATTCAAATAATTGCTAAGATGAGATACTCCTTGACTGATAGTTTGGTATGAGGCTGACCCCCCGGGCGATAAGAGTTGGTTCACTTTTGCCAATGCCACCCCGTGTCAGGAAAAGGCGGCAGAAGCTGCAAGGTTTATGTTCATGTGAGGTTTTGTTTATTTGTATGCACACATGCAGAATGTGTAGACGCAAACTTACATGTCTGTGGGTATGCATTTAATATGGGCCTTAAATGTTAACATATCTTTGCAGCTTAGATTAAAGATAGGTGAACAAATTTAACTAATGTGATAATGAAAAGCAAGCAAGCCAGCAGTGTTTTTCAGCAAAAACTAAAGAATGATTAAGTTGGTTACAAAAAGTATAATAAAATTAAAACGTTAATAAATAATCCCGAACTTACATACACGTGTCTGCTTGTGGGCGTGCATCTAAAATGAATCTTAAATGGAAATAATTCCTAGCAAATTATATTTGTAGAACGTAAGATTTAGAAATCTACAATAATCTATAATTTAAGCTGCAAAGATATGTCAACATTTAAGGCTCATATTAAATGCATGCCCACAGACAAGCTCATGTAGGTTCTCGCCTACACATTCTGCATGTGTGCATACAAATAAGCAAAATCTCACATGAACATAAACCTTGCCACTCCTGCCGCCGTTCCCTGAACCGGGGTGGCATTGGCAAAAGTGAATCGATTTTTACAGCACGGGGGGTCAGCCTCATACCAACCTATCAGTCAAATCTATTCAATTTAGATAACGGTTTCAATCGTTTGAATATGATGATTTAATGCCTAAAATCTAACTGTAACTGTAACTTTATCGCCATTCCGCTTGGGGTCTGTTTCTGGAAATATTTTTTAAGAATTCCGAGTATCAAATACATTTAATAATTAATTCAAGAAACATAAGCGCTTTCTAAGCTGTGTTTAAATTCCAGGCTTAAGAATTGTCAGGTCCTCCCGACGTTGAGCATCGACTTCCACAAGAATAAGCGTCTCGTTCTTGGGCAGCTCTAAACAACTCCTCCACAGTCTTCAGTCCCGGAGATTCTTAGGCCAGAAAAAATGTTCACCTCCAAACACCTAGTTAATTCTCTGCGTTTCCTACAAGGATCAGGTGCAACAATGCGTGCTTCTCTTCGTTTCTGTGTGAATCACACCTCAAGCAAGACCCAGTTGCTTTAGGGCTGGATAAGGCTGGTTCCCTTTTGATTCTATTGTCACATCAAAATACAATTCAAAACCAATGTTCATCGAATGAATGACTGCACTAAGCCAAAATTTCAATTGCAAGCATTTAATTTTAAAGATTGAAGGTGGTTGCCTTAAAGCCGACTCCCTAACCAATTTTTGACTTTTCAATGCGACCTTTAAATCTTTAATCTAAGTTGCCAAGATACATTGATATTTAAAATTCATATTCCAAATTCTGCATGTGTAGTTACAAATTAAATTCCAAACCTCAAATGAACATAAACCCTACAACTTTTTCCGAACTTCGCTGAAACAGATATGGCATTGGCAAAGTGAACCATTTATTACAGTATGGGTAATCACTGGTCAGCCTCATACCAACCTATAAGTCAAGGAATCTATAATAATCTATAATCTAAGTTGCAAAGATAAGTCGAGGGACCAACCGAAAAGTCAAGGACCCCTTCTGGGATAATGCAGGCAAAAAGTTACACTGTATGTGTAGCAAATTCCGTTGCGTTATTGAATTTTTCATCCTATATTTTGCTGCCCTTGCCTGTAAGGAATATTTCAGTCGAGGGACCAACCGATAAGTCAAGGACCCCTTCAGAGATAATGCAGGTAAAAAGTTACACTGTATGTGTAGCAAATTCCGTTGCGTTATTAAATTTTTCATCATTTATTTTGCTGCCCTTGCCTGTAAGGAATACTTCACGACTGTTCAGCACTAACAATGACAATGAAGAGATCGTTTCCTAGATGATGCCCTGTAGATGTCTCTATTCACTGGCCTCATACATTCCGCTTTATATGAAGATCACCCAATTACTGTGAAACAGCGACGAAGTGAGAGGTTTTTTAGAAGGAAACCCGGCAAAATATAAATCAAACTTTATCTTCACTTATTGCAAAACAGTCATGAAACGGTCTAAAATGTACGTCAACATTTTTTTTAATTTCAATTGATTTTCATTTTTTTCTACTGATTTTAATTTATATTCCTTGACTTATAGGTTGGTAGGAGGCTGACCACCCATGCTGTACAAATGGTTTACTTGGCCAATGTCAGTTCCGTTTCAGGGAAGGCCGGAAAGTGTTGCAGGGTTTATGTTCATTTGAGGTTAGGATTTTAATTTGAAAGCACACGTGCAGAAATTGTAAACGTGAACTTTAGACGTGTCTGTTTGTGGTCATGCACTAAATATGAATCTTAAATGTCAACATGTCTTATGTCCATCAGAGGTAATGGGGTCCCATGAACAATGTTTGGATGTGTTCTGGACAAACGTAACTTATGAATACTGGAAATTGATTTTTAAAAGTATTTTAAAATAACTCTCGCACTATTGTGTTTTATATTATTTTCTTAACTCAGATAGTGTAGACTGCGACAATTTCATTGAAAGGTTATCTTTGAATCAAATGGCAGATAAACCAAACAGCAAAGGGGGAACGCATTGTATTTCAGTTATAGCAAATAAATAATATAAATCAAGAATTGAAGAACCTATAAGAAGAGTTAACACATTATTTGGAGAGCGTGCATTTGCAGTTGCTGGCCCTCTGGCCTGGAACCACCGCCACATCATGTGAGAGAGCTAGAGGTCCATGGAAAGTTCCGGAATGCACTGAAGACAAGCAAATTTCTGCCATCGTTTGCACCAGCGCCCTTGGAGTGACTACATCACGAAACGGCGCTATAAAGAAATCATCAACTCATCATCATCAGCTATTCAGTATTCACCCAGTACTTTGACAATTACCTCAAAACTCAATTGCTCCCAATACAAATCTAAAGAAATTAATTTATATTTTTTTCCTTTTTAATTTCTCAAATAAAGGACAGATGAGGATCGTATTTTAGGACCCTCCGCCACTGCTGTATGTCTTATTTTTAATCCCAGAACCCAATCAGTGGTTACAGCCACCTGGAGATCTTCTGTACTCCAGGGTCTTGGAGATATGAGTCAATTTGTATGAAAACGTGGGCTGAATATTCATTGAGGACCTAAAGAGACCAGAGTCTGTTGTGGCCCAGAGGTGGAATTAATAATAAGGCATTTGGACAGACAAAAGTGATGACGTAGGCTTAGAGAAGATGAACTTTATACATTTGCACCTCGCAAAGCAGCTAACGCAATTCAGCTGCACATATAGTGTAACTTCTTGCCGCCTTAATCCCAAACGGTGCTCTTCTTAGAAATTTTGGTCGTCCGTTGAACCCACGCTTTGACAAACTAATGATACCTGGGCTGAAAGTCTCATCTCCACGGTAATTCTTACCTGCCGAATATCGGTTGATGTTTAAGGGCGAACTTATACAGGTCAGCTTATGGGAATGCATTTAATATAAATCTTAAATGTGATGTATCTTTGCAACTTAGATTAGATTAGAACTCGCGTGAAAACTTAATAGTATGAAAATAAATAGGCTACATAAACCAAATGCGACCTCTTCGGGAACAATGCGGTTAAAAGTAGCACTAGATTTAATACGTAGTTGTATCAATGCAGTTCTTCTTATACACACAATCCATCTTTATTTATTTGAAAGAATTGTTACGATTTACTTGGATTCAATTTAATAAAGCTTCTCTTAAATTTATTTTATTGAATTTGTTTTAGTAATTCGCTCACATTTGGTTTACAGCTTAAACTTTTGTACTTCTCGCTTAACGGCTCGGGTACTAATCGGATACTCATCCCCTTCAAAGCACTGCAATCCGTATTTTTAGGTGACTAAAGACTATTCTAGTATACGCCAGACCATGCCAGAATGGATTTGAGCAGAAGTTTCAAATAACACATATATAAGTAAGTTGAAAGACACAGACACACAATCATAAGTGAACATACACAGATATAAACTCATTCATTTGTTTTTTTTTAATTATTTTAATTGCAGTTTGTTAGTCCTAAATCTGACGCGAATTTCCTGAATTTCAGCACACGCTCCCGATGTGAGACTCCCCAGTTCCTGTGTGCTGTATACAAAAAGGCTTCTTTTGTGCGTGCCAGCGGGAGGTCAGGGTACAATATAAATATGACTTAGTGCGCAGAGGAGCCGGATTATCCCATGCTCTGTGGGACCTCAGACACAAAACACAATAAGAGCCTTTCAACGGGGTTAAAGTTAAACGACGCTAAGTGACGTCACGGCTGTTGTATTCAATTATTCTACAAGTAATGGTGGCAAAAAATGTAACCTTAAAAATGCGTAATTGTGTGTTTTGCTTGTCTGTGATAAACTCTGTGAAGTCTCTAGACATCAGCTACTCTGAGATTGCTCGAATGTTTGATGTTCCAGAAAATTCTTGCATGTTCCAATTCTCAATCTAAATCTCAAATCTAAATCTAAGTTGCAAAGATATATATCATTTGAGATTCATATTAAATGCAGTATAAACACATGCCGCATGTGGACCTTTCAATATAGAAACCCAATCTCGAATGAACATAAGCCCTGCAACTCTTGCCAAACTTCCATGAAACAGGGGTGACATTGGCAAAGTGAACCACAATGATTCGAGAATTATTCTTCGTTTTAACTCTCTTACACGGTGGGACTGTCAATTGGACCGTTAATAATCCTGTGACAAAGCATCATAAGAAAACCATTGCGCTGAGATTCCAGGCTCTGTTAGTTCGTGCTTACACATGCTGCGTGTACACCTACTAACAAAATAAACCACAAAACCTCTAATGATAATAAGCATCGTAACTCCTGCCGTACTTCCTTGAAACCGGGATGGCATTGACAAAAGCGAACCAACAGGTAAGGGAGCCGGCCTTACGCCAACCACTTCAGTGAAGTGGAGGGTTTCCCAGCTCCCGAAGGCGCTGGTACTCATTTCTTGTGAACGCTGAGTAAGCCTTGCCGGTTTTTTATATTTAAGGTTTGAAATAAACACCAAAACGTGAAATTATTTCTGACACCCTCGGCGGGATTCGAACCCGAGCTCTCGGCATATAATGCAAGCACTCTACTAACTGAGCTATCGACCGGACCAACTTATTTGAAAGGATTCACAAACGGCATTATAAAGTATTGTTTGCATAATTTATACTTCAAAACACAACAAACTTTGCTTTGATAACAAACATTGTTCACAGCGAATATGTCGGTCATAAAAAATTTAAACTGCGAAATAAAAAAGCGAAAGTGAAAAGAGATAATTTTTAATGAGGTTGTTTGATAGATAAAGTTTACTTTTTAAGCGCTCTTTTGCACTACGGTGAGGCGCTTTTATGAAAGAGTTTAAAATGAAAAAAATACACGCTCCCCCTGTGTGAAAAACTTTTGACTTTTTCAGAAAAACTTCTTTTCAGGAACACTCTAATGACAGAGTTATAAGGTCCTAGAATGAATGATGACCTTTTGAGACTCAAACGTAATGTAAAATTTTAATTACTCATTTTTTCATTCAACGAATACATCTGAGGCATTTCAGAAAATTAATTTTTTTTAGTAGTTTGTTTTATTTAAATATTATTTTTATGAATAAAAAAAAACATGTATATTTTCACTGTTTATATTATAGATCACTTTTTGAGGTTCCCTTATTTTTTAAATACTTAAATGTTAATTATTTTTTGCATGAGGTGGACCACCAATATTGCAATAAAATTGCTCACTTTACCAATGCAACCCCTGTTTCAGGGAAGGTCGGCTAAAGTTACGAGGTGTATGTTCTTTTGAGGTTTTGATTTTAATTTGTTAGTACACATGCAGCATTTTTAAACGTGAACTTACACGGGAATACTTGTGTTCATGCACTTAATATGATTTTTTATTAATGTTAATACATCTTCATCTAAGTGATTGTTTGTCTTATCTCCAACAGAGGTAATTTCACTTGAGCAATGTTTTTATGTTTACTGGACCAATATGTCATGAATTCTAGAAATGGATTTTGAAAATATTAAAAACAGATCTTATTTTATCGTATTTTCTGTTTTTTTATTGTCTCAGATTGTGTAAAATGTGTTTCTTAAAACGATTTAATTTAAAGATTATCTTTGAATTAATTAGCTCTGCTCCCATCTCTCAAAACTCCGAAGAAGTCACACACAGTGGGGACGAAACGTAAGGTGAAGTCTTCAAGAAGTCTCAAAAAGAATAAAGAAGAAGAACGAAACTATGCACTACGTTTAAAGCCCGGAATGATAAAAACAAGCATGCACCAACCTCCAATCAATATTTGATTGAAACATCAAATTTGATCGCTTAGTTCTGGTAAGGACCTCGGTTAAATATTTCTCGAAAGTTGGTAAAAATGTGATGGAATTTGAACAGGAAATATGATTCACATCAGCTGACTTACGTATATGCAATCAATTGTTTGATTTGAAAGGGAGAAATCACACTTAATTTTGATTTTCGTCTGATTGGAGTTTGGTGCAACAGGCCCTTAGAGTATTTTATTATTAGATTTTACCCCTCTTATATACTGTATAAAATTACGTAAACTACCAATAGAAAAAATATATATGAAATAAGTGCTCGATATGATCCAAGTGAAATGTCACTTTGAATGTAAATATGGAAATGAATACATTACTGTTAATAAATCAGAATGAAAGTGAATGTTGGCGCGGTGGAGACGACATCTTGTTGGGCGCCGACAGCCAAACTCATGAATGAAAGAAGATTTCATTACGGGACGATGAATAATGATTGTGCTGGGATGAAAGATGCCGACGCGAAGAGACACAACTTTCAAATATTATTCTTTCGTGAGAGATGGAGGTAAATGACATGGCAAGACGAAATTTACCTGTGAAAATATTTAAAGGTAAACAGAGCGTGTATTTTTGTTTTTTTTTTCAGTAAAAATCTTGAATCACAACTTTCAAATATTGCTCTTTCGTGTAAGATGGAGGTAAATCATATTTCAAGATGAAATTTACCTTCAAAACTATTGAAAGGTAAACTGAACGTTTATTTTTACTTTTCTCAGTAAAAATCTTGTACAACCACAAAAGCTAAAATTTATTTAAAGGTATATTAGTTAGTACTACAATCTATTATCAACTTTAGGACCTGATGAGATCACAGGTGAGATGAATCAATACGGAATACATATATTAATTTAAGTTGCTAAGATATATAAACGTTTAAGTTTTTTTTGGCATGTCCATACGCATACATGTGTAAATTTTCGATTAAACATGCTGAATGTCTACTAACAAAATAACACCCCAACCTAAAATAAACTTAAGCCCTGCAACTCTTGTCAACTTTCCCTGAAAACAAGGTGACATTGGCAGAGTGTGCCAATTTTTACTGTACGGTGGTTATAAAATATTTGCAAACGAGTGAAGCATTTCAAGACAAGTGCAAAAATGTGAATAAAGAATGGAAGCATTTTTTTTTTGTCAATATTATATTTTTTTAAATCAGTAAAAAAAAAATATGGCTTACCTGAAGTGAGTCGCTTGTTTTAACTCAAATGATTTACACATTCCAAACAAGTGGTTTCAAAATAGACCATACCTTTTTTTAAATCGGTTCTTTATAATTGAAAAGTTCTAAATATATTTTTATGTAACAGTATTATCGAAAGTTCTCGTGCTTAATTTGAAATTATTTATTATTTTAAAAGCATCGTGTTTTCAAATATTCTAAAAAATAATGTTTAAATATTACATGTGTGAATATTAAGGATAATTTATGTGAAAAAGTGACAGTAAATGCTTTTCTAGATGCTAGAACTACATACAATTTTGAACGAATCATAAAATAATGTTATTGTTATGAATTATTTGATCATGGCATGATTTGACTTGTCATGCGGTTTAAAGGATACACACGTAGTTGCATTGTGTAGTTTCGACTGACGATGCGGATGAATAATTCATTGTATGGTTTTTGATCTAAAGATCCTGGCATCTAATAGTGAATTTTGAAAACTTTCACGTGATTTGACTGTTCATGCGGGTGTAAAATCCTAGAAAGTGTTGTGAATGTGCCATGTGGCTGGTTTGGTGATAAAAATATATACGTGTGTTTTGTTACCAAAGCTATTTATATGATTCGACTGGCCATGCGGATTATGATCAATTACACAATTGTATAAACTATCTACAATTGTGATTTGACTGGCCATGCGGTACTATGTTTATGTGTGGTTTGATTGACCTGCGAAACTAAGTACAAGTATGCTTTGACTGGCCGTGCGCAACTATATACAAGTGTGATTTGACAGGCCATGCGGAACTAAATACAAGTGTGATGACTGGCCATGCGAAACTAAATACAAGTGTGATTTGAGTGGCCATGCGGGAATATGTACAATGTAATTCAACTGGAAATGCGGAACTATGTACAAATGTGATTCGACTGGCCATGCGGAACTATGAATTAGTGTTATCTGACTGGCCATGCGGAAATAAGTTCAAGAGTGATTTGACTGGCCATGTGGAAATAAGAACAAGTATAATTTGACTGGCCATGCGGATCTAAGTACAAGTGATGTGACTGGCCATGCGGAACTAAGTACAAAAGTGATTTGACTGGCCATGCGGAACTAAGTACAAATGTGATTTGACTGGCCATGCGGATTGAAGATCCTCTTACCCTCCCCATCAGATTTGAGATACAGCTGTCCACGAGCACCAAGCACGGGCCGACAGTCTGACACCAACTCTGCATCCACAAAAACACACCAGCAGTTACAATTTTTGAAAATACCAAAAAAAAAAAACAGAAAAGTTATTTACAAAATTATTTTAGTACTCTCTGTTGTTTTAGATTTAGTTGTTTTTCCTATTTATCCGTTTATTTTAATGGGTTATTTCATTTGAAGTTTCCTTTATTTGAAATCCTTTTAATGAAAGACTAATAAAGCTGATGCCGTTAGAAAAAAATAAAATAAATGGTAGTTTGCATCACTGTTGAAAAAATATCGTGTCTTTTTCTTTTATAATGAAGTACAAAATTAAGAAATTGAAACAAAAATTAAATCCAGCAAATTAAAATTTGTTACAACTTTTCAAATAAACATGTTTATTGAATCGCCGTTTTTACTCACTCATTTTCCTTATTGTACTTCTATTTCTTTTAGTTTGTTCACTATTTCATTTTTCTTCTCCGTATACATTTATTTTATTTTTCATCTAGTTGTAAGAAGAAACTTGTAGGCTTATTATAGAAGTTAATTAATCCCAACAAATGCTTTTAAAATCAACTAATATTTTTCTCCACAACATTAAAAGGCTCTCACTAACGAATATCTCACCTTTGAAAATAAATAGTATACTCACGGGTTTTAAACATGATTAAAACTAATTAACGAGCACTGTAGTAGTTAGTGTATACGCAGCATAAGCAGGTATCTCCTAGGTTGTGTTTGCGTGCAGTACACAGTGTAGGATTAGACAGACGTCCCTTGGGGGACCCTGAGAGAAACGACGCGGCTTTCAGGAGCTTCAGGGTTTCAGCTCATGAAAAATTAATTGTCCACTGTAATCGAGCGGTCTGTGCGGCAGAATTAAGGGACCAAGTCGCCGGAAGATAATTAAAATCATTCCTTCAACTTATATGCGAGCATGAGGCTGACCACCCGTACTGCTTCACAGTTTCAGGTAAAAGCGACAAGTGTTTCCTTGTCGAAAATGTTGGTATTACACTGAAAACACTTTCATAATTTCTTATTATTTCTGGATATTTAAACGTAGTAAATTAAAATAAATAGTCTCATCATAATTATCATCATTGGTGCCACGACAACCCAGGGTGAGTCTTGGCCTCCTTGATCAACCGCAGCCACCGCTGCTTGTCCGAAAAATAGAAGAGACAGTATTATTCATTCTAAAAAATATACTCCTAATATATTTCAAAGACAATATTTTTTTTTTACTTTAAGGTTGATATGACGTCTTTTTAGTGCTTTTTTTTTGCTTATCTATCATTTGATTCAAAGATGACCTTTTAGTGAAATTTTCTTTTATAAAAATAAAAAAGGTTGATAGCTCAATTGGTAGAATGCTTGCATTCCATGCCGAGAGCAAGGGTTCGATCTCAAAGGTTTACTCAGCCTTCACAAGAAATGAGAACCAGCCCCCCCCCCCGGGAGCTGGGAAATCCCACTTCAACGGAAAGTGGTTGGTGTGAAGCCGGCCCCCTTACCTGTAAAAATAAATAAGTCCCGAAGCACCACATGCGACCCCTTCGGGGGTAACACAGTCAAGAAGTTACACTATATGTGTAGCTTAGTTGCGTTTCGTTCCTTAGAATCACTTTATACAAAATCTGAGATAAGAAAAAAACGTAAAACACGATAATGAGAGAGTTGTTCCCAGTAGTGTTCAGTTACCAGGAGCGTGCATCCTTTACAGGCACCTGCGCCGTAGGCAATATATGATGTTAAAAAACCATTCAAGCTTGATATTCAGATTTAAAATTCAAAATTTAAGTTCGATTGACGCCATCGTTAGCACTTCAATCAATTTCAAATGAGTTTATTTTAAAGGAATGAGAGAATAAATTTATTCTGAAATATATTTGGCTATACTCTATGCACGCACTTGTCAGTAGGTACCCCAAGTACGAAAATATACATTTTTTTACGAAGTAGTACGGTATTTCTTTATTTCTTGATTTCTAGATATTGGATTCTTAAAACAATACATATATATTCTTCTCTAAGATTTCACCTCTGCAGTACAAATAAGTACTTGTCTTAGAAAAACCATCATGTTTTTCTTTTCTTTTTTTTTTGTGAGAAATTACTAAAGCTTTCTTAAAACTGGTCAATAAGGTCCATTCAGGCAGACAATAACTGAAACATGATTTGAAGTTATCAGCCCATAGAGGACCTTTTATGTGCGATTCACACATAAACTTACTGTTCAGGTATCTCCCATATCAGATTCTCTTTTCACTTCCAGATTCTTCTTTATTCTCCAACAAAGCTTTTTTTAAAGTGCATGTTAGTAAGCCCCAAGATAACCATTTTTATATGAAAGGTATATCTATAATCTAGATTTCAAAAACATATTAATTTTTTAAATTAATATTCAATGCATGCCCACAAACAGGCACGTGTTAGTTTGCGCATACAAATGATGCGAATGTACTTACGAAATTAAAAATCAAACTTCAAATGAACATAATGCCGACCTTCCCTGGAATTAGGGGTGATTGGTAAAATGAACCATTTTTTATAGCATGGATGGTCAGCCTTACACCAATCCATAAGTCAAGGGAATAATTATACTAATTAAAACTTTCAATTCAATTTTTTGTTAAGCTCTTTTCAAGACTTTCTTTATAAAAATGATTATTTTTTCCCCCAAAATCCAGCACTGTACGCTAAATATAAAACTTAACGTTTCAACTCAACCATAACGTTTCACCATAACTGTATGGCAACTAAAAACGCCCCTTTAGGCGCTGTTTTACTTTCAATACATTTTTTGTTGAGTTTCAGCGGAAAGCTTTACACTTGGAGTACTGAAAATCCCATGTTAGTAATAAATAATAACAAAAATAAATAAAAAATAAAAGACAGCAAATGATAAGTTGATGTTTTTTTATTAAAATAAAAATGAAATGTTAACAGAATAAACAGACGAAACAAAAAAACAGTGTTGAAAAAATACAAAAAGGAAAAGAAAAGATTTACAATAAGAATTTGTTAATATAATTATAAAATTAATCTAAAGTGATATTTGGAAACAAGTATAAAAAAAGTTTAAGACATTTTTGTAACAATTATTTAATATCTTAAATGAAAATTAACTTGAAAATTAAATAATATCTACAGGAAATTAGGTTTTACAAATTAAAGAGAAAATATAAAATAACAAAACAAAGAAGTGATAGCTAATATTATTTACAATTAAAGAAAACAATGATCGTTTAAAAAAATACAATTTTGGACAGAACATAAAAAACACCCATTACCAAACAAATAAAAAAAAAACATTGACTGTAAGCCCAAAAGCATCGTTTTGTTATTGGATAAGGTTGTTGTGATCGAATAATTATTATTTCTTTTTTAAAACAACGAAATATAAATATATTTATTTATTCCATCACAGCCCTAATTTTTAAATTAGTATCATTTTATTTTCATTACATTGACGATTTAAAAGCAGAACAAGAAACATATTTCTTCAAAAACAAAATGCAATTACTTAAAACGAGTAAATTCATTACTTGTATCATTAGAAGTCTCCAAATGAAAACTTAAAAAAATAACGCTTGAGTAAATTTGCCTTTTAACAGTCAATGTATTAAAATATTAAATTTCAGGCACCGAAGTAATATTTATAATAGCAACACTTATTTACACTAAAACATACAATAGTCAGTCATGTAACAAAAAGCTTGATCTACGATTACAAATTTATAAGAAAATGTCAATTAAATATTTTGAGTATAAGGCATAATTTGGTCTAACATAAGCAATAGTAGATAAGGCTTTTCGTTTTATGTCACTGTATATATTGAGGAAAATGGATATTTTGAAAAGGAGGATTCTGCAAATGAGGAATGGATATTTTGAAAAGGAGGTATTCTGCAAAAGAGGATCTCTCTAGGATGGGCGGCCTATGGTAGTCTTAAGAAGTTCTTCACCAGCAACATCCCCCAATGCCTGAAACGGAAAATGTACGACCAGTGTGTCCTGCCAGTTATGACTTACGGAACAGAGACACTAACTGTCACCAAAATGACTGTCAGGAAACTCCGTGTAGCACAACGAAAGCACGAAAGAGCTATGCTACACATAAGACTGTCAGATCGGATACGAAATACCGAAATACGTAGAAGATCGGGAGTTACTGACATAGTCAAAAGAGTGGCAAAGCAGAAGTGGTCGTGGGCAGGGCATGTAGCCAGATTGAGCGAGCAAAGATGGACGAAAAGAGTGGTAGAATGGAGACCTCGTGAAGACAAAAGAACAAGAGGAAGGCCTCTTACACGATGGTCAGATGATATCAAAAGAGTTGCTGGTGACTGGATGCAGAGAGCCCAGGACAGAGACGCCTGGAGAGATATGGGGGAGGCCTATGTCAAGCAGTGGATAAGAAGTGGCTGAATAAGTAAGTAAGTAAGGATATTTTGAATAAAGAAAGATCAGGGAAAGTTCAATTGTCTTATCGATTCTTAATAGATATTGAAAATAAGCTTTAAAATATACATGGATTAAGCGCTATTTCTGCATGAAGTAAAACTGACGTTTAAATATTAGGTCAGGGAAAATTTTCTTCGCATTTTATTTGATAAATGCAGGTACGATAAATGCATACAATTCCCATAAGCAGGTACGTACAAGCTCGTGCTTAAACATGCCGCTTGTGGACTTAAAATATAAAAAAGTTGCAGGGTGTATGTCCATGTGAGATGTTTTTATATTGTAGGACCACATGCGGTTCCTTGACTTATAGGTTGGTATGCGGCTGACCACCCATGCTGTAAAAATGGTTCACTTTGCCAATGTCAACCCTGTCTCAGGGAAGGACGGCAAGAGTTGCAGGGTGTATGTCCATTTGAGATTTGGTTTTTATGTTGTAGGTTCACATGAGGCATGTGCAAGCGCGAACTTGTACGTGTCTGGTTGTGAGAATGCATGTAATGTGAATCTCCAATGTAACATATCCTTGCAACTTAGATTAGATTAGATTAGACATGCGGCATGTTTAAGCGCGAACTTGTGCATGTCTGTTTGAGAAAGTGCATATGATGTGAATCTTTAATGTTACATATATTTTGCAACTTAGATTAGATTAGATTAGATTAGATACTGTGGCTGTTGAGCCATGGATTTGCTATGTGTAAATAACACCGTATAATGTTAAGGAAATTTAATAATTCTGAACCTGAGAAAAATCTACCAGCCTTCGATCGCCTTAGAAATTTTTCGTTTGAGTGTAAAACTCGGGTCGTTTCTCTCACAAACGGTTTACTTTTAAAATTCAATGATTTGTGGTCCGCGTCGCGCTCGAAATGAGTTTCTAATGTAGATGCGAGGGGGTGAGAGGTGGGAGGGAAATGGAAAGTACGAGGGGAGGGAGCAGGAGAAATTGAAATCCATACTCCTGAAGAGAAAGTACGATGTACAGAGAGGGCAGAGACGAATCAGTCGTTTTTGTATTACCAATTAAAAAAATATTATTACTTAAAATATTCCTTGACTTATAGGTTCGTATGAGGCTGACCACCCATACTGTAAAAAATGGTTCACTTTGCCAATGTCACCCCTGTTTCAGGGAAGGTCGGCAAGGTTGCATTTTTTCATTTGAGATCGGGTTTTTATATTGTAGGTCCACATGCGGCATGTGTAAGCGCGAACTTGTACATGCCTGCTTGTGGGAATGCGTTTTATATGAATCTTAAATGATATATATCTTTGCAGCTTAGATTCAGATTAGAAATCCTGCTCCAAATATAGTACAATAAATTTCGCGTTTGGGTAGCATGTGGCATGTGGAAGCTGTTTATTTTCACATGTAAGTGTGCCGGCTTTACGCCAATCACTTTACTTGAAATGAGTTTCCCAGCTCTCAAGGTTGATGTACTGATTTCTTGTGAAGGCTTAGTAAACATTGTCGGTATTTCTATTTTGGGGTTGAAATAAAAAAACAGAAACGGAAAATCATTTCTGTTACCCTAGATGAGGATCAAACCATAGCCCTCTGTTAAAGAATCTACCAACTGAGCTGTTGACCGGACGAATGCAATTTTTTTTATTTTGAAAATGTGACAGTCTGTATTCCATTTCAATATTTTTTTACCTTTAAAACTCTTACAGGGTTAGTCCCAACTCGTTTGATACGTAGCTGATCCATGGATAATCATTTGTATGGAAAATTTCAAGTTAGGTGGCGGCTGAGCCATGGCTTTGCTGTTTTTTTTTTTTTGATTTGTGAAAAGGGATCCAATTCACCAACCTTTTCTGCCTGGCCAGAAACAGTAAATGAATTATTCATTAATAATTACCCAATGACACCTGTAGAACCAGGGTCAAAGATATGGTCAATGGACCCAGGCGGGGATCGAACCAACGTTATTCTATTCCAAATACGCTAGAAATATCAACCACGTGACTCCCTCAGCCATAACACCGACATATGTGGGTGCAGCGTATGAATAAAAACGTCAGTAGCTTCATCATTTTAAATAAACATTCAAAGATTTTTTTACGTCGTAAGTTTTTTACTTGTGGTACAAATGTAGGTACAAAAAACAAAGCGTAAAATAACCCAGAAAAAAATCAATCATATTTCTCTACCAATATTCAATCAAAAATTGAGTGAGCCCTATATCACTTTCATAAAACAACTTAATAGAAAACCCATTATTTGTTTTGACAACAAAAATCATCCACAAGTCTTAACTTAACAATGATTTGTCCGTGACAATAACAGCTAAGCTTTTTCATCATTCGCATCAACAATTCCTTGAAATGTTTTTTTTTTTGCTGTACAGAAGGTCGGTACGATAAGGTCCGGTCCTCTGTTGTGCGTTGGCGCGTATACGTAGTCACGCAACGTGGCCCACCCGATATCGGTAAACCATAAAACCGTAGAGGCAAGAAGCTACACGAGCATTGTTTCTGGAAGACTCGAGAGAAAAATTCAGAAACGCTATGGAAGAGAGCATGCTAAAAAATGCAGAAATCTATGTACTAAATTCACCGTTGTTTCTGAGAGACTCGAGAAAAAAAACTGTAAACTTATGAGGAAAGAAAGCAGCTAAAAATCTCATAAATCAATGAAACTAGAGCTTTAAGAGAAAAATTTAGATCCGCTGAGGAAAGGAGTATGTTAAAAAATGCAGAAATCTATGTACTAAATTCACCGTTGTTTCTGGGACACTCGAGAGAAAAAACTGAAAACTTATGAGGAAAGAAAGCAGCTAAAAATATCATAAATGAATGAAAGTAGAGCTCCAAGAGAAAAATTCAGATCCGCTGAGGAAAGGAGCATGCAAAAAAATGCAGATATCCATGTACGGAAATCACCGTTGTTTTTAGGAGACTCACGAGAAAAACTGTAGTCAGGATGAAAGTAATCAGCTAAAAAAATGCAATAATCCATACACTAAATTCATCATTGTTTTTGGGAGTGTCAAGAGAAAAAATCTGAACTGATGAGGAAAGGAACGTGTTTAAAAAATGCATAAATCCGTGTACTAAATGCGCCCTTGTTTCTGGGAGACTCAAGAGGAAAACTATGAGCATATGAGGGAAGTAACATGTTTAAAAGATGCATAAATCTGTGTACTAAATTTCGCCATTGTTTCTGGAAACTAAAAAAAAACTCTGAGCCAATGCTGATAGTAAGGAGCTAAAAAATGTCGAAATCCATGTAAAAAACTTATAATATTTTTAAGAATATATACAGACTTTTTAGTGGCCTTTTTGTGAATTCACTGCAAGGACACTGGAGAGTGCAAAGCCATAGCATACTTTGAACAGGTCTTGTCTTGTCTTGTATCCTGCCGCCATTCCTCTAGGGGTGGCCAGTACCTCCACATAAGTGCCTCCACTTGACTCTGTCCCTGCATACTTCTTTCATCTCATCTAATTTCATCACTCTTTTCATGCATGCTCTTCTCTTGTTTCCACTCTGTAAATTCCATTCATTCGCAATCTCACTTATCTGATCAATCCATTCTTTTCTAGGTCTTCCCCTTCCACGCTTACCTATTACATTCCCTTTATACACTCTTTTTGTCAGTCGGTCTTCATTCATCCTTTCAATATGTCCAAACCATCGCATCACACTTCTTTGAACTTTCACTTTCACGCTTTCTTTTACTCCGCATTCATTCAGAACCCATTCGTTTCTCACTCTATCTTTCAGTGTTTTTCCTGTCATACTTCTTAAATGAGCCATTTCTACGGTGCATACCTTATTTACTTCTCTTTCATTCACCGTCCATGACTCGCTTCCATACATCAGGGTCGGCAACAATATACAATTGTGTACCGCCATTTTCATTTTCTTTGGTATCCTTTTATTCTTCGCTATTCTACCAAACGCTCCTATCACGCATCTTCCTTTGCTGGCACGCTTCTCTAATTCCTTCGTCATCTTACCATTCGCCTCAAACTTGCTTCCTAAATAGTCAAACTCATTCACTACTTCAACTTTTTTTCCATTCAAATTAACTGTAAGTTCCTCACATACTTCATTCCTGTCAAAAACTAATATTTTTGTCTTATTCGCATTCACTTTCAAGCTATTTTTACAAAATGCATCATTCAGTTTGGTTAACATCGTTTGGAGTTCCTCCGCCGAGTCAGCTAAAACTATAGCATCATCAGCATAAAGAAGTACTCCAACTCTTGTTTCACCCACTTTCACTCCGCTCTCTGATATTCCAGCTTCTTTTATGCAACTGTCCATGATTATATTTATATTAGGTACGTCTTAATATTTGCCTTAAAGCATTCCAAAGTATGGTTGATTTTCTAATTCAGCAAGATCATTTTAAACGAGAAAAAATCAGCAATATTATGGCTGAGATTTTATTTAAATAAATAATAAACAAGAAAAACGTAAATGTGACAAAGCTGCTCATATAGAGCAACTTTTTACTGCGTTTGTACTTCAGTTAAAGTGAGAGTTTACAACCTCCCGATGGGTGTTTTATTCTCATTTCTTGTGAAGACTAAATAAACCTTTACGATATTTTAATCTAGGTTTGAAATGAGTACCGAAACGGAAAATTATTGAGTGCGATCAACCTTGCCTTCTGGCATGGAACGCAAGCATTCTACCCACTGATCTATCGACTGGGTTTCGACTGCACTTATATGAAACAAAAGTAAGCATGCACTTTATATGCTAGTAGATTACCGACCCTTTGTTTCAGTTAATAAGCCGATAATGACCGTAGATGGCTGGTCGCTGAAAACTTTGATAGATGGCTGTATTTGTTATTTGCTATCATTTATTTTATTTGCGGCTCCACGCGAGTATCGCACGCAGATAAATCAAACGCAATCGAGCGAGAATGAGTTATATCAGGACAAAAAAAAACTGAATTGCTACGCACACAGTACAAATAAGTATTTTTGATTTTGTTTCAATACTATACACTTAAATTAACTAAATTTTCAGCAGAAACTTTATGAAGGTTTATTTTTAGAAATTTAAAATAAAAAAAATCATTTTTCTGTAAATATGCACAAATAGTTTCGGGAAAAGTAGCTGCTCCCATCTTTAGGTGGAAAATGAAACTCTATACTACTCTACTATGTACTGAAATGAGGTTGATTTCAAAACATAGTCCCAAAGTTAATGAGAACATTCTTAACTTTTAATCAATGTTCTTGGACCGGTCCGCAGTCCAGTGGCAACACTTTGGACTAGTTAATGGAAGGTGTGTGGATTCGGATCCCGGCGGAGCACAAAACTATACCATACATATTTCCAAAATGTGCTCTTCGCTGGGTTGAAAAATTCATACGCCTTTACCAAAGACCGGTCACTAAAAGGTCCATCCAACCTTACAACAACTGAGTCTTGCTGGAGAATTGGCGCTTTCCACAGCGACGACCAAGCTTGCAGAGGGCTCTTGAGGTGTGATACACACAAAAACAGCGCTCACCAAATAAATCATCCTAATAATATTATTATTATTATTCAATCTATAACCGATGTTTAATTTATTTTAGCGAAAGCTCTCCACGAAATTCTCCATTCAATTTTCAAAGAAAACGGGCCGATAGAGTCAAGGGGCGACGGTAGATCTTAGCGTTACTATTTGAAGATAGAAATACATAAAACATGGTGGCGTGTAAGCACATGATCGCTGCATGTATTTCAGAGATCAGTTATTTATACGCCGCCGTGTTTTATTGCTTGCTATCTTCAAATGGTTACGGTAAGATCTACCGACGTCGGTTAATTCTGGGAGATCTGATTTTGAACTTATCGAATGTGAGAAATCCCGACATTAGTAAAATATGAACAATGTTGTCTTTGATAAAACAGAACCCAGATTAAGCGTAATAGACTCATAGGTTAGTAAGAGGCTGACCACCCGTACTGTAAAAATGTATTCACTTTACCAGTTTTTCAGAAGAGTTCCAGGGTTTATGTTCATGTGCGATTTGTTCCTTCACATGCGGCATGTGTAAGCGCAAACTTACACTATTTTCTGTCTGCTTGTGCAAATGCATTTAATTCTTACCTTACATTTTATTACACATTTGAAACATTTACTACTATTATGATATAAACAGAGAAAAAAAAATAGCTATACAAAATCAAATCAACAAAAATATTTTTTCAACAAAAAAATTCACGTATATTCTATCTAAAATCTAAATCTAAATCTAAGCTGCAAAGATATGTATCATTTGAGATTCATATTAAATGCATTCCCACAAGCAGACATGCATAATTTCGCGCTTACACATGCCGCATGTGGACCTACAATATAAAAAACCCAATCTCAAATGAACATAAGCCCTGCAACTCTTGCCGACCTTCCCTGAAGCAGGGGTGACATTAGCAAAGTGAACCATTTTTTACAGTATGGGCTATAATAATCTATAATCTAAGTTGCAAGGATATATTCATTCAAAGCTCTCAGATGTATGCCCACAAACAAACACGTGTAGTTCGCGCTTACAAATGCTGATTGTGTACTTACAAATAAGATACAAACCTCAAATGAACATAAGCCCTGCAACTCTTGCCGACATTCCCTGAAACAGGGGTGACATTGGCAAAGTGAACCATTTTTTACAGTATGGGTGGTCAGCCTCATACCAACCTATAAGTCAAGGAATATATTCAATTCAGAAAAAATACGTTTTTGAAAACAGAGTAGGTACCTACATGAAAAATGTGTGTTTGTCTTTGCACGCAAATCAAAAATTGAAGGCTTGGTAGGAGTCTAATTTATTTCCCTTTTTAAGGAGTGACAGGTACTTGAAGAGAAGGACGTTTCCAGTAAAACGAGGAGGTATCGATCTGCGAAGAGGTCCAATTAATGTCGCCTTGTTACGCGGCCAGGACCAAAAGCATAAAAATTTACATTCAAAACATGAATAGAAACTGAAAGAGCGCCTCTAGTGAGAGTATGGATTTACAATTTTTTTTTGGTAAAATCCCATGATTGAGTTTGAACGTAGGGTTTTAGGTTTAATAGGTACCTTCAAGACCCAAGTCAAAAAACACCTGTTGACGGTGAATAAATAAATTGATGTCGTAGCTGAAATCCTGAATAATTTATTGTTCCGAATTTAAGTTGTGTCGTTTTAAACATTAATGTTACAATACAAAATGGCGAGGTTATTCACCTTGTTTTATTTAAATTTTGACAATATAAATAGGGATGTTTTAATACTTCATTCTATGAATATAAGTACAAAGATTTTTATTTAAAAAAAAAAATAGCTTTTAGCAATATCGACTTGTAAATTTGATGGTGAAATATTAAATATTTTTTTTTACAACAGAGAGATAATAATTATTTTATTCAAAATCATAATTATAACCTACGCTCAAGGCTGGATTGACCTATTGATGACCGGTCTTTGGTAAAGGTTTATGAATTTTTCAACTCACCGAAGAGCATATTTGAAATTATAAATGGTATATTTTTGTAGCCACCGGGGTTCGAACCCACAACCTTCCATTTACGAGTCAGAAATGTTAACAGTAGTAATTTTAAAAAAAGCATCAGCATTCAAACAGACAGATTCTGTTAATGATTTTACATGAGTGCATAATATCATTACAAATATTACAGGATTCACAAATTTTCGGAGACAATCTGAGAATACACAGAATTGAAATCTCCCACATGCAGAGAGCATTATTTCTCCAACAATGCTATTCAGAATGCAGGGAAGGGTAGTAATAGTAGTAGTTATAGTAGGGCCTCTATAGCCACGTCGGCTGGTGTTGAAACCTGCGGTGCGGGGTTCGATTCCCACCTACAACTCAAATGTTTGCCGACGATAGAAACTTTGCTAGCAAACCCGACAGATGATGTTTGCACTATTCATGCTGCAGACGGTCATTCGTGAATGCCATTTTTGCATTTTGGAAAGGGTAAGTGATGAAAAAGGTATGCAAAAACGCAAACGCAAACGCAACTAAGCTACACATAAAGTGTTACTTCTTGCCGCGTTATCCCCGAAGGGGTCGCATGTGGCGAGTTGAACCTATTTATTTTTACAGGTAAGGGGGCCGGCCTTACGCCAACCACTTCAGTTGAAGTGGAGGACATGCAAGGACATAATAAAGTGGAGACGCATCTGCGGAAGTACCGGATCCCCCTATTGGAATGGCGGCAGGATACAGGAACAGTATGGCTTTATTTCTTTTAACAGGTGAGAGGGTCACCATTTAAAAGCTACTTTTTTTTGTTGTTTTGTAAATTTTCAAAGAAACGTATGGTAAAAATCTAATATTGTGGAAACAACTTGAAAATTTTGACTAAATCAATAAAATCATGAAACAAAACAATGTTATATACAAATTTCTGGATATGAAGTTTTGAGATGATGAGAAGACGGCATAGTTTGTTTCCATAAGAAACGGCTCTGATGATGCTCCTAAAAAAAATACAATGAATTTTCACTCAGTGAAGGACATAGTCTCTCACAGCAATTCCTGGCATATGGCCACCACGGTTACACGCCGAAATGACATGCTTGAATGACACTTTACCGCGGGCTTTTCATAAGACCAGCAGTGAGAATAATAATAATGTACTTACATTGTGTAAATTAATAAGAGTGCCGCTAAGATTTATTATATATGACCACCACGGTCACACGCTTAAATGACATGCATGAATGACACTCTACAGCAGGCTTTTCATACGCCTGGCAGTGAGTGTAATAATAATTGTACGGCGTACTTACATTGTGTGAGTTAATGAAAGCGCCCCTAAGATTTCTGGCATATAACCACAACGGTTGCACGCCTAAATAACATGCATGAATGACACTATCCAGCAGGGTTTTCATACGGCTGGCAGTGAGTGTAATAATAATTGTACGGCGTACTTACATTGTGTGAATTAATGAGAGTGCCGTCAATATTTCTGGCATACGACAGCCACGGTTACACGCCGAAATGACATGCATAAATGACACTCAAAACCGGGCTTTTCACATGACTAGCAGTTAGTGTAATAAAAACTGTACGGCGTACTTACATTGTGCGAATTAATGAGAGCGTCGCTAAGATTTCTTATATATGACCACCACGGTTGCACGCCTAAATGACATGCATGAATGACACTATCCAGCATGGTTTTCATACGACTAGCAGTGAGTGTAATAAGAATTGTACCGCGTACTTACATTGTGTGAATTAATGAGAGTGCCGTCAATATTTCTGGCATACGACAGCCACGGTTACACACCGAAATGGCATGCATGAATAGCACTATACAGTAGAGTTTTCATACGGCTGGCAGAGAGTGTAATAATAATTGTACGGCGTACTTACATTGTGTGAATTAATGAGAGCGCCGCCAAGATTTCTCGAGTAATTGTGTACATTGCATGAATTTCTTCGCATCTGAGAAAATGTCAGCGAAATTATGGTTGTGGCAAATCAAAATGCTTTGAATTCGTACAACAATAGAAATAGTGGTAACAATAATTTCTACTTGCAATCTTAACTTATCCATAATCTAAGTTGCAAAGATATAGTATAAACATTAAAATCCCCTATAGGCGAAAATGTTTGAGCAAAAAAAAAAAAAATAAAGACTTTGTTTTTCCTGTTTGAATTTATAAAAAAAAATGGACTTTCAAAGTGTGAATAGAGCAGTGGCGAAGGGTGCCATACAAGCCGGTTCCCATCGGCTTCCCTTTTAAAATGATGTAAGTAGTTAAAAAAATATATAGGCACAAAGTAAAAAAATACATTTAAAACCAAAGAAAAAATACGTTTTTTTCTCCCATTGAAACCAATCATTTTTGACTCATTTTAAACGGGAAACCGATGGGAATCGGCTTGTATTGCACCTTTCGCCAATGAAACAGAGATACCCTTAAAAATCCATATTAAAAGGATGCCCACTAACAGAAACGTGTAAGTTCACGCTCACAAATGCTGCATGTGTAGGTACTAACAAATTGAAATTCAAACCTCAGATGAACATAAGCCCGGCAATTTTTGCCGACCTTCCCTGAAACAGGGGTGACATTGGCAAAGTGAACCATTTCTTTATCTGTTTCTATTTTCCTATATGTATTTTTCTATTGATGTTTTTTTTATATTTGGCTGGTCACGTATTGCATCATCCGCGTGCATGAACAGGCTGGAATAAAGATTTATTATTATTTACAGTTTGAATGGCCAGCCTCATACCAACCTACAAGTCAAGACCCTCAAGGCAACAATAATACTATCTAGTTGCATAGATCTTTCTATAGTGTAAGTCGCAAGATATCGAAATATTTAAGGTTCATGATTAATGCGTACCTACAAGCAGACACGTGTAAAATCGCGCTAACATATCGACGCCTTAAAACTGAAAAAGTGCTGATTCACTGATTTGAGAAATCGTGGATTAGACATTATATTGGGGGTAACTTCTCATAGTAAGTGAACTAATTATAAGGAAGTGCTCATGAAAAACTTATGAACTACAGGATTTTCACACTTTTTTAGTGATTTTTCTCGTAGAAAATAGGAAAAAATGCATTTATCTGAGAAAACCATGTTAGGTTCGTATGTCACTTATTCAGTTTTATCTTGAAGGCATCGATATGCTGCATGAGTACTTTTGGCATACGCAACTCAGCTACACATATAGCGTTACTTCTACGCATATGGCGAGTGAACCAATTTAGTATTACAGGTAAAGCCACCCTCACGCCAAAGACTTAAATTGAAATGGGGGTTTCCGAGCTGCCGAGGAGGCTGATATGTTTTTCTTTTGAAAACTGTATAAGCCGTACCGGTATTTTATTTTGGGTTTGCAATTAAAACCGAAACCGGAGATCATTTCTGACACTCTCGGTGGGATTCAAACCCGAGCTCTCGGCATGGAACACAAGCAACTTTACTATCGACTGGCATATAAACAAACCATGTGTGTAGCTGCGTTTTACAAAAATATACATTCTGATTTTGTAACGTTCTTTACTGCTTAAAGGGTTCACATGTTCAATAGAAAGGTTTCTATCGTACAATTTCAGACGCGACAAAATGTTCATCGAAAAGACAAACAAAAATAATCCAATTAAATCGCCTGTAATAAAATTTTACGACGAGAATTAAATAATTTAACGGTGCCCGAGAAAAGGGTTGTGTGTGAGGGCGCAGATGCGAGATTCAATTTGGCGGGTAGGTGAGAATTTTCACGCTTGTTTTTGAGAATTCGATCAAGTTCCACGACAAATTGACCACAGACAACATACATGTCTGTTTTGTTTAAATGCATATTATGTGAATCTCTAATGTTACTTATATTTTGCAACTTAGATTAGATTAGATTAGATTAGACAGTTTGTCCACACGATGTCAACGACATTTCGGTCACACACAACTTGGTCACAAATAACCCGTCCACAAACAGCTCGGCCATTGACAAATCGGTCACAAAACACGGTTTTTCGGTCACAGATAGGTCGTCCACAGACACATCACTCACGGGCGATTTGGTCACAGAAAGTTCGTCCACACGACTTTTTGTTCAATGACATTTCAATCAGATACAATATGAAAAATACAGGGGAAAAACAAGGAAGGTTCGCAAAAATAAGAAAATAATCTACTAATGCTATCTAGTGGCATCTGTGTGTATCTAAAGCTCTAAAAAAAATTCAATGCAACAGCAGTCGCTATCACAGTTTATATCGATATTTCCGGTTCTTTGTGACAGACTTTCAAATGTATAATTTTGATTTACTCACAATGTTCTTCAACCGACATTCCTTGTTCTTCCCTGTAGTCTTCACACATGGTCCTCAGACAGATTGATCACAGAATACTACCGTTTAGTAAAACTACAATAATTATATTATTTTTGTAGCGCAAGTTGTCTGTGCTGTCTGTGAACCATATATTGCGTGTGACCGAAATTTCCCAAACGTTCTGTGGCCGATGTGTTTGTGGGCGAGTTATATGTGGCTAAGTTGGTGTGTGACCGAAATGTCGTTGACATCGCGTGGACAAACTGTCTAATCTAATCTAACTAACTGTCGTGTGTCCAATTTGTCAATAATAATAAGAATAATAATATTAGGATGATTTATTTGGCGAGCGCTGTTTTTGTGTGTATCACACAAAAACAGCGGTTCACTTTGCCAATGTCACCCCTGTTTCAGGAAATGTCGGCAAGAGTTGCAGGGCTTATGTTCATTTGAGTTTGGATTATATTTGTAAGTATACAATCAGCATTTGTAAGCGCGAACTACACGTGTTTGTTTGTGGGCATACATCTGAGAGCTTTGAATGAATATATCCTTGCAACTTAGATTATAGATTATAGACACCTTAAAAGCCCTCTGCGAGCTTGGTCGTCGCTGTAGAAAGCGCCAATTCTCAAGCAAGACCCAGTTGTTGTAAGGTTGGATGGTCATCTCAGTGACCGGTCTTTGGTAAAGGTTTATGAATTTTTCAACCCAGCGAAGAGCACATTTGGAAATATAAATGGTATATTTTTTGTGCTCCGCCGGGATTCAAATCCACATCTTTCCATTTACGAGTCTGAAGTGTTGCCACTAGACTACGGACCGGTCCAAGAAATGCCAACAACACGCGGTGTACCTGAGCAGTCACCTATCCAGGAAGCATCCGCGCCCAATGTTGCTTAACTTCGGTGATCTGATGAGAACCGGTGCTTTCAACATGGTATCGTCGTTGAAATGAATGAGTTGTCGGTGGACGAGTTATCTTTGACCACTATATCGTGACACGTTTCGATCCAATTACTGGCGACCCCCGTCACACGATGATCGCAACTCAATTACAGCGCTCGCAGATCGATTCACGGGTGATATGTCTCGAATGGTTACCGATGAAAAATTTCTACTGCAAGACAAAAATGGTGTCAGTTGGATAATTGAGTCCCACCATTTAGAAAAGAACCATACTAGTCAAACTAAGAAAAAGTGGAAAACTTTTATGAGAACGGTACAAAAAAGTATTGATTTCTGTACAAAAAAAAAAGAACCATTTTATACATCTTTGATACCAAGTGTTGTTTACTGTGCGTGGATTTAGTGACTATTTTCAAATTTCTACAATTTGACTCAGTGCTTAAACAAGTTTTTAACACGTAAAAAGACTTTCTAGGGACTAAGGGCGGTGTTTACTTTTTTTTGGTTTGGCGTATATTTTAGGTGAACTAAACTGCATAATTCGTTTAAAATTAAATTTGTAGAAGCACTATTTTGCTAAATTCCTTACGACTTTAAGGCGACGAGATAGCGATTCGTGTCCAAAAATAAGGTGTACTGTGTTTTTTTTTTATCTATGGAGTTCTTTTGCAATCGCTAGCAAGCTCTGACTTGGATTAATATTCAAAGTGTAAGGAATTTAGCACAATAGCGCTTCTCATGTTGAGTATTTTTTTGTTGAGAAATTTTGTTTTTGTTTTTCATTGAATAGAAAGCGCCTAGTGCAAAAATATGAATAAACTATATGGGAAGATAAGATACTGAGAAAAGGTTTGTATAGAATATAGATCATTAAAATTTTGAAGTATTCACTCTTCTCTAAGAAACTGAGTAGGATGAGTCGAATAGTGGATCAGGTGGAGTAGAACTTGAGAGCTGGTGCGAGACTTATCGGAAATGAAATCAGGTAAAGACATTGAGTAGGCCTGGGCTGGAAGTCTCATCACTACAGTAATTCTTACCTACCGAATATCAGTAATATTTGTATCAAGACTAATCAGCTGTTCACTTGCGGCCATCTTGGATTAACAGGTCTTTATACAAATATTACAATATTCAGTAGGTAAGAATTACAGTGGGAATGAGACCTCCAGCCCTGGTGGATCTGTTGGAGTGGCACTTGTCAGCTGGTGCAAGATTTATCGAGTGTTGCAATCAGGTGAACACATTGAGGAGTACGGGTTGAAAGGTGGATCTGGTGGAAAATAACTTGTCATCTGGTGGACAAAAGCTTGTCAGCTGGTGGAAAGGAGCTTGTCAGTTGGTGGAAAGGAGCTTGTCATCTGGTGGACAAAAGCTTGTCAGCTGGTGGAAAGGAGCTTGTCAGTTGGTGGAAAGGAGCTTGTCATCTGGTGGACAAGAGCTTGTCAGCTGGTGGAAAGGAGCTTGTCAGTTGGTGGAAAGGAGCTTGTCAGCTGGTGGAAAGGAGCTTGTCAGTTGGTGGAAAGGAGCTTGTCAGTTGGTGGAAAGGAGCTTGTCAGCTGGTGGAGAGGAGCTTGTCAGTTGGTGGAAAGGAGCTTGTCAGCTGGTGCAACTGATGGAGATGAGCTTGTCAGCTGGTGCAACTGATGGAGAGGAGCTTTTCAGCTGATGCAACTGATGGACAGGAGCTTGTCAGCTGGTGCAACTGATGGAGAGGAGCTTGTCAGGAGCAGGACGGAGCCGCGGCTTCAGGATGAGAGTACCTGGCGGACCAGCAGCCGCCTGTCCCCCGGCCAGCTGGATGGCCACGCCGAAGCCGCCCAGCTTCACGGGGGCGGAGTTCTCCCGGCTGGCCAGCAACACGCAGTGCGGCTTGATGTCGCGGTGGATGATGTCGTTCTCGTGGCAGTAGCGCAGCGCCTCCAGGATCTGCCGCATGTAGTGGCTGCAACAATCACAAGCAATCAGTATCCACACACAGCAACAAGTCAAGAGATACACAAATAGTATGCCAGCTTCATGTGTTTGCTAGCTTAGAAAAATAAATGAACGAAAATTCGAAAACAAAAACACTAAATCACTTTCACTTATCCCTTTGCAGTCGATCTTAAAACTATGAGAACCTGACGTTTTAATGACTTATTCCTTTTCCAAACTGCCCGATTATGGAATGATCTACCAGTATCTGTGTTCCCTTACCAATTTAATCCGATTGTATTCAAAACAAACGCCACTTCCTTGCAGTGCCCCACGACAGAAGCAACAATTCAAGCAACACTTCTGCGGCACCCTTTCAGGGTGACATAGACCCCCAGGCTTTTTAAGAATTGTGGAGCTTCTCACACAGGATTCCTTAAAAAAAACTTCCATAATACAGATGGAGTTTTCTGTCTTGTCTTTTTTGCTCCAATTAAGGGATTTTCCAGTTTCTGGACAAATCGTTCGTAGAGTGCTATGTTGCGTTGAGAAGCTCACGTTAGACGAAGCATGAAAGATCAGATAGCTAATTCGAATGGGAGAAGTAAAGTGGGAACAACCACAAACTGTTCACTCTGCCACACCAGGAGGTCCCAGGGTTCTGAGAGGACTGTGGAAGACCTTAAAGGCTTGTTTGTCTTATCTCCAATAGAGGTAATTTACCATGAGCAATGTTTGTATAAATACTGCACCAATGTATCTTATAAACGCAGGTAATTGATTTTGAAAATGTGAAGAAAAACAGTTCTCGCATTATTGTGTATTAGGTACGTATTTTTGAGATTGTGTAGAATGTGATTCTTTAAGACAATTTAATTTAAAGGTCATCTTTGAAACAGCCAAACAAGCACTGGGGGGACGCTTCAGCATTTTTCTCGACATTTCATCTAAAATTTTCCAAATTCCTTTAGAAACAAAGGTTCTGCTTGGTGTATACCGGTTGAGAACATTCCTTAAAAAAACCACGATGTTTTCATTGTGTTGTTTTCAATAAAAGAAGACACCGTTAACGTATTCTACAGACAGATCCATAGCCCTCGCAAAGCACACATCCGAATGTCTTCACGTATACTTCCCTACATACATTTATTATGGGAGGATGGCGCACGCTTTCGATCTGTCTGTCGCTCTCCACGCTCCGACAACTATTCCCCTTTTACTGTGAGAACTATTTGCCTTCGGCGATCAAATATTCAGACCTCACCGGGACTCGAGCCCCGGCCTCCACTAAACATAGTATACAGCTTTACGTTTAAACTCAACCGGTTCCATGGTAGAACAATGCAGTGACAAAACGACACAGTGAAAAAACGACACTTGATAGAACGACACATGCCAGAATGACAGTACATCACATGAGAAAAAATCACTGGCAAAACATGACAGGAGAGTACATCACCATGACAAAACATCACAAGACAAAAGATCACATACCTAAAACGAACATATCCTAAATGGCACATGAAAAAACGTCACATCACAAAACAGAAAACACCACAAACGGAATGACAAATGGTGAGAAAGCTTATACAAAAAATAAACACCTCTGATTATCATTATTCGATAAAAAAAAAAACTTACTAATCTGCACACAAAGAGATATTTCCTACAGCGTTATCCCCGAAGGAGTCGCATATAACGTGTGGAAGCAAAATAAATGTTTGTGTGGTTCGCCATGTTTTTTGGCATGTGGTGTATTTTCATGTGCCGTTTATGGTACGTCCTGTTTTAGGTATGTAATGTTTAGTCATGTTATTTACTGGCAGTGTGTTGTTATGTCATTTGTTGTTATGTCATGTGTCGTTCTGTCATGTGTCGTTATGCCATGTGTCACTATGCCGTTCTAGCCTGTCTCCAACACAACCATAGAGTTTCCCCAAACATCTCAAACTATAACTAGAAGCGCTTATTTCAATTCCGTGCATTTTTGTTAAAACTCCATGGTTCAGTTTCGACGTTAATTTTTATACTCGGAAAACAGTTCCGGGATTCCACAATATAACGGGAAATATATTTCGCCCCTCTCGATTATTCAGACGAAACTTTTTGTTTGTCTAAATCGTGTTTTCTTTCTCGTTTTATCTACAGGCATATGTATGAATCTATCTCATGTATTTTTCGTTGTCTGTGAACTTTGAGTAAAAAAGGGACAAAGCAGAAATCACGTACAGTTTAAGGGAATTGGTTAAATATTGATGTGGAAGCATTAAAATGTTATACTTATATGTGATTGTTTTTTTACGTAAATGGCTTCTTGACTGAAAGGTTGGTATGAGGCTGACCCCCCGTGCTGTAAAAATAGGTTCACTTCTGCCAATGTCACAATGGTTTCAGGGAAAAGCGGCAGGAGTTGCAAGGTTTATGTGAGGTTTTGTTTATTTGTATGCACACGAGAATGTGTAGGCGCGAAACTACATGTGCCTGTCTGGAAGCTTGCATTTAATACGAGCCTTAAATGTTAACACATCTTTGCAGCTTAGATTATAGATTATAAAAAAGTTTTCCTGTTTTGACTAACTTTGTACATATTCGATTTATTGTTAGGTATTTTAGAGGGCTCTTGCAGTGGGCTTCGCACAAAAACAGCGCTCACCAAATAAATCATCTTAATTCCATTCACGAAACGTGAAAATGTTACACTAAATGTGTAGCTTCGTAGCGCTATTTTTAAGAAAAGGTTTGCATTATTTTGTCATTCGGTTTTTAATTACTCAAGTTCGAGAAAAACTTAATTTACCAACATCCATACAAAAAACGTTTCGTCTTCATTGTAATTGTACGATATATTCACACTAAATTTACCCAGGACCTGTACTCTATGTAAACAATACATTAATCTTTCTCGTTACTTAGGTAACCTTTATATCCAGCAGGGGCGTTCATCATATACAGGCATATGCGCCTAAAAGGTAGGCAATATATGGTAAAATAATTATTTAAGCTTGATATTTAAGCTTGATGTTCCTTGACTTATAGGTTGGTATGCGGCTGACCACCCATTCTGTGAAAAAATGGTTCACTTTTCCAATGTCATCCCTGTCTCAGGGAAGGACGGCAAGAGTTGCAGGGCTTATGTTCATTTGAGATGGGTTCTTACAATGTAGGTCCACATGCGGCATGTGTTAGCGCGAAATTATACATGTCTGCTTGTGGGAATGCATTTGATGTAAATCTTAAATGGTATATATCCTTGCAGCTTAGATTAGATTAGATTAGATATTCAGATTTAACAATCAAATTTTAAGTTCGATTAGAGCCATCGTACTTCATAGCACTTCAGTCTAATCTAATCTAATCTAATCTAAGCTGCAAAGATATATATCATTTAAGATTTATATTAAAAGCATTCCCACAAGCAGACATGTATAATTTCGCGCTAACACATGCCGCATGTGGACCTACAATATAAAAAACCAATCTCAAATGAACATAAGCTCTGCAAGTCTTGCCGTCCTTCCCTGAAACAGGGGTGACATTGGCAAAGTGAACCATTTTTTACAGTATGGGTGGTCAGCCGCATACCAACCTATAAGTCAAGGAACAGTCAATTTCAAATAAGTTTTTTTGAAGGAATGGTAGAAAACATTTATTCAGAAATGTATTTGCCTATACCCTGATTTCCAGGAGCTGTGGAAATTCATTTTTAACTTCAGTTTTCATATTTGCTAGAAGTGAGACAGCTATCGAAAAGTATTATGACGCCCAGTTAAAAGTTGAACAATGTGAAACTCCGCTGAAGATCCTGCGCCCCCGAAATACATTAAATGTAAGGGAGGGGGTTGGTGAACAGTAGGAACTCCAAGTATAACAGAGAGAATTAAACGCAAGCATGACGTTTACTAAAAAGGGGTATTTTTTTCCATTTAGGTATTGTTTTTTTGTATCTAGTTAAATAAAAAAATATGTAAAAAAGCAACTAATCTACGCATAGTATAGTGTAACTCATTGTCACGTTATCCTCGAAGGGTTTCAAATGTGGCGAGTGGAACCTATTTATTTTTACAGGTTCACTTTGCCAATGTCACCCCTGTCTCAGGGAAGGACGGCAAGAGTTGCAGGGCTTATGTTTATTTGAGATGGGTTCTTATAATGTAGGTCCACATGCGGCATGTGTTAGCGCGAAATTATACATGTCTGCTTGTGGGAATGCATTTGATATAAATCTTAAATGGTATATATCCTTGCAGCTTAGATTAGATTAGATAAGCCCTTCAGTTGTGGGGGTTTCCCAGCTTCCGAGGAGGCTGGTACTCATTTCTTATGAAGGTGAGTACATTTTGGCGGTATGTTATTTTGAGTTTTTTAAATAAACACCGACACGGGAAATCATTTCTGACATCCTGGATGGGATTCGAACCCAAGCTCTCGGCATGGAATGCAAGCAATCTACCGAATGAGCAATCGAACGGACTTCCTAAATGTTTACAATTAGATATTTTAAAATTTAATCATCGCCTCTAGTGAGCGATTTAGTTTCTTTACAAATTCAGTAAGACGTAAGAGTTTTAGACTTGAGTTACAGGAATTGGAAGACTGGAGAGTTGCGGAGAAAAGTTGATTCAAAGAGCCGGGAGACGAAAGGAAGAGGAAGGGACGCTTGCTCTTTTATTCTTGCGAGAAGTTCACCAGCCCCGGCAATTTTCGCATTATGACGATGGAAGCAATTGGCGAGCCACTTATAGCAGAAAACTTTTAGGTGTATCAAATGAAAGTGCTCAAAGATATCACGAATTATTGTTCTGTAAAATCTCTGATTACTTGGAGAAAATCTAGATTTTCATCTAAAGCTTGCGGGCTAGACCATCCTCCAAATCTAAATCTAAATCCAAGTTGCAAAGATATATATCATTTCCCACACGCATAATTTCGCGCTAACACATGCCGCATGTGGACCTACAATATAAAAATCCAAATCTCAAATAAACATAAGCCCTGCAACTCGACCCTTGCTGACGACCTTACCTGAAACAGGGGCGACATTGGCAAAGTGAGCCATTTTCTACAGCATGGGTGTAAGCCTTACACCAACATATAAATCAAGGAAAAACAAAGTCCATAAAAATGTAAATTACACTTCTGCGATAAAATGTAAATGAATGCTTTCTCTACACTTTATCTAATCCCATTTTATTTCCAAATATAAGTTTTCTGTATCTTATAGGTAGGAAATAGTATTCCCGTCCGATGAAATGCAGTGCGGTCAGATATTGGAGGAAATTGGGGTCAACCGATTCAATGGAGGAAGATTGTAGGTGTCAGGAACAGCCAACTAGACGTGCGCTTTCCAACGACAAAATGTAGGGCAGACTGGTTCAAATTCTATATCGACATTCCAATAATACTCCCTACATATTTTCTTATAATCTTCACTTGAAGAAATTTCCAGAGTCTCTATACAACGAGGTTGGTATTAACTCAATAACCCCCAAAAAGGTGGATACCCTATCTAAATCTAAATCTAAATCTAAGCTGCAAAGATATGTATCATTTGAGATTCATATTAAATGCATTCCCACAAGCAGACATGCATAATTTCGCGCTTACACATGCCGCATGTGGACCTACAATATAAAAAACCCAACTCTCAAATGAACATAAGCCCTGCAACTCTTGCCGTCCTTCCCTGAAACAGGGGTGACATTGGCAAAGTGAACCAATTTTTTACAGTATGGGTGGTCAGCCGCATAACAACCTATAAGTCAAGGAACATACATGACAAATATATACCATATCTAAATCTAAATCTAAGCTGCAAAGATACCTATATATATCATTTGAGATTCATATTAAATGCATTCCCACAAGCAGACATGCATAATTTCGCGCTTACACATGCCGCATGTGGACCTACAATATAAAAAACCCAACTCTCAAATGAACATAAGCCCTGCAACTCTTGCCGACCTTCCCTGAAGCAGGGGTGACATTGGCAAAGTGAACCATCGATACCTTAAATGTTAAACTGAATAAGTAACATATTAAGGGCCTGCTACATCTAACTCAAAACAGACAAAAATCAAAATGTAGTGTGGTTTCTCTCAACAAAAATTGCATGTACGTTAATCAGCTGATGTACATCAGATTCCTGTTGAATTCCATCATATTACCCACTTCCGAGAAATATTTAATCAGGGTCCTTACCGGAATTCAGCAATCAAATTTGATGTGTCAATAAAATATTGATTGGAGGTTGGTGCAACCGGCCCTATGCCAATAAGCGTTTCTCGGATAAATGCTCCTTTATTCCCATTTTCTACGAGAGAAAACACTAAAGGTGTGTAAAAATCCTGTAGTGAAGGAGTTTGTCGTGAGTAATAATTCATAATGAGTTCACTAAGGCCCGGTATTTTGAAGTATCGTAAAGTTAACTAAAATACAATTTTAGTTAAATCATCATAATATTTCACTCACCGAATTTCGGCAGTAAATATTTAGTAACTTTAACTTTCGATTTTCAAGATGGCGGCGCTTCACTGACAGCAGCTGTTCTTTTTTAATGTAAGGATACATGAAAATTGTTGCAAACTGAACCTTTTTTGTCTAGTTTTCTAGCTTAATGAAGGTAAGTGATATGATTTTTATGAATAGTTGTTTGTTTTAAAGCTTTTGAATGGCATTTTAATTATTTCCAAGATTTGGGGGCGTGGCTTCATACTTCGGCAATCTTCGGTTTTAGTTAACTCGAGATTGAGTATTTTGAATAAAAGTTCAAGTAATAGTTAACTAAAATATTACTACAGTTCAATATACCGGGCCAAGTTACCCATAATAAAATGTTGAATCCATGATTTCTCAAATCAGCCACACTTTTACTTTTGAAGTGGCGATATTCAAAACAAGCATTATTAATTGATTTTTTTATACTTTCATATTTTTATTTACATGGCTATTAATGTTATTGTTGTTTGTAATTTTTGTTCCTTGACTAATAGTTTGTTATAAGGCTTGCCACATACCGTAAACAAATAGTTACTTTTGCCAATGCCACCCCTGTGTTTCAAGAAAAGCCAGCAAGAGTTTTAGGGTTTCAGTTCATTTAAGGTTTCAGTGTTATTTTGTAAATACACATGCTACATGTGGAAACACGAACTTGAACATGTCTGCTTTTGAACGTGCATTAAATATTAGACCCCTAAATATTCACATGTCTTTGCAATTTATTGATTTAAATGTATTATTACAAAGAGAAACGCTAAAAATGATAGCTGAAATTTTGAATATTTAAAGGGAAACGATTAATTTAAACGGAAAGCCTTGTTGAAATGAAAACGAGCACGACGAGGAGATTTATACAGAAACATAAACAAAAACACGCGGCGCTATAAGTGCGTGAAAAATGTATATATATATCGTACATCATGTAATGCGTAACGATGAACGAGAGTCTCTGATACAACGACAATTTCATACAACGAACTGTAGGAGATTTATACAGCGACATAAACAAAAACACGCGACGCTATATAATAATCTATAATCTAAGTTGCAAGGATATATTCATTTAAAGCTCTCAGATGTATGCCCACAAACCAACAAGTGTAGTTCGCGCTTACAAATGCTGAATGTGTACTTACAAATAAAATCCAAACCTCAAATGAACATAAGCCCCACAACTTTTGCCGACCTTCCCTGAAGTGCGTTTAAAACGTATATATATCGTACATCATGTAATGCGTAACGAGAATCTCTGATACAACGACAATTTCATCCAACGAACTGAAATACATAATCAGATGAACAATGTGCAGTTGAATTTGCTAGGGATAATTTAGCTAACACATGTCATCGATAGAATGAGATACGCACATGAATTGATATGCTAGACCTAATTGTGATGTCACACGATCGGGTTGCTAGGGACAAGGCAAACAAGTATTTTGGAATTAATTACTACCGACCGTAGTCCCATACAAGAGTGACTTTTGCCGGCGGAGAAAAATAATCTTAATTAAAAAATATGCTGGGTGTAAACATAGATTCACAATTAATGGGTGAATAAAGCATGACCTGTACAAGGAATGAATGGTTTGATTCTTAAAAAAAAAAAACCGTGTTAACAAAAGGATTTAGAAATGTAGAAGAAAATCGTAGACGAAGGTGTTGAATAAAATTGTGTATTAAACGATTATAAACGCTGACAAAAATGTTAATGAAAGTGTTTACAAATAGCGTAGATGGAAAGCATAGACGATGGACGTTAAGAAGTGACGAAAACAAAGTACGTGGAGGAGATGATCGTAGAGTTGATGAGGGTAGATAAAAAAAGTTAAACGAAAAAACATAGGCAAACCATAGACAAAAAGGAAGGCGATAAACGTATGCAAAGCGTAGACAAAGAACGTATATAAAAAATAATGACGGAAATGGTAGGCAAAGCGTAGACAAAGAACGCATAAGAAAAGTATAGACGAAAATGGTAGGAAAAGCGTAGACAAAGAACGCATAAGAAAAATATAGACGAAAATGGTAGGAAAAGCGTAGACAAAGAACGCATAAGAAAAATATAGACGAAAATGGTAGGAAAAGCGTAGACAAAGAAGGTCAATGAAAAATATTGACGGAAAACGTAGGCAAAGCGTAGCATGAAAATTATCGTCAAATAGCGTAGACGAATAGAGTACATAAAAACAGTAGACGAAAAGTACTCACATAAGCGTAGACGAGAAAATTCCAGATAATAGAGAGCGTTGATGGATAAAGAAAGAGCTCAAATTGTAATAAAAGTCGGAAACGAAAGCGTAGACAAAAAAGTAAACACGAAGAGGGTCGACAACGTGTGTAGGCAATAAGCTATGGCAAGAAACATAATATCCGAAAACAATGATGTTAAGGATGTACTCCAAAAAAAAAATTGTCCTGAAAAACATTTCTGAGACCAGGGCTGGAAGTCGAATTATACAAATCTTCATACAAATATTACCGAATATCGGTAATACTTAAATGAAGACCTGTCAATTCAAGATGGCCACAAGTTAACAGCTGTTTAGTCTTTATACAAATATTACCGATATTCGGTAGGTAAGAATTATGTGGTGATGAGACTTCCAGCCCTGGAGGATTGTGGTGCGGGAGGCCCTGATGCATCAAGGTTCGTGAGTTCGATGAAGTAGGTACCTACGTAATTAAGTAACATTTTATCTTCTTCTTCGTCGAGTCAGACACTACACTATTTTTGCCCAATATCGGGCAACCTCCACCGCTCTATCATTACCCTCCATTAGTGAGCAACTTGTTTGGCAGGTCGGACAGATCCAAAGATGATCCGTGGACTGTTGGGCTCAGAATTCGTATAGCATGGTGTCATCTTAATGTGAGATTCCCCAGGTCTCTGCCAACACCCGCGCTCAGCCTGTATTTTTTTTTTTTATTAGATTTGTGAAGAGGAATGCACTTCACCAACCTATTCTGCCTGGCCAGAAACAGGTATTAATCTTATCAATTAATAATTCATTATGCTTGATTTTAATTAATAATTACCCAATAACATCTGTTCAACCAGGGTCAAAGTTATGGTCAATAATGATCCAGGCGGGATCGAACCAAAGTTGTTCTATTCCAAACACGCTAGAAAGATCAGCCCACTTGGCGCCCTCGGCCATAACACCGACAATTTGTCACGTGAAAAATTATACTTAGATAACGATCTGTCTGTCATGTGAAAAAATATACTTAGATAACGAGCTTTCGATTAAAACGAACTACGCATATTCGTATAACCGAGGGATGCTACAAAATTCACCAACACAATGTCACTGCTGATGCCTGGGGTGAACAAAATGAAGTGTAACGTTTTGTTTTGTTTTTATTTGTATCAGAGTATACTCGTCAAGTAAATGTGTTCGTTGTACGTACCCACCTGTCGTTCGATAAACAAAGTAATTCCGCTGCTGTGCGGAATCGCGGGCGGAAAACCGCCAGCGGAATAAACGCTAACGGAATAAATAAATCATTGCATACTAGAATAATGTAATAGAATAGCGACAGCTGATAGCATGAGTAAAATAGATTTGTCTTACCTGTTGTCGTAGGAGTAAAGTAAATGATGTTACAAGAACTTACAGAAAAAGCTTTGACGTATTAGGTACGTATTAAGAACAACATCACAGCAAAATTTAATGGTGTTATGTTTTTCACAAACTATTTTATTTTTCATAGACCTTCCCTTAATCATGGTTGACATCGGCAAAATCGAAACATCTTTTACAGTATGGGTAGTCAGCCTCAGTTGCAAAGATACGTATCATTTGAGATTCATATTAAATGCATTCCCACAAGCACACACGCATAGTTTCGCGCTCACACATGCCGCATGTGGACCTGCAATACAAAAACCCAATCTCAAATGAACATAAGCCCTGAAACTCTTGCCGACCTTCCCTTAAACAAGGGTGACATTGGCAAAGTGAAACATCTTTTACAGTATGGGTAGTCAGTCTAACACCAACCTATAAGTCAAGGAATACCAATGACCCTTATTAGAAATTCACAGTGAAAGGTCTTCCCCATTTATATCCTGGCAGTCTTATCCTAGGTTACTCTTTCCCATACACACATCACATTTAAAATTCGAAAAAAATCCTGACTTAGTCCGAAATAAAACTGCGATACCCTTATCCATACAAAGGTTTAAATTTGTAAACCAATTTAAAGTCGATTTTTCCATACAAATAAGTGGGTTCAATATTGATTTAAGATTGAACCGATCTAATGAATAAGGCAATAATGTTTAAACAAGGAATAAGGTCCACGCGTAAATTAGGCCGCATAGATAATATTGTGTCGCCGCCCGGCCGGATTGCTATGGAAAAGGCATACAAACATTACAAACGTTACTGGTTATCCCTTGACTTATAAGTTGATATGAGACTGACCACCCAAGCAATAAAAAGTGATTCACTTTGCCAATATCACCCCGGTTTCAGGGAAAGTCGGGAAAAGTTGCAGGATTTATGTTCATTTAATGTTTGGATTTTAATTTGTAAGTAGACACACATGCAGAATTACACGTGCCAATTAGCAGGCCTGCATTTAATATGAATCTAAAATGTTGAAGGGTCGGTGTATTGATATTGTGAAGATTCATATTAAAAATAATAATGTAAAAATTAAACTAAGTTTTTCTTCACGAGTTGATTCATTTCTCGAGCGCTTTTGATGTTCGCTTTCGATGAAAACATTTTTTAATCTTAAATGTTAAAACACATCACTTTTATCTTTTATCGACTTATGTAGATTAAAGATTATATGTAATATTAAAGATATATGTTGCTAAGACGGCGGCCCCATGCAAGACTGACATTCGCTCGCCAAGAAAGAAAGATCCAAACTCAAAAAAATTCCGATCTCATTCAAATTATCTCAGTCTATAATTCGCCAAGCTTTTTTGTATTTTTTGTATAAGGTCCAACACTTTTTTTGTAAAAGCATTAATGCTAAAGGATTAACGTGGTAATGATGAATGCGTGGGGTAAAATGGGACGGAAAAAAAACTACCCCTTTCCTCGTATTATATAGCTCCTGTTGCTTTATTGTTAACGAGCTCAATCCCGACGGCCATTCAAAAGCATGCGATTAAAATCATTGACTTATGATATCTGTGGACTAGATTTTTTTTTAAAAGATAGACATCTTGGACCGGTTCGTAGTCCAGTGGCAACACTTTGGACTCGTAAATGGAAGGTTATGGATTCGAATCCCGGCGGAGCACAAAAAATATACCTACCATTTATATTTCCAAATGTGCTCTTCGCTGGGTTGAAAAATTCATAAACCTTTACCAAAGACCGGTCACTGAAAGGTCCATCCAACCTTACAACAACTGGGTCTTGCTTGAGAATTGACGCTTTCTATAGCGATAACCAAGCTCAAATAAGGCTCTTGAGGTGTGATACGCACAAAAACAGCGCTCACCAAATAAATAATCCTAATTTTGTTATTCAAAGCTTAAATTTGTTTCGGTAGTATCCTCGCAAGCAATACTGTTGAACCCTTGTTTGTTTTATTATTATCATTATTTCACTTTTGACTGAGAAAACAATAAAAAGGTTTTCACTTTTTGAATACGAAATGTGCTTACATTCGACTTCAAAGAATTATTTAGTACGCCTTTATTTTTCCGCTCCACCGTGTGTGAGTTTTTTAACCTTTTATATAATGTGTACAATAAATTTCCGTACATTAAAAAGATACGCCTTTTATGTATTACACACGAGAAAACATAATCGCCGCTAAAAAGGTCTCTAAGCAACATGTTTAAACTAAAATGTGTATAATTTTTAACGTTTTAATCCATTGAGTTAGTCCGGTCGATAGCTCAGTTGGTAGAGTGCTTGCATTCTACCCCGTGAGCTCGGGTTCGAATCCCACCGAGGAGGGTCTCAGAAATGATTTCCAATTTCGGTGTGTATTTAAAACCCCATTATATAAATACCGGCGAGGTTTACTCAGCCTTTACAAGAAATGAGTACCAGCCCCCTCGGGAGCTGGGAAATTCCCACTTCAACTAAAGTGGTTGGCGTAAGGCCGGCCCCCTTACCTGTAAAAATAAATAGGTTCAACTAGCCACATGCGACCCCTTCGGGGATAACGCGGCAAGAAGTTACACTATATGTGTAGCTTAGTTGCAAAGTTGCAAGTTATTAAAAAGAGGAGCTGAAACTATCGTCCGGCATTGATACATTTTTTTGTATGTAAATAAATAGATTTGTGGAAAGGAATGCAATCCACCAGCCTATTTGGCCTGGCTGGCAACCTTATGGTTGTCTTTATGTGAAAGCAGAAGCTTGTGTGCATGCAACGGCATCTGTTGAACCAGGGTCGAAGTTATGGCCAAGTGAGCTAGACGCAAGATACGAACCAACGTTATCTGGTTCCAAATACCGCGCCGCTACCCCTCGGCCATAACACCAACTTATTCACTTTGAAGCACAATTGAAGACTAGCCTGTTCTTAATCAAAACCCAGTTGGTGTTAAGCTGGATGGACCTTTGGTTGCTGGTCTTTGGTAAAATTATATGAACTTTTCAACCCAGCAAAGTCCATATTTGAAGACATAAAAGGTATTTTTTTCGTGCTTTGTCGGGATTCGAGCCCATGACCTACCATTTACGAGTACGTTTGTATACTTTAAAATAATAGGGACCTAAAAAATGCATTAATTTTGTATAACAGCGTTGCTTTAATTTACTGGCCTAAGTTCTTTGAGATGGAGAGATAGATTATGAAGAGGTGATTTTTTTTAAACTTTGCCAATGTCACCCCTGTTTCAGGGAAGGTCGGCAAGAGTTGCAGGGCTTATGTTCATTTGAGATTGGGTTTTTTATACTGTAGGTCCACATGCGGCATGTGTGAGCGCGAAATTATGCGTGTCTGCTTGTGGGAATGCATTTAATATGAATCTCAAATGATACATATCTTTGCAGCTTAGATTTAGATTAGTTTCAAAAAATTTTTTGATATGATGTCGTTTGATGACGGAGGAAATTTAAAAGAGAATGAATGGGTGAAAGGCAAATGCAAGTTGAAAGAGGATGTGAAAGTTAAGGTACAAAAGAATGTGATGAGACGGTTTGGACATGTAGAAGGAATGGATGATGAAAGACTTACAAAGTGTACAATGTACATACAGTTGAATTGTGGAAGGGAAAAGAGGAAAGGGAAGGGCGAGAAAAGTATGGCTGGATCAGATTGGTATAATTGCGAAATAATGGGATATACCAAGCGAATGTAAAAGAAGGAAGTGTATGAATTAGGTAATGGAATTGAGAGAGGTATGCAATGATAGGTAAAAATGGAGGCAAATCTGCAGAGGTTCTGGCCACCCCAAGCGGAATCGTGACAGAGTTACAGTTACAATAAAAAATATATGTATGAAATTTGAAGCTGCTTTTTAGGAAAGATAAAACCATCTACCTGAAACTAAAACCGGTTTTACTATAGTTACATGGTGATGATGGCATTTCATAATTACGACAAAACTTTTGGTTTTTCCATGTGGCAAAAAAAAAACACCAAAAATTCTGCATCATTGACTTTTAGTGGCAAAAAAACAAATACAATAAAGCTCTCAAAAAGTATAATACGAGGTATAATTTTAGATACAACGTTTCCCCATATCGCAATACAAAAAACATGAATTTCCCATATCACATTAATCAAAAAGAGAACTCTGAATTCCCATAAATCAAAAACGTCATTGTTTTGCAGTATCCGCGCGGTACGCGATACATTTCCATAACTGAAATCACAGTCAAAGTAAGCACGCATATGTTAGAAAAGCAAAAAAAAAAAAATGCAAAGAACTTTTTGTCCAGAACTCCACGAATTGATTTATAGGTTTCCGCGCGACACGGAGTCAAAGAGAATTTTTCACCAACGGTAAAATTTCACACAAAAAAAACCAAATAACCATTCGTCAAACGTCCCGAAAGAGAGGAAATTCGCGAACAGTTTTGGGCGGGTCCCCTTTAAAGTGGGGTAAACTCAAGGGCATGAAATATTTACGCGTTTTTTGCGTGTAAAGAGCGCGAATACAGAATACACACAGCAGCAGTATTATCATTTTCATCTTGAGATAGGCAACTCAATTTTTGACGTCGTAAACGTCAATATTTTTGTTTTGAATTGCCGGAATGAATACGTAGTTAAAAAGTTCAAGAGGAGAATACAGTCGGACTGAGAAGTTCAAGAGAAGAATACAGTCGGACTGAGAAATTCAAGAGAAGAATACTGTCGGACTTAGAATTTTTTTTTTAAATAAATTTGTGAAGAGGAATGCAATTCACCAATCTATTTTACCTGGCCAGAAACAGGAATTAACATTGAATAAGAGTGGTAGACTTACACGGCTGGCTGATGGTGCTTGAGAGTTGTTTCCGGGATCTGTTGTCGTGGTCTGTGAGAGCTGGAGCTTTCAGACGTTTCGCCCATGTCTACGATGGGCTTCTTCAGCGTGAAGTATAATGATGAAGGTGATCTTGATGAAAACTGTGAAGCCCATCGTAGACTTGGGCAAAACGTCCGGAAGCTCCAGCTTCCATAGACCACGGCAACAGATCCCAGAAAACATCTCTCCAGCATCAGTTATTAACATTATCAAGAAATAATTCATTGTACAATATTTTTAATGAATTATTTATTAATAATGGCCCAATGACATCTGTTCACCAGGGTCGACGTTATTGTTGATAAGACATGGCGCAGGCTGTGTTTGAACCAGCTTAAGTGACAATAACGCAAATTCGAGCGCCGAAGCCGGACTTGAAGGAAAGAAGAAACGGGTTTAAAGGACAGGGCTTTTAGTTCGGCTGGTCCATCCTGCTGGAATAGTCTACCTCTGGAGTTGAGAGCAGAGACCAGTGTTGGCAGTTTCAGGAAGTTTCCAGGAGTGGCTAGTGCCACTGAATAAAATTGACCTATATTTGTTAGGGTTTGGTGGTTCACACTGTGAAAAAAAAAATGAACATAGTATTATTATTATTGGGAAGAACCAAAGCCAGGTGGACGATAGAAAGACAGTCATCTTAAATAGGAGAACGAAATTGATAGATGGAAAAAGTTAGCGACGATCTATGAAAGAGAACACGAACCACCTCTAGTTGTCGTGTCAAAAATTATGATGATGATGATGATGATGATGAAAGGTTTCGAGACAGACCGTTTCGGTGCTCGTTTGCATTTGTAAGTATATTTGAGAGAATATTCAATGTAAACTAGGGGCTCCGCCCCTGGCTGCTACGCAGCCCAACCCCTTAACATTAGGCAATGTGTATATTGCTCATAGTTTTCTTAGGTTAAAACTTGTTATATAAGAAAAAATGTAAAATAAAAAATGCAGTTTTGTAACAATTTTTTTTTAAGTCTTTTAACAAAAGAAAGAAAACTAAAAGCAAATAAAAAAAAAGAAACCGGTTTTAATTTGATCCATTATAGTCCTTGACTTATATGTTGATATGAGGCTGACCACCCAAACTGTTAAAAAATGTTGCACTTTGCCAATGTCACCCAACAAAAGAAGAGCCTGTATGAAGAAGGTTATGACTCTGGAGGAAATGTAAGAAGTATGTAAGGACAGAAAGACATGGTGGTTGGTCTGTAATGTTGGCGGCTATCTATCTATAATCTATAATCTAAGCTGCAAAGATATGTTAACATTTAAGACTCATATTAAATGCATGCCCACAGACAGGCACATGTAGGTTCGCGCCTACACATTTTGCATGTGTGCATACAAATAAACAAAACCTCACGTGAACATAAACCTTGCAACTCCTGCCGCCGTTCCCTGAACCGGGGTGGCATTGGCAAAAGTGAACCGATTTTTACAGCACAGGGGGTCAGCCTCACACCAACAATCAAGGAGCACAAAAAAATAAAAATGATGTACAAAAATTCTTAATTACTTATACACATAACAGATCCAGATTAAAATAAAGTAAAATTAGACTTAACATTTAAATTAAATGGGAATTGGTTTTGTTTTTAGTTTTCATGTCCATCCATATTATTATTTGTTGATTTAAAAAATGTAATTTGTCGTGTATGTTCCTGGACTTATAGGTTGGTATGCGGCTGACCACCCATGCTGTAAAAATGGTTCACTTTGCCAATGTCACCCCTGTTTCAGGGAACGACGGCAAGAGTTGCAGGGCTTATGTTCATTTGAGATTGGGTTTTTATATTGTAGGTCCACATGCGGCATGTGTTAGCGCGAAATTATACATGTCTGCTTGTGGGAATGCATTTATATAAATCTTAAATGATATGTATCTTTCCAGCTTAGATTAAATTAGATTAGACCCCTGTTCCAGGGAAGGTTGGCAAAAGTTACAGGCAAAAGTTTGTTTGTGGGCATGCATTGTATATGAGCTTTGAATCCATATATATCCTAGCAACTTAGATTATAGACCTCTGTGTCACGGAAGGTCGGCAAAAGTTGTAGGGCTTATGTTCATTTGAGGTTTGGATTTTATTTGTAAGTACACATTCAGCATTTGTAAGCGCGAACTACACGTGTTTGTTTATGGGTATGCATCTGAGAGCTGTGAATGAATATATCACTGCAACTTAGATTATATATTATAGATTATATTATTGTATCTGTAAGCCGACATAATATCCTTAGATTGGGTTTTTATGGTCCATATGAGACATGTGTAAGTGTGAACTTATAAGTGTCTGCTTGTGAGAATGCTGTTATATATCTTTGCAACTAAGATTACAGATTTAAATCCATTTTAATTTTTTTTGTTTGTTGTTTTTTTGATTTGTATCAAATAAAAAAAAAATATCGTAAAAAAAAAAAGACTTTCGAATTTTGCCGCTAGATGTCTATTTAGTCTTCTTACATTTTGCATACATTTTCTAACATTTCCATACAAAACAAAAAGAGGGTTAAATAAATGAAGCGGCTTTTTAAAAAATACTTTTTTCAGAAATTATGATTACCTCTACTAAAAACTACTGTTTTTCGAAAAAAAAATTTTTTTTTGTAAATATTGAAAGAAGTTATAGTGTATTGGAGTGTGTTTCTCAAACACATACATGAAAGGTACTGTTTTGCAGCATATATACAAAATTTTATTTTTCTTTATCGCGAACGTATTTCATCAGCTGTGATGGCATTAATTTTGAAAATCGAATGTCAAAGCGAAAGACGACGGTCTGGAGTAATATAATAAAGGATGGCTAAGCGCCCACTTTCCATTGGCCGCTATTTTGAAATTCATTGACTTGAACGTAAATCGGGTTGAAAAGTTTCCTTGGATAAGTTATTACCTGGGAATCTGATAAATTTTCGATAAATTTGTATTATCAACGGACGAATTCACTCCAAATCGCTTTTTATGGCTCCACGATAGAACGACGCAGTCACAAAACGATACATGACAGAACAACGCATGACAAAACAGCACATGACAGAAGATCGCAGAAAGAAAACATAATGCCAAAATGTCCCAAGACAAATCATCACATCACACACCTAAAACAGAACATACCATAAACGGCGCATGAAAAAGCATTGTTATAAAGATGTATTTTTTCTGAATGATATCGCTTTTATCGGGTAAGACCATGTTCTATTTGCAGAAATTTTGTCTGCCGACGCTTCATTCCCTCGAGCTGGAACACTTTTAAGGCAACTGTCTAGTTGCTAAAAGCAAACGGAGGATAAAGGTGCCCCGTCGCTTCGAGCCATAAAAATGAGGGAATGAAACGTCTCGGCAGACAAAATTACTGCAAATAGAACATGGTAGAGGCCGAAAAAAAACACCGACATGAAAGTGAAAGTTTAAAATTGTATGTATTGTCTATGCTTATTTATTTAAAAAACACAAACAAGACAACATGACAGTTCTAGACGAAATAGTTATAATGTTGACAAATGGATGTAACCAAACTAATATAAATCAAACAGCGTCAAGAAGCGGTAACTAAAAATTACACAACCAACCGTACTCCTGAGAAGTTTGAGTATAAATCCCGCAAATGACAATTGCCTTCTCAGAAGTTGTTTTGTCATAGTGATGTTTTGTCATTGTGATCTTCTGCCATGTGTCGTTTTGTCACTGTTATGTTCTATATTGTCATCGCTTTTTATACAAGTGACCCGATACATTGTACATTTATTCAACTGCCTGAACTGCCCCTTTTTATTCCAGTGCTTGTAAATGTCCTCGCATAAAAATATACAACCATACAGCTGAACTCAAGACAGTACACAATCATATAAGTATATTCATCGCATAGTCTACGAAAAAAAGTTTACAGCTCTGTCAGATTCAGAGAAAAAAAATACGTATACCTACTTGTCCAATTTCCACTAAATAAGAAAGATGATTGTTAGAAGTGTATACTTTTTAAATACGAGTACATTTTATCACAAGCTCAATTATCATCTTATTTTTTTAAAAATAAAATTAATAAGCAAGTGAAAATCAAAGAGTGCATTTCATTAAAAATTTTGATTCCATAAAATTTAGTAGAAATCAATAGAAAAAATACATAAGTAGAATAATATTGTAGAACGGATTTTTTGCACTTCTCTGTTTAATTGATCTGAAAGAATCAATGAAATGCTGAAACCTTACTGAAAAAAAAGCGATCGCTATTAAGCTACATATATAGTGTAACTGCTTGCAGCGTTTCCCCCGAAAAGGTAGCATGCGGAGCGTGGAACCCCTGAAGGGACTGCTAATCATTTCTTGTGAAGGCTCAGTACATTTTGTCGGTATTTTATTTTGGGTTTGAAATTAACACCAAAACGGAATAATATCATTTCTAATACCCTCAGTGGGATTCAAAACTGAGCTCTCGGCATGGAATGTAAGCACTCTACTAACTGAGCTATCAATCGCTTATTGTTCAAAATAATTTGAAAAATAAATGTTTAAAGTATACAGCTTCATATTAATAACAGAAAACGAAGCAACAGCTATAAATTTAAGCGAAAATTTAAAACAAAAAGACCCGTCAGTTAAAACTGGATAAACAATAATTCACAAAAGCTACAAAAACGTATATGAAATGTGTTGTGTTGGTCCGGTGGCTGAGAATACATTAGCATTCCACAACAAGTGAACTCTCTGTCCGGAACCAGAGATGATAAAGCCAAGTTGGTAACACTAGTTCTCCCACACCCCAGTCTACTCCCCGGGAATATATTTAAGCTAAACAACATGAAACCAGAATATATCCTTAAATGTGGGTTGGTCACACATGGCGTTATTCATTACATATAGGTAAATTTAACAGGCTCTATGGTACTGCAAAAAAAACCTTAAAAACTGTATTACAATGATTGTATATAAAAAAACAACTAAGCTACACAAGCTGTTGCTCTTGATATTTTCAAAGCCTTCGATAGAGATTGACATTCCAGCCTCCTTAACAAATTGCAATCATTTGGACTTCCCCTCTCCTCATAGAATGGATATTCAGCTTTTGAAAAGACCGATCTATCCAAACAGTCGTCGATGGTAGTAAATCAGCCATGCTAAAATTTGTTTTGTCCAATTTCACATTCGGTTCACATACAGAGACAACTTTACACCTACACAATGCAACGGTTGCTTGACTTCTTTCCGCTACAGACAGTTTTGGCCCGTTTTTATAGTAAGACTAAGGATAATACTCAAATCATTGAGAATTGGCACATGCGAGACTTTACTAGAACACTTTTTAATGCCCTCAGAGGAGTTGCCCCATCGTACTTGTGTGAATTGTGCAGAGTCGACCAGATAGGTGGAAAACGATGCACTCTTCGTTCTGCACAGAGTGACGCCGTAAACAGGCTTCAACTGCCTCTTCGACGGAACAGAACTGGTTTCGGAGACAGGGCTTTTAGTTCGGCTGGTCCATCCTGCTGGAATAGTCTACCTCTGGAGTTGAGAACAGAGACCAGTGTTGGCAGTTTCAGGAAGTTGCTTAAGACACATTTGTTTAACAGAAGCTTCAACACATAAAAGCGCCCTTGGGGTGGATAGTGCCACTAAATGGCGCTGTATACAAATTGTCCAATTATTATTATTATTACTCGAGCAATCTCGACCAATACGTATATCACAAATTAATTTTAAACGTACTTTATAACGTTACAAACTTTATCACAGACACTAACACAGACACACCATATCACATTCATAATAATACTATAAAAAAGTCGGTGTTATGGCCGAGGGGGCCAAGTGGGCTGATCTTTCTAGCGTGTTTGGAATAGAACAACGTTGGTCCGATCCCCGCCTTGGTCATTTGATCGTAACTTTGACCCTGGTTCTAATCTAATCTAATCTAAGTTGCAAAGATATGTTACATTGGAGATTCACATTGCATGCATTCCCACAACCAGACACGTACAAGTTCGCCTACATTTGAACCTACAACATAAAAACCAAATCTCAAATGGACATACACCCTGCAACTCTTGCCGTCCTTCCCTGTAACAGGGGTGACATTGGCAAAGTGAACCATTTTTCCAGCATGGGTGGTCAGCCGCATACCAACTTATAAGTCAAGGAACAACAGAGTTCAACAGATGTTATTGGGTAATAATTAATGAATAATTCATTAATATAAACGATAATGAACTATTAATTGATGATATTAATACCTGTTTCTGGCCAGGCAGAATACGTTAGTGAATTGCATTCCTCTTCACAAATCTATTTTCTTAAAAAAAAAAAAAAAGACGCAATTTATTGAGGTCTTCCTACACCACGGCTTCCACAATTTGTCACCGCTCACATGATAGTAACGTATGCCCTAGTAGCGCTAGTTGACGACAAGAGGTCAAAGAAATTAAAAAGTCGAGACCTTAGTTAATTGCTTGATCAACGAGGCGGACTAACCCTGATGAAACTATGTTATCCCGTACTTTATAATGCAATAATTATAATGTTAGGCTTTTTAAGCGGGTTCTATTTAATTAAAATTGCTGGTTATTTATTTCACACAATTTATTTTATCACTTTCGGTTCAGAGTTACATTTGCACAGTATGCTTCGACGGTTGAGATATTTCTGAAGCTACATGGAATTTCGGTACTTAATTTATACTAAAAATAAAGATCATTCTCGAAATCTGGAGAATCGCTACTTGGGTAACGCCGTTTAAATTTGTACCATAACTGTCGACCGGCAAGATTCAAGAAAACGAAAACATCGTGAGTTAAATTAAGGTCTATTCAAAATGACGGACAGGTTCGAAAAATTAGGTTTTTTTACATTTCGACATCTCATTTCTTTTTTCGACGACGAATACAAGATTTTATAGCAGTTCGTAAACACTGTTCAGTAAAAAATATAAGAGCACCATTTTGAATGTCTATAAATATGAATGTTGTTTGTCTATGAATGTTTAATAAAAATATGAATACGCACATTTAATAACTACCTAAAATCGTTCGTTTATTGTATTTCAATAAGTTTCCTTGACTTATAGGTTAGTATGAAGCTGACCACTCAAACTGTAAAAAATGGTTCACTTTACCAATGTTACCATTGTGTCAGGTAAGGTCGGCAAGAGTTGCAGGGTTTATGTTCATTTGAGATTGGGTTTTATATTGTAGGTTCACATGCAGCATGTTTAAGTACGAACTTAAAGTCTTAAATGCAATATATTTTTGTAACTTAGATTATAGATTATCATAGATTTAGATAAAAAGGCAATGTTTTTTTTTGCGTACATTTTTCACAGTATCCAGCACCGATATAAAAATTAGGTACCTCTGTGGTCCAAATTTCATTTAATCGTTTAGCCCACAGATCACGGAATAAACCTTTTTGCTATTTTGAATAACAAACATCCAATGGTGCATTTAAAATATTAATAGCATGTAGTAAGGTTGATTAGATAGTTTTATGTTTCAATTAGGTACGTAAATGTTATTTGTTAGTCAACCATAAATTAACGGTAAGTAGGTGTATTTTTTTAAACCTACGTGAATACACCTTAATACTGGTAACATACGGTAAAGATTGTAAATAAAAAACCGCCCGACATTACCTTAAACTTGTGCCATTTGAAAAATAATACTGTCAGCAATGATAAAAACATACAATCATTAGAAGAATTAATGAATCTAAGTAAAAAATATACAACTGACAACATATTCGAATACATACCTTAATAATGCCAAGCTAACTTCCACTCAAAACACACACGACAAATTCCCGAGTCTGATGTAAACGTTCTCAAAAGAAAATGAAGGTATCGAATGAGTTTTTTTGTGTTGTCCACACTACATCAAAGAGTTACCATACGTGAACAAATACTTAAGATTGCAAGATTTTTCTCAGTTCCAATGGAATTGGTAACATACTAAAAGAAAAATTTCGGAGCCAAAAATGGAGACAACCCTTAGCAATCAATATTTCGTGTTTAAATAAGTAAATATTATTGTGGCTAGTACAGAAAATGAAAGATACGTTACTAAGGTATATGCAAAAATACTCAACTTTAAAAACGTTTGACTATTTTGATCGTATCATGCCATCAAAGGGTCAAAAACGGGTTGCGGACATGTAAAATTTGTATGTGAATGGAAAAAAGGCGTTTTTGTTTTATTTTTTAATTACATCGCCACTTAATGCTTTTTGCAGTTTTTTTTTGTATTTCGATACGCTTTTTATATACTTTACTCTGATAATTTTAGAATTCAGTAGAGATCACCAGTTTTTATGAAAAAGCTGAAAATCATTAGGGGACACACGCACAAGACAAAAGGTACAAATTTCGACGGCGCGGCGATACCCACTTACCTATAGAGGGTTCTTGAGGTGTGATACACACAAAAACAGCGCTCACCAAATAAATCATCCTAATATTATTACCACCTTGCTAGATATTTACCAGAACATTCGATTCAACACTTAATTAATCTCGAAAAAATACAAATTACCTACCTAAGCGTAGTCTTATTATTGCACTAACACAGACTTTATTATAACTCACACAGAAAAACCAAACACACTACCAGTATCCTGTATATTCGTAACAATAATGAAATCTTTGCTGTAATAAATGAACGAAAATGAAAACCATGTTTTTTTTAACTACGCAATGGTCGAACGGACTTGAACACGTACTGTAAAAAATGGTGGTGTCATCCCTGTTTTAAGGAAGGTTGGCAAGAGCTATGATAATATAAGCCATTTTGTAAAACAAAAAACATATTGCTGTATTTCGTTCTATACAACTCTTACGTAAGTGAAGGTCCTTTTATATTGAAGGCACTCGGAAGTTTCGACGGAAATCTTTCGGGCAACTCTTACAAAAAACCTTATAATTCTCAGAGGAATAACTTGAATATATCTTGTAACGAGATGGATTTGTTTGTTAGGTAAAATGGAACATGAGATTTGAATTTGAATGAAAAGGAAAACAAAAGAATATAAAAAAGAGAGGAGAAGCTTGCCAGGCGGGATAGCCACAAGCCTGTGTAATTAAGAATAAAGAATATTATTGTGCTGTGGTTAATTGTGTATACATTGTGAAAGAAATAAAAGTAAACATATTAAAGTGTGTATGTTATATTATTAATTGTGTCAATCAGCAGGACAGAAGAAAAACCCTCACATTTTGGCGCCCAACGTAAAAGAAAAATCTGTAAATGAAATTCCTATGAAGAAAATTTTCACAAACAAAAACAAACGACAGTCAATTTCAACAAATGACATTGAAAACAATACAATATATGAAATGATTAAAATTGGACAGATTTATGGTTGTGAAAGCATCAACACGTTTAAAAGCTAGTGAAGACATCGACTTATACAATTAACAACAAGAAATTACAAGATTTGAAACGCTGTTTGAAAATATTGAAGGTGAGAGAATTCAAACTACCTACATTACGTTCAGAAGAATGGAAATTCAAAAATCGAACGTCGCGGGAGAATGAAGAATGGATATGAACCAGTTTGTTTCAAATCAGTTTAGATAAATATATATAGATGGTGTTATATTTCATTTGTATGAAAAAAATTTTTTCAATGAAATGATTTTTAATTGCATTATAATTTGCATCATAATTGATTCTTTTTTAATTGCATAAATTGAAAATATACAGCAAATGACGAAATCTAAAAAAATAAATAATAAAAAGGATTTAGAAAGTAACACAATGGAGTCCATAAATTTTGATCCTCTCAAATTAAAAATATCTTTTAATGGTGAAAGTGAACCAAATGAATTTATAATAAGATTAGAAGAATTAGCCAAAGTCTACAAATTAAAATTAGATTATTTGGTAGAGTGTATGCCTATATTTTTAACAGATTTTCCGTTGACTTGGTACAGAGCAATTAACTGTGAATTTGATTGGAAAATTTTTAAAACCAAATTCTTACAACAATTTGAAAAATATGACTTTCAAAGGAATCTTAAGTTAGAAATTTTAAATATGGTACAAGGTCATGATAATGCATCTGTTTATATTTTAAAGGTAAAATCAAAAAATAATTTATTAAATAAAAGAATGCATGATAAGGAACTTATGGACATAATAATTCATGGATTGTCAGAAAAATATGCAACTTTACTGACAACATCTGAAATTAAAAATACAGAGGAATTATCTACAATATGTAGCAAGTTTGAATCATTTATAAAATTTAATGAATGTAAAAATTTAAATGTAATGAATGACATAAAAGAGAAAAATGTAATGCAAAAATGCAATTTTTGTAATAAATTAGGACATGATGAAATACATTGTTGGACTAAAAATAGAAAATTAGATTACATACAGAATAAATGTAGAAGTTTCACAAATAATATAGTATGCTACTTTTGTAATAAAAGAGGACATGTGGAAAGAAATTGTTTTATAAAAAATGGAAATTTTAAAAAACACACAGTAATCTGTTACTCATGTAAACGTACAGGACATGTACAAAAAGATTGTTTTGTTAAAAATAAAAAAAGTGATTATACAGACAAAACAAAAATGAACAGAAATATAAATATACAAAACAGAACAAATACGACATACAATAGTAATTCAAAAAACTTGTAGATAGTCGGCCTTCAGTACAAACACAAAAATCAGAAATGAAGAGCTGGCTTAATTTCATTCAAATTTTTAATAAAAATTATCAAATTGCACCACTCATTTTTGCTAAACAATTTGATAAAAGACCATTTTTAACAGTAAATATTGAGAACAAAAATTTTACAGGTTTACTAGATTCAGGTGCATCTATTTCTGCAATCAATGAAAAAACATTTGATTATTTTTTACAAAGAAATTACAAAATTATAAAAACCCATGAAAATATCTCGTTAGCAAATGGTAAAAATATAAAAATACTTGGTAAAATAAATTTAGAGGTAAAATGTGACAATCAAATAAAACATGTAGATTTTTATGTTTTACAAGGTTTACAACAAGACTTAATTTTTGGAATAGATTTTTGGATAAAATTTGAATTAGAACCGAGTTTAATAAGTAAAATTACATATTCAAATAGCAAAAATATTAGTGAATTAGGTAAAATTACAAATAGAACTAAATTAACAGATAACCAATTACAGCAATTAAAAACAATAGAAAATGATTTCAAGGACATCTCTTATGAAAAAATAGGCTTAGGATGCACAAACCTCATTGAACACAGAATTCAGACAGAAGGTCCTCCAATAAAACAAAAGTATTATCCACTCAGTCCAGCAAGACAGAGACAGGTTAACACAGAGTTAGATAAAATGTTAAAAGAAGGTATAGTTGAACAATCCAAATCTTCGTGGTCCAGTCCTGTTGTGATTGTAATTAAAAAGGATGGAACGCCTAGATTTTGTTTGGACTCTAGAAGACTCAATGAAGTAACAAAACGAGATAACTATCCTATTCCAAATTTAAATCAAGTTTTAGCAAATTTACGAAATGCCAAATATATCTCTTCAATAGATTTAAGCAAGGCGTTTTGGCAAATTCCACTAGAAGAATCGTCCAAAGAAAAAACTGCCTTCGTCGTACCAAATAGAGGGTTGTTTCAATTCACAAAAATGCCGTTCGGTTTAAAAAATTCAAGTTCTGAAACACAGCGTTTATTAGACAAATTATTTGGACCTAAATTTGATACTAACATATTTTGTTATATCGATGACTTAATTATTATTAACGAAGATTTCAATTCACATTTAAATTTATTAAAACAAGTTAAAAATATATTACAAGAAGCAGGGTTAACGGTAAAATTTTCAAAATGTGAATTTTGCAAAGATAGTTTAAAATATTTGGGATACATTATTGATGAAAATGGATTAAGGCCAGATTCAAATAAAGTCAAGATTATAGAGGAATATCCTTCACCGAAAAATGTAAAACAACTACGAATGTTTTTAGGTTTGGTAGGATTTTATAGAAAAGTTATACGAAACTGCAGTGAGATATCATATCCACTAAATAAATTATTGAGAGGTAAAAAAGGTCAGAACAATTTTAATTGGTCAAAAGAATCTGAGGATGCATTTAATAATTTAAAATTAGCCTTAAGCACAGCCCCTGTATTAATATGTCCGGATTTCACAAAAGATTTTTTTTTACACACTGATGCCAGTAAAAATCAAGTAGCTTCAGTATTAAACCAAAATATCAATGGGTCCGAAAAGCCAATAGCATATTTTTCAAGAAGTTTGACAGTTAGAGAACAAAACTATTCGACATCAGAACGTGAGCTTCTTGCCATTGTAGAGTCAATTGAACATTTTCGATCTTATCTAGATGGGATGAAATTCAAGGTAATAACTGATCATATGGCATTAAAATTCTTGAATAAAATATCAAATCCAACAGGTAGATTAGCAAGATGGGCCATGAGACTTTCACAGTATGAATTTGAGATTGAGCATAGAAAAGGGAAAGAACATACAGTGCCAGATGTATTATCTAGGATTCCTGGTACTAAAGAAATGGAAGTAATAAATTCAAATATTGCAGATCCTTGGTATAATAATATCGCAGAAGGATGTACAAAAACACCACACAAATACAAAAAATTCAAAATGGTAGATAATAAATTATTTAAATTAATAAATGATGATAATCCTTTCACAGAGGAATATAATTGGAAAGAGATACCTATTATAGACAATAGATTAACTATAATAAAGAATCATCATGATAATGGACATGTAGGTATTTTTAAAACTTATAAATACATATCAAGATGTTACTATTGGAAAAATATGTATGCAGATATAAAAAGTTTTATAAATAAATGTCAAAAATGTAAAATGTATAAGCCGAATAATTTACCTCCAGCAGGAAAAATGGAAAATAGAAAAAGAGTGGATAGACCGTTAAAAATGCTGAGTATTGATTTGATAGGACCATTACCAAAATCAAGTACGGGCTATATACATATATTATCAATAATAGATGTTTTTACCAAATATTGTTGGTTATTTCCTTTAAGAAGAGCTACTACAGAAGAAATAGTAAAATTAATAGAAAATAAAATATTTTTAACAGAAGGAGTACCGCAAACGATAATAACAGATAATGGAAAGAATTTAAAGTCTAATGCATTTAAAGATTTTATGTACTCATATGGAGTACAGAAAATATTTTATACAACTTTATATACTCCCATGTGCAATAATGTAGAGACATATAATAGAACAATAGGATACACATTAGCTATTTTTGTTGAAAATGAACAAAGAAAATGGGATACTTTCTTAGATTCAGTACAAAGCATAATAAATAATACAGTCAATTTAGCAACAGGATACACACCTAATGTATTAGCAAGAGGTAGGGAGATTGTACTAAATGGTGAAATTCATGGTGAAATAGTAAATGATGAAATAGAATCAAAGGAAGATTTAGATAAATATAGAGATATGCATAAAGATAAAATGAAGGAATTAAACACATTATACAAAATTGTAACAGAAAATTTATGGGATGCATATAATAAAAATGCAAATTATTATAATAAAGGTAGATCAAATCGTGTCTATGATCAAGGGGATATTGTATGGCGTAAAAATTTCATACAATCAAATGCAGGGAAATACTTCTGTACAAAGTTGGCTCCAAAATTTGTCAAAGCCAGAATAGAAAAGAAAGTTAGCAAGATAGTCTATGTATTAAAAGATATAGACACAAATGTTATAAATAAATATCACATCAAGGACATAATCAAATTAGATTAAAAAAAAAAAAAAAAACATATTTTCATGTGTATGAAAAATTTGAGGTGATGAATGATACGGTGAAAGTTGATATAAAAGTGATCAGTGAAAGAATGAATTATGAAATATTGCATGAATGAAGGTATGAAACATTAATTAAACAAAGTATTACATATGAAGGTAAAGTTTAAAAAAAAAAATTGATGGACTGATAAATTTATTAATGAAAAATAAATTTGAAATAAATTTAAATATTGGGAAAGATGTGATACATGTTTAAAAAAAAAAAAAGTTATTTTAATGAATTGATTAATAAACTGGTGAATGTTTATTATGTATTGTTATTTGATTATTTTGAATTGTTGAATCAAGTATTTAAAAAAAAATATTTGTTTATAATATTGAATATGAAATTTGTGTTAAAAAAAAAATATATTAATTTTAGTATGAAAATAATTGGTATTGTTAAAAAAGGTATTAATGACTGAATAATGTATCAGAAACAGGTTTTTTTTTTTATTTTCATATTTTTGAAATTTATCCTTAAAATAAAACAAAATATGTGGCGCCGGCTGAGCATTATGATACATTATTTACTCATTGTAAAAGAAAAAAAAAAAAAAAAAAATTGGGAATGTTTTTTTTTTTATGAGAGGAAGGAGGTGTATTGTAACGAGATGGATTTGTTTGTTAGGTAAAATGGAACATGAGATTTGAATTTGAATGAAAAGGAAAACAAAAGAATATAAAAAAGAGAGGAGAAGCTTGCCAGGCGGGATAGCCACAAGCCTGTGTAATTAAGAATAAAGAATATTATTGTGCTGTGGTTAATTGTGTATACATTGTGAAAGAAATAAAAGTAAACATATTAAAGTGTGTATGTTATATTATTAATTGTGTCAATCAGCAGGACAGAAGAAAAACCCTCACAATCTCTAGTGAGATGCAAGCCGTACAATTCCAGGCATCCAAGGATAAAACTTTACGCCTAAAATCTACCATAGAGTTTGTACTTCTTTTTTTCGTGCCACTTCTATCGAAGATTGGCGATCTACATATGATCTAAGTTTTCATATTAAAAAAGATGCATATTAAATGCATTCCCATGAGCAGACACGTGTAAGTGTACGCTTACGCATGCCGAATGTGGACCTACAATATAAAAACCCAAATTTTAAATAAACATAAGCATCGCTGCTGCTCCGACGGCTTGGAATTCTCTTCCTGCGACCCTCAGGGAGCTGAAGACTGAGACAGCTCTTAGAAAAGGGCTCAAAACTCATTTTTTTCAAAAACTATTACAAACCGCCTTTGCAGTGACTTTAGTCACGAAAAGGCGCTATACAAGTGTTATTTATTATATATTGTATTGTTTGTGTATTAACACTGTGAAAATTCATATTGTTTAATTTTATATATATATATATATATTTTTTATTTATTATTATTATTATTATTAAACATGGCTGACACCAGCAAAATGAACATTTTTTTTTACAGTTTGGGTGGTCAGCCTCATACCAACGTTTATGTGAAGGCGATCATGATGGCAATTTTGACTTTGGATGCTGCGGCTCGAAACAGGGACTAGGTTCTTCTGCCGAATCGCATTTTTTCAGCCACGATGTCCTTCAGCGTCTCTGAGATCTTCTTAGTTCAATCCTACCATGTATGATAATATAATATACAGAGCTATTCACAACAAATTTGATCTATAGCTGATCCAAGGATCATCGCTTTATTTTGCAATGGATTTGCTGTGTATGAATAATACCGATAGTTCAACAAGATTGTATTACGTGACGAATAGATTGGTATGAGGCTGACCCCTCATGCTTTAAAAACTTGATTCACTTCTGACAATGCAGACACACGAACAGGGAAAGCCTGCAAGAGTTTTATATACCGGCAAGGCATCTCACACTTCACAGAAAATAGAAAAATGAAAACTGGCCCCCTCGGTAGCTGGAAAACCCCCACTTCAACTGAAATGTTTGGCGTAAGGCCTACCCCCGTACCTGTTAAAATAAATACATAGGTTCCACTCGCCACATGCTACACTCTTCAGGGATAGCGCAGCAATAAGTTACACTATATATGTAGCTAAGTTGCATTTTGCGTTGCGTTTTTGGTATATTTTACTTGAGCCCCATATATTTTTTAAAACGCCATGGTAGATATTTAACGTTTATGTTTTATACTTATGAATCAGATGGATTTGTAGGAATCCTATTGGTTACTTCACTTTCTAGGGATAGACGTCCATACTTGAAAGATAGTTTTACCTTGTTTCCAAACCAACATTGCTCTGGGCATCGTATTAAAAAAGTTTCCGCGGTTGAGAAGAGATTTCTTTTTTTTTATTCTATTCGCGTAGATATTAATTTTTGGAGAGGTTTTAAAGAGGACGAAATAAAAATTGCGTTCGGCTAAACATCAAATAACTGAACGAATATTTAAAAAAAAATCTGACAGTCGATCGGGTTAATGACTAGAAAAAAATGCATTTGACTTTTTAAGCGCTAAGCAAGGGTTCGAGACCGACAAGTCTACGAAATTCCACTTAGCCGTCAAGCTTTTATTCCCATTTAAACAACTCGCAAAGAACGATCTTTCAGTATTTTTTACGCAGAATAAATTCAAACGCCTTAATAAAAAACATTCTCAATCAGTTCAGGTTATTCTTCTACCTCAGCCTTTCTCAGTCCACTCCTGAACGTAGGCCTCCTCCAATACGCTCCATTCGTGTATATTCGCTGCTGTGTTCAACCATCCTTTGCCTGCAGTTCTCTTGATGTCGTCCAGCCACCTCAGTTGGGGTTTCCCCACTCCCTGCTTGGACGATCTTTTTCAGCCACCTGTCATGGTCAACTTCAACAAGAGAAACTGACTGACTCACATGCTAAAAGCGACTTTCCTTATATAGAGGTCTTGAGGTGTTCATTCGCAATGTTCCAATAAACTTTTTTAGTATACGAGTATTCTACGAACCTTTTATACATTCACATGACTAAAGGTCCACCCAGCCTTACAGCAACTGGGTCTTGCTTGAGAATTGGCGCTTTGTAGCGGCGACGACCAAGCTCGTTAAAAGGCCGATAGCTTAATTGGTAGAATGCTTGCATTCCATGCCGAGAGCTAGGGTTCGATCTCAAGGTTTACTCAGCCTTCACAATAAATGAGAACCAGCCCCCCGGGAGCTGGAAAACCCCCACTTTAACTGAAAGTGGTTGGTGTGAGGCTGGCCCCCTTACCCGTAAAAATAAATCGGTCCCGAATCGCCACATGCGACCCCTTCGGGGATAACGCAGGCAAGAAGTTACACTATATGTGTAGCTTAGTTGCGTTTGCTTCCAATTTTCTTTTCAAAGACAGAATTTTCAGGACAATTCTTTAAAGCAAATGCCAAAATAAGTTGTATTTTCACCTAGAGTTGAACTACATATCTCACATTATCAGAAAGCACATACTCAGCCCTGCTTCAGGGAAGGTCGGCAAGAGTTGCAGGGCTTATGTTCATTTGAGAGTTGGGTTTTTTATATTGTAGGTCCACATGCGGCATGTGTGAGCGCGAAATTATGCATGTCTGTTTGTGGGAATACATTTAATATGAATCTCAAATGATACATATATTTGCAGCTTAGATTTAGATTAGATTAGACATACAAATACCCACCCACACTCTCTTTCATATTTCGCATAATATGTCTTACGGCAACACGGTTTTCCTTTGATGAGCCATTAAAGCTAATACTATCTAGCTACCTCATTCAAGGAACCGCTTAGTGAGAAAATGGTGAAAATTATGTTGGTTTGATAGGATGTAAATAATATTACCAAAAAGAATGTGCTCGAATAAAACGAAATGAAAAAGAAAGATCACCTCGTCCTGTTTGAAGCGAATTACTTCTATATTCATAAATCCTACTAACACTTCCCTTTGACCTCACAGTGCTTGTTTAGCTTATCTGCCATTTGATTCAAAGATGACCTATCAATGAAATTGTCTTTAGAATCACATTCTACACAATCTGAGCTAAGAAAAAGAACATAAAACACGACAACGTGAGAGTTGTTTTAAATATTTTTTTTGGACGAAAGGGAACGAAATGCTGAAACTATTTTCTAAAAAGGATTTTGACCGGTCCGTAGTCTAGTGGTTAACCCTTCTGACTCGTAAATGGAAGAGTGTGGGTTCAAATCCCGGCGGAGCACACAAATATACGATTTATTTTTTCAAATATGCTCTTCGCTGGCTAAAAAAAATATAAACCAAAAACTGGTCACTAAAGGTCCATCCAGCCTTACAGCAACTGGGTCTTGCTTGAGTATTGGCGCTTTCTACAGCGACGACCAAGCTCACAGAGGGCTCTTGAGGTGTGGTTCACACAAAAATAGCGTTTACCAAATAAATCATCCTAATATAAATAATATAATTGAACTAAATGACGTTGAAAGAAAATACAAAAAAAATCCTATTCTACACTGCCCTCATAATTTATCACATTTCCGTTTTGTCACTATCACATTTATGATAATTATAACGACCCTACTTAGCACGGTTCTAAGTACACATATTTACGCACAGCATTATGTACGGCTTCAGGACCTTAGGTAAGTAGCGAGTAAATAACATAGTATATACTTGGTTATACAGACACAGTGACGTCATAGCAAACCTTAAGAAAGCACAAAGGACAAAGGGGACGCCGTAGAGAGAGAGGCACTCGACTTCCTGGATGGAAAATTATTCAGATAAGGACACAGCCTTAACACGCGTGTTAAATTTTATTACACAAAAGTGGGTTGGGATAAGATAATTCCGTATAATTTGACATGTAGAATGAACCATCTATAATCTAAGTTGCAAATATGCGTTAACATTCAAAATTATTTTTAATGTAGGTATTTTGATACGCAGACACGTGTAATATCGCGCTTAAACATGCCGCATGTAGGTACGTACAAAAGCAATAAAAACAAATCTCAAATTAACATAAAACTTAAAGTTAAAAACTCATGCTTACTAACCTAAAAGTCAAGAAACTAAAAAATATAAAGAACACGGAAAACATATTGCACATTTATGTTTGTGACAAAAAAGAAAACACTCAAATAGGACGTGGAAAGAAGATAGAATTGGAGTTAAAATGGTTAGCCAAAAAATGCCAAAAACGGCAGTTTTATAGAAATCTTTGGAATCAAAATACTTATACATATACTTAATGAAACTTTTTTTACTAGATTTTTTTATAAAATATAGTAAACAACTATTTCAACATATGAATAGAAACTTAAAATTAGTACGTACAATTTTCAACAGGTATGTAGGTATGTTATCTATTGTGGCGTAGAAGATTTAAGTGTCAAATTTTTAGAGATTATCCGAAGTTTTCGAAAAAAAAATGTCAATTTTTCAGTTTCATTCATTATCAAATTTATTTACAAACCTATTTCTCTATTCCAGCCAACAGACGTTCAACAATGTTGCTTTCGAAAATGCTAACAAGAATCGTGTTAGTACATTTCAAATCCTATTAGAATAAGCTCTACGGGCCAAAGTCACAAAAGAAGTACCTTTGATTTTTTATTTCAAAGAATTTACAGACATGAAAACAAAAGCTCATTCAAAGATAAAAACAGGAGTTTTCATTATTTTAATCATTTAAAACAACTACTTATTCCAGTAGAATAAAAAATACCTTGAAACTTTAGTGAATAGAAAAATAGAATGTAAAATCAAGAGAAATGAAAAAAAATATATAAAGACAGAGGTATAGAATATTTATACAGCATGATGGAATTTGCATGAAAAGTGTAAATAAAAAAGCAGTATTTTGCATGAGCAGCTCGCGTTTACAAAAAGGCAGTGCACACAATGGGCCGGCTTAAAGGCTTTTTCGCGAAAAGCAAAACAGATTTGTACAAGTATTCTACGTTATGTGCACTGCATTAGGAAAATCACACTCAGCGCATATATGCGAAACTGTAACATAACGCAACCAAGCTACATAATATATACTGTAACTTCTTGCCGCTTTCCTGAAAATGTACAACTTTGTTTATGGTGCACAAGAGGTTACCTACCATCGTTCCTTGACTTATAGGTTGGTATGCGGCTGACCACCCATACTGCAAAAAATGGTTCACTTTGCCAATGTCACCCCAGTTTCAGGGAAGGACGGCAAGAGTTGCAGGGCTTATGTTCATTTGAGATTGGGTTTTTATATTGTAGGTCCACATGCGGCATGTGTTAGCGCGAAATTATACATGTCTGCTTGTGGGAATGCATTTAATATAAATCTTAAATGATATATATCTTTGCAGATTAGATTAGATTAGATTAAATTACAATACACCCTCACAACCATCAACCAGCTGGGAGGACCTCTTTCACAATACTTTTAAGGAAGTCTTAATTATAGCGAAGTATGTCACTAAATTATATGGATGATAAATACTTGTAGAAATACATATATAGACGATATATATTTTTTTTAAACATGTAGAAATAATAATTATGCATGCAATTTTAACGAAGAGAAATTTTATCTTGAACAATACCTACTTCTTTTCATTGTAGAGACGAATGAAGAGTAAAAAATATTTACAAATACTGAGTAAAAATAGTAGTAGGTATGGTAATATGTATTGCTCAAACATGAATGCTGAAAAAATAGAAAGATCACTTAACCATAACACTGGCTTATATTTTAGAGTGAAATTTAGAGTAAGAAGTAGAAATACGACTAAAATACTTAAGTAAGTATGAAAGATTAAATACTCAAAAGATCCTTTACCCATAGCACTAGCTTTCATTCGAGAGTGCAATTTATAGAAAGAAGTATGATAGGACTATAAGCAATTGTATAGAAATACTACTTAAGTATGAAAGTTGAAAGAATGAATAGACCATCTATCCGTAGTGTTTGTTTACATTCTTGAGTGGAATTTACAGTGAGAAGAATGGCGGGAAACCCTAAATGTGCTTTCCGTGTTGGCTCTCAGAAGGGAGGCGCGGGTCAAGTATGAAATGTATGTTAGTGGAGGAGTCCATACTACGTGAAACACTCTAGTCTGCTCCAGCCACTCTTGCGCGGTGATATTAATGCCTGGAGATTTGGCCGTGGAAGGAATGTGCCTGCTTGTGTGAATAAACTACAATTTGGGAGTTTATAATGCGATACGTGGTTTCGAATAAATGTGTGAAAGAGTTGCAGCATACATGTTTACTTTTATAGGTGAGTAGAACAGAAGCGCTATTCTGCTGAATTCCTTACGAACTTAAGGGGACGAGATGGCGATTCTTGTCCAAAAATAAGGTGTACTGGTTTTATTTATTTTATTTAAGGAGTTCTTTCGAAAGCGCTAGCAAGCTCCAACTTGGATTAATATCCAAAGTGTTTTATTTAGCGGAATAGCGCTGCAGGTCTACTTTTATTACTCACATTAGAAATAAACAGAGGCGTGCATTAGATATTCATAATCTAAGTTGCAAAGATATGTTGTCATTTAATTAATGCATGCTTAAAAACAGGCGCATGTAGATTCACGCTTACACATGCTGCATGTGTACCTACATACAAAATAAACCAAACCTTACATGAACATAATTTTGGCATTGGTCAAAGTGTACCAAGTTTTTACAGCATTATGTAGGTATGACGCTGACCTTCATGCTGTACAAACTTAGTTCACTTTCGCCAACTTTGCCCCAATTTCAGGGAAAGGCTACAGGAATTGCAGAATTTTTTTGTTCATGTGAGGCTTGCTTTTTTTTTATGGACACATGCAGCAAATGTCTGTGACTACGTATATGCTTGTGGGCAACGCAACGCAACTAAGCTACACATATAGTGTAACTTCTTGCCGCGTTATTCCCAAAGGGATCGCATGTGGCGAGTTGAACCCATTTATTTTTACAGGTAAGGGAGCCGGCCTTACGCCAACCACTTCAGTTGAAGTGGGGGTTTCCCAGCTCCCGAGATAACTAGTACTCATTTCTTGTGAAGGCTGAGTAAACCTTGCCGGTATTTTATTTTGAGGTTTGAAAAAAACACCGAAACGGAAAATCATTTCTGACACCCTCGGTGGGATTCGAACCCGAGCTCACGGCATGGAATGCAAGCACTCTACCAACTGAGCTATCGACCGGACTACCGGACCGGGCATGCACTAAAAATGCGCCTTCAGTGTCAATAAATATTTTTAACTTAGATTATTCATTATAGATGGATGAAGTCCTCTATGGTGAAGTCAGATAGCCGAGGGATATTTTAAGCGTTCGGAGTCCATTACACTTCGATAAGTCTCATCAGTAAATGAACACGTCCCAGCATTTTGAGACCGCAGTTATTTGCTGGTTCCATGTTTGTATTTTGAGGACCTCTATGCCCCGGGTTGGCAATTACAGCAGTGCGCACTGTTGACAAGGGTCGGTGGAGTAGTGGTTAATCACTCCCACTACCGGATGCGTCTTTCCATTCTTAACCTACGTTCGGCGACAATTCACGCTGAAGTACTGCCGCGCACATTTAATTAATTATTATGTTTCAGTTTTTTCATATTATCTCGAAAACTGTTCGCATTACCTAAAATATTTTTCAAACACTCTCTAGACATTGTATCATTCTATAATTATGAAGAAAAAAAATATGTCCAAAATATTAAACAACAAAATTATAAGAAAAAAATGTGAACAAAAACGTGTTTTTTAAAATATTTTTTTGTAGCGTCATTTTTTAAGTTTTATAAAATATTTTAACTTTAAAATTTAGATAAAAAATCAATTAACACGCGTGATTTTTTCCATTAATTTCACTTCTTTACAAAGGCCATAAAGTGTAAGAAACATTTTTCGTGTGTGTCGTCTGTCGAAAGGGGCGGTAGAATGGAAAGACGCCTACCGGATGCCATCGTCAAACACCATGGGGTAAAGCAATGCTCAGCTGGGTTCGTAACCGCAATAATGATTATTTTTTAGTTTGGAAATTTACCATCCTATTTTGCCAAGCAGAATAATCAGCTGTTCCCTTGCGGTCATCTTGGTCTTCATACAAATATGACCGATATTCGGTAGGTAAGAATTACCGTGGTGATGAGACTTCCAGCCCAGGGTGGAAGTCTTGACGACGGTCAGTAGATCTTACCGTGTCTATTTAAAGATTATAGGGGAATGTCAGTTGAAGAACATTTTGTGTAAATTTTATCCAAAGATTGATTTAAAAAAATGTAATTTGTCATGTATGTTCCTTGACTTATAGGTTGTTATGCGGCTGACCACCCATAATATAAAAAATTGGTTCACTTTGCCAATGTCACCCCTGTTTCAGGGAAGGACGGCAAGAGTTGCAGGGCTTATGTTCATTTGAGATTGGGTTTTTATATTGTAGGTCCACATGCGGCATGTGTTAGCGCGAAATTATACATGTCTGCTTGTGGGAATGCATTTAATATAAATCTTAAATGATATATATCATTGCAGCTTAGATTAGATTAGAAAGTGTTGCCACTGGACCACGGACCGGTCCAAGAATCTCTCTTCCATAGTCTAGTGGTATCGCTTCGGACTCATAAATGGAAGGTTGTGGGTTCGAATCACCGCGAAGCACACAAAATATACCGTTAATGTTTTCAAATATGTTCTTCCCTGGATTGAAAAATTCAAATACCCTTATCAAAGACCGGTCACCAAAGGTCTATCCAGGCTTTTAGCAACTGGGTCTTGCTTGAAATTTAGTGCTTTCTACAGCGACGACCAAGCTCGCAGAACGCTCTTGAGGTGTGATATACACAAAAACAGCGCTCACCAAATAAATCATCCTAATTTTATATTATTATATGGACCGGTCACCGAGTTTGGTGCGTCGGTGCGTCCAATATCCGAAAAAAAATGTATCTATAACTGTGAAGTTAGTATAATTGTAAATAAATATAAACACTGTTAGGGGTTTTGTTTCCTTCCCTGAAATGAATTTTCTAGTGACAACATGAAGAGTGCTTGTATCAGTAAGTGCATCCGGAATTCCGGTCGGGTCCCCTAACTAAGTGTACACGATGTGGTGAGCCAAAGGCCGCGGGGACAAACTGCCGGAAAATCTGACCCGGAGCATTGCATACTGCATTAGTACATAACGTTACCATTGTAAAGTGTATTAAAAGCAACGGCACGACAAAACAAGAACTTCTAGGTCAGGGACGTGCCCATGACTCTAAAAGTAAATGGTTCGATGCTACTGAAGCTAACATACCTCGGGTGGCACTAATCTAATCTAATCTAAGCTGCAAGGAGATATATCATTTAAGATTTATATTAAATGCATTCCCACAACCAGACATATATAATTTCGCGCTAACACATGCCGCATGTGGACCTACATTATAAAAACCCAATCTTAAATGAACATAAGCCCTGCAGCTCTTGCCGTCCTTCCCTGAAACAGGGGTGACATTGGCAAAGTGAACCATTTTTTTACAGTATGGGTGATCAGCCGCATACCAACCTATAAGTCAAGGCACTCCTTCTGGGATTGTTACTAAAACACGAGTAGCGGCTAGGCAACTTGAGAAAATATATAGCTTTGTATGAGCGTCCATGTGCTGTGGGTCCTTCTGACACATACATACAGGATGGGTACGAGGAGGGTTTGAGCATTACCATTGTATAGTGTTGGAGAGAATGACTGATGAAAGACTGACGAAGAAAGTATCCGTTGCAAGAAACGATGGATGTCGTGGTAGAGGAAGACCTAGAAAGGTATGGATGGACCAAATTCCTGAATAAGCGAATGAATGGTTCCTTGACTGATAGGTTGGTATGAGGTTGACCACCCATACTGTAAAAAATGGTTCACTTTGCCAATGTCACCCCTGTTTCAGGGAAGGTCGGCAAAAGTTGCAGGGCTTATGTTCATTTGAGATCGGGTTTTTTATATTGTAGGTCCACATGCGGCATGTGTGAGCGCGAAATTAGGCGTGTCTGCTTGTGAGAATGCATTTAATATGAATCTCAAATGATACATATCTTTGCAGCTTAGATTTAGATTAGATTTTAGAATGGTATATCCAGAGTCATAATAAAAGGAGAGCTTGTATGAAAAAGGTTGTGACTCTGGATGAAATGAAAGAAGTATGCAAGGACCGAAAAAAAATGACGGTTTATCTGTAATTCTGGCGCTCAAGGTTAACGCTTTCAAAAAAAAAAAAAATTTTAATTTGTCGTAGATTTTAATTTTATTATTTTACTTAGTGATTGCTTGCTTTACATAGTCAACTGTAATTATTATTTTTTATTCCTTGGCTTAAAGGTTGGGATGAGGCTGACCACCTATTCTGTAAAAAAAATGGTTTTAGGGAAGCTCGGCAAGATTTGCAGGGTTTATTTTCATTTAAGGTTTGGATTTTTATTTTGTGAGCAGGTACTAATGCAGCATGTGGGAGCGAAAAATTTACACGTGTTGTTTGTGAGCGTGCATTAAATATAAATTTATTTTTGTTCATTAGATTATAGAATACAGAAACACTCGTTAGAGGCGCTGTTATATTTTCCATACTCTTTTTTTGTGAACGTCATGGTAGAGTTAGTTTAAACATGATATTTTGTACTTGGGGTACGGGCAACACGGAATGCTATTGAATCTGCGGTTTGCAAATGCCATGGCAACGTATTTGTTTGCAAATCGTATTACGGGAATTTGCAATTTTGATGTTGGTTTTAAAATCAGTTTCAAAAGAATGACATATTCGCAACACGATATACTGAGCACAAATTGGTCAACTGATGAAGTTGTGGAAATCAGGGAATGAATGTCGGAAGTGAAGCATGGACAATCAATGAAATATACCATATAGTTATCAATGTACAAGTCCCTGTTTCGAGGCGCAGCATCAAAGATCAAGATAGCCATGATAATCGCCGATCTTCGATAGAAATGTCACCAAAAGAAGATATCATATCGTATCTATATCTATCGTGTCAGATCTAGGCTATCTATCACATGTCAAAATACGGTGTTTTAAGTTGAATATTGTGCTTTTGGGCAATTCTGCAACAGCGTTTTGTGAGCGCGCTTTTACAGTGTGGCCTACAAGTGCATGGAACCGACTACCACCTGTGGTTCGAAAAATTGCCGAATTTAACTACTTCAAGAGATGTCCAAAGATTGATCTGTTTGCTGTCCAAGCGGGGAGTTGGGAGACCCCAACTGAGGTTCCTGGACTACATCAAAGGAACTGCAGACAGGAGATGGCTGAACACAGCAGCCGATAGACAAACATGGAGAAGATTGTAGGGGGGTAACATTCAGGAGTGGACTGAGAAAGGCTGACGAAGAAGAATGATTAACACATAAACACACACTGTTGAAGCAAAATGGTTTGCTGATATACCCCATAGTTTCACATGCGAAAGTACACAGATGTCGCTGCTAAACCAACAAACTCGTCTTCAAAGTGTATTTAGTTTACACATATCAGTGTACACACACTTGCATCACAGCTCTCATCAAGATCAGTTTATAATAATAATAATAATAATAGTTTCATCATCATATTTGAAGAAGCCCATCGTAGAAATGGGCGAAACGTCCGAAAGCTCCAGCTCTCACAGATCATGGCAACAGATCCCGGAAAACATCACTCCAGCAAGAATGAGTAAGACTGAAATCGGGCAAATGTTCTCACCAAAGCTCATATTTGCCATCGAATCAATCGCCGAGACGTTGAAAGAGTTCGCATAATTACATTGGATTCAGAGGCGAGAGAAGTTTAAATAACGGGCAGAAGTCTGGGGCGTATTGTTGTACGTACTTCACGCCATTGTTAGGAACCGCTGCTATCAAAATATTATTGGAGTTGGGGAGTTTTTGAACTGAGGGCTGAATGGGTTTTGGCAACTAGTTAAATTGCTTTTCGGGATTTAAAATTAATTGTGCGAAATCTTGAGAAAGGGTTGCGAAAATACGTGTGAAGTCTAATCTCAGTGGCAAGGATAATATGTTACCATGAAGTCTTATTTAATTCACGCTGGCAAGCATCACATGTTAGTTAGCGCTTACACATGCTGCATGAGAATCTATTAACATAATAAAAAAATTATTAACATAAAAAAACTTAAGCCTGAAATGAACATAAACCCAGTGACTCTTGCGACGTTTTCTGAAACAGGGATGGCATTGGCAAAAGCGAACGAATTTTATTGCACCTACAGATGGTGAGTGTCATACTAATAAACAAACTTACAAATCGATGAATGCACGAATAATTTGATTTGAAAAAAAAAACTTAGGTCATGAAAGTAACATTAACGCCAGATACACGAAAACTGGATACGAAATAACAGTTTTCCCATTTCCCGTCCATTTTTTCAGACGCTCCAAATTCATCCATATTTAGCCACGTTCTAACAGCGCATAAAAAAAATACATTTTCGCTGACTCATTCGTACTACAAACACTGAAAACTCAAAACGAAAATTTAAGTTGAAAATTATACGAACAATCCTGAAATGGCATTTAACCATCAAAAGTTCAAGGACTTATTTACCCTGCGCATTGTTATTAAATACAAACAAGGATGCCTCAAACAAACAATCGATCTCGAACGAATCGGTGTCTATGACGCAGGCCAGTCATCCACATTAATTTCCCGATTGATTCGTCAAATTGCTTCCCTGCGGCCACCTGCCTCTCTCAATTATTTGTCAGATAAGCTCATCAGCGAACCAGCAGTTTTGGTAAACAAGGCGGGTTCATTAATCTCTACCTTACATTATTCACAGCGAATATTGTTTACGTAACTCTGGGAGATTATAGAAAACACGTGTAGCGCGTCTGCCTAGATATATAGTCTGTCCATCAAACTAACAAAGCGTCGCCGATGAGAATCCAAAACTACGTATGAGTAATTTTGTTGATACCACATTAGTTGTTTACCGATTTTTTACAAGGTGCTCTTCGATTTTTCAGACGAATGAACAAAGCTGCTCATGTAGAGCAACTTCTTGCCGCGTTTTCCCAAGATGGATTGCATGTGTCGAGTGGAATCTACTTATTTTTTACAGGTAGTTAGGGGACCGGCCTTACGCTACACACTTCAGTTTAAGATGTTGTTTGAGGGAACAAACGGCCATTAAACTGCTATGCAGTTTGGCTGAAGTAGTCATTAAATAAAAATATGTATTATTATATTGAAAAAAAAAAAAAAGAAAAAAAAAGGAGCTGATACTCATTTCTTGTGAAGGCTGAGTAAGCCTTACCGGTATTATTTTGGGTTTGAAATAAACAAAGAAATGAGAAATCCCCTTGGGTGGAATTCGAGCCCGAGCTCCCGGCGTGGAAAATAAGCAATCGACCAACTGAGCTATAGACCGGACAATGAAAACAACTAATATTTCCCCGTTTTGGCAGTATTTTACCCGATAATAAAAAGTACCTTCATAATGGAGCAACTACATATTTTAAAAGCTCTATTGATTGTAGAGACATACACTTTGTGATTATTCATCTTATAAGATAAAAAAAATCCAAGTTCTACGACCAATTTCGCAAACAATCCGAGGATGCAAACAGTTTGTCAGCGAAACCGGTCGTGAAACTTAATATACTTGCCGTAATTCATTTGATTACGGCGAGTATATTAAGTTCCAAAAAAAACAAAGTTTTTATATTTTTTATATTTCTAAGCATTTAAGTATAACCACTAAGCATATTTGAAGAAGTTACAACATCACTCTCTGCGATGCTTGGTATTGACAGACTCCTTAAACAAACATAACGGTATCGATTCCATTCACAGAGGATTAAGAAAATAAGAGAAATAAAATGAAGCAGATTTTCTTACCAAGCCACAGTTTCGCTGTAAACGAAGCCCGCCATTGCTCTTCTGACCACTTCAAAGCAAAGGTCTGAACCGTCCATGCTGGAAAAATAATAAAACATTACTTGAATACGATATCATTAATTTTGTAGACTCATAGATCTGAGAATGTCGGTACATAATGGCATATTTTTACCGACTTTGATGCATGGAAGTGAAGCATGGATAGTGAATAATAGTGAGATGAGTAAAGTATGTACGGTGGAAATGAAGCATGACAGGAAAAACCGTGAAAGATAGAGTTAGGAATGAATGGGTAAATAAAGAATGCAAGTTGAAAGAAGATCTGAAAGTTAAGGTACAAAATAATGTGATGAGATGGTTTGCGCATGTAGAAAGAATGAATGATGATAGACTGACAAAGTATGTATACAAAGGAAGTGTGTAAGGTAAAAGAGGTAAGGGACGACCGAGAAAAGTATGGAGTAATCAGATTGAGGCGATTGTGAAAAATGGGATGTACAAAGTGAGCGTCAAAGAAGAAAATACATGAAAAAGTTGATGGATATGAATGAATTGAAAGAGGTACGTCAGAATAGGACGAAATGGAGGCAGCTCTGCAGAGGCTCTGCAGAGGCTCTGCAGAGGCTAGTGGAACGGTGACAAAGTTACAGTTACAGTGTTCGATAGCATTTACATGGTGTTAAGGAAGTTGATAGTCTGGATCTGATACTCACTATTCGAAGACCATGTAGAGCATCCCCTCGGAGCTGTAGGTCTCCAAGAGTTCCACTATGTGTGGATGCTTCAGCATGTGACATATTGTGGCTTCGCGTTTCAAATCTGAAACAAAGACATTGATTACGATAAGCCCAAGAGCTGAACATAATAAGATGAACAGTAGTGGGCCTAGGAAGGAACCTTGGCGGACACCAACATTTCAGTTCGAACATAAGAAATCTTCTAGTGTATGAAATCAATCTTTATTTTTTTTGAAGACGCTGCTTTCATACTGCAACGATTAACTTTGATTCTATTTTATTAAACTTCGAATAAATTTTTTTTGCAGTTTTTTATAGGATTCACTCACATTTGGTTCACAGTTAACTCTCATACTATCGCGCTCAACGGCTCTGGTACTAGTCCGCCTTCAAAGCATCGCTATCTCTATATATATGTGTATAAAGGCTACGCTGGGATATGCCAGACCATACTAGGATTTTTTAAATTAAAAGCTTTGAGCGAACACTAGTACAACTGTCCAAATACCTACATCTAGAGACACACACACAAGTAAGTAAAAAAATATAGACTCGCAATCTTAAGTAAATATACACAGACACACATTCGTAACAATGTATATATGAGTGGTTTATTATTTAATACGAGTATAAGTATGCATAATCTCATCTTTGGTAGGCAAATTTTCCGAAGTCTTTTCTATTACGCTATAAAATACACGTAAACCGTCAGAAAACACTAAAATTCGAAAAAAGGCTTGAACTCATTACACGTATTTAGTAATAAAAAAAATGTAACATTATTACAAAATACATAAAGAAGAAGCGATAAAAATAAGATGAGTATTTTCATAAAATATTGACACAATATTCTTTTCATTGGCAAAAATAATATGAAAGCCTAAAAACAACGTTTCAAAATGAAAGGGAAAGAAATTCCGAGTAATGTGTCATCGCAAAAATCGAAAAGTGAAATATAGAAAATAAATTTTCTTTTGAAAGATCCGAGAAAGAAATTACACGAAAAATGTGAGTATTTTTTCAGAAAAAGTGTTACTTATCCTTCTTTTAGTTATCTACTTGTAAATTGATTCTTTATAATATTTGGTTCGTCAGGTGATAAAAAATATGAAAAACTAATATGCGAGTTTTTCGTAATTTGATAAAAAAAAACGCTTTCCTCATTATTCATAAAAAGGGTTTAAGAAGCTTTTAATCCGGTTTAAAGTCAGTTTTCCACACAAAATAGCAGGTTTAAACCTGAATTTTGGTTGAACTAATCTAATGAATAAAGCTATTTAGATTAACATTTCAACAAACTTTTATGCAAACAGGAACATTTAAGAATCAGTATAATCGTATTCGGTAATTAAAATTATTGTCAAAGAGGAAGAAGTCTTTAAAAAAATATCTACGTTTTCGACAATAGCTAACGACCTTTTTTCTCGTAAGCCACAAAAATCAATCAAGTACAAAAACAAATTGGAAATTCAAAGAGAAATAATTGAAAATACTTCTTGGAATCGACAGATGAAACAATTAGTTTTTCATTACAAGTACACACGCCGACGATCGATCCACTTGATAAAAAGTTGTCTTAAGCCTGACAGCTGAATAATTGGAAAACGTACCAAAGGAATTTGTTTTTCTCAACACAAATACCATCAAGAAAATGGACTTAGACATAAATAGAAAATATCTAACGGTAGAACAAAAAAAAACGAATACCAAAAGCGAATCATATGAACACTGGAACATCATCTATTGCAAGTGCATCTCGACCACACTTTTGGCTCTGTAGCATTGCGGTTTGAAATTTAGCACCTTTGCTACGGTGACTAAGCGCCAACATACACTGAGCACCCACAAATGTTTGCTAACGATTTATAGTCACAGCATTAATGTGAGAATAATTACCGAGATGAATTGCCTGGTCTGTATTTCACAGAATGTCTAGAAGAGTTCGAGAAACGAGTTCCAGTTCCTTGGATCTCAAATTAGCAATGAAGGAACTTGCGAAGGAGCGATCAGACTTCGTATCGCCATTCTAGGAAACCTTCAACAATACTGTTCAACACATCTTCAAAGCTTTACGTGCCAGCCAGTCCTCTAAGCAATTATTATCTGAGAAAATATGTTCCATCTTCAAAGTCATTAGTACACGTTACAATGTGAGTACACATTTAATTATGTTTGAGAACGTTTTCCGGTATTTTCTCTTAATGGAGAACGTGAGGAAAATAAATGCCGCTTATTGGAGAAGGGAAAAGATACAAAGATACTGCAGGGATAGGGAAAGATAAAGGATGATGGAGGGAGACGCGGGGATAAGGGATATTATTTTGAAAGATTTACCACGTGCGTTATCGTGCGTTATTACTTCGTATTATAAACGTTATGAAATAAAAGAAATAGAAGTTACAGAACAAAATACATTAAATGGAAATATACATCCTATGCAAATAGGTTGGTATGAGGCTGATGACCAATACTAAAAATGGTTCACTTTTGCAAATGTCACAAGGGTTAAGGAAAATACAGCATGAGTTACAGGGCTTACGTTCAATTCAGGTTTTAGTTTTATTTTGTATGTAAGAGGAAGCTGACTCGTGCGTGCTTGTTGTCGTGCATTAATTTTTTTTTTTTTTATACTTTAGAAACTTAGAATATACATTTAATAAATAATAATATATAATAAAATAAATGAAAGAAGTATGCAAGGATAGAAAGAAATGGCGGTTGATCTGTGATGTTGGCGGCTAGGGTTTGTTAAAGTGAAATTGGTTTTATGATTTAGTTTTTTATGTCCATGTATATATTGTTATTTTTATTCTTTGATTTAAAAAAATGTAATTTGTCATGTATGTTCCTTGACTTATAGGTTGTTATGCGGCTGACCACCCATAATATAAAAATTGGTTCACTTTGCCAATGTCACCCCTGTTTCAGGGAAGGACGGCAAGAGTTGCAAGGCTTATGTTCATTTGAGATTGGGTTTTTATATTGTAGGTCCACATGCGGCATGTGTTAGCGCCATTGACATATTACCTTTATAACTCTATGGTTAGCGCGAAATTATACATATCTGCTTGTGGGAATGCATTTAGTGTAAATCTTAAATGATATATATCTTTGCAGCTTAGATTAGATTAGATTAGATTAGATAAAAGTGTCTACATGAAAAACTAATAAAATACAAATGTTCTACACACCAACGATTCCCTTGAGTCCATCGAACATCCATTTGTTTTATAAACATGGAAAATAAAATAACAAAAATTCACAGATTTTTTGTTATTTTTGTAATGTATGAATGTAGTCTTGTGGGTAATGACACGGACTAATCGGAATAAGTCCGTAATCGGAAGGATGTGAGTTCGATTTACAGGTGAATAAAAAAAATACATAAAGATGCTCCCCTCTGACAGGTAACATTCACATCAATTCAAATAAAAAACAAGGCACGATTTTTCATTCCGATTTACAGCAACTGGGTCTTGCTTTAGAAATTGAGGCAGACCAGCGACGACCAAGTTCACTGAGTACCTACTCTTGAGGTGTGATTCATACAAAAACCAAATAAACCGGTCTGTTATTTATTTTACGAAACCCCTAGGGTAACATCCATTCGTTTCATGTACAGAGCAAAAATTAAAACAGAAGAATGGGGTGAAAAAGTGACAAATTTGGAAATTTATTTTGAATATTATGTTGAGAAAGAAAAATCAATTTAAAATCTGGAACATTTGTAAGAAACAGACAGCTGAAAAGTTACGAAAAAATGCACTAATAAGATGCTATTTTCCATCAGTACATTTTTTAATCAACCGCCGATTAAAGTGAATTATACATATGAAAAAACACGATAATCTGAGGATGATCTACGCATTTAGATGTTTCTGAATAACGCCGGAATCACAAAGTTGGTAATGCGTCCTTCAAATACAAAAAAAAGACTAGCAGGCGGTCTCATTTCCAGTGGCCGAGAAAAGCAAATCTACCTACCCGAAAAACTTTCTTTTAGCGTTTACCAAAAAATGCAGGAAAACTAAAACAGCGCTCCTAGTGAGTGCTTTAGTTTCCGAACATTTTGAGTAAATTTCTATGGTCACGTTTGAGCGTAAGGTTTTTATACTTGGGGCTGTGAGGCATGCTCTGTGACGTCATTGTACTTGTTCCTGTACTTGCCGTTGCAACTTTCCCACGTCAGCAAAATAAAACAAAAGTAGGCGTGACGTCACGAGAAAATAACTACGAGAAACAGGCTTTTCGTGATATCATCTGAGAGGAAAAATAAGGTTTAGAACATATTGTCTCGTACAGAAAACTGTAATTAAAAAAAAACATTTTTAAAAGTTGAATAGTTTGTGTCTTTGCATTGTTTAGATTCATTTTAAATTAATAATTTAACAATAAAACACAAAGTTTATCTTTAGAAATTGATTTGATAGCGCTCGAGGCAATAAATCAACTCGTGAAGAAAAACATTGTACCTATTTTAGAAGATTTTCATTTCGTGGATATGCCTTTTACGTCCGTTATGGTTGGTATAATCTGACCACCAATATTGTAAAAAATGGTTCACTTTACCTATGTATCAGGAAAGGTGGCAAGAGTTGCAGGCTTATATTCGGGTTTTTATGTCGTACGTTCACATGCGGCATGGGTAACCGCGAATTTTCACGTGTCTGCTTGAAGGCATACATTAAATATGAATTTTAAATGTTAATATATCTTTGCAACTAATATTATAGATGACTTACGGTGCAGGACTACTCACCCTTATTTTATTCTCTATTAGGAAACTTCAGGTAGCGTACAATTACGTTATTTCATCGTCTATGAGAATTTTTTCATATTTTTTTATGATGATGATGATGATGATGGATGATTTCTTTCCTGTGGCGCCATTTAATGGTCCAGGAACATCTCAAGGGCGCCATGGCTTCTCGAGAAAAGTAGTGTCTTCAGTTCCTTTCTGAAGGTGGTGGTAGGCTGGTTCGCGCGAATACCGATGGGTAAATTGTTCCAGGCCACCGGCCCGGCCACCGCAAAGCTTCTGTCTGCAAAGTTTGATGTGTTTGCTCTATTGGGCACTATAACCTTGTTGACAGCAGTAAGGGCAGAGCGTAGTGGTCTTTTTGAAGTCACATCGACAGAGCATAGCTCAGCGAGACATGGGGGTGCAGTGCCGTTCAGGGCCCTATGCACAGTGAGACACAACTTAAATTCCACCCTCTCTCGGACCCTCAGCCAGTGCAGTTCTCTCAGCAGTGGCGAAATATGACAGCTCTTTCCCTGTCGAAAAATTGCCCTGGCAGCAGCATTGAAAGCCATTTGCAGCCGATCAAACAATTTCTGCGGTAGTCCAGCATATATGATATTGCAGTAGTCTAATCGGGAGACGACGAAAGCAGCTACGAGGTTTTTGACAGCATCCACAGGCAAACATCTTGAGATGAGGCTCAATTGGCGGATATAGAAGAAAGCTGTGCTCACTGTCCTGGACACTTGTGCCTCCATCGATAGTGCTCCGTCTAGTAAGACACCAAGGACGGATATGGTGGAGGATGGTATTATGCTTGCACCAGAGAAAAAGATTGGCTGAGTACCCAAGAGGTGCTGCCGACCCGGAGAGGCGACCCACATGAACTCAGTCTTGGTTGGATTCAGTTTGAGACGTCTATAGGCCATAACGTTTGTGAGTCTTTCCAAGCAATGGGTGGTCCTGGCCAAAAGATCGTCTTTTTTGTCGGGACTGCAAAAACCAACGAGGACACGATCATCAGCATATGCATAGCTTCGCATGCCACACTCCTCCAAAATATTATCAATACAGCCAATGTACAAGATAAAGAGGATTGGACCAAGGACTGATCCTTGGGGTACTCCTTGAGAAACAAGATCTTCTTTGGTTGAGTCAGACTTAAGCCTAATGGACCACCTTCTATTATACAGGTACGAGCGCAGCCATTCGATGACAGTACCACAGATGCCATACTCAGATTTCAGACAATGAAGAAGCATTTCATGATCGACAGTGTCAAAGGCGGCACTCATGTCGAGAACCGTTACTAAACCAATGTCACCTGATGCCACTCCCACAATTAAGTCGGATGTCAGCCTTGTGAGGGCGGACTCAGTTGAATGATGCTTCCTATAAGCGAACTGATATTTCTGCAATAAGTTGTTATTCTCGAGGTGAGTCATCAGCTGGGATGCAATGGTACGCTCAAGCACTTTAGATAAAAAGGGGAGGCCTGAAATTGGCCTATAGTTGGTTGGGTCGTCAGCGTCGAGTGTATTTTTCTTAATTAGAGGAGTGACATGCGAAATCTTCCAGGATGCCGGTACGACTCCATGCATCAGAGATATATTCATAATTTTAACAGTCAGGGGTAAAAGGAGATCAAGGTTCTCTTTGAGCAGTCGTGTGGGTATGGGATCCAGCTGACAATGCTTGGTGGGAGAATTGCTGATGGTCTTCTTATATATATTTTTATCTTTATTATTTAAAGTTCCGTAAAAATATTCTTAGTCATGACTTTAAAGTGAGAAATGTACGCTAAGTGAAGAGATATTTAAGAGTTAAAACGGCGGAAAACGTGCTGTGAATCAGAGTGTCCATCTGCCCTGTGTCTCGACAAATCGGTCAAAGATAATTCGTTCACAGACAGCTCGTCCATAAGCGAATCGTTCGCAAGACTTTTCAGTCACACTCAACTCGGCCACAGATAACACTTCCACTGACATGTCGGTCACGGACAATTTGTTAACTCAACAGTTCGTCTTCACGACTTATCAGTCAATGATATTTCGGTCAGAAACAATAATGGTCTACAGATAAATCCATCACAGAAAACTTACTCTCAAATAAACCTTTGCTATTACTGCAGTTTCAATAAATTGTATTTTTCTGTGATGGAGCTGTCTGTGGATCATATAAAACTGAATTAGTGTCATATTAAACTAACATGGGTTTCTATTTTCTGCGAGATAAAACACTACGAAAGTGTGAAAATCCTGTAGTTTAAAAGTTTTTCATGAGCACTTCCTTATGATAAGATTACTTACTACTCGTATGAGAAGTTACCCCGATAAAATGTTTTACAAACGATTTCTCAAATCAGTGAATCAGCGCTTATTCAGTTTTACCTTTAAAGTAGCGATATATTGTATGTGACAGAAATTTTGTTGACCAAAAAGTCGAGTAAATGAACTATCGTGTGACCGAATTTACCGTAGCCTATGTATCTGTGGATGAGTTATCTGTGGCCAAGCTGTCTCTAACCGAAATGTTAGCCAAAAATTTCTGTGGAAGAACTGTAGTGTGACCGATTTGTCCATGAACGAGCTGTCTGTGACAGACTTGTTATGGGACCATCTCCGCTGAAGACGTTAAAAAGTGAACCATTAAAATGCTGCATAAGTGGCAGAAGCTGGGAGGACACGGAAGAGTTGGAAACTTAACAATTATTTCATACTGCAAGCTGGCGCTTGGATATTTTCTTACTTGTTATTTTGTGTGAAAAGTTGGGTACACAGCTTTCGCTGGGAAAACACAAGCTAAACACATATTTACGAAAAAAAAGGAAACCATGTTGTTAGCTTTAAAACATACAAGTGAACAGTGAAAATAGTGAAGGAAAAATGGAAATGTGTTTGTTCACAATATCGACAAGTCTGTAGTATGGTGGCTCATAAACGGATGGTCTTGAGTTCGATTCCCACTAGAGAAAAAAAAACCTTTAATTTTTAAAGTATGCTTCAAAAAAAATTATCAAAGGTCCATCCATCCTTCCAGCAACGTGGTATTGCTTGAGAATTGGCGCTTTCCAAAGCGACAACAAAGTTCGTAGAGGCTTTCAAGTGTTGTGAACCTCAAAACAAACATATACATAGTAAAAAGGCACGCCAAATTTAAATGCAACTCCTTACAGCGCTGCGCGCTAAGGGGTCGTATGTGACGTGTTCAACCTATTTATTTTCACAGCTAAGGGTATCGCCCTTACTTCAAGCGCTTCACTGAAGCGAGGGTTTCCCGGTTCCCCAAGGCACTGGTTCTCAATTCTTGTGTAGGCTGAGCAAACATTGCCGGTAATTTTATTTCGGGTTTAAATAAACAGAAAAACGGAAGGCTATTTTTGACACCCTTGATAGGGATCAAAATCTAGCCCTCTGGCATGGAACGCAAGCATTCTACCAACTGAGCTATCGACCGGACTTACAACCTATTATTTGACACAAATAGCATCATTATTTAAGTTGGATAAATAAATAAAATACCACGCTGCCTCCTTAAGGGTTCTAAATCCGTAGAAACTTTTTTGTGCATTTTTTTTACGTCCGTGCTTAAGTATCGAAAAAGAATAAATCGATTATCCCTTCGCAGACCGAAGTACGCACAATGGATGTTTGCTTTATAGAAAAAGGGTTTAAAAATAAACTAGCGCCGAATAACATGGATAAATCTATGTTAAGAAATACTTTTTTAGTGTAAAGCAACGTTTTCCCATGGGCTTAGATTGTAAGCTTGCTTTGCGCCGGTCTTAATGGATACGTCAACATACTGGAATTCTATTTTTGTTCCTATATATGTATAAGGTAAACTTTTATTTTTATTAAAATAAAGCTATTTTTTGTTCAACGTAGTTTATTTTCACAATAATATTTAATATCTCGAGTACTTTCGACCTTCAATATTCAGGCCATTATCAAGAGTGATGTATAAAAAATTTAAAATTATTAAGAACAAACCATAGATCAAAATTATATAAATTCAAATAAATAGGTAGGTATAGGTACAATAAATATGAACTTAATTAAAATTAAATACAACAGTCAAAAATTAAAAGAAAGAAAACATAAAATAATATATAATAATTACAATAAATTAATTCAAACATCCGAGGGTCAAAAAATAAATAAAATAAAATAAAATATTTAAAGCACAAATAAAATTATTGAGTCAACACAAAAAGATCTATGTTTTGTTCTTAATAATTTTAAATTTTTTATACATCACTCTTGATAATGGCCTGAATATTGAAGGTCGAAAGTACTCGAGATATTAAATATTATTGTGAAAATAAACTACGTTAAACAAAAAATGGCTTTATTTTAAAAAAAATGAATTTTCACTGTGTGAATACACAAACCCTACAAAATCTAAACTTTTATTATTTCCACTATAGGTATTTGCAATTGTGAGGAATTTGGTAAAAAGTGTAAAATTTTGATAAATTACGATAAGCATATAAACAAGGTCCTGATTTGAAGTCTATAATAAAATTATATGATTTCGAACGGATGTTTGCGAAACCGGTTGTGGTATATATAAATATACTCACGTAATCGAAAACAAAACTGTTTTTCTTTTATCATTAATGAAAAAGAACTTTTGAAATTTTTGACCGGTTTGATCTGCCTCATATCAACCTATAGGTAAGTCAAGGAATATCATCATTTAATTAATTTTGCAAAATACGGTTACCATTTTATATATTTGACATTGTCAATACAACTAAACGATAATGGACAAGCAAACAAAGTTGGTTTCTAACTTTCTATTTTGGTTTCAAGTAGGCAAACTTGTCAGCCGTATGATTTCTATTTGCGTTACGACACAGTAAACTTTTCAGTGTCCCGGTATATTTTCTCGCATCACCTGAATACATCAAAACTTTTCAGTTCCATGATTTCTATTTTTATTCTCGAAAATTGACACGAACTGAAATTTTTCCGCGAGCATAGGAATAAAAGGAGAGTCTGTATGAAGAATGTTATGTTATTTTAAAATAACATATTATAAAAAAACAATCCCGAAGTGTGCAGTGTGTGTTTGTGGGCCGAACGGAGCCGAACGGTCACGGAAGTGGCCGAACTGCACCGTGTGAACTAATCAGGCCGTCGTTCGTTAGTTCCCAGCAAGATGTCAGCCGATTAAGACGTCAGCGACCAAGCACCAAGCGGTGCAAGAGGGGGCACTACAATGGAGCTCCCTCCTCCCCATCTACTTGGATTTCCTGCCAACAAGGCACCCGCCTTGTGGACCAGAGACATAGTGCATAGGAGCGCACACTCAGGGGCTCCCACGCTCGGAGGCGTCCGTTTAGAACTCCAGCCAACGGAATAGGGAGTGTTCTGGTGACAACCTGTAGGTCTGGCCAATCCCTTATTTCCCCTTTTTCCCCCTATATTAGTACAGTAATAAACCCTTATTTGTTCATGTTAACTTTATCTTTTAATTATAAAACCCTTCCCAAAGTACAAGTGAGCCGCCGAAAGAAAGAACCCCACGCCCTGAGAGTGATGCTGATGAGAGCTAGCCGGATGTAAGTATCCTGGAGATACCTTTCCATGTAAACATAACAAGAAGGTTATGACTCTGGAGGGAATGAAATAAGTGTGTAAGGACAGAAAGAAATGCCGGTTGATCTGTGATGTTGGCGGCTAGGGTTTTTGAAATTAAAATTTGTTTTCTGTTAGTTTTTGATGTCCATACATGTTATAATTTGTTGATTTTAAAAATTTAATTTGCTGTGTATGTTCCTTGACTTACGTGTTGGTATGCGGCTGACCACCCATGCTGTAGAAAATGGTTCACTTTGCCAATGTCACTCCTGTTTATTATTTACGTTTTTAATCCTTGGATTATCCTCAGATGCAATGAATGTTGGTGCAACTGCAATTAAAATCATTTCGCTATCATCAACACTCTTAAAATAATCTGTCTCAGGCTTGCAGAAACACTTAGGAGCACTTTCATATAAATTATGTACAGGTACAAGAGGTGCAATCCATTTTAAGTATGCATCTGGTAAAAGTGCATACATTATATTCTCCTGCACAATTAATGAGTCACTTTTTCTGTGTACTTCTTTAACACTTCTATAATTTTAGCTGCAAAGTTGTTTTGACATTTATGGCTCATATTAAACGCATTCCCACAATCATGCTGCGTGTGTGCATGCAAAATAGACCAAACCTCACATGAACAGAACACTTTGCAACTCCTGCCACCTGTCCCAGTCCACGCAAAGTACCCTTTTCGTCTTCCATCGAATCCACGTCTGATTAACAGTTATCTTGAATTCCAAAAACCGCTTTCATATAAATTATTTCATCGAATTTTAAGACCTACTTAGTCCAAAGCAACTGGGAAAAAAGTCCAGCTTCAGGAAAATACAGAAGTCGTTTTGCCTGTCTACAGGCGCTTAATTGAATCGATAAGTCTTCGTATTGGATCCATTGACTACACATATTTTGATGAGCATTTCATTCAATTGTTATAACCAAGGTTTTAATATCGTTATGAGTATTAGTACCTTAGTAGATAATGATCACTTGTTAAATAGCAACAATAATGCACTCAATATGCTAGCTGAAAATAAATTTAAATACTTTCGGGGCTATTCTTAGACATTTTAGTCGTCGGTTGAGACCACGCTTTTACAAACTAATGGTGCCTGCGCTGGAAGTTTCATCAGCACGGTCATTCTTATCAACCAAATTTTGTAATATTTGTATGAAAACAAATCACCTGTCATTTGCGGCCATCTTGGAATTGACAGGTCTTCATTCAAATGCATCATTAGTTTGTCAAAGCGTGGGCTCAACCGACGACTAAAATGTCTAGAATAGCCCCGTTAAGGGCCTGTTGCACAAAGCTCCAATCAGACAAAAATCTAAATTAAATGTCATTCAAAGTGTGAGTGGCAAATTATCTAAAGTCTTGTCTTGTATCCTGCCGCCTTTCCTCTAGGGGTGGCCAGTACCTCCACACAAGTGCCTCCACTTGACTCTGTCCTTGCATACTTCTTTCATCTCATCTAATTTCATCACTCTTTTCATGCATGCTCTTCTCTTGTTTCCACTCTGTAGATTCCATTCATTCGCAATCTCATTTATCTGATCAATCCATTGTTTCCTAGGTCTTCCCCTTCCACGCTTACCTGTTACATTCCCTTTATACACTCTTTTTGTCAGTCGGTCTTCATTCATCCTTTCAATATGTCCAAACCATCGCATCACACTTCTTTGAACTTTCACTTTCACGCTTTCTTTTACTCCGCATTCATTTAGAACCCATTCGTGTCATTTAGAACCCAAAGTGTGAAGAAAAATAGAGGTAAGGAACGACCGAAAAAAGTATAGAGTGATGAGATTGAGGAGATTGTGAAAGAATTCGATATACAAAGTGAATGTAAAAAAAGAAAATATATTAATAAGGTGATGGACATGAATGAACAAAAAGAAGTATGTAAGGATAGGAAGAAATAGAAGCAGCTCTGGCCACCCCTAGCGGAATGGCGACAGAGCAACAGTTACAATTACAGTATGAACTTTATTTTAGTATAGAATACAGAACGCATGAAACCAGATAGAGAAGCCGTTTGTTTTGTTGTAGAACGGAAGTTGAAAGAGCAGACCGTACAACAGGGTCTACCTACTAACATGTTACATGGCTGCGTGGGTATGTATGAAATTCATTGTTTTTTTAACCAAGCGAGCAACACTGGAAAATACTTCTGGGTTTATTTGGTACAGTGTCAAAAACAAAGGCAATGCAATCAATATGAAGTTGTACTTTAAAATCACAAACTAATTGGGTCTCTCAAAAATACTTATACCAAGAAAACGATTGTTGACAATATTTTATCTGCAATAATAATCTATTATCTAAGTTGCAAAGATATATTAAGATTCAATAATATATGGCTATTGTAAATATATATTTATTAAATGATATTTTCAACCCAACGACGAACACAGACGAAAAATAAATTATTATTTTTTGTGCCCCGCCGGGAATCGTACTTTTTACCTTCCGATTCCAAAGAATTAAGTATTAGACTATGGACCGGTCAGATAACGCCATTTCAACTGCAAATCTTTTTTAGCGAATGCAAGATGGAAAAGAATACAACTAAGCAGCACATTCGTAATTATATTACAACTTCTTAAAGCGTCGAGTCGTGTCCAACAAAAGCAATGAAACCTTTTTTTTTTCACAGGTAAGCAATTTTTTTAAGGAACCCTGTGTGGAAGACTCCCTATATTTCAGAGACTCTAACGGTCTATGACACTTGTTGAACTGCCGCAGAGGTATCGGTGACGTGGCAGTTAATATCCTGATTCTTTGTTGCACGGCCGTTAGCTGCGCAGCGCTGGGGTGTGTTGCGTTACGTGTTGTAAAATATGGTTCACTTTGACAATGTCACCCCTATTTTAGGGCAGGTTGGCAAAAGTTGTAGGTCTTATGTTCGTTCGAGATTGGGTATATAATAATCATTGTCAAATTGATCACTTTGTCAATGTCACTCCTGTTTCTGAGGTGGGTGACATATTGTATCATGGCTCATGTTCATTTGAGATTTTGGTTGTTATTTTGTAAATACACATGTAGCAGCTGCAAGCGCAAAGTAACACGTGTCTACAAGTGAGCATGCATTTAGTATGAATATTAAGTGTTAATTTATTTTTGCAACAGAGATTATATACACATTTTAAGATTTCTGCGAGATTGGTCGTCGTAGTTCTAAATAGCTTTCGTCTTTTTCAGAAAAAAATGTAATTAAAATAGACTCTTAAGAGATCCGTGAGGTATTTACACACTCAAAAATATCCACAAAATGACCAGAACAATTTTGTTCAGTTCACTTGCAATTTACATAGAATAAAATCCGCCCCGCTGCCCACCAAATTTATTCTCCATATGAAAGAGTGAGATGCAGAATAACCCTCGTCATCCCTTTGATGTGCTCCACAACGACCATATTGATGTAACGGCTACTCTTTTATTATTTCTACCATCCAGAATATCTTACCTTAACTCCCATGTTGACTTATTTTATAGGGCTGTTACTCCGTTATAATTTTAGTATTTCAGACCGGTCCGTAGTTCAGAGGTAGCACTTCAGACTCTGCATGGAAGGTTGTGGGTTCGAATTCCGGCGGAGCACAAAAAATATACCATTTATATTTTCAAATTTTCTCTTCGCTGGGTTGAAAAAAACATAAACCTTTACCAATGACCGGTTACCAAAGGTCCATCCAGCCTTACAGCAACTGGGTCTTGCTTGAGAATTGGCGCTTTGTAGCGACGACGACCAAGCTCGTAAAAAGGTCAATAGCTCAATCGGTAGAATGTTTGCATTTCATGCCGAGAGCAAGGGTTCGATCTCAAGGTTTACTTAGCCTTCACAAGAAATGAGAACTAGCCCCCCCGAGAGCTGGGAAACCCCCACTTCAACCGAAAGTGGTTGGTGTGAGGCCAACCTTCTTACCCCTAAAAATAAATAGGTCCCGAATCGCCACATGCGACCTCTTCGCGGATAACGCAGGCAAGAAGATACACTATCTGTGTAGCTTAGTTGCGTTTATTTTTTTATTATAAGAAATCATAATATTGTTTTTTTTACGACTCATTCCTTTGCTAAACTGCCCACTTATGGAGCGAGTTGCCTGTATCTGTGTTTCCAACCCAATTTAACCTAGTCTTATTCAAAACCATTATCAATCGCCACTTCCTTTCAGTGTCTCACAGCAAAACCAACACAACGCAACACACACCACAATACTTCGCAGAAAAATATATCTTTTTTTATAATAAAAACTTCTGAAATAAAAAATCATATGAAAAAATTAAATCCTTAGCCGCCAACACTGCAGATGAACCGCCATTGTAATTCATCAAAATATTATTAATTATTTCACAAACATCACGTAGTCTCAATTTCATTATTATGATTATTTAACATTCAAAATACCACCTTAAAGGTCATCATCTCATGTGATTGAAATTGTCATTATTTTATGTATTTATTTTGCTGTGAGTGTATCAGTAAAACTGTGGATCCCGATAAAGCAAAAACGTACAAACTCGGGTGAAGGAAATTCGTTCCGCCTGCTGTATTAGCCTACTTTACGTCTTGAGGGTTGTTTTCTCAAGGCGGGAAACAGATCTAGAGAGGGTGGAAGGTAAACATTGGGAGATGTAGCCCGGGATCAACTGTGTTCAGATTTGAATGCCGGGAATATTTATTACTTCAGGTATCGAGGATTGCTTTGTCAAAGTGAATGCGAGAAACTGTAAAAGAGAGGATGAAATAAAATAAAAAGTGTGGTTATAATCTGTGATTGAGCTTGTTCAAACGTGAATACCGGGAATAAGTATTCAATCGTTAAAGGTCTCGAAGTTGTTTTTTTTTCTGAGGTGAGGTGGGTCGAATAAGGAAATGATTAATTTTTATCTAGGAACAGCATTATTTCGCAAAAATGACTGAAATTCAAACTGCAAGCATAAAAATATCCAGGGAAAATTTAATTACCTCTGCTGTAGCAATGCCAAAAATTATTAACCTTGTAACTCTCGTGCGGTAGAGAAGCAAGCTAGAATTATTATGTAAATGCTATAACTACAGACAGGAACTTAATGCGCATAATGCACTCTAGAGTAAAACAAATATAGGATGAATCGAATACCGGGAAACGAAATAAGAAATGCTACTACGTCTCTGTCGAAGTCATCCAATAAATAAATTAGCTAGAAGCTCTCGTGTGGAAGGTACTAGGATATGAGAAGCTAGAAGAAAGGTATATGTTGGTAGGCTAAAGAACTGGATACTGCAGTCAGGTACTTGCTTTAATAATGCACTATAGAGTAAAAAAATATATGAATCGAATACCGGGAAACGAAACAATAAATGCTTACACGTCTCTGTCGAAGTCATCCAATAAATAAATTAGCTAGAAGCTCCCGTGTGGTAGACTTGTGGAGGATACTAGGATATTAGAAGCCTGGAGAAGGGTGTACATGTAAGTAATAGAACTGGGGTACTATGGACAGGCACTTGTTTTAATAATGCACTCCAAGCGACCTAGGCTGCAGCGAGCTGGTCAAATATGGGGCAAGCCGAAGCGATGCAATATGGATGGTTGCATGTTGCGGTGTGAATTTAAAAAAAAATGGCATGTGAAAACTGCATTCTGAGAGTTTTTATATCTATCTTTAAGAGCCCTATATCCCCTTAATCTGCCGTTTTTGTTTCTTACACTCTATGGTCTTAGCAAAAGAGTTACAGTGATGAAAAAAATCAAGTACGTTTATGAATTGTTTAACTTAGTTATAAAGTTTAAAATAAAAATCTAACCCAAAAATTGTCACAATTTTTTTAAAAAAAAAAACACGTTTTTTTTACGTTTTTAGCGTTTTTTTCGTGTGTGCTATATTTTGGAAATATTTGCTTTCTTTTTAATTGCAGAACTATACATTTTTTAGTGCAATATCGGGCCATTTTTTAATACATCAATAGTTTTCTGAGTAATTATGGAAAAACTGAGTTCTTTAATTTAATTAAAATTTAATTCATTAAGTTGTTTCAGTTTTTCCATATTTAAAAATCAGCATAAGCTCTGCAACTCTTCGCGACCTTCCCTGAAACAAGGGTGACATTGGCAAAGTGAACCATTTTTTTACAGTGTGAGTGGTCAGCCTCATACCAACCTATAAGTCAAGGAACATACACAACAAATTACATTTAAAAATAAACACCCAAATCTCAAATGAACATGAGCTATGTAACTTATGTCGCCCGTCCCAGAAACAGGGCTGACATAGACAAAGTGAACATTTTTTTTACAGTATGAGCGGTCAGCCTCATACTGTAAAAAATGGAGTCAAGGAACAAGCTTTTACAATAAATGAGAAATAAACTGTTCCCGGTAGCCCCAACTTCAAATAAAGTGGTTGGCGTAAGGCTAGCCTGTCCATAACAGTTATAAATAGGTTATAGGTACGTATCGAATATTGAATTGAAATTGTTAAATTGTTAGAAAGAAATATTTTGCTCCGCTTAAGCACTCATTGATTAATCTTATTTCAGCAATATAATTTGTTCCCACCTCGATCATTGGACGAACAATTAGGGGCAAGATTCCAATAATTATTATCACCAATAATATTATTCCAACCGGCATTGATATAAATGTACAGGAAAAACCGCTTAGCACGAAATCGAATAGGTCAAATCGGCACTTTTTATTATCATGAAATTTTTCATCATAAAAGTTGCTTCCTCAATACTAGATGCAGTAATCCATATTCTATCGAGCAGTGACGGCTCCAGGTAAGGTGCATCAGTGCATTGCACCCCCAGTAATAATGCCACGATCCAATACTTACAAATTTGTCCCGCATAAAATACCGTTTGTGTCAAGTCCTATTATATGTACATTCATAATGATTTTAAATATTATACAGCTCCGCGAACATGAAAATACTCCGAGTTGGTAGGTATTCAATCAATGACGGCTAGTATAAAAATGCACTGCCCGATGAAAAATCGACGAGCCGTCACTGCTATCTAATCTAATCTAATCTAAGCTGCAAAGATATATATCATTTAAGTTTTATATTAAATGCATTCCCACAAGCAGATATGTATAATTTCGCGCTAACACATGCCGCATGTGGACCTACAATATAAAAACCCAATCTCAAATGAACATAAGCCTTGCAACTCTTGCCGTCCTTCCCTGAAACAGAGGTGACATTGGCAAAGTGAACCAATTTTTACATTATGGGTGGTCAGCCGCATAACAACCTATAAGTCAAGGAACATACATGACAAATTACATTTTTTTAAAACAATAAATCACAATATATATATGGACATAAAAACTAAATCATAAAACCAATTTTACTTTAACAAACCTCAGCCGCCAACATCACAGATCAACCGCCATTTCTTTCTATCCTTACATACTTCTTTCATTTCCTCCAGAGTCATAACCTTCTTCATACAAGCTCTTCTTTTATTATGACTCTGGATATTCCATTCATTCGCAATTTCGGATATTTGGTCCATCCATACCTTTCTCGGTCTTCCTCTACCACGACATCCATCTATTCTACCAACATATACTTTCTTCGTCAGTCTTTCCTCATTCATTCTCTCCATATGCCCAAACCATCTTAACAAACTTCTTTTAATCTTCACTTTCACACTTTCTCTTGCACCACATTCTTCTCTTACAAAATCATTCCTCACCCTGTCACTCCGTTTTTTCCCAATCATACTTCTTAGAAAGTCCATTTCAACAGTATGGACTTTACTAATTTCACTTTCATTCACCGTCCAGGCCTCGCTTCCATACATCAAGGTGGGTAAAAGTATGCCACTGCGTACCGCCAATCGAGCATTTTTTGATATGTTTTGATTTTTGGCGATACAAGTTGTGGCACCCAGTACACACCTGCCCTTCATTACTCTTCTTTCAAATTCACCGGTCATTCTTCCATCTTTTTCAAACTTACTTCCCAGGTATACAAACTCATTTACGACATCAACATTCATTCCATTAATTTTAAATTCATAATTCATACTTTCATCATCTCTTTCAAAAATCAATACTTTCGTCTTACTTGCATTTAACTTCAGATGGTTACCTAACAAAGCTTCATTCAATCTAGAGAGCATTGTTTGCAATTCTACTGCTGAATCAGATACAAGAACTGCATCATCTGCATACAGTAGAACACTCACTTTGCTCTCTCCTATCATCAATCCACAATCATTAAGTCTAGCATCTCTGACACACTTGTCCATGACTATGTTAAATAGCCATGGACTCATCACACATCCTTGCCTCACACCCTTATAAACTTCAAACCACTCGCTATACTCACCATCAATACGAACACATGCCTTACTATTTTCATAGTTGGCATGCACCGCACCTAGGAGAGCCCCATTCACTCCGTATGCTTTCAAAACATCCCATAACATACCTCTGTCTACTGAGTCAAAAGCCTTTTCCAGATCTACAAAGGCCGTGAACAGCTTCCGCCTCACCGACAATTGTTTTTCAACAAGTTGTCGTTGAGTAAAAATCTGATCAACACAGCCTCTACCGGCCATAAAGCCGGACTGTATATCGGAAATCCTTATATACAAACGAGCTATCGAACCTTATATACAAACGCTGAAGAAAGCTTGAGAGCTCATAATAACGTGTCTGGCTTCTTACATACTCACCAACACATCCTGAGATTTACTAAAATATTCGAGACACGCGCCAACTCTAAATTTTATTTTTTTTCCGCCGAAGGAAAAATATATGTTCATTGCATTTCAAAAAGGATCTCACATGTTTCCAAATGAACAGGTTCAAAACCTAACATTTTTTACCGTCTCATTTCAGGATAGAAAAAATAGTATTTTCCTAATTTTATTACTTCGGTGCTTACTGTTTTATGTAAGTTACTAAGATATGACAAATATATTTCGTTTAAAATGATCTTTACCTTATCCGAAGTAAGGCTTCACAGAAGGAATTCAATTAAACGATTTTCAGTAGGTAGTTAGATCCATCATTCACAGTCGGCAATTCATTAATTCTACCTCTGAATTTGTATGCTTAATCCCGAGATAATTAATCTTTACTTGGGTTTTTCGTTGAGTGTGAATAAGGGATGAGAGGTTTCAATCTGCACAGATAGGGATGGGCATTGTTTTATGTATCAAGTAGGAGTTAAGTGATGGTACGAAATTAATGCTATTCTAGTAATGTAATAGTGATGATAAAGCATTACAACACTAGTATTAAGTAAAGTTATTCATAGTTACTTACTACTTGCTTAAACCATTATAGTATTTAGTATTTATTATTTACCAGAGAAGGAAAACGGGACTCAAATTAGTTAAATATTTTATTGATGGGATCTTTAGATTATAAATTATATTCAAAAACAAAAAACATAAGAAAATGATCCATATTTATTTTATAATTAGAAAAAATACGTTATCCGGCTCGAAGGACCATATTTCCTAAAAGTTAAAAATGTCATAAAGTAGCATCGAAAACAAAATAAATTAAATCTGCTTTATTTTTATGTGTTCACAAAATCAATAAACATTGTTAGATTAACTAAGAAAAATCGCTTTAAGCCTCCATAAGCAGATAGTCCTTTTTAAAAATAACAGAAAATTCTTCTAAACACGGAGAGCACAAAAAAATAAATCCAAGCAGAGTACAGAGGCAAAATAATATTGTGACGTCCCTTATCCGGGTGCTTAGGAGAAGCCAAATATTTCCCAATTGGTTGCTAAGGACCATAGTTAGAATTGTGACGTTTACTCGCCGGGAAAAAATATAATTTGCATTTGGGCTCCAACTCCATTAATGATTTTACTTTGAATATTATGATGTCACCCCTGAGTTATAATAACAACTTCTCGTTAAAGAAAATGGACCACCAATAGAAAAATAAAGTTTCTTCCATTGCAATAGAATATTTTTTATATGTTTTATGGTTTGTGTATTAACACTGAAATTCATATTGATTGTTTTTTTTTATTTTTTAGAAACAAAATTCTAGTAAAACACTATTTCTTTTCATATTCGTGTATTTTTACCTGATGACCTATAAGGTCGAAAACATTTGTAATTACAAACAGTGTTTAACTAAAAATTTTTTCCTAAAAAATATAAAAATCAATGAATATTTTTTACATCTCCGTGTATTTTTCAATGTAATAAAAGTAACTTTTTTCTTTACATAAAAATAGTTGCATAATTATTTTTCTCCAACCCAATTTACTATCAAAAATATAACAACCTACATGCCACGCTGGGATTACTTTCGTCTGAGGAAAATATACAAAAAAAGGCGGCAAAACAAAATGAAATCTGCGGCCACGTGACGGCATTCTTTTCCCGATGAAACATGTCGCTTACAGTAAATGGATGGCACTCAGCTTGGGGATGAAAAAATACCACGTCTTAATAAAAGTACAGAAAATCTGGGAATAGAGACATCTCGTGTTTTCTAGTTTAAATTAAACAAGTAAAATCTAAAAATATTTATTAAAAAAATATTATGCTCTACTTTAATATTATGCTTGCGTTTCATGCCAGAGAGCTAAGGTTTGATCCCTACAAAGGGTGTTTTTTTTAATAAATTCCTAATACGTTTATTTTCCGAAATCTGTTACATTGCTGATTAAAATTTTACTACGCTATACCTCTCCAAAAAGAGACTCTTATGTGTGGTGAGGGGAAATGATTGCCCGTATTGGTGTTTATTTCAAAACCAAAATAAACAAACAGGCAACGTTTACTCAGCGTCCACCAGAAATCTGAACCAGTCCTCTCGAGACCTAAAAACCCCTGCATGCATCTATAATCTATAATCTAAGCTGCAAAGATACGTTAACATTTAAAAGGCTCAAATTAAATGCATGCCCACAGACAAACACATGTAGGTTCGCACCTACACATTCTGCATGCGTGCATACAAATAAACCAAATCTCACATGAACATAAACCTTGCAACTCCTGCCGCCTTTCCCTAAAACCAGGGTGGCATTGGCAAAATTGAACCGATTTTTACAGCACGAGGGTCAGTCTCATACCAACTTATCAGTCAAGAAGCACACAAAATTATTACTGATTTACAAAAAATACTTAAAGAAACACCTTCGAGAACTCCAATTTTAAATTAAAAGTAAAAATAAAATTAAACTTAAAATTAATGCCCTAACCACCAATGATGCAAATCAACCGCCATTAGAAGTATGAAAATGCGAGAATACCTTAATTCAATATTTCAGTCGCTTGCATTCAATACTTTCATTTAGATCCTGCTTTGCACATTGATATATTTTCAACTGGTATGTAAACAAGTCGTATGGCTAACTTATTGACGCAAATTTTATGCATTCAGCAAGTCATTCAAATGAATGAAATTACAGAATGTACTATGAAAGGGACGGGAATGGAAAATCAGATCAAACAGATAAAATGTGAATGGCCGACCCAACGATAAACAAATGAAATATGCTGCAATGTGAGTGGCCGAAAATATTACCAAAGCTACTTAAAAAAAATTGTGTCATTTTATTAGCATTTTTCCCCTGATTCCTTTTGAGAACACATTTTGTGTTTGCTCCATGTATTTTTTTACTACGTATATATATTTGGTAACTAAATATTTCAAATACGGTATAATTATTTTTGTCTTTGGTGCATATTACTAATCTAATCTAATCTAATCTAAGTTGCAAAGATATGTTACATTGGATTTTAATAAAAAAAGTAAAAGATACATAGGATACGACTACTCTAATGGTTTGTAAAAGAGTGTGGGTACACTATTTATCAATTTCACATTCACAATTCCTTTTAGCTAATTTTAATGTTTTATTTTTGCACGCTTTCGACCTACGCGCTTTCGTCATCTTTGATCATATAATGAGTCTCATACTACCATTTTATTATCTTGCCTTTGCGGAGAAAGCCCGGGTTAAGTAAATTCGCCACGTTTTCTATGAAAACCATCACAAAACAAAATACCAGAAACACATCCGTTTGGTTTCGTGGTGGGAGCGACGTGGGTGGCATGGAGGGTAGATTGGGGGGGGGGGGAGAGGGATGCGGAAGTCGCGCCTTGGGGAGGGTTTGGGGCGGTCGATACGGGAGGGGGGAGTGACTTCCCCATACCCCACACTCTACCTCACAACCACGTGGCGCCTGGCAGATGGCAACCAACGTGGGATATTAATATGGATCTGAAGCAAGTCAAAAAATAATGTGGTAAGAGTTGGTAAGAAGCTTTATTCTAAAAAAAATATGGATAAGTTTTTAGATAGCAATTAAGAGAGTTTTTACGTTTGAATATGCATTTTATATACAACAGAAAGTTGTAATCACAGTTGTTATGTTGTGAAAATTCAGCGGCAATTTAAGTATCAAGAAATTTCATGAAAACCTGAAAAACATGTAACTCGAAATCTGGATTTTGGTCAATACAAGCACAGTTTTATAAACCTAATTATTTTATGGCTCATAATTACTTATGACAGTTTCATTTTAACAACAACAAACTGAAGATAGGAGGTACTGCTTCTCCCAAAGCTGGTCGTGAATGAAACAAATAAAACTCTTGTGGATTACAACAAAGTAATTTTTAAAATAAAGCTATTTTTTGTTTAACGTAGTTTATTTTCACAATAATATTTAATATCTCGAGTACTTTCGACCTTCAATATTCAGGCCATTATCAAGAGTTATTTGATAATGGCCTGAATATTGAAGGTCGAAAGTACTCGAGATATTAAATATTATTGTGAAAATATACTACGTTAAACAAAAAATAGCTTTATTTTAAAAAAATGAATTTTCACTGTGTGAATACACAAACCCTACAAAATCTAAGTAATTTTTATTTTAATCTAACAACAAAATGAGCAACATTGGTTTAAAATCGGCGTTAAGTACAACAATATATTTCTACTTACTTGCTGACCCAAAGGGCCAAAAAAGAAAGTATTGTTTAACTTACTTTAATAACGTCAAAAAACATTGTTAAAAAGCAAACCCAGTCTAAACAAACAAGACTATCAAATTAAGTATCGCACGTGGCAGGAATTCCGATTTCCAAAGATCTTCAGAAGCGCTATTCTTCTAATTTTTTTACACTTGGATATCAATCCAAGCCGGAGAGCTTGCTAGCGCTTGCAAAAGAACTCCGTAGATAAAAAAAATCACAGTTCACCTTATTTTTGGACTCGATACGGTTGGTATGCGGCTGACCACCCATACTGTAAAAAATGGTTCACTTTGCCAATGTCACCCCTGCTTCAGGGAAGGTCGGCAAGAGTTGCAGGGCTTATGTTCATTTGAGATTGGGGTTTTTATATTGTAGGTCCACATGCAGCATGTGTAAGCGCGAAATTATGCATGTCTGCTTGTGGGAATGCATTTAATATGAATCTCAAATGATACATATCTTTGCAGCTTAGATTTAGATTTAGATTTTAGATACGCTATCTCGTCACCTTAAGGTCGTAAGGAATTGTAGAACAGCGCTTCAAGTTTCTAAAAGGCAATAAAACTTATTTTTTTTACGTCACACCCTCCTCATGTGAAACCTCTCGGTAAGAAGAAGGCAGACGACAAATGTGCAGAAAATGCGCGCGTTCGCACTGAAATTGATTGAATTTGTATGCGAGGACCAAACAGCTGCACTCTACGGTTGAACCAGGATTCGATCTGCGTTACCTCGCGTTCGAGATATTTAAATGAACAAATCGACGATCGCGAGATATTTTCTTTGCAAATTGAGTTTAGTCTGTGCAATTCTCACACTGCGAACATATCGACGGTTAAAAGGAAGGAGAATGAGCAAAGTTTTGGTAAAAAATGAGTTAGGAATGCTATCCTACTTAAAATGTTCCGCTCTTTCTAATGAGCTTACTCCCATAGCTCTACGATGGTTTTTTTTTGTTGTTTATGCCCAAGCCAACAACTGCGTTTTCGAAGCTTTGTTTTGGTGTAACCGACAACATTTTGGCCTTTTTTGTCCTAAAAGGCGCTTGACCACATTAATAAGAATGCCAATAAATGCCTTTATTTTTTTAGAGCTGTTTTGATTTTAACGATATGATAAACAAATAAAAAAAGTTATACCATTTTTCTGCAATCTCTAACTTTAAACTGCTCTGCTGTACAATTTAGTATTTGTCGAGGGGAGCTCATGCCAATTACAGAATAGGCGGCCAGCCACATTACCTTTACGTTAAAGAACACAGTGCTGGAGAGTTGCTTTCCAGAATAATATGTTGCCATGGTCTTTCTAATATTTGTAAGAATATATTGTAATAGTAATTGCTCCTAATAAATTGCTCCTTGACTGATAGGTTGGTGTGAGGCTAACCCCCCGTGCTATACAGATGAGTTCACTTTTGCCAATACCAACCCGGTTTCAGGAAAAGACGGCAGGAGTTGCAAGGTTTATGTTCATGTGAGGTTTTGTTTATTTGTATACACACATGCAGAATGTGTAGGCGCGAATCTACATGTGCTTGTCTGTGGGCATGCATTTCATATGAGCCTTAAATGTTAACATATTATCTTTGCAGCTTAGATTATATATATAAACAAATATTAATAAATTTTCGAAAAAGTTTTGTGAAATGCTGTGGAAAGCGATTATTAAAAGGTTTTTTATTTATAAAAAATAATGACACCCATGAAATATTTGTACATTTTTTACTTCATTTTTACACCGCCATTTCAGAGCATCCCGACGAGTTCCCAGCTAGATACGGCACTTCTTAGATACAAGGCATGTATTTAGTACACTCTCTTCCAACATCCCACAGTGGAAGAGCATAAAGACGCCAGGGAAACGAATGAAGAGGTGGATGGATGCATAAATTACCTCCAGGAACTTTCAAATGCCAATACCGTCTAGAGAATGGAATAAATTTGTGCGGCTCCATTCACCTGAATAGTCCGAGGAGTGCTCGCACAAAAGGAACTTGCCTTCATTAGCATACAAAAAATATACATAAATATACAGCCTTATACACATATACTAAAATATATAAACACAATATGTGTCCGGTCGATAGCTAAGTTGGTAGAGTGCTTGTATTCTATGCCGAGAGCTCGGGTTCGAATCCCGCAGAGTGTGTCAGAAATGATTTCCCGTTTCGGTGTTTACTTCAAACCTTCTCACCGCCTTCACAAGAAATGAGTACCAGCTTCCTTTGGGAGCTGGGAAACCCCCCACTTCACTGAAGTGGTTGGCGTAAGGCCGGCCCCCTTACCTGTAAAAATAAATAGGTTCACTCGCCATATGCGACCCCTTCGGGAATAACGCGGTTAGAAGTTAAACTTTATGTGTAGCTTAGTTGCATTTTAGCGTATCATAACACATCCAAATATTTCATTTTACTTCATCCCTTAACTTACAGGTTTTTATGAGTCTGACGAACCATGCTGTAAAAATTGGTATTAATGTGGTTTTACGATTTTTTTTATCTCTGCAGCTTAGATTATACATTGTTTGTAAATCTGTTATTTTAGGAATAGCATGGAAATCAAATAATTCAACGTGCCGTTTGGTTTATTTGGTCAATTTGTTATCGAAGGCATGAATATAAAAGGCACATTATAAATTCGTAGAAACTCGTATACAAGGATGTATTTTCAGGTATTCTGCAGAAAAGTCAATATAGAACTAAATCTGAGCCCCGAGTATAAAACTTTCGAAAGCATTTTACCAAAAATGTATGTAAATTAAAGATCTCAATAGAGGCTCAACATTTTACTTTCATACAATACAAGGCAAACTCTGTTGTTAAGTTGAATGCATTTATGTTTATATATAGATTAGAAAATAAGTTATTGCCTGTTTATTTGGATAAATTCATAATTAGAAATAAGGATGTACATAGCTATGATACTAGAGGGAAAAATGATTTAAGAAAGTCAAAAGTAAGAACAGTGAAATATGACAGAGGAGTTCTGCACAGAGGATTTGATGAATATAATAAAGTACCAGCAGAAATCAAACAAACTAGTGACGTAATCAAATTTAAGGAGAAAGCTGTAAGGTTCCTACTTGCACAGCGCCTCTGACATAACTGTTTTTTGTTTTGACTTGATATCAAATTGTTTAAATTAGCATTATTTTGCTACAATAAAAAAAAAAAAAAAAAAAAAAAAAGTTAAACACATATTTTCACACTGGGTATGCGACTATTGTACCTATGTACGTATTTACTGCCGAATATATTTTACTAAGTTACTCCTAGTATAAAACTCACCACATTGTTAATCAAATTATACATGGAAAGTTAAACACCGCCTCTACTGAGCGTTTTAGTTTATTCGATTTTCTGGTGAAATGCGAAGTTGGCTTGAAGAACATGTTTCATACTTACTAAAACTCTGAAAGGAATGAATAACATAGAGTCTGTGAATACTCACAGAGCGGAAATTTCCATGAAAACTCGAGAGATAGTAACTATGTAAGCTATATAATTGTGAAAATGAAACAGTGTCTTATTAGAATTTTTAATAGTTCAAAAAAGTTTAATAGAATGCAATGATATATACCTATAATCTAAGTTGCAAAGATATATTACATTAGAATTCCCACGAACAGACATGCATAATTTCGCGCTTACACATGCTGCATGTGGACCTACAATATAAAAACCCCAATCTCAAATGAACATAAGCCCTGCAACTCTTGCCGACCTTCCCTGAAACAGGGGGTGAATCGTATGTGGCGATTGAAGACATATTTATTTTTACGGGTAAGGAAGCCGGCCTCACACCAGCCACTTTACATAGTTGAAGCGATGGTTTCCCAACTCCCACATTCTCTGGCTGAAGGCTGTGTAAATCTTGCCGGTATTTATTTTGGGCTTAAAATAAACACCGAAACGGGAAACCATTTCTGACACCTTCGGTGGGGGATCCTTGCTCTCGCCATGGCATGCAAGCATTCTACCGACTGAGCTATCAACCGGACTTTTTACGAGCTTGGTCGTCGCTACAAAGAGCCAATTCTCAAGCGAGACCCAGTTACTGTAAGGCTGGAAGGACTTTGGTAACTTAATTTTCGAAAAAAAACACAAAACAACCGCTTTTGTATCTTTCCTACTCAAATGCGAGATGGCTTTTAACATGAATTGCAAAAAAATATGCAAACATTTTTAAAGAATAGACAATAAGCAGCGTCCATTTGCTTAATTAACAAAATGAAAGTTTAAAGAATCAGTAATCCTTTATTATATTACCCTTCGTCGTCGTCATTCGTCGTCGTCATTCGTCGTCGAGTTTCGATTTTCAAAATCAATGCCATCACAGCAGATGAAACACATTCATGCTCTATAGCAAATTAATTTTTGTATATATGCTGCAATGCGGCGAGCTTACGCGTGTGTGTTTAGAAATGTATGAAAACTTTTAGGAATTAATCTGTTTGTTCATACTAAAAATGTATGGAACAATATTGACATCTAGCGGCAAAACGTAAAAGTTTTTTTTACATTTTCTTTTATTTCATGCAAATTAAAAATAAAAAAAAAGCCAAATAAAAATGGATTTCAATCTGTAATCTAAGTTGCAAACATATATAACATTTGAGATTCATATTACATGCATTCTTACGAGCAGACATGTATAAGTTCTAATCTAATCTAATCTAAGCTGCAAAGATATATATCATTTAAGATTTATATTAAATGCATTCCCACAAGCAGATATGTATAAGTTCCCGCTTACATATGCTGCATGTGTACTTATAACATAACAGCCCATTCCAAATGAACATAAGCCCTGCAACTCTTGCCAACCTTCCCTGAAACAAAGGTGAATTTGCAAAGTAAACCATTTTTTAAAGTATGGGTGGTCAGCCTCATACCAACCTATAAGTCAAGAAAATTATTTTGTGTATTTCTTTACATAATCTAAGTTGCAAAGATACATACCATTTAAGATTCATATTAAATGCATTCCCACACGCAGACAGGTACAATTAGTTCACGCTTACAAATGCCCAATGTGGACTTGCAAAATAAAAAAACTAATCTCAAATGAACATAAGCCCTGCAACTTTTGCCGACTTTTCCTCAAACAGAGATACAATTTGCATGGTAAACCATTGCTTACAGTATGGGTGGTCAGCCACATACTAACCTTTTAGTCAAGGAAATTATTTTGTTTAGTTCTATAATCTAAGTTGCAAAGATACATACCATTTGAGATTCATATTAAATGCATTCCCACAAGCAGACAGGTACAAGTTCACGCTTACAAATGCCCAATGTGGACTTGCAAAATAAAAAAAACTAATCTCAAATGAACATAAGCCCTGCAACTCTTGCCGACTTTTCCTCAAACAGAGATAAAATTTGCATTGTGAACCATTGCTTACAGTATGGGTGGTCAGCCACATACTAACCTTTTAGTCAAGGAAATTATTTTGATTAGTTCTATAATCTAAGTTGCAAAGATACATACCATTTGAGATTCATATTAAATGCATTCCCACAAGCAGACAGGTACAAGTTCACGCTTACAGATGCCCAATGTGGACTTGCAAAATAAAAAAAACTAATCTCAAATGAACATAAGCCCTGCAACTCTTGCCGACTTTTCCTCAAACAGAGATAAAATTTTCATTGTAAACCATTCTTACAGTATGGGTGGTCAGCCACATACTAACCTTTTAGTCAAGGAAATTATTTTGTTTAGTTCATTAATCTAAGTTGCAAAGATACATACCATTTGAGATTCATATTAAATGCATTCCCACAAGCAGACAGGTATAAGTTCGCGCTTACAAATGCCCCATGTGGACTTATAAAATAAAAAACTAATCTTAAATGAACATAAGCCCTGCAACTCTTGCCGACTTTTCCTCAAACAGAGATAAAATTTGCATTGTGAACCATTGCTTACAGTATGGGTGGTCAGCCACATACTAACCTTTTAGTCAAGGAAATTATTTTGTTTAGTTCTTTAATCTAAGTTGCAAAGATACATACCATTTGAGATTCATATTAAATGCATTCCCACAAGCAGACAGGTATAAGTTCGCGCTTACAAATGCCCCATGTGGACTTATAAAATAAAAAACTAATCTCAAATGAACATAAGCCCTGCAACTCTTGCCGACTTTTCCTCAAACAGAGATAAAATTTGCATGGTAAACCATTCTTACAGTATGGGTGGTCAGCCACATACTAACCTTTTAGTCAAGGAAATTATTTTGTTTAGTTCTATAATCTAAGTTGCAAAGATACATACCATTTGAGATTCATATTAAATGCATTCCCACAAGCAGACAGGTATAAGTTCGCGCTTACAAATGCCCCATGTGGACTTATAAAATAAAAAACTAATCTCAAATGAACATAAGCCCTGCAACTCTTGCCGACTTTTCCTCAAACAGAGATAAAATTTGCATTGTGAACCATTGCTTACAGTATGGGTGGTCAGCCACATACTAACCTTTTAGTCAAGGAAATTAATTTGTTTAGTTCATTAATCTAAGTTGCAAAGATACATACCATTTGAGATTCATATTAAATGCATTCCCACAAGCAGACAGGTATAAGTTCGCGCTTACAAATGCCCCATGTGGACTTATAAAATAAAAAAACTAATCTTAAATGAACATAAGCCCTGCAACTCTTGCCGACTTTTCCTCAAACAGAGATAAAATTTTCATTGTAAAACAATCTTACAGTATGGGTGGTCAGCCACATACTAACCTATAAGTCAAGGAAATTATTTTATTAACTTCTATAATCTAAGTTGCAAAGATACATACCATTTGAGATTCATATTAAATGCATTCCCACAAGCAGACAGGTATAAGTTCGCGCTTACAAATGCCCCATGTGGACTTATAAAATAAAAAACTAATCTCAAATGAACATAAGCCCTGCAACTCTTGCCGACTTTTCCTCAAACAGAGATAAAATTTTCATTGTAAACCATTCTTACAGTATGGGTGGTCAGCCACATACTAACCTATAAGTCAAGGAAATTATTTTATTAAGTTCTATAATCTAAGTTGCAAAGATACATACCATTTGAGATTCATATTAAATGCATTCCCACAAGCAGACAGGTACAAGTTCACGCTTACAAATGCCCAATGTGGACTTGCAAAATAAAAAAACTAATCTCAAATGAACATAAGCCCTGCAACTTTTGCCGACTTTTCCTCAAACAGAGATAAAATTTGCATGGTAAACCATTCTTACAGTATGGGTGGTCAGCCACATACTAACCTATAAGTCAAGGAAATTATTTTATTAAGTTCTATAATCTAAGTTGCAAAGATACATACCATTTGAGATTCATATTAAATGCATTCCCACAAGCAGACAGGTACAAGTTCACGCTTACAAATGCCCAATGTGGACTTGCAAAATAAAAAAACTAATCTCAAATGAACATAAGCCCTGCAACTTTTGCCGACTTTTCCTCAAACAGAGATAAAATTTGCATGGTAAACCATTCTTACAGTATGGGTGGTCAGCCACATACTAACCTATAAGTCAAGGAAATTATTTTATTAAGTTCTATAATCTAAGTTGCAAAGATACATACCATTTGAGATTCATATTAAATGCATTCTTACAAGCAGACAGGTATAAGTTCGCGCTTACAAATGCCCCATGTGGACTTATAAAATAAAAAACTAATCTCAAATGAACATAAGCCCTGCAACTCTTGCCGACTTTTCCTCAAACAGAGATAAAATTTTCATTGTAAACCATTCTTACAGTATGGGTGGTCAGCCACATACTAACCTATAAGTCAAGGAAATTATTTTGTTAAGTTCTATAATCTAAGTTGCAAAGATACATACCAATCGAGATTCATATTAAATGCATTCCCACAAGCAGACATTTATAAGTTCGCGCTTACACATAATGCATGTTGACTTACAACATAAAAACCCAATCTCAAATTAATATAAGCCCTGCAACTCTTGCCAATCTTCCCTGAAACACAGCTGAAATCTTCAAAGTGAACCATTTTTTAAACTATGGGTGGTCGATTTTCTTTTACAAAGGCTGCATGTTTTTATTTTACATGTTTTCCGAATTTTAACGCGAGGAAACTATGCGCAATATACACATTCACCAAATGTTAAGGGGTTGGGCTGCGTAGCAGCCAGGGGCAACGCCCCTAGTAGTTTTTATATTAATGCAATGAATGGATAATTGTACCAGGAAAAGTTTCTAGAAGAAAACGACACTTCTTACAAACAAAAACCTTGCTACGCTTACAGAAGAGCTTTTAAGTTAATTGAAAATGCTGAAAGTTTTCTGCTTCTTGAGACTTGAGAAGTTAAATCAAATTATTTGTTTTGGATATTGTGTCACATATCAAGAGGCAGTACTAGAAAAACTTTTCACATTTCTTCCCCTCAGTTTTAGGTAGTTAATTGAATACCCTAGCCATTTAGCCACCTACCGACGGCTATAATATATAATTAATCTAAGTTGCAAAGATATATTACATTTAAGATTTATATTAAGTGCATGCCCACAAACAGATACGTGTAAGTTCGCACTTACAAATGCTGCATATGTACTTACAACATAAAAATCCAATCTCAAATTAATATAAATCCTGCAACTCTTGCTGACCTTCCCGAAAACACGGGTGACATTGGTAAAGTGAACCATTTTTTACAGTACGGATGGTCAGCCTCATGTCAACGTATAAGTCAAGGAATAAAATAGATACGCAACTAAGCTACACATATAGTGTAACTTCTTGCCTGCGTTTCCCCGAAGGGGTCGCATGTGGCGCTTTGGGACCTATTTATTTTTACAGGTAAGGGGGCCGGCCTCACACCAACCACTTTCAGTTGAAGTGGGGGTTTCCCAGCTCCCGGGGGGTTTTCCCAGCTCCCGGGGGGGGCTGGTTCTCATTTCTTGTGAAGGCTGAGTAAACCTTTAAGATCGAACCCTTGCTCTCGGCATGGAATGAAAGCATTCTACCAATTGAGCTATCGACCTTTTTAATAAAATAGATAAGTACTTAATATCATTCAGCACCGCAAGTAATCAGCAATTGCTTGAACTCCCCTCGATCGCGTAAATTAAAAATATATAGGAAATCTTAAACTAAATATCACTAGGAATGCCGCCATATATTCCATATATTTTCGATTTACGCCATCGAGGGGAATTCACGCAATGATTTATAGGTACTCGGACACGTGGAAAATTCTCCTAGTGGCGGGTAATTCCGTTAGCCATCCTAGTTCAGTAGCGTCACCTGTGTCGTAATTCCGTTTGCTTGCTGCACTCCGAGGTGGGAAACGGAGTTACGCCACTTTGGCGGGACGCGAAATTTTCAATTTTTAAAATGGCAGCCTGACACGGAGAGTGAACCTCAATTCCGAGCACTAAAAACCACTTCACTTGCACGTAAAATCATTTTAACAAAACTTGTTTAAATTTGAAATTCTATTTGTAAAGGTAAAATAGTAGTGGACTAGTTATAGATCTAAAAAAAAGTGCGGCAGAAGAACGACTAAATGATGGATTGAGGTTATTTCAAAAATCATGATTCACTTTGCTAATGTCTCCCCTGTAACAGGGGTATGCGGCAAGAGTTGCAGGATTTAAGTTCATTTGAGATTTGTTTCATTATTTTGTAAGTTCACGACTTTCACGCATCTGCTTGCGAGTTCGCATTAAACATGAAACAGAAATGTTAATATATCTTTGTAACTTAGATTAAGTATAGATTGATAGATAAGTTAGAAGAAGATTCGTGACCGACAATGATTCAAATAAATTAATGTTAAAAGATAGATCCGTTTATTTCATTTCTCATGTTTGACAGAGAAAGAATAAAAATATTTTATATAAATTTCGTTATGGACTAAAGTTTCTAAAGATGCAAAGAAAAAAGAAGATACAAGATTACAGCAAGGTGGAAAAGTAGACAATCTTTAATATAGATAGATTCTATATGAATAAGAAATCCTTGACTTTGCCAATGTTTCCTCTGTTCCAGGGAAGGTCGGCAAAAGTGGCAGAGTTTATGTTTCTTTGAGGTTTGAATTTTAATTTTTAAGTGCACATGTGTTTGTAAGGCGAACGTACACGTATCTGTTTGTAGGCATACATTTAATATGAATTTCAAATATGAATACATCTTTGCAACTTAGATTATAGATTAAAGAACCCACAAATCGTCATCACAAAAATAAATAATGAAACAGTTCTTCGTAACGAAAACTTACTATCATGAACAATGAGAAGAAAATTTATGTTACACTGAAAGTCACTTTTACAAAAGCTATAAGAAGATAATCGTAATTTATGGATTATCACCATCATGAAAAAAATATCCTCGTTCAAGAGGATACTTTTCATAATACAAAGAATAGGAAAATGCCTACTTGAGGAAATGGCAGTAAATCCAACAAACAGGCCATCATATCAAATGGCTTGTATTTTTCGCAAAGCGCACGCAGGGATTTGCACGCTCACCCACACCATGGCAACTGTGAATCTGCATTGCAAATTTAATATCAACCATTACGCCAAACCAGCGCTTTCCTATAAATCTGAAAGAATTGATTCGCGGCCCCTTGCAAAAAAAAAATTACATTTGTCTATGGGGGTAAGTCAAAAATGCAGAGGAAGAAATATGGAAGAACAAATCGGCGATAATATTGATATTGCTATGATTTACTTGGATTCAATGTTATAAAACTACGATTAAATTTATTTTAGGATTGACTTACATTTGGTTCGCAGTCAATCTTTCGTAGGTACTATCTCGCTCAACGGTGTGTCTAGTCCCCTTCAAAGCACTGCGATCTGTATTTATAGGTGAGTAAGCGTTACTCTTGCATACACGAGACCATACCCAGAATCTTTTCAGTGAGAAGCTTCGAGCTAACACTAGTTTAACCATCCAAATATCTACGTCTAGACTCTAGAGACACATACAAGTAAGTAAAAACACAGACGCACAATCATTTATGATTGTTCACTTATAAGTAAACATACAATCATAGTACATTAACAAAATATATAAGCGATTTCGATACATGGCAGGCTCTTGAATTACCGAAATAATTCAAACTTGATGGCGCAAAATTTCTGCAAATGCATTTATTATCGGTGTATATAAATATGTTTTCATGTTTACGTAAATAATATATACATCACCTACAAATGTACAGTGAAAAAATAATTCTCCTTCGTACTGAATATTTTCGCAGCCCCTAATTTGGGAAGCACTGCTCTAAACCAACAACCCTCCCACACACACTTATCTACATAATTCATCGCACTTTTAAACGCAGTGCCATTTTTCAACCCACGCTGGGATTCAAACTGCAAACTTGTAAAACAGGGATACAACCAGTTGTCCCCACTAAACTAGCGCTCATCGATTCTTTTCCATTCTGAGTATCTTTCTTTCGTAAATGCTGAAGCGCTATTCGGCTCCGATGCAAGTGTCTCTGCGAAGCAACTCGGTCTCTTTTTATATGTGTTTAAGAGTTTTTCTGGCACATGCGAGACCACGCTAGAAAAATCTTATTCAGAATATTCCAGCAAATAACCACACAATATGGAACAAATACTAGTACTATCATACAAGTATCTACATCTAGAGACACAGAGAAACTCTAATCTAATCCAATCTAAATTGCAAAGATATGTTAAATTGGAGATTCACATTACATGCATTTTCACAACCAGACATGTACAAGTTCGCGCTTGCACATGCCGCATGTGAACCTACAACATAAAAACTAAATCTCAAATGGACATACACCCGCAACTCTTGCCGTCCTTCCCTGAGACAGGGGTGACATTGGCAAAGTGAACCATTTTTACAGCATGTTTCTTCTTTTATTATGACTCTGGATATTCCATTCATTCGCAATTTCGGATATTTGATCCATCCATACCTTTCTCGGTCTTCCGCTACCACGACATCCATCTATTCTTGCAACGTATACTTTCTTCGTCAGTCTTTCCTCACACAGACACACATTCGGAACTATATCAATACTTATGAATCGTGCAGCTATCTATCGTGCAGCAAGTCAAGGATACAAAACGAAGATGCTCGATGTAACAACTTTCTGCTAAATGAGTCTCGCTTGAGTTAGCATTATATAGCCACAACAGCAGCTGTTCGCAGATGTGTGAAACAAAGTTCACACTTAAAGTGTAATTGACATAAAACGGCGCCCACCTTCTCCTTATTGACTGCTAAACTTTTTTCCGTTCTTAGACGTACGAGAAGATCCAGTTAGTTGTGAGTTTTGAGTAGGGATAGTTGGTAAGTTTTGGTGCGGACAATTAGAAAGTTCTTCCCGTTTGCTCTTGCGTGGAAAGAACCGCAGAAACCCCATCAAAAGGCGTCAGACTGTTGATTGACAGCAACAGGCCTTTCGACAAATTAGATGAAAGTTTGGTGTCTCCTCCACATGTCTCAATCTATTTCAATTATTCATGACTATACCCTAATGACGAAAGACTGACGAAGAGAGTGTACGCTGCAAGTATGAATGGAGGCCGTGGTAGAGGAAGACCGAGAAAAAAATGGATAGATCAAATTTCCGAAATAGCGAATGAATGGGATATTCAGAGTCTAACAAAAGGAGAGAGTGCATGAAAAAGATTATGACTCTGAATGAAATGAAAGAAGTATAATTTATAAAAAAAATTGAATGAATTCAAAACAAAACACTGTTTATTTTCACAATAAAATTTATTTAAAAAAGATTAAAATCTTTAAAACAAATTACAAACGTTTTCGACCTAGTAGGTCATCTTCCGAAGATGACCTACTAGGTCGAAATTATAAATTAAACAATAAAATATAAAAAATATAAAAAAAATTATAAATTAAACAATATGAATTTTCACAGTGTTAATACACAAACAATACAAAATATAATGAAAGAAGTATGTAAGGACCGAAAAAAATGGCGGTTGATTTGTAATGTTGTGGGCTAGGGCATTTAATTTTAGTTTTCATTTCATTTAAAAAAAAAGTATATTAATTAAATAAACAAATTTTAATTCACTTTTATAATTTTATTCCTGTCTAGCACTTTCGCCTACAAGGCATCTTCAGGACAATCTCGATTGTCCTGAAGATGCCTTGTAGATGCCAGTTTTATTTTACACCTGAGGATGGGATGTTCTGCGATCCCGAAACCGGTCGTGTAGGTACTTAATAAATAAACTGACTGTGAACTATAACATAGAAATTTTACTTTTTTAAATCTATTAGATTATAGACCCTGGTGATATGTCCTTAGTACGTATCAATAATTTCAGATTGGAAAATTCCTCACACAAAATAAATTGATCTACTTAGCTGCATCTTTTTCAAACCTATAGTAGTCGTACTTTTTAAATTCTATATTATGGATATTTTAGATGCATTTAACTGTACTTTTAAGCTACTTACATCGTTGAGTAAAAACTTAAAGACACCTTAACAGAAGAATTCAATTGCATTTTTAATGTTTCCAAGCTCTGAAAGTTGTTTCAGTATCCTAAAGCGAGGAAAAGTATTACAATTCACTAAGAGGCTCAGCACACACATATAATTCATTTACTAATCTATATTTACAACAAACAAAAAATATGAAGTCAACATTATAAGATCTTAAAGAGTTACACATAATTCAGTCATTCGACGCATTTAAGAATATACTTCGTAGAAATAGAAAAATAATGCTTTTCGGGTCTGTCACCATGTATTTTTTATAAGAATATTTCCATCCATGTTTTTCCGAAAAGCTGGTTTGATTTTAAACGGTTTCCCAAGGTATCGATAAAGGATTAACCCTCACCTACACGCGTGCGTCGTAAAATCCTTACTCGTCCATAGAGAACGTTCCTATAACACTTTATGTCTCCACCTGCAGTGGGTTAACTGAAAATCTTTATAAATGGAAAGCATATGAAACTAACCTACGCTTTTAAATATTTTTTAATAATATTTTTAAAATTTCTATACTCGCTAAAAGGTTTTTTTTTTTTTAATTAATAAATACAAAAGACAATTTATTTTGATGGAAAGGTATATTTTTTACATTAATTATAGTCTCGAGAAATGTAGGAGTATTTAAAAGACCAAAATACGTAAAACAAATTTCAAGAATATCATAATTTTTTTTTTTCTACTCCCATTTGGTAATTTACTAATTACAAAACGGCTAACGCAATCACAATGCCATACATTTCTACACCCGTTGCATAATGTTACATTATGCAACCGGTAACCGTGTTAAAATGAACATGTGCGCATGCGCATTGTCAGAATTGGAACCATTTTTTAATTTAAAATGTCAACCTTGTATATGAAGACCTGTCAATCCAAGATGGCCGCAAGCGATCAGCTGATTAGGCTTCATACAATATTAGTGATATTCGGTAGGTAGGAATTACCGTGGTGATGAGACTTTCAGCCCTGTTCAGATGAAAATAAATAAGTATATTTTATGTGTAGAGTCAAATAAAAATTGTTAATAATGCTAAAATTTATCGAATTTATTTATCGGATTGCTCCAAATAAAGCTTTCCTTTTTTCAATGGAAAATAAAAGGCTTGAAAGGAAAACAATACAAAAAATTTCACCGCAAAAAATAAACAAACTCAAAAAGTTACTTGGTTAATAGGTGAGTATGAGGTTGATCACCTATGCTGTACAAATTTGGTTCACCTGCCAATACAACTGCAGGGCATATGTTTATTTGAGTTTTGGGATTGAATGTTTAAGCTTATATGCAGGATGTAAAAGCGCGACCTTATACATATGTGTCGGCTTGTGGGCATGAATTCAATATGAAACCTAAATATAATTTATTTTTACAACTTAGGTTAGATTAGATAATCGAAGGGAATGATAAATCACACGTTTTGACAAAGGTAAGGTTTTAATTACTTCAAATGGACGAGTACATTATAATGACTATTATTAACTATTTTGTTAATTCTCTCATGGTCGTAGAAAAAGTATTGTATGCCACTGCACGTAATTAGTCTTTGTAACACTCGTGCTTTCTATTGTGCCATTCGGCTGCGCCTCATGGCACAAACTAGCACTCGTGTTAAAAAGACTATCATTACTTGGCAGTGGCATAAATAACTATTTTAATGTTTCTATTTAAGTATCATGGTTGAGAACATACAATTATTTGAGATCGTTGATGAAGAAAAAAATGCAATAATATGCAAATCATATTTATGAAAAACGTCAGATATCTCTACATTTCATTGGAGTGGAGAACAAATTCATAAATCAGAAAACATATATCATTTGTGGAAAACAAATAATAATGGATGGATTCAATACTCAAAAGCCTTCAATTCATTCTTGATATAAAACCTTATAACTTTTAATTGAGTACAAAATTACTTCGAAATCTATCATAATGTGGGAAGACAATTTGACAGGAGCTTAAAAAAATGTAATCAAAAACTCCAATAATTTTCGCATCAGAGCTGAATGATACCAGAAATACCCAGACGCCTGTCGGTGGAACTTTTCCGAGGGGAACTCCCAACTGTCGGCGCATTTGATATTGGTTCCCAACTTTTTGTTTAATTACTCAACTTCTTGTGGAGCCTCATAGTTCATAACCTATTATTAGACGGCTCGGCGGGAAAACTTTGATGGGCGATTTTCAAACCAACTCAACTCTCTCTCTAAGCTGCTTACCAAAAACGTTTAACTAACACGCTATCGAAACCAATACATACAGTTTAAAGTACTTATCTTTCATAATACAATTAATTTCTTAAATATTCTTGTTATAATTTGTCGATTATCCTTCTTGGGCGTCTATCATTTCCTTTAATGGTTCCAGCCACCCCAAGAGCACAGACAGAATTATCGTTTCTTGCAAATATATGTGTCATTCTTTTTTTCTTGAATCTTCTTTCATCAGTCTCCGTACTATTCCGTACTTAATTACGATTCCGGGTTCAAAACGAACCGATTAAAAGACTAGTAGTAAACATATCTAAGTACCTATGTGTAGAAAAATTTAGCGGTATTGACAGTAGACAAGTCGATAGCTTTCTAAGTCTGAGGCTGGGTTTCAAATCCCTTTGGCGTCAGAAATGATATCACGTATCAGCTTGCTTCAAAACAACAATTGTAAGGTGTTTCTGAGTTTGGAAACTGTTCCTTCAAAATCAGGAGAAATTTCCCACTATCGATGTCCTTTAAGTTCCAAAAATATTAATTTCTCCTTTTACTGAAATCGATAGTTAGAAATGTTTTTAATTAAATATCCCGTCACCTTTTTACTTGTTCTGTTTTGACACTTTTAAACAATATTATCCTGACGGAAGAAACCTCCCGATAATTTATTTTCATTACAACTTTAAAAGTCGAAGCCCTTCACCGAAGTTTTATTTATAATATCTTAACCGAAAATTACTTTTTTTAAACGAGAACACTTTTTTTACAAAATAAAGTACCTACTTTTTTATTTTCTGCGTTAATGAAATTAAAGAACGCTAAGTAAAAATAAAGTAAGAAGTAAGTTTCGGATGAATAGAAACCAGACAAAAAAGAAAGAACTAAAAAAGCTTGATACATCAAGGAAGATGCGTGATGGGAGCGATTGGGAGGATTTCGAGGAATAAAAAGGCTGTCGAAGAATATGAGACTAAGCTTCAAATTGTCGTAGAATTAACCACAAACCAGCTCTCTTTCAACGTACAGAAAACAAAGTACTCTTGAACCGAGTGATAAATCGATTTTTACGCAACTCCAGAAGTAACGATCGAACTTTTTCAGGTAAGCCCCTTTTACAGTACCTACGATTTTTCTTCAGATTAAAATTGACTTATTTTTTTCTGAACGTTGAGAAAATTATGTACTTTCTTGACTTGATAAATTTATTACGATAATCGTGATAAATTGATTTCAACGCCACTTCAGCAAAACCAATAAAATCGGGCGTTTCATGGCCGCCACTGGTACTTTTTTTTCTTCAGTTTAAAGATGACTTAATTATCGACAAAACGGCAACAGGAAATCTCATTTTCAACAAAAAGAAAATCGGGTACCTACTCTCTTAATAGAGTGATAAATTGATTAACTCTACTTGGGAAGAGCCAATCGGCCATTTTAAGTACCAAGCTGCTATTTAAGGGTATCAATCGGTATTTCAGGTATCAATCGACCCTTTTCAGGTACAAACCGGTACTTTCAACGTACTGGGAAGGTTATTTTGAAGGGCCTCGCGATACACAGCTCTGAGTATCGAAGTACTGAAACGAGGAAATGAGTTGTTAGATGCTTCCAGCAGTCTGCTCGCAGGTTTCCCCGGATTTTTGTGCGGACGGCCATTGTTTGATGCCAAGAGTGCCGGGGGCAGTGAATGAGGGAGTGTTTTTTGGCAGGGTGCCAAATTTTACAATAATCCTTGTTTACGAAAAACAGATCAAATCGGATGTAAATAAAAGCTCGATAAGAAATTATTTTATGTGCACTTTGATGAAGAAAAATTTGTACTTTGAAATTTTTTTTCAAATAAGTGCCTTACTGTATTAGACTAGATGACGAGAAAATAAAACAGACAATATGGTTTGACAACATAAAATAATTTATTATGGATCATACAATATAAAAGGATAGAAGGACAAGGATTAGAATCTGAAGGAACTCAAGTCACCACTAGTTTAATAGTGCTTAAGTTTCACTTCAGTCACAGTCATATTGGCAATTTAGTCCAGTCATAACCTAGTTATTGTTCTGATTGGTAGTTTTCAGTCAGGTCAATTTCAGTTTCTATTCCAGCTGATAGTCCGCAGTTCGGTCATTAGTTACAGATTGTTTCTAGACCAGTCAATAGTTTCCAAATCAGTCATAGGTTTCCAGCAGTGGGCAAAAGTGTCGACTATGCTGGATAGTATCCCGTGTGGCATCATTTACCTGAGGTACTGAGCCCCGGGCTTGCTGTAAACTTGGCCACATCGACGATCTTCACAGCAAACTGCTGTTGCGTCTGCCGGTGGATACATCTGCGCACCAGGCTGAAGGGACCCCTGAAAAACCAACAAACATTAGTGACTAATTGTAAATAACAATTTAGAAAAGCAAACATTGAGAAAATAAAACTTGGTTGTAAATGCAACTCTGTCGCACTACTAGTAGGAGTAACCAGAGCATCCACAGATTTGCCACTATATACTGCTGTCCTTGCATATCTCTTTCAATTTATTCATACCCATCACCTTTTCATCCAATTCCTCTATTTACTGTAGCGTGATCCCACTCTTCACAATATCTAGTGATCAAGTTTTTATTTTCCTTTTCCTCCAACTAGCTTAGCATTCACTTACTGCCTTTCATTGAAAAAACGCAACTAAGCTACACATATAGTGTAACTTCTTGCCGCGTTATCCCCGAAGGGATCGCATGTGGCGAGTTGAACCTATTTATTTTTACAGGTAAGGGGGCCGGCCTTACGCCTGCCACTTCAGTGAAGTGGGGGGTTTCCCAGCTTCCGAGGGGGCCGGTACTCATTTCTTGTGAAGTCTGAGTAAACCTTGCCGGTATTTTATTTTGGGGTTTGAAATAAACACCGAAACGGGAAATCATTTCTGACACCCTCGGTGGGATTCGAACCCGAGCTTTCGGCGTGGAATGCAACCACTCTACCACCTGAGCTATCAACCGAACTATAAAGATAGTAAAATAATAAATATAAAAAAAAAAAAAAAAAAAATTGACCAATAACTTCTCATCAATTTATCGGGGATTTAACTCAAATACCTTCTGATTAAAAAAAATTAAAAAAAATTAGGCTGATTTATTTGGTGAGCGCTGTTTTTGTGTGTATCACACCTCAAGAGCCCTCTGCGAGATTGATCGTCGCTGTAGAAAGCGCCAATTCTCAAGCAAGACCCAGTTGTTGTAAGGTTGGATGGACCTTTCAGTGACCGGTCTTTGGTAAAGGTTTATGAATTTTTCAACTCAGCGAAGAGCACATTCGAAATATATAAATGGTATGTATTTTTTGTGCTACGCCGGGATCCGAATCCACAACCTTCCATTTACGAGTTCGAAGTTCTGATATCAATTACTTACAAATCTTTACGAACATGTTACGAATTTCTATATGCGATTTATTTCATGAGTAGAGAGAAAGCAAACGCTCGCAGATGGAAACACAGAAAATGGCAATTACTGTTTTTCCATAAATTTATTTCATTTTCGAAAAAGTTTATTCCCTCATTTATTCCCCACAAAGATGTTCTCTTCATACGTTAGCAGTGGAATATTTTCGCAAACACACTTTTGCGCCGACAATCGCGGGTGGTAATTGAATCAGCTCTCGGGTACACACCAAAAGTGCGACTCCTATTGAAGGCACGCCTGAAGAATCCAGCGCCCGAGTGCCTGCAGTCTCAATACGCAGATAGCTGATGCCCTGCAGACCGAATTCGGTAGCTGAATCGTGAAATTTAAAAGCAACAATCCATTGGAAGTGTCCACTATCAACTTATCGTTATGAGTTGTTATCGGTTAAGCTTTTTTAAACGAACATACATCACATTAAAATATGACATCACCATAGACATCACATTCTCAGCAAATCTAAATCATAACAATTAAGTACTGTTACAAGCCGGAATGAGTCTAGAGTATTTTACTTGATCAGCCGATCTGGCATCTTTTCAACAAGCCATCTTGCTCTAGATCTTCTCAGTGCCGAGCTCCGTTCTAGGTTAACTCTCTTCTCTAAGATCAATTAGCCAAAGGTTACCCAGCTGATGACTTTTATTGGCATGTTCACATCATCTTGTAACACGTCATATAATTTAGAGTTGTATCATATTTGGCACATGTTCCGCTCTTTTCTTGGACCTTAAAAATGAAGGAGAACGTGGTGCGCTACAAATCTTCAACATAAAAAACAACCATTTGTGAATGAGGAGTTGCTTTTTCTTTAAGAAAGTAAACATATTTTATTCCACCGTCTATTTGAAATAGCTTGATCGAATAAGTTAGGTTAAGTTAAGCATGCTATCGATGATTCCAAATGCAATGATTGAGACTGCATCTAACATTGAATCTTTATGACTTGGCTACCGAATTCGATCGGTAAGAGATCGCTATCTGTGTCGAGACTTCACCCCCAGTCGTGTGTTGGACCGCCCGCATTTGTAAGGGAAGCTGATAGCACCTGAACCCTATTGTGCCGCACGGTAAGTAACAAGGTCTCCAGCCATTGTTCGCACGTAAAATACTATCAGGAAACTAACGTCGCGTCGACACGGTGGAGCTCCCGGCATTCAAATTATGAATGGCGCTTTTTGTCGTTCTGTACCTCTTCCGGTTGATTGCGATCTCTGTTTTATAATTATAATTGAAGTGGCAAGATTTAGTAACAATGTTATTGGAACATAGCTCCATATTACAATTCTCTCGCCGAGCAGACGTCACACGTTTGGTTGACTAGGGTTTTTAGCAACCGACAACAAAATATCAGTAACTTTGTTTCTCCCAGAAACATGTCCAGTTGACGTCAGAATTTTTCTACCGGTTTATTTGCTCAAAAAGGCTTAACAAATGTGTAATTTAATTGTATTTGTTCACAACAGGTTTCCCTTATTTCAGTGCACTTACACACAGTCATTAAGGAGCTGGGAGGAACTCTTTGACGAGATCTTTACAAGATTCTAAATAAATTTAAATAATATTTTTGTGAGCCGAGATAATGAGAGTTAAGGCATGTTGTGACATGACATGGGTACAGGATAGCGGTACATGAAAAACATCATGCCGCCTTCCCTGGTCGAAGTCGTCAGGCACATAAAGCTTAAAACTCTCTAACAGAATGAGACTGTCAGTTAGTCCGTTAACCTTCCACGAACATACTTAAGCAGGCATGTGTATGATCGCTCATACTAACATGAGAAATAATTCGGAAAATACTTGGAAAAAAAACTGCAAATCTGCCCCTCAAGCAGAATTGATATTGGCCATGTGCAAAGAATTATGATTTTTCCTTGGCATAAAGGTTGGTATGAGGCTGACCACCCATACTGTAAAAATGGTTCACTTTACCAATGTCACCCTGTATTTCAGGGAAGGCCGACAAGAGTTGCATGTTCATTTGAGATTGTATTTTTATGTTGTAAGTCCACATGATACATGTGTAAGCGCGAACTTATACGTGTCTGCTTATGGAAATGCATTTAATATGAATTTTTAATGTAATAAATCTATGCAACGTAGATTATAGATTACATATATTTCATTTCATCTATCAACTTAGCCACCCCTAGCGAAAATGTGAAGTTAGACACAGTCACACCTCAAGAATGTAGGCTCAGGTATTTCATTCAGTCCGTCGAACATTTATCCTGGATAAACTGCCTGCCGTTCCCCTCACTTCCTTTCTTTAATTCCCTCCCCCCTTCACCCATAAACACCCTCCCCCACTTAATTAAACCATATTTCCTCCACTTCACATTTTCCTCTTCTGCTCCCATTACTGGAGCAATTCTTAAAATACACCTCACTTTCTTGTTTCTCTTATTTCTTTGCGTTTTAATAACAATCATATATATAATACAAGTTGCAAAGATTTATATCCCATTATACGTAAAGATGTAAGTAAGTATATTAAATGCATTCCCATAAGTTGACCCGTATAAGTATAAGCCCTTACAAATGCCGCATGTGGACTGACAAAATTAAAACCCAATCTCAAATGAACATAGACCCTGCAAACTCTTGCAGACCTTCCCTGAAACAGGGGTGACATTATTATAATAATAAATATTATTAGTTAATAAATAATTTAAAGAAACAGATAAGTAAGTAAGTAAATAAAGTTTTTAAAAAAACTATGTAGGTACTTTAGGTATTATTTTTAAGTATATAATTTTATAAAATAATGAAATTTTAGAAAGTAGTAAAAAACCGGTAGGTACTTAAGTGAATTTTAACAAACAATATAATTTATTTATTTATTTATAAAAATGACCTTTCACAAGTTACTGCAGAAAATATAGATAGATTATGTAAATGGTAACCTTTTATGCTATCTAGCCTATGAATTATGAAAAATTTAGAGGTGTCCAGCACCTCCACAGATCTGCCTCCACTTCGTTCTGTCCTTGGACACTTCTTTAATCTCCCCGACATTCATCACTCTCTTCATACATTATGAGTTATTTTTCTCATTCAGCAGTTTCCAGCCATTTACAATCTCGTTTATTTGATCACTCCATTTTTTCCTCAGTCCTCTCCTTCCTTTGGCATTCCCTTTAGAGGTACACTCTTTTTCAATCTTTCATCGTCCCTTCTTTCTAGATGTCCGAACCATCTCATTGTATTATGATATTTTTCCCCTGTACATCCTCCTAAGTTTGCGATTGAGCTTTAAAAATAAATTTATTCCACAGGATTGGTTGCATTTTTATTATTATAAAAAGCAATGTAATGAAGTCGGAACATTCACTTGTATTTTCATTCTCATATTCTCGTTTGCACCGCGTCCATTCTTAACGTCGATATTTACTTAAATAAATAAACAATACGTATAGGTACATTTAAAAAAAAAACGAAGTACATACTACATGGATAACACACACACATTTGTAAACAGCTTATCTACATAAGAAGTTCTGATTAACGCAGCATATAATATACTTATATAATGTTTATTATTTATTTTTCTACTCCCATTTGGTAATTTACTAATTACAAAACGGCTAACGCAATCACAATGCCATACATTTCTACACCCGTTGCATAATGTTACATTATGCAACCGGTAACCGTGTTAAAATGAACATGTGCGCATGCGCATTGTCAGAATTGGAACCATTTTTTAATTTCAAATGTCAACCTTGTATGGGGGTATGAAGACCTGTCAATCCAAGATGGCCGCAAGCGATCAGCTGATTAGGCTTCATACAATATTAGTGATATTCGGTAGGTAGGAATTACCGTGGTGATGAGACTTTCAGCCCTGTTCAGATGAAAATAAATAAGTATATTTTATGTGTAGCGTCAAATAAAAATTGTTAATAGTGCTAAAATTTATCGAATTTATTTATCGGATTGCTCCAAATAAAGCTTTCCTTTTTTCAATGGAAAATAAAAGGCTTGAAAGGAAAACAATACAAAAAATCTCACCGCAAAAAATAAACAAACTCAAAAAGTTACTTGGTTAATAGGTGAGTATGAGGTTGATCACCTATGCTGTACAAATTTGGTTCACCTGCCAATACAACTGCAGGGCATAATATGTTTATTTGAGTTTTGGGTTTGAATGTTTAAGCTTATATGCAGGATGTAAAAGCGCGACCTTATACATATGTGTCGGCTTGTGGGCATGAAGTCAATATGAAACCTAAATATAATTTATTTTTACAACTTAGGTTAGATTAGATAATCGAAGGGAATGATAAATCACACGTTTTGACAAAGGTAAGGTTTTAATTATTTCAAATGGACGAGTACATTATAATGACTGTTATTCACTATTTTGTTAATTCTCTCATGGTCGTAGAAAAAGTATTGTATGCCACTGCACGTAATTAGTCTTTGTAACACTCGTGCTTTCTATTGTGCCATTCGGCTGCGCCTCATGGCACAAACTAGCACTCGTGTTAAAAAGACTATCATTACTTGGCAGTGGCATAAATAACTATTTTATTTGTTTTTCCTGTTTGAATCTGATAAGAATTTTTATTATCTCGATTTATAATTTACTATGAAAATTATAAAACAGTTAATAAAACTAGACCAGCGTAGAAATAATGAAGCTACACTATTATATGCTTAGTTTATTTAGAATATGAAGACCTTAACTTACTTTCCAATAATTTCACAGAGCTCGTATACATCGTCAAACAAGACCTCGTCGTCAGCCATTTTAACACATTAATTATCACAAATTCACAATTAAACCGATTCACGGCCACATGAACACAAAAAGCCACAAAACAAACCAAAACACTTTATCCAGGAATAAATAAATCCTGCACTTTTGAGGTTAGGTTACGCCCACGAAAATCACCCACAAATCACAGGTTAAAACTTAGATTATCACAATTTTAAACGGTATCTGTTACTTAGTATTACGGTGCATAAGCTACAATTAAAATTATGTGAATAAGAGCTACGGAATGTGAAGAAATCGAAGTGCTGAGAATCGCTGTCAAAATTTTATTTTGACGTTTAAAGGTGCGGGGAACGGGCGGGGTGTGGCGTGTCGATAGCGAAGGAGAAAACTCAACGAGCCCGGCGGTCTAGCATGGCTGCCAAACACATACAACACTCGAAACCGCCATTACAAGTCACACAAGCGGATGAATAATCAATGAAACATGTCAACTCGCGGCACCGTGATCCACATTACATCGCAATCGAGTCGGAAGTGGGTTTTTAACATGAAAACACGATCTCGCGCTCGCCAGCCACCACTAGTTTACTAGGGTTGATGTGACATTCGAACAGCGTGAAGTTGGTTCTCTTGTTTGAACTGCACATTGCGCAATAGGTGTGCGCAAACGCACGTGGGACTGTGATAGGTAGCAAAAAAGGGTTAACCACTATACCTAATTTACTCGTTCGAAGGGATATTTTCACAACGAGAATGGGATCGGGACACTTTTGAATTTGGAACTTTTTTCTTAACGAGCAAACGCCAGTCTTGTATAAGACTGCCATCCTTAGCAACCAATAACAAAATATTTATAAAGGTACCTTTTCTCTAGAAACCTGGTCAGGTCACGACACAATAATATTGTCTATGTCAATTTGTGCGGACCCATAGTGCGGACCTCATTCAATCGGATTTTATCAATGACAAAGATCTACGATTTTTCTGAAAAAAGAAACAGACACGTGTAAGTTCGCGCTTACAAATATTGATCGAGTGTCTACTTATCGATTGAAATTAAAATCTGAAATGATTAGTTTGTTTGCCAAAATAATTAAGACATTCGGAATTGGAATAGGATTTGAAATAATCAACACATAAATTGCGACACTCTTAAAGGTTTTTTTTTAATCCACCTAATATTTTTTTCATTATTTATTTCGCAACAAAATTATATAACAAAACATTTTTTAATATCATATTAAGTAGACATTTTTAGGTTCAGAGTTTACTTTGTTCTTATAAAAACATGATAAAGTACATACATATTTTAGTTTACGAATGGCAAGAAATCTTTACAGAAAAATTCAAGCGCAAACATATGTCACAAGCTTCAATTACTTCTACCATAAAGCATTTAAATAGTTAAGTACTTTACTTAAGTATCTACATATTATCTAGAAATATTTTGCAGTTCTTAGATTAAGTTTACTTTATACATTTTCTTATCTACATATCTATATCTATGATTAAAAAAATATTTGCATTTAGGGACTAACAATAGTTCAAAATATTTGTTCTTTTAAATCACCAAAAAAAATAGTACAAAAAAATGTACACGGCTTACACTAAATTTAGATTAGAGCGAAACAAAGGCGCCGTTATGACTTGACAGCTTCAAACATATTTTAAAATCAAGAGGTTTTTAAGTTTTAGCAATTCGGCTAACATCACATTTAACATCAAAAGTCTCATTTAATAAATGCGACGATTGTTCCAATTTTCACCTAGTTCATAAGCCGTGTCAATATGTAGGTTTTTATTTTGTTTTCTTCTTTAGATCAGGGCTTTCTTGATAGTCATCAAAAATATTTTGTTCAAAATATAAAATAACGGTTTACTCACAAAACAACATGAAATCATTAAATAACAAAATACTTATAAAAACTTTTATTTCTTGTTGCATGTTACTTTTTCACTCTTCGTATGTAGCTTCATTTGTTCACAAGATGGCGTTATGAATGATTTAATTGCACCTCGGGCGTTGCCTCCATCGTTTGAAATCTTCTTGACTTTTACGTAATATTTGCATTTAAATCGAAGATCGTAAATTTTATACCGTGGCACCTGAAAAACAAAAAAAAATCATGTATTTTTTGTTTTGTTTTTGCATTAAGTTATTTTTTTCCTGTAACTGTAATTGGAATATACTCACGTCAGTTGTAACTGAATTCAATTTTTGTTCTTCATCATCGCAATGTTGGGTCCACCACTCCACAATATATCTGAAAAGTAAGGAAATATTTTTTAAATGCTGTCCACCCAATTTTATCAAGAAAAATATTATACTGTGTTATCAACATGCACAATAATAATATAAGTTTAGGGCTACTGCCATCTGTGAATAAATGTAACAAGCATGCTTCCATTTCGACAAACTGTTTTATTCGTGGTTCGAGCCCAAATGTATATTAACTCAGCAAAGTGGCGCTAGATGGCAAGCATTATTAATAATATTTTTTCGTTTATTAATTTTGATTCATAATATGACGGCAATCAAAGATTTTTTTAAATTTATTAATTTATTTTGCAGGAAACGACGTTATATGTTTTTTTATAATTTAGGAACAACTACATTATTCTGATAAAAAGTAGAGACAACTCCTCGAGTAGGCAAAGACCCACCCCGGGCTATAAGATGTGAAAATCTAATGTGAAAAATTGTTAATTGATAATAGTATTAATTTAAATACCTTGTAGGTTTGTTGAATTTAGAAAGGACTGGCTTCCAAGCAACTTTTGCAAATAGTTGGTCATTACTCCAAAATATTTTTGGGACATGTAGATCTTCGATTCCCTGTTCTGCACTTCGTTTTGAACTGTTCCCCTCGGACTGCAAAACCGTATCTGAAATAATTAAATTTAATATTATAACAAATCAAAGTATACAAATCAAAATAAATCTGTTTTTTTTTTGTTTTTATAATTACCATTTGTGTACGTGGTCGTATTTAAAATGATGGCCGCTTTCTCACTCTTCAGTTTTGTTGTCCCAAATTGCGTCAATGCTTGGACTTGCAAAAAGTACAAATACTTTGGTTGAAGTCCTTCCAACTCAAACATGGTTTGGTCCTGAAACCCAAAATGAAAAGATTCATATTATATCATTAATTGATGTAGAATATCCACCAAGTTGAAATTAAAACAAATCTTTATTTGGTTACATGGTGAGTAAAAGTTATTTACATAGAACTGGTTTGTGGAAAAATCTTCACATCATTGACAGGTAGACAATATTTTTGTACCTGATGATGCAACTATTGATAAATTTTACTCATAATTTATCTAACCATGTGTAAATTTGTTTTGATTTTTTAATTATTTATTTACCTATATTACTTTTAGAAGAAAATACATTTTTTTTAGCCCGCTTAGTGCTTGCTTGTTGCTAATGTCCAATTGAGGTCATTTCACGTCATGAGCAATGCTTGTATGTGTAGGTACTGAACCAATGTGTCTTATGAAAACTGGAAATGCATTTTAAAAATATTTAAAACAACTCTCGCATTATCGTGTTTCACGTTTTTTTCTTAGCTCAGATTGTGTAGAATGTGATTCTGAAGACAATTTCATTTGAATGGTCATCTTTGAATCCAATGGTAGATAAGCCTAACCAGCACTGTGAGCACCACGTATAGATCAAAAGATTTAGTAATAAAAGAAGAATGAGCGAACCATCTTTTAGCATTCCAGAATTAAAAAAATGGGTGAGTTTCAAGCCAAGACAGAATCAAACCAAGTCTTACGGTTAGAGTAAGAAGATTGATCCAATTACCTTTCCCACAGTATGTTGATGCACCAGCACAGAATTCAGCTCCTGGTCCACACCCTTCAACCTCCTACTCCAGTACACCTTGTACTTGTGGACAGGCAGATCAGAAGACGCTGGAGGCTTCCATCTCAGGGTTCCTCCGAGGGATCCGTTCTTCTGCGTCAGACCCTGGACGGTCAGGGCGAGGGGAGGACCTGGTGGACGAGGGTGGTGGGTGGAGCTGAAGGGAGCGGAGGGAAGGGAGAACCCCCTGGTGCCGTTCTCGTTGATGGCGGCAACGCGGAACTGGTACCAGCGACCTGGCTTCACGACACTCTTTAGAGATACAGTCAACCTGAAAATAAATAAATTGTTTGTTAAAAATTTGGAAATAGATCCTTTTTGAAATTTAATATTTTTTAGAAAGGTTTTCATTTTCAACGTCCTTGACTTATAGGTTGGTATGAAACTGACTTCGTCATACTGTAAAAAATGGTCGGTGAGTTTGGATTTTAATTTGCAAGTACACATGCAGCATTTGTAAACGCGAATTTTCACTCGCCTGTTGCAGGCATTCAGTTAATATGAATTTAAAATGTTAATATATCTATGCAACTTAGATTAATAAATGTGTTAATCTTGTTTATTATATTTGCCATATTTTCAAAGCGTTGGTCCCTTTGTTTATGATAATACTCTAACCGGGTTCACCACACATTTGAACCATATCTGATCCATGAACCATCGTTTTTTTGTATTGAAAATTCACGTTAGGTGGCAGTTGAGCCGTGGATTTGCTATGTGTGAAAAACACCGAAAGTCACTGACCAAGTAGTGAACTATTTAAAGTATGACCTTCTTGAGGTACACGGGCTTACGTAAATGAGCTGGTCTTATCAAACCTATTCAGGTATGTTATTGCTTTAGATACCTTTGTGATCTTTGCCTTGCAGTCCACTCCCCCAATCTCGAGTCTATGAAGTGCCTGCCCACGTGGTGTCGCTCCTCCAACAGATAGATCACTGGAGAAGTGCCAGAAGTGCTGGGACAGGTGGCGCCGTGAGGGCAGGGCCAGCGAACACGGACTGCGCGACCTCTGCGACGCTCCAGGACTGTGATGTTGGCCGGAATAGCTGGCAGACCTGGAAAAATGAAACTGTTTACACTACTAATATTTGTTAGTATTACAAGGAAGAAATTGGGTTTAGTAATCAAGTCGGAAAAATCATCTTGAAGAAATTGCGCTTTCGCCCGACCAAGCTGCTAGGAAGACAGCTAATTTTTGTTTAGGACTTCATTCCAAAAAACATTAAATTTATAACTTTGTTTCGACTTCATTCTTTTTCTTCTATTTTCAGCGCCACTTCTAACGAAGATCGGCGATCATCATGGCTTTTTTACTTAAGATGCTGTGGCTCGAAAAAAGGGAAATGGTTTTGTTGTCATCAAACCAGTGTCACAAGTTTATCACCCCTGATGTCTTTGGGTGTCCTTGAGACCTTCTCTCCTCAATCTTTCCTTGAGTGATAAGATTGACAAGGCGGTATTTTTCATTCCACAAAACTAGACCAAACTGTGTAAGCTTTATCTGTTTGATGATTCGCAGAAGTTCTTTAGTGGTTTGCATGCGTCGGAGGACTTCCTCGTTGGTGACCCATCACGCCAAGATATCCGATTTCCGGTAGACGCTCATTTCAACGCTTCTATTTGGCTCTCCAGTGGTAAATGTTTTATAATAAGAAAACTTACCTGGCACATTATCCAACCCTTGTGGTATTTGGCACGTAGCTCCACACCCATGCCGGCAGCACTTGAGCACGCCCGGGCAGCGCGCGTCCGTCGTGCAAGCCTGCACGCACGCCGCGTCCCACGCGCTCAGGCTGTCTGATCGTGCACAGAAACCTGGCTTGTGCTGAACTGACATGCAGGCGCGGACACACTGAAACAAAAAGAAGAACATCTTAAAGTTGAATCCACAAGGAGGAAGAATTTGCATTCAAAATATTAGTGAAATCCGTGAGGTTGCAGACGTTGTTATATGAGGGAGACAACGATTATAGCAAGTGTGTGACGTGAAAAAAATTAATTGATCTAATATTTCATTCAAATGATACGCTTTTTCGTTGGCCACAAATCGTCACACCAAACAAATGATTAAACAACGACCGAAATCTCAACCTTTTAGTCCAGAAGAACATTGATCTTCTTATTCTTCTTCCTTTCATGTTAGATCTATTGATAGGTTGTCTAGGAAGCTCCTTACTGTGACAAAGAAGACCAACTGTTCCACCACCTTTTAGAGAATTTTTCTGGTGATTGCTGACTAATTGGCAGTTTCTTTGCGCCAACATTCGCTATTCGATCTACATCCATTCTAACTAAGCACTTGGTATCGCCAAAAACGTCTTCCTTTCCTACTCCAACGGATTTCATCCTCAAAAATTTTGATCGAATTCTGATCAAATGGATGTAAAGGTAAGCACAAAAAAAAGGTTCAATTCAAAACTTAAAAGAAATTGTACAGTTATTTGAACTAAAGCATTGTAATGGCTTAAGCGAATAAATAGATAACCTGGAGCAAGATGTTGGCAATACCCCGTGATCAATAGGTTTTGTTAACTGCTTGTATGAGGTATTCATGCGATAGGGTTGCATGCATTGTAGCTGATCAAATTACCTGCGTAATACAGTACAAAGTTTGATCAATACCAGCAAATGCATGGGGTGCGTCAATGAGGGATAAGTATCCGTACTTGCTCGTAATACCTACAATGCGTGTCTCAGCTTTCTAGACTAACTGCTTTTCTTTGAGGTGAAAATACCCTTGCGTATCAATTACACTACTGAATGGGTTCCTTAACAAGATATTGGTAAATAATTTTAATCCGATTAGTTAATTATCTACTTGTTTCGTAACTATTTTTAACATCAGTGTCATCACAAAGTGGATTCAACTGGGACACGATAATTAGTTGACTGATGATAGATTTATCCAAGAGCTTAAGAAGGTCAATCACTAGGTTTCCCTAACTGATTACATAAATTCCTTAAACATTTTTACGTTGATGTTGGAAGAGCCTGGTCAACATGTTGATCTGGGGATGTTAAAACGGCTCTTTGCTCTACGAGTTTGAACGTCGGCAAACCATTGATCGTCTACGCTGTAATTGGCAAGCTGCTCCATGGACCATGGCTGATCTCTACGAGATTAGATCGAGTCATTGGACCAATACTATGTGAAGCTTATTCGAGGAAGAAGAAGTGGGGGATCACTTGTCTAAGAATTGACAGGTACAGACAGTTGTGACAAATCAAATTGTGTATGCTCTAAATCCATCATTTTTCTTCATTCTTCCTCAGATTTTCTCAGCCCACTACTAGAAGTAAGTCTGTTTTATTCTGCGAAATGCCTTTGTTCAGGCAATTCTGACTTCCTTGATTGCTCACCTCAGTTGAATAACCTATCAAAATGATCATATAGAAGAAAGAGTTCAAGGACAACAGACAAAAATACTTCAGCTCTAGATGACAATGATGAATGACGTTGAATATTTTATGTTAATTGTGAAGTCCGGTCGATAGATTAGTTGGTAGAATGCTTGCATTCCACGCCGAGAAAAAGGGCTCGATTTCCACTAACGGTATCAGAAAATGATGTCCCGTGTCGGCGTTTATGAAAACCCAAAATGTTTTTATTTCCATTTGAATTATAAAAAAAAATACAATGGACTTTCACTATGTGAATAGAGATAGGTACCCTTAAAAATATAGTAAAAAATAAAAATATAAGTTAGGTTCACTCATCCTCCACAAGTTAAAAATGAGAACCAGCCCGTTCTGAAGATGGGAAACTTATGTACACTTCACGTGAAGTGGTTGACGTTAGGATGTAGATACATTAACTAAAAATAAATAAATTCAATACTCTACATGTGACCCGTTCGAGGACAACGCGGCAAAAAGTTGCACTATATGTGTTTTAGTTGCGCTGCGAGAATGTTAGTGGGCATACGAGGGTTATGTTTCTGGACTTCAATCCCGTTTGTCGGAAACTGCAACATAAAAAATGATGTATAAACATTCACGTAAGTACAGGTGCGGAGTTAATAATCAGAGATATCGTTTCAACACATTCGTGCCACTAATAAGCCACGAAATTGAGGCGAGCAATAATATTATTTGCATTGTAATTTGCGGTAGGGCGCTCAAAGGGCCGACCGGCGCAGGCGCAGGTGCGGTAAAGGACCCGAACCCACACTACACAATTCCACGTGTAGACTCAACCAAGGCGTTTCAACGAGAAGTGGATGGACACTAAATAGCGCCTCTTCCTCTTCATTCTTTTGAACCACTTCTGTTGAAGATCAACTCATTCATTAGAACTTTAAATCAACCTCTAGTCTTTGCTTAGGGATTTTTTAATTCCTTTTATAAAGCTGTTTCTCGTGGATTTAGATTGGCTATGTATTAGTTCAACTGCTTTTGGATACGATTTCTCGCCTCCAGGATAAGCAGATGCCCTGAACAGTTATTTCTTGTTTGCTGTTTTTTTTATATCGTCAACTGTTGAATCAAGAGGAGAATAAGGAATGTATGCGCATGAAAGGATGAGGAAGACGACTTGTGTCCCTGGTAAAGAATGGAATATACATAATAGTTTTCGGAGACCGGATTATCTTGAACATATCAAAACCACTATTGGCATCGTAGAAGTGTTATCAAGTGTACCTACCTGCCAAAAACAAAAAAGAACAGAGCCTCTAATAAATTAAATAAGCCTAGTCTTGGTGTCAATTTATTTTAAAGTGAAGCCCCATGGTTGAGTTTGAGCGTAAAGTTTTATACTTGGGGTGCTGAGAAATTAGGGTCTTCCTCAAATGAGAGAGACCGCTGGCTCGCATGCCCAATCCACGTAACAGCAAGCCTCTTAATTGTAGCGTTTCTGCTTCTGAGAAACAATCAGCAGGTTCAAAATAACGTCGACCACCTGATTCTTTATAAAATGGTAGAACTTCAAATTTATCCTTGAATCGCAATGATTTGAATTTTGAACTGACTATACTTTACATTGGTAGGTATGGTCATCAAAACATAAATAATTAATGTTTTAACCTGTTTATTCGCAGATGACCTTGCATGACATTCTTTACTGGATTAAATATGACTTAAACAATCACAAAGCTATTCCAAAAGCGATGGACTGCAGTCTGCATGGAAAATTGTGATATATTACATATACTGGATCGCAACCAATTTATCGCAACCAATTATTCAAGATCATAATTAAAAAAATGTACAGGTAAACTAGTTCCAAAAGAATACTGAATTTGAGTTTCCTGGTAAATATTTGAGGTGACATCAAATCTTTGTTCCAAATTGCTTCATTGTCACTAATTGTACCTACATATATTATTTAAGGCACAGCTTTGCAATTCCAATATTTTTTTATGCGGCAAATAAAGATATTAGAAGTCATAAAATATTTAAACAACCATTCATTTATTGTATCGACGTCATTTTCAAACTACCAACGATGCATCTAACGGAAGCACCATTCACTCATTGGAACAAACATACCACTTTTGGTTCTTAGACCTCGACCCCTTCATCGGGAAGACTCCCCATAGCAATCAACACCCTGTGCCCCAAGTATAAAACAGAACGCTTCAACCCAACCGTCTAAGTTACCAAAACTTGGATCGATACTGAAACAGCGTCTGTAAAGGGTGTTTAAGTTTTGATCCATTTTTTGTGAAACGCTGTGGTTGAGTTGGGACGTGAAGTGGTCAGCTTCGCGTGTTACTAGCCCGCTGGGTCGGCAACAGCCCGCCACTAACGAGACTTATATTAATTGTGGGAACAGTCCTTTCGCTTTGAGCGCAAAGGCCGAAGTGCGGTCTTCGTTTTTTTTGGTTCCTCGATCATTTTAACGGAGGTGGCACTGCGTCTTTGTCATGCTTTTTATGTGGTTCCTTGATGGAATGCAGATTAATCTTTTATTCTTCTCTTGTTTGTTGATTTAGATTTTTCGATTTGTGATTCAAAATGAAATTTCATATTGGTTAATGGATCCTGGATAAGAACGACTTTCTTTTATCTTTCCACCTCTTAAGAGCTCTTACAGCTGGGCAAATCTTCCAGTTACGATCTTTACGTGTCTTTTATGATTCATTCTGGAGAAATGGACCTTCCAAAATTACCTCTTGGATCTGTTCCATCTTACTACTTATGTCCTCTATTTCACAGGCTTTTCTTATATGGTCAATGCGAATACGATCTCATAATTTTCTCCCTGTGATCATTCTATGACCTTTAATTTCAAATGCTTTCTCTTGTTTTCTTATTTATTTTTCTTGGTATTTCCATTGATTATCGTGGATAAGCTCTAGCTTAACTAGTATTTGAATGTCTATTTTATCAAATTTTGCCCGTTATTAAAAATTCTCTTTCAACTTTCATTCTTCGCCTTTTTCTTCATTCAGTGCCACTGTTATCGAAGATCAGTGATCATCATAATAAGTAACTCGTATAACGCAAAAACGCAACTAAAAAAAACGCAAGTAAGGTAAACATATAGTGTAACTTTTTGCCGCGTTATCCCCGAAGGTGTCGCATGTGGCGAGTTGAACCTTTTTATTTACAGGTTAGGCGCCAACCACTTCAGTTGAAGTGGGAGTTTCTTAGCTCCCGAAGGGGCTGGTACTCATTTCTTGTGAAGGCTGAGTACACTTTGGTGATATTTTATTTTGAGGTTTGAAATAAACACCGAAACGGGAAATCATTTCTGACACCCTTGGTGGAATTCGAACCCGAGCTCACGGCATGGAATGCAAGCACTCTACCAACTGAGCTATCGACCGGACATTTATATTATTCTTGGGTTGCTTCCTATTTCCTTTAATCATATGGTTCCTGATTTGATCTTATGCCGTTGACCACCCTATATTTGGTCGAAAAATATATTAAGGTGTTTGTACCTTGAAATTCTTACCTTTTTTTTTTTTTTTTTTTTTTTTTTTTTTATATTTATTAACGGCACTTAGTGCCTTTTACATGAAATGGTTACATAGTTTAAAAAATAACACAAATACATAAAAATACCAAAAAGATGTAAAGTATATGAAAGTAAAATGAAACAAATAAACACAATAACAAAAACTATATAAAAATAAGAATAAAAATCAAAGTTACTATCTAGAGAAAAAATATAAATCAAAAAATATAAATCAAAAATCAAATGAAATATACAAGCAACAGAAATAAAAACACTATTCATCCAAAAAGTACCTCAACAGAGCAGCTCTATACCTATCAAAGTTATTGTTGGGTGGGTCAAAGTCCAGTGTACAGGTATTACCACTACGTTGAAGGCGATTTATGCAACTGTTATAATGTGCATTTGTATTGGAAGCTACAGGGCGATAAGGAACTATCTGACGAGATCCCTGTCGCGGAACAAAAAAATTAATAGTTTCAAGCAACATCGGGCAATCTATTAGACCATTCTTAATTTTATAGAGTGTGAGTAAATCAATAATTTTTCTCCTATTAGACAAACTAGTTAAATTAAGTAAGGAGTTAAGGAAGATGGGGTCAAAATTAGCAATAGGAATATTTAGTTTAAAATTAACGATTTTTAAAAATTTAGTATGAACTTTTTCAATATTGTCAATATGGACCGAGAAGTGAGGAGACCAGATGGTAGAACAGTATTCTAAAACGCTACGGACCAGTGAAGTATAAAGAATTTTTATTGTTTGTAAATCACGGAAATCTTTGGTAATTCGGAAAACAAAGCCAAGCATTTTCATACTTTTAGCGCGGATATCGTTAATGTGGGCGACAAATGAGAGTTTATGATCAAACAGAACCCCCAAGTCAGAGATGACTAAAACATTATTTAATAAGTTATGATTAATAACATAATCTTTCATCAATGGGTTTTTTTTTTTACCTTTGACTTTTTCAATATTTAAATACTTGGCAAGAAACAAGGTTAAGATGAATTTGGGATTGTTAATATTTAAATATACACGAAGCATGTGTAGGCGTGAGTTAACACGTGTATGATTGCTGGCTAACATTTAGGATGAATCTTAAATGTTAATTTATATCTTTATTACTTTAGAATAAATATTTATATTTAAGGGAACTATTTTATATTAATTTAATTTAAGTATTAATTCCGCGGAAGTATTCATTCATTATTCACCTAAATGAATGTGCGTCATTCATCAAAACCCAAATCTGGATAGGTAGCTTAATGTAAAATTAATTGGTATAATTTTGGTAAAATATCCATTAAATGCTTTTATAAGAAAGATCCACACTGTAAACAATGATTCACTTTGCCAATGTCACCTCTGTTTCAGGGAAGGTCGGCAAGAGTTGCAGGGCTTATGTTCATTCGAGATTGGGTTTTTATATTGTAGGTGCACATGCGGCATGTGTTAGCGCGAACTTTTACATGCCTGTTTGTGGGAATGCGTTAATATGAATCATAAATGATATGTATCTTTGCAGCTTAGATTTAGATTTTTTAGATCCATTGTAGCAAATCTTTGTCATTTTACTTTGTTTTAAACATACATTTTACCTGAAAATCCTTGTTTCGTTTTATTTTCTCCGTACGTCATTGGTTGTCATAGTTACCAAGAAAACAGAATAAAATTGACCGCCAATCGAACAGTACCCTTAGTACGAGTTGCAAAACTTGAGAAAAGTAAAGTTTACGGAAAATATTAAGGAGTGATTTCTCCCAAAATCTGCCGTTTTTTGTTTCTTACACTTTATGGTCTTAGCAAAAAAGTTACAGTGATGAAGAAAATCAAGTTCAAACAAAAAAAAATGGCAGATTTTGGGGGAAATCACTCTTTAATAATTGCCGTAAACTTTACATTACTCACGTTTTGCAACTCGTACTAAGGGTACTGATCACAAACAATATCGTATTCTTTTAATTTTGACAATTGCTTGGCTACCAAGCAAGAAATTATACCACAGCAACAAGGCGCGATACCTACTGACGTCACAACTTTTTCCCGGTTTTTTTTGTCACGTCTCCATTACCTTATAGCTGCATATTGTAAATTGCAAAAATAGAATTCTTTTCCAGGGAGAACAATTTGCATAAAATCAATTTAAAATTTGCTCGAGTGCATCGATACCAACATGAAACTCTCCTATCCACCTCAAGGTTCGTCCGTTTCGTTATCCGAAGATTGGTCCACCGCATCATCTTATTTACGTCTCTAGACCGGGATTTCGTTCATTCAGAATATGGTTGACGTGAAAATCATTACAAAGTTAGAATTTCAATGAAACATTGCTGACTAGTGACCGGTCCGTAGCATAGTGGTAACGCTTCGGACTCGTGATTGGATGGTTGTGGGTTCAAATCCTGGCGGAGCACTAAAAACATACCATTTATTATTTAATATTTAATTCATTTTAATTTAAATTAACAGAACTTTTCTAAAACATAGTTTTATTTTCACTTATTTGAGTAAACAAGGCTTAAGCGCTATCGGACTTTACTGATGATGGACGGATAAAGTCCGATAGCGCTTAGGCCTTGTTAACTCAAATAAGTAAAAATCAAACTATGTTTTAAAAAAGTTCTCTAGAAAATTTATTTAATTCATTTATTATTTAATATTTTCAAATATGCTCTTCGCTGGGTTAAAAATTCCCGTACCTTTACCAAAGACCGGTCACTAAAAATATGCATCCAGCCATACAGCAACTGGGTCTCACTTGACAATTGGCGCTTTGTAGCGATGACCAAGCTTGTAAAAAGTCCAGTCGATAGCGGGTAGAATGTTTGCATTCCATACTGGGAGTAACGGCTCAATCCCCACCGAGGTGAAAGAAATGATTTTCCGTTTCGGTGCTTATTTCAAACCAAAAATAAATACTGCCAAAGTTTACTCAGCCTTCACAAGAAATGAGAACCAGTCTCCTCGGGAGCTGAGAAACCCTCACTTTAACTGAAGTAGTTGGCGTGAGGCCGGCCTTCTTACCCGTAAAAATAAATAGGTCCCGAATGGGCACATGTTTTTTCGAATTGCAAGAGTAAAAAATTGTGTCCATGTGCAGACAACTTTTTGTCAGTCAGAGCTAAAGTTTATTTTGAAGTTTTAGGCGAAAGGAACATGGATTCACAAGCTAAATAAAAAGCGTAGGTACAAGAAAGCATGTTGATATTTACTTATCAATTCTTGATGATGGATCTATCAGTAATGGTGTATGCGACTCGAAAGAATTGTTGATATTCAGAATGAGCACCAAAAATGAAATAGGGAAAATTTGACTTATTTGCCACAGAGGGAAGAATGATATCTCAACTCAAGACATACCTTTTTAGAAAGTCTTATCCATGATCGGAGAGGGCCCTTGAGGTGTGACACACACAAAAACGGCGCTCTCTTATCATTTGTAATTTAAAATAAATAAGCCGGATATTATTATCATTATTAACAGAGAGTACAAACATTTACGTAATCGAAAGAAATTTACGAAATATTTTATACTTGAGGTACATTTCATTCAATATAATATCTTCAAAATAACTTAAAATGTTTCAAATTCCGTATGATTTGGTGTTTTCTTTAAGATCGTATTTTTGACGAACATTGAGGCGCGCCTGGATCTCTGCGGGATAAAATATTCATCGCGAGAATAAAGCACTAACGAGGAGGCTCGGGTAATTAGGATGCGGTCGTGAAACCTTTATTGGGGCAGCGGCCTTGGAGGGCGACCTTGCGGGTGCAGTCTCACCCCGCTCTCCTCTTTGTATGCAAGAGATCGCGTTGCCATGCCAACGGCCTGAGATGCTATGCTAATCTGGAGATTGTAAAAATTTGATTTCTTCCCCGTCAAACCTTCACTTTTAAATCTTCATTTTTTCAGTTGGATAAGGAATACGCATAAGAAAATAACATGTGAATACGATTTTGATATTGGACTTCTTACTTGTATCCGCTGTATATTTTAGTAGTATCTAGTGTTTTTTTTTTAAATATTGGTCTAGATGGTTTGGACATTTGGAGAGAATGAATGAGGAAAGACTGACGAAGAAAGTATATGCTGCGAGAATTGATGGATGTCGTGGAAGAAGAAGACCGAGAAAGGTATGGATGGACCAAATTTTCGAAATAGCGAATGAATGGGATATCCAGAGTCATAATAAAAGGAGAGCTTGTATGAAAAAGGTTATGGCTCTGGATGAAATGAAAGAAGACGTATGCAAGGATCGAAAGAAATGGCGGTTGATCTGTAATGCTGGCGGTTAAAGCTGAGGCTTTTAAATTTAAAAAATATGTGTTGTAGTTTTTTAATTTTTTACTGTTTAATTGCTTAGAATTTATTTGTTTTATATATTTGATTGTATTAATTGCTTGTACTCCATGACTGATAGGTTGGTATGCGGCTGACCACCCATACTGTAAAAAATGGTTCACTTTGCCAATGTCACCCCTGCTTCAGGGAAGGTCGGCAAGAGTTGCAGGGTTTATGTTCATTTGAGATTGGGGTTTTTATATTGTAGGTCCACATGCAGCATGTGTAAGCGCAAAATTATGCATGTCTGCTTGTGGGAATGCATTTAATATGAATCTCAAATCATACATATCTTTGCAGCTTAGATTTAGATTTAGGTCTGAATTTAATATGATAACTAGAAGACTTGTCTGACGGCTTATGTCATTTTTTTAGTTGTAAAACTTTCTCTTGTGCTTTGACCATCAACCTGTCGACATGTGTTTGCGGCAGTCAGCCAAATAAATGGCGTGCTGAAAATACATCGAGTTTGATTTCTGCGAGTTGTAGTCCTCTCCACCTTTGCCCAGGATTCCTCTCTTCCCTACCATCCTTTGTTATTCCTACATCCGAACCATTTTTAGACCAATCATCATTCCAACTCATGAGGCTTTGGTACTCAGTGTCTTATTCAGATAAACTTTTCAACCATGTTGTAGCAAATCTAAATCTACTCATCAAGGAAAATTAAATTGGTATATTTATGAATTACTTCGGGTTCACTTTTAATAAAATTGCAGTTGAATTTATGTTACAGTATTTATTTTTAACAAATCAGTTACATAGATAATTATTTGGTTAGGGCAGAGCATCACTGAAACTCCACAGAACCGCAGCCTATATTTATATGTAACCAAGGCCTATTTTTGCGTATTCCTGACCATACGAGACGCCTCTAGAATGGATGTTTCCAGAGAGTGCGAGAAGTACAAGGTACAAAATATCAAACGCCTACGTCTATACACACATATATATTATATGGCAAATAAATAAATGTGGTAAGTCTCATACATAATTCAAGGAACCTCGCCATGTTTTATTCCATCCTATCTTCAAATAGGTACAGTAAGATCTACCAACGACCGTAGAGACTTCCACCCCTGGTTTTCGTCTCAACTACGGCAAACTTGGAGTCCATTGTAACTTGCAAGTTGGTTTATTTGGTCATGTATAATTAGAGGATGTTTAATTTCCCGGCTCGGCGCCCCGGGCTCGAGTCCTGATTGAATTCGCGGTCACTAAGTATCGGCCGCGATGTTTATGAACAAATAAATCTCTCCGCAAACAACTTTTTACTTTATTTACCTTTGCATACCTTATAAAGGGTAAATGCCGAACAAGCCTTCTCAAACTCTTGCGTCACTGCTTGAACAAACGAGAAGCAGAGTACCAATACAAGTGGGTAGCGAATGTCATCACGATGCGGTAAGAAAAATAACCTTCTCTAGCTTTGATCTACTTCTTTTTGTGAATCTACTCAGATGACCAGTTGACAGAAAATCCTAGTTTGCATGTACATAATTTTAATAATATAATTTTTTGTAATAGCATATTATCTTCTATAAAATATAAACGTATTCATAATTTCTGCCTTCCGAAAGTTAACTCAGGGTTTTTAACAGCTTATCTACTATTTCTTTACTTTTTTTTACACACATAAATTATCAACCACTCAATCTAGTCGATAGCTCAGTTGGTAGAGTGCTCGCATTCCATGTCAAGAACTCTAGTTCAATCCCACCGAGGGTGTAAACAATGATTTCCCGTTTCGGTCTTTCTTTCAAGCTCAAAATAAATAAAAATACCGGCAAGGTTTACTCAGCACACACAAGATGGGAGTACCAGCCTCCTCGGGTGCTGAGAAGCCCCCACTTCAAGGCCGGTCCTCTTATCTATGAAAAAAAAGGTTCCACTCGCCACATGCGGCTCTTTGGGTGTGAAGCTGCGGCTCTTTAGTTCCATACGCAAATATTAAAATATATCAAAAACACTTCCGATCGAAAAACACAAAAATCGTTCTGAATTGATTAACGAGGATTTGACACCGATTCTATCTCTCAGCCACTTTTACTCGCTTTTCATACCCCCCCTTGACTCTATATATTGTTGGAAAGAAAACATTTGTGGCTCTTAACACACTTTGAAATTGAAAAAAAAACTCTGTTTTAGACTAGGTTTATCAATTAACATACATTATCTATGAGAACTTTATTTTCATTACATAAATGCACTTTAAAATTATAGTTCACGTTGTATTATTATGACGTTGTTAAAAAAATGGTCGACCAAAGAGGAGGCTGGGAACTAAACGGTCACGTAGAACGTGTTGGATTGTGAATCTCTGGTTTTTGCAGCGGTAAGCAGGCTGCCTCCATATATCATGCTCGCTCCGGCTGCCGTTACGTTGATATTAATGAAGTAAGAGGAGCACAGCCTCATCTTGGGAAGACAATATTTTTCACGTTAAAAAAGCATCTTTCAAATGTAAAATTAAATCCATGGAGATTGTCTTTGTTTACGGAAAATAAATATTTGTATTAAGACTCCGGTCAAAAAAAAATCCCGTTATTTGTAAAAATATGTTTTTCTTTTTAATTTATTTCATTATGATGCGATTTGCAAATGTATTCTAAACATTTTAACTTGCATTGTCAACAGTTATTTTTAATAAACTCACAGTCAGCCTATCTAGAATCAATAACCTTATCGACGGTTAAAAGGCAATATAGAGAGAGCATAAGCGACATAAGTTAAATTGTTCAGGAGAGCAGTTTAAAGTTTGACATTGCAGAAAAATGGCATAACTTTTTATTATATCGTTAAAATCAAAACAGCTCTAATTAAAAAAAATAAAGGCGTTTATTGGCATTCCTATTAATGTGGTCTTACGATGTTTTACGATTGTTTTTATTTCATAAACGCCTTTAGGACAAAAAAGGCCAAAATCTCGTCGGGAACACCAAGATCATACTTTGAAAACGCAGTTGTTTGCTTGGGCATAAACAACAAACAAATAATCGTAGAGCTATGGAAGTTAGCGCGTTAGAAAGAGTGGAAAGTTTTAAGTAGGATAACATTCATAACTCATTTTTGACCAAAACGTCGCTTATGACTATACTTCCTTTTAACCGTCAATATGAAATGAAATCATCGTTCTCGTCAAATGAGCTTTTTGATTCTAGCTTACGAAGCTTCTACCAGATCAAGTCTCTTTTTTACAGATTAACATCAATGCCCACACTGAAAATGTAGGTAAAATAAAACAAAACTACCTATAATCAACTACAAAGATATAGTCTGAGCATTTTACAATACTTTCAAGTCGTATGTTATAGCCGAGAGTCAAGTCTCTGTGACTAGCGTATTTGGAACAAAATAACGTTGGTTCAAATCACGCCTGGCCCTTTGGCTATAACTTCGATCTTAGTACAACAGATGCCATTACATGCATACAAGCTTCTGCTTTCGCATATAGATAACTGGACAGGCAAAAATAGTTTGACGAATTGCATTCCTCTTCCCAAATCTATTAAAAATAAAAATTCTTGTAGAAATATTGTCCCATCTAAGGATAGTATCCCCTTGAAGAGAAACTTGAAGCAGCGCACGCACCCGGCCGATATGTTTCAATTAAAGCCCCCTGCCCCTCTTACCCACATCTCCCCATGCACTTTACTATGGGAGCTTTAGTACACACGCACTGAGCTTTCTACTGCCTCTATACTGTCATAGTTTTTCCTCGTATCTACTATAAATTATAATTAAACGAGTCGTTTTTCCTGTTAGAAGTATCATCACAGTTGGAAATTATTTATTTTTACAGGTCTATTTATCGATACCTTAAACGTAAAACTGAATAAGTGACATATTAAGCTAACATAGTTTTTTTCAGATAAATGTACCTTGTTTTCTATTTTCTACGAGAGAAAAAACCCTGAAAAGTTTGGAAATCTTGTAATTTATAAGTTTTTTATGAGCACTTCCTTGTTGTTAGTTCACTTACTGTACATTCAACACCCAATAAAAAAATATATCCACGATTTATAAAAATCAGTGAATCAGCACTTATTCAGTTTAACCTTTAAGGTGGCGGTATAAAAATAGGCAACTAAGCCCCACATATAGTGTTACTTCTTGCCTGCGTTATCTCCGACGGGGTCGCATGTGGCGATTCGGGACCTATTTATTTTTATTGGTAAGAGGGTCTGCCTCACACAAACCACTTTCAGTTGTAGTGCCAATGTCAAATTTGTTTCAGGGAAGGTCGGCAAAAGTTGCAGAATTCATGTTCATTTGAGGTTCGTATTTTATTTTTTGTAAGTACACATGCAGAATTTGTAAACGGGACTTACACGTGTCTGTTTATGGGAATGCATTTCATTTTCATATGAATCTTAAATGTCACTATATCTTTGCGACTTAGATTATAGATTAAAGGAATATTAATAGATGCATGTCAGTTAAAAAAATTGTATTTTTTTGTATTACCAACGTTATTCATTATTTAAAAAAAATACATACGCAGAAATAACAATCAAATTCAGAAAATAATGAAACTTATAAATAAACAAAAAATAGGCATTCTTGGAAATAGGCATCATCTATTTTTAACTTATTAAAAACATATTTATATTTTTCCATTGGTGTACTTACTTCGTAATTCCGAAAACGCTAAAATAATTAAAACAGGCTCTATTTATAGATTCGCAGAAAACTCATTCAAATGAATTTACATTTTTGCAGCTCAGTATTTTCACATATTTGCAAATTCATCCAGGCTAAAAATATTAGAAAGCTATGCGTAGGCAGAGAAATGTTTACGTTATATTATATACCGCAAAAAAAAATGTTTTGTAAAAATTTTAAATTCAAATAATTTCGGTTTCATTTAGCTACCTACGTCATTTTTTAAATATTTCTACCTAACATATTAAATATCATATTATTATGTTTTATATGAGGGTAGTCATACATTTCACCTTGTGTGTCATTTGCACATAAAATATTTGCTTAGTTTTTAATTTAAATTCTGAATAAAAAAAATGTATAAAAATTGTGGTTGATGTTCCTTGACTAATAGGTTGGTATGAAGCTGACTCCCCATGCTGTACATCTAATCTAATCTAATCTAAGTTGCAAAGATATGTTACATTGGAGATTCACATTACATGCATTCTCACAACCAGACACGTACAAGTTCGCGCTTGCACATGCCTCATGTGAACCTACAACATAAAAACCAAATCTCAAATGGACATACACCCTGCAACTCTTGCCGTCCTTCCCTGAGACAGGGGTGACATTGGCAAAGTGAACCATTTTTACAGCATGGGTGGTCAGCCGCATACCAACCTATAAGTCAAGGAACACACACACACGACAAATTACATTTTATACATCACTAAATAATAATAATATCCAAATACAAAATATCCATTTACAAATACTTTACATACTTTGTTCATTTTTGCCAATGCCACCCCGGTTTCAAGGAAAGGCAGCAGAAGTTGCAAGGTTCATCTTTATGAAAGGTTAGTCTTAGAAACATATGTTAGCTTAATACGTCAATTATTCAGATGTAACCTTTCAGGTTGTTATGCGGCTGGCCACCCATGCTGTTCACTTTTCCAATGTTACCCCTGTTTCAGGGAAGGTCGGTAAGAGTTGCAGGGTGTGTGCCAATTTGAGATTTGGTTTTTATGTTGTAGGTTCACATGCGGCATGCGCAAGCGCGAACTTGTACGTGTCTTCTTGTGAGAATGCATGTTATGTGAATCCCCAATGTTACATATCTTTGCAACTTGGATGATATCTTTGCAAGACTTCAGTAGGCCGGACATGTAGTACGTGCAGAGGACTCCAGGATAATCAGAACTGTCTTAGATTAGATAAGACCTTTCAGTACCTCTGCGGCACTACAATAAGTGTCATAGACCCCTAGAGTCTTTAGAATCTAGGGAGTCTCCCGCACAGGATTTCTTAAAAAAAAAAAAAAAAAAAAAAAAAAGTACCCTGAGTACGAGTTGCAAAACTTGAGTAAAGTAAATTTTACGGAAAGTATTGTTATGTAAATAGTACTTAGGTGTAAACAAAATAAATAGGGTAGGTGTATATAGACTCTAGCTGTAGGATGAATTATTATTAGGTATCTACATAGAGTAAGGGTATATTATATAAGTAATAATTGTATTGGAAGCTTGTGGAATGTCATAGACGTTTCTAGACGAATTTAAGCCTAGAAAGTTTGATTGTAATAGCTATAAAAGGCGTGAATCGCCTGCAAGTAGGGCAGTCTCAAAGTACTCTTAGCCTTTACAGGCCAAGTCAGCGAAAGTGAGCTATCGAAGTGTTATGTTAAATAAATTGTGAACCAAATAAATTAATTTAAAAAAAATCTCTGGCCGTTTTAATTAAGAAGACCAACATTTGAAATTTTCAAAACATTAGAACCCTAAAAACACTACAGTATTAAAAAGTGGTTTTCCCCAAAATCTGCCGTTTTTGTTTGTTTGAACTTAATTTTCTTCATCACTGTAACTCTTTTGCTAAGACTATAAAGTGTAAGAAATAGAAAGTGAGTTCTGTCTTAGAAATGGAGGGCGCACAGGAGTCACTTGAGGTATTTGATTTAACATGGTGTAATTAAGTTTTTCATCGGACCACCGACCAGGCCGCTGAGTGACCGTCACAGCTAATGGCCCCATAAATCTGAGTATGGCCGCGCGGAAGGGGAGCAGACCATGGTCCAACATTGTTGGATGTATTTATCGACGGGGCCGAGCCATAAATCAGGTGGGATTGCATTTTAACAAGTCTTGCGCGTTCAGTATGTACCTGCGAGGTCCACCAGCCGGAGGACCTGAAGATATTCGGTGTTATTCACAAACAGACAATCCATGGTTCAACCGCAGCGTAACGTCAATTTTTCGTACAAAAACACAATGCTCCATGGATCAGCTATGGATTAAGCGACTGCACCACACTGATCTTATGACTTGATGACTTAATTGATGCATTTTTTAAATTAAAATTAATTTACAATTTTTTAATGTACAATTTCTGAAATAACGATTGAATGGGATATCCTGAGTCATAATAAAAGGAGAGTTTGTATGAAAGAGGTTATGACTCTGGATGAAATGAAAGAAGTATGCAACGACCGAAAAAAATGGCGGTTGATCTGTAATGCTGACGTTTAAGGCTGAGGTTTTTAAAAAAAAAAAATTCAGTTTTTTTATAGAATATGTTTTGTAGGTTTTAATTTTTACTGTTTAATTGTTTAGTGATTGTTTTTTTACATACCTACTTAAATGTAATTAATTGTTTATATTCCTTGACTTATAGTTTGGTGTAAGGCTGACCACCCATTCTGTAAAAATGGTTCACTTTGCCAATGTCTTCCCTGTTTCAGGGAAGGTCGGCAAGAGTTGCAGGGCTTATGTTCATTTGAGATTGGGTTTTTATACGGTAGGTCCACATGCGGCATGTGTTAGCGCGAACTTATACATGTCTGCTTGTGGGAATGCGTTTAATATGAGTTTTAAATGATATATATCTTTGCAGCTTAGATTTAGGCTTAATAATTTACTTTATGGTTTGAAATTTTAAATTAAAAGAAAATGAATTGCTGCAACGTGTGACAGATTGCTTGGAGTGGAACAGTGAGGAGAGAAATTGGTTGGTTTTGAGATTCCGCGGGTCAATTTACAGAAATTTGAGTGGCGACGTTGCGTTGGCTCCTTGGGCCAAAAAACGCGGCAAACATTTTCCATATCGTGTGACCGGGGAGCTTATTGTCGCCTCAGCAAATCCCGCGGTAGCTGAACAATTAACCCTAAACGACCGCTGACCAGAGGCAGCCAAAAATGAAGATAAGTCAATAAGAATAGAAAGAATTGAGTCGGCTATTTCAAAAGTCAGCTATTTCTAGATGCACCCGATTTTGAGACACCAATATTTAAGTCATATCTGCGATGGTGGAATTTAGATATCGCCACCTTAAAGGTAATACCACCTTCGGTAAAGATGAAGATAAAATTGAATAAGTGCTAATTCACTGATGTGAGAAATTGTGTAACTTCTCATAGTAAGTGAACTAATTATAAGGAAGTGCTCATGACAAACTTCTAAACCAGGCCGGTCCAACATACGACCCATGGGCCACAATGTGGCCCGCACAAGCTTTTGATCCGGCCCGCGACGACATCTAGTTATTGCGCAAGAAGTTCTTCATCTATCTAAGGCAGCGGTTTTCAAACTGGGGAGGCGCCTTCCTGCGCTGAATTTGAAATTGCGTGCCAACTCCCCCCCGTCGATAGAACATTATAGACAAAATGAACTTCCAAAATTGTGCGTGCCTATCCCTCCCCTCCCCCCTGGACCACCACTGTTCTAAACTATAGGATTTTACCCTATTTCGCTCAATTTTAGACTTTATATTTTGATGCAACAGAACATTAACCATTATTTGATGCGAAAGGAAACCACTGTATGTTATTACAACTATGCGGGGCTTCTAATACCGTTGTAGTCGTTGCTGGGTTAGATCCCGCGTCCAGTTTTTGTCCTCGTTGAGATTCCTGGAAGGCGACCGCGGGCCCACTTTGATCACGCCTGAACGAGCTCTCAGAGCAAGCCGCGGCCCTTACAAACAAACACCTGGATAGTGGATAGCGGACAGAGAAAACTGATGGATAGTGAACAGTTGACAATGGACAGTGGACAGTGGAAAGAGGATAGAAGTTTGTGGACAGTGGAAGCTAGGCTGTGGACAGTAGGCAGTTGACAGTTAATTGCGGTAAGAAGTTTGTGGAGAGTCGGCAGTGGATAGTGATTAGCAGTTAGTGGGCAGTGGATAGTAGTTAGTGGACAGTTAACAGGGCAATGAACAGTGGATAGTAGACGGTCAGCAGTGCATAGTAAGCAGTAGAAAGGGTACAGTGAACAGTTGACAATGGAAATTGGACAATGGGAAGAGGATAGTAGTTTGTAGATAGAGGAAGTTGGGTAGTGAACAGTAGGTAGCATAGTAAGTAGTTAGTGGACAGTTGGTAGTGGTTAATAAGGTGTGAGTAGTGATTAGCAGTTAATGGACAGTGGATAGTAGTTAGTGGACAGTTAACAGTACAATTGCCGGTGAACAGCGGACAGTAGACAGTCAGAAGTGCATAGTAAGCAGCATAAAGTGGACAGTGGACATTTGACAATCGAAAGAAAAAATAAGATAAAGACAAACGACTAACAGAGAAAGCGTACAGAGGAAATGTCAGAGAAAAGCGTGGTAGGAGAAGACCAAGAAAGGAATGGATAGACCAAATAGGTGAGATTGCGAAAAAATTAAACCTGCAGAGTGAGAATAAGAGAAGAGTATGTATGAAAAAAGTTATGAATGTTGAAGGGATGAAAGAGATATGCAAGGACAGAAAAAGAGGAGACGCATTTGCGGAGGTACCGGCTAACCCTAGTGGAATGGCGGCATGATACAGGAACAGTAACATTAAAGTGGACAGTCTGTAGTAAGCAATGGACAGTTCATAGAAGGTAGTAGTTAGTGGACAGTTAACAGTGCATAGTGGAAGGTGGACAGTTGGTAATGTACAGTGGGCAGTGCATATTAGGCAATAGACAGTGGACAGTGCGTATTAGGCAATAGACAGTGGAGAGTGCGTATTAGGCAATAGACAGTGGACAGTTTTGCCAATGGACAGTGAACAGCGTAAAGTAAGCAGTTGACAGTGGATAGTAGAGAGTGGATAGTAGAGAGGTTAGTGGACAGTGATCAGAAAAAAAATCTTTAGAGATTCTCAACTGTTAAAAAAGAGTCATACGCTTAATTTTTGCCGTTCCTTGACTAAAAAGTTGGTTTGAAGCTAACCCCCTTGCTGTTAAAACTTGGTTCATTTTTTACAGGGAAAAGGGGCTGGATTTGCAAAGTTTATGTTCATGTGGTGTTTGGATTTTTATTGTATAAAAAATAACATTGATCCAAACATACAAAATATAATTCATCTTCTTCTTCTTTATGGCGAATTCCCGCGTACAGCAGGGGCGCCAGTGTCAAGTGGTATTCAAATAACTCAATAATAAAACAATGTATATTATGGTGATTTTATATAATAGTAGGGAATTTAAATTATGGTAGGTAAATTAATTAATGTATGTAGGGGAATTAGTCCACTTCAATTGTTATAAGATTGTTGTATTTCTTGACGGGTAGCAGACCCATAATATATAAGCTATTGTTCCCAAAATAATTGGTTCTTCTCTCGCATTATATTCTGACTAGTAAAGTCACCAGTCTTTTTGTTAAATAAAGTCTGTAATAAAATTATAATAAAGTTCTACATATCAAGCAAGAAACAAATCTTTCACTTCAAGCTCCCATCCATCACCAGCGACCGACAAAATTCCCAACATGTGGGTTTTGGTTTATTTTGTATGAACACAAGTGCAAGCGCGAAATTACATATGCCTGCTTGTGGGCGTGCATTTAATTTGAACCTTAAATGTCAATATATCTTTGCAGCTTAGATTATAGGTACGGGAATTTGGCAATAAAATAATATGCACTAAAACTTTAATGACGTATCGTAAACATGTTTACCAGAGCCGGGTCCCTTACAGGTAGTTTTCTTATTTGACACGAATAAAAAATATATTTAACAGCTATACTTCCGAGAATCCATAAAATTCACAGATATATAACATAGTACAATACATAAATTACTCTAGTTTCCTCAATTTGCATACCTCTAAACTTAGCTTTGAGTGATTTTCCACTGATTATGGTTAGACTATGAATATGAGGTGATCGTTTTATGGGAATTTTATTGAGTTATTTTTACATTTTAAATTAGGTACTGTTTAAGCTTGTCCAAAGGTTTTGTGGACTTCAAAAAACTTTAATAGACAATATGGCACAATTTAGGATAGTAGCCAATCGCAGTTATATTTATTTCACAGTATTTTAATAAGTTGATTACATAATATGGTTCACTCTGCCACTTCTGTCTTTGACGGTTTCACGGTTCCTATTTATGTGATCAAGGTCAATTCTCGCATGTTCCAGAACTGACTAGGCGTCTCTAGAATAGATGTCTCCAGAGAATGCGAGAAGTATCAACCTATCAAACGTCTTCATACACAGCAAGTAAACACGCCTAGGCACACGCACGCATTCACTTAAGTGGCGAAGGGTGCCATACAACTCGATTCCCATCGGCTTCCCTGTTAAAATGAGGCAACAAAGTAGTTAAAAAATATGGGCACAAAGTAAAAAAAATACATTTAAAACCAAAGAAACAATACGTATTTTTCCTCCATTGAAACCATGCAGTCTACATTATTTTTATTTTTGCCTCATTTTAAAAGGGAAACCGATGGCAATCGAGTTGTATGGCACCCTTCGCCACTGGCACCTATACATTCTTAACGATATAAATGAATGCAAACAAACGAAGACAAACGAAGACAAACGAAGAAAAAGAAGAATTTCCCTGTGTTCTACAATATGAAGCTGTTTGCACGTGAATAGTACATTTTCTCATATAAATTAGCATGTTTGGGGCGGTACTCCGCAGCTTTCTCCTGGAGATTCCGCCGCCAAGATAACAGGCACGTATCAATAAAATAAACACCGCAATTCCATGCCACCAACACATTGCATAATATGCAGAAATACATGCGCTTTACTTTTGAGATGAATTTACGCAAAATAATATTATTTTGGGTTAAATTTAAAATACATTTTTTCATGCATCTTTATTAGGTGTTATGGCTGAGAGGGTAGAGGCGCATGTTCGATTAGCGTATTTGTAGCAGATTAACGTTGGTTCTAATCTGCATCTGGCCCACTTGACCATTACTTCTACCCTAGGTCAACAGATGCCATTACATGCACACAAGCTTCTGCTTCCGCATGAAGACAACTGGCTAGGCAAAATAGGTTGGTGAATTGCATTCCTTTCTACAAATCTATTTGTAAAAAACATTACGATATTATGTATTTGTTGCAGTTTAAAAAAATATACAAAAAACGGTCCAACTTGTTTGTTTAATAAATGCAATTTTAATCTGTGAACCACTCACGTTTTTTTCACGAAATCAATTATAAACAGGAGTTACTTCAAGAATGGGAAAAATCGCGTCCACCAATTTCGAGAAATAAAAATTACAGATCTTCGATTCTTTAGCTCTTCCTATTAGTAACCCAATTACAAACGGAAGAGCTAAGTTCTACTTTCCTATCGGAAAAAATACAATACTTTATAGCATATTTTTTACTATTTTACATTACTGAGGTTTTTTTATAACGATAAATCAAGGAGACTGCATTTAAACATTTATTGAATAAAATAAAGGGACAAAAAAATATCCAAACAAAAAATAAAATAAAATATAGAGTGTCCTCTTAACAATGATGGCAGTCGAAAGTTCTTGAGGTAATAAAACTCAACTTCGAAAATAAATTTGTGTGGTTTTATTTAAATTATATAAAAATCTATTTTCACTGTGTGAATACACAAACTCTAAAAATCTTATTCAAAAATTATCATTCCAAATTGGGCAAGCATCGCCATTCCATTCAAAACTTTTATTTTTTCTAAATGGAATGGTCCAGTTTACAAAAGTCACCCCTGTTTTAGGGAAGCTCGGAAAAAATACATTTTTTGTTGTTAGTGTACAGCTGAACAGCTTGAAGGCATGCATTTTTAATATGAGCCTCAAATGTTCTTGATGATGAGTTGGTGATTTCTTTATAGCGCCGTTTTGTGATGTATTCACTCTTAGGGCGAAATATATTATATATCTTTACAACTTGGATTATAAGATTAGTTAATAAATATGAAGAAAAGACGATAAAATTCTTGGATATGCACAAAACTACATCAATCTAAAACTGAAAAATAAATATGCAAAATGATTCTTCAACGTTTTTCATAGCACTCCGCTGTCTCGCGGTAACTGTCTCTTAACGGACATACGCAGATATATTTTCTTGGTATTCTCAATAATCTCAATTATCCCGCGAGCCGCAACATTGTATGGAGCTGTCTGCGAGGCAATTATTCTCCACCGCCGCTCATTTAGCATAATCTCACCTGTGTGAGCTGGGAAATTAAAGGCTGCCGCACGGAAAGGTAGCATTTTGTTTCCAAACAACAGCATAAAAAACAGCTTAACTACATACTTTCGTTCTGGTATTTTGAAAATTGATGGATTGAGTGTAAGTGTAGCCACCCCTATTAGAGCACAGTTACAGTTAGATAATTGAAAACCCAAAGTGTTATTATATTTGGTGAAAGCATTGTCGTATTAAGATTTTTTTTTAAATGAAGAAAATATAGGTAATACCTACATACAATTGAAATTTAAGGCAGCGTATAAGTTGCCATCAACGTTGGTGCCATGAAAATTGGTGTCATCAACGTTGGTGCAATAAACGTTGATGCAATAAATGCTGGTACAATTAACTATGGTGCCATAAATGTTGCTGCCATCAATGCACGGTTAGTGCTATAACGTTGGTGCCATCAACGTTGTTGGAATCAACGTTGGTGCAATAAACGTTGGTGCCATAAATATCAGTGCCATCAACGCAACGTTGGTGGAATCAACGTTGGTGCAATACACGTTGGTGCCATCTACGCAGCGTTAGTGCCATCAAAATTGGTGCAATCAACGTTGGTGCCATGAAAGTTGGTGCCATCAACGTTGGCGCTATGAACGTTGGTGCCATCAACGTTGGCGCCATGAACGTTGGTGCCATCAACGTTGGCGCCATGAACGTTGGTGCCATCAACGTTGGTGCCATGAACGTTGGTTCCAACAACGGTGGTGCCATCAACGTTGGTGCCATGAAAGTAGGTGTCATCAACGTTGGCGCCATGAACGTTGGTGCCATCAACGTTGGTGCCATGAACGTTGGTTCCATCAACGGTGGTGCCATCAACGTTGGTGCCATGAAAGTAGGTGCCATCAACGTTGGCGCCATGAACGTTGGTGCCATCAACGTTGGTGCCATCAACGTTGGTGCCATGAACGTTGGTTCCATCAAAGTTGGTGCTATCAACGTTGGAGCCATACATGTTGGTGCTATCAACGCAGCGTAGGTGCCAACAACGTTGGTACTATCAACGATGCTGCCACCACTTTAAAAAAGTCTAACGTATCTTTACCTGCAATACGATCATTTGATCCTGCGTCATTCATACGATCATTTGACACTGAAAAATACAATCTGCGATCACATGCAACAACATTTTTTCTTCGTAATTTAATACGTCAAAAAAAATTATACTTCTTAATGTCGTCAAATACGATTCTAACAAAACCTAGACAAATTTGCTATCTTTCATTACCAAATACTCATTTCTTATCGCTTAAAATACCTCTTGCACACTCCGCATTCCAGCTTAAACCTTTGATTAATGAATCGCGATTCAGCATACCTGTAGATCCTCACTAATCCCACCATAATTCCACTCTATATAAAGTCGTCAGCAGTCAATTATCAGTGAATCCTAGTACACAACGTTGTGTTAACATTCAACCATAACTTAATCAGATAAAAAAACCCAAACAATCTAAATTACTCACCAGATGCGCTGTTTTTTAACGTATACATTTTTTCTATTTAGGCGATGCTTGACTGTTTACGTAGCATTTTTTTTACTAAAGGTAAAGCTCCGCCACTTTGTGCTTGTTTGTCTTTTCGCTAATTTAATCTAATCTAAGTTGCAAATACATGTAACATTAAAGATTCGCATTACATACATTTTCACAAGCAGACACGTTTAAATTCGCGCTTAAAAATGCCGCATGTGAATCTACAATATAAAAACCCGAATCTCAAATTAACATACACCCTGCAACACCTGCCGACCTTCCCTGAAACAGGGGTAACTTTGGCAAAGTGAACCATTTTCTACAGCATGAGTGGTCAGCCGTATACCAACCCATAAGTACATCACAGATATTTCACATAAAAAAATGTTCGTATGGTGACTTATGAAAACTGAAAAATTATATTTAACATATTAAAAACAACTCTCAAACTTTTCTTAGCTCAGATTGTGTAGAATGTGATTCTTAAGACAATTTCATTGAGAGGCCATCTTTGAATCAAATGGCACATAAGCCAAACAAGCATTGCGGGGACGAGCTGTCCTTTAGCGGTACACATGTGCGCTGATGACGTAAATCGAAAAAGGCTCTAGAAGTATTATAACACCGCATTAAAAATGACTGAAAACTAAAACAATACTTCTATTGGCAGTTTGAGTTATTGTATATGATTTTAAACGTAATATTTTATGGTTGAGGTATGAGGTTGACTACTCCTCGTACAGTAGGATCGCCGTTATCTGGAAGATGCCAGTCGTCAGCTGCATCAAAGACCACAATCAGTGATGGATTACTTCCCACAATTCGCTTAAAAATAAGTAAGGATTATAGATTAAGTCACGCGTGGAATCCGAGATATTGTCAATTGAGTTTGTGAAGAAAAAACTAGTTCAAAGTTGCAGGAGGTTTTTGTTGTGTAATCTGTTCTAATCGTAGGATTACTTTGCAGGAATAAAAATGTTGAATAAATATAAACGTTCCCTGACTTATAGGTTGGTGTGCGGCTGACCACCCAGGCTCTAGAAAATGGTTCACTTTGCCATTGTCACCCCTGCTTCAGGGAAGGACGGCAAGAGTTGCAGGGAGTAGGTTCATTTGAGATTTGAGTTTTTTTGTTCTAGGTTCACATGCGGAATGTGCAAGCGCGAACTTGCAGGTATATTGTGTCTGCTTGTGAAAAATAATATTGTGTGAATCCTTTATGTTACATATCTTTACGACTTAGATTAGATTAGAATGTGTACAGGCTGGAAGCGCCTTTACGATCAATGCGACAAAATACTCATTGATCAATGCGACAAATACTCATTGAATTCTATTGTTTTTCTAAACTTTCTCCACTATGAACCTGATAACATACTACCAAAACGTCAGGGGTCTTAGGACTAAAACACATCTATTTTATAGCAATATTTTGTGCAATGATTTTGATATAATTTGCCTTACAGAATCTTGGCTGAATGAAAATTTTTATGATCACGAACTCTTTGACAGCCGATACTGCGTTTACAGACTTGACAGAGATTACCATACAACTGAACAAAAATTGGGAGGAGGAGTCCTTATTGCGGTTAAGTCTAGTTTAACATCATCTATCAGAACGGGCTGGGCTTCAGACTCAAAAGCGGAAGAGTTATGGATAACCATTACCTTGTCAACATCAACGAAATTGAATTTGTGCTGCGTATACCTGCCTCAGGGTCAAAACCACTCACAAAGACTAGGTAAGTTCTTTGAAAATGCATCGCAACTAGTATTAAATAATGTAGATGACAAATTTATATTGCTAGGTGATTTCAATTTGCCTGGAATATGCTGGGAGCCGACAGATGAACCAAATTCTTTTAGTGTAACTAATCATAGTTCCCACGATTCCCCTATGATCGATTTCATGTCATTCACGGATTTCAAACAATATAACGGCATTACAAACGTCAATGGTCGAATACTTGACCTCATATTAAGTAACATTGAAAGTTGTAACGTGTCTCACTGCACAGACTCCCTGGTTAGTGAAGATTCTCACCACAAATCTTTACTGTTACAACTTGACAATGTCAGCATTCCATACATAAAACTGGATCCGAGACGAGTAAAATTATTTTATAGAGCAAACTACGATCATATTAAACAGCATCTGGTAAATGTTGACTGGGGTAGCATTCTTTCGGGTAAGACTATTGATGAAGCATTGGACCGTTTCTATGAAATTTTGTATAATTGTATACAACTGTTCGTCCCATCAAAAATACGTACAAGTTCTCAAAGATTTCCCGTTTGGTATTCACACCCATTGGTCAAAGTTATAAGGGAAAAACTAAAGGTTCATAAGAAATGGAAAAAATCAGGCCTACTTCAGGACTATGATGAATATTCCTTACTTAGAGAACGCCAAAAAAAAATGCAACTCGAATGTTACAGAACCTTTATTAATAGAACAGAGTTAAATATTAAAAATGACCCAAAGAATATCCACAGCTACGTTAAATGTATGAAATCACAATCAGGTTTCCCACAAAACATGTATTATAAAAACACTGTAACTAACGAAATGGAACAGGTATGCGAGATGTTCAGTGACTTCTTTCAGTCATCGTTTACATCGAGTGCTTGTCCAGTACCAGACGTGGTGAGCCCTGGAGAGATTGATATCGCCCGCATTTCTTTTGAACCATCTGATATTTTGAAAAATCTCAAACAAATGGACTTGAATAAAAGTCCGGGCCCCGATGGAATTCCCCCGCTATTCATAGTTAAATGCGCAGAGGAATTGGTCGCTCCGCTTTCCATTTTATTTAATTTGTCATTTACAACTGGAGTATTCCCGGATACTTGGAAGAGATCCTTTGTGACTCCCATCCATAAATCGGGGCCAAAGCATAACGTAGAGAACTATAGGCCTATCTCCAAACTCTCCTTGTTCAGCAAATTGATGGAGAAAATCGTGGTAGAGCAACTGACTCCAGCGTTAAAGAGTTTTATTCTTCCAAATCAACATGGATTTTTTAAAGGCAGATCGGCTGACTCGAATTTGGTTGAATTCACTGACTACTTACACAATTCAATGAGTGGGGGGGGACAGGTTGATGCCGTGTATACGGACTTCTCGAAAGCCTTCGACAAAATTAACCATGAAATATTAATCCATAAGCTCGGGAGGTATGGAGTGCACGGCAACCTGCTACGATGGTTATCTTCTTACATTATTAATAGACTCCAAGCAGTAACGGTAGAGGGTAATACTTCTCCATTTCAACAATGTCCATCTGGCGTTCCACAGGGCTCACATTTGGGGCCTGTATTATTTATTTTGTACATAAATGATATTCAGCATTGTTTCAGATCATCTTCTTTCTTGATCTATGCTGACGACATTAAAATATACAAAAGAATTAAATGCTCCAAAGATTCCGAACAACTTCAGTTTGATTTACAGAGTTTGTCCCACTATTGCTCAAGAAGTAGCCTATTTCTGAACGTTGCTAAGTGCTGCTTAATATCTTTTACTCGTCGCAATACCCCTTACTATTTTAACTATACAATAGACGGTATATCCCTTAGAAAGTGTAGTGAGGTAAAGGACTTGGGTGTTGTTCTGGACAGCAAAATGACGTACAGGGCTCATATCAATTGGAGAGTGAGTGGGGCCCTTAGGCAGCTGGGATTTATTTTGAGAATCTCTAAGCCATTTAAACTACTAAATACAATAAAATTGCTCTATTATACGTACGTAAGGACATGTCTGGAATATGCCACGGTTGTTTGGAATCCTCAATATACTACGTATATTGATAGACTAGAGAGGGTCCAGAACAAATTTTTAAAGTCTCTTAATTATAGATGTCGTGTCACATTTGACAACTACCGCCTTTCTGCCAAATATCATCAATTAATGACCTTAGAAAATAGACGTACCGTTACTGACATGATATTTCTACATAAAATAGTGAACAATACAATCGATTCACCCGACTTGCTTAAAAAAATTTTTTTGAACTGTCCCATACGACGAACTAGATCCTTGCTTACATTTAAACAACCTACCTGTGCAACTAATTATTTACAGAGCGCATTCATATACCGGGCCTGCAATAACTACAATATTTTTTTTGTCAACATTGATCTGTTTAACACCACCATACTGCAATTCAATGAAGCTGTAAAAAGATCCCTTATGACAGCGGGGGCTCATGGGGTTTAATCGTTGGATGCTTTTCCTTTTCCTTTCCTTTTCCTTTTCCTTTTCTTTTTCCTTCCCTTTCCTATTCTTCCCCCCATTCCTTTTCCTCTCTTTATGTGATGATTAGGTTAATAGTCGTTTTCTCTTTGTTTTTTTCTTTCTTCTTCTTCATTTTTCTCATATTACTTTCCAAATTTTTCTTGTTTCTCCTTCTTAATTAAGCTGTAAACTAAATTATACTACATTATGTTTGCAAACTTTGCTGGTTTTTGAAATTGTATAACTATGTTGTTTATCCCATATATTACATGTATAACTGTTTGTTTGTCTAATAAAAAAAAAAAAAAAAAAAAAAAAAAAAAAAAAAAAAAAGGGAGGACGTGATTTTCGTAGTCGGTCGATAGCTCAGTAGGTAGAGTGCTTGCATTATATGCCGAGAACTTGGGTTCGAATCCTGCCGAGGGTGTCGTTGATGATTTTCCGTTTCTGCGTTTATTTCAAGCCTTAAATAAAAAAGCCGGCAAGGCTTACTCAGCCTTCACAAGAAATGAGTACCAGCCCCCTCGGGAGCTGGAAAACCATCCACTTCACTGAAGTGGTTGTGTGAAGTGAAGTGGCTTGTGAAGGCTGAGCAAGCCTTGCCGGTATTTTATTTTTGGTTTGAAATAAACACTGAAACGGGAAATCATTTCAGACACACTCGTTGATATTCCAAAGCGACCTCTCGGCATGGAATGCAAGCACTCTACCAACTGAGCTATGGAATTGATTTTATTTATTTATTTTATTAAGTGCACAGCATAAATACACACGATAAGTCAGCTTATTTTTTAAATATTTTAATTAATGATGAATCACAAATCTTAAAGAGGCCAAGATTACAGCAAACCATGATGACGTCAATGTCAATTCCGTGGCGGGAATCTCATACACGCCAAACTCAACCATAGCGGACGCAAAATATTGGATGGAAACTAAAAAAGCGCCTTGAGTGAGAGTTTAAGCTTCTAAATATTTTTCGCTAACGCTACGGGCAAGGTAAAGTTCACGGCTGCAAGTCGATTAAATTAATGAATTGTAAGCGATTACGTCTGCCTTTTTTGTATCACCGCTTCTATGCCATTAGAGAATTTAATGCTGCTAAAAACGGTACCAAAAGTATACCACTTATCGCTTAAGCTCAGTACACAAAATTGTACAGGAAATGAAACAGCGTCTTCTAGTGAGGGATTTAGTTTCTATGTATTTTCGGTGAAACGCTGTGGGAAAGTTTTGTACTTAGCGTTTGTGTCCGTGAACCGTAACCCGAGCAGAACAGGCGCTCGGGCCAGTGACCGGAACCGATACGAACCGTTTAATTTAAAGAACTCTCAACTTTAGCCGAAAACGAGACGTTTGTCTTTGATAAAATTTCTACAAGGAAATTGTATTTGTGTAGACGTGAAAGATTTAAATATATATAGAAGGGAAATCGAAGTATATATTTATCAATAATCTCATCACTGGTCCCACCTGTCCTGACCGGTCCGTGGTCCAGTGGTAACACTTCGGACACTGAATGGAAGGTTGTGGGTTCGAAATCCGGCGGAGCACAACAAATATACCATTTATATTTTCAAATTTACTCTTCGCTGGGTTGAAAAATTCAAAAACCTTTACCAATGACCGGTCATCAAAGGTCCATCCAGCCTTACAGCAACTGGGTCTTGCTTGATAATTGACGCTTTGTAGCGCCGACGACAAAGCTCGTAAAAAAGGTCGATAGCTCAATTGATACAATGCTTGCATTCCATGCCGAGAGCAAGGGTTCGATCTCAAGGTTTACTCAGCCTTTACAATAAATGAGAACCAAGCCCCCCCGGGAGCTAGGAAACCCCCACTTCAACTGAAAGTGGTTGGTGTGAGGCCAGCCCCCTTACCCGTAAAAATAAATAGGTCCCGAATCGCCACATGCGACCCCTTCGGGGATAACGCAGGCAAGAAGTTACACTATATGTGTAGCTTAGTTGCGTTTTTTTATTTTTTTATTTCTCAACTTTGAGAAACGCGGCTCACACACACTACAGAGCCTTGGGTGCCAATGCTGGTTTTTGTGCAAAAATTAATGATGCAATAAGCAGACCGCGATGGTTTCCCGAATTATCCGCACAAAACAAGCGAGTTCATCAGAAGAAACAAGCAACAGAAGCGAATTAGAGGTGTTCTGCACCCTTAGTACCAGTTGCAAAACTTGAGTAAAGTAAAGTTTACAGAAAGTATTAAAGATTGATTTCCCCCAAAATCTGCCGTTTTTGTTTGTTTGAACTTGATTTTCTTTGTAAAGGTCTTTGAGTGTTGGGTGTTATTAAATAAAAATCGAAGCGAAAAAAAACGAAGCTCTGAAAAAAGCACTTCTAAACGCTTTCCACGAGTCTGAAGAGACTAGAATAACAAGGTTGCTCAATGACATACACCTGGGAGACACAAAACCATCACACATGCTGCTCAAAATGAAACAGCTGGCGGGAACAAACTCAGCAGATAGCACAATCGTGAAAAGACTGTGGTTACATCGATTACCACAATCCGTCCAAGTTATCTTATCTGGGTCAAATAACCAACCGCTGTCAGAGCAGGCAGCAACGGCAGACCAGATCATGGAGGTTGAAATGTTTCTGACTTCGGGGAAAATTATTCCTTTGGAGAAAGAAGGAATCCATGGTCACGGCCCAGCTTAAATGAAACCGACCTATGGAAAAACTCCCTTCGGAGGACGGAATAATCCTTCTTCACGGTTCAACTGGAGTGAACCGGTCAATTCACTCTTAGGAGAAAATTATAAGATTATGGCCAATAATCTTTATGCATTTGTGTGATCGTCTATTTAGTGGCTATGACCCCTCGATGTGCGATAGGTAGAAACAGAACGTTGTGTCATTTTTTGTTTTACTGTCTCAAAACCTACCTTTGTAGTGGACCCAAATTCTTTAATGATGGTGAGGATGAATACAGATGTGCCTAGCTTAATAATATTTTAATTAATTTAATTAACTAGCCCAAAGGTTACAATGCCGAATTATGCACGATTTTGCATTCGCGTAGTAGCGTGTTCGATTTTATTTCTGACAAAATTTCCGCGAGATTCGTTTATTTAAAATCTGACGCCAGTTAATGCAGATGAATTTATTTCAAAGACAAGTACAATAATAACAGCTCAATTAAACAGGAAATAATCAAACATCAATTGAATAATAGTTATTTGGTTAGTATTGTTTTAGCAAAATTAAAGAAAATATGGTTTGATCTTTTCTGCTTCTTTCTCTCTCCCTGCGCCGTAGTTCCAACCAGCGGTTGTAAACATTTCTCGCCCCAAGATCACTTACCTTTCGTGGATTCTCTTTGCTGTGGAAGAATTTCATTAGTGTGTTTTAGGAAGGGATTGATTTTAATAACTGGTACGACAAACCGGCCCAGTAGAAGATGACTCCCTTCACCCCAGCTTCCTTGTAAATGGGATTCCTCATTTGCTCATAAGCAAGAGAGACCCAAAATCGAAGAAAGCTCATCTTCCTCTTTCCTCCAAGAATTTAACAGGTTGGCCCCACGGCCTGGTCCTTTCAGACCACGGGAAGGATATTTTAGAAGGGACTGGCCCTAACCTTACTCCGCGTCATGAAATAACCGAACGCCAAAAACAATGAATGGAGACTTTTTAAAACTCGAACGCCATGTCGAGGCTCGCACTGTATTTTGGTGTCAGAATCCAGCAGGAACTAGGTGTTGTGATGTTGGAATGACGTCAGTTGACTCCAGCCCATAACAGAGGAACAATGGAAGCTATATCCAAGTCATGATACAAGTCTGGTAGTAACCTCGTCCCTCGTTCAGTGATGATGTTGAGGACGCAGATAACCATGGCCGAAGGAGAGGTCAAGCTATGAACCAAAGGAAACATAGGACGTGCTCCGGAGCATGGCTCCTTGTCAGTCAACATTGGATTTATAGTTTTGATGGAAAGTTTTGGAAGCCGAAAGCTTTCACTTCCAACACAATGCGAACTCCTTCATAGCAGCAAAAAACCGTTAGGTCCAGGTATTTCAGATATTAAGCAAACAGCGTTCAATTCTTTCTGACACAGGTGTTCTGTGAGAGAGAAGGTGTGTTTGTTAGTAACTGCAAGGCTGTGGAAAAAGACAACAATTTATAAGCATTTCAGGACATTTGCGCCCCTTGATTGAAAGCTATGTTGAATTCACCCCTTTTGACCTGAAAGACAAACATTTTATTTACAGTACAAAATGTAATTTTCAAGATCGGAGTACTCGGCGACAGCAGTCTCTCGGACTGAAACATAGGCAACAAATCATTTCCAAAATGTGAAGATTGAATACATTTTAGAACGCAAGTTAATTAGATTAGTTTAGTGTGTTAGAAAATAATTTGAAATCTCTCATCCTTCTGCGAAGCAGCTCAGCAAACTATGTGTTTACGCGAATTAATGGATTTTATTATTTAATAATTAAATGCGCCTTCCCGTTCAGCAACCACTGGGTTAATTTTATTTAATCCAAAATTCAATCGAAAAGTTATTTTTACGTTCGAAAGTTTGAGAATCACTGCGATTTACGGAATTACTTATTTAGCATACTTTTAGTTTTAGACAGACACATGAAAAATACACTCCCGGAATATTATGTCGGCAGATATCTTATTATTATTAAAACCACGTAAATACTTATTCTCCCTTAAATTCCGAACGAACGATTCGCGGCGTCTTTATTAAGAGAAAAATCTTTTTAGTCTATTTAAATTATCTTCCGAATTAAAACCCGATTTTAATTAAAATATTTTGTTTCGAATTTGTTTAGCTCAGATTTAAGATCATATAAACCCGTGCTTCCCGATTGACTGTCTCGACCCGAATCCCATAAACTCCTTTCTCTCCTGTGGTCCAGGACTCACTCCCAGTTTGACTTGCATTCCCCCACCAGGAGGTGCAATCAGGCCATAGGAAAAAATACGTATGGACAAGAAAAACTCTTCCTACGCAAATGTGATACGCCCATATACATAGGAGCTTCAATTATTTTATTTTATATTTGATGAAAAGCTTGGATCATCACATTCCCCTCTTTGACTTTACTGTAAGATGACAATAGGCATCTTCGGTCAAGTCACACAACTTGTTTAGAACCACTGGTATTGATGCCACTTACGGCAAATGGTTCCTTTCGGCGCCCCGTTTTTTTCTCATCCCGGAGCCTCAGATATCTGAGATCACATTTGTTTCTCATCTGTTAACAGTTTCCCCTCCCCCTTCTCCCCTCTTGGCTTCCCCCCCCTCTTTGCTACCCCACCCCTCTTAGCTTCCCCACCCCTCTTTGCTACCCCTCCCCTCTTGGCTTCCCCACCCCTCTTGGCTTCCCCACCCCTCTTTGCTACCCCTCCCCTCTTGGCTTCCTCACCCCTCTTTGCTTCCCCACCCCTCTTGGCTTCCCCACCCCTCTTGCATGCACACATGTTGCAAAAAAACTGCATGCATGCTCTGCATTCAGTCCGTTAATTTCGCAATACTATAAAGCACAATAAATCTATATGCATGCTCAACTTTCATAAATCGAATTCAAACCAACAAGACTACATGCAAACTTAAAATGCACAAATTATCCTCACGTACATCCCATCTGCTAATTATTATTACATAATAACTCATGCCCCCAATTCCAAGACAACCAACCCTGCGTGATCCTTTTAACTTTTCACTACCATTTCTCCACTTGTCTTTTCTTTTAATTTCCTTTCGCGTGAACAAATATCAACACACACACATGATAACTTCCCCCAAAAAGTATGTAGAAGTAACATGTTTTAACTTATTTCGAAAAAAAAAAAAAAAAAAAAAAATGGGCCCCCGCCCGCCCATTTTGATAACCCTCAACTCAGCTTGACCAGGGTTTCTCTCCTTTTTATAGTTCATAAAAATTATGTAATAGAAGTGCACCAGATTTCGGTCACCAAACAACGAGAGCATTCTTTTCTTAAAAAAACAAAGGCAAACCTCAATTAGGTATTTCACTAAATTATGACTTTCATGCACTCTAATCAATGCACAAAGGACATAAATCCCAAGACAAAGAACCCACACATTTCAATCTAAAACAGGCAGGTCCGCATCTCCTTGTTTCGGCGCCCCACGTAAAAGACGAAGGCATTTACGAAGGAAATTATATTTAAGTTTGCATTTCATTTTATTTCGAATTTTTAGTTTTATTTGATTTTAAAATGTTTTCGTGATATTTTAGTTTTAATCGCATTTAACTTTCCTTATTTTAAGCATTTGCTTAAATTCTTAAACAAAATTTTAGGATTTAATGTCTATTTTATTATTGTTGTTCTTTATACGTAACTGATGTTAAATTTGATTATAACGCGTTGTATTTTATTGTATTTTAACCGATAAAAATGTTTTGATTTTTAATGTAATTTATTTACGTTCTTTTAACATTTAACTTTATTTTGTTTTATTTCATTTACATTTGAATTTAACTTATTTTAAAGTTATTAACTCTGTCACGAAATTCTACTACCCGAGTACCGGTTACGTTTTGTTTTGAAAATTTTGTCAGCGTCTTGATCCGCCTCTGGCTGCTGCAAGCCCAAAAGTCGTTAAATTTTACTGCCTTTCGTATTCGGTCAAACCTTAAAATTTAATGTCAAACAATAAAGCCCTTCAATGCTTCAATTTCTTGACAGGCCATATAAAAAAAGGTCTCACGGTTCTTTAAAACAATACTCGCTGTGTTAGAAAAATAAACGTCTTGAAAGACTGTATGATTGTTGTAAAGATCACACGAATGGTATTCATTATTTTGAATCATTTAAATACAAAATTTAAGTAAAATTTTATTTCGAATTCAATGCACACATGTTTTCACCTCTTGTAAAACCATCATCCGACGTCATCGGCAACACTGAAATAATTCTACCTCCTCACTTAATCCGGAGGAAAATAAAGGGATCCTGGTCACGGCACCACTGAAATGTTTCTGACTTCGGGGAAAATTATTCCTTTGGAGAAAGAAGGAATCCATGGTCACGGCCCAGCTTAAATGAAACCGACCTATGGAAAAACTCCCTTCGGAGGACGGAATAATCCTTCTTCACGGTTCAACTGGAGTGAACCGGTCAATTCACTCTTAGGAGAAAATTATAAGATTATGGCCAATAATCTTTATGCATTTGTGTGATCGTCTATTTAGTGGCTATGACCCCTCGATGTGCGATAGGTAGAAACAGAACGTTGTGTCATTTTTTGTTTTACTGTCTCAAAACCTACCTTTGTAGTGGACCCAAATTCTTTAATGATGGTGAGGATGAATACAGATGTGCCTAGCTTAATAATATTTTAATTAATTTAATTAACTAGCCCAAAGGTTACAATGCCGAATTATGCACGATTTTGCATTCGCGTAGTAGCGTGTTCGATTTTATTTCTGACAAAATTTCCGCGAGATTCGTTTATTTAAAATCTGACGCCAGTTAATGCAGATGAATTTATTTCAAAGACAAGTACAATAATAACAGCTCAATTAAACAGGAAATAATCAAACATCAATTGAATAATAGTTATTTGGTTAGTATTGTTTTAGCAAAATTAAAGAAAATATGGTTTGATCTTTTCTGCTTCTTTCTCTCTCCCTGCGCCGTAGTTCCAACCAGCGGTTGTAAACATTTCTCGCCCCAAGATCACTTACCTTTCGTGGATTCTCTTTGCTGTGGAAGAATTTCATTAGTGTGTTTTAGGAAGGGATTGATTTTAATAACTGGTACGACAAACCGGCCCAGTAGAAGATGACTCCCTTCACCCCAGCTTCCTTGTAAATGGGATTCCTCATTTGCTCATAAGCAAGAGAGACCCAAAATCGAAGAAAGCTCATCTTCCTCTTTCCTCCAAGAATTTAACAGGTTGGCCCCACGGCCTGGTCCTTTCAGACCACGGGAAGGATATTTTAGAAGGGACTGGCCCTAACCTTACTCCGCGTCATGAAATAACCGAACGCCAAAAACAATGAATGGAGACTTTTTAAAACTCGAACGCCATGTCGAGGCTCGCACTGTATTTTGGTGTCAGAATCCAGCAGGAACTAGGTGTTGTGATGTTGGAATGACGTCAGTTGACTCCAGCCCATAACAGAGGAACAATGGAAGCTATATCCAAGTCATGATACAAGTCTGGTAGTAACCTCGTCCCTCGTTCAGTGATGATGTTGAGGACGCAGATAACCATGGCCGAAGGAGAGGTCAAGCTATGAACCAAAGGAAACATAGGACGTGCTCCGGAGCATGGCTCCTTGTCAGTCAACATTGGATTTATAGTTTTGATGGAAAGTTTTGGAAGCCGAAAGCTTTCACTTCCAACACAATGCGAACTCCTTCATAGCAGCAAAAAACCGTTAGGTCCAGGTATTTCAGATATTAAGCAAACAGCGTTCAATTCTTTCTGACACAGGTGTTCTGTGAGAGAGAAGGTGTGTTTGTTAGTAACTGCAAGGCTGTGGAAAAAGACAACAATTTATAAGCATTTCAGGACATTTGCGCCCCTTGATTGAAAGCTATGTTGAATTCACCCCTTTTGACCTGAAAGACAAACATTTTATTTACAGTACAAAATGTAATTTTCAAGATCGGAGTACTCGGCGACAGCAGTCTCTCGGACTGAAACATAGGCAACAAATCATTTCCAAAATGTGAAGATTGAATACATTTTAGAACGCAAGTTAATTAGATTAGTTTAGTGTGTTAGAAAATAATTTGAAATCTCTCATCCTTCTGCGAAGCAGCTCAGCAAACTATGTGTTTACGCGAATTAATGGATTTTATTATTTAATAATTAAATGCGCCTTCCCGTTCAGCAACCACTGGGTTAATTTTATTTAATCCAAAATTCAATCGAAAAGTTATTTTTACGTTCGAAAGTTTGAGAATCACTGCGATTTACGGAATTACTTATTTAGCATACTTTTAGTTTTAGACAGACACATGAAAAATACACTCCCGGAATATTATGTCGGCAGATATCTTATTATTATTAAAACCACGTAAATACTTATTCTCCCTTAAATTCCGAACGAACGATTCGCGGCGTCTTTATTAAGAGAAAAATCTTTTTAGTCTATTTAAATTATCTTCCGAATTAAAACCCGATTTTAATTAAAATATTTTGTTTCGAATTTGTTTAGCTCAGATTTAAGATCATATAAACCCGTGCTTCCCGATTGACTGTCTCGACCCGAATCCCATAAACTCCTTTCTCTCCTGTGGTCCAGGACTCACTCCCAGTTTGACTTGCATTCCCCCACCAGGAGGTGCAATCAGGCCATAGGAAAAAATACGTATGGACAAGAAAAACTCTTCCTACGCAAATGTGATACGCCCATATACATAGGAGCTTCAATTATTTTATTTTATATTTGATGAAAAGCTTGGATCATCACAAGGTATACCAGAACAGCGAGCATACTGTTGCTGCGACCTCCCAGTCCTCCGCTCTCACTGCATCTTCTACGTCACCCAAGACTGAAGAATCCAACATGCAGTATATAATTAAACAACTGGAAGCAATCAATAAAAGGTTAGAGCGCCTTGAGCAGTGCAACCGAAACCGCAGCCAGAGCCGTAACCGAAATCACAACCGTGACCTGAAAAATAATCAGAACGGGAAACAGAACCAGCAGACAGGTTACTGTTACTTCCATAATAAGTACGGAAACAAAGCGTACAAGTGCACCGAACCCTGCAAGTTTCCGGGAAACTTCACAAGCCCCCCACAGTAGCAGCGAGTGAGGAGCTAAAGAAAAATTGCTGCAGACTTGTCATCAGAGACCAGCGGTCCAACAAAAGGTTTTTGATCGATACTGGGTCTGACATATCAGCGATCCCAAAAACAGTAAATACACCTCATAAACTAGCATCACCAACACTGTATGCTGCAAATGGTACAAGAATTCAGACGTATGGCACGCACACCATCTCCATTGATGTAGGCTTGCGCCGTCTCTTTTCATGGACGTTCATCATTGCAGACGTCACTCAACCGATTATAGGTGCGGATTTTTTAAGCCACCACAATCTTCTCGTGGACCTCAAGAAGAAACAACTCGTCGATGGTACCACAGGGCTCATAGCCATCGCTAACCGGTTGCTAGGCCCATCAGATGGCCTGTCAACTATTGACGTGAATAACAAAGACGATTATAACATGATACTTCAACAGTTCCCAAGCATCACGAGACCTCAAATCCATCATGCATCTACACGACATAGTGTCAAGCACGCCATCCAAACAACTGGACGCCCTGTTTTTGCGAAAGCTCGTCGACTAGCACCAAAACAGTTGGAAGCTGCTAAGGAGGAGTTTAGAAAAATGTGTGAGCAAGGTATCTGCCAACCATCAAAGAGCAGCTGGTCGAGCCCACTGCATATGGTCAGTAAGCCCAATGGAGGTTGGCGACCATGCGGCGACTATAGACAGTTGAATGCTCAAACGATACCGGATCGATACCCGATCCCGAGTTTACAGGACTTCTCACACAAATTGAACAAAATGAGCATCTTCAGCACTATTGATCTTACTCGAGCGTACCACCAAATTCCAATTGAAGATGATGATGTGGAAAAAACCGCAATAATCACACCGTTCGGGTTATTTGAATTTAAAGCGATGCAATTTGGATTGTGCAACGCTGCACAGAGTTTTCAACGGTTCATGCACAAAGTTCTGCAAGACTTGGAATTCTGTTTCGTCTACATAGACGACATCCTCATAGCATCAAGAGATGCAACGCAACATAAAGATCATCTCAGACAACTGTTCACAAGACTCACCGAATATGGACTTGTGATCAATCCTGACAAATGTGTCTTCGGTGCTCAGGAAGTAAAATTCTTAGGCCAACTCATCAACAAACAAGGGATAAAGCCCGCTGAAGAGAAAGTGAAGGCAATTTGTGATTACGCGTTGCCCACAACTGCAAAAGACTTGAGAAGATTCTTAGGAATGATAAATTTCTATAGAAAATTCATCCCCAAGGCAATTGAAAAACAGCAAATACTCTACGACTCCATCGCGAAAGTGAAAAAAGGGGACAAGAAACCGATCACATGGACAGAAGAAATGATTCACGCTTTTCAACAAACAAAAACTGATCTGGCAAACGCAACATTGCTAATACACTCTGATGAAAATGCAGAAATCTCCATCATGGTGGACGCATCCAACACTGCAATGGGAGCCGTCTTGCAACAATGGACCCACAACCAATGGTCTCCGCTGGCATTCTACTCCAAGAAATTTTCAGCAGCTCAATTGAAATACAGCACATATGACAGAGAGCTGACAGCACTATATGAAGCTGTAAAATATTTCCGCAGAATGTTGGAAGGTAGAAGCTTCCATATTAAAACGGATCATAAGCCCATAACTTATGCATTTAACAAAAACAAACAAAATGCATCTCCACGACAAGAGCGACAATTGGATTATGTGTCCCAATTCACCACGGACATAAGATATGTGCCAGGTGAGGAAAATGTTGTTGCAGATGCACTTTCAAGAGTGGAAACTATTGCAATTCCACCGCAAACCGACTTCGAGCAAATGGCAGAAGAACAAAAACAAGATTCAGAACTAGAAACATTTTTCACTGAAAATTCTTCACTCCAGATGAAACAACTATTAATTCCCGGAGGCAATAAAATGATTTGGTGTGACACATCAACAGGAACTATAAGACCATTTGTTCCCAGAAGTATGAGAAAAAATATTATACAGCAATACCATGATATCAGTCATACTGGACCAAAGCCTACGTACAAATCAATAAGAACAAGGTACGTTTGGCCCAACATGCAAAGTGACATAAAAAAGTTGGTAAAGACATGTATCAGTTGCCAAAGGACTAAAACATCCAGGCACACAACAAGTCCACTGCAAGAATTTCCTACACCAGACGAAAGATTCCAGTGGATACACATAGACTTGGTAGGACCACTCCCACCATCTCAAGGACAAACCTACTGTCTGACCATCATCGATCGATATACAAGATGGCCAGAAGCTATACCAATAAGTGACATCACAGCCAAAACAGTGGCTGCCGCTCTGATCACAAACTGGATAGCAAGATTCGGCGTTCCTGCAACTATTGTCACTGATCAAGGACGACAGTTTGAATCCCAGCTATTTTTCGAAATCACAAAAACACTAGGAATCAAACACAACAGGACAACAGCCTATCACCCTCAGTCTAACGGCTTAATTGAAAGATGGCATCGTACCCTCAAGGCTGCTATCAAAGCTCACACAACAGTGAAATGGACCGAACATCTCCCGATGATTCTCCTTGGCTTGCGGAATGCTATTCGCGAGGACATTGGACACTCTCCAGCAGAACTGACGTATGGAACTACCCTACGACTGCCAGGTGACTTCTTCCAAGATACAACACCAGCAGAACCAGGTTCATTCGCAAGAGAACTACAGCAGTCATTACAAGATATAAGACCAACACCAACAGGCAATCATGGGAAAAGACGGACCTTTGTACACAAAGCACTGAAAGATTGTACACATGTGTTTGTGCGAACTGACGCTTCTCGTATTCCACTACAAGCACCGTACGAGGGACCTTTCTCTGTTGCCAAAAAGAGTGAAAAATACTTTTCAATAATGATAAAAGGTCAAGCTAAAAACATCACCATAGATCGTTTGAAACCAGCTTACATGCCTGAAGATACAACAGAAACTACAAACGCAGACCCAAAACCAGTACCAGTAGTAGCTAGAGAAAACACACCAACAACTGCTACTCCTGCAACTCCTGGGACTCCTGCTACTACAACCACTACAACAAGATCGGGCCGAAAAGTACACTTTCCAGACAGATTCTACTAAAAACCTAAGAGAAGTCAAGATTCACCGATCACCACTTTCATCGCATCTGCCCTTGGCAAATGCTGGAGGGGACCTCTGTAGTGATTTTGTACCTAACAGGGCTGTTAATTTTGAATTTTAGAATGCTGCTTCTTTTGTTCCCAAAAACAATAGCTTGGAAAAAACAATAAAATTTGCGTGTAAGAAAAGGGCATGCAAGATTTTTATTGTTTTTTCCAAGCTATTGTTTTTGGGAACAAAAGAAGCAGCATTCTAAAATTCAAAATTAACAGCCCTGTTAGGTACAAAATCACTACAGAGGTCCCCTCCAGCATTTGCCAAGGGCAGATGCGATGAAAGTGGTGATCGGTGAATCTTGACTTCTCTTAGGTTTTTAGTAGAATCTGTCTGGAAAGTGTACTTTTCGGCCCGATCTTGTTGTAGTGGTTGTAGTAGCAGGAGTCCCAGGAGTTGCAGGAGTAGCAGTTGTTGGTGTGTTTTCTGTGCCGTTGTTCGGCGATTGGTTGTGCTGTAGTTCAGCGGTTGTTGTTAGTTGTGCTGGGCAGCTATGTTGGGCGACGTTCAAACCTCCAGGGCCTTGTTGCACTGGTTGGAATTGAGGAGTCGGCTGCAGCGGGTTGTTGCGGGTTGCTGTTTGTTACAGATGTTGCTGTGCCGTAGTTCGGCGGGTTGCTGCTTGTTGCAGCAGTTGCTGTGCCGTAGTTCGGCTGGTTGCTGTTTGTTACAGAAGTTACATCACGTCGGGGTCACCAATGTAAAGGTCTTTGAGTGTTGGGTGTTATTAAATAAAAATCTTGCATGCCCTTTTCTTACACGCAAATTTTATTGTTTTTTCCAAGCTATTGTTTTTGGGAACAAAAGAAGCAGCATTCTAAAATTCAAAATTAACAGCCCTGTTAGGTACAAAATCACTACATCTTCATCACTGTAACTCTTTTGCTAAGACCATAAAGTGTAAGAAACAAAAACGGCAGATTTTGGGAGAAATCACTCTTTAATATATTCCGTAAACTTTACTTTTCTCAAGTCTTGCAACTCGTACTAAGAGTACTGTACAGCGAGTATACAACATCGCGTAAACTAGCCTCGATCGTGGAAATAAATAAAATGTGTGAAAACTTAATCACTCAATAGGAGTGCTGTTGTTTCGTCTGTACATTTTTCTATTTACATGATCGAAGAGAGTACACGCAATATTTTGTACTCGGGGTACTGGTAGAGGCACGTGTTTTTCGCCGATCTACGAATCCAAAATTGGCAAACAGATTAAAATAATAATATGATATAAAAATGTGATTCTGACTACTAGTGAAAGGATTTCCGATATACAGTCCGGCTTTATGGCCGGTAGAGGCTGTGTTGATCAGATTTTTACTCTACGACAACTTGTTGAAAAACAATTGTCGGTGAGGCGGAAGCTGTTCACGGCCTTTGTAGATCTGGAAAAGGCTTTTGACTCAATAGACAGAGGTATGTTATGGGATGTTTTGAAAGCATACGGAGTGAATGGGGCTCTCCTAGGTGCGGTGCATGCCAACTATGAAAATAGTAAGGCATGTGTTCGTATTGATGGTGAGTATAGTGAGTGGTTTGAAGTTTATAAGGGTGTGAGGCAAGGATGTGTGATGAGTCCATGGCTATTTAACATAGTCATGGACAAGTGTGTCAGAGATGCTCGACTTAATGATTGTGGATTGACGATAGGAGAGAGCAAAGTGAGTGTTTTACTGTATGCAGATGATGCAGTTCTTGTTTCTGATTCAGCAGTAGAATTGCAAACAATGCTCTCTAGATTGAATGAAGCTTTGTTAGGTAACCATCTGAAGTTGAATGCAAGTAAGACGAAAGTATTGATTTTTGAAAGAGATGATGAAAGTATGAATTATGAATTTAAAATTAATGGAATGAATGTTGATGTCGTAAATGAGTTTGTATACCTGGGAAGTATGTTTGAAAAAGATGGAAGAATGACCGGTGAATTTGAAAGAAGAGTAATGAAGGGCAGGTGTGTACTGGGTGCCACAGCTTGTATCGCCAAAAATCAAAACATATCTAAAAATGCTCGATTGGCGGTACGCAGTGGCATACTTTTACCCACCTTGATGTATGGAAGCGAGGCCTGGACGGTGAATGAAAGTGAAATTAGTAAAGTCCATACTGTTGAAATGGACTTTCTAAGAAGTATGATTGGGAAAAAACGGAGTGACAGGGTGAGGAATGATTTTGTAAGAGAAGAATGTGGTGCAAGAGAAAGTGTGAAAGTGAAGATTAAAAGAAGTTTGTTAAGATGGTTTGGGCATATGGAGAGAATGAATGAGGAAAGACTGACGAAGAAAGTATATGTTGGTAGAATAGATGGATGTCGTGGTAGAGGAAGACCGAGAAAGGTATGGATGGACCAAATATCCGAAATTGCGAATGAATGGAATATCCAGAGTCATAATAAAAGAAGAGCTTGTATGAAGAAGGTTATGACTCTGGAGGAAATGAAAGAAGTATGTAAGGATAGAAAGAAATGGCGGTTGATCTGTGATGTTGGCGGCTGGGGTTTGTTAAAGTAAAATTGGTTTTGTGATTTAGTTTTTTATGTCAATGTATATATTGTTATTTTATTGATTTTAAAAATGTAATTTGTCATGTATGTTCCTTGACTTATAGGTTGTTATGCGGCTGACCACCCATACTGTAAAAAAAATTGGTTCACTTTGCCAATGTCACCCCTGTTTCAGGGAAGGACGGCAAGAGTTGCAAGGCTTATGTTCATTTGAGATTGGGTTTTTATATTGTAGGTCCACATGCGGCATGTGTTAGCGCGAAATTATACATATCTGCTTGTGGGAATGCATTTAATATAAATCTTAAATGATATATATCTTTGCAGCTTAGATTAGATTAGATTAGATTATGAGGATGATTTATTTGGTGAGCGCTGCTTTTGTGTGTATCACACCTCAAGAGCCCTTTGCGAGCTTGGTCGTCACTGTAGAAAGCGCCAATTCTCAAGCAAGACCCAGTTTCTGTTAGGATGGATGGATATTGACCGGTGTTGGTACAGGAATATGAATTTTTCTCCCAGCGAAGTGCATATTTTGAAAATATAAATGGTATATTTTTTGTGCTCCGCCGGGATTCGAACCCACAATCTTCCATTCACGAGTCAGAAGTGTTAAACACTAGACTACGGACTGGTCGATGATGTTTGAAATCTTAGCTGTTGAATACAATGGAAAGTTGCTTTCTGGGATCTGTTACCGTGGCCTATGGGAGCTGGAGCTGCCAGACGTTTCGCCCATGTGTACGATGGGTTTCTTCAGCGTGAAAACTGAAGACGATCGCGTAAGGCCAGCCCCCTTACATGTAAAATTAAGTAGGTTCCAACCGCCACATTAGACCTCTACAGGGAAAACACAACAAGAGTTGGTTTAGAAGCGTAGTAGGTATTTCGGAGCAACGGTTCTCTCATGATGGTTTCTCAAAAAAAAATTTAACAGTCTATTTGACAGTCCCACCCTCTTAGAGAGTTTTAAGCTTCATGTGCCAGACGACTATTGCCGGGGAAGGCATGACCTCTTCCATGTACCGCTATACAGTATAGATGTCATGGCACAACATGCCTTAACTCAGAGTGCAACTCTAATTAACTCCGCTGACATAGATACATTTCACATTCATTTAGAATCTTAAAAAGATCTGGTCAAAGAGTCCCTCCCAGCTTGTTAATGACTGTGTGAGGGTGCACTGCAATAAGGAAAACCTGTTGTGTACAATAAAAAATACTCATAAATTGTGTAAAAAAAAAACTACCTTAAAAAACTGCAGAAATTGGGTCTTGCTTATTTATTGACGCTTTGTAGTAACGCCAAGCTCAAAAAAATTTCGGTCGATAGCTCAGTTAGCAAAATGCTTTCATTGTAAGTTGATTAGGTACTAAGGTTCGATTCTCTCCAAGACGAGGGTGCTAGAAACGATTTACCGTTTCGTTGTTTATTTAGAACCCAAAATAATTAATAAACGCCAGGCGCGTGCATAAATTATAGGCAAATACATTTAAGAATAAATATTTTCTCCCATTCCTTTAAAATAACTCATTTGAAATTGACTGAAGTGCTAACGATGTCTCCAATCAAGCTTAAATTTTGAATGTTAAGTCTCAATATCAAGCTTGAATGCGTTTTTTTTACCATATATTGCCTACCTAATAGGCGCATGTGCCTGTATGGGATGCACGCCCCTGAAAAACGCTCCCCTTATCTGTAAAAATAAGTAGATTCCACATTGCGGAACCTACATACTTATAATAAATCATATCATATTTGATCCATTGGAAAAACCCAAAAATAAATATCAAGTAGTAAAGGCAACGGCTTTTAATCAAGAATAGAAGAAATGCAAGAGGGAAGTGGGGAGAAACCAGAAGAAACATATGGTTTGATCAAATCAATGTGTGCTTGGAAATGTAAAAGAATGGAATGTATAAAACTAGTGATAGACATTATTTAACTGAGAGAAGTTCCTATGTCAGGATTGGAGATTTTGCAGAGGTTCTGGCCATCCTTAGTGAAGCGAAGACAGAGTAACAGCCACAATTACAGTAATACCAATTTGTGAAATAAGTATTGTCAAAACCATACTGGAAAAATACAAAAACTGAGCTTAATTGAATATTTTGTTACAGAATTTTGTTTCGATTTTTTATTTCAATTTGAACACGTTTAAGTGTTGAATTCTCAAATTGTCAAGCTATATCATTTCATGGCATCAATATCTGAAGATATTTGACCAGTCTCCTAGTATAAAACAGAGTTTAAATACTCTACCATCGCGTAAACAGAAAAATAATGTACGCAAACTAAATCGTAGCATGTATCTTTGTATAAATTTTTCAGTTAACGCAGAGTTCGAGTATTTTCGCAATGTTTTTTACTCGCGGTGCTGTACACCAAATATACAATTTCGTGTTTGGTATTGAATATTATATCGCTCACCAAAACTAAACGCAAAGTAAAAAGCTCATAAGAGGAGCTGCGTTAGTTCACATACATTATTTGGTAAAACGCTATAGTTGAGTTTAAAGGCAAGGTTGTAAGTGAATCTATAATCTATAATCTAAGCTGCAAGGATATGTAAGCATTTAAGGCTCATATGAAATGCATGCCTACAGACAGGCACATGTAGGTTCGCGCCTACACATTCTGCATGTGTGCATACAAATAAAGAAAACCTCACATGGACATAAACCTTGCAACTCCTGCCACCGTTCCCTGAACGGGGTGGCATTGGCAAAAGTGAACCGATTTTTACAGCACGGGTGGTCAGCCTCGTACCAACCTATCAGTCAAGGAGGATTTAAATAAGGAAATATTTACCAGAATATTAAATTTTCTACGAAGTGGAAACACATCTATATATATATACATACAAGGATAATTTATTTATAAGGTACACATAATAAAAGAGCGCCGTTTTTGTATGTGTCACACCTCAAGGGCCCTCTTAAATCACGGATAAGATTTTTGTAAAGATGCGTCTTTAGTGCTCCTTTAAAGACACAAATAGTTTTTGCCTTCCTCACATTAGGTGGTAGTCTGTTCCATTGCATTGGGCCCGCAAATCGGAAAGCACGGTCTCCAAAATTAGTGCGTGTCTGACGTGACGGCTGGACTAAGTCAACCACCCCACACTCCGCAGATCTGAGAGTTTGGCGTCTCAAATCTATCTCAACACGTGAGAACATGTCAGACAAGTATGAAGGAGCCATACCATTGACAGCCTTGTAAACCATCAGACAAACACGGTAGACCACCCTCTCCGGAAAACGAAGCCAATGCAGTTTTTTCAACAATGGAGTAATATGGTTAAATTTAAACATCCCGAATATGAGTCTTGCTGCAGATTCTGGAGATTCTATGGAGGTTCTGGCCACCCCTAGAGGAATGGTGGCTAGATGCAAGTACAAATGCAAGAGGAAAAAATACTATTCAGGTTGAAAGAAGAATTGATACACAAATAAAAGAAAATAATGAATTGAAGACTTTGAATGAAGAAATTTTAGTATCCATTGATGGAATAAATGGTGAAATTTTCAAGGGGACAAAAAATAATGTCAGAATTTCAACGTCTGCCCAAGCAAACCTGAGAGTTATTTTTTTGGTGATTATTAAGAATGTGATTTTGACCACTTAGGAAAAGATTTCTGATGTACAGTTATTTTTTTGCCCATCATATTTATGTACTTTGCTTTACATGAATGACAATGGACTGGAGGAAGGCAGTCATTGTTCCCATTAACAAAGGTAAAGGTGACAAAATAAATGTCAGGAAAGTCTACCCAGGCAAACACGGGAAAGTTTTTTATGCTGATTATTAAAAATGTGATTCTGACCACTAGTGAAAAGATTTCCGGTGTACAGTTTTTGTTGTTGTTGATAAACCCATCATATTAAATATATTGGCTTAGTATGAATACAGATGAACTGGAGGAAGGCAGTCATGGTTCCCATTTACAAAGGTAGAGTTGACAAAAAAATATGTCGCCTCATGGTATTTAACTCTCGAGAGGAGCGGCCTCTTCTTATTCGACTGAACTGTGTGAGGTTGAGGAGATTGTTGGTAAGCGGTGCACCCTTTGCTCAGCGAGGGGTGATGCTATCAACAGGCTAAAAATGCCATCTTGACGGAGCAGAATAGGCTTTGGGAAAAGGGCGTTTGGCTCATCAGGACCGTCGCGTTGGAATTGGCTACCTCTGAACTTGAGGACGGAGACCGGCGGAGAACGTTTCAAGAAGAAGTTAAAAACGTTCATGTTCTCCAAGAAACAAGTATAGGATGTGCGCCCTTGGGGGGGCTGGAACCACTAAACGGCTAATATATATTATGTGATTCTGACCAGTGGTGAAAATATTTAAGATGTACTATAAGTTTATTATTTACACGGTGTTTGGTTCGGTTCCCTCCACTTATCTGAGGCTGTCCTCGTCCTGTCCAAATACCAGTTTGCATAAACAAATAATAAATGAGATCAAGATGAGGCTCATAAAGAACGTAAAATATTTATTTTTGAAATCGTTTTTTTGCGGTAATGCAGAAATATGGACGGAGCGAAACAGTAAAATTTGCATGGGAATTTACATTTATTCCATGGATGGCATCTTATACGTTATTTAAGCAAATTTTTGAGCCATAATCTCTGCATGGAATCTTATGTCATAGATTCCAATAAACAGAAAAATAAATATGTAAAGAATTCTTAAGGAAAAAGAAACGTATCGAAACTATACTTTATTTTATTTTAATAAAGAAATGGCGGTTGATCTGTAATGTTGGCGGCTAGGGTTTATTAAAGTGAAATTGGTTTTATGATTTAGTTTTTTTTTTGGTGTCCATGTATATATTGTTATTTGTTGATTTAAAAAAAGGTAATTTGTCATGTATGTTCCTTGACATATAGGTTGGTATGCGGCTAACTACCCATACTGTAAAAAAAAAAGTTCACTTTGCCAATGTCACCCCTGTTTCAGGGAAGGACGACAAGAGTTGCAGGGCTTATGTTCATTTGAGATTGGGTTTTTATATTGTAGGCCCACATGCGGCATGTGTTAGCACGAAATAATACATGTCTGCTTGTGGGAATGCATTTAATATAAATCTTAAATGATATATATCTTTGCATCTTAGATTAGATTAAATGAATAATCAATTGAATAAAGTGGTTGGCGTAAGGCTGGCCTCCTTTCCTGTAAAAATGAACAGGTTCCACACGCCACATGCAACCCCTTCGGAGAGAACGCGGCAAGAATATACACTATATGTGTAGCTTAGTCGCGTCACGTTTTTGAGCTTCTTTTTAAATTTATTTTGGAGAAAAGAAACACTTATCATTTTTTCGCAAATGCCTTTGAAATCTGTGTCACCAGAAATTGGTTGATCGCTTTGAAGATCCGCCGCGACCCTTTGCTTCATCTTTAAACGCGGGAGAGGAGCTGCAGACAATTATCTCAATTGCGAAACGTCGGGAGGAATGCCGGGAATTCGAGAGGCTTGTTCAGCCGATGATGCAAGAAGGCTGGGGCCGCAGAAGCAAGACGGCCATTAATAAAAAATACAAGGAAAAGGAGAATGGAATAAATAAAAGTAAAAATACAATGCAAGTTTTTCTCAGTATTGTAAAATCAATGGTTGAAAAATGCGGCTTTCAACAATTGAACTGTATAGATCCAAAGACGGCAATCTAGAATCTTTTCTTACTTCAGATTAATGTATGGAAACACAGAGAATCATTTCCTCATCGTTTTCATGTATTTATTTTATTTTCAAAAATGTCTTAGATTGACGTTTTCGGGTTCTATACGATGAGTTTTTCCAGTTAAAAGATGTAACATTGGAAATGGGAAAACCTTGTAAGTTTTCTACAATTTGGTTCATTGAAAATTATGAATAGTTCGAGTCATACCCATGAATTAAATTCTTAGAAAAAACTGTTTTTACATGTTTTTTTTTGCCAAGAAATTTTCTTAGTAGAATTAACGTATGTAACATGTGCATATCGCACGCTTAATAATAAAGAGCAATAACTCAAAAAATAAAAATGTTGGGAAATCGCGTTTGAAGTTCAGACAACCAGTACAACTTGTATGGGATGAAAAAAGCAACCGATGTTTTATCTCGGTCATATATGTCCAAATTGAACGGCTGTCGCATTCTACTTATTCTTCTTGCATTGTTCTTGCGTTTTTTATAACGCGTTGCTTATAATTCTATGGTTTTATTAGAAAATCTCGATGTTCTCAATTTTTGAGTTATTTCTCTTTATTATTAAACGTGCGATATGATGATAATTTATTTTATTATGTATGTTATTATTGAATTTATTTTTTCCCCATGAAATTCGTTTTTTTGTTGTTTCTTCTTTTTAATATTTTGTTTCAATTACGCACTAAATTGGTTCACTTTTGCCAATGTTATCACTATTTGATGGAAGGTATTCAAGAGTTGCAGATGAATACATTTATTAAAGTTTGTGTTATTATTTTGTAAATTTACATGTCATTTATCCCTTGACTAATAGGTTGGTATGTGGCTGCACCCATGCTGTACAAACTTGGTTCACTTTTACCAATGCCACCTTGGTTTCAGGAAAAGTTGGCAGAATTTACAAGGTTTATGTGCATGTGAGTTTTTATTGTTTTAAGTACACATGCAGCATGTGTAAACGCGAACTAACAGGTGTCTGCCTGTGGGCTCGCATAAAATATAAGCCTTAAATGTTTTCCTAAAAACAAATTACTATATAAACACTGTTTCTTTTCACACAATATTAAATCAACTTAATTTGTTTATTAGAAAACATAAATAATCAATCAATATGAATTTTTACAGTGTTATTACACAAACCATAACAAATATACTTCATTTGAAGGGGGGGTAGGTACTTCTCATTTCTTGTGGTATTTTATTTTTCCTGTTGGTATTTTATTTTCGGTTTGAAATAAACACCGAAAAGGGATATCATTTCTGACACCCTCGGTGGGATTCGAACCCGAGCACTCGGCATGGAATGCAAGCACTCTACCAACTGAGCTATCGACCGAACAAAATAAAATAAATATTTTTTAGGAGGACGTGAGTTTTATTTTCACAAATTGAGCATTAATTTCACCTCAAGCACTTTCGACTAGCTTATGTCATTTTAAGAGGACACTCAAAAAATTATGTTTCTTTGGCAACAATTTTTTACAACTCCCAACTGCCCTTACATCCACCATCAGGCAAAACGGGACTTTTTAAAAAAAATGTTTTTGGGAAATTTAAAATTTTGATTACTTAATTTGTTAGTTCATTGAAATCAAATAATTATTTACTTACCCAACATTATTTTGTAAACATTCAAACAAACACTTATACTTTTTACAAGCTAATAAATTTTACGTAACGAAAAAAGTTTACTTTTTTCATAGAAACTTTATAAGAATTGTTTATGAATTTATTTACTTTTTTTCGTTCTTTTGTGATTATGTAAAACCTTCGTAATGATTTTGCAAAAGTCCAGATATTCCTTGACTTATAGGTTGGTACAGTGTTTCTTTCAGGTAATTTCAGGTACTTTCAGGTACTTTCAGGTACTTTCAGGTACTTTCAGGTACTTTCAGGTACCCGGAATAGCCCTACTGCCCCCCCCGGAATGTCCAAATTTACATATAACTTTCTTTCATTTATTTACTCCGCCCCCCCCCAGATTTCTTATTTGCCCCCCCCGGATAATTTTGCCTGAAAGACACACTGGGTTAGTATAAGGCTGACCACCCATACTGTAAAGTGGTTGACTTTGCCAATGTCCCCCCTGTTTCAGGGAAGGTCGGCAAGAGTTGCAGGGCCTATGTTCATTTGACATTGGGTTTTTTATACTGTAGGTCCACATGCGGCATATGTGAGCGCGAAATTATTCGTGAATGCATTTAATATGCATCTCAAATGATACATATCTTTGCAGCTTAGACTTAGATTTAGATTAGAGAAGGAAACTTTTTTTTTTTTAGTTTATTTAAATTTTTTTGTGACTAAAATCGTACAAAATTCTTTATCGGTCGGTATTCTTTTTTATTCTCTAAGCAAACTTCATAAAATACAACTAAACTGTACATATAAGGCAACTTCTTGCCATTCCATCCCAAAAAGGTGGCATGTGGCGAGTGGAATCTTTTAATTTTCACGGGTAAAATGGTCGGCCATTTTACCAACAACTTAACTTTAAGTTGAGATTTTCCTGCTCCCGAGTGGGCGTGTTTTCATTTCTTGGGAAGTCAAAGTAAACCTTGACGATTTTGTAAATTTATTTTTGAGATAAAAATAGCTCCGAAATGTGAAATCGATTCTGACAACCTTGGTGAGGATCGACCACCCATGCTGTAAAAAAATATTCACTTTGCCAATATCACCCCTGTTTCAGGGAAGGTCGGAAAAAGTTGCGGGGCTTATGTTCATTTGAGGTTTGGTTTTTTAATTGTACGTACACATACAACATTTGTAAGCGCGAACTTACACGTGTATGTTTGTGGGCATTGGTACATTTAATATGAATTTTAAATGTTAATATATATTTGTGCAACTTAGATTATAGGATGGTTATTTGATGCTAAGGAATTTTCATTATATTGGCCAGGCTGCCAAAATGAAAACAATTGTGTCTTGCATTACAAGAATTTTGAAACCTGAACCCTTACTAGGTCACGTTGCTGTTGAAACGGTGGTGTTAAATAAACCAAACTGATAAAGATGAACATTGAACACCCAGTCAGCGTTCTTAAAATACAGGATGTGCATACATATGTTAGTAATCTCACTTTCTTTAAAAACTTCATAAAGAAAATAAAAAAAATGGAAAGTAGGAGGAGGATTTGAATCACAATGGAGCTGATTCCTTGACTTAGGCTGGTTTTAGTGTCGCGCTGACAACGCGCTGACCGTCAGCGGTGACCGTAGGAAGTTGTAGGAAGCGTTTTAGAATGGCGCGTAGCTGTCAGCGCGACAAGTTCATATATTTGGCTGTCAGCGCTGACGGTCAGCGTGTTGTCAGCGCGACACTAAAACCAGCCTTATGGGTTGGTATGCGGCTGACCACCCATACTGTAAAAAATGTTTCACTTTGCCAATGTCACCCCTGTTTCAGGGAAGGACGGCAAGACTTGCAGGGCGTATGCTTATTTGAGACTGGGTTTTTATATTGTAGGTCCACATGCGGCATGTCGGATGTTTAATAATAAAGAGCAATAACTCAAAAAACAAGAATGTTGGGAAATCACGTTTAAAGTTCCGACAACCAGTACAACTTGTGTGGGATGATCGGTCATATTCGTCCAAATTGAACGGCTGTCGCATTCTACCTATTCTTCTCGCATTGTTCTTGCGTTTTGCTACAAAATCTCAATTTTCGAGTTATTGCTCTTTATTATTAAGCGTGCGATGTGTTAGTGCGATATTTTACATGTCTGCTTGTGGAAATGCATTTAATATAAATCTTAAATGATATATATCTTTGCAGCTTAGATTAGATTAGATTAGATACCGAATAAGACTTGACCATTTACAGATGCACACGTATTTATTAAATTTATTTTTAAGGTTGGTTGAGGCTGACCCCCCCATGCTGTACAAAATTGGTTCACTTTTGCCAATGCCACCCGGGTTTCTGTCGGTAACGTAAATCTTGTATGGGTCTTCCGTCCTTAGCAACCCATAGGTAATATATAATCTATCTACTATAATCTAAGTGGCTAAGAGTTTTAAATGTATTCCCACAAGCAGACACCTGCAAGTTTGCGGTTTCAAATGCTGAATGTGCACTTACAAATTAAATCGAATCATGAGGTCCGCACGTAAATTGACATAGACAGAAATGTGTTGTCACCTGGCCGGGCTGCTAGGGAAAAGGCAAATGAATATTTTTGTATTGGTTCCTAAGGATGAAAGACTCATACAAGATTTACGTTACCGAAAGGAACCAGGGTGGCATTGGTAAAAGTGAAAAAATATTGCACAGCATTTTGCACAGCTATTCCTTGACTTATAGGTTGGTATGAGGCTGTAAAACTAGGTACTGTAAAAAAATGGTTCACTTTGCTAATGTCACCCCTTTTTCTATACGAAGATGTAAATATGCTTTCTTACCTCATTTCTGATTGGCTTGTGCAAGTTCCAGCATTTTGCGTCGCACCGCACCACCCTCAGCACGTCGGGCTGATCGCGCCACGGCTTCTTGTGCGCGTCGTGCTTGGCGCGCTTCTCGTGCTTTTCGTGCTCGTGCTTGTCGTGCCCGCGCGCCGCGTACCTCTCCTGATCGTACTTCCTGTGCCTGTCGAAGCCCAGCACGCCGCCGTACTGGCTGTGCTGCTTCTCGTGCCCGCGCGTGCTGTCCTGGGGCACCTGGTAGTAGAGCGGCTTCTCCGGATTGTTGGGGCGCACGCTGAGCGCGCAGCCAACCACGCTGAGCGCGATTTGCACGACCAGCGCCGTGGCGAATACTCTACAATACGCCATCCCAGAACCTGAAAATAAATGTTCCACATAAGTATCTATGTTTAAATCTGAATCTAAGTTGCAAAGATATATTGTATTAAATGCATTCCCATAAGCGGGCACGTATAAGATCGCGCTTAAACTTGCCGCATGTGAACCTACAATATAAAACCCAAACTCAAATGAACATAATCCCTGAAACAGGGATGGCAGTGACAAAGTGAACCATCTTTTTACAGTATGGGTGGTCAGTCTCATACCAACCTATAAGTCATCGTCATAATCATAAGATCGGTAAACGCAAAACGTAACTAAGCTATACATATAGTGTAACGTCTTGCCGCGTTATCCCCGAAGGGTTTTGCATACGGTGAGTGAAATCTATTTATTTTTAGAGGTAAGGGGGCCGGCCTTACGCCAGGTAGCTGTTCAGGCACCGGATTTCTCATCGGGTATCAGAATAAGAAGGCACAAATTTCAAAGACAACCGAATTGTGGCGTCACACGATCGGGTTGCTCGGGAAAACGTAAACACATATTCTATTCCTGGTTGCTAAGGACTCTAGTCTCATTGAGGTGTGACGTTTGCAGCCCAAAAATAAATATACATATTCCATGAATATATTTTAGATGGTAAACATATTATATCTATTGATTAGATCAATCAATCATGAGATCGTCAATCTTTCATGAGTGATGAAAGATTGACGAAGAAAGTATATGTTGCTAAAATAGATGGATGTCGTGGTAGAGGAAGACCGAGAAAAGTATGGATGGATCAAATTTCTGAAATAGCGAATGAATGGGATATCCAGAGTCATAATAAAAGGAGGACTTGCATGAAAAAGGTTATGACTCTGGATGAAATGAAAGAAGTGTGCAAGGACAGGAAGAAGTGGCGGCTAATCTGTAATCTGCAATGGTCATTTCTAATGTTGGTGTATTAATTTGCTACATTTTTTGCATAGGAAATTTCTGACTTTTTTTGTATAGATTTCTTTGTAAGGTTTTGTTCTTTTATATATTTAAATGTAATTTTTTATTCATATTCCTTGACTTATAGGTTGGTATGAGGCTGACCACCCATACTGTAAAAAATGGTTCACTTTGCCAATGTTACCCCTGTTTCAGGGAAGGTCGGCAAAAGTTGTGGGGCTTATGTTCATTTGAGGTTTGGATTTTATTTGTAAGTACACATTCAGCATTTGTAAGCGCGAACTACACTTGTTGGTTTGTGGGCTTACATCTGAGAGCTTTAAATGAATATATCCTTGCAACTTAGATTATAGATTATAGATTTATAGATGAGATCAATAGATGGTAGAAATAGTAGATAAAAAAAATTAGATAAAAAAAAATATTGGCTAAAAGCTTATCACCTGTGAACATGCTACGAAATTAATTTGTTAAGAGAATAGTACACCTAACAAATCTATGTTAAAGTATAACGTACAAAACATTCCCCTCGACCACGTGACTCTGTGAACGAACCAAATGTGAACGGAATCTCAATATAAATTGTGCGAATAAATTAAACGAAGTTTTTTTTTAATTAAACCTTAAACAAACCTCAAATGAACATAAGCCCTGCAACTTTTGCTGACCATCCCTGAAACCAAGGTGACATTGGCAACGTGAAGAATTTCTTACAGTATGGGTGGTCAGCCTTATATCAACCTATAAGTCGAGGAAGACATAAATTATAATCCATGAGACTTTTTTTAAATGTTACTCTTTTAAGTGAATGATTGAAACTTAAAAAAACAATAAAAATATTTGGGCTTCTTTAAAAACTAATACGCAAAAAAATACATATTGTATATTGACTGAGGATTACGTTGAAAAGCAATCGTTGTACACTCGTTTTAAATTCACTAAGCTTTAGACCGGTTTGCCAGTAATGTACTTATTATGCTTATTGCAAATCGAATTTTATTAATTGCAATTAAGACTTATTGCGTTTCATCTGTCACAATTAAACAGATTATTATTGTAAATTAAAATAGTCGAGCTTCATGGATTGAGTATATCATTTTTTTTAAAAGCTCTAACTTTTTATTTGGAACTGGTAGAAAAAGAAGAAGTAAGAAGGTATCTCACACAAAGAAGTTGGAAATGGGAAATCATGTGTTGAGGACTAAATGGTAGACTTTCGTAACAGAATAAATTAGATAGAAGATAATGATGTAACTAAAATTACAAGATGACTAAAAAATACTACCTATTAATTTGAATAAGAATCAAATACAAACAATAAACCCATGGTTCATCCATAGCCTACAGTGATCCATACAAAAAAACGATGTTTTGTGGGTCATCTATGGATCAAATGTTTTGGGAAGAACACTGTAAGTACATATAAATAAAAGGAAAAAAATGTTCTCTTACTAATCATAGGAAGAAAAAGCAAGATTTTCAGGGTTATTCTCAACACATTTGATCCGTAGCTAATTCATGGATAATCATTTTTTGTATGAAAATTTCACGTTAGGTGACGGTTGAGCCATGGATTTGCTGTGTGTGAATAGCACCGATGATATAAATTAATATTGCTATGATTTTACTGGGGTTCCTTTTAATCAAAATGTGATTTATTTATTTAACAAGATTTTTTTTCACAATTACGGTGTACAATGTACTAATTACTTTTCTTGCTGTAGCTTTATCGACTTTACGTCACAATGTTTCAAGCGACTCTCACTCTTCACACAATTGCTGCTGATATTTATACCGTTCATATGAATGTTTCTCGTGTATTCTAGATTCTTCTATAGTGGATTGTTCCACACACACACACACACCCAGTGTGCTTAGGCTCACGTATCAACACTCCTATAAAGAATCACACCAGAACAGTCTACCACCATCGTTTTCATCATTATACTAGCTGTTCGACACTACTCCACTTAAGCACACCATCAAACTACGTGCCTAGGTACATGTACACACAAACTCATTGTTCGTAACAATATCATAAAAGTAAATTTGTATGGAAGTAAAGAGTGACGCAGAAAACTGATGGAAATTTATGTACAGATTTGAAGAAAATACTATAATAATAAAATAAATGAAATACAAATAAAAAGTTGATAATAGTGTTACCCTTAAACAAACAGCGATAGGAAATAACTAATAACTGGCAAACCATTTGAGGAAAATAAAAAATTACAAGTAAAAAAAATATATACAATTATTATATTGTTACTAGAATAAATAATACTGATTGGCCATTGAATAATTTGTTACGTAAATTAACTGCTTACGAAAGTAATACGCAATACGCATGCAAAAAATACCGCCTTACATTGAAGTAACATTGCCATTTCGTAATAATGTATCAATAATATTGTAGCTAAAATTACGAGATAATAATAATCTATAATCTATAATCTACGAGATGATGAGTAAAAAAAACTAGAATAATCAAATACAAACGGTGTTATTCCCAAACAGCAAAGCCATGGTTCATCTTCAGCATACAGTGAATTTCCATACAAAAAATCGATGATCCGTAGGTCAGCTATGGATCAAATGTTTTGTGAAAAACACTAAGTACATATAAATAAAAGGAAAAATAATTTACTCCTTCAGATTTATTTATTAGATTTTTTTACCCAAAAATCAAGTTAAGTCTCCTTTTTTGAATGGATTGACTTCAACCGGGTGTAGAAATTAGAACTTTGGAGGAATAAGTAAGGTTACTTTCTCTTCATAAGGCATTTAAAAGCTCGATCGTTTTTCTAAATAAATATTGAAAATAATTTATTAATTTTACAGAAAAACTTTGAATAATGAGAAGTGATACAAATCTTTAAAAAACAGTAATATAGTAAAAAAAAAACAAATAATAATATAATTGATTATTTTATCAAATAAAGATAACAAAAATTAATCAACTTACACGTTAAAAACCAGAAGGATCCTCAAAACACCAAAAATAAACTGTTTTGTATGAATCCAAAATATAATAATTTTTCCTAATTGTCACAACTACCTATTTATAAAATTTATGGCACACATTTTTCACAATAAAAAAACACTAAATTATCAACAACAACAAAAAACACTTCACTAATCAATGTAAATAAAACAGTATAGGTACTTTCAAAATTATTTTTTATATTTAATTTTTCATTACCTCTTCAAATATATTCTAATAAAGTACTTTTTTACTGATTTTTAATTGAATTTTTATTTTTTCTAGTTTTCTGCACGTATTTCTTGTCCACGTGAATTATGTGGTCTACAGAAGGCTCTGGCGGGTATTCAGCGTGACCATTCTCTTTGGGAGACGATCCCCTACTGACAACCAAACACTAATGGCCCCATGAGGCGGGGGGCGAGGTGCCACATTGGGCAGAAATGCACCCAGCACAATACGCCAATCATTCACTAATCGGGGGTGGATTTGGATCGAGCCGGAGGGTGAAAGTGAAAGTGTATACAATACAGATTGATTGATGTAAATTGCTCCTGGTAATCGGCTTTTCTTTTCAGGAAAATTTGCATTTGGAATAATATAACGGGAAATGTTGCCTTCAGATAATGATGATGATGATCCATGCTTTGGCCCGGTATTTTCAACTTTAGCATAGCGGTTTTATACTGAAAAAAAAGGACGCGCTTATGTAAATCGTGTGTCATCAGTTTAAAGTCACATGTTATTAAACTAACGTTGAAAATACCGGGCCTGAGGAAATAGTTACAATTGACTATAATAAATCTATAATCTAAGTTGCAAAGATATATTCATTTAAAGTTCTCAAATGCATGCCCACAAACAAACACGTGTAGTTCGCGCTTACAAATGCTGAATGTTTACTTGCAAATAAAATCTAAACCTTAAATGTGCATAAGCCCTACAACTTTTGCCGACCTTCCCTGACACAGGGGTGACATTGGCAAAGTGAACCATTTTTTTACAGTATGGGTGGTCAGCCTCATACCAACCTATAAGTCAAGGAATAACTACTATGACTACTTTCATCTAATTAGTATAACTTCAATATCTACAAATTTTACAATCCATGCTGCAAAATTCAGACTGAAGGATATTAATGCAAGTAGGTTTCCTTGAATTATAGGTTGGTATGAGGCTGACCACCCATACTGTAAAAAATGGTTCACTTTGCCAATGTCACCCCTGTTTCAGGGAAGGTCGGCAAAAGTTGTGGGGCTTATGTTCATTTGAGGTTTGGATTTTATTTGTAAGTACACAATCAGCATTTGTAAGCGCGAACTACACTTGTTGGTTTGTGGGCATACATCTGAGAGCTTTAAATGAATATATCCTTGCAACTTAGATTATAGATTATTACAGATTATAGGTTAAAGACAAGTGTAACAATTTAAATCTCAAAGAAACGCAAGTAATCTGCTGAACCTATTTATTTTCACAGGCAAAACATCCGGCCTTACGCTAAGCGCTTCACTTGAAGTGGAGTTTCCCAGCTTCTGAGGGTCTGGTTTTTATTTTTTATGAAGACTGAGTAGATTTTTTTTTAAATAAACACGAAAAATCATTTCTTGCACTCTTGGTGGCAGAGGCGTGCATCCCATACAGGCACATGCGCCTTATAGGTAGGCAATATATGGTAAAAAAAAAACACGCATTTAAGCTTGATATTGAAATTTAAAATTCAAAATTCAAGTTGGATTGGAGCCATCGTTAACACTTCAGTCAATTCCAAATGAGTTATTTTAAAGGAATGGAAGAAAATATTTATTCTGATTTTTTTTGCCTATACGCTATGCACGCGCCTGCTTGGTGAGGAACGAACCCTATCCCTCTGACATGGAACGCAAGCACTTCACATGCTACCGGATTAAAAATACATAATCCCGAAATCTGATGTGGATCATTTATTTCAAACGTGTGATTTTAAAGACCAAAAACACTGCCCTAAAAACGACGATATGCAATTTACAACATAAATTCATGCCGTTAAAGGCCCTACAAATATTAATCAAATGATTTATTTCTATCTTTTTTGGTAGCGCAGGTCGTAAACATCAAAATGCAGTTTATAAAATAGGGATCCAGGGGATACGACGGCAAAGATAAAGCCAAGTTAATGAATCGTGACCTTCGTAAGCCTTTTGGTGGGAAGGTACTAGAACAGCGCACAGAAAACCGGTCCCTATCATGCTAGTAGTTAAGCATCTGTATCGCTCGCTCCAAACAAGGTGTTATAATAATTATTTCCAACAAATTCATAAAAGTCCCACATAGCCGGCTGTTGGCATGTTATGGCAGAGCGGTTTATTTTAATAGAGTAGCGGTGGCGCCTGAGCACCGGCCAAAGGAAGACTTGGCCGTGTAAATGCGTGGAGAATGGTGCTCGGGGAATGGAGAAACGCTGGAGGAATAAGTGTGTAGGAACGATGCTCGGCAAGTGAAGAAATGTTGGAGGAATAAATGTGTAGGAATGATGATCGGGGAGTGAAGAAGTGTTGGGGAAATAAGTGTGAAAATACACGAAGAACGATGCTTAGGTAATGGAGAAATGCTGGAGGAATAAGTGTGTAGGAACGATAATCGGGGAGAGAAGAAATGTTGGAGGAATAAATGCAGGAAGAATGCTCGGGGAATGGAGAAATGCTGGAGGAATAAGTGCGTAGAAATTATGAGGAATAAGTGTGTAACTACACGGGAAACTATGCTTAGGGAGTGGAGAAATGCTGGAGGAATAAATGTAGGAATAATGCTCGGGGAATGGAGAAATGCTTGAGGAATAAGTGTGTAGGAACGATGATTGGGGAATAAAGGAGTGTTTAAGTAATACGTGTGTATTTACACACTTATTTAGGAATAAATGGTTAAAGAAAGAATGTTATTTGAAAGGGGATGTGAAAGTTAAGGTACAAAAGAATGTGAGGAGATGGTTTGGGCATGTGGAAAGAATGAATGCTGATAGACTGACAAAGTAGGTATATATACAGAGGAAGCGTGAAAGGAAAAATAGGTAGGTAAGGGTCGACCGAGAAAAGTATGGAGTGATCAGATAGAGGAGATTGTGAAAGAATGGAATATACAAAGCGAGCGTAAAAGAAGAAAATGCATGAAAAAGGTGATGGATATGAATGAATTGAAAGACGTATTTCAGGATAGGAAGAAATGGAGGCAGCTCTGCAGAGTCTCTAACCACCCCTAGCGGAATGGTGACAGAGTTACAGTTACAGTTACCCTCGTTCTTCGAGTATTTACTCGGAGAACGAGGGTCAGAGAGTGAAGAAATGTTAAGAGTTCTAAATGTGTAAGTAAGTACAATGAGAACGAGGATGAGGAGACGAAAAATGATAGTTCATAAGGTTCTAGTCAACCTATAGAATTAAATAAAATGTGATTATACTATTTAATTAACTTTTAATTAAAACATGCAGACGAGTACTTTTTCCACTTGTAATCTTTCTACTAAATACTCGCACGTGCTTTTTGAAGATTTTTGTACAATAATTTATTATTTTATTAATCAAATGGATTATTAACAATTCCTGCCAATCAAAAAAATAAAAGTAATATAAATATTTTGAAAGTATTGTTATGAGAAATAGACAATACCGCCTACTCATCTTATCATACAAGGAAATATTGAAGAGAAAACGACTCAAGGGCACCAAAAATATGATGGCTGAATACGCCACATACTCCAATGGCAAAAACCATAGATAAACCAAAGCACCAAATCCATATTTTGAGCAGCAGCATCCTAAGTAGAAATATCCATTAAAATTGCATGTTTTCGTTAGAAGTGGCACTGGAAGAAGAAGAAGGATTCGTTATCTAAGCTGCGTCATATTATGAGCTATGCACTTAGAACCCTTAGAACTAAAGGTGGCAGTGAAATCTAATCTAATCTAATCTAATCTAAGTTGCAAAATATATGTAACATTAGAGATTCACATTATATGCATTTTCACAAACAGAGACAGAAATAAGTTCGCGCTTAAACATGTTACATGCCGCATGTGGTCCTAAAATATAAAAACCCAAATCTCAAATGAACGTACACCCTGCAACTCCTGCCGACCTTCCCTGAAACAGGGGTGACATTGGCAAAGTAAACCATTTTCCACAGCATGTATTAATAATGTAGTAATAATAAAAAAAAAACCTAGATTTCCGCCTTTGGTTGTATTCGGTGACTCATATGTAAGTTCACATTTACACACGCTGCACGCCGCACAAAATAAAACTTAAATTTTCTGAAACTAATGCTGCCTCTTTCAGACGTCTTCAAAAAGTGAAACATTTTTTTACAGTATGGGTGGTCAGCCTCACAAGCCACAGCAACCCATTAGTAAAGAAACAATACTAAGATATAAATACATTTCTTATCTTAACACAAAAGCGCTTCCAATTACATATTCTCAAGAGGGCTTAACGTTACACTGACGTCATTTCATTCAATGTAAACAATGAGGAAGTAATAATCATAATGAGAGACTGATAATACACCGTGTGAGATCCGTCATTTTTGACGGCATGATAATGTGCCGTAAAGAGGTTACATATTTGGAGGAGACGAAATACTTGCTTATTTTCGAGCTCAAAAGAAAATTACAACTTTTTCGTCAAACTGAGCTGAGATTTTGTTTTTTTCCATCTGATGCCTCCAAAAATGTATTTCATTCTTCATTTTTCCTATTTTGTTCTCGACTAGAGAATAAGCTCTAGTCATTCTACGAGTATAAATACGGACTGTGGTGCTTTGCAGCAGTACACGAGCCGTACACGAGCCGTACACGAGCCGTGAAGCCAGCAGTACAAAAATTAACGTGTGAACTTAATGTACATATGTAAATTCTAAAATAAGTTGTGTACAATTAATTCAAGCGAAGTTTTATTAAATTGAGCCAAAAGTAAATCGTAGCAATATTAACAAATATGTTTCATTATTTAAAGCAAGCACGTGTAAATTCACGCTAGCATGCATTTTTTTCATGTGGGCAAAAAAAAATATATATCTCAAATGCGCATTAGACTGCAACTCTTTCAGCCATTTGCTGAAACAGAGGTAATATTGGCTAAGTAAAGCAATTTTTACAGCTTTCGCGTATTAGCCTCATATTGTGCTCTCATGTAATCTCTCCAAAATCGCCTTCTGGATCTGCTACATCTAAGTTTATTTCATTGAACAGTTCGTTTGTTATTATTATTACATTAGGATGATTTATTTGATAAGCGCTGTTTTTGTATGAATCACACCTCAAGAGCCCTCAGCGAGCATGGTCGTTGCTATATAAAGCGCCAATTCTCAAGCAAGACCCAGTTTCTGTAAGGCTGGATAGACCTATTGTGGCCGGTCTTTTGTTGAGGTATGTATATGATTTTTTTTAACCCAGCAAAGGACATTTTTGAAAATATGTATATATGATATATTTTTTTGTGTTCCGCTGGGATTCGAAACCACGATCTGCTATTTACGAGTCCAAAGTGTTACCACTTACCACTTGACTACGGACCGGTCCAAGCCACCCACCACTGTTAATAATGTCACCCCTGTTTCAAGGAAGGTCGGCAGGAGTTGCAGGGTATATTTTCGTTTGAGATTCGGGATTTTATATTGTAGGACCACATGCGGCATGGTTAAGCGCGGACTTATACGTGTCTGTTTGTGAAAATGCATATAATGTGAATCTCTAATGTTACATATATTTTACAACTTAGATTAGAGTAGATTATATTAGAATATAAATATTTACAACTTTTTAAAACAGTTCCTGTAGGCTCGTGTCCATAATTTTCTCTGAAGTTAAGAAATAAGAGAGAAGGGTTAAGTAGGTGGTTTAATGGATCAAAAGCTAAATATAGAGAATTCATTATTATTCTTCTTATAACAGGAAATAGCTTATCCCAAGGTAACACGCACTTTCCTCAATTTAAGAGACTAGCACGGTGTTGTTGTAGTGCGTAGTGTTCTGAGTAGGACGTCAATGAAAACGAAAGAAAGGTCTATTTCAGGAATAAAGAAATATTTTTGGACTGAACCAGGTAAGTACGAAATGAAGCACCTTCAATCAAGTTGTTATTACCTTTTAGTTGCCTATTTATTAATTAAATTATTAGTCTATTCTAATCTAATCTAATCTAAGTTGCAAAATATATGTTACATTAGAGATTCACATTATATGCATTTTAAAAAACAGGCATGTATAAGTTCGCGCTTAAACATGCCGCATGTGGTCCTACAATATGAAAACCCGAATCTCAAATGAACATACACCGTGTAACTCCTGTCGACCTTCCCTTAAACGGGGGTGACATTGGCAAAGTGAAGCATTTTCTACAGCATGGGTGGTCAGCCGCATACCAACCTACAAGTCAAGGAACATACACAACAAATCACATTTTTAATATCAACTTTTATTTTATATCTATTTTTATGTCTATTGACTTATATTCTGGTAATCTGGTATGTGGCTGACCACCCATACTGTAATAAATGCTTCACTTTGCCAGTGTAACCCCTGTTTCAGGGAAAGTCGGCAAAAGTTGAAGGGTGTATGTCAATTTGAGATTTGGTTCCACGTTTAAGCGCGAACTTATACGTGTCGGCTTGTGAAAATGCAAATTATGTGAATCCTTCTATAATAATTAATAATCTATAATCTAAGTTGCATAGATAAATTAACATTTTAAAGCTCATATCAAATGCATGCCCACAAACAAACACGTGTTAGTTCGCGCTTCCAAATGCTGAATGTGTACATACAAATAAAATCTAAAACTCAAATCAACATAGGCCCTACAACTTTTGCCGACCTTCCCTGACACAGGGGTGACATTGGGAAAGTGAACCATTTTGTACAGTATAGGTGATCAGCCTCATACCAATCCTCAATGTTACTTATCTTTGTTTATTGATTACTACTTATGCTTTATTATTAGATTAGATTACTTTGCAACTTAGAATAGATTCAATATTTTTCAGGGTTTGGTGGTTTACACAGTGAAAGTCCATTGTATTATTAATCAAATAAATATACTGTTTTAATTCACTTTTTTATTATTTTATTTTAAATATGTCTAACAGTTTTCGCCTAAAAAGGCATCCTCAGGACAATGACAATGACAAATCAAAGAAGAGAATTCAATTTTGATTTGTCATTGTCATTGTCCTGAGGATGCCTTTTTAGGCGAAAACTGTTAGACATATTTAAAATAAAATAATAAAAAATTGAATTAAAACAGTATATTTATTTGATTAATAATAGAATAGATTCGATTATGAGGTTTCCGATTCAGGGTGCGCTTCTGCCCCGATGCATACAAAGTATCGCCGGTCGAATAAAAATGTAAATTATTGCATTTTGCTGGTTCATTAGTGATGTACGACTGCGGCAACACCACCGCATAAATAACCAATAGTTGGTTCATCGGCAGGTGAGCGGGGGTAGATAAATAAGAGGATAGAAACAATGCTGCCAACGCCGGACAATAAATATCCCGTGGGGCGCTACGTCATTTTGGGGGACTCCTATACCTACAAAATACAGGCACGGACTTGCAAACAACTATAACATTTACGAATCATAATCACAAAAGACTAGGATTTTTATATGTTTACATGCCTTTGCAACGTTTTCCCATTCGCTCTGTACGGTATGGAGAGATGGACTCTCACGCAGGCACTGGAGAGACGAATTGAAGCATTCGAGATGTGTCTATACCGAAAAATGCTTCGGATCTCTTGGCGTGATCGAGTCACCAATGAAGAAGTCCTTCAACGAATGCGCACTACAAAAGAGCTCCTGCCTACCATTAAGCAGAGAAAGCTAATGTACTTCGGTCACATTATGAGAAATGAGAAGTACCGTCTCCTTCATCTTATCATTTAGGGTAAGATTGAGAAGGAGGAGAGAAGATCTCAGGGACGCCGAAGGACATCATGGCTGAAATACCTGCGACAGTGGTTCGGCAGAAGCACCAAGTCCCTGTTTCGTAGTAAAATCAAAATAGCTATGATGATCGCCGATCTTCGTTAGAAGTGGCACAAGAAGAAGAAGAAGAAGCAACTTAGATTACAGATTTAAATAAAAGGCATGCTCACAAGCAGTCACTTGTAGATTAGTCGCTGTGATGGTCGAGGGTGATGCGTTGGCAATTGGCTTTACGTTATTGACACTTCCACCGGTTCGACCGCGCCTGCGCCGTGTCCTGTTGACAATAACTTCGACCCTGGTTCTACAGATGTTCTAAGCAATTATTAATAAGTAACTCTTTAAAAATAATTAATAATTCATTGAATATAAAATAGCTTGGTGAATGGAATTCCTCTTCACAAATCTAATCGTCCAGCCTTACAGAAACTGGGTCTTGCTTGATAATTGGCACTTAACAGGGACGATCAAGCTCGTTAAAAGTCCGGGTGATTGCTCAATTGGTAGAATGCTTGCATTCCATGCCGAGAGTAAGGGTTCGATCTCAAGGTTTACTCAGCCTTCACAATAAATGAGAACCAACCCCCTGAGGAGCTGGGAAACCCACATTTCAATTAAAGTGGTTGGCGTAAGGACAGCCCCCCTTACCTGTAAAAATAAATAGTTCCCACTTGCCACATGCATGCGAAACTCTTCGGGGATAACGCAACAAGATGTTAAACTATATGTGAAGCGTAGCTACGTTTGCGAAGCTTTTTTGATGTTAATATTTTAGCCTATGGGCAAACTGAAGTCAAAGAAAACAATCAACATTTATAGTCTATAGATTACCATTTGGCTAGATAGATGCGACGTCTCTATCATTTCCGATAGCCAGACCCAGCCCGATTCCAATCTGCTGACCCTTGTATTCGTCCCCCATACATCAAGTGTGATAAGTGACCGTGAGGCTCCATAAACAACCCGGTGGCTCCCTGCGACCGCACATGCGAACCCGAATTTCCATAAAATTGTAATTGGCCGCATGCTAGTGCAGCGCGGACCTCCTGTGATCGGTGTCGTGTAGATATCGTCGGCAATCGACTCTATTTCGGCCACCCCGAACCTGGTGCGCGAGTATCAACTTGTTGGGACTTGTGCAAAGCAATAAACTGTAACTGTTACTCTGTCGCCATTTCGCTAGGAGTGAGCAGAGCCTCTGCAGAGCTGACTTCATTTCTTCCTATCCTTACATACCTCTTTCAATACATGCATTTTCTTTTACGCTCGCTTTGTACATCCCATTCTTTCACAATCTCCTCGATCTGATCACTCCCTATTTTTCTCGGTCGTTCATTACCTCTTTTTCCTCTGTAAAATATTTACTTAGTCAGTCTATCATCATTCATTATTTCCACATGCCCAAACCATCTCATTACATTTTTTTGTATCTTAAGTTTCTCATCTATCTATAATCTATAATCTATAATCTAAGTTGCAAGGATATATTCATTCAAAGCTCTCAGATGTATGCCCACAAACAAACACGTGTAGTTCGCGCTTACAAATGCTGATTGTGTACTTACAAATAAAATCCAAACTCAAATGAACATAAGCCCTGCAACTCCTGCCGACATTCCCTGAAACAGGGGTGACATTGGCAAAGTGAACCATTTTTTACAGTATGGGTGGTCAGCCTCATACCAACCTATAAGTCAAGGAATACGAGTAATAAATGACATTTAAGTTTACATAAAAAAAACAACAAAACCTTAAAAATAAATCTATACAAAAAAAGTCAAAAATTTCTTATGCAAAAAATGTAGCAAACTAATAAACCAACATTACAAATCAGCATTGCAGATTAGCCGCCACTTCTTCCTGTCCTTGCATACTTCTTTCAAATTACATTATTTCTTTAACCATTTATTCCTTACTCTATCCTTCACAGTTTTTACTGTCATGCTTCTCAAATGGTTCATTTCCACCGTACATACTTTACTCATTTCGCTATCATTCACTTCCATACATCAAAAGTCGGTAACAATATGCCATTGTGTACCGTCATTCTCAGATCGTTAATCGCGCAAGAAAGCCGTCGAACATTTCCACATGCGTACCTACACGTGTCTGCTTGTGGGAATGCATGTCGTACAAATCTTATGTGTAAAAAATCTTCACAAATTAGATTATCACAAACAAAATATTATAGATTGGAACTTCAGACTACTTACTCCAAGATATAATAATAATAATAATATTAGGGTGATTTATTAGGTGAGCGCTGTGTTTGTGTGTATCACACCTCAAGAGCCCTCTGCAAGTTTTATCGTCGCCATGGAGAGCGCCAATTCTCAAACAAGACCCATTTGTTGTAAGGCGGAATGGACCTTTGGTGCCGGTCTTTGGTAAAGATATATGATTTTGAAATCCAGCGAAGAGCATATTTGAAAAAATAAATGATATATTTTTATGATCCACCGGGATTTGAACCCACAGCCTCCCATTTACGAATCCAAAGCGTTACCACTAGACTACGGACCGATCTTGGTGTATGTTGTATGAAATAATATTTTTGAACAATTTTTTTTTAATATTTTTGCCCACATTTTGATCAACTTGTAAATGCATGCGTGCTTCATTTCAAATCACAACATGTTTACTTCAATAATGATTATTTCAATACTACTCGACGTGAAATTCTTCAGGAGAGTATTTTGAGGCTTGAATGCAGAAACGCAACCATGAATCAGTTATAAAAACAGCGTAGTAAAATTTTTATAGCCCCAGTATAAGAAAACGAGCCTCCTCGCAGTGGCGCCGACTTGATTTTATAGGGTGCACATCAGCTTCCATTTCTAAATATCAGGGTTCAGTAAATATATTATGTCGTTTTTCGCATCATATTAAAGGAATAAACAATAATACTATGATATTAATGGCTACACGTCATCAAAAATTCTACCACTTTCTGGAGTCCCTCAAGGATCCAATTTAGGCCCATTTCTAAATATGTGTAGAATAATAGTTGAATGATGGTAGATGATTTATTTGGTGAGCGTTGTTGTTGTGTATATCATACCTTCAAATTTGGTTATCGTTACAGAGAACGTCAATTCTCAAACATGATAAAGTTGCTGTAAGGGTGTATGGAGTTTTGGTGACCAGTATAACGTAAAGTCATGTGATTTCTTCATTCTAGTGAACAGTACATTTGAAATGATGTTAACGTGAAACCTGTCAAACATGAAATGTTGTAAGTTGTGGTAGTAAGAGAAGACGATTTCGGTAGGGTTTTGTGAAGGTTAAACCCGAGAGACTCCTTCATTTGGTTGGAAGTAACATGCCAGAACTTTACTTCGAAAAGAGATGTTTATGGGAGCTTTAGGCTAACAGCGGCCTCCTGATGATGCTGGAGAGTTGCTTTCCGGGATCTGTTTCCGTGGTCTGTGGGAGCTGGAGCTTCCGGACGTTTCACCCATGTCTACGATGGGCTTCTTCGATGGGAAGATGACCTTGGCGGAAGTCCTTACAGTTTCATCACACCTTGCGAATCGTCCGGAAGCTAGAGCTCCCACAGACCACGGCAACAGATCCCAGAAAGCAACTCTCCAATGCAATCAATCTACAAGCATCATGCGTGAGGCTGATCCCTCATGATGTAAAACTTGGTTCACTTTTGCCAATTGCACACCGGTTTCAGGGAAAGAACGGTTTGTGAGCAGGTTGTACAAAAAAACTGACCCATTGCCACTGCGTTCTTCTTCCTGCAGTTCACACGGAACTCGTACGAGAAATGCGTTTTTATAGCAAGGAGCCTCGAAAACAACAACACTATAAAATTTAGAGTAAAAAATCGCCATTGAGGCATTTTGACCCTTAAAGAATGTTGAACCTTAATAAATACTCGTAGGTATGAAAAACAATGTCGTAATTTTTCCATAATATATCGATTCAACTTGAATTGTTTTTGCTTTTTTTTATTTCGACAGACTATTATAAAAAAACAAAAATAAAATCTATGATTTGGCCGAGTCAGTGCGTCGCCGAACGCCGGACAATTAACGCGTCAGGTTATGTTTTGTCGAGGATTAGACGGGGGCGGTAAAGGCAGGCTCTTAGTGTCAGGTAGTGGCGTATCGATTTTAAAGAAATTTACCTTAATATTAATCCTTTATTCATCCCTAACGCAACAAAGCTACGCAATAGTGCAACTTTTTGCCGTGTTATCCTTTTAGGGTTTCGCATGTGACGAGTGGAACCCATTTATTTTTACAGGTAAGAGGGCCGGCCTTACACCAACCACTTCAGCTGAAGTGAGGGGTTCCCAGCTAACGAGGGGACTGGTATTTATTTCTGATAAAGACTGAGTAAACTTTGTCGGTATTTTATTTTGGGTTTTTGAAATAAACACCGAAACGGAAAATCATTGCAGACACCTTCGGTGGGATGCAAACCCGAGCTCTCGGAATGAAATTCTACCAACTGAGCAATCGACCGGACAGCCTAGAACTAAGGTCTTCAACCCGCGGCCCTCGGGCCTCATGTGGCCCGCCAGCTAATTTTTTGCGGCCCGCGGCCACCAGAGGCTAAAAAAATAAAACATGGCGCCCAGTGATATGCGATATATACATACGAGTAATATACGACTCGCAATCGTCAGCATTCGCAATGTCACTCTTTCACACATATGAGTGAAAAAATGCCATGAAAATGATTTCATTGTTTGGGAGCACATATGTACGCTGTTTTCTCGTATGAAGTATGTGAAATCGATAACAAGGTCGAGAATAACAGATGCACATCTGGAAGGTATTCTGCGGGTTGCAACCACAAAAATTAAAACAAATATTGACAAACTTGTAAAAAATAAACAATGTCAAAAATCACATTGATTGACTTTAATTAACCAATAAATATTGACTTTAATGAACCAATAAAGATTATTGAAATTTGAAATTATGTACACGTCTTTTATTTTATTGATTAGGTGGTAAAGTGTCGTGAAAAGTTGTGGCCCTTTGGACGATGTGAAATCGATGTTTGGCCCTTGCACTAAAAAAGGTTGAAGACCCCTGGCCTAGAATATCCCGAAAGTTCAGCTGAGAGTTGAAACATCGCAAATTGTTTTCTTCTCGTTCCTGTTTAGACCTTCTGGTTGTTCCAAGTTGCCTTTCTCCATGATGCCGACTTTTATATTCTGTCTTCGCATATTTCAGATGGTCTCCCAACAAGAAATGTGCCAAATGGTGTTTCTTGCATGGTTATATGTGGATGTCTGACATTGTTCATCATACCTACATGTGCACGCCAATATCATTTCATTCGTTCTCTCTATCCGACGATTCCTTATATGTAGTTCGTAGGCTTGTTGGGTATGGGGTTTTTATCTCTTGACATTTTCAAGCAAAAGCTTTGTTTCTAACTTTATATAAATAAAAGCGTTAAATATTTAATCTATTTATTTACATAGGTGCATAAAAATAGGTACAACACTATCATAACTATTTTAATAAATGTGTAAAAATGGAAGTAATTAATTGGTAACCATAATCAATTATTCTAGAAGTAATGTGAATTAAATTAAGTATAATAAGAACCTTACATTATGTTAGCTTAGGGTATATCATTATTTGCAACTTTTGAATATATGAACAGGGTTTGTATGATTCCTAAAACAAATACTTCTGCCCAAATCCTTTTTTTTGACGCAACGAATTCTGAATACATTGTCTATAGGCTAATGGACAAACCGTGTGAAAACTCTCACACATCTCCATACACTACTGACTTCTAAGTCTCAACCCATCGCTGGATAGAAAAATCAACAGGAAAACCGGACAGAATACGTCTAGTGTGTAATAGCTGTACAACTTCTCGCTAACGTGGATTATTCAAAAACATCTCAAATGAAGTCTTCAGGGGAAGAACAAGGAATGTCATTTGAAGAACATTTTGATTAAATCAAAATTTAAAATTTAAAATCATGATTGTCCATGATTGCCTGTCACACAGAACCGGAAATACCACCATAAACTGTGATACCGACTGTTTTTGCATTACAAAATTTGCAGAGCTTTAGATACACACAGATTTTACTTATTTTCTTATTTTTGCTTACATTCTTTGTTTTTTCCCTGTCGTCTGAAATGTTGTGAACTCAAATATCTCTTCAAAAGTGCTGCGTGTACAAAATAACCTGTAAAACTCTGTATATTTTGATGAATAGGACTACAAGAGAAGCTTCTTCACTATGTATAATCATAAAATGTTGATTTATCCAGCTGGTGGTGGAGCGGCAGCTGGTGCTGCCGGGGCAGCTGCTGGAGCTCCTGCCGCTGGGGCTGCTGGGGCTGCTGGGGCGCCAGCTGCTGGAGCCGCTGGGGCAGCAGGGGCAGGGGCAGCAGGAGCAGCAGGCGCTGCTGGGGCAGCAGGCGCAGCAGGGGCAGCAGGAGCCGGAGCAGCAGGAGCAGCAGGTGCTGCTGGGGCAGGTGCAGCTGGGGCAGCTGGGGCAGCTGGAGCGGCTGGAGCGGCTGGCGAAGCAGGTACCACTGGCAGGAGACTTGGCACCAAGAAGGTCAAGCCGTTCATGGAGGCATTGTTAGCGAGCGCTGGTAAATTTGAAATATCGGCTGTGGGAGCTAGAATAAAAATATATTATTTTTCAGTAAGGCCAAATTTATAATCTGTGCGAATCTTTATAAAAGATGTAGCTAGTTATATAGACATACGAGAAGTTTCACATGTTCATCAAATTTGACAAAGCAAATAAAAAGAAGACTTCTGTTAAACTTTAATACAGGAACCTGATGAGATGCGAGAACACGTTCTTTATTTTTCTGATTCGTGGTATCACAGATTTCAATATCACGAAATTGAACCAGGAGTCAGACACCAGTACCCTTAGTACGAGTAGCAAAACTTGAGTAAAGTAAAGTTTACGGAAAGTATTAAAGAGTGATTTTCCCCATAATCTGCCGTTTTTATATCTTACACTTTATGGTCTTAGCAAAAGAGTTACAGTGATGAAGAAAATCAAGTTCAAACAAACAAAAACGCCAGATTTTGGGGAAAACCACTCATTAATACTTTCCGTACACTTTGCTTTACTCATGTTTTGTAACTCGTACTCAGGGTAGGTACAGAACAAATCAACTGACTTCAAAAGTGTATCAGCAATCTATCTGGAAACTATTAACAATGACTATACGAATATGTTTTATTGTAACAATGATTACTCTGTTAAAATATTACAGGGTATGGATAAGCAAGCTTACTTAGAAGCACAGTGATGGTTTGTGGAACAAGCGCCGGTTTTGCTGGTTTCTTGGGAGGGTCTTCCGAGGAGTCATCTGAGAATAAATCAGCAAACAAAGCTCCGAGTCCGTAACATGGTTGTGGCTGAAAATACAAGTAAAAACAATCATAATAATTTACCGGTCATGCGTATAGAATATAAACAATATTGGACTTAAAATGCATCCCTGTGGAACTCCCACGTAAAACATAATATCATCTTAAATCATGTTTGTTATTTGGATTTAAATTGTAAATAAATCTTTGCAACTTAGATGGTAAATTAAAGATATTACTAAAAAAAAAAAATTCAAAAAGTTTTAGCTTGACTTTTTATTTCAATAGGTTGGTTTACGATTAGGTAACAAGAAATATGTCTCTATTTGTACAATTGGTTAGTTATTATGACATCAAAAAACATATTGAAAACGCCGTTAAATTTTATTTCTTACCACAGATTATAATAAATTAAATGAAGTAAGAAAAGTACACTTTTTTTGAAACACGAAATATTAGTGAGATTGCAACAAATAAATTTAAGAAAAAAACGGCAGTTGTGGATCACGGTGAGTGAAAGATAGATAAATCTGTAACGCGATGGACCCAACAGGTGAACGAAATTTCTGCCCTCTCGGTTAAAAAAGTTTTAACAACGATTCAATACAGGCAATAAATACTGATGGATCTTCCCTCCCCACACACAAGAGCTTTGCCTCTTTTTGGTGAGGTTCAGCTCATAGAACAATTAACTTATTATTTTATAGAAATAAGTTTTATAAAAAAAAAAAATGTACAAAAAAGTGTTATATTAAATAAAAAAAAAAAAAAAATTAAAAAAAAACTTACAATTTTTTAAAAGAATTCAAGAATAAAAGAGATAAAATATTAATAATAAAAAAACAGCAATTATTTTTGAAGATTCCCAGATTTCGCAAAAATCATTTACAATCTGGGATCAATGTGGGATACAAGAAAAGTATTTTTTATTCATTGAATTAAATGAAAATCTAAAGATTCAATTGCATATCTGAAAATAGAAAATTAGCCAATTGTAGGAAAATCGTGTAGGTAATTAAATTTACCTTTGCCGAAACGAAGGTATCCTTTTGCAAAAGGGCGACCACAGCGAACAATAAAAATATTTTCGAAAACATGTTAAACACTGTTTTGAGTTCCTCTCGAATGTACTGCTCACGTACGAATAACCCCTTTTTTATATATTTCACATGTAGTAACGACAAAGTATGGAAAATTCACTAATTATTATTCCTAGCTGAAACCTTGTGGCATAATTTTTATTAGCTGAGACACATTTTAACACCTAAGCTAATAGTATATTATTTTGTGTATGTGTTTCTCACTCTTTTCTTATCGATTCACTTTCAGTTGGTGCGAAAAGGACAATAATGTTTTACTAGTTACAGTGCACTACAGTAATTGACTGAAAACAATGAACCATTTAATGTTTACTCTAGAAGATATTTTCAACTATAGTTTTTTACAGAAAATTAAATTGTTATCATAGTCAACCTAAAAATTATAATTTTGAATGTTTTAAGGTTTTCACGGTCGTTTTCTCAGTCAATAGTCCGGTCGATAGCTCAGTGGTATAGCGCTTGCATTCCATGCCTCGGGTTCGAATCCGACGGAGGGTGCCAAAGAAATGATTTCCCGTTTCGGTGTTTATTTCAAGTCCAAAATAAGGAAAAAACCAGCAAGGCTTACTCAACCTTTACAATAAATGAGTACCAGCCCCTTCGGGAGCTGGAAACTCCCCACTTCAATTGAAGGGGACGGAGCGGCGCGGCGTAAGGCCGAACCCCATATCTGTAGGCTGTAAAAATAAATAGGTTCACTCGCCACATGCGACCCCTTCGGGAAAACGCGGTAAGAAGTTACACTATTGTGTGTAGCTTAGTTGCGTTTATTCAGTTGCTCGATATTGTTCTTCGGGATATTGACCGTAGTCCATTGCTTTGCTGAGTAACTAACTAACAAAAAACTGAGGAAGTAACTCCTAGGTTTTGTATCGAAACGTAATTGTATTGCTTTTATTTTTATTTATTAAGTACATAATGCGCGTGTGTCGCGAAACTTCTAGCAGGTGCCAGCGTGTACTAGTATTAGTCTAGATTAGACTAGTGCATTAGCGATTATGGATTCTAGAGTGCTGTAAACACCTTTTACAGAAGTCGAATTTTGCATGGAAGTGATCGAGTTTTTGAAAGCAAGCTTTGTATGAATAATGCTATAGTTGACGAAAATCTAAAAAAAAAAAATACAAAATCATGATTTCAAAAACGAATAAAAAGAACCAGAAACGCGTAACTAATCCCAAAAAAATATATTTGTTTGTGTGGAAATCAAATTAAAAAATATTTTCAGGTTGTGCTTACACCGATAATGCATTTTTCTGTTCATGTGATTAAAAGACAGACAACGGAAAATATTTTCGAACATTGGTGACTCATCCAATACCTAAATTTTCCCAACTCTCCCAGTCAAATCGACACTGGCGTCCCTATTTTTCATGGGAATTTGCTATGAAGAAGAAAAAGAAGACTGATAATCGGAATAATGACGGAAATCCACGGAAATATGACATTTTTAGTAGCTGTACCTCAAACCTGAAATCATTTACTCAACAAAACCTTGATTCTGAAGGTCTGCGAAGAAAAAAAAAATAACAAAATTATGTATAAATTTAAACTGCAATTCACTGTTTTGATGTCATAAAAAACCTAATTAACCTCTAAGGTAGTATGGCCGTACCCGTACGGCGGTAAATGTCATTGCAAATCGAAGTATGGCCGTACCGGTACGGTTGTGGTCATACAGGCTTTATTCATAAGTAAACGTCAGAAATGGATTAACCAACGGCATCTAGCGGCTTTCCCCCATAATATTTTAAAAACTAAACGCAGTTAGCGGTATTATCGACTTTACAAAAGCGATTTCAAAGTATGTGTGACGTCACAATCATCTTTCGTGGTGTTCGAAACCAGTTTGAACACGTGCGCGCTTGTCATCACGTATACGTATATTTCTCCCGCGAAAATTGCATTTTTATATAGTTTTTCTTATGTAAATTGTTTGGTGATCACTTTTTGAAAGTTTTTGAACACGGTTTAATTTAAAAAAACATATTTTGTTTGGTGTTTTTGTGTTTTATTGACAATATTTTTATTCTTTGCATACCTTTATTTACGTACTATTTGATAGCGAAAGCCCGTTCGTAACTTTGTGTTGTGGAATTTTTGTGTTGTAATTTTTCTTTTATAAATTATCTGTCCCTCAATTTACGATCATGTCGCATAGGGAAAGTGAAAAGGACATCTTCGATGCTTTGGTTGAAAGCAAAGATGAAAAGTTATACGAAAATATCGACGATTTACCTATTGAGTCTGATAGTTCTTCTGATGAATCTTCATCGTCAGAGGTAGAAGATGACCCTGAGCCGTCTACATCTAAACGTAGAAGACAAGAAGCGCGTAAACCGAATGCATCAGGAGGAAGAAGGGTTGAGGGTGTGCCACTACGACTAACGGAAAGGCACTTCCCCTTCCCTGTTCCCCGAACACAGGCACAAGGAAGCAGGACCCAAAGAAAGTGTCACGTGTGCAGTCATACAACTGTACGACCAAAGTGTCGAAAAGACACAAAATTCATGTGTGAAGTGTGCAACGTCGCTTTGTGTATACATCCATGTTTCAAAGCCTACCACACTAAAAAACATTATTAGTCATGTTTTGTGTTTCATCTATGTATTTATATGTATTTTTAATTATTTTGTAAGTGTAAGTTTTCAATTACTTTTAGTGAAGTGAAGATTATTTTACTAGTGTACGAATATTTTGACACCGCAACCAATAGTTGACGACACCTGAAATAAACATAGGATTTTTCAATAAAAACTTTGAAAAATGGTAAGTTTTAATTTTTTTTTCTTTGAAAAATGGGAAGTTTTATTTTTGATTATTATGTTGAAGTCGTTAAACATAATACTTTTTTATTTTAACCCTTTATATAAAAACTCACTCCGTATAGATATTTACATCATACCAAAACTCACTACCTTAGAGGTTAATCAAAGCAATATATTTTTTTAGAAAATCATTTGTCATGCTAGTTTTTATACGAAACAAAATTAGAATGACTTTAAAACATCTGACTCAACTAACAATGGGTGACAAAGAAAAACATTAAAAATATAATTACTTATTTTTGCTAATTTCATAAAGAGGCATAGCAAATATTAATTCGCAACGTTAGATCGGAATTAATTTGAATATTTAAAATCATATTCAGCTTTCAATTATTCAGCTGCCAATATCCTATTATTTTGTTATTTTAATCGCAATATTGCCAATTAATAAATATGAGATTACCGTTCCAGTTTTTGAGAAATTGAACCATGTCAAGGTGTCAAATTTTCTCATATTTTATTGAGAATTCCGCGTTGACGTCTTTTTGCTATTTCATGGTCAAGTGTACATACTTTTTGCCTGAAAAATATGACCCGAATGCATATTAAATTGTTGTTTCAAAACTGAATCATGTATTTGCTTACAATTATTAAAAGGTCGAGATAATCAATTTGTCTGGGTTTTTCCCGACATCATTTTCTTGGTCAATTCATAATCATTTTCTCGTGATATTTTTTTTTTTTGAGTTTTAAGGGTTTGTGTATTGAATATAAAAAAAATAAACAAAGTTTTTCTTCAGGAGTTGATTGGAAGTCACATTTATAATTTGTAAATTTGTTAGTGGTTCTCTTGATAATGGTGTGATAACACCGAAAGCGCTCGATAAAATAAATCAACTCGTGAAGAAAAACTTTTTCATTTTATTTTTACATTTTTTATTATTTATTTTCTTTTCCTTGAATCCCATTTGACCTTCAAACATTTTGATCATACTTCTCATGGTTTTCTGCGTGGACTTTAAAGGTTTTCTGTATATTTTGACGTGATTCATGTTGAAGTATTAAAAACTTTTAATGCTAGAAGATCCGGTCGATAGCTCAGTTGGTAGAGAGCTTGCATTCTATGCCGAGAGCTCGGGTTCGAATCTTGCTGAGGATTTCAGAAATGATTTCCTATTTCGGTGTTTATTTCAAACCTTAAATAAAAAAACCGGCAAGGTTTACTCAGCCTTCACAAGAAATGAGTACCAGCCCCCTCGGGAGCTGGGAACCCCTCCCCCCCCCCTTCACTGAAGTGGTTGGCGTAAGGCCGGCCCCCTTACCTGTAAAAATAAATAGGTCCCGAATCGCCACATGCGAACCCTTCGGGAATAACGCGGCAAGAAGTTACACTATATTTGTAGCTTAGTTGCGTTTTTTTTGAGTAAACTTAACATCGTTGACATCATTTGGATACTTTAAATATCTGATATTGGTGAATTTTAAAACCACAGAATTGTATGCGCACAAACATACACGTGTAAATTCGCGTTCACACATCGTGCCCCAGTGCTTGTTTGGCTTATGCACCATTGGATTCAAAGATGACTTTTAAATGAAATTGTCACATTCTACACAATCTGAGCTTAGAAAAAAAACAAAACACTATAATTTGAGAGTTTTTTTTTATATTTTCAAAATCAATTTCCAGCATTCATGGGACACATTGGTACAGTACACATACAAACGTTGATCATGCAAAATTACCTCTGGTGTAGATAAACAAAACAATCACTAAGGTGACGACTTAGTGCATGTGTACTTAAAAAATAAAATCCCAATCTCAAATGAGCATAAGCGCTGCAACTCTGAAACATTCGTTTTGAAGAAAAACATAGTGATGATGAATCCGGGAGTACCTACATAGAAACATTCTGGTTTTGTCAGTCATGCTCTAGTTTTAACGATGTTGTAGTTGTGACCTTGTAATACGATGACCCAAAATTTGGTTGCTGGAACGCAATAGGTAAAGTGACAATTTGAAAAGTACGTCGACGATCCAAAAAACAGTTGAGTACACACATGTTCAGAGAAAAAACATTCCCGCATAGAAGCTAGAAATGCAGCAGATTTGAAATGATGATAACGGCGAGTGTATTATAATTCCACGACCGGTTTCGCGAACAATCCGTTTGCACCTTGAGGGTCGTGGAATTATAGTATACTCACCGTAATCGAATACAAAGTTGCTAGATTTTTTGGTTCCGGGTTTTGACCGTGTTTTTGCTTATTTTTTCTTAGTCTTCTTTCTTGATCCTTCTTGAAGACTTTCAGCTGACGTTTCGTCTCCTCTGTGGGTGACTTCTTCGGAGCTCTGCTCACTTCTGAGTACCGGCCACCCCTAGTGGAACGGATGAAGACGTGAGCAGAGCTTTGAAGAAGTCACCCACAGAGGAGACAACACATCAGCTGAAAGTCTTCAAGAAGTATCAAGAAAGAAGAAAAAGAAAAAACAAGCAAAAACTATGGACCACGGTCAAAACCCGGAACCAAAAAATCAAGCATCTGAATCAGGCCGTGAAAGCCTAAAAACGAATACAATATTGTTTTTATTTTATCTTTAAAAATAAACGTCTTTAAAGTGAATGCATCTACAATCAATTCAATATTGATACAACTGATACAATTGACTTCAAAGTAGGTATCACTTGAATTTACTTTTCCAGTGATTGAGATATTTTGAAGAGTTTTTTTGAGCACAAGAGGTTACACGAGTTACATTTTACCCTCAACACGCTGGGGGAACTAGTTACTAGCTTGTTTTACTGATTTATTTTACTAGCTTAAAATTAGTCCCATCGTTATATGACTTCCATTTTTGTACATCTCTAAAATGAAGCCAAAATAATTAGGATGCCAAAAATGGCAGTTGATTATTATCAGTGTCACCCTTTACATATTCACACGCCACATGCTACCCCTTTGAAGACAACGCTGTAAGAAGTTGCACAATATTTGCAACTAGTCCGGTCGATAGCTCAGTTGGTAGAGTTCTTGCATTCCATGCCGAGAGCTCAGGTTCGAATTCTACCGAGGTGTCAGAAATGATTTCCCGTTAAAGTGTTTATTTTAAAACCCAAAAATAAAATACCGACAAGGCTTTTACTCGGCCTTTGCAAGAAATGAGTACCAGTCTTCTCGGTAGCTAGAAAACTACCACTTCGAGTCAAGTGATCGGCGTAAGGCTGGCTCTCTTACCTTTAAAAATAAATAGGTTCCACTCGCCAGATGCGACCCCTGCGGAGAAAACGTGACAAGACGTTACGCTATGTTTTTTTAAAGAAAATCCTGTGCGGAAGACTCTCTAGATTTCAGAGACTTTAGGGGTCTATGACACTTGTTGTATAACAAAGCGCTGATACTCAAGCAAGACCCAGTTGCTGTAAGGCTGGATGAACCCTTAGTCAGCGGTCTTTTAGTGAAGGTATATGATTTTTTCATCCTGCGAAGAGCATATTTGAAAAAATAAATGGTATATTTTTTGTGCTCCGCCGGGATTCGAGCCCACAACCTTCCATTTACGAGTCAAAAGTGTTAACCACTAGACTACGGACGGGTCAAAGTAGTCAGGTAGTTGCGTTTATTGTTCAAATTTCAATCATACAGGAGCCTACTTACATGCTGTCTGCCATGCTTTTTGAACAAGAAATCTGAAACCAACATCTTAAAAAGTATTAAACCAAAAGCATATTGGGTCCCAATCCTTGACCTCGTTTGTCACCAGTGTTTAAGCATGGCGTGACGCATCCAAGCACTTACACACTCTTTACTTGTGGATGATTGTTTTTTGCCCGTGTGGTTGGGGAATAACGCTCCAGCATTGTTTACCGATGGTCATAAAGCCTAAAGCCTGGATCAGACGAGTCGATCTCTTTAGTAGCAAGTACAGAGTAGCTTTTTTCATTCCTTCTTCTCCTTATTCGTATTGTAACAAATATGTTGTGTTTGTGTGCGTGAGTTAATAATGAAGTAAGTGAAATCTCTCTTTAAATAAATATAATTTATTTATTTATTTGAGAAAACTACAGCTTTATAAAAAGTAATTACAATGGTGTTCTTAAAATACATATCAGCCAAAATTGTTTCTTCTATTTAAAATTATAGAGATAGAATAATAATTTGATCAGTATGCTGAGCTAGTATTGATATATAATAGAAAATTGAGAAGACAAGAAAATAAAAAGAAAAAGAGAGCAAAACAAAAAACAAAAAGCAAAAAGACACAAGTTGACAAGCAAAAAAAAAGACAAAAAAAAAACAAGGTGTAAAAAAATAAAATTAAAAGTAAATGTAAAGTGGAAAGGAATGAGGAAAAGGAGGGATTATTAAGTGAAGGAGCTTGATTGAGGGAGTTAGGGGGCAGAGTTGAAAAATATCTCAATTTATTGCGAAAGGTTGTTAATGAGTCATGGAAAATATCTAGATTTTTGAAATTTTGGTTATAGTCACGCTGTATTCTGAATAAAGTTGAGTGGTATCGGTAATTGGTATGACAGATGGGTAGGTGAAATAAATTTTGCGAGCGGGTATGTCTGTTTAATAATGCAAACATTCTACGAATTGAGCTATGGTCAACGACGTAACCATGTTGAAAGCACCGGTTCCCATAGATCACCGAAGTTAAGCAACATTGGGCGCGGACAGTACTTGGATGGGTAACCAAGAGAGATAGTGCCAATTCTCAAGCAAGACCCAATCGCTGTGAGACGGGACGGTCTTTTTGTGACCGTTTTTTGGTAAAGGCAATGAATTTTTCAAACCAGCGAAGAGCATTTTTTTTTAAATATAACTAGTGAATCGAACTCCGATTACGAGTCCGAAGCGTTAACGTCTAGACTACACGTTCCCTTGGTGTTTCTTTGTCTTATCTCCAACAGAGATATTTCACGTGAGCAATGTTTGTATGTGTAGGTAATGTACCAATGTGTCTCATAAATGCTAGAAATCGACTTTGAAAACTTTAAAAACAACTCTCACATGAACGTGTATTACATATTTTTATTATCTCAGATTGTGTAGAATGTGATTCTTGGAATAATTTCATTTCAAGGTCATGTTTGTTTCAAATGGTGGATAAGCCAAACAAGCACTGGGAGAACGTACAGTCCGGTAGGCACCCACGTATACATCCTCCTACCAATTCACTCTCATTGGTCCTCTGAACGGGCTTTAGCTGCGCACGGCACACTCGCATACATCCACCCACTAATGCACTCTCACTCGCCCCTCTGAACGGGCTTTAGCTGCGTATGGTACACTCGCATACATCCACCCACTAATGCACTCTCACTGGTCACTCTGAACGGGCTTTAGCTGCGTATGGTACACTCGCATACATCCACCCACTAATGCACTCGCACTCGCCCCTCTGAACGGGCTTTAGCTGCGTATGGCACACTCGCATACATCCACCCACTAATGCACTCTCACTGGTCCCTCTGAACGGGCTTTAGCTGCGTACGGCACACTCGCATACATCCAACCACTAATGCACTCTCACTGGTCCCTCTGAAAGGGCTTTAGCTGCGTACGGCACACTCGCATACATCCACCCACTAATGCACTCTCACTGGTCCCTCTGAACGGGCTTTAGCTGCGTACGGCACACTCGCATACATCCAACCACTAATGCACTCTCACTGGCCCCTCTGAACGGGCTTTAGCTGCGTATGGCACACTCGCATACATCCAACCACTAATGCACTCTCACTGGTCCCTCTGAACGGGCTTTAGCTGCGTACGGCACACTCGCATACATCCACCCACTAATGCACTCTCACTGGCCCCTCTGAACGGGCTTTAGCTGCGTACGGCACACTCGCATACATCCACCCACTAATGCACTCTTACTGGCCCCCTCTGAACGGGCTTTAGCTGCGTATGGCACACTCGTTGAAGCCATAAAGTCTCCCCATTCACACGCAGAGTACACATGTATGTATGGATGTTACGCCATCGATACGTATTCCAGCTTTACGAGCTCGCGTGCGTTTTCTTTATGGTCCTCGCCGACGCCTTTATGTGTTGGGGAAATTGATGTACCCACTTACAACAAAAACAATACGTAAATTGTTCTCATAATAAATTCACTTTTCGTTTTGATTTTCACGATTTTTCCTGTTAGTATTTTGTTTTTTTCCATCAGTTGACTTATGTGTTGGTATACCTACTGCTGACCACCCATAATGTAGAAAATGGTTCACTTTGCCAATGTCACCCCTTTTTTTAGGGAAGGTCGGCAAGAGTTGCAGGGTGTATGTTCATTTGAGATTTGTTTTTTTTATGTTGTAGATTCACATGCGGCATGTGCAAGCGCGAACTAATACGTGGATGCGCATAATGTGAATCCCCAATGTTCGATATATTTGCAACTGAGATTAGATTTGATTAGTTTATTTTGCAGTGTGTACGGTGCAACATCTCAAAGATTATGCTTTCTTACTGAGACCGGTCAGTAGTCTAGTGGTAACGCTTCGTACTCGCAAATAGAAGGTCATGGGTTCGAATCCCGGTGAAGCACAAAAAAAATACCATTTATATTTTCAAATATGCTCTCGGCTGGGTTAAGAAATTCATATACCTTTTCCAAAGATCGATCACCAAGAGTCCATCCAGCCTTACAGCAACTGGGTCTTGCTTGAGAATTGGCGCTTTCTATAGCGATGATCAAGCTCGTAGAGCACCATTGAGGTGTAATTCACGCAAAAAATAGAGCTCATCAAATAAATCATCCTAATAATATTATTTTTACTTACTTATTTACTGCTGAACATAGGCCTCCCTCATATCTATCCAGGAACCTCTATCCTGGGCTTTCTGCATCCAGAAAATTCCAAATTATGTTTTCAGTTAAAGCATTATAATATTTTATTTTGGTTTGAGATGGTATCTATGATCGGTACAACCATTTATTGTAGCATTTGGGATGGTTTATAGAGTCGAAACGATGTTCAAAAAAAAAAATTGTTTCTCCATGGGCAAACGTCACAGGACTGTGTAAATCCGTAGTCACATAGACTCATGACGTTTCAAATTGAATATATTGTTTTGTTACTGAGCAACAAGATATAGAAGTAGCTTTTTCCATAGCTGGAACACGTCACATTATTTGTGTATGTCATTTGTGACGACTCTGTTTATTTGTAAAAAAAAAAAACAAATTAATTGCGTACCTCATATCCACAATCTTTGTATTCAGAATCATTTGTCTTTCTATAAAATATAGTTTATTGTGTAAACCTAAAGTGTGATGTGTAAAAATAAAACAGTTTTTCATTATCTTGTTACCATCATAAGCATTTAATCTACACATTTCCAATCATCAAAATTGTAATTTGTCTAACGAAAAAACGTTTTTCTATTTACTAATACATTAATACAGTCAAAACTGAAAAACAAAATCAATAACTCCCAATCAACAAAGTGGTCTAATCACTTACTCACGCTTAACATTCCGGCAAAGTCGTGTGCAGAAAAAAATCCAAAATGTCTTTTCAAAAACCGAATAAAGCAAAAAACTACACAGCACTTTCGTACCGCATTTTATACCACTTACTTGCAATGTTTGGACTGCAAAAATTTTCATACCATAACAACTCTACGATCCCTCTAACTTTGATGAGTAAAATATACTCGATTGTGATTATTTTGTTGGCTTCAGCAATGCTATCTTACAATTGCTACAACTCTCTTATCATTTCTGAACTTTCAATTGCAAATCTACCGCCAGTTTTGATTGTAATAAGTACTCTACTAACAATATCTTCCTCATTGAGTGCATATGTCTCGATTGTGACAGCGGGTTTGGTGTGCTCAAAGAAATACTCAAAAATGATGAACAGCTTTTCAAGCTTGGATCAAAAGCTTGTCATAGACTCAAAAAATAATTTCAAATACACGAGCAACGTAATAAACTTTGCTATTTTTATTGGGATGGGGTTCTTAGTTTTCCAATGCGCATTCGAATACTTTTCAGGAGTCGAATATTCAAATATGACAAAATTCATTTTGGACCATACTTTCAATTTAATAACGATGCTTCAAGCTTTAGATTTTTCTGCAATTCTTTGGATCAACATCACCAGATTCAGAAGGTTGAATGAAATACTGAAGGGTTTTATTTTTGCCATGCCCGAAAAGGGGAGTCGAAGTGTTATTTTTCCCAGAAAGCAAGTTAGCGTTGTTAAGCTGTCTCAGAAGAAGAGCAGTGTCGGGACGTTTCTGAATGAAGAAAACACGGAGAGATGCGACAAGATTCTTGATTTGATGAAGATCTTTGATGAACTGGCTGATAATGTGTACATCATCAATTATTGCTTTGGAACCTCGGTAAGTGCTCATTTTATCATTCTTCTTAATCCTATTCCTCATTACTGAGGGTTGTGACCCTTGTGGAAGCAACCAATCTTCTCCAGCTCTCCCTCGACTGCGCTGCCCGCAACGCTCCAACTACAGAGGTGCCCGCTGCTGTCTTCACTTGATCGGTCCATCGTGTGGGGGATCTACCTCTTCCTCTCTTCCCCTCCAAGTTACCGATCACAACCAGTCGTTCCAGGCTATCCTCATTGCCACGGACAACGTGTCCGAAGAACTGAAGAATACGGCGTGTACACATGTTGGCCAGAGTCAAGCCATCCAAACGCAGCTCCCGACGAATGGACTCATTGGTGCGTCTAGCCGTCCATGGGATTCGAAGCATGCGCCTTCAGCACCACATTTCAAAAGCGTCAATTTTTCTTCTTTCTGCTGCTTTTATGGTCCATGTTTCAGAAGCATAGAGAAAAATAGAGTGGACCAGACTCCTGACAAGCAGACTCCTGACACTGTATCATATGGTTACGAATATGCAGTTGCGTTTTGTGGTTGTCTGTGCGAGTTAATAATGAAAAAAAATGTGAAGTCTCTCTACAAATAAATAGATGTTAGGTAGTTAATTAAGGTAAGCGAAAAAACTATGAATAATTCAATTGAGAACATTATTTATTGACAAGAGTTTCGAACCTGAATCTGAGTAGTCCACGGACAGAAGATGCTAAAGGCAAGATGGAAAAGGTTCAACTGTGACCTTCCTTTCCCGTGGAGTCAATTTATCCACTTTTGGGTGACCGCACTATCAATTTGAATACAATATCCTGATTGGTTGGATCCTGCAGGAGGGTGGCTTGGCTAGCCAGATATAAAAATAGGAGCGTACGATTCTCGGCCCTGCAGATGGTAAATGTCATATTCCACCTCATGTGGCAGGGTGTTCGAACCGTAACTGGTACTTTTAACTTATAAGGACAATTAATTTTTCGAGATTGTTCGAGTGTTTGATCGGATGTTCTAAGTAAAGCCTCGCATGTAACAACTCTTCAGGATTCGAGAATGATTTTTATGAAATTATATCGTAAACATAGAGTTTTCTCTCCTGCACCAGAGTAATCGTTTTTTTTTTTATATTTTCAGATAATCTTCATTTCGGTCAGTTCATTCCTCTACATCATCTGCACCATCAATTCAATGATTATGTTCGACATAATTATACAATACGATGTAAGTACAAACTGATTATTTCCTTCGTTCTCTACGAGTGTCGAATCAGAAGCGCTATTCTGCTAAATTCCTTACACTTTGGATACCAATCCAAGTCGGAGCTTGCTAGCACTTGCGAAAGAACTCCATAGATAAAAAATCACCGTACTTTTTTTTTTTTTGTACATTAATCGCTATCTCGTCGCTTTAAAATCGTAAGGATAGCAGAAGTTGCAAAGATATTATATAAACATTCTAAACTCATATCAAATGTATGCCTCCAAACAGATAAGTAAGTTCGAGCTTACAAATGCTGAATGTGTACTTACAAATCAAAACCCAAACCTCAAATGAATATAAACCCTACAGCTTTTTCCGACCTTCCATGAAACAGGGGTTACATTGGCAGAGTGAACCATTTTTACAGTATGGGTAGTCAGCCTCATACCAACCTATAAGTCAAGGAATGTTACAGCATATGATTTGAATTTCTTTCAGCCGGACTACACAGTTGTCATCCTGATCCTGTGGAGTGTGCCTGTCTGTGTGATCATTTTTATTGGCACCTATCTGTCCGAGGACCTAAAGGCAGAAGTGGAGAAGGTGGCCCTGACCATCGACAAGCTCAGCATTCATCCAGATATAGGTGCGTTTCAAATTGTGAGGCTTAACCTGGAGTAACGGTCGTCTGACATGTTTAATCTAATCTAATCTAATCTAAGTTGCAAAGATATGTTACATTGGAGATTCACATTACATGCATTCCCACAACCAAGACACGTACAAGTTCGCGCTTGCACGCGCCTCATGTGAGCCTACAACATAAAAAACCAATCTCAAACGGACATACACCCTGCAACTCTTGCCGTCCTTCCCTGTAACAGGGGTGACATTGGCAAAGTGAACCATTTTTTACAGCATGGGTGGTCAGCCGCATACCAACCTATAAGTCAAGGAACTTAAAATTATAATAAATAGTAAATACACAGTTAAGTAATTAAACGTAAAACGGATATTAGAGGAACCATTATGGAAGAACCATTAGTATCGGTAATAAAAACAAGAAGACTGCAGTGGGCCGGAAATGTAGCACGTGCAGAGGACTCCAGGATCATCAGAACAGTCTTGGATGGTGCCCTCTCAGGTGTTAGACCACTCGGACGTCCCAGGATGCGGTGGGCAGACAACGCCGAAGTTCTGGGAGTGAAGGGACCATGGAGGGAAGCAGCACAAGGCAGAGAGTCCTGAGTGTAATTCTTATACATACTTCGGTCAATGTTCAGTTTCCTGCTGTTTCACCTTTGTTATTACCTAATCAATAATCATACCCCTTTGTTGTAACTCATCCTTATCATTTCTCTATGATTGTTGTTTTGTCAATTTTGTAACAGTCTCCTCTTGAAAATGACGTACTAAAATCAGCTGATGTACATTACATTTCATGTATAAATTCCATCATATTGTTACCCACTTCCAAATTATGCTCTTTGCTGGGTTGAAAAATTCATAAAACCTTTACCAAAGACCGGTCACTAAAAGTTCCATCCAGCCTTACAGCACCTCGTTCTTGCTTGAGTATTGGCGCTTTGTAGCGACGACCAAGCTCGTACATCTCTGCGGCACTACAGCAAGTGTCATAGACCCCTAGAGTCTCTAGAATCTAGGGAGTCTCCCGCACAGGATTTCTTAAAAGGATTTCTTAAAAAAAAACTTCCAAGAAATATTTCACCAAGGTCCTTACCAGAATTAAGCAACCAAATTTGATGTGTCAATCAAATATTGATTGGAGGTTGGTGCAACCGGCCCTAAACAGATAGAGCCTGAAATACAAAGAAATTCAAGTCGTATAAATTCAAATTTATAAAGCCAAAATCATTAATTATCTTCAATATAAAGAGCAAATGTTCCAAAAGCATAATCTTCATTTATTTTTCAGGCGAGGAAGAAGAGGAACTCCTGATGTGCTTCTCCCAGATGACTTCCGGCAGGAACGTCTTCATCACGGCCAACAACTTCTTCAACTTTGACTTCTCCTTCGTGTTCTCCTTGCTGGGCGCTGTCGCCACATATGCCCTGATCCTCATGCAAGTCAACCAAGCTCCTGAAGCATCCGCGCCCACCAACTCCACCATCTTGTCCAATTCTACTGATGTGGCTACCACCTAATCATAATAATAATAATAATACTAATAATAATACTAATAGGATGATTTATTTGGTGAGCGCTGTTTTTGTGTGTATCACACCTCAAGAGCCCTTTGCGAGCTTGGTCGTCGCTGTAGATAGCGCCAATTCCCAGTTGCTGTAAGGCTGGATGGACCTTTAGGGACCGGTCTTTGGTAAAGGTATGTACGAGTATATGAATTTTTCACCCAGCGAAGAGCATAATATGAAAATATAAATGGTATACTTTTTTTTGTGCTCCGCCGAGATTCGAACCCGCAACCTTCCATTTATGGGTCAGAAGTGTAAGCCACTAAACTACGGACCGGTAAGGACCTCGGTTAAATATTTCTCGGAAGCGGGTTATAATATGATGGAATTTGAACAGGAAAAATAATGGACATCAGCTTGTTTACGTATAGGTATGTAACCAAATTTTTGATTGGTTGGGAGAAATTACAGTTCATTTTGATTTTTGTCTGATTAGAGTTTGGTGCAACAGGCCCTTAGGATTCAAATGGAATGCACGTCCTTATTTATCCACATGAAAATTGGCGCTTTTGCCTACCTTCCCTGAAACAGGGGTGAAATTGGCAAAATTAACTAATTTGTACAGTATGGGAGGTCAGCCTTATACCAACCTATAAGTAAAGGAAAACATACCAGAGGATTTTCCAACTGTTGTAGTGTTTTCTTTCGTAGAAAATAGGGAAAAAGGTACACCCATCTGATCTTGTTGGCTTAATACGTCACATATTTAGTTTTAACTTTAAGGTATCGATATCATATTTTCCATACAAGCTGTCCTTTTATTATTACTTAGTGGTTCAAAGGTATGTACGAGTAACTGTAACTGTAACTCTGTCGCCATTCCACTAGGGGTGGCCAGAGCCTCTGCAGAGTTGCCTCCATTTTTTCCTATCCTTACATACCTCTTTCAATTCATTCATATCCATCACCTTTTTCATGCATTTTCTTCTTTTACGCTCACTTTGTATATCCCATTCTTTCACAATCTCCTCAATCTGATCACTCCATACTTTTCTCGGTCGTCCCTTCCCTCTTTTTCCTTTCACACTTTCTTTGTATACATACTTTGTCAGTCTATCATCGTTCATTCTTTCCACATGCCCAAACCATCTCATCACATTCTTTTGTACCTTAACTTTCACATCCTCTTTCAAATTACATTCTTTTTTTACCCATTCATTCCTAACTCTATCCCTCAGAGTTTTTCCTGTCATGCTTCTCAAATGCTTCATTTCCACCGTACATACTTTACTCATTTCGCTATCATTCACTGTCCATGCTTCACTTCCATACATCAAAGTCGGTAACAATATGCCATTGTGTACCGCCATTCTCAGATCCATCGTCAATCGCTTGTTCTTTGCTATTCTTCCTATTGCACCGACCACTTGCTTGCCCTTACACATCCTATTCTCAAGTTCTCTTGTCATCTTTCCATTCTTCTCAAACATACTTCCCAAGTATCTAAATTCATCCACAATTTCAACTTTCGTACCATTCAACATGAACGTGCATTCTTCATTTTCATCCATTCTGTTAAAAATCAGTACTTTCGTCTTACTTGCATTAATTTTCAACTTGTTCACACACAGAGCATGGTTCAGACTAGAGAGCATTGCCTGAAGTTCCGCTGCTGAATCAGCAATTAATACTGCGTCATCAGCATAAAGCAGAACTCCGACTTTTCTCTCTCCAATCTGTATGCCATGCCCTTCCAGATTCGCTTGTTTAACACAATGATCCATGATTATATTGAATAACCATGGGCTCATTATGCAACCCTGTCTCACACCCTTGTACACATTAAAATACTCGCTGTATTCTCCATCCACCCTGACACACGCCCTGCTATTAAGATAGATGGCGCGTATCGCGTTCAGAAGTGATTTGTTCACACCATACCTCTCAAGCACACACCACATCATACTTCTATCCACCGAGTCGAAGGCTTTCTCAAGATCTACGAAAGCCGCGCAGACCTTTTTATTTACGGCTAGCTGTTTTTCGACTATCTGTCGAAGCGCGAATATCTGGTCTACGCAACCTCTTTCCGGCATAAAGCCAGATTGTATATCTAAGACCTTCTCCTGGGTGGATAATCTTACCCTATGGATAAGAACCTTGCATAGCACTTTACCTGGCACACTAAGAAGGCTAATCGGTCTGAAGTTACGGCAGTCTTTTTTGTCACCTTTACCTTTGTAAATTGGCACAATGACCGCCTCTCTCCAGTCCGATGGAACCTCCTTGACACTAACACACAATTCGCAAAGCTCTTTCATCCATTCAATCACACATTCTCCCCCCGCTTTCATCATCTCAGGTCTCACACCATCCACACTTGCAGCTTTCCCATTCTTTTTTGTTTTTGTTACGAGGTTTTATGTTATGTAAAAAATTACGGCTAAAATTATTGTACTTCAATTATGAAATGGAAAATGAATTTTACATTAAGTACCCGAATAAACAAAATAAATAAATATTGTCCTACTTTAATTATAATATCAATAAGCGATTCCTCTGTTAAAAAATTCACTTCAATTAGATTTTCCATGTGTTGAAGATGTCCACCGCTAACAAAAACCACCAAAAAAACTACACTCTTCTTTCATGGAAGTGTGTTTATTATATTTTATTTATATTGGGCTTACAAAAATCTTCATTCAAAAACTCAACAGCCAAACCGCACGGGATAGCAAATAAAATTTATTCTTTCACATATTCAGTGATTATTTTTGCAATTTGCTCTTTCCTTCAAGCAGTCACTTTGAATGTTACCGTGTATTCAATTCGCACAAACGCAATTCGTCCTGTTGTCGCGTTAATCAATATGCTTGTAACCTTTTCCTCGACAATCAATGCATTCATATCCATAACCACATCAGGGTTTTTTGTTTCTAAAAACTACTCAAAGATGCTAAACAGTTTTTCAATGATTGACGAAAAACTGGGCTTGAATAACAGGAAAATTTTTAACGAAACGAGAAACGCTATATTAGTATTTACAACAATTTTAATTACATTCATTTTGTCTTGTTACTTTTACGAAATTTATTCTGATGTCAACAACGACTACCAATTAAATTTTCATTTGAATCACATAATAGATCTTTACATAACAGGTCAAATGTTGGATTTTTCTGTTATTCTCTGGATCAACATTACTAAATTTAGAAGATTGAATCAGAATTTAAAAAGATTCGCTTCAAGCTTTCCGATGAAAAAAGACCTTGATGACGGAGAAAACAGCGCTGTCGGTTATATCAAAATTTCAAATAGTAATTCCGTCAGTGATGAGGAACTTAAAAAAGAAAGGCTGACAGAACTCCTCAGTTTGATGAAAGTATTCGATGAAATTACTGATAATATTCACATAATAAACAGATGTTTTGGTTCTTCTGTAAGTAAAGGATATGGTTCTTTTTATTTTTGTTTATTTGTATTCCTTTCATTTCTTAACACACTTTCTTATTTGCAGCTCATCTTCATTTGTTTGTCTGGATTTTTTTTCATCCTTTCTTCAATCAACAGTATGATTACTTTTGATTACATCATGACTTTAGACGTGAGTAAAAAAAAACATATTTATGCATCATCAAAAAACATGAGCTGAAGACGGGAAGACTCAGAGCAAGATAGCCATTACTGTTTTGCTTAGAAAGAAGGTCAGTCCGGTCGATAGCTCAGTGGTAGAGTGCTTGCATTCCATGTCGTGAGCTCGGGTTCGAATCCCACCGAGAGTGTCATGAGGAAGGTGAAATGATTTCCCGTTTCGATGTTTATTTCAAACCCAAAATAAAATACCGGCAAGTCTTACAAGTACTTCAAGAGTGCTTATTTTTATGATTTATCGCGAGTTCACTTTTAATAAAATTGCAGTTGAATTTATTTGACAGTATTTATTTTTAACAAATCAATTAGATTACATGGTTCCATCCGTAACTTCTGTATTGTCGATTCAAGGCTTGGGCGTTAATGGATCACTGCAGCTTCACAGGACCGCAGCCTATATTTTCATATGTGACCCAGGCCTATTTTCGCGTGTTTCTGACCAGGCGAGACGCCTTTAGAATGGGTATTTCCAGAGAGTACCTAAAGTACCAAAAGTGTCAAAACACTCACGTCTACACACTCACATACACAGCAATCAATCCTAGCCACACAATCACAATAGTACGCAGACATGAACATTAATATTATTATTATAAGAGAATGTACTATTATTGATTGATGGTGATGACAAGAACGATGTGAATATAGATAATTTAATCTTGCAGGCTAACTACAACATATTTATTTTATTCCTGTGGAGTGCTCCGTCCTGCTTCATCATAACCATCGGAGTTTACCTGTCGGAGGAGCTGAAGTCAGAAGTGGAGAACGTGGCCTCTTCTCTAGATCTGCTCAGCATTCAGCGAGAGCTCAGTAACGCGCTGACACGTTTATCTTTTGTATTCATTTCACCCGGAGAGCAAACAAATAATTTATGTTTATTTCAACAGGCGATGAAGAGGAAGATCTCGTCGAGTGCTTCGGCCAAATGATTACTGGAAAGAATGTTTACATCGCAGCCAATAACTATTTCAATTTTGATATTTCGTTTATATTTTCTTTGTTTGGAGCAGTCGTAACGTATACAATGGTTCTAATACAACTCAATACCAACCGGGCTTAAATTGTTTACAAAACTTAAAAAATACCACGGATTCCTTTAAAAAAAATGTGTTTTTCTTCTCCTTCTAATGCATATCTTCTCATCTTGTTTCAATCCTGGGATTGGCTTGCAGCAATTTCTTTCACTCTTCTCCTCCATTCTTCCCTGTCTTGTGCGGCTCTTTTAAGGTCTGCATACGATGAGCAGCGCACGTCTACCAACAGGCCCTCCAGGTTTTCTTGGCGTGGGCGTCCCCTAGAGTTGATCCCCTCGGTCATCCCCTCCATTATGGCATGCAAGAGACCTTCTTGTCTTACATGGCCGATCCATCTTGCACGCCTTTCGGACAAGGTCCTGAGCAGATGCCTTCCTCCTTCGATTCTTTAATTATTACATAATATATACTCTTTAATTTTTTTTTTTTTAAATAAAATGAATTTTCACTGTGTGAATACACAAACCCTACAAAATCTACATGTATACTCGTATATATATCTAATACATATATCGCCATATATAATAATATAACTAATACATATATCGCCTCCTTAAAGGTAAAACTGAATAAGTACTGATTCACTGATTTGAGAAATCGTGGATTAAACTTTTTTTATGGTGTGTAACTTCTCATTAGAGGTGGCCGTTTAAACGAAAAGCAGTTTAAAATAGCTGCTTTTTATTTTAAGCAACTAAGCGCGCTTACAATTTAAATGAAAAGTCGTTTTGAAAAATAAGCGTATAAGCGTTTGAAAAATAAGCGTATAAAATAAGCATAAGCTACTTTCGTTCATTAAGTTTCGTTGAATAAGCGCGCTACATTTTTTCAATCGTTTTGTAAACGACTTGTCTCGCGCGTGCGGCGTAGATCGTTTCTCAGTTGCTTCCCGGCCATTGACCAAACCCAAAAAACGAAAAAACGCTTTTTAAGCTGCTTATTTTAAAAAGCGTAAGCGTTTTTTCGTTTTTTTTACTAAGCCGTTTTTTCCATCTCTACTTCTCATAGTAAGTTAACTATAATTGTAAGGCAGTGCTTCAGAAAAACTTCTAAACTACAGGATTTTCACACATTTGTAGTGTTTTATCTTGTAGAAAATAGGAAAAAGATGCATCTATCTGAGAAACCCATGTTAGCTTCATATGTCACTTATTCAGTTTTACCTTTAAGGTATCGATATATTCCTTCTCATAGCTGTTTTGACCTTGGATGCTACGGCTCGAAACGGGGACTTGGTGATTTTGTTGAACTCTTGTCGCAGTTTTTTCAGCCACGATGTCCTTCGGCGTCCCTGAGTTCTTCTCCCCCCAAGCTTACCCAATACCCTGAATGATAAGATAGAAAATGCGATATATTTCCTTTCTCATAGCGTGATCGAAGTACACCTACTTTCTCTGCGGTTGGTAGAAGTCCCTTTGTGTTACTTCAACAAAACATGGAAATATATTATTATAGTCTCACAGAAAAAAGGAATAGTTAAAATATTAATTAATATTTTTAAGGGTTTGGTGGTTTACACAGTGAAAGTCCATTGTATATTAATTAAATAAAACGCAGTTTAAATTCACTTTTATATTCTTTAACTTTGTCAAACGTTTTCGCCTAAAAAGGCATCATCAGGACAAATTGATTGTCGACATTGATGACAAAGTTAAAGAATATAAAAGTGAATTTAAACTGCGTTTTATTTAATAAATAATAAAATATTAATTGTTTCCTTGACTTATAGGTTGGTATGAGGCTGACCACCCATGTTGTAACAAAATGTTTCACTTTGCCAATGTCATCCCTGTTATAGGGAAGGTCGGCAAGCGGTGCAGGGCTTATGTTCATTTGAGATTGGGTTTTATATTGTAGGTTCATATGCGGCATTGATTATAGATAGTTAATAGTTATGACCTTTTCCAAGTTATATTGTTGACAATAAATATGAGAAACTAATTAATATCTACGCATTTAAAAATAACTAAATGCCAGTCAAATTTATAACTAAAATGTTAAAATATTTTTTTTAATAACTAATCTAATCTAATCTAATCTAAGCTGCAAAGATATATATAATTTAAGATTTATATTAAATGCATTCCCACAAGCAGACATGTATAATTTCGCGCTAACACATGCCGCATGAGGACCTACAATATAAAAACCCAATCTCAAATGAACATAAGCTCTGCAACTCTTGCCGTCCTTCCCTGAAACAGGGGTGACATTGGCAAAGTGAACCATTTTTTACAGTATGGGTGGTCAGCCGCATACCAACCTATAAGTCAAGGAACAACTAAATGCCAGTATTTCAATTATTAACACATATCAAGGTTTTTTTTTCATAAACATACAAACTAATGTGATGAAACTTTAAAAAGCAATCAAATTAAAATAAACTGTCATAAAAGTATTTTTTGTTTGTTTGATTCTTTGACATTTTACTTTACCAATTATTACCTACTAACCTCTCGTGGATGGGCGTGAAATAGAAAATCGATGTGTGAAACAGAAAACATTGTAAAACTTTAATCATACAATTCACAATAAAATGGTGAAAAAGGAATATACTAAAACAAAATCGTTAAAAAACAAAATTAATAAAAATGTATTTCATTTGTACAGACCTATTCATTATATTGTAGCCATTTTTGGCTTGCAAAAAATATTATACCATCAAAAAAGTATTCCATCAAAAACAGGAGTACTGCATAAATTATATTCAATAAGTTTGTGTGTTTTGATTGTGACATATTTTGTGTTTTTATTGAAAGAAACAAGGAGAAATTATTATGTCGACTTGCCAGCAATCATTACTGTTATCGAAACATTGAAAATTTTGACTCTATTGATTACTTCTATTTTAACTATCTCGGTGGTTACATTTTTGTCTTCTTCGTTTATTCTCAATGCGCTCCAGAAAGTTTTCCTGATTGATCAAAAATTGAAAACATCTCCGAAAGAAAATTGTGACAACACGATCAAAATAATTTTAGTCTTGGTTAGCTTTGTTACCGCTTCTATCTGCCATTGCCTTTTTGACTACATTTCTGGTGTTGAACTATGGGGCGATGCATTCAGATCACTTGTTTTACATTTGATCGATTTCACCCAAAACAGTCAAACCATAGAATTCTCTATCCTCATCTGGATATTAACCAAACGGGTTAAAAAGTTCAACCAAATATTAGAACAACTAGTTGTACAAATAACTTGTGGGCAGTCTTTTATTTTGGAACAAAAAAAATTGCAATGTCATCAATCTTTGGTATTAACAAGTGAATCAATGCAAATTCAAAGGATTGATGAGTTATCAAGACTCATGGTGATCTATGATGAAATAGCCGATGTTACGGATACACTAGGATCTTGTTTTGGCGTTTCCGTAAGTTTACACTTCTTTGTCCACAACCAATCATTGTGCATTTCCATTTTTTAAATCCTTGTTTTACTTTTGATCAAAATATGTATATCTTACAAAATTGATATTTTGTTTTTTGTTTGTTACTTCATTTATCAATTTCAGCTTTTGCTTTCAACCATAAAAGCGTTCTTCTCTGTTTTGTCAACTGTAAATGGTGCAATTATGTTCAATTGGCTTGTGCGTGCAGATGTAAGTTCTATAAACCATAAATCGTGAATCTATTCAGTTTATTTTGTGATTATAGCCCCAAATATAAACTTTCATATTTCTTTTAGGATGCACACACCATTGTTTACATTCTGGGATGGTCAATTCCAAGCGCTTGTTACATTTTTGTTGCAATCTACATCAGTGAAATGTTGGTGTTTGAAACTGAAGTAACAAAAGAACACGTCAACAAAATGATAGTCCATAGCTCACACAGTAAGCCAACCATATTTTTTTAAGATCTCATTTTGTTATTTGAATATTTTATACTTACCTAATAAAATTGTGGTTTTGGTTGTCCTAGGCTCCAATCCCGTGCAAGATGAATTGCTGGAAGATTTCTCTCAGCTTATATCTGTGAGAGCTGTCTCTGTAACAGCTTGTAATTTTTTTCCGTTGGACTTTTCATTTGTTCTGACTTTCTTCGGAGGTGTGGCCACATACGGAGTCCTCTTAGGTCAAGTTCCAAGCTCAGCAAATGAACAAGTCATCAATGTGACTGAATCGAACATAACTCTGTTGTAATCTTATCATTCATGATTCAATCAGGCTCGGATTAAGACCACTGGGGCCCCTGGTGGGGAAGTCAGGGGGCCCCCCAACCCTCTATCCCATCCAACCCACACCTTCCCGCGCCAACCAAAAAATTCATACTTATTGCGAACCAAAACGATTACCGACGGCTCTTTGAGTTTTTTTTTGGGAAACCTCTTAGGGAGGTCTATGACACTTGTTGGAGCAAGCTTCGTCGTGTTCTTTTTGTACAAAAACATATTTATATTTTTTATGTACCTACAATTTCATATAAGTCGCCATGGGCGTCTTTAGTCTCGGAGGCACCTTTTGATTTGACTCCCCAAAATAATTAAAGGAAATATCTTTAATTTCCAAAAAAAATCAAAACGTCTACGAGAGCCCCTTGGTCGTGAATGTTTTAAAAACCTGAGCCATCGAACAAATTTATATAAATAAATCTTTGAAGTATATTTTTTAAAACGTCTCGGGGTGCCATAGAACGCAGGACCCCTGGTTTTAGTCGCACAGCTCGAACCGCCCTTAATCCAAGCCTGCATATTTAAAACCTTCTTTAAAAAAGTCATAAAACACGGACACGTATCTCAAAAATATGAGAACTTAGCGTTTGCATGACTCTTTCTTTCGCCAAACTGCCCGTTTATGGAATGATCTACCAGTTTCTGTGTTTCTTTCCCAATTTGTTCCTGTTTTATTTCAAACCAACATCAATCGACACTTCCCAAAAGCGCCCCACCTTTGCGGCATCCTTCCAGGATGACATAGGCCCCAGAGCTTTTAAAGAAGAGGGGAGCCTCCCGCACAGGATTCTTAAAAAAGCCTTCATAATATAAAATAAAACAAAACAAAAATGACAGCACAACAAATTTACAATACAGTAAATTTTTAAATATATTTTTTTTAATTATTAAATTAAAAATGAATTTTCACTCGGTGAATGTGCAAACATTAGAAAATTTAAAAAAAAAATACAATAAATTTAATGTCATAAAAACATTTTATAAATTCAAAATGACTTACATTATTCTGAAACCGCCACTGGAACACACTATATACTTCACGCAAGTATTAATTTGTAAATAGTAATTTACCTGTGCTAGCGCAAGCTCCCGGCTGCTGCTCCTACCTTGGCTTTCACATGGTACTTTATTTTATTTCAAGTAATCCATTGAAAATATTTTTAAACACATTTAATTACCATACCTGAAGATGACCTATAATCTATAAATTATAGGTCATCTTCACTCAATCAAGACCCATTTGCTATAAGGCTAGTCTTTGATAAAAGTACAGCCAGACCCGGATCAAGACCACTGGGGGCTCTGGTGCGGGGAAAGTCATGAGGGACCTCAACTCCCTTCTCCCCTACTCCCACCCCTTTATCCTCGCCTACCATAAAAACAAATATAAAAAACGAGAGTAAAAAAAAGTATAAGTTTAAGTATATTTCTCTAAAACGTCTTGGGGGCCGCTAGGACGCGGGGGCCCTGGTTCGGCGTTTCCATATGTCCCTAATATTGTAGGTATATACTGGCCATAAATATGCAGCTTTTTAGTAAATAGGGAACTGAGTACAAAATTTAAAAATATTTTTTTTTCTCAGCAGGCTAACGTCAGGTCCATGGGACTACAGTCCCTAGCCAAAAATAACAAATATCTATTTGCCTTCTTACCTACTTCCAACCTAGTGCAACACGAATATGGCTTGATCTATAATCTATAATCTAAGTTGCAAGTATATATATTCATGATTTGCTTGATGATTCAGGTAAAGGTGTATGGGTTTATTTTATCTTTGAAAATGAAATTAAAATTATTATTGTAGGTAAAAAATGGTATTATTATTAGTATTGACATCTGTGTCTATTAGTTGGAAGTTTTTATAAGAAATCTCAAATACCAGATCATAAAATGAAGACAATCGGTGCTATTTTTAGATATTTTAGTCGTCCGTTGAGCCCACGCTTTGACAAACTAATGATGCATTTGTACGAAGACCTGTCAATCCAAGATGGCCGCAAGTGAACAGCTGATTAATCTTCACAAAAATATTACCGAAATTCGTTATGTAAGAATGACTTTCAGCCCAGGCATCATTAGTTTGTCAAAGCGTGGGCTCAACCGATGATTAAAATTTCTAAGAATGGTACCATTGACTTTTATTTAAAAAAAATTATACCTGACGATGATCTAAGAATGAAAACGTTAGTAAAATTAAAGAATAAATAATTGTAATAGTGAAAATATAATACAGTGTTTGATTAAAATAATTATAATTAAAAAACATTTAAAGTCATTGATATTATTTAAATATAAGTACTTAAGTATTATTTATATCTTTTATTTAATTATGTTTCAAAATTAATAAATGAAATGCGAGATCTTATGAAATATATAATGTTTTATTTAATAACACCAACCCACAAAGGCCTTAACACCGTCTTTGAATTCATCTGATTCATATTACAGAAAATTGAGTATATATAAGCACATATATTAGGATTTAGGATACTCCCAAGTTTTAAATTCATTTTTGCTCTCCCATCCCACAAAACAGGTCATTGTGCTTCTGAGCAAAATGGTCTTCCTTCCACCATGCCAGTGGCGCAATAACCTGGCAACTGGACTACCTGAAGAAGAAAGTCCGTGAAAGGCTGAAAAAAGAACAATAATGCATTAAAATAAAAGCAAACAATATCTTCTGATGTAAAATAAAGATCCTCTAGTGTAATATATGCCAGACTAAGAACAATTTATACTCAACAAAATCCTTTGGCTATGTGACGTCACCCACAGTATATAAAAAATGGATTCCTAGTAATCAGGGTTGTTTTCAAGATTTAAGCCTATTTCAACGTATGAAGTTGACGGTTGTGCTAAAATTTAATGCAGTATGGGGCGCTATAGTGTCCTTTCAAACTACCTTAGTACATAATTTTGTATTGAAATTATGACTCTTCATCCAGCGTTTAGCCCGTCCAGGAGACATCAAAATTTAAATGTGTTGAGTAGATTGGTAAGAAATTAGTTATGTTTTAAAATGGTTAAATTTTTTTTTTTTTTAAAGCGGTCCTGTTTGCGTACATTCAGATATCTACCCTCTACTGTTCTTTGTTCATTCTCTTTGTCTGTTTAGCCGTAGAGTCCATTCCCACCATCTTTCTTAGGCGCAACTGGGTCTTGCTTGAGATGACACACTGTAGCGATGACTAAATTTGAGAAGGTGCTCAGGTCAAAAGGTTTCCAGGTGTGATTCACACAAAAACAGAGCTCATCAAATAAAACAGTCACATATTTATTTATTGGACACAAATGCATTCACACCATTTTTGAAACTGTGCTATCAAATGCAGCATGCAGCATAGATGGCTTTAGAAACTTCACAATTTGTGGATTTATGGATCAATGATAACTTGAGATGGTTGAAATGGTTGAGATGGGTCGGATACTGTTTGAAATCGGAAGCTGCTAAGGTTCTTATTGCATCTTTTGTTGTATTGAGGCTGGACTATTGCAGTGGTCTGTTCTGGGGTCATCCAAAATTTCAGCAGTCTAAACTGCAGTCTGTCTTTAATGCTGCAGCCAAATTACTCTTAGGTACTGATCATGTCTCTCCTCTGTTGCAGCGCCTTCATTGGCTGCGGGTCCCAGAGAGGATTGAGTACAAAATATTTGTCTCGGTTTTCAATGCTTCAAATTTCATCCTACTTGTGTGAATAGTGCAGACTCGGCCAAATAGATGGCATATGACGCATTTTTCGTTCTTCCCTGGGTGACGCCGTAAATAGGCTTCAACTGCCGCTTTGTTGGAACAGACTGGGTTTCGGACACAGGGCTTTTAGTTCGGCTGGTCCATCCTGCTGGAACAGTCTACCTCTGGGGTTGAGAACAGAGACCAGTGTAGGCAGTTTCAGGAAGTTGGTTAAGACCATAGTTAAGACACATTTCTTTAATAGAAGCTTCAACACATAAAAACGCATTTGGGGTGGCTAGTGCCAGTAAAAAAAAAAGGCAACTAAGCTACACATATAGTGTAACTTCTTGCCGCGTTATCCCCGAAGGGGTCGCATGTGGCGAGTTGAACCTATTTAATTTTACAGGTAAGGGGGCCGGCCTTACGCCAACCACTTCAGTGAAGTGGGGGTTTCCCAGCTCCCGAGAGAGCTGGTACTCATTTCTTGTGAAGGCTAAGTAAGCCTTGCCGGTATTTTATTTTGGGGTTTAAAATAAACACCAAAACAGGAGATCATTTCTGACACCCTTGGTGGGATTCGAACCCGAGCTCACGGCATGGAATGCAAGCACTCTACCAACTGAGCTATCGACCGGACTGAGTCATTATATAAAATTGTCCCATCTAATCTAATCTAATCTAAGCTGCAAGGATATATAGGTATCATTTAAGATTTATATTAAATGCATTCCCACAAGCAGACATGTATAATTTCGCGCTAACACATGCCGCATGTGGACCTACATTATAAAAACCCAATCTCAAATAAACATAAGCCCTGCAACTCTTGCCGTCCTTCCCTGAAACAGGGGTGACATTGGCAAAGTGAACCATTTTTTACAGTATGGGTGGTCAGCCGCATACCAACCTATAAGTCAAGGTCAATCATTATTATTATTGTCGCCACTTCAACTGAAAGTGGTTGGTGTGAGACCGGCCCCCTTACCCCTATAAATAAATAGGTCCCAAATCACCCAAATCGGCATGTGAAGTTACACTATATGTGTAGCTTAGTTGCGTTTAACGTTAACTGATTATTACTTACCGATGGACTCAGCACATTTAAAATGATGATAAGAATGGTAAAAAAAATGCCAGAGGAGAAATCGTTATAAAAATGGCTTCTTATTGCAAGCATTTCAGTAAAGATGCTATTAGAGCATTGAGTTATAAGGTAATAATGTATTAGTTACTAACCGTGAGGCACTTACAGCATGCTGTCATTGGTAATGTGAAAACATAGATGAAGGCGCACACTCCAGCCAGCCAAAATGTCGGCATCATCATGATAAACCACATTACAGAGAAAAGTAAGCTACCGCAAGTCATTTTAATATGTTACTGTCAACACTTTCCAAAATATGAGTTAGTAATAAATGTCTGAAACAAAGCATAAAATTAGCACAATGATTCCTACATGTCTTAAAAATACAGTTGGAATGTGAAATACATGAACACATACGGGGCTATTCTTAGACATTTTAGTCGTCAGTTGAGCCCACGCTTTGAAAAATTAATGGTGCCTGGGCTGGAAGTTTCATCAGCACGCTCACTCTTTCCTACCGAATTTTGTAATATTTGTATAAAGACAAATCAGCTGTCCACTTGCGGCCATCTTGCATTGACAGGTCTTCATACAAATACATCATTAGTTTGTCAAAGCGTGGGCTCAACCGACGACTAAAATGTCTAAGAATAGCCCCGTTAAAGTCACAACGGAGTTCTACTTTTGAAAAATGAGTTTCTCAACTGTGTTGACAAAGCTTGAATTTGCACTGATTTAGTCCTAATCTAATCTAATCTAAGCTGCAAAGATATATATCATTTAAGATTTAAATTAAATGCATTCCCACAAGCAGATACTTATGTATAATTTCACACTAACACATGCCGCATGTGGACCTACAATATAAAAACCCAATCTCAAATGAACATAAGCCTTGCAACTCTTGCCGTCCTTCCCTGAAACAGGGGTGACATTGGCAAAGTGAACCAATTTTTTATATTATGGGTGGTGAGCCGCATAACAACCTATAAGTCAAGGAACATACATGACAAATTACATTTTTTAAATCAATAAATAACAATATACCTATACATGGACATAAAAAAAAAAACTAAATTACAAAACCAATTTCACTTTAACAAACCCCAGCCGCCAACATCACAGATCAACCGCCATTTCTTTCTATCCTTGCATACTTCTTTCATTTCCTCCAGAGTCATAACCTTCTTCATACAAGCTCTTCTTTTATTATGACTCTGGATATTCCATTCATTCGCAATTTCGGATATTTGGTCCATCCATACCTTTCTCGGTCTTCCTCTACCACGATATCCATCTATTCTACCAACATATACTTTCTTCGTCAGTCTTTCCTCATTCATTCTCCCCATATGCCCAAACCATCTTAACAAACTTCTTTTAATCTTCACTTTCACACTTTCTTTTGCACCACATTCTTTTCTTACAAAATCATTCCTCACCCTGTCACTCCGTTTTTTCCCAATCATACTTCTTAGAAAGTCCATTTCAACAGTATGAACTTTACTAATTTCACTTTCATTCACCGTCCAGGCCTCGCTTCCATACATCAAGGTGGGTAAAAGTATGCCACTGCGTACCGCCAATCGAGCATTTTTAGATATGTTTTGATTTTTGGCGATACAAGCTGTGGCACCCAGTACACACCTGCCCTTCATTACTCTTCTTTCAAGTTCACCTGTCATTCTTCCATCATCTTCTTCAGTTCTGAAATCTTACTCCATCATGCAGGAAGACTAGAAGATAAAAGACAGTGGCGTCAGACAGAGTCCAAAATTTAAATTATTTTATGTGTAAACATTTTCTATCTAAAATTATAGATTAAAGATAGAAGTATAACATATTAATGACTTCAAACATAAAGGATCAAATTTATTCAATAAAAACTTACATAATTTTAAGGGTGATCTTCTTTCTTTGTGTGAACCTTGCAAAAATTGAAATTGGAATGATCAGGATTAGATTTGTAGACAGGAAATGAGAATACAAGAAACATGTTATGTAGAATGGTTTTCATATTCCGGAAAATAAGATTATCTTATTGTGCGATACTAGTTTTCTATAGATTCTTTGTTCGGTTCTACTGTGATGTTTAATCATTCTTTAGTAGCATCCTTCTTCGTTCAAAATGTCAAACCTTAAAAAAGAAATGATACAAAATATTAGTGATAGAATATTGAAATAATTATATTGGATCTGCATGTCTTACCAACATAGCTAATTAAATTCCTTCTTTACATATGAGAAATCAATGCATGAAAAAAGACCCATTCAAACCTCATTCAGGCCTTCATATTGGATTCCTTGTTTGGCTACCATCTTGCAATCCCCTGACCATCATCCATCCATGCAGCTGTGGTTTCTTCACTCTCTAATCGGGCATCCAGAATTACTACTGGACGACCCTCTTTGGACACTTTTTGTCATTTACTATCATCACCTGCCTCTTTTTATAATGAGCTGACTATTTTATGATGTCCTGCAAAATAAACGTAGTATTTAATTCTTTAATCATACCTATATAATAGAGAATTCTCAAGAAAATACAATATAGATTATCATATTAACATTTCAAAGTTTTACTTAATTCTGAATTTTTTTGTTGTGTGTTATTTCAAAAAAGGTTGAGATAAATTTATCTATTTATTTTCAACAATGACAGGAATATTTACTTAGTATATTTCATACAGTTGGTAATATTATGTTCCTATACATGAAATTTGGTTCATTTTTAAAAACAGTCAAATCCCTTTGATAAAATTTTATGATACACAAGTACATACATATTATAACTGATGAGTAGGTATAAAAAAATTTCCACCAAGAGCTTATTTGTATTATCACCAAGAATATTTATCGAGATTAAGATTATTGATTCAAGACAAAGTGCAGCTGCTGCCATTTCAAGTAGGTATATTATCTAAAGCTTAGATGTAGTTACAAAATAAGTAAGTAAATAAAGAAGGGTATACTTACATTTGGTAGAAAACGTAAAGTCTTACAACATTTATTTGAATTAACAGCATTTTCAATCACTCAGTCGACAAGGGTACAACGTTGTTAATTATTTGTTAATTAATTTAATATCTAAGAAATGGCGAGAACTGGTTAGGATGATGAAAAAATGTTTTGCAATTAAGAAAATTGAAAAGTCCGCCATATTTTATCATTGAAGTGTGACCAATGTAAAACAAAAAGTCCTTACCAAAAATGCTAAAAAAAAACAGATAAAACTAAAAAAAAATAACATTTATCAGGACATATTTATATAATATACTTGTATTTATTCCTGAATACAATGTAATAAGAAGTTAGGTATTTTATCATCCACCGACTCGATAAACTTTTTTAGGAGTAGTGAATCCCACTAGTGAGGCGAAGAAGAAAAATTGAACTGTCAGATTTGATTTGAATTTCATTGAAAAACGTTACGCGGGTTTCGTATTTATTTGTGTAAAATGGATGTATTGAAATTATTACGGGAATATTTTCCGGAATTGATAATAAACGAACAAATTCCACCGACATATGTGAAGTGTTTTTTGGATGAAAGCTCTCCGAACGTTATTTTTGTGTACAAAAAGGTTTGAATTTTTTCTATAATTTTTTTCTCAATGTAATAAGAAAACTTCTGTTAATAAATATTAATTTATGTATACTTTAATTGTTTCTTTAGGGTTCTAATGGCGTCAATATAACTCCAAGAAAACGAGATTATACCATCACTTCAGGTAAAGACATTCAAACGTTTCGTGACATATTAATTTTGAGAAAAATCATTAAAAATAATGCTTAATGAGTTTGTTTTTTCAGAGTTTGATTTGACAGGTTCGCCTCTCAAGTTGGACATGGGCTACGATAAACTGGAAGAAACATTTCTAATGGACATTTCGCAATGCTGGCTCAAAGAAGAAATCACACATGAACCATTAACATGTGAAAACGCGAGGTTTGTAAGATATCACTGCTTAACTAAATCCTTAATCCTAAAGTTGGCAGGTATATCATTTACCTGACCATTAAAATTTCCACATTATCAACCTGATACTTTTAAATTTAGAACATTGAGCGAGTTACAGACAATTGAACGTAGACTCTTTCTTTTATTTAAATTTGGAATGCTAAAATGCAAGCAATTCTAACACATTTTCTCCGTTCTTCCCCAAGGAGTTGCTCTGGTGAGTGGAACCTATTTATTCCTGCAGTTGAAGAAGTCAGACTTCAACCTGCTTCCGAGGGAATGTGTTCTCATTTATTGTGAAGGCTGAGTATATCTTGTCAGTAGTACTTACTTTGTTTGTATTAGATAGGAGAAAGCACGAAAACGAGAAATCGTACCACATACCGTTGTTGGGAATAGAACCCTTGCCATCTGGTCTGAATTCAAGAGTTCTATCAACTGAGGTATTGACAGGACTACATAAATATTGATTACCGCTTATTTTGTTTTAGGTTTTTGTCAAAGAATTTACTAATTGTGTGCCTTTGTTTCTTTTTGTTTTCTTTTTAGAGATGTTATTAATTTTTACAACAGCAAGATCCAGAATTTTGAGAAGGAAGACAGGATTCCTTTGTGGGTCGTCTGCGATGGCCAAGATCCAAAAAACACTGTTTTAATGGCCGCTCTTACATATAAAGGAAATTTTAAAAGAGGAATCGTAAACCATCTTGTAAGTTTAACTCGTATAATACATTTAGGGTTTTATTCATAAAAGTACTGTTGTTGACCATGTACACAATATAAAATGTGTGAACATGAGTGAAAAAATACAAATTGAATGTAGAATTTTTTCTCGGCTGACAAACTTGGCTGTTACTGTGACTGTATCCTGCCGCCGTTCCACTAGAAGGGGCCTGTACCTCCGCAGAGGTGTCTCCACTTTTTTCTGTCCTTGCGTATCTCTTTTGTCTCTTCAACATTTATCACTTTTCTGGTTTTTATATTGTAGGTCGACATGCGGCATGTTTAAGCGCAAACTTATACGTGCCGGCTTGTGAAAATGCATATAATTTGAATCCTCAATGTTACATATCTTTGCAACTTAGATTAGATTAGTGTGTCCCCGATGACGTTAAGTGATTAGTTCGCCGTCTTTCACTACTTATGGTCATAACCTAGGTCTGCTGTTTCCGCCAAAAGCTATGGCGCTTTAAGCAGAGCTGTCTCATGTCAGGATGAATGTGAACGGGGACACAGCGCAATTTAATGACACATACCTACTTTTCCCTCCTTATCTCTATAAGTACTCCTTGGTCAAAATTAAACTGCCTGAAGTTGTTAAGGTGGCAGCTCTTCACTTTGAATATAGCGCCATTATAAATCACCATCTATAATAAAAGACTGGCAACATTGTATTAAAGAGAAATGTGTTTTAATTTTATTTTTAGTATACAATGGCAGCTTCTGATCTTTCGATTGAAAAAATGAAAGAATACCATTGGAAAACATACGGATGTACAGAAAAACAAGTAAGTCTTGTATGATATATTGATTTACCTTTTATTTGTTCGAGGATGATGAGTTGATAATCTATAATAATAATCTATAATCTAAGTTGCAAGGATATATTCATTTAAAGCTCTCAGATGTATGCCCACAAACCAACAAGTGTAGTACAAACCAACAAGTGTAGTACAAAGTGATGATATCTTTATAGCGCCGTTACGTGATGTAGTCACTCCAAGGGTGCTTGTGCGAATGATGACAGAAATTCGCTTATATTCAGTGCATTTCGGAACTTTCCATGGTCCTCTAGCTCTCTCACATGATGAGGCAGGTGTTTCCAGGCCAGAGGACCAACATCTGCAATTTCACGCTCTCCAAACACTGTGTTAACTCTTTTTATCGGCTCTTTAATACGTGACTTGGCTCAGGTTTCTGTCAAGCGTAATGTGAGACTTTTTTTGCCGGGCTTGATTAAATCAGCGGGATATTTTTATTTGCGTTATAAGAGATGTAATAATATTTTGTTTATGGTATATTCCAGCCTTTATCGTGCAGCGTGAAAGGAACGTACAGAATTTCAGGGAAGAGAGTGAGCGCTGTGATGCACAACAATCCTGATGAAGTCTTCAGCAAACATTACACTGGGATGACGCAGCTCGAATGTGAATGGACAAAGGAAACTCTACAAGTACCTATACACGAAGCTACCATCAATCTGGTGTGGAAATTTTATGTCTACAAAATTATTATAGCATTTTTTATTCTTCATACATGAAGAGCTTGTATGAAGAAGGTTATGACTCTGGAGGAAATGAAAGAAGTATGTAAGGATAGAAAGAAATGGCGGTTGATCTGTGATGTTGGCGGCTAGGGTTTGTTAAAGTGAAATTGGTTTTATGATTTTTTTTTTTTGTTTATGTCCATGTAGGTATATATTGTTATTTATTGATTTAAAAAAAAAATGTAATTTGTCATGTATGTTCCTTGACTTCTAGGTTGTTGCGGCTGACCACCCATACTGTAAAAAATGGTTCACTTTGCCAATGTCACCCCTGTTTCAGGGAAGGACGGCAAGAGTTGCAAGGCTTATGTTCATTTGAGATTGGGTTTTTATATTGTAGGTCCACATGCGGCATGTGTTAGCGCGAAATTATACATATCTGCTTGTGGGAATGCATTTAATATAAATCTTAAATGATATATATCTTTGCAGCTTAGATTAGATTAGATTAGATACAGCAAATACTAAGCCTGCGGTTAAAAAAGCCTTCCTCTCAACCTCATCCAGTTGCTCCTGTCCTGGGGAATTGTCTGCCATGTCAGCTGCTTTCTGTATGTCATCCGTCCATCAAACAGGAGGGTGATCAACTTTTCTTTTGGTAGTTTTTGGCTTACATTTCAAAAAAAATCTTGTGTATTTTCTATCTTCTCCTCTGCAGATATATCATTAGAGTTTTGAGCCATCAAGAATTATTTCAATGCTCAAATTTACAAAACCCAAATCTTGTGTCATTATGGATCATTTTATGTTTAAGGATATATTAAAGGCACACCTTTTATGGACATTTGTAATCATCATATTTTGACTACTGCAATAGCTGTACATATTTTTTCAATTGTTAACGAATATATTGAAACAAGTATCCCCAGAAATATCGCAGTTTCCTATTAGATGCAATGCAACTATTTGATGCAACGCAACTAAGCTACACATATAAAGTAACTTCTTGCCGCATTATCCCCAAAGGTTTTGGCATATGGCGAGTGGAACCCATTTATTGTTACAGGTAAGAGGGCCGGCCTTACGCCAACCACTTGAGTTAAAGTGGGGGTTTCCCAGCTCCCGAGGAGGCTGGTACTCATTTCTTGTGAAGGCTGAGTAAACCTTGCTGGTATTTTATTTTGGGCTTAGAAATAAACACCGAAACGGGAAATCATTTCCGACACCCTCGGTGGGATTCGAACCCGAGCTCTCGGCATGGAATGCAAACACTACCAACTGAGCTATCGACTGGACATGATGGATGGTTATAAATAATGTTACGATTGAAATCAGGCTGGAACTACGGTCTTCGTTTGACATTTTCAATTGTCCTGACAAATTAATTAACACTTGCGGCATTTAACAAACAATCTGTCAAATATCCTAAGTGTCAAATATCCTAAGTGTCAAATATCCTAAGTGTCAAATATCCTAAGTGTCAAATATCCAGGGACAAAGCTATCACCAACAAAACACAATGGGTCTTCAAAAACGCTAATTGGAGTGCCAATGCCTTATTTTTTTATTTAAAAAAAAAAAAATAGATTTGTGGAAAGGAATGCAATCCACCAACCTATTTTGCCTGGCCAGTTGTCTTCATGCGAAAGCAGAAGCTTGTGTGCATGCAACGGCATCTGTTGAACCAGGGTCAAAGCTATCATCGCGGGATTCGAACCAAAGTTATACGGTTCCAAATAACCCGACTTGATCCCCGCGGCCATAACACCGACTAATCCACGTACAATTAATTTGTTAGTTAATTTTAATATTTCAAAAATGACATTGTCAAATTTCCAGGTTCAAGAAACCATAATTGGCCATGCCATGAGCAACTGCACAATCCTGTGGAAGTCGGTGACTTCTCTGCAGGGGATCAGCAACGCGCTACTGAGCATATCAAATACTATCATGACACCCGCACTCGGTGAAATCTCTATCAGGTGAATTTCCTATCTTTCTTTTTACCACAATCGCGAATGGAATTCATTTTGTGTTTCTACAAATAAGCTTTGAAAATCCCTCTTTGCGAAAGATTTTTGCCACCTCCTTGATTAGTTTGGAGACAGTTCTATGGCACTTGTTTAGTGCCGTAGAGGTGTTGTTTACGAGCTTGGTCGTCGCTAAGCGCCAATACCCAAGCAAGACCTAGTTGCTGTAAGGCTGGATGGACCTTTAGTGACCGGTCTTTGGTAAAGGCTTTATGAATTTTTAAACCCAGCGAAGAGTATATTTGAAAATATATATGGTAGGTTTTTTTGTACTGCGCCGGGATTCAAACGCACAACCTTCCATTTACGAGTCCGAAGTGTTGCCACTGGACCACGGACCGGTCAAAACTAGTGAAGTGGATGGGTAAGTATATCCATAAAAATTAAGAGTATAGAATGACAATGTAATTAGTTCTAAACTTCTTACTGCTTTACACTTTACATTCAGTGAGTAGCACCTTTTTATTTTCATTTGTTGTCAGGGGGCCAGCCTTACAGCAATTACTCAATTTGAAGTTGAGGCTCCGTCTCAAAAAGTAAATTCTCATTATTTGTTAAAGCTGAGAACATCTTGCTGAGACCATCAATCAACATTGAGCCAGGAAATATTGTGTGACACTTTGGAGAAAGCAAACCCAGGCATTCACTCTACCAGCTGAGCTATTAACTGGACTTCTACGATCAGACTTTAAGCGAAAAAAAACATGTTCAAGCTAATACAAAAAATTGTTTTAGAGTATTGGAATCACCAGGCCCTGCGCTCTCAGATCTAGAATCTCGTCTCCTCAGTCTTTTAGCCGAAGTGGAGGAATATGGAGCTCTGCAGCGTGGCCTTAAAGGAGGCTGCATCTGCATTTGTGATGAGAACACCAGCCTGCAACAGGTCTTCCAGCAACTCAAGGACCACGGCTCTTCCAATGATTTTACATTCAGATTGTGGGATGTCATCAAAGGTATTGAATATTTGCTTCAATTATTTCACTTTGTGAAACTTGTTTTTAACTTTAAACATTTAACCCTTTAAACCAGTGGCAGTTTCAGCACTTCCAGTGCCCTGGGCAAGATTTCTAAGGCACCCCCTATCCACCATTCAAATCCATACAACAATTTTTTTTTATCAATATTTCGATACATTTTGTTACAAGTGTTGATAGGTATGTCTCAAGATTTCGTCTAAAACTACCATCGACGGGGGAGGTGGTAAAAACGTACTTCCAGGAACTGCCGGTACTGCCTTCAACTGCAGGTGACATGCATAGGCGTCAATTGTAAGCTTGCATTCAGTACGGCTGTCAATTGTAGACGTCGTCCAACTTTGAACTTACCCATGGCATCTGTGTTCAAGAATTCAAAAGTCTGTTAGTTTGAATATGTGCTAAACCTGTGTGATTTTTGTTCTTGAATTACTAATATGATAAATAATATGACTGTTCACATAGTTTGAAGTGCCGTCAATCAATTAAGGTAGGAAATCAATAAATGTTTTACAAAATGTGCCTGAAAAAGTATTCCGTACTAGGGGGTATTCATGTAGCCAGAATATTCAGAAGCGAAAATGTTAAATGCAGTGTTATACTTCATGCTAAGATTAAGATGCACCTAGCACATGTCTGCGTCTAGCATAAATCCTCTGATTGGATGTTCAGGTGGAAGAAGGCTGGTGGGAAGCTCCAAGCTGTGGAGAGGACAGATGTCACACAGCTTCTTCCGGTGGCTTTACCAGTCCGTAGTCTAGTGGTTAACACTTCTGACTCGTACACTCGTAAATAGAAGGTTGTGAATTTGAATCCCGGCAAAGCACAAAAAATATACCATTTATATTTTCAAATATGTTCTTCGCTGGGTGAAAAATTCATATACCTTTACCAAAGACCGGTGGCTGAAGGTCCATCCAGCCTTAAAGCAACTAGATCTTGCTTGAGATTTGACACTTTCTGCAGCGACGACCAAGCTCGCAGAGGGCTCTTGAGGTGTGATTCACACAAAAATCAAATAAGTCATCCTAATATAACTAATATAAAAAGACATTTGTGTGGGACAAGAGGAGTTTGAGGTGCAGTATTTGAGGCTAAAGCTCTATTTAAGGTGTAGCACTATTGGAGAGATGGAGGGGAAGGAATCCTTGTGTCAAACAATGGGAATCTGTACTTTTCTTTAATTCTTCTCTGGAATAAAAGATTGATCTGCCATATTGTGTTTCAGATTGTGACACAGTTGAAGACCTTATAACCCTGCTTGTGTACGCCCTGAAGGATGTCTACAAGAGGAATCTGAGACCATTTGTAATTATCTTTTTTCTTTCTTGATTAGGTTTGAAGACTAAAAGGAATTATTTTTGTAAATAGTACTTCACGTTATGCCATGCTGTAAAAATGGTTCACTTTACCAATGTCACCCCTGTTTCAGGGAAGGACGGCAAGAGTTGCAGGGTGTATGTTGATACCCTCTCTTCAATATCAAAAAATGAGGAAGACTTGGTTGAAGGTTTTTCTTTTTCGTCTTTATTCTCTTTTTCTCTTTTCAGTACAAGTTACAAACAGAACCGGTCTTCGGGCCAACAGGCCGACAAACCTTGTGACAAATTATTCCCTTTTTATTACAATAAAACACATAAATTTTGTTACAGTAAATCCGGCTCGGCCGGTGTCTTGCCGAACGCCGGCCAATCAGCGTGTAGGGTTAAGTTTTGTCAAGGAGTTCGACGGATGGCGAAATTCAGGGCCTGCACAAAAAGTGTGCCGTATCAATGTCCATTTGAGATTGCATCGTTATTAAAAAAAAAACTGACATTCTTTTTGAACTCCAATTGACTGGATAGTCTTTATATTTCAGATAGACCCCGGCAACACGACCTTCCTGGGCGGGCTGGTGAAGAAGCTGTCGCGCGGAGTGTCCCAGCAGGCCGTGGCCTCCCTCAGCGCGCTGCACAGCCGGCCCAGCCTGGCCCTCAGCGCCGTGGGGCAGCTGGGCATCACCAAGCTCTCGTGGGAGTACACCAACATCTTCGCCGCTGTTGATAACACCCTGGCATTTAATGATAGACTCAAACTCATTAATAAGTAAGACAAAGCATTATTGCTTTATTTCTTCTTCTTGTATAAGTTCTAAGACCGAGGAAAGACACTCAGATCCAGTGAGGCTAGCAAAAGTCTACTCCAGCTGCCACGCAGAGCTATGAGGGCGGTGTTTGGCGATCGAGCTTTTCGAGTTGCTGCTGCAATGGCCTGAAATTTGATCCTCAGGGAGCTGAAGACTGAGACAGAATTTCACAGAGAACTGAAAGCATATTTCTTCAAGCAGAGTTTTTTGCAGAAATTTGATCCATGAGCTGTCGTTGTTTGTGTATGTGTATTTAGGGTTCAATTTGGGCGATGGATGAGCCACGACATAGAAAAAGCGCCTTTGAAGTGACTACTCACGAAAAGGCTCTATATAAATAATTGAATACTATTATTATCTGTTTATTCCGGGACTGTTCAATCCTGTGATGCAACAGACCTGGTGTTCTGCCATCCTTTGGGTGAACAGCCTAGTAAACGCTGACTGTCAGTATTTCATATTTCATATACAACGACTTGATAGATCAAAATAATCTAAAATGTTTGTAAAATCTCACATTGTAAAAAATAATTCTGTCGAAAATTTCAGGGTTTCTGAGGTGAACGAGGCAATGTACAACCAGACAGTTCTAGAGATGACCTTGGGAAATGCTGACATCAGCATAAACCCGTTTGACACTCGCTGCAATCTCATGGACAGCACATTCCTGCCCGACTCCAACACGGCAACAACTAACGACCTAGCCGACATATCCCTGGACGGCTTTGCCTCACTGAAGAAGCACAACATCAATCCCATGTCGGAGAAGAGAGTGCCGGAGCAGGACCAGCCACTGTTCTCTGATGACGTGGAGCTGCACATCACTTCCAAAGAGTGGAAATTCAAACTGACGAGATTTGCGCAGCTTCAAACTTGCCTAGAGCACATCTGTAGGACTCAGCAGTCGTTGAATTCTGATTTCAGTAAGTGTGTTTAAAAAACTGTCGTCATGGTATATTAAACCAGGGTCAAAAGAATGAAGAAGGGGATGAATGTTGAGGAAATTAAAGTGGTTTGTAAGAACAGAAAAAAGTGGAGGCGCATCTGCGGAGGTACCAACCACCCGTAGTGGAACAGCGGCAGGATACAGTACAGTACAGTCACGTTTTCTGTCTTCCTACCTTCAAATAGATCCGCTAAGATCCATCAAAGATCGTCGAGACTTCCACCCCAGGTTGTTGCTACGATTTAAGCAATTTATTTTCAATTGATTGATAAGATTATCGGTGTTATGGCCGAGGGCATCAAGAGGCTGATCTTTCTAGCGTATTAGGAATAAAATGACGTTGGTTCGGTCATTTGACCATAACTTTGATCTTGGTTCAGATGTCATTGGGTGATTATTAATAATAATTCATTAAAATATTCAGTAATGAATTATTAATTCATGATATTAATGCCTGTTTCTGACCAGGCAGAATAGGTTGGTGAATTGAATTCCTCTTCACAAATTTATATAAAAAAAGACTTCACTTCCAAAGATTTTTCCACCTACAACATTTGAAAACAAGGCAATATTGTAAATTTGAGCTCTGTTAAGGATTACATGAGGTATTGTCAATCTACACTTGTCGGCGATAATTTCTAGGCTTTGACTGGCTGTGTAATATTTTAATATACTTTTTATTTTCAGATACCCTGAAGCCGATCGTCTCCAAGTTGCTTGATTTCTACACAGCCGACAAATCGCCAATTAAAACTGTCGGACAATTGAGGAGTGAGCCTGTGCAGATATTCACTGTTCCCGTCCAGTACAAAACTGTCAAAGATCATCTGCAATTGTAAATAACTTTATAACATTAACTCGAGTATGAATCAGATTGTGTAAAGTCCTCTCAATCGCGTAAATTAAAAAGATGTATGTAAGATACAACAGTAACCATAGTGAGTGATTTTGTTTTCATGGATTTTTTTCTATTTACTTTATCGAGTATGCAATGTTTTTTTTAATAGAAGTGCTTAACATCAAAGTTAAATATATAGTGTAAAGTTTTGCAATTCAAAAATATTAAATGATTTAATCAAAAGAAGTATGAAAAGAGAGAAAGAAATGCATGTTGATCTGCAATGTCGGTACAAAGGGCTTAAAGACGCAACATAACACACACCACAGCACTGCGCAGCAAACGGCCCTGCAACTGGATAAGGGCATCAACTGCCACATCACCAACACCTCTGCGGCATTACAACAAGTGTCATAGACCCCTAGAGTCTATAATTGTAATTCTGTTTTCAGTAAAAATGCATCCGTCTACAAAGTGGTATTGACAAGTCAGTCGTTCCGTGAATCAAAGAACATGGAGGAGAAACTTCCGTATCAGACCATCCAATCAGTGTTTGTCTGCAGCCAACAACCGATCTTCCCACCTTCCATTTTCTCCAATAACGGTAATTTTTTTTTATGTATTAATCAAATAGCCTCGACATATTTAAATTGGGGGCAAATATGTGATGTCACACAAACGGGTCGCTAGGAAAAAGGCAAGAAAATATTTTGTTGATTGATGCTGGAGAGTTGCTTTCCGGGATCTGTTGCCGTGGTCTGTGGAAGCTGGAGCGTCCAGATGTTTCGCCCATGTCTACAATGGGCTTTTTCAGGGTGAAAGTGAAAGGATCTTGATGAATCTGTGACACACAGTTAATTGTTGCTAAGGACTATAGTCCCATACCAGTGTGTCATTTACCCATGAAGAAAAAAATCTAAATTTGAATTTGCAAATGTGTGACTTCATTGCCTTTTCACAACTAACCTGCACATATAGTGCAACTTTTCACTGCATTGTCTTCGTAGGATTGAATGTGGCGCGCGGAACCAATTTTTTTCGCAGGTAAGGTGACCGGTACTACGTCAACCACGTCACTTAAAGTGGTGCTTTCCCAGCTCCCGGGGGGGCTGGTACTAATTTTTTGTGAAGACTGAGTAAATCTCGCCGTGGGAAAAGTTACACTCTTGGTGGGAATCAAACCCTAGCTCTTGGCATGGAATACAAGCATTCTACCAACTGAGATATCGACCGGAGACAATATAATCTAGCAGTGATTTTTATTTGCTGAAATATAGATTTTCTTTTGATTTGTATATAAAAGTATTTGTTCTTGTTTTTACAGATATCCCTGATGACCACGAGTCGTTGTTCTACAACTGCACCAGATGTCTGTATCTAAGCAATACTGTGTGTTAATATTTATTGCTGCTTTCATATGAAAAATTTAAATACTCTTTTATTTTTATAATCATGATTTTATAAAAAATATCTTATCAATAAAGTGTTTTTTTTTTCTTCTCGCCTCACTCCCATGAATGATAAGATGGAGAAGGTGGTTTTTTTACAATCCTCGTTATGTGATTGAAGTATATCAACTTTCTCTGTTGGATAGTCAGCAGAAGTTCTTTAGTGGTATTCATCGGAGGACTTCCTCATTGGTGCCCGATCACACCAAGAGATCCAAAACATTTTACGATGAACTATTTCGTGCATTTAATTAATCACCAGAAGGATAAGAATGACATGGGCATTTTGACCGATCCATAGTCTAGTGGTTAAGACCTCAGACTTGTAAATGGAAGGTTGTGGGTTTGAATGGAACACAAAAAATATACCATTTATATTTTCATATATGTTCTTCTCTGGGCGAAAAAATCATATACTTTTACCAAAGACCGGACACCAAAGGTCCATCCAGCCTTACAGCAACTGGGTCTTGCTTGAGAATTGGCACTTTCTACAGCGACGGCCAAGCTCGCAGAGGGCTCTTGAAGTGTGATTTACACAAAAACAGCGCTCACCAAATAAATTATCCCAATACTATTGTAATGTTTTTAGGTTCGAAAAGTCTATAAATTAAAACACTCAGGATCTTTATTTACACTTAATTAATTTTACAAAATATAATTTACATTTATTTTTAACTCTTTTGGTAACACAAATTTATCTTTCACAGTTTAGTATCGCTTAACCTACTTTTGACATAATGCTATAACTATTACTACTTACGATGTATACCTATATTATTCTACTATTTACATTACACTATTATTACTATGAGCAGCTTTTGGAAATCTAGGCTACGTCTTCAACAACACAAAAATGCCTGTTAACCTTAAACGCGAGGTCTTTGAGTCATGCGTGCTTCCAATATTCACCTGTGGCTTGAAAACAAAAGGAATCACTCAGTATAGCGCCAACAGACTGAGGACGTGCCAAAGAGCCATTGAAACTAGGATGCTGGGAATCAGCCTCAGAGACAGGGTTCCAAACCAGGAGATCCGTAGATGAACTGATGTCATACAGCAAGTGGCGCTGGGCTGGTCACGTCGCAAGGCAACACCATGACAGGTGGCCGAAAAGGATCGTCCAGTGGCGGCCCGGTATGTCCAAGCGGGGAGTGGGGAGACCCCAACTGGGGTGCCTGGACGGTATCAAGAGAACTGCAGGCAGAGGATGACTAAACACAGCAGCCGATAGATATGAATGGAGAGGATTGAAGGAGGCCTACATCCAGGAGTGGACTGAGGAAGGAAGGATTCAGTGAATTACATGGATTGTATTTTTAAGGTCGAATGGATTGATGAACTGTCCAGCATAATACAAAACACCCAGTATCTCAACCTTTAGGGGCCTTACACACTAGTATAGTATAATATGGCGGTTATAGTGCGTACAATCACCAGCGGTTGCATATTAAATTGGAAAAGTGGCAGGCCGCGCTAGCTAACCGCTAACCGCCTAGGCGGTTAACCGCTAGTGCGTATGGGGGGGCTTAGACTGCAAAATTTGGAACCAGTCACCTAAGGTCCATCCAGCCTTACAGCAGCTGGGTCTTGTTCGAGCATTGGTGCTTTCTAATCCTTGACTAATAGGCTGGGATAAGGCTGACCACGCATAGTACTGTAAAAAATGGTTCATTTTTCCAATGCCACCCCTGTTTCAGGGAAGATCGATGAGAGTTCCAGAGCTTATGTTCATTTGAGATTGATTTTTATGTTGTAAGTCCACATGCGGCATGTGTAGGCGTGAACCTACATGTGCCTGCTTATGGAAATGCATTAAATATGAGCCTTAAATGCCAAAATATCTTTGCAACTTAGATTACAGATCATATAGATAAAAGCATGCAAGTACCATGTAAGTGAAATAATTACATAGGTGGGCAGTAATAAATATTATTCCAGTATCTAATGAAGTGATGACTTATATTGCAATTTGCAATCTCCTATGAGTGAACACAATATGTGTGTGGGATGTGGCTACAAGTATTTTTGTAGACATTCAGTTTTAAATTGATATGACTCAGTGAGATCTTGCATGTGAGAGATATTCGTAATCAACAACGGAAATTGGTAATTAAGTTTGTAGCTTCTTGTATTTTACCTACACCTAATGGAACTGGAAAAGGGGAAAAATGCCTTTTAGTGTAACTTTTCTTGTAACTACTTGAACTGTATGAGAGTTTTTCACAACCGATTTAATCCAAAGCTGGTCCATGAAATATCCTTTTTTTTACTTAGAAAACTCATATTAGGTGGGGGTTAACCTATGTACCTATCCTTGCCCTCTACCCAACAAAGATGTGTCTCCTGATGATGTTGGATAAGAAGCCAACAAAACGTCGAGAGTAGGTACATACCTACTGAGATTCTCCACAAACAGTTCATAATATAGAATTATATTCTACTGCAATATAAATAGATTTAAAAATTTAATCAGAGATTTTCTCCCAGCCTGTTGATGGCTGAGAGGGTGCACTATAATTAGGGAAACCTAATTAAATACACAAAAAATAAATAAATAAATCGTCTATTTAATTTATTTTATTTTACAAATTATGACTATTTCTAGACATGAAATAAATGTCTAGAATCGTGGTTGAATCGTCAATTCCCTTAATGGCATTTAATTTGTCTGTAATGCCCGCTTTCCACTGCGAGCGGAGCTGACTCCGTACGGACTCCGTTCGACTAGCAACAGTAAATTTCATAGAAGTGCTTCCACCGACAGCGAGTCAGCGGAGCGGACTGAGCGAGTACAAAGAGTTACGAAAGTGGTCGCAGAGTTGAGCGAGTTTCCAGCGGACTCCGTACGGACTCCGCTCGACTAGCAACAGTAAATTTCATAGAAGTGCTTCCACCGACAGCGGAGTGAGCGGAGCAGGCTGAGCGAGTAAAAATGACTCCGCTGTGTCATGGTCTCGGCCGCTAGTTTTCAACTGACTTCGCTCCCCCGTGCCCCCCGCGCCAACCCGCGTAGTTGCGTGACAGCGATAAAACACATCATACATGATTTACAAAGACACATCATACATTATTGTATTAATTTGAAAATATTAAAATGTATGTTTTATTTCAAACATCTACATTTTATGTTAAAAGCAAAATAATACATTACTTTTTATGTTTCGAAACAAAAAAAAAATCTTTTATTAATAATTAAAACGTTTGATCTGGGCGTAGGCTGCAACGAGCTGTCACACACTGCACATCATACATTATTTTATAAATTTGAAAATATTAAAATGTATGTTTTATTTCAAACATCTACTTTTTATGTATTAAAGCAAAATAATATATTACTTTTTATTTTTCGAAACAAAAAAAAAAACTTTTTTTACTAATAATTAAAACGTTTGATCTGGGCGTAGGCTGCAACGAGCTGTCACACACTAGTTGGCTCCGCTAAGCCAGCTGTAGATGGAAGGCAAACAACTCTTTCATCTGACTCATCTCATTTCCCGCCTAGCTCACTCCGCCGAGCTCGTTAGCTGTGGAAGGCAAATACCATTATTTTTTAAAACTCTTTCGCAATGGAAGGCCAAAACTATTTCACTACGCTCCGCTCAGCTATTTCCCGCTCCCGCTCAGCTATTTCCCGCTCGCAGTGGAAAGCGGGCATAAGAGCTTGCAGGTCGTAGGCTTTGTGGTCCCACACTGGATATTAATATTATTATTACCCACATACGTGAAGGAACAGTGTACCTGAGTGGGTATACATACCTGCAGACTGGCAGCGCTTTCAGGGCTTCCATATGGCAAAGGTGCACACAGGTAGACTAAGCCTCAATGCAGAGGCGTAACCAGCAAGAGAGGATGGAAAATGTGATTGAAGAGTGGGACAAATGCTACAATCTGCAAGAATATTGGACCAATAGGACCGGCTCGTTGTCTAGTGGTTAACACTTCAGACTCGTAAATTGAAGGTTGCGAAGGTTCGAATCCTGGTGAAGCACAAAAAATATAAGTACCATTTATATTTTCGTATATGCTCTTCGCTGGGTTGAAAATTCATAAAACCTCTATACCTACCGAAGACCTGTCACTAAAAGTCCATTCAGCCTTAGATACAGCAATAAGGTCTTGATTGAGAATTTGCGCTTTTTATATCAATGAACAAGCTCGCAGAGGGTTCTTGATGTGTGATTCACACAAACACAGCACTCGTAAAATAAACCATCCTAATATTATTTCAAATTCTGCCATCGCCGACATAAAAAAGTAATTATTTCTCATAACCGGATGCGCGTACAATATACCTAAACTTCTTCTTCTCCTATGTCTCTACAGATCATATCTCCCCTTGGCCTCCATCAGCCTTCGCCCCCAACTCCTGTAGAAACATAATATGCCTCAAAGTACCTACCCAGCGCGCCAATTTATACAACTCAGCTGTATAATGTTAAAAATCTTTTACTTTTCAATATGAGTTTTGGTGACGCCTCTGCAGAAAGCCCGTAAGTATTAGTGTTTTCCAGCGACTAATGTCTCCTTGGTGGAAAATGAAACGTGCGTTATCCTCTACATAATATAGCGCCAGTAGAGACAGACATAACCTGTACACGACGTAGCCAGGTCCGCGTTAACCCCTCTGGGGGCCCTGGTGCGGGGAAAATCTCAGGGCCCCTATATGCCCCCCCCCATCTCTGAAAAGTACCCCCTCCATATCTAGCAACAATCCCACAAGGAGTGCCACCCGAGGTATGCTATTAGCTTCAGTAACATCGAATCATTTACTTTTAAAGTCATGGGCACGCCTCGGACCTAGAGGTTCTTGTTTTATCGTGCCGTTGCTTTCACTTCACGGGAAGGCCTTTCACCACTTGAGAAAATATATCGCTTTGCATGAGCGTCCATGTGCTGTGGGTCCTTCTGACACATACATACAGGACGGGTACCAGGAGGGTTTGAGCATACTGTGTGTCCCCCTACTTTTTTTACAACGCAAAAGATGCTACTCGTATTTTCCGAAAAAAAAATGCTTAAATGTTCTTTAGTCTCTGGGGTGCCTTTTTAATTCTCGTTATTCTATTTTTAATTCTGCTACCCAATTCTTTAAAGTCTTGGGGCTCTATGTCACCATGTAAAGGTGCCGCAGAGGTGTAGCTTGGATTGTTGCTTCTGTCGTGAGGCGCTGCAAGGCAGTGGCGATTGATGTTTGTTTTGAATAAAACCGGATTAAATTGGGAAGGGAACACAGATACTGATAGACCATTCCATAAACGGGCAGCTTGGCATAGGAATGAGTCATGAAAACGCCAAGTTCTCATTGTTTTGAGATCGACTGCAAAGGGATGAATGAGAGTTGTACTACGAGTTTCCTTTTCTTAAATGCGAAATTTGTCACGTAGGTACCTATGCCTCATAAGACTTGAGCCCCAAAGACATTTTTGTTGTAACACATTTTTAACGAATTTCTATTAATTCAGTAATCGCTTGGTCACAAATGCCCGCAAAGACCTGAGCACTGAAAAAATATATACGAATTTGTTTTTAACCCTTTTGGGGCCCCCTGAGTAGGGGGGCACTGGGCTGGAAGTCTCATCACCACGCGGTAATTCTTACCCACCGAATATCGATAACATTTGTATGAAGACTAATCAGCTGTTCACTTGCGGCCATCTTGGATTGACAGGTCTTTATACAAATATTACCGATATTCGGTAGGTAAGAATTACCGTGGGGATGAGACTTCCAGCCTGCCTTCCAGTTCGGTCGCACCGCTGGAACCGCCCTTAATCTGGGCCTGGACGTAGCTTTACGTAAAACTCTACGTTCAAACTCAAACAAAAAATGTATGGCAACCAAAACACTCACTAAAAACGGTGTTTTAGTTTCTGTTTATTTTTGCTAAACGCTGTGTGACAGTTTTGGTGTATATAATGTATACTTGGAGTATTGAGGAAAGGGAAAGCTCACGGTTGGAAAACTGCCCCTACAGGGTAATTGGATTACGAGTGGCTGCAACTTTACATTATAGCATAACTCTGCCGCACAAATCGGATGTTGTTGTTATATTCCACTTACTTTGTAGGTTATTTGTGCAATAAATAGTTCAAGAAATCTATACTATTCATGGTTGAGCTGTGTAGAAACTAACACGGCAGGATAATTCATTAATATAAACAATAATGAATTATTAATTGATGATATTAATACCTGTTTCTGGCCAGATAGAATAGGTTGGTGAATTGCATTCCTCTTCAAAAATATATTTTTTCTAAATTAAAGAAGAAAAAAAAACTTAATGGATCTGAAGTGATTTTCAGCTTCAGAATATTTTTACATTCCTTGACTTATAGGTTTGTATGAGCTAACTATTCAGTATTCATACATGAAAAAATGTTTCACTTTGCCAATGTCACCCGTTTTTCAGGGAAGGTCAGCAAAAGTTGGAGGTCTTATGTTTTTAGAGGCAAGGGTTTTAATTATTTTGTAAATACACATGCAGGATTTGTAAGCGTGAACTTACACGCGCCTGTTTGTGGGCATGCATTCAATATGAATTTTCAAAGCTTATAATATATTTACAACTTAGATAATAGATTATTATAGATGCACTAATTAAGTAGGTACTACGACAGATTTGTACAATGAATTAATATCCGGTCTTTATATGGTGGCCTATCTATGCTTGAGTGCTGTGCACGTTCCTGTATAAGATGCAAACAAAACACATCGAAGCTACACATAAAGTGCAACTTCTTACCGCTTTGCCCTCGAAGGGGCTGCATGTGGCATGTATAACTTATTTATAGGTAAGGGGGCGCATTACGTATATACGTATAGAACATTACATATCGAACTATCAGATGGTACAAATATAGATATTTACTTTGTTCTAGACCAGTGTTTTCCAACCTTTTTTCGCCGCTTTATGCGTAACCTCCTTATGTCTCAATAAAAATCGACGACGGAGGGAATAGGCACGCGATTTCCAAAATAACATTTCGTATCAAAAAAGCTGTCGACGGGGGTGAGGTGGGAACAGGTTTTAGGGAAATATCGGTTATTAATTTTTTCGTAGTTTAGTGGTTACTACCTACTTCAGACTCGTGACTGGAAGGTAGTGGGCTCGAATCCCGATGGAGCCCGAAAATATACATGAATTTTCAAATATGCAATTCCTTGACTTATAGGTTGGTATGAGGCTGACCACCCATACTGTAAAAAATGGTTCACTTTACCAATGTCACCCCTGTTTCAGGGAAGGTCGGCAAAAGTTGTGGGGCTTATGTTCATTTGAGGTTTGGATTTTATTTGTAAGTACGCATTCAGCATTTGTAAGCGCGAACTACACGTGCTGGTTTGTGGGCATACATCTGAGAGCTTTAAATGAATATACCCTTGCAACTTAGATTATAGATTATATAATATTATAGACTAGGTTGTAAAATCAATCTGCTTTTACCAAATACCGGTCATTATAGGTCCATCCAGCCTTATAGCAACTGGGTCTTGCTTGAGAATTGGCGCTTTCTATAGCGACGATCAAACTCGCAGAGGGCTCTTGAGGTGTAATTCACACAAAAACAGCGCTCACCACGTAAATCATCCTCATATTTTTATTATTATGTAATTGTGTAAGTTCATTTGAGATTTAGGTTTTTATGTTGTAGGTCCACATGCGGCGTGCGCAAGCGCGAACTTATACGTGTCTGCTTGTGAAAATGCATAAAATGTGAATCCCCAATGTTAAATATCTTTGCAACTCAGATTATATTAGATCAGGTCCTTATCGCTTCATCGCCTCTACGGTATTTTCGCCCTCTAAGAACCCAAATCGCCCCCAGGTTGGGAGCCACCGCTCTAGCCTCTGTTGTTCACACAAACACAAATATAGCGCCTTCGATACTTCCAGCTTGCAGCTCCCGGTACTTCCCGGATATCCGAGATGTCAGCTCGGTCTGTTTTCAGGTTACCGTGCCAACGAATATCCATGTAATAAAATCACAGTGAAAAATGGCACTCCAAGAAAATAAACAAAATTTCATGTTTTGTTGCAATGGGTTCTTTGTTTCTATAAACCTCAGACCCATTGAGCAATAACATAGAGGAGCAGAAACCAACCTACTGCATTGATACGTACTATCTACCACATTCATCTCAGTCCGTTGCAGCTAAACAGGAGTGAGACAAATGACATACATCAATAAATTAAAAAATAGGTACAAAGTGTGTCAATGTGGATGAATACCGAGAATCCATGCCGATGGCTCGGGTTCGAATCCCACCGAAGCGACCGTGTCAGAAATGATTTGCCGTTTCGATGTTTATTCCAAACCCAAAATAAAAATACCGGCAAAGTTTGCTCAGCCTACACAAGATTTCAGTACCAACCCCTTCGGAGAAACCGCCAGTTCAACTGAAGTGGTTGGCGTAACGCCGTCCCCCGTACCTGTAAAAATAAATAGGTTCCAATCGCCACATACAATCCCTTCGGGGGAAATACGCCCAGAAGTTAAACTTTATGTGTAGCTTATTAGTACCTAACCGTGTCTCGAGTATTATTATTTTACATCATAAGTTTTTCTTTTGATTCAGTTTAAAAAAGCTAAACTAAATTTGAAACGACTCGATATTAGTAGATTTTCTTTACGCAATGTGCAAGCATAGCAAGTACTTTTTTTTACTAAAGTACAAAAGAGTTGTATAACTGCAAACGCCGCGCCGTCTTCTCCAAATTTTATGATTTTTGAGATAATTATTGAATTTGATTCTGCGTAGTGTTACAAACCATTTGCTGTGTGCAATGTGATGAAAATCTCACTTAATCCTTCGTAATTTTAATTGAAAAAGTATGATTTCGTGCAAACGCTGTCATCTCCAACTGGTTCCAAATTGCGTTCAACACACAAGTTTATTTTTCTCAAAATCATCGCGTAAGGAGTTGACGGCGTTTGCATTTATACGACTCAAAAGATATTCCATATTATTTTGTCTTGCTTTCTGTTCAAGGCACCTAATCCCAATTTGGATGAATTCCTTTGTCTGCTAAATGTCCCAGAAAAGACTAGCTTCACTAAACCATCCCCTCAGCATACAAATGTATTTGAAAGGTCCTCTCCCTTGTTACGATGGCAAAACTGCAACGTCCCTTATAGACGTAAACAAACCCCCCCCCCACCCTTCATCTTGTGAACTCAGATGCCCTTTGGTCTAGTACCTTCATGAGAAGGTACCATAAAACAAGGACGTACGACATTTTGAACAAAAAAAACTGTCACAAATGTCGCGACTGAATCTATTAAATTAAAGCAAAAACAACAAACTATGTATGTGCCTTAAATAATAAAGCAGGAAGATATTTTCACGTAGAAGGAAAAGCACAATGAGATGGTTCGGACGTCTTGAAAAAATAGATGATGAATGAATGACTAGCGAAGAAAGTGTACAGAGAAAATGTCAAAGGAAAGCGTGGAAGGGGAAGACCGAGAAAGGCATGGATGGACCAAATAGGTGAGATTGCAAAAGAATGGAGCCTGCAGAGTGAGAATAAGAGAAGAGTTTGAATGAAGAAAGTGATGAATGTTGAAGAGATGAAAGAGATCATATATGAAAGGACAGAAAAAGTGGAGACGCATCTGTGGAGCTACAGTCGCTGTCGGTAAGGCTGTTCTCCTTTAGAAACCTTTAAGAGCCGGAGCTGGAAGTCTCATCACCACGGTAATTCTTACCTACCGAATATCGGTAATATTTGTATGTCGACCTGTAAATCCAAGATGGCCGCAAGTGAATAGCTGATTGGTCTTCATACAAATATTACAGATATTCGGTTGGTAAGAATTACCGTGGGGATGAGACTTCCACCCCAGTTGGCTTTTATAACCCGGCATAGATTAAATTTAAAAATAAAAAGATTATGGATCAAACCCACTACTTTTTGAGTCAGAAGTGTGTTGGTATTACTTTATTATAGTCTATAGACCAGACATCATGTTTTTTAATTATTTGAAAAAATGTGTCAACTAGTGTCATTCTTATCAATAAACTGTTTTTAGCATTGCCTTTTTTTACAGAAAAATTTGGAAGTATAAATTTAAGAATGTACCTACCTATATTGCAAAATATAAGATTTAAAAAAAAACTACTGGCAACTTTTTGAGTTAACATCTGTATAAGCACTGAACAACCATGAGACTGATCTTTCTGGAACAGGGAAACCCCCCACAGTTTTCTTCTTATTCACACTCTTATACTAATCAGCAGCCATCACTTATCGTTAATTATCCCAAAGTAACGTCGTGTATAGGGACGGCCTTCCATGGACGGGTCCAGCTTATTTCTGGAATAATACTTATTTGATCGATAGAGCGCGGGCTTTCAATACGGCCCAAAACGTGTATTAATAAAAAATACTATTTGTGCTTGTGTCAATCCATCAGTTCTGAATCGCGAAGAATTGCCGATATATTATATGTAGTTACATTTTTGCATACGTTTTTTGGCCTTCAAAAAACGGTAACGTCATTGCTCAGAATAATAGGCATACAATTTATGGTCGATAGGAACTTCGTAAACTATTTTAGTGAGCGAATTTCTGAAAAGAAAAATACTCATTAAAAAATAATTTTTACAATTTATTTTAGGAATTAGCTCACATTTGGTTCACAGTTTAAAAACTTTTGTACTTCTCGCTCAATGGCTCAGGTACTGATGCCCTCCAAAGCACTGCAATCTGTATCTATAGTTGGATATTCTAGCATACACCAGACCATGCCAAAATCGTCTCGAGCAGACTCTTCGAGTAAATACAAATAGCATTCAAATACTTACGTCTAGACAGACATATGCAATTAAGTACAAACACGTAGACATAAACGTATACATTCGTGAATTTAAATAATAAATAAGAATATTAAAAAGGTTAACAAAAAATACAGTATTAAATATAATTTTATCGCGTAAACAAAAATTATCCCATCCACTTTTTCAGTTGTAAATTCAATAAAGAGAACCTCTCAATTCCACCGTAAACATTTTTACCGTCTTTTTATCTGCGCAAAATAAAAAAAGAGAAACTTCTGAAATTCATTTATATTTTTCTGCGTAAAAAAATCTTCAGGTAAAAATTATCAAATCCAATTTCAATTTGTAAGCTGCCTTTACAAGTCGGCATCGAGGGGCGGGAAAAAGCTTTCCACGCACCGCTCTGTAGATTTTATGGTTTGGCTTGGCGCCAGTTTTCCTAGGGGTGGAGGGAACCACCCTAGCTCCCCGTTTGGCCCTCTTTTAACTCCCCTCTTGCTCCTTTTTACCACCCTCCAGTAATATGCTGTTCTGACCGGGCAGTGTACAATAAGGTGGATCGCTGTATGTATTGAAAAAATTAAAAATCATTTTTTCGTAATTGCGTTGTGCAGAACAGTTGCTCTATGGGGTGAGTATCTGATATAAAAAAAAATCTTATCAAAATATTAATTAATTATACTGCCCCAAGTCATCAGAAAAATTACAAAAATACATAAAACTACTCATTTTTACCCCTGTGTTTAAGAATCAAGTATTAGATAGAATCAAACGAAATAAAATTTTGTTTCTTTAAAATGAATGAAACAGTTATTATTACGTGGTTGGTATCTTGTAATTTGAGAGGGGTGGGTGGGGGCACCCCCTAACTTTGTTACTCCGCGCAGACGCGCGTCACCAATTCGGTGCTCTCAGAGATGTAACTATAGTTGTACGCTACTCATATTTTTTGCGCATACAAATTTGCGAGAGACCTAAGTGTATTTTTGATATATCAGCGTGTTAATGCAACAGATTGGCTTCATTTAACCATGAAAAAAATCTTAAAGTACCGATAACTGAAAAATATTCTGATTGATCAAAGAACCAAAAGATAAATGATCATAAGGAGTGTTGATTTGAAAACTGCTGCGGGAAATTAAAAAAAAGCTGAACTGGAAACAGAAATATGAACCATACGAAGAAAAAGCTACAAGTTTATTGCCAAATCTGTCTGACCTATCAACTGATGTCTCTCAACAGTAATAGAAAAACTAGCACTTCAGAGAATGCTACCTCAAACTTCGTATTCATATTCATTAAAAAATATTGACCTTGGCATACTGGAAACACCTGTGGATCAATTTGGCATTTCCAATAAGGCTGAAGCTGCTCTTGTTTTGGCAACAAAGCGTTGGTATTATTTCAGACAACAATTCATCCAAAGTTTTCGATCAAAATAAAATTAGAAGAGTCCGTGAAAAGTAGAGAGCTAAGTTCAGCGGTGTGACCATTGATTCTGATTACTAAGATTTGGGCTTATACTTTGATGGACGTAAAAATAAAACCTTTAATATGGTGGATCATAAGAGAAATATAATTAAAGAGGAGCATATTAGTTACTTAAGGACGCAAGGTCACAGTACATTGGTCATATTTCTTTAAGCACTGATAAAGCAGCAATAATAAAAAGAAAAATTATGGATATTTTAATCAGTAAAGATATCAATGTCATCCTTTTTGCTGGAATCGGACGTGATAGAACTATTGTTAATACAGATGGAATTGGTAAATTTATTCCAAAAAAATTAAAATATCTAGTAAAACCGCTGCAGTGGTGTATTTGCCAACTCCATGCCAACGAACTTCCACGCCAATTATTTGAATATATTGATGGTTGTACAAGTGGACCAAGAAGTTACTCTGAACTCACAGAAAAGGTATTAAAAAATTGTGAAGAGCTTCCAATAGTCTTGTTTCTAACTATCCAATGTGATCTACCTATTGGACGAAGAATAACTATAAAGTCTGGATATTGTTCTCAAAGCTTATTAAAAAGAAACCCTGGAAAATTAGTGCATTCAAGATGGCTCACAGAATACTACGGCTTTATGTTCTTTTTTTTTAACCATCTGACAAGCTGTTAATATTATCAATTATATAATGGAAGTGGATGCTCTTATGTGGTCTTACATCAAAACTAGCCACATTGCATTAATAGTGCTAGACACTTACACAAGACAATCTAGCTGTCGCAATATTTGACAGATAATTTAAAGCAGATACTACATCCTGTTATAAAAGAAATGGATATTTCAATCATCCAAAAGACATCTTACTTGCTTTGCCTTTTTATGAGTTCTAGCCTTGTGAAGAATATTGAAACGCGACAGGAAACAATTTTGAGAATTCGAACTACGATCGGCCAAAACTTGATTTTGATGCAAACAATTATAAAAAACCTTATAAACTGGCACGAAAATAATGTGACCTAGACCCCTGTTACAAAATTTATGAACGGTGAATTAACATCACGTTGTTAAGAAAATCCACTGCTTGTTGACGAACTAATCTCAAGCCATTTCCATTTTCCTTACTACACGTTAGCCACTGAAAGATTAGTAAAAATTGTAACAGAAACTTCAGCTGCTGTTTGCGGTATGATCAAAAGAGATGGATTCATTAAAACAAACCTGGAATCACGACAAATAATGTTTTTTTTCAATTTAAAGAAAGATTACCAATTCTCTTAAAAACACTTTTTTCTAGACTTCTGTTGATTGCCATTTTTTCATATTTTTTGCCATAAAAGGGTCTTTTTACTATCATTTATAGAAAATCATGCTTTGTGCTTAAATTTGAACTGCATTATACTTCAATTATTTTTTTCTTAATAAACAAAAAAAAAGTTAAGTATATAGCAGTTTTTATGATTTTTATTAACTTTTCGAGTCTTTGGGGCAGTATAAGATCAAATATTTCGACCTTATGGTAGTACAATTTATTGTTTGTATTGATATAGAGCAGCTTTTGGTTATAACGCGAAATCGAAATTCCCAAAAAAACGATTTCGATCCACCTTAGTGTACAAGCTGTTCAGGACGGCAAGAGTCAAAACAGATGAGGATAGTAATTCAGTCGAGTGTGGTGTAGAAGAGCATGCGCCTATGATTTTTTTTAAATTAATAAAAAAATAAAAAAATAAAAATAAATGTTAGATAAAAGAAAACCTCATTCTGAAACATTTAAAGGCGATGATTGTTTGAAGTGAAATATATTTTTTGACAGGTGATTTTGGAAATTTAAGACTTATGACGTTTTTGGGGCAAGTAAGGAGCTGCCATTACGCTCCCCCAGTTCTTGTTTACCGTATACGCCAATCTTGTCAAATATGACTTTTTCATGCAGTTGTCTTATGAATCAAATTCTACACAATCTGAGCTAAGAAAAACCGTAAAACTCGATAATGTGAGAGTTCTTTTAAATATTTTTTAAATAAATTTCTTGTTTTTATAAGACATATTGGTCCAGTACACATGCAAACATTGCTCATGTAAATTTTTCTCAATGGCGTATACGGTAAACAAGAACTAAGGCAGCGATTAGCATATGTAATTTAATTTACCTAATCACATGTACGAGTATTTATACACGAACATATACCTACACGTTCATAGACAAACATTTTTGTTGTTGTTTATGAAATTATACATTAATCAAGTTATTTCATTAGTTTGAACTGTAACAATGGCACTTTTCCATTCAGAACGGCCGAAACTCTGCAAAATTTCCTACACTTATTCTGAAAATTTTCTCTCAGTTTATTCAAATCTATTGTTACTTCATACTTTGCCTTCATTTCACTTTGTATATCCCAAACCCTTAACACAATTCCAATAATTAATTGATCAGGCCATTCCTTTCTAGTCTTCACCTTCCCCTCTTGACACTTAGGTGCATTTCCTCAGTACGTAATAATATAGGAAGGTACTTTTTTTTTTGTCAAACATTCAACAATCGTTCTTTTCAAATGCTGTAAATTACTTACTATTGATCATTTATGTAGTCTATACCTACGCAAATAAGCTACACATATGGTGCAATTTCAGGGGCGTGCATCCCATACAGGCACATGCGCCTTATACACCCGGCACGGCACTGCACCCCCATGTCTCGCTGAGCTATGCTCTGTCGATGGGACTTCAAAAAGACCACTACGCTCTGCCCTTACTGCTGTCAACAAGGTTATAGTGCCCAATAGAGCAAACAAATCAAACTTTGCAGACAGAAGCTTTGCGGTGGCCTGGAACAATTTACCCATCGGTGTTCGCGCGAACCAGCCTACCACCACCTTCAGAAAGGAACTGAAGACACTACTTTTCTCGAGAAGCCATGGCGCCCTTGAGATGGTCCTGGACCATTAAATGGCGCCACAGGAAAGAAATCATCCATCATCATCATCATCATATGTAGGCAATATATGGTAAAAAAAAAATAGAAGCTTGATATTCAGATTTCAATTTCAAAACTTAAGTTTGATTGTAGCCATCGTTAGCACTTCAGTAAATTTCAAATGCGTTATTTTAAAGAACTGGAAGAAAATGTTTATTCTGAAATTTATACACTCTGCACGCTCCTTTAAATTTACCCGTCGTTCTAAAGTCATTCTTTACAGTCATTACACAATAGAAATAATAAGAAACGCAATTATGCCCTGTTTGTCTATGTTTTTTTGGAAGTCCAGCAGTGTATGAAGATGTGTGAAAGCTTTCCCGCGGTTTGTCTGGTTAACCTGGCAGATTGCGTCGTGTCTGAAATGACCCATATATTACTGTCTCCGTCTGTTAGGGGTATAAGAGAGAGACGGCGGAGAATGCTCAGGCATTTATTTTATTACCATAACGAAGTATATTTGCAGGACAATAACATCGATTTGTTGGCTAATGATGACATCGTTAAATTTAGTTGGTTTTGTATGAAATCAAAGCCATATTTATCGACAATTAAACAGTTGATAAGACGCAACGAGCTTCATAATTAATGGATGATATGTTCATGAGATGGGAGGTATGCTTAACAAGCGTAAAAAAACAAGTTATGTACTTTCAGAAAAACATGATATGGTGATTATGAAAACATAAATACCCACTTTTATTATTTACTTAGGTACAATTAAGTAAAAAAAAGACTTGAATAAAATTTTAATGTTTGAGTATTTTATATTAATCTTCTTAGTGAGAGTTATTAACTAGAATATAATGCTGAGAATTTTGCCTATCCTTCAGGAGTAAACTTTGCATATTTAATAATAACTATTCAAATAACTACTTTGCTGGAATACAACAACCCAGTTTTATACCTTTTATATTATTAAATTAAATTGTAAACTATTTTTTTTTTCAAACATCACACTTTTTCTTAGAACGAAGTTATAATTTTCTACCAAAGTTTATATGCTATTCATATTCAATTCACGCTTACACATCCAAAATACATGTGTAAATACAAAATAAAAAAAATAAACAAAAAAAGATAACTTTAAATCCGGAAAAATATTTAGGTACCTAAGTATTGTATCAATACTTAACATTGTATGATACAATGCATCATTAGTATAAACTTTATTTTTAATACAATTTAGAATTATGAAAACTCATGCAAATTATTTGTTCGGAAAAAAGATTAATTTTCAGCCATCACGAGATGAAAGCTCATTTATAAATACCTACACATATCGTGCAAGTAAAAGTCACGGTTAACCTTGAGTTTTTCCAGCCAGCTGAATATAACAGTCGTACCAACTAGTAGTTTTGATTTTTCCCAGGCTTGCATGATATTATACCTAACTACGTGTAATAATATTATAATATACCTACCTGTATAATAATATATTTCGATGTTGCGGGGTTGGTAGGACAGCACAGCTTCGCGATGTGACCTTAGGGTGACCAAGGTTTTCAGTTGTTTGGCCCGTCCTCGACCCAGAAACCCGTTATGCCTCTATTTTAGCAAATCTGCAACCCTGGTGCATGCAAACTATAATCGTTGCACTCTCAAAGTGTGAATTATGAATTGCCAGAGAGGAAATCATTACTGTGGCGTGAACAATGTTGCAGATGACATTATATTTTTGGATAAAATATCAGACTTATTCATTTTTAAATTTAAACACTTCATACACACGTCTTTTGATAGACAATTTCATCTAAGCTACACTTTATAAAACATATATTTGTACATATTACGTCACAAAAAGTATTTTCAGCAGCACGGAAGTGTTGGAATTTAAAAAAATAAAAATAAATTGAGGTTCTATGATGTAACAGAAAAAATCAAACTATTCAACAGTCTATCTTTGTACGAATAAGGTCTGAACCTTTCTGATGTTGTAATTTATTTTCTCGGCGAGCAAACGTAAGACTTGTATGGGACTGCCGTCCGCAGCAACCAATTACAAAATATTAGTATGCCTTTTCAACTCGGCCGCAACTCGGCCGGGGGACGATAAACTATTGTTTATGCCAAATCACGAGGGGACTTCATAATTTTTTACTACGTGGTTTTCTTCAGAGAAAAAAAACTATAAAGCTGTTACCTTAGTAAAAATATGACTAAGGGCCTTGATTGAAATAAAAATGACTTTTAAAATTAACAAATTATTCAATGGAAGATAAAATAAAAATTTTGGTGTCGTTTGCAATATTGTTCCTATTTTACAGAACGCGAACTTAACCTCATACCAGTCCATTAAAAAGCAACGCCTAAGAAGCAAAAAAAATGTAATGTAATATTTTGTCTAAAAAGTTTTTGTGCTGAAATTCCATTATCGACGGTTTTGTTACTATAGCTGCCAACATTTCTTTCTTGGGGTTAATTAGAGTAGACATACAATTTCACCCTTCCAATTTTGACATTTATAGCTTGTAACTGCGAAACTTGACACTTTTCCGATACGTACGTAAAATCGAGGGGTCCGCAGTAATCGTGTGGCCACCCTACGTAACCCAGTTCCCCGGCAGAAGATTTGCTCGAGCTACGTTCGGCCTTTAGAGCGAGACAGCTGCTCATTCGCGCGCCGGGCGTCGCACCGCTCTAACGTCTTGCGTCCCTTGCTCTCCCGCTCGTGTGTTTACGTCATTATTATACCTACTACCCTTCGACAAGTCCCAGACATCAACCGATACCCGTCAACGTCATAAACAAAATGTGTCTGTGAAAATTCCTTTTTTAAATATGAAAATGGATTGTTCTTTTTTTTAAAGTGAATTGGTTTAGTTTTTTTTTCGGTTTCGCGCTTAATTTGGTTGTGTTCATCTCTGCTATAGGTCAAGATGTCAAGGACATGCGAAAATCTATAACGGATCAGTTTTCCCGGATTGTATTCATAAATAATTCAACTTTTTCATCCCTTATTTTTTCTACCCGCTTATAACTTTATCCTAATTTAATTAATCTCCATGTTACACATAGCCAATTATTTTAAATCAACCGTTGTAAAATAATATCGTCTAGTGATTTAAGCCTCATGTGTTTATTATTTTTTAGAGACGAAAAAGTTTCTTTAATTATTCATTGTACGTAATATATTTCATGTATGAAAAATAGGTATTGAATAATGAAGTACGAAAATAGTCAAATTAAACCGTTTTTGATGTATTTGCAAATGGAAAACCCATGTGTAGTATTTTTCGTATATTTTTGCATTCCTTGCCAATATGTTTGAATTCAATATTTTTTCAGGGCTTGAAAAGGCAAAGGAAGAGGCATAAGGTGTCCATGAATTGATTTGCTTATGTTTTTACATATTGTTGGCAGATTTTGGAATCTTTCAAGGACTTTTCTTTATTAGTCTATTAGTACCTACATACGAGTTCATGCATTTGAATGCCTTTTACTTTGTTTCAATTTCTGTGTTTTCATATAGGTAGGTACGATTTTCGTATATGGAAACTAGAATTTACTTCTCATCTCATTTTTGGAAAAGTCTTACATTGCCGTTTTTGACTGTATACGACCATACGTAGGTATGTTTCTAATTATACCAGAAAAAAAATTCAATTATTATTAAAAACTTATTGAAGACAAGTCTAGAGATGTCATAAAAAATGAAAAAAACGAAAAAAAATGTTAGAATGAGGTCCGCACGTGAATCGGCATAGACAATATTGTGTCGTCACCCGGCCGGGTTTCTAGGGGAAAAAAAAAATATTTTGGATATTTTGTATTGTTTGTGTATTAACACTGAAAATTCATATTAACAAATATTTTGTTATTGGTTGCTAAGGACAGTAATCTCACATGACTGACGTTTGCTCACCAATATAAAAAATCCTGATCCAAAAATGTTTCGACCTCATTAAATATATCATAAAAAATACAGGATAAAAAAAAACTATTAATAAAAAATAATGCACCATATCCTAACAAAATTGTAAAAAAGGTTTTTTTTTCATCTACAGAAATGTGCATGAGCTACTGTTTTTTTTTCTGTCATATTTTCTTGCCTAAAAACAGGACTTATTGATCCTTTGACTAATAGGTTGGTAGGAAGCTGACCACCCATGCTGTAAAAAAGTGGTTCACTTTGCCCTTTTTCAGGGAAGATCGGCTAAAGTTGCAGGGTGTATGTTCCTCTGAGGTTTGGTTATTGATTTGTAAGTACACATGCACTGATGCACCATTTGCCAGCGCGAACTTACACATGTCTGTTTGTGGGCGTGCATTTAATATAAATTTTGAATGTTATTACATCTTAACAACTTAGATTAATCAATTTTCTATACCTGTAAATCCATGATAAGATTGTTATTTTTCTTTTAATTTCAGTAATATGGTACCTACGTACTAGTATTTTAAAATAACTGAAATTACACCTATTTGACAACTTTGTAGAACTACATTTTAAATTAAAAAATGAAAATAAATTCTGTTTTATTCTACTAATTAGTTGAATTAAATTAGTAGAATAAAACAGAGTTTATTTTGTTTTTTTGATTTTCATTGTTTCTGAAACTTCTTAAAAATTTCTATCGATTTTCATCATAATTTTATAATTTAATTTGCTAATAACCATAAAATGCCGACAAATACATATCGCCACCTTATAGGTAAAACTGAACAAGTGCTGATTAACCGATTTGAGAAATAGTGGATAAAACATTTTCTTGGGTGTAACTTTTCATAGAAAGTAAACTAATTGTACCTAAGGAAGTTCTCATGAAAAACTTCTAAACTGCAGGACTTTCGCACTTCTTCAGTGTTTTCTTTCGTTGAAAATGGGAAAAAGGTGCATTTATCTAAGAAATCCATTTTAGTATCATATGCCACCCATTATGTACTATTTCTCATGACAAACTTCTAAACTGCAGGATTTGCGCACTTCTCAAGAGTTTTCTTTCATTGAAATAGGAAAAAAGGTGCATTTATCTAAGAAATCCATGTTGGCATCATATGCCGGTTTCGGAGACAGGGCTTTTAGTTCGGCTGGTCCATCCTGCTGGAACAGTCTACCTCTGGAGTTGAGAAAAGAGACCAGTGTTGGCAATTTGTTTAATATAAGCTTTAACACATAAAAGCGCCCTTGGGGTGGCTATAGTGCCACTAAACGGCGCTGTATAAAAAATGGCCAATGATTATTATTATGCCACCATTATGAACTGTTATTCATGAAAATTTTCTACACTGCAGAACTTGCCACTTCTTCAGTGTTATTATTTGTTGAAAATAGGGAAAAAAGTGCATTTACCTGAGAAACCCATGTTAGCTTAACATGTCACTTATTCAGTTTTACCTTTAAGGTATCGATATTAAGCCTACGTATCTAGCAATACGTTTCTAAAACTTGTTTTCCACGTACCGTCTGTTTGGTAGACAATCCTGTTAGGGAAAGCCTTACAAGTTGCTCTGAAACCGGAAACTGCCGTGCCGGTCTACGGGCGCATACAATAAGGATTCTTTTGTGTGAGGGGCAGTCGTGTGCACCGTGCTTGTACTCACAATAAGCCGATTCTGGTTTCCCCAGTACATGGATATATTGTGTACCTTGCGATATTCTAGTTGAATTAGGTTAGGGATTATGGAAACCACAAAAAAGTGTACACGGGAATGTAAAACAAAATTGCCGATGAAAATGAGATGGTGGTTTTTCAGTATTTTTCGTTTTTGAAACTGCACTTGTAATTGTTTAAAAATTTATTTATAAAAAAAGCAGTACATACCAAATAACTTTTCTGTCTATAATCTATTTTGCAAAGATGTATTAAACTTAAAATTAATTGATTTCTGAAAATGACCTGAAACTTGAAGGTCGAAAGCACTCGAGACAAATAAAATAAATAATTGTGAAAATAAAACTACGTTTTTGAAAAACTATTTTTATTTTGAATTAAAAATGAATTTTCACTGTGTGAATACACAAACCCTAAACACTTTATAAAAATTCTAATTAAACACTGTTCTATATTCACACTTTTATTAATTTTATTTCAATTAATAATTACCTACAAACGTATTCGATCTGTCAATAATCTTTAGGTAAGAATTTGGATCTTCAAAGTTCTATCAAGGTTCTATAAAGTTCAATATTAATCAATCAATATGAATTTTCACAGTGTTAATAGGTACACAAACCATACCAAATATATTTAAAATTCACATAACATGAATGCCCACAAACAGACACGTGTACCTTCGTGCTTACAAATGATGCATGTGCACTTACAAATTAAAATCCAAACCTCAAGTGAACATAAACTCGCAAGTTTTCCAATCTTCCCTGAAACAGGGGTGACATTGGCAAAGTGAACCATCCTCCTCAACCTGGGTGGTCAGCCTCATGCCAAGCTGTGTTCCGTCAAAATAAGCGGTTCTAAAAATTTTCATGTCTTTTTATAAGCACCTACTTTAGACATTTCCATTATCGTTAAAAATACTTAAAATGTGAATTAAGTATTTCTTTATATCTTTTGTTGTAAAAATACGTAAAACGTTTTTGTGCAGGATTTTATCCTTCGTATTTTTTTAAAAGAGAAGGTATTCTTTACTTGAATTCACCTTTTTATTCATTAAACTATTTTGGTTTTTAATCCGGATTTCATTCAGTTTTCCATACAAAAAAGTAGGTGTAAGCCTTATTTTAAGTTTACTTATATAATGCGTACTTAAGGGTGATTGAATTTTTAAAAATATTAAACTAAATAAATATCCAATGATTAAAAATAAATATAGAATAACCGTGTCATGCTAACGATCAAAATTCAGATGTAGTGAAGATTTAAAAAAATCCGTTTTACGAATTGGTTGTATTTTTTCTTGTGCAGTTTTTAATTATTTTTAATAATAATAACATTATAATGATTTAGTTGGTGAATCACACCTCAAGAGCCATTTCCTTGCCGTTACAGTTTTCTGATGAAATTTAACCTTTTACCTCGTTAATAATACCTAGTGAACATTTGTCCGCAGAGTGAGTGTGAACACACCATGTAATTAAAGTGAAGTATGGAGTTAAGTAAAGTTAATTAGTGACAAGTAAGGACTTTAGTGGGAACGAGCGCGTATTTATGCTCGCCTGAGGATACCTACACGTCTCATGAAAAATGGTAATTATTACTTAATTTACTTTCCTTTAATTACTTTATTATAACCATGAGGTTAGACTGAGCTAATTGTAGTATTAATTATTTTTTATATTTCTTAAATTTATTTTTCTTTATTGTAAACAAAAAACTTTGTTTTTTGTTATTCACGAGTTGATTTATTTCCTCGAGCGTTATTTCGATGTTATCACACCAGCGTGCTTAGACTCACGTTCTTATACTGCTATAATGGATTATACCAGAGCAGTCTACAATCATCCATTTCTATAATCTATAAATCTATAATCTAAGTTGCAAGGATATATTCATTTAAAGCTCTCAGATGTATGCCCACAAACAAACACGTGTAGTTCGCGCTTACAAATGCTGATTGTGTACTTACAAATAAAATCCAACCCTCAAATGAACATAAGCCCTGCAACCCTTGCCGACATTCCCTGAAACAGGGGTGACATTGGCAAAGTGAACCATTTTTTACAGTATGGGTGGTCAGCCTCATACCAACCTATAAGTCAAGGAATAATGAGTGGTGATAAAAAAAAATGCCCCAAATATTAATTTTAAACAATATCCTTTTCTAAAGACCTATAAAAATAATTCCCTTGTAGCATTTTTTAAAGTAATGTTGAATTTTATTAATCCCTGGAAACATGAATTTATGTTTAAATAATATCAAGCTGAACTATGTATCTGAGTGACTTCTAGGTTTTTTTGTACATTTCATCATCATAATAGCCGTTCGACACTATTCCAGTTACGCACACCCGCAAGCTACGTGCCTAGGTATTAAGCTAGTTTCTTATACATCAATATTGTAACTCAGTGTGAGGAAAATATGAACGAATGTGAAAATCATGGTACTCACGAAACCGTAGCGTGTGCCCTATTATTTGATAGTTTACATATTCGGTTTCCCATTTCATAGTAGGAACCATTATAGGCCGATAACACGAATTACCTTTATTTAACAAGGCTCAATACAAATTGTGTAAAAAAATAACTTGAAAGTTCCGCAGTGAAATTTATATTCATTAGAAATGGCCAAATTGGAAATGTAAATGCTTCTATTTTCAAGTGAAGGCTTTTTATTTCCTCGCAACGCAACTAAGCTACACATATAGATATGGAGTAACTTCTTGCCGCGTTATCCCTGTAAGGTTTAGCTTGTGGCGAGTGGAACCTATTTTTTTTACAGGTAAGGGGGCCGGCCTTACGCCAAAAACTTCATTTGAAGTGAGGGCTGGTATTCATTTCTTGTGAAGACTGAGTAAACCTTGTCGGTATTTTATTTTGGGGTTTGAAATAAACACCGAAACGGAAATCACTTCTGACACCTTCGGCGGAATTCGAACCCGAGTTCACGGCATGGAATGCAAGCACTCTCCCAACTGAGCTATTGATCGGACCAATGAAATTTTAAAATCTTTCACTTAGATGAGACACGCCCCCTATAACGTCGCATACGACTCTGACAAAACGTTGATAGCACCTGTTTTTATCTAGATCACGGTTCATAGGAATCCTTTTTTAATTCCTTACAAATTGTCTTCTTCTTCTTCCTCAGCCTTTCTCAGTCCACTCCTGGACGTAGGCCTCCTCCAATCCTCTCCATGTTTGTCTATCGGCTGCTGTGTTCAGCCTTCCTCTGCCTGCAGTTCCCTTGATGTCGTCCAGCTACCTTAGTTGGGGTCTACAAAATGTCTAACTATCATTTATTGAATTAAATGATCAATAATAAATGTATAAAATGTAATTTGTCGTGTGTGTGTGTTCCTTGACTTATAGGTTGGTATGCGGCTGACCACCCATGCTGTAAAAATGGTTCACTTTGCCAATGTCACCCCTGTCTCAGGGAAGGACGGCAAGAGTTGCAGGGTGTATGTCCATTTGAGATTTGGTTTTTATGTTGTAGGTTCACATGAGGCATGTGCAAGCGCGAACTTGTACGTGTCTGGTTGTGAGAATGCATGTAATGTGAATCTCCAATGTAACATATCTTTGCAACTTAGATTAGATTAGATTAGAATAACATTAAAATGTTCAGGAAATTCAGTGCAAGGGTCGTTTTCGTCACTCAGGGGTCTTCAAGGATCCTACAATAATCTATAATCTAAGTTGCAAAGATATATTGACATTTGAGGCTTACTTTTAATGCACTCCAAAAAGCAGACACGTGTAAATTTGCGTTTACACATGCTGCACATGTACATACAAAATAAACCGAACCTCACATGAACATAAGCCTTGCGACTTCTGCCGCCTTTCCCTGACCCCGAGGTGCTATGTTTTGTCAAAAGTGCACCAAGTTTTCTTAGCATGAAAAAACTGAATGCTTGAATAAAAATATTTGCAGCTTAGAGCAGTGAAGCAGGCAAGCTATAATCTAAGTTGCAAAGATATATTAACATTCAAAACTCATATCAAATGCATGCCCACAAACAGACACGTGTAAGTTCGCGTTTACAAATGCTGAATGTGTACTTACAAATTAAAATCCAAACCTCAAATGAACACAAACCCTGCAACGTTTGCCGACCTTCCCTGAAACAGGGGTGACATTGGAAAAGTGAACCATTTTGTGCAGTATGGGTGGTCAGCCTCATACTGACCCATAAGTCAAGGAATAGGAAGGGCAATCAACCGAAACTCTCAGTTTACTATCTTACTTATATCATATCACTTTGAATATCAAAAAAAAATCATAAATACATAATCAAACTTCGAGTAAGCAGTATCAGGTTTATGTATTTCAATAAAAAATATTCAAAGCAAGTCACTGATACACGTCACGAGTAAGTTTTGATATTCCGGGTACGCTCGTCCACTTCCCCTCGGGGCTAGAAGTTTTCAGGTGATAGGGTAGAACGGTACAGTGACAGAACGACACATGACAGACGATACATGACAGAACATCACAATGACAGTACACCACATGATAAAGCATCACTATGACAAAACAACATAGAAAATAAATGACTATTACAATACAGCACTAGGACAAAACATCGCATGAAAAAACGTAACGTATCGAAAACAGAACATACCACAAACGGCATATGAAAGAACATCACATGACAGAACGACTTTCTTGTGATGTTTTATAATGTGACGTACTGTCATTGTGATGTTCTATCATGTGTTTTCTTGTAATGTGTCGTTCTGTTATATTTCATTCTGTCATGTGTCATTATGTCATATGTCATTCTGTCATGTGTCGTTAAGTCATGTGTCGTTCTGTCATGTGTCGCTATGTCACTGTGTCATTTGTCGTTCTGTCATGTGTTTTCCTGGCATGTGTCGTTTTGTCATTGTGATGTTCTAACATGTGTAGTTCTGTCATGTGTCGTACGTCATATGTCGTTTTGTCAGTGTGGCGTTCTACCATGGAACCAAGTTTTCACGCTACAAGGCTACCCTCCCCACCTTTCCCTGCCCACTACCATAAAGACTGCCCTACCCTTCCACCTACTACCCTTCCCCATTACCTCATTGTTATGCTAAATAGTTCCCTTGGCGAGAAATAACGCAAGGCAGTTGAGGAAACAGCTTCCCTATGCTTTTCAATGCCAAATGTCGTAAGATTTTACGTCTATAAAATCTACAATCTAAGTTAATTATTTTCAAAGATATATTACATAGTCGAATAATATTAAATGCATTTTCACATGCTGCATGTGGACTTGAACATAAAAACCCAATCTCAAATAAACTGCGACTCTCGACCTTCCCTGAAACAGGGGTGACATTGGCAAAATTAATAGTTCCTTACAGTATGCGTGGTCAGACTTATACCAACCTGTGAGTCAAGGAAATGTATGTTCGCCCAAAAATCAAGTCCTCCTCAAATAAACATAAGCCCTGCAACTGTAGCCGACTTCCCGTGAAACAGGGATAACATTGCCACAGTGAACAATTTTTTGCAGCATGGGTGGTAAGCCTCACAACAACATCATGCAGGAAATCATATTTTAAACACTCAGATTCAAATATACGTTTTACATACTTCGTTCAAATATCAGAAGCTATGGTAATAATAATATTATAAGCATAGTTACTTTAATAATTGATTCATCAATCATACTGCCGAAGTTCAAGTAGATTTTTTTAATGCATTTTTTTAATGAAAATCCTTTGTAGCTCTATCAATGGGAACCTACATAAATTACAGCACCCTGTACCCTGAGTACGAGTTGCAAAACTTGAGTAAAGTAAAGTTTGCGGAAAGTATTAAAGAGTGGTTTTCCCCAAAATCTGCCGTTTTTGTTTGTTTGAAATTGATTTTCTTCATCACTGTAACTCTTTTGCTAAGATCATAAAGTGTAAGAAACAAAAACGGCAGATTTTGCGGAAAATCTTTCTTTAATACTTTCCGTAAACTTTACTTTACTCAAATTTTGCAACTCGTACTAATATAAGGGCACAGCTGTCAAATGCACTTATTGATTTCCGGACGGCTAGGACTGAGCCACCAATTTGTCACAGTCCAGTATCCCAGCCCCGCATGCATCTTCCACCTCATTAATATCCACAGACCACTGATTCCACCACTCAGTCGACCTTTTTCCCCGTGGCCAAAATATCCAAGTGCTTCCCAATCCCCCTGGAGGTCTGCGGCCTCATCTTTCATTCACGAAGTCCGCTGGCCTGGACCTCACTGACTGTCCCAAGACTATTTCAATCACCATCCATGACTCTATTCCTTTAAATTATTCACGAGGATACTCTCGTTCCGAAGAGATTTGCAGTATTGCTTTGAATTCCCTTTTTTTGCCTTCCGAGTAAGAAATATTTTTCTCTGCCATTTTTCCTTTAGAGGGAGTTAAAACCTCTGCAGAGTTTACCAATATTTTTTTTGCCTGTTCATTATTATTTGCATAATTTTTTTTACAAATTTACGTATGTTACTATTTTCCTAATTCTTATTTTACGAGTATCTTACCTTAGTTTAATAACATAATTTTACTGCAATTTTAAGTTAACATCTCTTTCATAGATTCGTCTTTCCATAAGGGTATTATGTTACAATAAATAAACCATCATAACGCAACTAAGCTTCACATATAGCGTTGCTTTTCAACGCCGTGTCCTGGAAGGGGCTGCATTTGGGGTGTGGAACTTAACTATTATCAAAGCTAAGGGACCTTGCGTCAACCAATTCGTTTGAAGTGGGGGTGCCAGTTCTCGAGGACGATACGGAAATCATTTCTGATACCCGAGAGGGGGATCGTACTCTAGCATGGAGCCCAAGCATTCTACGACTGAACTATCGATCAGACACAATGACCAGACATTACTTGAATAGAAAACAAACAAAAACATTGCAACTCTTGACAGCTTTATCGGTAACTGCAAAAATAATAGTTACATACTTAATTTTTAATACTCAAACCGTAATGCATTGTACGAGTATCAGTACCATTAGTACGAGTTTCGAGAGTTAAAGTTTTCTCCCAAAATCTCCCGTTTTTTTTACACTTTATGGTCTTAGCAAAAGAGTTACAGTGAGAAAGAAAATCAAGTTCAAACTAACAAAAACGGCAGATTTTGGGGGAAATCATTTTTTAATAATTGTCGTAAACTTTACATCACTCAAGTTTTGCAACTCGTACTAAGGGTACAGATGAAAGTTTCAACGTAAAAAGAAATCCACACATTTAAAAAATAATTCATTAAACAGCCACACACTTATTTTTCAGTACCTACGTACATTGCAACAATATTCAAATCACATAAAACAATTCCTGTATACGAGAACATCATTCGTATAAACTACTGAGAAAAAATATCAAAGCTCAGGTGTGCGTTTAATTAATTTTAATTTTTCCAAACGTACGGCCTATCGTTTTAAGCTCTAATGAGTTCACATACTTCCACCTTTATTTTCTAATTCCGCTGCAATCGCTGCCAGCTGTTCGAAGTAACTTTTCCAGGGAATATTAGCGATTGGCATAAAATGAAATTACCCTCCTTCCTCACTGACAGATTGCCCTCATTTCCACGGCTTCATCGTTACAGTTTCCTGTAGGGATGCTATGGATATGATGTTCGGATACGGATACAGAAATAATATTATTTTGATGATGATGATAAGGATGCAGAATCCATTTTTCCGGGGTTGTAGACCATGACCCAATATTTATTCTGTAGTCTGCTCATCATCTGAAGCCGGCCATGAAAGCCTAAAAACACTTATAATATTATTTCGGTTTCGGAGTACGGTCCGTAGTCCAGTGGTAACACTTCGGACTCGTAAATGGAAGGTTGTAGATGTTCGAATCCCGGCGGAGCAGAAAAAATATACCATTTAAGTATATTTTCAAATATGGTCTTCCCTGGGTTGAAAAATTCATAAACCTTTACCATAGATTGGTCATCAAAGATCCATCCAGCTTTACAGCAACTGGGTCTTGCTTGAGAATTGACGCTTTATAGCAACGACCAAGCTCGTAAAAAGTCAGTTGGTGGAATGCTTGCATTCCATGCCGAGAGCAAGGATTCGTTCCCCACCGAGGGTGTCAGAAATGATATCCCGTTTTGGAATCTATTTCAAACCAAAAATAAATACCAGAAAGGTATACTCAGCCTCCACAAGAAATGAGAACGAGCCCCACACCCCTCCCCCCCGGGAGCTAGGAAACCCCCAGGAACTGTGATTAGTTTTTCTTAACTATTTTTTCCTGTCATGCTTCTCAAATGAGCCATTTCTACAGTGCATACCTTATTTACTTCTCTTTCATTCACCGTCCACGATTCGCTTCCATACATCAGGGTCGGCCACAATATACAATTGTGTACCACCATTTTCATTACTCGACTGGGTGAAAACAAAAACATGTAATAACATTTACATATTTCGTTTAGACTCTTTGATCTGTGGACTCCGCCGATATCTGAAAGTATCCGAAACTCTTAAATCGGTTTCGGTGACGGATACAGATATATTTATACTTCGGATATCCCATAATTACGGTTACGGATACAGATATCCATAACATCCCTGGTTTCCTGCATGGGGGAGAAACGCACAGCTCTGTGGAACGCCAAGTAAAAAACTCAACAATTGAGTAAACCAAAAAATCTATCCAATTCAAAATAGCGCAGTCTTGAGTGTTTTTTAGTTTCTTAAATATTTTGTTAAAACGCTACGAGTGAGTTTACAATGTTGTATGCTTGGGGTGGTGTTTGTATGGCGATAACGGAAGTTGTTACCGTGCGGTGCATGTAGGGAAGGGGGAATGCCGATTTTATTTTTCCTGTTTGAAGAAAAATACGGATGACTCATTTATGCAACTAAAAACTGAACCGGGTTGTTAATAAAAACCTATAAAAAAATCTAAACCGTTAAGATCTTCCTTTAACTAAGAATCGATTATCTTCGCTGGGCTGAAAAATTCATATACCTACATTTACCAAAGGTCCATCCAGCCTTACAGCAACTGTGCCTTTCTTGAGAATTGACGCTTTATAGCGACAACCAAGCTCCTTCCAAAATTCCGGTCGATGCTCAGCTGGTAGAATGCTTGCGTTATATGCTGAGAGCAATAGTTCCTTGATTTATAGGTTGGTATGCGGCTGACCACCCATACTGTAAAAAATGGTTCACTTTGCCAATGTCACCCCTGTTTCAGGGAAGGACGGCAAGAGTTGCAGGGCTTATGTTCATTTGAGATTGGGTTTTTATAATGTAGGTCCACATGCGGCATGTGTTAGCGCAAAATTATACATGTCTGCTTGTGGGATTGCATTTAATATAAATCTTAAATAATATATATCCTTGCAGCTTAGATTAGATTAGATTAGAGCAATAGTTCGATCCCCTGATTGAAATGATGTTCCGTTTCGGTTTCTACTTCAAACCCAAAATTAAAACCGGCAAGGTGTACTCAACCTTCACAAAAAATGAGAAACAGCCCTCCTCCCAACAGCTGGAAAACCCTCATTTCAACTGGTGGTTGTTGTGAGGCCGGCCCCCTTACCCTTAAAAAATAAATAGGTCCCGAAGCGCCACGTGTGACGCCTCCGGGGATAATGAAGACAAGAAGTTTTTTTTTTTTTTTTAAGGAATCCTGTGCAGGAAAGAGGCTCCCCAATTCTTGAGACTCTTGGGGGTCTATGTCACCCTGGAAGGGTGCCGCAGAGGTGTTGCTTGAGTTCTTGGTTCTGTCGTGAGGCGCTGCAAGGAAGTGGCGATTGATGTTGGTTTTGAATAAAACCGGATTAAATTGGGAAGGGAACACAGATACTGGTAGACCATTCCATAAACGGGCAGTTTGGCAAAGGAATGAGTCATGAAAACGCCAAGTTCTCATAGTTTTGATATCGACTGCAAAGGGATGAATGAGATTCGTACTACGAGTTTCCCTTTCTGAAATGCGAGGGGGAGGGATTAATGAATGGAGCTCATTAGAACAAGCTCCGTGGTAATATCGATAAAAAAGACTGAGCATTCCAACTTTTCTTCTGTGCTGGAGCGGCTGCAGATCGGATGTCAGAGAAGGATCATTGATCAACCTCACTGCCCTCCTTTGCACAGAATCAAGTTGGTCACTCAACTTCTTGGACATACTACACCAGAGATGGTTACACTATATGTGTAGCTTAGTTGCGTTTAGCGACTATAATGGTCATGAAAATTCAGTTGACTTTTTAATTAGTGCCGTTTTGTAGCATCATCACTCTAACAGTGCCCCAAACGATTCGGTGAACATATCGGTCTTGCAACGTCTCTTGATGAGACAGCTGTTTGCAATCTCTCAAACCACACAGGTGGCACTCAGTTCCATGACCTTGGAGCTGCCACCGTAAAAGCACGCTCACCAAACACTGTCAGTGCAATGTCTATTGTCTGCTATTCAGACTAATTTACTTGATGAGATTCCGCGAGTCTTTGTAAACAGTCTTGAAATAAATACACGAATATATTTTATCTTACAGATGTATTTAGAATAGGTACTTCTTAGTGTTTCAAACCCACGTACTTTTTAATAATTTAATTTTATAATTTTTGGATGAATTTTTTCTTGACTTATAGGTTGGTATGAGGCTGACCACCCATACTGTAAAAAATGGTTCACTTTGCCAATGTCACCCCTGTTTCAGGGAATGTCGACAAGAGTTGCAGGGCTTATGCTCATTTGAGGTTTGGATTTTATTTGTAAGTACACAATCAGCATTTGTAAGCGCGAACTACACGTGTTTGTTTGTGGGCATACATCTGAGAGCTTTGAATGAATATATCCTTGCAACTTAGATTATAGATTACAGATTATAATTCAAACAAAACACTGTTTATTTTCACTATAAAATTTATTTAAAAATATTAAAATCTTTAAACAAATTACTAACGCGTTTTCGACCTAGTAGGTCATCATCAGGTATGAATAATTAGTCATTGATGATAACCACTAGACTACGATTTAAAATTGTAAGAGAATTGTGAATCTCATTTTTAATTCTTTTTTTTTTGGGAAGCAAATTAACCTTATGATTGGTCAAATAAAAAAGGTCTTAACCTTTTTGAAGGGTCCTTCTGTTCAAGATCTCTCAAACAAGTAAGAATGACTGGAAAATCATTGAAGTTATTTATTTTTTGTTGAAAAACGTTAACGCTTGTATTCTCAAAAAACAAAGCCACGGCTCATCCGCAGCCTACAGTGAATTTTGCATATAATAAACGATGATCCATAGATAAGACATGGACCAAATTCTTTGTGAGTAGTACTGTACTTGTCGGTGTTATGGCCGAGCGGGCCAAGTGGGCTGATCTTTTTAGCGTGCTTGGAATAGAGTAACGTTGGTTCGATCCCCGCCTGGGCCATTTGACCATAATTTTGACCCTGGTTTAACAGATGTTATTGGGTAATTTTTCATTAAAATAAACAATGATGAATCATTAACTGATGATATTAATACCTGTTTCTGGCCAGGCAGAATAAGTTGGTGAATTGCATACCTTTTCAAAAATCTATTTAAAAAAAATAAAATGACAAAGGACAAGGAGGTCAAAAAAAAAGACGGAGACAATTTTAGGGTATTTTTGCACACCGGGTGGTTGTAGCTTGTAATCTAATACCTTAAAAAATGCAACATTAGAAGAAGCCCTACAATGTTTTGCCATTTTTTACGTTCGATATCATTGTACCTACACTTAATTTGCGTGACTGCTTATGGAAATGCATGCATTTTTTTTTAAATAGATTTGTGCCGAGGAATGCAATTCACCAACCTATTCTGCCTGGCCACAAACAGGCATTAATATCATCAATTAATATTTCATTATTGCATATTTTAATGACTAATTCATTAATAATTACCCAATGACATCAGTTGACCCAGGGTCAAAGTTATGGTCAAATGAGTCAGGTGGGGATCGAACCGGCGTTATTCTATACCAAACACGCTAGAACGATCGGCCCCCTCGGCCATAACACCATTTATGGAATGATTAGAGATTATTCTTGCATATACCATACTATACGCGAATTGTCTCGAACAGAAGCTTCCAGAAAATACGAGTAGGTGCAACTATCAAATACTACTGTACACAAATCTATATACAAATTTACAAATACGTAAAAACTCATAGACACACAATCATAAGTAAGTAAAAACATGTAGACACACAATCATAGGTAAACATGCTCAGACATAAACTTATACATTCGTAACAATATATTTGCAACTTAGATTATAGATAATGGATTATAGACCGCATAATCTTCCTGTCAGTATATTTTTCTCATAGAACATAAAATCTTGAAATAAATTTTAATTCGATCCATTTTCATTTTGTGTGATTTTGAAACATTGAAAATGCAAGCTTGTAGGTATATAGTAGACACATACGGCATTAAATTATCAGCTTACAGTACCCTTAGTACGAGTTGCAAAACTTAAAAAAAGTAAAGTTTACGGAAAACATTAAAGAGTGATTTCTCCCAAAATCTGCAGTTTTTGTTTCTTACACTTCATAGTCTTAGCAAAAGAGTTACAGTGATGAAGAAAATCAAGTTCAAACAAACAAAAACGGCAGATTTTGGGGGAAATCAATCTTTAATAATAGCCGTAAACTTTACATTACTCAAGTTTTGCAACTCGTACTAAGGGTACGTCCTGTAGATGTAGGTAGGTAGGTAGGTAGTAGGTACCACAACTTCCAGAGTTTCCAAGTATTTTCCGAGTCATGCCACGTGGCTCGTAAAAAGCATTATTAAAGACTTCAGACTTGCTTTGATCACCTTATTTGGAATTTCAGATGCTTTTCTCTTACAGTACTTGAAGTATAAAACTTTCCGCTATTGCGTTTACCAAAATATGTATGGTAACTATGATAGCGCCTCTAGTGAGTGTTTTAGTTTTCATACAATATTGGTAAAACGTTAAGACTGTGCACACCTAATATTTCATTACTGGCTTTATTGTAGTAACCGGTGCTTCTGTCGTAAAATTTTAACATTTAGCAAATGTAAAAAAGTACATTAATTATAAATTTGCATCAGGTATTAAAAAAAAATGTTTTTGTGTGATAACAGGATGGGTGCAATTTATTAATGTACGACCACTCTCATGACTAAACTTCACATCGTCGTGTACAAATTATTACTAATACAAATCTTAAAATGCTGGAGTGATGTTTTCCGGGATCTGTTGCCGTGGTCTGTGGGAGCTGGAGCTTCCGGACGTTTCGCCCATTTCTACGATGGGCTTCTTCAGCGTGAAGTATGATGATGATGAAGATCTTGATGAGAACTGTGATGTTCATCATACTTCACGCTGAAGAAGCCCATCGTAGAAATGGGCGAAACGTCCGGAAGCTCCAGCTTCCACAGACCACGGCAACAGATCCCGGAAAACATCACTCCAGCATCATCAGCCGGCCGTGTAAGCCTAAAACTCTTATACAAATCTTATTGTTTTTTTTTTATCCCAGCATCCAAATCAGTTTTCAGTATTTATTGTAACTTTCCTTGACTTATTGGTTGGTATGGTATGAGGCTGACCAGCCATACTGCAAAAATGGTTCACTTTGCCAATATCATTCTTGTTTAAGGGAATGTTGGCAAAATTTGAAAGGCTTGTGTTCATTTGAGATTTGGATTTTAATTTGCAAGCGCGAACTTACACGTGTCTTCTTGTAGGCATGCACTTAATATGAATCTTAAATGTTTATGTATCTTTGCAATTTAGATTTAAGATTTGATTTTGATGTAGGTAGTGTAGAGTTCTCTCTTTTTCAACCAATAATTATATCGCTATGACTTGCGGCAGATCTTGGGGTGGAGGAAGGGAGATCTCAAGGGGAGGAGAGGGAAGAGATGCACCCCTGACGTTGCAAGGGATGGGGGACTGGGATTTTGACTGGCGATCGATACGGATGTGTTTTGATTCTCTAAACACTAAAAATAATTAATTTCATTTCCTAATTTTTAATAAACTCGGGAGTTGGATTTCAGATAGCGATCGATACGCATGTGTTTTCTTTTCTTACTCTTCAAAAATCTAAAAATATATACTTCGGTTCTTGAATATTAAATTAAATTCGGGAGTTCGATTTCAGCTTGCGGTCGATACGGGTGTCTTTTGGTTCAAAGCTTAATAATATATTCATTCCGATTTTCTAGATAATAAAAATATTTCATAAATAAAGGAACATTAATCAACAAAACTTTGAATACGCATCTATTGAACTTGAAATTTAAATAATAACTTTTATAAATATTAAGCGCGGACATTCTTTTGATTTAATTTGACATTATTATCGTGAAGTGAAAAGTGCAGTGGTTATATTTCTTATTGGGATCCGGCCTTTCATTATTTAAAATTAAAATAACTATTTACGTATAATACTGAGTTGTTCCTGAGCTGTTTTCCTGGGCTAAGTTCCTTTGATTATACTAACAAATTAACTAAATTTCATTGAACATATTACTTTATTTTATCTACATGTTGGGGTTTTCTTTCAGAGTTTCTTATCGCTGTGTATTTGGTTATAAATATTTACTTTCAGGGATTCATCGACTTACCTGTGCGGGGGAAAGATTTTCCTACTTATTTTCTTATCGATGCATAATTTGTTAATTATAAGTTTATTTCAGAGATTCATTGACTTAACTAAGCGGAGGGAGGTTTTCTTCTTATTTCAACATAGCAATTATTTTCTATTTCTATCTTGATTCTGCATTTATGTACTAACACAACACACACAAACACACCAACGTTGACATTTTGTATTCATTTAGATTCTTGCCGGAATTCTGCAATGTTATATTGAATTAAGAAATGTTTGGTTCGCTTGCATTCGAGATATACTGATTCCTGAAGCCAGCCGTTCCCAATGTCATTTCCTTACCGAATGGTCCTTCCTGAAATTTCCCTTGTTGTGGAAAACGGTTGGACGAGTTTGTCCGGTGGGTAGTGTATCGCATAGGTTTGCAAGATGATGGGACCTTTTGTCGTAGTTTATAAATGTGGGTCTGGTGTTGAACGTTCCACAGTCACGGGAAGACCCTAGTTTCAGGAAAATTCCTGAAAAACTATAACATTCAATGCAGAATTACCTAATCACTCTTACACATTACGGAATGCTGTTCTCCTTGAGGTGGTGAGAATGAAAGAATGATTATGAAGGATTTGCATGTTGCATGAATTACCTATAAGTAAGGCCTGAAAGTAATCCATCTGAAGGTGAAAATGTATTCCAAACACACCATTACACATCCATCACACTAGGGGTTGGCCAAGCTAATAAAATACAAATTTCATAAATAAATTATAAACAAACAACTCTGCAGTATGTGCTGAAGCCGAAATGCCTGCAATCTCATATCGAGACACACAAAGAATAACGCAGATGTACTTAATGCAGTTGAATTTGAAAACCGCTGAGTGACCTTGGTCATTATATGTTCCTGATCACAACAAAGTTCCTGAAAATTGGCAGCCGGCCTCTGGCCAAATACAACTGAATATGTTCCCGACCTCTGGTCGCAACGAGAGTTCCTGAAATGATCTGGGCTCACTCAGCTGGATTAATGTTCCATGATCTCTGATCATATATACTTGGAGTTTGCTTGGAGCCAACATTATTGCAGTAACTTGTAGCTGAACACACACAATCCAGACTAACCTTCCTGTCCCGTGGTTTTTTTGCAGCAAAAGATTACCATACGGAGAAGTTGGGTAGAGTACAAGGGGAATTGGAGGAGGTACTCAAAAGGCCGTTGGGGCCATTTGCCATGATTAATTAGAGTCATTTGATCGACGAGGGTGTCGAAATCTTAGATTCACGCCGCGTGTATTCGAATCCTTTCCTTGAAATAACTAATAAAGGTCCATTTTGCAGTGCCTTTCAGATGACCGGTGGTCATAGAAAGATGCTGTAAAAGCCATGGACCTATTAACTTACAGGTGGACGCGCAAAGGTAAGAATTACAACAAAGAAGAGATCGCCTTGCATGTAATTACTTTCACTAACAAACTAAAACCTAACTGCCTTTCATCTCGCAATTTTTATGTCATTTATGTTTTTTATCTGAAAATAATTTCGACTACCTTATATTCCAATTAATTAAACTTGTACATCTTAAGACCGTTCCGTAATTAATAATGCTTAAATCTCGTCGCCTTAAAAATAATTGTAGTTCATACTACCTCATCTCTGATTGCGTAAACGTAAAATCAATACTCGTTATAATCTTATAAAAGGGTAGAAATGTATGAGAGGTACACCTCCCAAAAAGTACTTGGGTTTGCCACTAAAGTAGATTTTGAAACGGTAAAACAAAAAATTTACACAACGTTCTGTTTCATAATCTTCCACACGACGAGGAGTCCTACCCTTAGCTAGATGATCACATAATAATTGGCCAAAGATAATTACTACCTCGGTAGGGGTAGATTGCTCTTCCAGCAACTGAAACTGAAGGTTGGAAAAGAATCGAAGCAGCCTAGTGCTATTCCTTCAGAGAAGGTTTGTTGCACTTGAATCCTGGTGATTCCAGGGTATTCTCCCTGCACATTCGATCGCTCCACTTCTAACTTAGGAGGAAAAATCCCTCTTTCGCGCTTCTCTTTCGAGTCTCCTCTTCGTTCCTCCGACCCCTTCTTCGCCAGGGGGGGGGAACATTACAGTAGGTACTGAGAACCCGTCTGTAATCTTTAACGGTTGAAGTATCACTAAACTTGTAACTTTATTTTTAATAAAAGCTATAATAATATAATATAATCTATAATCTAAGTTGCAAGGATATATTCATTCAAAGCTCTCAGATGCATGCCCACAAACAAACACGTGTAGTTCGCGCTTACAAATGCTGATTGTGTACTTACAAATAAAATTCAAACCTCAAATGAACATAAGCCCCACAACTTTTGCCGACCTTCCCTGAAACAGGGGTGACACTGGCAAAGTGAACCATTTTTTACAGTATGGGTGGTCAGCCTCATACCAACCTATAAACATGCAACATCAATCTAGTTAATTAAAATTCCGACGGAAGTATGTTTTTTAGGGTCAGATAAAAAAATCACTTTTTAATTTCAAATCTTATTATGCCTTTATAAGGAGAGTGCTCAATGGACCTGAAAACTCTCTGAACGATCCTTACAAGGTTCTCTATCTTATAAATACGAGTATGTATAAGTAAAAATTTCTGCTAAAAATCTCTCTAAAAGATTCTGCATATTCTGATGTTAAATTTGATCTACTTAAATAGTTATATGTAAACATAAAGAAAAATCAAAAACCTTTTTTCGATTTTTCTTCAATACATTAGTTGGGAGGTCAGAACATTTTTGAATTTGGAACTTTTTTCTTGGCGTGCAAACATCAGCCTTGTATGGGACTGCCGTCCTTAGCAATCAATCAAAAATATTTGTAAACCTTTTCTCTGGCAACCCGGTTGGGTGACGACACAATATTGTCAATGCCAATTCACGTGCAGACCTCATTCAACGTTATGTGTAAGCCACACATATAGTGTAACTTCTTGCCGCGTTCTCTCTCAAGGGGTCGCTTGTGGCAAGTGAACCTATTTTTTTTTACAGGTAAGGGGCCTGCCTTAAGCCAGGCGTGTGCATAGGGTATAGGCAATTACATTTCAGAAGAAATATTATCTCCCATTCCTTTAAAACATCTCATTTGAAATTGTTTTCTTTATATTTCAGAGTCTGATGGCTGTCATCAAATTCGGTTATGCCCTAGTAATAGTCACTCTCCTTCTAATGCTATGGGCTTCACTAAGCAGAGCAAGAGAGGTAAGTTTGACTTCAAAAAATATTTAGCTTTGTATGTGCGTCTTACCGTGTACCTCCAAAGTAACATCTTTTTATATTTGAAGTTTATAGGAACAAAGGCGGCAATCTAGGATTTTTTAGAACATTAAATAAATACATGGAAACACAGGAAATCATTTTCTCATAATTTTCATACAATGTCATGTGTCGTTTTGTCACTGTGCCGTTCTACTAATTTAATCTAATTTGCAAATATATGTAACATTAAAGATTCGCATTACATGCATTTTCACAAATCAGACACGTATAAGTTCGCGCTTAAACATGCCACATGTGGAACTACAATATAAAAACCCGAATCTCAAATGAACATACACCCTCAAATGAGCAACTCTTGCCAACCTTCACTGAAACAGAGGGGGCATTGCCAAAGTGAACCATTTTCCACAGCATGGGTGGTCAGCCGCATACCAACCTGTAAGTCGAGGAACACCCTGTCACTAATTTTGTGATGGCACTTTGCACCAACCACGTTATGACGCCCTTTCTGGCTAAAATGTCCCTCAGGATAATGCCGTTTCATCCATAGTTGATGAGGTTTCTACACTAGAGGCTTTTGGATTATCAAGCTTTTTCGCTAAAAATTGGTATCCAAAAAATAAGCGGAACATATTTGTTCAAAAATACTATATATAAAATATCTAGTAAATTTTATTTTCTTCCCTAGTTTGTTTTGTAAAAATAATAAAATTAATAATTAATCAAAGAAATATACTGTTTTAATTCACTTTTTATTATTTTATTTTAAATATGTCTAACAGTTTTCGCCTAAAAAGGCATCCTCAGGACAATGCCTTTTTAGGCGAAAACTGTTAGACATATTTAAAATAAAATAATAAAAAGTGAATTAAAACAGTATATTCTTTGATTAATTATACAATGGACTTTCACTGTGTAAACCACCAAACCCTGAAAAATAATAAAATTGGTTACATCTTAATAAAGTTACGAACTTTCACTTTTACTTTCATGGTCGGTGTCAATTATTAACAAAACTTTTTATGTTCTTTCGGGTGAGGCCATGGTCTATTTGCAGCTTTTTTATCTGCCGACGTTTCGCTTTCTTTGTTACTTTGTTAAATTGGTTACATCTATTGATGGGTAGCGGAAGTTTAATTTTCATACCAATTTGGAATATTTCAATCTTCCGCTATTATTATTCTGAAAATTGTTTATTATTCGTTTTCATATTGCTACCCTAAAATAATTATATTATTATTATTATAGGGTGGCATAACGACGCTGACCCATAGTAGGTAGGTACTCTAAAAAAATGTTCACTTTGCCAACGTCACCACTTTTTCAGGGATGGTCGACAAGAGTTGCAGGCCTTATGTTTATTTGAGATTGTTTTTTTTCGTTGTAAGTCCACATGCGGGACGTGTAAGCGCGAACTTAAACGTGTCTGCTTATAGGATTGCATTCAATATGAATCTTAAATGTAATATATCTTTGCAATGTAGATTACAGTTTATAGATGTTCTGGCATGCGTTGTGCTGTCATAATTATGTCGTTATGTCATGTGTTGTTTTGTCATGTGTCGTTATGTCATATGTCGTTATGTCATGTGTCGTTATTTTTTTTTTTTTTTTTTTTTTTTTTTAATTTTTTTTAAAAAATAGATTTGTGAAGAGGAATGCAATTTACCAACCTATTCTACCTGGCCAGAAACAGGTATTAATATCATCATTTAATAATTCATTATCGTTAATTATTAATGAATTATTAAATAATAATTACCCAATTACATCTGTTGAACCAGGGTCAAAGTTAAAGTCAAGTGACCCAAGCGGGGATCGAACCAACGTTGTTCCATTTGAAACACGCTAGAAAAATCAGCCCTCTTGGCCCACGCGGCTATAACCCCGACAAATGTCGGGTTGTGTTAATGTCATGTATCGTTAATGTCATGTAAATGTGTGTTATGTCATGTATCATTATGTCATGTGTTATTTTGTCACTGAGCCGTTCTACCATGGGCCATTTTGTCACGAGTGCAAGCTCTAATTCCCGGTATTTTCATCGTAAGCATAACTGATGAAATCACTACCCACGCGATTGTCATATAAGTGCGTCCTTTTCATTCAGTATTAAGTCGCTATACTATCGTTGAAAATACCGGGCCTTAGTAGAGGATCAATTAGCTGGGATGGGTTGACTCAGCTCATGTATTTTTTCATCCAATTATGTGACGTATTCAAATTTGTGGCAGAGGTCAGAGGTTCCCCGTTACGCTGTGTTTTTTTATTAATTCCGTTTCCCTTGTTACGACCTTCCCACTCCTGTCTTGGCGTAGTAAAAACTCCGAAAAAAATGCAGTTTACAAATTTATTTATGTCCATTGAAAAAAGGTGTGCATTTAATGAATACGCACACGAATTGGAATTGACAAGATTCTGTTGTCACGCGGCCGGGTTGCTAAGATAAAGGAATACAAATATTTTGTTATTGGCTCTTATTGATAGTCCGGTCAATGGTTCAGTTGATAGAGTGTTTGCATTCCATGCCGTGAGCTCGGGTTCGTAACCCACCGAGGCTGTCAGAAATGATTTCCCGTTTCGGTATTTATTATATTGTTACGAACTAAGGATTTGAAGTAACTACGCGCGCCTTAACATGTATGCTAGTGTGTAGAACAATCTGGCTGTAGTCCATGATATGATGGTGGTAATGCATAGAACGGCGTTATGGGGTGACCGGGAAATCGAAGAATAATCTGGAATATGCGAGAAAGATCTCTTTTGTACCTATATATACGGACTACAAAGGGCATCAGTGGATTAGTCGTTTCAAGCATTTTGACGTGAAAACCATTATACGCAGAGAGTATCAATTATTGTAAATTGTGAACCAAACCGTGTAAAATAAATTCTGTTAAAATAAATCTTAATTGCAGTTTAATTAAGAGAACCCCCAGTACAATTGGTAACAATATGATAATTATTGTTTTCAGTTCCACGTAGACCCAGGAGTTCAGTACCCGCCTTGCTCCTTCAACCCTTTATGCAGCTGCTCCAAGGCCATCCCAGACCTGGGGATCGTGGCCTGCCGGACTGTGCCGCTGTTCAAGGTCCCTCCGCCCATCAACTCCTCCAAGGTCTACATGCTGCACCTAGAGAACAACGGCCTCAGAGATCTGGAGCCCAACTTCTTCCAATCCACCGGTGAGTTAGACCACACTGATTTATCGACCACAACAATTTTTTGCTTTATTTGTGGAAGGATCAAACATTGCACTATTCTATAAAGCATCTTGTAACTGCTTCTGAGATTCACATTTACCATGTCAACGACGTTAGCCATGTTGAAAGCACCGGTTCCCATAGATCACCGAAGTTAAGCAACATTGGGCGTCGTCAGTGCGCTTGGATGGGTAACCGCTCAGGTACACCGCGTGTCGTTGGCATCTTGGACCGGTCCGTAGTCCGTAGTGGCAACACTTCGGACTCGTAAATGGAAGGTTGTGGATTCGGATCCCGGCGGAGCACAAAAATATACCATTTATATTTCGAATGAGCCTGTATGCAGAAAATATACCATTTATATTTCGAATGAGCCTGTATGAAGAAAATTATGACTCTGGAGGAAATGAAAGAAGTATGTAAGGACAGAAAGAAATGGCGGTTGATCTGTAATGTTGGCGGCTAGGGTTTATTAAATTGGAATTTGTTTTTATTTGTAAATGGATATTTTGTATTTGGATATTATTATTTAGTGATGTATAAAATGTAATTTGTCGTGTGTGTGTGTTCCTTGACTTATAAGTTGGTATGCGGCTGACCACCCATGCTGTAAAAATGGTTCACTTTGCCAATGTCACCCCTGTCTCAGGGAAGGACGGCAAGAGTTGCAGGGTGTATGTCCATTTGAGATTTGGTTTTTATGTTGTAGGTTCACATGAGGCATGTGCAAGCGCGAACTTGTACGTGTCTGGTTGTGAGAATGCATGTAATGTGAATCTCCAATGTAACATATCTTTGCAACTTAGATTAGATTAGATTAGATTAGAATGTGCTCTTCGCTAGGTTGAAAAATTCATAAACCTTTACCAAAGACCGGTCACTGAAAGGTCCATCCAACCTTACAACAACTGGGTCTTGCTTGAGTATTGGCGCTTTGTAGCGACGACCAAGCTCGTACCCCTCTGCGGCACTACAACAAGTGTCATAGACCCCTAGAGTCTTTAGAATCTAGGGAGTCTCCTGCACAGGATTTCTTAAAAAAAAAAAAAAAAATGTTGTTTCTTGCCGTTCTATCTTTAAAGTATGGAACCTATTTCTTGGCATCATATGTAAGGAAACCAGTCTAATTTTTTTTTTTAAAATAAATTGAGGATTTGTCATGTTCACAAATTGTAAACATGTTCACATTTCTTGGAAAACCTAAAAAAACATTGCTAGTTGTGTACAGGATCTGAATAAAAAGATGACACTAACTTTTGAAATCATGTCTGACTCCCTTTTGCGGTCAAAAACCAAGCCTCTTACTCAGAATACAAATAAGTAGTAGGATGTTAATTGAACTGTCAAAAAAACTCGGTTATAATTTTGCCATTAAATTTGGATGAACATGTTATGCGGGAAAAATGGACAATTTAAATATTGTTAAGTTGTTGTGCCAAAAAAACCATTTCGCATTTCAGCTTGCAATCAGCAACTTCATAGGAGCTAGTTCAGAACAAGTAGCCCAGCAGGTTTAAACCAAGAAGATGAAAAATAAATTTCAATTTCAAAAGGAAGAGAATTCACAAGCCTGATGGTGGAGAGAATGTTAAATGGTGTGTGTTGTATTTCCAGGACTGTACAGGTTAGCGGTGAACAAGAATCCCCTTGGTGAGATTCCTGATGAGACATTTGCCGGCCTGGAGAGATCCCTGTGGGAGCTGGAACTCCACGAAGACAACCTCATCACAGTGCCAAGCAAGGCACTCAGATACATGCAGAAGCTGAGGTCCCTGGATCTAACGGGTAATGCCATTAATGTCATTGGCATGATGAAGTAATTTAACACTTAAAATTGCATTAAATAAAGCTTACTTAGTCCTAATGAGGAAAAAGATGAAAGAAGTATTGACATTCACAATTGCTCTTTAGAAACATCTCAACTGTCACACGATTAAACCTCCTTGAAACAATAACTAACCCACCTGACATCTAATGGATATCATTGATGATGACTTACTTACACATGTTTACATTGTAATACATGAGTATTTGAAGTTCAAGTAAAAGCAAAACAAAAGAAGTAAGAAAATGTACTCATAGTTGATGTCCTATGGGTGTTACCTACACTAAAATACCGCCTCTTTGTAAATGCTGTTTTTTTTTTAAATGCACACACACAATCTATTCCTTTATTATGCAAACATTTGAGATGTTACAGATTGCCTATAATTTATTTGGGTGTTTGTCACTCATGTTTGCCTACAAGTTTAGCAATCATTGTTATCAGTTTTTCTGTTCATGTCCATATAATCAAGTAGGTAAGTCTTCTTATTTTCCTAAATGATAAAATTTTTGGAACGTGGTTGATGCAAAAACTATTGAGAATATGTGAAAAGAACATAGAACCATGACCTATAAATGAAATCAAACATAGCATTGAATATTGACTATCATAAATAGCATTGTGTGTCGTGTTTTTGAAGATTAATAATAACATTTGTAAACATTTTTATTCTAGGCAATGAAATAAGTGAAATAGCCGCTGACAGTTGGAAAGGCTTTGATGGCTCATTGGAGACATTGATCTTGGCTGACAACTCCTTGATCAGACTCCCACCTGATGCATTCTCAACACTAGTGAGGCTGGAGACTCTGGACCTGAGGGGAAACCATCTCACTAGAATTGATCCGACTGTCTTCAGGGATGGCATGAGGAAACTCTCTAAGGTAACAAACAAAAAGATTAGATTCATGTTCATTTTTGGTCTATTTCTTCTCGTGTCAGATCATCGTTGAAACGTTAAGGACCACTTGAAAGAGAATGCCTCTGTATCAAGCAGTACAAAACAGTTGTGACGCTCTTGTAGTTCTTATCTTGCCACATTTTTTAACATTGCCAAAGCAAGAAAACTGTCTCTTCCGACCCCTCTGCCACCTATTCTCTAGAACTGTAATTAACTAAATGTATTTTTGTATTTCTAGCTCATCTTGTCAGATAACCAGTTGATGTTGATACCCTATGAAGAAATAGCTCCGCTGAAACAGTTAAAGTACTTGGATTTGGCTAAAAACAGAATCGAGAAGGTTCCTCCCAATACAAACTTGCCAGGAATCCACATGTCGCTTGATGTTCTGCGGTAAATTGCAACAGCAGTCTGTTTCCTGTTTTTTTAATCAACGTTTTTTGAAAAAAAATTAAAATGAACCCATTTTTCAGGTTGGAGTATAACACAATCACACTCTTGCTACCGTCTTCATTCCAATACTTTTATGTAGTGAATACTACAATATTAGATGGGAATCCAATAAAATCTATTCGGGTAAGTTTATCATTGCTTGTTAACAAAAACAGCCAAGCTATTGTCAAACTTCTGACTTTTTTTATCCATGTTTTCAGGAGGATGCTTTCCGTCAAGCCAAGATCCGAATCCTGTCGCTGAGGGATTGTGGATTGAGTGAAATATCACCAGCTGCTTTCAATGGGCTAGAGTCCACCTTACAATCCTTGGATCTGTCTTCGAATAATTTGACCCAGCTCCCAAGAAGCTTATTCCAACAATTTGATTTCCTGCGGCACTTGAGCCTTAAAGAAAATGAGGTATTTGCAATCAAACCACATCAAGAGCTGTATAAAATTTGTATTATTGAATCAAATTGCTAATAATCAATGTTTTTTAGGTTCATAACATTATTCCAGGAGAATCATTCAATGGTTTCCAATACACTCTCTTTTCTTTGGATCTCAGCGGAACAAGGAATGGATTTACAAGCTTACAAGACTTGAGAAGGTACTTCTAAAATCTCTTTGAGCAAACCTTGTTCCTGTCTTGAATTAAAATATAAATATTGTGATGGAATTGTTTCAGGATGAGATCCCTTCGTTCACTCTCTTTGACCCGGCTGCCTCGTCTCACGCTTGTGTCTGATGACTTCCAAGAGTTTGGTGTGGATTTAGATGAACTAAGAATTGTTGGAGGAGGATTAGAAGCAATACAGGCCCATGCTTTCAGGCATTTAAGAACAATCAAATCACTGGATCTATCTGATAATGAAATATCCAAAATTGATAGGGATGCCTTTATTGATGTAAGCTTACCGTCATTATTTACAATATAATGTGCAATTCCTTCTTGCATGAAATTATCATTTTCTTACATTTCAGCTAGGACATGGCTTGAACACTTTCAAAATAACCAATGGTCTCGGAGATTCTGTTAAAGATCTTCCTGTTGATGCTTTGAGGCCGCTTGTTCAATTGCAATACTTGGACATCAGCAATAACAAAATCATCAATGTTCCGGAAACTTCTTTCCACTTTTTGAACAACCTCAAGAGGCTGGAACTGCAGGATAATTTGATAGCGAACTTTTATAAAGGAACTCTACAGGTGAGTGATAAATTCAAACAGATTGTGGCAAAAAAAAAAAAAAGTAAATATGATTGGTCTAAACATTGAACCTTGTTGGACACCTTACATTTTATTTTTATTTTGCAGAGAGATATTCACATTACTCTTGAGAGTGTGGTTCTATCCTTCAACCGGTTGACTCACATAGCTAGACACACTTTTGTGGATCTACCTGAACTGCGAGAGATACTCCTGGAGGACAATCTCATCACTAAACTGGAAAGGAGAGCCTTCATGAATCTGGACAGACTCAAGAAGATCAGTCTGCGTGGCAACAAACTGAAGGAAATCTCAGATGAAGCGTTCCAGAATGTACCTGAATTAGAAGTGTAAGAACTACTTAATTATTTTGATGCTTCAACTTTTTTTTTCAGTTCATATTGGAAAGTATCTTACAGACAAAGCTAGGAGCCTTCACAGTCCTATGTATGAATCGTAGAAAACCACCAATTAGACAATTAGAATTCACACATAGCATTGCGAGTTCTTACAGCATTTATTCTGCACAAGGTGACACCGTCAATAAGCTTCAATTGGCACTTTGATGGAACAGAATGGGCTGAGGGGACAGGGCTTCTAGTTTTCCTAGTCCACCCTGCTGGAATAGTCTGCCTCATTGACCAATATTGGCAGTTTCAGGAGGTTGTTCAAGACACATTTGATCTACAAAAGCTTCAAAACGTGAAACACCTTTGGGGTGGCTATTGCCTCAAGTGTCATTCTATAAAATTGTCCATTTATTATTGTTTGATATGACTGTATAACTCACATACCTGAGTAAAGGTGCATGATTTGAAGTTAAAAATTATGTCCACCAAGCAACATAATTTACTGCTTTCAGTTTGGATCTGGCTTTCAACCGTATGGTGACTTTTGAGTTCTCCATGTTTGACCAAGTGGGAACTCTGGGATCTCTGGTGGTAAATGCCTCTCACAACAGAATCAACAGACTCTCTGATACAATGACGGCTGCTTTTGGGACAATTGTTCGAGAACCAGGTGATCAAAATCTTTTGAGAATTTTATGTAGAACTTACCAAATTAATTCAATATTATAATATAAAGTATTCTCGTGGCTTTTACATCATTTTGCCAACAAGTTATGGATGTTTATATTTATCATGGTTATGTTTAGGAAGCTTGTTAAAAGTACTTACAACTGCAGTATGAGCTGCCATAAACTAACTTTAGAGTTGTTATTGGAAGGTACAGGGCTCAAACCCGCACTTCGAGTGAATCGGTTGACCTAAACGTGGACAATAAAGTTGTGATGCACACAGCGAAGTTTCCATGGAAAAGGGAATATTTTCCCTGTCCCTATTAAAAAACTAATATTTTCATTATAGACATATGACTTTGACTGCTGAGAAAAATTCCAATTTATAAATCCGATGCAACTTTTGTGATATTAGCAAGCTTTATAAACATTGCCTAATGCACCACATTTTCTTGCTGTCGTACTAAACTATATTCATTTTTGTCTATTCCATTGCCTTCCATTACTCGATAGCTCCCATTGTTGAGGATCAATCTGACAGAGGTGACTCATTGTCATTATCTTTCATGATAACACATTTAGTCTTTCATTTTCATCAATTACATTTGTTAAAAACAATTCTACTTTCAAATTGTAATCCAACACAACATGTTTTAGGAATTGGACTGGGAACTTACCATTCAAACGTCAAATCTTTGGACTTATCTCACAACAATATTTCATACATCAGCCGTTCATATTTCAGGTAAAGCAAATCATTATTTTATTCAATATTTTTGATAAAAACTTAACCCCCTTACCTTCAGATTACTTTCCAAGAAATAGGGAAAAATAATTATCGGGAATCGAAACCACAATGGACATAGGTACGTTTGACTTTTGAAGAGTATGTATGAAAAATTACAAAATGTCAAACAAACAACCGAAAGCTTAGCCTGCTCTTGAGGAACTAATTGTCTAGACTTGTAATGACGTGACTTTGGAACTAAGGCGCGCCAGGCGGTTTTTAGTTTTGAAATATATTATTTTTTCTCAAGCGCGTACGCGATACGGGATGTAGCAGAATGGTGCACTCAAAGTTTGCGTATCGCGTACATTCATATGCATAGGGCGGTTAAATCAAAACATTTGATTTATTTTTTAATGAAACCTTTTAGATCGGCGGAAGTGTCTTTGACTCATCTCTACATGTCTAATAACCGACTGCAGAATGCCACCAGGGAAGTCTTCGGGAACATGCCACATCTGCAAATCCTTGATTTGTCAAATAACAGAATGCTGGATTTGGAATTTGACACCTTCAATAATACTAAGAGATTACAGGTAAGAAACATCTGCACTTATAAAATCTATGTTTGAAGGTCTCAAAGATTCATTTGCCATTTTTTCAGTTTCTTTGCATGTGTGGTTTAAAAATCTGTATTTTGCTAAAACACTTCTTTTTATACAGTTTACAACTTTCACTTTCATGGATGGTGGTAGTAATTAAGAAATCGTTTTTGTGTTCTTTCGGGTTTAGCCATGTTCTATTTGCAGCTCCTACATCTGCCAACATTTCACTTTCACGAGCAGAAAGCATCCTCAAGGCGAGTTATCAAAGCGCCGCGGCAGTCTTCGTTGTCTTTACGGACGTGAGGTGCTTTGATAACTCGCCTTGAGGATGCTTTCTGCTCGTGAAAGCAAAACATCGGCAGATGTAGGAACTGCAAATAAAACATGGTCAAACCCGAAAGAACAAGAAAATGATGTGTTAATTAATTATTTTTGTATTGATTGATTCTTATTGTCTAATTTTTGCACTACAAAATTGATTCTTAAAATGTGTTAAAGAAAGCATTTCTATTATTTCTGCAATTATTGTTAAGTATATATTTACAGGTGCTGCATCTCTCTGGAAATTTGTTGAATGATGTTCCCACAGAAATATTCCGTTACACGCAATCACTGAGAATTGTGGAACTGGCCAACAATGACATCAAGAACCTGCGTGATAATCTGTTTACCGAGTATGGATTGGAGAAGTAAGCAGAATTGTTATGTTTCACATGTGTGAAGGAATGTCAATTGTATCAGTAATTAATGTCAATCTAATCTAATCTAATCTAAGTTGCAAATCTATGTAACATTGGGGATTCACATTATATGCATTCTCATAAGCAGACACGTATAAGTTCGCGCTTGCACATGCCGCATGTGAACCTCCAACATAAAAACCCAAATCTCAAATGAATATACACCCTGCAACTCTTGCCGACCTTCCCTGAAACAGGGGTGACATTGACAAAATGAACCTGATTTTACAGCATGGGGGGTCAGCTTCATGCCAACCTACAAGTTAAGGAATTTGGTTTAAATATTTTTAAAATCAATTTCCAGTTTCAAGGGTCCGGTCGATAGCTCAGTTGGTTAAGTGACTTGCATTCTATGCTGTGAGCCGGTTTCGAATCCCACTGAGGGTGTCAGAAATGATTTCCCGTTTCAGTGTTTATTTCAAACCCAAAAATAAAATACCGGCAAGGCTAACTCAGCCTTTACAAAAAATGAGTACCAGTCCCCTCGAGAGATGGGAAACTCCCATTTCAACTGAAGTGGTTGGTATAAGGCCAGCCCCCTGACCTGTAAAATAAATAGGTTCCACTCGCCACATGTAAAACCCTTTGGGGATAACGCCTTGTACAGAGGGACATACGGCAACTAGCTGAAACTGTCCAGTGCACCTACATTCCTTTTCAAATTCTCCTTGATCCTTTGTAAAAATGGCCATGCTTGCGTTTATTTTTGTAAGTAATAAAGCTGGAATGCCCAAGGATTTTAAAGGAAGATATATAAAGATTTTTTTTCTTTTCAGATTGGATTTGTCCAATAATGACTTGTCTCGAGTTCCCTCCAATTGCTTCTCATTGAAAGCGGCTTCAACCCTCACCATGCTCGATCTCAGTGGAAATTGTATACCAACGTTAGGCACAGTGGATCTGTCACAAAAATTCAGGGTGAGTACCATGCTTATTGGATACTTAACAAAATATTTTATTCAATTATTAAATAATGTATCACCACCTTAAAGGTTAAACTAAATAAGTGCTGATTCACTGATTTGAGAAATTGTGGATAAAACATTTTATTGGGAGTAACTTCTCATAGTAAGTGAACTAATTATAAGGAAGTGCTCATGAAGAACTTCTTAACTACAGGACTTTCATCCTTTTTTGACATTTTCTTTTGTAGAAAATAGGAAAAAAAGGTGCATTGATCTGAGAAACTAATGATAGCTTAATATGTCACTTATTCAGTTTTACCTTTAAGGTGTAAATATTATGATATCCATATTTGAAATAATTATATGTAACTATGTATTTTATGAAAATATTGTATATAAACCTTTCCTTTGCAGTTTAGAAATTTGATTATTTTTTTATTATGGATCTTTTATTTACAATTGATAATATCGTTTTGTACGAAATAATGTGTTCTGTAATCTGATTTATCAGTATATTTTCATCCCTTTGATATATTATTACGCAATTGTGTGGTAGATTTTTGAATTGATATACTTAAGTAAAGTAAAGTTAGTCGGTGTGAGATGCTTTCGTCAGGTATTATTTTAGCATTTGAGAGTGAACCTTTACTAATCATAATATTATGTATTTTATCCAACATTTTATCCAAAACCAATGGATGCCCCTCCTATAAGTAAGTTAAATTTTAAATAATATCAAAATTTATACAAAAATCATACAAAATGATCCGAGTTTTCAGTACAAAATACTTGTAAATACATTGCACTAGTTCACAATTATTTTCTATGAAAGTTTCAAAACCAATTAGGTAATTATTCATTTCCAATTTATAACAGAAAACTTTATTCATTACTGAAATTTCAATATTCCAAAATTGTTTTACAAAACATTAAAATATTGAGAGTATTCAAAATACTTTAAATATAATGGCCTTACTTAACTCGCAGAAATATTACACACAACAAAATCCTGATATCTAAGATGTCCAATGACTGGGTAGATTACCCTAATTTTTAATATTTTTTTAGTAAACTAAATTCGACTTGAATTACAAAAGATAAACTACCTATTTGAAGGATTATTATGTAGTAAGTCCTGTACTGGGTACCACATTATTGGAGAAAACAATACGTATTTTCTCACAAAAGAGTCGTGCAGGGCCAAAAGTGGCGATCAAGGAGAATTGGGATTCCCAACTCAAATAATGGAGTATATTCGGACAGGATTGTGCATAATATGAGTTTTATCGATGCTGCAGAGATGTTTTTCGGGATATGTTAGCTTATATGAAGCTTTCGGATGTTTCGCCCATGTCTACGACGGGCTTCTTTAGTGTGAAAGAGAAATGATGAACGCACAGTTTCATCAAGATCATCTTCATCATTTCACTTTACGCTGAAGAAGTCCATCGTAGACATGGGTGAAACGTCTGAAAGCTCCAGCTCCCGCAGACCACAGCAACAGATCCAGGAAAATATCTCTCCAGCATCATCAGCCAGCCGTGTTATTTAGCCTAAAGTTCTTATGAGTTTTATTGTTAAACAAAAGACTCTGATTGTATTGACTAAATGCTTGTGGTTGTATGCAGTACGACTATGATTATTACTACGACATGGATCAGCGCAATGACGGCCAGAGACTCGGCAGCGACCAGGACACTAACTATCACAGCGTCAGAAACCCGTACGCTTACCCCAACCAAAAACCCGAGAAACTCAAAAACCAACCCAGGCCCGATATATTCTTCAAGGTTAGAAGCAATCCGTTACAGTGCCCCGGGTATAAAGCATTGTGTAAATCTCACCTCCATTGCGTAAATCAAAAATGTATGGAATATAAAACGGTACTCATTGTGAGTGATGAAGTTTACATACATTTTTTAGATTTACGCAATCGAGGTGAGTTTTTACGTAATCTATATCTATAAAGAAGGATGTGTGTATGTATGTATGTATGTATGTATGTATGTATGTATGTATGTATGTATGTATGTATGTATGTATGTATGTATGTATGTCCCCTATAGACTCATAAACCGCTCATCCGATTTTGACGAAATTTTCAGGAAACATGTAACATATTCTTAGAACGAATCCTGTGAAGTTTGATGGTGATCAAATAAACAGTGGTTCTCAATTCTCGATATTTCAGCAACGAGGTCGGTAAATTTTGAAACCACCCAATAGAAGAAGACCATTATATTCAACTACAATACATAATCTTAGTTGCAAATATACATTTACATTAAAGATTCATATAAAATGCATGCTCACAAGTAGACACATGTAAGTTCACGCTTACAAATGCTGCATGTGTACCCACTCATAATTTAAAATCCAAATCTAAAATGAACAACCCAGTAACTTTTACTTTACGCCTAAAAATGGGAAAAAAAAAAAAAGTTGGGAAATTTCCCCAAAAGTGGGGAATTTTTTTTTTCCCCAAAAGTCGGGAAAAACCTAACCTAACCTAACCTAACCTAAAAATGGGAAAAAAAAAAAAAGTTGGGAAATTTCCCCCTGCGCATTGTTCCCACTTATCCCCCTGCGCATGGTTCCCACTTTCAAATCTGGGAAAAAAAAAAAAAAGTTGGGAAAATTTTTTTTCCCCAAAAGTCGGGAAAAACCTAACCTAACCTAAAAATGGGGGAAAAAAAAAAGTTGGGAAAATTTCCCCAAAAGTGGGGAAAATTTTTTTTTCCCAAAAGTCGGGAAAAACCTAACCTAACCTAAAAATGGGGAAAAAAAAAAAGTTGGGAAATTTCCCCAAAAGTGGGGAAATTATTTTTTCCCCAAAAGTCGGGAAAAACCTAACCTAACCTAACCTAAAAATGGGAAAAAAAAAAAAAAGTTGGGAAATTTCCCCAAAAGTGGGGAAATTTTTTTTCCCCAAAAGTCGGGAAAAACCTAACCTAACCTAACCTAAAAATGGGAAAAAAAAAAAAAAGTTGGGAAATTTCCCCAAAAGTGGGGAAATTATTTTTTCCCCAAAAGTCGGGAAAAACCTAACCTAACCTAAAAATGGGGAAAAAAAAAAAGTTGGGAAAATTTCCCCAAAAGTGGGGAAATTTTTTTTTCCCCAAAAGTCGGGAAAAACCTAACCTAACCTAAAAATGGGGAAAAAAAAAAAGTTTGGAAAATTTTACTTAACTTTACCCACTTTACTTAACTTGAAATGGATGTTATTCAGCTCCTGAGTGGCTTGACACTCATTTCTTATGAAGGCTGAGTAAGCCTTGCCGGTATTTTATTTTGGGTTAGAAATAAACACTGAAACGAGAAATAATTTCTGACAACTTCAGTGGGATTCTAACTCGAGATCTCGGCATGGAATGCAGTTACTCTACCAACTAAGCTATAGACCGGACTTTTTACAAATATGGTGGATCGATATCGGTTTGGTTAGGGGTAAGCAACCTGCGGCTCACCAGCCACATGCGGCTCTTTGGGTGTGAAGTTACGGCTCTTTAGCTTCATACGCAAATATAAAAAAAACACAGAATTATACTTCTGATCGAAAAAAACTAAATCGTTCTGAATCGATTAACGATCTCTCCGCTACTTGTACTCGCTTTTCACCCCCCACCCTCCCCCCAACTACAATATAAAAACCCAATCTTCAATGAACATAAGCCCTGCAACTCTTGCCGACCTTCCCTGAAACAGGGGTGACATTGGCAAAGTGAACCATTTTTTACAGTATGGGTGGTTAGCCTCATACCAACCTATAAGTCAAGGAAAAACTTTGAAATTTGTAAATTGTAATTTTTGGCTCTTCCGACTCAAAAGGTTGCCGACCCCTGGCCTAGACAAAAGTTCCAAATTAAAAAATGTTATTCAAGTATTCCATGTTGAATTTTAGAAATGTAAGAAAGCTTTTATATCCCGCACTTATAAAAAATACGATAAACAAAAGTTCGTAGGTCACAACTAGAAGACCATATTGAAATATATTATTATTATGAAAACCTTTTATTGAAACATACTTTTAATTAAAATATACATAATATAGTTGTTTTTTCAAAAAACGCATTTCTGTAAAATTATATACTCACCACAAATTTAAAGATCGTTTTTTTCTCGGCGGTTAAACGTCTTTCTTCTATGTGACAATGGTCCAAAGCAACCAAGATAAACAAAATGTTTGCCTTTTACCTAACCCGGCCGTGCGACTTACAATTTTGTTGTCAATAGAAAATGTTCCGTGTGCACTACCTAAAACTTTCACTTATTGAAATAATGGATAGAGCACATTTTAAATGTGGGGAAAAAATGTGAATTCACTTGGCCGGGATAAAGACAGGACAGGGAGTCAAAAATTCAACATAAATTAAACACTTTCATGGAGATAGTTGAAAAAACACTTAAGTGCATCATATTGTATGAAGCATTTTCCCCAACTGCATACGTTTCACAGTGCGGTTACATTGAAAAATATTCCTGATTGTTTGGAATACATTTATTTCTTCACTTTGCTCAAAGAGTATAGTGAATTTTATAGATTAGTTCTTTAATTGTATGATTATAAAATTTAATGTATTGTTTATATTCTTTTCTTTATATTCTTTTCTCGTTCCTTGACTTATAGGTTGTTATGCGGCTGACCACCCATAATATAAAAATTGGTTCACTTTGCCAATGTCACCCCTGTTTCAGGGAAGGACGGCAAGAGTTGCAAGGCTTATGTTCATTTGAGATTGGGTTTTTATATTGTAGGTCCACATGCGGCATGTGTTAGCGCGAAATTATACATATCTGCTTGTGGGAATGCATTTAGTATGAATCTTAAATGATATATATCTTTGCAGCTTAGATTAGATTAGATTAGATTAGTATAGGTCAATATGCATCTGACCAACTATAAATAGAAAATGGTTCACTCTGCCAATGTCACCCCTGTTTCAGGGAAGGTCAGCAAAGAGTTGCAGGGTGTATGTTCATTTGAGATTTGGGTTTTTATGTTGTAGGTTCACACGCAGAATGTGCAAGTGTGAACTTATACGTGTCTGCTTGTGGGCATGCACTTAATGTGAATTCCAAATGTAACAATTATATCCATGCAACTTAGAATAGATTAGATGAGTGACGTTACATAGCCGATTTTTTTTATCTTAAATATAAATGGAGCACCGCAATCGATTTTCCCTATGCTTGGCTCTGCTGCTGAACAGTTGTACCTAGACCTTTTTTTTTAGAAAACGTGAAGATTAACCTAGAGATAAATTGTGTGAAGCTTGATTCCGATTAGCACACTTTTTTTTTTGATCCTGTTGTTTCCTCTTTTATCTGTAGAAAAAAATTGATACCACATGCCCAAATGGCGTAGTGAAACACGCCGGGTACTGCTAGTATTTTATATTAGAGTCACAGAGCATTGGTGCATGGCAAAGACAATAAAATCCTAATAAACTTTTCTATCTTTTTAATTAAAAATCACTTTAAATTAACTCATTAGCTTCTTCATTCTTAATTAAAATTCATTCTTTGCTTAATTAAATAAAAAATTGTTTGACTAATATTTTTTTTAATTTATTTTTGTTTAACTATCTGCATGTTACTGTACTTTTATATTCAATGCATGTTTAATTGGAAACTATTTAAATGTTAATTAGGTTTAAATATTTGTATAGTCGCTGGGATTTTCGAGGAGATAAGGCGTTGGCACTCGAATTTGCGTTATTGACACTAACGCCGGTTCAAGCCCGACCTTGTTCTATCGACAATAACTTCGACCCTGGTTCAACAGATGCCATTGCATGCACACAAGCTTCCGCTTTTGCATGAAGACAACTGGCCAGGAAAAATAGGTTGGTGAATTGCATTCCTCTTCACAAATCTATAGTAAAAAACTTACATAATTTAGTTATTACACATAGTGTATGGATTGTTTACGTTATTTAAGTAGGCCTCATACTTTTCATTTAAGTTATACCATTCATATGTATTTGTATTTACTTATTTTCCAAAATACCAGCAGGTAAGTCAACCTCAATATTTTAAATTCAATATTTTGTAATATAAATAGTTGTTACTTGACTTCTAATGTAAGTATTGAATACTTATGAAGCCAAATTGGAAACTTACTTAAACAATTGATTTCAATTTGGACTTAAACATGTAAGGCATATTCCTATAAAAAATAGGGATGGCAATGTTGTCTCGTAAGGTGTTATTCACACACAGTAAATCCATGGTTTATCCGCCATCTAAAGTGAGTTTAAATTGAAAATAAACAATTACCCAGGATTTCAATGTTTGTAAATAACCCTGTGAGTTCTTGTATGCATTTTTTTGTTTTCAAAAGTTACAATCATATTCCATTCATCTAAGTAGGTACATACTAATTTCTATAATCATCTGTTGTTTCATGTTAACTTTTATATTAGAAAACTTTAATCCTTCCCATTTCAATTATCATATTGCCACCTGAAAGGCAAAACTGAATAAGTGCTGATTCACTAAATCTAAATCTAAATCTAAGCTGCAAAGATATGTATCATTTGAGATTCATATCAAATGCATTCCCACAAGCAGACATGCATAATTTCGCGCTTACACACGCTGCATGTGGACCTACAATATAAAAACCCCAATCTCAAATGAACATAAGCCCTGCAACTCTTGCCGACCTTCCCTGAAGCAGGGGTGACATTGGCAAAGTGAACCATTTTTTACAGTATGGGTGGTCAGCCGCATACCAACCTATCAGTCAAGGAGTACAAGCAATTAATACAATCAAATATATAAAACAAATAAATTCTAAGCAATTAAACAGTAAAAAATTAAAAAAAAAAAAAAAAAAAAAAACTACAACACATATTTTTTAAATTTAAAAGCCTTAGCTTTAACCGCCAGCATTACAGATCAACCGCCATTTCTTTCGATCCTTGCATACTTCTTTCATTTCATCCAGAGCCATAACCTTATTATAAATAACCTTATTATAACACTAATTTGAGATATAACATTTATTGTGAGTAACTTGTCATAGTAAGTGAACTAATTATAAGGAATTGCTCATGAAATGGGTACTTCTAAACTACAGGATTTGCACACTTTTTTATTGCTCTCTCCTGTGGGAAAAAGATGCATTTACCTGAAAAACCCACATGCGCTTAATATGCCACTTATTCAGCTTTACCTTTAAGGTATCGATATATTTTAAAAAAATGCATCCTTTTGATATGAAATACCTAAACTTATTTTTCCTAAAAGTTACAAGAAACACCGATTGAAATATGTTAAAATGTTGATGGAACTTTTTTGTTATTTCAGTCTCTATCTTGGTTGGACCTTTCGAACAATCGCCTGGTTCGGGTGGACAGCGGTGCCCTGAGCATGCTTCCTCGCTTGAGCTGGCTGGACCTGGGACATAATGGACCTCTGACCTTCCAGCGCGGAGACAGGACCTTCCAAGGTCTAGAGAATACCCTCACTCATCTGGGACTGGAGAACGTCAGTCTGAGCTCGGTGAGAAAATACTATTGCCGTTGTGAAATACGGATTTAACAAATTAAATGTAAGTTAAGTGAGACTCAGCACAAATTAGTTGATTACATAAAAGTTGATTATAGAAACAATCTGTTACTAAAAATGAGCTGATAGAGATGATTCTGGAAGCGAATTGAATATCTTAAGAATTTAATTGATTTCAAGTAAAGTAATTCTTCAAGAACAATGCTTATTGGACAATAAGAGATTATACTTCTGCACCATTAGATAAATTACCAGTTTTTATTATAAATTTACATTATCCCGCTTTAAACCATGGGTTGTAAAATGATGCTTAATTTTCTTTACAACTTCTTTATTGTTAAAAGATCTTACTTATGTTTAAATGTCTTATTTGGCTGTACATACTTATTATAATTTGCTTTAGTGTTCATATATTTTTTTTGGTTGATTTTATGTTTGAGTTTAGCAAACAGTGCAAGGGCTGAACTTAAAAGATCCAACAATTAAGCGTGTTTTAAATAAAAACAACGCTGTTTCGAGTATCGTGGGGATCTTTGGCAATAACTTTGACTCTGGTCTAGCAGATGTCATTGGTTAATTTGTAGTTAATAATTTATGTTATTCAGTATATTTTATGTACCGAAAAGTCATACTGATGTCATGACGCATCACCCTGTGACTCGGAGTATAATATATATATTTTTGAGTGTAATTTATTAAGATTTAAAAATCTAGCAATAGAGTTCCTCCCAGCGTGTTGAAAGCTGTGAGGGTGCACTGTAATTAGGGTAACCTGTTGTGCACAAAATTGGTTGGTCAATAATGCATTCCTCTTCACAAATTTATTAAAAAGAAAAAAATGTATTATCGTTTTGGTTCAGAAATTAATATTGCGCCATTGAAAGTTCTTAAATAAAGTTTTAAACTTTCACTTTCACTTTCATGGTGGGTCTTAATTAACAAATCATTTTTGTGTTCTTTCAGGTTTGACCGTGTTCTATTTGCAGCTCTTCCATCTGCCGACGTTTTGCTTTCACGAGCAGAAAGCATCCTCAAGGCGAGTTATCAAAGCGCCACGGCGGTCTTCGATGTCTTCACGGATGCTCGCTGGTGTTAACTGACTCACCTACTAACTTAACTCAGTTAACACCGCAAAGACAACGAAGACCACCGCAGCACTTTGATAACTCGCCTTGGGAATGCTTTCTGCTCGTGAAAGCGAAACGTCGGCAGATGGAAGACCTGCAAATAGAACATGGTCAAAACCAAAAGAACACAAAAACAATTTGCTATCGACATTTGGCTTGAACTGTGTTGTTGGTTCTCTTGGAGAGTCTTGTAGGTAAGCAAGCTGCTTACGTTGCAACATTTGTCAGGCAATGCACGACTCAGTGAGGTATTATTGTTTTGCTTGGTCTGTGGGGGCAAGGTGTGATCTCTGCTGGTACGTTTGTAGCTGTCTGTCGGGGAAGGGACGGTCCGCAGGCATGCCTTTATGTGTTACGAGGTAAACTTACATCCATCCATCGTACGGTAACTGTAAATGGCTTGGAAAACATGTAACACCCCCCTCTTTTGGTATATAAACAGAACCAAACATGTAATTGAGACAGATATCAAACATTTGTTTTATGATTAAAAACATTTGCCATCTATTGGAGTTTAAATAAAGCATACTTATTGTACAAAGTTTTGATCCGTTCTGCAGGTTTCTGAATTTTTTTGTCACTGCTGATGCAATTTTCTAAATGATTTGAATTTAATCGATGTCTTTTATAAAAAAAAACAATAGTTTTGCAACCATTAAAATTTAACTTTTATAACTTTTTGACAGATGGCAATGTCATTCATAACAGTATTTATTTTGGCCGTAGTAATCATCATTTCTATGAGCTCATAAATCATTTCAAACGTACAAGTCTTGTAGAACCAAGGCGGCAACCTAGGGGATGTCTATCCCATCTCTCAGTATATTTATCTTATGTTAAAAAAAATAGGTTTCCGCTTTTGGTTCTATACGAGTCATTATAGAAGGTATTTTGGGTTATATTCATGTTATATGATTATCAAATTAATACACATTTCTTTCATATCATGATAATGAATACAAAAAACATGTTTGAAAGGGAAGGAGAACTCAAAATTTACAAACTTGGGTTTAAAACCATCAGGAATTAAATCTTCTCATTTTGTGTTTTCTTCTTACCTAAATAGGACTTAGTACCGGCAGGGTTCACTCAACTTTCACAAACAGTATTTTTAGGAACAGGGAAATCATAGACTTTCAATGAAGAAGTTAGCGTAAGGCTGAATACCTTATTATTCAATGTCCAATTTGGGTCTACATATCGTAGAACCCATTAAGTATTTACACTTTGGCTCACCAAGGTCAATGGATCAAATTTATACCCATGAAAAATTTGGCTGAACACGACAGTGAATAGACAAAAATGGAGAGGATTGGAGGAGGCCTACATCCAGGAGTGGACTGAGAAAGGCTGAGGAAGAAGAAAGTAAAAATTTTGGACAGTTGTTAGCAAAAAAGCATTTTCCATTGTTAGCACGTAATTATTTTAGAATCAAAGGAGTGAGGTAGTTCTTACATAAATAATTAATTTACAAAATGACAGTTGACAGGAAATAATTTAAAAATGTTATTTATAGAAGTAAATTAAAAGTAATTATACCTACGTAGCTCACGATTATTGGTACTAATCTTCGTAAATGAAGTTTTGTTTTATTGGGATGAACTCGGTGACCTTTTAACTCATAATTTAATTAAGACATTACAGAGAAAGTAACAAGCCATTATCATTGTTGCAGCTCATTTTGTATTCAGTTCTACATTCTATTTTACTTTAATCTTCCTCCTACACTCATTTACTTCTTTCTTTTGAAACACTCATTACTATCTCATTGTGTGCGCTTCTTTTTCTTCATCTTTTCTGAGACACATTAGATGGGATAATGTTGTGCAATTCTTTTTAGTCAAATGCTTCATGCAGTTTGCATTTTACATTTATAATCATTTTTGTTAACAGCTAAAAAACATAGGTATTTTGGTTTCCCATAGATAATAATTCTATTATAAATCTACAAATGAGTGGATGAATCTAGACAATAGACAATAGATGTATTTCAATAATTTTAATGGCAAAACCAAATATGTAAAATAATTTCAAATTAAGATAACGATGCATACTTAAAACTGATCAGTACCCTTAGTACGAGTTGCAAAACTTGAGAAAAGTTAAGTTTACGGAAAATATTAAAGAGTGATTTCTCCCGAAATCTGCCGTTTTTGTTTCTTACACTTTATGGTCTTAGCAAAAGAGTTACAGTGATGAAGAAAATCAAGTTCAAACAAACAAAAATGGCAGATTTTGGGAGAAATCACTCTTTAATAATTGCCAAAAACTTTACATTACTCAAGTTTTGCAACTCCTACTAAGGGTACAGTACAATAAAATAAAATAGACGTAGGTATATGCTGAATCAGCTTAGCTTTATTAGTAGCTATTGATTGCAACCATTTAATCAACTGAACTATCAGTCGGACTATGAACGACCCGGATTGTATTTTATACTTTTTAACCTTCTTTTTTTCGATCATCATGGTCTTGATTCGAATTGATATCATTGTTTTTGGTTCACATTCTTTGTTGACCTTGATGTAATATCTTGTATTAACCTAAGCTTACGTGTTTAGGTGCCCTCCCTGCCGCTGCCAATGCTGCGCAGTTTGGATCTCTCGCACAACAACCTTCCTTCAGTTCCATCCGAGATGGCCGCCAATCTTACACAGCTGAGGCATCTGGACTTGTCAAATAACGACCTGACCTCTGTACCAATTGTGAGTATGATAATTTCATCCACAAGAATCGAGTAACTCAAGTGATCAGCGTTGCTAAATTCCCCTCAGTTGAAGACTACAGAGGAAGAACAAAGAATGTCAGCAAAAATAAGAAAATAATCTACTAATGCCATCTAGTGGCATCTGTGTGTATCTAAAGCTCTGCAAATTTTGTAATGCAACAACAGTCGCTATCACAGTTTATGGCGGTATTTCCATTTCTTTATGAGAGACAATAACCATGAGAAATGCAGACTTTCAAATTTATAATTGTGATTTACTCAAAATGTTCTTCAACTGAGACTCCTTGTTCTTCCCCTGTAGTCTTCAGTTGAGTTAATAGAAAAAATGTATGAAAACCAAATCATTAGGAACACTATAGTACCTTCTATGCATTTTTCTATTTATACAATAGAGGGGAATTTATGCAATGTTTTCTATTAGGGGTACAGATTAGAACACAGTTGTGTGATTTAGGCATGTTTTTATTAAAATTGAAAATATGGAACCTATGTCTATAAAGAAATCAGATTTATCAATGTTTTTTGGAGTCATGTCTATGTAAAAATCTTTTGAAAGGGATACCACTCACATTAAGAACATCTATCATCTTCAACAAGGATCCTTGTGCTAGGATGAAGAAAGACAAGAAGAAATAAATTATCTTTCTTTGCCTATGAATGTATTTACATTCTAATTATTAACTTTCCCTTGTTTGCTGAGTAAACTGATTGGTCTGAAATTTTAACAGTATGTTTTTTTCCTTTTTAACTTTGTAAATGGAGACAATGACTGCCTTCCTCCAGTCCATCGGTACTACCTTGACATTTACACAAAGCTTTCATAATTCATACTCCAAATTATGGAAATGTTCATTATCTTGAAAGGATCGCTGGTTCGTTCCTGTCTACTTTTGTTTTTTTTTGTGACAAATCTAAGGCCTTTTTCTAAATAGACTAAATTACTATCAATTTCAGGTGATACATTCATTGAACAACCTCCGCTGGCTTTCTCTGTCTAACAATCCCATAATATCCCTGACAAACATAAGCTTATTGGGAGTGGCTGAAAAACTGGAATTCCTGGACATATCTCGCCTGCGACTTAACAGCCTTGAGGTAAGAAATGTATTACATACTTTGCTTTCATCAAAAAATTATGATATTAGTCTTCAATACTAAAAAAATCAAACAACATTCTTTGTATATTCATTTATTTGGATCATGATTGAAAGGTATACTTGATTGTCACATTTGGTTCTATAATCACTCATATTGTACATATAGTATACCTATTTGAAAGAAAACTAACAATTGAATGTTTCAGATGGGAGCCCTTGGTAAAATGCAAGCTTTGAGATCTTTAGTAACGACGGCTTACTCTAAAGTTAGAGATTTCAATTTACCAACGATTCTGGCCTACAACAGTGGGCTGAAGGATTTGTGGATACAAGTAATAATGCTTTTAATTTTTAACTTATATTATGTAACATATTTTTCCTAAAATAATGAGGTGTTTTTTTGCATTCTCAGGTGGAAGATGGAAAGACAAACTTGGGCATTGAAATGCTGGGAACTTTACCTTGCAAGCTACACAATATAACTTTCAGTGGTGTTAACCTGAAGAAGCTTGCAGACAACGTCTTGAGTGTAAGTGAATTGCTCTAAATCATTACTCAAACAATCAAGGTCTAAAATTAGGGCATTTTTGTCATAGCTATACATTTAGTATGGAGCTTCTAACCTCTTTACACTTGAGAGATGGCTTCCCCTATTCATGAACAAGCATAAACATCAATGGTATGACAACCGATCGTGGGTTTTGGCCTCCTCGATTAACTGCAGCCACCGATGCCTGTCCAATGCCTTCCTCCTCCAGTCCCATACTCCATCCGCACGGCAGTCTACCACCACTTCGTCCAGCCACCATAATCTGATTCTTCCCATTGTCCTGCGCCTCTTTGGGTCATCACAGCCATGTATTTTAGGCACGCACACGCTTATTAACAATCTGATGTTATCCTCACCACACCTGGTTATATTTAATACCTGAATGAATGGATTGATGGGTGACTGGAAGGTTCTACTAAAAAGGTGTATGCTTAAATGAGAACTACATCTGTTATCTTTATTGTATTATACATACTTTACTACCTTGTGCCATAACTCTTGTTACTTTTATGACATTTAATACTGTGGTGTATAAATGCGATGTTAACATGTGTTTTTCAATTAAATCAATAAAAGCAATAATGTGTAAAGCAAAATGCAGTTGCTGTAAGGCTGGATTGTCCTATGATGATTCTTCAGTACAGACAGATAAATTTTTCTACCCATTGAAAAGATTTTCTTTTTTTGTGCCCTGCCGGGAATCGCACCCACTACTTTTCAATCACAAGTCCGAAGCGAATCCTCTAGGAAACAAATCCTTTAGGTAAAGGAGCAGACGGGTGGAGTGGCATTTTTACTCATGAATTTATTATATTTATGAGAAAAATAAAACTGTTTCAGGGTGTCCACAACCCGAGTCTCACATTCTCTCTGCACAACACGAGTGTGTCCACCATCCAGCGCTTGGTGTTCTCCCGGGCGGGCCGCGCGCGCAACATCACGCTGGACCTGCGCCACAACCGCCTCAAGCACCTCGCCAACCCCTCCACCTCCGAGTGGCCCTCGGCCTCCGCAGCCATGTTCCTGCAGGCCATGTACGTGCAAGACAACCCACTGCAGTGCGACTGTGAACTCGGGTAAGATAATCTAAATCTAAATCTAAATCTAAGCTGCAAAGATATGTATCATTTGAGATTCATATTAAATGCATTCCCACAAGCAGACATGCATAATTTTGCGCTTACACATGCTGCATGTGGACCTACAATATAAAAACTCCAATCTCAAATGAACATAAGCCCTGCAACTCTTGCCGACCTTCCCTGAAGCAGGGGTGACATTGGCAAAGTGAACCATTTTTTACAGTATGGGTGGTCAGCCGCATACCAACCTATCAGTCAAGGAGATTAATTAATAATTATAGTAATAATAAGATGATTTATTTGGTGAGCCTGTGTTTGTGTGTATCACACCTCAAGAGCCCTCTGGGAGCTTGGTGACCGGTCTTTGGTAAAAGTATATAAATTTGAAAATATAAATGGTATATATTTTTTGCTACACCGGGATTTGCACCCACAACCTTCCATTTACGACTCAGAAGTTTAACCACTAGACTACGGACCGGTCAATACCGTAGTCTAGCGGTTAACATAACTATCATATTATCATTTATTGGGGAGGAAAATGTTTCGGCAAAGTAGTAATATATTCTCATTCTAAAAATGTGCTCATTATCGTATTTCCATAGTCAATATTTTGGTTTTTGATGAAATATCTGAAATATACTGCCATCCTACGAAATTTTTAAGTAGTTTTTGTATGTGATGGTTCTGAGCTGTGCTATTTAAAATAATAAGATGTATTTATTTTTTTAAGAAATTCTCTAATCAGCTCAATACTTATTGCTTGGTTTTGTTGATACTAGATTTTTTGCGTTTTCAATTATTTATAAAACAATTGAAAATGCAATTATTTTTAAAGCAAAGTATTGCCATCTTACAAAAAAAATATTAAGCTTTTTTGTTGGACAATGATAAAGCGTGATGGTTTGAAGCTGTGCTAATCAAATGTCACAATGTGTAAAAAAAGTAAAACACAGAAAAAATTGTACATGTGAGAAGTTTTGCCACCAGTTTAAAAAAAAAATTTAAGCACTGATATAAATCACCAATCGCAGAATACTTTTTTCCTTTGCAAATGATATTACGTACCTACCTATTTAATTTTTCAGAACACTTTTAGAAATAATTTATTCTGATTACATTTTGCGGATAGTTTAATCAGTAGGTTTGCTTTGCTTTTCTTCACTCCTTGCTTTTCTATAATCTAAGTTGCTTAAATTATGATGCATCATGTTTTCCAGGTGGGTGGAGGTGTGGGACAGGAAAAGGCGGCAATATTTGTGCAACGACGCTCTGGCAGACTCGTGCATGACAGCCAGAGATGACATGCGGATGGCCAAGTGTGATAACAAGGACAACAGGACACTCATTGATGTAAGAAGCAACAATTGTAATATTTTCTGATAAATGCAAATGAAAAAGAATACCCAAAAACACATTGATCAATAAAGGGCTCGGCACATTTCAATTGGATATGATTTATGAAGAATGTCATAATCAGGCTGGGTTGCTAGGGAAAAGGCAAGCAATTTTTTTTGTTATTGGTTGCCAAGGACTGTAGTTGGATAAATATGGCTGAAAAAAAAACTGAATTCAAATTTGTGTTGATTCCACTACATATGAGAAAATATTTATTGGCAGGTACATACTTAGTTAAGTTTTTATGTTTTTTTAGAATAATATAATAATATAGTCCGGTCAGTTGCGTATAATAGCTCAGTAGGCAGAATGCTTGCACTCCATGCCGAGAGCTCAAGTTTGTTTCCCAGCGGGGTGCCAAAATTGATTTCACGTCTTGGTATTTAATTCAAACCAAAATAAAAATCCGGCACTGCTTACTCAGCCTTCACAAAAATTGAGCATCAGCCCCTTCGGGAGTTGGGAATCCCCCATTTCAACTGAAGTGGCTGTTGTAAAGCCTTTTACTTGTAAAATTTAATAGGTTCCACGGGTCACATGGGCCCCTTCGGGAACAATGCGGCAAGAAGTTACGCTTATGTATAGTTTTGTTGCGTTGCATGATTTGAATAGACAATATTTCTGTTATGTGTAGGTATCCCTTTTTTCATCATCCTTCCCATTAGCAGCTACTTACTTATTTTACATTTGCTTGTGTTCCTCAGGTATTGAAGAGTGACATCGAGTGTGGCTGGGGAGGCTCCTCCAGCCTGACTCCGTTCCCCGACATAGTCTACATCATCATGTTGGGTGTCGGCACCCTACTATGGCTCTGAATGCTCTTCTGGCTATTTGACGTCTACTCTGACTTCTACGACTGGCTCGCCAGGATATATTCCATTTGAAATCACTTCCTATCTTTGATTTCATCAAGGAAAGGATATCTCAAGATTTCTTCATCGAATCCTGGTAGAAACGAGCCCATTAAAAGCTGAATTTCTTTAAGAAGAAATTGAAAAGCTGAAGAATAATTAGGTTAAGTTTTAGGTTATGTGTCAAAGAAACAATGAAGTCGGATCAAAAGAGCCCACAGTATCAAATGGATCCTACACAACTTAAAAAGTTGTGATGTCACATGGTTGCTAAAAGGACCTGGTTAACCATATATTTTGTTGATCATTACTGAGTCACCCAGACCTCTGAAGTCTCACTGTCTTTTGGATCTTTTTTCTGACTCCATGTTATCGAAACGTGTATTTTAAGTGCCATAGTACTTCATTTGAAATAATTTGAGTTTCAAAGAAACTTTGAAAACATTCATAAAAACAAATTGTAAAAAATCTAACCGTGTTATTTACTCTGCTAGAAAATTTAGCAACTCTAATTCACCACAACTGGAAGTTCAACATTTAAAGTTTCGCTCATAATTGAGTCTTATAGAACAAAAAGCAGCAATATAGGATTTAAAAAAAACAGATATGTGCAAGGAAACATAGGGAATGTCATTTTCTGTATTTTTAATGTACATATATTTGTCAAATCTTTGAAAAAATTCTAGATTTCCGCATTTGTTGTACGCGACTCATTTGAATTGTTAAATAAATTAGATTTAGTTTTTACTTGGATGACTTTTGTTGTCGTACTTTTTAGAATGAGCCATTGAATGAAATGGCTTTTGATTTTTATGTGCCAATGTTTTGACCAGCGCTAACACCGTTCCTGATTACTTAGCATGTATCTAAATCTAAAATGAGTAATAAAAATAAAGTAGATTAAAAGTATGTGGTTCAAAATTTGCTTGAATTAAAAAATAAATTCATTTAAGTACCTTATCTCAAAATGGTAATTAGATTAGATGTAAAAAATATTAAAATAAAAGTAACAATATAAAAAATCCAAAAGTCAACTTTTCTAATAAGTGCCAATGATTTCCAAAAACAATTCATTTTAATTTAATTTATGTAGAAATTAGTGAGTTTTGATAATTTTGTATTTATTATAATTATTAATTTTAAATTATTTACTTTTCTCAGTTTTTCTTCTTAAAAGCTTTTGTCAGATAGCCATTTAGGGTTAAGTTATTTTTAATTTAAACTTATTTGATTCCTATTTATGGAAGGTCTCCTTTATTCCATTTAAATTATAATTAATTTAATTCTTATTTAATACAAATACTCTTGCGTATCTAACTTTGGTTTATCAGGCAGTATAAATTGGACCCCCGAATACAGATTGGCTTTTTTTTAACTTAAAGTTTGTTATGGTTCAGATATCTCTCATCATTCGTGTGCTACTTGAAGTGATGTAACAATTTAATGAGACAAGATTCACAAATAAACAACTATGCAGTTGTTGCCCAAAGTCCAAGATGTTAAATTTTGTAATCCGCCTGCAGAGAAGTCCTAACTTCAGCCGGAAGACGTGGCACTTTCCCCAGACTTGTCAATCTGACCAACATTCGTAGGGGACGATGACGTATACTGTTGTATAAATTCATCAATTTAATACATGAATGGTCCCGGGGTTAATATACGTTTACACTTTTAGTGATTGTTTTAATATTTTATTTTATTATAGTAAGGTGTCCTTTAAAATTCCATACAAATAATAATTAATTTAATTTATGGATATTTAATAATTTACCATTTATAATATTTTTTTTGATAAGTATATCCATCTTCTAGTAATGTGGAAAAGAATGAAAGTAAAGCAATAAAATCTTCATTATCAGACTGGGAGCTTAGAAGTATTTTTTGAAGATTTATGCTGTTTTAGGATTGTCCCAAAAATTAAATTTAAAGTGTTAAGGATAAGGTTACTTACTTCGGTATAATAGTATTTAGGTAAGGACTGCAAATGTTACGATAACTTGGTAAAAATGGAGGTTGAAGGAATATTTTTGAATCATTATACGGTAAGGGACAAGTGGAAGACTATGTTTTGTCAGTCTTGAGGAAAAAATACTATAGTACGTGTAATTTTCAAGAATTTCAATGTTTTGAAAAAATGTGATACTTCAGTTCATTAGTACCTATTGTCAAAAATACCTACTCTACTGAAATATTATATGTATTAAAGGTTTAGGAGTAAAGTTTAATGATGCACTTCATATTCAACTAATTAAAAAATATTGACGGTTTAAAAGTAAATTGAAATTAACACCATTTTGAAAAAAGGAAATTTTTCATAAGTTGGTAACTTACATATTTTGGTAAAAAAAAAACATGTTATTTAAAAAAAAATCAACTGGATGGTTTGAAAGATAAAAGATCTTGATTCTCGTAAAAAGGATATTTGATGTTTGTTAAAAAAAAAATTTTAGAAAAAAAAAAATACTGATTGCGGCATGCAATTTAGAAGATATACAAAATGGTGTTTGAGTCAATTCACATTTTAACTGTCAGTTTCATCATAAAAAACTTTTTTAAAACAATATTTTGATCTTTTAAAATGATTAAAATTTTATAACTTTTGGCCTATTAATTTTAAATATGAATAAATGTTTGTGTGAAAATATTTTTGGTTAATATTTGCAATATGTTCCTTATGTGAAGAATATTTCTTAATAATTATGAACTGTTGAATTTTATTAAAAATCAATCAATTATGTTGACTGCTAGGAATTAAATAAACAAAAAAAAAGCCATTTTAAGGATTTTGTCTAGTATTTCATTTTCAACAAATGTTTGATTGTCGCTTTCTAGGATGTCAATTTTTATCAAGAAACTGTACCCGCAACGCAACTAACGCAACTAAGCTACACATATAGTGTAACTTCTTGCCGCGTTATCCCCGAAGGGTTCGCATGTGGCGAGTTGAACCTATTTATTTTTACAGGTAAGGGGGCCGGCCTTACGCCAACCACTTCAGTTGAAGTGGGAATTCCCCAGCTCCCGAGGGGGCTGGTACTCATTTCTTGTAAAGGCTGAGTAAACCTCGCCGGTATTTATATTATGGGGTTTGAAATACACACCGAAATTGGAAATCATTTCTGACACCCTCCTCGGTGGGATTCGAACCCGAGCTCACGGGGTAGAATGCAAGCACTCTACCAACTGAGCTATCGACCGGACCATAGTATAAAATTTTACATTAAAATTCAAACATGCAGTTTTATGAAAAGTGTACAGAGGCACTATTTTAGTTTCCATAGATTTTTTATAAACGCTATTCTTGAGTTTTAACGTTAAGTCTTGTCCTTTGTGTACTGATTAAAATCATAGAATTATTTCATTTTTGACTTTCACTCTTATGGTTCCAACAATCATAATTTGTTTAAAATTTATTAATCATGTTTATTTATTTTCCATCTGCACTTTATCATCCACTATATAAATAAGAAAAAAAACATAAAAATCAATTAAAACTCAAATCATTTCTTATAAATGTGTAAACGAATTTTAGAAACAATTAAGTGTAGTATTTTTGAGAGATTAAATAAAAAAATGTATAAAAACGTAGAAAGCTATGGACGGGGCACATTTAAAATGGGGATTTTTTTTACATCACTTGGCCATGCTAAAGGCAGGACGGTCGGTTATAACTGCTATACTAAATTATGCAGGTAGCTTAAAAATACACTAAAGCGCTACGTACTGTCTTTAGAACAACTGTCACCGGCAAATATTTCACAATGTTGTAAAATGAAGAAAATCCCTGATTATCTGGAATTTATTCTTTTTTACTATGGGTGATGTCACGTAGCTGAAGAATATTTTGAATGTGCCAAGTCTATTAATACTAATTGAATAGAAATCTACTTTTAATGACATCTCTCTTCTGCATAAGTATCATTCTTTAGAAACTCAAAAACGAAAAATATAATTAAGTAATTTTAAGGTTATGATTTTCAAGAAGAGTATTTTTTCATGACGATTACGTAGCCTTCAGAATTTATCAGGATCTTACATAAATACAACAAAAATATTAAATAATTATGAAAGTAAAAATAAATATATTTAAAAAAAGTAGCACTGGATATAACAAACTCACAATTGGATAAAAATAAATTTAAAAATGTTGACATATTTAATGACATTTAAATTCTTACATAATATATATATCTGTTAAATTCTGACAGATATATTTGTGAAATTAACAACATAAATGTATTTAACATTTAATATTATTCAGAATAAAGTTGTATTGTATTTTTTGACCCTGTATGCGTGTAAGTAAAGACTATTAAAGATTTTCATTAAAAAAAAGCAATGCAAGTAAGTATACTGAAAGATTAATAAAATGAAGGATGAGGAGTTTTGTTGATTGAAAATCTTTTTTAGTTATTTAATAATGTTGTGTGGCAATACCTGTGTGTTTATAATTGGAAATGTATGTTAATATAATGCCATAATAAAAGACATTCATCCAAGCATTCTTCTTCTTCTTTTTATGTAGCCTGTCGGGTCTCCCCTATGTTGGTGATTACCTTCTGGAACGCGTTTCTGTCCTGCACCAGTCGAAACAGTTCCTTCACATTTCGGATATCGGTCCACTCCGTTATTTTTTACAGCCAGGACATCTGTCTCCTACCGGGCCTTTGTCGTTCCTCAATTTATCCCATCAATATAAGTTGTGAGGATGGTATTTTTCCACAAGCAGTTTATGCCCCAGATGTGAAATCTTCCGAATTTGATAATTGACAACAGCTGTTCCCTGTCAACTCTACCTGGCCTCAGGACTTCTGTATTGTTGACCATGTCTGTCCAGGGAATCCAATGGATCCAAGCATTGTCCGTTCGATATCTCAGTTGGTAGAGTGCTTGTATTCTATACCGAGAGCTCGGGTTCGAATCCCACTGAGGGTGTCAGAAATGATTTCCCGTTTTGGTGTGTATTTCAAGCCCAAAATAAAATACCAGCAGGATTTACGCAGCCTTCAAGAGCAATCAGTACCAGCCCCTCGCGAGCTGGGAAACCCCCACTTCAACTGAAGAGGTTGGCTTTTAGCCGGCCCATTTTCACCATGTTCAGTTTGTATCATGTAGGACCATATTTCACACAGTATTTACTTTCAATGAGTAAGTATCTCCCTTCCTTATGAAAATTGCTAAGTGACAGTTAAACTGCCACTAAACATTCTATCAAAATTGGACCTCAACCTAAAATTTAGTTGGTTTGAGTCTAGGGTTACTGAAGGTATAGGTACTTTCATACAAAAGTAATAGATGTCAGTAACCAACAATTTTTATGGGTAAACATGTTTCTCTTATTTTTCAAAGTACCTAAATATTCTACTTTCTAAGGATCACGTGAACATGTGCACCCTTGTAAGAGTCAGACCATTTCTTTTTCAGTTTTGTGATCTACAACTTTAACCATGTCAAACAGTTGATTTTTCCCACAGATGGACTCAGCAAAATGTGTTTTTTTTTTCTTGATGGACAAACGTCACACCTCTATGTGGCATTGATCCTCAACAAAAATGCAAGAATATTTGTATACCTTTTCCCTAGCTACCCGGCTGTGTGACATCACAATTTTTCTGTCTATGTAATTTGTGAGTCTATTGTCTCGAGCTGTCTACAGATTTTCAAAATAAATCATGTAATATTATCAAGTAAAAAATTCAAAGAAGAGATTTAATTTTTCAAACACTTTATTAAAACATTCACAAATAATTATTGTATTATAATATTAACTAGTTACTCATTTTTTATTACATTCATGGTTCAATTATTTTTACTTTGTACAGAATGTTGTCTAATTAAATTATTTTTACGCTTAGTAGGTATGAAGGATATAAGTTAATGCCTATTTACAAAGTTAAATATATTTTTTTTTTATTTCTACAATAAATTATTGTTATTATTGTTAACTAACTCTAAATTATTTATGTACAAATGGAAAAATTATAATCTCTTTTTACTTAGTCCAGATTTGATGCGTAAAAAGTTTTTGTTTTTCATAATCAAAGAAGTATGCAAGGACAGGAAGAAGTGGCGGCTAATCTGCAATGTTGATTTCTAATGTTGGTGTATTCATTTGCTACATTTTTTGCATCGGAAATTTTTGACTTTTTTTTGTATAGATTTCTTTGTAAGGTTTTGTTCTTTTTTATATTTAAATGTAATTTATTATTCATATTCCTTGACTTATAGGTTGGTATGAGGCTGACCACCCATACTGTAAAAAATGGTTCACTTTGCCAATGTCACCCCTGTTTCAGGGAAGGTCAGCAAAAGTTGTGGGGCTTATGTTCATTTGAGGTTTGGATTTTATTTGTAAGTACACATTCAGCATATTTTGTAAGCGCGAACTACACTTGTTGGTTTGTGGGCATACATCTGAGAGCTTTAAATGAATATATCCTTGCAACTTAGATTATAGATTATAGATAATCAGCTTAATTGCTATCTCATCCCTGAAGAAGCTAATCAAAGACATACATAGATGAAACATCTATAACTACCTTCTTCAATGAACCACCCTCAAGAGTTGATGGCTTGCTGAGAATGCTGGGAGGTAAAATTATTATTTTTTTCTCTTGAGAATTACACATTTATTAAAAAAATATTTTTTTTAATTAAGGATCCAGGGTAGACAACATGACACGATCTCCCCTCGATCAAATAAATAAAAAATGTATGAAAACTCAATCCCTCACTAGGGATGCTATTGTATATTTAATACATTTTTCTATGTACGTGATCGAGGAGAGTTACAGTAATGTTTTAAACATCAGGGTAAACATTATATTATATTTCACTCCAAAAAAAAAAGTAGTTTACTTACTTAAGAAAAAAAATACTTATCTAATATTTTGTATTTCGTACTTACAGTTTTCTTAATATAATAAATACTCTAAAGCTACGAATTCCTGTATACAGTTGATACTAGTAGGTAAAAATATAATATTTTCATAGGAACAAAGATTTTGGAATGATTATAGGTTCACACCTTTCCATTTTTGAAATCACAACAGTTTTGCACAATGCAATAAAATTGAAAATAATGTATCTTTCACATCTAATTCTTTAAGTGCTTGTTTGTCTTATCTCCAACAAAGGTAATTTCACATGATGTTTGTATGTGTACCTACCTACTGGACCAACGTGTCTTATGAATCCTGGAAATTGATTTTAAAAATATTTAAATCAACTCTTACATTATCGCGTTTTACATTTTTTTTTCCTTAGCTCACATTGTGTAGAATGTGATTCTTAAGATAATATCATTTGAAGGTCATCTTTGAATCAAATTGTAGATAAGCCAAATAAGCACTGGGGGGGCGATCTGTAAATGCCAAGTAACTCATCTTACAATGGAAGTAATAAAAAGTTTAAATATATTTTCTTTGTATCAGGGAAAAGAAGAGTAGAAGAATTGTAAGTATAAACACATTTCATTTTACACCACTTCCTTTCACATTAAAAAAGGTGTGCCAAAAACTATTAGGAGTAAAATGAGGTGGCACCCAAAGGTAGTGGTGACCCAAATTGTAAATACGAAGATGACAACTGAAGGAAGGCGCTGTCATGACTTAGGGGCTGCAAACTGATACAATCAATGGGTATTAGTGTTTTTCATCAACAAAATACTTCTCCAACATTTTCAACTCAGCTTATTTCACATTGAGCTATTAATTACCTTTAAAGCACTGTGTGGGAGTGCTCCAGGGTACCTGATGGAGCTGGTGTCTCCAGCAACTACAACCTCGCGCCGGCAAACACTGAGGTCAGCTGCATCAAGAAGCAGCTGCATGGACATCTCTGCAAGAAAGCCCCACACTGTTTTTGGAGACAGGGCATTCAAGGCAGCCGCTCCAATGACTTGGAATGCTATTCCCGCCTCACTGAGGGAACTGGATTTGGAGAGACTATTTAAAAGAAGTCTCAAGACTCACCTCTTCGTCCAATCATATGGACAAGCCTTTGTAGTGACACACTGTCATAAAAGGCGCTATACAAATTTTGTAATTACTATTATTATTGAAATTTTACAAGATGGCAGCTTCAGTTTCGATTTTCAGCATATTCAGGTATTCTTTAATCTTTAAAAACACAGCTTACTCTTAATTGAACTATCTAAACAAGATGGCGGGGGTAGTTTTGATTTTCACCGTGTTCATTATGATCAAGGTACGATGTAGGCCTTCATTCATTTGATAATTTTATAATAATTTCTTACACAGGCTGGGTAAACCTTTGATGATAAAACCTGAGTAAGAAAATAATATGTGAAATGAGGAAATTGATGCCCACACCAATCTGTTTCAACTGGGGCCTCATATTCAGAAAATGGACGCTCAATCCTAAAATATGCATTCTGCATTTAGCCTGAGTATTAATGTACCTACGTAAATTAATATCATTATGTTGTACATTAAAAAATATACATTTTTTGTGTATTTTTACTCCTACATTTATTTAAAAGACTTGTATAAAAATATACTGCCTATTTAATATGAAATTGTCTGAAAGTGCCATCTGTACTTTGAAATTGAAAGTAATATATATAATAAATGAATTCAGACAATATTGAAAGACAACCTTGCCTACAAAAATAAAAATATAATACCCATATCATTATGTATCTAGCCCTTGTTGTACAAAATTTAAAGAAAATCTATTAAAATAATATCTTTACACACATAATTATAAGTTACTAATTTATTTATCTTTTCACAATGCCTTTTTATAAATATTCTTAAGTAAGTATTAAAGTTAGATTAGGTTTAAAATATTTTATTTACAAATTCTGAGCAATTTTTATTACTTTTATACAACAAAATAAGACAAAAAGAAAAACATAAAAAAAATAGAATACTGGTAAAGCTTATTACTTTGAAAAGGAAATAGAAAATAAAGTAAATAAGTAAAGCCACAAAATAGTGTTATATAATTCTTTCAATAATATTTTGTTACCATTTTCTATAAATCAACCTGTTTCTAAAATATGTTTGAGTATCCCAGCCAGCGTTAAAAAATAATGGGAGATATAATATTATAATTTTAATTAAAATATTGATTTCGAACAAAAAAAAACTAATACATACCTACTCGAATGTTCTCCTGAGTTTGAAACTATAATGAAACCACGTTAAGATAATATTTCTGTAATTTTTAAGAAATAGCGATACACACCTAAGTACGTTACACAAGTAAGTACTTGTTGAGAAATATTAGGTAGGTATATATGTTACATCACTACTAAATTATAATTGTTGTCTCTGGTACTTCTTCCTGTCATCAGCATGGCTGACTAATAAAAATATATTGTGAATTCGTAAATATAATAGTTTTAATTAATCAACCCTCGATCCCACAACTTAACATGGTAGCAGAACGTGGTTAATAGTGAGTGAGGTTGATTAATAGTGAAGTATATTTTGGGGTTGCGATCCGCGCAGTAAAAAAGGATAGTAAAAAAAATGGCTGGCGCTGCTTTGTCTAATTTGCCATTTTTGGATGAGAAGTCAAACTTTAGTACGTGGAAATTTCGTCTAAAACTTATTCTACAGGAGAAGCAGGTTGAATATGTGTTGGATGAAAGTGAAATTCATACAGAAAAATCCAAAAAGGATGATGCGAAAGCTAAATCAATCTTGGCTCAAAGCGTGTCTGATAAATATATAGAAATCATTAAGGATGGCAGAACTGCAAGAGAAATGCTTCATTTTCTTCAAAATGTTTTTGAAAGAAAAAGTGTTTTCAACAGATTCCACTTGAAACGCAAATTAATAACATTGAAATGCAATAATGAGCCGCTGCAGCAATATCTAATCAAGTTTAGTTCGATTATCAGCGACCTGAAAGCCATCGACGTCAAAGTAGACGAAGAAGATCAAATTTGTTACCTACTCTCATCACTGTCGAAAGAATATGATCCTGTAATTACATCAATAGAAACAATGGCTTCAGAAAAGAAGTTAAGTTTTGATTTTGTCAAGGCCAGACTGTTGGATGCCGAAACTAAGATCAGCACCGATACAGTGAACCAGGAGAACGCATTTATGATGTACTGTTACACATGTGGGAAACCAGGGCACAAGTCTTATGAGTGTAGTACTGGTAATAAGGAACAAGGAAAATACAGAGGAGGACGGAACCAAGGTCAAGGTCGAGGTTATGGTCAAAATCGCAGAGGAAGAGGCAGATTTCAAGGACGAGTATCCCGAGGCAGAGGCTTCCCGGGACAAGGTGCTACTTCATTAATGAGTGAATCGGAGATCGGTTTTGTAGCCAGTGAAAATGTTTTTAGTGCTGAAAGTATAAACAAAGGCTATGATATCACCTTCATTGTGGACTCAGGGTGCACACAACATCTTGTAAGTGAAAAATTTGAAAAATACATGACAAACATTCAAATACTAGATAAAAGTGTAAAAATATTAGTTGCAAATGGCCAGTACATTAATGCTTACAAAAAAGGTAATTTAAAAATAAAATACAAAAACTTAAAAATAAATGTTGATGCTTTAATTGTAGAAAACATAATCTATAACTTACTCTCAGTCAAAAAGATAACCGAGGCCGGATTTCATGTAAAGTTTGATAAATATAAAGTTGTTATTACTGGAAAAAATTCATTTGTTACTGGTAATTCTGATGGGAAATTGTACAAATTAAATGCTAATGTATGTCATGAAGTGTGTAATATTAGTACAGGTAAAAACCAATGTGATGATGTTCTTTGGCACAAACGTCTGGGCCATTTAAATAGAAAATGTTTGGGTATTATGCACCTACCAATAAGTAATAAAACGTGCAGCCCATGTATGGAAGGAAAGACAACTAGAGAACCATTTCAGCAGACAACAAGACCAAGATCTAAAAGAGTAGCAGAAATGTTGCACACAGACATAGCGGGACCTGTCAAGGAGTGTGGACTAAATGGTGAGAAATATTTCATGACGGTATTAGATGATTATTCTCATTTCTGTGTAGTGTTCCCTTTGGTAAACAAATCTGAAGCAACAGAGAAACTGATTGATTATATAAGAAGGATTGAAAATGAAACTGGAAGTACAGTTCAGCGAATCAGGTGCGACAATGGCGGGGAATATACAGCCAATAAGTTAAAAGATTTTTGTAAGAAAAAAGGAATAAGTTTAGAATATACTTTACCCTACACAAAACAGTCCAACGGTGTAGCGGAAAGATTAAATCGTACCTTGTGTGATAAGGTAAGAACTTTATTTGCAGATACTAATTTGCCCAAAACTTTATGGTGCGAAGCTATTCAATGTGCTGCCTATCAGCTGAACAGGTCACCTTCATCAGCAATAAATTATAAAACACCGTGTTTCATGAAAAATGGAACCTGTGACCTATCAAGACTAAGAGCTTTTGGCGCAAAGGCGTGGGCCACTATTGTACCTCAACGCGACAAACTGAATAAAAGAGGAAAAGAGACAAGAATGGTTGGCTATAATACAGTGGGATACAGATTGTGGAATCCAGAAGAAAATTCAATAATAATATCAAGAGATGTGAGATTTGATGAAAGTGATACAGTATACAAAAAGGAAGAAAACGAGGAAAGAAGATATATTTAAGAAGAAGAAGAAGAAAACCAAGAAAATAAAATAGAGATGAGACAAGAAGAGAAACAAGAAACTGAGAATTTGGAAGGAAAAGGAAACAAACAAGTCACTGATGAGGGAAATTCAAACAAAGATGCAACAAGAGAAGAGAAAACAACAAGATCAGGAAGAATAGTAACACCACCTGCACATCTTGATGAGTATGAGACAAATATAGTTATTTGCTTGAGCGCAAATACACCTAGCTCCTATGAAGAGGCTATAAGCAATACAGAATGGAAAGAAGCTATCAATAAAGAGTTACAAGCACTTGAAAAATTAGAGACCTGGGAAGAAAAAGAATTACCCAAAGGAAAGAAAGCTATTGATACCAAATGGATTTTTAAAGAAAAAGATGAAGAAACCAAAAAGGCTAGACTAGTTGTGAAAGGATTCCAACAGCAGAAAGGAGATATTTTTGAAAGCAATTATGCCCCTGTTGCGAGACACTCTACAGTGAGAATGTTTCTATCAAAGGCAGTCCAAGAAGACTTAATGATTACTCAACTTGATATACCATCAGCGTTTTTGAACGGAAAACTAAAGTCAGATGTATACATAAAAGTTCCTCAAGGATTGAAATCAAAGAATTCAAATACAGTATTAAAACTAAGAAGAAACAATCACGTGTTGCTTTGTCAACAGCAGAAGCTGAGTACATAGCTGCTGCTGCCACTGCACAAGAGTTGGTAAATCTTAAGGGCCTGAGTAAACATCTTAACGACAACTGTGATGCTTTATTACTCGTTGATAATATAAGTGCTATATCTATGTCTAAAAGTTATGAAAATTCTAAGCGAACCAAACATATAGATATAAGAGCCCATTTCCTTAAAGACATTGTTGAAAAGAACATCATCTCAATTGAGTATGTAAATTCTAATAACAATTTAGCTGATTTAATGACTAAAAGCCTGTGTAAAGAAAAGTTTGTAAATTTTGTTAACCAAATTATGGATTAATTTAAATTTTAGTTTATAAAGAGTATTTTCCTAAAGTTGATTTTAGAGTTAAGAGTCACTAAGGTTATTTTGTTTAATGATAAATCTTTATAAAATGTATTCATAAAGTAGAGCTGTTGTAAAATAAAGAACTAAATAGTAATTTGTTGTAACTTAAGTTTATTTTGCTTGTTTAAAAATGCTCATATTTTATAGGCAAATTTAATATGTTCTAAGTTAAATTTGAGGAGGAGTGTTGAGAAATATTAGGTAGGTATATATGTTACATCACTACTAAATTATAATTGTTGTCTCTGGTACTTCTTCCTGTCATCAGCATGGCTGACTAGTAAAAATATATTGTGAATTCGTAAATAAAATAGTTTTAATTAATCAACCCTCGATCCCACAACTTAACAGTACTAAGAACATTCTTTTGGATAAATATGTGCTAATTTTGCAACAGTTGGGATTCTGGTAATTGTTTGCCTAATCCGTGGCATAAAGACAATTCTCCAGTTGATTGGTTTCATTAAACACTAAAGAGCAATGGAAACCATAAGGGAATTGCGGTAACTGAATTCCTTAGATATAATTTTAAGAGCGGGAGATACATATTCAACACGATGAACCAACTAGTTGAAGACAGTCCTTTCAAAATGACTTCACATGGTGTTAGTCCAAAGTATTGTACGTTTATTATGATCTTTGGTCCGGTCGATAGCTCAGGTGTTAGAATGCTTGCAATGAAAACTACAGGGCTACGATTCAACCCCTGCCATAGGTGTAAGAAACCATTTTCCGTCTTGGTGTTTTTTTCAAAGCCAAAATCATACTATTGGCAAGATTTACTAAGCCTCCACATCAACAAGAATTAATGGGTTCCACTCACATGACCCCTTCGGAGGCAACGCTGTAAGAAGTTGATGTATATGTTGCGTTTAACTGCGGTAGTAAGCAGTCTGCTTCAATTTGATTCTCTACTGTTTTCACTAGACCCTCCGCCAATTGACTGATCTCCTTGAACAGTACTAGTGGGAGACCCTATAGAGCTTTCAGAGCTGACAACTAGACCTTCTTTTATCCTCTTCTTCTGTTTCATCCTGCGGTTCTGGAACCAGATCTTGACTTGCGTCTCGTTCAGCTGCAACGCTGAGGCAATCTCTATCCGCCTGGCCCGGGTCAGGTATTTGTTGAAATGGAACTCCTTTTCCAGTTCTGTGAGTTGCTTGTTTGTGAAGTTGGTTCTTCCTGTGTTGTTGAGGTTGAGAAGGGAGTTGGCCAGGAGGTTGTTGGTCTGCAGACTGAGGCAGGGGGGGCGGGAACCACTCACTTGGACGTCCAGGGGGCTTGGCTGGAGACCAGGGGAGTTCTGGTACTCTGATAAAGGCATGGATTGCATCTTTGGTACTGAAAACAAAAGAAAATGCATGAGTTAGCGATTTGTTTTACGTATGATCAAGAGTTTTTAATGTTTATAATACTTCCTCCATGTTTATACTACATAAAGAATCATTACCTACGTAGGTAATTAATTGTTTTTGAAAATGTCATCCTTGTTTAATGTGGCATCAATTACAGTAAAACGGATGTATGCTCAAACCCCCCTCATACACGTCCTGTATGTATGTCTCAGAAGGACCCCCACAGCACATGGACTTTCATGCAAAGCTATATATTTTCTCAAGTAGTTGAAGGTCTTCCCATGAAGTAAACGCAACGGAACCTCTAGGTCAGAGGCGTGCCCATGAAGCTTATAGTAAGTGGTTCGATGTTACTGAATCTAGAAGCGGTACTTTCCAAAAAGCCAATATCTTAAATAGCCAGTACTTTCCAATAGGTACTTAGAGCTTCGTTGTTTTTCGCTAGGGGTGGCCAGAGCCTGTGAAAAGTTGTCTCCATTTCTTCCTATCATGACATACCTTTTTCAATTCATTCATATCCATAAACTTTTCTATACATCGCCTTCTTTTACGTCCACTATGTAAATCCTATTCTTTAACAATATTTTCAATATAATCACAACATATTATCCTTGGTTTTCTCTTTTCCCTTTCACATCTCTTTGCCTACTTTATTTTTGGGTCTTTGCTTACTTCATATGAATATTTATTATGTACTCATTAAGGACAATGAAAGAAAAAAACAAACTGAAGAATTATGACCAAGTAGATAATAATAATAATAATATTAGGATGATTTATTTGGTGAGCGCTGTGTTTGTGTGTATCACACCTCAAGAGCCCTCTGCGAGCTTGGTCGTCTCTGTAGAAAGCGCCAATTCTCAAGCAAGACCCAGTTGCTGTAAGGCTGGATGGACCTTTGGGGACCGGTCTTTAGTAAAGGTTTATGAATTTTTCAACTCAGCGAAGAGCGTACATTTGGAAATATAAATGGTATATTTTTGTGCTCCGCCGGGATTCCAATCCACAACCTTCCATGTACAAGTCCAAAGTGTTGCCACTGGACTACGGACCGGCCCAAGAAATGCCAACAACACGCGGTGTACCTGAACGGTCACCCATCCAGGTAACATCCGCGCCCAATGTTGCTTAACTTCGATGATCTGATGAGAACCGGTGCTTTCAACATGGTATCGTCGTTGACATAAGATAAGTTGGTACTTGGTAGGTATTGAATCTCCATTTAAAAATGGTCGTGAAATGACTATCATCGGCACAGCTTAGCAAGCAAGTAGGCAGTGGTCAGTTGACAGTGGAAAGTGGTCAGTGGACAGTCGAGGGTGGACAGTACGTATCAGTTTACATAAAGTATGCAATCCTTTGTGTCCACACTCCCAGTGAGCCTGCTGCAAAGGGGTAAATATTATTATTAATGCATCCGCCAGTGTTGATTTAGGATGTGAAATATTTGACAGTGGACACGTAAGTATACCTAAGTATAAAGCCAAGTATAAAAGCTTACGATTTGATTTAACTGTAAAAAAACGAATGGAAAACGTTTTCGTTATGTTTTGTAAAACTCAAAGTTTTATTAATTGTAGATTGAAGCTTCCACGGCCGGTACGCGTGTAGGCATAACAATTACTTTTTTCGGGCTATGTAGCCGTGGTCTGGTTGATTCACTCCGGACTATAGAAGATCTCTAGAAGATCACAGCGACTAGCCAACCGCTGATAATGCCCATCGGAGCAATGGGTGAAACTGTCCGGAATGAATCAACCAGACCACGGCTACATCGCCCGAAAAAAGTAATTGTATGTAATCAAAGTTGTATACTTACTTGAGGTAGATTACACATTAGGATTTATTTTTAAGGTTTTGTTGTTTTCTTATACTTAAATGTTATTTATCACTCGTATTCCTTGACTTATAGGTTGGTATGAGGTTGACCACCCATACTGTACAAAAAGGTTCACTTTGCCAATGTCACCCCTGTTTCAGGGAATGTCGGCAAGAGTTGCAGGGCTTATGTTCATTTGAGGTTTGGATTTTATTTGTAAGTACACAATCAGCATTTGTAAGCGCGAACTACACGTGTTTGTTTGTGGGCATACATCTGAGAGCTCTGAATGAATATATCCTCGCAACTTAGATTATAGATTATAGATTATAGATGGTATACATTTTTGTGGGAATTATTCAATCCTAAAGAAAAATGACACATATTTTTTTTTTACCCCTTGCAGTCTAGCTTGAATGATAGAATATAATCTTGTGAGACCTGTACCTTTAGTACGAGTTGCAAAACTTGAGTAAAGTAAAGTTTACGGAAAGTATTAAAGAGTGGTTTTCCCCAAAATCTGCCGTTTTTGTTTGTTTGAACATGATTTTCTTCATCACTGTTACTCTTTTGCTAAGACCATAAGTGTAAGAAAAAAAAGGGCAGATTTTGGGGAAAATCACTCATGAATACTTTCCGTAAGCTTTACTTTACTCAAGTTTTGCAACTCGTACTAAGAGTACAGACCGCCGTCGATAGATCTTATCGTACTTATTTGAAGATAGCACGAAATAAAACTTGGCGGCGTATCAACAGCTGATCCATTTTATATGGAACAATGATCAACTGTTCAGGCACCGCCATTTTTATTTCATCCTATCTTCAAATAGGTACGGTACGATCTATCGACGACCGTCGAGACTTCCACCCCTGCACATGCCCCGATGTTTTTATCGATCATACAGGTAGATTGAAAGCATGGACAGCTGATTAGGCAGTCAAATGTTTTCCATACAGATTGTACCTACATAAATTTAAAGCGAGATATGCTTTTCACACGAAACCATGTTTTATTGCTTTCTATCTAGCTATATGATCGGTTGAGACCTCTCACCTTGTATTTAAATTTAAAGTGTCAAATGAATAGGCAGAGATCCTGTCCGGAAGAACCCACAGACATCTGAAAATTTGAGGGTCTGTAGCATTTATAAGAGAGTGCCGCATAGGTGTTGATTGAGATGGATACAATCACTGTAGGATTGTCTCTCTTTTCCCAAGAAATGAGAACCTGCTCCTCAGGACTTAGAGGAAAGTAAATATCTCTAAAATTTACATTAAATTTCTACAAAATGAAACCCATTTAAGTACCTATATATAGACGGTGAAACTGTTTTCTTAAAATAATTTTGTAAGGGAATTCTGAAGGTGGAAAAAGTCTGAAGACATTGTGGGGTATATTTTCAAATAGAATGTGTCCCTATTAAGGAAATGGCCCACCATACGGTTGAAAGCAAGATGAATTAGCTATCAGACTTCGACAGTATTAGTTTGTTTCCGTAAAAAAATAAACCGGAAAAAAGCAAAGACAAACGAGGGCACAACTTCTACTTGAATTTACTGAAAAAGTTCGAAAAAAATTATCTACCTACCTACCTAATTCAGTGGCGAAGGGTGCCATACAAGCCGGTTTCCATCGGTTTCCCGTTTAAAATGAGGCAGAAATGATAATAAAGTAGACTGCATGGTTTCAATGGGGAAAAAATACGTATTGTTTCTTTGGTTTTAAATGTATTTTTTTACTTTGTGCCAATATTTTTTAACTACTTAGTTACATCATTTTAAAAGGGAAGCCGATGGGAACTGGCTTGTATGGCACGCTTCACCACTGCTACCTATAGTATTAGTACCTAAGTATAAAATTCGATAAAAAAAGTGTTACCTTTTATTTGATAGTAGAACTACTAACCATCTGATCCATAATCTACAAATCTATAATCTAAGTTGCAAAGATATATTAACAATTAAAGCTCATATCAAATGCATGCCCACAAACTCTAAATCTAATCTAAATCTAAATCTAAGCTGCAAATATATGTATCATTTGAGATTCATATTAAATGCATTCCCACAAGCAGACATGCATAATTTCGCGCTTACACATGCCGCATGTGGACCTACAATATAAAAAACCCAATCTCAAATGAACATAAGCCCTGCAACTCCTGTCAACCTTCCCTGAAACAGGGGTGACATTGGCAAAGTGAACATTTTTCTACAGCATGGGTGGTCAGCCGCATACCAACCTATAAGTCAAGGAACACACACAGCAAATTACATTTTTTAAATCAACTTTCAATCAATTTTCAACAATCAATTTTGAATACATACGTATGCAAATAAAATCCAAACCTCAAATGAACATAAGCCCTACAACTTTTGCCGACCTTCCCGGTAGATGATATTAGAAACAACTTTACTTATTATTTACTTACTCAAACTTACAAATTGAGTTAATCCAACAGTGCGCAGTAATTAGGAGATCGCCAAACAGTCTCGGAAACGGAAGGGTGAACTTTAATATTGCCATCTGTTGTCCGAACTAATAAACTCACTGACTTCTAACTAATATATTATGTTATTCTTTGTCCAGTGGCCAATCACATACTACAGAGGAAAACAGGGTGGATTCTGGCAAGCATGGAATACAATAATAATTAGATTATTTTATCCCAAACAAAAACTAGTAGGTAGTCTGTCCGGTCGATAGCTCAGTTGGTAGAGTGCTTGCATTCTACCCCGTGAGCTCGGGTTCGAATCCCACCGAGGAGGGTGTCAGAAATGATTTCCTATTTCGGTGTGTATTTCAAACCCCATAATATAAATACCGGCGAGGTTTACTCAGCCTTCACAATAAATGAGTACCAGACCCCTCGGGAGCTGGGAAATTCCCACTTCAACTGAAGTGGTTGGCGTAAGGCCGGCTCCCTTACCTGTAAAAATAAATAGGTTCAACTCGCCACATGCGACCCCTTCGGGGATAACGCGGCAAGAAGTTACACTATATGTGTAGCTTAGTTGCGTTTTTTTTTTTGCGTCTGACATGTCATGGAGAGTAAAAAACATCAACGTGTACCTAAGCTTTTGTCGCGTTTTTCACGACGGGTATGGCGAGTGAAACCTATTTATTTTACAGGTAAGGGGGACGGCCTTACGCCAACTACTTTAGTTAAAGCGCGGTTTCCCAGCTCAAAAGGGGGCTGTGAAGGTTGAGTAAAACTTGTCGTTTTTTTTATTTCTTTTGGGTTAGAAATAAACATCGAAACGGGAAATCATGGGATTCGAGCCCGAGTTCTCTGGTATGCAAGCACTCGACCAGCTAAGATATCGACCGGACTACTTGATACTAGTAATGAAATATTTGTGTACCGAAATGTAAAAGTTGATGTGTGGCTGACCAGCCATACTGTAAAAAATGAGTCACTTTGCCAATGTCACCCTTGTTTTAGGGAAGGTCGACCAGAGTTGCAGAACTGATGTCTATTAGAGATTTGGGTTTTTTGTTGTCAGTTCACATGTGGCATGTGCGAGCGCGAAGTTATACGTGTCTGCTTGTGGGCATGCACTTAATATGAATGCTAAATTAAAATATATACCATTGCAACTTTGATAAGATCAGATTTAGGATGTGTACTTACTATATTTTAAGATTTTGTAAAATCAGATTACTGGATTTTTTCATCCTTACATAATCTTTGGCTTAAGGCTACCCTGCGTGTGTCACAACTCACATAGGAAGTGTGATATTGTCTCAATCAACCCCTTCCGGTTCCGTCCAACCCTTCACTCGGGGCTGTCTCCTTAATCCAGAATAATTAAACTAAAGTAATACAAAGATTGAACGATGACTTTTCCACTAATATATGAAACGTGTCATTGAATATTATTCTTAAAAGAATTATTTAACAGTTGAAGGGTTTGTGTATATTGACATTGTGAAGATTTACTTAAAATTAGTAATGTAAGAATAAAACAAAAACTAAACGTTGATAAAAAAATATTTAGGTATTGAAATTAGTAATGTAAAATTAAAACAAAAACAATTTTACGTTGATTAAAATTGATTTATTTAAAATTTCTTCCTTTAACAAATCGCTGCCTTAGTTCGTATTTATCGTATAGTACACTATACGCCATTGAGAAAATTTTACATTAGCAATGTTTGCATGTGTAGGTACTGGACCAATTTGTCTTATGAAAACAAGTAATTTATTTAAAAAATATTTAAAAGAACTCTCACATTATCGAGTTTTACGGTTTTTCTTATCTCAGATTGTGTAGAATTTGATTCATAAGACAACTGCATGAAAAAGTCATATTTGACAAGATTGGCGTATACGATAAACAAGAACTGGGGGAGCGAAATAGGTTCATAACAGAACAAGAGGAATATTGTCAAGTCAGATTTGTTGACTTAAGTATTGAATCGTTATTTTTTTTACGAAACTTATTAATTCAAATCTAATTTAATCTATATAAATTAAATTAACAAAGTTTTAATTCACTTTTTATAATTTTATTTCTGTCTAGTACTTTCGCCTACAAGGCATCTTCACTTTCACTGTGTAAACCACCAAACTCTTAAAAATATTAATTTAATCTAAGTTGCAAAGATATAATACATTAAAGATTCATATGAAATGCAATCCGATAAGCAGACACATATTAGTTCGCGCTTACACATGCTGCATGTGGACTTATAACATTTAAGCCCAATCTCAAATGAACATACACCCTGCAACTCTTGCCGACCTTCCCCGAAACAAGGGTGATATTGGCAAAGTAATAATTTTGTACAGTATGAGTGGTCAGCCTCATACAAACCTATATGCCAACGATACTTTATACTAAATAATTTCACTATCCCATTTTCACCACTTTTTTCGTGAAATAAATCTGTAAGAAATTCATTCATAAAAATAAAACAGCATAAAAATTCCAACTTATTTCAATTCCGTAACATTTCAATGAATTTTCAACGCTAAAATTTTCACACTCCCAGCGTGTACTTTTTTTATAAAAAAAATGCGTTTTAACTTAGCAATAGCGTTTTACCGAAATTGTAAGAACTCTCGTCGGGCGCTATTTTAATTACTCACATTCTTCTAAATGCTACGGTAAAGTTAAAAAGTATTGTTTTTATACTTGATACGCTGTCGTGCTGTATTAAATGGTAGGTATAAAAGTAATGATATGCATTTTCTAGCCATAAAAAGTTTTACATATTTTTGACGTTTGCTTCATGCTGGCAACTCCAAGTGGCGAACACGTCACGTCCTCTGTCTGTTGGTTCCAAATTTGAAATGCGACTGACGTTTACATTCGAAATTCGAATCGTGTAAGATGATAGGTATTTTTTTAGTATACATAATTTTTGTACCAACAAATAATGAAGGTATTTAGAGAATTTTATGGGAATGAATGGACTGGGAACATTACTGGAACAAAATGTTACATTTCTCCGAGGGTTAACGCCACAAGTCTATGAAAATAAGGTTTTGAGCAACTTATATAATATCCCCCTATATCCCCCTATAATATAAAATGCAACGGCCTCCCCATACAAAATAGTTGTGCGTTAATGGCATTCAAACTGAAGAACTCCTGAACAGATGCACGTCATATTCACAACAAATATTGTTCAGGACTTGGGATGTGCTTCCTCATCATTAGTAGATTTTAAATTGTTGTTTTTTAAATAAATAAACATGATCAATCACAACACCTTTTTATGTAAAACCTATGCGAGAAACAAAACTCATTTTGACATTCGAATTTCAAATAAATTGCCAGCACTTCAACATAGGCTTCAAAGTTGCCATCGTTGCCATTGCCAAGTCGATTCTTTTTCGGTTGAATTCCGTTGAGTACCTACCTATATTCTTTATTTATTTCAAAATTATACTTCAACCAGTTATAACATGTATTTTTTAGAAATAATGACGATCGATTAGGTCAACTTTTTATATGAAACCGTACTTATTGCGGCATTTAATTTTTTTAAAGTATTATTACAATATACAATCTAAGTTGCATAGACGCATTAACATTTATAATTCATATTCAATGCACTCCTCTTCGGAGACACGAGTGAGTTTGCGCTTACAAATCCTGCATGTGTATTTACAAATAAAAATTTCAGCCTCTCATGACCATAATAAGCCCTGCAACTTTTGCTGACCTTTTCAGAAACAGGGGACACATTTGTTAAGTGACCCCATTTATGCGATATGGGTGGTAAGCCTCATACTAACCCTTAAGTCAAGGAATTTGAGTTTGAAAAATCCTTAAACAACGGTAAACTTAATTTATAATCTAAAGTTGCAAAAAAAGTTATTTGATGATTCAAATTGAATGCACGCCCACAAACTGGCAAATGTCATTTCACGCTAACATATAGTTGTGGCGCTTGATTTTTTTTAAATATTAGAATATATAATCTAAGTTGCACAGATACAATAACTTTTATAATTCATATTCAATGCATGCCCCCCTGGAGACACGAGTGGGTACGCGCTTATTAATGCTGCATGTGAACTTTCAAATTAAAATTAAGGCCTCTAATGAACATAAGCCCTGCAACTTTGGCCAACCTTTTCAAAAACAGGGGGAACATTTGTTAAGTGAACCATTTTTTTCGATATGGGTATTCAAGCTCATACTTACCTATCCGTCAAGGATTTGAGTTTGAAAAATCCTTCAACAACGTTAAATTTAATTTATAATCTAAAGTTGCAAAAAAAGTTATTTAATGATTCAAATTGAATGCACGCCCACAAACTGGCAAATGTCATTTCACGCTAACATATAGTTGTGGCGCTTGATTTTTTTTAATATTAGAATATATAATCTAAGTTGCACAGATACAATAACTTTAATAATTCATATTCGAGACACGAGTGGGTTCGCACTTATAAATGCTGCATGTGAACTTACAAATTAAAATAAAGGCCTTTAATGAACATAAGCCCTGCAACTTTTGCCAACCTTTTCAAAAACAGGGGAAACATTTGTCAAGTGAACCATTTTTTGCGATATGGGTATTCAGGCTCATACTTACCTATAAGTCAAGGATTTGAGTTTGAAAAATCCTTCAACAACGTTAAATTTAATTTATAATCTAAAGTTGCAAAAAAAGTTATTTGATGATTCAAATTGAATGCACGCCCACAAACTGGCAAATGTCATTTCACGCTAACATATAGTTGTGGCACTTGATTTTTTTTAAATATTAGAATATATAATCTAAGTTGCACAGATACAATAACTTTTATAATTCATATTCAATGCATGCCCCCCTGGAGACACGAGTGGGTACGCGCTTATTAATGCTGCATATGAACTTACAAATTAAAATTAAGGCCTCTAATGAACATAAGCCCTGCAACTTTGGCCAACCTTTTCAAAAACAGGGGAAACATTTGTCAAGTGAACCATTTTTTTCGATATGGGTATTCAAGCTCATACTTACCTATCCGTCAAGGATTTGAGTTTGAAAAATCCTTAAACAACGGTAATCTTAATTTATAATCTAAAGTTGCAAAAAAAGTTATTTGATGATTCAAATTGAATGCACGCCCACAAACTGGCAAATGTCATTTCACGCTAACATATAGTTGTGGCGCTTGATTTTTTTTAAATATTAGAATATATAATCTATGTTGCACAGATACAATAACTTTTATAATTCATATTCAATGCATCCCCCCTGGAGACACGAGTGGGTACGCGCTTATTAATGCTGCATGTGAACTTACAAATTAAAATTAAGGCCTCTAATGAACATAAGCCCTGCAACTTTGGCCAACCTTTTCAAAAACAGGGGGAACATTTGTCAAGTGAACTATTTTTTTCGATATGGGTATTCAAGCTCATACTTACCAATCCGTCAAGGATTTGAGTTTGAAAAATCCTTAAACAACGGTAATCTTAATTTATAATCTAAAGTTGCAAAAAAAGTTATTTGATGATTCAAATTGAATGCACGCCCACAAACTGGCAAATGTCATTTCACGCTAACATATAGTTGTGGCGCTTGATTTTTTTTAAATATTAGAATATATAATCTAAGTTGCACAGACACAATAACTTTTATAATTCATATTCAATGCATGCCCCCCTGGAGACACGAGTGGGTTCGCGCTTATTAATGCTGCATGTGAACTTACAAATTAAAATTAAGGCCTCTAATGAACATAAGCCCTGCAACTTTTGCCAACCTTTTCAAAAACAGGGGAAACATTTGTCAAGTGAACCATTTTTTGCGATATGGATATACAGGCTCACACTAATATATAAGTCAAGGAATTTGAGTTTGAAAAATCCTTCAACAACGTTAAATTTAATTTATAATCTAAAGTTGCAAAAAAAGTTATTTGATGATTCAAATTGAATGCACGCCTACAAACTGGCAAATGTCATTTCACGCTAACATTTAATTGTGGCACTTGATGTTTTTAATTTTAGAATATAAATCTAAGTTGCATACATACATTTTATAATTCATATTCAATGCATGCCCCCAAGCAGACATGAGTGACTTAGCGCTTACAAATGCTGCATGTTTAATTACAAATAAAAATTTCAGCCTCTCTTGACCATAAGCCCTGCAATTTTGCCGACCTTTTCAGGAACAGAGAAACATTCGTTCAGTGAACATTTTTTTAGGTATGGGAGGTCAGCCTCATACCTCATGCTTCATACAAGATACTCAGAACATGAAAGAACTAAATAACCCTTTTACCGCAATTTTTTTTTCAAATTACTTCTTAAAGCATTTAATAACTATGAAGGAGGTGTGAGGAAAAATTATTGCGAAGCCAGACTTACACTGCCCGAAGGGCCTAGCAGACAACCGTACGCAGTACGGTCAGTCTGCTAGTCCATAATATAAATTGAAAATAAAAGTTGAAAAATTCGAAATTAATAATTATTAATGCATTCCCACAAGCAGACACGTGTAAGTTTGCACTAACACATGCTGAATTTTGTGTTATTAGAAAATAAGACCCAAACCACGATTGAACATAAGCGCTGCAACTCATGCCATATTTTCCTGAAACAAAGATTTGCATTGGCAAAAAAAAACGATTTTATATTATCACATTCCTTGAATTATAGGTTGGTATGAGGCTGACCACCCATACTGTAAAAATGGTTCACTTTCTCAATGTCACCGAAGTTTAAAAGGGAAGGTCGGCAAGAGTTGTATTTGAGACTGGGTTTTATATTGTAAGTCTACATGCGGCATGTGTAAGCGCGAATTTATACGTGTCTACTCATGGGAATGCATTTAATATAAATCTAAAATGTAATATATCTATGCAGCTTGGATTATAGACATAAAAATCAACATACAAGCAACTATACCCAGTTATGAACATAGTTTTTTCTGTAATCTGCATATTGAAAAATTAATGTTTTTGTATGCACACACGCAGAATGTGTAGGCGCGAACCTACATGCGCCTGTCTGTGAGCATGCATTTAAAATAAGCCTTAAATGTTAACATATCTTTGCAGCTTAGATTATAGATTGTAGAATGTTCACTTTATATGTTGACCTTTATAAAAATAAAGATTTCTACCGAGTTTGTGACAGGCAGTCACAACACATAAGTAGTGAGCTAAGTACGTTTTAATATAAATATTATAAAGACATTTTCCACCCCTAACATAAAAAAGTGCACCGGTATAAATTGTCCCTGCCTACTCAAGTGCACCCCCACACACGATCATCCAACATGCCACATTCATGCATGATGTATTTTGAGTCGGTTTGAAATGACAGAGCTTTGACCTTGACTAGATTGTGCATACGTAACATTCATGCTTGTCACTCTTTTCTTATGTAGGCCTTGTATAAAAGATCCTTGGTAAAAAAACCAGTGGACTGGTCATACAACAATAATAATATTAGGATGATTTATTTGGTTAGCGCTGTTTTTTGTTGAATCACACCTCGAGAACCCTCTGCAACTTGGTCGTCGTTATAGAAAACACTCAATACTTGAGCAAGACCCAGTTGCTGTAAGGCTGGATAGTGGATGGACCTTTGGCGACCGGTTTTTTGGTAAAGGCATATTATGAATTTTTCAACCCAGCGAAGAGCATATTTGAAAATTTAAATGATTTTTTTTGCACTCCGCCGAGATTCGAACCCACAACCTTACGTCTTCGAGTCCGAGGCGTTACCACTAGAAATAGTTGTAATTTATTATCGTTTTCTGTGATCGACCTGTTTGTGTATCTATATTGTATATTGTACATTGAAGCTTTCACGGCCGGTTCTTGTTGACACAACAATCACTTTATTCGGGCTATGTAGCCGCGGTCTGGTAGTTTCTTTCCGGACAGTTTCGCCCAATGCTCCGATGGGCATTATCAGATTGTATATGACCGAAATGTCGTTGACCGAAAAGTTGTGTGGATAAACAGCTATCGGGTCCCCGATTCGTTCATGGCCGAGCTATTTGTGGATGAGTTACCTTTGACAAATTTGTCGTGGCACGGGATGGCTTAGCTACGCATAATTTTTATACATTTGTTTTTAAACAACACTCTTGATTGCCACTCACAAGTTGGTGCGCATGGGTGTGAGTGCGGAAATGTCACGCAGGCTTGGCGGTGTGTGTGTGCATTGAATGTGAATGTTCCGAGTCACGCGACTATGCCTATTACAGCATTAGTTATTCGATCATAAAGTAGAGTATTAACATGCTTTTAATTGATTTTTTTATGCTTTCCATGTGTAAACAAAACCAAATGGAAGCGATTAAATACAAAAAGTTCATTCCGATATTATTTAGGTTATCGGCAGTAACATTGTAATCTAATCTAAGCTGCAAAGATATATATCACTTAAGATTTATATTAAATGCATTCCCATTATCCACAAGCAGACATGTATAATTTTGCGCTAACACATGCCGCATGTGGACCTACATTATAAAAACCCAATCTCAAATAACTATAAGCCCTGTAACTCTTGCTGTCATGCCCTGAAACAGGGGTGACATTGGCAAAGTGAACCATTTTTTACAGTATGGGTGGTCAGCCTCATACCAACCTATAAGTCAAGGAATACGAGTAATAAATAACATTTAAGTATAAGAAAACAACAAAACCTTAAAAATAAATCTATACAAAAAAAGTTAAAAATGTCTTATGCAAAAAATGTAGCAAGCCAAAGATATATTAACATTTAAATTCATATTATTAAATGCATGCCCACAAACAGACAAGTGTAAGTTCGCGCTTACAAATGCAGCATGTGTACTTGTACAAAATAAAAATCAAAACCTCAAATAAACATAAAACCAGCAACTTTTTCCGACCTTCCCTGAAGCAGGGGTCACATTGGCAAACTGAAACATTTATTACAGCATGGGTCAGCCTCATACCAATAAATAAAATAAATTAGGCTGATTTATTTGGTGAGCGCTGTTTTTGTGTGTATCACACCTCAAGAGCCCTCTGCGAGCTTGGTCATCGCTGTAGAAAACGCCAATTCTCAAGCAAGACCCAGTTGCTGTAAGGCTGGATGGACCTTTGGTGACTGGTCATTGGTAAAGAGTCATTCCATTCAGAGTCCGAAGTGTTACCACTGAACTACGGACCGGTCCAGGTAAAGTATCGTAAATAATTAAAAACGAAGAATAATTGTAAATATAATATTAAATTAAAGGCAGTTTGCTTGAATAAACTTTGCAAACAAGATAATGTTTGATGAATGATGGTGAATATTTTTCCATTTTACAAAATTTATTAGCACATGCTAATGAATGTTTTTTACATTTTTTTTTTGATAATTTAAAATAGGTATGAATTTATGGTTTCAAATAATATGTAGATTTGGTTTTCGATAAACATGTTTTTCATCACTTTCTAATTAAAAAGAAAAATAAAATTTGTAATTAATGCAAAAGGGCTTTATTTTTTTTATAAGTAAGGTTTTTTTTTTTCAGAAAGAGAAAATTAATTTAAATATTTTCACTTTATGCAAAACCAGAAACAAAGACGCGTAAGATCGCGCTTATGCATACGTAGATACCTTCTGTAAAAAGAAATATCAAAGAAAACCTACATCTCTAAAAAACAACCAACATAAGCTCTGAAAGACTAACTTCCTTTCCTGAAACAGTGGTGGTATTGTCAAAAATAAAAATATTTTTAAAGTACTACGGCGCGGTGATGAAAATCTATTGACTGTGTAATAAAGCTCCAAAGAAGTTACACACAGATTTGTAAAATACAAAACATTGGACTACGGAATCGAACCCTAGCTCTTGGCATGGAATGCAAGGATTCTACCAGCTGAGCTATCGACCGGATAATACTATGCTTTTTGTCATTTGCAGGATATATTTGGTATGAGGCAGCCCCCATGCTGTAAAAACTTGGTTCGCTTTTGACAATGCTACCGCGGTTTCAGAGAGATGCGGCATTACTTGCAAGGCTTATGTTCATGTGAGTTTTGATTTTTTTTTGCAATGCACACGCGAACTTACATGTGTCTCTTTTGCCAAGCTGCGTCCGCAGCAGAATCACTGTTATTCTGTCCTTAGACTTCCTATTATTATTTTGTATTATCTTATTCCTTGACTTATAGGTTGGTATGAGGCTGACCACCCATACTGTAAAAAATGGTTCACTTTGCCAATGTCACCCCTGTTTCAGGGAAGGTCGGCAAAAGTTGTGGGGCTTATGTTCATTTGAGGTTTGGATTTTATTTGTAAGTACACATTCAGCATTTGTAAGCGCGAACTACACTTGTTGGATTGTGGGCATACATCTGAGAGCTTTAAATGAATATATCCTTGCAACTTAGATTATAGATTATTATATGCATATTATTTTTCACGCCACTCGTGATCTAGCAATAATCCTACAAGGAGTGTGACCCGAGGTATGCTTTTAGCTTTAGTTACATCGAACCATTTACTTTTAGAGTCCTGGACATGCCTTTGACCTAGAGGTTCTTATTTTGTAGTGCCGTTGCTTTTCATTGACAAAAAGGCCTTCCGCCACTTGAGAAAAATGTTTAGTTTTCCATGTACTGTGGGTACTTCTGACACATACATACAGGTAGGGTATGAAGAGGGTTTGAGCATTATGTGTTATGTGAGCATAGAGATGTGTGTCTGCTTGAGGACATGCATCTATTATTATTAATACAAAATGTATAAAGCGCCTTTTATGACAGTGTGTCACTGCAAAGGCGCTTTTCCATATGATTGGACGAAGAGGTGAGTCTTGAGACGTCTTTTAAACTGTCTGACGTAAACGTCTGTCTAAATCCAGTTCCCTCGGTGAGGTGGGAATAGCATTCCAAGTCATTGGAGCGGCTGCCTTGAATGCCCTGTCTCCAAAACAGCGCGGGGCCTTCTTGCAGGGATGTACACTGTACAAGCAGTTGCTTCTTGATGCAGCTGACCTCAGTGTTTGTCCGCGCGAGGTTGCAATTGCTGGAGACACCAGCTCCATCAGGTACCCCGGAGCACTCCCACGCTGTGCTTTAAAGGTGAGCAAGCGGACTTTGAAGGTGATCCTTTCAGGGATTTCCAGCCAATGCAGAGCTTGAAGGTGAGGAGTGATGTGGCAGGGCTTTGCAGTCCCATATTTAACGATCTAATACGAATCTTAAATGTTTGTACATCTATGAAACTTAAATTACAAATTATACTATGCTTATAAATGACAAAAATATCCTATCCTCAGAATTACATGCCCGAATTCACTCCGGCAATAATGCTTTTTTTGGCCTTAGAAGGCTATTGTGCTCAAAATGGCTATCCCGCTCCACAAATTTCAAGATTTACACTTCCATTGTTTAGCCAGTTGTGTTGTACGGATGCGAAGCCTGGAGTCTGACTAAAAAAAAAGAAACATCTCTCCAGGTCTTTGAGAACAAAATGCTTCATCGTATTCTCGGACCTGTATTTGAAGATGACAGGTGGCGTATCCGGACCAACGCGGAGCTGATGTCCGTGTTTCAAGATCCAAACATAGTGTCGGTAATGAAATCAAGAAGACTTCAGTGGGCCGGACATGTAGCACGTGCAGAGGACTCCAGGATCATCAGAACAGTCTTGGATGGTGCCCCCTCAGGTGTTAGACCACTCGGACGTCCCAGGATGCGGTGGGCAGACAACGTTGAAGCCGACGCCGAAGTTCTGGGAGTGAGGGGACCATAGAGGGAAGCAGCACAAGACAGAGAGTCCTGGAGGATTGTAGTGGGGGAGGCCCTGAGCCTTCAAGGCTTATGAGTCGAAGAAAGTAAAGTAAAAAAAGTAAAATACTATGCTTATGATTATATCCAGGATATATTTTGCTCGTGCGCTGCGTAGTAAGTGAGATAGCCCGGGCGAAAAAAGGCAGTTTTAATGTAATTTGACATTTTCGGTGCGGCGGTCGTACACGAAATGTTAATCATTTCATCGACGAGTATCGCATTATGGCCCGTGACAGCGGATGACGGATTGCCTGTGGGGAGGGGCCGCCGCTGCCTGTTCTGGAAAAATGCTTCATTCCATACGAGGGAATTGTATTTTTAGCGGGGATGAAAGCCGAGGCTTGTTGCCGGGTTTTTGTGAAAGGAATTAAGGAATAAGTGAAATAGGTTGGCAAAATCTTGAGCTCGAAAAGAGTGTGAAGTGTTGTAGAAGGTTTTGGAAAAGGTATGGAGAAAAAGGTGTATTATCTACCTACATTTTATAAATTGATCAAAAATACATTGACAGGTTTTGGAAAAAGTAAAAAAAAGAAAAAGATGGAACAAGTAGAAGAAATAGGTAAAAAAAAAAAGAAAATGTAAAAGAAATAGACAAACAAAATAATAATAAAAAGGTAGGTTTTGAAGCATTATTTGCAGAAAAGGGTCTCTAACATTTAAAAAAAAAAAAGTTTTTCATATTCTTATAAGTGTGTAATTATGTGCCAGTGTGTTTTTATTTGTGTGAGTGTGTCTGTGTCTCTGGATGTAGGTTCTTGTATTTGTTTGATATTGAGTGAGTATTTTCTCGAATATTCTATATAATAATATTCTAGCGTGGTCTAGTGTGTGCCAGAATAACTCTTATACACCGTTAAATAGAGCCCGAGATGGTTTGCAGAGAGAGACTTGTATCAGAGCTGTCGATCAATACAGTACAAAAGTTGACTCTGTGAATGAACAAAATGTGAACGAAATCTTAAAAAACATTTTGTGAAATAAATAAACCGAAGTTTTTATTAGTACATTGAACCCGCAAAACGTAGCAATACATTTTCTTGAGTTTATAGACGTATGGATGAAAGCAAGCGTGAAAACAAATGATTATATATTTTTCAATTGTTGTTTAAAATAGTGACTTCTTTAAAATAGTTCACCGTAAAAAATCAGTTGAATGCCTTTATTTTTCTGCAGTGAAAATTCAATCCACAAATTTTAAAGTCTGTATTAACTTTGAAGGGGGGTGGGGGATTTCAACGCTCAACAAGTCTCTAATGTGAAGTGAAAATCCACCCCTTGTTTATAATGGTATATGAATTAAATTATAAAAAAACGAACTGAGGGTATCTGCCGTAATAATATGGTTGATAAATTTCAGGCATTTTTTTAAGGTTCAAGTTTTTTTTGGGGTTGTTTTTATGATAAAAAAAACATGGTTTAATGTCAAGATTGTGGTTCCTAAGTTTTCAGCGTGTTTCAAAACTTTCAGGAGGGTGTAAAAGTCTGAAATAAACAGGGTAAAAATGCGGAAACATTCTCTCACTACACTTTGAGGTCTAAGGCTATTTTTAAGGCTAACTTTGAATAGTAGTAGCTAGTGGTAGCTAGCTTAAATAGTGGCTAACTTGAGTAGTGGTAGCTAGATTGAATAGTGGTAGATTATCAATGCGGATCGTTGATCTGATGGTACATAGTTCTTATCCCCGACGAATCTTAAAAAATATAAGGTTTGAATTTTCCAGAAAACTTTGAAGGTCACAAAGGATGTTCCAGCTTTTCGGAAACTGGGTCCCTATTGTTTGAATAGCGCTCGTTTATAATGTACGAGATCACGTTGGATTTTTTTACTAATTCATTGGTGAAACAAGATCATCAAATAATAGTTTATATTAATTGTAAAGAGATTGAAGAAAAAAAACAAGTTTTGATATTTTTTGGTACAAAATTAGAAATTTTTTTGGTCCTTAGGTATGAACCAAAAACGTTGGTATTTTATACATAAAAAATAAATTATTTTACGGGTTACAGGTTACGAATAACTGGTTTTCTTAAAAATCTCTTAAAAATAAAAATGAATTTTCAGTATTAATAGACAAATCATTTTATTTTATTTGAATTTATATTAATTACTATGCAAAAAACAGTTTTTTTTTTTAATTTAATCTCAGTTTATGAGGATTTGAGAAACTCTTCCGCTGTAGATTCATATTTTAATAACCTATTTCACATTTCACACATTTCGCCTCCATCTGCGTGTGTAAAAATAAAACCTAAGAGAAAAATTTGTTTGTCCGAATCTTACACACTCGTACACACATAGTTCTCACAATATCTTGGTTCGCAAAAACAGAAATAACACAGGCATTCATTTATTTGTATGCGGGATTAGTGTAGCAGGGAGCTGGGCAGGCTGAGCTGTATTGGATGGAGTCATTTCACACAAGACGTATTCTGCCCGGTTTTCATATTTTTTTCTTTCTATCCGGCGCCGGGTCGGAAGTCAGTTGCAAGTATTTGTTGTACTTAAAAGATTTGTAAAAAAAAATAAGATTCACCAACCTATTTTGCCTGGCCAGAAACTTGTATTGACATCAACAATTAATAATTAATTATTTTAAAATTTAATGACTGGTTTCCTTGACTAAAAGGTTGGTTTGAAACTGAGCCCCCATGCCGTACAAACTTGGTTCAATTTTGTCAACGCCACTCCGTTTTCAGGGCAAGGCGGCTAGAGTTGCAAAGTTTATGTTTATGTGAGTTAGGCTTATTTTGTATACCTACACACGTGCAGTATGTGTCATTAATGCCAATATCTCATTGCCACTTAGATTATATGTTAATAAAAATTACCCTATGACATCTGTTGAACCAGGCTCAAAGTTATCTACAAAATACATGACGGGATTCGAGCTTGTGCTTGATCAATAAAACCTGGATGTATGCTTTCGCAGGTTGTCCGGTATTCCGGTAAAACGCCCATATAACCACTTCATAATAGATGCATTCCTTCCGGATTTTCTGTGATTTCCGGATTTTTATCCAGTGCCAGGTCAGAAGTCAGTAGTGTATAGAGATGTATGAAAACTTTTACACAGTTTTTCCGGTAATTCGGTAAAAGGGTAATACAACCATTTCACGATAAACGCATTCTGCCCGTTTTATCTGTGTTTTTTTTCCATCCAGTGGCAGTTGCGTATAGAGATGTATGAAAACTTTCACAGAGTTTGAACAGTAATCCGTTAAAAACCCATACAATCATTTCACGATCGACGCATTTTCCCGTTTTTTCTGTGTGTTTATTTTCTATCCAGTGGCAGTCGTGTATAGAGATGTATGAAAGCTTCTACACAATGTGTCCGGTTATCTACAGGCAATCCGGTCGTGTGCCCGGTTATCCACAGGCAATCCGGTCGCAACGCGCTGTGTCTGAACAGGTCGTTATTATTGTGTGCTGTGAGGGACAGGCCGGCTATGAATGCCTGGCCGCCCTCCGCGTCAGACTGTCCGGCAGGATTGATCACTGTATCCCAGGGAGACCCCAGCACGAGGTTCTGCTGCCAGGAATACAGCGCGGCTGAAGTAAATCGACAACTGGCTCCCCCAGTTCTTGCTTGCCGTGTACACCAATCTTGTCAAATATGACTTTGTCATGCAGTTGTCTTATGAATCAAATTCTACACAATCTGAGCTAAGAAAAACCGTAAAACTCTATAATGTCATAGTTCTTTTAAATATTTTTCAAATAAATTTCTAGTTTTCATAAGACACATTGGTCCAGTACGCATGCAAACATTGTTCATGTAAAATTTTCTCATTGGCGTATACTGCAAACAAGAACTAAGGCAGCGAACTAGCAGAGTAAAAAATAAAATTAATATAAGTTAAGCTATGCGTGAAGAGGATTCCCAGAAATACCATGCATTTTTTTTATAATTCTTGCACCAAATCCAAACTGAAAGAGTACCATCCAAATTTACGTTTTTTATGCCATGTTTTTACTACGTCTATAATCTTTTATCTGTAATATATAGTCTAAGTTGCAAAGATATATAAATTCACATTTAATGCATGCCCACAAACAGACACGTGTAAATTCGTAACACCTTATCTGTGGAAACTTTGATTTACTCAAACTGTTTTTATAATTGGTTGTTGATTCTCCTATAACTGTAACTATCACGCTATCCAATAGGAGTGACCTGAACTTCTGCAGAGTCTCCTTTACTTATTCTTATCCTGAAATACTTCTTTTTGTTCATTTGTATCCATTTTTGTTTCATACATTTCTTTCTTATGCATTCAATCTGATTTCCCTTTACCTTTACAAATTCGATCAAACCATTAGTTTTTCGGTCTTACCTTTCCCCTCTTGTTTCTTAAATTTCCCCCGTAGATACTACATATTTGTCAAGCGTTCATCATCAATACTTCCACAATGACCAAACCATCCCATCATATTATTTTGTCTTCACATCCACTTCCACATTATATTTTTTTTACCCCTTCATTCCATACTCTTTTAAAGTTTTTCCTGTCATTCCCTTAGGTTTGACTTTGCACTATATGAAGACTACAGGGGAAAAACAAGAAATGTCAGCTAAAATAATCTACTGATGCCATCTAGTGGCATCTGTGTGTATCTAAAGCTCTGCAAAATTTGTAATGCAATAATAGTCACTACCACACTTTATGGTGGTATTACCGGTTTTTTGTAACAGGCAATAACCATGATTTCAACTTTTTTTTTTTACTCATAATGTTTTTCAACTGTCATTCTTGTTCTTTCTCTACATATCTTTATATATATTTTTCTCATTGCACTATCATTTGCTAGTTTTTAATTTTTGTATAATTTCTGTTTGCCAAGCTACGTGTGTAGAGTCACATCACACATTTAGTAGTTTTTCACAGGACCCACTTCACGCAGCGGCTAGGGGATGTCCCCAGCGACAGCGTTATGTACAGAGCAATACAATACATTATTGTGCGTAGCCTTGTAGTGCATACTACCTACAACAGAAACAATCTCTTCTCTTTCCGATTTCAAGGAACAACTGAAAAAGGTGATGGATATTTTTGTTTTTTTCTTTTTGTGTTTATTTGTTTGCGAGAAACTACTGCGAAAACATGCCAAATAAAGAAATGGAAAAATGAAACATTTTTGATTTCATAGATAAGATCTGATTGAATGGAAAGTTGTATTGTTTTTTTTAATGACTAATGTTTTATAATCTAATTTAAGTCGCAAAGATATGTAAAATTGGAGATTCACATTATTGCATTCTCGCAAGAAGACACGTATGAGTTCGCGCTTGCATATGCCGCATGTGAGCCTACAACATAAAAATAACAAATCTCAAATGAACGTACACCCTGCAACGCTTGACAACCTTCCCTGAAACAGGGGTGACATTGGAATAGTGAACAATTTTCTACAGCATAGGTGGTCAGCCGCATACCAATGTATAAGTTAGGGAACTTAGACAATAAATTACATTTTGTACAATTGACAAATAATTATTGGTGATATGGATTATAATCCATAGGTATAAATACCAAAACAAATACAAAATTCTAATTTTAAAACCCTAAATGACTATGAAAAAAAAATCTTTATTTGCAACACTGTTGTATTTCTTTAAGGCATTTTCGGTCCTAAGACCGTCATCAGGTATACATAATTTGCCATAGTAAAACAGTTATTAGTAAGATTTTAAGTTGTTAAGTTTTCCAAAAAAATGAGTGACGTGATATTACACTAAAATCGTGATATTACACTAAAATCGTGATATTTAACTAAAATTTATAATATATAAGCTCGCATGGATCGCGTTAACAGAAAAATGTAAAGCATCCCTATTGAATTATTTTTCATACATAGTTTTGATTTACGTGATCGAGGAGAGTTTTAGCAATGCTTTATACTCGAGGTACTGAGTGATCTGTACCCTTAGTACGAGTTGCAAAACTTGAGAAAAGTAAAGTTTACGGAAAATATGAAAGAGTAATCTCCCCCAAAATCAGTCGTTTTTATTTCTTACACTTTATGGTCTTAGCAAAAGAGTTACAGTGATGAAGAAAATCAAGTTCAAACAAATAAAAACGGCAGATTTTGTGGAAAATCACTCTTCAATACTTTCCGTAAGCTTTACTTTTCTCAAGTTTTGCAACTCGTACTAAGGGTGCAGATTGAGGAGATTGTGAAAGAATGGGATATATACAAAGTGAGTGTAAAAGAAGCCAATGTATGAAAATGGTGATGGTAAGAATGAATTGAAAGAGGTATATAAGAATAGGAAGAAATGAATGCAGCTCTGCAGAGGCTCTGACCACCCCTACAGTTACTGTTCCAAGAAAAACTCATTTATTATACCGACTAGTGCTAGAGATCATGCCAGAGTCCTTTTTCACCTGGCTAGATCCTTCGGGCACACACTCGAAAGTTTGAGTACACCTCAGTACATACCAGTAGGTACATAGCACAGGGCTCAAGTGACGTCACCTGTGTTCAAAAAAAGAATCTAGCCTAAAAATAAATATTCCTGAATTCAAAAACCTTTTTAAAAATGTTCTATTCAGAAACGCTCTGTGTAAGAGTAGATATAATAATATATACATAAGGATACTTATTGGCGTCGTTTGCACAAAAAGGTGTTTTCATTTCTCCCGCGGAAAGGTTCTCCCTTATAGAAAAGTCAATTCTGGTAATGGATAAGGGTTGTTTACCCAAGGAACTTCGTGTGCATATTTTTAATAAATTTAAAAAGCATTTCGCCCGCCTTGCTCGCCGAGAGAGTGTGATAGGTACATTGACTTATGATATCTGTGGACTAGAAAGTCATCTTCTTCTTCTTTGTGGCGGTTTCCCGCGTACAGCAAAGGCGCCAGTGTCAAGTTGCGAAAATAGACAGTATATATCTGTTTCAACGTACTTACGAAAATGATCATTAGTAAGACATGAACAAAGAACTTCAAAGTTGCAGTATAAATCTTGTAATAGATAAAATTTACGAATCTAATCTAATCTAATCTGCAAGGATGTATATCACTTAAGATTTATATTAAATGCATTCCCACAAGCAGACATGTATAATTTCGCGCTAACACATTCCGCATGTGGACCTACATTATAAAAACCCAATGTCAAATGAACATAAGCCCTGCAACTCTTGCCGTCCTTCCCTGAAACAAGGATGACATTGGCAAAGTGAACCATTTTTTACAGTATGGGTGGTCAGCCGCATACCAACCTATAAGTCAAGGAACATATGAATTATAAAGGAAAAGGCATTTTGACATATGTTGTAATTGGGAGTCAAAACACAAAAACGGAGAAAGCAAGAAAACATAAAATTTAACACGTAAAAACATGTTTTTTATGACTAAACAACTGCAACGTTTGACAGGACTGAGACAAAAGAGGTAGATACTATGTGTCAATGCAATAAGTTAGTTTCTGCTCCTCAATGTTATTGCTCAATGGTATGATATGTGTATACGTTATTTTATATCCGAATATGTGCTTAGGGATATTTTAATGGAACATTCGCTTCACACGTCAGCGGGGAGAATTTTCGCAAATTTTCATTTCGAATTGAATATTTCGTATTAAATATAAAAAGTATGTACGAAATTTGAGGATAATTTATTTTGCGAGCGCTATTTTTATGCGAAACACACTTCAAGAGCTCTATATCAGCTTGGTCGTTGCTATAAAAAGAGCCAATAATACAAGCAAGACCAAGTATGCTTGAATGGATCTTTGCTAAGGCACATGAATTCTCAACCCACCGAAGAGCATATTTTGGAAATTATGCTATACAAATTAATCAATATACAAAAAATAAATATTTTTTGTGCTCCGTCGGGACTATAACCCACGACCTTACGATTGCGACTCTGAAGCGTTTACCACTAGACTACGAACCGGTCAGATAAAGTTATGATTTCTTTATCATTCAGTATAAAGTCGCTATGCTAACGTTGAAAATACCGAGTCTAACATCTGCTTTTAATACAAAAAAATTGACATAAAGAGTAGGTACCTACTTGAACTGTTGAAAATGAGAAAAATTGTGGAAATAGCTTCTAGCTACCGAGTCTACACAGTTACATTATAAAGGTAGGAAGTTCGTTATCTTTCATCAAAAAGCAAAGTTGACAAAGTAGCAATTAAGCTGCATACAAAATGCTACTCTCGCAAATCTACAATGTACTGCAAAAGTAGTTTATGGCACGTTATCGTTGGGGATCTTTATAGCGGCACCTTGACTCGACGTGGCTAATTCCGTAATAACACAACCGCCATCATTCTAACAGCGGAATGATGCCATCTTTATTGTTATTGTGGTGAATAAAAGGCGCGCATCGTCCTCGGCAATCTGCAGTGTGGAGGCAGGCAAGGCAAGGTGGCAATCAAACCATTAAAGTCATGCACCGACCACTAATTAGGGGACAATTCAGCTACACGGCTAATTGCTAATTCGTTTAGGCTTTGAACCAACAATTCATGTCACACACTACTTCTGTCGTCTTTCTCAGATCTACATACTCTTAACAGATTGTCAAGCTATCTCTAATGGCATTTCAAAAGCATCCGATAGAGTAAACCATGAAATTTACTGAACAAACTCTTGTCAATTTGGATTTTCATACTTCTGTTAAAACCATGTCTCACTATTTCGAAAACAGCATAAGTGTTACGTGTCTTTTTTCTATCTTAAACATTTTTAATTAATCTTGTTAGGAGTACCACAAGGTTCTGTTCTAGGACCATTGTTGTTCTCTATGTTTATTTACGACATCTCATGAACTATTTCTCACACTACGATTCCCATTTGTGCTGATGATCTTAAGATTTTTCTTGAAATCAAATCTCTAAAAGATTTTTAGGTACTTCAGGACAATAGACAATAAAAAGTAACATACATAACATGCCTAATCCGTACGATATTCTTAAGTGAATTGGCTTAATGATGGATGACAAGGACAGTGGTGGCCAGATTTGGAACTACCAGCCGAGCTCCGACCAAGTGACATCACATTTTCTCCCCCATTTTAAATGCCGAGTCCATTGTAGCGTTAGGTAGTGCACAGCGCAGTGGAGGGCAAAGTTGCATAAACTGCTGTTCATGAATGAGACTGTGTAGGTATTATGGTTTTAATAATTTAACAGGCGCCATAAACAGTGGTTTTGAGTTGTAAAGTAATTTAATCATTTTTGAGCAAATAGAGACATTGGAAGGATGCACAGTTTTACTTTGTAATCATTCAAATCGGAATGAAACAATCAACAATAAATAAAAAATATGTTATTTTCTTCAAAGAATCCAAAATATTATTGTGTAAAGAATATGCCAATCCGATCTATGGAATAATCTTGATCTTTTAGAAAAAATATACAAAAAAAAGACATCTCATGAACTTCCACTAATGACTAAATACAAAAGAAAAGAAAGATTGGACACGCTGCACACATAGCGCAATTTCTTATCGCGTTGTCCCCGAAGTTGTCGCTTGTGGCGTGCGGAATCTTTATATTTTTAAAGGTCCGGCCTTTCACCAACTACTTAATTTCATGTTGAGTTTTCCAGCTCCCAAGGGTAACATTTTTCAGTTCTTGTGAAGGCTTAGAAGACCTTTTATATTTTTGGTTTAAAATAAAAATCAAAACGGAAAACACTTTCAGACACTCTTTTGGCGATCGAACCCTTGTTCTCCGACATGGAACGCAATAATTCTACCAATTGAGCTATAGTTAAGACAAAAGAGTGTCTTTATTATTTCCTAAAAAGCCTGGAAAAAATTGTTGATTCGCAAATTTGAAGAATCAAAAGAGAAAAAGAAAACATTAAGGTTAATCTTATTTTGAATCTTGAATAAAAAATATTCAGACGTATTGGGAATTATTTTTTGTTTACTGAATTAATCAGTATTTATTCTTAATTTCACAGTCCAAACGTATTTTCTCATTCACAAGCAAATAATGTAGAAATTTGATATTTCTTTCGGTCTTGAAAGCTGTTTTAATCACAATACCATTTCAGCTATAAAAGAGCTTGCCTAATGCGCCCATGTCCGGTCTGTGCCTCCAGACACGCCATTCCTGTTTACTTTACTGGTAAGTGGAAGTTTTAATATGAATCCAACCATGTTTCTAACTATAACATGTTTTATATTGTAATTGAACTGGTAAGATCGGTCTGTAGCCTAGTGGTTAACGCTAAGGGCAAAAGATTGTGAGTTCGAGATTCCCAGCGCAGCACAACAAAATTGCTAGAAATGATTAATAATAAAATGACGGGAAGGCTTACTCAGCCTTCACAAGAAATGAGTACCAGCCCAGCTCACTCGGGAGCTGGAAACGCCAACTTCAACTGAAGTGGTTGGCGTAAGGCCGGCCCCCTTACCTGTAAAAATAAATAGTTTCCAATCGTGACATGCAAAACCCTTAGGGCAGAGGTTCCCAAACTTTTTCAAGTCACGGCACCCTTTGAAATTTTGAGTTTTCTCACGGCACCCTAGTCATATAATATCGATCTGTGGTAGGTATATTTCATATTTGTACGGCTGAATTCCATAAAATGTTTGTATTCATGTATGCACACAAGCTTCTGCTTTCGCATGAAGACATCTGGCCAGGCAAAATAGGTTGGTGAATTGCAATCCTCTTCACAAATTTATTTTTTCTTACCTCAGGGGCGCCTTGCGGCACCCCTGATCTCTCTCCGCGGCACCCACTTTGGGAACCTCTGCCTTAGGGGTAACGCAGACACGAAGTCATACCACATGTGTGGCTTAATTGCGAGTTGCAAAATCGGTCTGTAGTCTAGAGGTTAGCGCTCAGGACGAACGGTCGTTAGTTAGATTCCCGGAGGAGCAAAAATATACCATTTCATTCTCAGAATTTTTGACAAGAAATTCGTCACCGATGTGGGTGAACAAATTATCAGTGGCCGAGGTTTCTGTAACCGAAATGTCGATGACCAAAAATCGCGCGACCGATTTTTTCCCTGACTGTCTGTGGACGAGTTGTCTGTGACGATTTGTCTGTGACGATTTGTCGTGGCACCGTAAGGCACGGTATGGAAGGTGTGTTTGCTTTTAAGATCGCCTGTATTTACATTTACTCTACGGTTGGATCGGATTGCACATTTTAGGATTTTCGGCTTGCGTAATGTTTGCGGAAATTTGATCCTGCGGGGGCGCGACAACCTAAATGGTAGAAATGCAACAAGCGCAGATGATGGTATGCAACGATGCATTAAAATAGTCAAATAATGAAAAAACGGTGTTTGCGTATGAAATATACCGATAAAAAGTATGTGACAATCTGACATGACACGAGTCTTGAAATTAATAATAATGTTACGAATGTTCACTCTTATCAGTACCCTTAGTACGAGTTGCAAAACTTGAGTAGGTATCTAGTGTAAAATTTTACGGCAATTATAAAAGAGTGATTTCCCCCAAAATCTGCCGTTTTTGTTTGTTTGAACTTGATTTTCTTTGTCACTGTAACTCTTTTGCTAAGACCATAAAGTGTAAGAAACAAAAACGGCAGATTTTGGGAGAAATCACTCTTTAATATTTTCCCTAAACTTTACTTTTCTCAAGTTTTGCAACTCGTACTAAGGGTACAGTATATCACCAATAGACTAAAGACACGCCAGAGAGCCATTGGAACGAAGATGCTGGGAATCAGTCTCAGAGACAGGGTTCCAAACCAGGAGATCCGTAGACGCACTTGTGTCACTGATGCCATACAGCGAGTTGCCTGCTTAAAGTGGCGTTGGGCTGGTCACGTCGCAAGTCAAGATCATGACAAGTGGCCGAAAAGGACGTCCAGTGGCGACCCAGGATGTCCAAGCGGGGAGTGGGGAAATCCCAACTGAGGTGGCTGGACAACATCAAGAGAACTGCAGGCAGAGGATGGCTGAACACAGTCCAAAAGAACAGAACAAAATCCTCGAGCTCTAAACCCTAACGGCTGTAATCATTCAGTGATTTCTGAGCCTCCTTTACTTTGTGTAAGCACTTGGGAAAGTGTAGCTTCACGGGAAGGCCTTCTGCCACTCGCATCTCACATAACTTTTGCATGCGAGTCCTGTGACACATCCCCGGATGGGATGGATATACAGGGCGTGTCAGTCTCCCCACCACTGACCCTGAGAGAAGGTTGTTGAACACAGTAGCCGATAGACAGGAATGGAGAAGATTGGAGGAGGCCTACGTCCAGGAGTGGACTGAGAAAGGCTGAGGAAGAAGAGAGGACGATCGTGTGATTGTGTGTCTGTGTGTTTTTACTTGTGTGAGTGTAGCTGTGTCTCTATATGTAGGTGTTTGGATAATTGCACTGGTGTTTGTTCGATGATGTGAGTATTCGCTCCAATGTTCTAAATACAATGTTCTGGCAGAGTCACGCATGTTCCAGTTCACAGTTTTTCGGGACCCATCCTTATGTCATGCTACATAAAGGGCCAAAGCTTTCTGTAGCGTCAGGCTTGTATCGGTGCTAGCGAGCAATACAGTAGAAAAGTGAAGTATAGTATACTCTGTGAACGAACCCAATGTGAACGGATTTGTAAAATTAATTGTGAAATAAATCAACCGAAGTTTTGTTCAATCGAACCCGTAAATTGTAACAATAATAATAATTTATTCAAAAAAGTTCTAACGTAGGTAAGAATAAGACGGTTAAAATCAAAATTACAATATTTATACAACAATTCAGACAACAGACAATACATGAAACGCAAATCTATGAAATAATAGTCATACTAATCAAATAGTATTTCAAATTTAAAAGCGAAATTGCAAATTAACCAAAATTTTTAAGTACGCTGTTTTTGAGTGAATCACTCTTCAAGAGCCGTCTGCGACCATGGTCATCGCTATAGCAAAATCCATTTGATATACTAAGGCTGGACGGACCTTTGGTGACTAGTCTTTGGTCAAGGTATATGAATTTTTTCAACCCAGCGAAGAGCATATTTGAAAATATAAATAGTGTATTTTTTGTGTCCCGCCGAGATTCGAACCCACAACCTTCCATTTACAAATCCGAACCACTAGACTACGGAACGGTCTTTTATACTATTATTCATGATTAATAATATTTGTGATTTTTCAGCTTTCATGACTTATAGGTTCGTATGAGGCTGACCACCCATACTGTAAAAAGTGATTCACTTTGCCAATGTCACCCCTGTGTCAGGAAAGGTCGGCAAAAGTTGTAGGGCTTATGTTCATTTGAAGTTTGGATTTATTTGTACGTACACATTCAGTCATTTGTAAGCACGAACTACACGTGTTTGTTTGTGGGTATGCATTTGATATGAGCTTTAAATTTTAATATATCTTTGCAACTTAGATTATAGATTACAGATGAAGGTTGCACCTACATTCTTGTGGTTTCTATACAAAATAAATATTCGCAGTGTAAGCGTATAGTTAGTACATAAATTTAAATTTTAAACCAAGCTCCTGTACAAAGTAAGTACATAGATATATATCTTCATCCCTTATCCCATAGAGTGGCGGGCTTGTCAGCCAACCCGGCTTAGGGGTGGCTGCCCAATAAACGTGTTATTCTGCTAAGCCCCTACTAGGGGTGGAGACCAGCCCCCTAACATGGGCAGCTATATCTGTAAGGGTAGATTAGATGATCAAAATATTCAACGAGAAAAAATCTAGAGAGTGAATGAGGCTGGGAGATTTTTGTCTTAAGATCTTTTTTCTCGGCGAGCAAACGTGACTGCCGTCCTTAGCAACCTACATATAATCAGCTATTCTATAATCTAAGTTGCAAAGAGATATATTAACGTTGTCCTCTTGATAATGATGTGGTTACATTGAAAGCGTAAAAGTTTGTGTTTTATTTTTACATTATTAATTTCAAATTAATATTAAATGCATGCCCATAAACGAGACTTGGAAGTTGCGTTTACAAATGCTACATGTGTGTATTTACACATTAACATCCAAACCTCAAATGAACATAAGCCCTGCAACTTTTGCCGACCGTCCCTGAAACAGGTGTGACATTGGAAAAGTGAACATTTTCTTACAGTATGTGTGGTCAGCCTCATACCTATAAGTCAAAAATAACCAATAATAAATATTTGTACCCACGCCTTTTTCCTAGCTACCCGGCCGAGTGATGACACAATATTGTCTATGCTAATTCACATGCGGACAGATAAAGTAGGTGGCATTTCATTGAATACTGTTTGAAATGTAAAGCTCACATCCCCACCTTAAAGGTAAAACTAAATAGGTACTGATTAACTGATTTGAGAAATCGTGGATATAACATAATTCTATTGCGTGCAACTTTTCATAATAAGGGAGCTAATTATAAGAAAGTGCTCATGAACAACTTGTAACCTACAGGGTTTTCACACTTTAGAAGTGTTTTCTCTCGAAGAAAATAGGAAAAAATGTGCATTGATCTGAGAAACCCATGTTAGCTTAATTTGTCACTTATTCAGTTTGATCTTCAAGGTATCAACATGTCTCTAAAAATATTTAAAAAAATACAGAGAGACCAACAACAATTATACTCTTATTTAAAATAAAAATAATAGGAATTTCATATAGGTACCTAAGGAATTCAGTCAATTTTTATGTCAGAAAACGGATGCATTAAATATTTTTTCCACATTTTAATTGGAACTGTATAAAACCCTTTTTTGTATCTTATATAAATGAAAGATCAAATATGATGTTTATAGGTTCCTTTTTCTGGCCAGTCAAAAATAGGTGATGAATTGCATACCTCTTACTGAAATTATTTTAAAAAATGTAAGGTTTTCATGCTTCAGAATTTTTTATGAATTTAAAAATTGTAAGGTAACTTTGTCTTTGCTCTTTATATTAAATGACAAAAAATGTTGATAAAATAATGGCCAATTTTAGTGGCAAACTATGTATTTACTTTTTACAAAAAACATTATCGATTCAATTAAACATGGCGTCTTTACAAAATGGCGGATGGCTTTTATTTCCCACCAACGTACAGACACACACACGTATAAATTGAGTAAAATATAAAATAACACAAATGGAACAACAAAAGGCCGAAACATTGTTATTATTCCACCATTTGATTTTGTATTCCCGCATGAAAAAATGCGTGGAGAGCCGTTGCAGCCCCCCATCCAAACTGTGACGTGAGAGGATGACAGGTCGGCCATTTTGATTTCTCTATTATGCTGTTCGAATTTCGAAATTCGAATAAAGAACGCGCCATGTTTTTTTTTCTTTTCTGTTGGCGGCCTTTTATTAAGCCCGCATTGGCTTTTGTGTTCATTTTAGGTGTTATGTATTACTTTAGAATGGCTACCCTTGTGTACCTACTTGGTTTTCTATTATATTCGAGTATATAATGGATTATTTAGGTGCCCTATTTATGTGCAAGTTTTGTTATTCAAGGCAGAAGTTTTTATGTGAAAAATATTTTTTGTAAAATGTAGGTAGATCCCAATTGTATGAAAAATCGGATGATTTTTTTTAGGGTAGACATAAAGGGGAAGAAATGTAGTTAGGTGTGAATCTTTTATATATCCGCGATTTTGTCCGGTCGATAACTTAGTTGGTAAAGTGCTTACATTCCATGCCGAAAACTCGGGTTCGAATCACAACCGAGGGTGTCAGTAATGATTTCCTGTTTTGGTGTTTATTTCCAACCCAAAATAAAATACCAATAAGGCTTACTCAGCCTTCACAAGAAATGAGTACTAGCATCCTCGGGAGCTGGGAACTTCCATATCAACTGAAGTGGTTGGCGTAAGGCTAGCCCCCGTGCCTATAAAAATAAATAGATTCCATTCTCCACATGCGACTCTTTCGGGGAAAAAGCAGCAAGGATTTGCACTATATGTTTAGCTTAGTATATTTTTTTTAAGATAATAAGTTTCATTAATTGATGAGGAATGTATTTTGTAACGCGTCATTTTTAAATGATTACAAAATCAAAGAATTTTTATTTGGTTACGGAGCGAGTAAAATTTATTTGACCCGTCTGTAGTCTACAAGAAAACGCTATGGACTTTACCGTCGTGAGTTGAATTCCCGGTGGAGTACAAACATTTTTTTTTCCAATTCGCTCTTCGCTGGGTTCGAAAATACATCTGACTTGACAGCAAAGAACTGTCACCAAGATTGCAGTCTAGTGGTTAACGCTACAGACTCGTTATTGGAAGTTTGTAAGTTTAATTCTCGGCGGAGCACAAAAAAACATTTCATCATCCAAATTTGCTCTTCTCTGTGTTAAAAAAATCATACACTAATCTAAATCTAATCTAAATCTAAGCTGCAAAGATATGTACCATTTGAGATTCATATTAAATTCATTCCCACAAGCAGACACGCATAATTTCGTGCTTACACATGCCGCATGTGGACCTACAATATAAAAAAATCCTATCTCAAATGAACATAAGCCCTGCAACTCTTGCCGACCTTCCCTGAAGCAGGGGTGACATTGGCAAAGTGAACCATTTTTTACAGTATGGGTGGTCAGCCGCATACCAAACACCATTACCAAAAATCGGTCACCAGTTAGCCTGACTTGGGAATCAGCGTATTCTACAGCGACAACCAAGCATGCAAAGGGCTCTTGAAGTGTGATTCAAGCGATCACCAAATAAATGATAATAACATTTATTTAATTATTTCATATATCTTCATTTGAAATCATTTTTACAGTAGCATTTTGGGGCTCTTATCGATCAGTGCGATAAGAATGAAAAAACATGTTTATTTCTTATCTTAAGTCTACAATTTTTCTGTCACCGAAGTGATCTACTCAATATCAATATTTATCAAATAAATAACAAAAAAACATATACCTACTGAATTTCAGTACATTTAGGCCCCGGTATCTTATCGCACTTTATTTTGGTAATCGTTTCTATAGGTGATAATGGCCTTACTCAGATTTGGTGAAAGATTTCATGTACAACGGCTTAAAGGATTTTGTGTCATAAATTTTTGAAAACATGGCAAACAATTTGAATTTTTAGTATCGATATGTTATTTAAAAGGATTACATTATGTTGAGATAAAAGATAAATAAGAAACTGTTCCATATTTTTCTTCGTAGATTGTGAAAGTCCATGATAATCAGGTCCGCGTATTAATTGAAATATTAAAAGTTGTGATGCCACGCGGCGGGGTTCTAAATCTAAGCTGCAAACATATATATCATTTAAGATCATAGTTTAAGATACATATTAAACGCATTCCCACAAGCAGACATTTATAAATTCGCGCTAACACATGCCGCATGCGGACCTACAATATAAAAACCCAATCTCAAATGAACATAAGCCCTGCAACTCTTGCTGACCTTCCCTGAAACAGGGGTGACATTGGCAAAGTGATTGCTAGGGCGTTATAATATATGTATGTGTATTTTTTTTTATGTATATTTTTTAAATAGATTTGTGGAAAGGAATGCAATCCACCAACCTATTTTGCCTGGCCAGTTGTCTTCATGCGAAAGCAGAAGCTTGTGTGCATGCAACGGCATCTGTTGAACCAGGGTCGAAGTTATCGTCGCGGGATTCGAACCAGCGTATTCCGGTTCCAAATAACCTGTCTAGATCCCCGCGGCCATAACACCGACAGCTTACATATTTATTACAGTTTACATACTTTTATTTGGATCTTATCCATGATAGAAGTTCTACACATTGATATTGGAATACTTGGAAGTTATGATGTCACACGGCGGGGCTGCTAGGGCGAAGGATAACTAATATGTTAATACATGACCGGTCCGTAGTCCAACTTGGTAACACTTCGGACTCGTAAATGGAAGGTTGTGGATTCAAATCCCGGCGGAGCACAAAAAATATACCATTTCTGTTCTCAAATTTGCTGTTCGCTGGGTTAAAAATTCATACACCTTTACCAAAGACCAGTCATCAAAATGTCCATCCAGCCTTACAGCAACTGGGTCTTGCTTGAGAATTGGCGCTTTCTACAGCGACGACCAAGCTCGTAGATGGCTCTTGAGGTGTGATACACACAAAAACAGCGCTTACCAAATAAATCAGCTTAATTGAATTTTTAATTTTTTTAATACATAATGTAGTTCCTTGACTTATGGGTTAGTATGAGGCTGGCCACCCGTACTGTAAAAAAATGGTTCACTTTGTCACCCTTGCTTCAGGGAAGGTCAGCAAGAGTTGCAGGGCTTTTTTCATTTGAAATTTATGTTGTAAGTCCACATGCGACATGTGCAAGTGCGAACTTATGTGTGTCTGCATTTAATACGAATCTTAAATGTAGTATAACTTTGCAACTTAGATTAAAGATACATTTTTTTGTGCCTTGTGAAAGTCCATGAGTCCCTAACCACACACAAGAGCTTTTTCTCTTTTTGGTGAAGTATAGCCAACAATTAAATCAACAATGAAATAGATTTAGGGAAAAAATGTACAAGAAATTTCTTTAATAAATAAATAAATTATAGAAGGTACACACATTGATTAATGTAGGTATGCAAAGTTGTGATGTCACATGGCCTGGTTGCAAGAGTAAGAGCTAACTTATCAGCTGGTAATAAATTGTCATGATCACGCTGAAGAAGCCCGTCGCAGACATGGGCTAAACGTTAGAAAGCTACATACAGCTCTGAGAGACCCGGAGCAGATCACGAAAGATTAAGAAAGTAAAGGAATTTTCCAAAATATAACTGGCACAATATTCTCATTCTATTCAAGATTCTCTAGGTCAGAGGCGTCTTCTCTCAGAGGCGTTCAGGCAGCAGACTTCACAGACTTTATCACAGACCAACTTACACATACACACAACTATACATTCGCAGCACTATAAAACAGCTGGCTTTTAGAAGTGTGGACTTTAAATGCTTAGAACATTACCAACTAACATAAGTTTTTTTTTGAAAAAAAAAATACTCGTGTTAAAGTTTGTCCATAAAATTGAACCCTCAATACATCACACGCGTCAAACGTACAAAATTAAATTTAGTCAAATTTCAGGCATGGTTAATAATTGTAAACGGCGGAGTTTACCCTTGTCTAATTATTGGGTGAGGGTTGGTCGGAGACACGCTGGTAAGGGGACAAACTTTCGACTTTAAAGGACCCAAAATTAAATCGAGCGAAAAGGCATGGAAGGGATAAATTGACAAGCCGGGCAAGGTACACGTTGAGCTAATTAGTGAAATGTGTAAACGCTCTTCAGGATATAGAGTGCGCAGTGTTCCGAGATGGTGTCAATTAAAAATGTGTATAAATAATAATCTGTTTATTATAAGTTGCAATGGCTCGTATTTAATGCATGCCCACAGCGACTATACCATGCTGAAAGCATCGGTTCTCGTCCGATCACCGAAGTTAAGCAACATTGGGTGCGGATACCTAGTACTTGGATGGGTGACCGCTTTGGAGCACCGCGTGTCGTTGGCATCTTGGACTGGTCCGTAATACAGTGGCAACACTTCGGACTCGTAAATGGAAGGTTGTGGATTCGAATCCTGGCGGAGCACAAAAATATACCATTTACATGAGTATGCTCTTCGCTGGGTGGAAAAATTTATAAACCTTTACCAAAGACCGGTCACTATAGGTCCATCCAGCCTAACAGCAACCGAGTTTTGCATGAGTATTGGCGCTTTGTAACTTCGTAACTTGATGACCAAGCTTGTAAACACCACTACAATAAGTGTCATAGACCCCTAGAGTCTCTAAAATCTAGGGAGTCTCCCGCATGGGATTTCTTAAAAAAAACAGGCACATGCAAGTTTGCGCCTAAGCAGGCTGCATGTGTAAATTCGGAATAAACCAAACCTCACATGAACATAAACTCTGCAACTCTTGCCACCCTTCTCTGAAACCGGGCTGGCTTTGGCAAAAGTAAACCAAGTTTGTACAGCATGGAGGTCTGCCACATACCAACTAATTAGTCGACTCATCCATTCTTTGAAACCGAATGATTGGTTTGAGGCTGACCATCCATACCGTAAAAATGGTTCACTTTTCTAATGTCAGTCCTGTTTCAAGTAAGGTTAGAATTGCGGGATTAATGTTCATTTGAGATTGGGTTTTTATGTTGTAAGTCTACATGCGGCATGTGTCAGCGCGAACTGATACGTGTCCGCTTATGAGACTGCATGTTATTTATCTTTGCAACTTCGATTATGGATTAAAGAATCCTCGGCTAGTCTTTAATAATCTATAATCTAAGTTGCAAAGATAAATTAACATGTATACAGCTCATATCAAATGCATGCCCACATACAGACACGTGTAGTTCGCGCTTACAAATACTGAATGTGTACTAAAAAAATTAAATACAAACTTAAAATGAACATAAACCCTTCAACCTTGGCCGACCTTCCCTTTAACAGGGGTGACACTGGAAAAGTGAACCATTTTTTTACAGTATGGGTGGTCAGCCTCATACCAACCTATAAGTCAATGAATACTTACAGTAAATTCTCTAAAAACTACCCTTCATATTTTGTAATGATATTTATTTTCAACCCCCCTTACCTCCTAAAGTCTTACCCTCACTTACCCCTAGGATTTTTATTCATGGGGGATCAAATGTGATTTTTATGACACGTAAACTTTACAGGCATTCCTCCCAACGCCTCTGAATAAAGTCGTATGGAAATAACACATCTGAATGCGCCCCTACAATTATTAAGATATATTACGCATACTTGAATATACGAAATTATTTCATGACAATTTCCTATGCGTCATTTTTTGTCTCTTAACTAATAGTTTACAATATTAAACTAGGTAAAGAAAATCAACCAACTGAAATTACCTGAATGATAGGAGGTACTGACATGGGCAGCTTTCGGAAATCTGGGCTACATCCTCAACGCAACGCAACTCGCAACGCAACTAACGCAACTAAGCTACACATAGTGTAACTTCTTGCCGCGTTATCCCCGAAGGGGTCGCATGTGGCGAGTTGAACCTATTTATTTTTACAGGTAAGGGGGCCGGACTTACGCCAACCACTTCAATTGAAGTGGTGTTTTCCCAGCTCCCGAGAGTGAAGGCTGAGTAAACCTTGCCGGCATTATATATTTTGGGGTTTGAAATAAACACCGAAACGAGAAATCATTTCTGACACCCTCGCGCTCGGTGGGATTCGAACCCGAGCTCACGGCATGGAATGCAAGCACTCTACCAACTGAGCTATCGACCGACTCAACGACACGAAAATGCCTGTTAACCTGAAACGCAGAGTCTTTGAGTCTTGCGTGCTTCCAGTATCCACCTATGGCTTGGAAACAAAAGGGATCACTCAGTAGGTATAGCGCCAACAGACTGTGGACGTGCCAAAGAGCCATTGAAAGGAGGATGCTGGGAATCAGTCTTAAAGACAGGGTCTAAACCAGGAGATCTGTAGACGCACTGGTGACACTGATGTCATACAGCGAATGGCCTGCTTAAAGTGACATATTAACAGTGACCATGACAGGTCGCTGAAAGGCATCGTCCAGTGGCGACCCAGGATGTCCAAGCGGAAAGCTGGGAGACCCCAACTGAGGGGGCTGGACAACATCAAGTGAACTGCAGGAAAAGGATGACTGAACACAGCAACCGATTGACAGGAATAGAGAGGATTGGAGGAGGCCTACGTCCAGGAGTGAACTGAGAAAGGCTGAGGAGGAAAAAAAAGAAAAGAAAAATCAAGAGGTTATTATGAGGCTTGCCAAACATACTGTAAAATTTGTTTAACTTTTGCTTCGGGGAATGTGGACTTAAATTGCGGGGTGACATTGGCAAAGTGAACCAATTTTTACAACATGGGTGTTCAGCCTCATACCAAACTATAATCTAGGAACAAAATAATAATATAAAGTAAACTATATATACAAAGACAAAAGACAAATAGAATACAATATTAAAATAGAGATTTAAGAGTACCTGCCAAAATTGAACATAAGCCGCCATTTTTCAGGTCATTGCATTCTTCTTTTTTTTATTCACACACAAACAATTTAATAAAAATGACTTGACAGATAATTTGAATTTTCTTACACTTCAGTGATACAAGTCTGTCCTAAAGCATGAATTCCACACGGGGCAACTAGCTATAATTATTCACAAATTAACTTTGTGTAGTGCATACGAACTTGCGCTCATCAAAACCGCCGCGTCACACATGCGTCGCATAGGATCAGAAGCGGCAATCTACGATATTTTTCAAACACCAGGTAAATATATAGAAAGAAAGTAAATCATTTTCTCATTATTTCTATATGTGTATCTTATCCACGGAAAAATCCTAGATTCCCGACTTTGGTTCTACAATACGACTGTCATGGTGTTTTTTACCCCAAGTTACGTTAAAACTTATCCATAGCGTTTATTGAAAATGTATGGACACGAAAACAGCTGTTTTTATTGAGGTATAGAGTAAGTGGAGGCGAAACTTGCTCAAGGCTTTGAAGCATACTATGTGACATAACTGTCAGACGGACCTGTCAAAAAAAACCTTCAATACATCAAAATATTTCATAATCATGTAGTTCCCCTGAGCTTGTTTGGTTTATCCACCATTTGATTCGAAAATGACCTTACAGTAAAATTGGCTTAGAAGTCACATTGTAGGCAATCTGAGCTAAGATAAAAACCTACTTAAAACATGAGCTGTGAGAGTGGTTTTTAAATATTTTTAACATCAATTTCAAGTTTTCATTTTACTCATTGGTCCAGTACCTAAACATAAAAATATTGCTCATGTGAAATTACCTCTGATGGACATAAGACACACAAGCACTAATGGGACGATGTGAAATACCATGTTTTCTTGTTTTCTCTATATTCTATTTGATACCCAATAATTAAACATGGCACAATGCCAAACAATATCTAATGCCCTTTTTCTTTAAAAATTGACAAATTCAAAACTTTTCGCTCAGAGATGATATTTTAGTCATGCCAAGAATGAAAATACAATTTCTAGCATCACTCCTTGACTTATAGGTTGATATGCGGCTGACCACCCATAATGTAAAAATTGGTTCACTTTGCCAATGTCACCTCTGTTTCAGGGAAGGACGGCAAGAGTTGCAAGGCTTATGTTCATTTGAGATTGGGTTTTTATATTGTAGGTCCACATGCGGCATGTGTTAGCGCGAAATTATACATATCTGCTTGTGGGAATGCATTTAATATAAAACTTAAATGATATATATCTTTGCAGCTTAGATTATAGATTATGGGTTGAAACGGATATACCATCTTTCAATTTGTATTAAAATAGTTTCGTGTCCTTTAGTTTTATATTCTGGTTTCCATACGTTTTTTGCAAAACGGTATTTTTGAGTTTGAACATATTTTTTTATACTCGTGGTAGTGCAATCTCTCCCCTGATCTCCATACAGCGACCAGACGGCCGACACGCGAACTTGGGGACAGGGAAAATTCCAACTAATTCTGTATGCATTCATGGCATCTATCCCAGGGATCGTAAATACTAATCTAAGTTGCATATTCAGAATGCAACTTCTTACTTATATACAAAGACAAAGTATACATATTACATACAAAGAAAGTGTGAAAGGAAAAAGAGGGAAGGGACGACCGAGAAATGTATGGCATGATCAGATTGGGGAGATTGTGAAAGAATGGGATATACAAAGTGAGCGTAAAAGAAGAAAATGCATGAAAAACGTGATGGATATGTATGAATTGAAAGAGGTATGTCAGGATAGGAAAAAATGGAGGCAGCTCTGCAGAGGCTCTGACCACCCCTAGCGGAATGGCGACAGAGTTACAGTTACACTTTTTTATTCTATTACTACTATTCTACTACTACTATTACTAATATAGCTTAGTAAAGCTATACACATAGTGCAACTTTTTGCTGCGTTTCCCCCAAAGGAGTTGCATGTGGCTAGTGGAACCAATTTATTTTTACACGTAAGGTGGCCAGCCTCCGCTTAACATTTCAGTTTAAGTGGGGAGATTATCGGATGATAATGCTTTTGTGATATCCAATCGATCTATAATCTATAATCCATAATCTAAGTTGCAAAGATATATTAACATTCAAAACTTACATCCAGTCCGAAAAAATATGGTTTGATCAGATTGATAATGAATCTAAATAGGTATCCAAGGATTTTATATCCTCTTCGCTGGGTTGAAAATATCAAAATACCTAATTTTACTAAAGACCAGTCACCTAAGGTCCATCCAGACTTGTGAATTGGCGCTTTCTATAGCGACGACCAACGATATTCTTTAAGGATATGAAGGAGAAATGGAGGCAAATCTGCAGAGTCTCTGTCCACACCTACTGGAAGAGCGGCTGAGTTTTTTTGCACATGTTTTTTTTTTGTTTAGTATCCGCATTTCAGAACATTGCAATGCCGGTACATTGACCAGGTGTTTGCAAACAGCTCAGCTCAGGAATAATCGATTTGCTGGACTGTGTGGTGTATGAGGCAGGGCCCTACCTTGTGGTCCCTTGATAGAACGACACAGTGACATAACGACACATGACATAACCACACATGAAAGAACGACACATGACAAAAAACACCATAAACGGCATGGAAAAAAAAATGGAACTCATGCATACATTATTTGGTAAAGCTTATAAAAAAATAACAACCCCGATTATCATTTTAAGATTAAAAAATCTTACTATGTTGCACATACATAGAAACTTCTTACCGCGTTATCCCCGAAGGAGTCGCATCTGGCGTGTGGAAGCAAAATAAATGTCTGTGTTTATGATGTTTTTTCATGTGCCGTTTATGGTATTTTTTGTTTTAGTTATGTTATATTTTGTCATGTAATGTTTTTTGTCCTTGTGTTGTTTTGTCGCAGTGATGTATTTTCTGTGTTGTTTTGTCATAATGAGGATTTGCCATGTGATGTATTGTCATATGTTGTTCTGTCTGGTGTATTTCTGCCATGTGCCGTATTGATGTATCTACTGTCATGGTGATGTTCCATCATGTGTCGTTCTGTCATGTGATGTTTTGTGATGTGATGTACTGTAATATGTTGTTCTGTCATACGTCGTTCTGTCATGTATCGCTATGTCATGTGATGTTTTTTCATGTGCCGCATATGGTATGTTCTATTTTAGTTATCTGATGTTTTGTCACGCGTCGCTATGTCATGTGTCGTTTTGTTACTGTGCCGTTCTGCCCTGTCACCACACCCTGTATAGTGTACATGCACCAGCACCACCCTGTATCGCTAAGGGTGTAAGCTGAGATCACGGCCGATAGCCGGTCACGCCGGGGCAACGATTGTATGTATTAAATACTCAAATAAAAGATCAACACTTTTGTTTCGAGAGTTCCTTGCTGGGTACGTTACTACCAAGCTACACATATAGTGTTACTTCTTGACACATTTTCCCCGTAGTGGTCGCACGTGGGTCGGCCTTACGACAACCACTTTAATTAAACTTGAAGTAGGGGTTTCCCACTTCCAAACCCTTTTGAAACTGGTAAACACATTTCTTATGAAGGCTCATCAAAACTTGCCGGTATTTTATTTTGGGTTTGAAATAAACACCGAAATGGGAAATTATTTCTGACACACTTGGCGGGATTCGTATCTGAGCCTATAATAATGAAATTATAATATGCGCATTGCTTTTGCTAAAATAAATATGTGTCACACATATTGTGCAACTTCTTGCCGTGTAATTTTCAACAGGGCTGTACGTGGCAACTGAAAACTACTTTTTCCACTAGTAAAAAGGACTGTCTTACGCCAACCACTTAACTTGAAGTGGGAATTTCCCTGCTCTCAATCCGACAGGTTTTCATTTTTTAGTAAAAACTGAGCTTGCCGGTATTTTGATTTCTAGGTCTGAAGTAAGCACTACAATGGGAACTTATTTAAATTCCAGAGGGCTCTAACACAACCCACAACTACATATTCATAACAATATGAAAAATCACCAGAAATATTTTTTTGAGGCAAAATTAAATGCAACATTTTTTTTATTGAATTCATAAAGAGTTGATGTTTATTGGGCAGTCATAGCAAATGGTTTTAAATCATTAACATTTAAACGGGGGTGCAATTTTACACCCGGCTATAAAAAGTGATTCTAAAGCGCCCATACTTAGTGCCACAGTGTGTGGGATTGTGGTCAGAGGGTTGGGGGAATAGGGGTCACATTTGCATACCACAAAGAAAAAACCTAAACAAGTGATAAACCAAGATCGGACACAAAGGTAAACTCAGCCTTCCGGCATGTAAATCAGGGATGTTATGAATATCCGTATCCGTTACTGAAACTATCGGATATCCGGAATAAAAAAACGTATCCGTAACCTACCTAAACCGGTTTAAAAGTTTCATGTAATATTGAATAATGTAATAGAAACTACGAATGTTAATTGTCGTAATATGATATATATTATTTTTTAATTTTTAAGAGAATAGCTGTATAGAAATCATTAATCTACAATCGAAGTTGTTAAAATATATTAACATTAAAAATTCAAATGAAATGCATGCCCACAAACAGTCGCGAGTAAATTCGCGCTTACAAATCCTGCATATGCACTTACAAAATTAAAATCCAAACCTCAAATGAACATAGACCCTGCAATTTTTCCCGCAAGCCAAACTGTTATGGTTCGAACACCCTGTCACATGAGGTGTGACATGACATTTACCATCTGCAGGGCCGAGAATCGTACGCTCCTATTTTTTTTTACATCTGGCTAGTCTAGTCATCCTCCTACAGGATCCAACCAATGAGGATCCTGTATTCAAATCGATATTGGCGTCACCCAAGAGTAGATAAGTAGACCCCACGAGGGAAGGAAGGTCACAGTTGAACCTTTACCATCTTGCCTTCAGCATCTTCTGTCCGTAGACTATCCACATTCAGGGTCGAAACTCTCGACAATAAACCCATTTAACTTCAATTAATAATCTTTTTCTTAAATGAAAACCCGTTTGATAATTTAGTTATAACAAAAACTGTGATCAAATAATGTTTTTTCGCTTTTGTTTTTAGTATATTGGGGTCTTGGATTCAGGGGCCCTGGTGCGTTCACTCCACACAGACCGCTTTTAATCCATAGTATAAAACGTTACATACTGTTACGATTTTAGGATTCAAAAGTCTTTCAATTAAAAATACTGGTCTTCTTATACAGTTGTTTATTTTACACTTTTAATAATTTATTTTCACAAAGATAGTCTCGACTATTCCATTACACTTGGTTTCTGTTCACTGGTTAACTTAGTTCAATGTAGTTGTAAAGCTCGTAGGATACTGGCTCTGCAAGCAACTCGCACCCTTCTTATACTCTTCAAAACAGTACAATCTAGATCTATATTCGCTAGACAGTTCCAGAAAGGCGTAGTAATCATTATTTCTCGATGCTTCAAGTATTTTTATTCAATGATTCCTACCCACACAATATAATACAGAATTCCTATAACTATAACTAATACATATTCTAATATTTACATATCAATACACTCCCTTCAATGGCGTAAATAGAAAACATGTAAGAAAACTAAATCACTCACTAGAAGTGCCGTCGTAAATTTCATACATTTTCAATTTTAGATATTGAGGGGAGTTTATTTAAAAGTTTTATACTTTGAGTACGGGAGCTAGCGGCTTCTTTGATTATTAATTGCAACATATTATGTTAACAAAAATACTAAGTATTGAATACTAAGTACACAACAATGTATCAGTGAACGCATTGAATTGTCATACTTAGGCTGATACAAATCACCGTCATTAATAAACTCCTGAGCGATCAAAGGAACGCCGGCGACAATGAGCCGAGGGGATTTAATGTTTTCATTGTGAGGGACTACACATTACCCTGTTCTTTATGCGACAGTAAATATTATTAGGTATTAATATTATTGATAGCGGTAACCGGTGGCGGAGTCATGGTGACTTGCGATACTTCCCCCCACTAGTAGGTACCTCAACAAGGGGACACTACGGTTAAAAGTTACATAATTTCTGTGGTAAGATATATGTGATATGTGACATTTTTTGCAATATTGAGTTATGGATACCGTTGGATTCGTCTCCGCGTGATCTATAAGATGGCAAAATGATATATGTGTAGAATTTATAGGATTTGAGATTTTTTTTTTTTAATACATTGAGGTTTGGATTTTTCACAGCAAACCAAACTTTAAAATTGCTCTCCTGTAAAGTTTGCAAAATGTCACATATCATATATAGCCATCTTACCACAGATTTTTTGTTCGTAGGTTAAGTCAGTTTGAAAATGTCGTTGTTTTTTTTAACTCTGCGCCGCCCGTTTCAGGAAAACGCGGCTGGTGCTGTTAGGCTTATGTTCATGTAAGGCTTGGTTTATTTTATACGTACACATGCAGAATTTGTAAGCTCGAACTTACATATTGCTTCTGCTTGTGGACGTGCATTAAATATGGGCCTTACATAATATATATTTGCATTTTAGATATCTCAAATACGCTTCTTATTTTCATAACTGTTTCAACAACATCACCATGATCACATAAACTTCACGCTGAAGAAACCCATGGCAGACATGGGCGAAACAGTTCCAAAAGAGCATGGCAACATATCCCGGAAAGCAACTCTTCAATGAAATTAATGCAGTTTTCTGTAATGACCTGAGTCACAACCATACCCAGTGTCCCCTATAAAATTATGCATTAAAGCCCGACAATATCATTTTACCAAAAAATGTATAATAACTAAAAAAGCGGCTCTAGTGAGCGTAGTACTTTTCCTATATTTTTTGTCGGTACCTTATGGTGAAGATAAAACGTAATTTTTTATAACACTCCATATTGAAAGTCAACCATAGAATTTTACGGAAAAATGTATGATAATTAAAATACAGCTCTAGCGAGGGTTTTGGTTTCTGTGTATTTTTACTGTGAAAACGTTGAAAAATGTTGAGTATGAACGAAAAGTTGTATAATATGTACTTGGAGTGTTGCCTGCTAGTTGGGCCCGCCGGGAATCGAACCAACGACTCTCGACTGTCGCACGAAACCCAGCCACGGAATGCTAGGGAAATTATTATCGAACGGCAAGAGAGGGATTCAGATTGTGGTTTTAGAAAATATATAATTAAAAAAAAATATTAGAAAGCAAGAAGAATATTTGAAGAATGCTTTAAAATCCTGAGTTTTTTTTTTGTATTAACAAAAGGAATGTGAAAAGGAAGACCGAGAAAAGTATGCCTGGATCAGATTGGTGACATTTAGAAAGAATGGGATATACAAAGCGAATGTAAAAGAAGGAAATGTATGAAATAGGTAATGGATATGAATGAATTGAGAAGGTATGCAAGGATTGGTAAAAATGAAGGAAAATCTTCAGATGCGTTGGCCACCCCTAGCAGAATAGTGACGGAGTAACAGATTGGCATGTTTTTAAATAAAAGGTGGTCAGCCTCATACCGATTCACAAGTCAAAGAACAATAAAAGGAAATACCAGAACTTTCATGTCAGCGGGTTTTCCACAATGAGTTCATATTTTTGTGGAAACTGAAGTGGAGTCGGTACAAATGACATAGATAAAAAAAACCGACATCTTTCAGCCGGGTTTCTAGCGAGAAAGCTAACGAATATTTTGTTACAGTTACTAAGGAGTCAGGCCAGTTCTCAGTGATTCGAGAACAATCGTTATGCCTGCTATAAAAAAGACCAAAGCTGTCTGTAGCGTTAGATTAGTCAAGCGACCGTTGCAGTCTGAAGGTGTAAAGTTGACTCAGTATGTGAAGTGTATCTAAAATAAATGGTGCAAAATAAATAACCGCAATTTCCATAAACTCCAATAAATTATAACATTTGGTGACTACCCTGAGTACGAGTTGCAAAACTTGAGTGAAGTAAAGTTTACGGAAAGTATTAAAGAGTGGTTTTCCCCCAAAATCTGCCGTGTTTGTTTGTTTGAACTTGATTTTCTTCATCGCTGTAACTCTTTTGCTAAGACTATAAGGTGTAATAATAAAAAACGGCAGATTTTGGGGAAAATCACTCTTTAATACTTTCCGTAAACTTTACTTTACTCAAGTTATGCAACTAGTACTAAGGGTACTGGGCTGGAAGTCTCATCCCCACGGTTATTCTTACCTACCGAATATCGGTAATATTTGTATGAAACCTAATCAGCTATTCACTTGCGGCCATCTTGGATTGACAGGTCTTCATGCAAATATTACCGATACTCGGTAGGTAAGAATTACCGTGGTGATGAGACTCCCAGCCCTGTGATGTTTGCCAGCCAATTTTTTTATTTTATTTTGTTAGTCCGTTCGTCCCTGTTGGTGTCACATGTTCGCCGGCATGATCGCCGCCCGCTCCACACGCTGGCGATGATGGCGCACATTGCTCGTGAGCAGTCGGCCCCGACTTCGGCATATTTCGGGAAAATATCAAAAGGCGAACGTTTAATCGGCCCGGCGGGGTGACGTGACGAATTCCCGGCTGCAACCTCAAGTCTACGACAGAAACGTGAAGGATATCTGACACGAAGAATTGCAATGGATATTACTTTTATAAAAACGAAAAAAAACAAGAATTATTATTGTCCGGTCGATAGATCAGTTGGTAGAATGCCTGCATTCCATCCCAAAGTGCAAAGATCAACACCAAGGGCGTAAGAAATAATATCCCGTTCCGGCGTTTACTTCAAATGAAGCTAAAATTGGTATAATTAATTAATTGGTATATCATTTTATTTTCAAATACGCCCTTCGCTAGGTTGAAAAATTAAATTACCTTTATCAGACGTTTACCAGCCGAGGAAAAAAATCCTGATTCAGAAATTTTCCGAGTACATTTCATCCCTTCAGTGCTTGTTTGGCTTATCTACTAGATACTCAATTCAAAGATGACCTCTAAATAAAATTGTCTTAAGAATTACATTCTACACAATCGCTAAGAAAAAAATGCAAAATTCAATAATGTGAGAGCTATTTTTAATATTTTCAAAATCAATTTCAAACATTCATGAGACATGTAAAATTACCTCTGTTGGAGATACAAGCACTAAAGGGACGATTTGTTATCTTTGAAATTCTTCCTCGCCTTACCTTTCTCACGCTGTATGTAAACATCAAACATAGATCCAAAATTAATATAGGTACCAGTCCAAATCAGCGTGTAGGTACCTACATACATATGATAGGTACATGGTATGTTAAAATGGAAGTAGACACCTACTCACATAATATTCCTTGAAATGATGGCTGTCACATTATCAATGTCAAACCCAAGTCAATGGAAGGAATGTTAAATTAGTCATGATGGCATCCCGCCAATGTCTCCTTGATTATTATTTCTACGTCTCTATAATAGGCAACGAAAATTGTTATTTTATTTTTGGTTCTGTGTAGTATATAGAAATCAAACTTTTTCCGTATTACTTCGGTTCAATTTATGCAACGACTTTGTCAACTCAATATGTAGGTAGGTATCGATACCTTAAAGTTAAAACAGAATAAGTGACACGTTAACCCAACATGGGTTTCTTAGGGCCTGCATTTGCAGTTGCTGGCCCTCTGGCCTGGAACCACCTGCCACATCATGTGAGAGAGCTAGAGGACCATGGAAAGTTCCGGAATGCACTGAAGACAAGCAAATTTCTGGCATCGTTTGCACCAGCGCCCTTGGAGTGACTACATCACGAAACGGCGCTATAAAGAAATCATCAACTCATCATCATGTTGCACCAACCTCCAATCAATATTTGATTGAAACATTAAATTTGATGTATGAACTTGGTGGGTGGAGGTGGGTAAAGTGCCTGCTTAGTTCTGGTAAGGACCTCGGTTAAATATTTCTCGAAAGTTGGTAAAAATGTGATGGAATTTGAACAGGAAATATGATTCACATCAGCTGACTTACGTATATGCAATCAATTGTTTGATTTGAAAGGGAGAAATCACACTTAATTTTGATTTTCGTTTGATTGGAGTTTGATGCAGCAGGCCCTTAGATAAATATACTAATTTTCCTATTTTCTACGACAGAAAACACTGAAAAAGTGAGAAAATCCTGAAGTTTTTCATGAGTACTGCCTTATAATTAGTTTACTTACTATGAGAAGTTAGTACACCCAAAAAATGTTTTATTCACAATTTCTCAAATCAGTCCGGTCGATAGTATGTAGATAGAGGAGTGCTTGCTTTTCATGCTGAGAGCTCGGGTTCGACTCCCAACGTATTAGAAATAATTTCCAGTCGCGTTGCTTATTTTAAACTCAAAATAAAATATTTGCACCCACAAGAAATGAGTTCCAGCCCCCTCGGAAGCTGTGATACCCCCACTTTTATAGAAGTGGTTGGTGTAACGGCTTACCTGTAAAAAATAAAAATGTTCCACTGACCACATACTATACATACATCTTCTACAGGTAGAACGCGACAAGAAGTTACACTGTATTATAAGCTTAGTTGCGTTTTTTGTTTGTTTGTCGGTATTAAGTAAGTCATGTGAATTGTTCAACCCAGCGAAGAGTTAAATGTTTTATTTCTGGGAATCGAACCCCTTCCGATTACGAACGTGTAGCGTTATCCACTAGACTACAGACCGGTCGTTGGTAGGTCTACAGCTTACACGAATGTATCTAGGTATAAGTTTATATGTCTGTGCATCTAATCTAATCTAATCTAAGCTGCAAAGATATATATCATTTAAGATTTATACTAAATGCATTCCCACAAGCAGATATGTATAATTTCGCGCTAACACATGCCGCATGTGGACCTACAATATAAAAACCCAATCTCAAATGAACATAAGCCTTGCAACTCTTGCCGTCCTTCCCTGAAACAGGGGTGACATTGGCAAAGTGAACCAATTTTTATATTATGGGTGGTCAGCCGCATAACAACCTATAAGTCAAGGAACATACATGACAAATTACATTTTTTAAAATCAAAGAATAAAAATAACAATATATACATGGACATAAAAAACTAAATAATGTGCATGTTTATATGATTGTGTGTCTGTGTGTTTTTACTTAGGTACAAGACGTACCTACCTAAGTATTTGAATGGTTGTACCTACTCGTGTTTACTCGAAGCTTCTGCTCGAAAAGATTCTAGCATGGTCTGGAGTATGCTAGAATAGACTTTAGTCACCTATAAAAACAGATTACAGTGCTTTGGAGGGTATAAGTATCCGAGCCGTTAAGCGAGAATATTTGATTGACGCATACAATTTGATTGCTGAATTCTGGTAAGGACCTCGGTTAAATATTTCTCGAAGTGGGTTATAATGTGAGGAACTTGAACAGGAAGTTGTGCTCCTAATTTTCGCGCGAACCAGCCTACCACCACCTTCAGAAAGGGACTGAAGACACTGCTTTTCTCCAGAAGCCATGGCGTCCTTGAGATGGTCCTGGACCATTAAATGTCGCCACATGAAAGAAATCATCCATCATCATCATCATCATCTAATGTGAGAAAATTGTAATAAATCAATTTAATCGAAGATTTTCTATACTTTTAATTATTAAAAAAATTCAAATGGAAACATTGTTTTAATTCACTTATTTATTTATTTTTTGTGCTCGAACATTTTCGCTTAATGAGGCATCTTCAGGAGCAGATTGGTTAAGAAGTTTTTTTAAATTGAACCCAAAGAAATCGTAACTGTAGGTAGGTACCTATTTATTTCCCCTGATTTTAATAATATTCCCATGTTCCAGCCACGGTTGGCAGCTAGCACACTGGGGTCGCTAGGAGCCTTATCACGCACAGATCTCCCAGATTGTGGGCTCCAGATATTTACGGTGACTTAAACTTTTATATTTGACATTTTTACAGATAGCTGATCTGGTTAAATGTGCTCACGTGAGCGGCGCCTGAAATGTGTACCAATTTACATTTCCATTTCTTTCTAACTATTAGTGGAAATTCACATTTTTTGTAAATGTTCTTGTATGTAAAAAGCGTTACAAAGAAAATGTGGAAAAGGCTTTTTCAATAAATAGTTTTGAATACTTGTTTTTTTTAAATATATTCACATCATATCAAAAATATGTTTGAAGGAAAAAAAAATAGATAAGTGAAGGGGGAAAAAATATCCCCAAAATATAGTGCATCATACAAAATTGATAAAATATGAAAATACATATTTTTTTGGTGGCATTTTGTTAATGAAAGGTTTTTAAAGTTTTGTCATTAATTAGAAAAAATCATGAATAAACACGCTTGATTTTTGTTATGTGAAGACATAGAGTTATAAAGTGTGAAGACCATAAAACTTAAGAATCTTATTTAAAAAAAACAATTTTGGGGTATGGGGCCGTGTTGGTTCTTACTTTTGATTCTTGAAAATCAGTTTTCCCCTTATTCATAACAAGGTTTTTTTTAATCTATAATAATAGTTTTATGTGAGTTTTCCCTACGAAAAGTAGGTTGAAGCCTGATTTTTTGTTTAATAAATGTTTTCATTCGAGGCATTCACTCCCTTGTTTTGAATTTGATGAACTTAATTACATGCGTTACCTAGATCTTATAAGAACAAATCTTATAAGTTTTTTTCTTTGACGAGTTAAAAATATTCGCGTAAAATGAAGCATTTACCTGCTGGTTTGGGTACATTCCTCTTGACCTGCATCCACTTATAGGTCGGCACCGCATGTGGGTGTTGTCCATGCTGCAAGCTGATCCCCTGTCCTGCCATCTGTCTCACCCCCATCTCCTGCAACTCCTGTCTCCCGCACCCACCATCCTGCCCTCTGAACCCTCCACAATCCTGCAGAACACCTTCCTTCTGCAGACCTTCCCCTCCACCCAAATGCTCACTCTTCTGATAATGACCTTGGTAATCCACAACCCCAGCATTCGGTCCACTCTGATGCATGACAATATGAGGATAATTCAAACATTGTCCACTCGAACTTTGACTGTCATTCTCCATAAAGTGCATATTGTATTTTGATTCCAGATAATGAGAGTCTATTTTGTTGTGTTGGTGGTTCAAATCAAGCATATTGTAGTGGAGTTCTTGATGGTGGTGGTAGGGTACTGATCCTGGGTGATGTTGGGGATACCCTTGATTTGGATTCATCGCGGAATAGTCTAGGTTTGTGTAGCTTAAGCCGTTGTCTGTGTTGATGATGTGGTCTGGGTATTCGTGCATGCTTGCTGGACCAGGATGCTCGTGGTTGGTTGGGAGTTCTTGGTAATGGTGCAGATCCGCGCCATCATTGTAGTACCCGTGGTCCGTGGGGTATTCCGGTTGGCAGTACGCCTCGGGGTACGGTTGTTGCTGGTTGCCGTACATGCTTATATCCATGGTCATCATGGTTCAAATGTGACAACCCTGCGAGTGCAATCACGACGAAATGCACCCTGTCACTCTTTTTTACAATTTATTCCAATGCAATGTTTTGTAGACATTTTTCACCGAGTTTTTCACATTTTCCATCTAAATCCAACGACCCTTATTATTTTTTTTGCCAATAATTATTATTTTAACTTTGTTAACAGGGTAAACACTAACAAAATCAAACAAGAATATGAGAATATTTTTAAAAAATACCAAGTTATCGAAGTCTTACTTACACAGGTTTGTTGATACCCACGTAGGTACCTACTTTGGTTTAGGAAAATATTTTTATGCAATTATTTTCTATCAATAGAATGTCACTTTGGTTTTTGTAAAAATTGTACCTATTTAATTTTTAATTGGTTCACTACTACATGGAGGTACATTTTATTGCAATTAATATAGCTTACGTTCGACGGAATTTATATTAAAACTATTTCAATAAATTAAGTTATTTGACGATATTAATTGTTACAGAAACATGGCCGTCGACTAATCGCTGCCTTAGTGCTTGTTTACTGTAAACGCCATTGAGCTAATTTTACAGGAGCAATGTTTTTGTGTTTTGTTATTGTAATTGACAAAATCGTAATTCAATTGCCTATTTTACCGAAAGTACTGCAGGTCTGGCACTATAATAATCGGTAAAAATCATAATAATGTTACGTTTAATACTAAAAAAAGGCGTTTTAAAATGGATATACGTCAAAGATGCGCAACGGAAATTTCGTAAAGTGGATATACAGTAAAACGATCTTGAGATTGACCGGACGCTCGCAACAATCTTTTAGTGCTTGTTTACTCTATGCGCCAAATCACATATAAAGGATGTTCCAGTCACTTCTTCACCGCACATTATATTTGTTGTACTTATTTAATTCATATTACACAGTGGGCTATTGAACTTTCATTTGACTTTTATTTATTTCTTTACTTCCTTCCTTTCCTATTAATACTCTAGTGTTACCAAAGAGATGGAAGAGAGAAGTTTATTATCAAAATATTTTTTTATTTTCTTTAAGGTTTTTTTTGTTTTTTACTTTCTTGCTCTAGCTGAAGACTAAAATTTCATTTTTTTTCACGAAACGGCGCTATGAAGAAATCATCAACTCATCATCATCATAAAGAAAGTATTGATTTGGTGTGAAATTTTTTTTTCGAGGTTTTCACGGAAATGAGTTGTCCTGGTGCAGGACATGCCAAAAAACACTATCTTTCAAAAACGTCCGTCTGTATGTGTGTGTGTGTGTGTGCGTGTGTATGTGTGTCACTTTCCAAAGTATTAGACTTAGAGATACCTACCATATTTTGGCTACATCAACTCTTTTGAACATGTTTTAAATATGAATTACACGGCATTACACCAACTTGAAAATTCAAGATGGCTGCCATACAAAAAAAACATAAAATTTCAGATGGCAACCCATAGACCCAGGTTTGCAAGAGTGTTGCCACACCTAATTTTTTTAGTAAAAATTTGAGCAACGACCACACTGAAAAAAATAATCTTGGAGCCGTTTTTGAGAAAAGTGCAATTGTATGTTTTTTTTGTATGGCAGCCATCTTGATTTTTCAGGGTGATTCCATGCCGGTCGGCTCATCAAAATTTGTGGTTGTCAATTCTCTAAATCTAAAAATTGGTGTCTCTGTGATTAGTAGTATCGGCTGGGACATACACACATACGGACGGACAGGTTCGACAAATTAGGTTTTTTTGCACGTCCTGGCGCAAGACAACTCATTTCCGTTGAAACCTCAATTTTTTTTTCGGACGAATACAATACTTTATAGCTCCTTCTGACTGCTATAAAGTAAAAATATATTGAAAAGTTCTCAGCAGTTAGAGTGTTAATAAAAAAATACTTTGTAGAAAATTTAAGACAATAATGATAACTTATATGATGTCATCATTATATTTTCCAAAAAGTGAATCACATACAAAGTGAGAAATTTCCAGACAAAATGTTTGGTAATAATCAGAGGGTTAAAATTAGATAAAAGGCTGCGATTCTTAAAACTTTCTAAATAGCAATAATAATCAGTCGTTACTTTTTCAAAACATGACAAAAAAGTTTACCCACCATACAAAGTCCAAGTTTGCATACAAAAGCGTTCAATGACCATATATATATATATATATGTCAGGCTTATTTGTTTTAAATTACACATGATAAGAGAGCGCCGTTTTTGTGTGTGTCACACCTCAAGGGCCCTCTCCGATCACGGATAAGACTTTTTGAAAAGGTGCGTCTTGAGAGCTCCGCAAAATATACCCATAGATTCGGAGTTCTTCACTCCGGGTGGCAGTCTGTTCCACTCCACCGGACCCGCAACACGGAAAGCACGGTCTCCAAAATTTGTACGGATCTGACGGTGCGGCTGAACCAAATTGATTGCACCATCGCCCGCGGATCTGAGTGTCTGCCTCCTCACACCCATCTCAACAGGCGAAATCATGTCAGTCAGATAAGGTGGAGCCAAGCCATTGATGGCTTTATATACCATCAGACAAACACGGTAGACCACCCTCTCCGGGAAACGAAGCCAATGTAGTTTTTTTAACAGCGGAGTGATGTGAGCGAATTTGGATATCCCGAATATAAGCCTTGCTGCTGAATTCAACACAGATTGAAAGCGGTTGAAATGCTTCTATGTACATATGCCATCTATGTACATATGCATAATAATCGAGAATCGTAGTTGCAACGAAATATTAACATTCAAAACTCAGATCAATTGCATGCCCACAAACAGAAACTTGTAAGTTCGCGCTTGCAAATGCTGAGTGTGTACTTACAAATTGAAACCAAATCTCAAATGAACATTAAGCCTGCAACTCTGACATTGACAAAGTGAATTATTTTTTACACTATGGGTGGTCAGCTTTATACCAACCTATAAATCAAGGTTCTTTCTTGTGTAATTGGCGTTTTTTTCAGAGACGACCAACCTCGCAGAGGGCTCTTGAGGTGTGATTCACAAAAAACGGCGCTCACCAAATAATCTTTTTTTTCTTCTTGAAACAGCATAAACTGGCAAATGATTCTAGCTTTAAATTCGTCATACAGTGAGTTAATTTATGCAAGAAAGTCGAGTGCAGATTCTGTGCATTTTTTTTTATTATTTTGAAGAAAACATCAATTATATATCAGAAAATATGTTTTTTTAGGACAAAAGTTGTAGCTTTCTATCTTTTGTATAAAATGTTTACGAAAGTAAGTCTGTTTTTATTTTGAATTTCCAAATAGTGCGTGAACTACGTTATTGAAAGATGGAACATTTTTATACGTTTCAATGTTGTTGGTATGAGGCTGACCCCCCATGCTGAAAAAATAGGTTCGCTTTTGCTTACGCCACCCTGATTTTACGGATATGTGACAGGAGTTGCAAGGTTTATGTTCATGTGAGATTTTGTTGATTTTAATTTTAAATTTAACGTCAATTTCAATTTTCAGTAAGGATAGGCAGAATAAGAAGAAATGGAGGCAGCTCTGCAGAGGCTCTGGCCACCCCTAGCGGAATGGCGACAGAATTACAGTTACAGTTACATATATACATAAATACTTGTTCAGATTATATTAAATTTTTATGAGAATATAATATGATCTGTAATTTCGGCTGGTACATGCATACATATACATATACGGACGGACGGGACATTATGTCTTGGGACATTTATCGGTGGGCATTTTGTCGTGGTACCAAAAATATACTGTAAGTTATCCACGTACGTGTCTAATTAAGCATTTTGTAATCTCGTATGGCAATTATTGTCTATTAATAATTACCTACTGTTTCACGAACTAAAAATGTAGCAACCTGTATGTTAAAATGCCATTACGTTCATTTCAACATATAATCGACTAACCGTTCACATTGAACAATGCAATGGCAGAAATTGTTTTTGCAGATGGTCCGGGAGATGTTTTTCTTCCTATGAACTATAATTTTTAAAGGATTTATCTCAGGAATCCCTTGAAAACTTAAATATTCATCTCAAAATTCCGAGCGGGCTACGGTTAAAAAACGATGTTTAGGTGTGACGTCACACCCACGCGCGTCTGTGATTGGCAGATACGGCAGCCACTCGTCAGCCACGCATGCGCATCAGCGTTTGTGGCGTATCCAGTAAACAAGCACTGAGTTGAAATTTCGAACACAGAATATCGTCTGTGAAAATGTTGAATAACTCGCACATTTGAAGACAAATACGTATTTTTTTTAGCTCAGATTGTGTAGAATTTTATTCTTAAGACAACTGCATCAAAAAGTCAGATTTGACAAGATTGGCGTATACAGTAAACAAGAACTGGGGGAGCGTAATGAAGCCTTTAAACGCGAAATGACAGGCAGACAAACAAAAACACGGAACACGTAAACAACTTCAAACAACGATTAAAATTCCGACACACACGTCCGCAACGAAGTCACAGGCCATACTGAAGCAGGCACAAAAAAAATACCACGTATCCCCTGCGTTGTTGATTTACCGTCTCTTTCCAACGCGTTATTTGTAAATGCAATCTGAATGCGATGGGTGATTGTAATAAGGCCGGGACTAATTAAAACGTAGCGTTTTTTCATTCACAGCGGTGAAAATTGACGTTTGAAAGGGACAGCAGAAAAAACACGGCTTCTGTGTGTGTGGAAAAGTGGGCGGAGCTTACTCTTAGGGGCGTGGTTTTGTGAAACTGGGGTTGTGTTCGGCCAATGGGAGGCGTGGATTCCATGCAGATGGTGGAGACCATTGTTGATTGGACGTTGCGGGGTTGAAAACTCCCCTAGGTAGATCAGCAGGATTTTCTGAAAAGGTTTGTTATCTTACTTTTGTACTTTGTGGAATTTGGTGGATTATGTTGTCTTCGTTTGTAAGATCCTCGACAGCGGAATGTATTGAATTGTTAGAAAGAAATGTGTCCACGTAGATATATTTATCTAGATATCTAAGGGATAAATTTGAGAAAAAATGGTGTAGGTACCTCCCTAACTGTGTATTGTCATTTTAAGTATTATTATTGAAATTGTAAAGTAAAGAGACCGGTCCGTAGTTCAGTGGTTCGGACAGTTCATTTCGGACTCTGAATGGAACGTTGTGGGTTCGAATCCCGGCGGAGCACAATAAAATACCATTTATGTTTTCAAATTTGCTCTTCGCTGGGTTGAAAAATTCATAAAACTTTACCAATGAACAGTCACCAAAGGTCCATCCAGCCTTACGGCGATGACGACCAAGCTCATAAAAAGGTCGATAGCTCAATTTGTAGAATGCTTGCATTCCATGCCGAGAGCAAGGGTTCGATCTCAAAGATTTACTCATCCTTCACAATAAATGAGAAGCAGCCCCTCCGGGAGCTGGGAAACCCCCACTTAGACTGAAAGTGGTTGGTGTGAGGTTGGCCCCCTTAGATACCCGTAATAATAAATACTACTTAGGTCCCGAATCGCCACATTCGACCCCTTCGGAGATAACGCGGGCTAGAAGTTACGCTATATATGTAGCTTAGTTGCGTTTTTTTTTTTGCGTAAGGTAGGTAGGTACATGATGTGATCTCGTATAAATTATGTGAAATTATTTTCATCTAATATCCCAGGTAGTTATGACCTCTTTTATCTCTAATCTAAGTTGTAAAGATATACTTGTCACATTTAAGATTCATATTACATGCATTCCCATCAGCAGACATGTATCCGTTTGCGCCTACACATGCCGTATGTGGACTTAAGAACAGCATAAAAAACCAATCTCAAATGAACAAAAGCCCTGCAACTCTTGCCAACCTTCCCTGGAACAGAGGGGGCATTGTCGAAGTGAACCATTTTTTACGGTATGGTTGGTCAGACTCATACCAAGCTATCCAACTTGAATGTTATCTATAATCTATAATCTATAATCTAAGTTGCAAGGATATTTTCATTTAAAGCTCTCAGATGTATGCCCACAAACCAACAAGTGTAGTTCGCGCTTACAAATGCTGATTGTGTACTTACAAATAAAATCCAAACCTCAAATGAACATAAGCCCCACAACTTTTGCCGACCTTCCCTGAAACAGGGGTGAAATTGGCAAAGTGAACCATTTTTTACAGTATGGGTGGTCAGCCTCATACCAACCTATAAGTCAAGGAACTTGAATCTTATCCAACTTGAAATTTTCCGCTTTTTCTAATGCGCTAACTCCCATAGCTTTACGATGATTTTTTGTGTTGTTTATGCCCAAGCAAACTAACTGCGTTTCGAAGTATCGTTTTGGTGTAATTGACAAGATTTTGGCCTTTTTTGTCCTATAGGCGCTTGTGACATAAAAAATCGTAAAACATCGTAAAACCACATTAATAGGAAGCCTTTATTTTAATTTTTATTTTAGAGCTGTTTTGATTTTAACGATATGATAAAAAATAAAAAAGTTAAAAAATAAAAAGTTATGCCATTTTTCTACAATCTCAAACATTAAACCGCTCTCCTGAACAATTTAGTTTTTGACGCTTATGCCCTACTGCCTTTTAACTGTCGTAATATATTTGCAACTTAGATATAGAGATGCTCCTATATTGTACGTGTTACACATGCAGTTTTCATTTTATAATAATGCAGTGTACATAAGACGTTTGGTCCTTACACGGCGCACTGTTTATCAATCACAATTTATCTGAAGGCGATCGGTTGTGGTCAGAGCAGGTGCTAATGTGAGTGACTGCTACCAAATCAAGCGACACATGACGGCTCCGTGGACCAGTGGCTGAAAATTCATTATATAATCAATAATCTAAGTTGCAGAGGAAAAGGTATACTTGATAACACTGTAGAGTTGTAAATTTGTTACAATTCAAACCGTTCATTCAAATCACGCATCAATTTTTCGGCCAATTATGTTGTGCCTACGGATGTGAAGCCTGGATCCCAGCTGAGAAACAAAAGAAACCTCTTCAGGTCTTTTTTTTAATTATTTGTGATGAGGAATGCAATTCAACAACCTATTCTGCCTGGCAAGAAACAGGTATTAATATCATAAATTAATAATTCATTATTTTATATCTTAATGAATTATGTAATTGAACCATAATGTATTTTGTTACGAATGTAAAGGTTCATGCCTGCATGTTGTAGTGATTGTGTGCCTAGGCGTGTTTACTTGCTGTGTATGTGTGTGTCTAGACGGGAGTGTTTGACACTTTGAACTGTTGCTATTTCTCATACTCTCTGGAAACATCCATTCTAGAGGCATCTCGAACACTCGAGAATAGGCCTTAGTCATATGTAAATATAGGCTGCGGTTCTGTGGAGCTTCAGTGACCTATTAACGCCCGAGCCGTGAAACCGACAAGACAAAAATTACAGAGTGAACCATATTATGTAATTGGTTTGTTAAAAATAAATTCAAACGCAATTTTATTAAAAGTCAACTCAACAACAATATTTTACTTACCTACACTGTACCTACCTACATATTTTGCTAATAAAAGAAGCAATGCTTTTATCTGACACGCTTGGATTCGAAGCCAAACCAAGCGTTCGGAAAGCAAAAACGATATCAATCTCCCAGCAACGAGACTTAGTTATAATTAATACAGGCAAACGACTGAAGAAAGAAAGAAGAAAAACATACTAAATCCCAGTTGATCAGATTAGTTAAATTTGGAGTCGACATGACGTTTTCAGTGGAGAGCCACCGCATTCGAGAATGCCCGGCAGGCCGTATCTATTAATTTGAATATTATATTAGGCGAGGCTTGAATGAAGTGTTGTTAGTGAAATAATGCGGAGCTTGTAGGTAGCGATGGCTGGAAACAGATTACATGACATAGACCGGTCTGATGAGGACAGTGGGACAGGTGTACCTATAGGTAAGCGGACGAGTGCAAGGCATAGAGGCAAGAGAATAGAGTCAGAACTTTAGCGGCATGAATGTTTTAAATTAATTTTTTTCTAGATGTGTAACTAAGCACCCAAGTCCTTTTTTTGAACTGCAGCATCCAAGGTCAAAGTAGTCATGATCGTCGCCAAAAGAAGAAGACGCGCAAAAGTTACTCGTTTACGCAACTTTTTTTACGAAATGCTATGCGGAAGATGCCCCTAATTTCATAAAATCTAGAGGTCTATGACACATGTTGTCGTGCCGTAGAGGTGTTATGTTACATATCTTTGCAACTTAGATTTGATTAGAAAAAACATTATACCTACTTATTGTATTTTTAGATTAATGCTAATTTGCCATGTATGTTCCTTGACTTATAGGTTGTTATGCGGCTGACCACCCATACTGTAAAAAAATTGGTTCACTTTGCCAATGTCACCCCTGTTTCAGGGAAGGACGGCAAGAGTTGCAAGGCTTATGTTCATTTGAGATTGGGTTTTTATATTGTAGGTCCACATGCGGCATGTGTTAGCGCGAAATTATACATGTCTGCTTGTGGGAATGCATTTAATATAAATCTTAAATGATATATATCTTTGCAGCTTAGATTAGATTATTAGATTAGATGCTATCTGAAAAGATTTGTTTGCAAGCGTTCCATTTGGTATTATTGCCTTGTGTTCATTACAGGTTCAATGTAAAGAGATAACTTCTATTATCTGCCAAGCCACTAAGCCCCTTGCCAAATGCAAACCGTCTAAAAGAACTTGCTTACTAACTGCGTCAGGAATGCTATTACATAGACAGAAGAAGCTAGGCCAGTACCGTAAAAAAAGTGTAGGTATAGTTGTTTTTCATATCAGTGTCTAAACTGAAAAAAGAGGATAGTAATTTTGTCACCTCTCGTGCTGTCAACTAGGAAAGGTATGCTGTAACTTTTACTGTTATTCTATTTCCATCAGGGTATTGTTAAAACTTTTATTTTGATTAAAGGTAAAACTTAATAAGTGACATATTAAGCTGACGTTGGTTTCTCAGATAAATGCAAATTATTTCCTGTTTTCCACGAGAGACAACAATAAAAAAGCGTGAAAATACTTTAATTTATAAGTTTTTCATGAGTAAGTACTTTCATATAATTGCAAAAACTACTTACTACACCCAATAAAATGTTTTATCGAGGATTTCTCAAATCAGTGAATCAGCACTTTTCAGTTTTACCTTTCAGGTGGCGATTTGGCACTTTTAAATATTATTTTACACATTCTTATTAGTAAACTTATTTTTGTCCAGTACCTACCCTTAGTACGAGTTGCAAAACTTGAGAAAAGTAAAGTATACGGAAAATATTAAAGCGTGATTTCTCCCAAAATCTGCCGGTTTTGTTTATTACGCTTTATGGTCTTAGCAAAAGAGTTACAGTGATGAAGAAAATCAAGTTCAAACAAAAAAAAACGGCAGATTTTGGGGAGATCACTCTTTAATAATTGCCGTAAACTTTACATTACTCAAGTTTTGCAACTCGTAGGTACTAAGGGTACAGTTGTTGAGGATTGTGATTGCTCAATTTGTGTCAATCTCACGATTCTTGGCAATTTATTCATTAGTCTTCAAGATCGGGCCTTAGACTAGTGGTTAAGGTCACGAATTCGTAGGTTCTGTTCCCGAAGGTTTTTGCTGGCTTAAAAAAAAATCCTTTGACTTGTAGGTTGGTATGACGCTGTCCATCCACGCTGTATAAAATGGTTCACTTTGTTAGTCTCACCCCTGTTGCAGAACAGGACGGCAAAAGTTGTAAAGGTTATGTTCATTTGAGGTTTGGTTTTTGAATTGTAAGTTCAAATGCAGTATTTGTAAGCGAGAAATTACACGTGTCTGTTTGTGGGAATGCGCTTGATATGAACTTTAAATGTTAATGCATCTTTGCAATTTTAAGATTAGATAAGTTACACTTAAAAATAAACGATCACATAAGGTCACATGATTCACACAAAATAAATCACCCGAATACTTGTTTACTTTTTCCCAAATAAAAAGTATACGCATTTCTCGCCTGATAGCTTTATTTTGCAGACAGACTAAATTACAATGGCTGTTTCTATTTATAATTAACATGTTTGTATAAAGAGTAAATAATATATTATTTGTACAGAGAATACCTAAGGACAAACAGAGGGGCTAAATTCGGAAGCACAAACTTATATATACAAGAGAAATAAACCTGTTCTGAAAGACATATTTTTAATAATCGTGTTAAATTTTCATTGTAATCTAAGCCATTGAATTTAGGCTCAATTGGTCCATTAAGACACGAACAGAACACTCACGAAAAGTTTAAAATGAGAATGAATAATTTTTTGATTTATTAAACTTTAATTAAGCAAAGAAAATTTTCATTTAATTAAAAGTTTACATTAACTAGTAATAAAAAATCATAAAATCATCTGACACCCTCATTTACACATAAGTACATGCGTGTAATATTTATTGTTTATTTGTTAAACATTTGTAAAACTAAAATTTCTAAAAGGCTTTCAGCCGTTAAAACATAATAAATAAATAAATGTTAATATATGTGCGCAACTTAAATTGTACTCTACAATGAGTCCTATGAAGCAAAGGTTGCAAACTGGCATTTTTTCCGCAAGTAAGAAATACGTGAAACACAAAAAGTAACATTCTCTATCGTCTTTGTTTCTATACGACTCTTATATAAACATAAACAATTTATTGTATTTATACAGTACCTAGTGTTTTCTTTGTTTGTTTATTCACGCAATATTCTGCCATTGAAACGTGCTAGAAAAAAAGCGCTGAACATTGCAGCTTGTAAAATGAAAAGCCTGTCAGTGTGTCTGCGATACAGCGCGAGACACGTTCAGATTAAGGCAGTCAAAAGAAACGTGGTTCTTTCTAAGCTTGGGCACACAGGATCGATCAATCAAGCCCCGCCTGGCATCGGACTACCGAACTGAGATAACGTCTTCCAGCGCGGTGTTATCGGTTCGAATCCCGGCGTGGTCTTCCACTGCCACGGCGTCGCAGATACCGGCCGACTTGACGGTCACAATTTAATTTCACACCCCGGTGAAAATAGCAATTGTAAACGTGTTAATTTGTGACGGGGCGTTCGGAATAATTTTTAATTAACAGTACTTTTTTTTTATATAATAGACTCAAAACATGGATTGACATAGACAAAGTTGTGACTTCGTACAGTCGGGTTGCTGAGGAAAAGGAAAATAAGTAGGTATTTTGTTATTGTTTGCTAAGGATCGTCGTCTCCTACAAGTGTATGACCGGTCCGTAGCTCAGTGGTAACACTGCGGACTCTGAATGGGAAGGTTGTGCGTTCAAATCCCGGCGGAGCACAAAAAATATACCAATTTTCTGCAATCAGGACGATAAATTTACTTGTTCAAGGATTTTTTTGTGTGAATTACAAATTAAGAGCTCTCTGAAAATTGTATCATTGTCCGGTCGATAGCTCAGTTGGTAGAGTGCTTGCATTCTACCCCGTGAGCTCGGGTTCGAATCCCACCGAGGAGGGTGTCAGAAATGATTTCCAATTTCGTTGTGTATTTCAAACCCCATAATATAAATACCGGCGAGGTTTACTCAGCCTTTACAAGAAATGAGTACCAGCCCCCTCGGGAGCTGGGAAATTCCCACTTCAACTGAAGTGGTTGGCGTAAGGCCGGCCCCCTTACCTGTAAAAATAAATAGGTTCAACTCGCCACATGCGACCCCTTCGGGGATAACGCGGCAAGAAGTTACACTATATGTGTAGCTTAGTTGCGTTTTAGTTGCGTTGCGTTGCTATATTAAGAGCTATGTCCAAGCCATATCCTTTGTGCAATGCGTTTGCATAGACACAACCACCCCCTATACTTCGCATCCTGCCAATTATAACGAATAAAGCTAATAGAGATGAGGACTGTATTGTACCTACATAAATTGTACGGCGGACGCCAAGTAAAGAGGACATTAATAAACCATTTAATTATTAAAACTATTTTATTAATTATTAACTAAATAAATACTAACATAAATATAATACGTAATACTTAAGTTGTGACCCTGTGATTCATCCGGGAAACCGAGGGCCGAATGCGTAACGGCTATGGAGTAGGTTTAAGATATATCAAAATGTTAACTAGTATTTAGATTTATTGCAAGTTTATCGTAATTTTAAGTTATCATGTACACATAATTAAAAAAAAAAAAAAAAAAAAAGAAGAAGGGATGATGTATTGTACCTACATAGATTGTATTGGACTTAAATATAATATTGTAATGATGATTATATAGATACAGAGATATATAAGTATCACTTGTACGGCGGACGCCAAGTAAAGAGGACATTAATAAACCATTTAATTATTAAAACTATTTTATTAATTATTAACTAAATAAATACTAACATAAATATAATACATGGTCCCAGCCAGTTATCAACAGAAAGCGGACAAGAAAGCCACCACGCCGCTTCGATAAACAGCCTTCAAAATGCTTCCTGCTCGTTGAAACGAAACGTCAGCAAATAATGAACTGCGAATAATACATAGTCAACAGCCCGACCTAAAGCAATCCAAAAATAATTTGTCATCCAACACCAACCATGAAAGTGAAAGATTACCTACGTAGGTATAACTTTTTTTTAAATATTTTTTCATTTAAGTAAGTAATTATAGATTTAGATTTTTTTAAATAAAGATTACGCAACGCATTTTAACGTCGACAGTCAAAAATGTAATCGGCTCAGGCGATCTGTAAACTGAAGTCTGTTACAATGGGATGGATAGAAGAGCGGATAAGATAATACCACAAGATGTCTGCCACCTCAACACTATCTAGGCGATAACGAAAACATATTATGGAGGCAGCCAGAAAAATCTGCTTCAAATTAGAAGCAGCAGCTTCTTTTGTGTATACTCACATTACGAGTACTTTTCGTATGGCCGGCAAGTGCAACAAATTTCTTGGCCATTGGGCCGCGTCAGAGGCGAAGATCCAAGCCCTCAAAAAGCATCACACTACGCTTGGCAGAAACCGGAGCCAAGTCACGTACTGAAGTTCAGATCAGAAGAGAAAATACAGTGTTTGGAGAGCGTGCATTTCCAGTTGCTGGTCCGCTGGGACCACCTGCCTCATCATCTGAGAAAGCTAGAGGATCATGGAGAGTTCCGAAATGCACTGAAGACAAACAAATTTCTGGCATCACATGCATAAGCCGAAGCGCCCTTGGAGTGACTACGTCACTCCGAAACCGTTAAAAGAGTTTTCTTTGTTGTAACGAAAGGGGGATGGATCTATAATCTAAAATCTAAGCTGCAAGGATATGTTAACATTTAAGGCTCATATGAAATGCATGCCTACATACAGGCACATGTAGGTTCGCGCCTACACATTCTGCATGTGTGCATACAAATAAAGAAAACCTCACATGGACATACCCCTTGCAACTCCTGCCGCCGTTCCCTGAACCGGGGTGGCATTGGCAAAAGTTAAACCGATGATAGTAGTAGTAAGCACCTTTGAATAAACCATTTCTTACATTGAAAATACGTAATTTTGAAAACCTCTTGTTCCAGTAAAAAAACCTCAGTTTATTTTACACAGGCTTCCATTGGAATTGAATATTTGTCAAGTGAAACATTTAAGAATAAAAGATCTTTTGAGATGTTGATCTAATGGATCCATATTGGTATTTTTCGCTTCACAAACTCCTTATTCAGGACAGCACTTAAGTCTGCTCGGGTCGCCATCTTGATTGACATGTTTCGGCCACCGTGGTCGGCCTCCTACTGCGCACGTCCGACACCTTTGTCCGCCAATCAAACAAATCCATTCCGTTCTCTGTTCCGAATTCAAATATTCAAACACTTGGAATGTATTGTATCGAAGTCTTCTTTTTCTTCAAATGTCAGATGCCTCGCATGAGTCACATTGTGGATAAATGTGCCTTTTTAGGTTTTTATCAGCTGGTAGAAATCAAGTCAAACCAGTTATCCTGTAGGGATTTTCAGATCCTCTGTTTTGATTTTAAACTCTTATATAAGGTTACATTTGCAGAATACAGACAGTGTGCGAAGTTTGCAACTTTCTATTTCTACGAACTGAGAAATCGACAGATATTGGTGGATTCAAGATGTATATGGCAGATAGCGATACTTAAAAACACAACTAAATCTACAACAGAAAATAGACAAGAAAATTAGACAAAAAAAAAACAACCAGAAAATACACATAAAATAATACCTATGTGCAAGCAGAATGATCGTCCAGGTTCAAGACCCGGGAGAAGAAAATATAACTCTTACTTGGGATTTGTTAACCATTTTTGGACCGGTCCGTAGTCCAGTGGCAACACTTCGGGCTCGTAAATGGAAGGTAGTGGATTCGAATCCCAGCGAAGCACAAAAAAAAAACCATTTTTATTTCAAAATGTGCTCTTCGCTGTGTTGAAAAATTCATAAACCTTTACGAAAGACCGGTCACTGAAAGATCCATCTACCCTTACAACAACTGGGTCTTGCTTGAGAATTGGCGGTTTCTATAGCGATGACCAAGCTCGCAGAGGGCTCTTGAGGTGTGATGCACACAAAAACAGCGCTCAACAAATAAATCATCTTATATTATTATTATTGTTCTGACTTACGCCTCCGAAACCTGGGTAATGACACAACAACTGAGAACACGATTAAAACATTTGAAAGAACGATTCTCAGGAACATGTGTGATCCGGTGAGAGATAAAAATGGATGACGTCATTGATACAACAGCAAATTCTATGACATCTGCAGAGAGCCTGGTGTGATCAGTTCCATCAAAGTAGACGCCTGTAGTGGGCTGGTCACGTTATTCGAATGGACGACACCAGCTCCATTAGGGACTTCACACTCTCAGAACTACAAAGCCAAAGGAGACGAGGAAGGCCAAAAATACAATGGATGAGCGTTGTATATTTAGAGGTAGCCAATGCAGACATACGTAGCTGGAGAGCAAAGGCCATGGACAGGCGAGAGTGGAGGAAAATCCTGGTTTAGCCAAGGGCCACCCAGGGCTGTCAACTTCATGATGATGATTTAGGTGGTCATGTAAATAATTAAACAGCTTTTTAATCCATTGTGGTGTGTCAAGGAGGTTCCATCGGACTGGAGAGAGGCGGTCATTGTGCCAGAGTTTGGGCAGCTTTAAGGCATGGCTTATTACAGCATGGCTTTGTTCTGTGACACTGAGCACGTTTGATCTCGTTATGATACAAAGGGTAAATATTATGACAGACGTGCGAGATGGCATCTTAAATAATGTGACAAAGTTAAGTGGCTGATGGACCAAGAGTACAAAACACATATCATGTCCCACGGATTTACAGAAGTCATCTGTATCTAAGACTTAAACGGCCTGTAGTCTAGTGCTTAAAACTTCTGACTCGTGATTGGAAGGTAGTGGGTTCTATTCAAGTAAGAAGCAAGTAAGTGTACGAATAATCGTCCGTCTAAAATCTATAATTTAAATTTCAAAGATGGATTGACATTAAGGATTCATATCGCCACCTTAAAGGTAAAACTGAATAAGTTCTGATTCACTGATTTGCGAAATCATGGATTAAACATTTTATTGGGCGTAACTTCTCATAGTAAGTAAACTCATTATGATTGTAATGACGTAAGATCTTCACACTTTTTTTAGTTTTTTTCTCTTAGAAAGTAGAAAAAAAGGTGCATTTATCTGAGTAACCCTTGTTGGCTGAATATGTCATTTATTCAATTTTAACTTTAAGGTATCGATTTAAAATACATGCCCACAAGCAGACACGTGTAAGCTCGCGCTTAAACGTGCTACAATATTGCTTAAGAAATAAAAATCCAATATCTAATATAATTTTAATTTCTACTGAATTGTTTTTGTGTTTTTTCGGGTTGGTCTAACCCGAAAAAACACAAAAACAATTCAGTAGTTAATACCGACCATGAAAGTGTTAGTGAAAGTTTAAAACTTTATTTAATAATTTTAATTTGTTAACACAAAAGTATTTTTTTAAATATATAATCTGATACATAACCATGTTTAAAAAAGTCGTTCTGCAGATTCACATTGTCTTCATTTTATCATCCTCCCAATTTTTCTTTAATGTCATTATTTGACAGCTCGGATATTGACACTAAAGTGGTAGGTATAAAAAAACCGACCTGGCTAGATAAGTATAAAAACATCTAAGTGCACCCACAATAAAAAAAACAAGATAAGGTAGCTCTTAATTCAAATTTCAAATTTGCATTCCAAATTCAAACACTATTCTTTCGTCGATACCTATTATAATATTTTGATATCTGACAAGTCGGTTCATTTTTTATCGAAGTGAAAAAAGTGTGAATTAAAAATATGCCTGCGCCCCAAGTTTACAACTTTTACGAAGCGTTTACCAAAAACTGTATGGTAATGAAAACGTCCAATACAGGCGCTGTTTTAGTCTCCATATATTTTTCATCTGAGTTTAAGAGTATTTTTTTATGCTTGGGGTACTGTCTACATTTCATAATATGCCCGGAGCTCGTTATAAAAATATTTTTGTGTCATGTCGATCGTCTCACTTGATATCAGCTGTCTCATTCTAACATGTATTAAAAATATTAATTTATTAACAATAAAAACATTAATATCCTTCAGGAATAAAGTTGATAATAGTCCAGTCGGCAGAATGCTTGCATTTCATGCCAAGAGCTAAGGTTCGATCCCCACCGAGGGTTCTAGAAATGATTTCCCGTTCGGGCGTTTATTTCTAAGGCAAAATAAAATATCAAAAAAGTTTACTCAGCCTTCACACAAAATGAGAACTAGCCCCCTCGGGAGCTGGTAAACCCCTTCTTCAACTGATGTTCTATCAACTGCAAAAAATACAACACACCTAAGCTGCATATTATGTGAAACTACTTCGTGTGGAATCTATTCGTTTTCACTGGTAAAGGCAACCTTCCACTTTCTTACACTCTTGGGGGAAGGAAGGCTTTCCTTCCCTCCTTGCAGTAGATTCTCTTTGATATCCAAAAAGCATAGTTTTTGCCTGGCTATATTTCTGTAAAAAAATGGTTCAACATGCCAATGTCACCCCTGTTTCAGGGAAGGTCGGCAAGAGTTGTAGGACTTATGTTCATTTGAGATTTGGGTTTTTATGTTGTAGGTTCACATGCGGCGTGTGTGAGCGCGAACTTATACGTGTATGCTTGTGAAAATACATGTATTAAGAATGCCTAATTTTACATATCTCTGCAACTTAGATTAGATTCATTAAATTGAACCCGATAAAGTCATTCAACAGTGTTTTATTTAGTACGAGTAGGATGAAAAAGAATAGGCAAGGATGATGAACGACTAACAAAGAAAGTGTACAGAGGAAAACGTGTAAGTTGAAGACCGAGGAAGGAATGGATAGACCAAGTAATGAGATTTCGAAAGAATGGAACCTGCAGAGTGACAATTGGAGAAGAGTATGCATGAAGAAAGTGATGAATGTTGAAGAGATGAAAGAGGTATGCAAGGACAGAAATAATTGGATACGCATCTACGGATTTACTGGCCACCCCTAGTGGAACTGCGGCAGGATACAATAACAGGAACAGTAGAGGTATTACCCATTCCAGTAGCCGTGTAGCTAATTATAACAATTAATGAATTGTGAGGACGCTCCGGAGTGATCTGTGAGTTGTCGCCTATCTAGTGACAGCTCCGTGACGCGCGTGTAACAACATCCACATGGATTATTATGGATCGTCTCCAGCTTGCTAAGTACTGGCTAGGAGGCAGATCTTGATCCAAGCTGCGTCTTCAAACAAAACACGATCATCTTGGTCTTATAACTATTCGTGAGCACTGCTTTTGTGTGTATCACACCTCAAGAGCCCTATCGTCGCTATAGAAAGCGCCACTTCTCAAGCAAGATTCATTTACGGTAAGGCTGGATTGGTGACCGGTCTTTGGTAAACGTATAATATGAATTTTGAACCCGGCGAAGAGCATATTAGAACAAAAATTAAAATGCTTATAATATGTTAACATACCTGTGCAGCTTAAATTAAAGATTATAGAAGCGTTACCGCTAGACTACGGACCGGTTCTAGCGCCTCTCCAATGAAGATTGGCGATCACAATAGCAATTTGCGCCTTCGACCACCAAAGGTCCATCAAGCCTTACAGCGACTGGGTCTCGCTTGACCAAGCTCGTAAAATGCCCCAGTTGGTAGAATGTTTTCATTCCATGTCTAGAGCAAGGGTTCGAATCCCAACGAGGGTGTGAGAAATGAATTACAGTCGCGATGTTCATTTCAAATCCAAAATAAAATTTAGAGCTTTGTTTTGCTGAGGAAAGTATAAGTATTTATTTGACTATGCTATTGTAATATTAATTCTTGTATTATATTATTTTCTTTGTCATTTTCTGTAATTACCTTTTCATATAATTATGTAATTGGACTATTATGTCCGTTAATAAAATAAATAAATAAAAAAAAAAAAATACGCGCAAGGTTTATTCAGCCTTCACAAGAAATGAACTAGCCCCCTAGGGAGCTGGAAAACCTCTTCAACTGAAGTGGTTGGTGTGAGGCCAGTCCTATGACATAAGTCCATCCAGTCTTACACCAATTGGGTATTGATTGAGAATTGGTGTTTTCTACAGCAACAACCAACCTCATAGAGGGTTCTTGAGGTGTGATTCACACAAAAACAGCATTGGCAAAGTGTATCCCGCCGAGGCGAGGGTGTCAGAAATGATTTCCCGTTTCGGTGTTTGTTTCAAACCCCAAAATAAAAATGCCGGCAAGGTTTACTCAGCCTTCACAAGAAATGAGTACCAGTTCTCTCGGGAGCTGGGAAACCCCCACTTCATCTGAAGTGGTTGGCGTAAGGCCGGCCCCCTTACCTGTAAAAATAAATAGGTTCAACTCGCCACATGCGACCCCTTCGGGGATAACGCGGCAAGAAGTTACACTATATGTGTAGCTTAGTTGCGTTTTTTTTTTTTTTTTTACCATTTTTTTCACAGTATTGGCGATCAACCTCATACCAAACTATAAGTCAAGGAATTGACATGGCAAACCCTTGATTCTCAAATCAATCCTCTTCCAACAATTTTCAATACTTTTTCAACCCAGGAAACTCTAAGGAACTACGCATTTAATAAATTCTTACAGTTAAAATTTTTTCATGATTTTTTTGTCCTTTGACAGCTTTGAGTGGTTCAGAATAGCTTCATATCAATACAGTGGGTCCAGTAGAGATGCGCGGGCCACTGGGTGGTTTGGTTTGCTCTTGACGCATGGTCCAAGATTCAAATCTGACATTATATGTGGACCAAAATGAACGCGAGACGAATCATTTGGACCGAAATTCAAGAAGTAGACGACACTCTGAGTACTCTACCTGCCCTACTGGTCTCTGATCATAGCTCGATAATGGGAAAATATTGGAAGCTGCTTTAGAAGTGATGAAGTTGTTAGAGGATACAATTTAATAAAAACTTCAGTTAATTTATTTTATGATTCCGTTCACATTGGGTTCGATTACAGAGTGGCTTTTTAACTGTTTTTGTTCGGCGGCTCTGATAGGTACTAGTCTCCACTACAGACAGACAGCTTTAGCCCTTTATGTATATAGTACCTATGACATAAGGGCGGTTCTCGAAACATTGCGAACTGGAACATGTCAGATTTCGCAAGAATATTCGAGCAAAGACTAGTAAAATTATCCAAACACCTACATCTAGAGACACAGTCACACAACTTAAAATGTAGAAACACACAATAGCACATTCGTAACAGCAGGTACCTATATTGTAATTTCAACCTTCTTTAGAGTTAGAGTTTGCTAGGTGATGACTTGAATGAACAGGTTATGACTCTGGATGAAATGATAGAAGTATGCTTAGAGCATTGTTGCTTGACTAATAGGTTGGTAACAGGCTGATCCCTATGCTGTCGGTGTTATGGCCGAGGGCGCCCAGTGGGCCGATCGTTCTAACGTGTTTGGATTGGAATAAGGTTGGTTCGATCCCCGCTTGGGTCATTTGACCATAACTTTGACTCTGGTTCAAAAGGGTAATTATTAATTAATATTTTATAACAATAGACAATAACGAATTACTAATTGATGATATTAATACCTGTTTCTGGCCAGGCAGAATAGGTTGGTGAATTGCATTCCTATTCACAAATCTATTTAAAAAAAAAAACTTGGCTCACTTCTGCCAATGCCACCCCTGTTTCAGGAAAGGTCGGAAAAAGTTGCAGGGCTTATGTTTATTTGAGGCTTGGATGCATTTTAATTAAATCATCCTTAAATTTTTCGTTATAAAATAGGGAAAAAATAATACGAGTAAGTAGAAAGATCAATACTTATATTGTTCACTGTAAAAAAGTATTAAAGTTACAAAGTCAGGTAGGGTGCTGGACAGCCACAACACCCCAAAAATTTACTGTACTTCAGGGTTTTACAAAACTGTCTTGAAACTGAAACGTTTACTTGAGGCTCTGCTTTAGTTGTGATACAGATTTGGTATAGACACGTTGTGACGAAGACTTGGACCCATATCAGGGGGTCTTCCACCCGGCGAGATCCCAGGAGAGTAGAGGAATGCGGAGATGGAGCGTGTAGCTGTCAATATCAATAACGTCAGTGACGTCCAGCCCGCGCTTCTATACCTCTGTCCTCCCTGCACCTACCTGCTCAACATGACAGCCTGGTACTTTAGCCATGAATAAAACGACAAAGTTTGCAATAATAGAACTTCCTTTACTATGTTACTTTAAAAGTGCATGTGTCTCAGTTTTTAGATGAATAAAAAGATGTGATAAACAACTATTTAGATATCACTGTGCTGTTAGGGGTAGCAAAAAATTCTAAAGAGTCTTCTCCACTTGCCTGGATGAAATATCCTCACTTATACCCTTAATAAAAATACCGGCAAGGTTTACTCAGCCTTCACAAGAAATGAGTACCAGCTCCCTCGGGAGCTGGGAAACCCCCACTTCAACTGAAGTGGTTGGCGTAAGGCCGGCCTCCTTACCTGTAAAAATAAATAGGTTCAACTCACCAGATGCGACCCCTTCGGGGATAACGCAGCAAGAAGTAACACTATGTGTGTAGCTTAGTTGCGTTGCGTTTTTTTTATACCCTCTCGTCACAACAAGGGCAACTTGTAGAACGGCTCACATCCATCCATTTGCAGTCGATATCAAAACTATGAAAATTTTGTGTTTTTACGACTCATTCCTTTGCCAAACTGCCCGTTTATGGAATGAGTTACCGGTATCTGTATTCCGAACCCAATTTAGCCTAAACTATTAGTACGAGCTTAATTTGTTACTAATTCTTCTTCTTTTTATGGATTCGAAGGATGTAGATTTATTAGAAAAATATCTGTAGTATATGATATATTTTTTTAATTGGACGGTTGGAGGACATTTACTCGATTTTTTATACTAGGTGTAGGTAACATTAAAGATTCACATGTTACATGCATTCTCACAAGCAGTACCTTATAATTTCGCGCTTAAACATGCCCCATGTGGACCTTCAATATAAAAACCAGAATCTCAAATGAACACACACTTTGATAATATAAAATTTAGTATTGATTTTGTGAGCCGGGTGTGTTTGGGTTAAATAATTAATGAATGACATTCGAGAAAGTGCCAATGGAGATGACCGCAAACTTCTCAAACCCGATCAGCGAGCATCTGTTATACCTATCTACACACAATGTGATGGCAAAGTTCCCATGAGGTTCACATACCTACCAAAAAATAAAGCGAAAAGTAAGAAGGTACCTACATAGATGTGTGCAGACTTTTCAAAAGTCAAATAAAAATTAATATCATCATCATCATCATCATCATCATGTAATCTAATCTAATTCATATCAAATGCATGCTCACAAACAGACCCCGCGCTTACAGATGTTGCGTGGGTACTTACAATTCAAATACCAAACCTCAAATGAACATAAGCCCTGCACTTTTGGCGGCCTTCCCTGAAAAAAGGGTGAAATTGGCAGAGTGAACCATTTTTTCAGAATGGGTGAGCCTCATACCAACCTATAAATTAAGGGTTCATCACTATCATTAATGGCACCAAGGGTGGTTGTTGATCTCCTTGATCAACCGCAGCCACCGCTGTCTGTCATTTTGTTCGGCCACCTTAATTTGGGTCTTCTCACTATACTGCGCCTCTTTGGGTCCGTCATCATAACTATCTTTTCCAGGCTCTGATGGTCCATTCGTTGGATGTGACACAGCCAATCCAGTCTATAATATCTTTTATTGAACGGACCACATTAACGTATCGGTACAGAGAGTGTAGTTCAGAGTTGCATCTTTTTCGCCATATGTTCTTCATTGGGTTGTAAATACGACGGCGAATGAATCTTTCGAAGAAGTTGAGAAAGCTTTGCTCATGCTTGATTTGAATCAGAAGGTAGTGAATGAAAGTGGTTTGTAAGGACAGAAAAAAGTGGAGGCGCATCTGCGGAGGTACCGGCCACCCCTAGTGGAACGGCGGCAGGATACAGTACAGGTATATTTAAAAAAAAAATTAGGCTGATTTATTTGGTGAACGCTGTTTTTGTGTGTATCACACCTCAAGAGTTCTATTTGAGCTTGGTCGTCGCTGTTGAAAGCGCCAATTTTCAAGCAAGACTCAGTTGCTGTAAGGCTGGATGGCCCTTTTGATGACCGGTCTTTGGTAAAGGTTTATGAATTTTTCAACCCAGCAAAGAGCAATTTTGATAATATAAATGGTATATTTTTTGTGCTCCGCCGGAATTCGAACCCACAACCTTCCATTTACGAGTCCGAAGTGCTACCACTGGACTACGGACCGGTTGGATTTGTCACAATAAACAGCTACTACCTACTTATATATCGAATATTGCTGAGAAAATTGTTATTAAGCAAGTAAATGTTCTTCCGGATAATAGACTTGGTAATAATTTCATAGGTAACAAAACTGTGACGTCAAATGGCCGGGTTGCAAGGGGAAAAAGCATACCAATATTTTGTAAGTTATTGCTACGGACGCTTTTTACATAAACGTATTACGTTTGCCCGCTGAGAATATTTCGAATTTCAAACATCCTTGGAAAAAACCTTCCGACTCTATTTTATCCCAATCTCGCTATTATTCTGTGACGTCACGCCACCGAAGAAAATTTAGAGTATTTCGACTCCATTATGAATTCAATTCCATTTTACTACAAATAATAATTGATAACCTTTTTATGATATAGATATACTATATATACCGAATATCCTTGCCCTTGTAAATATGTCAAATGTCAATGAATATCTCTCAAGATACAATAACATAAGCACCAAACCAGAAGCTCTGCAAGTATGAGCTTTGTTTTTATGTTTTATAAAGATGTTTTTCCTTTGCGCTTTGTTGTCCGGTTGTGTGGTTTCGAGTGCCCACAAGGACGAGTTTTTCAATGACATGATGTAGGTGTCAGTTTCTGTATCATCCTAAATATATTTTCATTTTTATTATTTTATCAAATAATGAGTCAAACTCCAAATCTTGTGACCACTATTGTAAAATATTGACACCTGAAAAAAAAAACTCTGTTTTGTGAGAAATCTATACAAATTTACTGTCAGAAAATGTCGTGTTACCTATGGGATTGAGTAAGAATAAAATAATCAATTCTTTGGCATTGAATTCCTTGGCTTATAGGTTGATATTAAGGCTAACTACTCATACTGTAAAAAATGGTTCACTTTGCCATTGTCACCAGTTTCAGCGAAGGTCGGCTAAAGTAGCAGGGTTTATGATCATTTGAGGTTTTGATTTTAATTTGTAAGTGCACATGCAGCATTTGTAAGTACCTTCACATGCAGCATTTGTAAAAGCGAACTTACACGTGTCTGCTTGTGAGGATGCATAAATTTAGATGAATTTTAAATGTTAATATTGTATATCTACAAATTTGATTATAAATAAATAGATAGATTATATAATAAGTGTTAAACTTGTACATACGAAAAAAAATGTTCCGACACAAACCTGTAAAACTAAATTTTTCCATGATTTGAAATGTCCGAAAATTCTTTCAGACACACATGCGTCCGTTTTTGAGTGAAGACGATTGAGTTTTTTGTCAATTTTGTAGGTTTTGAAAATTTAAAACATAACGACGGACGGACGGACAGGTTCGACAAATTAGTTTTTTATTTTACATGATATCGGGAAGGATAACTCATTTACGCCGAAATCTCGTTTTTTTGCATGGAGAGCTTGTATGAAAAAGGTTATGACTCTGGATGAAATGAAAGAAGTATGCAAGGACAGGAAGAAGTGGCGGCTAATCTGCAATGCTGATTTGTAGGTAATGTTAGTTTATTAGTTTGCTACATTTTTTGCATAAGAATTTTTTTACTTTTTTGTATAGATTTATTTTTAAGGTTTTGTTGTTGTTTTTTTTACTTAAATGTTATTTAACACTCGTATTCCTTGACTTAAAGGTTGGTATGAGGCTAACCACCCATACTGTAAAAAATGGTTCACTTTGCCAATGTCACCCCTGTTTCAGGGAATGTCGGCAAGAGTTGCAGGGCTTATGTTCATTTGAGGCTTGGATTTTATTTGTAAGTACACAATCAGCATTTGTAAGCGTGAACTACACGTGTTTGTTTGTGGGCATACATCTGAGAGCTTTGAATGAATATATCCTTGCAACTTAGATTATAGATTATTATAACTACAAAACTTTATTTGTACCTAAGGACTGCTATGAAGTGAAAATAAATAAACGAAAATTCTAGATGGGTGCAGACCTATGGTGCAGACCCTACGCTTGACAGACAAGGACACTGTATGCTGTCTCACTTTATCGTTGGTTGCGGTTGGTTGTTGTTTTTTGTTCCCCTTTGGTTTGTCACAGGACGAGACATCTTTCCGGTCAGATACATAACGTGTAAGTTCTGCGCATTGGCATCATAAGGATTAATATCATGTCGAAAGGCACTCATTGATTAATTATATTTATTAATTTCGATAGGTAGAAAAATGATGGAACGTAGGTACACATACAGTGTAACTTCTTGTCGCGTTATCTCCGAAGGGTTTCGCAACTAAAATATACATAAAGTGTAACTCTTTATGGCGCTATCCCCCGAGGGTTTCGCATGTGGTGAGTGGAACCTATTTATCTTTACAATTAAAGGGGGCCGGCCTTACGCTAACCACTTCAGTTGAAGTGGGGGTTGGTACTCATTTCTTTTGAAGGCTGAGTAAACCTTGCCGGTATTTATTTTGGGCTTAAAATAAACAATCAAATAAAAAATCATTTCTGACACCCTCGGTGGGATGACAACACAAGCTCTCGGCATGGAATGCAAGCACTTTGCCAACTGAGCTATCTACCGGAAAGCTAATTATTTTATACCTTTATTTTATGTTTCAATTTTCCAATTTGCTTTTTTTTTGTGAAAATGAGGAAACGCTGGTGCAACCTACCGTTCTTTCTTTTTTGATACTCTGCAGCAAAGTAACAGGTAAAAAAATCGTAGTAAGAAAAAGCATTGGAAATTATTTGACCGGATTAACCTTCTAGCAAGCGTTTTTTCTGAGTTGAAAATGAAGTAAATAAGAGTACTTACAAAGAAAAATATTTTAAGGTGGTATACTTATTGATATATATTTTTTTCAATATAAGTCGTTGGCCATCTATACGAGATAATTAATGACTCGAACAAAAAAATCATCAAAATTCAGAGTGTTAACGGGGACAACAAAAAACAGGTCAATGCTTCAGACCTGTACCCCTAGTATAAAACTTTCATCGCGTTTATTATAGAAACTAAAACGTTCGCCAGAGGCGCTGTACTATTAATCATACATTTTTTGTTAAACGCTGTACAGGTAAAGTTATATACTTGGATTATTGATTGTGAGGAATTTCCAACTAGAGACAAAGCACCATTTCTGTTATCATTAATTTGAATAGAGCTGACGTTTCGTCCCTGTCTGGTGGGGGCATCCTCAGTGGGTGTAAGCGAGACAGCAACGTGAACACCAGTTGAAGGATTAAGCATGGAGTTGTAATCTTTTCTCGGCTACTGTTTACAGAATCGAATTAGATTAAAAAAAACAACAAAAGATGCAATCACTTTTTGCCAATCAATTTTAATATTATAATTAGCCGTGATTTAGCAACAATTCCAACAAGGAGTGCCACCAGAGGTATGCTACTAGCTTCAGTAAAGTGTGTCTATAATCGAACCACTTACTTTTACAGTCATGGGCACGCCTCTGACCTAGAGGTTCTTGTTTTGTCGTGCCGTTGCGTTTACTTCAGGGGAAGGCCTTCCGCTACTAAAAATATCAACCACTTCAGTTGAAGTTTGGGTTTCCCAGCTTCCGAGGGGGCTGGTTCTCTTTTATTGCGAAAGCTGAGTAAGCCTTGCCAGTATTTATTTAGGGTTTGAAATAAACACCGAGATGGGAAATCATTTCAGACACCCTCGGTGGGGATAGAACCCTTGCTCTCGGCATGGAATGCAAGCATTCTGCCAACTGAGCTATCGAACGGACCTTTTACGCACCAATCCTTAAGCAAAATCCAATTGCTGTAAGGCTGGATGGACATTTTGATGACAATCAATCATTAGAGTGTATTGGACTCGTCACAAATACCATAAACAATACTTTTATTTATTTACCAGGGGCGTGCATTCCACACAGACACATGCGACTAATAGGTAGGCAATATATAATATGGTAAAAAAAACGAACTTATTTTGTGAGCTTGATATTCAGATTTAAAATTCAAAATTAAAGGTCAATTGGGCCTATCCTTAGCACTTCAATCAATTTCAAATGAGTAATTTTAAAGGAATGGGAAAAAATATTTATTCCGACATGTATATGGTCCGGTCGATAGCTCAGGTGGTAGAGTGCTTGCATTCCATGCCGAAAGCTCGGGTTCGAATCCCACCGAGGGTGTCAGAAATGATTTCCCGTTTCGGTGTTTATTTCAAACCCCAAAATAAAATACCGGCAAGGTTTACTCAGCCGTCACAAGAAATGAGTACCAGCACTCTCGGGAGCTGGGAAACCTCCACTTCAACTGAAGTGGTTGGCGTAAGGCCGGCCCCCTTACCTGTAAAAATAAATAGGTTCAACTCGCCACATGCGAACCCTTCGGGGATAACGCGGCAAGAAGTTACACTATATGTGTAGCTTAGTTGCGTTTTGCGTTGCGTTGCGTATTTGCCCTAAACAAAATTAAAAAAAAACCAGCAACCAACATTTTAGAATCTAGATAAACCGCTACTTTTTTCGACCGTAGCACAACTTCTTTCATTTAATTTGCCTATTTAATACATGTTTTTTTTTTCTAAATACAAATATATTTATTTTTTGATTGATTTTATGGTCGAGAAAGTTGTTGGTCTGGTCCTGTCCCCTTTAGAGTGGGCTTGTTTGGACGTATCGCCCACTTATCCTGCTAATGGCGACCACTGCCACAAATCATAATTCCATTTATTATATGAACGACGATACAACGTCACCCCAGTGCTTGTTTGGCTTATCTACCGCAACGCAACTACGCAACTTAGGCTCATAATATAAAGTGTAACATCTTGCCGCGTTATCCCCGAAGAGATTCGCATGTGGCGAGTGGAACTTATTTATTTTTACAGGTACGGTGGCCGGCCTTACGCCAGCCACTTCCGATGAAGTGAGGGTTTCTCAGCTCCCGAGGGGGCTGGTACTCATTTCTTGTGAAGGCTGAGTACACCTTGCCGGTATTTTATTTTGAGGTTAGAAATGAACACCGAAACGGGAAATTATTTCTGATATCCCCGGCGGGATTCGAACTCGAGCTCTCGGGATTGAGCTTTCGACCGGACCGCAACCGTATGCGACGGTTTTTATCTAATCTAATTTAATCTAATCTAATATAATCTAATCTAAGTTGCCAATATATTGGAGATTCACATTATATGCATTCTCACAACCAGATACGTACAAGTTCGCGCTTGCACATGCCGCATGTGAACCTACAACATAAAAAACAAAATCTCGAATGGACATACAACTCGTGCCGTCCTGCCCTGAAACAAGGGGGACATTGGCAAAGTGAACCATTTTTACAGCATGGGTGGTCAGCCGCATACCAACCTATAAGTCAAGGAACGTATAATAATATTCTAAAAGTGTAATTTATTAATTGTAAAATTAAAATGCATTGTTTTTGTTGATATTCAAAAGAATGATTTGTTTTTGGTACACACCATCATATTTAAATAAATTTAAAGTAACCCAAATGCCCATGTTATTTTTTGTTCACTCTGGTTTGTGTGTATATCTCAGATAAGTTTAATAATATAGAAATGGTTTTGGTTTGACAGATGACAATTCACTTTTTTTGTTTGTTTGAGAAACACACAAAATTAATGACGCGCTGATGATAGCACGGAATTGAAATATCAACGCAGGTAGAAAAAAACAAATAAAAGAAAAGTTCCATCAATAAAATATGGAACCAACAATGACCGCTCGTAGTCTAGTCGTTAGCGCTACGGAAGGTAATGGGTTCGGAAAATATTGTTACGAACTATGAGTTTGTGTGTACGTGTATCTAGGTGCGTTCGCCTCTAAGCACGATGGTGTGTGTCGAACAATCTGGAAGTGTTTCGAAAAATTCATAATAGAAGTATTTGGGATAGTGTCGGTGAAATCCATATTGAAATATTGATGGCCGAGCGTTGGTTCGATCCCCACTTGGGTCATTTGACCATAACTTTGACCCTGGTTCAACAGATGCTATTGGATAATTATTAATTAATAATTCATTAAAATAAACAATAATGTGTTATTAATTGATGATATTAATACCTGTTTCTGGCCAGGCAGAATAGGTTGGTGAGTTGCATTCCTCTTCACAAAACTATTAAAAAAAAAATCTAGAACATGCAAGAATTGTCTCTTTTGTACCTATATATACGAGCCGCAATGGTGCGGAGAGTAGCGACGCTTGAAACATTGTGATGCGAATTATATTGTGCAAAATTAATCGTGTTAAATAAATAAATCGCAGGTTAATTAAAAAGAACCCAAGAAAACTTATAAGAATATCATATGGTTTCTCTGAGTAGAAAAAAATATCTAAGTACCTAGACTAAAGACCGGTAACAAAGGTTCATTCATCCCTGCAGCAACTGGGTCTTGCTTGCAAAATAGGCACTGATCGGCAAAGATCAAGCGGTGGCAAAATTTCAATAAAGACAAGTAGTTTTTGACGTACTTAATTATTTACACAAAAATCGGGAGTAGGTTAAAAAACGCAACTAAGCTACACATTAAGTGTAACTTCTTGCCTACGTTATCCCCGAAGGGATCGCATGTGGCGATTCGGGACCTATTTATTTTTACGGGAAAGGGGGCAGGCCTCACACCAACCACTTTCAGTTGAAGCGGGGGTTTTCCAGCTCCCGGGGGGGGGGGCTGGTTCTCATTTCTTGTGAAGGCTGAGTAAACCTTGAGATCAAACCCTTGTTCTCGGCATGGAATGCAAGCATTCCACTAATTTAACTATCGACCATTTTACGAGCTTGGTCGTCGTCACTACAAAGCGCCAACCAATTCTCAAGCAAGACACAGTTGCTGTAAGGCTGGATGGACCTTTGGTGACCGGTCATTGGTAAAGGTTTATGAATTTTTCAACCCAGCGAAGAGAAAATTTGAAAATATAAATGTTTTTTTTTTTTTTGCTCCGCCGGGATTCGAACCCACAATCTTCCATTCAGAGTCCGAAGTTTTACCACTGAACTACGGACCGGCCAACCATAATAGATAAAATTAACCGACCTGTCATAAATCTATATTTGTTGCCTATAAATAATTGAAATGCTCTACGCGTCCCTGCAAACAAGCCAGAAAAGAGCTCTTGAGGTGTGATTCACACAAATAAATGTCCATCAAATCATAATCTTAATATCTATTTATATTTATAGGTTAAATCTCATCAAATATGATCACATTTATGTTCAAATCACCGGTTCCCATAGATCACCGAAGTTAAGCAACATTGGGCGTGGTCAGTGCTTGGATGGGTAACCGCTCAGGTACACCGCGTGTCGTTGGCATCTTGGACCGGTCCGTAGTCCGTAGTGGCAACACTTCGGACTCGTAAATGGAAGGTTGTGGATTCGGATCCCGGCGGAGCACAAAAATATACCATTTATATTTCGAATGTGCTCTTCGCTGGGTTTTAAAAATTCATAAACCTTTACCAATGACCGGTCACCAAAGATCCATCCAGCCTTACAGCAACTGGGTCTTGCTTGAGTATTGGCGCTTTGTAGCGACGACCAAGCTCGTACACCTCTGCGGCACTACAACAAGTGTCATAGACCCCTAGAGTCTTAAGAATCTTGGGAGTCTCCCGCACAGGATTTAAAAAAAAAAAAAAACATGGCTATTACGTCATATATTTAAAAAAAATTAAAAGGTTTAAAAATAGTTTAAAGCAGATACCCACAAATTTTCGCAATAAAATTGTTGATAATACCCCCCTAATATAAACATGTTAATGGAGTGCCAGTGATTTTCTGGCATAGCAGTATTTCATGCGATTTTTGATCTTATTGCTGTGTAACAACTAAAGAAAAATGAAAAAAATCGCATTTAGTACTATGAGCGTAGATCCACGTTCGGGCGCTCGAGGGGTTAAAGCTCTTGAAATAAATGCGTTTCCCTTATCAGTTACAACATTAATATATGTGTAGAAAATAACTATAATATTTTTTTGATAATGTGAACTATGTAGTTTTGTATTAAAAATTGATATTTAAACAAATGAGGACAAGAATAATACCTTCTGAGTGTGAAATACTGCATTGCCTTTTTTAGATGGGTTAACTACCCACTTATGAAATAGAAGATAATATTTTTTTGAATTACTTCATACTGTGAAAAAATGGTTCACTTTGCCAATGTCACCCCTGTCTCAGGGAAGGACGGCAAGAGTTGCAGGGCTTATGTTTATTTGAGTTGGGTTCTTATAATGTAGGTCCACATGCGGCATGTGTTAGCGCGAAATTATACATGTCTGCTTGTGGGAATGCATTTAATATAAATCTTAAATGGTAAATATCCTTGCAGCTTAGATTAGATTAGATCAGATTAGACTTAGTGAATGAACAAGAAATTACAAAAAATATGTATTTATTTGATTTCAAAGATTACAACATTTTAGTAGTAAATTTACTACATTAATGTAACCTACAAGCTTAACTTAGTAAAACAAATACGCGTACATTCCCCACCATCGCGTAGATAGGAAAATGCATGGAAGAAACAACAGCAACCTAAGCGAGTGACTTAGTTTTCATACATTTTTCTTATTTACGCGATCGAGGGGAGAATAAGCAATGTTTTATACTTGGCGTACATAGAACTAAATTTTCGTTCACGAGGAAAATAATTGTTACAATTTTCGAGCTGTGTTTTTTTTCGGGCAGAAATCTTGTATTCCGTACGTTTCGTCCATACTTATTTTGAGCATCATCAGCAACGATAATTAATCTGTGTTTTACAATAAGTTGCGTCGAGACTGATACTATTCACTTTAGAAAATTTGGAAAAAATAATGTTTTTCTCATCAAAAGTTACACATCTTTTGTGATGAGTGTCCTTAGTGAACAAATAACTTAATTTTTATTTTCCTTCTCCGTAGGAATCCTCTTCTTCTCTTCATCCTCAGTCCTTTCTCAGTCCACTCCTGGACGTAGGCCTCCTCTAATCCTCTCCATTCTTGTCTATCGGCTGCTGTGTTCAGCCATCCTCTGCCTTCAAAGCAGAGGACGATATCAGGCAGTTCTCCTGATATCCTCCAGCGATCTCAGTTGGGCTCTACTCGCTCCCTTCTGTAGTAGCATCTCGAATTCTAGGTCTTAAGTCATATGTCAAGACGCTCAGAATCACGTTGCATTTTTGTTTGTAACTTTAAAATTCTCGAGCCCTAAACCCTCACGGCTAAAACCTTCAGTGATTTCTGAGCCTCCTTTGCTTTGTGTAAACACTTGAGAAAGTGTAGCATCAAGGGAGGGCCTTCTGCCACTCGCATCTCACATAACTTTTGCATGCGAGTCCTGTGACACATCCCCGGATGGGATGGATATACAGGGCGTGGCACAGTGGAGGGGAGACTGACCCTGAGAGAAGGTGTTACCCGTTCCCCGCTTGAACATCCAGGGTCGCCACTGTCATGGCCCTGTCTAGCGACGTGACCAGCCTATCGCCACTTTAAGAAGGACACTCGCTGTAAAACATCAGTGACACCAGTGCGTCTACGGATCTCTTGGTTTGGAACCCTGTCTCTGAGACTGATTCTTAGCATCCTCCTTTCAATGGGTCATTTAATGCTTTCCCAAAATCTATAGGTAAACCTAAGTAAAGCCAGTTTGATATTGGTTTTAAATCCAGGTACTAAGCTTTATCATCCGTTGCTATTTTATCAAGTAGATATATTATGCGTATAGGAGACGCATAGATGATTTGAATACGAAACCATGAACTGCCGATAGATAATGACTGTATGTTTACTTTATTCTGTTTACTAAGGAATCAACTTGTCAAACACGCATGTTGGCCTCTGAGACAAGAAGATCTATCCACACATGCTAACATACAAACGGGGTGACGTAATTTCATATCCATAAAAAACCAAGCCACACATATAGTGTGACTTCTTGCCGATTTCTCACCAATGACGATTCTCAATGTTTCTAGAATTATATTTTTTTACTTACTATAAAATTTAGACCAAAGCTCTCTGTAGCGGATGAAGTCAACCGACCGTTGTATTGTGCAGATGTAAAGTGAATCTGATCCGTATCTGAATTAAATTGGACAAAATAAGTCACCGCAGTTTTAGTTACAATAAACCAGCGTGAAATTAGAACAGTACCTATGTAACATATAAAAAACAAAAACAAAAATGCAACTAAGCTAAACATATAATGTAACTTCTTGCCTGCGTTATCCACGAAGGGGTCGCATGTGGCGATTCGGGACCTATTTATTTTTACGGGTAAGGGGGCCGGCCTCACACCAACCACTATAAGTTGAAGTGGGGGTTTACCAGCTCCCGAGGGGGGGGGGGGCTGGTTCTAATTTCTTGGGAAGGCTGAGTAATGCAAGCATTCTACCAATTGAGCTATCGACCTTTTTACGAGTCGTCGTCGCTACAACGCGCCAGATTTCAAGCATGACCCAGTTGCTGTAAGGCTGGATGGACCTTTGGTGACCGGTCATTATGAATTTTTCAACCCAGCGAAGAGCAAATTTGAAAATATAAACGGTATTTTTTTTGTGCTCCGCCGGGAATCGAACCCACAACCTTACATTCAGAGTCCGAAGTGTTACCACTGAACTACGGACCGGTCATTATAGACAGTAAAACAAAATAGTAGGTAGCTAGCTATACTTACTCAGGTGAGTGTGTTGTTCTACCTATAAAACCAGAGGCTCGTGTTTGGTATCTGAAAGCCGTTTCGGCTTAAGCGGGATTTAGATAAGCCGGGCTTAGCTCTGACACGTTTATTAAAACACGCTGGGTAAACCTTTTTGAGCGGTCTCATGAAGTCGTGAATATTGCTAGAGGAAATTTATGGGTGCTTCAGTTTATTGTGGCAATAAAACAATTCAGCAATATTGCTGCCTAGTGGAATTAATAACGGACTTCCGTAAATTATAAGGTAATACCTATAAGACCGTCAAGGTTTACTGAGCATTCACAAGAAATGATATCCTGCCCCTTGGAGAGCGGGAAAACTCACTTCAAGGTATATGACAAGGTATATGACTTCAAGGTATAGACTACTGCAATAGCTTATATGCAGGCCAACCAAAATGTCAATTGAATAGGCTACAATTGGTTGTAAATGCGTGCGCTCGCATGATTTCTGGTCAGTCGAAATTTACACACATTACTCCTCTTCTCCACAAGCTTCACTGGCTCCGTATACCGGAGCGCATCGAGTTCAAAGTGTGCACGATGGTCCACAAAGCTTTATTTGGAAAAACACCCAAATATCTCGCTGATTTAATCAAACCAGTCACCCTCGGCAAAAAAAGCCTTACACTGCGCTCGGCTGAGACTGGAGCCAAATCAAGGATTGAAGAACCTATAAGAAGAGTTAACACAATGTTTGGAGAGCGTGCATTTGCAGTTGCTGGCCCTCTGGCCTGGAACCACCTGCCACATCATGTGAGAGGGCTAGAGGACCATGGAAAGTTCCGGAATGCACTGAAGACAAGCAAATTTCTGGCATCGTTTGCACCAGCGCCCTTGGAGTGACTACATCACGAAACGGCGCTATAAAGAAATCATCAACTCATCATCATCATCATCATATGAATGGCGTAAGGCTGTCCATGTGAAAATAAAATAGTTCTCCTCGTCACATGCAACTCCTTCGTGGACAACGCGTTACGAAGATGCCCTGTATGAGCAGCTTAGTTTGTGTTGCGTTTGCGTCATCCTTTTCATTTTATAAGCTACGCATTTTTCATCTTCTATAGACAATGGCTCTATGGCCCATTATTTTCAAAAAAAGAAAAAGAAATGTAAAGCTACTAGAAAACGCAACTAAGCTACACAGATAGACTAATTTCTGGCATGTGATGATAGGAACCTATTTATTTATAAAAGTAAAGGGGCCGGCCTTACGCCAACCACTTCAGTTTAAGTGGGGGTTTCTCAGCTCCCGAGGGGGCTGGTACTCATTTCTTGTGAAGGCTGAATAAGCCTTGCCAGTATTTTGTTTTGGTTTCGATACAAACACTGAAACAGAAAGTCATTTCTTACACCCATGGTGGGATTTGAACCCGAGCTCTCAGCATGATATGCGGGCTATTGACTGGATTTTTAGCCTAACCACTCAAAAATTATCTCTAATCTAAGTTGCAAACATATGTAACATTAAAGATCAATCAGACACGTATAAGTTAGCGCTTAAACATGCCGCATGTGGACCTACAATATAAAAACCCGAATCTCAAATGAACATACACCCTGCAACACCTGCCGACCTTCCCTGAAACAGGGGTGACATTGGCAAAGTGAACCATTTTCTAAAGCATAGGTGGTCAGCCGCATACCAACCTATAAGTCAAGGAACATACACAACAAATTACATTTTTAGCCTAATCAGATATATACATTTTTTAAATTTAATTTCATTACGTGTTCTTTCTTTCGGTTCCAGAACTCAATTAAAAATTCAAAAGAAAAATTTAAGTTTCATGTATTCAGCTACTCTACTGTGGGTACAAAAAAAGCTTTTCTTATTTCTTTGTGTACCCATGTGTTTTTTTTTTTTTTGCAATATTTAGGCACGCTGATGCGTCTGGCTAATTTCGCGAAAAGTGTGCCAACTTTTAACTCAATAAGCTCTCTTGGGGATAAAGAATCCCCTCGCGTATAGGAGAGTCGTAAATCATATTCTTTGGATTATTGTTTGTCATCTTAGAGGAAATTCTGACTTTGAAATATTTATCGCACGCACGACAAACTCGACTCAATATTTTGTTGAGAAATTATCAAAATTTTCAAGCCCAGTGGTTAACAGATTGGACTATTGATCAGAAGGTACATGGTTGGCAGTAGGTTGTGAATAACACTCGTAGTATTCAGTATTTTAAAGAATATTTGTGGGCTACGCAAGGTTCTTATAAACATAAATATGATGATAATGTATTTGATAATTTTATACATGACAGAAGAGCGCCGTTTTTGTGTGTGTCACTCCTCAAGGGCCATCTCGATGGAGATATAAAATATTGTTATGTTATTTTAAAATAACATATAAAAAACAATCTCCAAGTGTACAGTGTGTTTCGTCGGCCGAACTGCGCCGTGTGATCTGATCGGGCCGTCGCTCATCAGTTCCCGGCAAGATGTCAACCGATTAAGACGTCGGCGACCAAGCACCAAGCGGTGCAAGAGGGGGCATTACAATGGAGCTCCCTCCTCCTCATCTACTTGGATTTCCTGCCAGCAAGGCACCCGCCTTGTGGACCAGAGGCATAGGAGACATAGTGCATAGGAGCGTCCACCCAGGGGCTCCAACGTGTGGAGGCGTCCGCCTCGTGGGCCGCCGCTAGCCTGGGGGACTGCCCTAGGCCTTCAGTTCGGAACCCCAGTCAACAGAGTAGGGAGTGTTTTAGTGACGAAGTGCAGGTCGAGCCATTCCCTTATTTCCCTTATTTCCCCTTTTTCCCCCATATTACTAAAGTAAATAAACCCTTATTTGTTCATGTTAAACATATTTTTTAATATACAACCTTCCCAAAATACAAGTAAGCAACCCAAAGAAAGAACCCCACGTCCTGAGAGTGATGCTGATGAGAGCTAGCCGGAAGTAAGTATCCTGAAGGTACATCCTGGAGATACCTTTCATTTTAAACATAACAATATCTCATTCATGATGATGAATGAGATATTTTATAAAGGTGCGAATCAGTGCACCCTTTATAAAATTGCCAACAGAATCCGAACTCTTGATTTGTAGACAGAAACCTTTCAAAATTAGAGGCTATCTATAATTTAAGTTACAAAGTATATGAACACGTTTTAGGATTCATATGAAATGTATGCCCAAAAGCTGACACGTGTAAATAAGTTACGCATGCCTCGTGTGTACTTAAAACTAAAATAAAAACAAATCTAAAATAAACATAACCCCTGAAATTGTTTTTGACCTTCCCTGTAACAGGGGTGACATTGGCAAAGTGAACCATTTTCTACAGCATGGGTGGCCAACGACATACCAACCTATAAGTTTAGGAATATACTATATAATGGGCGGAAGCCATTACTAGTATCAGAGCCGTTGAGCAAGATAGTACAAAAGTTAACTGTGAATCAAATGTGAACGGAATCTTACAATAATTTGTGTGAAATAAATCAACCGAAGTTTTTTTATTAAATTGATTAGTAATTGCAGTGGTGAGGAAAACGGTTTAAAATACTATGTTTGTATAGAGTATATTTCAAGGATCACAACCATATATTTTTTTAAGTAGTAAAAATAAAGATATCATTGATAATTTTCAAAAATAAAATGTCGAGAATTTGAATCCCGCCAAAACGCAGTGGGATCGGCTAGCCACGCTATGACGTCAAAATTACGTAGATGGATTCGTCGGTCTTAGAAGACCTAACGGTAGGTACACTCCAAAGATGCTAAGATCCATTGACGTCACATCTTGTTTAACCGGAAATCGGAAATAGGCAAATTTTACAGAGCTATAATTTAAAAACTAAGCCAGATATTATTATTTTTAAAACGCAGATGTATTTTTTAAAAGGTAGTCTATCATTTTATGAAATAAATAAAAATATGTGAAATAACCCTAACCGGTCAATGTAATTGTGTATGATGATTTAGTTTTTCATATGAATACCCCACGAAGTGTTAGTAAGTACTACCTGTAGAGAAAGGTTGTGTACCTACCGCTTCGCTAGCCGCAAGAAATGGATATCCCCATGTTTTGGGTATTTTCTTCACGGCCGAAGAACAAATCTTGTTTTCGTGTAAATAAAAGAAACCCACATCTTATTCTGTCCTGCTTAGTTGATTAATTTATTTTTCTCAGTAATTGTGTCTTAAAGGAATTATATATTGATACAATATGAAGAAGTTTATTCAGATACATTAGTGGTTGTATACCAAATACCAGGTATAAAAATAAACATGTTCAGTTTCTAACAAATTTGAAAATCTTATAACTTTTGAAAATCTTTTTGCATGAAATATTTCGCCACCTGAAAGGTAGAGTTGAACAAGTGCTGACTCAATAATTTGAGGAATCGTGGATTAAACCTTTAATTGGGTGTAATTTAGCATAGTAAGTGAACTAATTATAATGAAATACTAGTAAAAAACTTTTAAGCTTCGGAGTGTTCACACTTTTGTAGTGTTTTCTTTCGTAGAAAGTAGGTAAAAGGTGCATTTATCTGAGAAACCCCGTGTTACCTTAATTTTCCACTATGATTCAGTTTTAACTTCAAGGTATCGATATAACGAACATAATTTGAAGATGAAAAACAGCCAAACCGTTTCAAGTTATGCGGTTACCAACGAACGTAACTTGATTTTTATTTAAAAAAAATACAACCCTTGTTGAGTGGTTCAAACTTCAGCCAAGGGTGTTAGCAATCTTTAGGTATTCATAATAGTACACAATACACCAAAACCAAAGAAACACTTAAGTTTTTTTCAAGCAACCACAACGGTGTAATGAGTCTTATGAGGAATTATGAACACGTCACATCGTATCCCCGTCAGAGAGGCGCTTGCCAGGTCACGTGGAAACTATCATTGGCATCATGAGCAGTACCCAAGTATTATATAACAAATATCTATGTCAAATGTAAAGAGGTACCTATCGTGTATCTGCCTGCCTCACCGCAGAAACATGTGAGTGAGATTTTTGAGGTCCAAAAACAAACAAAGGTTGTATGAAGGGATTCACATGGACACGCAATTCAGGGTGAGGCAAAACTACAAGTATGGAGTGTAAAAAAAATAATGGAAGATGACGATGGTGTTCTCTTGGAAAATTTTATTGTAATTCTAATCTTAATCTTCGATCTAAAATGTTCTAATCGTATACCTACGTGTGCCTTTCCAAAATACTTCATCAGTTTTTTCCTTGAACTTCTTTCAAAATTATGCCTGTGTCTAAATCTAAATCTAAATCTAAGCTGCAAAGATATGTATCATTTGAGATTCATATTAAATGCATTCCCACAAGCAGACATGCATAATTTCGCGCTTACACATGCCGCATGTGGACCTACAATATAAAAAACCCAACTCTCAAATGAACATAAAATTTACATAAATGAAAATTCAATCGAAACTAACAAAATAACGAGTTTATCAACGTTTCGTCGGACTCGTATCCGACGTCATTGCGATATAATGTGTAGCTCCTTCGACGAAAAAATATGAATTAATCGTCAGAAGCGTGCATTGCTGTTGCTCGTGGTCGAAGATTGTAGGTGCATGAGGAAACCTTTGGTGTTTCATAAATAGTTGTCGCGAAGGCTCTTTAATTGGTTTCGCAGTGCTTGCCCAACGAGAAGATGACTAGGACAATGAATTTGATAGTTGTCGAGAAATTCGTTCTTATCTGCAGCGTGGTTCGTAACATCCGTTTTTTATTATTCGATGCAAATTTTTTTTTTTTTTTTTCTGGGATAAAATTAATGTATTGTCAACCCTCTTGGGAGTATTCGTGTTCCCTCGATAAAAACCGGCCTGGATTAAGACCACTGGGGGCCCTGGTGCGGGGAACGTCAGGAGGTACCTTTCCATTTATAACATAACACGATCACTAAAAGTCCTTTCAGCCTTACAGCAACTGGGTCTTGCTTGAGAATTGTCGCTTTGTACAACGACGACCAATCTCACAGAGGACTATTTAGGTGTGATTCACACAAAAACAGCGCTCACCATATAAATCATCATTATATTATTATCATTATCTTGGGGGCCTCCTAGGCACGTAGGCCCTGGTTCAGTTGCACCGCTTAAACCGCCCTTAATCCGGGTCTGGTTATGAATGACAGGCCGGTCTGGGATGAGCTCTGGCACACTGACCGGTGGACATAGGTATAGGTTATATTACATTGTACATGTATAGGATACAAGTGAGTATTGGTTATTGACTGTGTGGGAAAGTTAAAGCTCTGGATCCCAAGTTATGTGGTCACTTCACTAGTAATCTCCTGTGACGTGGCGTTTAGCATAATATACAACAAATGACAAACAATGTCATTCATCCAAGTCATATATTTTCTCCAAAATATGGACTAAAGTAAGACAAAGAAAAGACAATTATGGCTGGGTCATATTGGTAAAATTATGAAAGAATAGGATATACATTATACAGGGATAATGTAAAAGAAGAAAATGTATGAAAAAATAATGGATTTGAATGAATCGAAAGAGGTATGCGAGGATAGGAAGAAATGCAGGAAACACTGCAGAGGGTCTGGTCATCCTTAGTTACATATGTTAGTATAAATAAGAACCTATTAATGAAAATAAAAACAGAGACAATGAGTCTTATAGCAATGAAGTTGGAACTGTAGGATCAAACAGAGGCAACTCTGCAGAGGCTCTGGCAACTCTAGAGAAATGAGAACAGTTACAGATTAAACTTATGACTGGAACATAAAGAGTAAGGGAAAGAGAAGATCATGTATGAAGAGAATGATGGATGTCGAGGAGATGAAAGGAGTGTGCAAGGGCAAAACCAAGTGGAGACACATCTGGGTAGGTACTGACCACTCATAAAAGAATAGCCGCTGTATACAAATACTAGAATCTTATTTTAATTGTACCTCAATACAACGGCTGCTTAATGTCTATAATATGTCTGTCTTCTTTTTTTACGTACCAGTCCGTAGTCCAGTGGTAACACTTCAGACTCGTAAATGGAAGTTGTGGGTTTGAAACCTGGCGAAGCACAAACAAAAATACCATTTATATTTTCAAATATGCTCTTCGCTGTGTTGAAAAATTCATAAACCATTACCAAAGACCGGTCATCAAAAGCCCATCCAGCCTTACAACAAAATATAAATACAAAAAAAATTAAAACGAAGGAATCCCCTATGGGAATGACTTATTTATAAAACAGATTTTACAATCATTAAACATCTTAAGCTATTTGACAATAAAATTAACATAAATGTCTTTGTACACCTCAACACAATGATCGTTTATATGTCTTTTGTTGTCGACTTCTGAATGGAGTGTCCCGTAGTTTCACCCACATCATGGGTCCTTTTTGTCTTTATTTTGGATATTTAGCAAACAATCTCAGGTTGGCAAACATTCCCAGTTATTTTGGTGCCTTGTGGGTAGGAATAGACATGCTCTGACACCTGTCACACAAGTCAATAGAGACGCAGACAAACAGATACAATGTAAGGTTGAACGGATGGGACGGTGACGGGTTTGAACGGCACAGTGACAAAACGACACATGACATAACGACATATGACATGACAACACATGACATAACGACACAATGACAAAACAACACAGAAAATACATCACTATGACAAATAACAAAAGGACAAAACATCACATAAGTAAAATATTTATTTTGTTTTCACACGCCATGTGCAACTCCTTTGGGGATAACGCGGTTAGAAGTTGCTCTTTATGTGCAGCTAAGCTACTTTTTTTTTTATCTATTCCTAACGATAATCAGGGGCGTTAACTTGTTATTTATACACTTTGCCAAATGATATATGCATGAGTTCCATTTTCTCATGTCTCACTTTTTGTCTGGCCGTTTATGGTGTTTTCTGTTTTGTCATGTGAAGTTTTTTCATGTGCCGTTTATGGTATGTTCTGTTTTAAGTATGTGATGTTTTGTCATTGTGATGTACTTTCTTATGTCGTTATGACATGTGTCGTTTTGTCACTGTGTCATTCTATCATGGAACCGGATGGACATGGAGCATGAAATGAGAGGTCCTGCCATTCAAAGTGATCCTTAATCCTATTTAAATAATGCAATAACAAAAATGTTTTGACAGTTTTAAACAGTAAAAGTAATTCAATGTTTTTTTTTTTTAAATACATCTCAAATCATTTCGTGCCACTTGGAGATTTTTTTATACAGCAACTCTGTCGCTATTCCGTTAGGAGTAGCCAGAGCCTCTGCAGAGTTGTATCTTTCACCCTAGCCTTGCTTAGCTCTTTAAATTTATTCATACCCAAAACATTTTTTATTTTATTTGTTCGTTTGACATGTTAAAATTTCGTAGACTAGAACTTGAAGTTGATAAATTCTTCATTTTCCTCCGCGGAGTGACGTTACAATATTCCCCTATTTTGCTCCGGTTCTATAATCTTAGTTGCAAAGGTATATTTCATTTAAGATTTATCTTAAATGGATTCCCACAAGCAGACACGTCTATGTTCGCGCTTAGACATGCCGCATGTGAACCTACAATATAAAACCCAATCTCAAATGAACATAAGCCCTGCAACTCTTGTCGACCTACCCTGACGTTGGCAAAGTGAACAATTTTTTAACCAAGTTCCATAATCGCAAAATATATAAAAGCCATTAAGGAGAATGGTTAATCAAAATTTCAAGTGGATAAAAACAGGGAAAATGTATGAGAAATACATACGATATAAATAAAATGAAAGGATTTTTTTTTTATAAGATTTAAAAAAAGTGGAGTCAACTTTGTAGAGGCTCTCGCCACCTTTAGTGAATGGAAACAGAGTGAGATATTACGAATTTAATCTAATCTAATCTTAGCTGCAAAGATATCATTTAAGATTTATATTAAATGCATTCCCACAAGCAGACATGTATAATTTCGCGCTAACACATGCCGCATGTGGACCTACAATATAAAAAACCCAATCTCAAATGAACATAAGCCCTGCAACTCTTACCGTCCTTCCCTGAAACAGGGGTGACATTGGCAAAGTGAACCATTTTTTACAGTATGGGTGGTCAGCCGCATACCAACCTATAAGTCAAGGAACATAATGAGGCAGAAATTATTGACTTCCAATCTAAAAGTACGTGGTTCTATCCTAAAAAGGCTCCATACACAAATGCTTTCTTGTCAAAGCAGATAAGTGAGATATTTCACAAGATATTATAAATTTGAATACTTTTCTTTGTTATTTTTCATTTGTTAACATGCATTTTTTTATCAGATTTCTAGGTTTTTTTCAGGTCACAAAATAGGTACTTACAATTATAAATTATGTATGTTTTAATCTTTAAATAGGTTTCGAGTACAAACATGATGTCACCGATGTATTGAAAAGGAAAGATAAAGATATCTTGATGTTTTCATGTAGGTAAGTATGACATGTCAAAAATTAAGATAGTGGGAAGATATATCTATAATTTTATTAATATTTAATAATAATAATTTTAGTATATTTATTTTTATTTGGGCATGTAGGTAATCTCACGCATTAGTAAGGTCGTTTAATTTTCTTTGTGTAAATAAGTTTTTTTTTTTGAAGAATTGTGAGGTAAGTCAATTTTTTGTTGAATTAAAATAGATGATGATGATGATGGAGAAATGAATTTCTAGAGTATTCAGAATAAAGTTTCAAGAACCATCTTTTTGTTATTTGAAATAAATTCGTAATATTTTTTCATTGTTGATAAAATTGATGTAACGCTTCTTCGTTCGGCATAAACTGTCATCGAAGTTGCAAAGATATGTTACATTAAAAACTCATATTATGTGCATGTATTCGCATAAGCAGAGACGTAAATGTTTGCGCTTGCACATGCCGCACGTGGACCTACAACATAAAAAAAACAATCTCTAATTAACATAATCCCTGCAAATTATTGCCGACATTGGCAAAGTGAACTATTTTTTACAATATGTGTGTTCAGCCTCATACCAACCTATAAGTCAAGGAATATCTGTTAACAAACCATGCACTCTGCAAATTTGGCAGGCTGAAAAAGGGATGAAATTTAGCCTGAAACATAGAGATGGCTCGTACCATGCTACAGGCTAGAAATAAAAACAAGTAGGTACCTATGAATTTTTACTTTATTAAAGAGTAAGTAAATAAGTTTAAAAAAATGTGGAGAAATACGATTTTTAACAACAACAAAAATGTGGAATCATAAATGCATACTGAAAAAATTAAAACAGAATTTTTGTCAATTAAAAAAAGATCTTTGATATTTTGCAAGAGTGAACAGACTGCTATGCTATTCTGCGCCATTTTATCTCTTCATTGCTCAACATACCAAATTTGGACTACCACCATCTCTTCCTTTTACCCATTTTTATAAATATACAATAAACATTTTAGAGCTCATATCTTATCAGGGATTTATAAAAAAAAATATTCTATCTCAAATCTGGGGCTACTTGAATTTTGAAAACACTGATTTTTATATGAGCTGCTGCGATAGATAGCAATAACGAAATTACACTTCCACTACAAAATGTGATGAGATTTCAGAGCGAGTTGTCCTATCGGCACCTTAGTGTTTGTTTGTCTTATGTCCATCAGAGGTAATTTCACATGAACAATATCTGTATGTGCACTGGACCAATTTGAAAACTGGAAATTGATTTTAAAAGTATTCTTATGATTTTACCAGGTTCAATTTAAAATACAAAAAAATCTGAAACGGTTTTCACACAAAGTAACATTAGGTACACCTCCATAATACAATGTATCAGTTCGCTTCTCTCTGGCCACATATAGCTTTGGTCTTTATTTATAGTAAGACTAAGGATAATTCTCGAATCATTGAGAATTGGAACACGCGAGACTTTACTAGAACATCAAACACTCGAGCAATATCGAGTAATACAAATTGTGTAAGTACCTTACTGAGTTTATCACAGACAAAAACGATATGTTTGCTTTTCTTTGGCTACAGAGAGCTTTGGTCCTTATTTATATTAAGACTAATGATAATTCTCGAATCATTGAGTATTGAAACATGCGATACTTTACGAGAACATCAAACATTCGAGTAATCCAAAATAATAAAAATATCCAATACAAATTATATAAGTACCAAACAGAGTTTATCACAGACACTTACATAGGTAAACAAAACACACAATTACATACTTATTCGTAGCAATATTTAAAACAACTCTCACATTATCGTGTTTTACGTTTTTTCTTAGCTCAGATTGTGTAAAATGTGATTCCGAAGACAATTTCATTGAAAGACCATCTTTGAATCAAATGGTAGATAAGCCAAACAAGCACTGGGGGAACGTTATGTAAGCTGGTAGAGTGTGGACTTATCAGTTATATGAACAAAACACAAGAATAACTGATTAACACACGAAGATCTCTTTCATAGATTACATTGTTTCCTAAGCCTGCTGTCTATTATTTTTTGTTAATAATTAATTATAGTTATAAAAAATACTTCTTCTTTTATTATGTGCCTTGTTGGGTAAGCTGTGAAGTAAGCGATCACTTCGGCAAAAATGCCCCTGTCCTATATCGTTTGAAACAACTCCTCCATACTTTGGATGAGTTTGTGATGAGATTGCAACTGAAACTGTAACTCTGTCACCGTTCCGCTGGACACACAACTTTTCGGTCACATACAATATATGGTGTCTGTGGATGAATTATCCGTGAACAAGATATCGTTGACCGAAAAGTCGTGTGGACGAACTATCGTGTGATAGATTTGTCAATAAACGAACTGTCGTGTGATAGATTGTTAGGTTTAAAATGGAAGGTACCTCCCAGGATGTACCTACAGGATACTTACTCCGGCTAGCTATCATCAGCATCACTCTCAGGGCGTGGGGTTCTTTCCTTGAGTTGCTTACTTGTATTTTGGGAAGAGTTGTATATTAAAAGATAAGTTTAACATGAACAAATAAGGGTTTATTTACTTTAGTAATATGGGGGAAAAAGGGGAAATAAGGGAATGGCCTGACCTGCACCTTGTCACTAAAACACTCCCTACTCTGTTGACTGGAGTTCCGAACTGAAGGCCTGGGGCCGCGCCCCAGGCTAGCGGCGGCTCACGAGGTGGACGCCTCCACACGTTGGAGCCCCTGGGTGGGCGCTCCTATGCCCCCGTCTCTAGTCCACGAGGCAGGTGCCTTGCTGGCAGAAAATCCAAGTAGATGGGGAGGAGGGAGCTCCATGGTGATGCCCCCTCTTGCACCGCTTGGTGCTTGGTCGCCGACGTCTGACTCTCTTCACCTCTTGCCGAGAACTGATGAGCGATGGCCCGATTAGTTCACACGGCGCAGTTCGGCCGCTTCCGTGACCGTTCAGCTCCGTTCGGCCCACAAAACACACTGTACACTTCGAGATTGTTCTTTCTATGTTATTTTAAAATAACATAACAAGATATGTCAATGAATGAACTGTCGTGTGATAGATTTGCCGATGGGCGAGCTGACTGTGGACTTGTTCCCTGTGACCGATTTGTCGTGCCACGAGATTTGGGGTGTGTCAGACGCACATCAAGATATTTCGCGTTGCAGAAAATTTGCATCTCAGGGGGAGGAGTCACTTTTCACCGCAGCAACTAGTCAGTCGGCGCCGTGACGTCAGCTGAGTGACAGCTGTTACGTGTCGATCTGCTTGTCACGTGACATGCGAGATACAGGGATGACAAAATAAGTTTCTACCCTTATTTTTCATGACCATGTTGAACCAACATTATGTATAATTGAGACACTTTGTTTATTAACTATAGGTTGGTATGCGGCTGACCAAACATTCTGTAGTAAATGATTTACTTTACCAATGTCACCCCTGCATCAGGGAAAGTCGGTTAGAGTTGCAGGGTGTATGCTCATTTGAGATTTGGGTTTTCCACATGCGGCGTGTTTAAGCGCAAAATTATTCGTGTCTGCCTGTAAAAATGCATATAATGTCAATCCCCTATGTTACATATTTTTGCAACTTAGATTAGATTAGATGGTTTCAAGAAAAATAAAAAGAGTTGTCTTTTTTTTGCAGTTTAGGTTTATTTAGGAAATTATCCATGGTGGAAAAGAGAGTTCAAAATTTTTTCGTTTTAAAGAAATAGAGTGAATCTCAAATGTCGCAATATTTTTATAACAAAAAAATAATCCATAGCTCATCTACGGATCATCATTTTTTTGTATAAATAAATCATTGTAGAGCATAGATGAGTCATGGTTTTTCTGTTTGAGAATAACAACGATGGAATTTAATAGTGAAATTTTGAAATAAAATAAAAACTGTGAATGTACGGGTATAGAATACTCGTATGGAAAGGAACACGTACAGGAAAAATACTTCTAAGTAAATAAATCTACTACTAAAATTAAATTAACAGTATTTTTACGGTATAGTCGAGGTATTTTCTCACCCCTTGGTATCTGTCAGGGCGCGGGAAAGGGGTTGATGGTATTTATCTCCAGACACGATCTCTGCCGGGAGATATGCTAATACCGGTTCACTTCAAACTCAATCCCGGGGCGGTGGCAACCCTTAAAGATAGATTCACAACCTACTATAATCTATAATCTATAATCTAAGTTGCAAGGATATATTCATTTAAAGCTCTCAGATGTATGCCCACAAACCAACAAATGTAGTTCGCGCTTACAAATGCTGAATGTGTACTTACAAATAAAAACAAAACCTCAAATGAACATAAGCCCCACAACTTTTGCCGACCTTCCCTGAAACAGGGGTGACATTGGCAAAGTGAACCATTTTTTACAGTATGGGTGGTCAGCCTCATACCAACCTATAAGTCAAGGAATATTAATAATAAATTACATTTAAATATAAAAAAGAACAAACCTTACAAAGAAATCTATAAAAAAAAGTCAAAAATTTCCTATGCAAAAAATGTAGCAAATGAATACACCAACATTAGAAATCAACATTGCAGATTAGCCGCCACTTCTTCCTGTCCTTGCATACTTCTTTCATTTCATCCAGAGTCATAACCTTTTTCATACAAGTCCTCCTTTTATTATGACTCTGGATATCCCATTCTTTCGCTATTTCAGAGATTTGATCCTTCCATACTTTTCTCGGTCTTCCTCTACCACGACATCCATCTATTCTAGCAACATATACCTACTTTCTTCGTATATACATATACTCAAGTAAAATAATCCTTTAAAAACATTAAAAGTTATTTTTTAGTGTTGATCTGTTAACACAGTGAAAGTCCATTTTTTTTAAATATTTAAAAAATTTAAATGGCAAAACATGGTTTTAATTCACTTTATTCTTTTTGTTTTTGCTCGAACATTTTCGCCTAATGAGACATCTTCAGGAGCAGAATGGTTACAAATATATTTTTATAAAATAATTTTCAAAACAATTTTTTTTTTCTCCAAAACAAAAACAATATTCAAAGATAAAAAAATAAAAATTTAAACACAAATGTAAGATTCAAAAATGCATTACTTCACCGGGATTCTAACCCACTACCTCTCAATCACGTGTCTAAAAACTAGACTACGGACCTGCATGTTGTAGCAGCTTGTAAGTTTATCGGAAAGTTACCAAAATTACATTTTAAAGGGTATTTCTGTTAAAACACTGTTGAAATAATAAAAAAGTAAAAAAAATTGTAACAATTATGCTCTTGCTCGTTACGTGAAAACGTTTGAGCAAAAAATAAATAAAATTTAATTAAAACATTGCTTTTTTTCTATCGCATTATTTTTAATACAAAATATCCTTGGCTAGATATTGTACATCGGCCTTTATGTTTCAGGGTGAATATGTAAAACCACCCTTTGATAGGAGACAAGCCGTGAGATTGTGGCTAGACATAAAACACCCTGACCAAACTTTCAGTGAGGTGCCACATACCTACCCCTTTAAAAACATATTCTTCAACTAGATAAATTTACGTTATTTTTATAGCACTTACACTACACAAATGAACGGTTTAATAAATTTTGTTACGAACATGAAATCAAAGTACCTACGCGCACCTGCACATGTACCTACGATAGTGTGGGTAGAACTAGGATATGTATATTATCTAGATTTTCAGCAGTTACTTCGTGAAAGTTCATTTTAATACAATAAAATAAAAATTGCTTTGTTTTAATGCACATGAGTTTATTTTTGGACACGACCGGTTTCGGGAGAACTGCTTCTTTGGGAGGTACTGCTTCTCCCGAAACTGGTCGTGTCCAAAAATAAACTCATGTAAATTAAAACAAAGCAATTTTTATTTTATTGTACTAGTATAGGTAGTTATAGTTTAATTAAAAGAGAACCCAACCAAACTCTTAAGAATATTGCTGATTCATTGATTTTAGAAATCGTGGCTAAAACATAATTGGGAGTAATTTCTCATAGTCAATGAACTAATTAGAAGGAAGTGCTCATGAAAAACTTCTTAGAGAGACGATTGTTACAGATTTTTAGTGTTTTCTCTCGTAGAAAATAGGAAAAAGGTGTATCTATCTTAGAAACCGATGTTAGCTTCTTATGTCACTTATTCACATTTACCTCTAAAGCATCGATATAATCCATAATCTTAGTTGCGATACTTGTATACAGAAGGCATGTGTTAATTTCACTTACTCTTATTTGCGCAATTCTTGCCATATTTAGCCTGAAATAAAAAATGGCAAATAAGACTGGTCCGTAGTCCAGAGGTAACACTTCAGACTCGTAAATGGAAGGTTATGGGTTCGAATCCCGGCGGAGCACAAAAAATATAGATACCATTTATATTTCAAATTTGCTCTTCGCTGGGTTGAAAAATTCGTACACCTTTACCAAAGACCAGTCATCAAAAGGTCCATCCAGCCTTACAGCAACTGGGTCTTGCTTGAGAATTGGCGTTTTCTACAGCGACGACCAAGGCCGCAGAGGGCTCTTGAGGTGTGATACACACAAAAACAGCGCTCACCAAATAAATCAGCCTATTTTTTTAAGGCAATAATACTTGTGCTTATTCTGTATGTTTATAATCAACAACATAAAACTAACAAAGCATTTTTGATCCATATCCATAGCTGATCTCCAGATCTTTTTGAATAGAAAATTCACTGCAGGCTGAGCAATGGCTTTGCTATTTGAGAATAATACAGTAAAAATGCAGCTAGACGACTTTATCCTGAATGAAAAAAAAACAAACTTGCTAGAATTTTTTCAGTTTAAAGTAACATTAGCGACATATCAAACATCCGAGCCTAATATAATAATTTTGAGCTCAAATACAAAATCTCTGTTTTTCTTGCGGTGCTGCCCTCTTGCGACGGCGTCCAATACTAAAATCAAAGCCTCGTCGGACTTCTACAGATTCTGATAGTGTATGAAAGTGAGCAATCTGTGCTTACCGTCTTCAAATCAATATTATTGATACTAGCCTGATTATTATTTTCCAATCTTTTAAGCTTAATAAAAATGAAATCGGAGCCAGTTTCTTCTTTCTAAATTGAATTTAAAAATTGACAGATATATACGAATTAAGAAGTATAATTTAAGAATGAAGTAAAACGATCCTGTATGAGTTATGGTGTTGAAGCTATAGCAGACTCAAAAAGATCCAAAGGAAATATCCGAACATCTGAAATTAAAGTTATTAGAATAATCACATGCAGAATATTAGGAGATCACATCCGCAATCTAAATCTAAACCTAAATCTAAGCTGCAAAGATATGTATCATTTGAGATTCATATTAAATGCATTCCCACAAGCAGACACACATAATTTCGCGCTTGCACATGCCGCATGTGGACCTACAATATAAAAAACCCAATCTCAAATGAACATAAGCCCTACAACTCTTACCGACCTAACCATATTATTAAAAAAAACCTTTAAAATAGAGGACAAAAAGAAATGGAGCAGATGAGGCAAGAAGCAGTTTTGGAGTGATCATGTAGGTACCTATCCAGAATGGGTCATCAAAGTCTAGCGGACATCGTAGCTAATTAGAAGTAAATAGGTTGACGTCTGAACGCAGCACCCGATAGACAAACATGGAGAGGATTGGAGGAGGCCTACGTCCAGGAGTGAACTGAGAAAGGCTGAGGAAGAAGAAGAAGAAGGTCAACGTCCAGCTGGAAGATCTCTTAAACGGTGGAAAGATAGCTGGATTTCCTTATCTTAAGATCCATGAGCCGAGATGAAGTTTTTTGTGAATCACAGATCAGTTTAAATCAATTAGGACTAAGAAAGGTTTTAAATTTGATGGCGCTGAAGTTACAAACTATCGGGGACCCTGGTGCAGTCGCACTGCTCAAACTGCTCTTATTACAGGCATTAGAGTAGCAGTCAAGGGTGTTGACCATTGGACTAGAAATTCATGCGTGTTTAAAACAAGTAATTATTTGCAAAACTGTAAGCGAGTATAAAGGAATTCGATCAGTTTTTCCAAAGCCTTGATTTCTTCATATAAAGAAGGTTACTCGCCTTGTAAAAATGAAATTATACACAGTATGTTGATGGTATACAATCATAGAAGCAATAAAACATATCCTCCAATTTAACTTAAGTACTTACTTGTATCTTCTTCTTTATTAGCTCACCCTCTGTGTATTTAAGTAATAAACTGATTTAATCCGGCTCACAAGCCTTGAAGGCTCAGGGCCTCCCGCATCACAACCCTCAGGGCTCTTTGTCTGGTGCTGCTTCCCTCCATGCTCCCCTCACTCCCAGCTCACTCGATGCTGTCTACCCCCCATATCCTAGGAGTGGTTTGACACTGAAGGAGGAACCAAACAATACATTCCTGATTATCCTCGAGTCTTCTGGACGTGCTACATATCCAGCTCACTGAAGTCTTCTTGATTTCATCACAGATACGATGCTCGACTCTCAAAGACGGTGTGGACATTAACTCTTTCACCTTCAAGTACATGTCCAAAAATGCCTCGAAGAATTTGGTTGTTTAAAGTAAATAAGCACATTTTTCAATTAAAATTATTTTTTATTTACAAAACTATAATAAAACTTAAACTATTGACTGCTGTACGAGTATTGCTGAGGAACAGACCCAAGAGTCTTCTGTTGTTGAGGAGCAGTTTGATAAACAGGCTTAGCAAGAGTTGTAGCTCCATTAACCTTGACGTTCTTCAGAGGTCCGCTTCTTCCAGCCAGGATCTGTGGCTGGACAGCATACGTCTGCGGAACCTGCACGTATCCTTGAGGAATCTGCTGGTAGAGTTGTTTGGCTTGTGGTTGACGCTGTGGAGCAGCATTGTACGTCTGCTGGGGGAATGTGGAATAGTCTACGGGTCTTGGACTCCCTTCTTGTTCAACTAAAGCATAAGCTTGACCTTGAGACTGTTGAGCTTTGGGATCTGAAGCATCCTGAAATAAAATAATAAATGGTTGAATTTTGGCTTCATTTTGATTCCTATTCAAAATATTTTAACCTTGTAAATCCATGTGTATTACTTTTTACTTAATTTTGACTCTTTTGAATAAAGTTTGTTATTTTTTTTGTATTTTACAATGTACACATTGTATTGCTTCAGATGTAAGTGTGTAAATTGGTATTCCGCTTACAACTTAGATTACATGGGGTATTTTATGAACATCTTATCAATTTATAATGTTACTTAAGCTTATCTAAACCATCATATTGGTCATGGTTGTCATTTTAGCCTTTATGCCACTTTTCACCGTTTTACTTTTATAATATTACTATTTTTGCATGTAAGCCGTTTGCCAATTTTGCTTAATTACTAAAAGGAGTTTTCTTCAATTCGAAAGGAGAAAATTCTCATATCTTGTTAAGGCTGATTGACCTTGCCGCTAAAGGGTCTCGGGTGAAAACAAAAACAAATATTCAGGAAATACTATATTATTTTACTCGAATCCAAATCAGATTCTGAAATCTTTGATCATAAAGCAGAATCATTGTCAATTGACATATCACCATAACACTTTTTGATCATGAATCTTGTTTTTGTTGTTGAAAACAGATATTGTTTGAATTACTCACCCTGACTTCATAGTTGAAAGAGTATTGTTGACTCGGATCATAGACTTCTGGTCGCTGCACCAGCTTCTGAGGACCAGCCCTACTCCCAGGCTGCAGGGTGTAAGCCAAAACCATCGCAGTGGCTCTCGGCACTTGAACATACTGCACACCACCCTGACTCTGAGGAGCCTGGGAGTAAAAACTGGAAGGAGGAGGCTGAGAATAAGCCAGTGGTTGCTGGTAAGCTAATGGCTGACCAAAATATTGCTGCTGGGAATAAGACGGTGATTGTTGTTGTGGGTAAACCGGTGATTGGACGTATTGGTTTGGTTGCTGTGAGTAGACCAATTGGGGCTGCGATTGAGGGAAGGATTGGAGGTAGTTTTGTCCCTGTGGGAAAGATTGTGACTGGGAATACGATGGTGCTTGAGAATAGGTTGGTGTTTGGAGGTAGTTTTGACCTTGAGGGAAGACTTGAGATTGGGGTAAAGCTTGCGCTTGTGATTGTTGGCTTTGTGTTGTTGTTGATTGTTGTGACGGTGTCGATGACGGCTGTTCCACTAAGGGTAAATGAGCTCCAGGGCCCGTCTGGTCATAGTTTTGGGATATGGCATATGCGATTTGTCCAGGGGAGGCGGGAGAAGCGGAGGAAGGTGGAGGGAGGGCAGCATTGGCACATCCCAGGAGTGCCAGCACCAAACAAAACTGAAACGAAAAAAAAATACCATTAGATGTTGATTCTGTATCAATGACTTTAAACGCAACTAAGCTACACATATAATGTAACTTCTTGTAGCGTTAACGCCGAAGGGTTTCGCATGTGTCGAGTGGGACCTATTATCTAACACAAAACCCTGCGGCTAAAACCTTGCTACAGAGAATAAGGACATCACTTGCTAACTGCTCTATATGCTCGATGGTCCACAAAGCTTTATTTGAAAATACACGCAAAAATCTCGCTGATTTAATCAAGCCCGTCGCTCTCGGCCAAAAACCACCTCACACACGCTCGGCATAAACCGGAGCTTAGTCACGTATTGAAGGGTCTATAAGAAGAGTCAACACAGTGTTTGGAGACCGTGCATTTTCAGTTTCTGATCCTCTGGCCTGGAACCACCTGCCTCATCATGCGAGAGAGCTAGAAGACCATGGAAAGTTCCTAAATGCACTGCTAAGCAAAGTTCTGGCCTCACATGCACAAGCACCCTTGGAGTGACTATATCACGAAACGGCGCTATAAAGAAATCACCAGCTCGTCATCATCATGAACTCACCAATATATACAAAACCTCTCATGCTTGTTGTTAAAATTTAGAATTTTGCAGTGCAAGATCTCTGCTCTTGTTGAATGGTTAAGCATGATCTCTTGATCTTTAGCACACCCATTTAGTAAATTATTGTTCAACTTAAATACCGGTGTAAATAATTATTTGCACTAGATGATATAAATAGATTAGCTGCTACAAGTACTTATAATTGCTCGCTCTACGCTAAGGAACTTGGTAACAACAATTTTATTTTCAAGGCTAACCGAAGTTAGAGCGAGTTTAAAATTGTCTAAATGTAACTTGCCTTACAGTATTGGCTACATTTTTTATTGTAATTATTTTGAATTATGATCAATGAAGTCGCACGCTTAATAATAAAGAGACATAACTCGAAAATTGGGAAAATCGAGATTTTGTAATAAAACGCAAGAACAATGCGAGAAGAATAGGTAGAATGCGACAGCCGTTCAATTTGGACGAATATGACCGAGATAAAACATCGGCCGCCTTTTTCATCCCATACAAGTTGTACTGGGTGTCTGAACTTAAAACGTGATTTCCCAACATTCTTGTTTTTTGAGTTATTGCTCTTTATTATTAAACGTGCGAAGTGATTAATGGCTATTTTTTTTAAACTTTGACCTTTTTTTAGTCTGTATCTTAAAAAATATATTAGACTGGCGGTGCACGGTGGTATACTAGTACCCACTTTGATGTATGTAAGTGAAGCCTGGACGGTGAGTGAAAGTGAAATTAGTAAAGTCCATACAGCTGGAATGGACTATCTAAGAAGTATGATTGGGAAAAACGGAGTGATAGGGTGAGGAATGATTTTGTAAGAGAAGAATGTGGTGTAAGGGAAAGTATGAAAGTGAAGATTAAAAGAAGCTTATTAAGACGTTTTGGACATATGGAGGGAATGAATGATGAAAGACTGACAAAAAAAGTATTCATTGCAAAAATAGATGCATACCGTGGTAGAGGAAGAGCCGGAAAGGTATGCATGGACCAAATTCATGAAATAGCGAATGAATGGGATATCCAGAGTCATAATAAAAGGAGAGCTTTTATGAAAAAGGTTATGACTCTGGATGAAATGAAAGAAGTATGAAGAAAAAAAAAATATAAATTGATGTAGGAACCAATTTCTAAATGCAAATAATTGTTGCCGTACAAAATTAATTTGATTCTTACTTATCTGAAATGAATTCAAACTTCAAAAGGGATCGTAAAACACAAGGTAGATACATAATTTTAAACTATTACCGTTTATTACGATTATTGAATTCCGAAAATCGGACAAATGAAGTATTGTTGCCTATCCACAGCTGAAATGCTATGCACATCCCTGGTGGAATCCCACGATTTTTTTTAAAATTAAGTGACTGAAATTTTACATTTTTTTCAATTGAACTTATTTTTTAAATCAGTCATGTACTTTATTGCAGTTTCCTTATTCAACTCTCAAAAAATTGTCACTTCGAAATTTGAATTTTTTTTTCTAACCTACCCACCTTAGAAACAATTGTAAGAAGTAGTTATAAAGTCGAGTCGTATCATAATTTATCAATAAATAAATAAAAAGTAAGTTAGTAGGTGAGAATAAACCACATTTTGTTATAAAATAAGTTGTAAGAAACAGGAATAACAATGAAGTTGGTAGTACTGGGCACGCATAAAGCTTTAAAACAACATCGAGTACGCATGCGTGCCTAAATGCATGGTATGAGGCTGACCACCCATACTGTAAAAATTGGTTCTCTTTGCCAACGTCACCCTCTGCCATCCAATGTGCTTGCAAGTGTCTGCCAACGCCATCCCAGAAAGCACGGCAAAAGTTTCAGGATGTATGTCCATTTTGGATTTTGGTTTTAATTTTGTAAGCTCACTTTCAAGTGCTGGCTTGCAGGCGTACATTTAATATGAATCTGAAATACTTGTCTACGTTTGCACTTTGTTAATAAGATAAGAATACACGTCTAAATCCGCAAATAGTGTAAGTTCGTGCAGCCTTCTCCCCGAACGGGTCGCATATGGCGAGTGGATGTTATTTGTTTTTACAGGTAAGGGGGACGGTCTTACGCCAACAACTTCAGTTGGAGTTTCCGAGGTCTCATTGTTATCTTATACTCATTTTTTGTGAAGGCTATGTAAATTTTGCTAGTATTTTTTTTTGGGTGTGAAATAAATATCGAATCGGGAGTTCATTTCTGACCCCTCAGTGGGATTCGAACCCGAGCTCTCGGCATGGAATGTGAGCACACTAGCAACTGAGCTATCAAAATGACAAAAATAATTAAGTATTCGAAAATATTGTAATCATCATGTATTTTTCAAAATAAAACAACATAACTTTATTCCATTAACCTGAAGTGTCGTCAAATATAGTTTCTCGTACATCAAGTTTGTACGTGATATGTTTTTAATGTCATCTTGTCTTGCTATCATAAAAGAAAACACGTACTCGCCCGTATTCAATATGAAATAATATACTTACATGTGTAAATGCATGTTTTACATGTGTGTAGACATGTGATGTAAACGCATGTGTGTACAAATGTAATAAAAGTACATGTATGGTAAGTATTATTCGTGTATTGAAAATGAAAGTTGGAGTGACATGTGATATGGAATAATATGTTGAATTAAAGTGAACAAAACAAAAGTAAGTAGGTATACAGATAATGATATATGTGATTGTACAATCAGAGTGTGACAGATTTATTACGCAAATATAAAGTAAGAGTGAGACGGTATCATGACAAAAAAGCACAGTGGCATTATATCACATGACAAAACATCACTGGAAAAAAATAATTAAGTTAGAATTACAGTCGTTTGGCTTACAATTGTAATAGTTACACAGTTAAAAAGAATTCGGAAATAAAACGAACCGTTATAAGATAAGTTACATTATTCTCGACGTTTTGTTAGCGACGTAGCCAATGTCTTCAGGAGACATCCTTTCTGCACAACGATTGAGGATGAACTGAGGACGATTGAGGATAAACTGGTGGTAGAACAGTTCATCCTCGGTCGTCGTGTAGAAAGGGTGTCTCCTGAAGACGTTGGCTACGTCGGTAACGAAACGTTGAGAATAATGTAAGTTCTCTTATAGCGGTTATTCTTATATCCGAATATTTTTTTAACTGTGTACCTATGTATTATAATTGTAAATAATTATGATGTTTTGCCATGTGATATATTGCCATTGTGTTGTAATGTCATGTGATGTTTTGTCATGTGATGTATTGTCATTGTGTTGTAATGTCATGTGATATTTTGTCATATGATGTATTGTCATTGTGTTGTAAGGTCATATGTTGCTTTATTATTTTGTTCTGCCCTGTTACCGACTAAGACAGACAATCGTAAAGAATATAATATGGAGAGTATTTGTTTTATACATCTAATATATTCTTAAGTAGATTTTTGAAGAGGAATGTGTATTTTAGTAAGACAATATATAATCTAATCTAATCTAATCTAATCTAAGTTGCAAAGATATGTTACATTGGAGATTCACATTACATGCATTCTCACAACCAGACACGTACAAGTTCGCGCTTGCACATGCCTCACGTGAACCTACAACATAAAAACCAAATCTCAAATGGACATACACCCTGCAACTCTTGCCGTCCTTCCCTGAGACAGGGGTGACATTGGCAAAGTGAACCATTTTTACAGCATGGGTGGTCAGCCGCATACCAACCTATAAGTCAAGGAACACACACACACGACATTTTATAACATTTTTGGAAAAAAATAGCAAGAGGTTTAAAAGACGATGGATGCACGAAACTCTCACGTAAAAAAATATTGAAATGATTGGACTACGTGGTTGATTATATTTATCGAAAGGTAATTTCCAAGATGAATTTACGTTTTTTACGTTTACGTAATGAAAAAGTTGGTGTTAATGACCTTACGTGGTTGTGATACGATACTAATCGAGAACGTATTAAAGGAAATTACAGAGCGAGTATATCGAGACGCCATCAGAACCGTGACGGTGGGATAATCATGTTTTTTGGTATTAAATGCAGAAAAAATATTTAAATTCATCTATGGTAGATTGCGAAATTGGAAGAGCTTCAATGTTTAGAGAATGTGGTATCTAAATAAATTATAATGTAAGTTGCAAAGGTATTTTATGTAATTTTATTTTATGCGCGCCCTCAAGCTGACTCGTGTAAGTTAGCGTTTACGCATGCTGCATGTGTACTTACAGAATAAACCAAATCTCACATGAACGTTAGTCCTGCTGCCTTTTCCTGAAACCGGGGTGGCATTGTCAAAAGTGAAAAAAGGTTTTACAGGATAGGAGGTCAGCCTCATACCAACCTTTAAGTCACGAGAAAATTGGAAACAAAAATAGATTTTCCACATGCCAATGTGGTAAAAAGTTAAACAGTAAAATTTGATTAGATTTAACGTAATTATCTACCTGACTTTGGTAAATGACTGAAAAGATTTGTTATTTTATGATATCATAAAAGTAATAAAATTAGAACATCACTTAAAAGTCTTTTGATGCTTTCTTGTAAGTTTAATTACCAAAAATAGATTAAATGACTTTAGGATAAGTGTAAAAATCTAAACAATAAAAAATATATCACCATAAACTATAATCCAAAATGCAAAGATATATTAATATTTGACTCTGGAGGAAATGAAAGAAGTATGTAAGGATAGAAGAAAATGGCGGTTAATCTGTGATGTTGGCGGCTGGGGTTTGTTGAAGTAAAAAAAAATGGTTTTATGATTTAGTTTTTTATGTCCATGTATATATTGCTATTTATTGATTTAAAAAAAATGTAATTTGTCATGTATGTTCCTTGACTTATAGGTTGTTATGCGGCTGACCACCCATACTGTAAAAAAAAAAATTAGTTCACTTTGCCAATGTCACCCCTGTTTCAGGGAAGGACGGCAAGAGTTGCAAGGCTTATGTTCATTTGAGATTGGGTTTTTATATTGTAGGTCCACATGCGGCATGTGTTAGCGTGAAATTATACATATCTGCTTGTGGGAATGCATTTAATATAAATCTTAAATGATATATATCTTTGCAGCTTAGATTAGATTAGATTAGATTAGATAATGCTTATATTAAATACGTGCCCACAGACAGGCACATGTAGGTTCGCCCCTACGCATTCTGCATGTGTGCATTCAAATGAACAAAACCTCACATGATCATAAACCTTGCAACTCCTGCCGCCTTTCCCTGAAACCGGGGTGGCATTGGCAAAAGTGATCATAATTAAAAATATAGATTACACACATGGATTTAGTAATTCTATACATCGTTGATTACACTGTACACATAATCAAGAACAATTATTTTATTTAGAAAAAAAATATTTCCACATCAAAGATTTGTCAAGCTTTGCCTTCAGGTAAAAAAAACCTCAACAGCGCACTTGGCACAAAGGTCCATCCAGCCTTACAGCAACTGGATCTAGCTTGAGTATTCGCGCTTTGTTGCGACGACCAAGCTTGTAAACAACACATCTGGGGCACTACAACAAGTGTCATAGACCCCTAGAGTTCTGAAATCTAGGGAGTCTCCCGCAGAGGATTTCGTAAAAAAAATCTTGGCAAGAGCAGTGTTTCAATGCCAAAAAATCATGTATGATAAATATGGATGAAGTTGACCTTTCCTTCAAAAGTTGAACGCTTTTGCCAATGAAACCTCTGTTTCATAAGACAGGAAAATTTAAAGGTATCGTCATTTTAAATACACGTGTAGCATTTCAAAGATTGAACTCACACGTGGTTGCTTGTGTACATATGCATGTAATAGAATATAATCTTAAATACCATTGGCAAAAAAAATACAAATGATGTACAAACTTCTAATTAACTTGAATGTTTATTTTATTTAAAAAAATGTATCTAACAATCATTTTTTTTTGCCTAAAAAGACATCTTCAAGAGCAATCATAGTTGAGTTGATTAAAATTTTTATAAAATAAACTTTTACTGTGAGAACACTACGAAAACAAAAAACAAAGAAAGTTAATATAAAAAGATCCGCAAGTGAATTTACATAAATAGCACTGTGGTCACACAGCTAGGTTGCTAGTGAAAAGGCAACCAAATATTTTGTTATTGATTGCTTAGGACCTTAGTTTCATAAAAGTGCGAGGTTTGTCGGCTGAGAAAAAATTCTAAATTCCAATTTGTGTTGAGTCCATTTTAGATTACAAGATAGATTAAATTTAGTATTGAGGATACAAACGACTGATAGAAGAATGAAATTATAGTTATTAATCTGGCTTACCTTTAATCCCATTGTTTCGTTTATATAATCCAGAGTTTAGAAAGGACCTGCACACCTCCGCAGTCTTGCTAAAAGTGCCACAAGCAGAAACAACCTTGGCGTTTTATAGCCAGTGTCCGCATAGCTGTACTCAGATTATCTGTACTTCAAGTGAAAAACTTTAGGTTCAAACTCAGCCTTGGTAATTACGAAAAAAATCATGGAATTTTTAACAGCGCCTCCGGTGTGGGATTTAGTTTCTCTGTAAACGCAATGCTTGAGTGAAAACGTAAGTTTTTATACTTGGATTATCTGAAAGGAAATGGTTCAGATGTTAAAAGACGTGTGAACGAGTTAACCTTTCGTTAACTGACACATTGTTTTTAAAAGTTTAGCTGAAATAACAAATTTCTATTTTTTTTTGAGAAAAGAGGCGCAGAACTTTTGATTTAATTCTGTTAGAATTTATTTTTCACAGTAGGTAAACGAGGTGATTTTCTAGATTTTTCTTTTGCTTATTGTGCCTCTTGAAGATTCGTGATCATCATATTATCAATGTGTGAATTATAATAATATATTGAATTACTTCCATTTGTCTCTACTTTGGATAATTTTCACAATTCTAGAAGAAATCAGCAAGCACATCGCACGTTAAATAATAAAGAGCAATAACTCAAAAAACATGAATGTTGGGAAAACGCGTTTGAAGTTCAGACACCCAGTACAACTTATATGGGATGAAAAAGGCGGCCAATGTTTTATCTCGGTCATATTCGTCCAAATTGAATGGCTGTCGCATTCTACGCATTCTTCTCGCATTGTTCTTGCGTTTTATTACAAAATCTCGATTTTCCCAATTTTCGAGTTATTTCTCTTTATTATTAAACGTGCGACATGTAAGGGCATTGAACACAAAAAACGCAACTAAGCTACACAAATGGTGTAACTTCCTGTCTCGTTCTACCCGAAGGGATGCATGTGACGAGTGACACCTATTTACTTTTACAGGTAAGAGAGCCGGCCTTACGCCAACCGTTTAAGTTGAAGTGGGGGGTTTCCAGTTCTTGAGGGGGCTTGCACTTTATTCTGAAGGCTGAGTAAGCCTTGAAGGTATTTTATTTTGGGCTTAAAATAAACACCGAAACGGGAAATCATTTCTGACACCCTCACCTCAATGGGATTCGATCCCGAGTTCTAGGCATGGAATACAAGCACTCGACCAACTGAGCTATCAACCGAACTATGCTAACTGAAACGATTGAAGAAACTAGGTACCTATTGGAAGCTTTTCAGCTTTTCAATTATATTGCTCATTTATATATAAATATATATATATATATATATATATGTTTAATTTTAAGTTTTCACGGATATTATACATGTTGATAGGTTTTCGGGTAATCCGTTAATTTGCTGAAGGCCAACCCTACACACAGAAGGACCGCCCTGATGAAGGATCGTGATACCGATCCGAAACGTCGGCTATAAAATAGCAAATTAACGGATTACCCGAAAACCTATCAACATATATATATATATATATATATATATATATATATATACATATATATATATATTAAGAAATCCTGTGCGGGAGAATCCCTAGATTCTCAAGACTCTAGGGGTCTATGACACTTGTTGTAGTGCCGCAGAGGTGTACGAGCTTGGTCGTCGCTACAAAGCGCCAATACTCAAGCAAGACCCAATTGCTGTAAGGCTGGATGGACCTTTGGTGACCGGTCATTGGTAAAGGTTTATGAATTTTTCAACCCAGCGAAGAGCACATTCGAAATACAAATGGCATATTTTTGTGCTCCGCCGGGATCCGAATCCACAACCTTCCATTTACGAGTCCGAAGTGTTGCCACTACGGACTACGGACCGGTCCAAGTATAAATTTTATTCCTTGATTTTTTAAAGAGTTACTAAGCCGTCGCCGCGTAGGAAAGGTTAAAATAAAAGAGAAAAATGATATATACCTCTGTAGCCTTTATTTTGTTTCAGAGTAAATGCTAACAAAACATTACCGACTGTTTCTGATGATAATCTTTGACTTTTGTAATGCCTTACTGACAGGTTAATTATAAGTTATTATTGTACGAACTCCTTTTAAAGCCCAATTGCTCAAATAAAATAAAAATTGTATTGTTAAAGTAAAAATAAAATAAAATAGCTCGGTAGGTACTAAGTTCAATATTTTTTTGCTTCTTTGCGGGTAAACGTCAAAGGTCTGTGTAACCAGGGCCCATGGCAAGTAATACAAAATATTAATCAGCTTTTTCAGTACAAATCCGATGTGACATCATTTTTTTTTACTTTGTTATTTGTGCGGATTCCATCAGCTTAAGCTTACAAAGATAAAACAAACTTATAATACCGACAGGGGACCATGGTTCCTGTACAGACATGGGGCACCATCCCATACAATTTTTCATGTTTTTAACGTATTTATAAAGTCATTTTTATAAAGTCTGGAGGAAATGAAAGAATAGTGTAAAGACAGTAAGAAATGGCGGTTGATCTGTAATGTTGGCGGCTAAAGTTTTTTCAATTTGTTTTCTGTTTACTTTTTATGTCTATATATATTATTGTTTATTGATTTTAAAAATGTAATCTGTTGTGTATGTTCCTTGACTTATAGGTTGGTATGCGGCTGACCACCCATGCTGTAGAAAATGATTCACTTTGCCAATGTCACCCCTGTTTCAGGGAAGGTCGGCAAGAGTTGCAGGGTGTATGTTCATTTGAGATTCGGGTTTTTATATTGTAGGCCCATATGCGGCATGTTAAAGCGCAAACTTATACGTGTCTGCTTGTGAAAATGCATATAATGTGAATCCTTAATGTTACATATCTTTGCAACTTAGATAAGATTAGATTAGATTCTTGAAATGTACTGGACACAACCATAACATTTTGAATCGTTTTCCCCACCGCTGCAATTACCCTATTCTGTAAGGCGTTGATGCATATTTTGTTATTAGATTCAGACATTTTAGTCGCCGGTTGAGCCCACGCTTTGACAAACTAATGGTGCCTGCGCTTGAAGTTTCATCAGCACGGTCATTCTTACCTACCGAATTTTGTAATCAGAAAACAAATCAGCTGTTCAGTTGCGGCCATCTTGGAATGACAGGTCTTCATTCAAATGCATCATTACTTCAGTCAAAGCGTGGGCTCGACCGACGACTAAAATGTCTAAGAATAGCCCCGTTATTCATTGGTGGCTGTTGTGTACAGTGAGTAAATAAATATCTGATTTGTTACATTTCATATTATGCATACAAATAATCAGATGACTTTTGAAAGTGAGAGCAAGACGTATACAAAAGTGTTGGGTAATACGTACTTCCGACGTATCTACCTGTAAATTAGAGAGGTTCCTGACCAATAAAAACTGAATAAAGATTACAACCAAGCAGGCACTGGAGTGCATAGTCAGAATGTCTTATTGCTTATGTTAACAGTTAATATCTAATTGATTAATATATTGTGAAAGAAAGAATATGAGGCCAATAATCAAAGTAGAAAACGAGGGCTAGGATGATGATGATTTTGATGATAGTGATACGATTTTCTTAAGTTCGATTTCATAAAACTTCGATTAATTTTGTTTTTCACAAATTGTTTTAGGATTTACTTACTTTTGGTTCACAGTAATTAACTTTTATACTGGGTCAGCTCGGCACTTCTTATAAGAGTCTGCCTTCAAAGCAGCGCGACCTCTATTTATAGGTGTAAAAGGGTTACTCTGGCATACACGACCATGCTAAAATGTTCTTAATTTGAAGCTTTGAGCGGACACCTTGCTGTAAGGATGAATGAACCTGTGGTGACAACTCTTTGGTCTTTTTCAGTCTCAGTTTTTTTTCAGTTTCAAGTCACATAAACTAACTTTGAAATACGTTAACCTAAGTACGTGAACTTGCATTGCCTTATTTATTAGATTGGTTGAACCTAAAAACGACTGTATACTGGTTTCAAAATCAAAACCTTTTCATAAAACTGGTTCATCAAGGGTTCCTTATTAATAAATAAGGTTCATCTTTCATTCATCTAAATCTATGTTGCAAAGATATGTATCATTTGAGATTCATATTACATGCATTCCCACAAGCAGACACGCATAATTTCGCGCTCACACATGCCGCATGTGGACCTACAATATAAGACCCAATCTCAAATGAACATAAACCCTGCAACTCTTGCCGACATTCCCTGAAACAGGGGTGACATTGGCAAAGTGAACTATTTTTTACAGGATGGGTGGTCAGCCGCATACCAACTTATAAGTCAAGGAACGTACACGACAAATTACATTTTTTTAAATCAATAAATAATAATATGTACGGACATCAAAACTAAAACAGAAAACAAATTCCAATTTAATAAACCCTAGCCGCCAACACTACAGATCAACCGCCATTTCTTTCGGTCCTTACATACTTCATTTCCTCCAGAGTCATAACCTTCTTCATACAGGCTCTTCTTTAACTATGACTCTGGATATCAATGGTTCCTTATTAATGAATAAGGGTCATATTACATTCTAATCTAATCTAATCTAATCTAAGTTGCAAGGATATGTAACATTAGAGATTCACATTATATGCATTCTCACAAGCAAACACGTACAAGTTTGCGCTCGTACATGCCGCATGTGAACCTACAACATAAAACCCCAAATCTCAAATGAACATACACCCTGCAACTCTTGCCGACCTTCCCTGAATCAGGGGTGACAATGGCAAAGTGAACCATTTTCTACAGCATGGGTGGTCAGCCACATACCAACCTATAAGTCAAGGAATACTTGTATCTTGAATAATATAAGAAAATGAATATTTAAAAATAATTACTGAGTTTATGATTGTGAACCCTGAGCATAGGACATTGTGTAATATTTACCCAATGTTTTATACCGGGGTGATTTTAGTTGAAAAATATGCATTAAATTCAATGGACCTGGAAACAATTCCAGACAATAAAACTTCGACATCACCTCGCTACGTTGCTAGAGAGTAAATTAAATAATAGTTTGTTATTGGAAACATTTTGGTTACATGGAAATTTCAAACTTTGTGTCGAGCCCATTGGCCAATCAGATTTTCTACTTACAGTATATACTTAAATGTTTTTTTTTTTTAATTTTTTTTTTTGTATAAATACATTCCAGATATAGAAAACTATACATTGAAATATTGCATAAATATACATATACATTCTATAATCAATAATCTAAGTTGCAAGGATATATTCATTTAAAGCTCTCAGATGTATGCCCACAAACCAACATGTGTAGTTCGCGCTTACAAATGCTGAATTTGGAAATAAAATCCAAACCTCAAATGAATATAAGCCCCACAACTTTTGCCGACCTTCCCTGAAACAGGGGTGACATTGGCAAAGTGAACCATTTTGCATAATAAATTAAATTTCAATGTTAATAAATAAATAAAACTGAATGAAGGCGTAAGGAAAAATGTTTTTTATTGTGATTCGAGTGTAATAAAAAAGTGCAAGTAACTAGTATGCAAGTACATGAGTTTGGCAAACTGGTTTAATGGAGCGATCAGCAAAACGTTCAACTTTCACGTTCTACCAAAACAACTCCAGCATAACCGATCCGTAAAAGTTTCCCTGAAGTAACTTAACTTTACCCTGGCGCTCATCAAAAATATATGTACACCAAAACAACGCCTCCAATAAACGTTTTAGTTTCCAAACATTATTAAGAAGTTGTATACTTTGGTACAGATGATATGTATCCGGACGCATATGTATATTTACTCTTTTGTTTTTAACGTATATGGGAGTTAAATTAGCGGAAGATTCCGGTCTAATAAATAATAATAATAATATTAGGATGATTTATTTGGTGAGCGCTGTTTTTGTGTGTATCACACCTCAAGAGCCCTCTGCGAGCTTGGTCGTCGCTGTAGAAAGCGCCAATGCTCAAGCAAGACCCAGTTGTCGTAAGGTTGGATGGACCTTTCAGTGACCGGTCTTTGGTAAAGGTTTATAAATTTTTCAACTCAGCGAAGAGCACATTCGAAATATAAATGGTATATTTTTTGTGCTCCGCCGGGATCCGAATCCACAACCTTCCATTGACGAGTCCGAAGTGTTGCCACTGGACTTCGGACCGGTCCAAGATGCCAACGACACGCGGTGTACCTGAGCGGTAACTGGCGGTAACCCATCCAAGTACTATCCGCGCCCAATGTTGCTTAACTTCGGTGATCTATGGGAACCGGTGCTTTCAACATGGTAACGTGGTTGACACCTACCGCCGGTCTACCGCCGGATGTTGTCAAAAATATATTTTGTTTGAATGTCCAGTCGATGTCTCAATTTGTTGTACTATTATTTTTCGAAGATAGAGGTTTTGATTTAAATTTGAGTGTGTTAGACCAGATTTAAGGTTTTTTTTGTGTAACTAAGCTACTCATATAGTGTAACGTCTTGCCACGTTTTCCCCTAAAGGGTCGCATGTGGCGAGTGAAAGCTATTTAATTTAACAGGTAAGAGAGCCGGCCCTACGCGAACCACTTCAGTTGAAGTGGAGGCTTCCCAGCTCCCGAAGGGACAGACACTCATTTCTTGTTAAGGCTGAGTAAACCTATCCCGATATTTTATTTTGGGTTTGAAATAAACACCGAAACGGGAAATCATTTCTGACACCCTATCGAACCCTAGCTCTCGGCATGGAATACTAGTACTCTACCAACTGAGCTATCGACCGGATAAACCAGACGGAATTCAGAGCGTCAGCTAGGTTTTGTTATAATTATCTCCCAGGCAACAGTCAATGAGGACTGTCAATCAAAACTCGCTGTTATTTTACGTCTCTGTTTTTAATATACAGGTATTTTTTTTCGTTTTGTGGCACGTAGGTAAAATACTTAATTTTTATTGAGTCAATATTTACAATTGGAAAAAGTACAAAAACGCCGTCTATATCTATCATATTTATTGATCGTAGGAATGAAATAAGTTTTTTTAGACGTGCTGTGTAGTGTGTATTGATGAAAGCAGGTACGTCCACATTTTAGAGCCAGACGGCGAAGAAAAAAATCATTAAAAAGAAATTGAGCCGCCTTTGCGTAACACTGGTTCGTCACAAACAGGTCTGCGTGAGATAGACGCAACATTTATATGAAAACAAAACTAGATTACTTTCATTTCAAAGTCAATGGCGGATGGAGATAAAAATTTGAATGATTTCAATTGTGATATGTGGTTGACATGTTAATTGTTGGAGCGATATTCTGGTAGAATATACTTTTACGAATATAAGTTTTTTGATAAGACTTTACTTAGGTAAGTACCAGGTAGGTTAGGGCTAGGCTCTTCCAGCTTGACCTCTCAAGGGGGTCGGGTTGTGAGTGCGGAGCGACGCTGCAGGACGTGCGACACGTCCTGTGGGACTGCGAAGCCTTGCAGCCTGGTCGTGAGGCGCTCTTCAACGCTGTCAGACCGGCCATCGGCCCGATCGGATACGCGGACTTTGTGGCCAACAAATCCAACTTTGAGGCTTTTTCAAAGTTTTGTGCCAGCTATGGCGAGAACTCGTCGGTCTAATTAGACCGACATTCTTTCTGTTTTCTCTTTTCTTTACCGCCTCTATGGTGATTGGCCACTAAGTCAGGAGAGCGCCTCCCGAACAGTCTCAGTAGTAGCATCTCTTACCATCATTCCATTATCTTTTGTCGCTTTGCAATGTTATCTATCCTATGTTACAGTTCCCACAAGCATAATAAGACATTGAATTCTATTTAACTAATTAAAAATCAATGGACGTTTTCGATCATGCTGAGCATCCTCAATGTAGGAACAACAATATATATTTAAAAAAAAGTCAATATAGGTCAGTCAAGTAAGTCAAGTCAATATAATATTAATCAGTAAAGTCAATATAAGTCTGTATTGCACCTCTTAATAAATAAATAAATAAATAGATAAGTCAATATAGCAAAAGTTAACACTAAAGTTGCACACACCATACATAATAAATTTAAAATACAATAAAACATTTTTCTAAAACACCTTTTTTTTCATCAACCTTACCTAAACTAATTTTTTTACCAAAAAAAAATATAATTTAAAAATTCGAGTAGGCAGCCACATTCTCTGTCAGATTCTTGTGTTATTCATTGTCGTGATTGGCCGTATTGATCTGGCAACAGGCGATGATAGATGGCTTCTCTCCTTCCACTCCTGGACCCTGCAGGCCTCCCTGCTTGCTGTTCCGCGCGGTCCGTGGAGAATTATTCTTTTCAAAAGACCTCTTCTTGACGTACTTTTTTTTTTTTGGGGGGGAAATCTCCATTGTGCGTTTTGTGTAGAGCTGTGGAAATTTGCAAGGACGTGCAGATGTGTATTTTTTTTTTATTTGTTTGATAAGGTAAATAAAATGTCTACCAGTGGCGAAACTTTAATACAGGCAAATAGTGGCTGCCGTCTTTAATTAAGCCCGAAATGAATTCGATACTTTTTTACTTATTTGAAATGATTTCGTTGACTAAAGACTGGAAATTAATCAACTTGTGAAGAATTTTTTTGCCACATGCGACCGCTTCGAGAAAAACGCGGCAAGAAGTTACACTAAATGTGTGGCTAAGTAGCGTTTTTTTAGCGTAGCATGTGATTTTAAACTGAAAAAAAATTACTTTGACATGTTTACAATGATGATGATTTCCTTGACTTATAGTAGGTTGGTATGAGGCTGACCCCCCATACTGTAACAAATGGTTCACTTTGCCAATGTCACCCCTGTTTCAGGGAAGGTCGGCAAAAGTTGCAGGGGTTATGCTCATTTTTTATTAAATTTGTAAGTAGGTATAGGTAGGCACACATTTAGCATTTGTAAGTGTGAACTTACACGTGTATGTTTTTGGGCATACATTTCATATGAGTTTTGAATGTTGGTATGAAGCTGACCTGCCGTGAATATACGACGGGACTCCTCGAGAGTGATTTAGTTTTCATACATTTTTTCGATTTACAAAATTGAGGTGAGTCAACGCAATGTTTTATACTAGGGGTTTTATACAGGAGTGGCCACCCCCAGCAGAATGGTGACAGAGTAACAGTTACAATGGGGATTTGAACAGACACCTTTGGTCTGAATTTAGCCTGACAGTTTGTAAAACTAGAAAGAAAGCTCTAATAGCTATAAAAAGAAAAAGAAGACGTTTCTGTGTCGTCTGTCATTTTTCGTATGTAATTTCAACAACGGAGTAGTAACTTCTTTCTGTGTAAATTTTCACCAATATAATATGGCGTGTTAAAAACAACGACTTTGATTTTTGCGAATTGTAGTCTTCTCCGGTGTTCCTACTTTTATCCTGACTCCCAATCCCCGTCCGGATTCCCAACAACCTTTCACTATAGTGTCCGAGACGTTGACCACTGCCCTACCGGTGGTCCACGCACATACGTATGTAGGCACCCATGGCACATGCACACACGACAAGTCTCGCATGTACTGCTCCTGGATGTTTTTGTTGTGTAAATGGCGGCGATCGATCAAGCTGTCACACTCCAGGAGGGGGGGGGGGAGAAAGTGAGGGAAAAAGGGACCATGGACAGTGCCAGGGGGGCATTGGTATCTGCATTTTATTTTTGAATAGATTTGTGAAAGGAATGCAATTCACCAACATATTTTGCCTGGCCAGTTGTCTTCATGCGAAAGCAGAAGCTTGTGTGTATGCCATGCCATCTGTTGAACAGGATCAAAATTATGGTAAAGTGGGCCAGACACGATTCGAACCAACGTTATTTTGTTCAAAATACGCTAGTCGAACATACGCCTCTACCCCCTCGGCCATAACACCGACCTCTTCTCTTCTTCTTTTACATATAGTGTAACTTTCTACCACGTCCTCCCTCAAGGAGTGGCATGTGGCGAGTGAACCTATTTATTGTACAACGTGAGGGGGGCCGCCTTACGCCAACAATTTTAATTGAAGTGGTGTCTCCCAGCTCCCGAGGGGGATGGTAATATTTTTTTTTGTGAAAGCAGAGTAAACCTTGTCAGAAATAATTCCCATATTGGAGTTTATTAATTCGAATCCAGAACTAAAATACCTGCAAGGTTTACACAGCCTTCACAATAATTTAGAACCAGCCCCTTCAGGAGCTGAGAAACTCACTTTAACTGAAATGGTTGGAAAAGTCCCGTCCCATTATCTGTAAATACAAATTTTCCACTAACCACATTTGACTCTTTCGGGGACAACAGGACAAGAAGTTCCACTTAATGTGTAGCTTAGTTGCGTTTTAAAAAACCTAAAAGTAGGTTTTGTTCATTCCACTTATCACATTCGACTCCTTCCGGAACAACGCGACAAGAAGTTCCACTTAATGCGTAGCTTAGTTGCGTTTTAAAAAACCTGAAGGTAGGTTTTGTTCATTTTTGGAATTACCTCAATGCAGGGGCATAATTTGAAATAGTCTTTTAACTTTTTTCCTTAGTAAAACCTCACACTGGTGTTCCTTATTCCCCCCTGTATGTGTGAGTAGATAGAGCAGTCACAGTCACCTGCCCCTGCTGGCTGTAGGAACTGCCCATCCAGCCCTGTGCTCATATATGGGGTGCTGGGCCATACAATGCTACATATTACTGCTTATTCTTCACATAACAGCTCACCTACATGTGTAGAAGACTTGTAATGTTCTCCCTCCTCTGACCCACACCCTGTATGTCCATCCCATCTGGGAATGTGTCACAGGACTTGCATGCAAAACATTTATATAGTAGATGCAAGGAAAGCCTTAGTAAATGCATCTGTTAGTGTCAAAAATAGACTACTGCAACAGCTTATATGCAGGCCAACCAAAATGCCAATTTAATAGGCTACAATTGGTCGTCAATGCATGCGCCCGCATGATTGCTGGTCAGTCAAAATTTACTCACATTACCCCTCTTCTGCTTCACTGTCTCCGTATCCCGAAGCCCATCAAGTTTGCAAGTGTGCACGATGGTCCACAAAGCTTTAGGTATATGGAAAAACACCCAAATATCCCGCTGATGTAATCAAACCAGTCACCCTCGTTAAAAAGCCTAACACTGCGCTCGGCTGAAACTGGAGCCAAATCAAAGATTGAAGAACCGATAAGAAGAGTTAACACAATGTTTGGAGAGCGTGCATTTGCAGTTGCTGGTCCTCTGGCCTGGAACCACCTGCCACATTATGTGAGAGAGCTAGAGGACCATGAAAAGTTCCGGAATGCACTGAAGACAAGAAAATTTCTGGCATCGTTTGCACTGTGATTTTACTGTGAAAAAGTGGCAAAAGCCTGTGAGGCTAGCACTCTCTCCAGTGTAAAACAAGACAAGGTGGCTCAGAACACCAACAAGCAATGATAGCCATAAGTGAAGGAATTTCAAGGCTCGATGATTTTAAATTACACCCTGTTGGGTTTCGGTTCTGAGTATCTTTTATTAGTTTTAACTCCCCGCTAAACTCAGTATTGGCCCGCTCACACTCACTTCTACGGGGGAAATACATATGTTTGCCATATGTGATGGATAGGGAATGCAATCTCGGTATACCGAGATCTTGAAATACCGAAATCTCGCATCAATCTTGAAAGACCAATCTCGCATTGAAAACAGTGCGAGATCTCGCAAGATCAAGCGACAGCGCGCCACGTGTGCTATCAGCATGCAAGTGACGACGCGGGTGGACGCAATGCTGTTGGTGTTGCCTCTCTTGCTCCTACACCTACCCAATCTACTTCTGTGTTAATACAACTCGACGAAGATGACGACGTGCCACTCTCTGCAGTCTCTGCTAGACACTTGCAGCTTTAAGCACAGCGGCGGCTCTTTAACCAATCACTTCAGGAAGAGTTGGAAAATACCCTGAAATCTTGTAAACGCTCTACTCCGGTTTCAATGCACACTTCAATGTCAACCCTAGAATCCGACACCAAAAAAGAAATGCACCTCTTTGAATATGGCGGATCAAGAGGAAGATATTTACAGTATGCCTATGATAGTTTGGTGACAATAGTGCCGACGAGCGTGGAATCGGAGAGGGCATTTTCTTCAGCAGGCTACGTCTCACGTAAGAAGCAGATTATTTGATGCCAAAATTGGCATTCTACGCTTCTTAAGGAGTTTTTTTTCAAAAATCCATGCCATGAGTCACCTGTTAAACATATTAAATGATAGTCTATGATTATGATTAGCTTGTATTTCTGATTCTAATAAAAAAAAATCACAATAAAAGTTTTTTCAATATACTTTTCCTTGTCAACCTAAAGCAAAATAACACTTTTTAGCAAAAAAATATGACCATGTGGCCACTAAATGCGAGATCTTGCAAATATTGAGATCTCGCGAGATCGGATTTACATAATCTCGCAAATACCGAGATTGCGATTTTGCTGCAAGATTGCATTCCCCAAATGGTATGACGGAGCCATACCATTTGGGGCTTTAAATACCTACCATCAAACACAATAGCACACCACTCTTTCAGGAAAACGAAGCCAATGTAGTTCTTTCAACAGCGGAGTGATGATGTTCTATAACTCTTATATTATTTCTGGAAATAAAAACCTATCTTTTGGATAGTTGGTAGTAGGTTATTGATAAAAATAAAAAACAGAAACATATTTTCAACGGTATATTTACAAGACATCTTCAATTGACCATTTCACTATTAGCATATTATAATATTAGGCGCGTCCATCTCTTCATTTTCACCTCTTATACGAATCTCTATTCACAATATTAATAATAAAAACAAGCCTTCCAATATTCCAAAACAATTGCTGAAATCGGACAGTCAAACTTTTATATGGAACATTAGCAAGGTATAAATTTCATAAGAGTAAAATAAAATTATTGCAGAGTCGTATTATTTGGATATCACTAAAGGTAAAAAAAAAACAAAACAGAAAGTAAATTGTTTTGATACAATTTTTGTTTTTAGAAAATAAATAGTCTCACTAGAAATAGTTTGCAAAATATCAGTATTGCATTTATTTTTAAATAGTAACCTCAGCGATAGAGCGTTGTATGAGCAATTGTAAATTACGTAGATTTTTTGGTATAAAAGAAAACTTATTATTTCTATCCAGCAATAGAGATCCTGCCTTTACAAGATATTGTTAATCTTCCACTCCTTACCGAGTGACACAATTCCCTTTCTTTACCCTCAAAGCACATAAATTCTTCATTACCATTCTAGTATTTCCACTGCGAGCTTGGTCATCGTTGTAGAAAGCGCCAATTCTCAAGCAAGACCCAGTTGGTGGATGGACATACTATGGTTACCGGTCTTTGGTAAAGGCAGATTAAATTTTTAACCCAGCGAAGAGCAAATTTGAAAAATGAAATCATTTTTCATGCTCTGCCTGGATTCGAACCCACTACCTTCCAATCATGAGTCCAAAGTGTTAACCACTACACTACAGACCGGCCAAATGATCGAAAAGGCCATGGGAAAACATCAAATTGAAGGATTTTAAAAATGTTACCAAGATAAAGATAGCGGAAATATAAAGCCATGATGTTATGTGACAAAAGTTGTACTAAGAAGAGTTTTTTTTATACAAAAATCACAAATTACAACTGGCTCATAGGTTTGCACTATCGCAAAGTGTGTGATAATTTTTTTAAACGCATTTTGAATGCCTAATAAATATTTTTAAACATAATAGTTACGTACATTAGACATTAAAAGTATTTTTCTTTCAATAAAGGCAGCCAATATGAGCATTAGGTACTCTTGTTTACTCAAAAAGAACAAAAAAAAACCAATTATCTACTGAGTGGTTTTCTATCATGTTTTCTTTTTAAAACAAAGCAAACAACTAAGCTTTGTGCATGGAGTGATGTCGCAATGATTGAAGAAAAAAACGTGTTTTTATTTAAAGTGTGCATCAAACACAAATGGTAAAAATAGTGTTTTGTTATAAAAAAATAATATATACCTGGTAAAATAAAATAAATTAATGAAAATTCATTGTACTTTATGCATACTTTAAGAAAAAACTTGAAATTATATGTATCCGTTTTAAAAATGGAAGCTAGAACTGTTACTAGAGGTGCTGTTTCAGTTTACATACATTTGGCAAGCAAACTTCAATCTTACATGGGACTATGTTCCTTAGCAAAGAATTGTTTGCCTTTGCAACTTATATTATAGATCAGTGGTCGGCAAACTTTTGAGTCAGAAGAGCCAAAATTTCAAAGTTTGTAAAGAGCCACAAATTTTCTTACAAACAATAAATAGCGTCGATAAAATTGCAGCTCCGGAGCCGCACTTTGCCAACCACTGTTATAGATCATCAGCTGGCCGTGTAAGTCTTAAACTCTGATTCAAAATGTTTTTTTTTCAACGATTGCGACATCGATACTTAAAGTTAATCTCGATAGAAAAGAGTTGACGTGGGTGGTGTGTGTGTGAGTGAGGGGCCTATTTGACGTTGAGGATTTTGGAGACGGCCGTGGCCACGTCCTTGGGAGAGGGCAGGGCGGCGATCTCCAGGCTCTTGGTGTAGGGCATGGGGATGTCGGAGCCGGTCACCCGCCACACGGGCGCGTCCAGCTGGAAGAAGGCGTCCGTCTCCATGATGCGGGCGCAGATCTCCGCGCCGATGCCTACAAATTCAATAAAAAACTATTTAAAATACTAAACTTTTCAGTCGCATTTCTATTGAACTGTAACTGTAACTCTGTCGCCATTCCGCTAGGGGTGGCCAGAGCCTCTGCAGAGCTGCCTCCATTTCTTCCTATCCTTACATACTTCTTTCAATTCATTCATATCCATCACCTTTTTCGTGAATTTTCTTCTTTTACTCTCACATGCCCAAATCATCTTGTCACTTTCATCTTTTTTACCTTTACTTTCATATCCTAATAATATAGAACAGCGTTTTTCAACCTGTGGGTCGCGACCCCCTGGGGGGTCCCGGAGCCTCTGTAGGGGGGTCGCGAGAGGTAGAGAAAACTTCAGTTTTTTTTATACAACATAATTTGTGAGACTTAAATAAAAAGTCGATAAGAGTTAAAATGATTAGGTATATTAAATTAAATACTTATATTAAAAAAAGGGTTGGGGGGTCGTGAAATATTTTTTGATACTAGGGTCCTGTCATGAAAAAGGTTGAAAAACACTGATATAGAAGATAGCCAATAATATATCTATAATCTAAGACTAAGTTACATAGATATATGAACATTTGTGATTCATATTTGATGTATGCACACAAGCTGACATATAAAAGTGTGGGCTTACTAACAACAACAAAAAACAAATCTCAGATGAACATGAGCCCGGCAACTCATGAAGCCACTCCTGAAATAGGGGGGATATAGACATAGTGAATTAATTAGTCGAAAAATGTAAGAATTTATATTTTTGTGTTTGTGTGTACTGAAAAATACCATTGTAATATCATATTTATTTTAGGAATAACAAAAATACAAGTCATAATTATCATCATGAGCTCGACAGCCCTGAGTGGGCCTTGGCTGAATCCAAGATTCTCCTCCACTCTCTCCTGCCCATCGCCTCTGCTCTACAGCTACGCATGTCTACCTTTGCTGTATCTGTGTTGACACTGTCCATCCAAAGCATTATTTAACCTTCCTTGTCTCTTTTGGCCTGGTGGTGCTGAGAGTGTTAGGCGCTTTATGGGTTTGTATCATCCATTCTTATTATGTGACCAGCGCAGATAGCGAAAGACAAAAATACAAGTACCAGAAGATAAATTTATTATTAAGTGTAAAGTTTACCTGAAGACGGCCAGCCTTGTTCAACGGTAATGAGGTGGTGAGTTTTGGCCACGGACTGGACAATGGTGGCCATATCCAGCGGTCTAATACTCCTGAGGTTGATCACTTCACATTCAATTCCTGAAACATCACAGCAAGCATGTAAGCTGCATTAGAATATCTCTATAAACACTACTAAAAAAACAGCCACTGAAATATTCTTTGAAAAACATGGTAATAATCAGTGAAATTTTAAGGCCACTTTAATGAAGACAGACTGTCATTACACTAGGATTCTTCAGTACCTTTTAATACTTTCTTGCCCGTTTTCACCAAGAATATTTAAAGATAAAGTGCTGTTTAAAAATATTTAGGTACCAGTTTTGTTTTCACCAGCATTTAAGAACCTCTTAACTCGCTAAGAACTTCTTATATTTGCGAGCCCGATATTCCGCTCCCTAAACTGTCTCTTACGCTAAAGGACACTTTAGCGGCCTGTCAGTGAGGTTATGTCATGTTTAAACTGCAAATAAGTGGATATGGACGCCGATATCCTTGTTTTTTTAGAAACTCTTGAGGATATAGAAGTTGCTAGGACTTATCTACGTCCAAAAAGTTTTGAGAAAGGTAAAAAAATGTCGATAAGAATGACATCGATTTTTGGTGCGTATATCGGCTGTCAAAAATACAATCATGTAGCTCCTTGCTGGATAAAATTGTAGTAATTTTTATATTTTCGGACAACAGAGCTGTACACATATAGTTTTGGTAAAGATGTTGTGGAATAACTATTATCGTCCATGAATTTATTACCTACGTATTTAAAAACATCGATCTTTTACATTGATCGATGTTTATAGGTACCTACCATAAATTTGTCATATCACAGGCCTTATGATATCCTTCAGATGGATTGTTACTTATTGTTTTGTACAGAAACAATTCAGTGACACACGGGGATAACTGATTAGAGGCATTACAATTTTATGCCACTGTAAGCCATCAGTTGATATCTGTGACAGACGTGAGAGGCGTAAATGTAGCCCCATGTAGCAGGATTGAACAAGTTTCTCGCGGTCAGCCTCTAAAAAGTTGAACCATGTTTCTTCTTTAATTTGATAATTGATGGTGACCGCCGTATATTTGAAAATGACGATTTTACATGTCGAATGTGAATTGTCAACAAAAACAAAACCGCATCTGAATGCATCTGCAGACTACAAGCCGGCAACCCGGCAACATTACGCTTTTTTTTATAGTGTGTGCATATCAAAATATACTATGTACACACCATTGTAAAGATAAAAATTCAATTAACAAATAATATTTGCAGCGTAAATGGTAGATATTATTATAAACATCAAATATTCATGTGTTGTTTTTATTTGAAATGTGTATATTATTTTATAAACCATAAAATACATTTCGAATTTACAAAAATCGAGTTTCACAACACTAGTGGTTTGCTAAACAGACTCCTAGCTAGGTGGCCGATTTTTAGGTGACAGTTTGACTCGTGAAACTCAACGGTGCTAGGTACCCGTTTAAAGAGTCTCTTATATTTAAATACTTTTAGCTAGGTGACGGTTTAGAAGGAGTCGGTGAAAACGGGCATCTGTCTTTCATTCCCACAAAGTTTATCACTCTTCTTTTCAATCATTCCATTTTTGTCTGCGTTTAGCTTCAACCTTTTACTTTATCCGTATGCTGCAATATAAATATTCAAATATTATTTCTATACTAATCTATAACCTATAGATTATTATAGAAATATTCCTTCAAGATGAATCAATCATATGCTTAGCACAAATTTGAAAACATAACCTTTTTCTTGGAAGACAAAAACATCACACTTTTATCTGAATAGAATCCTTAGCAAACAAAAACACAATATTTTTTTGCTTTATCCGTAACAGACTGTTTATGTGACGTCACAATTTTGTGTTTTTTTCAGCTTCCATGGAGTACACAAGCCTGCAGTTCAAATGGAAGTAGGTACGCTTACCTTTCCCCGCTAATTCCTCTGCCCCCAGCAGAGCCGTCTCTACACCCTTGGCAAACGACACAATGGTGCAGTGCTTACCAGGTCGTTCTATTTTAGCTTTACCTGCAAAGTAAACGTCAAAATATTTAAATACAATATGAATGTGAGGTAAAATTTTCACCAAAGTCATGACCCTTTGAGATATTCACTTTTTTTAAATTATGACAAGTATAAATAAAAAAATAAAAACAGTTTTTATTTTTACAGTGAGTACTTTCATTCCCTCAAGTACTTTCGATTAATGTCATTGTCAAGAGGACACTGTTACAAAAATTGACAAGAAAAAACCATAGTGAAAAGAGAAGGTGGGATGAGCTACAACAATGAATTAGTACAGAAGGTGTAAATAGAAGTGACGCCAAAGGAATTTCAGTATTTATCAAATTGTTTGTCTTCCATTTATAAATTAAAATTAAATCAATTATAAATATTTAAAAATATAAATGGTAAAACATTGTTTTAATTCACTTTATTTTATTTGTTTATGCTCGAATATTTTCGCCTAATGAGGCATCTTCAAGAGCAGAATCGAAAATATTGGAGCATAAACAAATTAAATAAAGTGAATTAAAACAATGTTTTACCATTTATATTTTTAAATATTTATAAAAATGGACTTTCACTGTGTTAACAGATCAACACTAAAAAATATTAAATCAATTAAATTATCTACACTTGATTATATTTAATTATACTTTTCAGATATAATTATAGATTCCTTGACTTATAGGTTGGTATGAGGCTGACCACCCATACTGTAAAAAATGGTTCACTTTGCCAATGTCACCCCTGTTTCAGGGAATGTCGGCAAGAGTTGCAGGGCTTATGTTCATTTGAGGTTTGGATTTTATTTGTAAGTACACAATCAGCATTTGTAAGCGCTAACTACACGTGTTTGTTTGTGGGCATACATCTGAGAGCTTTGAATGAATATATCCTTGCAACTTAGATTATAGATAGATAGATAGATATAAGACAAACCATTATGGGAGAACTTGATTCAGATCTGACCGAAGGGAGGTTCTATAAGGAATTCTTGATTTCAAGACTGGTTGGAGAGGCAATTAAAATTTTCAAACACCCTAATTTCAACAGGGATGACAGTTTCAAATTTTCCAGTACTTGGAAACCAACATTTAATTTCGTATTTTTAAGGGTTTGGTGGTTTACACAGTGAAAGTCCATTGTATATTAATTAAATAATCATTAAGGACAATGTTTGTCACTGATGACAACGATTGTCCTGATGATGCCTTTTTAGGCGAAAACGTTTGACAAAGTTAAAGAATATAAAAGTGAATTTAAACTGTGTTTTATTTAATTAATTTAATATTGTGATTGTATCTAATGTTTGCTTTAAAAATAAAGATGCAATCAGCTTAGTAAATGAGGGTAAAATAGTGCTATCTATTGAGATTGACTCAAATCCAAAACAAAAAAAGAATAATTGTCATATTCTCACTCATAATTATAAACTCTACTCAAGGAAATCAGTTCATCATCAAGCATTGTGCAGAAAAGGTGGCTCCTGAAGATGTTGGTCCACGAAACATTAAGAATAATGTAAGCTCTCCCAAAACAGTTTTTCTAATTCTTATGTATGAAAGTGCGATATATTTTTTTAATTTACCGATTTCAATAACAAAGTTGTTGTCCAACGCCTGGTCGGACATTGGGTATTGGACACCGTAGAGGATTTCATTTTCTAAGAAGACAACGGGGTCAGGGTCCCTAATGGCCGCCTTCAAAAGACCTGCAAGCAATATTTGAATAAGTTACAAAAAATATCTTCACTTGTTTCTGTCAAATCACTAAGAAACATTTTTTTTCGATCCATAATAAAAAATAATATTTCGGCAAAAAAGTCATCAAAAAACATAAAACCACTCTAAATTTAATAAAAGAAAGTGTCTTTTTTAATTATCGGCCATAAATTGAACAAAAAGTCTCATATTTGTGTGCAAAATTTAAACTATAGTTTTGGCCGTTTAAGTACTACAAAATTTCGAGATCTATTTCAAGAATAAAATTATACTTACATGCAGCCGTCGAAACGTCCAGATCCAACGAATTAAATTGACCAATGTGGATGGATGTGAAGTTTTTAAAGGGAAAGGCAATAGTTAGTGTTTGCATCTTTTGAAGAAAAATTTTGGTACATAACCTCAACTATTTTGAAAATTTTTTGGAACAAAAACAAATTACAGGAAGGAAAAAATAAAACTTGTGTCCTACCTACCTGATTCAAGAGGACAACATGGCACATGGCGCAAAATTAAAATTGTGGACTTTTATATGGACAATATATTTGTTTTTTAACTATTTATATATAAAAATTTTTTCTTTGTATATTTACTAACCTTACTTTTAACTTTTTTAACTTTACTTTTAACTTTTTTCTGTTTCAATTTTATGTTTTTTAGCTATATATTTTTATTTTTTTTCTGTGTACTATATTTACTAACTTTAGTTTTTCAAATTTTGTTATGTAGAAATGGCCACCCACAATAATTTTGTTATGTAGAAATGGCCACCCACAATAATTTTGTTATGTAGAAATGGCCACCCACAATAATTTTGTACGTGCACGTTGTGGAAATGCCGCCACTAATTTTCATAGAAAGAATGAATGGGTTTTCGGGACATGGAATGTAAGGAAGATGAATGATTGCAAGGAGAAAGAAATTATGAATGTAATGAAAGAGAAACGAATAAAAGTAATGGGTGTGACTGAAACAAAAATGAAAGGGAATGGTGAGAAAGTATTAGTGAACGGTGAATTGTATATTTGGTCAGGTGTGGAAGATGGGAATGAAAGGCAAGGTGTAGGTGTGATTGTGAGTGAGTGTGTAAAAGGATGTATAACAGGTTATCGAAGAATTTCTCCCAGGATTTTGGTTGTCAAATTCAAAATTAACAGTTTGAGACTTTTCTTGGTTGCCTGTTACGCTCCTGTTGATTCAGAGTGTATGGAGGTGAGAATGAGTTTTTGGAATGAATTGAATGCGGTTGTGCATGAAAGGAAGAATAATGAAAACATTGTAATTTTAGGTGATATGAATGGATGGATAGGTGCACAGAGGGATGAATGTTTGAAAATAATTGGTCCTGGTGGGAGAGGTGTAGTCAATGATAATGGGCGACATCTGATTGCTTTGTGTGCGGAGCACAGTCTTTTTGCATCGAATACTTGGTTTCGGCATAAGGATGTGCATCTGTACACGAGGCAGATTGTGGGAAGTCGCACAATCATTGACTACATCTGTGTGGATGAAAGACTGAGAGGAGCCGTAAGAGATAGCCGTGTCTACCGGGGGCCTGAAATAGGCAGTGACCACTATCTCTTATGTGCTAAAATAATGATTGGTGAAGTAAGAAAGAAGAAACGCAAGAGGCAAGTAAGATTGCCTAGAATAAAAGTAGAAAGGTTGAATGAAGAAAATGTGAAAGAGAAGTATGTATCAGAGCTCCACAAAATTTTAAGTGTGAGTGAACTTGAGAAGAGTGTGTGTGGAAAAGATATTGAAAGTATGTGGAAAGATCTGAAAGAAGGAATGACTGAATGCGCTAAAAAAGCATCTGGGGTAACGAAAGGTGGAAGATTGAAAGGAGATGCCTGGTGGAATGATAGAGTAAAAGAAGCTGTGAAAGTTAAGAAGAAGTTTTATGAAAATTGGCTGAATGATAGAAATGATAGAAAGCTAGAAGACGAATATAAGATAGCTAAGAGAATGGCGAAGACTATAATTTATGAAAGCAAGATGAATGAACAAAAAAAGATTGATGAAAGGATTAACAGAAGTTTCACCGACAGTAAGAAGGAATTTTGGAGGTGGATCAATGCGGATAGAAATAAATCTTCTGCATTGACCACTCCAGGAGTCAAAAGTGCTGCCGGTGAGATGGTATGGGAGAATGAAGAAGTATGCAAGAGATGGAAGAACTATTTTCAAGAAATTTTTGGTCAGGGTGAAAGAAGAATTTATGAACAGATAGATGAAGAGAATGAATTGAAGATTTTGAAAGAAGAATTGATAGTGTCTATTTCACGTCTGAAGAATGGGAAGTCTGCTGGGTTTGATGGTATAAATGGTGAAATGTTGAAAGCAGGAGGTGAATGTGTGATAGATTGGATGTACGAATTATGTAAGCTTTGTGTGAATGCAGGAGTAGTACCGATGGATTGGAGGAAGGCAGTCATTGTTCCCATTTACAAAGGTAAAGGGGACAAAAAAGACTGTCAGAACATCAGACCAATCAGTCTACTCAGTATACCAGGAAAAGTCTTCTGTAAGGTGATCATAAAAAATGTGATTCTGACTACTAGTGAAAGGATTTCCGATATACAGTCCGGCTTTATGGCCGGTAGGGGCTGTGTTGATCAGATTTTTACTCTACGACAACTTGTTGAAAAACAATTGTCGGTGAGGGGAAAGCTGTTCACAGCCTTTGTAGATCTGGAAAAGGCTTTTGACTCAGTAGACAGAGGTATGTTATGGGATGTTTTGAAAGCATACGGAGTAAATGGGGCTCTCCTAGATGCGGTGCATGCGAACTATGAAAATAGTATGGCATGTGTTCGTATTGATGGTGAGTATAGTGAATGGTTTGAAGTTTATAAAGGTGTGAGGCAAGGATGTGTGATGAGTCCATGGCTATTTAACATAGTCATGAACAAGTGTGTCAGAGATGCTAGTCTTAATGATTGTGGATTGATGATAGGAGAGAGCAAAGTGAGTGTTCTACTGTATGCAGATGATGCAGTTCTTGTATCTGATTCAGCAGTAGAATTGCAAACAATGCTCTCTAGATTGAATGAAGCTTTGTTAGGTAACCATTTGAAGTTGAATGCAAGTAAGACGAAAGTATTGATTTTTCAAAGAGATGATGAAAGTATGAATTATGAATTTAAAATTAATGGAATGAATGTTGATGTCGTAAATGAGTTTGTATATCTGGGAAGTAAGTTTGAAAAAGATGGAAGAATGTCCGGTGAATTTGAAAGAAGAATAATGAAGGCAGGTGTGTACTGGGTGCGACCGCTTGCATCGCCAGGAACCAAAATCTCTCAAAAAATGTTAGATTGGCGGTGCACGGTGGTATACTAGTGCCCACCTTGATGTATGGAAGTGAAGCCTGGACGGTGAGTGAAAGGGAAATTAGTAAAGTCCATACAGTAGAAATGGACTATCTAAGAAGTATGATTGGGAAAAAACGAAGTGACAGGGTGAGGAATGATTTTGTAAGAGAGGAATGTGGTGTAAGGGAAAGTGTGAAAGTGAAGATTAAAAGAAGTATGTTAAGATGGTTCGGGCACATGGAGAGAATGAGTGATGAAAGATTGACGAAGAAAGTATATGTTGCTAGAATAGATGGATGTCGTGGAAGAGGAAGACCGAGAAAGGTATGGATGGACCAAATTTTCGAAATAGCGAGTGAATGGAATATCCAGAGTCATAATAAAAGGAGAGCTTGTATGAAAAAGGTTATGACTCTGGATGAAATGAAAGAAGTATGCAAGGACAGGAAGAAGTGGCGGCTAATCTGCAATGCTGATTTGTAATGTTGGTTTATTAGTTTGCTACATTTTTTGCATAAGAAATTTTTGACTTTTTTTGTATAGATTTATTTTTAAGGTTTTGTTGTTTTTTTTTGTAAACTTAAATGTCATTTATTACTCGTATTCCTTGACTTATAGGTTGGTATGAGGCTGACCACCCATACTGTAAAAAATGGTTCACTTTGCCAATGTCACCCCTGTTTCAGGGAATGTCGGCAGGAGTTGCAGGGCTTATGTTCATTTGAGTTTGGATTTTATTTGTAAGTACACAATCAGCATTTGTAAGCGCGAACTACACGTGTTTGTTTGTGGGCATACATCTGAGAGCTTTAAATGAATATATGCTTGCAACTTAGATTATAGATTATAGATAAAAAAAATTGAGAAAATTGCTGGTTTGCACTTTAATTAATATTGAGAACCAATCAAATGAACATGAAATGTGCATACACAGCTGAAGCGCTATTCTGCTAAGTTCCTTACGACCTTAAGGTGACGAGATAGCAATTTGTTTTAAAAAATAACTTGTACTGTGATTTTTTATCTATGGAGTTCTTTCGCAAGCTCTAGCAATTCCAACTTGATATATCCAAAGTGTAAGGAATTCAGCAGAATAGCGCTTCTGGAGAGCAAAGGTGATAGATAGGACATAGTTTAAGTGGAGTAGAATCCTGGATTCAGCCCAGACCTAGGAAGGAATGGATTGATCAGATAAGTGAGATTGTGAATGAATGGAATCTACAGAGTGGAAACAAGAGAAGAGCGTGCATGAAAAGAGTGATGAAACTAGATGAGATGAAAGAAGTATGCAAGGACAGAGTCAAGTGGAGGCACTTGTGTGGAGATACCGGCCAGCCCTAGAGGAATGGCGGCAGGATACAAGACAAGCCAAGGCCTACCCAGAGCTGTCGAGCTTACGATGATGATGAAGAGAATTAGAGAGAGATGGATGCAGTCGTTTACCCTTGGCGTCTTCGGAGTTGAAGGGAGCCAGCACTTTGAGTCCTGGGCAGTGGGAGTACCAAGCGGCAAAGCACTGCGAGTGCTGAGCTGCCACGCCTGCCGCCGCGCCGTTGGGGCCCCGGAACACAATGGGGACATTCACCGCACCCGCTGACATGTAGAAGGTCTTCGCTGCCGAGTTGATCACCTAAAACAAAGGTTGTTTACGGTTAATTTGACAGTGAAAAATAATATAGAGACGTGGATTTTACAGATGTGTGTTGGCAAAAATCAGTTTTTAAATTTAATCTTGTGACAAAGTACAACTTTTTTTACAAACACAGTTTTATTTTCACAAGTTGAGCATTTATATTTTACCTCTTTTATGTGTGTTTTTCAATTCTTTATTGAACAAATAATAACTTGTTGCTAAATTATACAGATTTGAGGATTTGAGTTCATTAAAATTATTTTCAACTTCAGAATACCTTGACATGCTTGATGTTTTTAAAAAAAAAAAAAAAAAAATGGATTTAAGGAAAGGACTGCAATCCACCAACCTATTTCGCCTGGCCAGTTGTCTTCATGCGAAAGCAGAAACTTGTGTGCATGCAACGGCATCTGTTAGAAGTTATCGTCGCGGGATTCGAACCAACGTTATCCGGTTCCAAATAACCTGACTTGATCCCCGCGGCCATAACACCGACAAAACTAAACCGACGTACTAGAATACTTTATACAATAAATTAATATCCGCTCCTCTTTCAATTGGAAACATTCCATATTGTTGCCAACCCACTGTTGAATTGTTGCGCACAGCCCTGCTTTGAATATACCTGATCGATGGCCTGCATGGAGAAGTTGAAGGTCATGAATTCACAGACAGGCCGGAGTCCCGCCATGGCTGCTCCCACAGCTATTCCAGCAAAGCCGCTCTCCGTGATGGGGGTGTCAATCACACGCTTGTCTCCGTACTTCTTCCAGAGACCCCTGCAAACACAACGGTCACATCAGCGGGCTGAATACTGAAGACATGTGTGAAAAAGGGAGAAATGTTAAGTAAAGTAATTTTAATTATACCTATTGTATGGCTAGTTTTAAGTATTGTGTAAGAGTATAAGTACCAAGTCCCAAATGAGTTTATGTAACTCCTGGGAAATGTAACTTGTTATATTATTTCAAAAAAAAAAAAAAAAAAGTAGGAACTAAGTATTTCCATTTTACATCAAATTTTGCAGACAGGAGCTTTGCGGTGGCCGGGCCGGTTGCCTGGAACAATTTGCCCATCGGTGTTCGCGCGAACCAGCCTACCACCACCTTCAGAAAGGGACTGAAGACACTGCTTTTCTCCAGAAGCCATGGCGCCCTTGAGATGGTCCTGGACCATTAAATGGCGCCACAGGAAATAAATCATCCATCATCATCATCATCATCTTTGAATTGTACTCTTAAGTTTGACTAATGACTAACTTGAGTGACTCGTTGAGTTCAAACGTTCATTTCGCGAACACTGTTTCTGTGAGATTAACAACTCAAGAGCCCTCCATATGCTTGTTTCTCGTTAGTCAGCACCAATTTTGCAAGCAAGGCCCAGTAATGTTGGCGGCTAAGACTTTTTTAAAATCTGAAATTTGTATTATGTATACTAAGCAATGGAACAGTCCAAGCTGGTCATACTTGAGGAATAGATCTCTTTTCAGCAGCCAAAGCAAGAATAACAAACTGGTAGGAAACAAAAGCATCACACAATTTCTAAATCACCCATTTTCTGTACATCATTATGATGATCATGAGCTCAACAGCCCTGGGTGGGCCTTGGCTGAATCCAGGATTCTCCTCTACTCTTGCCTGTCCAACGCCTTTGCTCTGCAGATATGAATGTCTGCATTTTTGGCCACCCTAATTTGCTTCAGCCTTGTCGTGGAATCAAAAATGTAAATGGAACTATTTTATAAATGAATCCTTAGTAACACATTGTTCAAAGCATTCATTGCAATTGTATGCGTATCAATCTCCATTTAACCTTTCAACAGCAGGTGACACACATAGGCGTCAAGTGCAAACTTGCATACAGTGCGGCTGTCAATCATAGACGTCATCCAACTTTGAATTTATCCCTGACATTTGTGTTCAAGAATTCAAAAGTCTGCAAGTGGAAATATGTGCTTAACCTTTGTAATTTTTGTTCTTGAATAACTAATACATGTGACTGTTCACATAGTTTGAAGTGTCGTCGATCAATTAAGGTAGGAAATCAATAAATGTGCTTGAAAAAGCATTTCGTACTGGGGGCGTTCATACAGCCAGAATATTCAGAAGCGAAAAGGTTAACTAATGAGTAAGTATTAACCTAAAAAAAATCACAAAAGTGAATGTTTACAAAATACACTTTGTTATGGATTTGAAAAGCAAAACATGGATGACATTGACAGATAACAATCTATCAACAAATTTTACCTGGATACTTTGTACGCGCCGTCGTACTGAGCGACCTCCTCTCCCATTATGAATACCCTTTCGTCTCTCTGCATTTCTTCGTCCAAGGCAGAATTGAGGGCATCCCTGACAGTCATCTGTTTGGCTGCCACGGCTTTGCTGGTGGAGAAACCTCGACGTGTCAGGTTCTTCACAGCCGCGAGAGGCCTCGGCAACATATTCGACACCATTCTTGTGATGTAACCTGTTTTTTAGGGTGACAGAAACAGCTTGGTATGAGAGGAACAACAATGTTGGCATGCAAAGTATGTGACATAACAGTTGCGCTTTTTCACGCTTTACCTGTCTGTTTGTGTGTTTAAGCGGTATAACCTCTACACGGGGCAGGAATTGTGAAGTTTTGGCGGGCGGAATGACACGGCTCCCTAATCTTAGCACTAAATAATAATGAAGGTCGATTTAAAAGTCATTTGCATGGACGTGAAGTTATCAAGCACGGAAAACTTCAAATTGATTGGAGTGAAGTTGTCGCTTTTGATAGCGGCAAATATGAAGTAGGTAAAAGAAAAATACTATTATGAACACAAAATGGTCAATTTATCCAAAAAGAAAAAATCTCAAACATTTTAATGTTTTCTTTTATTATCAATTGACCAAAAAAATATTTTAGATTAGTAATTTCTAGTAGAAGACATCCGACATCTATTGTCGATTTTTAAAACTGAAATGACACGAACCTACCAACTGATGAAAAGCTTTTTAAACGTATTCATAGATGTCACAGCTCATTTTGATTAACAAAAATTAGAAGAAAAACATATTATATTTATTGTAAAATATTATAAGGATAAAGTATACAAGGAACTAATTAACAGTTATGTAAAAAAAAAAATTCCGAAAAGTACTTATCGATTTTTTCTAGTAAGGTTTTATTACCTACCCAATGTTTGTAGATATAATTTTCCGGAAGGGTAAACTTCTCAGTTGGTATCATTTCTTCATAAGAAATAAAGCTACATAAGTTCTGAATAATGGAAAAGTTAAATGGTATTTTTATAAAGTCTAAATCAGACAATGTTGTTAACAGTCCCGGACTAAGGGCGGCTCGAGAGGTGCGGCCGAACCAGGCTCCCCGCGTCCTGGGTGCCCCCAAGATGTTTCATAAAAAATATTCTTGAATAACCTTTAGGTATTTTTTTTTAAATCTCATTGTCTTAATAAACTCGTTTTTACGGTAGGCGAGGATGAAAGCGTGGGAGTAGAGGAGAAGGGAGTTGGCATCCCACATGACTATCCCCAAACCAGGGCTCCCAGTGGTCTTAATCCGAGACTGGCTGTACTTTTATCAAAGACCAGCCCTATGGAAAATGGGTCTTGATTGAGAAATTTGCCCGACTAGTGACGACCAAGCATGTAGAGGGCTCTTAATAGCTTAAATATTATCAATTTATCTTGGCGTAGGCCCCGGCCCACTTACCTGTTAAAATAAATAGGTTCGACTCGCTACATGTGACCTCTTCGGGGAGAAAGCGGCAAGAAGTAACACTATATGTGTAGCTTAGAAACGTTTGTATCACCGTGATGATTTGTACTTTGAGTTCGGTGACAAGGGAAATAAATTTGGTACTTTTGCCAAACAACTGACTTTGGATTTTAAGTGGGCTGACATTAACTGTTGATCTCTTTGATCAACTTGAAATAAGAAAGCGAGCTCTCTGTCATGTAGGAATTACAAATAAAAAATCTTCCACCATGTGGGATATTCCCCCCGCACTTGTTTAGACACACCCCCAACCAATCACAGTTAGAGAAAGTCGCTGAGCAAGAGAAAGTACTTAAGTAAAATCTCAATCGCCTCACCAGCAGTCTGTGCCGGTATGCCGAGGTGCGCGGTGCGTGGTGTTTTCGCGTCCGATTTAGAAAATTTTAAATTTGCGTGTTGTTAAGTTTTTTCAACACGTTTATTGAAAAGTTGAAGAGTGATATAAAATTAAAAAAGTGTAAACAATAAATCAAATTAAATTAAAAAATGTGTTAAGAAAAAAATAATTCAATAAAATAAATTTACTGAACGTAATCAGAACAAAATTTGAATGAGTCGTGTGTTAACAAAGGCGGCGGTTTCGGCTTTTCTTGGGAAACTAGTTCTCCGCCATTGATTATTTAACTATTCAATTATAACACGTGTTTTTCGTTAGTGTTATTTAAACAAAAGTGAGCAGTGCACCGTTTTCTTTTTCATACAACTGAGCACCATCATGAGAAAGTGCGATATTAATATTTTTTATTTTAAAATAACACATAGGGCTATAAAATATTTTACATCCTTAATCAAAGTGATCGGAATTAAGTGTGATTTACAATATTTTTAATGAATTACTTGAAATAAAGTATAGTGCCATGTGAAAGCCAAGATAGGAACAGCAGCCGGGAGCTTGCGCTAGCACATGTAAATTACTATTTTCTAATACTCGCGTTAAGTATATATAGTGTGTTTCAGGGGCGGTTTCAGAATAATGTAAGTCATTTTGAATTTATAAAATGTTTTTTTAACACATTTAACTTTTTGTGTTTTTTTATGTGTTGACATTTTTTTTATTTATATTTTGTATTGTTTGTTTATATTTTTTATTTTTTATTATTTTCTTTTATGAAGGTTTTGTTAAGGAATTCTGTGCAGGAGGCTCACCACTTGTGAAAAACATTGGGCTCTATATCACCCGGAAGGATGGCGCAAACGCATTGCTTCTGTTGTGGGGCGCTGCAAGAAAATGACGATTGATGTTGGTTTTAAATAAAAGCGGATTAAATTGAGAAGGGATCACAGATACTTGTAGATCATTCCATAAACGGGAAGTTTAGAAAATGAATGAGTCATGAAAAGCCAAATTCTCATGGGTTTTAGGTGTGTATGTGTTTTTTGAAAAATTTTAAAGAAAGCCTTATATGGGCAGGCCCGGATTAAGGGCGGTTCTAGCTGTGCGACCGAACCAGAGCCCCTGCGTCCTAGAACCCCCCGGTACGTTGTAGAAAAATGTACTTCAAATAATTTTTAACGTAAATTTGTTTGAGGGCTCAGGTTTTTAAAACATTCACGACCACACCCTCTTTTTTCTTCGAGCTTACATTTTTTGGTTGGTGCGGGGAGGTGTTGGTAGAAGGGGATAGAGGATTGGGGCCCCCCTGACTGTTCCCACACCAGGGCTCCCAGTTGTCCTAAGCCAGGCCTGCGTACTTTCATTAAAAATAATTATCTTAACGCAAAATCTTCAGAAACGACAGCAGCTGTCACTTTTCCCGCTTTTTTGTGCATTCAATTTTCATCACGTTCATGGAGTTCTATTAAATGGAGAGGGTATTTATTTGATTTAGTTCTAAACACTGTGTTCCATACAATCACTGAAATCTAATTTCGCCAGACTTTGTCCCTTGTTTTGTCTTGCTCGCACAACATACGTTTTTTTGTTGTTGTCCTTTTCTATCACGTTATGTGTCTCTACTCCGTCGTTAATTTATGTAAGCAGGTAATATTGCTTAGCAACGAATTGTTGATGTTATTTTCGTTGACAACATAATTTAGTGTTGTCAAAGGTTTTGACAATATCTGATACTTTTTAATGCTTCTGTTCCATAAACGTAAGAATTTTACTTAATGTTACATAATTACTTGTGAAAATTATTTCAATTACATCTTTTTAATTTAAAGTTTTTTCAATGATGTTAGGAGTAGGGGCAAGTGGTGTACCTATGGACACGCCGTTTTTTTTTCGACTTAATATTTTTTTTCTCGCAAGTTAAGAAAGGTAGAGAGAAGATTGTTTATGTTACGTATTCATTGTCTAATTGTGCATAACTAACTTATTTTTAGTTTTGTATAATATTGACCTGTTTTGTGTTACGACCTTTCCCCCAAAAATCGCATTTTTGTCCAGAGGTACACTTATGGGTGTGTACCTGTGGACAGGGGTAAGTGTACCTTGGGACAGCATGTGTACCTCTGGACATCAAAAAAATTAAGTAGTTTAAAAATGATTAAACATAGTATTATTTTATATTTTATTGGTGATAAAATTGCACAAACTTATTATTATAAAAATGTCAACAAAACATTTTGATAGCGATTATTAAAAACACATAATATATATTGTTAGAAGAACCTACCTTATAACAACAAATAATATTAAAAATATTTTTTATTTTCCATGTAGAACTCATTCATCTCTCCGGAATCGTATGAATCTGATCCAAAAACACCTTTATCCAAACGCTGCATTTTATGAAAAGTGTGAGGATGCAAAGTTAAAATGAAAACTCTCGATTCTTTTGCTTTTTCGAAAACTTGTATATTTATATGGGAATCGTGGTTATCCATGATTAGGAAAATTTGATCACTTTTTCAAGGTATCACATGAGCAACTTTGATTCGTTTGACCAACTAAAAGATGGATATAAAAATAAATTAGAATAGTCTAACAAGCATTTTATTTTAAGTTGAGTACCGGTGGACACAAGGCGTGTACCTTTGGACGTCCATAGGTACACGCAAAAATATGTCCAGAGGTACACAAATGATACTAAATTAAAACATCAACTGACATTTAATTTTGAGGTTCAAAATAAGGCAAATGAATGCTCTATCGTTTTAAGCACTCCCTAAACCCTAAATTGGTATTTTCATTTGACTAAAATATTTCATAATCACACCATGAAAACTGTTTAAAAATGCATAAAAACTAACTTTTTGTTGCTGAAAACTTGAATTGTAAAAAACGGGCACGTGTTGTAGGGGATGACAAGTTACACACAATAATATTTAGAGCTATCAAAAATGTAATATCCCCGTTTATGTGAGGATTTTTAATCTTCTGTATTTCCAGAGATATGATGGTGTCCAAAGGTACACAGCGTCCAGAGGTACACCACTTGCCCCTAATACATATAGAAGACAAAGTAAAAAAAATGTTCTTTTGAATCCAATTTCTTTGAAATATAAAAGGATAAATGAAACAAAAAGTGTAGGGTAGAAATTGAAATTTTGAATTTTGAAATACAGACCACTTCAAATACATACATTTCACAAAAAAAAATGTTCTCACGTGACGGTATCAGATACTATATTTTATCATCATCACATCTCTATCACTAAAAATGGCCGACGGTTTGACAGCGGGGCTATTGTTTTGTGGCTAAAGGCATCGGCAGATAAAATATCAATTGAATTTACTTAAATATTAATATTCACTGGTAATTACGAGTGAAAAGTTACTCCAGATTTTTTATTACAATTTCTCGTATTGTTTGTGCATTTGGAAAATGTGTGGCTTGGCATTTTGATGATTTTTCTTTCCAGTTAGGAAACACACCTGTTAATAGTTGGAAGGTTACCGATAGACTGAATTTGGATTTTTTTATGATGAGTGGGGTAGCGCATTTCTAATTCACAAAGGATTGCTTTCTCAGCCCATCTCCTTACAAATCCATGATCACGTTAGCCATAAACAAAAGCATGGACAATGAAGGCATTCAAATTTCGAACGATATACCTATCAAAATTTAATTATTCCTTAGAATATACCTACCTACACGTTTCGCGCAGTAATTTATTACACTTCAAGTTACATTATTTAGGATAATTTAATATCCCTCGATGCATCCATCTTTTGTAAAGCTGGAACTGCAGAATTATGCACAATTTGCTACAAGGGCACTTTCCGATTGTAATGCATCCCATTCGTAACATTCGCGGTGTTGGGAAATTTTATATATTGTTATGGCTCTTCCTCAGGTCAATGCTCAAATCTCACACAGACGATATCGTGGTGGGGAAAATGTGCAAGGTTAAATACGATAGTTTTATTTGAAGATTATAATATTAGAAATCGTTTCCTTGAAGATTAGAAATCAATTCAATTGAGTGAAATGAAATTCTGTAGATATTTATTATCAATTATTTTTCAAGCATTAGGTTGGCGTGAGGCTGATCCCCCGTGCTGTAAAATTTTGGTTCACCTTTGGTAATGCCACCCCAGTTTCAAAGAAAGGTGGTAGGATTTGTAAAGTGCATGCTCATATGATGTTTGTTTTTTTTTATATATTGTATGTACCTACACATGCAGCATGTGTAAGCGTGAACTTGTATGTACTTGCTTTTGGGCATGCATTTCATAATGAGCCTTCTATAATCATCTGAGTTGCAAAGGTATATTTACATTTAAAATCTAAAACTTATATTATTCCTTGACTTATAGATTGGTATGAAGCTGACCACCCATACTGTAAATAATGGTTCAAATTGCCAATGTCACCACAGTTTCAGGGAAGGTCGGCAAGAGTTGCAGGGCTTATGTTCATTTGAGATTGGGTTTTTATATTGTAGGTCCACATGCGGCATGTGTGAGCGCGAAATTATACATGTCGGTGTTATGGCCGAGAGGGCCAAGAGGCCGATCTTACTGGAGTATTTGGAATGTAAAAATGTTTGTACGTCCCCGCTTGGGTCACTTGACCATAACTTTGACCCTGGTTCAACAGATGTTATTGGGTAATTATTAATTAACAATTCATTAATATAAACAATAATGAATTATTAATTGATGATATAAATACCTGTTTCTGGCCAGGCAGAATAGGTTGGTGAATTGGATTCCTCTTCACAAATTCATTTAAAAAAAAAGAAAAAAAAGAAAAAAAATATGTCTGCTTGTGGGAATGCGTTTAATATGAATCTTAAATGAAACATATCTTTGCAGCTTAGATTTATATTTAGATTTAGATTTAGATATTTAATGCATGCCCACCTACAGCACGCGTAATATCACGCTTATAGATAAAAATGCTGCTTGTGTAGGTACTTACAAGTTAAAAAAACAAACCTGAAATGAACATAAGCCCTGCATTTTTTGCCGACGTTCCCTGAAACAGAAATATCAATTATTTTAAAATTTATCTAAGTCAACTTGACATTGGCGCCCTTGCTCTCCACGGAAATTCGCCTCAAAGAAGAAGAAAAAGCAAAATCTAGGAAAAATTTAATATACTCACCGCACACATTGGTGACAATAAAAAAAAAAACAACTATTGAAAGATGCAACTATTTTTGGCACACATCCCCTTAAAATATAATACTACTACATACAAAGGTTGATAGACCTATCGTGAGAAAACAGAATGTCACCCCCCCAGAACTTGTTTGGCCTATCAACCATAAAGTTTATTTAAAAAAAGTAATACGCGATAATGTGACAGATGTTTTTATATTTTTTCAAAATAAATTTCCAGTTCTTACAAGACACCTCATACAAACATTGTTGTTTTGATAGGACTGGGGACAACTACGCTCCAAAGTATTTATCTATAATCTATAATCTAAGTTGCAAGGATATATTCATTTAAAGCTCTCGGATGTATGCCCACAAACCAACACGTGTAGTTCGCGCTTACAAATGCTGAATGTGTACTTACAAATAAAATCCAAACCTCAAATGAGCACAAGCCCCACAACTTTTGCCGACCTTCCCTGACACAGGGGTGACATAGGCAAAGTGAACCATTTTTTACAGTATGGGTGGTCAGCCTCGTACCAACCTATTTATCAATCCCGCAAATTAGCTTCTACATCTCTATATGATAACTCAATAGTTGGATATAAGACAAACAAGCACTGTGGGGACGATGTGTGTAAATCACAGATGCACGCTTTTGGACGGCGCGGCGTAATATGGATGTTCCAGACGCTTTTATGGTCGCTTACCGCAGCCATGCTCTCTGCCAAAACGTAAACGAGAACGTAAATCTCTATTTGTGCCATTCACGGCCAAAACGTGAACGTCAATGTGTAATATTCTATTCCTGCTATTCGCTGCCAAAATATAATAGATTTTCTTCAAGAGAAATGTGCTATTTTTAACTGGGTAGTGGCTACCTATCTTCAAAAATTAAATGTAAAATAGAGTGGAAAGTATAGAGTCTAAAAGGTGTAAATCTAGATGTGTGTGGTTTAAATAAAAAAAGGTACAATTTTATTGATTGTAAAGGCATTCACTTTGTAATCGTTCATCATTAAGGATAAAAGAAAAATAGCTTTGTTTTTGATTACGTGAGTAGGTATATATATTTTTATACCCCAACCGGTTTCGCAAACATCCGTTTGCTAGTATTAATTTAACCACCCGAGGATGCAAACGGATGTTTGCGAAACCGGTATATATACTCACGTAATCGAAAACAAAGCTGTTTTTCTTTATCCTTAAAAAAAAGGTAATTTAAAGGAAACACAGGAAATCATCTATTTATCTAATCTTAATACAAATCCTGGATTTGATGCTATACGACTCAGTATGAAAAATGTGATGGATATGAATGAACTGAAACAGGTATGCAAGGATAGGAAAAATTAACTAAGACCCAAGTAAGCTGAAATAGTGTACCTTTTGCCACTTAATCCTTAAAGGGGTTGAATGTGCCGGGTTGAACCTATTCGTATTCATAAGTAAGGAGAGCGGCCTTTTAAGCAAACCATTGCAATTGAAGTGAGGGTTTCCCAGCTCCTGAGGGGACTGGTTCTCATTTATTTTGAAGGCTGAGTAAGCCTCCACGGTATTTTATTATTGAGTTTGAAAAAAAAAACACTTCTGAATTGCGCGATGGGATTCAAACCCGAGCTCTCGCCGTAGAATGCAAGCACCTACCAACGATGAACTATTGATCGGACTTAAAGTTTCAATTTAATCTGAATGTTTGTTAATTCTACACTTAACAACAACAAGTAATTGTCCATTGCTTAAGAATATATTTTGTGACTGAATTAATGGGTGGGCATGAAACTAGCCTCATATGCTGTAAAAATTTGGTTTACTTTCCTAACGCTACTCCTGTTTCAGGGAAAATATAACAGCTTAGAATTATTAAAAAAAAGAGCAGTAGAAGAACAATAAATCTTTTAAAAACGAGTTCTTCTCTTAATAAATTTTATAAGTAAAAATCAAATGAGAAATAAAACCATTAATTTATTCAACAAATGTCTCTGGGGATAACATTGAAGGACTAATAGACAAGGTTTTCCTGTTCATTTGACTTTTTGTTCGTAATCCAAAAACACTCTGTACCCCAAGTATGATACCTTACGTTAAAACTCAACCATAGCGTGTTGAAACAGCATTTCTAATGGGCGTTTTAGTTTCTTTAAATTTCTAGTGAAACCTCAAGTTTTAGACATTCGGCACTGCACACAATTTCAAAGCCACGTAGAGTCTTTCATGCAAGCTAATGCGAGATCGCATACAAAGCGTCAATGTCGCGAGAGTAAGTTGAGCTCTATAATGTCCCCTATCGTGTCACGACAAATCTGTCGGATACAACTCGTCCATTGACAATTCGGTCACACAACAGTTCGTCCACACGACTTTTGGGTTACAGAAAACCTGACACAGATAATTGATCCACAGACACATCGGTCCCGGATAATTCGTCTACACGATTTTTCGAGCAATGACATTTCAGTCACATTAACAGACAGCTCCATCACGGAAAACTTGCTTTATAAAAATCCTTTGTAATTAAATTTAGCTTTGCAATTAAATGACCGGTCGTAGTATAGTGGTTTTAATACTTCAGACTCATGATTGAAAGGTATTGGGTTCGAATCCCGGCGGAGCACTAAACATATAACATTTATATTTTCAAATTTGTTTTTCGCTGGGTTGAAAAATTCATTAGCCTTTATCAATGACCGGTCACCAAAGGTCCATCCAGCCTTACAGCAGCTGGATCTTGCTTGAGAATTGACGCTTTCTACAGCGACGACCAAGCTCGCATAGGGCTCTTGAGGTGTGATACACACAAAAACAGCGCTCCCCAAATAAATCAGCCTAATCTAATCTAATCTAAGCTGCAAAGATATATATCATTTAAGATTTATATTAAATGCATTTCCACAAGCAGATATGTATAATTTTGCGCTAACACATGCCGTATGTAAACCTACAATATAAAAACCCAATCTCAAATGAACATAAGCCTTGCAACTCTTGCCGTCCTTCCCTGAAACAGGGGTGAAATTGGCAAAGTGAACCATTTTTTACAGTATGGGTGGTCAGCCGCATAACAACCTATAAGTCAAGGAACTAACTTTAGTTTTAATCAATTATACTTTTCTATGATGGAGCTGTCTGTGGAACTATGTATATTGTATGTGATCGAAATATCGCTGACTGAAAATTCGCGTGTTCGAACTGTCGTGTGACAAAATTGCCCGTGACCGATGTGTATGTGGACGAGTTATTTGTGACTGAAATGTCGTTAAGCGAAAAGTCGTATGGCATCATTTGACCAATTTTTCCATGGATAAGCTGTATGTGGATGAGTTGCTTGTGCGAAGTTGTCTGGGACTGAAAAATTGGATGGAAGAACTATCATGTGACCGATTCGTCCATTGCCTATATGACTGTGGGCGAATAGTCTGTGACCGAAGTGTCGTGGAATCGTCCCCTCTCCATCACTTTAACAAAAGATTAAAGATCTCCGGAGCAAGAGTTGAAGAGCATCTGAAACCTGGACCCTGACCTGGCTTGTGACAGAATGTTAGTCTTGTGCAAGAGAAAGCTTGAGTAATGCTGCCGTTAAAATCTACAGCGTTGGATTTTGGAAGCACCGACATTAGCTTTCCATGAATGTATTCAATTTGCACAAATCGAAGGATCTTGAATTTCTTTTTTGAATAAGTACTACCGAGCGTTGTAGGTTGTAAAATAGATTTGTGAAGAGGAATGCAGTCTCCGACGTGTTTTGCGTGGACAGAGACTGGGATTAACATTATTAATTCTATATATAATCTTTAAAATCTAATTTGCAAAGATATATCAACATTTAAAATTCCCACAAGCAGACACGTATAAGTTGGAGAATTGGAGAATCAAATAATGAGTGGATAATTTTGAAAAGAGTCAGTAAATCACTGATAGTACACCTTCCCGAGAGGTCACTAAGTCACTCTTGATAATGACCTGAATATTGAAGGTCGAAAGTACTTGAGGTAGAAAATATTATTGTGAAAATAAAACTACGTTTTTGAAAACAATAATTTTGTTTTAAATAAAATGAATTTTCACTGTGTGAATACACAAACCCTACAAAATCTAAGGTCACTAAGGTTCAAAAAAGAGTTAAGATACGTGTGTTCAAAGGCGGATGAAGTCATATGAAGCCTAAAATTAATTAATTTTAAAAACTTTACATATATTCTTCCGATGCGAAAATAATGTTATTTTTTGTAATCTGCGCCAAAATGAAAAAAAATATACTTCTTTATTTTCTTCTGAAATATGCAGTATGTAAATGCTTCGAAGACCTGTTATTCTCAGAAGTAACAAATGAGGTTATTCTACAGATTTTAGATTTTATGAACCACAGTCAAAGTGTTGAAAAACCTTTGCTTTTTTTAAGGGAACAATGTTTCGTTTTTTTTTATAAAACTTCTTGTAACCGATAGGAGATTCAATATCCCGACCAAGTTTTGTAAAATAGAAAACAAATAGAGGTTTTCCTTCCTGGATACGAAAAGCCCGGGACTTTTCCTGGGGTGGAAGTCTCCACGACCATCGATAAATCTTACCGTACCTATTTGAAGATATTCCGATCGATAGCTCAGTTGGTAGAGTGCTTGTATTCCCTGCCGAGAGCTCGGATTTGAATCCCACCGAGGGTGTCTGAAATGATTTCCCGTTTAGGAGCTTAATTTAAAAACCCAAAAATAAAATACTGGCAAGTTTAACTCAGCCTTCACAAAAAATAAATACCAGCCACTCGGAAGCTGGAACACCCCCACTTCAACTGAAGGGGTTTGCGGAAGGCGGTCTCCTTACCTGTAGAAATAAATAGGTTCCACTCGCCACATGCGAAACCCTCGGGGGATAGCGCCATAAAGAGTTACACTTTATATATAGCTTAGTTGCGTTGCGACGGAATAAAGTATGGCGGTGCCGGAACAGCTGATCGTTGTTCCCTGTTAAATGGATCAGCTGTTCAATACGTCAGCATGTTTTATTTCGACTTATGTATATTCCAATAGATACGGTAAAATCTATCGACGGTCGTCGAGACTTCTACCCCTGTACTTGTACAAACGCTTGCATCTAGCTATAGTAAACTCAAACTTACCAAGATCTCGGATAGTTCCCAACAAGTTCTCTTGCAGAACTTTGCCTTCGTGAAATAAAACGATACTGCGTTTAAGCTTTGAAATTATTACCAAGGGATTTCCTTTTCATAATCTTAAAGAATGTAACTATTATAAGAGACGTTTACAAAATCACTTCGCTTCAAGTTTTAGGGTCTTTACCCTTGTCAGGTTGGTTTACAAGGCCTAGTGACTAGTTTTTTTTATCTAGTGGTTAACGCGTCGGAATCGTGATTGGAAGGTAGTGGGCTCGAATCGTGGCGGAGAACATAAAAAAAAACGCAGGTAAGCTACACATATAGCGTAACTTCTTGCCGCGTTATCCCCGAAGGGGTCGCATGTGGCGAGTTGAACCTATTTATTTTTACAGGTAAGGGGGCCGGCCTTACGCCAACCACTTCAGTTGAAGTGGGGGGTATCCCAGCTCCCGAGGGGGCTGGTACTCATTTCTTGTGAAGGCTGAGTAAACCTTGCCGGTATTTTTATTATGGGGTTTGAAATAAACACCGAAATAGGAAATCATTTCTGACACCCTCCTCGGTGGGATTCGAACCCGAGCTCACGGGGTAGAATGCATGCACTCTACCAACTGAGCTATCGACCGGAATCATAATTTTATATAAATCATAATTTTTTCAAATATGTTCTACGCTGGGTTGAAAGATTAATCTACTTGTACCGAACACTAGTCACTATAGGTCCAACCAGCCATGCAGTTGCAGCAAATGGGTCTTGCTTGAGAATTGGCACTTCCTAAAACGACGATCAAGCTCACAGAGGGCTGGCTCTTAAGGTGTGATTCGCACAAATACAGCTCTCACCAAATAAATAATCCTTTTTATTATTATTAATAATTAGAAGGTTGTAAAGGTTACACTTCTAAGAACGTTCTTTATTATATGAGAATACACCCGTTACTTTGAAAATTTACATGGTTTGTGAATAAACACAAAAAAAGTATAATACTCTTGATAATGACCTGATTATTGAAGGTCGAAAGTACTTGAGGTAAAAAATATTATTGTGAAAATAAAACTATGTTATAAGAAACATAATTTTATTTTAAATAAAATGAATTTCACTGTGTGAATACACAAACCCTACAAAATCTACAAAAAAAATACTTCCTATACACAAAAATAACCATTTTTATTTTTTAATCTGTTGTAATTGAACTCCTTCCATATAATATCCTTAACAAACATTTCCAAGCATTCGACCCTCATCAGGACTTTTTAAAAAATGAAGTAATAAGTAAAGAGGAACCGTAGGGTATCATTGTTTTCAAGAAAACAACTCTTGATAACGGTGTGATAACACCCAAAACGCACAAGAAAATAAATCAACTCGTAAAGAAAACCGTTGTTTTTATTTTAACATTTTTAATTTAAAATTTCAGTGTCAATTCGCGAACCCTGGAACTTTTACATGAACCAAAAAATATTTGTTTCTATTTTTCCTTCAAGAAATTCAGCAGAACCGAAAACATTTCACGGAAGAAACCGAGCTATTTTTGGTATCCCATTTCAGTTCCTCTTTATCTCTCCTATTGCAAATAACTGCAAGCATTAGTTCATGCAAAAAAACAAAGAATTCATACTGCAGTTCTCTATGTAAGGTCATCGTCACCGAAGGTTAAAAGAACTTCTTATATTCTCCTAGTATAAAATATTTATGTAAACTCTGCTCGAATGCGTAAATTGAAAATGTATAGAATATACGACGGCACTCCTATCGAGTGAGTTTTCATACAGTTTTTCGAATCTAGGGGAGTGTACGCAATCCCTTACACTCGCAGTACAATACCTGAATTAGTAAACTTTACGTTTTGATTCAACCAAAAAAGGTATGAAAAGTATAAAGCTCATTAGGGGTGCTGTGTTAGCTTTGATACAAATTTTGGTTTTCCTTGGGGTTAAGGTTTAATTCTCGTGTCTGTGAGAAGGGAGTTTTATTGGCTGTCTTATCTATTTGGAGAAGTTTTTTGAATGGCTCACCGAACGGAATACAAATTAGTGGATTCAGTTTTGTGTAAGGGTTGCTAGTTAAAAAATGAATCACATGTTTACCGGTATTATTTTTTTATCTATAATGAATGTTAATTCAAAAGAAAAATACCAAAGATGAAAATTTATATACGTATACAAAACCTTGCACATTAAAATTATGTAAGTAAATTGGAAAGTATGTAGAACATAATTCGCATCTAGTCTGCACATAAAGTTCTACTTATTGCCATCTTGTCCTCAAAGGAGTCGCATGTGACGTCTGGTGCCTATTTATTTTTACAGGTAAGGGGGAAAACACTTCAGTTGTTAGGGGAGTTTTCCAGCTTCCGAGTGAGCTAGTTCTCATGTTATCTGAAGGCCGAGTAAGCCTTGCCGGGATTTAAAAAAAAATGTAAAGAGCACTACAATTCACCATCCTATTTGCCTGGTCTGAAAAAGGTATTAACATTTACAATAAATAATTCATTATTTAATATTTTTAATGAATTATTTACCCAATGACATCTGTTGAACCAGGGTGAAATTATTGTCGATAGGACATGACGCAGGGTGAGGTTCGAACCGGCGTTAGTGTCAATAACGCAAATTCGAGCGCCAACTCCGTATCCCCTTTTCATCCCAGAGACTTGAATTTAACACCGAAATATGAAATCATGTAGCCACTCTTAGAATTGATCGAATCTTAACCTTTTGGTATGGAACGCAAGCATTCTAACAACTGAGCTATCGATCGAAAAGATGCACCAATATTTTTGTATGGGTTGCTAATACAATTAAATAGGTACCTACATAGAGACGTTTGCCCGCAGAAAAATATACAAATGTGACACATCCTGTCAAAAAACGTTCTCATGTTTTTGTTATTTTAATCTGGAATTCGAATACCGGATTCGCAGACCTTACCAAATAGTTTGGACCCTTCTATTAAACTGTGGTCTTATAACTTTCCTTTTTTCAGTCGAAAAGATATCGCCACTAAAGGTAGAGTTACGGACAGTGGTTGTATTTTTTGTTCCCTTCTAATTTAAGGGAACAGTTTATGTGTCTATCGCAGATAATTTTCACTACATTTAATTGAATCAACGCGTATCTTTTGTAGACAAAAATAGAAACCAATTTCAAGTCTTTTACTGCACTTAAAAATTATTTTTAGAATTCTTCCTCTGAAATGTTTTTACTTGAGCTTTGTATTGCAGTTATTGTCACTTTATCTCTTAAATGCAATGAAAAAAAAAAACGGTTATAGAAGTAATAAGGAAAATAATTCTTGGACCGGTCCGTAATCCAGTGGCAACACTTCGGACTCGTAAATGGAAGGTTATGGATTCGGATCCCGGCGGAGCACAAAAAATATACAATTTATATTTCGAAATAATATGCTCTTCGCTGGGTTAAAAATAATCATACAACCTTTACCAAATACCGGTCACTAAAAGGTCCATCCAGCCTTACAGCACCTGAGTCTTGCTTGAGTATTGGCGCTTTGTAGCGACGACCAAGCTCGTACACCTCTGCTGCTGAAGGAATAATTCAAATGAAAAATCCAGTAGGGGACATCATTGGAAGCGCTCGAGTATACATGTAAATCAACTGTGAAGATTTTTTGCCACATGCGACCACTTCGGGGAAAACGCGGCACGAAGTTACACTAAATGTGTAGCTTAGAAGCGTTTTTTTTAGCGTAGCATTATTTGACTTTAAGCTGATAAAAAAAAACTACTGTGACACGTTTAACATACAATGATGATTTTTTTTTAATAGATTTATTTTTAAGATTTTGTTATTTTTACATCCTTGAATGTAATTTACTATTTGTATTCCTTGACTAATAGGTTGGTATGAGGCTGACCACCCGCACTGTAAAACATATTTCACTTTGCCAATGTCACCCCTGTTTCAGGGAAGGTCGGCAAAAGTTGCAAGGTTTATGTTCATTTGAGCTCTGGTTTTAATTTGTAAGTAAACATTCAGCATTTGTGAGCACGAACTTACACTTTTTTAATTTTCATAAAATTAGATTTGTGAAGAGGAATGTAATTCACGGACCTATTCTGCCTGGCCAGAAACAGGTACTAATATCATAAATCAATAATTCATTATTGTTTATTTGAATCAATTGTTAATTAATAATTACAGGGTCAAAGTTATGATCAAATGACCCAGGCGGGGATCGAACCAACGTTGTTGTATTCCAAACACGCTAGAAAGATCAGCCCACTTGGCCCCCTCGGCCATAACACCGACACTTACCTGTTTGTGGGCATGCCTTTTATAGGAGTTTTGAATGTTATTACATCTTTGCAACTTAGATTATAGATTATAGTCACAATACCCACACGATTGTCATTAGTGCGTCCTTTTAACTCTCAGTAAAAAGTCGCTATGCTTACTTTGAAAATTCAAGTTAACAATCGTTCTTTTTTCTTCAGCTCACGATCGAGACCAAATTTTGCAGGATATCTGAACCAAGAAAATTTATTGTTATTCTTCACAAAAGGGCGGAAGTCAGGTAGCAGTAGGCGCCAAGAAAATACAAACTAAGTTTTGGGAGATAAGTCAGTTTTTCCTCACAGTTCTCTTCGGGAGCAATGCACGATAAATACATTTGCGCTAGGGTCATACACATTGTGAGTTTTCATCTCTTCCTGTGATCTTATTAACTTATTTGAGTCGAAAAACATGATACCATACAGCGAAACTGGTTTTAGAAAAAAGTGTGTGGTTAGTATTTTAATTATTCGATGATTAAGGTTTTTAATTAATGCTTTGGAAAAAAATAAGTGTGTTTTTTCTACATAATGAAATCAGGAAAAGTTTAATCTATAATCTATAATCTAAGCAGCAAAGATATGCTAACATTTAAGGCTCATATTAAATGCATGCCCACAGACAGGCACATGTAGGTTCGCGCCGACACATTCTGCATGTGTGCATACAAATAAGCAAAACCTCACATGAACATAAACCTTGCAACTCCTGCCGACGTTCCCTGAACCGGGTTGGCATTGGCAAAAGTGAACCGATTCTTACAGCACGGGTGGTCAGCCTCATACCAACCTATCAGTCAAGGAGCTATAATAAATCTATAATCTAAGTTGCAAGGAAATATTAACATTTAAAGCTCTCAAAATGCATGCCCACAAACAAACACGTGTAGTTCGCGCTTACAAATGCTGAATGTGTACTAACAAATAAAATATAAACCGCAAATGAACATAAGCCCCACAACTTTTGCTGACTTTCCCTGACACAGGGGTTACATTGGCAAAGTGAACCAATAATAATAATAATTTCCAAAAAAAGGTTATCTTCACGAGTTGGTTTATTATCTCGAGCGATTTCGGTGTTAACACACCATTATCAAAGAAAAAGTAACAACACTGAAAACGAAATAAATCAACTTGTCAACAAAACCTTTGTTTTCAACACTGTCTCTGAATTTAGCATTACCATCAACTGCTTACGTCTCAGTGCTGTAAAACAGAAAAATTCCCTGATTTTTCAACTACCATGGGTGACGTCACATAGCCAAAGGATTTTCATTTGTGCGCAGTCCATTATAATATGCACGAGGCCTGACCTTCCAATCACAACTCCACACAACTACAAGAATAGATTTAACAAATGGAAAGATACATAGGCAAGCTTTACAAGGAAATCAACCCTTATTTATTCTACATTTACTGTGTCCATTTTTCCCTCTCATTGGTTTCCCTGAGCCAATATCCAGCATCTGTGACCGATTCGCCGTTTTCTAAAAATCCATGAAAATTAAAACCATTAAAAGAGACATTGTTTTAGTTTGCTTACATATTCTTGTTAACTGAATGGATGAGTTAAAACGCAGAGCTTTGTACTTGGGCCTTAGTGTACGCTTTGCCATTCTGTGGCTTTAATTGCCTTCAGCCATTTGAAGGTCGGAGCTGGCAGTGACCTAGTTTTGGCGGGAACCATGTTTCGCAAATTGTTTTGGAATAGGTCCCGCTAAGCATTTTAAACGACATTGGATGGCGGTTTCCTATCCCCCGTGTAGTAATAGGAAATATAGTGGTTTTCGATATTACAAACTAATAAATTTTAATTAAATTATTGGATATTATCTGAAATGAAAATCATAGACAATAATTATATAGGTACACACAAGTAGGTGCGTGCATAGGGTCTAGGCAAATACATTTCAGAATAAGTATTTTTCCCCATTGACCACCCATGCTGTAAAAATGGTTCACTTTGCAATGTCACCCCTGTCTCAGGGAAGGACGGCAAGAGTTGCAGGGTGTATGTCTATTTGAGATTTGGATTTAATAATGTAGGTTCACATGCGGCATGTGCAAGCGCGAACTTGTACGTGTCTGGTTGTGAAAATGCATGTAATGTGAATCTCCAATGTAACATATCTTTGCAACTTAAATTAGATTAGATAAGATCTTTAAAATAACTCATTTGAAATTGACTGAGGTGCTAACGATGGCTTCAATAAAACGTAAATTTTAAATCTGAATATCAGGCTTAAATTTTTTTTTACCATATATTGCCTACCTATTAGGCGCATGCTCCTATATGAAATGAACGCCCCTGTATACAATGTTTTTTTTAATTTAGCTATGACATATCGTCCTCCCAGTGGCTTATCTACCATTTGATTCAAAGATGATCTTTCAATGAAATAGTCTTAAGAATCACATTCTACACAATGTTAGAAAAAAACATACAACACGATATTGTGGGAGTTGTTTTAAAAATTTTGACAATAAATTTCCAGTTTTCTTTAGACACGTTGTCGTTGGTGCAGTACACATACAAACAGTGCTCATGTGAAATTAACTTTGATGGACATAAGACAAACAAGCACTAATGTCAGATTCATACAAATTTCGGAGACCGCGCTTTCCTTGTTACAGGTCCGGTGGAGTGGAACAGACTGCCATCTGGAGTGAAGAACTCCAAATCTGTGGGCGTATTTAACGGAGCACTCAAGACACACCTTTTTAAAAAGTCTTATCCGTGATTGGACAGGGCCCTTTGAGATGTAGCACACACAAAAACGGCGACTTCCTTTTATGCTTAGTACAAATAATCTAACCTGTCCGGTCAATAGTTCAGTTGGTAGAGTGCTTGCATTGCATGCCGAGGGCTCGGGATTGAATCCCACCGAGGGTGTGAGAAATTATTTACATAGGTTCACTCGACAGATCTTTTGGAGAGAACGTGGCAAAGAGTTACACTGTATGTGTAGCTCAGTATATAATAATAATATTAGGATGGTCTATTTAATGAGCGCTGTTTTGTATGAATCACACCTCAAAAGTCCTCTGTGTTATTGGTCGTCCCTATAGAAAGCGCCAATTTTCAAGCAAGACACAGTTGCTGAAAAAATTTTGTCGGGGTTATAGCCGCGGGGGCCAAGAGGGCTGATCTTCTAGCGTGTTTCGAATGGAACAACGTTGGTTCGATCCCCGCTTGGGTCACTTGACTTTAACTTTGACCCTGGTTCAACAGATGTTATTGGGTAATTATTATTTAATAATTCATTAATAATAAACAATAATTAATTTATTAAATGATGATATTAATACCTGTTTCTGGCCAGGCAGAATAGGTTGGTGAATTGCATTCCTCTTCACAAATCTATTTAAAAAAAAAATTAAAAAAAATGGATGGAACCTTTGGTGACCGGTCATTGGTAAAAGGATATGAAATTTTGAAGAGCAAATTTGAAAATATAAACGGCATATTTTTGAGCTCCACCGGGATTCGAACGCACGACCTTCCATTTACGAACCGAAGCGTTACCATTATACTACGGACCGTTCAGTTGCGTTGCGTACGCGAAGTAAAAGCTTCAAATGTTCGTAAATGTCTGATAGTGTTGCTGTTGGCTGTTGGACTAACAAACTGAGGAATAAACATTTATTTGTAAAATCTGGTATTACAAAGCAACTGCAGGTAGATATACTATTTTGAATAGGTTTCCTCACCCTGAACCTTGAACTGACTTAGCGATGAATACCATACAGCAGATGACATTCTCCGGGACGTTATTTGTATTGGATCCAGTCCCACACAATGTGCTGGGGTGCATTCATATTGAAATCTTGGGACATTATGGGAATCCCGAGCAAAGATTTCCATATTAACATGTGCACGATACTTCCCAGACAATTGTGATCACCCTAATGCCACCAAAAATACCTGAAATCTATTCTATCCACTTTAATACAGTTGAATTTGCTCCAAAAGGTTTGAAGACACCGAGACTGAAAATCTGCTAGTCGCTGAAAGAATCCAGAATCATAAATTAAGTGGCTGGTTTTGTTTGGGAGTGTGCAGATTGTACGTTTTAAGCTAGAAATTGCAAAATTACTAATTTTTTGACTTTTAGGTTAGTATGAGGCTGACCACTCATGCTGTTAAGAAATGTTGCAAGGTTTGTGTTCATTGAAGGTTTGGTTTATAATTTTTAGATACAAATGCAGTCTTTGTAAGCGCGAACGTGTCTGTATGTGGTCTATAATCTATTATCTAAGTTGCAAAGATATTTTACATTTAAGATTAATATAAATTGCATTCCCATCAAGCAGACACGTATAAGTTCGCGCTTACACATGACTTACAATATAAAAACCCAAATCTCAAATGAACATAAACCCTATACAACTCTTGCTGACATGACCTGAAACACGGGTGACATAAGCAAAGTGAATCATTTTTTTTATAGTACGGGTGGCCAGCCTCATACCAACCTATAAGTAGGGACTGGAAAATAGTGGTGTTATTTTTTAGGAAATTCGCGTTATTTTTTTGTGAAATTCGCGTTATTTTTCATCAAAAACAGGGAAATTCGCGTTATTTTTCATGATAAACGGGGAGATTCGGTGTAATTTTTAGGGTTGATTAGATCAAAATAAAGGTTTGTATAATTGCAAAACAAAATATATTACTAATATTTACAATTTATTATGTAAACAACAATATGTACCTTAAAAAATAATGAATAAACAAAATCTGAATCAATACGAGTATCTGCAACCGAAGATGGTGGAAGTACCCACCGAAAACGTTTTTGCAATACAAAATACTCAAGTGGTACAGAACAATGTTTTTTAATTTTAGTTTCTTTATGTTTTTTTTTTTTTTTAAATAATCTTTTTTTACAAAAAACCATTGATTGAAAAAAGTATTAATATTTCAATGACACTCCGAATACCCTGCAAATATCCTTTTAAAATATTTAATTTTTGTGCATTTAGTCTCTAGATGAGGGTTATCTCATTTTTCAAGGGATGTAGGCTTTTATGAAAGCTTCAAGTTGTGCTCTTGGCTAATCCAGCAATAGCTTCACTCCTTAAAGTATTTTCCTTCATTGATGTCACGATTCAAGTCAGCTTGGATGATCCAGGACAGTTCTGCTTATCATTATTTTTTTTTAATAAAATAGATTTGTGAATAGGAATGCAATTCACCAACCTACTCTGCCTGGCCAGATACAGGTATTAATATCATTAATTAATAATTCATTATTGTTTATTTTAATGAATTATTCATTTTTAATTACCCAATTACATCTGTTGAACCAGGGTCAAATTTATGGTCAAATGACCCAGGTGGGGATCGAACCCCGCGTCTAGCGTTCTAACGTGTTTAAACGTTGAAAGAGACCAATTTTCCTGTGCTTTGCACCTTGCAAAGGGTTTTCGCAGGATTTTTTTCTTTCCCACAAAATCGTTGCGTTGCAAAAGCGATACATGACAACTTTTTCGCACAATTTCTACCAAAAGTACGAAAATTCGCGATATTTACGTAAAACCTGAAATTTCGCGTTATTCGCGTAAAAACATCAAAATTCGCGAATAAATTCGTTTTATCGCGATCGCGAAATTTTCCAGTCCCTACCTATAAGTCAAGGAACCGATTACTTAAAAAATAACCAAAAAAAGTCTTTGGTTAAAATTTCAAACCATTTTAAAATATATTTGTTAGGGTTTGATGGTTCACACTGTCCATTGTATTTATTTTCATAAAAAAACACACTTTTTATTTTATATGCTTTTACGTTTTTGCCTCAAAAGGCATCATCAGAAACTGTGTGTGTTTTTTTTTTAAATAAAAACATTTTAAAATATATTTTTATTAAAAAAAATAAAAGAATTTTCCTTGTTACAACTTCATGTGAGCAAGCAATAATTTCCCATCGTACAAGCCATGTGATATCTGCAGATGTAATTCAATCACCGCCGTATGTAATTTCTGTACTTTTATGTACCGGAAAATCCACACAACAATGAGCGTGAACATTTATTTTTACTTCTCCCCATTACATACACAAAAGCAACACATACAGCAGCACCATCGACTTATGATAATATGTGGAATATAAATTATTTTAATGAAAATATACATTATAATATCTGTACCCTTAGTCTTGTCTTGTATCCTGCCGCCATTCCTCTAGGGGTGGCCAGTACCGCCACACAAGTGCCTCCACTTGACTCTGTCCCTGCATCCTTCTTTCATCTCATCTAATTTCATCACTCTTTTCATGCATGCTCTTCTCTTGTTTCCACTCTGTAAATTCCATTCATTCGCAATCTCACTTATCTGATCAATCCATTCTTTTCTAGGTCTTCCCCTTCCACGCTTACCTATTACATTCCCTTTATACACTCTTTTTGTCAGTCGGTCTTCATTCATCCTTTCAATATGTCCAAACCATCGCATCACACTTCTTTGAACTTTCACTTTCACGCTTTCTTTTACTCCGCATTCATTCAGAACCCATTCGTTTCTCACTTTATCTTTCAGTGTTTTTCCTGTCATACTTCTTAAATGAGCCATTTCTACGGTGCATACCTTATTTACTTCTCTTTCATTCACCTTCCATGACTCGCTTCCATACATCAGGGTCGGCAACAATATATAATTGTGTACCGCCATTTTCATTTTCATTTCAGTACGAGTTGCAAAACTTGAGTAATGTAAAGTTTACGGCAATTATTAAAGAGTAATTTCCCCCAAAATCTGCCGTTTTTGTTTGTTTAAACTTGATTTTCTTCATTACTATAACTCTTTTGCTAAGACCATAAAGTGTAAGAAACAAAAACGGCAGATTTTGGGAGAAATCACTCTTGAATAATTTTCGTAAACTTTACTTTTCTCAAGTTTTGCAACTCGTACTAAGGGTACTGCTGTTTCAACTTACTTAAAAAAATGTCCGGTCGATAGCTCAGTTGGTAGAGTGCTTGCATTCCGTGCTAAGAGTCCGGGTTCGAATCCCACCGAGGGTGTTTCCCTAGAAATGATTTCCCGTTTCGGTGTTTATTTTAAAAACCCAAAATAAAATACCGGCAAGATTTACTCAGCCTTCACAATAAATGAGTACCAGCCCCTTAGGGAGCTGGGAACCTCGAACTTTAACTGAAGTTGTTGACGTAAGGCCGATTCCCTTACCTGTAAAAATATACAGGTTCCACTCGCCACATGCGACCCCTTCGTTGAAGACCAATTCATACGACCACACAAAATGGATTTGCACAAAATGGCCTTATTTCGCATTACTACACCACTGCAACGCTTTACAGGACTGAGACAAGTGTGGTCTTCTATAGTATTGTTATGATTTTATTTGGGTTCTTTTCAAACTGCAATTTATTTTTCAAGATTTATTTTACACAATTTATGATTTTCAATGTACCTGATCACTTTTTCTAGCTCTTGGCTTATCCACTTCACGGCTCAATGTTTCAATCGACCTCCCCTCTATACCATTGCGGCTCGCTTATATAGGTACGAAAGGGACCATTCTAGTTTGTTCTAGATTATTATATATTGGGTTGTACCGGATCAGTCTACTATAATCTATTTAGACGGACACACACACAAGCAAACCTCACGAACTCTAACGTTCGTAACATTATGTATCGACGCAGTTAGTCGGTTTCTGCTCCTCTATGTTATTACTCGATGTACAGAAGGCATGGACAAATATTACACAGATAAATCTAGCACGGAAGATAAGGTTTGTGTAATATTAGTGAGAATGTGGCGGTGGGTGAAATTTTATTTTTCATTTTTGCTGTCATAATTTCAAACTAATGGCAGTGAGTAATTTTTCAAGCATTCAACTTTGATCATTCAGAATTTTTTACTTCATATTTTTTTGTTTCATCTTTTTACAGTTTTTTTGTGTTACTATAATAATCTCTATAATCTAAGTTGCAAAGATATATATATATAAACAATTTAGAATTCATTTTGAATGCATGCCCACAAACAGACACGCGTAAGTTTGCGCTAATAATGCTGCTTCTGTCCTTACAAATTAAGATTTGCAATTTTTACAGGCCTCCACTGAAACAGAGGTGACATTGGCCAAGTGAACAATTTTATACAGCATGGGTGGTCAGCCGCATACCAGCCTATAAGTTAATGAACATAGACATGTGAAAGGAAAAGGTAGACTGAGAAAAGTATGGTTGGATCAGATTGATAAAGAAAAAATGTGATGGATACGAATGAATTTAACGAGGTATTCAAGGATAGGAAAAATAGAGGCAAATATGCAGAGACTCTGGCCACCCTTAGTGGAATAGCGACAGAGTTTCAGTTGTGAAATTTCCAAGACTATCTATTTTTGCTACGACAATTTAAGCACATATTAAATGGGTAATAACAATTACTAGGTCTGTCCACCCTTGCATGACCCTGTGTGATATTTTCCCCTGTAATTTGGCTCGCGAACACCAGAGGATGGTGCTATCACCCCTTGATAGTTAATCCCTTATTCCTATAGCTCCCCCAAGCTCAGCGTCAGTGTACCCGTGGCCTTCAAATAAAGGCAATCTTGAAAAATCAACCATTCTAGTGCTGAAATAAGTGAAATGAACGGTGTTCTAAACAATAATGATCCAATTTTATTGATTGTAGAGGCATTAACTTTGTAATCGTTCATCATCATCATCACGAAAACAAAGTTGCTTTTCTTTTATCTTTAATAATGATCCATATCGACAAGGCAGTAAGGCATAAGCGACATAAACTAAATTGTTCAGAAGAGCAGTTTAAAGTTTGAGACTGCAGAAAAATGTCATAACTTTTTTATTTTTTATTATATCGAATTAAAAAAATAAAGGCATTTATTGACATTCCAATTAATGTGGTTTTACGATGTTTTACGATTTTTTTATGTCACAAGCGACTTTAGGACAAAAAAGCCAAAATCTTGTAAGTTACACCAAAACTATACTTACTTCGAAAACGCAGTTGTTTTCTTGTGCATAAACAACACAAAAATCATCGTAGAGCTATGGGAGTTAGCGCATTAGAAAGAGCGGAAAATTTCAAGTAGGTTAGCACATACATAACTTATTTTTGACCAACATGTTATTTATGTAACTGCATAAAAATTTAATTATTATTCAACGTTCAGTTGACAATTCAACGGGGTCTACACAAATGAGCTGAGATTTTTTTTTAATTACTCGACTGGTTTGCCAAGGATAAAGTATTGTTTTGATTTACGGGTTCTACTTAATTAAAATTGAGGATATTTATTTTGCACAATCTATTTCAGATACGTGTCACATTCGGATCGTACACGGAGTTGCTTTTGAACTGTATAGCTCAACGGTTTGGATACTTCTGGTGATAGAGCATCTCGGTCTTTATTTATAGGTGAGAATATGGGTTATTTTCGAAACATTTAGAACTGATACATGTGAAATTTCGCCAGAGCATTTTACTTAGAATATTCGAGTAAACACTTACACAATTTTGAATAAATACTAATACAATTATTTAAGAACCTACATCTAGAAGCATTACAGACACAACTCACACAATAACACATTCGCAAAAATGTCACACGCCTCTATGTGACTAGCGTCCTTAACCAGTAACAAATTATTTGTTTGCTTTTTCCCTAGCAACCCGCCCATATGATAATGCGTGTAGAATTTGTGCCAATTCCATTATGTTCAAAGGATCTGAGCATCCTAAACTAGTGACGTCACTGCGCCGAGAAGAAAATGTAAAACGTATAGGATCTGGATTTTCTTGTGAAATTCACGCTGACTAGCAACGAACAAGCACACATAAGGCTTTTCAGGTGACATACATACAAAAACAGCACTAACTAAATAAATATTCTTAATCTATTTATTTATTGAATCAGCGCTATTTACACATAAGCAAACGCAGTCTAGTTTCGAACACCTTGGTTAATACGTTAGCCCATTCATTCATCCCTCCTTCCTTTCATCCCCTATAGAGTAGTAACAGTAAGTTAATCGTACGCCTCCCTTAGTGGATAGAGACGTCATGAAGACGTGACGAGAATCCACTATGCAATGCTGATCCTTTTGGCCCTGAGCTAACAGCTAAAAAATACTAATTGTCCACACGCGTAGTGAGAAAATAGCCTCGATGAAGCCTTAAAGGATTGTAAAGTAAGTATCAAACATTGCGTCGATTCCCCTCGATCACGTGAGTCGAAAAAATGTCGATAAACTAAAGCACTATAGTAACTAATTGTCGGTAGCTTAGTCGTAGAGTGCATGCATTCCACGCCATGAGCTCTGGTTCGAATCCCACCGAGTGTGTCATACGAGTATTATATGTGTAGCTTAGTTGCGTTACTAAGGTTATTGATAAATTAATTGTTAATTGTAAACATGTAATTTATTGTCTATGTTCATTAACTTATAGGTTGGTATGCCGCTGACCACGCATGCTGCAGAAAATGGTTCACTATGCCGATGTCACCCCTGTTTTAGGGAAGGTTGGCAAGATTTGCAGGGTGTATGTTCATTTGACTTGTTTGAATATTGATCTTGTTTGAATATTGAGGGTTTTTGTTTGAATATTGATCTTGTTTAAATATTGATCTTGTTTGAATATTGAAGGGTCTTGATTGAATATTGATCTCGTTTAAATATTGAGGGGTTTTGTTTGAACATTGATCTTGTTTAAATATTGGTCTTGTTTGAATATTGAGGGGTCTTGTTTAAATATTGATGCTTTTAATAGCAACGACCAAGCTCGTAGAGGGCTCTTGATAGCAGATCAATTTTGATCTCTTCAGAAATTAATTAAAAAAAAACAACTTGTGACGTAAAATAGCCGAGAGATTGTTTATAATATACGTACTCCATTCCTTTTTCTTTCCTTCACCTCTAACGGTGCTATTCTTAAATATTTTAGTCGTCCGTTCAGCCTACGCTTTGACAAACTAATGATGCATTTGTATAAAGACCTGTCAATCCAAGATGGCCGCAAGTGAAAAGTTGATTAGACTTCATACAAATATGACAGATATTCGGTAGGTAAAAATAACCATAGTGATGAGACTTCCAGCCCAGGCATCATTAGTTTGTCAAAGTGTGGGATCAACCGACGACTAAAATGTCTTAGAATAGCCCCGCTAGATATTAATCTTTAACGTAATGCCCCGGAATACCTTGATTCGAGAACCAAACACTGCACGCTAAAAGAAAACCCGTTCCAATAAATCTATCAGCGGCAGATAGATGGCGCCGCGTCTCAGGGTCCTCCCTACTTCCTGGGGATCCCAAGAGGGCGGCATCTATGTAACCCGACCTCCACACAGTCGGACGGCATCAGGGACGAATGTCTGTGTGCTGCGCCAAGAGTGTTAGCTTTCACGTACTGATGTGAGATTACTAGATGAAACTTGCAGGTTTTAATTTTGTAATAATTGCATTCAATTTAAAGACAACGAGTATGTAGTCTAGTGTTAAATGTTATGGACTCATGCTCTAAAGGTCATGAGTTCAAATCCCGGTGGAATACATTTTTTTTTTCAAATAGCGATACTTTAAAGGTAAAATGAATAAGTGACATATTGAGCTAATATGGGTTTTTCATGTAAATGCACTTTTTTCCTATTTTCTACTCCTTCATTGACTTATGGGTTGGTATGAGGCTGACCACCCATACTGTAAAATATGGTTCACTTTGCCAATGCCACCCTTATTTCAGAGAAGTTCGGCAAGAGTTGCAGGGTTTATGTTCATTTGAGATTGGGTTTTATATTGTAGATCCACATGCGGCATGTGTTAGCGCGAAGTTATACGTGTCTGCTTGTGCAAATGCATTTAATATGAATCTCAAATGATATATATTTTTGCAACTTAGATTAAGAATAACTGGCTTATCTATCAAACTTAATACATCCAACCTTTCGTGTTATACATTCAAGGGTGGATGTATAGTTGCACTAGATAAGTGGTGTGCATTGCTTTAATCGCTCTGTACGGGGAACACGGACGCGACAGCTAAATTCCTAATGCACACTCTAAACTCTTAAGGACGCCTGCAGCATAACATCTGCACTCAAGTACAAAGAATTCACACAAACTCCCTTCGATCGTGTGAATAGAAAAATGAATGGAAATTAAAGCACTCACTAGGTGTGCTGTCTTATTTTCAATACATTTTCATTCCCGCTGTCGAGGGGAGTTTACTAAAATGTTTTTTACTCGAGGAACTGTAACCTCAAATATTAGACGTTACGTATGAACTTGTCTAAGGCGTTTTGCCAATAAATGTATGGAAACTAAAGCACACACTAGGTGTACTCTCGTATTTTCCGTACAATTTTCAAATCCCTTAGCGATACGCTTTCGAGGGAAGTTTATGTGAATGTCTTTTATTCGGGGTACTGTAAACTATACCTCAAATATTTAATTTTACGTATAAACTCATCCAAGTCGTTTTGCCAATAAATGTATGGAAACTGATACACTCACTTCAGGTGTTATTTAAGTTCCGATATTTTTTTTGGTGAACGTTATTGGTAATTTTTAACGAAAAGTTTGGAGGGCAGAGTCAAGTGCACATGTAAATTTTTATTTTTTTGTTTTTTTCCTAGATTTTAGTTCTCAAGAAAATTTTCTTGTTTTTTTTTTAGAAAACCTTCATCCTTGATTTGAAGTATTAAATATATTTTTTGTTGATAGGTCTTACTCAAGACCTGCCTCAGTATATGCAACTCAACTAAGCTACACACAAAGTGTTACTTCTAACCTGCGTTATCCCAGAAGGGGTCGAATGGGGAGAGTTGAGACCTTTTTATTTTCACGGGTAAGGGGGCCAGCCTCACACAATCTGTGAAGGTTTTCCAGCTTTCGAAAGCTGAGTAAGCCTTGGTATTTATTTTGAGATTGTAATAAACAACGATACGGTAAATAATTTCTGACATCCTCAGTGAGATCGAACCCTTGCCCTCGGCAGGAAAAAATAATAAAATAAACAAGAACAAATACAAGTTAGCTCCTACTATTTTGATGAAGGTTTCATTAAGAAAAATATAACTTTGGTATTGAATATGCAATAGAATACAAAAACATACACATTTTTGTAAAATAATCCTGTGCGGGAGACTCCCTAGATTCTAGAGACTCTAGGGGTCTATGACACTTGTAGTTTCGCAGAAGTGTACGAGCTTGGTCGTCACTACAAAGCGCCAATACTCAAGCAAGTCCCAGTTGCTGTAAGGCTGGATGGACCTTTGGTGACCGGTCATTGGTAAAGGTTAATGAATTTTTCAACCCAGCGAAGAGCAAATTTGAAAATATAAATGGTATATTTTTTGTGCTCCGCCGGAAGTCGAACCCACAACCTTCTCATTCAGAGTCCGTAGTGCTACCACTGAGCTACGGACCGGTCATACATAAAAAACAACTCTCACATTACCATTTTTTTCTTAGCTCAGATTGGGTAGAATGTAACAATTTCATTGAAGATAATCATTGGTAGATAATCCAAACAAGCACTGGGGGGACGAAATGACGTACTTACGTTGCTAGAAAAAAAGTGTTGAATTTTCCAGTATGAAAAAAAAAGTTAAATGAAGAAGGAAGAAGGGAAAAAAGGTGATGGATATGAATGAATTGAAAGAGGTATGTAAGGATAGGAAAAAATGGAAGCAACTCTGCAGAGGCTCTGGCCACCCCTAGCGGAATGGCGACAGAGTTACAGTTACAGTTACAGTTATGACTCTGGAGGAAATGAAAGAAGTATGTAAGGATATAAAGAAATGGCGGTTGATCTGTAATGTTGGGGGCTAGGGTTTATTAAAGTGAAATTGGTTTTATGATTGAGTTTTTTTTAGTGTCCATGTATATAATATTATTATTTGTTGATTTAAAAAAATGTAATTTGTCATGTATGTTCCTTGACTTATAGGTTGGTATGCGGCTGACCACCCATACTGTAAAAAAAAAAATGGTTCACTTTGCCAATGTCACCACTGTTTCAGGGAAGGACGGCAAGAGTTGCAGGGCTTATGTTCATTTGAGATTGGGTTTTTATATTGTAGGCCCACATGCGGTATGTGTTAGCGCGAAATTATACATGTCTGCTTGTGGGAATGCAGTTGGCACAAAAAAAAATATTACCATCCCCCTCGCGAGCTGGGAAACCTCCACTACACCTGAAGTTGCTGGCGTGAGGCTGCCCACTAACCTATAAAAATAAATAGTTTAACTCAGCACATGCGAACCCTTCGGGGAGAACGTGGCAAGGAGTTACACTATATGTGTAGTTTTGTTGCGTTGATAATTTATGTATGTTCCTAATGGACTCCTAAACCAATCAACCGAATATAATTTTTTTTAAGGACACACGTAAAATATTTTTAAATCTTTACTGAGAAGTTTAATGTCGAGCAGATTGCAAACAATTTGTTTCCCCCATATTTCTTTTTTTTTTCAAATAAAATTTATCGAAAATATGCCCCCTTAAGCCCCTAATTCCTGGCTAAGGTGCTCATTAGATTTTTTTATATTTGTAAGGAAACATGTAAATTTCTCTTCAAATGTATCGTGTAAACTTTGACATCGATCGGATTACCCTTTTGTGACTTGTTATAGGGGATTGGTAGCTACGTAGAATGATAACTCATGTGTGGAGCAAACTTGGCCCTTGCAGAGCCGAACTGATCTTATTGTTAATGTGACAGCAAAATACAGGGACGGATCAGAGTATTAAATAATATTCAAATAGTAAACAAATATAGTTAGAAAGATTTATACATGCAAAAAAAATCTCGGCAAAAATAAAATATTAATTGTTCTTCGTCTTACTAACACGGTCGTGTGACGTCATAAATTGTTGGTCTTTGTCAAATGTGCAGACATCATTACTAATTTATAAAGATGGCTTGTAGGCTTAGTGGTTTTAGGCAATGCTGCGCAGTGTATGTTTCCAGGTTTGAAAACCCTGGGGTGGAAGTCTCAATGGCCGTCGATAGATCTTACTGCATCTATTTTACGATAGGACGGGAAAAAACATGGCGGCGCACCACATGCGACCTTATCTAATATAATTTAATCTAAATTGCAAAGATATATTTTAACATTGGAAATTCATAATATATATTTTCTCACAAGCTGACACGTATAAGGTCGCGCTTAAACATGCCGCATGTTGACTTACAATGTAAAAACCCAAATCTTAAAGCAAAATACACCCCGCATGGGTGGTCAGCCGCATACCAACCTACATATAAGTTTAGGAACAAAGACAATAAATTATGTTTTACAATTAGCAAATATTCTATAGAAATGTAAAAAAATATACGAAATTATAATTTGAAAACCCTAGCCGCCAACATTAAAGCAAGAAGTTATGCTATATGTGTAACTTAGTAGTGGTAGCGTTAGGTAAATTTTTCACTTTTATAAATGCAATACATTGCAAACTTCCCATTATTTATTTGTTTTCGTTGCACATTTCAATGGTGCGAACAAACTGGATTTACACAGTCGGTTACGATTTACGCAGTCGGTTACGATTTACGCAGTCGGTTACGATTAACACAGTCGGTTACGATTGTTTTTAATTGAATAACGGATCGGCCCGTGCTGTCCCGGCCGCGCCTGCGCCCGCCGCCTTGGCACAGATCCACCCCGGGATTCACTTTGCGCCCGAGGCCGGTTTTTTAATCGACCCCGAGCCGGTATTCGCTCTCTCTGCACCAGCGGAAAGCTCAACAGTATTGTATACGGCAGTGATGTGAAACATTTTGCTTGGTTTGCACTCTTTTGTGGTAAAAAAAGATCGCTACTTAAAGACCAATTCTGTCAAATATGACTTTTTAATGCAGTTGTCTTGAATGAAATTCTAAAGAATCTGAGCTTAGAAGAAACGTAAAACTCGATAATGTGAGAGTTGTTTTAAATATTTTTTAAATCAATGTCCTGTTTTCATAAGACACATTGGTCCAGTACACATGCAAACATTGCTCATGTAAAATTAGATTAATGCTTTATACGGCAAACAAGAACTAAGGCAGCGAAGTGACCAGTCCGCAGTCTTGTGGTAACGCTTCGGACTGTTCTAAATGGAAGGTTGTGGGTTCGAATCTCGGCGGAGCATGAAAAATATACCATTTGTATTTTCAAATATGCAAAATTCATATAACTTTAGCAAAGACCGGTTACCAAAGGTCCATCCAACCTTACAGCAGCTGGGCCTTGCTTGAGAATTGACGTTTTTTACAGCGACGAACAAGCTCGCAGAGGGCTTTTGAGATGTGATTCACACAAAAACAGTGCTCAACAAGTAAATCCTTCTTATATTATTATTATTATTATTATCTTTCCTTAACTTATTTCCTTGACTTATAGGTTGGCATGAGGCTGCCCTCTTATAATATAAAAATGGTTAACTTTATCACTGTCACCCCTGTTTAAGGGAAGGTCAGCAAAAAATGCAAGTTGTATGTTCATTTGAGGTTTGGATTTTAATTTTTTAGTAGAATTTTTTTTTTTTGGTACACAACAGGTCGCCCTAATTACAGTGCACCCTCACAGCCATCAACAAGCTGGGAGGAACTCTTTTACCATACTTTTGAAGGTGTCTAAAGTATATATATTGAAATAAAATATAATACATGCAGCATTTGTAAGTATGAACTTACACCTGCCTCTTTGTGGGCATGCACTTAATATGAATCTTAATTGTTAACACATCTTCGCATCTTAGATTATAAATAGATGATTGATAAATAATCTCTCGGTCCGGGGAAGCTCTGAATAGGTCCTCTTTAGTCCTCAGTCCCGGTTAGTCCCAGATAATCCTCAGCCAGGAAATTATTGTCATTTATCTGTGTTTATTTTGTAATACATAAATTGTATAAAAAAGGTTTACATCAGCTGTTGTATGGAGTAGGATTATTATTGAATAACTTGCCTATACTCGGGTCCCATTTTTCTGTCGCAGTGAAACTCGCCGAGTCGTATAAAAATACGATACAAAGATATATTTAATAGCTAACTTTTGAGCTTGAAATGCCAACGTTTTTTGGCTGGATTATAGTTTAATTAACAAATAAACTATCAATCGATATAAAATAAATAGATGGGGCATCAGAACCGTTTGATGTGTCAAATTGTTGACGTCTTAATTCTTGTTTAAATCGATTCCTAGGCCGTCGATCGATACCGTCAACGAATACTGTCAAAAATTGGCCTTTATTTTAAGTTCCTTTTGAACTGTGGAAAATTTGAATAAATCATTATTATTTGTGTACATTGATCGATGATTTAACATTTATTAAAAAAATACTCAATAAGTTTTTCAAATAAATTAGTGAAGAGGAATGTAATTCACCAACTTATTTCATCTTGTCTAGGAATAGGTATATTTTTTATCAAAATCATCAAGTACTGTTTTTCATGACTACCTACGTATTTTTTCTTAAAATGAATTCTTAATTTATAATCCCACAATGATATCCGTCTATTTAGGGACTAAATTATTGTCCGGCAAATCAGACGAGGATCGAACGGCGCTGTTTTATTTCAAATATCTCAAACATACCTACATCACAACAAATTTGATATTTAACCATTTGCTTTCTAGTTCGTTTCGACTGCTCCAAGGAAGACAGCACTAAGTCAAAAAATATAGTTATGCAGTACAGCCAATTGAATGTTATTTATTTCATGGAGTACAATGCATAAACTATTTTGTACATTAATTTATTAACAAAAGAGATAGAGACACGGCTGTCATCTTGGAATGAAGATAATGATTTGTTACCTTCAGAAATGGAAATAAGTCAAAAACCTCAATTTCGGAGCTACTTCCTTCTTCCAAGGAGCAGTCGATTTGTGAATAAAAAAGTAATCAAACCCATAATCGATTGAAAAAAAATCAAATGACTTAAAATTTATGTGCAGTTTTTATGTTAATTTTTAATATAAATATTTTTTTATTGAAAGCGTAAAAACAAAGAAAAATAAATTGCGTTGAAATTATGTCTGGCTCGTGATAGGTAAACCATTATGTTTATTAAAAAAATAAAAAATAAATTGCCTATGGCAAAATACAAAAAATATTCTTCCTTGTATCGATTACTTTACCATATATGGAGTGTAAAGTGGCCTTCTTCATAAGATTGGATTAATTTTAATCAAAAGATAAACTGTAATTTAACTCTGTAAGTTTCAAATTCAAGTCGATATTAAAATTAAATTACGTCTTTGAATAGTGCTGTGCTCCTAGTATAAAAATTACGTAAACTCACCTCGATTGCGTAAATCGAAAACAAAAGCATGAAAACTTCATCACTCTCTAGGAGTGCCGTTGTCTATTCCATACATTTTAGATTCACGCAATCGAAGTGAGATTTACGCAGTGTTTTGTACTCGGGGCTACTAATCTATTATATAAAAATCTAGGGGGTATTTGCGTCTGTTTTTTTCGAATTTGTAAAAATGTTTTTCTAAAAAGTGTTTCTCTTGATAAACTGAACTAACGCTCGATTCCAGAATTTTTGGTGTTTGTTTGTTTGTTTGTTTGTTTGTATATTTGTACCATTATAGGCGCCCAGACCGTTCGCAGCACGATGCTGAAATTTTGCATACCCCCATAAAGTGTCAGTGGCTAAACAACTGTTAGAGTCCGGATGACGTCACGTGCATATTTCGCAAACCTGCCATACAAACTGAACATTAAAATCATGCCGCTGGCGGCCATTTTGAATTTAAAGACTTCATATTCGAAACAGTCATGTCTCTTAGTAATTTTAACATCTTTTGGAAGAAACTTTTTCGCAAAAAGTAAATTCTTCAAACAAAATTTGTAAATACCTACATAGAAAAAAATAAAAAATAATAACTTTCAGGTGGCACAACGGGCGCATACATTAAGTTGGAACATTGAAATTAAACATGCAATCTAAACATAAACAGACTTAAATATTTTCAAAAGTACAACGAAGTACATGAAGGGTTAAGAGTAGCTGCCATACATTTTTTTTGGTTTTTACAATATTTAACATTCTCCTGGCGTTCATTTTAAGAGTCTGAAGGTTTTTCTTCAATGATTAATTTGGTTTTGCTTATGTCAACATTTTTTTAAAGAAAACTTTTTTCAATGACAAATTTTTTCAAACAAAATTTTGAAAAACCTGATTTTCACAAAAAAGTCAAATTTATAAGTACAAAAATCAACTGTTTTGATGCTATACAAACAATTATAATTTAGCGAAATGTAATGATATGTAATAGGACAATCCCGCCAAGTGTATATTTTGCATACCCGCGATACCAACTAAAAAAATACATTGCTCTGCAGGCGGCCATTTTGAATGTCTAGGCCTCATACTCGAATTTAAAATGCATTTTAGTAAACCCCATAAATGTTGGAAGAAACTTTTTTTCTACGGCAAATTTCTTTGAACAAATATTTCAAAAGTAAAAATTCATACAAAGTGTCTTATATATAAAAATATAAAAAAAACTGTTTTTTTTTTTTTTTTTTTTTTCAAAAGGCTTTTTTTTAAGAGTTCTGTCGATGGGTCGAACGTTTTCCTATCCTAAGATTTTTTGTAGATTGTGAGTTTAGGCATTTTGAGGTATCTTCAGGTACCAAGCAGTAACAGACACTAAAATATCGTGAAAAGTATCACAAGCAGTTTTAAGATATGAAAAGATAATTCAGAGCAGGACGAGCAGTTTGAAGGCATTTCATGACAATAAGAGCAGCTGGAACAATCTAAAAACAAAAGCACCAGTACCAACAAAACCATGCCGTATAGCAAACGCAGTCATGTTTCATGCCACTATAAGACAATTGCTAGCAACACAGGTACGCTTAAGATACTATTACCAGCAAAACGAAAAAAGGGCAGAAAAAGACAAGTTATACACTTAAATGATAATGAACGGGTCGAGCATCATTATAAGCCATCACCAGAAAATTAAAGAGCAGAAATAAAAAGCAGGATAAAGACTTCAGCACCTACACAACAATAGGAAGTAGCACGATCAGGCCTGGGATTCTACCATAAAATTGTCCACTTTTTGTTGTTGTTGTTGGTCAGTTCTCATGTATCTTTTAAAAATCAAAGCAAGGGTAAAGTGTGCTGGCGAAGCCGGACTTTAAACTGCCCGTAGGGCCTAGCAGCCAACCGTGCGAGAGCGCGGTTTGGTCTGCTAGTGATAATATAAGTGACATACATATTAAGGGCCTGTTGTAACAACCTCCAATCGATATTTGATTGACAAATCAAATTTGATAGCTTAATTCTGTTTACGACCTAACGCAACTAACCTACACATATAGTGTAACTTCTTGACGCGTTTTCCCCGAAGGGGTCGCATGTGGCGAGTTGAACTTATTTATTTTTACAGGTAAGGGGGCCAGCCTTACGCCAACCACTTCAGTTGAAGTCCTCGGTTAAATATTTCTCGCAAGTGGGTATATATTTACTGAAAGATGATGTTCATCAGCTGGTTTAAATATATGTAACCAAATTTTTTATTTGATGGGAGAAATCACACTCAATTTTGATTTTTGTCTGATTGGAGTTTGGTGCATCAGGCCCTAAGCTAGCACGGGTCTCTCAGATAAATGCACCTTTTTTCCTATTTTCTACGAGAAAAAACACTCTTTATAATTAGTGAACTGGCAAAATCAGTGAATCAGCAGTTATTCAGTTTTATCTGGTGGCGATATATTGAGAATATGCGTATTGAGATTATTAAAATATATATATTGTTCCTTGATCACGATTAACTTGACCTTTAAAGTAAATTACCTCTCTGAATACGATGTTTATGAATATGGTCGTGCTTGTATCGCGCCCGGCGTCTAAGATTGGTGAGAAATTAAATCAAAAACACCCGTAACGTGTAATTTAAAGTTAATCAAGGCTTAATCGATGAGATTATCCTTCAAACCGTGAAATTATTTTTAATGACGGTTTACTATGTTTAATTGAATGGAATTATTATTCAAATTCGCCTTGATTACAGGTAGTATTTTTGGTGCTGTTTCAAATTGTACTAATAAATTTATTTGATTTTTTTACATTCGTAGAAAAGAGTTTGTATGAAGGTCTATGCTGTGATTTTTTAAGGTCAGGAAGAAAAATAATTGCTGTACACCATTTTTATCAACATTTTTTTTAATAACGCACCTACGCAACGCAACTAAGCTACGCGTATAGTGCTACTTCTTGCCGAAAGCGTCGCATGTGGCGATTCGAGACCTACTTATATTTTTACGGAGAAGGGGGTCTACCACCACCTCATTTGAAGCGGGGGTTTCCCAGCTCCCGAGGGAGCTGGTTCTAATTTCTTGTAAAGCCCGAGCAAACCTTGCATCACATCGAAATGGAAAATCGATTCTGACACCCGCTGTGGGATTCAAACTCAAGCTCTCGGCATGGAATGAAACTATTCTACCAACTGAGCCATTCATGACCGAACTCTGAATGATAGGGTCAGCAATGATTGGGTTTTGTATGAGTCCGGTATAAACGAGAATATGAGAGCTAGAATAAAATAGAGTAAAATGAGATGACTCGGTCATCTAGAAAGAATGGACGATGATGGATTGACAAACAGAGCTTACAAAGGGAATTTCAAAGTTGAGCGTGTAAGGGAAAGAACGGAAGAGCATGCATGAAGAGAGTGATGAATGTTGAGGAGATGAAAGAGAGTGCAAGGACAGAACAAAATTGAAACACATCAATAGAGGTACTGACCACACCTATCGAAATAGCGGCGGGATACAAGCACAAGAAGAAGACTAATATTTTGGGATGAGTTGACCTCCCATGCTGTAAAAGATCGGTTTACTTAAGTAAATGCCACCAGGAAAGGAAGCATAAAAAGCACAAAAGAAGGTTTATATTCTTTAGAGATATTTGACGGTTTCTATAATTTTAGAAAAAACTCGAATCAATAAATTAAAATGTCTATAAGTGAGTCTGAATTCCTTTTTTTGACCCTGAAGTAAAAAAAAGGCAGATCCATTCACTGGCGTGTTCACATCTTCATGCTGATAGCTTCCATCAGCACATCTCTGATATTAAAGCGAGAATCTTCTCGATCACATGAGTGGGAGGACTTCACGACAAGATGTCCATTGACAGAATGTCCACCCGACAAATTATCCACGCTGCAAAATGCCCTCCGACAACATGTCCATCGAAAAAATGTATTCAAAATCACAAGTATATAAATCGTCAATCTAAATCTAAATCTAAGCTGCAAAGATATAATATGTCGCATGTGGACGCACAATATAAAACCCCAATCTCAAATGAGCATAGGCCTTGCAACTCTTGTCAACCTTCCCTGAAACAGGGGTCACATTGGCAAAGTGAACCATTTTTTACAGTATGGGTGGTCAGCCTCATAATAATAATAATAATATTAGGATGATTTATTTGGTGAGCGCTGTGTTTGTGTGTATCAAACCTCAAGAGCCCTTTGCGACCTTGGTCGTCGCTGTAGAAAGCGCCAATTCTCAAGCAAGACCCAGTTGTTGTAAGGTTGGATGGACCTTTCAGTGACCGGTCTTTGGTAAAGGTTTATGAATTTTTCAACCCACGAAGAGCACATTTGGAAATGTAAATGGTATATTTTTGTGCTCAGCCGGGATTCGAATCCACAACCTTCCATTTACGAGTCCGGAGTGCTGCCACTGGACTACGGACCGGTCCAAGAATACCATACCAACCTATAAGTCAAGGAATATCTATCATATTCAAAAAATAAAAATGTAATCAATCCTTCGGTGGACATATTGTTGGACATCTCGTCGGTGAACATTTTGTCGGTGTACATTTGTCGGGTGGACATTATGTTGGTGGACATTTTGTCGCGTGCACATTTGTCGGGCGGACATTATGATGGTGGATACTTTGTCGATGGACATTATGTCCGTGGACAATTTGTCCCGTGAACATTTTGTCAAGCAGACATTATGTCGGTGGACATTCGGTGTATAGACATTTTGTCGGGTGGACATTTTGTCAGTGAACATTCTGTCAATGGACATTTTGTCGTGACGCGGAGTGGGAGAGTTGGATATTAGACCAATATCTGACCAACTCCCAGCTGTTCCCCAAGTAGGTTCCTTACGTCTAATCCCAACCCTAGCGTTTACCAAAAATCATTGAAACTAAAGCACTCAACAGAGGCACTGTTTTAGTTTTCATATATTTTGGGTGATTTCTATGGTTAAGTTTAACGTAAAGTTGTATATACTAGGGGTGCTGTTTCAATATGAGAAGATTTGGGGTGGGAGGGGATGATCTTCCCTCGTATGTGAACTTTGCGAGAAAATTGTGGTAATGCTGCCATATAGTTCATATTTTAACGAAAAGTCAAATACTTTTTTTTTTTAACAACAGTTAAAGGAAAAAAATCACTACTATGATGACTACTGCAGTCAATCTAACTGTGATTAGAGAAAAGAAGTAAAGACCAGTAAATTTTCCGATACTTAAATTAAAAAGTACCATTTCCAAGAAGCTGTCTTGGAAATGGTATTCTCTTGAAAATATATTTTTGTTGTCAAATAAATTTATAATTTTGGCAAGTAAATGCAACTAAGCTGCACATTTAGTACAACTTATTATTGTGTGGCTTGTGCAGCCTGTTAATTTGCATAGGTAAGGGGGCCGGCCTCACACCAAACGATTCCCTTGAAAACAGAGTTTCCCTGCGCTCGAAGGAGCAGGTTTTCATTTCTTGTAACGGCTGAGTTTACCTTGCCGGTATTTTTGTTTTGAGTATTAAATAAACACCGAAACCGGAAATAATTTCTGGCACCATTCATGAGGAACATTCTTTACTCCGAGTACAAAACAATGCGTTTTCCTCGAAGGGTTTCGTATGTGGAGAGTGGAACCTATTTATTGTTACAGGTAAGGGGGGCGGCCTTACGCCAACCACTTCATTAGAAGTGGGGATTTCGCAGCACCCGAGGGGGCTGGTATTTATTTCTTGTCAAGGCTGAGTAAGCCTTGCCGGTATTTTATTTTGGGGTTTGAAATAAACACCGAAACGGGAAATCTCGGAACGGGAAATCTCAATCCTCGGTGGGATGCGAACCCGAGCTCACGGCATGGAATGCAAGCACTCTACCAACTAAGCTATCGACCGGACGCATGTATGAAATTGTATGGAATATACGACATTCCTTCTAATGAATGTTTTTTTTTTCCATTTACGTCATCGAGGGGAGGTTTTGTGTATATTTTCATTCTCGGGTTCTGATTTCGTTATATTACCATGAGAAAAACCGTTTCATGTGCCGTTTATGGTATGTTCTGTTTGAGGTTTGTGATGTTTTGTCATAGTGATCTATTTTCTGTGTGGTTTCGTTCTAGTGATGTTTTGTCATGTTATCTACTGTCATTGTGATGTTCTGTCATGTGTCGTTATGTTATGTGTCGTTTTGTCATGTGCCATTATGTCATGTGTCGTTCTGTCATGTGTCGTTATACCACTGTGTCGTTCTAACCTGTCACCCCACAGTCGTACCAAGGGCGGGTTTAGGAGCATGTGGTGTTTTGATGAGCGGGGGTTGAATTGTTGTATGCAAATTTCCTTAGAAGCCTTCGCTGGTTATTAATGGCGCTTCCAGGGTGATAAGATGTTACGTCTCTGCGCAATTTCAACATATCTGTTACACGATTATCTGAGACTTTTTGTGCAGGAAAATCATAGTAAAATCTTCGTAGAAATAGGATATGAACTGTCGAGGTCACTCCTGTTTAAGGGAGAGGCGGCAGGAGTTGCAAGGTGTACGTTTTTTGTGATGTGAGGTTTGTGTTGTCGTAAGCGCAAACTTACCCGTGTTGTGAATTAAATACAACCCTTAATGTGAATATGACTTAATGTGAAACTACAGGACTTTCATATTTCTTTGGTGCTTTCTCTTGTAGAAAAAAGGGAAAAGGTGCATTTATTTGAGAAACCCTTGTTAATATGTCACTTATTCAGTTTTACCTTTAAGGTATCTTTGCAACTTGAAGCAACAACTATGTAAAATAAAGTATTTTCTAAGCACAAAAAATATACCATTTATATTTTCAAATTTGCTCTTCGCTGGGTTGAAAAATTCATAAACCTTTACCAATGACCGGTCACCAAAGGTCCATACAGCCTTACAGCAACTGGGTCTTGCTTGAGAACTGGCGCTTTGTAGCGACGACGACCAAGCTCGTAAAAAGGTCGATAGCTCAATTGGTAGAATGCTTACATTCCATGTCGAGAGTAAGGGTTCGATCTCAAGGCTTACTCAGCCTTCACAAGAAATGAGAACCAGCCCCCCCGGGAGCTGGGAAACCTCCACTTCAACTGAAAGTGGTTGGTGTGAGGCATGCCCCCTTACCCGTAAAAATAAATAGGTCCCGAATCGCCACATGCGATCCCATCGGGGATAACACAGGCAAGAAATTACACTATATGGGTCGCTTAGTTGCGTTCCGGTTCTTGCTAGAGGGCTAAGGTTTGATCCCCACTAAGGGCGTCAGAAATGGTTTCCCGTTTCGATATTTATTAATAAAAGAGACTGATTTTTTTGCCACGTCAAACGGCGTTCTACAAATCAACATCATACTCATCAAACTAATGTTTACTTGGCTTCACAAAAAATAGTTTTCAGCCCCATCACGGGAATCTCTTTCAATGGGAATCCTCAATGAAAATGAGGTTTTTTTACAACTGAGATTGTAGATTGAAAATATAGAATACACGTTATACGGGATTCGTTTTTTCATGACAGTAAAGCATTCAGTAAAGTGAAAAAGAATCTCGAATATTTTACGCATTATCTGTGAAACGATTATATTAAAAATAGCGCGCAGCGTCCTTGAAGTGTCGCCTGTTTTACGCGCCAAAAAACTAATAATAGCGCGAAAATTGCGTCGCACGCTTTAGCTCCATATTTGTTCCACTCATAGAAGATTCAATGGAAGGGATAAGAATGTGATTAAGTACCAATCGACATGATGCACCGTCTTTGACACTGTTACATTGTTAATAGTGCTGTCTCGCTCACGACATATGAAATGCTTTTGTTATTTTCTAAGTAAGCAAAGTGTCTCTACTCCGTCTTCAATCTATGTACATATCATGGAAACCCATAAAATCACTATGTTAACGTGTTTGTTACTAGTGTTGTTGAAAGTATGAAAATATCTGTTAAATTCTGAATTAAAAAATGATCCCACCTCATTATGTACGGGATGATTTTTACAAGTATCTATTACCGCGAGCATAGAAGTTACATACTTGAAAAAGCAAGTACCTATATATTTGAACATCACTAGTTCTAGAAATGGCTGTCACTTTCGTGAACAAAATATTTCGACAAACGAAAAATAAATTTTATCAACGTAATCATATAGAATAGTGATTAAAGTGAAATATTATTCCATGTTCTACATCACATTTACTCTCTTTTGTTGGCACGTTTAGAAAATGCCAAGTTTGGCATTTATATGGATTTTTTGCAGATTAGCCGCCACTTCTTCCTGTCCTTGCACACTTCTTTCATTTCATCCAGAGTCATAACCTTTTTCATGCAAGTCCTCCTTTTATTATGACTCTGGATATCCCATTCATTCGCTATTTCCGAAATTTGATCCATCCATACTTTTCTCGGTCTTCCTCTACCACGACATCCATCTATTTTAGCAACATATACTTTCTTCGTCAATCTTTCATCACTCATTCTCTCCATATGCCCGAACCATCTTAACCTACTTCTTTTAATCTTCACTTTCACCTCCATTGCTATAAATTGCATTTTGTCCAAAGCCACTCCTGTTTCAGCCAAAGTCGGCAGGAGTTTCAGGGCTTATAATAATAATAATATAATATTAGGATGATTTATTTGGTGAGCGCTGTTTTTGTGTGTATCACACCTCAAGAGCCCTCTGCAAGCTTGGTCGTCGCTGTAGAAAGCGCCAGTTCTCAAGCAAGACCCAGTTGTTGTAAGGTTGGATGGACCTTTCAGTGACCGGTCTTTGGTAAAGGTTTATGAATGTTTGAACCCAGCGAAGAGCACATTTGGAAATATAAATGGTATATTTTTATGCTTTGCCATGATTCGGACTCACAACGTTCCATTTACGAGTCCGATGTGTTGCCACTGGACTACGGACCGGTCAACCTACTTATATGTACAGGCTTAAAATCACATTGCTACGCTAAAAAAACGCTACTTAGCCACACATTTAACGGTCCAAGAATGTATGTTCATTTAAGCGAGAACTTACACGTCGCTGAATCGATCATGCCATGACATCTCCATGCCATCCTATTTCCCTAGTAGGGGAGTCTATTATTGTAGCAATGTCTAGGCAGCGTTTTGAATCATTGACAATGCAAAGAGCCGTTCCAGATCCATTAGCGGAAAGTAGAATAACGAAAGCGCTTGTCTGCTCGTACTGTGACAAGGCTATCCTCGAGGGCTCCACGACAAATCAGCCACAGATAATTTGTCCACAGACACATAGATCACGGACAATTCGTCAACGACGCACGATACCATGTTGAAAGCACCGGTTCTCATCAGATCACCGAAGTTAAGCAACATTGGGCGCGGATGCTACTTGGATGGGTGACCGCTAGGTACACCGCGTGTTGTTGGCATTTCTTGAACCGGTCCGTAGTCCAGTGGCAACACTTCGGACTCGTAAATGGAAGGTTGTGGATTTGAATCCCGGCGGAGCACAATATACCTATACCATTTATATTTCCAAATGTGCTCAATTCGCTGGGTTGAAAAATTCATAAACCTTTACCAAAGACCGGTCACTGAAAGGACCATCCAACCTTGCAACAACTGGGTGTTGCTTGACAATTGATGCTTTCTACAGCGACAAGCAAGCTCGCAGAGGGCTCTTGAGGTGTGATACACACAAAAACAGCGCTCACCAAATAAATCATCCTAATATTATTATTATTATTCGTCCTCCCCAATTATCTCATAACGACATTCGACATCCAGGGTGACATAGTTCCCCAAGACTCTCAAGAATTCGGGAGCCTCCCGCACAGGATTCCTTAAAAAAAAAAAAAAGGAACAGTTGCAGCATTAAACTGCAATATATTAAAATAACAGTAAAAACAAAGGTTTTTTTGCATAGCACGTTTTCTGTGATGGAGCTGTCTGCGGACCATAATATTATATTCTATGTCACCAAAATATCGTTGACCGAAAAGTCGTGTGGATCAACTGTCGTGTGACTAAATTTTCCGTGATCTATTTGTATTCCTTGACTTATAGGTTGGTGTGAGGCTGACCAGAAATACTGTAGAAAATGGTTCACCTTTCTAAAGTCACCCCAAATTTCTAACTACACATGCAGCATTTGTATTTAAACGCGTGTCTGTTTGTGGGCATGCATTTAATATGAATTTAAAATGATAATACATCTTTTTGTCAAGTTAAAGGTCAACAGAGGTTGTAGGGCTTATATTCATTAGATGTTTGGATTTTATTTTTTTAGTACACATGCAGCATTCGTAAGCAGCAATTTAAATGTGCCTGTTTGTGAGCATGCATTTAATATGAATTTTAAATGTTAATTTATCTTTTTGCAACTTAACAACAACAATAATAACTAACAATCAATAACTAACAACAACAAGTTATCTGTGGCTGAGTTGTCTATTACGGAAATGTCGTGGACCGAAAAGTTTTGTGGAAGGACTGTCGTGTAGAGGTGGCCGTTTAAACGAAAAGCAGTTTAAAATAGCTGCTTTTTATTTTAAGCAACTAAGCGCGCTTACAATTTAAACGAAAAGTCGTTTTGAAAAAAAAGCGTATAAAAAGTTGCTTCTCGTGTTATAAAGCTAAATCTGCCGTTTTTGTTTCTTACACTTTATGGTCTTAGCAAAATAGTTACAGTAATGAAAAAAATCAAGCATGTTTATTAATTTTTTATCTTAATTACAAAGCTTAAACAAAATATATAACTTAAGAATTGCCACCACAAAAAATATTTAAAAAAACGCGTTTTTTTTACATTTTTGGCTTTTTTTTCGTGTGTGCTGTATTTTGGATTTTTTTTTTTTGCTTTTTACTTACAGAACTATACATTGTTTAGGTTCAATAATCAACATTTTTTCAATAATGTCAATAGTTTTTGAGTAAATATGGAAAAACTGTGTTCTTTGATTTAATTAAAATTTAATTCATTTAGTAGTTTCAGTTTTTCCAAATTTACTCAAAAACTATTGACATTATTGAAAAATTTTTGAGTATTTAACCTAAACAATGTATAGTTCTGTAAGTTAAAAGCAAAAAAAAAAATCCAAAATACAGCACACACGAAAAAAAAAGCTAAAAATGTAAAAAAAACGCGTTTTTTGAAAAAAAATTTTGTGGTGGCAATTCTTAAGTAATATATTTTATTTAAGCTTTATAATTAAGAAAAAAAAAAAATAAACATGCTTGATTTTTTTCATTACTGTAACTATTTTGCTAAGACCATAAAGTGTAAGAAGCAAAAACGGCAGATTTAGCTTTATAAGTTATAACACGCCATTAGCGTTTGAAAAAGCGGATAAAAAAAGCCGAAGCAACTTTCAACAACGAAACGAAAACGTCGTTTACAAAACGATTGAAAAAATGTAGCGCGCTTTTTCAATCGTTTTGTAAACGACGTTTTCGTTTCGTTTTAAACGAAAGTTGCTTCGGCTTTTTTTATCCGCTTTTTCAAACGCTAATGGCGTGTTATAACTTATAAAGCTAAATCTGCCGTTTTTGTTTCTTACACTTTATGGTCTTAGCAAAATAGTTACAGTAATGAAAAAAATCAAGCATGTTTAATATATTTTTTTCTTAATTATAAAGCTTAAACAAAATATATAACTTAAGAATTGCCACCACAAAAAAATATTTAAAAAAACGCGTTTTTTTTACATTTTTAGCTTTTTTTTTCGTGTGTGCTGTATTTTGGATTTTTTTTTTGCTTTTAACTTACAGAACTATACATTGTTTAGGTTTAATACTCAAAAAAATTTCAATAATGTCAATAGTTTTTGAGTAAATAAGGAAAACTGAAACTGCTTAATGAATTAAATTTTATATTTACAATAAACCCAAAAAACGAAAAAACGCTTTTTAAGCTGCTTTTTTTAAAAAGCGTAAGCGTTTTTTCGTTTTTTTTACTAAGCCGTTTTTTCCATCTCTACTGTCGTGTGACTGATTTGTCCATGGACGAGCTGTGTGTAGTGGATTATCTAGCACCAATTTGTCGTGGCAAGGTTATACTCGAGTGAGGGGAAATCGACTGTAACAATTCGTTTTTTCACGTGAATGTAAAGTGAAGTTATTCCTACTTCACACCCAGTCAAGTTTGACCTTCTGGCTGAAGGAAATCCGAAAGAAAACTACTCGTATCCATTCAAATATTTCCGCTCTACTAACGTACTCATATGTTTTCTGAAAAACAAAAATATTGACTGGACTACGAGTATTTTTTTGTTATTGCTAAAATCAGTCAGAGATAGTTAGAGTTCAGTTACCTCTAGGGTTATTTTAGCCATGAAAGAAAATGTTATTGATTAAATAATTTGTTCTTTAACTTGTAGGATGGTATGTGACTGACCGGCCATACTGTAAACAATAATTATTTTGTTCAGTATCCTCCCTGTTTCAAAGAGGGGTGTAGGGCTTATGATTTGAGATTTGGGTTTTTATGTTGTAACTTTACAGGTGGCATGTGTAAGCGTGAATTTATCCGTGTCTACGTGTGGGAATGCATTTAATATGGATCTGAAAAGTGAATGTATACATAAAAAATAATTAAAGATTAAATATATCTCTTTAGGTTACAAATTTGGAATGAGCACATAAAAATGAAAAGCCCAAATCATAAATGAATTTATTTATGTACACATTATAATTTTAGACATCTCTTCCTAAAACAGGGGTTTCATTTGATAAGTGAACCATTTTTTACAGTAGGTATAGGTATTTAGCGTCATACTAAACTATATAAATTTTTAAATAAATGAAAAAATGCGTTTTTAGAGAAAAAATAAATAAATACCGTCGAAAATGCGTCAATTTTATTTTATTTTTCGAGAATTTTTCCTTATCAACCAGACTGCCGAAAAAGTAGCACACTGAAGCAATATGCCACTCTCAGTGACAAACGCGTGATGGATGAAGTCTCCGACGTACACTTGAACTTCAAAATCGGGGAAAAAATCCTTCAGCATATGGAAAGAAAATAAAATTATATTTTATCCAAATTTTCTGCCTACGTTCAATATATTTTTTACGTACTCTTGGAAATAGTTTTTTGAGAGATGAAATATTTATTGAATACCAAGTACATTGACACATGAAGGATTTTTTTCAATCGTTACATTTTGTATGATAGATTAATGTTATTTTTTGCGAATATATTTGCATTGTGTGACAAGAAGTATAAAAAATGACGTGGAATTGAATTGAATTTATTTGTTGAGAAATATTTTTTATTAGAAATTTGATGTTTTTAATAGTTCAAGGATATATTTTTTTTATTATGTTTTAAGTTTTATAATGAAAAAATTTGTACAAAATTAAAAAAAAAACTTGTTTCATTTTTTAACTTTTGAGATGAAAGATTACAAAGTGAATGCCTCTGCAGTCAATGAAAAATCCTATTATGTTACCAGATAGACGTTACCATGTTGAAAGCACCGGTTCCCATAGATCACCGAAGTTAAGCAACATTGAGCGTGGATAGTACTTGGATGGGTTACCGCTTAGGTACACCGCGTGTCGTTGGCATCTCGGACCGGTCCGTAGTCCAGTGGCAGCACTTCGGACTCGTAAATGGAAGGTTGTGGATTCGGATCCCGGCGGAGCACAAAAATATACCTTTTAAATTTCCAAATGTGCTCTTCGTTGGGTTAAAAAATTCATAAATCTTTACCAAAGACCGGTCACTGAAAGGTCCATCCAACCTTACAACAACTAGGTCTTGCTTGAGAACTGGCGCTTTCTACAGCGACGACCAAGCTCGCAGAGGGCTCTTGAGGTGTGATACACATAAAAACAGCACTCACCAAATAAATCAACCTAATATTATTTATTATTATGCATAAAAAATCATAAATTTGTTTTTCAGGGTTTCGTAGTTCACAAAGGTTCCCAACCCCGTACCGTACCCCGATTCGTATTTGTCCCAATAATCTGAAAGAGGCAAAAATTAAACTGTGTGAATTAGGTATTTTTATTTATTTGTTAGAGTTTGTAATTTTTTTGAGTGCCTAGGTTTATTAAATACGTTCGTAAGAAAATAATCTACAATATAAATCTAAGCTGCAAAGATATGTATCATTTGAGATTCATATTAAATGCATTCCCACAAGCAGACACGCATAATTTCACGCTCACACATGCTGCATGTGGACCTACAGTATAAAAAAACCCATTTTCAAATGAACATAAGCCCTGCAACTCTTGCCGACCTTCCCTAAAACAGGGGTGACATTGGCAGAGTGAACCATTTTTTACAGTATGGGTGGTCAGCCTCATACCAACCTATAAGTCAAGGAATTTATTGTTTCATAATCTACTTTTTTATATAAATAAGTATTTCAAGAGAATTAAAGCATTGTTCAAAATGTTTTTTTTTATTAATTTAAATGTACGCATATCTCTTTAACTTAGATTACAAATAGATCGATGAAGTATTTGATATCGTTGACATTATAAAAAAATATGATGTGGCTCTAGGCTGCTGCGGTCCATTCCTGGCTTCTGATGGAGGAATGGAATTCCTGAAGCAAGGCCTCTTCGGGCAGGATCAGCGGCCTGGCCCGAATAGCGTGGCACATTTATGCAGCGAATTTAGAACTCCCGTGCCACACCTGGAGGCATGTGGGCAAAAATAAATCTCAACTTCATCATTTTATATATATATATATATATATATATATATATATATATATATATATATTTATTGGTGAAGAGGAATGAAATTCCCCAACGTATTATGCCTGTCCAGAAACAGGTATTCACATCATCAATTGAGAATTAATTATTAATTACCCAATGACATAATAATTATTTATTCCTTGACTTATAGGTCGGTATGAGGCTGACCACCCATACTGTAAAAAATGGTTCACTTTGCCAATGTCACCCCTGTTTCAGGGAAGGTCGGCAAAAGTTGTGGGGCTTATGTTCATTTGCGGTTTGGATTTTATTTGTAAGTACACATTCAGCATTTGTAAGCGCGAACTACACTTGTTGGTTTGTGGGCATACATCTGAGAGCTTTAAATGAATATATCCTTGCAACTTAGATAATAGATTATAGATTATAGACATCAGCTGATTAACCAGGATCAAAACTATCGACGATCATAGCGCATGGTCGCTTAAGCCTGTACAATACTATATATCTTTTTAGTTGGTGGAAGAGGTTCTAGTGAAGCTTAAAGCATCGTGTTGTTTCAAAATATTTGTTTCAACATTTTTTTTCACAGGTAAGACTTCGCTTACGTCCACTGCTGGGGGATTTTCCTGCTCCCGAGAAAGTAGGAATTAAGTAACCATCTACCAATAATGTCAACGCTTATATCGATTTTCTACCAAGAATACCGTCAAATAACAGGTCACCAGTCTCACCCTTTTTTCAAGGAGGAAATGAGTCAAATATATATTTTTTTACCATTGTTGGTAATCTAAAAACTTTTTTCAAAAATAGTATGAATATATGGAATCATGAAGATTATCTAAATCTAAATCTAAAGCTAAGTTGCAAAGATATGTATCATTTGAGGTTTCATATTAAATGCATGTCCACAGACAGGCACATGTAGGTTCGCGCCTACACATTCTGCATGCGTGCATACAAATGAACAAAACCTCACATAAACATAAACCTTGCAACTCCTGGCGATTTTCCCTGAAACCGGGGGGGCATTGGCAAAAATGAACCGATTTTTACAGCACGGGGGAGGTCAGCGTCATATCAACCTATCAGTCAAGGAGAATTTTCTAAATTTCCATAAATTTAGTATAATTTAAAAAAAATACAGTTTTCTTCCTTATGTAAATGGTTAATTTGTCAAAAAATAATTGAAATAGTTTGAAGATAAAAGGGTTTGCGTTTTTGAAAATATTTTTATTCGAAGAAAATCTTTGAATGCTAATTTTGAGAACCTAGACCTCTATTGTATTTTTTTTCGTATGCCAACAATCTTTTTTAGTATAATTACAATAATTTTGTATTTAAAAAAACTAGCTCAGGTTTTCAAAACACTCATCCCGGTCTGGAAGCTCGGGCCCCAGTTTAGAGCGTCTTTTTGGGTCATCACCCCCACTCCAGGGAGGAGGTGTGCCCCGGAGTGCGCCGTTCAAGGACACCGCACACACACACACCGGCACACGCCACCCAGTGACCTTCAAATCAAGGTCACGGGGACAAGCCTGATGGGTGCTGTTTGATGGATGCAGTTTGCATAGCTCGGATAAATGATGTGTATTTTGTCGTGTTGATGTTTATTTGAATAACAATAGTCGGCGCTATGGTGAAGCGAATCAAGACGGTAATCTCATTCCCAATTAGAGTTTTTGAAATAAAGCAATGATGGTTCGATTTCCGTCGGTTCCTTGATGACAAATTTGACTCCAATCTAATCTAAGTTGCAAAATATAAGTAACATTCTACAGGAGGTCTAAGACGGTTGAGGACCTAAAGAGGAGGATGAAGACATTTTTCTTCGCCCAGTAAAATACTAAGCGCCCTTGGAGTGACATTGAGTCACGAAACGGCGCTGAGAAGGAAATCATCATATTCTATAATCGCAAACGCAAAACGCAACTAAGCCACACATATAGTGTAACTTCTTGCCGCGTTATCCCCGAAGGGGTCGCATGTGGCGAGTTGAACCTATTTATTTTTACAGGTAAGGGGGCCGGCCTTACGCCAACCACTTCAGTTGAAGTGGGGGTTTCCCAGCTCCCGAGGGGGCTGGTACTCATTTCTTGTGAAGGCTGAGTAAACCTTGCCGGTATTTTATTATGGGGTTTGTAATAAACACCGAAATAGGAAATCATTTCTGACACCCTCCTCGGTGGGATCCGAACCCGAGCTCACGGGGTAGAATGCAAGCACTCTACCAACTGAGCTATCGACCGGACGATATAATCTATAATCTAAGCTGCAAGGATATGTAAGCATTTAAGGCTCATATGAAATGCATGCCCACAGACAGGCACATGTAGGTTCGCGCCTACACATTCTGCATGTGTGCATACAAATAAAGAAAACCTCACATGGACATAAACCTTGCAACTCCTGCCGCCGTTCCCTGAACCGGGGTGGCATTGGCAAAAGTGAACCGATTTTTACAGCACGGGTGGTCAGCCTCGTACCAACCTATCAGTCAAGGAGCATTGATTCACATTATATGCATTTTCACAAAACAGACATGTTTAACTACAATATAAAAACCCGAATCTCAAATAAACATGCACCCTGCAACTCCTGCTGACCTTCCCTTAAATAGGGGTGACATTGGCAAAGTGAGCCATTTTCTACAGCATGGATGGTCAGCCGCATACCAAAAAAAATATATCATTAACTAAAACAAAAAGAAGTCCTTGCTTACTTCTTCTTCTTTTTCTTTGTGGCGGATTCCCGCATTCAGCAGGGGCGCGTCCTTGCTTACGTTAATAGCTTTTTTTGTCAGTAAAAGGTTGGTAGATTGAATTACTCTTCACAAGATTACAAAAAAAAAAACAGAATACAAAGGCATTTTAGTCGGTGCTATGACCGAGAGAGTCAAGTCGCTGTTTGGAACAGAATGACGTTGGTTCGAATCACGTCTGGCCCTTTGCCCATAAATCCGACCCTGGTACAACAGATGCCGTTGCATGCATACAAGCTTCTGCTCTCACATGAGTTCAACTGGCCAGGCTAAATAGGTTGGTGAATTGCATTCCTCTTCATAAACCTATTAACATTTTTTTTTAAACTTGATGAAGTTATACGCGAGTGGTCAGTAGCCTGATTGGCTGGCGTAACTACATGCGTCCTCAGATTAGCTTCACGGAAGCAGCCGAAGATCTCTTGAGGGCAACGAGTGATGCTTCGCTCGGCAGTCTTCACCTGGAATGGTCTTCAATGTTCAGCCCGGCCACATTCTGCCTGGAAGATCTAACATGGCGATGGACGTTGTAATTCAATTCGGTTTCCTCCCATCAAAGGCGTTATCTGTGTACGTTGAGACGGTATCAGGAAATGAGTCTTTCTGTAATCTATAATCTAAGTTGCAAGGATATATTCATTTAAAGCTCTCAGATGTATGCCCACAAACCAACACGTGTAGTTCGCGTTTACAAATCCTGAATGTTTACTTACAAATAAAATCCAAACCTCAAATGAACATAAGCCCCACAACTTTTGCTGACCTTCCCTGACACAGGGGTGACATTGGCAAAGTGAACCATTTTTTACAGTATGGGTGGTCAGCCTCATACCAACCTATAAGTCAAGGAATAATTCTAATAAGGAATAATAATAAATTTCATAATGTTATAATAATATTAGGATGATATATTTGGTGAGCGCTGTTTTTGTGTGTATCACACCTCAAGAGCCCTCTATAATGTCAGTAGGTACACACATTCATGTCTTCTACATAAGTTGCAAGTATTTGCATATTTACGTTTATGGTTCATTTTAAATGCATGCCTACAAGAAGATATTGTAAAACAAAGAAAGTTCATGCATATAAATTAATTTCAATTTGATAAAATTATAAATGATTTAGAAAAAAAACCTCAATTTTTAAAACTAAAGGTTTGTAATGTTATGAAAGGTATATTTTAAAAGAAAATATGTAAAAATACCACATAATTAAGTTCACTTAATAAAGCCTTTATTTTATTAAGTGCCCCATTTCTGGAAATAACTTAATTTAGGGTCTTTTATTGCACGAATACGCCGGGACAAAGTGGCAAATTAAGCCCTTATCAAAATACCAAAGGATAACTTCGTTTTCGAGACGTGAAATGCTTTACGTGAAAAAAAACGTAAAGCACTCTTTTGTAGTGTTGTTGGGCGACCAAAGGTTGCTTGGCGGGTAACAGAACCTACCTCAACGTAACAGCTACAATCTGAGTAAAAAGTTGCTTCATGGAAAAAATACACTTGCTTATAGAAAAAAAAAACGTAATCAGAAAATATTTCGTGTCAGTTCTGGCAAAACACACCAATTGAAAAAAAAAATATCAAAATTTTGTTGATTTGAAATCCAACACAATATAGAACTGGCAAGGTTTACTCAGTCCTACAAATATATTAGAATCAGACAGTATAATGCTTGCATTCCATGCCGAGAGTAAGGGTTCTATCCACACCGAGGGTGTCAGAAATGATTTCCCATTTGAGTGTCTATTTCAAACCAAAAAAAAAACCAGAAAAGTGGACTCAGCCTTCGCAAGAAATGAGAATCTGCTTATGGGATCGCATTTAATGAATCTAAAATGGAATGTATTTTTGCAACTTAGATTATAGATACCGAAGTATCTAATCATTTCTAGAGACTTCGTAGACTTAATATTAACTAACAATAACAATAATTTTACCTAACACAGACAAAGCAAACATAACAACAATCTTGCATTAAAAAAATAAAAAAATTGCAAGAGTCAGTCTTGATACGACGCTCTGCTTTTGAACAAGAAAGACAGTATCAGTGAAAGTGAACCAACGGTCACTTGTGAGTTTATTTTTGTAATGCACTACTAGTTTCGGCAGTTTAAGGTAGCACCCGTCGATGGCAGATATTGCACTGCCGAAACTAGTAGTGCATTACAAAAATAAACTCACAAGTGAATTAAAACAAAGTTTTTTATTTTTTTTTTTAAATTGTAAAGATGAACTTTCACGAAGTTACTGCAAAAAACCTAGATAATGTAACATCTTGCATATTCGTAGCAATATCTTATCAATATTCCAACCTTACAGTAACTAGGTCTTTTTTAAGTATTGGCACTTTCTATAGCGACAACCAAACTTGCAGGGAGCTCTTGAGGTGTGATTCACACAAAAACAGCGTTCACCAAATAAATCATCCTTGTATGAAAATCTATTATTTCTGCAACGTAAAATAAAAAAGAAACCACCAAGCTCGCAAAGGGTTCCTGAGGTGTCTATAATCTATAATCTAAGTTGCAAGGATATATTCATTTAGAGCTCTCAAATGCATGCCCACAAACCAACACGTGTAGTTCGCGCTTACAAATGCTTAATGTGTACTTACAAATAAAATCCAAACCTCAAATAAACATAAACCCTCAAACTTTCGTCGACCTTCCCTGACACAGAGGTGACATTGGTAAAGTGAACCATTTTTTACAGTATGGGTGGTCAGCCTCATACCAACCTATAAGTCAAGGAATATGAATAATAAATTACATTTAAATATAAAAAAGAACAAAACCTTCAAAAGAAATCTATACAAAAAAAGTCCAAAATTTCCTATGCAAAAAATGTAGCAAATTAATACACCAACATAAGAAATCAACATTGCAGATTAGCCGCAACTTCTTCTTGTCCTTGCATACTTCTTTCATTTCATCCAGAGTCATAACCTTTTTTATACAAGTAAGCTTTAAATGTTATTATATCTTTACAACTTAGATTATAGATTATTACAGATAATATTATTATTTTTTCAGCGTAGATTGAACACATTTCGTGACCATGCAGTACAAGCGAATACATAATGTCTTTTTAAGCGCTACAAATGAAAGCCGGCCGTACTGTATGTTGTAAAATGTATGGCGGGCGAGTGATAGAGCACGCATGGCCCGGGACGGCCGTGAAAACCTTGCCGGGTCGCAGATTTAGGCCACGCGCCTCCGTAGCGGGGACCTAGACCCCGGTTCCCGAAAGAGAGGGATGCACCGGGCGGGCGGGTGGGCCGCCTCACACCAGATCGATAGCGCACACGTTCAAGTTCAATCCAAAATTTGAACGCTTAGTTGAATCAGCTGAGAAAGTAGTTGAGTCACATTTTTTTTATCACTGAATAAAATGTTTTGTTTTCAGGAATCCTGTGCGGGAGACTCTTTAGATTTTAGAGATTTGTTGTATGTGCTCCAGAGGTGTTGGTGACGTGGCAGTTGATGTCCTGATCATTTGCTGCAGGGCTGTTAGCTGCGTTGTGTTGTGGTGTGTGTTGCGTTGCGTTGGCTTTGTTGCAGAGGTAAAAAAAAATGAAGGTTCATCTGCAATGTTTTTTTTTGTTTTTTAAGAAATCCTATGCAGGAGACTCCCTAGATTTCAAATACTCTAAGGTTCTATGACACTTGCTGTAGTGCCGCTGAAGTGTTTACGAGCTTGGTCGTCGCTACAAAGCGCCAACACTCGAGTAAGACCCAGTTACAGTAATGCTGGATGAACCTTTAGTGACCGGTCTTTGGTAAAGGTTTATGAATTTTTCAACCCAGCGAAGAGCATGTTTTAAAATATGAATGGTATATTTTTTGTGCTTCGCCGGAATTCGAACCCACAACCTTCCATTTACGAGTCACACGAGATTTTCATTTTCAAATGTTTATTTCAATTGTTGAATTGTATTTTGTAGATTTTTTTCATTTATTGTTTGTTGATATTGTTTTTTTGAAGATGCACATATAAAGCAACTTCTGACTGTGTATTGGTATGTGGCGCGTGGGACCTATTCATTTTTACAGGCAAGGGCAAGTTGGGGTTTCTCAGGATTAAATTCGCGCTAACAAATGTTGCATGTGCAATTACAATTTAAAAACCTAACCTCAAATGAACATAAGCCTCTCAACTTTTGTCGACCTTCCCTGCGATAGGAGTGACATTCACAAAGCTTATAATTTTGTACAGCAAATAATGGGATTTTTATTAAGATTTTTTAAACAATAAAATAGATATACAAAAAGCAGTAAAACTGTTTACATACTAAGGAGTTTTTCTTATATTTTTCTTTCGAAGGAAAATTTAAAAATAGCCAGAAAACATTTTATATGCAAATGAACAATGAAAGTTTTTTTATTGTTTTATTTCAGTAATTTTTCAAAAGTTGAATGCTTACAAATTACAATGCGTGAGGTATTTGAAATGCATTCTCTATTAGCATTCTTCTCAGATAGTTCACAGTTGAACAGCTTTTTTCACTCATTTTTTTTTTGCATTTGTATGCAAATCACACAAATATTTGAGTGAACGAAACGTCTTTCCATTACTCAAAGTAAGAAAACTGTATGCTTAAACGTGCCGTTTTAACAAAAATGTATGGAAACTTTTATAGCGCTCTTGGTGAGCGTTTTAATTACGATACATTTTATAATTTTATTCAATCGATTCGCAAAACATTGCCAAGTTCAGGAGTGAATTTTCAAAGTTTTCGACGCGTCGACCCTCCCTCTCACCTCCCTCAATTGTTTTCAGAAATTTCAAAAGCGCAGATGGGAATGCCACACCAGAACGTTGAACTTTTCAATTTGTCTTTTAGTTTTTTCAAATTTTGATCAAGATCAAGGTTCCTTGGCTAGGTTAGTATGAGGCTGACCATCAATATTTAAAAAATGGTTTACAGGGAAGGTCGGAAAAAGTTAACATAAGCAGGGCTTATGTTCATTTGAGGTTGGATTTTAATTTTTAAGTACACTTGCAGCGTATCTGTTGTGGGCATGCATTTACTATTAATTCTAAATATTAATGTTTCTTTGCAATTTAGATTACACTTTAAAAATGGCTGTAGGAATCTCGGGAATCATTCTGCTTGATTTGTTATTGATCATATAACTTGTTTTTAATCCAAATCTTTTTTAAACTGTTTTTAAGACTAATAACTCTACAGCAATCATTTGAATAAATACTCGTAGAATCATTAAAACCTAAGAATCATTGTTTTAGAATCAAATTGAGTTATTCATGTACAAATAATAAAAAAGAAAATCATTCTCGAATGTTATTTTTTAAACATCCATAAGGTTCTTGACTTGTAGGTTGGTATGAGACAGCCCACTCATATTGTAAAATTTAAATTTTTTTGCTACTGTCACTTTTGTTTCAGAGTAGGTATAAAAAGTATGCAGGGTAATGTTAGTGGTAATCCGAGTGGTCCAACACCTGAGGGGGCACCATCCAAGACTGTTCTGATGATCCTGCAGTCCTCTGCTCGTGCTGCATGTCCACCCCACTGGATTCTTCTTGATTTCATTACCAACTGGGTTTTATTTAATAATCTTAATTTGACATTATTAGAATGATTTTTTCCTACGTTTATCTTCATATAAAATTGCTTCTATCGTTATAAACTGAAGCATTTAAAGTTGGATTATTGTTGCACATATTTGCTATGTTTAGTTTTACAAAGTCGTCAATAACGCAACGCAACCAAGCTACACATATAGTGTAACTTCTTGCCGCGTTATCCCCGAAGGGTTTCGCATGTGGCGAGTGAAACCTATTTATTTTTACAGGTAAGGGGACCAGCTTTACGCCAGCCCTTTCAGTTGAAGTGGGGTGTCCGAGCTCCCGAGGGGGCTGGTACTGGTAAAAATAAATAGGTTTCATTAGCCACATGTGAAACCCTTCGGGGATAACGCAGCAAGAAGTTGCATTAAATGTGTTAGTTGATTAGTTGCGTTTGTGTTTTGCCGGTAGGGTAGTCTAAAATACCTGAAGCGCTATTTTGCTAAATTCCTAACGACCTTGAGGTGATGAGATAGCGATTCGTGTCCAAAAATAAGGTCTAGGTACTGTGATTTGTTTATCTATGGAGTTTTTTCGCAAGCGCCAGCAAGCTCCGACTTGGATTGATATCCAAAGTGTAGGGAATTTAGCAGACTAGCGCTGCAGGCTTACAAACTATGGGTCATACTTGAGAATCGAAGCTTTCGATAGCGACAATCAAGCTCGCAGAGAGTTCTTGAGATGCGAATCACACAATAAAGCGTTGAGCAATTAAATCACCTGGTAAAGCCCCACGATTAAAAAGGTCACTCTGGATAAATATGAATTTATACACCTAGTATAATGGAGGATGAAAGTGTGGTCCCCTTAACTGTAAAAATAAATAGGTCCCACTAGCCACATACGAAACTTTTCAGCGATAACACGGCAAGAAGTTGCACTACATGTGTATCTTGTTGCGTTTGTGTTTAGCCAGTAGAGAAGTCTCCAATACCTGGTAAAGCCCTGCGATACTAAAAGGACACTATGGATGAATATGAATTTACACACCTAGTATAATGGATGATGGAAGTGTGGTCCCCTCAACTGTAAAAATAAATAGGTCCCACTCACCACATGCAAAACTTTTTGGAGATAATGCGGCAAGAAGTTGCGCTACATGTGTTGCTTAGTTGCTTTTGCCGGTAGGGAAGTCTGCAATACCTGGTAAAGCCCTGCGATTAAAACGACACTCTGGATAAATATGAATTTATACCCCTATAATGGGGGGTGGTAGTGCGGGCGACCTATTTCAGGCATCTGCAGGAGGGGGAGGGGTGCCAGGTCGCAGGAACTAGGCCATGCGGTGGGTGGGAGGGAGGGGAAATTGAAAAAATGCCACCGTTCGTTGGGAGCAATGCAAACTGTTGCTTCTGAATACTGTATACCGCGCTATTATCTTTTCCCGTTATGAAATTGTATTGTATTCAAGGTTTCTTGCATCACCTGATCATTTTTTTTTTTGGTAAATTAATGTATCGAGTTGACACACTAGTTATGATAAAAATATTAGGATTATTTATTTGGTGATCGCTGTTTTTGCGTGAATCACACCTCAAAAGCCCTCTGCGAGCTTGCTTGTCGCTATAGAAAACGCCAATTCTCAGGCAAGACCCAGATGCTGTGATGCTGTATTGACCTATACGGTGACCGGTCTTTGGTAAAGGTATATGAATTTTTCAACCCAGCAAGGAGCACATTTCAAAATATACATAAATGGTATATTTTTTGTGCTCCACCGGGATTCGAACTCACGATCTTCCATCTACGACTGGACTACGGACCGGTGTAGTCTTGAACTAAGTTTGTACAGCATGGGGATTCAGCCTCTTACCAACTTGTTAATCAAGTATGACACATAATTTGCGTTCCGATGTGAATTTGACATAGATATTTCATTATCATTAATTGATGAGGCATTCACTTTGAAACCTTTCATTTTTTAAATATAAAAAAAAACAATTTGTATGTGGTTACGGAGCGAGTACAACTTATTAATGTACGACCGGTATCGAAAACAATTTTTCCATCGTCAGGTACAAAATGACGATGGAAACATTGTACATTAATAAATTTTACTCGCCCCGTAACCACATAGGTACAAATTGATATTTCTTACTCAAAATTACAGTACCAGTAAGATTTACACAGACTTGACAAGAAACGAGAACGTGCTCCCTCGGGAGAAGGTAAACTATTGCTTTATGTGAAGTAGTTGACAAACAGCCGGACCCTTTACCTGTGAAAAATTATATGTTCCCCTTTCATATGCGACCCGTTTAGGGACAACGTGATAAAAAATTGCACCATATGTACAGCTTAGCAGTTTTGCTTACATTTTTCATTAGGAATAGAGTGCTCACCCCAAAAATATCAGCATCAGCATACTCACCGTTACAATTTGAGTAGGGCCTGGGTCTTCTACATTTTCTCTTTCTGATACTCTTATTCTGTTTATTGATAGGTCATCTATTTGATTCCTTAACTTATAGGTTGGCATGAGGCTGACCACCCATACTGTAAGAAATGGTTCACTTTGCCAATGTCACCCCTGTGTCAGGGAAGGTTGGCAAAAGTTGTAGGGCTTATGTTCATTTGAGGCTTAGATTTTATTTTTAAGTACCTATACATTCAGCATTTGTAAGCGCGAACTACACGTGTTTGTTTGTGGGCATGTATTTGAGAACTTTAAATGAATATATCCTTGCAACTTAGATTATAGATTATAATAGATCTATTTTGATTGTATACATTCCTGCTCAGTACATATTCCATTGCATTCCCTAATATCCGTACAGGTTTCTTCTGTTTTTCCTCTTAACCCGTTCGCGGACGAAACGGTTATAGCCGTTCTATGAGCTTGTCTAGGACTGGACGAAACGGTAATAGCCGTCGTGATAAAAAGTTATCACTAGGGACGAAACGGCTATTTCTGATAGAACTTGCATACATGTAGCATCCGTGCGTCCCTACAGAAATCCAAAGAACACGGCAATAGCCGTTTCGTCCCTGGATGTCAAAAAAATAAAATAAATAAATAGATAAAAAAATTATAATAAAAATACAATTTGAGATGATAAAATAAGTGTGTTTTTTCTAGCCTACTTTACATTTCGTGTGTCCGCGAATGGGTTAATAACAGCCCAGGACGTCTCCCAAGTGCTTGCTTGACTTATCTACTATTTGATTCAAAGATGAACTTAAGATGGAAACGTCTTAAGAATCGCAATCTGAGCTAAGAAAATAACGTAAAACAAATTAATGTGAGAGTTGTTTTAAAGATTTGTAAAATCAATTTCCAGTTTTCATAAGAAACATTGGTCCAGTACGCATACAAACATTACTCATGTGAAATTACCTCTGTTGGACAAAATATACATTACTGTTTAATGGATATTTTCTTACCCCTTATATTTGCACATTTTTCTCTTCCTATTTCCAATTGATGGAGTCGAGGAGCTTAGAGGTCAATAGTTTTGTAGATTTTCAATGCTCAGGAAAAGGTATCCAAGGTTACCATTATTTTTATTAAAATGTCAATCAGAATTTTATTAAATGCTCTTTTTTTTGTCTTCTGCTTAGTAAAATGTAAACAATTATTTTTATAATATTTTTAAGTGTTGATCTGTTAACACAGTGAAAGTCCATTTTTATAAATATTTAAAAATATAAATGGTACAACATTGTTTTAATTCACTTTATTTTATTTGTTTTAATAAAATAAAGTGAATTAAAACAATGTTTTACCATTTATATTTTTAAATATTTATAATTATTTTTATTATTTATTTGGTAATACTTTTTATATGGATGGTCACGCATTGCATCCCCCGCGTGACCAGGCTGGAATAATTTTATTTTTAGAAGATTTATTATTATTATAGTGTATTGTACTCGTACCCTGAGTACGAGTTGCAAAACTTGAGTGAAGTAAAGTTTTGTATTCGCAAAGTATTAATGAGTAGTTTTCCCAAAAAATCTGCCTTTTTTTGTTTGTTTGAACTTGATTTTCTTCATCACTGTAACTCTTTTGCTAAGACCATAAAATGTAAGAAACAAAAACGGCAGATTTTGGGGAAAACCACTCTTTTATACTTTCCGTAAATTTTACTTTACTCAAGTTTTGCAACTCGTACTAAGGATACAGGTTGATTTATTCTTAATATTATACATGGTAAGAGAGTGTCGCTTGTGTGTGTCACACCTCAAGGGCCCTCTCCGATAATGGATAAGACTTTTAAAAAGGTGTGTGTTAAATGCTTCACGAAAAACACCATCCGAATTGGAGTTCTTCTAATGGAACTTACCTTCTGTGTTTTCTAGAAATAAAACGCCATGTTTTAAGAAGAATTTTATTAAGTATACTTTTTAAAAGACAGATGATGATAACAATACAGTAACAGTTACATAGATACAAACATAGTTTTATTTTAAAATAAGTTATACATAGTAAATACAATAAATATCTGTGAGAACCAAATTCATACACCAAACTTTCGCACCTGTCTTTAAAAGACATGTAAGGATTGCGCTTGGCTTACTTTTATGGTTTTCCTAAATACTTTTAAAACCTTGGACTACGTATGAAAACATCCACTTGAAAGTTTTTGTTGTTGTAAATCAAGAAAAGTAATCTATTGGCTTTAATACAATATAAAATTAATTCCAAATATCTTAATTTAAAAACATTGAAAATCAAGCATGTTTCTTTTGGTTTTAAAAATAATTGTGTCCAATTGTTTCATTTGAATACATAAGATGATAATGTATCGAAAACGTAAGTATTTATTTTTAAATAAATTATATGTACATAATTGAAAATAAAGCAGTGTGTTATTGAAATTGCTCCTTAAAATTAAAAACGTTAATAATGTATAAGTTAACGAAGAACATTTAAAATTGTTGAAAAATGAAAATGTTCTGTTTGGAAATTATTAAAGTAATAAAAAAAAACTTTTATTCATTTTAGCTTTCTTTTTAATATTTCCTGGGATGAAGAAAACAAGTCAGAGAATTGAAGAAATTAAATATGAATAATTAGTGTATAATTTAAAAATGAAGATAAAATAAAATTAGGGCCAACTATTTATTTTATACCTTATAATTAAATCTATTTTCTTATGAAACGCTTTTGTTTACAATAAAACAAAAAATGAATACAGTTTGTGCTGTTTTTATTGTTTTTCGTAATTATTATCTTAACATTTTAAGGGTTAGTTTTTCGCTTTTTTTCATACTTTATTTTTTACTATAAAAAACCTGGTTCTTCAGATATGTATTAACAATGATACCTACCTACAAGAAAAAAATAGTATTAAAATTTACTTGAATAAAAAGCCATTATTTTGAAAAGTCGTTCATTTTTTTTTAAATTTAATTTGAAAGAAAATTTATGAAAGCAAACTACTCGTATTATAGATCCCTTTAATAGTAGACAAAAGATATTTGATCCAAAATTGTTTTTTTTTTTCAATTATGCCCAAATGTTATTTTGACCAGTTGTTGTCTAATGGTTACGCTACAGACTTGAAATCGAAAGTATTGGGTACGATTCCTAGCGGAGCGCAATATTATGTCATTGAATTTTCATTTTTTTCAAATATTCTTTCTTTATTTGTTTAACATACCAACATCGTTCACAATAGTTCCTCAAGCTTAGCAACATTTGGGTCTTGCTTGCAAAATTGGTACTGACTACCGACAAACAAGCATGTAGAGCGCTGTTGAGGTGTGATTTATACTAAAACAGCGCTCACCGAATAAATAGCATTTATTTATTTAAATGTGGTATAGTTTTATACCTTACTTTATAAACAAATAAGTTTATTTATATCCAGATAGACACATACAATAATTTTTACTGACATATCATATTTTAATAATAATAGGTAGGTACTTAATATTATAAGTAATCGTTATTTAAGATCCTAAAAAATGTTAACATAGTTTGTTTTTGGAAAAATAACATAATACGTATTACCTACATAGAAAAATGTATGATTAAAATTGAAATATAAAAATGAACAAATATTTCTGTGCAACATTTTTTTAACACACATTTTTTTTTAGTATCCAAATTTGTACATTTATTCGGCCAAAAAAGATTGAAGCACAAAATTCATTTTCACATCAAATGCACTTTTTGAAAGAACATTAATTTATTAACATTTAATCAATTTTACTCTGCTTTTTTTTTACAGAATGAATTAAATATTATTATCTAGGTACAGCGTTTTTTATTGTTTAATATTCACATTTAACATAGCAATTATTATCATTATTTTCTAACATCCAAAGAAGCTTCCACGTTTAAAACAAATAATGAAATGAATATTAACATGCAAATTAAAATATTACATCTAATTCTACAGACATATAATTGCACTAAAATAACAAACAACCTATATTTTTTATAATTAAATATTGTATATTACTACTTAATTCATGTAAACTTTTTTTTTAAACAACAGAAAACAAAAATAAAAACCTACGTGTTGAAAAAATTACCTCCACAAAATTATTCATTTACTAAAAATTGTAATAATACATTCTACATTTTCCTAAAAGTTATTTTACTATGAAATATTTTTTTGTGTAACTATTTACATTTATTCCTAATTGTTTAGCAATACATATTTTTGTTTTAAATTCTCAATGTGCGATTATTTTGAATATTTTACTTATAATATGTACCCGTAATAATATATTTATACATTTTAATGTATTTTCCAAGCAATAAAAAAAATAGAAGTAGAAAATATTATGAAGTCTTCCATTCAGGTTACAATTTTTAGTTACAAATCATCCACTCACATATTCTCATAGAATTTCATATTATTCATCCTTGTATTAAATATTTTTTCTTAAATTTATTTTTAAGTAAGTTACAATAGGAATACTCGCATTAAAATTTTAGGAATAAAAACATGTACTAATTTACTTATAAAATGAACAATCCTTTAATTTTTTCAGAATTGAGATCCAAAAAAACAGACAGAGAGTATTGTTTTATTTTTCTTTTGAGCTTAAATAATTATTTACTTATGATGGGGCTTCCACACGCTTGCCAACCCATCTCAAGTCAAGCGCACAGTGTGTCGTCTAGAACATGCTAGCTGGACAAAATGAGTCCATTAGACAAAATTTCGTCCAGCTAGCATGTTCTAGACGACACACTGTGCGCTTGACTTGAGATGGGTTGGCAAGCGTATGGAAGCCCCATGAGGATAGAAAATACACAAAAAATAAATGATTGAATGCTACAAATTAGATTCAAGGCTATATAAAATCAATCAGAAACAGTTTTAACCTAGAAAGGGAGTTTTTGAAATAATACATATCATATGTACTCAGTAGGTATGTTTAAAAAATGTATGTTGAATTTTGTTGCGTGTTTTTGTTTTTTTTTATGTTTTCTTTGATTCTTTTTATTGCTTTTTTATATTTTGTAAAAACGTGTTTTTGAGATATCTATGTATGTGTATATTTGATCTAAAAAATATGTGTCTTTTGTTATTTAAGCAGTTAAGCTTTCTCCTTACATTTATTTACGATCTAACACCCAAATATTTTGATAAATTAAAAACATTGAAAATTTTTGGTGAATAAAAAAAGTTACATTGTATTAAAAAATATAAATTTATTTACTTCTCTGTCCCTTAATTCTATACATACTTGTTTTCCAAAATTTATATTTTTAAGTTTTATTAAAAAACATCTAGGTATATTTTTACGTGAATATCTCATACCTTAAAAAATAATTGCTGAGCAATTATTAAATGTCAAATACAGTTTTTTTTTTAAATGCAGCTCTCAAATTAAATGTTATTTTAAATATTCTTGTAATCTAAATAAATAATACAAAAACGGTTTGATTGCAAATAACTTAAATAAATGTTTTATGATTCAAATTATCATTTTTTATTTTGTGCATTAACTCAAATCTTAAAAAAAAGTCGTTGTCATTTTGTGATAATTAAAAAGAAATACCTTAAACACTCTTAGATTTATTTATTAAATTTAACGAACATGATTTTGGATTTTGCATAATTTGAAGATATTTATGTAATTCATTAAAATGTGGTATTCTTAACGTTGTTTTTTAGATTATTGTTATGGTAGTTTTGTGCAAGTAACAGCAGTATTAGGCTATCGCCACATAGCGAAATTATTTATCACATAAATTGAAAAAAGAAATAAAATTAAATATTAAAAACTATTGATATTTTTATTGCGTGTATTTTTTTTAATTTCATTTACATTAGTAAAAAATCTGTTATAGCAAAACTACCAGTAATCTAAAATAAAAACTACATTCATTGAGGATGAAGGAAATACGAATATAAATATTTTTTAACTTATTCTCAAAAAAATACTAAGTATACAGTTACAAGAAAAGAAAATATATGAAATATTGTAAAATTTTAATTTAGGGCTTGCAAAAAATTTAAGGTTTGTGGACAATTTATAGGGACTTAATTTTGTTATTTAAACTTTTAAAATTTATTTATCAACCCTTCAATTTACCAGATGATAAAAAATAATAAATGTGTGTGTTTTTTAAAAAATGTAATTGCTTACCTTGAAATTGATATACAAAATAAAAAACTATTTTAAGCTTATAAAGCCATAATAGACATTACAATAAAAGTTTTTCTTTGGTGTGCGTAATCCATTATTGTTGCATTTTTAATCCTAAAATAACTTATGAATCGAAAATATTACAAATGCAGACGGTTTTGTGGAAAGAAATAGTTAATGTTATTCTCTGATTTTTTGCACAACTTAATATAAGCATTTATTATGATAGTTTTTGGAATGAAAATAAGGAAATTATTGTTGAATGAACACATCCTGTTTCTTTTTATGAATATTTTAAGAAAAGTATTAGACATTATTCATGACTTATTTTAAATTTAAACATAAAGTGAAATCTTAGGATAAGTACTATAAAATATCAATACAAGATTATTTTTAATACCAAATGAAGTTAAATATTATTAATTTGTCATTTTCATTTTGAAGCTCAAAGCCAATGGAACTATCATAAATAGAGTTTAAATTTTAATATGTTTTGATGTAATAATATATTTCATCATCTTGTCTACACATTTATACACCCGCTGATATTTAGACAGCTTTTCTACATTTGTGACGCAACATTGAAACTTTCAAGCCGTGTTTTCTTTTGTTGACATCGAGCTTTCGACAAACCCTTTTGTCCTAAACGAAGCAGGCTACCGACGAAAGCGACCGGCCCATTGGCGACCTTGGCGATCACGGAATATGGCGCCGGCGCATCATCAAAAAGTACGACGAAGCAAGCACCGTACGAATTGTCCACCGACTGCAAGTGTGGACAAGTAATTGAACACCGGAACCGAAGCGGCTAGCTCTTTCCCAGAGCTTACACTCCGGAATTGTTGTAGATGAAGGAAACGGCTGTTCCATCGTGGCCAGGAGGTGACCTGCGGCTTATGGACGTGTTATTGTTATGGTGGTAGTGAGAGGACTTCCTCATCGAAGTGCTTGAAGACATCAGAGCAACAGTTTCATAATACCGCAGTCTGCCGCAGCATTTCTTGCTCTTGATGATGGCAACGAAACCTCTCCTGTACTTCTTATTGAAGAACGCATACAGGATCGGATTGATGCAGGAATTTGAAGAGCCCAACCATTGAGCGATTGGTGTGGCAATTGGAAGGATTTCCTCCTCCCATGGCTCAATCTCACCTCCAAACTTGATCCTTGCAAAGATGACATAAAGTGGCAACCAGGAGAGAACAAACAAAATAACTACAGCGACCAGCATTTTTACAACCTTGACCTTTGATTTCTGCTGCATGCGTTCCATTTGAGCATCCTTTGTGTCGGAAGGGATTGTCCGCTTCCATACTTTGATCCAAATGAGGATGTAACACATGGAGATGAGGATCATTGGCAGGATGTAAAAGAAGAGGACGTTGGCAATGAGGAAGTAGAGAGGTCCGTTGAGGTGATCTGGCCAGACTTCTAGGCAGAGTTTGGTGTCTGGAGCATCTTGAAAGATGACCACCAAGTCGAAATAAAGCGCCCACGGAATGGTTGTGGTAAGAGCGATGACCCAAATGACGAAAATCATGAGGCGAGCTCGTCTCTTGGTGATTTGGCACTTTAAAGGCCACCATATGGCGAGGAATCTGGAACAAGGAAAATTGAAAAATTAATTCACTTGGAGTACGAGAAAAAAATAGAGAATTTTAATCTGCAAAGGGGGCAAGGACGATTAGAAGAAAAAAAGTGTAAGAAAAAAATGTACAAAAATGAATACAAGTTGAATTTATGACATTCTAAATTGAAAGAATTTGCATACTGTGAACTTTAAAGTTTAGAGAGGAAACCCATGTTTTTTTCTTCGTAACGATATTTTAATGTTCCTTTCTTTTTTGTATAATTTTACAATACGTTGCTTACAAAGAAAAATAAGCAATTTATGAACTCCATTTAATGAGACACTATTTATGTAAACAGGACTCGGTATTTTAAGGACATTTATTATACGTAGATTAAAAATTAGACATATAAATATAGAACAGAAAACAATGTATAATACAAGAAGTTTTACAAATATAACATGTTGATTTTTTTTTTAGAGACGAAATAAAAAAAAAAAAAATTTTTGAATCCTTGGCCTACCCCACTAAAGCCTCTCAGTGTGAGGTCAGTTTGGAAGTAAAATATCGTTGATAAACATCGATCATACTTGAAAATGAAACCAGCCAGCATCCTGAGTATACAACTTAGCTCAACCATAGCGTATACAAACAAATGTATTGAAATGGAAACAGCACGTTTACCGAGCGTTTTAGTTTTAGTACGACTTTTGGTGTTGGTTGACTTTCAACGTAAAATTATACAACTTTTTTCACACCATTTTTTTCAATCATTGCAATTACTCACGTTTATCCCGTCCAGCTGTACTTGTGAAAATTATACACTGCAAGGTGCCAGTTCGTCAAGAATAAAACAAGCTTTTTAGCATAAATGTATGGAAACTGGAACGCTCACTAGAGGCGCGGTTTTGGTTTAGATACATTTTTCGGTATACGCTATGGTTGAGTTTTTACTTGATGTTAAAATGGCAATTATGTATACTATATTGCGTTACATTGAGTTTTAAGGCGTAACTCATCGTGACACCAGCAGATATGTACGTAGGTATCTTTAACAAGATAATGTGTATCTTGTGATCTCGTAAGATGGTTTAAATTTATGTTCATTAATTGCTGTGAATTTTTGGGAATAATTTCAACCGTAGAGGCTAAAAAATGCAATGAAGGTTATCTTTTGATTTGAAATGTTGGCGCCTAAATATGTATAAATAAAGATAGTTAAAAAAAACTTCTTATATATTTTCGGTGTTTATGTAGTTAAATGCATGGAGGAAGTATTAAATGGAGGGGTCGTACATGTGATTTAGTACCAATCAACATGATTCACCGTCTTTGACACCATACACTGTTTATAATGCTGTCTCGCTCACGACATATGAAGTGCTTTTCTCATTTTCTATGTAAGCAACGTGTCTCTACTCCGTCTTCAATCTATTTACAAATCACCAAGGAAACACATGAAATCACTATGGTAACGGATTTGTTAGTAGTGTTGTTGCAAGTATGAAGATATCTGATAAATTCCGAATTCAAAAATGTTCCCACCTCATTGTGTACGGAATGATTTTCACAAGTATCTATTACCGCGAGCATAGAAGTTACATACTTGAAGAAGCAAGTACCTATATATTTGAACATCACTAGTTCTAGAAATGGCTGTCACTTTCGCGAAAAAAATATTTCGACACACGAAAAATAAATTTTATCAACGTAATCATATAGAATAGTGATTAAAGTGAAATATTATTCCATGTTCTATAACACATTTACTCTTATTTGTTGGCACGTTTAGAAAATACCCAGTTTGGCATTTATATGTTTTTTTTTCCAATTAGGTAACACACCTGTTCACAGTTGGAAGGTTACCGATAGACTGAATTTGGATTTTTGTGTGATGAGTGGGGTAGCGTATTTCTAATTCTCAAAGGATTGATTCCTTAGCCCATCCAGTTCTATATATCCATGGTTAAATGGACATTACTTTTTTTGTCCCTTGACTTTTTAAGATTGGTATAAGTCGGACCATACGTTCTGTATTTTTTTCCCCCTTGCCAATGTCACCCTTGTTTCAGGTTTTCAGTTTTCTGGATAGGTCGGCAAGAATCACAAGGTATTTGTTCATTTAAGATACGGGTCCAAATACTTTTTCAAATCAAATGAAATTCATTTTTCTTATAGACTATCGGAATACGAGTATGTTCATATTTTAAAACCAGATTTGACAATACTTAACACATGTACTTGAAAAACAAGGTACCTACTTCATTCATTGATTTTTTTTCGAGATATTATTTTACTTTCAAAAATAATGTTTTTAGTACACTAACAGACCGGTTCGTAGCTCAGTGGTAACACTGCGGACTCTGAATGGGAAGGTTGTGGGTTCGATTTCCGGCGGAGCACAAAAAATATACCATTTATATTTTCATATTTGCTCTTCGCTGGGTTGAAAAATTCATACAACCTTTACCAAATACCGGTCACTGAAAGGTCCATCCAACCTTACAACAACTGGGTCTTGCTTGAGAATTGGCGCTTTCTACAGCGACGACCAAGCTCGCACAGGGCTCTTGAGGATTGATACACACAAAAACAGCGCTCACCAAATAAATCATCCTAATATTATTATTATTATTATTAGCCATGATTAGCAATTACCAAGCACGTTGAGCGCTCTTGAGGAGTAAATGACGCTTATCCTTTACCAATGACCGGTCACCAAAGGTCCATCCAGCCTTACAGCAACTGGGTCTTGTTTGAGAATTGGCGCTTTGTAGCGACGACGATCAAGCTCGTAAAAAGGTCGATAGCTCAATTGGTAGAATGCTTGAATTCCATGCCGAGAGCAAGGGTTCGATCTCAAAGGTTTACTCAGCCTTCACAAAAAAATGAGAATTAGCCCCCCCGGGAGCGGGGAAACCCCCACTTCAACTGAAAGTGGTTGGTGTGAGGCCGGCCCCCTTACCTGTTAAAATAAATAGGTCCCGAAGCGCCACACGCGACCCCTTCGGGGATAACGCAGGCAAGAAGTTACACTATATGTGTAGCTTAGTTGCAAAAAAAAAAAAAAAAACACCTTGTTTTCTTTTACCTCATCCACAGTATGTATGTAAGCACTATTAAAACTTTTTTTTTACAAAATTATTTTTCACTTCTAAGGCCTATCAGAAGGTAAAAAAAATAAAACGTTTCCACAAGCCGAGAGTCTTTGGTAAAAGAAATGAAAGTTTTAAAAACATACTTCAAGATCTTCTGACACCCAAGCAGTATTGACAGACATTGCAGTATATTGAAGAGGCCTATAGGTACTCAGGAGTAGGTGGCCGAAGGCTGATAATGATGCTGATGAGTGGGGACACGTATATTTGCGTATTTTCTCATTTCTCAAGCTGTCATTCACTTGTCTACTTGCAAAAATATTTTCGCAACACATGTTGAATACGTATTATTTAAATAAATTGAATGCAAAAAAGGGGCTCTGCAATTATTTGTACCTGTAATTACTTGACTTATAGGTTGGTCCTTGACTTATAGGTTGGTATGCGGCTGACCACCCATGCTGTAAAAATGGTTCACTTTACCAATGTCATCCCTGTTTCAGGGAAGGACGGCAAGAGTTGCAAGGTGTATGTCCATTTAAGATTTGGTTTTTATGTTGTAGGTTCACATGAGGCATGTGCAAGCGCGAACTTGTACGTGTCTGGTTGAGAGAATGCATGTAATGTGAATCTCCAATTCAACATATCTTTGCAACTTAGATCAGATTAGATAAGATTAGAAAAGTATACAACTTTGAGTTTGAGCTACTGCGTTTTATACAAATGTAGTGATACAAAAATAACGGCTTCTAGTGAGAGTTTTAGTTTGCATGCATTTTTAGTAAAACGCTACTGTTGAGTTGAATGAAATGTGGCTTACTTGGGGTACTGCGCGGTAAATCGATCCTCCAGTGCTTGTTTGGCTTATCATTCAAAGATGAGCTTTCAATGGAATTGTCTTAAGAATCACACTTACACAATCTGAGCTAAGAAAGTCTTATCTCTCTCCTTTTAAGAAAGTCTTATCCATGATCGGAGAGGGCCTTTGAGGTGTGACACACACAAAAAAGGCGCTCTCTTATCGTATTATTTGTAATTAAAAATAAATTAGCCTGTTATAATAATAATAATAAATAAACATAAAACACGATATTGTGAGAGCTGCTCTAAATATTTTTTAAATCAATTTCTAGTTTTCATTAGACACATTGGTAAAGTATGTAGGTACACATACAAACATTGTTCATGTGAAATTACCTCTGATGGAGATGAGACAAACAAGCACTAAGAAGACGAAATGATACTTCATTTTGTAGGACCCTATCGTATTGAATACTTAATTGTACGTTTGAGTCATGTGAAAAGTAAAGAATCAAAGACGGCGATCTAGGATTTATCTGAAAGTGAGATAAATGCAAGGGAATTATAAGAGATATTTCCTACGATTAGATATATTTAAATAATATTAAAAAATCCTACATTGCCACATTTGATTGTAAAAGATTCCTATGTAGAACTTTGACTTAAGTTTATTGTGAAACTTTTGACTTAAGTCAAAGGGCATTACTTTAATCGTCTCAAATTGCACAAGACATGTACTTATGTGCTTAAGGTTTTTGTTGTGAAATAAAGACCTTATTTTTTTTTTGCAAAATTTGCGTGACTAGCGATTATGCAATTTGCAGCGTTTAAAAAATTAAATTAAGCCCAAATTTATTAAAATTATGACGTATGTACGCTGGTTAACCTATAAGCGACCTTAATATTTAAAAAAAATGTGAAATTTCTGTGAGCTTATTTTTTTAATAAAGCGCCAATTCTCAAGCAAGATCCAATTGCTGTAAAGCTGGATGGATCGTTGATGACTGAAAGCTAGAGAAGAACATACTATGAAAAATAAAATACGTCATGTTGTGCTCCGACGGAAATCGAACCCACGACCTTTCGATTATGCAAAAGCGTTAACCACTAAGCCGCAAACCGGTCAAAATGTAAATACTTTTTATTGCTTTTACTTATACATTTTTAAAATTGACGTAAATTATAGTACGGCCACTACATCACGGCAGATGTTATTTATTTTTTACGAATGATTAAATAACAGTCGAAATTTATTCGACAACGTCTCTCATTAATTTCAATTCAAAGCTCCCTGGAGGTGTATTGTAAAAACGGGTATTCGAGTACAGGTGCACCATACAACAGTGCTTCCTAAAGTTTTCCGATCAAGGACCACTTTCACTGTTTTGAAGTATCACATTGTTTTTTTTTCTCATGCACAGCAAGGCTTTAGGATTAAATACCGGTTTAATCTGAACGTAGGGTAGAATACCCTGTACTTTTTCAAATATGCTCTTAGTTAATCTGCATATACCAAAAACCTACCCCAAAAGTACTCCCAGCCTGGTAGGGCCCTTGAGGTGTGCTACACACAAAAACGGCGCTTTTCAAATAAATCGTCCATTTATATATATATACATATATATATATCATCTTTGCGAAATCAGCGTTAACTAGTCACAAGGCGGAAACCAATTGTCGCGTAAACAAAGAGTTCAACAAAACAATTATCCTGAAATGTATAAATTGCCACGCTCATTATTGCCACGTATATATTGCCACGCTCATGTATATATTACCACGACAGTTTCTTATGAATGGCATATTTTAGTGTTGGAATTCTCATTTTTATGTTAAGAGTTCTGATTTTTTTTTAGGAATAAACGCATCGTTGAAGCTTAGATTATATTTTTCCTTATGATTTTTCTTTTGTGCGCGTTGCCTTTCCTTGACTTATAGGTTGGTATGAGGCTGATCACTCATACTGTAAAAAATGGTTCATTTTGCCAATGTCACCCCTGTGTCAGGGAAGCTCGGCAAAAGTTGTAGAGCTTATGTCCATTTGAGGTTTGGATTTTATTTGTAGGTACACATTTAGCATTTGTAAGCGCGAACTGCACGTGCTTATTTGTGGGCATGCATCTGAGAGCTTTAAATAAATATATCTTTGCAACTTAGATTTTAGATTAAAGATAGCATGCACCTCTTACAATTGAGTCTCATGGGCCACGAATAGTCCACAGACCACCGTTTTGGAACAACTGTTCCATACCTTCAGGTTGCAAGCGAACCTACAATAATAAAAAATTGCAACACTTAAAACGAGAGCGCTCGTTGCCAAATTGACAAGTTACTTCGGACGGACTGTACAAGATTTATTTATTTTACGCTGCCTTAAAAGTATCTTGGAAGATTTAATATTTCAGTTATCCTCTTATTAACAAGGCAAATGTATGAAGTGGAATATATAAGTAAAAATATATTTTGTTACATTTTTTATAAGACATACATTTGGCCAGCTTTTCAATTCAACCCTCCCTTTCTTCAATGATAATTGAAAGGTTGGTTGGCAGCGATGTTCATCCATATTTTTAACCCTTCCTCCCTATGCAAGGTGATTCTTTTGAGCTCCTCTTATGACGTTATGCTTATTACTCTTATGACTTACAGTTCACAAATTAGCTCTTATGACGTATGACAGGTCATTTTGCATTTTGATTGTTCAAATTCTATGCTATACATAATGGGATAATATGTGGAGTACTTTAATAATTTGTAGTCATAATTTTTTGTGCCAATTATTCTCGCAAAAAAGATGAAAAATTTATCAAAATGAATCAATCTTTGAAAGTGACATTTTTTCTTTTAATTGTAAAAGATATCATGTGATCAAAGAAACGTTCGTTGCTTAGATAACCATGAAGGATTTTTCATTTATCACACAAAAAGTACGAAAGAATATTTAAAAGAAATATCCTATGATGCTGTTGATTTAAGTGTGAGCATCTTCATTCTTCGCGCTTACATAAAAATAGGTACTATCTAAAATCTAAGTTGCAGAGATATATTGAAATTTAAGGCTCTCAAATGCATGCCCACAAACAAACACGTGTAGTTTGTGCTTACAAATGCGGAATGTGTACTTACAAATAAAATCCAAACCTCAAATTAACATAAGCCTTACAATTTTTGCCAACCTTCCCTAACACAGGGGTGGCAAAGTGAACTATTTTTTACAGTATGGGTGGTCAGCCTCATACCAACCTATAAGTCAAGGAATACTATGAAAGTAATAAAACACTTTTTTAATCTTCATATAAGTAGATGATTTTATTATTCATCATCTTGATTTTCGATTAAATTTACAATGAAAACAGCAACATAAAGGTTGTAAAGAATGACGTAAAAGAAAAATAATAAATCAAGGAAATTTATCTCGCCAGTAATATTTCATACTTACATCAAAAAATAAAATATGAGCATATTTACATCAAAAGATGACATATGACGTTACATCAAAAGATGACATATTATGTAGTTACATCAAAAGATAAATTGTACCTACTTACATCATGATATAAAATTATGAAGCTACCTACATCGTCCCCTTAGTGCTTGTTTGGCTTATGCCCTTCAGAGGTAATTTCACATGAGCAATGTTTGTGTAGGTACTGGACCAAATATGTGTCTTATGAAAACAGGAAATTGAATACTATTAAAAATCTTTTAAACAACTGTCACATTATCATTTTTTACGTTTTTTTCTCAGTTCAGATTGTGAAGAATGTCATTCATAAGGTAATCTTTGAATTGAATGGTAGATAAGTAAAACTAGCACCGGAGGGACGACATGATGGTAACCAAACAAGGGCTTGAAATAAGTGAAGCGCGAACCAGTCTCGGACTTACGGTGTGCCAAATTCGATGAGAATCACCTCAGAAAACAAGATATTTAATGTTATTTCGTCACTTGGTGTAAGGTGATCGAGTTTTCGGCCATCACGTCGCCGATTATCGTCAACTTTAATTATCTTTTAATGTTTCTTAAGCAGCCATTAATCTTAAATGGTTTTTTGAGACATACCACGCAGTGTCACATTCATTTGTCGCGTCTGGAGTTATCTGATGTTTTTTTATTTAACATGATAAGTTATGCCCTCGGGTTAATCAAAAAGACGTTTAAATTTAATTAAAAAAGTAACACATCTGAGCAGCACTTTTTCATGTATTTTTCTTGTAGATTTTATTTTTTGAATACGGATTTTTAATGGTTTACAAATCATTAATTAATTAAATAAAACGCAGTTTAAATTCACTTTTATATTCTTTAACATTGTCAAACGTTTTCGCCTTAAAAGGCACAATCAGGACAATTGTCATAATGAAAATTCATGATGGCTTCCTGATGATGCCTTTTTAGGCGAAAGCGTTTGACCAAGTTAAAGAGTATAAAAGTGAATTTAAACTGCGTTTTATTTAATTAATATACAATGGACTTTCACTGTGTAAACCACCAAACCCTTAAAAATATTGTTTACAAATCAGTTGATGGCAAAAATTAAAATAAAGTAAATTTATGAAATGTTTCACCGGAAACATTGAAGAACTTCATTTAAAAAATATATATGTAAAAAAAACAGTGTTTAATTCTACTGAAATTTACTTATGTATTTGCTACCATCTTCAGATAAACTGATCTTCCTGATCCCATTCTTTCACTATTTTGCCTATATTATTAAATATAGTATCATTAAGGGGATAAGGCCTCGGCACTTGAATTGGCGTTACTGAGACAATCTCAAGTTCGAACCCCGCCTACGTCGATGATGATGATGATGATGATGATGAGTTGATGATTTCTTTATAGCGCCGTTTCGTGATGTAGTCACTCCAAGGGCGCTGGTGCAAACGATGCCAGAAATTTGCTTGTCTTCAGTGCATTCCGGAACTTTCCATGGTCCTCTAGCTCTCTCACATGATGTGGCAGGTGGTTCCAGGCCAGAGGGCCAGCAACTGCAAATACACGCTCTCCAAATAATGTGTTAACTCTTTTTATAGGTTCTTCAATTCTTGATTTGGCTCCAGTCTCAGCCGAGCGCAGTGTAAGGCTTTTTTTGCCGAAGGTGACTGGTTTGATTAAATCAGCGAGATATTTACGTCGTGCCTTATCAACAATAACTTTGACCTTGGTTCAGCAGATGTCGTTGGGTAATTGTAAATGAATAATTCATTTAAATTATGAATTATTAATTGATATTAATCTTGCCATACAAAATAGGTTCATAAATTGCATTTTTCTTCGCAAATCTATTAGAAAAGCCTTACTTAATAAAAACTTGCCATTGATGTGTGATTCACATAAAAACGGCGCTTAGCAATAAATTAAACTTATCTATTTTATTACGTCACTGATGATGATAAAATACGCTTAAAATCACAACTAAGAATGAAAATAAATTATTTAACTACGAGTTTAATCAATGATTAATTAATATTATTCCAAAAGCCTTCGCGTAATAAAAGCCTACTGTTAATCTGAGGTTAGGCTGTTGAAATGCTGATAGTAAAAAATACTAGATTGTACTACTCGTATCTGACTACGGGTCTCGTGATCAGTACGTATAGACCACACCTCCGATCACTAAAACCTGTTCTATGGGAACGTTTGTTGTTGGCTAGCGGCCTAGCGCCATACTAGATGGCATTCAAACCAAGACAGATAACATAAAAGATAGTAGTAGACAGTAAAGACGGAAACATTTGGCAAAGAAGATATAACTCCGAATTGTATAAGCTGTACCAGGACGCTGATGTGGTCCGCTCAATAAAGGTCAACAGACTGCATTGGCTGGGGCACAATCAGCGAATGGACCATCGGAGCCTGGAGAAGACGATTGTGATGCCGAACCCAAAGGACGCCGGACAGTGGGAAGACCACGTTCAAGATGGCTTGATGGAGTGGTGGCGGATTGCGTGCAGTGGGAGTGTGGGACTGGAGGAGGAAGACGTTGGATAGACAGCGCTGGCAGCGGTTGCTGAGGGAGGCCAAGACCCACCCCGGGTTGTCGTGCCAATGATGATGATGATGATGATGAGTGGACAGTAAAGAGAAAGAAAATACTGCAGGCTTTCGCAGTGCGGTCCTGCAAAAGACTTCTTGGAATTTTTGGAAGTACCATTCATTTACTCATAAGTTGGTTTGCAACTGACCACCCATAAGGTAAAACCTGGTTAATTTTTCCAATGTCTCCACAGTTTCAGGGTAGGTTGGGTAAAGTTGCAGGGTGTGCATTCATTTGAGGTTTGGATTTTAATTTGTAAGCACACATGCAGTATTTGTAAGCGTGAACTTACACGTGCCTGTTTTTGAGTCTGCATTTAATGTGAATTCTAAATGTTTATACATCTTTGCCACGTTTTAGAGTGTGAAAAGTATAGACAGAGCGATGAAAACATGTATCATTATGAAATTAAATTAATTGCATTCTATAATATATAATCTAAGTTGCAAGGATATATTCATTCAAAGCTCTCAGATGTATGCCCACAAACAAACACGTGTAGTTCGCGCTTACAAATGCTGATTGTGTACTAACAAATAAAATCCAAACCTCAAATGAACATAAATCCTGAAATTAATTTGAAATAAAGAAAAATTACGTAGCAAAATTTGCACAAGGGTCTCGCGGGGGGAGCAATACGTGACTATTCGTATGAAATATAAAGAAACATAGTAGCATTTTAGAATTAGAAAACAATAGAGAGAACAAATTTAAGAAGGATTTATGTGTTTCAATAAATGAAAGTACTTTTAACGGGTTAAAAGTAAATAACATGCCACTTGTCTTTGCTTGAGCACTTAAGACAACTTACCACTTCAAAGATGACCTCGTCTGTATTAGCTTTAGCGTAGCGCATTGAAATTCTGTATGGGTATTACTTATATTTAAACTAGTATTAAAATTAGTTAAACCTGGCGTTAATACTTGATTTATAGTGTCAATAAATATTGCCAAAACTCGTAGGTTATTTGGCATTGAAAGGAAAATATTAAAATTATTCTCGGTACGTCCGTAGACCATTGCCATTTGCCGTTTTTGACCACATTTACATGAAGATAAAAATGTACAACAAAAACAAATATAAATTATTTGATTAAAAATATATATCGAGGAAAGAATGGATAAAATGTGTCGACTAAAAACGGCCAATGTGGAAAAAGTTATTAATTTTAAAATGATAATTTTTAAGATATAAAAATGTTACATCCTTTAGAATTTAAATTATTTTAAAATTTTGAATGGTCTGTGAATTATTAACGCTGTAACAATAATTTTCATTTTCAAGAGATACAAAAATTTTTATCTTGCTTTATTTAAAATATAGCCGACGATGGTAAAATAACAAAAAAACGTTTGTTATTGTATGATAGAAATTAGGGGAAATAAAACAATAATACAAAAATGTTTTAATATTTTTTTATACCTTTTTGCAAAGATATGGTTTATATGCAATGATTGAAAAAAAGTCCTTGTATTAATTAATATTTGTTTTTAAAAGGAATTAAGAATTATTATTTTATATGTATTAGTTAATGTGTTATATGTAGTCCATGTCCTCATTTCGTAGAATAAATTTCTTAGAAAAAAAAAAACAAAATTCTTGAGTTGGTTTATGTAATTAATGATATAATTTAATCAAATATATAAAATATTTGGAGGTTGTAAGTACATTTTATTAATTAATAATAATTTTAACAAATTTTACACTCCATATAAATGGGCATGTGTGGTTTCTTACATTTTAGAAGTTCATTGAAAAGACAAATCATAAAATATTTGAAATGCCTTGCTTTTTAATCAAAACAATCTCTTTGGAAGCAAATCGAAATGAACAATAAGGTGGATCGCTGTATGTATGGAAAAAATTAAAAATCATTTTTTCGTAATTGCGTTGTGCAGAACAGTTGCTCTATGGGGTCAGTATCTGATATAAACAAAAATCTTATTAAAATATTAATTAATTATACTGCCCCAAGTCATCAGAAAAATTACAAAAATATATAAAACTACTCATTTTTACCCCTGTGTTTAAGAATCAAGTATTAGATAGAATCAAACGAAATCAATTTTTATTTCTTTAAAATGAATGAAATAGTAATTATTACGTGTTTGGTATCTTGTAATTTCAGAGGAGTGGGTGGAGGCACCCCCTAACTTTGTTACTCCGCGCAGACGCGCGTCACCAATTCGGTGCTCTCAGAGATGTAACTATAGTTGTACGCTACTCATATTTTTTGCGCATACAAATTTGCGAGATATCCTAAGTGTATTTTTGATATATCAGCGTGTTAATGCAACAGATTGGCTTCATTTAACAATGAAAAACATCTTAAAGTACCGATAAGTGAAAAATATTCTGATTGATCAAAGAACCAAAAGATAAATTATCATAAGGAGTGTTGATTTGAAAACTGCTGCGGGAAATTAAAAAAAAACTGAACTGGAAACAGAAATATGAACCATACGAAGAAAAAGCTACAAGTTTATTGCCAAATCTGTCTGACTTATCAACTGATGTCTCTCAACAACCAGTCTCAACAGTAATAGAAAAACTAGCCCTTCAGAGAACGCTACCTCAAACTTTGTATTCATATTCATTCAAAAATATTGACCTTGGCATACTGGAAAAACCTGTGGATAAATTTGGCATTTCCAATAAGGCTGAAGCTGCTCTTGTTTTGGCAACAAAGCGTTGGTATTATTTCAGACAATAATTCATCCAAAGTTTTTGATCAAAATAAAATTAGAAGAGCCTGTGAAAAGCAAATAACTAAATTCAGCGGTGTGACCATTGATTCTGTTTACTAAGATTTGGGTTCATACTTTGATGGACGTAAAAATAAACCTTTAATATGGTGGATCATAAGAGAAATATAATTAAAGAGGAGCATATTAGTTTACTTAAGGACGCAAGGTCACAGTAAATTGGTCATATTTCTTTAAGCAATGAAAAAGCAGCAATAATAACAAGAAAACATATGGATATTTTGATCAGTAAAGATATCAATGTCATCCTTTTTGCTGTAATCGGACGAGATAGAACTATTGTTAATACAGAGGGAATTGGTAAATTTATTCCAAAAAAATTAAAATATCTAGTAAAACCGCTGCAGTGGTGTATTTGTCAACTCCATGCCAACGAACTGCCGCGCCAATTATTTGAATATATTGATGGTTGTACAAGTGGACCAAGAAGTTACTCTGAACCCATAGAAAAGGTATTAAAAAGTTGTAAAGAGCTTCCAACAGTCTCGTTTCTAACTATCCAATGTGATCTACCTATTGGACGGAGAATAACTATAAAGTCTGGATATTGTTCTCAAAGCTTATTTAAAAGAAACCCTGGAAAACTAGTGCATTCAAGATGGCTCACAAAATACTACGGCTTTATGTTCTTTTTTTTAACCATCTGACAAGCTGTTAATATTATTAATTATATAATGAAAGTGGATGCTCTTATGTGGTCTTACATCAAAACTAACCACATTGCATTAATGGTGCTAGACACTTACACAAGACAATCTAGCTGTCGCGATATTTGACAGATAATTTAAAGCAGATACTACATCCTGTTATACAGAGAAATGGATATTTCAATCATCCAAAAAACATCTTACTTGCTTTGCCTTTTTATGAGTTCTAGCCTTGTGAAGAATATTGAAACGCGACAGGAAACAATTTTGAGAATTCGAACTACGATCGGCCAAAACTTGATGTTTTTGATGAAAATTTTGATGCAAACAATTATAAAAAACCTTATAAACTGGCACGAAAATAATGTCACCAAGCCCCCTGTTACAAAATTTATGAACGGTGAATTAACATCACGTTCTTAAGAAAATCCACTGCTTGTTGACGAACTAATCTCAAGCCATTTCCATTTTCCTTGCTACACGTTAGCCACTGAAAAATTAGTAAAAATTGTAACAGAAACTTCAGCTGCTGTTTGCGGTCTTATCAGAAGAGATAGATTCATTAAATCAAACCTGGAATCACGACAAATAATGCCTTTTTACAATTTAAAGAAAGATTACCAATTCTCTTAAAATCCCTTTTTTCTAGACTTCTGTTGATTGCCATTTTTTAATTTTTTTTGCCATAAAAGGGTATTTTTTCTATCATTTATACAAAATCATGCTTTGTGCTTAAATTTGAACTTCATTATACTTCAATTATTTTTTTCTTAATAAACAAAAAAAAAGTTAAGTATATAGCAGATTTTATGTTTTTTATTAACTTTTCGATTCTTTGGGGCAGTATAAGATCAAATATTTCGACCTAATGGCCTTACAATTTATTGTTTGTATTGATATAGAGCAGCTTTTGTCAATAACGCGAAATCGAAATTCCCAAAAAAACGATTTCGATCCACCTTAATGAACAAGTCAAATAAATGATTATTTATATAAACAAATGTTCTATAATGATTTCAAATTGTAACCACATTTTGTAACCGTGATGAAAGGGGAAAAAACCTTCGCTTTGGCTTATAAAAGACACGTTGGAGGTGACTCCAACAAAACGTTGAGAAACCCTTATTTTTAGTAAGTACTGCGTGTTATAAGGTTTCATTATATGTACATAATATTTTGAAGATACAGCGCACATGTATGGGCGGAAACGTTGAGTTAATAACAAAGCATGGACAGAAATAAATTTAAAAAAAAATAATTGAAAATGAAGTCATATAATTTTATGTTTTAATCATAAAAACAAAGTATCCCCATTAAAAAAAAGTGATCATGTTTTTCTTTTGTAGAAAATATGCACTTGTACACCATTAAAGAATTCTTAAATAAAATTTATTGAATGCGTTACAAAGTATTCAGTTACCGCCATTAACGAAATATCTGATACAGAAAAAAATATATCAGATTTTTTTTACGCGCCACGTCCAATCAAGCTCCTCTGCCATTTTGGGAATTCTTCAATTAACATGAAATTCCGTCGAAGAAATTTCGCTGACGAAATTGCCGTCATATTCCGCCGAACCGAGGCATAAATGCCACAAACGAGATGAATTTCGGTCAGCAGGTAATTAGGGTAATTGTGGATGACTGAGAGTGCTGGTGAGCCATCTCTTGCGTCATTTAACACGTTATTCGTTGCGGCAAAAACAAGAGTTGGCAATGATTTTTCGTTTAACAAAAAACCCATTCATCTTTATGTTATATTTGCGTTTCTGTACCCTGTAAATTAAACTTAACCTTTCCTAAGCTGGAGAGTAGAAACTTAACATTTTTCCCTTTATTCATTAAGGGACTGTTGCACCAACCTCCAATAAATATTTCAAAGAAGGAAGTAACTCCGAAATTTAGGTTTTTGACTTATTTCCATTTCTGAAGGTAACAAATCAGTATCTTCATTCCAAGATGACAGCCGTGTCTTTATCTCTTTAAAATTCATTAATAAATTAATATATAAAAATAGTTTATGCATTGTACTCCATGGAATAAATAACATTCAATTGGCTTTCGTGCAAAACTATCTGTTTTGACTTAGTGCTGTTTTCCTTGGAGCGGTTGATTTGATTGACACATCAAATATGATTGCTTAATTCTGGTTAAAGCATCGGTTAAATATTTCTCGGAAGTGGATAATAATATGATGAAATTTGTACAGGAAAGATTATGTACATCAGCTGTTTTACGTACATGCACAAAATTTTTGATTTGATGGGAAAAATCACACTTAAATTATATTTTTATCTGATTGGAGCTTAGTGCAACAGGCCCTAAAAGCTTTTCCAGTTCTAAAATGTGGGTGTTTCTCTAATTTTAGGTTCATCAAATCTTATAAATTTAAGCTCGGTAGGTAAGAATTGCCGGGGGGATGAGACTTCCAGCCCTGTTCAGGCTTGCGATGCTGCAACGGTAACAATTATTTGTTTCGGCATTGCAGTTATGTACCTAATAGTTAAATTCATTAACGGAAAAATATTAAGCGTACAAAACATAGCTCCTTCCTAATTAAAAAAAAAACAAATGCAATACTATATCTTTGTTAACTAAGCAATTTGATATGAAGTAATAAAAATTAAAAATTGAATCAGAAATTGATCGTCTTATTCGTAATGGTAAGGTTAAAATAAAAATCGATATGAAAAAAATACGCATTTGAATCACAATATGGTGGAATAAATATTATTAAAAGTACGTGAGTACTTACTTTGTGTGTTTTAATACCACTGATGGTCATGACCATGGATAAATCGTGACCGGGAAATGACTGAGGATTTTGGAAGCCGATGACTTCAGAAGAGTCATCGATTGAAAATAAAATTCATCATGATTCGATTATGATTGCAGTTTAAACAGATTAATCAGCAAAAATGAACAGATACATAAAATTTAAGATTATTTAGAAAAAATGCATGATTTTCGTACCAACACTGTGACTTTTTTCCCTTTTAAAATGGAAGTTACAAAATAACAAAGTTACTTTTCAAAAATGTTTTTAATTCCCTACTGTTTTTCATCAAGAAATGATCACAAGTTCTTGAGTGCTTTCGGTGTTATGACACTTATAATCACTAACAAATTTAAAAAATGACAGAAGTTAATTCAGAAGAAAATTCTAGGTGGTGGATTCACAATAGCAAAGTCGTAAGCAGACAAAAATCTAATACATTATTTTCAAAATACACTCTTTGCAGGGTTGAAATATTCATATGTCTACATCAAATCGCTGCCTTATTTCTTGTTTGCCGTACACGCTATTGAGAAAATTTTACATGAGCAATGTTTGCATGTGTACTGGACCAATGTTTCTTATGAAAACAAGAAATTTATTTAAAAATTATTTGAAAGAGCTCTCACATTATCGAGTTTTACGTTTTTTCTTAGTTCAGATTGTGTAGAATTTGATTCTCAAGACAACTGCATGAAAAAGTCATATTTGACAAGATTGGCGTATACGGAAAACAAGAACTGGGGGAGCGAAATGTCATTCACTGAAGTTCCATCCAGCCTTACAGTAGCGCTGCGTCTTGTTTGAGAGATGTCAGTTTCTTTAACGACAACCAAGCTCGCAGATGGCACTTGAGGTGTGATTTACACAATGACAGCGCTCACAAAATAAATCATCCTCACATTTTATTTGATTTTCTTTCAAGTATCTAGTAATTTAGCTTAAACAAAAAGAAATACTGAAAAATTTTTAGAATTAAAAATACTTTTAAACGTATAAGAAAAACTTATGTTACATAAGTACTTATTTACTTAAGAAAGTTTTTGAAAAGTATATAAGTAATTCAATAAAAAGTAGAGATGTCGCAGAATCTTAAATTTAATCACAGCAACGTTTTAATGTACTTAAGTAGCTTTTCGTGTATTTGTGGAAACTTTTTTCAGTGACTAATAACATTTTGAGTTTTCAGCATTCACTGCTTCGCACACTGCTCGTTAAACTTGTAAGACACTTTCCATGATCTGAAGTGGAACTTCCAAGAAAACCTGGAATTTCTCGGCTGGAATTTTTCCCATTCACGGAAAAGTTTCCAGCTGGCTCAGACTTGTTAAGTTTTAGGATAAACTTCCATCGTTTGTCCATCGCAAAAATGGAAATCACCGGAAAACTCTTGTGCCGTGAAAAGTTGAATGAATATGAGTGAAATGTAAATTTTTGAGCTTGAAATATACTACGCTGCTAAGCTGCACATATACTGCAAATTTTTGCCACGTTTTTCATGAATAAGTCGCATGTGGCGAGTGAAACTTATTTATTTTTACAGCCTTATGTCAACCGCTTCAGTTGAAGTGGGTGCTTCCCAGCTCCCTAGGGAGCTGTTACTTATTTCTTGTGAAAGCTGAGTAAGCCTTGCCGGTATTTTATTTTTGGGTTTTAAATAAACACCGAAGCGGGAAATTAATGTTACAAATATGTAATTGGGTGTTTTGTTTGTCTGTGAGATAATAAAGTCTGTGAGGTCTCTCTTAAAATAAATAGTTGATGGGCACTTAAAAATTTGTATTTGATATTGTTAGAAATAGCTCAAGTGTTTTGATGGATGTTCTACGAGTTGTTAACTCTCGCATGTTACAATTCTCAATGATTCGAGAATGATCCTTATTCTTGCTATAAAATAAGGGACAAAGCTCTCTGTAGCTTAGAAGTCAACTGACCATTATATTGTGCAAGCAAAAACTGACTCTATATATGAACTAAACCTGAAGTAAATTGTGAAAAATAATTCACCACAGTTTAACTTAAACTAATTCTGCGAAAATCATAAGAAAAACTTAAAAGTAGTTGTAAAAAAATGAATCAAAAAATGTTTGTACAGTTTGTAGTCCTTGAAAAAATTGTTCGTAATTTGTAGGAAGAGGTTATAACACAGATGATTAATAAATAATAATGGTACATAGAATCGTGACCTCGCACTTTTGCAAGGTCTACGAGTTCACAGGCGGCCAAAAGCCATGTCCAATCAAGGCATTAATCAAATATACTCTGAGCGCCCAAATACAAATCTTAGCCATGAGAAAATTCAACGTTTTATTCTAGATTTCCACATAAAATCTGCGGGCATAAAATAAATATATTTCTACTATGGAAGAGCTTAATTATTTTTTGGAATGAAAAAAACGGATGTTACTGACCGTGGAAACAGAAGATAGATTTTCTCTACGTTTCGTCATATCCGACGTCTTCAGGAGGCTTGTGTCTTCTACGAAGGAGGAACACGAAATGACGTCGGATATGATTTAGAAAAAAAAGTTCTCTTTCCACGGTCAGTAACATCCGCTTTTTTCGTTCCAAAAAATGTCTAACGACCGTAATCATAATTTAAAATCCTAAATTATTGTGTCCAATATATGTATCTAAACAAAAGAAGGCCTGTGTACTCAACATATATAAAATGGAGGAAAAGTGTGATGTCACATGGCTGAGCTATAAAAAGGACAGTCAACAATAGTTTAAATACAATATTATGTCGGCAGTTTGAGATTATTTCCATTTTCAAACAGCTGAAAGCCAATGGACGGTGTACAAAAACGGTTAAAATGTGATTCTAAATCTAAATCTAAATCTAAGCTGCAAACATATGTATCATTTGAGATTCATATTAAATGCATTCCCACAAGCAGACATGCATAATTTCGCGCTTACACATGCCGCATGTGGACCTACAATATAAAAAACCCAATCTCAAATGAACATAAGCCCTGCAACTCTTGCCGACCTTCCCTGAAGCAGGGGTGGCATTGGAAAAGTGAACCATTTTTTACAGTATGGGTGGTCAGCCGCATACCAACCTATCAGTCAAGGAAATGATTAAAGATTTTAAATTTTGATTACGGTCGTTAGACATTTTTTGGAATGAAAAAAACGGATGTTACTGACTGTGTAAAGAGAAGAACGATTTTCTCTACGTTTCGTCACAGTCATATCCTAATTAAAATGTGAATTTAATGAAATCACAATATTTTTTCTCAATAAACGTTTCTGGGCTGGATATAGGCCTCCACACATTTGTACCCCAGAGATACCTTTTTATATTTTTTCTTTTATTTTGTTGACCATCTTGTCCCAAAGAAAATTATTTATGTAACCATAAAAGCTTCTTTCAAAAAGAAGTATTTTCTTTACAAAATTCGTTATCTTATCCGCATAATTATATAAACTTTACAAATCTACATAATAAGGTTAAAAATGTGCGAATTATTTGGAAAAATTGACAGTTCCCGTAGTATGTTTTGTTCTCGCTTTTATCTAAGAGCAATCAACAAATAAATTGCAATCGGACAAAAAAGATTTGTTTGAAAACAATAAGTATTTTCTTTGCACAATTAATTATTTTTTTCGTAAAATTTTATAAACTTAAACAAACGATCCTTGTATAATTATAAGTAAACGACTGCGAACTATGACAGTTCACATTTTATGTTTTGGTTCTCACTATTATATAAGAGCAATAAGCAATAAATAAACACAAATAAACAACAACAAAAACTTAAAATGGAGCGACAGTAGTTTACCTTGAAAGCCGTTTAACAACAATAACAGGTGAAATGATTAAAAATCAAATAGGTACCTGATAAATAATTAAATCATAAGCAGTACTTGCTGGTTAGGTACTAAATTGTTACTTGAAATATAGTTTATTAAATCGTGTGCATAAGCACTCACTTCCTTATTTATTATTGATTGATTCTGAGGTATAATTTAGTCTTTTTAGAAGGCATTTGTGCAAAAAAATACAAATTGTTTTTTTACTAAGTTAACAAGTAAAATAATAAATAAAAAGGGAATTTATGAAATGTTTAATTGGAAACGGTTTATAGCTCAATTTAAAAAAATATGTATAAACAACCAATGGAAATAACTGTTTTACTGTTCTATTTTATTTAATTTTTTGATTGAATAAATAATGAGTTTTCACCGGCAAAATGAACTATTTGTTACAGATTTTTTAGAGTTTGTGTATTCAAACAGTGAAAATCCATTTTTATAAGAAATTATAAAAACATAAAAAAAAACACAGAGTTTTATTTTCACAAATTGAGAGTTTATTTCATGTCAAGTACTTTTGCTTGTTCACGTCATTATCAAGAGGACACTATTACAAAAAAAAAAATTACAAAATTACACAAAATTATTTGTTACAGTATGTGTGGTACACCTCATACCAAAGAAAAAACGTGAAGCTTTGATAGATAAAATATGATACGTATAATAATTATATGGGTAACAGTAATCCTTACGTACAAAAGTGTAAGTAGAAAATAATTATTTTCATTCATAAATTCCGGGAAACTTCAATGAAAGATTAATCGCCAAAAATAAGAATGAAGCTATTTTTCTCAATGAAAGCTATTTATGTATATACAAAAGTATATAGGTGTTGTTACACCACGAGCTAGGAAAAATATTAATAAAACCATTACATTAATCTTGCGGTCTAGTACAACCACTTAGCGGAGAGATATTAATCAGGCTTAGCCGGTGTTTGATTAGTCCTGATTTACGGTTTGCCCTTTCGCCAAAAACAATCTGAACGTAGATTGAATGATGCTCTTAGTGACGACACCTTGCAAGTGGTTAGTAGTTAGTGGTTTTTGTAAGTGATAAAAGGTGAGTGGTAAGTGGATTAAATGTCCAGAAATAAAGTAGAGGCTGGTATAATCTACGATCTGTAATCTAAGTTATAAAAAGGTAGCACATTTACAGTTCATATTAAAAATGTAATGCTGCGTATGTAATTACAAGCTTAAACTTAAATATCTAATCTAATCTAAGTTGCAAAATATAATTAACATTAAAGATTCACATTATATGTATAATCTAATCTATAATATAAGTTGCAAGGATATATTCATTCAAAGCTCTCAGATGTATGCCCACAAACAAACACGTGTAGTTCGCGCTTACAAATGCTGATTGTGTACTTACAAATAAAATCCAAACCTCGAATGAACATAAGCCCTGCAACTCTTGCCGAAATTCCCTGAAACAGGGGTGACATTGGCAAAGTGAACCATTTTTTACAGTATGGGTGGTCAACCTCATACCAACCTATAAGTCAAGGAAATATGCATTTACAAAAAACAGACATGTTTAAGTTCGCGCTTAAACATGCCGCATGTAGTCCAACAATATAAAAACCCGAATCTCACATGGACATACACCCGCAACTCTTGCCGACCTTCCCTGAAAACAGGGGTGACATTGGCAAAGTGAACCATTTTCTACAGCATGGGTGGTCAGCTGCATACCAACCTATAAGTCAAGGAACATACACACCAAAATTCATTTTTAAAATTAACAAATTATAACATGTATGGACATCAAAAACTAACAGAAAACTAATTTTAATTAAAAAAACCCTAGCCGCCAACATCACAGATTAACCGCCATTTCTTTATGTCCTTACACACTTCTTTCATTTCCTCCAGAGTCATAGTCTTCTTCATACAGACTCTCGTTTTATTATGACTCTGGATATTCCATTCATTCGCAATTTCGGAAATTTGGTCCATCTATACCTTTGTCGGTCTTCCTCTACCATGACATCCATCGAGTCTTGCAACATATACTTTCTTCGTCAGTCTTTCATCATAGAGGCTGGTACGAGTATAATCTACAATCTGCCATCTAAGTTGTAAAGACGTAGCACATTTACAGTTCATATTAAGAATGTAATGCTGCGTATGTACTTACAAGCTTAAACTTAAATTTCAAATGAACATAAGCCCTGTAACTCTTGCCGACCTTCCCTGAAACTGGGGTGTGAAAAAGTGAACTATTTTTTGCAGTATGGGTGGGAATGCATTTAGTATAAATCTTAAATGATATATATCTTTGCAGCTTAGATTAGATTAGATTAGATATGGGTCGTCAGCCTCATATCAATCTTTGAGTAAAGGAGCACAAACCTACATGAAAAAATTGATGGGTGTATTAATTTGGAAAAAGGGGAATAAAATTATAAAAGGACAATGAGTAATCGATTTTAATTTCAATTTTACAAAAAATATGCATTCAACCAAAAATAGATAACTAAATATTTTCTTCTCTACAAGACTTATTTTGTAAATAAAAATATATTCATTTTCAAAATATACTAGGTGACATTTATGTGACATATTTTACGTTTTATACCAACGCAACGGCAACACTTTGCATCCCTCAAAAATTTAAATATTAAAAGTAATTTAAGTATTCATCAATAATTGTTTCTAATATTGAAGGCATTGGTAAGTAAATGTAACCACAGTATGAATTTAAAATTTTAACTTGTAAAAAACATAAATTTACTAACTTTCAACTTCCTACTAACCATTTTGAAAGTCCCGGTGTGAACGTTCTTTCACAATGAATGATGCCCTCACCCTTTCATCTTACTTTCATGAAAGAAACACTTGGCTCCCACGCAAATAGCGTTCCGTGAATGACCATTCAAAATTATATTTATTTTCTGATGAAATATTGAAGTCTGATAATAATTTATCCGGCGACGTTTATCCTTAATCTCATTACAAAAGTTATTTTTTTCGTTTAATCACGGATAGAATGAAATATATTTGGAGACGAATTATGATTTAGGCTTTCCACACTGTCAAAGATTATTATTTTGTTATTTTTGGTATGAAATAAATGAAATTTTCCCGTAGGTACTACGTAATAATTCATTAATTAATACTGTAGTTATTTTCTCAAAAAAAAAAATATCTTGTGATGCAATATTAATTGTTTATCATTACCTGAAAGTCAGGAACTATAAGAAGTTACAAAGTCATCGTTTTTTAAATTAAAAAGATAATGAATAATTAAATTGAAAGTAATAAAACATAAAGATACAATAAAATAAATATTATAGATATGATGAAGTTTTTAAATTCTCTTTTATTTGTTTCTTCGGGTAATATTAAATACATATAATATGATTATAATATTAAATATTAATTATTACTGTATATTGTAATATTAAATATTACACGAAGAAACAAATAAAAGAGAATATATAAACTTAAATCATTAAATTAAAATGAATACATTTTATTCATCATCATTTAATGATTTTTATATTTTATTTTTGTTATTAAAAATATATTTTATTTTACTCAAAAACTTCAAGAATTCCGTCTTTAAAAAATGTAAAACTGACTTTACACGTGCTAAATTTTTTAACTTTCCGTAAGTCCTACCGAATCAGAAGCGGCCATTTAGGATTTATTCGAATGTATGATAAAGGCATGGAAACATTTAAGATAACAATGTCATAATTTCCATATAACTATCTCATTATCAAAACAAATAAATTAAACGTCTTTGATTGCATTGGATTCCTTTGAGAAATTAAAAAAAAAGTGAACAAGAAATCACGAAACAAACCTTTCATTAATTGATTAATAAACCGTGATTTAATTTAAATACTATAATTTTCATAAAATATAGTAACGATTCCTTGACTTATAGGTTGGTATGAGGCTGACCACCCATACTGTAAAAAATGGTTCACTTTGCCAATGTCACCCCTGTGTCAGGGAAGGTCGGCAAAAGTTGTAGGGTTTATGTTCATTTGAGGTTTTGATTTTATTTGTAAGTAGGTACACATTCAGCATTTGTAAGCGCGAACTACACGTGTTTGTTTGTGGGCATGCATTTGAGAGCCTTAAATGTTAATATATCTCTGCAACTTAGATTATAGATAGATTAGAGATTGAGTTTTAAGTAAATAGAGCCATTTGAAACTATGCCCTCCTATTTAAAACTGTGTTACACAATATCCTATATGCTTTAGGTTTAAACTAAATTGTAAAATGGCTTTTCAACTGTACTTTTTAAGTAAATTGTAAGTTATTTGCGCATGCGTGTTGTTTACCCCTCGAAGCCTGGCGTCAACTGACGGGATTGTGTGTAGGTAGTACTTTTTTTCCCGACCACTTCGTGAAATTTACGAAAGGCTCCGGAAAAATGTCCGGTCGGATAACATATTTTTTGAAGGTATAAAAGAGTTGGATTTCTTGAATTAACCATCAGTTGCTCTACAGCAGTTTTATTTACAAGTTAATAAATAAATCAATAAAAAAAACCCCCTCAAAATGTACAAGTTTGTAAGTACAATTGATTGAATAATAATTCGATAAAAATAAAAATTAGGTCTGATAGTTTAACCCTCTTTTTGTCCGTGATGCTTTTATCATGTATTGCAATTTCTATTTAAAAAATTAGAAAAGTTAATATTTGTTAACAGTTTTTTAGTGCTAAAAATGTCTGTATTAGTGTACAATTTAAAAAAAAATTGCTTATATTTAATTTTGCTAAATTAAATAAAAAAGTTCTTAAATTGAAGCTTTTAAAAGCTCTTTCTTATGTGTATTAAATATTGACATAAAGTCATAAATTTAAACGACATGTATCACAGAAAACACTGTTTTAAAGCAAGTTTTTATGTGACTGTAATTCACTCATTTAAGGTTCTTTAACTGCCAGGTTTTTGTCCATGTTTAATGATAAATCAGTCTTGGTAATCAAAGTTTGTACTAATAATTTTTAGTTACTAGAAAGAGGCTGTGAACTTAATGTCAGGGCTGTATGACGAGAAAATATTAAATAATTTCTGTGGGTGTTTTATAAATGAATACAATTTTTATTTATTAGATTTTTTGATTATTGCAAAAGTTAATGTTGTTGTAATTTAAGTGATCGATACTTTTTTAAATACGAATCAAACAGGAATTTAGTAATAAAAAAAATATTATACTCTCTAGTGGGCATTCCGTATTGTAATGTGTTTAAAAAATGATTTTATTTTATTTAAGTATTGGTCTGCGTTTCTTCATTTAATTTTTAAAATTTTAATATATTATCTTGACTCTTACGAAAGTGTATAATATTTACACTTTATTGTGACTTTCCGTGTTATAATTCATCCATTTCCACAACATTTTTTTTTTAATTTTGTGGACCATTTTAAGTGATTTCTAATGTAAATTTTGTCCATTTTTTAAGGTGGTTCTCTCCGTCCTCGTGGCCTGCGCTGCCGCCGCTCCCGGCTACCTGACCCCAGTGGTCTCAGTCCACTCTGCTCCAGTGATCCACCAGGCTGTCCCAGTGCTCCACCACAGCCCATCTCACGCCGTCTCCCACAGCAGCACCGTCATCAGCCACGGATCTCCAGTGGTCAAAGTGGCCCACGCTCCTCTGATCCACTCTGCCCCCCTTGTTCACTCTGTCCACTCTGCTCCCCTTGTCCACTCTGTCCACTCTGCTCCTTTGGTCCACTCTGTCCACTCTGCCCCTCTTGTCCACTCTGTGCACTCTGCCCCTCTTGTCCACTCTGTCCACTCTGCCCCCCTTGTCCACTCCGTCCATGCCGCTCCAGTCCTCTCTCACGCCGTCTCTCACTCTTCTCAGTCTTCAGTGGTCCACCACGGATCCCCCGTTCTCAAGACCATCGTCCCAGTGGTCCACTCTTCCCCAATTTTGGTCCATCATTAAGCCTTAACTTATGTACATAAAAAAACTACACTTTATTGTAAAACATCTGCATAAGCAACATCTGAATGTGGAAATAAATTATTAAGATAAAAACCTTATGCCCTGATTTTTTATTCAATCAATACCCACCTGAAAATCTTCCAAGTTCACCAAATCAAAACAATGCGAAAAAGTATTCAAGATTCATTCAGTCATTCATAATTAACAATGATGACATGCAGGCAGCTCTGAAAGAGGTTCTGGCCACTCTTGGCAAAATAGCGAAAGACTAACAGTTATGGACATTAAAATTTGAAAAATCGGAATACTTGCATAAATCTTAAATATTTTCTTGACCCTTGACAAAACAAAATGGAAAAAAAATCTACTGCAATTTTCGACATCGTATGCGAAAATAAAGTTTACTTATTTATTTCATTTAATTTCAAATTACCTTCATTAATTCTAAGATAAAATCGTGAATATTTTTTTCTTCTGCTTAAAAGTTCTTTATTCAAATAAATTCTTTGATTTTCTATCGTTATTTTGTTTCGATTATCGCAAATGATTTGTTTATTTTTTCATAAAGAAATAAATATTTTTTTCGATTTATTCTTACAATGCTATTCATAGACAGCAGAACCATGGCTGTTCCACCGACTAAAGATTATTTTTGGTCCAAAAATAAAAAGTTCTGTGGATCATCTATGGACCAAACGATTTATGAATAGTTCTTTTAGAATTTAACCCTGATCATTGATAATATTTTAAATCATCGTAAAACATATAGTTATCGATGTATCTATAAAATATAGTATCAATATATCGTCCCCTGAGTGCTTTTGTGTCTTATATCCATCAGAGGTTATTTCACATGAGCAATGTTTGTATGTGTACTGGACCGATGTGTGCTATGAAAACTGGAAATTCTAATCTAATCTTATCTAAGTTGCAAAGATATGTTACATTGGGGATTCACATTATATGCATTCTCACAAGCAGACACGTACAAGTTCGCGCTTGCACATGCCGCATGTGAACCTGCAACATAATAACCCAAACCTCGAATGGACATACACCCTGAAACTTTTGCCTTTCTTCCCTGAAACTGGGGTCACATTGGCTAACTGAACTTTTTCAGCACGGGCGGTCAGCCGCATATCAACCTATAAGTCAAGGAACATGGATTTAAAAATATTTCAAAGAACTTTCACGGTGTTTTAAGTTTTTTTCTTACCTCAAATTGTGTAGAATATGATTCTTAAGAAAATTTCAGTGAAAGGTTAGATCTTGAATCAAATTGTTGATAAGCCAAAAAAGCACTGGGGAGATAATATGCTGCCTTGGAAGACGTTGGACTATTCAATAGATTAAAATTAAAGTTTATCGGTGCACGAAATATTATAAGGCTTCCTTGACTTAAAGGTTGGTATGAGGCTGACAACCATACTATAAAATACTAAAAACACTTTCCCAATAATGTCGTTGGAAGGTCGGCAAAGGTTGCAAGGCTTTTGTTCATTTGAGGTTTCGATTTTAATTTGTAACTACACATGAAGCTTTTGTAAGCGCAAACTTACGCGTGTCTGTTTATGGCATGCGTTTAATATGAATTTTAAATGTTCATGTGTCTTTGCTACTTAGATTACAGATAGATATTATATAAGTAAGTACATAAAATATTCGTAGAAGGGTCGAACAGGTTGGAGTCTTAAGGGTAAATAAGTTTTAATTTTATTTAATTCCAATTAAATATGTCCTATTCTTGAACAATATGTTTTTCATTAAAAATCTTTTTTATTTTATATATATTTTTTTCTCTAAATTGTAAAGACCTTTTCAATAATCTCCTTGAAACGGTTCTGCTTAGAAATCTCCATACATCATGGAAGACAGTACTCCAAGTATATAAATTTATGTTTAAAACCAACCATAGCGTACACCAAAAAAAATATGAACACTAAAACAGCGCCACTAGTGAGCGTTTTAACTCCCATTTATTTATTTGTAAAAGCTTAGTTGAGTTAAATTGTGAAGTTTTAAACTGAGAGACAAAACAATCTGAATTATTTGCTTGTAAAGGAATGAGTATTTAATAAACTCGATCTGTGATGTATTGCGAAAATACTCAATTATTGAGTATACTTAAAAATGACTGAAAATTAAAACTCTCACTAGAGGCTCTGTTCTATCTTATATGAATTTTTGCGTACTCGATGATTTAAGTATTTATACAATGTATTAAATTCCGAGTTTTGAATACAATGGCTCTCTAATCTCTATTGTTACAGATTATTATTCTGTTATACGCATTAAGGTCCATATAAAAATGCTAAGATGGTTTTGGTTATAGCCTCGATGTTTAATTGAGCTATATTTAAAACAAAGGCGGAAATCTAGGAAATTTTCAACTATGAAATAAATATATGAGAATGCAGAGAAACATTTTCTCTTTGATTCCATATGTTCATCACATTTCCAAAAAAGCATGCATTACCGCCTTTGGTTGGACAAGACTAGATTACCTACACTAAAACCATTTTGAAAACTGGGCTAATGCAATGCATGAAATGAATGCCATTTTTTTTTTAAATTTGGATGCAAAAATTTAAACGTCTAATTCAAAGTCCGTACTCACTAGGAGCTGTAATAAAATTGGAAGGTAGGAGCTTAATTTTTTTTAAAGTTATTTTACAAGGATGGTTTTTAAATATGCAAGAAAAATGTGTACAATCATTATAATTTAAGCTATTGGTTGGTGTGAGGCTGACCACAAACACTGTACAAAAAAGACTTCATTTTGCCTATGTAACCCCTGTTTCAAGAAAGGTTGACACAAGTTGCAGGGCTTATGTTCATTTGAGGTTTGCATTTTAATTTGTAAGTACACACGCAGCATGTGTAAATACACGTGTCTGTTTGTGGGCATGCAAATGTCAACATATCTTTGAAACTTTGATTAAAGATTATAGATCGGTCAAAACGTATTCCTAATTTTTTTATATATTTTTTGAAAATGTTACTTTTGCGTCATTGAATTTTTTTTTTACAAAGCGTTAGTAGTAAGTAGATATGCACTATATTTTGTGAAATACTAGTGAAATTGTTCACTTTGCCCATTCAACCCCTGTTTCAGGGAAGGTCAAAAAAAAGTTGCAGTGTGTTCGTTCATTCGAAGTTTGGATTTCAATTTGTGAGTAACCATGCAGAATTTATAAGCGTGAACTTACACGTGTCTGTTAGTGGGAATGCAATTTAGATTATAGATTATAAGTGGAGGGAAAAACAATATTATAGGCATTTGGCATGTGACAAATAACAACTATTACTTTTCAGGAAAATGAAAAAGTAAAAATCGAAATCAGATAAAAATGACGGACTGTGTGATATTCCGCGTACTAAGCAAATAGTGTGCCTAGAAGCAATTAGAGAAGGGGAAGCCGGGGTTAGACAACGATTTTTCTTTTACCTTTTTTTAAATTATATTTTTTGTGCCAGTGGTTTTAGCTTATGAATTTTATTTATATATCGATAAATAGTGTATAGATCGATACCTTGAAGTTACAACTGAATAAGTGTCATATAAATAAATCTTTGATTTTAAAAAATGTAATTTGTCATGTATGTTCCTTGACTTATAGGTTGTTATGCGGCTGACCACCCATAATATAAAAATTGGTTCACTTTGCCAATGTCACCCCTGTTTCAGGGAAGGACGGCAGGAGTTGCAGGGCTTATGTTCATTTGGGATTGGGTTTTTATATTGTAGGTCCACATGCGGCATGTGTTAGCGCGAAATTATACATGTCTGCTTGTGGGAATGCATTTGGTATAAATCTTAAATGATATATATCTTTGCGGCTTAGATTAGATTAGATTAGATTAAAACTAGATTTTTTAGATAGATGCACTTTATTTACTATTTTCTACGAGAGAAAACAGTTGAAAAATTCCATAGTTTGGAAGTTTGACATGAGCACTTTCTTATAATTAGTTCACTTACTATGAGAAGTAACACCGAATAAAATGTATTTTTCCACAATTTCTCAAATCAGTGAATCAGCACTTATTTAGTCTTACCTTTCAGGTGGCCGTACACACTTTGATTTCTTTTTTTGTGCTGATAAATAGAAGTATGAATTCTACGTTGTCACAGTTCCTTGACTTATAGAATAGTATGAGGCTGACTCCCCATGCTGTTAAAACTTTGTTCACTTTTGCCAATGCCCCCCCGTTTTCAGGGAAAGGCAGCAGGTGTTGCAAAGCTTATGTTCATGTGAGGTTTGGTTTAATCTGTATGTGCACATGCGGCACGTGTAAAAGTTAACTCACATGTATCTGCTTGTGGGCATGCATTAAATATGAGCCAGGGCCTAAGGTGCTTAGACACAAAGAAAATATAGAAGATCATGAAAAGCCTATCTCATTTTTTGCGAGGTAATCAGTTAGTTAAGATTGTCTAATGACTGCTATGACAACGAACCATTGTATGTACATATTGTAATAAAATATTTTTGGGACATCTTCATCCGGTCTCCCCTATTCATCAAAAACCTACATGAAGCTTTAGTTTATTTTTTAAACACTCGTTATAAAGCATGCATAGTCGTTATAGCCGTATTCCATTACCTTCAAAACAGATGATCATATTTTGAGGACTTGACCGGTTGAGGACTAACGACACACGGAAGCCATTTTATATGCACACATTTTGAAATCCTATTAAGGACTTACATAGTTTGAAAATAAAATTTGCATACAATCTGAGAGATTTATTGCTTTAAAATGGACGAGTATAAATTTTTTTTGCCGCTTGGATGTTAGAATTTTATAAATAAAACATGGATTCTTATTATTTTATTATATCACTTATTCTAACCTAAGTGTTCACTAAGCTTGGTTAACCGCTTAGAGACTACGGCTATAAGGGTTTGTTTTGATAATTGACATTACGTAGATTCGTTTTAAATTAATAATTATTCCTTGACTTATGGGTTGATATGAGGCTGACCACCTATACTGTAAAAAATGGTTCAATTTTGCCAATACCCCCCCTGTTTCATCAGGGAAGTTCGGCAAGAGTTGCAGGGCTTATGTTCATTTGAGATTGGGTTTTATACAGTAGGTTCACATGCTTCATATTTAAGCGCAAGCTTAAACGTGTCTGCTTGCGGGAAAACATTTAAGAGTAATATATCTTTGCAATTTAGATTAAATATTATTATATATGTAAAAAAAAATGATAAAGCTCTCCTTCCCTGCTTGATATATTTCCTCGAGCGCTTTATATTTCGCTTCGAGCTGTTTTCTTGATAATGGTGTGATAAAATTGATAACGCTCGATGAAATAAATCAACTCGTCAAGAAAAACTTTCCGTTGTATTTTTACATTATGAATTTGCTTAATTCTATTGTTGTACATATATTGATAAATTTAGGAAATAAGTGACGTCAGAGGCGGGCACAAGGCACAGGTTTAAGGGGTATATCGCCCCTGTATCTATCGCTTCATCGCCCCCTATTTATTTTTGCCCCCATAACAGCCCTAATCGCCCTCAGGTTGGACACCACTGATTGACATTAAATAATTTATAAGCTTATGAAGAAAATATATCAACAAGGTAAAGAAACATAAAAGTGTCAGATTTACAATAAAATTAATCAATTATTTATAATTAATTTAGGTTAGTAAACTTTGTAATATGTCTAACTTATCATTAGATATATTAAAAATAAATTTATTAAGTCAGCCAAACCTAGAAAATCAATATATCTCAATTATACTATCTGGAAAATCTTATAGGTTACCTAGATTAGTTAAGTTAGCAATATTATTTAGATTTGATATTCGATAATGTTCAAAAAGGTATTCGACATGATTATGCCAACTTGTCTTTAGGCTCAAACGATATTTATTCTATGAAATCCTATGAAGAAATGTAATCACAAAATTGCATAAGAATCGGATATACAAAGATTTGTTTTATTGAAATATAAGATATACCTTATATGAATGTAGATACCTCCTGAGAGAAGTATGTGATATGAATATAATAATATATGAATAAGTGTTCAGAAAATGTACTATATTGCAGTTAAATATACAATTTGTGATGTTTTTTGACTTATAGGTAGGTCGGTATGAGGCTGACAGCCCATACTGAAAAAAAAAAAATCACTTTTGCCAATGTCAGCCCTACTTCAGTGAAGGGCAACAAGAGATGCAGTGTTTGCATGTGGGCTTGAATTTAATTTGAATAAAAAATATTAATCTATCTCAATAACTTACATAAATGAAATATTATAGGTACGCAATGTAGAACAAAGCAAAATCATATTTTATTATTTAATTAAAAAAAGAGAATATATTGTTAAATACATAATTTTTTGACAGCGAAGAATACAAGATTAATATTTAAAAAAGATTAATCAAACTAAAAAATATTTATTTCTGTGTAATAGTTGGTCAAGGCTTACACAAAAAAGCTTTTATTCATGCAAAATAGAAAAATATTAAAAAAATCCTTGATAAAATAAGGTACTTATTCAATTTCTATTCACCACATTAAGCGACCTTATTTTTATTTGTCAAATATAAATAAGTATTTGAATTAAATTTAAAAAGTCCAATTACCTTCAAAATACTAAAAAATAAACAGACCATTGAGTAGTTTAGAATCAAACCGGTAATCCAGGATTTTTTTTAAAAATATATGAAAACAGAGGAAATGTCATTTTGTATGTTCCTGTATAAAATATATTTCGTTAAGAAATCATAGATTGCCACTTTTGGTTCTACGCAACTCATTTTTACTTGTTTGTTTTTTATTTGTAAGGTTAATATTGATTTATTTGTAAAAAAAACACATATTTTAAACATCATTGTTAATTGAGGCATTGGCTCATTAAACATTTCAATGTTAGGTATTTGTAAGAAAACTAAATATTTCATCACAAAGCTGAAATAAAATGCGTATCCGTTTAAATTGAGAATGAGCATACCCCCACTTCAAATGAAGTGGTTGGCGTAAGACCGGCCCCTTTACCTGTAAAAAAATGCGTGCCTGTTCTCGTCAAATGCGACATATTAATATTGTACGTAAACTTGTAAAAGATATTATCATATTCATAAACAGACTAATCTCTCCTTTAAACGTTGTTAATGATTACTCTTTGATTTATAGATCGGTATGAGGCGGGCGACTCCTACTGTAAAATATGGTTCAATTTGCCAATGCCATCCCTGTTTCAGGGAAGGTCGGTAAAAGTTGCCGGGTTTATGCTAATTTAAAGTGTGGATTTTAATTTGTAAGTACACATACAGCATTTGTACCAGCTCTCTGGGAAGCTGGGAAAAATCCACTTCAAATTGAAGTGGTTGGCGTGAGGCCAGCCCCCTTACCTGTAAAAAAAATGTTCCGAATCGCTACATGCAGACCAGAAGACGTGTGAAGCTTAGCTGCCTTTTTTGTAGTGTGATTAAAATAAAAAAAATATAATAACAAATAATCTGACCTTTAAGTCATGACTACATTCAAAACACTGTGCAGTTCAAGTTAATGTCAACTGTTATGTTCGACTACGAATCGCACTGTTATTCAGAGACGAAATTAATCACGATTAAGAAGACGCAGAGTGCGCGTCGAGTGAAGCAAGTTTAAACTTAGTATTTTACTCTTACTTTCGACTATGAATCGCAGTGATATTCAGAGACGAGATTAATCACGATTAAAAGGAGACGTAGCGTGCGTCGAGTGCACCGAGTATAAGCTTAGTGTTATGGTAATGATGATTTCTTAATGAACTTAAGGTTGTTGGTGGGGTATAAATAGACGGCTGGAACTGTTCGGTGTTATCAGTTGGTATTCAACTTTTTGAGAAAAACATCTCGACAGCAAAAACCTACCCTCCAAAATGTTCAAGCTCGTGAGTGATCAAAAATTTTTTTTTTCATTAAAAAAAAATCAAAATTATTTTTTGACATTTCAAGTGAGAAGAGAAAAAAACCTTCCTTATTTATTTATTACAATTCTGGGACTCAATTTTTTTTTTTAGTTTAAAGAAGTTTGTGTATCGAAAGATTGAAAATTAATTTTTATTTCAAAGCAAGTTTATCTGGAACCGCTGCATTGTTTTTCTTTCCACTTTTGTTTTTGATACTGTTGGATTCATATTTCGTATCGTCCGGTCGATAGCTCAGTTGTTAGAGTGCTTGCATTCCATGCCGTGAGCTCGGGTTCGAATCCCATCAAGGGTCAGGAATGATTTCCCGTTTCGGTGTTTATTTCAAGCTCCAAAATAAAATACGGACAAGGTTTACTCAGAATTCACAAGAAATGTGTACTAGCCCCGTCGGAAGCTTGGAAACCCCCACTTCAACTGAAGTTGTTGGTGTAAGGTCAGCCCCTTACCTGTACAAATAAATAGGTTCTACACGCCACATGCGAAACCCTTTGGGGATTACGAGGTCAGAAGTTGCACTACATGTGTAGCTTAGTTGCGCTATTTTTTGCGTAAGGTGTTCCTTTTACAAATAGGTTGGTATGAATCTGACCCCTACTGTACAAACTTGGTTCACTTTTGTCAATGCCACACTGGTTTCTGGGAACGGCGGCGGAAGTTGCATGGTTTACGCTGATTAAGGTTTGTTTTTACATGCAGCATTGTAATCGTGGACTTACACGTGCCTGTTTTGTGATTTACATTGAATATAAGCCTTAAACGTCAATATAATATCTTTGCAACTTAGATTATAGATAATAGTGTGTTTGTGTTTCTGTGACTGTTACTTTACTTTCTTTCCGCTTGGCACAGCAGTTATATGCACCTTAATAAAAATCCATCAACACTTAGTGAGAACAAAAAACATGGATATTTTTACACTTCAACCAATCTTCTAATGTTTCTTCTCCTTTTATCCAGTTGATTGTATCTGCCTTCGTGGCTTGCGCTGCCGCCGCTCCAGGAATCGTCACCCCAGTGGTCTCTGTCCACTCCATCCCAGTGGTCCACACTGCCCCAGTGGTCCACGTTGCCCCCAAGGTTGCCGTCTCCCACAGCAGCAGCGTTGTCAACCATGGAACTCCTTTAGTCCACGCTGTCCATGCTGCCCCAGTCGTCCATGCTGCCCCTCTTGTCCGCACCGTGCCAGTTGTTCATTCTGCCCCTCTTGTCCATTCTGCTCCTCTTATCCATTCTGCTCCTCTTGTCCATTCTGCCCCTCTTGTCCACGCTGCCCCTGTTGTCCACGCTGTGCCAGTCTCCCACGCCGTTTCCCACAGCTCCTCAGTTGTCCACCATGGGTCTCCTCTCGTTAAGGTCCACGCTGCCCCAGTCATTGCTGTTCACCATTAAACCCTTTTAAACTGTGATTAATTTATGTTCAAGTGTGTTTTTTTTCTGGTCAATAAAAGTATGTGACTGAATTTTTATGTTTTAATTTAAACACTCATAAGACTCACCGACACCATAAAGATTAAACTGAATAAGTGACATATTAAGCCAGCAATGGTTTCTCAGATAAATGCACCTTTGTTTCTATTTTCAACGAGAGAAAACATTAGACAAGATTCCATATTGGAGTGCTTCAAATTTGATTCGAAATAGGCAATATACATACATACCGGGTTGCTAGGGAAAAGACAAATCAATATTTTATTATATAAATTACGTTATTGGCTACTAAGCACCGTAACACAAGTGTAACGTTTTCCAGCCGAGAAAAAAGTTATTCAAATCTGTGCAGAGCCCATTACGGAAAGAAAAATAGGTTTACTGCAGAAATTTTACGAGAAAGAAGGGTGAAACAAATAATGAAAATATGGAGATATTTAGAATTATTATCATCTTAACAAGAGATAATGTGATAGCATGACATTGTACGACTTGTCGACGCTATAGCCGAGCAGACAAAGCTGTGTCAATTTTAATAGCAATGTAGCAACTTGCAACAATTTTACAAGTTATAATCACGTTTTTTGTATTCATTTCCTTCTTTTTTGGAAAAACGTATCTATGATTGAATAGAAATTAAAAGATAAAATAAGAAATCAGAAGAAAGTCTTCGTAGATAGAAACATGTTTTAGAGCAACGAATTGTAAATCAATATAAAACCCATCCCTCTGACTAGTCTCCAACTTTCGACGGAACAAAAATCTGTAAGCGAACAATTTGTTAGACACTTGAGTTGAGCTAGAAATCATGATAACCTTAAAATGACTTTGAATAACACAAAAAGAAATTTATTTGTTATTCATTTTGCGAAATTCTTCTACCTTATTAATTTTTACCTTCACACTATATGCTGGTTTTTTTTCTCAAGTATGTAAGTGGTTCAGAAAAAAAACGAGTTATTCTTCTCCCATACTTCAAGTACAAAAAAATTACGTTTAAAAATGTATTAAAAATAAGCTGCGCCTTCTGTGAACGTTTTACTTTGTGCATATTTTTTATAAAACGCTATGCTTGAGTTTACACGTACATTTTTATACTTTACTATATCGAAACCAGTTTATTACGTAACAAGTAATACTTCACGTTATCTTTTAACTCTCAAGTGAGTATACGTCATATCTTGTTCATCAGTAATATCACTAGTATACCAAATAAAAAACTCTTCGTCAGCGTTTTACTAAAATAAATATAGAAAAATTAAACGTTAAATAGGGGTGCTGTTTTAATTTTTATACGTTTAATGTTTGAGTTGAAACGTAGTAATTTTTTATTTGGGTTGCAGTGGTGTAGGAGCAATGAAAATATGTGTAAACGATAAAAAAAAGTATTCCGAGTATAAGATATCGAGTGAATTCCATTCGATCGTTTTAATGAGAAAAGATATATGAAAACTTAATTACACAAAAGAGGTGATGTAGCATCTTTCATACACTTGAACATTTACGTGATTGAAATGAATTTATCTAATGTGCTATACTCGGCGCTAAGATCTCCGTTAAGGTAGCTAGATGGGATTTTAATAATGAAATACATGACACGAAAGATATTTTGCGTTTGAAAGTAAATGCTGTAAGAAATGGTTCACTCTGCCAATGTCACCCCTGTTTGAGGGAAGGTCAGCAAGAATTGCAGGACTTATGTTCATTTGAGATTGGGCTTATGTTGTAGGTCCACATGCATGCTCTTGCCGACCTTCCGTGACAGTGGGGTGACATTGGCAAAGTGAACCATGATTGAGTATAATATCGGATTCTTTCTTCGTATTTTTTTTACATGGCGATAGGATTACATGAAGTTAATATATGGCAGAAAGAATTTACAGTTAGACTCACAAAAACTTCTAAACTGTGGCACAATCTTATTTCATCAAAAAGCTATTAGAGTTTGCAGGAAGAACCTTGAACGAAAGTTGACATTTTAAAATGACAGAAATAAGTAGGACATCGCCAAAAAAAACTTTTCCAAAAACCACGGAAACGTCGCGTTCAAAAACTTATATTTTTTTATCTATTTGACATAAAGTTTAAAACTTTTTACGTACCTACGTCTCTGGACGAAACGAAAGTGAATCTGTACGACAAGTGTAAGTTTTAACTAAACCATAGCGTTTTGTCGAAAATGTCTGGAAGCTTAAACAACGACTCTATTGAGCGTTGTAGTTCTCATACTTTTACCGAGAGTTTTGACGTATACTTGGGGTACTGCTTTTTAACTTTCACAATGATGAATGTTTTTTTTTCAAGGTTTCTTTATGTAGTCAAGATAATATACTAGTAAGGCGTGGATTAAGGGTGGTTTGAGTGGTGCAACCAAACAAGGGGCCACTTCGTATACCCCCATAACACTTCATTAGAGTATTAGTATTGTCTTCAGAAGCGCCGACATTGAGGCTCCTAAGAAATTTTAATAAAAAAATCTCTTTGGAGCACTATTCTAAGCTTCCATACTTTTTTTTATGAAATTAGCCCTGACAAGTTAAAAGCAACACTTAGGAGTATTTTTAAAAATATAATTCAATCATTTTTATTGTAAAAATAGGTCCGGTCGATCTAAGTTGAATAGCTCAGTTGGTAGAGTTTTTGCATTTCATGCCGAGAGTTCGGGTCCGAATCCCACCGAGCGTAGGTATCAGAAATTATTACCGGTTTTCGATGTTTATTTCAAACACCAAAGTAAAATACCGTCAAGTTTTACTCACCCTTTTAAGATATGAGTACCAGCCCCCTAGGGAGCTGGGAAACCCCCACTTCAACTGAAGTGGTTGGCGTAAGGCTGGCCACCATAACTGTAAAAATAAATATGTTCCACTCGCCACACGCGAAACCCTACGGGGATTAGGAAAATTACACTATATGTGTAGCTTAGTTGCGTTTTGCGTTGCGTTTAGCAATAGATGTCATAGAAATTGCTTAGATTGACATAAAACTCTGTTTTTAGCTGTACCTTATCATATAAGTGTTGGTTCGCAATCAATAAAAATTAACATAGAGAGGGCCCCATGTTTTTTCTTAGACCAGGGCCCCTGATGGGCTTACTCCGGCCCTGTATACACCTACTGAGATGTTGGTCCATACTCAGTGCGACATAAAGAGGGACCAAAAAACTGCGCTTAATTTACGAGAACGATAAAAAAGTGGAGCGTAAGGCGGCAGGGGCAGAATGAGATAAAATGTAGCACGAATTCGCAAAGATAAGAAGAAGTGTGTCATGGATGCTAAAAGGTGAGAAGCGAAAGATGACAATCTGTGAGATGGTGGATAGAGCAAGATGATTGCAGAGAGATGAAAGATAAACTACGAATGAGAATAAAAGTAAGGTTATTTGTAAGATTATGAGATTAAAATAAAAATAAATTAGTCTATTCTTATGAATTTTATAAACGGACAGTGGTTACATTTTTTTAATTTTAATTTCGAGGACAATATACCAAAGTATGGAATTACCAAAATATTAAGTAGTATTTTTAATAAAAAATAAAGATTTGAAAAATTATTTATACAAATTTGTGACAATACTTTTTTGTTGTTCATTGTAGGTAGATTCTGAAAACCTTCTGGATTATAGGCGTACGAATTGCAGTCTGTACCCTGAGTACGAGTTGTTAATGAATACTGTAAGTATCGAGTATTCGAGTATTCATTTTTCTCGAATACTCGATACTTACAGTATTCATAACAAACTCGTACTTTAGGTACTAATACATTAATAGTCAATGCTTACTTTACATACCCGCTCACTTGAAAACACGCGCAAATTCACGCTTATACATGCTGAATGCGTTCTAAAACTACAATAATCTAAGAACTACAAAATGCAAAAAATGTGTTATCATTTGATTATAATATATATTTTTGTTAAAAGCTTTTTGACTTCACAAAACTTTAAATATTTTTTTCTGCAATAGTTATTTGATGCAAAATTAGGATAAGGCCATCACGTCAAGTATAAAATAATACGTCTAAATAAAACAATTGCGTTTTACAAATATTGTATTGAAATTAAAACGCTCAATGGAGGCGCTGGTTTAATTTCCATACATTTCTGTAATACAACGAATTTAAAAAAGGTGTATCAAAATATTCAATCATTCATTATTCAAGCACAAAATCAAAGGCGGAAATCTAGGAAATTTTCATAGACCAATTAAATATATAGAAACACAGGAAATCGTTTTCTCATCATTTTCATATATTTTTTTATTATTAACGAAATTCTAGATTGCCAACTTTGGTTTTGTAGGCTTATATTATTTGCAAGCTCATTAGTCTGTGCTCTTATTTGGTGTTGTGCATTGAACACAAGGCTGGGGTCGCGTTTTGCGAATTAAATTTCCTGCTGCTTTTTTGTATGTAAACAGCTGCTTGTGCAGCTACTCGGAATCGCGCACCAAATGAAAGTAGTATAAAACCAGAATGCAAACATGATTTTTTCATACTAAACGTTACCTTTCGTACGAGAGCCGTCATATTGAACGTTCAACAAGATGCATAAATTATTGGTAAGATATGTTTCTTGAATATTTTTTGTTCGTCCCCCCAGTGCTTGTTTGGCTTATCTACAATTTGATTCAAGGATGACCATGAAATGAAATTGTCTTAAGCATCAATCAGTTTTCATTAAGAATTGGGCATAGCTTATTAAAAAAAAAAAATTTCCTTGACTTATAGGTTGGTATGAGGCTGACCACCCATACTGTAAAAAATGTTTCACTTTGCCAATGTCACCCCTGTTTCAGGGAATGTCGGCAAGAGTTGCAGGGCTTATGTTCATTTGAGGTTCGGATTTTATTTGTAAGTACACAATCAGCATTTGTAAGCGCGAACTACACGTGTTTGTTTGTGGGCATACATCTGAGAGCTTTGAATGAATATATCCTTGCAACTTAGATTATAGATAGATTATAGATCTCATTATTCACAATCTGAGCTAAGAAAAAAACGTAAAACACGATAATGTGAGAGTTGTATTTAATATTTTCAAAATTAATTTCTAGCATTCATAAAACACATTGATCCAGTACACATACAAACATTCTTTATATAAAATTACCTCTGTTGAGATAAGATAAACAAGCAATAAAGGGATGGTATGAAAAAAACGTTTGACCAAGTAACATTCACTAATGGGATAAGTTATACGATAATTTGCATTCGGTTTTGAAATTGTGTTTGTTTGTTTTATTTTATTTTATTTAAAAAGCTTGACTATTTTTTTCTTTCCTTGACTAATAGATTGGTATGAAGCTGACCCCGTACTGTAAAAACATGGATCAATTTTTCTAATTCCACCCCAGTTTCAGGAAAAAGTGGCAGGAGTTGCAAAGTTTATCATGAGAGGATTTTGTTTATTTTTTTTGTAGGTACACATTGGTATGAGGCTGACCCTCCATGCTGTAAAAACTTGTTTCACTTTTGCCAATACCACCCCATTTCAGGGAAAGGAGGCAAGCTCTTTTTTATTACGATTAGATATTCTATTCCTTTACTATTCCAGTTATTTGGTCCATCCATACTTTTCTCGGATGACGTCTTCCCCGGCATCCAACCCATCTTGAATTAGGTACACTCTTTGACAGTCTATCGTCATTTATTCTCTTCGTATTATAGGTTCGTATACGGCTTAACACCCATGCTGTAGAAAATGGTTCATTTTGCCAATGTCACCTCTGTTTTAGGGACGGTCGGCAAGAGTTGTAGGGTGTATTATATATTTGACATTTGGGTTTTTATATTATAAGTCCACATGCGGCGTGTTTTAGTGCGAACTTATACGTGTCTGCTTGTGAAAATGCATACGATGTGAATCCATGTTACATATCTTTGCAACAGATTAGATTTGTCCAAACCATCTAAATAACTATCATCTTCCAAATCAACTACATTTTTTCATTGCAAAAGACAAACAGTTCACTGAACCCGTAATAATAAAAAATACAAACTATCAAGTATAAAATACATAATATAATCTTTTGATTAATCCAATTTCTTTTATCTTATTTTCCCTCCAACTCTGTAAATTGAGATTGCTCCAAAAAAACTTCTACACTTTTTTTTCATTTCAAGTTTGTACAACACAGTTTTTTCCCTATTCGTGTTTTTCTACAAATAAATGTATTTATATTATCCACCCTCGAAGGTGTTATTCATAAACTTTTAATCCATGGATCTTCGTTTTATAACAGAAAAATTCACCCGAGGCAGTGGATGAGCTAAGGGTTTACTGTCTGTGAATAGCGTCGTAAGTAACTAAAAAGTTTTCATGTTGGATTAATAGTTTTTTTTTTTTTTAATTTGTATCTACAACACAAAAGCTTCAACTTTTTAGATCTTTTACTTGTAAACTTTTATACCATTTAATAAGGACTTTTGATTTTCAAGAAAAATACTTTTTTTTTTTTTTTTTTTTTTTTTTTTTTATATTAGTAACAGTATCTAGTGTGTTTCACTACGCCATTCCGGCGTATAGATTTTTCAACTGGTAAGGGAAGCAGACTTACATAACAACCGTGCCAATTTTTTGTGCGTTATTTGATCGACATCAAACTTCACAGGAACCATTTCGAGAATATTTGACATGTTTCCTGCAAATTTCATTAAAATCAGTTGTGGGATCTAGGAGTCCATAGAAAACTCACAAAAACCTACATATATATATTTTTTTATACATTTGTTATAATTGGCTTACATTAAACATATTTTTCTTGCAATGAGGTCAACAATCTTGGTTTTAAGAATAAAAATCGATTAAGGTAAATTCCATTAAGTATATTAACAAATCAAGGTCGATCTTAAAAAAATATACTACATATATTCATTAAGAGGTCACCATTTTTCAAAGCTTGCATTGCTGTTCTTACTTAGATTGAAGGTCATAATGTCAATTGAATAGGCTACAATAATTGGTTGTCAATGCGTGCGCTCGCATGATTGCTGGTCAGTCGAAATTTACACACATTACTCCTCTTCTCCACAAGCTTCACTGGCTCCGTATACCGGAGCGCATCGAGTTCAAAGTGTGCACGATGGTCCACAAAGCTTTATATGAAAAGACACCCAAATATCTCGCTGATTTGATCAAACCAGTCACCCTCGGCAAAAAAAGCCTAACACTGCGCTCGGCTGAAACTGAAGCCAAATCAAGGATTGGAGAACCTATAAGAAGAGTTAGCACAATGTTTGGAGAGCGTGCATTTGCAGTTGCTGGTCCTCTGGCCTGGAACCACCTGCCACATCATGTGAGAGAGCTAGAGAACCATGGAAAGTTCCTGAATGCACTGAAGACAAGCAAATTTCTGGCATCGTTTGCACAAGCGCCATTGGAGTGATTACATCACGAAACGGCGCTTTAAAGAAACCATCAACTCATCATAATCATCATCATCATCATCATCATCATCATCATCATCATCATCATCATCATCATCATCATCATCATCATCATACTATAAAATATTTTTTTGTGATTTTTTTTTACAGGTTAGTTTGGTACTCCTAGCCGGGTGTGTCTTCACTGCTCCGGCTCCTGGTTTCCATGTGTCACTGTTCCCCCCAGCAGTGGTCCACACTTCATCAGTTGTACAAAGTGTACCAGTTGTCCAAAGCGTACCAGTAATCCAAAGCGTACCAGTGGTTCATAGCGCCCCTCTGGTTCAAGTCCACACTTCTCCAGTTGTGGTCCATTCTGCCTCAGTTGTCCATCATTCCGTCCCAATTGTCCACCATTCTGTACCAGTTGTCCACCATTCTGTACCAGTTGTCCACCATTCCGTACCAGTTGTCCATAGTTCGTACCATCACCATTCGGCTCCAGTATACAAAGTGAAAACTCATCATGTTGTGAAATCATATCATCGTGGATAAGTTAAATATAAAATTCATGTTGAATGAGCTATCATAACTTGCTATATAAAACTGAATAAGTAGCGTCCTAAGCTAACATTGGTTTCTTATATAAATGCAACTATTTTCTACGATTTTCACACTAAAAAAGTGTACAAATCTTGTAGTTTCGAAGTTTTTCATGAGCAAATCCTTATAATTAGTTCACTTACTTTACGTATGAGAAGTTATACCAGATAAAATGTTTCAATCATGATTTATCAAATTAATTAACCAACAATTATTCAGTTTTACCTTTAAATTGGCTATTTCAATGTGTATGAAATACGTGATCGATAATTATTTGATTTCCAATATATAAAAGGTTTTTTTTGTGAGACCACTAATTAGACTGAACTCGGGTTAAGATACATTTGATTTATCCTGTATTTATTGGAATAAAGTTTTTTTATTATTATTTGTGTTTTTTTTCTGTTTCAAAAATCCTAACCTCAAATGAACATAAGCCCCGCAACTTTTGCCGACCTTCCTTGAAAAAGTGAATGGGTGATTCTTATTCCTTGACTTATAGGTTGGTATGAGGCTGACCACCCATACTGTAAAAAATGGTTCACTTTGCCAATTTCACCCTGTTTCAGGGAAGGTCGGCTAGAGTTTCGAGGCTTATGTTTATTTGAGATTGGGTTTTTTAAATTGTAGGTCCACATGCGGCTGTGTGAGCGTGAAATTATGCGTGTCTGCTTGTGGGAATGCATTTAATATGAATCTCAAATGATACATATCTTTGCAACTTAGATTTAGATTTAGGTGGTCAGCCTCATACCAAACTATAACCACTAACTAGACCACTCGTTAAATAATTGCAATCAAAGTGCTCACATTTGCTTTTTTACTTTTTCCATTTCTATTTTATTATTTCAAGACACACCTTTTTTTTTTTTTTTTTAAATAATTTATTCAACAAAACAGGAAAATACATTAAAATATATAAAACAATAATAAAAATATATACAATTGATGTTGTACCTTCCCAATTACAATGTTGACATTAAATATAAGTATTAAAAATAAAAAGAATATAAAAAAGAATATAAATATAAATACTAATGACAGTAAGATATTTTTTCATACAATGTTGACATTAAATATAAGTATTAAAATAAAAAAAAGAAGAGAATATAAATATAAATACTAATGATAGTAAGATTTTTTTTTTTTTTCTTTTTCAAACACAAAATATAAAATATAAAAACCTATTAAAATAATCATGATAACCGTAATGACACCAAACAATAAGAGATAAAAACAGAATTACATATATCAAATCAGCCTTACATTCACTTGAACATGCCAATATTTTTAATTATAATTTTAATTTTTCCCACTCACTAATACCTGAATACACACTGAAATTCTAGTCAGAATTCATTATATTTCATGAACACGTTTCTATTATTATTACAATTACAATTATTATTATTATTATTTTACATCATTAATCAAGAATTAAGGGCAAAGTATGGCCGTCGTTAACTTTTTCAAAGTATTGGTCGATTGGTAAAAAATATCCAGTTCACTAAACTTTTCATTGAACAACCGCGAAGCTCTCAAGAGGAATGAGTTTCCGTATGAATTTGTTCTGTGAGACGGAATATAGAGCTGGATTTTGGTGTTTCTTGACGTCATCCTAGGCACTCGGATTTCCACTTCAGACAGGAGTTCGGAGCAAGACACGTTACCCCGGATGAGTTTGAATAGGAACATTAGGTCCAGAACACTCCGTTTACCTATTTAGAAAGTCTTATCCATGATCGGAGAGGGCCCTTGAGTTGTGACACACACAAAAACGGCGCTCTCTTATCATTTGTAATTTAAAATAAATTAGCCTGATATTATTATTATTATTATTATAAGTCAAAGAAACAATGCCCAAAATTTGTAAGTGGTGTCATTTGTACTTAAAATCTATAATTTCGTAAGTCACTTGAAATAAGTGAGCCTGGGTTCATAAGTCAACAGATTTTGAATCGAATGAATAAAAATTCATATGTGGAAAATTGACTAGATATATTTGTACAAAATTTGTGAATTGCCATTGAGAATGCAGATTAAATAACATGGTAATGTAAAGTAAAAATAGCTGCACAATACGGGAATGCACAGAGCTAAAAATTCGAATCCTTTAAGCGCAAGCTTTCAGGGAATACGCCGAAATAAAATATTAATTTATCTGGTAGAGCTGCGATGCTATGCTGACTTTTTTAACATACTAGAATATTCTACAGCTGAGCGATGGTGCAGGATAAAAATATTTGCAATTTTTAAAGTTCGTTTACCCTTTGAGCTAGGACTCTAAAACTGTGAGACGATATAATAATAATAATAATATTAGGATGAGTTATTTGGTGAGCGCTGTTTTTGTGTGTATCACACCTCAAGAGCCCTCTGCGAGCTTGGTCGTCGCTGTAGAAAGCGCCAATTCTCAAGCAAGACCCAGTTGTTGTAAGGTTGGGTGGACCTTTCAGTGACCGGTCTTTGGTAAAGGTTTATGAATTTTTCAACTCAGCGAAGAGTACATTCGAAATATAAATGGTATATTTTGTGCTCCGCCGGGATCCGAATCCACAACCTTCCATTTACGAGTCCGAAGTGTTGCCACTACGGACTACGGACCGGTCCAAGATGCCAACGACACGCGGTGTACCTGAGCGGTAGCCCATCCAAGTACTGTCCGCGCCCAATGTTGCTTAACTTCGGTGATCTATGGGAACCGATGCTTTCAACATGGTAACATCGTTGACAAATGTATGGATATGTATGGAAAGAACACAATTAGACAACTAAGCAGCACATGCAGAGCAATTTGTTAGGGAGATGTCTCCATATGGATCGCATTAGATGGAAATTTATTTTCTCAAAAAAAAAAAAATCACAGATAATTTTTTTTTTTTATCACTAGACTAAAGACTAACAAACTGTTAGAAATTTACATTTCTATTAGTAAACAAATCTTTTTCGCGACGCAAAAACTCGACTTTCCTAAGCTGCACACAAAGCGCAACTTCTTACGCATTTGTTTTCAATTATTCGCTTACCACTTGTGAGGGTTTTTCTTCTCTCCTGCTGATTGACACAATTAATAATATAACATACACACTTTAATATGTTTACTTTTATTTCTTTCACAATGTATACACAATTAACCACAGCACAATAATATTCTTTATTCTTAATTACACAGGCTTGTGGCTATCCCGCCAGGCAAGCTTCTCCTCCCTTTCTGCCTTCCTTTGTTTTTCTTTTCATTCAAATTCAAATCTCATGTTCCATTTTACCTAACAAACAAATCCATCTCGTTACAATACACCTCCTTCCTCTCATAAAAAAAAAACATTCCCAATTTTTTTTTTTTTTTTACAATGAGTAAATAATGTATCATAATGCTCAGCCGGCGCCACATATTTTGTTTTATTTTAAGGATAAATTTCAAAAATATGAAAATAAAAAAAAAACCTGTTTCTGATACATTATTCAGTCATTAATACCTTTTTTAACAATACCAATTATTTTCATACTAAAATTAATATAATTTTTTTTTTTAACACAAATTTCATATTCAATATTATAAACAAATATTTGTTTTTTTTTAAATACTTAATTCAACAATTCAAAATAATCAAATAACAATACATAATAAACATTCACCAGTTAATTAATCAATTCATTAAAATAACTTTTTTTTTTTTTAAACATGTATCACATCTTTCCCAATATTTAAATTTATTTCAAATTTATTTTTCATTAATAAATTTATCAGTCCATCAATTTTTTTTTAAAAACTTTACCTTCATATGTAATACTTTGTTTAATTAATGTTTCATACCTTCATTCATGCAATGTTTCATAATTCATTCTTTCACTGATCACTTTTATATCAACTTTCACCGTATCATGCATCACCTCAAATTTTTCATACACATGAAAATATGTTTTTTTTTTTTTTTTTTTTTTTAATCTAATTTGATTATGTCCTTGATGTGATATTTATTTATAACATTTGTGTCTATATCTTTTAATACATAGACTATCTTGCTAACTTTCTTTTCTATTCTGGCTTTGACAAATTTTGGAGCCAACTTTGTACAGAAGTATTTCCCTGCATTTGATTGTATGAAATTTTTACGCCATACAATATCCCCTTGATCATAGACACGATTTGATCTACCTTTATTATAATAATTTGCATTTTTATTATATGCATCCCATAAATTTTCTGTTACAATTTTGTATAATGTGTTTAATTCCTTCATTTTATCTTTATACATATCTCTATATTTATCTAAATCTTCCTTTGATTCTATTTCATCATTTACTATTTCACCATGAATTTCACCATTTAGTACATTCTCCCTACCTCTTGCTAATACATTAGGTGTGTATCCTGTTGCTAAATTGACTGTATTATTTATTATGCTTTGTACTGAATCTAAAAAAGTATCCCATTTTCTTTGTTCATTTTTGTTTTGTCTGTACAATCACTTTTTTTATTTTTAACAAAACAATCTTTTTGTACATCCTGTACGCTTACATGAGTAACAGATTACTGTGTGTTTTTTATAATTTCCATTTTTTATAAAACAATTTCTTTCCACATGTCCTCTTTTATTACAAAAGTGGCATACTATATTATTTGTGAAACTTCTACATTTATTCTGTATGTAATCGAATTTTCTATTTTTAGTCCAACAATCTATTTCATCATGTCCTAATTTATTACAAAAATTGCATTTTTGCATTACATTTTTCTCTTTTATGTCATTCATTACATTTACATTTTTACATTCATTAAATTTTATAAATGATTCAAACTTGCTACATATTGTAGATAATTCCTCTGTATTTTTAATTTCAGATGTTGTCAGTAAAGTTGCATATTTTTCTGACAATCCATAAATTATTATGTCCATAAGTTCTTTATCATGCATTCTTTTATTTAATAAATTATTTTTTGATTTTACCTTTAAAATATAAACAGATGCATTATCATGACCTTGTACCATATTTAAAATTTCTAACTTAAGATTCCTTTGAAAGTCATATTTTTCAAATTGTTGTAAGAATTTGGTTTTAAAAATTTTCCAATCAAATTCACAGTTAATTGCTCTGTACCAAGTTAACGGAAAATCTGTTAAAAATATAGGCATACACTCTACCAAATAATCTAATTTTAATTTGTAGACTTTGGCTAATTCTTCTAACCTTATTATAAATTCATTTGGTTCACTTTCACCATTAAAAGATATTTTTAACTTGAGAGGATCAAAATTTATGGACTCCATTGTGTTACTTTCTAAATCCTTTTTATTATTTTTTTTTTTTAGATTTCATCATTTGCTGTATATTTTCAATTTATGCAATTAGAGAATAAATCATTTCATCTCAAAAAAAAATTTCATACAAATTAAATATAACACCATCTATATATATTTATCTAAACTGATTTGAAACAAACTGGTTCATATCCATTCTTCATTCTTCCGCGGTGTTCCATTTTTAAATGTTCATTTCTTCCGAACGTAGGTAGGTAATTTGAATTCTCTTGCCTTCAATATTTTCAAAACAGCCGTTCAATATTTTCAAAACCGCCTTTTAAAACTTGCAATTTCTTGTTTTAAATTGTATAAGTTGATGTCTTCACTAGCTTTTAAACGTGTTGATGCTTTCCATTATGCTTTCACAACCATAAATCTGTTCAATTTTAATTATTTCATATATTGTATTTTTTTTTTTTTTTTTTTTTTTTTTTTATTTATTACAGAAAACAACAGCACATACACATGAAACAAGTAAAGATTTATAATAAATACATATAAGGCCAATAATAGTTTTCTTAAATAAAAATAATTACAATAAAAGCTTGTCTACAGCAAATGTAACAGCAAACGAAAAGAACAAAAGAAAAATAATAGTATTGTTTTCAATGTCATTTATTGGAATCGAATGTCATTTGTTTTTGTTTGAGAAAATTTTCTTCATAGGAATTTCATTTACAGATTTTTCTTTTACGTTGGGCGCCAAAATGTGAGGGTTTTTCTTCTCTCCTGCTGATTGACACAATTAATAATATAACATACACACTTTAATATGTTTACTTTTATTTCTTTCACAATGTATACACAATTAACCACAGCACAATAATATTCTTTATTCTTAATTACACAGGCTTGTGGCTATCCCGCCAGGCAAGCTTCTCCTCCCTTTCTGCCTTCCTTTGTTTTTCTTTTCATTCAAATTCAAATCTCATGTTCCATTTTACCTAACAAACAAATCCATCTCGTTACACACTTGAAGTGGGGTGGCCCCTGTTTCAAAGAACGCAGGTTCTTTTTGTTAAAATGGAGAAATCCTTGATAGAACTTTTGGGTTTAAAATAACCACCCTTGGTGGGCATCGAATCTTAACCCTCTGGCTTTAAAGCAAGCCTTGTATAAACTGAGAAATCGACCGTGTTTGCCTTTTAAGACCCGAATTTACGTAAGTAAAAAAACAAACAACTATTTTTTAAATAACTATATTCTACGGTGTATGCCCAGCAACTTTCAAATAAACATAAGCCCAGCAATTTTTACCGTCCTTCCCTGCAACAGGAATGACATTGGCAAAGTAAACCATTTTTGTACAGCATGGTGGTTCTACTGATATTACATCAGCAGATTAAAAAATGTTTTTTTTTATATATCGACTGCTCCAAGGAAGAAGGAAGTAACTCCGAAATTTAGGTTGTTGACTTATTTCCATTTCTGAAGGTAACAAATCATTATCTTCATTCCAAGATGACAGCCGTGTCTCTATCTCTTTTAAATTCGTTAATAAATTAATGTAAAAAATAGTTTATGCATTGTACTCCATGGAATAAATAACACTCAATTGGCTTTCTTCAAAAGAGAAAATCTTCAAAAGAGTTTAAAAAATAAATGGTAGAACTGGTTCAGTTTTACGAGCCACAATTTTAGAACTGTGGGTTTTAAGCAAGGCACTGTAAATCTACCGATGTATCAAAGCCATCATCCCATACTAAAGTGAATAAGTACGACTATCTTATATAATGATACTATGGCCAATGATTCTATACAGGTTTTCCACGTTTTGGGAGTGACGCCCGTCTAGCTATAAATGTGGATTATCATATTGAATGCCTCTCTAAGGGTATTGCGGTTTGAAAAAAAAAACGAAATTACATTGTTGGCAAGTCAGTGATCGATTATGGGATTGGATACGAGTTAAGTCAACTGCATACAGACAGAAAGGAAATAAAGGCATTATCTGCCATTGCCATAAAGACCTTTATCGTGTGAATTTGAAATTGGAGATATAGGATTTCATTATTATCACTTCTATCTATATTCTGAAAAACCTTTCAAGAAATTTGCTTTACATTTTTTGGTTTGAAATTGATGTATGAGAGTGAAGCATGGACTATGATTGAGAGGGAAATGAGCAAGGTATGTAAGGGTGGAAATGAAGCACTTGAAGAGTGTGACAGGGAAAACTAAAAAAAAAAGAGATAAGAATGAATGAGTAAAAGAGAAATGAAAGTTGAAAGAGGATGCGAAAGCATAGGTTTAAAATGATGGGATTAGATGGTTTGCACATGTAGGAAGACTGACAAAGTGCAGTAACAGAGAAAATGTTGAATGATTAAGAAGAAAATGAAGACTGAAAAAAAAATGGCTTGATCATATTGGGGAAATTGTGGGATATACATACATACAGTTTGTGGATTCGAATCCCGGCGGAGCACAAAAATATACCATTCATAATTCCAAATGTGCTTTTCGCTGGGTTGAAAAATTCATAAACTTTTACCAAAGACCGGTCACAGAAAGGTCCAACCAACCTTATAACAACTGGGTCTTGCTTGAAAATCGCAGAGGGCTCTTGAGGTGTGATACACACAAAAACAGCGCTCACCAAATAAATCATCCTAATATTATTAGTATACAGAGTGTATGAAGAAAATGTATAAAAAAGGTCATGGATGTGAATGAATTGAAAGAGGCGTTCCTGACTTATAGGAGGCTGACCACACATACTGTAAAAAAAATTGGTTCACCTAGCCAATGCCATCCCTTTTTCAGGGAAGGTCGGCAAGAGTTGCAGGGCTTATGTTGATTTAAGATTGGGTTTTTATATTGTAAGTCCACATGCAGCATTTTTAAGCGCGAACTTGTACGTGTCTGCTTGTGGGAATGCATTTAATATGAATCTCAAATGCAGTATATCTTTGCAACTTAGATTACAGATTACAGATACAAAGATAGAAATAAATGGAATAAATATTGAGAAGAATCTGTATTTCTAAACGAATTTGGATTATTTTAGTTTGGTTATTTAAAAACCAGACTATTTTAGCAACTTAATCAAAATTGTTCGACCTTGAGGTGTGATTCACACTAAAACTCTTTATTCAAATAATCCAAAAAGATTTTTCTCAACTTAGATATACATTTTTAATTACGTAGATTATTTTTTAAGGTTTTAACTTGAAAATATCAATGTCAAAATGGTATTAAAAAAAGAACTATTGCAGGGGTTGAAGACCTTACTGTGGCTTGGGTTAAAAAACTGGATTTAATTAAAAGTTTTTTCGTTGAATTTTTCCAAAAAATAACCTGACACATTATTTTGCAAGTTTGTCGATGAAAAAATAAACTATGTAGAATTAAAAAGAAAACAAATAGCAAGAAAATGACGTCTAAGAAGAAAAAAATAATGAAAAAGCTAAGATATTAAATTTTAAACATTTTTTGGCTTATAGGTTGGTATGAGTCTTACCACTCATTTTGAAAAAATGGTTCACTTTGTCACTCCTATTTCAGCATGGTCAGTCAAAGTTGTAGGGTTTATGTTAATTTGAGATTTGCATTTTCTTTTATAAGTCAGATACATTTGTAAGGTCGAACTTACTTAAGTCTGCTTGTAGGCATGCATTCAATATGAATCTTAAATGTTAGTTTTTTTTTGTAACATAGATAACAAAATGATCCACGGAGCATCATTATTATTCTGATTTTTTTTCTGCATGCTTGTGGCGGTGCATTATATGTGAATCTTAAATGGATTAATCTTTGCTACTTAAATTATAGATCGCGAGTTATATGTTTTATACCATTATTAAGTTGTAAATAACGCTTCATTTTGTTAACGACTTTCGGTAAAAATTGAATATATATTTTTTCAATTTATCGATCTTTACCTTACACTTTTTATGTGTTCATAAATTTTATTTATTTATTCACGTTTGTACCCTTTTTTCATTGCCTTTAGAATATTCGATATTTTCACGAGTTTTGGGTCACCCTCACGAAAAAGGGTTGCCTTTTTACGGTGAAACAAATTAATGAAAATATTGGAAAAATACAGTACTCGTGAAAATTCATTTACCATTTAAATTTCATATCGATGGTACACGTGGATTTTTTTGTATTTACTTTATGACAAAAATTACTCGAATAACTAATTTATTAGAATTTTATTATTCGAAATACAAGGTCGGTGTAAGGTTCACCACCCGTATTGTAAAAACTGGTTCACATGTCCAATATCACCCTCGTTTCAAAGAATGGAGGCAAGAGTAGCAAGGTTTGTGTTGATTGGAGATTTGATTTTTTATTTTGTTAGACATACTGCATGGGTAAGTATGAACTTACATGTATCTGCTTATGAGCATGCATTTTATGTGACTTACACTTTCATAACGCAACGCAACTAAGTTACACATATAGTGTAACTTCTTGCCGCGTTATCTCCGAAGGGGTCGCATGTGGCGAGTTGAACTTATTTATTTTTACAGGTAAGGGGGCCAGCCTAACGCCAACCACTTCATTTGAAGTGGCGGTTTCCCGTACTTATTTCGGAGTAAACCTTGCCGGTATTTTATTTTGGGGTTTGAAATAAACACCGTAATGGGAAGTCATTTCTGACACCCTCGGTGGGATTCGAACCTGAGCTCATGGCATGGAATGCAAGCACTCTACCAACTGAGCTATCGACCGGACTAATCGGACAAACCGGACATCCTTGCAATTTCCATTTTACAAGAAGTAGGTCTAAATTGATTTGAAAATAAATCTTTATGAGACCGGAATCGATACGCACTGTGGATTACAATTTTTCTTTGTAATATGGTAAATCTTTGTTGACCTTAGCCCTGGTTAATAAATTGAAACGGTTAATCAAATTAACCATCGGCAAGTTAACGATCAATCTGGTACGCATAGTTAACATTTCCTTTTATGTCTCAAACGCCATTGAATATAATTGATTAAATTATGTTTGTTTTTTTCTATGACGTGATTTATGTAATTTTTATTCTAACTATGAAACAGTGACGAAAAATCGATAAAAGCAAATAGCTATTCCCGTACTTTATTAAGTACCTACAAAATGGATTCAATTCTTCCTTATCTCAAATGATTTTAAGTTTCAAAATACCTTGAAACGCAAGGTAGAGATGTACACAGCTTAAACTGAATTTAGACGACAGCTAAAAGAGGACGCTGTTATGACTTTATGAACTTCAAACTGATAAAATCAATGGGCTCCATTTTGTTTTTCATCAACAAAATACTTCAAAAATCTTAGGGATTCAGCCAAATTGACATTAAACTATCAAATGTCACGTTTTTCAAGATGGCGACGTTACTTCCGATTTTCACCACTTTCACTTTAACCAGTCGAGTTCATTTATTTCCTGGAGCGCTTTCGACGTTATAACATCATTATCAAGAGGACAACAAACAGATCATAAATTACGAATGGGAATTCCGGAGAATGTTTTAGGTGGCATAGCTTTAGGTAAGGTGAGGGAAGGGGTAAATATAATATAATTAAAAAAAAAACCTTCTCTAAGGCAATCGGAAAATCTTATATTTTAGCCTACCCACAGCTGAAATGCTGTGAACAACTCTGCTATAAGATATACCAAGGATTAAAGAGCAGAAATTTCGTAGTTGTAGATCATTTAAGAAATGTACAATAAATTTTCTTCTGAACAAGTTTTTCTGGTTTAGTTTTATCTTCATCCTTTTATCACTGTTAGCAGCCATAATTTTTTATTCCTGTTGTAGAATACAAACGTGTTAGGTGAATTTCCATTATAAAATATTTTTACAGCTTCATAATTCTAATTTGGTGATAAATAAATTAAATACTGGATACAAAAAAAGATGTATCTAAATGACATAAGCGCCTTGAAATTCCCAATTAAACGTTTATTTTCTATGTATGTATGCAAATCTATAATCTAATTTGTAAAGATATATTGACGTTTAAGGCTTATGCTTAATCAGAAAAGAACGACTATTTTTACACCGAAGAATTTAGGAAAGAAAAAAAAAATTGGCTCATTTTGCTTGTACATAAGATGAACCTTTAACGTTGTTGTTATTTGTGTTCATGTACATATTATTTATTTCTTTTAAGTTTACTTCAAGGCTTAGTACACATAATTACAGTATCTGAATTGTTTTTGTTGTTAGTCGTAAAAGTTCAATAATCTCCAATCAAAATTGACCTTGTGAAGGTTAAAGCTATAAAAATGTATAAATTGCTCTAAAAATAACTGCTTTGTTTTTCTAAGGAAGCTGGAAAAACTAGAACTATGTCTACCTTGAAGCATAAGAAAATGATTGGACCTAGTGGTTAACGCTTTGGCCTCGTAATCAAAAGTTAGTGGGTTCAAACAATAGCAAGGTGCTCGAGAGATTTCCTATTTTTGTCAGTAAAACTGACTGTTGTTTTTTAATTGCTAAAACTCATCTAATCTAATCTAAGTTGGAAAGATATATATCATTTAAGAATTATATTAAACGCATTCCCACAAGCAGACATGTATAATTTCGCGCTAACACATGCCGCATGTGGACCTACAATATAAAAACCCAAACTCAAGTGAACATAAGCCCTGCAACTCTTGCCGAACTTTCATGAAACAGGGGTGACATTGGCAAAGTGAACCATTTTGTATAGTGTGAACCAAATAGGTACTTTAAGGATAAATGATGGGTTGACTAACTATAATAATATTACGATGATTTATTACGTGAGCGCTGTTTTTGTATAAATCTCACCTACAGAGCTCTCTGCAAGCTTGGAAGTCGATATAGAAAGCACCAATTCTCAAGCAAGACCCAGTTTCTGTAAGGCTAAATTTGGCGGCCGATCTTTGGTAAAGGTATATAATATTTCAACCCAGCGAAGAGCATATTTGAAAATATACATGAAATATTTTTTGTGCTCCACCGGGCTTCGAACTCACGACCTTCCTTTTACTAGTCCGAAGCGCTAATCACTAAACTACACACCGATCAAAATTATGGCACTTAGTACCAAAGTATTTATTTCTTATATTTAACGATGCGAGTTGGATTTTGGAAATTCAGGGGCAAATGCCGATTTGTACCAAAATGCATGGCGCGAGCTGCATAAAAAAACGTAACTAAGCTGCAAATATAGTGAATTTTTTATCGTGTACTTCTTCAGGGGGGTGGTACTCATTTTTTGTCAAGGCTGAGTAAATCTTGCCGGTATTTTAATTTGGATTTGAAATAAACACCGAAATGGGAAATCATTTCTGACACCCTCGGTGGGATTCAAACCTGAGCTCTCGGAATGGAAAAAGTTATTCTGTTGATTTTTGTACAAAACTCTGATCAAACACATTTTTTTGATGTGTTTTCTTTAATCAAACATTCATGTCCTACACGTTTCTCACACATGTCAAATCGTCTCTAACAAAGCACGATACAAGCAAACTGTCTGATAGTACATATACCTATCTTAGATAATGTTGGTTAACATATCTGTCCCACCCATACTGTGTCTCAGCAGTTGGAACAGATCCATACATACAATATGTACAAGGGTAGCAACTTGAGAAGCAAGGACTTGAGGTGTGCTGAGAGGTCTTGAGACACTTCTGCGTATCTTGGTTAAGAACCGTTGCGTTGTTGACACGTGAAGCTTTATCGAGGGGTTGTTTGTATCACTGAAAACTATTTGAAATAATCTTTTTTTATTTATATTCTTTTTCTGTTTAAGTTTATTGACGTACCGTCCCCCCAGTGCTTGTTTGGCTTTTCCACCATTTGATTCAAAGACGACCTTAATCTGTGTTAAGAAAAAAACAGAAAGCCAGCAAGAGTAGCAGGCTAATTTTCATTTGAGATGGGGTTTAATATTGTAAGTCCACATACGGCATATTTAAGCGCTAACTTACACGTGTCTGCTTTTTGGAATGCATTAAATATGAATCTCAAATGTAATAAATCTTTGAAACTTAGATTAAATATTACACATTTGAATTGTAACTTTTATTTGTTACCCATTTAATCCAGACATCCTTTATGATACCCATTTTTCTCTTAACACGGTTCTTAAAATCCGTTTGAATTCTGTACAAAATGACTAAGGACTGCAATTCTAATTTAAAACCAATTTACGAAAAGACCAAATATATTACGGATTTTCTGAAATCGAAAATTAGTTGATAGATACCTATGCAGTTTACCACTATCAAATTAATTTTCAATTAATTTTCTCAAAGATTCATTTAAAACTATACGCCTTTGCTCACTATTTAGTAGTAGCGTATTTACATTTTCTATATCCATATACAATTCTATTATATACGAGTATGTATACCACTCTAGCAAGACACTCTCAGCTTCAACAACCTTTGTCTTACGTCTAGGTGCACAAAGGGTTTTTAATATATTATACAATACATAGTATACGAATCCAGTACATAAGTTTTCAAGTCTACCCACTAGGCCATACCACTGTTTAACCCTCCATCTGTCACAGTTATGCAAAAAAACACACATAAAGTTTTTCGCGAAACTCTTCGATTCAAAAGCGACGAAGGTTCCTTCCCTTCCGAAAAACCTCCGAGGTCTTCGAACCTACATGTGACTGTCTGTGGGCATGCATTTGATATGAGCCTTAAGTTTTCATATATCTTTGCAGCTAAGATTATTATTATTCAAAAATCTATAATCTATGTTGCAAATATATATTAACACTAGCAGACTGACCATGCTGCGCACGGCTGTCTGCTAGGCCCTTCGGGCAGTGTAAGTCTGGCTTTGCAATAATTTTTCCTCACACCTCCTTCATAGTAATTAAATGCTTTAAGAAGTAATTTGAAAAAAAATTGCGGTAAAAGGGTTATTTAGTTCTTTCATGTTATGAGTATCTTGTATGAAGCATGAGGTATGAGTCTGACCTCCCATAGGTACCTTAAAAAAATGTTCACTGAACGAATGTTTCTCTGTTTCTGAAAAGGCCGGCAAAAGTTGTAGGGCTTTTGGTCAAGAGAGGCTGAAATTTGTATTTGTAATTACACATGCAGCGTTTGTAAGCGCAAACTCACTCATGTCTGCTTGGGGGCATGCATTCAATATGAATTATAAAATGTATGTATGCAACTTAGATTTATATTCTAAAATTAAAAACATCAAGTGCCACAATTATATGTTAGCGTGAACAAACATTTGCCAGCCTGAGCGTGTGAATTATATTTGAATTGATTTGCATTGAATATGAATTATAAAATGTATCTATGCAACTTAGATTAATATTCTAATATTAAAAACATCAAGTGCCACAATTATATGTTAGCGTGAAAAAACATTTGCCAGCTTGTGGGTGTGCATTGTATTTGAATCATCAAATCTCTTTTGTGCAACTTTAGATTATAAATTAAGATAACCGTTGTTTATGGATTTTTCAAACTCAAATTCCTTGACTTAAGGGTTAGTATGAGGCTCACCACCCATATCGCATAAATGGGTTCACTTAACTAATGTTCCCCCTGTTTCTGAAAAGGTCGGCAAAAGTTGCAGAGCTTATGTGCATGAGAGGCCTTAATTTTAATTTGTAAGTTCACATGCAGCATTTTTAAGCGGGAACTCACTCGTGTCTCCATGGAAGCATGCATTGAATATGAATTATAAAATGTATCTATTCAACTTAGATTTATATTCTAATATTAAAAACATCAAGTGCCACAATTATATGTTAGCGTGAAATGACATTTGCCAGCTTATGGGTGTGCATTTAATTTTAATCATCAAATAAGTTTTTTGGCAACTTTAGATTATTAATTAAGATTAACGTTGTTTAAGGATTTTTCAAACTCAAAACCTTGACTGATAGGTTGGTATGCGGCTGACCACCCATACTGTGAAAAATGGTTCACTTTGTTAATGTCACCCCTGTTTCAGGGAAGGATGGCAAGAGTTGCAGGGCTTATGTTTATTTGAGATTGGGTTTTATAATGTAGGTCCACATGCGGCATGTGCCAGCGCGAAATCATACATGTCTGCTTGTGGGAATGCATTGAATATAAATCTTAAATGATATATATCCTTGCAGCTTAGATTAGATTAGAAATTCCTTGACTTATGGGTTAGTATGAGCCTGAATACCCATATCGCAAAAAATGGTTCATTTGAAAAATGTTTCCCCTGTTTTTGAAAAGGGTGGCAAAAGTTGCAGGGCTCATGTTCATTACAGGCCTTAATTTGAATTTGTAAGTTCACATACAGCATTTATAAGCGCGAATCCACTCGTGTCTCCAGGGGGGCATGCATTGAATATGAATTATAAAAGTTATTGTATCTGTGCAACTTAGATTATATATTCTAATATTTAAAAAAAATCAAGCGCCACAACTATATGTTAGCGTGAAATGACATTTGCCAGTTTGTGGGCGTGCATTCAATTTGAATCATCAAATTTTTAAGGTTTTACTAACAAACTACAAACTAGTTAAACTACACTTGTTGGTTTGTGGGCATACATCTGAGAGCTTTAAATGAATATATCTTTGCAACTTAGATTATAGATTATAGATTATTATAGATTATAAATTAAGATTACCGTTGTTTAAGGATTTTTCAAACTCAAATTCCTTGACTTAAGGGTTAGTATGAGGCTTACCACCCATATCGCATAAATGGGTTCACTTAACAAATGTGTCCCCTGTTTCTGAAAAGGTCAGCAAAAGTTGCAGGGCTTATGGTCATGAGAGGCTGAAATTTTTATTTGTAAATACACATGCAGCATTTGTAAGCGCAAACTCACTCGTGTCTCCGTGCAGGAGTGCATTGAATATGAATTATAAATGTTAATGCGTCTATGCAACTTAGATTGTATATTATAATAATACTTAAAAAAAATTAAATGCCGCAATAAGTATGGTTTCATATAAAAAGTTGACCTAATCGATCGTCATTATTTCTAAAAAATACATGTTATAACAGCTGGTTGAAGTATAATTTTGAAATGAATAAAAAATATAGGTAGGTAGGTACTCAACGGAATTCAACCGAAAAAGAATCGACTTGGCAATGACAACGATGGCAACTTTGAAGCCTATGTTGAAGTGCGGGCAATTTATTTGAAATTCGAATGTCAAAATGAGTTTTGTTTCTCGCATAGGTTTTACATAAAAAGGTGTTGTGATTGATCATGTTTATTTATTTAAAAAACAACAATTTAAAATCTACTAATGATAAGGAAGCACATCCCAAGTCCTGAACAATATTTGTTGTGAATATGACGTGCATCTGTTCAGGAGTTCTTCAGTTTGAATGCCATTAACGCACAATTATTTTGTATGGGGAGGCCGTTCATTTTTATAAAGATAAAGGGATTCAAAACCCATATCAAATGCATGCCCACAAACAGACACGTGTATCTTCGTGCTTACAAATGCTGAATGTGTACTCACAAATTAAGATCAAACCTCAAATGAACATAAACCCTGCAACTTTTGCCGACTTTCCCTGAAACAGGGGTGAAATTTTCTACATCATAGGTGGTCAGTCGCATTGCAACTTATAAGTCTTTGTCATTTATCCAGATCCCTAAAAAAGTCCTGGATAGACGTTTACCAGAAATCAAAGGGATAAGTCAAAACATCATGAAATTGTGTTTTTTTGGCACTTTGCTTCTGAACTTTGTCGCCAAAAAGCTGCGGTGGTTAGAGGGTTAATTGTAGTAGATAAATAAAGAGATCGTAGATAAATACAACTAGTAAACTTTACGTTTAAACTAAAACTCAGTGTTGTATCAAAATTTGTAAGTAAATTAAAACGCTCACTAGAGACGTTGTTTTAGTGTTTATACTTTTTTGGTTAAACGCTATGGTTGAGTTAAAGCGAAAAGATTTACGCTTCTTCTTCTCATATAAATAACAAGGGAACCTGTTTCTGTGAAAATGTTTCGCAAATTTAACAGTTTCTAAGATATTGAAATCAGAGATGTAAGTATTTATATTGTGTAGAATTTGTGGGAGGTGTAAGATAAGATATTAATTAGGTAGGTACATGAAAACAGTGGGTTAAAAATTAATGATAAATAGCATGTTTCATTCGCTTGAATACAATTTTCACAAATGATTATGGTTGTGAAAAAGATTACAAAAATCAGAATAAAATGAAAGTAATATGCAACAATTAAAAAGGGTTAACCAGAAAAATTGAACAGAATGAAATTTTTGATATGTTTATTTCTATATTAATTAAATAAACAAAGTTTTCACTCGATTTTTTTTTTTTTTTTTTGTCTAGCACTTTTGCCTACAAGGCATCATCAGGACAATCATGTTTAATTTGTTTATTTATTAATATACAATGGACTTTCTTTGTGTAAACCCCCACACCCTTAAAAATATGTTTATTTTCTTATTGTTTTGACTTAACATATTATATTTCTTTAACTATAATTAATCGTAAAAATAATTAATCAATCAAATAAATATACTGTTTTAATTCACTTTTTTATTATTTTATTTTAAGTATGTCAAACAGTTTTCGCCTAAAAAGGCATCCTCAGGACAATCTATAGTCTATAATCTATAATCTAAGTTGCAAGGACATATTCATTTAAAGCTCTCAGATGTATGCCCACAAACCAACAAGTGTAGTTCGCGCTTACAAATGCTGAATGTGTACTTACAAATAAAATCCAAACCTCAAATGAACATAAGCCCCACAACTTTAGCCGACCTTCCCTGAAACAGGGGTGACATTGGCAAAGTGAACCATTTTTTACAGTATGGGTGGTCAGCCTCATACCAACCTATAAGTCAAGGAAATTCTCATATTAAAATTAAATTCTCATTGAGAATTTCATTGAGAAATTCTCATTGAGAATTTAATTTTGATTTGTCATTGTCATTGTCCTGAGGATGCCTTTTTAGGCGAAAACTGTTTGACATATTTAAAATAAAATAATAAAAAAGTGAATTGAAATAGTATATTTATTTGATTGATTATACAATGGACTTTCACTGTGTAAACCACCAAACCCTGAAAAAATGTAAAAATAATTGTTGTATTTTCGATTTCATTCATAACTATTTCATTCGTACGTCGCTTGACTTATAAGTTGGTATGAGGCTGAGCGTCCATGCTGCAAGAAATGGTTCACTGTGCCAACGTCACCCCTGTTCCAGGGAAGGTCGACAAAAGTTGCAGAGCTTATGTTAATTTTACGTTCAGTTTTTTAACTGCACGTACCTACACATGCAGCATTAGTAAGCGCGAACTTAAACGTGTCTTTTTGTGGGCATAGGTAAATTTAATATGAATTTTAAAGGTTAACATATTTTTGGAACTGAGATTTTAGATATATACATTATTGTATAATATTTCATAGATTTTAGCAAAAGAATCAATTTTAACCGTTCATTACATCGGTAGGTCCATAAATCGTCATTATTATATTGACATTTCAAAGGCTAAATGCAATTCTATGCAAGCTAAAATAATCCTTCAACATACAATCAAGAAGCATTGTTTTTGCAATGATTGCTGATTCATTATTTTATCGACAACCTAGTATTTCCCAAGTCTATACAAAAGGTCGACTGTAAAGGGAATTATTGTACTAAGCGAAGGTAAAGATAGAATGAGACAGGTATAGCAACAAAGGTGTTGTCGTCTTTGTCTTACGCGTTTGTTAAACGGCACCTGTATTTAAATTGAACCTCAACGCAACCTTAGCGTTTAATTAAAAATGTATGTGAATTAAAACTCTCACTAGAGGTGATGTTTTAGTTTCGATACGTTTTATACAAAACGTTGTTTTTAAGTTTGAATGTAATGTTTTGTGCTTGCCGTAAGATGTCGATGACCAATATAAGGTATACAAGGAGATTCAGTATGTTTACGCCTTCGAGTAGTGGGTTGTTATAAAAGGTGGAATAGGCGAAGCCTGGCGATAGATTAACTTTATCTGTGATACGTCGAGTTAGAATAGCTTTACAAAATGTTCAGATTGGTGAGAATTTTCTTTAATAACAATATATTCAATCATAATCATAATCATGAGGTTTTTATTGTTTTTATCAATATGTATAAAATATTACAATTAAAAAAATCTAATTACAATAAATACTCCCCAAAGTAAACATAGCTTGTGTTTTGGGGTGGAGATTGATAATTTTTCAGTGTTGAAAAGAATCAAATGCGGCTTAATAAATTGATACTCGAAAATGACATAAATACAGGAAACATAATTTTCTTTGATTCTGTTAATGCATTTATTTCATTTTCAAAAAAAATGATGTGTGAGCATGAGTTCATCCCTGATCGCCACAAAATAAGGGTGTCTTCTGAAGACGTTGGTTACGACGCCAACGAAACGTTTAAAATAATGTTAGTTCCACTTCAATGGCCCGTCAACTATCCGAAATATAATAATCAGAAATGTTATGCAAAAGCTCTGTGAAATTGATGTATTTTTTTTATTATTTTTTGGTTGGTATGAGACTGACCACCCATACAGTAACAAATGGTTCACTTTTCCTATGTCACCCCTGTTTCAGGAAAGGTAAGCAAAAGTTGCACGGATTATAGTCATTTGAGGCTAGGATATTAATTTGCAGGAGCACACGCAGCATTAGTAAGCACAAATTTACACTGTCCGTTTGTGGGCATGCATTTAATATGAATTTTAAATGTTGATATATCTTAGCAACTTAGATTATAGAGTATACATAATAGATTAAAAACGTTATCGTTCCCCAGATCATCATAAGGTATACGAAATTTGAAAGAAAGTTTATGCCAATTTTTTCCCCATTTATACGATTTCAAATCTAGTGTTGTACAAGACGATTTTTCCGCTTTTAGAAAAGGATCCACTTTGATTTTGTGTAGAAAAAATTTAATGACAGTCTATTTTCAGATTTCTTTTGTTGTACCATAAATTCAGCCCAATTTTTTTTTAATTTCAGCGAATCATTTACAGTGTATTTAAATTGAAAACAAGCAATCAGAAATCGCGTTTATTTTAAGCGCCCCGTTTAGGTTTAGCACTTCCATTGTCTCCCCTAATGGAGTCCCTGTCTACCTCTCTCTCCTATAATTGTGTTTGAAGAGGACATTGTGAAGCCCGCTCTGCCGCCAGGAGTTGAAGAGTAACTGAGTTGTGCCGTTTGTTGAAAGTGTTTAAAATGTGAAAAAAAGCAAAAAAATCTGTTTACAAAAATAAATCGTAATGCAAGTCCAATTTCCATAATCTAGATAAAATGATATTTGCAGACACAACGCAACAAACCGAACTAAGAACCGGTCCGTATTCTAGAGGTTAGCAATTTGGACTTGTAAATGGAAGGTTGTGGGTTTGAATCCCGGCGATGCACTAAAAATATACCATATTTATTTTTTAAAATGCTCTTCGCTGGGCGTTAAAATTCATATAGGTACCTATCTATAATAATCTAAGTTGCAAGGATATATTCATTCAAAGCTCTCAGATGTATGCCCACAAACAAACACGTGTAGTTCGCGCTTACAAATGCTGATTGTGTACTTACAAATAAAATCCAAACTCAAATGAACATAAACCCTGCAACATTTTATCTGACATTCCCTGAAACAGGGGTGACATTGGCAAAGTGAACCATTTTTTACAGTATAGGTGGTCAGCCTCATATCAACCTAGAAGTCAAGGAATACGAGTAATAAATAACATTTAAGTATAAAAAAAAAAAATTAACTAGATAAAATGATATTTGCAGACACAACGCAACCAACCCAACTAAGGACCGGTCCGTATTCTAGAGGTTAGCAATTCGGACTCGTTAATGGAAGGCTGTGGGCTTGAATCCCGGCGATGCACTAAAAATATACCATATATATATTTTTTTAAATGCTCTTCGCTGGGCGTAAAAATTCATATACCTACCTTTACTAAATACCAGTCATCAAAGGCCCATCCAGCCTTACAGCAACTGGGTTTTGCTTGAGGATTGGCGTTTTCTACAGCGACTAACAAGCTTGCAGAGGGCTCTAGAGGTGTGATTCACACAAAAACAGCGCTCACAAAATAAATCACCCTAATATCATTATTATTATTAAAGTTGGAAATACCGGACCTTAGTGTCAACCAATTTTACATATACGAGTATATTATTCTTTCCATTATTTTTTGTAAAAAAATCTACTCTTCGGAACATTTCACTCTATCAATGAATTTTTTACACTATCTACGATGAGTATCATCAGCGGTGATAAAATCTGGTTGATAAATGCGATGCAACGATTGCATTTCCATCATATTCTGCTCATGAAAAAATGAATACAATGAAAATAATATTTCGTTATCAGTTTTTTTTTCTTCTTTCCAGATTGCAGTATTATCCTTAGCTTCATGCGCCTTGGCCGCCCCTGGCCTTGTGGCACCTGTGGTCGCTCCTGTGCCACTGGTTGCCCATCCCGTCGTTGTCCACCGTCCATTGGTCGTCTCTCATAGCAGCTCTGTCGTCCACCATGCCCCAGTTGTCAAAGCAGTTCCGGTCTACCATTCTGCCCCAGTCGTAAAAGCAGTTCCAGTCTACCATTCTGCCCCAGTTGTCAAAGCAGTCCCAGTCTATCATCCTGCCCCAGTTGTGAAAGCAGTCCCAGTGTACCACTCTGCCCCTGTTGTGAAGGCAGTCCCAGTCTATCATTCTGCCCCTGTTGTCAAAGCAGTCCCAGTCTACCATTCTGCCCCACTTGTGAAGGCAGTTCCGGTGGTCCACAGTACAATTGTTCATTAAACAATGTTTTCATTCGAAAATATTCGTTTATCAATCATTTGTAAAAGAGGTTCAAATTTATCATTTTTCCCCACTTATAAAACAGTCCCAGTTTATAAATCTGCCCCAGTTGTGAAAGCAGTTCCAGTGGTCCACATTTACATTGTATTTGGAAAAGATATTTTTTACTTTTTTTTAAGAATGATGAAGTCATGCTAAGGAGATTTAATATGTAATAAAGTATCAGTATTGTGGAAAACGATTGTGTTTTATTTGTACAAAAAGAAAAGCCAATGAGAATTGATAAAAATGTGATTTTACTGGCCCCACAAAAATCGCAACTAAGCTACACATGTATTGTGTAGCTTAGAAATGGCGGTTGATCTGTAATGTTGGCGGCTAGGGTTTATTAAAGTGAAATTGGTTTTATGATTTAGTTTTTTTAATGTCCATGTATATATTATTATTTATTGATTTAAAAAATGTAATTTGTCATGTATGTTCCTTGATTTATAGGTTGGTATGCGGCTGACCACCCATACTGTAAAAAATGGTTCACTTTGCCAATGTCACCCCTTTTTCAGGGAAGGACGGCAAGAGTTGCAGGGCTTATGTTCATATGAGATTGGGTTTTTATATTGTAGGTCCACATGCGGCATATGTTAGCGCGAAATTATACATGTCTGCTTCTGAGAATGCATTTGATATAAATCTTAAATGATATATATCTTTGCAGCTTAGATTAGATTAGATTAGAGTAACTTCTTGCCACGTATCCTCCAAGGGTTTTGCATGTGGCAAGTGGAATATATTTATTTTTACAGGTTAGGGGGCCAGCCTTACGCCGACTTCTTTAATTGGTAGGTACTCATTTCTTGTGAAGGCTGGATAAGCCTTGCCTTTATTTTATTTTAGGGTTTGAAATAAACACCGAAATGGGCAACCATTTCTGACGCTCTCGGTGGGATTCGAACCCGAGCTCGCGGTATGGGATGTAAGCACTGCACTAACTGAGATATCTAATCTAATGTAATATAATCTAAGTTGCTAAGATATATAACATTGGGGACTCAAATAACATGCATTCTCACAAGCAGACACGTACAAGTACGCGTTTGCACATGCCGCATGTGAACCTACAACATAAAAACCAAATCTCAAATGGACATACACCCAGCAACTCCTGCTGACCTTCCCTGCCTGAGCTATCGAGCGGTCAATTTATGATAATGATCTATAATCTAAGTCACGTAGGGATTCATATTACGTGCATTTCCATTAGCAGACACGTATAGTTCACGATCATAAACGAGTTTCAGTTCCTCGGATCTCAAATTAGTAACGAAGGATCTTGCGAAGGAGAAATTAGACGCCGTATCGCCATTGCCAAAAGTGCCATGTCTAAGCTGGACAAAATATGGAAAGACCGGGGTGTGAGTAACAGCACCAAGATTAAGCTTGTCAGGAGTCTGGTCCACTCTATTTTTCTCTATGCTGCTGAAACATGGACCATAAAAGCAGCAGAAAGAAGAAAAATTGACGCTTTTGAAATGTGGTGCTGGAGGCGCATGCTTCGAATCCCATGGACGGCTAGACGCACCAATGAGTCCATTCGTCGGGAGCTGCGTTTGGATGGCTTGACTCTGGCCAACATCTGTACACGCCGTATTCTTCAGTTCTTCGGACACGTTGTCCGTGGCAATGAGGATAGCCTGGAACGACTGATTGTGATCGGTAACTTGGAGGGGAAGAGAGGAAGAGGTAGATCCCCCACACGATGGACCGATCAAGTGAAGACAGCAGCAGGCACCTCGGTAGTTGGAGCTTTGCGGGCAGCGCAGTCGAGGGAGAGCTGGAGAAGATTGGTTGCTTCCACAAGGGTCACAACCCTCAGTAATGAGGAATAGGATTAAGAAGAAGAATAGTTCACGATTGCACATGCCGCATTTGGACCTACCCCATAAAAAAAAACAATCTCAAATGAACATAAGCCCTGCAACTCTTGCCGAGCCACTCCTAGCGGAATATGTCGGCTGGATACAAGTGCAAGCATGAGAACCCATGCAATTTAATGCACATGACACTATATGAAGGTTATTTTTATAAAAACGTCCAATGTCTTCCTCGGGAAGTGTCTCGGGTTATTGGAGCGAGAACAGTGAGCTGAAAGTGCATCCATAATGGACACTCGTAGACAACGGCATTTTCCCTTTCTAGCGATAGTAAAAGTGTAGTCATCTGAGAGAGATGGCAGTATTATGGTTGTATTGGATGTGAGTTTATATTATATCAACCTAGATGCTCATAGGATTTCGAGAATATACTCAAGAAGATAAAAATCAATGAGCTATGTATAAAAATATTGATTTTTTAAAAAAAATAATCTGTAACCTAATCTAAGTTTCAAAGATATGCGACATTGGGGATTCATATTATATGCATTCTCACAAGCAGACACGTATAAGTTCACGATTGCAAATGCCGCATGTGAACCTACAAGATAAAAACCCAAATCTCAAATTAACACACACCCTGCAACTCTTACCGTCCTTCTCTGAAACAGGGAGGACATTGGAAAAGTGAACCATTTTCTACAGCACGAGTGGTCAGCCTCATACCAACCTGTCAGTCAATGAGCACAAAAAATGGTAAATAAAATGTGCAAAAAATAACTTTGGCAATCAAATAAGAAATCAAATTTACATAAAATTAAATTTTAAAATTTAATACCTTACCCGCTAACATTGCAAATTAAACGTCATTTCTTTCGGTCCTTACATACTTTTTTCATTCCATTCAGAGTCAAAACCTTTTTCATGCACTCTCTCCTTTTGTTATGACTCCGAATACTCGTAGTATAATTATGGATAAAAAAAATTCTACACGTGTGGACATAAAAGAAACAAGGGCTATTTTTTTCTTTACTTTTTTAATACGTTCACAACACAGTTCATATCCACGAAAGGAAATCTTTTCTCACACAAAAGAATATTCTAGAAAAATAAAAAACATTTTTGCGGTTTTCCACGTAAGACAATTTGCTTATGAATGTCAAAAGAAAACATCCTTGGAACTGAATATTTTTATTGGCTCATTTTTGTTCATAAAAATGTATCCTGTAGAATTTCTTTCGTATTGTTTAAAGGGCGGCATCTGTTTTATAAGTTTTCCTTTAAAAAAAAACGAAAAATAAAAAGGTGCGATTTCATTCATGCGAAAAGTTTTTACAAGTACCCCAGTAACAAATATAACTCAAGCATCACGTAAATAGGAAATTTGTTTTGAAAATAAAACACTCACTAGAGGCGTTTTTTTATTTTCCATACATTATTTTGGTTACGCAATTTTTTAGTAAAAAGCAACACAGAGCAATGGTATTGTGTAATGTATCGTTTTATGTATTTTTTGTCCTTTATTGTAATACCAACAAAAAAAACACTGTTACGGGTTTTGTTGAAAATTTTCAAGGCAACTTGCCAAAGGTTCCGAGAAAGAATCTCTACAGGTAAATATGAAGTAATATTTTCATTTTATCCAAATTTTGTAGAAGAAAATTTTCTGTATTTTTCTACTGATCTTTCGATACAACATACACCTTCTATATTCTATAATTTTAGTTTCAAAGATGTTTCTAATCTAATCTTGTCTTGTCTTGTCTTGTATCCTGCCGCCTTTCCTCTAGGGGTGGCCAGTACCTCCACACACGTGCCTCCACTTGACTCTGTCCTTACATACTTCTTTCATCTCATCTAATTTCATCACTCTTTTCATGGATGCTCTTCTCTTGTTTCCACTCTGTAGATTCCATTCATTCGCAATCTCATTTATCTGATCAATCCATTGTTTCCTAGGTCTTCCCCTTCCACGTTTACCTATTACATTCCCTTTATACACTCTTTTTGTCAGTCGGTCTCCACTCATCCTTTCAAATCTAATTGTTCTAATCTAACTTGGAAAGATATCGACGGTTAAAAGAAAGCAAGGCATAAGCGACGTTTTGGTCAAAAAGGAGTTATGAATGCTATCCTACTTTAAATTTTCCTACTTAAAAAAAGGTTCACCTTTCCAATGTCAACCCTGTTTCAGGGAATGTCGGCAAGAGCTGCACAAGGTTAATGTTCATTTGATATTTGCGTTTTTATATTGTAGGTCCACATGTGGCATGTGTCAGCGCGAACTTATACATGTCTGCTTATGGGCATTCATTTAATATGAATCTTAAATGCTAATATTTTATAGATACATTATTAAAGAGAAAAAGGGAAGGGAACGATAATGTTGAGGATATGAAAAAAGAGTGAAAGTTCAGAAAAAAGTTACAGAAAAGAAAATGAATAACAACGTATCAATAAATGCAGTGGGTAACATAAGTCCCTTTAGTGCTTGATTGGCTTATGCCAGGGGCGTGCATCCCATACAGGCATATGCGCCTAATAGGTAGGCAATGTAAAGTAAAATATCATTTAAGTTCGATCGGAGCCATCGCTAGCCCTTCAGTCAATTTCTAATGAGTTATTTTAAAGGAATATGAGAAAATATTGATTTTGAAATGTTTTTGCCTATACCCTAAGCACACGCCTGGCTCATCTGAGGAATTTTCACATGAGCAATGTTTGTATGCGCAGTGGATCAATGTGTCTTATACAAACTAGAAATTGATTAAAAAAATCTCTCACTCTATCGTGTTTTACGTTTTTTTCTTAGCTCAGATTGTGCATTGAAAGGTCATCTTTGAACCAAATGGTGGATAAGCCAAATCTCCAGTAAAATATGTACGGTGGAAATGAAGCATTTGAGAAGCATGACAGGAAAAGCTCTAAGGGATAGAGTTAGGAATGAATGGGTAAAAAAAAAATGTAATTTGAAAGAGGATGTGAAAGTTAAGGTACAAAATAATGTGATGAGATGGTTTGGGCATGTGGAAAGAATGAATGATGATAGACTGACAAAGTATGTATACCGAGGTAGTGTGAAAGGAAAAAGAGGTAAGGGACGACCGAGAAAAGTATGGAGTGATCAGATTGTGGAGATTGTGAAAGAATGGAATGTACAAAGCGAACGTAAAAGAAGAAAATGCATGGAAAAGGTGATGGATATGAATGAATTGAAAAGGTATGTAAGGATAGGAAAAAATGGAGGCAGCTCTGCAGACACTATCGTATTTTACGTTTTTTTCTTAGCTTAGATTGTGTAAAATGTTATTTTTAAGACAATACATTTAAAGATCATCTTTGAATCAAATGGTGGATAAGCCAAATTTCCATGGATTATTTTTTTGGACTTTTTTCGCATGTAAATACGGGCAAAGAAATAAATATAGCTGTCACGAAAACTTATTGGAAAACGAACTGGAATTTGGGTGTGAATTCATGTCTTGCCTCGCGCGAGTCCACATTGTATCTCTCCTTGGAGGTCCTTTCTGAGAATCGCATTTCGACCTATATTCCGTTTAACCCCGAGGTCAACAAATAAACGACACAACGCGCTCTGCACAAATATCATCCGTTAAACTCAATATTATATACACACAAGTTATTCGTTGGTTATTTGAACTGGTTGGTTTTGTATTTGTTTATTCAAAGGAGAAGATGACCTTCGATATGCCTAGTCCGGGATTAAGTACACTTAGTGCCCTGGTGCGAGGAATGACATGGGGCCTCACACCCAACTTTTTTGAACTTACAGGTATAAACCAAAGCTAATCTGAGTAAGTACTAGGTACGACATAACTGAAACTAATTAATTAATTAAATTCTTGAACACAGGTTTTTTCATATTATCTCAAAAAATGTTTACATTACCTGAATAATTAGTCATAGACTTTCTAGACATTGTATCATTCCATAATTATAAAGAACAAAAATATTTCCAAAATATGAAACAACAAAATTAGAACTAGAAAATAGGAAAAAAATGAGTTTTTTTAAATATTTTTTTGTGGCGTCATTTTTTGAGTTGTATATAAAATTTTAACTTTAAAATTTAGGTAAAAAATCAGTTAGCATGCTTGATTTTTTCCATTAATTTCAATTATTTACTAAGCCATATTTTTAACATTTTTTAAAAACAACGACAATTTTTTGTCCGGCCTATTTCGATATTTACTAGAAATTCTTCCTTAGCAAAACTTAAGCGTTCAGATGTCAATGGAGAATACAGGCAATAATGTAAAATTTTGCGATTTAATTGCCATCGATTGATTAGAAGTAGAAAAAATGTTTTAAATGAAAATTAATTATGTTTCAATTCGCTTTACCTGTGAAATGAGTTTGTTTTATCTGTAAGATTATGTCAATCATATCCTTTCAAATATGTTTTATGATTAGTCCATGCCAATTGAAAAACTCCGATTACTATGAAAGGTTCTTAAAAAGGAAATGGTTTTGGGTTTATTTTTCATACTTAAATTTTGTAGTTACTAGGCTGGTCGTGGAGATAAAGCGTTGGCACTCGAATTTGCGTCATTGACACTAACGCCGGTTCGAACTCCGAGTGCGCTGTGCCCTATCGACAATAACTTCGAACCTGGTTCAACAGATGCACACAAGCATCCGCTTTTGCATGAAGGTAAACTGACCAGGAAAAATAGGTCGGTGAATTGCAACATTAGTTCCCCAAAGACCCAAAAGTTATCTATAATAATTAATCAATGGTTCTCCATGAAAGATTATCTTTATGTAATTTTTAAAATATCAAAAACAAACATTTGAGAAACCCCTTTTGTTTATAAAAAAAAACGTTTCATAAACAAACACCTTCAGTAGCTAAAATATAAAAGACACAACATCTTCTCAATGAAAAGGAAGTAGGTACTTGTACAAAAGTCTATCTTTATTTCCTACAAAACACCCACAAATGTTGTCCTTAAATTTGTGTTTTACAAGCCATTACACAGAGAGCTCGAGCACAAGAGGTCACGGCTTAATATTCCAAAAAACCTCCTTGAGCATAAAAAGTCACCGCTGATACTGTGTGTGGTATTTCTTTTTGATAACCGCACCAGGTCAAGGGTCCGCAAAAATACTACCAAAGAAAAATATATCAAATCGTAGCAAAGGAAACTAATTGAGCGACTCTAGTGAACGTTTACGTTTTCACATATTTTTTGTGTAACGCTACTTTTGAGTTTGAACGTAATGTTTTGTGCGTTTAAGCTCAAATATAGCTAAGTATGGTTAATTGAAACTGCGCCTCTAGTGATCGTTTTTGTTTCTAAACATTTTTGATAGTTGAATTTTATCCTACGAGTATGAGTGTTTTTCGGTGAAATTTTTCGAGATGACCTCGCAGCAAATTCCAATAAAACCTTTTATTTCTTATGAATGAAACACGTAGTAAGGGTACGAGTATTTTTTTTACTAATGTATAAATTTATTCACTTTGCCAAAGTCACCTCTGTTTGAGGGAAGCGTTGTAAAAAAAGTTTCCAATTGCATTATCAATTTCAGAGGCCTTTAGACCAGTCCGTCCGTAGTCCAGTGGTAGCACTTCGGACTCGTTAATGGAAGGCTGCGGGTTGGAATCCAGGGGAAACACAAAAAATACACCATTTACATTTTCAAATATGCTCTTCGTTGGGTTGAAAAGTTCATAAAACCTTTACCAAAGGCCGGTCACTAAGGGTCTATTGAGCCTTACAGCAAATGGTTCTTGCTTGAGAATTGGCGCTTTGTAGCGACGACCAAGCTCGTAAAAAGTCCGGTGGATAGCTCAGTTGGTAGAATGCTTTTATGCTATGCCAAGGCAAAGTGTTCGATCCTTATCGATAGTGTCAGAAATGATTTCCCGTTTTGGTGTTTATTTCAAACCCCAATAAATATCGCCAAGGGTTACTCAGCCTTTATATAAAATGAAAACCAGTCCCTTCAAGAGCTGGGAAGCACCCAATTCAACTGAAGTGGTTGGTTTGAGGCCGGCCCCCTTCCGTAAAAAATAAATAGGTCCCAAATCGATACGAGTGACCCCTTCGGAGATAACGCAGGCAATAAGTTGCACTATGTAAGTAGCTTAGTTGCGCTTTTTTTTTAATTCAAAATGAATCTTCACTGTCAATACACACACCCTTCAACTTTTGCATACCTTAATTTTAATTTTTATTCGAACTTGAAACTAAAATGATATTTCTTCTGGATATTCCGGCATCAAAAGACGTCCTTAGACTTTTATCTCTCAAGGTGTTGCAGTGCGCTGCAGACTTCTTTTGTGGGGAAAAAAGTTTTTTTGATTTTTGGATGAAGCGCTGGAGTTGAAAAAGTTTTTCGATAACCAGAAAGATATGGCTGGAAGCGCCTTTGAATCATAAACGTCGACTGCTTCAGGTCAAGGGAAAGATGTTCATTTCATTTGATTTTTTTTTTAAGGTAGGTACATATAATACACTTTATTTTCAAATGCAAAAATTTTTTTTGGGTTCAAATGGTGTTATTTACATACGGCAAATCCATGGTTCAACGACCACCTAACGTGAATTTTCAATACAATAAAAAACAAAGAAGAATGAATCTACTATGGATCAAACTTGTTGTGAGAAACTCCGAGAGAGTAATGTTTTTTTTAGTGGATAACGCAACTAAAACGCAACTAAGCTACACATATAGTGTAACTTCTTGCCGCGTTATCCCCAAGGGGTCGCATGTGGCGAGTTGAACCTTTTTATTTTTAGAGGTAAGGGGGTCGGCCTTACGCCAACCACTTCAGTTGAAGTGGGGGGTTCCCAGCTCCCGAGAGAGCTGGTACTCATTTCTTGTGAAGGCTGAGCAAACCTTGCCGGTATTTTATTTCGGGGTTTGAAATAAACACCGAAACGGGAAATCATTTCTGACAACCTCGGTGGGATTCGAACCCCTAGCTCACGGCATGGAATGCAAGCACTCTACCAACTGAGCTATCGACCGGACCGGATCATTGTATTAAAATGGAAAAATAACCACGTAAAAGCATTGTTCGATCACAAAACATGAAAATCCAAATCTCAAAATATGAACATAAAGCCTGCAACTTTGGACGACCTTCCCTGAAACGGGGGTGATAGTAACAAATTAATATTGTTTTAGATAACGGTAGGTCAGCCTCATATTAATTAGTTATAACGCCCCCCAAGTGCTTGTTTGGCTTATCTAACATATGTTTCAAAGATGACCTTTAAATAACATTGTCCATTCTACACAATTTAAGCTAAGAAAAAACTATAGTGCGAGATTTGTTAGACTAATATTAAATTTGTGAAAATTCATATTTTCAAAATCAATTTCCAGTATTCACATGACACATAGGTTCAATACACGTACAAACATTGGTTAGGTGAAATTACCTCTGTTTGAAAGATAAACTCTGCAGAGGATCTGGCCACCCCTAGCGGAATGGCGACAGAGTTACAGAGTTACAGTTACAGTTACCTCTGTTAGAGATAAGACAAACACGCACTATGATGGTGAAGAAAAGTTAAAGAACATTCTATAATCAATAAATCTAAGCTTAAAAGACATATTCAGATTAAAGGCTCAAATTAAATGCATGGCCACAGACAGGCACATGCAGGTTCACGCCTACACATTCTGCATGTGTGCAATTTCAAAATACGATCTCAAACATCGGTTTGATTGCTTTGTAGTTTGCTACAATGGCTATATTTGTTAATCGTAACTGCAGCTATTAACTGAGAGCATCCCTAATTAAGAAGGATTTATGTGTGTTTGAAAGATAAATATATTTTTTCAGGGTTAAGGACAAAGTTTATGGGATAGTCTTATGGTTTAGTCTTTTAATAAAAATGTCAACATTAAACGATTTTGGCAATGTCATATTTTTCGTAATGAAAATCTTACATAATAAATACCAGACCGGGGCTGGAAGTCCGGCGACGGGAATACTTACGGAATATCGGTAAAATTTGTATGAAGAGTAATCCAGCTGTACCCTGAGTACAAGGTGCAAAACTTGAGTGAAGTAAAGTTTACGGAAAGTATTAAAGAGTGGTTTCCCCAAAATCTGCCGTTTTGTTTATTTGAACTTGATTTTCTTCGTCACTGTAACTCTTTTGCTAAGACCATAAGAACCTATAAGTCATTCCTTGATTTATAGGTTGGTATGAGGCTGACCACCCATACTGTAAAAAATGGTTCACTTTGCCAATGTCACCCCTGTTTCAGGGAATGTCGGCAGGAGTTGCAGGGCTTATGTTCATTTGAGTTTGGCTTTTATTTGTAAGTACCTACACAATCAGCATTTGTAAGCGCGAACTACACGTGTTTGTTTGTGGGCATACATCTGAGAGCTTTAAATGAATATACCCTTGCAACTTAGATTATTATTATTATTATTATTGTGGTATTTATGTGGATTATTTGTTGATTGTTAAAATGGAATTTGTTGTAGGTATAAACATATAAGTTGTCATGCGGCTGACCACCCATGTTATAGAAAATGGTTCACTTTGCCAATGTCACCCTTGTTTTAGGAAAGAGTTGCAGGGGTGTATGTTCATTTGGGATCTGGGTTTTATGTTGTAAGTTCACACGCGGCATGTGTGATCGCGAACTTATACGTGCCTGACATCCCCAATGTTACATATCTTTGCAACTTAAGTACATTAGATTAGAGATTAGAAAATAAAAATTAACAATTAACTAATGACATCTAATGAACCAGGTTTTAAATTATCGTAATGGGGTTCAATGGGATTCGAACCAGCGTTGTTTTTATTTAAAACACGTCACAACATCTTGACCAATTGGGCCAAAGAGCTGACATTATTCCTCGTGTAAAAGCATGTTTTCTATGTTTGTTTTGCAAAATCATGCAATATATATTTTTTTAAATAATTTGCAGATAATATAAGATTTTTTTCTTCGTTTATGGATAAGTTAATCGTTTTTTTATTAAAAAGGCGAGCCATGTTCATCGTGATGTATCGGTTTCCATATAAACTTTACAATGGAACTCTGAGGCAAGAAGTCGCCCTTGACCCCGCGCATCCAAAACATTCATTATATCGACGTTTAAAAGGAAGTTGGGCATAAGCGACGTTTTGGTAACAAATGAGTTATGAATGCTATCATACTTAAAATTTTCTCTTTTTAATGCGCTAACTCCCATAGCGCTACGATGATTTTTTGTTGTTGTTTATGCCCAAGCAAGCAACTGCGTTTTCGAAGTATGGTTTAGGTGTAACCGACAAGATTTTGGCCTTTTTTTTGTCCTAAAGGTGTTTGTGACATAAAAAATCGTAAAACCACATTAATAGGAATGCCAATAAACGACTTTATTTTTTTTTTGTGTAGAGCTATATATATATATATATTTGGATAATTTGTTTTTTTAAAAAGCGCCGTTTTCGTGTGTAGCACACCTCAAGGGCCCTTTTATTGTTTGGTTTGTCTTTATTCCTCACTCACTCACACAAAACTTTAAGTTCACCCACTCACACATAGTTTTTAGTCCCTAAATGACTGACTGAACATGTAAGTCTTTAATTTTTTCTTAAATGATGCTTCAGTACTCGCCGTATCTAAATCTGAAAATATAAATCTAAGCTGCAAATATATATATATCATGTGTTCGAGATTGTAAGATAAAGAAAAAATAATATCGCTAAAAAATTTAACTGATGATATGGGAATTCCATATTTTAATATTCAATTAATGTATGGGAATTAAATGAATGTAGGGTAATTTGAAATGCAGGGGAATTATGTATAATGGTAGGTATAAAAATGAGAATTTGAGATAATCTCAACTCTGTGAGATATAATCAATCTCAGCTCGTATAAGAAATGACGTGTCAGAATCTAATTGATAAAACAAATGATAAAAAATAAAAAAGTTGTGCCATTTTTCTGCAATCTTAAACTTTAAACTGCTCTCCTAAACAATTTAGTTTTGGTCGCTTATGCCCTATTACCTTTTAACCGTCGATATCGACAATGGACTCGACAAGATTTATGGCAGTTTAACAATGTTGTCGGTAACTGAAGGAGATGGACCAATACCAGTTACAATGACGTCATTCTATTAACATGTCGTCTCCTTAGCGCTTGTTTGTCTTATGTCCATCAGAGGTTATTTCACATGAGCAATGCTTGTATGTGCATTCGACCAGTGTGTCCTATGAAAACTGGAAATCGATTTTAAAATAATTAAAAAAGCTGTCACAGTATTGCGTTGTCCGTTTTTTTCTTAGTTCAGATTGTATGTTCCTTGACTTATAGGTTGGTATGCGCCATGCGGCTGACCACCCATGCTGTAGAAAATAGTTCATTTTTCTAATGTCACCCCGGTTCCAGGGAAGGTCGGCAGGAGCTGCAGGGTGTATGTTCATTTGAGATTCGGGTTTTTATATTGTAGGTCCACATGCGGCATTTTTAGACGTGTCTTGCTTGTAAAAATGCGTATAATGTGAATCTTTAATGTTACATATATTTGCAACTTAGATTAGATTAGTATAACTGTATAACATAGTGACACCAGTATGTCTACGGATCTCTTGGTTTGGAATCTTGTCCCTGAGGCTGGTTCTCACTTTCTCAGTATCCTCCTTTCAATGGCTCTTTGGCACGTCCTCAGTCTGTTGGCGCTATCCTAAGTTAGCCCTTTTGTTTCCAAGCCATAGGGTGGATACTGAAAGTACGCATGGCTTAAAGACTCTGCGTTTCAGGTTCACATGCATTTTTGTTTCGTTGAGGATGTAGCCTAGATTTCCGAAAGCTGCCCACCTTAGTGCTATTTTTCTGGTGATTTTTTATTAACCTTATTATATAACATTAATACGCCTGGAATTGTCTACCTCTGGAGTTGAGAACAGAGACCAGTGTTGGCAGTTTCAGGAAGTTGCTTAAGACACATTTGTTTGACAGAAGCTTCAACACATAAAAGCGCCCTCGGGGTGGCTAGTGCCACTATATACAATATGGCCAATTATTATTATTATTATTCAACGAGAGAAGGCTCGGGCATATATCGGCCGTGGGATCAAATCACTGTTCTTGACTAACGTATTTGGAGCAAACAACTTTGGTTCGGATCAAGTCTGGCCCATTTGACCATAGCTTCGACCCTGGTTCAACAGATGCCATTGCATACACACAAACTTCTGCTTGCACATAAAGACAACTGACCAGGCAAAATAGGTTGGTAACTTGCATTCCTCTTCTTATAAATATATATATTTTTTAATAAAAATAATGGACAATTAACGACTTGCAAAAAGAGTGGATACAGGGATTGTTAAAGGTGATAAAATAACAATAAAAACGCACGAACAAAAATAAATATATTGTACAAGAAAATGTAACTTCTAAAATTAACCATAATAATTTGAAAGGGAATTTTAATAAAAGTTGAACAAAGCCTCTAGCGGGTACCAAAAAAGATTAATTATAATTTATAAACCCTATTTTGTGATTTATTTTATTAAAATAATTTCAATGTGGTTTAAAATAATATTGTTTTAATTATTCGTAAAACCAAAAATAAGTTTTCAAAGTATTCATCGGTTTGAATTTTAATAAAAACTGAATTACATTTTCTCAGAATTTTCTCTCTAAAATATCAATAATCGTTTCTGAATGGAGGGATTTGTTCACTTGAATACACCAATCATTATTTGCCTCTCTCTTTCTGTTTTATAATATTATTTTAATATGGATGAAGTTGTCTGAAAAGCTATTGAAATAAATCACTTATTAAAGACTTATTTGTGTGGAAGTTAATCGTTGATATTCAATAAATAAATAATGTATTTGATAAAATAAAAAAAAGCTTTGTAAAGTAAAATATCTAATGTTTTTTTAAAAACTAATGTCGTTTTTGTTTACAAAAGGAGTTAGTAGATTTTTTTTTTTTTTTTTAGAAATCCTGTCCGGGAGACTCCCTAGATTCTAGAGACTCTAGGGATCTATGACACTTGTTGTTGTGCCGCAGAGATGTACGGGCTTGGTCGTCGCTACGAAGCGCCAATACTCAACTAAGGCTGGATGGACCTTTTGGTGACCGGTCATTGGTAAAGGTTTATGAATTTTTCAACCCAGCGAAGAGCAAATTTAAAAATATAAATGGTATTTTTTTGTGCTCCGCCGGGATTGGAACCCACAACCTTCCCATTCAGTGTCCGCAGTGTTACCACTGAGCTACGCACTGGTCATTTCTTGATGTTTTGTTAGCTTTTTAACCAATATCCACAGGAGATCAGTTTTCAAGTCGGTGTATCTTTTCAAAAAAATTGACATTTTTTTTTTATAACTGGATTGGTCTAAGGAATAAATGATTTAATAAAATTTTATTTATAATTATTAGATTACTTTATTGTCAAGAGTTTCGACTATAAATCTGAGTAGTCTACGGACAGAAGATGCTGAAGGTAAGATGGTAAAGGGTCAACTGTGACCTTGCTTCCCTCGTGGGGTCTATTTATCCACTTTTGGGTGACGCCGATATCGATCTGAATACATGATCCTCATTGGTTGGATCCCGCAGGAGGTCGGCTTGGCTAGCCTCGTATAAAAAATAGGAGCGTACGATTCTCGGCCCTGCAGATGGTTAATATCATGTCACAACTCATGTGACAGGGTGTTTGAACCGTATTATATTTATGTCAAATCTTATCTAAGTTGCAAAGATATGTTACATTGGAGATTCACATTACATGCATTGTCACAACCAGACACGTACAAGTTCGCGCTTGCACATGCCTCATGTGAACCTACAACATAAAAACGAAATCTCAAATGGACATACACCCTGAAACTCTTGCCGTCCTTTCCTGTAACAGGGGTGACATTGGCAAAGTGAACCATTTTTTACAGCATGGGTGGTCAGCCGCATACCAACCTATAAGTCAAGGAATGTGGTTTATATTATTTACTTTTTGTATAATTAATTGATACTTGAAGTATCCGTTTATTTTTTAAGTTGCAACAAGCGTTTATCGGCGTCCGTGACCTTGCAGGGTAAATTTCATTTGCAGTAAAAAAATTTGGCTTCATGCCCATCGAAACAATTACTTTATGTGCCCAAATATACAAAAAAACATTAAACATAATTTTTATTGGCAAACAAAAGAAATACGGATGTACTGCTTTGTCATATAATTTTAACTAAAAATTAACTAAAAATATTATTGAACAAATTGTTTCTCAAATTGAATATTATTCATTAGAAGTCCTTGACTTAGAGGCTGACAACCCATACTGTAAAAAATGGTTCACTTTGCCAATGTCACCCCTGTTTCAGGGAAGGTCGGCAAGAGTTGAAGGGCTTATGTTCATTTGAGATTGGGTTTTTATATTGTATGTCCACATGCGGCATGTGTGAGCGCGAAATTATGCGTGTCTGCTTGTGAGAATGCATTTAATATGAATTTCAAATGATACATATCCTTGCAACTTAGATTTAGAATGTCTAATTTTTATTTATTCAATAAGAACAATTGTCATCAGAAATTTTATAAAAAAGCTTTACGAGTATTATGGGTGTAACTCTTTTTCGTGGAAATGGAATGCAACCTTATGATGTCGGACACAACTCCGATGAAACATTAAGAAATCTGATCTTCTCAACACAACCGTTCGTAAAATAAATTTATAAAATACATTATATCAAAATTCAGCATTCATATTTTACTTTCGATAAGCTATAGTTTCTCCTACTACGCATCCTACGTGTATATAAAACTTACACTCAGCCCTGTTTAGCCGGAAAGTAAGCAGGCTAGTGAGCAAGGCAGAGTGTAAACACGTTCCTTCCACTGTTCCCGATCATGCTACACGCGCTGCCCAGTGATGCGGGTTTTTCGTTTTTTTGGCAGACTTCAAAGGACCAGTGCAAGAGAAATTGTGCTTTGCCACTCATGATCCACCACCAATTATAGCCCGCAAAGTCAAGAGTAGTGATAGTAGTGGTCGAATGTAAACCTTTTATAAGGCTTTTTAATTTGTATTTCTCTTTACCACTGCAACAGGGCTTTTAAATCTTCAATTTTTTTGTCTAATCTAAGTTGCAAAATATATGTAACAATAGAGATTCACATTATGTGCATATTTCACAAACATGCTTAAGCATGCTGCATGTGGTCCTACAACATAAAAACCCGAATCTCAAATGAACATACACCCTGCAACTCCTGCCGACCTTCCCTGAAACAGGGGTGACATTGGCAATGTGAACCATTTTCTACAGCATGGGTGGTCAGCCGCATACCAACTCTACAGCATGAGTGGACAGCCGCATACCAATTTGTAATGTGCTATAATGTGTCTTTCTCCATTTGCTGATTGACTACATATCCTTGTCTTTCCATATTTTTACCAACATAACTCTGGCGCCTCTGCTCATTGTGGGAAATAACCATCACGAAAAAGAAAAAGAAGAAGAAGAAGTTTATTAAATTGTATACGAAATATTAAGTAAGGCAGGTACTCACCGGTCTAGGGAAACTGCAATCAGGCTGTAGACAGATGCTGCAACGGAGACTCCTTGCACATATGGGACCGTCTTGCACATCCACCATCCCAGCACCCAGGCTGAAACAAAAAAACGTCACATACATTAATACTGTTACGAAAGTGTAATTGTATGTTTTGTTTGTCTGTGTGATAAAAAAGTCTGTGAAGTCTCTCTAGAAATAAAATGATCGTTCCACTAGTGTTTGATTGGCTTATCTACCATTTGATTCAAACATGACCTTTCAATAATTTGTCTAAGCTAAATAAAAAACGTGAAACATGATAATGTGAGAGTTGTTTTAAATATTTTTAAAATCAATTTCCAATTTTTCATAAAACACATTGGTCCAGTACACATACCAACATTACTCATGCGAAATTACCTTTTATAGACAGACAAGACAAACAAGCACTAAAGGGACGAGACAAAATTATTTATTCTTCCTATGAAATATGGACCAAAACTCTCGGTAGCTTCAGACATCAATCAACCGTTGTATTGAGTAAGGGTTAAGTGACTGTGTCCGAACTGAATCTGCTATAGTTGTGTAAAATAATCACTACAGTTTCAATTGAAAGACAACACTTACAAAATATGAATGAAGCACAGCCGTACAATATTCATATATACCTACTCCCGCTAATGCCGCTATACCTACTCATTGTACTTTAGCTGTTCAAAACATTCATATTGTTAAAATGTATATGCGATAGATGCCTATTATTGGAGCATTGGAGATACTTATGTATTTGTATTATGTGTTTTGTGTATGTGCCACTCTTTTGATCTGTTGGCGTCTTTATATAAAATAAATAAATGAATATCCTGTATTTAAGAACCTTTTCATAAGAACTTCCCTATTAAATTAGTTCACTAACTATAATAAGTTACTCTCAATAGTTAAGTTTTATCAACAATTTCTAAATACAGTGAATCAAAATTTATTCTGTTTTACCTTTAAGGCTCTTTTTCCCCTAAATCTGCCGTTTTTGTTTCTTACATTTTATGGTCTTAGCAAAAGAGTGACAGTAATAAAAAAAATCAAGCATGTTTATTAATTTTTTATCTTAATTATAAAGTTTGAACAAAATATATAACTTAAAAATTGCTACCACAAAAAAATATTTAAAAAACACGTTTTTTTCACTTTCGTAGCTACTTTCTCGTGTGTGCTATGTTTTAGAAATATATTTTTTCTTTTTATTTATAGAACTAAACATTGTATAGTGTAGCATTGGAACAGTTTTTTTTATAATGTCAATAGTTTTTGAGTAAATATGGAAAAACTGTGTTCTTCGATTTAATTAAAATTTAATTCATCAAGTAGTTTCAGTTTTTCAATATTTACTCAAAAACCATTGACATTATAAAAAAACTGTTTCGATGCTACACTATACAATGTTTAGTTCTATAAATAAAAAGAAAAAAAATATTTCTAAAACATAGCACACACGAGAAAGTAGCTACGAAAGTGAAAAAAACGTATTTTTTTATATGTTTTTTGTGGTGGCAATTCTTAAGTTATATATTTTATTCAAACTTTATAATTAAGATAAAAAATTAATAAACATGCTTGATTTTTTTCATTACTGTCACTTTTTTGTTAAGACCAGTAAGTGTAAGAAACAAAAACGGCAGATTTAGGGGAAAAAGAGCCTTAAGATGGCGATATTTTCTATGTGAAAGAGATGCTACTGACCGAAAAAATCGTGTAGACGAATTGTCGTGTGATCGAATTGTCTGCAGCTGAGATGTCTGTGACCGATTTGTCAATAAACGAGCTGTCTGTGAAAGAGTTATCTTTGACCGATTTTACATGAAAGAAAACTCGAAAAAAAACAAGAAACGAAAGAGAGAAAGAAAAAAAAATGTAAACACTTGAGTTTGTTGTTGATTTTTTTGGCTAGACAAAATTAATTTCCATTTTCACAACAGAAAGGAAAAACAGAAAATGGAAATCCAACAAAAGTTTCCAGAGAAAAAACAGTTCCATGGAATTTCGCAAAAAACATTGTCGACAATTTTATGTACAAAAAACTTAAATTAAATAAAAATATTTACGTCGTCTTGCCGAAACAATTAATTGTTACAAGTTTTTCGGGAAAGTAACCAATAGAAATAATAATTGTTAGAATTCCTCGAGGGGTGAAATTCAATGTCAAATAGCGTAGGCCGTAGAGGGCAAGGGTGTCAAAGTAAAATTTGAACAAAATAATATAAACATAAAAGGACTACAGAATTTGTTTGTGGTATTTTTTTTAATTATCAAAGTAAGTACATGAAAATGTTGAGAATTTGAATGAACTGAATTTTTTTTCATGAAACAAACAGTTAGAATTTTGAATTATTGTTTGATTGCATGTCGGTGGTTTTCATAAAATATTTATCTTTGAAAACAAAGTTTTTTTTTAGATTTAATGGCTAGAAGAACAAAAAATTCATATGTACCAAATACTTATTATCTAAAAAATGATCGCATCGTATTTAGACTTTTTAGCTTTACTAACATTTTAGACCTCTTGTTTAGTATGTAATTCATGTAAGAAATTTTATAAAGTAATCATCAAGTATCTATACTGAACAAAAAAAACATAAAATCAACTCCTATGAACTACACACACCTTGTAAGTTAGCCAATATTTTTTTTTGCTTTATTCTAACTGCTCTATTTCAAAAAGTCAAAAAAAGTGATGATTCACTGATTTGAGAAATGTTGGATAAAATATTCTATTGGGAGTAACTTCTCATAGTATGTACGTGAACTAATTATTATAAAGTGCTCATGAAAAACTTCTGAACTACAGGATTTACCTACTTTTTTGTGTTTTCTGTCGTATGAAACAGGAAAAACGGTGCATTTATCTAAGAAACTCATGTTAGCTTCTTAACCACTCATTCAGTTTTACCTTTCAGATGCATGTATTATACCTTCATCCATGGAGTTATATTTTAAATCCATGTCTTCATGCCTTTTGATGTTTAACTTCATTTAAAAATAAAAATGAAAGATTATGGCATTGTTTCTAAGAACGGGTTTAGTTTAAAAATGAATAATGTACTGCGATTGGATCAAACCATACCACTTCTAAATTTAATCTACATAAATCTAAATCTAAGCTGCAAAGATATGTATCATTTGAGATTCATATTAAATGCATTCCCACAAGCAGACACGCATAATTTAGCGCTCACACATGCCGCATGTGGACCTACAGTATAAAAAACCAAATCTCAAATGAACATAAGCCCTGCAACTCTTGCCGAGCTTCCCTGAAACAGGGGTGATATTAACAAAGTAAACCATTTTTACAGTATGGGCGATCAGCCTCATACCAACCTATAAGTCAAGTAATTTTTAATTTCAACAATCAAAGAAAAGCGTCTGATTATTTTTTCAAAGAATGCTCAAGTATTTGTACGAAGGCAAGACACGTGATGCTCTCATTCTCTCTTACGGGTAAAGGTGAACGTTGGAGGGGGATGACACGAGAGCTGTCTCTTTGGAAACTTCTGCTTTTGACGTGACCCAGTTGTTGCAGGGGAACTCAAAATTGATGTTATTATCTACCTGCACATGTATATAATACTATTACGTGATATTTTTATTTCATTTAAGACATACTTAAGCATTTTCATAAAAAGAGAATGTTAAAACTAGCTGATATGATGTAACTATCAAATGACATAAACATCAAGACTTTTAGGTTGGTATCCTTACTGTAAAAAAATGTACACTTTGCTAATGTCACACCGGTTTCAGGGAAGGTCCGCGAGTGTTGCAATGATTATGTTCATTTGAGATTTGTTTTTTATGTGGTAGGTTCACATGAGGCATGAGTAAGTGCGAACTTATACGTGTCTGTTTGTGAGAATGCATTCAATACGAATTTGTAACATTGCTTAAAGATTATGGAAATTATAATATTTCATCATATTGAATATATTGCAGTACCTTGAATATATAAACACTTAGGTACGTAAGCTGCCCTCAGTCTCGTTTATAGAAAAATGTATGAAACATACAAAAACACCACTAATTAATTATTTATTTTCTATTTTTTTTTCCATGTATGCGATTGAGACGAGTTGCAAGTTTTATAAAGTGAGAATAAGAAAAGTGTATGTATGATAAAAGTGATGAATGTTGAAGAGATTATAGAGATATGCTAGGACAGAAAAAAGTGAAGACGCATCTGCGGAAGTACCATCCACGCACCCCGAGTGAAACGGCGGTAGGATACAGTTTTACTTGTAGTACAGGATTGGAAGTCTCATCCCCATGGTAATTCTTACCTACCGAACATCGGTAATATTTGAATGAAGACTAATCAGCTGTTCCTTGGGGCCATCTTGGATTGACAGATCTCGATACAAATATTACCGATATTCGGTGGATAAGAATTATTGTGGCGATGAGACTTCCAGCCCAGGTAGATATTACATAACTCGAATTGAAAGAAAGCACTAAATTATTGAGGTTTCGTGTCAATCTTGTATTGAACTTTACGCGGGATAATCGCAGCAGTGTCCTATTTACTTGTCCTACCCCCCCCCTTTACGTATTCATCCCCCCCTTACGTATCCCCCCCTTACGTATTCCCCCCCCCCCCCCCAGATAACTGAAAGGGAGGAAAGTCCGGCCTGGACGTCGTGAACCCCAGGTCAGGGTCGCTGAAGCACCCCACGTGAAAAACGACTGGAGAAATTATTCAGCTAAGAAAACGGGCAGCTTTATTTCAGGAGCTTCTGTACATAGTATGTACACTACTTCTATAAGTAAAAACTTCACAAAAAGTATGGGAGAGTAAGTAACCAGGCGTGTGTATAGGGTATGGGCAAATACATTTTAAAATAAACATTTTCTCCCATTCCTTTCAAATAACTCATTTGGCATTGACTGAAATGCTAACGATGGCTCCAATTGAACTTAAATTTTGAAATGTTTTTCTTTATGATATATTGCCTACATATCAGGCGCATGTGCCTGCATGGAATCTAAATCTAAATATAATCTAAATCTAAGCTGCAAAGATATGTATCATTTGAGATTCATATTAAATGCATTCCCACAAGCAGACATGCATAATTTCGCGCTTACACATGCCGCATGTGGACCTACAATATAAAAAACCTAATCTCAAATGAACATAAGCCCTGCAACTCTTGCCGACCTTCCCTGAAACAGGGGTGACATTGGCAAAGTGAACCATTTTTTACAGTATGGGTGGTCAGTCGCATACCAACCTATCAGTCAATGGAATGCACGCCCTATATGGTAAAAACCATTTAAACTTGATATTCAGATTCACAATTCAAAATTTTTGTTCCATTAGAGTCATCGTTAGCACTTCAGTCAATTTTAAATGCGTGGTTTTCAAGAAATGGGAGAAAATATTTTTTTCTGAAATGTATTTGCCTATACCCTATGCACCCGCCTGTGAAGATAACTCATTTTCCTTCAATATATCCTCCCATGATCAATAAAAGACTCCTTCCTTTTTCTTTCTAAGCACATACTCAAACACGACACCATTTTGTACAATAAAAACTATGCAAAGGTAAAAAAAAGTATTATTTTAAGGGGGATGCTTTTAAATAGATTACTAGGAAAAGCCAAACCAAAGATGTTGTAAGAAAATGAATAATCATTTCATAATCTATTATTTCATCGTTCGTCTTGATTATTTTAACATCAAAAGTAAACTCAGACATGAAACCAATCCTACTGATTAATTAACGAATTGATATGTTTGTGTAAGATCCAAGCAAAACAATAATTCCACCCTCAGGCTGTAGTTAAACAACAGTGCTATTCAAAGTCGAAGCTAAAATAAACACTACTCTCACTTATTTGTTTTAGGATAGTTCTGATTTTTTATTGAGATATAGAGGAAACAGGATAATGAAACTGAAAAATGATAAAACACAATTAAAAGCAACAAAGCTGTACATAAGCTGCAACTTCTTACTATGTTATTCTAAGAGGGGTCGTTAGTGACGAGTGAAATCTATTTTTTCCCAGTGAAGAGAAAAAGGTCTTATATTTCTGTTAAATTTTGTCTGTGAATTTATGTTTTTGTTTTTGTTTTGGGAAAAAAATTGTTTTGAAAATTATTTTTATGTAAAAATATTTGTAACCAATCTGCTCCTGAAGATGCCTTATTAGGCGAAAATGTTCGAGCACAAAAAATAAATAAATAAGTGAATTTAAACTTTGTTTCCATTTGAATTTTGTAAATAATTAAAAAGGTTTTAATTTATTTTAAAAACTGATTGTATATTACTGATGATATATCTATTATATGATACATAGTTGTAGGGCTTATGTTTATTTGAGATTACTGTAAAACATGGTTCACTTTGCCAATGTCAGCCCTGTTTCAGGGAAGGACGGCAAGAGTTGCAGGGCTTATGTTTATTTGAGATTGGGTTTTTATATTGCAGGTCCACATGCGGAATGTGTTAGCGCGAACTCATACGTGTCTGCTTGTGGGAATGCATTTAATATGAATCTCAAATAATATATATCTTTACAACATTGATTTAGATTAGGTAAAACTTGCTTATTCTATGATCTCATTACACCCCCGCTGGGAACTAAGGCCTAATCATCTCGCTTTGAACGAAAAAGTTCTAAACACCATTACCAACTGAGCTATAGATTGAGCTAAAGTCTGAGCTAAATTTGAGTATTCAAGTAAGAGTTCAATTTATTAGTAAAAATTTGACTCTGAATAACACAAGGATGCTTAAATTAATTTAATTTTTGGAGAAGTCACTTGACATAACTATTTGTAGTATTAAATCTTGGCCAATGTAATAATAATGTTCTGGAATTGTTTTGATTAATGATTTTAGGGATAAAACAAAGCCATTACAATTATTGTCACTTGTTCAACAAGCAGGCACATTACTGTCATCGATCTTACCCTTAGTAAGAGTTGCAAAACTTGAGTAAAGCAAAGTTTACGGAAAACATTAAAGAGTGATTTCTCCCAAAATCTGCCGTTTTTGTTTGTTTGAACTTGATTTTCTTCATCACTGTAAATCTTTTGCTTAGATCATAAAGTTTAAGAAACCAAAACGGCAGATTTTGGGAGAATTCACTCTTTAATATTTTCCGTAAACTTTACTTTACTCAAGTTTTGCAACTCGTACTACTTAATAGGGTACTGGCCTTGAAGGAAAATGCGAACAAACAAAAACGTTGACTAATATGTGATCGTTTTGTATAATATCCTTATGATCACTTGACTTATAGGTTGGTATGAGGCTGAACACCCATACTGTATGAAATGGTTCACTTTGAAAATGTCACCTCTGTTTTAGGGAAGGTCGGAAAAATAAATGAAAATTTAAAAATATTTAAACACAGATCTCACATTATCGTGATTTACGTTATTTCTTAGCTCAGATTGTGCAGAATATGATTCTTAAGACATTGTCATTGAAAGTTCAAATTTGAATCAAATGGCAGATAATCCAAACAAGCACTTGGTGAACGTTATGTGTGGCGGCCTATAAACCAAGAAACATATTATATATACAAAATAGAAACTCTTACTCTACACGACTCAAAAATAAAGTATTTTTTGTCGTGTTTTTTTTTTCATTTACAGATCAATAAGCAAAAATAACTTAAAACCATTGAAGTGATTTAATTCTGAACCGCCTTAAAAACATAAGCATTTCTTCAGAAATTATAGTCGCATGGGATCAAAACCGGTAATATAGGATTTGTTTCGAAATGAGAAAAAATATACAGAAACGCAGGAAATCGTTTCCTCATCATTTGAATATATTTATAAAATTTTCGTTAATTTCTTAGATTGCCGTTTTTGATTCATGTAAATAAGACTCGCATAAAATCAAAAGCGGCCATCTAAATTTTTCTCAAAAATCAATTAAATGTACAGAAATGCTGAAAATCATTTCCTCATAATTTCTATATTTGTAAGTATTTTTTGTAACACACCTAGATTGCCGTCTTTGATTCCATTTGAATGCAAGTGTATGTAATGTGGGGGGAAAGAAAAAAATACTTGTGTTGGAACCAGTACCCCTAGTACGGGTTGCACATTTAGCTAAACTTGAGTAAAGCAAAACGTGATCGAATGGATTTAACTTCAATTTCGGCGCGAGTACGTGCAGCCGGTCTTGTGCGTTTACTAGAAGTTTCATTTGCGTATGCTGTGCGTATGCTTTCGTAAACACAGAATTGAAAAGTGCGGCCGTTTACAAAAAAAAATTCCTAGACAGAAACACGCAACGTCTTAAAAAATATCTAAATTATATTTTCAACATAAAGTAATGCAAAACAATTATATAAATGAATAATAATGCTTAAATTGTGTATTTTTATACGAAAATTTGACTTATTTTACATGATAATTATTAATATTCAAGAGTGGTATTTATTTTTCTCTACTGGCACCACGATACCTGACGTCACGCACGCGCACAGCGCCCAACTGTCAACAATTCTCGCGCCTTCCTTGTGGATTTGATGTTTTGTGTTATCGTTGCCGTGCGTTTGTTTTTATTTTCAAAACGGTAAGTGGGTATTTTTTGTAAGATCTTGCTTATGTACAATTAATATTACATTAGTCTCCTACGTGAATTTCACTATGTGTATTGGTGAAAAGACATTGCAAATGCTATAACTTTTTGTCGCAGATATTTCACGTCAAATTCTTTACCTAACATTCCTCTGCAAGTAGATGATTTGATTTAGGTGACATTGGCAAAGTGAACCATTATTTTATAGTATGGGTGGTCAGCCTTATTATCTATAAGTCAAGAGATGATGAGAATATTTTTATATTCCGGCTGAAGTAAAATTCACTTTTTATTTGATTTTTGTTTGCTGTCTTTTTACTCTTGTTGCTATTCTTGCATTTTTTAATATTACTAATTTTTAAAACTGAAAACCTATAATTGGCCTTGTACTTTGTTAAATGAAATTCTTTCTATGTAATTAATATGTGCTGTTGTTTTTTGTATAATAAAAAAAGTAATAATGTTTTTTTTATAGATCCTAAACAAACATGAGAACGACAGAGAGCCAGTTTCTCATCATGGTGGGATTCATGGAACAGTGAGTACATTAAACTATCTTTCTCTCACAGAATACTTGCTTCCTTGTTAAATTTGTATATTATATTTGCGTTACATCCTATATTGGACCACTGTAGATATGCGGACTTTTTTAACGTTTGATTCTCTATATACACCCGCAATTTGTCACGAACCCTAACCTTTCCAAATTTAAGTATTGGGCTCACCAAAAATAGGGTTTAATTTCAAGACCTCATATATTTTAGGGAAATGTGATTAAATCTGTATCTTTGTAACTTAGATTACATTAAATTCCATCTGGCTATTTTTGTATCAATTAATATTTAATACCTTGACCAGTCTGTAGTCCAGTGGAAACACTTCGGACTTGTAAATGGAAGGTTGTGGATTTGGATCCCGGCGGAGCACAAAAAATATACCATTTATATTTCCAAATATGCACTTCGCTGAGTTGAAACAAATCATAAAGCCTTTACCAAAGACTGGTCACTAAAAGATCCATCCAGCCTTACAGCAACTGGGTCTTGCTTTAGTATTGGCGCTTTGTAGCGACGACCAAGCTTGTACACCTCTGCGGCACTACAACAAGTGTCATAGACCCCTAGAGTCTCTAGAATTTAGGGAGTCTCCCGCACAGGATTTCTTAAAAAAAAAAACCTAAGAGCTCGTTCCCACTTGTCGGGTGTCGGATCCATATATTAATCGGAGGTTCCAGTGGCAGAACATTATGTATGAAGCTATTCACACTTATCGGAAACCGATTTTGTCAGAAATGTTCTGCCACCGGAGCCTCTGATTAATATACGGATCCGACACCTGACGAGTGGGAACGAGCTCTTATCATTGACCGAAACAAGCATTTTTTTCCCACTCACATACCCAGTGTGCACAATTAAAAATAAAATAAAACTTTTTTTTCAGAAGTTCTTCTTGGTGGCCCGTCTTCTCCTGAATCTGTGCCTCAAGTAACGCCAAGACGGCGTGGACTGGCGAGCAGCACCACTTTCTAGAAGCTGCAGAAGCATAGACCGTTTTGCGGAGGCGATAGTGTGGAAGGAACACCTGGAAGGCGAAACTTGAGCGGCAGGAGGAGAATGCTCGGCAGCAGGTGGAGATTACTCGGCGTCATGAAGAGGGGACTGGAGATATAGCAAAGGCCGTAGAGAGATTTACAGATAGATTTATTGAATAAAATTTCTCAACACACTTCCTACTTCTTCAGGCAAAGTGTATTCTGCCGTCTGTTAGAGAGTTTTCAACATTGAAATAGTTCTAAGAAATATAACCAAAAGTTAAATGGATTTATTTACACTGTCTAATTATATCCCTGAAAATATTGAATAACATTGTTTCAATCCTGTTTAGTCGCTTCCATAAAACCAAAAAGTAATAAAACTCAATTTTCGCTAGTCTCCGTTTCTTTTTTTTTTTTACTCTTTAATTTTGTAGAAAATAACATAAATTCAGTACTTTCAATGTTTTTTTACAAGTTATACAATAATTTAACTATTTTTACAAAACCAATAACCCTTTATACTTTTCCGGCATTCAGGCACACTAAAATTTTGTTTTTTCATGATTTCATTTTGTATAAAAATAACTTAACTCAGTGTAATTTCCATATTTGTCATAACAACTGTTGAAACCTGTTTTAAAACTGTAGCCTGTATAATCTAAGTTGCAAAGATATATTTACATTCAAAACTCATAGCCATGCCCACACCGACACGTGTAAGTTCGCTCTTACAAATGCTGAATGTATTTACAAATAAAAATCCAAACCTCAAATGAGCGTACACCCTGCAACTCTTGCTGGCCTTCCCTGAAACACGGGTGACATTGGCAAAGTGAACCATTTTTTACAGTATGGATGGACAAAATATTAACCTAAGATTATGGATATTAGACAAACCGTTTAAAGAGAGCTTGCATTATTGTTGATGTTGTGTTAGCGATTTAGTCACATCTTCAGGAAACACCCTCTCTGCACGACTACTGAGGAGTGAGGATACTGTTCATAATATCACATGAAATGTTCAATCTATAGTCGTCATGCGGAGAGGGTGTCTGCTGAAAGCGTTGGCTACGTGGCTAACGAAACGTCGAGAATAATGTGAGTTATCTTATCGCGGTTCGTCTAATATCCGAAGAAAATAAAAAAATGAACTGTGTAGTTATTGTAATTGGAAAAAAATGGTCAAAAGTTGTTAAAATATATAGGTACAAAGTATAGATGTAAAAAAAAAATGAAGAATTATCTTGGCATATTTAATCTGGTGACCAAATTATCTCTGTATGCTCTTCCTCTCCCTTCTGCTCCCGTCCATTTCTTCTGCATTCACTGCAGGTCCATCCTCGTTGAATTCAATATCTGAAATTATTCAGTTAAATTGTATTTATATAAGATTTTACCATCATATCATGTAAATGTTTTACTTTGATTAAATAAATTTATTTTAAATATGTGTCTATATTTATTTTGTCTTTCAGTCAATTCAGCACTTTCAACTGCCATGTAAATACAAATATTATATCTTAAAGTAACACTTCCAAGTTAAAATTTTAACATACTATTGTAAATAATAGAATTACCTGTATCATCTTCAAATATGATTGCATGCATGTGTTAAGCACACTTCTCAGATGAAGGAATAATGGCTCGCCCCACCAAATTTTGGGTTCACACTCAGGATGCGGTAATCGCTGTCGGACACCTTAAATCATATTCATGTAAATTAATAATGGATTTCATCTTAATATATTAACAGACTTATTCTTCATTATAATTTTACCATTTGTACGTTCCGGGAGTGGTATTGCTTCCTGCAAAAATACAAATGCTCAGTCTTTTTTTCTTTTCTCTGGCTTATGGATTTCAAAAAGGCTGCCATCTCTACAGCCAACAATGCCAGGAATGGCATACCTAATGAAAAAGCTGAAAAGATGTAGGTATGTATTATTTAATGGTACAAAACAGTTAAAATTTTACATAACGCAAAAAATACAATAAATTAATTTACTTTTGGGTGACTTCCTGTAAAGCAGCTGAAGTTTGCGGGATTTTAATCCATTTCTTTATCACCTTGGGGTGGATAAGCGCCTGCGTTACTTTTTGGACGAAGTTGCTCCAGGACTTCTGGCTTAAATGCTTAGCCACCCACTGGCCACTGGCCGCTGGTAGAATCCACAGGCATTAAAAAACAATGCGCACATCACCTATAAGCAATGGACGATTATTCACTGTAATAACATTTTTGAGGTTAGGTACCTACTAACTACCTATATTATATTTTACACTTCAAGAAATGTGTAAATTACCTTTGTTTCCAAAGAAATGCGTTGCGTCATCTTAAATTCGGTACGTCAGACAACGCTGTGGCAGGTTTCCACTCTGCGAAGATTAGCCCGGTCGTTGTTCAAACTTGCATGCACTTCGTCCTCTTCTGCGGCGAGGAGGCCCCAAGGCTCCATAATTGGAGGCGGCATCTTGCCATAGACTGGAATTAAGTTGTTCCATCGTAATATTCTAAAAGAAATGTACATTATTTTCACGTTTCACTGTCAAAACTACATGCGTTGGAATTTCGTAAATTATTTTTTGGTAAGAAACACTAAATAAGTGAAAAAAATATTGCGAATTTATTTCAATAACATACCTTATTCAATTGAAATGTTTTTAAGACGTTAGATCGTACTTATTTTCCATTTTCTTCGTCTGTCAAACTCTCTCACTTTTCAAAATGCTATCGAGAAGAGGTGACGGATGAATACGACGTTGCCATGGAGACAGCCTTCCAAACAACGGAAATGTGCGCCCGTACTCTTGTCAGACAGCATTTTGTATGAAAACGCAATAAGTTGTCTCGCAAGCAATACAATTTTAAGTTTCGGTAAAGTATTTTAAAACTCATATGAGTTTACGTAAGCACATACTCGCAAAAAAAGTTTCGAAACTTTTTCGCCGGAGGTGCTTTTCATGTTTACATACATTTTTCTCGAATACTCATAACTCATAGAATACTTACGAAAACCCGTACTAGGGGTACAGGTCAGAGCGGCCGTCGAACTAGGTTACCAACCCTCTGTACCAGGTGTAACCTTCCAAGGGAAATCAGCCCTTGCGAGCACTGCACACAGGGGCTATTATCCCGGTGCAGGTGAGCTATAAAATGCCAGGCTTCGCGGCACGCCAAAGCCACCTTTAACGTAAAGGTTCTTATGATTTAATATTCCGTGCAAGGTTGGCGGGTGGAAAGGCTGAATTGGAAATTACATAACTTGTGTTATTATTATTATTATTTTTCGCATGAAACGAAAGGAAATGATGGAATGGCGGTTTTCTTTTATTTTCTTTTTAATTGTGCATTTTTAATTTGCGTTTTAATGGAAAAATTGTTTACAATTTAAAAATGTTTTAATAATTTGATTGGGTATTGAATTTTTCCAATACATATCGAGAAATAAAATTCAAGTTTAATAATATATTAAATTCATGCCCCTCCCATGACGGTCGATAGCTCAGTTGGTGGAATGCTTGCATACTGTGCCGAGAGCTCGGGTTCGAATCCCCCAATGCTGCCAGAAATGATACAAAATAAAATACCGGCAAGGTTTACTCAGCCTTTAAAACAAATGAGTACCAGTTTCATTGGAAGCTGGGAAATCTCCACTTCAACTGAAGTGGTTGACGTAAGGCTGCCCCCCTTACCTGTCAACATACATAGGTTACACTTGCCATGCGAGTTCTTCGGGGAAAACGCGGCAATAAGTTACTATGTCTGTGTAGCTTATTAGCATGCTGTGTTTTTCACACACAACACATCTGTGGTTCATCCTCATTCATAATTATTTTTGTGCTCCACCGGGAATTGAACTCACGATCTTCCGACAAGAAGTCCGCAGGGTTAGACACTAGACTAGAAATCGCCTGTTATCAAATATATCAAAACTTTACCATAGCGTTTTCACCAAAAAAAAAATATTGATACGAATGTATGATTGCGTCTGTGTGTTTTTACTTGTGTGAGTGTGTCTGTGTCTCTAGATGTACATAGATTGTAGGTGCTTAAATAATTGTATTAATTTTCGCTCGATGGTGTGAGTGTGTCTCAGATATTCTAAACAGAATATTCTGGAAAAATCTCGCAAGTTCCAGTTCTCAATATTTCAAGAATTATCCTTATGCCGTGCTGTATAAAAAGGGCCAAATCTATCTATATCGTTAGACTTGTACAAAAGTTAGCTCTGTGGACGGAATCTTAAAATCACTTAAAGTTTTTATAAAATAAAATTGAACCCGTAAATCGTAACAATATTGAAAATAAAACGCTTCCTTTAGTCGCTTTTTTAATTTCCATACATTTTATCTAAAACGTTGTGTTTTGAGTTTGAAAGTAAATATATTTAAAGAGTAGGTAGTGCTCTGTACACAGGGTATGTTTGCGAAGCATAGTTTCCATCTTGTATCTGTCATTCGGGAGGTCGCGTTACATTGTCACTGCGCCAGACAGTCTATTTCTTACATGACGACACAACTGGGTTAACATTTTCCACACGCGACTCTTAATCCAGAGGCTTTATTGCGTTTGCCCGCCGAGTACCGTCAATCGATTCCGATACATGCGAACACAGCCGACATGCGAATGCAAAACCAACTTCAATAAACTTCTCAGTTATATACGAATAACTTGCATAAATAAAAGTCATTGTTATTTTTTTTTAAGTAATCCTGTGCGGGAGACTCTCTAGATTTCATTGACTCTAGGGGTCTATGACACCTTGTTGTAGTGCCGCAGAGGTGTTCACGAGCTTGGTCGTCGCTACAAAGCGCCAGTAATAATAATATTAGGATGATTTACTTGTTGAGCGCTGTTTTTGTGTGTATCACACCTCAAGAGCCCTCTGCGAGCTTGGTCGCTGTAGAAAGCGCCAATACTCAAGCAAGATCCAGTTGCTGTAAGGCTGGATGAACCTTTGGTGACCGGTCTTTGGTTAAAGATTTATGAAGTTTTCAGCGAAGAGCAATTTTGAAAATATAAATGGTATTTTTTTGTGCTCCGCCGGGATTTGATCCCACAACCTTCCATTACGGGTCCGAAGTGTTACCACTGGACTACGGACCGGTCAAGACCGGTAAAAGAATAAAGCAAAAATAAAAAATAAGTTTTTCTTCGCGAGTCGAATTTAATATCTCGAGCGCTTTTGGAGTGTAAACACACCATCTTTAATCCATATTCTATAGTCTAAGTTGAAAAGAGATACATCAATATTTAAAATTATAATTAAATGCATGGCCACAATCAGGGGCTTGTAAGTTCGAAACCTCAAATGAACATACGCACCCTGCAACTTTTGACGACCTTCCCTGAAACAAAGGCCACATCGGCAAATAGAATCATTCTTAACAGTTTGGGTGGTCTGCCTCATAGTCAAGGAATTTAATTATTTAATTAAAGCAAAAATATAAATAATGTTTTTTGTTCACGAGTTGAGTATAATATCTCGAGCGCTTTCAGAGTGTTAACACATAGAGAACAACTGATAAATGAAGTGTTACATTTTCAACGAAATATAACACAACTGAGCTACGCATATACTGTAACTCCTTGCTGTGTGCTCCCCTAAGGGGTCGCATGTGGCGAATGGATCCTGTTTATGTTTACAGAAAAGGAGGCCGGGCTTAGGCACACCACTTCACTTGAAGTGGGTGTTTCTCAGCTCCCGATGGGGGCTGGTATTAATTTCTTGTTAACGCTGAGTAAACTTTGCCATTACAATATAAATAAAACAAACATAAAATTGCATCTGTTTTTCAATTTAATTTCAATAGCCATCAAACGTCTAATCAATTAAATACAACTTATTTGTTTTAAGCTATTTATTCTTCACTCAATATGTTACAAAGAAGTAAATACATAGTTGATTAAGCTACCACAATTTGTAATACAGAAACGAGTTAGTCAGCTTTTTTATGTGACAATAAAAAAAACCTTATTATTCTATGATAGAACGCAATACAATTAGTAGGTACAATTTTAACGCATTCGATTGTTTTTATCAACATTGTTCTTTTTATTCGTTTATAAGCTCTTTTTCTTCCAAATTGTTGAATATCTATATATACATGAGGATGATTTATTTATTTTTCCACATGACAAAAGAGCGCCGTTTTTGTGTGTGTCCTCCCTATCATGAATAAGATATTTTATAAAGGTGCCGTTTCAGTTCTCCCTTAAAAATGCCAACAGATTCCGAAACCCTCACTCCGAGTGGCAGTCTGTTCCACTCCATCGGTCCCGTAAACTGGATGATGCAAAATTAGTGCGTATTTGACGGCGAGGCTGCATCAACCTGACAGTACCACACCCCGCTGACCTAAGTGTCCGCCCTCTCACACTCACCTCAACTGGGGAAAACATGTCCGCCAGATATGATGGAGCCAAACCATTCAGGGCTTTAAATACCATCAAATACACACGGTAGACCACCCTCTCAGGAAAACGAAGCCAATGTAGTTCTTTCAACAGCGGAGTGATGTGAGAGAATTTGGACATTCCGAAGATCAGTCTAGCGGCCGCATTCAGAACATACTGAAATCTATTCAGTTTAATGTAATTTGCAATTTTAATCCCAAATCAATGATAATTAATTTAATAATTAATTAATAATCAGTTCATCCTCAGTCGCCGTACAGAGAGGATGTTCTCCTGAAGACGTCGGCTACGTCGAGAATGATGTAAGTTCTCTCTAAACGGTTCGTTAAATATCCGATTTAAATTAAGTTTTGAAATTGTTCAGTTTTAAAAATTAATATAATTGTCAAGATAATTGTATGTTTATATTATTTGAGGAATGTCCACAATTGTCGAAAATTTAAAGTAATAAGAATTTTAAAAAGGCTTTTATAATAATTCGCGCTTTTTTCTTAGTGTAAGTATCCATAATCTATAATATGTTGCCTCTATTGCCATTCAAGGCTCATATGTAATGCAAGCTCACAAGCAGATACATGTAAGTTCGCATTTCTCATATTGCTCAACAATTATATACATGGCAAATAAAGAATATCTAAATTCGTTCCAAAAATTACAAAATAAAGCGATGAGAATGATTCTAAATCAGAAGTATGATACTAAAATTTCAGATATGTTGGTTAGCTTAGAGTGGTTGAATGTGGAGGAGTATCTTAAGTTGAATGCATTTATGTTTATATATAGATTAGAAAATAAGTTATTGCCTGTTTATTTGGATAAATTCATAATTAGAAATAAGGATGTACATAGCTATGATACTAGAGGGAAAAATGATTTAAGAAAGTTAAAAGTAAGAACAGTGAAATATGACAGAGGAGTTGTGCACAGAGGATTTGATGAATATAATAAAGTACCAGCAGAAATCAAACAAACTAGTGACGTAATCAAATTTAAGGAGAAAGCTGTAAGGTTCCTACTTGCACAGCGCCTCTGACATAACTGTTTTTTGTTTTGACTTGATATCAAATTGTTTAAATTAGCATTATTTTGCTACAATAAAAAAAAAAAAAAAAAAAAAAAAAAAAAAAAAAAAAAAAAAATTACACATGCAACATGTGTACATAAAAAAAAATCAAACCCCACATGAACATATACTATGCAACTTCTGCCGCCTTTATCTGTATCCAGGGTGAAATTGGCAAAAGTGAACCAAGTTTGTACAGCATGGGGGGTCAGCCTCATACTTACCTTTTAGTCAAATGATATATTTTATATACTTGAAAATATCTTGTTTAAAGCATAGCTAAGCTTTTTATTGAATTCACATATAAAAAGACTACAATATTTTTAACAGAGGGTTTGTTGCATTTGCAGAAAGCATCTTTAGGACGCGTCTTTTCAACAAAAGCATATCGAATATATACTACTGAATGAAAAGGACGCAATTATATCAATCGTGTGGGTAGTTTTTTAACCAGTTAAAAGTCACAAATGCTAGCGTTGAAAATACGCTTAAATGTGCGTTTTTATTGCATGAAACAGTTTTTAATAAAAGCTCAACCAGCAAAGGAAAGCCAGAAGAATATTTAAAACAATGTACAAATATGTACTTGGAGATGTCTTGACAAAATTATTAATCGTGCCCTATGGGTGAGGTTTCTTTTTGATATTTTCAATTCAACTTATTTTTCATTCATATCAAAAGAATCCATTCGCAATATTGTTTTATATTTCCATAAAAAAACTCCAGACAAAGGGAAATCATTAATGAATTTTCAAAAAACAAATAACAATCTGTAACCTATAGTATAAAACTTAACGTTCAAAGTCAGCGAAAGTGCTTCTTAAGAATCATCCCCTTAGTAGTTTTCTGTCGTATGTCTGTAACTGTAACTGTCATCATCTGGCGTCATTCCGCTAGGGGTGGCCAGAGCCTCTGCAGAGCTTCTTCCATTTCTTCCTATCCTCTTCCTTCTGTCCATCAGAGGTAATTTTACAAAAGCAATGTTTGTGTGTACTGCACCAGTGTGTCTTACACACATTAACACACATAACAGTTCACGCTTACACATGCCGCATGTGAACTTACAACATAAAAACTCAATCTTAAATAAAAATAAGCTTTTCAACTGTTGATAACCTTCCCTGAAACAGGAGTGACATTGGAAAAGTGCAGCATTTTTTTTTGCAATATGGGTGGACAGCTTTATCAAACTATAAATAAAGGAATATAAAATAATGTTTTTATTGAAACTGAAAATTTATTTGAACTATATTTAAAGAAAATTTTAAATGATCCTGTTTTACGTGTTAAATGTGATTCAACTTTGAATCAAATGGTAGATAAGCCAAACAAGCACTGGGGGGATGATATTTTTCAGTAAAAACGTTCCAGTTGAGTTTAGACGTAAAGCTCTGTACACAATGTGGTCTCTAGTATTTACAGTGATGTAATAAGGCAAGCCCGGGGCACGCCGTGGGCTGTTGTGATCAGTTCATTTTTAATTTGTTCTGTGATCGGCCCAGAGACACGACCCACAATCCGAGGAATTTCTTTTGATAATTTGACCCATCCCCAGAGAATTGGGTCAGTGGGAATACTGCAATACACAATCAGGGCTATTCACAACACATTTCATCCGTAGCTTATCCATGGATCATCTTTTTTGTATGTAAAATTAACTTTAGGTGGCGGTTGAGCCGTGGCTTTGCTGTGTTTATAACACCGAAAATAATAACGTCTCGAATGTTAAACATATATGATTGTGATTGAATTTTGTATCAATAGTAAAACTTGTAATCAAATTTTGATGAATTCTCTACTGTAACTGTAACTCTGATCCAATTCCGCTAAGCGTAGCCAGAACCTCTGAGATATATCTCAACTTCTTTTTATTTCTGCGTTGGATACCTCATTCAATTCACTAAAACCTATCGCCTTTTCATACAGTTCAATATTTTATTCTGGATTTTACTAAGAATTTTCTCTACTTATCCTAATCTTTTACAATTTCAATAATCTGATTAAAGTTTATGGATGTGATGAGCGTATCGTATGAGATGAATGATGAATGAATGAATATAAATTAGCAAAAATAAAGAAAATGCCCGTATTATACATTATTGCAGCTTCACTTCTATTAACTACCTTTTCCCTCACCCCGTCATATGTAGCTCCGTCCCTTAAAACATTCTCCTGTATAAACTACCGTAGTTTTTAGATATTATCGGTGCTTTTCACAGACAGCAAATCCATAGCTCAACCGCCACCTACCGTGAAATATCCATACGAAAAAACAATTATTCATAGATCGTCTGTGGATCAAATGTATTGAGAATAGTTCTGTATGATTTTGTCAGTTGTTCTCTTGACAATGGTGTGTTAACACACCTAAAACGCTCAAGATTTTTTAACTTAAAATTTCTGTTTTATTCGTTTTAAAAACGCTTACATTGGAGTCGCCAAATAGGTACTTGACTTGTAGATACACACTTGTAGATTTGGGGTAGAAGTCTTGATGGCCGTCGCGTTGGTAGATCTTACCGTACCTATTTGAAGATAGGACGGAAAAAACAGTGCCAGAACAGTTGGTCGTTGTTCCATATAAAATGAATCAGGTAATGATATACCGCCATGTTTTATTCCATCTTTTCTTCAAATAGGTACGGTAATATCTATCGACGGTCGTCAAGACTTCCACCCCAGTTAGATGATGTAACACAGCACTACGTAGATTATGTTGTAGATCGCTAAAGGCTAGTTCGCACAAGGCCACTGATTTAGTCAAGTAACGAGTAATTTAGTAGTGGGCGGGGCGCTACTCGCCCGTGAAGCGTTCGCATTACGGTCCAGTACAGTACACAAGTGCGAAGTTGGCTGCAGAAAGCCCTTTCTATAATGGCGGAAAATTTGAATTGGCTGCAGTTTGAAAATATTAATTGAGTATTAAAATCATGTTATTATAAAGCCCTTTAAATTGGCTATGGTTTGGTAATATTAACTGATTTATGCCCGGCCACCTAGCTAGGAGCCTGTTTAGCAAACAACTTCGAAACTCGACTTTTGTAAATTCGAAATGTATTTTATGGTTTATAAAATAATATACACATTTTAAATAAAAACAACACATGACTATTTGATGTTTAAAATAATATCTACCATTTACGCTGCAAACATTATTTTTTAATTGAATTTTTATCTTTTCAATGATGTGTACAAAGTATATTTTGTATGCACACACTATAATACGGCTCGTAGTCTGCAGCTGCATTCAGATGCATTTCTCTGTTGCGTTTTTCGTTGTTGACAATTAACATCAATATTCGACATGTAAAATCGGCATTTTCAAATACACGGCGGTCACCAATCAATTATCAAGTTAAAGAAGAAACATGGTTCAACTTTTCAGAGGCTGACCGCGAGAAACTTGTTCAATCCTGCTACATACGCCTCTCACGTCTGTCACAGATACCAGCTGATGGCTTACAGTGGCATAAAATTGTAATGCCTCTAATTAGTTATCCCCGTGTGTCACTGAATTGTTTCTGTACAAAACAACAAGTAACAATCCATCTGAAGGATATCATAAGGCCTGTGATATGACAAATTTATGGTAGGTACCTATAAACATCGATCAATGTAAAAGATCGATGTTTTTAAATACGTAATAAATTCATGGACGATAATAGTTATTTCCACAACATCTTTCCCAAAACTATATTTGTACAGCTCTATTGTCAGCAAGGAGCTACATGATTGTATTTTTGACAGCTGATATCCGCACCAAAAATCGATGTCATACTATTCTTATCGAAAAAAAATTACCTTTCTCAAAACTGTTTGGACGTAGATAAGTCCTAGCAACTTCTATATTCTCAAGAGTTTCTAAAAAACACGGATATCGGTGTGCATATCCACTTATTTACAGTTTAAACATGACATAACCTGACTGACAGGTCGCTAAGTTTAGGGAGCGGAACATCGGGCTCGCAAATATAAGAAGTTCTTAAGTACTTAAATATTTTTAAACAGCACTTTATCTTTAAATATTCTTGCTGAAAACGGGCATTATCTTTTCAAACTGCAGCCAATTTAAATTGCCGCCATTCTTGCATTTCCGTTTCCCCGCCAAGAGTGAGCGGCCAATGGCGCGGCCGCTAATAAACTCGACTCGGACTCGGGCTTTTCCGTGGCTCTTCGGACTCGGACTTTTCCGTGGCTTCTCGGCAACACTCGCCCACGGACGGTGGGCGGGGCCGCTACTTGCCCGAAAAAATAGAATGAAATGGATCGGCTTGACTAAACCATTGACTTAACTACTGGACTAAATTGTTGGGGTTCGCACACGTTTAGCCACTAAATTACTCGTTACTTGACTAAATTACTCGCCTTGTCCGAACCAGCCTTAACAGTAACAAGTTGATAGCCCCAACATTTTGTTCCGTCCTATCTTAAAGAAGTATGTAAGGATAGAAAGAAATGGCGGTTGATCTGTGATGTTGGCGGCTGGGGTTTGTTAAAGTAAAATTGGTTTTGTGATTTAGTTTTTTATGTCAATGTATAGGTATATTGTTGTTTATTGATTTTAAAAATGTAATTTGTCATGTATGTTCCTTGACTTATAGGTTGTTATGCGGCTGACCACCCATACTGTAAAAAATTGGTTCACTTTGCCAATGTCACCCCTGTTTCAGGGAAGGACGGCAAGAGTTGCAAGGCTTATGTTCATTTGAGATTGGGTTTTTATATTGTAGGTCCACATGCGGCATGTGTTAGCGCGAAATTATACATATCTGCTTGTGGGAATGCTTTTAATATAAATCTTAAATGATATATATCTTTGCAGCTTAGATTAGATTAGACTATCTTCAAATAGGTACGGTAATAACTATCGACGGTCGTCAAGACTTCCACCCCAGTTAGATGATGTAACACAGCACTACGTATATTATGTTGTAGATCGCTAACAGTAACAAGTTGATAGCCCCAACATTTTGTTCCGTCCTATCTTCAAATAGGTACGGTAATAACTATCGACGGTCGTCAAGACTTCCACCCCAGTTAGATGATGTAACACAGCACTACGTAGATTATGTTGTAGATCGCTAACAGTAACAAGTTGGTAGTCCCCACGTTTTGTTCCGTCCTATCTTCGAATAGGTACGGTAATATCTATCAACGGTCATCGAGACTTCCCCCCCTGTTAGATGAGGTAACACAGCACTACGTAGATTATGTTGTAGATCGCTAACAGTAACAAGTTGATAGCCCCAACGTTACCGAGCCATTACGTTATCTCTGCCCCCTCCACCACCGACACAACCGACCATTTATAACCCTGCAAGGGAAAGTGAAGCCAACAGCACGCGAGCGCCGGCAAACAGGTCAATACATTCTTCTCAATTGATTGTACGCTCAAGTCAATCATGTATTCTCGTTAACAATCTTGTTATTTTTGTGGATCAGATTGGGGAAATTGTGGAAGAATGGAATATACAAAGCGAATATAAAAGAACGAAATGTTTGAAAAACGTGATGGATGTGAACAAACTGAGAGAGATGGGGAAAAATAGAAGCAAATGCAGAGGCTATGGCCACTTTAGCGGAATAGCGACAGAGTTACAGTTACAGTGTCTGTAGCTGGTTTCAATGAGTGACTGCATGTAAATTGAGGTAGATATAATTATGTCGTCAGCCGGTTGGGTTGCTAGGGAAAATGAAAACATAAGCAACTAACATGCTATTGGTTGCTACAAACGGCAGTCCCATGCAAGACTGACGCTTGCTCGCCGAGAAAAAGTTCTTAAATCTAAATTGTTTCAAGTATATGTAAACAATCTCTGGTTGTTTTTTTTTTAATTTGCTTTTTATTCTTCCATTTAGTTTGGGGAAATGAAAGAGCCCAGAGCCCGCAAAACAATTGTATTTATAATCTCCTTTGTCCTACCCTCAAAAATAAATATAATATTGCGTTACAATAAATGTCTTACAGTTTTTAACAAAACCGTGGTTTTTCCTGTATTCATAGGATTACATTTCCAATTACTTTGCTCGTATAAACCTGACTGTATACTTTATATGAAACAATTTTTCAGCTATTGTATTTTCTACATATACCCAGACTGATACCAGCCTCTAAGTATACCTACCATATTCTCTCCACCTTCTATTGATTCCAGCTTGCAGGTGGAATAAAAAATGCAAGCCACCGTACTACGAGTGTATTTTACTACTGAACGTACTATTCCCAATGCAAAACATGTAAAACACAATAAGAAAGTAAACTTTGGATTTGAGCAGCTACCTTTATGTATGTTATATGTTGTCATTCATAGAAATATATCCAATACAAAAATGTCTATAAAATATTAATGTACATATGTATTTGACTGGTCCGTAGTCCAGTGGCAACACTTTGGACTAATCAATATAAGGTTTTGGGCTCGAATCCCGGCGGAGCACAAAAAATATGCCATTCATATTTTCAAATCTGCTCTTCGCTCGGTTGAAAAATTCGTAAAACCTTCGTACAAGGTTTATCCAGCCTTAGAGAAACTGGGTTTTGCTTGAGTATTGATGCTTTGTAGCGACGACCAAGCTCGTAAACGACACCTCTGCGGCATTAAAACAAGTCTCATAGACCTCTAGAATCTCTGAATTCTAAGGAGTCTCCCGCACAGGATTTTAAAAGATTCTAGTGCAAGCAAGACTGGCGCATTAGATTCTTTCATTTAAAATGTTTTTGTATAAAAGGGCGAAGATCGCTTGAATATCAAATCATGATTATTAAAAAATGATAACAAACTTTGTTTAGTACTAAACAAAGTTTGTTATCATTTTTTAATAATTAAAATGGAGTTCTACAATGTTTCCGCTAAAACTTTTCACAAATCATGATTGTTTGTACATTCTCACACTTGACAAGTTAAAATTGCAAAACTTTATCTAAAATATAATTATCTCATAGTTGTTTGAGAATTCAAATATATATTTGCAGAAACCTGAAAACATTTCAGAAAGGTACTTCTTCCATGAGCTGAAAGTCTTTTGTAACAATTCACTAAAATAAACCCCTCAAATTTTACAAAATAAAAACAATCTTTCTTTCATAAGCATCAAAACCTATTACATAATTTATTTTTCTACCGAAAAAAAATGTCTCCAAAATCCTCTTCAGAGGGTATCAAAAATACCTTCATTTCCGGCTTCTCTAGAGGTCAACTCGTTCATTTATTCCACAGGGGCCAATATAAGAACCATGCGGGCTTTAGTGAAGAAAAAGACCCCGGTTTAAACTCAAACGTAAAAAAATGTAATGAAACTAAACAGTTACTAGGTGTGCTATGTTTGGTTTTCATATTTTTTTTGAGAAACTCTGCGGTTGAGTTTGAGGGTGTTTTTGTACACTTGAGGTACTGACCTTCCCCAATATCGGTTGTTATGACCGCGTTTACCACTGGCCTACTTTACCTCTGAATTTTTTTACGTAATATTTTAATGATTGGATTCGTTGACCGCCGAGCGGATTGCGAAGGAAAATTAATTCAGTCTTGTAAGAATGAAATTGTAAAAGTTTTCAGGGGCTTATTATTGTTAGGGGATGAACTTTTTTGCGTTGTTTTTTTTAGAATACTCTACTTCACTTTTTTTCAAGGATAATGGATTGAAAGCTTTGTGTAGTTAAGAAAAAAAAACTCGAGTTTTGGGTATCAAATAAAATTCAAATTAAGGTAGAAAAAAATTGAATTTTATTCAGAGGTAACATAACAATTTATTTATATGAGTTTTTGTTTATTTAGTATACTACGCCATTTTTGGGAATGAGGACTAAATTTATTTAGAAAGGTAAGGGAAGCAGCCTTACGCAACATGGGGTTGACAATTTTTTTTATCAACATCCAACATCGAATGATCTACATCTTTCAAGGATTTACACGTTTTATGAAAATCTGCTAAGCCAGGCGTAGAAAGCATCTTTTGCATGCATTTTATTTGAAAAAAAAACCGATTCTTTTTAATGAAATCCAATCGTCATCAAACTTTACAGGACCCATTCCAAAAATATTATTTACATGTTCTCTGAAAATAAAATATAAAAATCGGTTGAGTAAACATATTTACAAAAATAAGGGTAAATTTATTTAATTTAATATTTTTAGATTTTATTCATGACACATTAACTAGATACTTTTTTCCGAAATTTTATTGTGCGAATTTTTTAGTACATAGTAACTAGAATAATACCCGTATTTTATTGGCGAAATTTCCTATCTTTTCCTGCAAAAAACTTACAAGTGTATATTTTACATTTATAGGTAGAAGTTTTTTGGTCCTTGTAAAAATTATGATGAACTATGTTTTTTATGTCATTGAACGTAATATCTACGCATTTTTACGACATTCCTTTTAAGATTCAATAAAACCTAAAGGTGCATAAAACCTACGAGTCCCAACCCTTTTTGGAATGACAAAACATGCTTCAGCCATAAGCTTTGTCATGAAATAAAATATTTTGAGTTCAATGAACTACTTGTTTTTTTTTCTGAAAACAAAAACGATACATACATCATATATTTATGTCTTTAAATCTATTTATTGAACTCAACGTCTGCCACAACCGCAAGACTACAATTTTCTTCTAATTTTTAGTTTTTAAACACATGAAATAAATAATAAATAAAAGTTTTAAGCCCTGAAACAAAAATTGTCCGTTGTTTTAAAAAATATATGTTTCTTATACTTTACGGTCTTTGTGAAATACTGACATTAATGAAAAAAATCAAGAGTGTTAATTGATTTTTTTTATCTAAGTTAAACAGTTAATTTTTTTTACATAACTTAAAAAATAACGTCGTAAAAAAAAAGTTGTGTTCAAATTTTATCAAATTGAATTTCGTTTCTTTATATTTTGGAAATGTTTTTTTCTTTATATTTGGGAATGCTTTTAATATGAGTCTCAAATGATACGTATCTTTGCAGCTTAGATTTAGATTTAGATTAGATCCACCGCCTAAAGATGAATTCGTATAATACAAAACGACGATCTGTGGATTCATCTGTAGATTAAATGTGTCTGAATATCAGTTCTTGAAATAAATTCACCTCTATTTGAATTTAAATCCGAGAAAGGTTGAACCGATGGGAAGATTAATGTACCCAGATTAATATTGCGTAAACTCACCTCGATTGCGTGAATCCAAAATGTATTGAAATTACGACTACACTCCTAGAGAGTGATTTAGTTTTCATTTTTTTATCGATTATTATTGTGTTATTACCACTACTTCAACTGAAAGTGGTTGGTGTGAGGCCGGCCCCCTTACCCGTAAAATTAAAGATCCCGAATCGCCACATGAGACCGCTTCGGGGATAACGCAGTCAAGAAGTTATTCTATGTGTGTAGCTTAATTGCGTCTGTTATTATGATATTATCATTATTTTATTATGGTCCTTTGGTTAATAGATCGGTATTAGATTGATTCCTCCATGCTGTAAAAAAATGGTTCACTTTTGCCAATGCCAACACTATTTTAGAAAAGAGCATGTTAAAAAAAAAATCCGGATTCTTGTTCATTTGAGATTTTGATTATTTTTTGTAAGTTCGCATACCGCATGTATAGATATATTTGCAACTTAGATGACAGCGCCTTATTTGAATCAACCATCCAATTTATTCGAGTCATTAAGTCCATGAAAAGTCTGTAAATCCATCACTTGGAAATCATTTAATCCGAGCTGTTTTCACGGTCAGAAGATTTATGTTGATATTTCACCACCTACGCAAAAGTATATACACTCTCGAATTACCTTATCCTGTCCTATAACCAATGCAGTATATAAATTTACGGTAACACTCAACCAAAAAGTTTCATCGAAAAGTGTATGAAAAATATAACGCCCTTTAGAGACGCTATTTTTTAATTCTAATCTAATCTAAGTTGCAAAGATATGTAGGTACCATTAAGGGCTCACATTATATGCATTTTCACAAGAAGACACATATAAGTTCACGCTCAAACATGCCGCGTGTGGGCTTACAATATAAAAACCCAAATCTCAAATGAACATACACCTTGCAACTCTTGCCAACCTTCTCTGAAACAAGGGTAAAATTGACAAAGTGAACCATTTTCTACAGCATGGGAGGTCAGCAGCATACCAACCTATAAGCCAAGAAACATACACAACAAATTACATTTTTAAAATCAGCCAATAGTATGTATGGACACAAAAACCTTGGTCCTAGCCGCCAGCATTACAGATCAACCGCCATTTTTTTCTGTCCTCACATTTCATCCAAAGTCATAACCTTCTTCATACAAGCTCTCTTTTTATTATGACTGGATATTCAATGCCTTTGAAGCATTTATTCGAAAGATTAAATTTTATTCCCCCCAGTGTTTTTTGGCTTATCTACCATTTGATTCAAAGATGACCTTAAATTGAAATTGTCTTAAGAATCACATTCTACACAATCTGAGCTAAGAAAAAAATGCAAAACACGATAATGTTAGAGTTACTTTTATTACTTTCAAAATCAATTTTCAGCATTCAGAAGACACATTGGTCAAGTACATCTACTGCTCATTTGAAATTGCCTCTGTTTGAGATAAGGCAAGCAAGCACAAACAACAGTGGTCTTAGCCGGTGGTCCGTGACACAATGATTTGAATTTTGCAGTCGATTGCTAGGGTGCGATCCCCATCGAATGCGTCACAAATAATTTCCCATTTCGGTGTTTATTTAAATTCCAAATAAAATACCGGCAAGGTTTAATTAGCTTCCAGAAGAAATAAGAGCCAGCCTGCTCGGGACTTGGAACCCATTCTGAGACAACGCGAAAGAAGTACAGTACTATACAGTAAAATACAGTACTATGTGTACAGCTTAGTTTCGTTAATTTTTTTACTGCCCCTGGCCAAAACAAGAGTGTTTTTATATATTTAGAAGAAGCTTGGCTCCATTTTTTTTTTCAATCATATTAAAACACAAAACGAAAAAGTTTTCCGATCACTGTCGTAGGTAGACTGTCTTCTAAACTAAATAATAAGAAACTTCACGTTTACACCCAATCACAGAGTTTCACTTTAATTGTGTCTAAACTTAAACTCTCGCTAGATGTGCCGTTTAATTGTCTATACATTTTTTTGGTAAACGGTCTATTTGAATTGAAACTTTATACTTGAAGTACTTAAGGTCAAACGTTCAAGATTTATACGCTTTTATTATCTTTTTTCCTGGCCAAGAAAAAATAAGGCCAAACACAAATGATGAATAGCTTTTCTGCATATTTACATGCTGAATTTATGTTCATACAAAAGCGACACTTCTTTCAGTTATAATGAAATGAAAACCTTTGAGCTGAACAATACAAGTTTTTTGGGTCAAATATTTTATTGTACAGATTTTTTTTCTTTGGCCTTAACGTTTTTTTTTTTATTTTTTTTTATCAGTACTTAAGTGTGTCCAAGTTTGTATCGTAATTGTCTATGGCCGTGTGCCAAAATTTCAAATGCAATTGATATGTACGTTTTTAGAAAAAAGAAAACTTTAAAAAACCATAAGTATTAATTTACATAGTTAGATATCATTGATTGCTTGAACGTTTACTTTGGTCGCTGTTAGTATTTTCAGCTCCTCGACCATTTTCGCAAACAAACCGTTTGCATCTTCAGGTGGCTAAGAGAATGCAAACGGTTTGCTTGCGAAAACGGTCATGGAGCTGAATGTACCTTCTAAAAGTAGCAAAAACAAAGTTCCTTTATTTTTATCTTGCAGCAACCAGCTGTTTACACGCCGCCATGTTTTATTGCTTGCTATCTAGAAATAGATACAATAAGATCTCTCGATTCACGTAGAGTCTGCAGGCTGAGGAAATCAAAACCTTTTTGTAACTAAAAAGTCCATCAACATTACTTACAGCATGGGATTTGTAGGGCAAAAAAAAACGCAACTAAGCTACACATATAATATAACATCTTGCTTACGTTATCCCCGACGGGGGTCACATAATATGGTGGTTTGGAACCTATTTATTTTTACGGGTAAGGAGGCTGGTCTCACACTCTGCTACTAATCCACGTAATGCCACGTTATACCCGAAGGGTTTCGCATGTCGGGAAGGAGCCGGCCTTACGCCAACCACTTCAGTTGAAGTAGGGGTTTCCCAGCTCCCGGGGGAGTTAGTTCTCAATTTTTGTGAAGGCTGAGTACACCTTGCCGGTTTTTATTTTGGGTTTGAAAAAGACACCTACACGGGAAATCATTTCTGATACCCTCGGTGGGAATCAAACTCTTGCTCTCGGCATGGAATGCATTCTACTAACTGAGCTATTTTGACTGACTTTTTACGAGCTTGGTCGACGCTGCAAAGCGCCAATTCTCAAGCAAGACTCAGTTGCTGTAAGGCTGCATGGACCTGTGGTGACCGGTCTCCGGTGGTAAAGGTATAGCAATTTTCAACCCTGCAAAGAGCATATTTAAAAATAAAAAAGTATATAAATATTTAAAAATTGAAATGGTAAAACATGGTTTTAATTCACTTTATTCTTAAATTTATTCTTACTTTATTTTTAAAACCATATTTTACCATTTCAATTTTTAATATTTATGAAAATGGACTTTCACTCTGTTAACAGATCAACACTAAAAAATATAAAAAGTGTATATTTTTTCTGCTCCGCCGGGGTTCGAACCCACAACCTTCCATGTACAAGTCCGAAGCGTTACCACTAGACTACGGACCGGCGTATTTTGTTATGAAAGATTTGCATTATTTAGCAACACGGCTGAGAGAGAGCGGCAGATATCCTGCAGAAACGCGGGAAATACGTATTCTACAAATGGGTCATGGCCTCCCCCACATTATTACAACATGAATTTCATCGACTTGTAACCGGTACGAAATTCCAATCTCTGTTTCGTGGTGTATCTGGCAAAAGTTGTTTCGACGTAGAAAAGTTTTCCGCGGTTAAATCACACTGAGAGGTCAACGGGAAGAATGTATTACAATGAATAAATGTTTTCTTTATTTACATAAAGGTGCCTAGTTCACTGAATTTTTACGTAAACCTTAAACTTCTTTAAATAGGTCGGGTCGATAGCCTAGTGTGTAAAGAGCGCGGGTTCGAATCCCACTGAGGGTGTCATAAATGATTTCCCGTTTCGGTGTATATTTTAAACACAAAAAAAAATACCGGTGTATTTTCAGACAAGAAATGAGCACCACCACCTTTGAGCTGGGAAACTTCAAAATCTCTTGATCTAGTTAGCGTAAAGCCGACCTCCTTACCTGTAAAAATAAATAATTCCCAATTGCCACATTCGAATCCTTCGGGGAGAACATGGTAATAAGCAAGGGCATGCATTATATGCCTTGATATTCAGATTTAAATTCAAAATTGAAGTTCGATTGGAGCCAGCGTTAGCACTTCGGTCAATTTCAAATGAGTTATTTAAAAGGAATGGAAGAAAATATTTATTCTGAAATATATTTGCCCATACCATATGCACGCGCCTGTTCACTGTATGTGTATCTTAGTAAAAAAAAATTGTATCAAATTCCTTAATTTTTTTTATATAATCCTAAAATCCTAAAAGAACAATACCCAGTTTGGTTTCTTATTGACAATTTAATGTTCATAAAATATTGTTACAATATGGCGTTAATGACAAAAATGTCCTATACCTACCTAAATATGTAAATAAATAAGCAGCACAGAAAAAGTATCACAATATGTGCAGCTTACATGCGTTCTGTTACTTCAAAAACACCTTCTAATCTTGCTTATAAACTCATCTAAATTTTCTTCTCAAAAACGTATATCATAAAAATTATCATTATATTCTGTCGCAAGTTTCATGACTATTATTATCATTATTATTCATCCCTGTGGAATTAGGGTGCGGGGTATAAAGTAAGTAGGTACCTCCAGGAGGCAAGACGAGTCCCTCCGAGTTCAGAGAAATTCTCCAGGCCTGTCAAGGGGCCAAGGTCAAGGAGCGTCCTAGATTCTCCTCAGGTGCCCGGCTTCTTCCAGCCTCAATTTGTACCCCTAGTATAAATTACATCTAAGCTCATTCATAGCGTTTACCGATTGTGTACTATTGTTTGTATCAAAAATTAATGTTATTTATTTTTAAATTAATGTTAATATTTTCGCGTACAATTTGCAACTAATCTAATCTAAGCTGCAAAATATATGTAACATTAGAGATTCACATTATATGCACTTTCACAAACAGACACGTACAAGTTCGCGCTTAAAAATGCCGCATGTGGTCCTACAATATAAAAACCCGAATCTCAAATGAACATACACCCTGCAACTCCTGCCGACCTTCCCTGAAACAGGTTTGACATTGGCAAAGGAAACCATTTTCTACAGCATGGGAGGTCAGGCGCATACCAAGCTATAATAATAGTAATAATAAAATATTTATTCCAGCCCGGTCACGCGGAGGGTGCAATACGCGACTAGCCATATAATATATAAGTCAAGGAACAATACACTAAAACCAACAATGACACAGATTTATTATATTTTTAGGGTAAACTAGACGAAACTATTTTTCACTCGGAAGTGAAAATATATCAAAAGAATTTGGTAATAAAATACCGACACGTAAAAATCAAATTAGGCTCTAAGTACCAACTCTGTTTATATGGTAAGCGCCGTAGATTATTTACCTCCATGGTAAACGCTTTAGTTTACATAGGTAACTTACTACCAAGAAACGCAGACTTTGAAATATTCTAGACGCAAGGTTAATGTTTGTGTATTTTTTTGGCGGTAACTATTTCCCCATAAAATTATGTAACTTTGTTTTTGTGGGTTTTTTTTCATGGCCGGCAATCAAAAAAACATAATAATATGAACTTTATGTGGAAGGTTCAGCTGTTTTGTTCAAGGTACAAATTTAGTAAATTTATTTGCCTTTTATTGCGTTTTTATTATATTAAAATGTACAATTAAGTGACATCTATAATCTTATTTGAAAGTATTTTTTTATAATATGTAAGATGCATTGTAAATGCATACACATAACCAGACACGTGTGTGTTCAAGCATAAAGAAGATGCAACATGAGTACTTAAAAAAGAACCCAAATCTTAAATTAATAAGAGTTCTGCAACTTTTATCGCTCTTCAATGAAACAGTGGTTGTATAAAATAAAACTGAACTATAAATGGACTTAAATTTCGAAAAAAAAAAGAAAAAAATTTGGGGTCACATGGCCAGGTTGCTAGGGAAAAAAATAATTGCTGTTGGTTTCTAAATACATAAGTTTCATAGACCTGTGACGTTTTTTATCTAAGAAAATACATATTATTTTATATTCTGGGTATTTTTGGAGCAAAAACATTTAGTCGTATTTCAAATGCATTAATTAAAATGGTTTTACACAGACTTGAATGTTTTTTACCCCATTCATTTTACACACTTGGATTTTCTTTCTACTTGAAGTAATTCAGTTTTGGGATGTAAACAATTTGTGCAGACACTTCTATTTCTACTTCTATTCTAAGTACAATTAAATCTGCTTTTTAGTTCGACAAATTCATGCGCGAAAGATTTTATTCGCTTGTGTCTAATATATTTGCACACGTATTTAATTGCTAATTAAACAGCGATTCCTCTTACAAAATTAATTAAACTACTGGATAATCATGACTTAAAGGGCATCCCTAATCGATCGTGAATAATCCAACCTCTTTGAAACGAATTTCATTAATCAAATAAATTATTTCATTACTTTCAAATAATTTTAATCAAGTTGGAAGGAAGTCCAATTTAGTTTTCAGTACATCAAGTGTAAAACTTTGCGTTAATACTGGTAAACAGAAAAATGATTGAAAAGTAAAACATTCACTTGGGGTGCTGACAGATTTCCCATACACTTTACTGTTTACGCAATAGTCGAGTACTTACCCACGTTTTATACTTGGGGTATTCTCTCGTATCAGTTTTCACTATTAAAACTGAAGGGATATTTATCTCCCCTCACTGTTTATTCTGTAATCCAATAAATTTCAACACAATGAATTGAAAGAAGTTTTTTTTTGTTAAATCTTTATTTTATTGATTGTAGAGGCGTTCACTTTGAAATCATTCACCTTAAAATATATAAAAAAAAATTGACCGGTCCATAGTCCAGTGGTAACACTTCGGACTCGTAACAGGAAAGTTGTGGATTCGAATCCCGGTGGAGCACAAAAAATATACCATGTATGTATATTTTCAATTTTGCTCTTCGCTGGGTTGAAAAATTCATAAACCTTTACCAAAGACCGGTCATCAAAAGGTCCATCCATCCGTACAGCAACTGGGTCTTGCTTGAGAATTGGCGCTTTCTACAGCGACGACCAAGCTCGCAGAGGGCTCTTGAGGTGTGATACACATAAAAACAGCGCTCACCAAATAAAACAGCCTAATTGTTTTTTTTAATTAAACTGCTTTGTTTATGATTGTTATCATAAAGGGGGTATATTAAATTCCACCACCAGATTTGCAAACAATCCGTTTGCATCCTCAGGTGGCTCAATAAATGATAAAGCGTTGTTTAATGAAATAATGAAAAAAAGTAGATATTTGAAGTTTACTCGGTTTTCATATGAAATTTTTTGTTCACCTACATTGAAAATTCAAGTAAATTTGTTGAAAAAATATGGACAGCTTATATATTTAAAAGATAAATAGTTTAGGACTTGCGCACAAATGCTACTAATTCTTGTTCTTGCATCCAAGTGCCTTATCATTAGAAATTCAAAGCATATTACAAATATCTTGGTTACCATATTTATTTCTACAATAAAACATTCTTGCATTAATACATCTTGATATTACTTATAACAACAGCTTTGTTCAAATTTCTCTTATATTTTCAGAGTCACACGTGCCGCGTATAAAACCACTTTCACTTACTCCGTCATATTCCGCAAGCAGTGCTGATTTGTCTGACACCCCCAATAAAGCCGAATCACTGACGAGGGTGAGAAGGCGCCCTTGATGGGCACACAGATAGTACATAGCGAGATGTGTAGTAAAATAACAGGACAAAACAGAGCAGTGACAAAACATCACGTGACGAATCATCACGTGGTAAAACATCCCATGACAAAACATCACATGACAAAACATCACATGACAAAACATCACATGACAAAACATCACATGACAAAACATCACATGACAAAACAGATCAAATGGATATATGTTTTTTAATAAAGTTTATCAAAAAAATGGACTGTATCGTATAGAAGAACGTAACTAAATTGCACATGTAAAGAAACTTCTTGTCGCATTGTCCCCAAGTGGTGTGGCGTGTTTTACGCGCTTTTTAAAACTTGCAGTATAAAGGAATTAAAGAATGGGAAAGCTGCAAGTGTGGATGGTGTGAGACCTGAGATGTTGAAAGCGGGAGGAGAATGTGTGATCGAATGGATGAAAGAGCTTTGCGAATTGTGTGTTAGTGTCAAGGAGGTTCCATCGGACTGGAGAGAGGCGGTCATTGTGCCAATTTACAAAGGTAAAGGCGACAAAAAAGACTGCCGTAACTACAGACCGATCAGCCTTCTTAGTGTGCCAGGTAAAGTGCTATGCAAGATTCTTATCCATAGGGTAAGATTATCCACCCAGGAGAAGGTCTCAGATATACAATCTGGCTTTATGCCAGAAAGAGGTTGTGTAGACCAGATATTCGCGCTTCGACAGATAGTCGAAAAACAGCTGGCCGTTAATAAAAAGGTCTACGCGGCTTTCGTAGATCTTGAGAAAGCCTTCGACTCGGTGGATAGAAGTATGATGTGGTGTGTGCTAGAGAAGTATGGTGTAAACAAAGCACTTTTGAATGCGATACGCGCCATCTATGTAAATAGCAGGGCGTGTGTCAGGGTGGATGGAGAATACAGCGAGTATTTTAATGTGTACAAAGGTGTGAGACAGGGTTGCATAATGAGCCCATGGTTATTCAATATAATCATGGATCATTGTGTTAAACAAGCGAATCTGGAAGGACATGGCATACAAATTGGAGAGAGAAAAGTCGGAGTTCTGCTTTATGCTGATGACGCAGTATTAATTGCTGATTCAGCAGCGGAACTCCAGACAATGCTCTCTAGTTTGAACCATGTTCTGTGTGCAAGCAAGTTGAAAATTAATGCAAGTAAGACGAAAGTACTGATTTTTGACAGAAGGGATGAAACTGAAGAATGCACGTTTATGTTGAATGGTACGAAAGTTGAAATTGTGGATGAATTTAGATACTTGGGAAGTATGTTTGAAAAGAATGGAAAGATGACAAGAGAACTTGAGAATAGGGTGTGCAAGGGAAAGCAAGTGGTCGGTGCAATAGGAAGAATAGCAAAGAACAAGCGATTGACGATGGATCTGAGAATGGCGGTACACAATGGCATATTGTTACCGACTTTGATGTATGGAAGTGAAGCATGGACAGTGAATGATAGCGAAATGAGTAAAGTATGTACGGTGGAAATGAAGCATTTGAGAAGTATGACAGGAAAAACTTTGAGGGATAGAGTTAGGAATGAATGGGTAAAAAAAGAATGTAATTTGAAAGAGGATGTGAAAGTTAAAGTACAAAAGAATGTGATGAGATGGTTTGGGCATGTGGAAAGAATGAAAGATGATAGACTGACAAAGTATGTATACAAAGAAAGTGTGAAAGGAAAAAGAGGGAAGGGACGACCGAGAAAAGTATGGAGTGATCAGATTGAGGAGATTGTGAAAGAATGGGATATACAAAGTGAGCGTAAAAGAAGAAAATGCATTAAAAAGGTGATGGATATGAAGGAATTGAAAGAGGTATGTCAGGATAGGAAAAAATGGAGGCAACTCTGCAGAGGCTCTGGCCACCCCTAGCGGAATGGCGACAGAGTTACAGTTACAGTTACAGTTACAGTATAAGTGCAACCGAAGATGGTGGAAGTACCCACCGCAAACGTTTTTGCAATAAAAAATACTCAAGTGGTTCAAAACAATGTTTTTTATTTTAGTTTTAATTTTTTTTTTTTTTTTTTTAAATAATCCTTTCAAATAAATTACTTTAAAATAAATCTCCGGCCGTTTTAATTAAGAAGACCAATATTTAAAATTTTCAAAACATTACAACCCTAAAAACACTACAGTATGTTTTGTTTGAGGCATCTGATTTTCTGTTATGTTGTTTGTTTTTTTTAATAAAATAGATTTGTGAAGAGGAATGCAATTCACCAACCTATTCTGCCTGGCTAGAAACGGGTTTTTATATCATCAAATCATAATTCATTATTTTTATTTTAATAAATTATTAATTAATAATTACCCAATAACATTTGTTAAGCCACGGTCAAAGTTATGGTCAAATGACCCAGGCGGGGATCGAACAAACATTGTTTTATTCCAAACACGCTAGAAAGATCAGCCCACTTAGCCCCCTGGGCCCTAACACCGACATGTGCTATTGTAATTGTGATACGTTGTCATCGTGATTATTGTCATTGTGATGTATTTTCTGTGTTGTTTTATTACTTTGATGTTTTGTCTTGTGATGTTCTTGTATTGCGATTTATTTTCTGTGTTATTTTGTCATTGCGATATTTTGTGCTGTGATGAAATGTCATATGATAGCCTTATGATATACAGTCATGCCATGTACTGTCATGTGTGCTTTATTCATTGCCATGTTTTGTCTTGGGATGTTTTGTCATTGTGATGTATTTTTTGTGTTTTTTTATTATTGATATGTTTTGTCTTGTTATGTACTGCCATGTGATGTTTTGACTTATTGACATGATATACAGTCATGTCATGTGTTGTTTATTCATTGCGATGTTTTGTCTTGTGATGTACTTTTATGTGATGTCTCATCATATAATGTAATGTTATGTCTTGTTCTGTCACTGTGCTATTTCATCCTGTTACCTATGGTTACATAGCACGCCGTGTAGTACACCCCTCAACTTGTAAATAACACTAAGGGTAGTTTCAGGAAAGCAGGCCGAGATGTGAAACATAAATCGGTTCCACAGGACGGAGAAGAGGCTCAAGGCAATGTTCTACGCTGAAAATACGAGTATGAAGTAAGGAAGGAATTATTGTAGGAAAACGTAGTTACTTTCTTAGTTTCAAGGTGGAAGAAATTTTCGGTTGTGTGAAATTTTAATGTTGATTTAATGCTGATGCTGTAAGGGTTAATTAATTAAGAATGTTTTTTTTTAATAAGGGTGTTTTTTTTAATACAGCTAGAGTTGCGGGACTTATGTTCATTTGAGGTAGTGGATAATTTATAAATAATGTTTTTTTAATGATGTTGTTTTTTTAAAAAAACAAGAGTTTCAGGGCTTATGTTCATTTGAGATTGTGTTTTTTACGTTGTACTTTCACATGCGGCATTTATAAGCGGGAATTTATACGTGTCTGCTTGTGGGACTGCATGTTATATGAATCTTAAATGTAAAATAACTTTGCAACTTAGATTTTAGATATGTATAGATAGTGGTTCTATAATAATCTATAATCTAAGTTGCAAGGATATATTCATTTAAAGCTCTCAGATGTATGCACACAAACCAACACGTGTAGTTCGCGCTTACAAATGCTGAATGTGTACTTACAAATAAAATCCAAACCTTAGACGAACATAAGCTGAACGAACTGACACAAGGGTGATATTGGTAAAGTGAACCATTTTTTACAGAATGGGTGAAATACATTCATGTATGAAATTTGATTCAATCATAGATTCAATATGGCATAATTGTAGAATGAAATCTGATACAGTCATAGATGAAATTCGGAACCGCCATAGATGAAATCGGATATAAACAAATAAAATCCAAACCTCAAATGAACATAAGCCCCACAACTTTTTCCGACCTTCCCACACAGGGGTGACATTGGCAAAGTGAACCTCAAAATAAATACTCAAAATTGTCAAGATATATTCAATGAATGATATTAAAATATTTTGTGTGATTGTAGAGGTTGGTATGAGGCTGTTCACCTATACTGTACAAAAAATGATTGACTTTGCCAATGTAAACCCTGTTTCAGGGAAGGTCGGCAAAATTTGCAAGGTTTTTGTTTTTTATTTGTAATAAGTACACACGCAGCATTTGTAAGCGCGAACATATAGGTACGCGTCTATTTGCGGGAATGAATATTAAATGCTAATATATCTGCAACTCAAAGGGAAGCCCTCACTTCAACTGAAGTGGTTGACGTAAGGCCGGCCGCTTACCTGTAAAAATAAAAAGATTCTACTCGCCACATGCGACCCCTTCAGGGATAACGCGGCAACAAGTTCCATGTTGTGGCTTAGTTGCGTATATAACTTTTTTATGATTGAAAAGATGTTTTGAAAAATTTTCAATGTCACCATTATTTATTTTTCTACAAACATACTTTTCAACAACTTAAATCAAATTTACAAAAATATTCAATCAAATTGAGTGTTTTTCTTGCTGCCGGCTTTCACAAATCCACAAATTAATTAAATTTACACTTAAAGTAACCTTTAAAATTTCTGAAAGTCTTTCATCCTCCCCCCGCCCCCCTCCCACCCCTCCACAGGCTGACAATAATTGTGTAGGTTTACCAGGACCGGAGGGGACGAGTGGTTCATCCCTAACAGAAGCTCAGCTGGTCTATTATATGAACAGCCAAACGTGAAAATGACAAGAGAAACGACATGGCCTGTCGTCGCTCTTGGAATTAAATATCAAATTGTTTCTGCCGGAAGGTTCGGCCTAAGACTGTTCAGTGTTTATTAATAAAATTAGTTACTTTAATTTTAAATTCAAAATGAAAAGCGGGTGCGAAATTTAGACTGTTTGTCAACCTCCCGTCAAAAAAGCATCATAAACTCGTAGTAGTTCTTGGCCTCCCCGATCAACCAAAGCCATCGCTGCCTGCCTTGCGTTTGTCTGCACCATTTTCATGCCAGGTATCTTATACCTTAGTGTGCATTTTAAAATGCTGCATGTAAAGATACTAAATAAAAAAAACCTAAATCTCAAATGAACATACACGCACAAAACTTTTGCCTCAACTCTTGAAACATCGGTGACATTGACAAAGTGAACCAATTTTACAGTTAAGGTGGTCAGTAGGTTGGAGCGTGCTTGTATGGAGTTTTTTTTTTTTTTCGAATTTAAAAAAGGCGGGGTGCGAAATCGGTGCTCTGGTACATACATATTAAGCACAGAAAATTTGGATTCAATATCTTATCTGCAAATTGTGCCCCAAAGCCCTTGAAATATCACAAATATTCAAAAAAGTGGGTAGTGCAATAACTGGTTTCGTATAAATTCTAACCATAAATTATACAATTTCTCACTTGCTGTTGACTAACGATAAACACAACTAAAGAATAATAGAGAAAAAATCCTTAAAAAACATGTGTTTACCCGCGAAATATCGTTGTCGATTAAGTAATTTTTCGCGCAAATTTGCTATGTTCAAAACAGGGAAAACTTGTCGGGTGGAGATCAACCATCCACGTCTGGCAGTCCAGTAGTTGTAGTAAACTCGGATACAGCTACTACAGCTACTGCTATAGCAAGCAAGCAACTCAATAAACTTGATTTGCCAGTTGTAGCCAGAACACTGGATCGTTATGGCGTTTCCGATCGGGCAGGAGCTGCCATCGTGTCTGCTGCATTACAAGATATCGGATTGGTGACTGAAGATGATTGCAAGAATGTTGTAGATCGCAGTAAGATCCGCCGAGCCCGTACTCAAACTAGGAACGTGCAGATTTCCACTCAGCTTGACCTAGGGCAGTCCATTTGTATCTCGTTTGACGGACAAAAGGATAAAACGTTAGTCATGGAAGGCAAGCGCAGAATATTGGTAGTAGAAGAACACATCACTCTTTTAAAAGAACCTGGGTCACAATACATTGGCCACATTATATGCAAGTCAAGCGATGCTAAAACTATTGCCAACAAAGTTTTAGCTTATTTTGTAGCGAAATCGATCAATACAACTACAATCACAGCCATCGGATGCGACGGTACTGCCGTTAATACTGGAATTCATTCAAGTATCATACGCCTTATAGAAAAAACATTTAAACGACCGCTCCAGTGGCTAGTGTGTCAGTTACATGCGAATGAATTGAGCTTGCGTCACCTTTTTGAATCTATCGATGGGACGACAACAGGACCCAAGAGCTTCAGCGGTCAGCTGGGAAAACAGTGAAAAACTGCGAATACCTCCCAGTAGTTGATTTTATACCAATAACATGCAACCTGCCAGACATTACAAAAGTTTGCGGGGATATAAGCACAGACCAGCTATATTTGTTGGAAATATGTCAAGCTATTAGTGCAGGACATTGTGATGAAAACTTGGCTAAGAGTCTCCAGGAAAAATATGTCATTCGCGTTGGTTGACGACAGCCAACTCACTTCTCAGGCTATACATTTCTACCAATAATCCGATTGAAAAACAGATGACTGTGACTGAATTCGTCTTGTAGGTTTACGCACCGATGTGGTTCCACATTAAAACAAAACCTTTGTGCGTTTACGGGGCAAAACACCTACACGAAACCATTAAATTGACTCGGTATCTTCCAACACACTTGAAAGAAATTGTCGACCCCGTGATACAAAGGAATGGTTATTTCGGTCACTGCGAAAATGTACTAATTGCAATGTTGAACGACGAGAGAAGCCACATCCGAGAACTAGCTGTCAGGCGAATTGTGAAGATCAGGGAACAAACGTCGGGGTTCGCTTCTATCCGAGTCTTCAAGGTGCCAAGCTTGAACTTCAACGCAGAGCAATATTATGACCTGATTGAATGGGGCAAAGTTTCTGAACCACCAGTCCTGAAACAAATTAGCACCGAATTATTGAAGGATGCCATCGTCAATCCAGATATAGTGGAAACTCAGATTTTGATACTCTTTCGCCAAATGCCCTGTCACACTCAAGCAACTGAAAGATGCATCAAACTTGTGACTGAAGCGTGCTCTGCTGTATGTGGCCCCGAAAGACGGGAAGGATGGATAAACAATAAGTTGGAATCCTGTAAAATTATGCCGATTTTCAATACCAAGAGAGTATACAAAATTAAGTCATTTTTAGAAATTTACCGTATTTTCAACCATTTAAAAAAAAAAAATCTTGTGTTATTTGTGTAAACTGTTTCCCTTTGTTCTTTTATTGGTAGTCAACAAATAATATTAATATCTAAAATATGTAAAAATACTTATAGTTTTTTTTTTACTGATTTTAATTTGAACCCCTGTTTTTGGACTTTTTTGTTTTTTTCAGTGGCTTTGTGGCACAATTTCCACTGAAAATATTGAAATCTTGTAAAAGTGTCTTTGTTCGTATCCCTATGGAGCACCAATTCCCCACTCCGCCCAAATCAAAATCCCAAAAAAAAGTTCACGCTCCACCTTAGTGGTCAGCCTCATATCAACCCAAATCCAAGGTGCATATTGCCAAGATAAAACTGAATATGTACTGATTCAGTGATTTTTTATTTATTTATTTATTTATAAATTCATGACACTTAGTGCCTTTTACAATACATACTAAAAATAGTGTTATAAATACAAGAGTAAGTAAAAAGTATAAAATGAAACAACAAATATATCAGAACTACAATTGAAAACTATCCGGGATAAAAAGTAACATAAAACAAAATAATGAATAAAATTACATAAGTAGGTATTAATACTTTAAAAAAAAAATAGAGAGATGAGATAAAAAAACAAGAGAAAGAACATTTTCCATGATTTAAGAAATCATGGAAAAAACATTTTATTGGGGGTAACTTCTCATAGTAAGTGAACTTATTATATAGAAATCTCATGGCAAACTTCTAAACTACAGGATTTTTATACATTTGTAGTGTTTGCCGTCGTACAAAAGTAGGAAAAATGGTGAATTTATCTAAAAACCCCATGTTAGCTTAATATGCCACGTTTTGATTTATGCCTTTAAGTTTTAAGGTATCGATTTGGAGTATGTTAGAATTTTTTTGAAATTGCATATCCATCAGGCGTCACCTACAGTTGATGAAAACTAATATGACTGAATTTTGTTACTGCTGATTTTTGAGACATCAGTAATTTGAAGTTTGCCATAGACTTTATAATTCATAATCTTAGTTGCAAAGATATACAGGCATTAAGAATTCATTATAAATGCATGCCCACAAGTAGACACGTAATCCATCCGGTTTTAGTGATGTTAAGAAGAGAGCGAGCCTTCAAGTTGGTTGGTTCAACTGTTTGGAACGGCCTTCCAGATGACCTGCGCGAGATGGATTTAGAAAATATGTTTAGAGAAGTACTTAAAACTCACCTTTTCACACGTTCATATGAACAAACGCTATTGGCTATATGATCTAGTATCATGAAAAGGGGATATTTAGACCGGTCTGTAGTCTGGTGGTAACGCTCAAGACTCGTAAATGGAAGGTTGTGGGCTCCAATGCCGGCGAAGCACCAAAAATATACCATTCATATTTTCAAATATGCTCTTAGCTGGATTGAAAAAATTATACAACTTTACCAAAGACCGGTCACCAAAGGTTCATCCAGCCTTACAACAAGTCGCTCCCCCAGTTCTTGTTTGCCGTATAGACCAATTCTGTCAAACTTGACCTTTTTATGCAGTTGTCTGAAGAATCAAATTTTACACAATCTGAGCTAAGAAAAAACGTAAAACTCGATAATGTGAGAGTTGCTTTAAATATTTTTAAAATCAATTTCCTGTTTTCATCAGACACATTGGTCCAGTGCACATGCAAACATTGGTCATGTAAAATTAGCTAAATGGTGTACCTATACGGCAAACAAGAACTAAGGCAGCAAACTGGGTCTTGCTTGAGAAATCGCGCTTTCTATAGCGATGACCAAGCTCGCAAAAGGCTTTTGAGGTGTGATTCAGCGACAGATGACAAAAAAACAGCGCTCAAGAAATAAATCATCCTAATATTATTATTATTATTATTATTACAATACAAATTCCGATTTTTCATTAATTTAGTAAAAAAATGTTTTTAGGGCCTAACCGTCGCAGATTGGCGGGTATTATTCTTAAGGTCTAAGGAGAGAGAGGAGAAAAAGATTTGAAGACCCGGAAGGAGATCGTTTGTGAATAGGAAACCCGAACCGCTGTCACGTCTGCGTAAAAGTGCCTTTGTTGTAGGGGCTCGAGAATCCGGGAAAACTCGGAAGAATCGGAAATCAAGGCAATTTATACAAAAAAAAACAAAATTTAACGACATCTTGATTTTTATGGTTAAATTTATTTAGTCAAAAATGAAAACTACGTAGTACTTAGATTAAAAGAAGATTTCATTGTTTATTACTATGTCACAGTGGCGAAGGGTGCCATACAAGCCGATTCCCATCGGTTTCCCGTTTAAAATGAGGCAAAAATTATAATTAAGTAGACTGCATGGTTTCAATGGGGGAAAAATAGTAGTGTTTCTTTGGTTTTAAATGTATTTTTATACTTTGTGACTATATTTTTTAACTACTTTGTTACATCATTTTAAAAGGGAAGCCGATGGGAACCGGCTTGTATGGCACCCTTCGCCACTGCATGTCACATCATATTTTGACTGATAAGGATATTCAAATTTATTTTCTTGTCTTTCCAATCTACCATTTACAATAGAAATATATATTTTAAATCTTATTTACAAAGGTACATTGATTATGCCGCCTTTCCTTGATACCGGGGTGGCATTAGTTTCAAAAGTGAGTCAAGTTTGTAAATCATCACAGGTCAACTTCATACCAACTTATTAGACAGATTTTTTTTTTATGGAATATAAAAAAAAATGATGACGTTTACGTATTTAGTTATCATTTGAAAATGTGCTACAAAAAAACAATTTTTGTTGGGTAGGCTTTTTTTTTTCATTCAAAAAATTGCGATTTTGTCGGTTTATTTTTTACATCAAAAAATGATAATAATTCGTTTTCCTTTTTTGATATTTAAACTTACAATTATTTTGCAAAATATTTTATCATCAAATATGAGCATATCTATTTTTTTTTGTCCACTTTGAGCACATTTCACTTGATAAAATTTAATACGAGCAATCTCATTCGCTCACATTCGGGTGGCCACAATCTCGTCAGCGTTGAAAAACGTTTCCACCATATTCAGTGAGCTTAAATTTTTCATCCGATCTCATCATAAAAATAAGGATTCACCGTATAAAAACCTCAAACAAACAACGCCTTTGTGCGCTTCTCTGTAAGATTCATTTTTCCAATGCTTCAATTTGGTTTTAGAGACTTTTTGGAAATTTGGTGTTTTGCAGTATATATGAAGGTCTATGTTCTTCATGTTCCTCTGTTTTGTAGAGTGTCAATATAATACGTGGTATAGGCTGGTCTGGGATTCTCGCCTTTAAGACTAATAATGCGTACGCACATCGGGGAGTTATGCCTGAACATGCCAGAAACACGCCAGCATTTCGAAAAATGCTTTTGTTTTTCATTGATTTGCTATCTTTGTTTTTTTTCTTGTCTTTCCTTGTGTACAAAGGTTTTTAAAGAATCATTTTAAGATTTTGTAGGGTTTGTGTATTCACACAGTGAAAATTCATTTTATTTAAAATCAAATTATTTTTTATTAAACGTTGTTTTATTTTCACAATAATATTTTGAATCTCGAGTACTTTCGACCTTCAATATTCAGGTCATTATCAAGAGTGATGTATAAAAAAATTAAAATTATTAAGAACAAACCATAGATCAAAATTACATAAATTCAAATAAATAGATAGGTATAGGTACAATAAATATGAACTTAATTAAAATTAAATACAACAGTCAAAAATTAAACTAGAAACAATTGAAATTCATAAATGTAAGCAGAATGGCCCTATTGTAAATATTCAAATCCCTCTAGCTTCCCCCCTGCTCATTGCTCCTCTCCGCAATCCGCCATAACTCTTAATTTTAGTTTTATTCTTTGTCATTTTGTTGTTATTATTATTATTTGTCTTTTTGGGTTGACTCAATAATTTTATTTGTGCTTTAAATATTTTATTTTATTTTTTGACCCTCGGATGTTTGAATTAATTTATTGTAATTATTGTATATTATTTTATGTTTTCTTTCTTTTAATTTTTGACTGTTGTATTTAATTTTAATTAAGTTCATATTTATTGTACCTATACCTACCTATTTATTTAAATTTATGTAATTTTGATCTATGGTTTGTTCTTAATAATTTTAATTTTTTTATACATCACTCTTGATAATGACCTGAATATTGAAGGTCGAAAGTACTCGAGATTCAAAATATTATTGTGAAAATAAAACAACGTTTAATAAAAAATAATTTGATTTTAAATCATTTTAAGTACTCATTCATTGATGTTATTTGATTTTCATACTCACTTACATGGGAAATGTTGAGACACAAAAGAAGTTCAAACTTTCTAAGACTGGTAGAATGTATGAAAAAAGTAGCAATGGTATATGAACATGTAAGATTTATTTGAAATGAACATCCTAATTAACAGTTGCACATGATGTATGTGTACTAACAAAATTGAGTCAAATCTCAAATGAACATAAGCCCTGCAACTTTTTACCGAATTCTCTCAATACAGGGGTGGCGTTTGTTAGAGACAGTTACCATCGACAAAAATAATTCATTTTAGTTTTCTTGTTCCGTAATGATGAAAAGTATGATCACTGAAATCAAGAAACATCATGTTTTTTTTTATTTGTTTAATAAATATACACAGCTTAAGTTTACTTTTATACTTCAAAATTTTATTATTTGTTCAAATATTTTCGCCTTCAAGGAGCACTTTTAACACAAAAAATATTTTTGAACGAAAAATTATTCGTATTTATTTTGATTCTACAGAGGCAATTCAAGAATTTATTAAAAAAATGTTCAAGTATACATTATCTTATTTGATAAACAAATCCTTTAGTAGGTCCTTAGTTCTTAAATAGCGTTAAATATTTTTATTTAATAATTTCATAAACTCAAAAGCTATTAAAAAAAAATTTCATTTAAACCAAAAAAAAAAATGAGAAGTTTTGTCGAGAGCTTAAAATTTTCCCGTCTGATAAACAATCCACACTAAAGTCCTTTTTCGAATAACTTTTAGTTCACACATTCCCAGCCCGATATTTTTGCTCTACCTCACACACACTTCGCGTATTATGAGCTCGATTATAAACACAGGCAGGTCGCAGCGGTGCCCGCACTCGTCAGCCAACCCCTAATGGTGTGTGCGGCCATCATGCGCCACTATGGAATGCGTGCGACCCACACACTATAGGCCACTACGTAAAGGTGACTGAAAATTTGGTAGGACCAGGTATTATGCAAGGGAATTTAAGGTGGGTAGACCATCTATAATATACATATTAACATTTAAAATTCATATTGAATGCATACATGTAAGTTTGCGCTTACAAATACTGCATGTGTACATGGAAATGAAAATACTTTTGGCGACCTTCCCCTAAACAGCGGTGACATTGGAAGAGTAAAAGTTTTTTTTACAGTATCGGTGGTCAGCCTCATACCAAAATATCAGTCAAATTAAATTAAATTATTTTTTAAATTATTTATTAAGAGGTGCAATACAGACAATTGGTACTTATAAACAATAAAAAAAAAAAAATAAGCAACAGTAACACAAATAACCAATCATCCAAACTCTGCACACTACATCAATAGACACAAGCATACATCTTCACACAAACATCACGCAGGCAATCACAGCTATACAACACTAGAAGCATACACAGCATTCACACCATTACAATATTTCTTTAAAATAAATCTAATACACACATAAATTTGTCACTTGCCTCCAAACAATTAAAAAAAAAAGAACAAAAAAAAAAAAAAAAAAAAAAAAAAAAAAAATAGAAAGTGAAAATGAAAAATAAAAAATAGAAAATAGAAAAATAGCCCGATACTCAACCCACCCCAGAAACAATATCAGATCCAAAAATAAGTAAACGTATTTGTTTTTTGAATTTATATTTAGTGGTCTCAAATAGTTCACACTGCGAAAAGCTCTTATTATAAACATCACACATTCTATAGGTTGGATTTCTCGAACCTGCAAAGGTATTGGTTTTATGGAGATAAAATGGAAAACAAGACCTAGTGAGATTAGGTAATCTAAAATTGATTTTATTTAAAATATTGGGCGCGTCAAACTCAGATACACACACCTTTCTGAGATTACAAACATCTATCAAAGTTCTTCTTGATTCAAGTTTAGGTAGTGTTTCAAATAAAGTACTATTGGGGAGTCTTTTCTTCATCAATTTAATAAAACGTGTTTGAGTTCTTTCAATCTGATCAATATATTTCTTAAAATGTGGATTCCACACGGTCGAACAGTATTCAAGCTTAGAACGAATAAGTGACATGTACAAAAACAAAGAAGATTCACCAAATTTGAAAGGTTTAGTAGTCCTCAAGATGAAACCCAGTAATTTATTACTTTCCTCAGTGATTTTATTTACATGTTCGTCGAAGTTAAGTTTAGAATCAAATGTGATACCCAAATCCCTAATCCTATGAACCCTCAATAAACTGTAGCCATTTATTTTGTAATTGTGGTCAATTTTCACTTTATTTTTTGTAAATGTAATTGAATTACACTTATTGAGGTTCAAAAACAAATTATTATTAAAACAATAATCATGTAATCTATTTAAATCCTCATTAAGCAATTCACAGTCGTATGATGATCGAATTTGACGGAAAATTTTGAGATCATCTGCAAATAATAGGAATTCAGAATGTCTAAAGCAGCTACCAATATCATTAACGAATATAGTAAACAACAATGGACCCAAAACAGAGCCCTGTGGAACACCAGAAGTAATTACGATGCTTTCCGATGAGTATCCATTTAGTTTGACAGTCATTAGTCTATTAGAAATATAAGATGAAATCCATCTCAAAAGGCTTCCATGTATACCATGAGTTTCCAACTTTCTCAATAATATACGATGATCAACTTTGTCGAAAGCCTTTTGGAAATCTGTATAAATTGCATCTACCTGAACTCGACCGTCCAACGCAGAAAACAGATAGTCACAGTATGAGATAAGATTAGTGACCGTCGATCTACCTCGTATAAAACCATGCTGTTCAATCAGCAGATACGGCTTAAGAAAGAATGTCATTTGTTCTCTAACAATAGATTCGAAAATCTTTGATATGGAAGATAAAATTGATATAGGCCTATAATTCCTTACGTCTGATCTGTCACCTGACTTGTACAAAGGAGTCACATTAGCTGCTTTCCATTTACGTGGAAAATAGCCTTCATCGATACTTTTTTTAAATATAATATATAAAGGCTTAACAATATGACTAGCACATCTTTTCAAGAAAATTGGAGCAATTCTGTCTGGGCCAACACCCTTTGTTTCATCAACATTAGATAAAATTTTGTAAATTTCAGATTTAAGAATTTTGATAGAAGAAAGACACGAATTAGTGCCTGTTGGTTGAAAATCGATTGAAGTTTGGTCGGGTAAATCGTTTGGCGAAAAAACAGAGCTAAAAAAAGCAGAGAATAAATTTGCTATACCCTCCGGTTCATTGCAAGTCAAATCACCATTGTTCATACTTTTCGGATAGCCTGTAGATTGTTTTAAAGAATTTACATATGAAAAGAAGGATTTTACATTATTCTTGAGAGAACACTCAATGTTGTTAATATACAATTTAAAATCATTTGCCTGAGATGACTTGAACTGAGCTCTCAGTTGAGAAAACAAGTTGCGATCAAATGAATTATTATATTTTTTCCATTTGTACCAAGCTCTACCTTTCTTTCTGAATAAATCAATGGTTTTAGATGAAAACCACTTTGGAAATTTTTTACATGATGTTTTTTTAACAGGAGTGTGTTTTTCTATAATATTGAGTATAAATTTATAGAATAAATCTACCATCTCATCAACTGAACCATCGCCCAAAATCACACTCCAATCAACGCTCTGAAGTTCGAAATTAATCTCAGAAAAATTGGATTTGAAGTAATTTAATCTCGGTAACTCACTATGAGACAAATCGTTGACATTAAAAAAGTGAAATCCTATTAAAAGCGATGGATGGTGCGAGTCCTCACTCACCAAAGGAGAGTCACACCTAGACACTGAACATGGAATGGAAGATAAAATCAAGTCCAGCATTATCCCGTTGTCATTTAAAATTTCATTGTATTGGGACAAATTTAGAAATGAAATAGACTCAATTAAAAGTTGAGCTATAGGTCCAGAATAAGAACCAGGAACAAAAAATGAATTATTGTCAGTACCTCTAGTCCATTGAATTGATGGAACATTAAAGTCACCAATAAGGCAAATGTTTTTCTTGTGATTGAACCCAATATAACGCTCAGTCAAGTCTCTAAAAAAATTGTCATAAAGCTCAAATGATGAAGAAGGTGGTATGTACACCACACCAAGTAATAAAGAGGGTGAACCGTTAGAACGAGAGCCTGAAGCTGAAAAACATAAATCAATAAATAAACTCTCAGCAATACCATTCCAAATAGATGAGCATACACAACCCAAAGCACGATTTACAGCCAGTAGTACTCCGCCACCATCCTTCTTACCACTAGAAACAAAATCTCTGTCTCTACGGTAGACAGTATATTCGTTAAAAAAGAGTTCATTATCAAACACACCCTCATTCAACCAAGTCTCCGTCAAAACCACAATATCATAGTTATTTGTTAACAAATTTTCTCTGAAATCAATAAGTTTTGATTTTAAGCCACGACAGTTTTGATAAAACACCTTTATAGAACCTTTTTCATTTGAATTATTAATGTTAATCGTATAAAAAATACCAAAGGATGATGAAGTGCTTGATCGAAACCGATGGGGCATCGACGTATATTTATTATGTGACATTTTTTATCGCTATTATATGACCACATTAAAAAAATCAAATTATTCATTACCACAGTAACATAATATAATAAATAGTAACTGGGTACATCACAAATTCGGCAATAAAGAAATTCATAGAGTATAGGACAGTACCCTGAGTACGAGTTGCAAAACTTGAATAAAATAAACTTTACAGAAAGTATTAAATAGTGGTTTTCCCCAAAATCTGCCGTTTTCGTTTGTTTGAACTTGATTTTCTTCATTACTGTAACTCTTTTGCTAAGACCATAAAGTGTAAAAAACAAAAACGGCAGATTTTGGGAAAAATAGCTCTTTAATACTTTTCGTAAAATTTACTTTACTCAAGTTGTGCAACTTGTACTAAGGGTACTGATAATAAATCGTCAAAACGTCGCGATATTTCAAGGGTGCAAATAAACCGTCCCTTGCTTTATTTTCCAACTTCATTATAATTAAAGAAGCGTCACTCGGGAGATGATACTTTGACCCAGTTTCACAAAAAAAATCCAATACGCAAAAAGCAAGTGTCAATCTCGCAAAGTTTCGATTGCCCGAGCCATAAAAAATATCGGTTAAAATTGCAAAGCCTTCCAGGTCAAGGGTTTCTGTTGTATTATCCTTGGTGTTATTGCTTAATCGAGTTTTAATCCTTGAGAGCGACGTTTGTCCTTTTCAGCCTTAAATAGATTTTTATTGGACCTTGCAGGACCTTTAATGGACCATGCAATAGACGCTGTATAATATTTTCAAAGAAATGCAATTATATTTCAATGCTTTTTGAAGCATTTACTTTGTAATGTTTCATATTTAGAAAATATATATTTTAAGTTTTTTTTAAATTGATTTTAAAATTGCAATTTCACGGTTCGCAAGCATATCATTTGCAACGTCAGTTGGTGTTATTTAAAAAGAAAAAAACTTTATAATACGAAATAATAAAAATATTATGAACTTTGAACAGTAAAAACTTCAGCTGCTAAGATTGAGGTACGGTTAAAAATATTGAAAAAATTACCCATAAGGCTATGAAAACTAACGTTTGTGATGTCCTATTTGAAATTTTGCTTTGAATTTTCAGAACTGAAAAACTGATCGTAGTCTAGTAATCCATAATCTATAATCTAAGTTGCAAGGATATATTCATTTAAAGCTCTCAGATGTATGCCCACAAACCAACAAGTGTAGTTCGCGCTTACAAATGCTGAATGTGTACTTACAAATAAAATCCAAACCTCAAATGAACATAAGCCCCACAACTTTTGCCGACCTTCCCTGAAACAGGGGTGACATTGGCAAAGTGAACCATTTTTTACAGTATGGGTGGTCAGCCTCATACAAATCATAGTAATCAAATTTTCAAATTAAAAATGGAACATATGCAGTTTGTACTCATGGAAAACGTTTATGAAAATAAATTTTCCTGAAAAATATGAGACATTGGGAAAAAAATGATTTCGTTTTTTTGTCTAAATCTGTATCATTATTTTAAAAAATGTTTATTTTTATTCTTAAAGTCCATAAATCTTAATTATGTCTATCAAAGAAAACTTTTAACTTTTTTCGATCAATTTGTTTTACATTATATTAAAAACTTTAAAAGTTTTTTGGTACGAAAAAAGTTTGAGGTATTAAATAAAGATCGGTTATTAAATTAGCTTTTATGAACTGTTTAAAAGAGCTATGAAAAGTAATTGTAAGTGGATTTAAATTTTTTAAATGTTCTTATTTTATAGTGAAATAGGATTTCTAAGATCTTCTTCTTCGTGTCAGCTTCACACCGTATTGACCCAGTAACGAGCAATGTCTACAGCTCTTTGGTTTCCCGCAAAGAGATCATCCATGGAGCAGCTTGTCGGACAGGAGGGACAACACCGCAGGTGCTCCATAGTTTGCTGAGCTCCACACTCACATAGTGTAGAGTCCTCCCGTCCCAGAAATCCCCAGAGATCCCCTTAAGAAAATGAAATAAGAGTTTTATGTAATTGACTTTTTTAAGGTCCTGTTGTTCTTTTTTAAACTTAAATCTTATTTAATATCTGTATTCCTTGACTTAGGGTTGGTATGAAGTTGATCCCTCTAATACTGTAAAAATGGTTCACTTTGCCAATTTCACCCCTGTTTCAGGGAAGGTCAGGAAAAGTTTCAGGTTATGATTTTTTTTATAAGAACTCATGCAGAATTTGTCAAGGCAGCACAGCACGTGTCTGGTAGTGGGAATTATTGTAAATGAATTATATAATAAATGTTAATATATTTTTGCAACATAAATTTCCACGAATTCCATTATGTCTAAGATTGGTTTATAGAATAGACTTAAATTATTTGGCGTTGACAAAATAACTCTATTTAATGAAAAGCGAAATAAATCTCAACTAATTTTCTCTGCCTCATTTGTTTCAAAGACAAAAAGAAGCCTTAACAAAAGTTTAATCAAACATTTTGCCAAAATGGCTTCATTCCAGACTCCAAAGTAATGTACAGAAGGGAGAGAATTAATTCTTTGCGAGAAAAACTCCTTCAGTGGTTGTGTTCCGAATAAGGGAAGAATGTTACTTCAAATATGTGATGTTATTTTCAACCCCTATATTTGTTGGTAGGACGAATTTTTGATAAATAAAACATTAAGATAGCTTAATTCATATTTTTAATAGTTTGTGTATCAACACTGAAAAGTCATAAATATTTCAAAATGAAAAAAAAAAACCATTGTATTTTTTTACTTAACGAAGAGTGAAAAAACAGCTCCCACGAGGGCTGGTTCTCATTTCTTGTGAAGGTTGAGTAAACCTTGCCTGTATTTTTTGTGTTTGGAATTTAATGTGTTAATGTGATGTGCGAAATTTGATGTGTCAATCAAATATTGATTGCAGGTTGGTGCAAAAGGCTCTAAGAACAAAGATCAAACATTTATTGCTACTTCCTAGATTTCGCAAGAACATTCTACCTGCAATAAAGCAATCTCGAACAAATTATTATCTTTATAAGTACCTAATATTGGTTTCCAGAGAGACTTCACCCACTTTATTATTAACTCACACAGACTAACACAATACACAACTACATATTCATAAAAATGTTTATCACATTTAAAAAAAAAACCTGCATTGCCGTATTTGGATCTATACTCCTCGATAGTTCTTCTAAATACTTTAACATCCCAGCTTATCTAAAGACCGATCATCTAAGAAGAGATCTCCAAGGCGCAAAGCTTCCCATTATTTATATGAATTAAGGCTCTGGTACCGACAGTAATCTATGAGGCGAAACCTTCGCACTAAAACAATCAATTCAATGGCTTTTTGTAAAAGTTGAATAGACTATATATAACCTTGAAAGTTAAGTCACTTTCTTTATTCTGGGACTTTTATTTGTGGTATTGTATTTTTTTTCAATAGTTTTGAGAGAACCCTAACCTTCTTACAAGGTTTACTCAGCCTTCACAAGAAATGACAACCTTTTCCCTTGGAACCTGAGATCCTAATTTCAAGTGATGTGGTTTGCGTAAGGTAGCCCCCTTATCTGTAAAAATATATTGTCTACAAATGATGCATGCAAATTTTTCAGTGACACCATGGTTAAATAAATGCTCTATATGTACAAATTTGTTGATTTTTTTAGCTGAAAAATACCAGTCAAAAAATTACAGAAGTTTAAAAATATACAAAAAAAATCTCTAGAAAATATACATAAGCCTCTCAAAATGGCAAGATCACAATATGATTTTGTTATTCAAAATGGTATCACAGAATACCAGTCGGAATTTACATTCAATACCAGAGATTACACGGGGCGGTATTGCATTCCCGACATCTGCCGACTGGAGGCGGGAAGACACGAAGATGTGGACTGAATGCGTTAGTGGATCAACGGTTGAGGGATCTCACTTGACATTCAAAATTTCCAAGTTCTGAGTCACGGACGCAGCGACATGTGCGAGGCAAATACTAATACATTATTAAACGAGAAAAAAAATACCGAAATGTGGGAAGAAAATTGTGTAAGTTTTCGGATACGGGATGAAGTTGGGAATTTTCCACGTGTAGACGGGGAAAAAGTTTTTCTTCAAGTAAGTCGCATTTTTGTTATAGAGTAAATTTTTGTACCTATATGGAATGAATTAAAGTTTTTCTTTCACAAACTTATTCTATAAAACGGAAGGTGTAAGAAAGAGAACGCAACGCAACTAAGCTACACATATAGTGTAACTTCTTGCCGCGTTATTCCCAAAGGGCTTGCACGTGGCAAATGTAACCGATTTATTTTTACAGGTAAGGTGCAGGCCTTACGCCAGCCCCTTTAGTTGAAGCAGGGGTTTTATAACTCCCAAAGGGAGCTGGTACTCTGTTTGTTTTTGCTCTGGTGTTTATTTTACTTTGGGGCTTGAAATAAACACCGAAACTGGTGAGATTCGAACCCGACCTCTCGGCATGTAAATGCAAGCACTCTACCACGTGAGCTATTGACCGCACTGACCATGAATACCTTATAAAATTTACTCTGGTAGTACAGGAAAAGGGGAGTTGATTAATTTTGCTGAGGGATTTATTACTGACATGACCTTAGCGAGGATGCCTGTTTTCAATTTCGAGTGCTTTTAATTATACTTATATCCTCGGGAATATAAAATCAACTGAAGTCCTGCGTAGGCTTAATTTTTAATTCATCGAGATCCTGTTGATTGCTCAGTTGGTAGAATGTTTGCATTCCATACCAAAGGGCCTGTGTTAAGTGTTCACCCCAAACGAGGGTGTTAAAAATGATTTTCCGTTTCACTGTTGATTTTAAGTCAAAAACTTTTATTTGTGTGATGAAAAGAGACCTTGAAAAACATATTTTATTTTATTCATTTTGTACTTAATTTCTTGTTCTCTGTCTTTCTGTTTCATTTTTGCCAATGCCATCCCGGTTTTAGGGAAACGTGGCAGGAGTTGCGAGGTTTATTTTAATGTCAGGTTTGGCTTATTTTATGAGCACACGTCATGCACCATTTGTTAGCGAGAACCTACACTTGTCTACTTGAGGGCGTGCGTTCAATATAAGCCTTATGTATCAAAATACCACTTTCTCCATCTTATCACACAGGGTAAGATTGGGGGGAGAAGATCTGAAGGACGCCGAAGGACATCGTGGCCGAAAAACCTGCGACAATAGTTCAACAAAAGCACCCAGTCCCTGTTTCGAGCCGCAGCATCCAAGGTCAAAATAGCCATTATGATAGCCGATCTTCGATAGAAGTGGCACCAAAAGAAAAAGAAGAATATCAATTTATCAAGTTTATTATAGATTATTAAACACTTAGTCCCAGTATTTTCAACGTTAGTAAAGCGAATTTATATTGAATGAAAATGAAACACTTACGTCAATCGTGTGGGTTCTTTTTACAGAATTTAAAGTCACATAAGTTAACCTCGAAAATACCGGGCCTTAATTTTTATTAATAAAATCAGTGAACACATAGTGAATCTTTTTCATATTCAGAGACATTCACGTGAGTGTCGGTTGATTAAATTTTAACTGTAAGGATTAGCTCAAGGCTGTGCTAAGTATCGGGAGATTAAAGGAAGTGTGTACATCTGTTGCCGGTATTAGAGTGCGATATATAAACCAGGCCAAGGCTCTGTCATATTGCATTGAAATATTCACGCTTGGAATATTGTACTTGCGGTTTAATGGTAAACAAGCCGAAATTGTATAACCCCATCCAGCTAAGATTATTTTGCTAAAATTGTTACAAGTACCAGAGAGATTTCTTGGATAAATACTTGTAGTAAGAGTATGTACAAATAAAATATCAATCGCCATTTCCTCTCAGTGTCTCAAAACAAAGCAACGCAACACACACCACAGCACTGCGAAGCTATCGGCCCTGTAACCGTATAAGAACATCAATTGCCACATCACCAACATCTCTACGGCACTATAACAAGTTTCATAGACCCCTAGAGTCTCTTTAATCTAGCGAGTCTCCCGTACAGCCTTCCTTAAAAAAACAAAAATCTTCCATTTTTTGTGGTTATTGTTTTTTAACTTTATTGCTTAGAGTTTTTACAATAATATGGCTAATTCAATTGCCTTTAAAATAAAAATGATAAAAAGTAAAAAAGTTTTTTTACAGCACTAATTGTTGCAATGTTTTGTTTGCAACTGTAAACCTTTCATTTAAAGCTGAGATATTTTTATTGGAAGCGTGGCTGACCACCCATACTGTAAAAAATGGTTCATTTTGACAATGTCACTCCTGTGTCAGGGAAGGTCGGCAAAATGTCTGCTCTCGATGGGTTAAGATTTGTGCAAAATTGTATCACATTTTAACAGAATTATTCCATACTAATAGGATTATTTTGTATCAAACAGTGTTATTCACAAACATTTAATCTAGAAATGATTCATCTCACATTATATTTTATGCCTTCAAATTGATTTCAGTCAGTAGATGATCTATGGAATTCATGAATCTGAATAACACGGATGGAGTGTCTTTAATTACATTTTGTAAATTATTTTAAGATAATTGCATATTGATTCATTAGGTTTCATTCATTGATTACAGTGCGTAAACTTTTGACTCTCCAGAGACATCGCGTGGGTTGATTTAGATTCAAGTATATTGATAGTAACTAGATATATAGTAACTAGAGGTACTATTTTATACTGTTATGTAAATAGGAGATTAATATAGGTGTAGGTACATCTATAATCTATAATCTATAATCTAAGTTGCAAGGATATATTCATTCAAAGCTCTCAGATGTATGCCCACAAACAAACACGTGTAGTTCGCGCTTAAAAATGCTGATTGTGTACTTACAAATAAAATCCAAACCTCAAATGAACATAAGCCCTGCAACTCTTGCCGACATTCCCTGAAACAGGGGTGACATTGGTAAAGTGAACCATTTTTTACAGTATGGGTGGTCAGCCTCATACCAACCTATAAGTCAAGGAATACCGTAGGTAATAATAATTATTATAGTGCTATGTCAAAAGTAGATAAATATAGGTGTACATCGTAGGTAGCAATAATTATAGGCTTAAGAAATCTAGAAATTAAATGATCCTTTTGTACTCTTGAAGTTGGTAGAACGTTCGAGAGTTTTCTGGCAAATTAGCCCCTAGAGACTTCCGTCACTACGGTATATAAGGAGCAAAATTGGGTGCACCAAGTCAGATCGAAAGTCGCCTTTGATTGAAGAGTGTGTGTGGTGCTGAACTGTGAAAATAAATTTGAGTTGCTAAGTGTTAAAAATAAATGTAAATTTGTAAAATAAATTAAGTCTATAAGTCTATAATCTAAGTTGCAAGGATATATTCATTTAAAGCTCTCAGATGCATGCCCACAAACAAACACGTGTAGTTCGCGCTTACAAATGCTGATTGTGTACTTACAAATAAAATCCAAACCTCAAATGAACATAAGCCCTGCAACTCTTGCCGACATTCCCTGAAACAGGGGTGACGTTGACAAAGTGAACCATTTTTTACAGTATGGGTGGTCAGCCTCATACCAACCTATAAGTCAAGGAATACGAGTAATAAATAACATTTAAGTATAAAAAAAAAAAAAAAAAACAACAACAAAACCTTAAAAATAAATCTATACAAAAAAAGTCAAAAATTTCTTATGCAAAAAATGTAGCAAAAAAGTGCAAATAAATATCCAGAAAGAAGACTAGTATGTTTTAATTTAGAGACTTTCCGAACCCAGTAACATTACAATACCATAAAATATTGACTAGTCACGGTTTATAAATGGGTAGAGGGTTCGATTCGCAATGGAACGCCAAAAAAATCTTTCACTTTTCTAAAATGCTCTTAGCTTGTTGAAAGTTTTATTTACCAGCCAAAAACTAATCTCAAAGGTTCATCCCGCCTTACAGCAGCTGGGTTTTACTCGCAAAATTAGCGCTGACTAGCTATGGACAAGCCTGTATAGGGCTCTTGATATGTGATGCACATAAAAATAGCTTGCACTTTATAAATCAGCTTACAATTTAAATATTTAATTTGATTTAACGTAAAATACAAGGTGCATTATTTTTATTTTTTGAGTTATAGCTTGGTGTGAGACTTACCACTAATACTGTAAAAAATGGCATTCTTACTCCCTGTTTCAAGAAAGGTTTGAAAGAGTTGCAAACCTTATGCTCATTTTAGATTTAGGTTTTCATTTTGGAAGCACACTATATGCAGCATGTATAAACGCGAAATTAAACTTGTATATTTGTGAGCGTGCATTTAAAATGAATTTGAAATTTAAATACATCGTTGTAACTTAGATTGAAGATATTTTTGTAGATGGATAGGAATAATATTATTATTTTTCTTGTGAAAAAATATAAACGTACAAGTTGTACCCTTTTTATGTCATTTACAAAGTACGCATATAATTTATTTTAAAAAAAAAAAAAACTCTTAAGCCGCTCTAGGTCTCATGCTTCTGTACCCCGAGTATAACACATAACTTAAACTTAATCGATTGCGTAAATCGAATATGTATGAAATATATTACAGCACTTCTAGAGAGTCATTTAGTTTTCATACATTTTTGTAATTTACGCGATCGACGTGAGTTTACGCAGTGTTTTACATTAGGGATAGTGTAATGTGATGACAAGTTAGAACGACACAGTAACAAAACGACACATGACATAACGATACATGACAGAACGACACATACAGAAAGACGTATGACGTAATGCCACTTACAGAAAGACGTATGACATATCGACACATGGCAGAACGACACATGACAGAACAGCACATAACAGTACATCACATAACAAAACATCATAGGAATGTCGTTCTGTCATGTGATGTTTTTTCATGTGCCGTTTATGTTATGTTCTATTTTCGGTATGCTATGTTTTATCATGTGATGTTTAGACCTTGTATTGTTTTGTCATAGTTATTTAATTTCTGTGTTGTTTGGTCATAGTGATGTTTTATCATGTGATTTTCTGTCATCTGTAATTATATTATGTGTCGTTTAGTCACTGTGTCGTTCTGGTTTGTATTGTTTTGTCACTGTGTCGTTTGTTGTCCTTGTGTTATTTTGTCATAGTGATTTACTTTTTCTGTGTTGTTTGGTCATAGTGATGTTTTACCATGTGATTTTCTGTCATGTGTAATTCTATCATGTTTCGTTTTGTAACTGTGCCATTCTTATATGGAACCATGTAATGTAATCCCGAGACATCGTGCGAGAGGGACGTGAAAGGAATTCCGAAGATTCCCGAAGTGCCTGTCGTCAAGCCGGCGAACCGTACCGAAAAATTACTGGCGGGAAATTGAGTCTTACATGCTCTCCGATCATGCTCAAACGATTTCAATTACTATTAAAAATGTATCACATTTAAAAAATAAACATCTTCAAATAAAATGACGAGAGCTCCGAGTCTACAACGTTGCGTGTACATTAAGGAGGGCCGATTTTTTTTTTTTGGATAATAATCATCTAATAGTGAGAATATGTTGCCAAATGAAGTTCAAATTACGTGTGTAAAATAAAATTCCGTAAAAGTATTAATCATCTGTCTCCAAATCGGCCTTAAAGTTTCGAAAAAATGCCATTTTTATCATTTTTCATGAGGGCTAATAATACAATAAGGAATTGAGATTTTACGGTAATTTCTATATTTTTGTGCATTAAATATAGTAATGCGCACCAATAGTACAAATAAACAAGTTATTTTTTCACTAAATAAGCAGTAGGAGGGGTAGAGAGAGCGTCGAATTTCACTATTTTTGCAAAGAATTTGTGACCGCGCGTTGTCACTATGAGTTGAATACGAAACTTATTTCAATGCCCTGTGACTGGTAAAATTTGTTTTATTCTTTTAGAAAGCATGAAGTGTCATGAAATGTATTCTTTAAAGCAGTAATGTAACTGCACAACTGGACAATAAATGTTTTGAAAATCACGAAAAAACGCCAAAATCTCCAAAAACAACTGATATTGTTTAAAAAAACCCCACCCAAGACTGTTGAACTTATGATGAAGATGATGAATAATGTGCTGTTTTACATTTATTGTCTTGTAAATGTAAAGAAATAAATCAATGCGCCTTTCATAGAGATTGCGGAGTGTTTGCACAAAAGTGAAGCTTCCTAACTGACTAGCAAACATCAGGGAAAATGATTATTGGAAAAAGGTACAGCCATAGTCGTTTTAAAGTAACTAAAAAATCATAGAATAAAAAATCTACGTAAAAAAGCTTAGATAATCGAACCAAAATACATTGATGGTAAAAGAACACGCCTAAATCTTAAAATATCATAAAACACCATCATTATTGAGTATGTATATCTCCACAGCCAGTCTCACAAGAATCATTTCCAAAGCTGCATCGCCAACTTTTCAAAAAAGGCTTACTGGATGTTTCTACATTGGCAAAAACTTTCTACAGGTATTGAGTTTTGGGAAAAGTGGCAGCACTCATAACTTCAGAAGTTCTGCATGGCATCAAATGTAAAACATTCAATTAGTTTTCAAAAAAACCTTAAATACTCATATGAATTATTCGCAGAAGATTTAAGTACAGATCAATTATATCTATAGGTACAAGTTTGTCTTAGAAAACATAAACTTAGCCCATAAAACTCCAGAAAAAAAATCCTATGCTTGGTGGATTCCGCGAGCTATAGAGCTTAGGATCCCTTAAAAAACTTATTGATTTGGCAAATTATGTTGTTCAAGCATACGCTCTAGCTTGATTTATAATAATTTGTCTTATTTTTTTAGCAGTAACCTTCTTAATGTACATACATATACTAAAAAATAATGATTACTTTTCAGTTTAACTATGTTCAGTTACATTTATGATATTTGTAAGTGCCATCCTATTGCAAAGATGGTTTCCGACATTTATCGAAGTTTATTTAAATTAAAAATATTCATCAGGAGAACCTAAAATGATAATTGATTGCGCCAAGTGAAAAAATAGTTGCTTTGCTCATTCAGAAAACTTACTGATAGCGAAGTTACGAATCTTCACAAACACCTAAGTGAACTCCTCGCAGATACACGTAAGATTCTAAAAATTCTTATCATGCAAGGTGGGAAAATTGTCTCTTACAAGTTCCATGAATTAACTTTGTTGTTGCAACTTACTGTGGTATTACAAATTGGCAGAAAAATACATCTGAACCACTAACATCTCAAAAGACATCTGATGGAGATCTCATTTTTTTTCACAGCACACGGTGGGCAAATGGATCTATCTCATCTGCGTTTATCATACGAAAACTAGCAAAATGTCTTTGAAGAACAGCACAAAAGCCTCTGCAACGTTTTTTTTTTAAATCAACATTAGAAAAAAATATTTAACGTAAAATAACGTCTCGCAGTGTTAGACCAAAATTCGAAAAAAAACGGATTTTTCTTACGTTATCAATAACAAAATTTTACTTTCTGTTTAAGTCTGTAATTTACTTTTTTCTCTCAAATGTGTTATTTTACACCTTAAACATTTGTTTTACATGAGAAATAAAATTAAAAAATCGGGTTTAAAGTCAGTACCTATGTAAAAAAAAAATTTTGTGTTTATTTTCAATTTCTTATTATTTCAATGTCGATTTGGAGACAAAAGTTGTTGTTTGATTGTAATGAAACTTTCTGTACAATAAAATTACGTCGTTTAGCAACATAATTTCACTCTTAGATTAAAATTCAGCGTAATTTTTTTTTCTCATACATCAGTGGCCCTCCTTAGTGTACATACTTACTCAAATCGATCGCGTTAGAAGAGAAATGTATGGAAAATAAATAACTAAATAACCCATAGACCGGTCCGTAGTTAGTAGTAACGCTTGATTAAAAAATGGAAGGTCGTGCGCTCGAATCCCGGCGGAGTACAAAAAATATAGCATTTAGATTTCCAAATATGCTCTTCGCTGGGTTGAAAATACTATAAACCTTTACCAAAGACGGGTCACCAAAGTCCATCCAGCCTTACAATAACTGGGTATTGCTTGAGATCAAGCTCGTAAAAAGTCCGATCGATAGCTCAGCTGGTATAATGCTTGCATTTTATGCCGAGAGCAATGGTTCTATCCCCACCGAGGGTGTCAGAAATGATTCTCCGTTTCGGTGTTTATTTCAAACCATAAAAAAACCGGCTAGGCTTACTCAGCCTTCAAAGGGAAATGAGAAACAGCCCCCTCAGGAGCTGGAAAACATCCACTTCAGCTAAAGTGGTCGGCGTGAGGCCAGCTCTCTTACTCGGAAAAAATAATAGGTCTCGAAGCGCCACATGCGACCGCTTCGGGGATAACGCAGATAGAAGTTACTCTCTATGTGTAGATTAGCTGTGATGCATTTTGTAAGGTGATATTTACTGTTTGTTTTTATTCGGGGTATAGGATTTTAGATATGAATATACTGTTAACTCTAAAATAAATGGTTGTTGATTCAGTATAAAAATAATCGTTGGATGATTAAATAGGTGAGCGCTATTTACGTGTAAATCACATCTCAAAAACCTCTACGAGCTTAATCGTCGCTATAGAAAGCGCCAATTTTCATGCAGGACCCAACGGCTGTGAGGCTAGATCTATGGGGACCGGTCTTTAGTAAAAGTGTTTGAATTGTTCAACCCAGCGAAGAGCAAATTTGAAAATATAAAATGGTATATTTTTGTGCTCCGCCGGGATTCAAATCCACAACCTTCCATTTACGAGTCTATAGTGCTACCACTGGACTACGGACCGGTCCCCCAGCGTAGAGAATATTTGAAAATATAAATGGTATATATTTTTATCATATTTTATTTTTATAATACTATTATATATGACACGGAAAAACATCGTTCAGTCATCCTTTATTGGACACGTGGACAAGATTTGTATTTTTCTTTTACAAATTGTCATTGATAAAACAAAGTCTCTTTGTTTCTAGTAAAACCCCTACACAATCAATAAAACAATTTATCTAAGAGATAAAATAATTGTTTTCTGAGGAAAAAGGATTGTCTAGAAATAAAATTATTTCATTTGACCTTAAGACGACATTTTGCTTACAAATTAGACTTGAGTATCCACGGTATGAAAAGTTGCGAACTCCCCTTGATCACATAAACAGAAAAGTGTATGGAAGTTGAAACAGCACCCCTAGTGAGTGATGTTGTTTTCATACTATTTTTTTTATTTACGCGATTGAGGGGAGTTCACGCAATATTTTATACTAGGAGTAAAGTTGTCTTCTGTGTTGAAAGCTCCGTGGGCGAAAGGGAAAGGAAGATCTGTTTGAAATTGGTATAGGCAGGTACTCCTTCATCTTATTATGAATGAAATTCTATTACCTAAGGGTGTCTTATGTTTTTATTCATTTACTTGAAAGAAATTTAATATCCCCTAAATAAACAAAATAACTAAAGTTGTACACTTTCACGTTCACTTTCATGGTTTGTGTAACATGAAAAATTGCTTTGTCTGAAAAAATCGTGTTAGATCATGCTCTATTTGCAGATTTTTAATCTGCCAACGTTTTGCTTTCTTGAGCAGAAAGCATTCTCAAGGCGTGTTATCAAATTGCTGCGGCGGTCTACGTTGTCTTCGGTGTCGTTTCATGCCAGTTAAATTTTAACAAACGACCGCAAAAACAACCTAGATCACCGCGGCGATTTTAAACTCGCTTTGAGAATGCTTTCTGCTCGAGACAACGAAACGTCCGCAGGAAAAAAAACTGCAAACTGACCATGGTCTAACCCGAACGAAAACCACAACAATTTGTGAAAAAAATAAAGGGGTTTTAGAACATTTTTAAATGTTCGAGATAGAGAGAATAATAGTATAATCTTTATAATATTTTATTGATTGTAGAGGCATTAACTTTGTAATCGTTCATCATTAATGAAAAAAGAAAAACAGTTTTGTTTTCGATTACGTGAGTATATTTTTATAAACCAGTGGTTTATAAAAATATACTCACGTAATCGAAAACAAAACTGTTTTTCTTTTTTCATTTATAATATTTAATTAAAGGATACACCTATACATGTAAGATTCATATTATTAGACACAAGAAGTTCTCGTTTACACATGCATACACTAAAAAATCAAACTTATCACTTAACGACTGTTTGCCTCTGAACAGTTTTCCAAAACGCCCATTTCAACCGATAACGTAGACTTATTCAACAAAAATAAATTATGGATTTTGTCTTACTTGAGTATTGGAAAATCGTGTGAATATCTATGAATTATTAAGCGTTCCTCTGTTTACGTAAATATGAAAATAGCGTAGGTGTATATATTTTCACAGTCCATACAAAAGTCACATTCATAAAAATGCTCCTACGCAAGCTGTCATTCAAAATAACGAACAGAATTCAGAATAACGTGGCATGTAAAAAACAAAAGCATTCTACCTTTTTGATACATATATTTTCTTGGAAATAAATTGTTATATTTTTGGAATTTAAATTGAGGGTAAACTGTATAAATTTACAGAGGTGTTTATTTTTAGATCCTTAAAGAAACAGTCATTTATTGTACAATAATAAAAACACTTTTAAAAACTTACACGTGTTTTGTGTGCACTTAAATATAAGTCCCAACTCTTAAATCAACATAAACTTTGCAGCTCTTGCCGCCTTTCCCTGATGGCATTGCTGAAGTTAACAATTTTTCACAAAATGGAGGTCAGCTTAATACATATTGTGCAAGAAACAGATTGGGGAAGATGCAAAATAATAAGATATATTGATGGAATGTAAAAGAAGAAAATGTACGATGAAGGTGATTGATATGAATGAATTGAAAGAGGTATGTAATAAATGGAAGAAATGGAGGCAGCTCTGCAGAGGTTCTGGCCACCCAAGCGCAATAGTGACAGGGATACAGTTTACTTGCAGCTTTGTCAGCGAAAAGATGTGGCGTATGGATATATTTATTTCTTCAAGCATAGAAACCGGCCTTACACCAAATATTTCACTTGAAGAAGGGGTTTTCCGCCACTCGAGGTGGCTGGTTCTCATTGATGAACTTGAAAAAAGTTTGAAAGGATAGAAAAAAGAGGATGCTAGTTTGCAGAAGCTCTGGATATCCATAATGCAAAAGCAACATAGTTACAGTGATATAGATGTCAAAAAAAAACATCGATACTTTTTATAAATTTCTATTGATTTTCCACAAATTACAATAGACCTTCAATGTGTTCACAGATGTACCCTTAAAAATATTATCGATACTTTCGTCTATTTTTTTTTGGCTTTTTCTACAGCAATTTTCCGAAAGCAGGTAAATCTTTTTTTATGTCTGTTCGCAGGGTCTGTAAAATAAATATTGGAGGCACATTTGTTACCGCCCTGCCTCGGGTCCCGTAAAGTAATGTGCTTGTAGTCGATGCCCGAATATATGGAGAAGGTTCCAGAAGATTCCCGACGTTACCAGTACTTGAGTCTTGAAGTGTATTTTTTTTTCATGAAATACTTTTGTGGGTCAAGTGCGACTTAGGTTTTGTGTGTGACTGAGAGATACAGACGGAAATTTGGTACAAAACAGTCGAGTCTGATTTATTTTGAATGTGGTTTTTCGTGTAATAGTTTTCTTCAATTTTGTGGTGGTGGTGACGGTCTGTTTAAAAAAACAGTGCAGGTTCAAATTTCATCAATCTCTCTTGGTGATAGAATAAACCCTAATATAATAGGTCAGTGTAATGGCCGAGGGCTCAAGTTGCTCCTCTTGACTAGCGTATTTGGAATAGAATAACGCTGGGTCGAATCACGCTTGGCCCATTGCCCATAACTTCGAATCTGGTTCAACAGATGCCATTGCCTGCAAACAAGCTTCTGCTTTTGCTTAAAGAAATCTGGCCAGGAAAAATTGGTTGATAAATTGCATTTTTCTTCACAAATCTATTTAAAAAAACATATATATTAATGTCAAATATAATAGTATTACATTTTTATCACGAATTCATTTAAAATAACTAATAAATAAGAACATATTGTTCATCTTTATTGTCCTACCTTAGATGGCAAGACGTGCATGTTCTAGATGGACCATCAATTAAATAATACCGGGATGTTTTTTTTAGTTATGTTTTTATGCGAATAAAGCTCAAGAGCCCTCTGTGACCTATGTAGGTCTATGTAGAAAACGATAATTGTCAACCAGGATCCAATTGCTGTAAAGCTGGATATACCATTGGTGCCAGGTCTTTAGTAAACCCATATAATTTTTCAACCCAGCAAAGAGTACCTACATTTATTTTTTGCTCCACCTAGAATCGAGCCCAGTCCGTAGCGTTAACCATAAGACTACGGAACATTCATTCTAAATTATCGGTTAATTGAACCCTTCATTTTAAACGTAGAGGGATTTCATAATAAATATACAATTTTATTATTGAAAATCTCGTTGAAGATGCGCTTAGGAATGTACATAATATAATAATTTAGCTGTAGGTACTCAAGTTCAGTGGCGCACCGGTGTTTCTCGTGCTTGATCACGCCCCTGGACCGGTGCCTAATTGCGTTTCACGCTACGCTACTGCAAAACTTTACTCAATAGGATTTGCATTTACAGCTTTCAGTTTGGAAGCCAAGTTCAAGAGCGGATTTCAATATTACCATTAGTAGAATTTAATTTTTTTTCGGGTACTTTAACAAATGTTTTCAAGCATTTTTGTTGAAGATAGAGATATTTTCATACAAGTGATTATAAACGTCAAGGGGACCTGACAAGATACCAGAAGAAGAAAAAAAAATAGATAAACGACTGACAAAAAAGTGTATAAAGGGAATGTAATAGGTAAGCATGGAAGGGGAAGACCTAGGAAAGAATGGATTGATCAGATAAGTGAGATTGCGAATGAATGAAATTTACAGAGTGGAAACAAGAGAAGAGCGTGCATGAAAAGAGTAATAAAATTAGATGAGATGAAAGAAGTATGCAAGGACAGAGTCAAGTGGAGGCACTTGTGTGGAAGTACCGGCCCCCCCTAGAGGAATGGCGGCAGGATAAAAGACAATACAAGACAAGAGATAAGATATCAATGAGATAAAAATACCGAAGAGTAGAAGTCACAACAGGAAGCAGGTACGAAAATCACCGCGTCGCTTCGATAACTAGCCTTGAAAATGTTTCCTGCTCGTGGAAACGAAACATCGGTGGATTAATAACGTGCGAACAAAAAATTGTTAAGCCCAAAAGACTGAAGAATTTTCAGATTTAAGTCATCAGTTATTCTTTTAGACTTCAGTACCAGATGTGTTTCACTACGCCATTTGGGTATGTGTAATAAGGTGGATCGCTGTATGTATGGAAAAAATTAAAAATCATTTTTTCGTAATTGCGTTGTGCAGAACAGTTGCTCTATGGGGTGAGTATCTGATATAAAAAATAATCTTATCAAAATATTAATTAATTATACTGCCCCAAGTCATCAGAAAAATTACAAAAATACATAAAACTACTCATTTTTACCCCTGGGTTTAAGAATCAAGTATTAGATAAAATCAAACGAAATAAAATTTTGTTTCTTTAAAATGAATGAAATAGTTATTATTACGTGTTTGGTATCTTGTAATTTGAGAGGGGTGGGTGGAGGCACCCCCTAACTTTGTTACTCCGCGCAGACGCGCGTCACCAATTCGGTGCTCTCAGAGATGTAACTATAGTTGTACGCTACTCATATTTTTTGCGCATACAAATTTGCGAGATATCCTAAGTGTATTTTTGATATATCAGCGTGTTAATGCAACAGATTGGCTTAATTTAACTATGAAAAACATCTTAAAGTACCGATAACTGAAAAATATTCGGATTGATCAAAGAACTAAAAAATAAATGATCATAAGGAGTGTTGATTTGAAAACTGCTGCGGGAAATTAAAAAAAAGCTGAACCGGAAACAGAAATATGAACCATACGAAGAAAAAGCTACAAGTTTATTGCCAAATCTGTCTGACCTATCAACTGATGTCTCTCAACAACCAGTCTCAACAGTAATAGAAAAACTAGCACTTCAGAGAACGCTACCTCAAACTTCGTATTCATATTCATTAAAAAATATTGACCTTGGCATACTGGAAAAACCTGTGGATAAATTTGGCATTTCCAATAAGGCTGAAGCTGCTCTTGTTTTGGCAACAAAGCGTTGGTATTATTTCAGACGACAATTTATCCACAGTTTTCGATCAAAATAAAATTAAAAGAGCCCGTGAAAAGCATAGAACTAAGTTCAGCGGTGTGACCATTGATTCTGATTACTAAGATTTGGGTTTATACTTTGATGGACGTAAAAATAAAACCTTTAATATGGTGGATCATAAGAGAAATATAATTAAAGAGGAGCATATTAGTTTACTTAAAGACGCAAGGTCACAGTACATTGGTCATATTTCTTTAAGCACTGAAAAAGCAGCAATAATAACATAAAAAAAAAAATATGGATATTTTAATCAGTAAAGATATCAATGTCATCCTTTTTGCTGTAATCAGACGTGATAGAACTATTGTTAATACAGATGGAATTGGTAAATTTATTTCAAAAAAATTAAAATATCTAGTAAAACCGCTGCAGGATGTATTTGTCAACTCCATGCCAACGAACTGCCGCGCCAATTATTTAAATATATGGATGGTTGTACAAGTGGACCAAGAAGTTACTCTGAACCCATAGAAAAGGTATTAAAAAGTTGTGAAGAGCTTCCAATAGTCTCGTTTCTAACTATCCAATGTGATCTACCTATTGGACGAAGAATAACTATAAAGTCTGGATATTGTTCTCAAAGCTTATTAAAAAGAAACCCTGGAAAACTAGTGCATTCAAGATGGCTCACAGAATACTACGACTTTATGTTCTTTTTTTTTAACCATCTGACAAGCTGTTAATATTATCAATTATATAATGAAAGTGGATGCTCTTATGTGGTCTTACATTAAAACTAACCACATTGCATTAATGGTGCTAGACACTTACACAAGACAATCTAGCTATCGCGATATTTGACAGATAATTTAAAGCAAATACTAAATCCTGTTGTACAGAGAAATGGATATTTCAATCATCCAAAAAACGAACAAAAGACGAACTAATCTCAAGCCATTTCCATTTTCCTAGCTTCCAATAGTCTCGTTTCTAACTATCCAATGTGATCTACCTATTGGACGAAGAATAACTATAAAGTCTGGATATTGTTCTCAAAGCTTATTAAAAAGAAACCCTGGAAAACTAGTGCATTCAAGATGGCTCACAGAATACTACGACTTTATGTTCTTTTTTTTTAACCATCTGACAAGCTGTTAATATTATCAATTATATAATGAAAGTGGATGCTCTTATGTGGTCTTACATTAAAACTAACCACATTGCATTAATGGTGCTAGACACTTACACAAGACAATCTAGCTATCGCGATATTTGACAGATAATTTAAAGCAAATACTAAATCCTGTTGTACAGAGAAATGGATATTTCAATCATCCAAAAAACGAACAAAAGACGAACTAATCTCAAGCCATTTCCATTTTCCTTGCTACACGTTAGCCACTGAAAGATTAGTAAAAATTGTAACAGAAACTTCAGCTGCATGTTTGCGGTCTTATCAGAAGAGATGAATTCATTAAAACAAACATGGAATCACAACAAATAATGTTTTTTTTCAATTTAAAGAAAGATTACCAATTCTCTTAGAATCACTTTTTTCTAGACTTCTGTTGATTGCCATTTTTTCATTTTTTTTGCAATAAAAGGGTATTTTTTCTATCATTTATAGAAAATCATGCTTTTTGCTTAAATTTGAACTTCATTATACTTCAATTCTTTTTTTCTTAATAAACCAAAAAAAAAGTTAAGTATATAGCAGTTTTTATGATTTTTATTAACTTTTCGAGTCTTTGGGGCAGTATAAGATCAAATATTTCGACCTAATGGTAGTACAATTTATTGTTTGTATTGATATAGAGCAGCTTTTGCCAATAACGCGAAATCGAAATTCTCAAAAAAACGATTTCGATCCACCTTAATGTGTAATAATTGTTTTACACAGGTATTGAATGAAACCCTACGCCACAACGGGCTGTTTTTTGTTTGTTTGTTATTAGATCGACAATAAACGTGACAAGAAAGTTTCCAAGAATAATTTACATATTTCTTTAAAATTCGATTGAAATCAAATAAGCTGTTTAGATATTATCAATGATTGTCCTTTTGACTTGTACGAGTAATTTAAAAAAAATAATAAAAAAAGGTTTTCGCACATTAAAAAAAAACGAAATATATTTGAGACAAGTTTGTCTTCAAAACAATGTCTTCCCGAAAGCCAAGCAAAAACTGTAACCATCAAACTATCTACCGAAACGGTAATTAATATTAAAAAACGTGTTCATTTAAAAAAAAACGATAAAAAACAAAATAAATGTACTATATAAGTATCGTTTTTAATGAATTTGTATAAAAAATCTCAAGCGTGTCAAAATTTCCTACAGCTCAAATTTCCTCGTATACAATAAAAAAAAGACCTATTACTCTAAATTGAATTTCGCAAATTTATGTAAATAAAAATTCAAATGTAAAACTTTCCGTAGTACCATCAATAGTAATGATATTTTTATGATTGAATGTTGGGGGAAAACATTTTTTATCGTCATATTATATTCCAATAACTCAAAGCGAGCGACAGTTCGGAGATTTGATTGAAATTCGAGACATAGATATCTATGTAAGCACTAGACGGGCTCAGAAAGCAATCCTTTGAGAATTTCGAATGCGCTAAAGGGCGCATTATACGAAAATACAAATTTAAACTATCGGAAACCTTCCAACTGTCAACAGGTGTGTTAACCTAATGAAGTATATAACAAAAAAAAAAAATACTATGATTTATTTGGTGAGCGCTGTTTTTGTGTGTACCACAACTCAAGAGCCCTCTGCGAGCCTGTAGAAAGGGCCAATTCTCAAGCAAGACCCAGTTGTTGTAAGGCTGGATGGACCTTTCGATGACCGGTCTTTGGTAAAGGTTTTTGAATTTTTCAACCCAGCGAAGAACAAATTTGAAAAGATAAATGGTATATCTTTTGTGCTCCGCCGGGATTCGAACCCACAAACTTCCAGTTACCAGTGTTACCACTTAGACTACGGACCGGTCCTATGTAGGTAGGTACTATTTTCGCTGTAATAGATACTTGTGAAAATCATCCCGTACACAAAGAGGTCGGAACATATTTTAATTCAAAATTTATCAGACATTTTTATACTTTCGACAGCATTAGAGGGGTATTCATAACAAATACCGTTGCAATGGTGATTTCGTAGGTTTCTATGGTAATATGTACACAGATTGAAGACGGAGTAGAGACACGTTGCTTACATAGAAAATGATAAAAAACATTTCACATGTCGTGAGCGCGACTGCACTATCAACAATGTATGGCGTCAAAGACGGTGCATCATGTCGTTTGGGACTAAATCACATTCATAGTCACTCCATAGAATTACTATGTCCATAATTCGAGACCACTCGAACATTGTGTATTCAACTATGGACATTTTATCGAATCAGTACTTCACCAAGAAGTATACAACTTTACGCTTTTATTCAACAAGCGTTTACCGTAATTTTATAAAAACTGGAACTATCAATAGAGGCGCTGTATTAGTTTTCATAAGTTTTATAGTAAAACGCTTTTGATGAGTTTAACTAAACATGTTATACTTGGAGAAAACATTTTTCCCGATTTTTCTTTCAAGTCACTGCAGATCACAAGAGATTTCTAATACACTTAATACAACTTTTTTGTACGAAACATTTAATCTATAGGTGAACGATGGATAATTTTTTTTGTGCAAATAATTCACTTAAGGCTGCGGATGAGCCATGGATTTTCCGTCTGTGAATAACAATTACTTTTGTTACATTAATCTATTGGATTACTATAGGATGATTGGGTGCAAGTTGACAGTGAGTAAATAATGAAAACCAATTATTATTGGAAAGAAACATACTGTGAAAAATTGGTTCACTTTGACAATGTCACCTCTATTTCGAAGAAGGTTGGAAAGATTTTTGAAAGATAATTTTTAAGAACACATGCAGCATTTGTAAGCGCGAATTTTCACGTGCCTATTTGTGGGCACGCATTTGATATGAATTTTAAATATTATTAAAAAATTCAATTGGATGAAAACTCCGTTTTCATTGTGTTATTTATTTATTTTTTTGTGCCCAAACATTTTCCCCTAATGAGCCATCTTCAGGAGCAGAATTATTACTAATATTTTTTTGTTAAATAATTTTCAAAACAAAAACGAAAATTCATAGATAAAATTTAACAAAAATATAAGATTCAAAAAGTATTATAGCTAGGTATATTTTTTTTTTTTTAATAAAATAAATATAAAGTGTGTTAGTTTAATTAATAAAATAATAATAATAATAAAATAAAATAAACTAGTTATTGAAAAATTGGAGAAACATAAGGAATCTATGAATTTAAAATGTTCACATATCCTTAGAATTGATACAGAAGAAATCGAAGTATTTCCAAAATCTGTCTTATTGAGTCGATGGTCCATTACAAAAACTATCTTCTTAGTAGCTACTACTAAGGTAAAGCCTTTTTGCCATGTAATTGTGAAAAAATGAGGTTGGCATAAGAAGGATTAAGCCGGCATCATTTGACCCAGTCGTCGGTAGGAGTGCTTTATTTCCAGAGCCTCTTTTACTAAGCTGAAGCGTCCAGAATCCATAGAATAAAACCTTTCGTTTAAGCTTACTTAACTAAAAAATGTATAGAGACTAAAGCAGCGCCTCTATGAAGCGTTTTAGTTTTCACATTTTTGTGATAAACGCTGTGGTTAGGCTTAAACTTGCAACCACTGTCCACTTGACTTATTTCTTGCATAATATAATCTTTGCGGCATATTCTTAACCCGATGACCTGGATACAGTATTCCAAGTATTAAGAAATTATGTCTACACTAAACAATGACGTTTGATCAAATATGTATTGAAAGTTAAACGCTCAGTTGGTGAACTTTTTTGATTGCGTTCGTTTTTCCGAAAACGATACGGTAGTCGTATCTATTGAACAGTGGATACCTTTACGAGAACTTAAAGTACTTAGTAACAAAGTAAAAGTGATTGACTTTGCATGAGTTGAAGCCTAGAAAACTATTGAGGGTGTAAAGCTTGAAGACGATTTCAATACTTATAAATATAGGTACACTTTAGTGGCGAAGGGTGCCATACAAATCGATTCCCATCGGCTTCCCTCTTAAAATGCGGCAACAAAGTAGTTAAAAAATATAGGCACAAAGTAAAAAATACCTTAAAAAACCAAAGAAACAATACGTATTTTTTCCCCAATTAAACCATGCAGTCTACTTTATTATCATTTTTGCCTCATTTTTAAAGGAAACCCGATGGGAATCGAGTTGTACTATTCACACACAGAAAATCCATGGCACATCTATACCCGAAAGTGGATTTTCTTTATAAAATAAACGATGATCCATGGATCAACTATGTGCAAGATGTTTTGTGAATAACACTGATAATTAATGTGTTGTATGGATGTGAAGCCTGGAATCTGACTCAGACAAAAGAGAAGTCTCTCCAGGTCTTTGCGGAAAAAATGCTTCGTCGCATTCTCCGTACTGTATCTGAGAGTGACAGATGACGCTAGTTACGGCTTTTAACAAAAATATTTACTCACATTAATGTCACCTTTTCGGGTATAAAGGTTTGAAAATAAACGAATTAAACTGTACCCTAAAATGAATACTATAAAATTATAAAATTAAAGTTAACCATAAAGTAGTGCAAATAAAAAAAAATTAAATATCTCTAAGATATAATCGAAGGTAATTGGCTCATATTTTCTTTAATTCATACAAAGTTGAACAAAATCCATCTAAATCATGCCAAAGCACTTTTATCAAAATTGCTACAAGCTTAGAGCGTAAGTTCAACATAAAAAAAAAAACATGAAAAAAGCTAACAAATATGAATAAACAATGGCAATTATAACTTTTTTGACAGAAAAAAAACTAATAATTTAACAAGGCGATAAGAAAAACCAAGTTGCATAAAACATAACTCTACGGTTACAAATAGCAGCTGAGCATGAATTTGTAACTTAGGCGACAGTTAATCTATAATCTAGGTTAACATGGTGTAAAACATATTTAATGTTGTAACTTCATGCATGTAAGAGGAATGTTTTAAAAAGGTGACAGTTTAAATGTCGCGTAATATGTATCCAATTTTCTATTATTAATTTGTTCGTAGGTTGTAATACAGTCAATAAACAATATTTCCTTGAAGTTATGTCTCATTTGCGTGAAACAATACGAAAATAAATTCCGTAATTGATTTGAACCAGTCTTTTATTTTCTATCATGATAATGCGTCATCACACACGTCACTGTTAGTTCAAAAATAACACCGTTATCTTGACTCAGCCCCCAGACTCACTGAACTTGGCCCTCTACCACATTTCCCTACTCTCGAAACTGAAAAATACTTGGAAAAATACGGTATTTTGTCACGATTTAGGGGATTAAGATTTAAGGGATTAAAAAAGAGCTCAAGATAATACCGTAAAACGCAAATAAGCTGCACATATCATGAAACTACTTATTGTGTTGACCATAAAAAGACCGCATGTGGTTTGTGGAACTTATTTATTTCTACAGGTTTCCCAGTTCCCAAGGGGGCTGGGCACCCAATTAACAATTACCCAATAACATCTGTTGAACCAGGGTCAAAGTTATGGTCAAATGACCCAAGCGGGGATCGAACCAACGTTTTTCTATTCCCAACACGCTAGAAAGATCAGCCCACTTGGCTCCTTCGGCCATAACACCAACAATTTTCGGATACTCTTGGTGAGGATCGAATCCTAGCTCTCCGGGTATGAAACTAAAGCACTCTACCAACTGCGCTATTGACTGGAAATTCTAACAAATATAAAATGTCACTCTTTTATAACAAACCTTGTTCACACAATTTTAGCTAAAACTTAGTGTCCTAAGTAAAAAGCATTGCATTAACTCGCCTTGATAGCGTAAATCGATAAAAATATGAAAACTAAATCTCTCACTTGGAGTGCCGTCGTATATTCAATACATTTTCGATTTATGCAATTGAGGGAGTCACAGGTTAGAGTAATAACTCCTAATTTTTTTTCACATACCTAGTTTGACAAGGTAAAATATCACAAAGCCTACAATGTGTTCAGAGCCTTAAAAAACTTCTGATTTACTAGCTTTCTCTCCATAAGAAGGACGATTTACTTTATTGAATGTCCCATAATTCAGGCCCAGAACAATTTCAGGTCCCTTATGCAACTAAATCACGTAAAACACACTTATGCCAACTGTAACTGATTGTGGGTTGGCTTTATTTTACATCTCGGGGGTTGGGGAGGGTTTTTTGTTCTTTCGAATCAAAAATTTTTGGTGCAGGTACGCAGATTTGCTGGATTTTCCACGTTGCTTATATGTATGTATATGCTTCAACAGAAAGGGTGTTTAATTTAAAATTTTACGTTTTCTTTTTAAAAATATTCGTTCAGTGGAATGCAATTCACCATCTTGTTTCCTACTGACTAGAAAAAATGCAAAAGGCAAGTGAACCATTTTTTAAAGTATAGGTGGTCAGACTTATTCTATATCGTTCCTTGACTGATAGGTTGGTATGAGGTTGACCACCCATACAGTAAAAAATGGTTCACTTTGCCAATGGTACCCCTGTTTCAAGGAAGGTCGGCAAGAATTGCAGGGCTTTTGTTCATTTGAGATTGGTTTTTTTATATTGTAGGTCTACATGCGGCATGTGTGAGCGGGAAATTATGCGTGTCTGCTTGTGGGAATGCATTTAATATGAATCTCAAATGATGCATATCTTTGCAGCTTAGATTTAGATTAAGATTTAGAAGTCAAGAAATCTATAATATTGTAAATATTCATCGCACTAAGCAGAAAAAAACGCATGAAATTTAAAAAAGCTCTTCAAACGAGTGTTTTAGTGTAAATACATATTTTTCTGTGTAATAGATACTTGAATATTTACGCTTTGCTTTCTACTCGGATAAGTCTTTTTGAATGTTTGACCTTTAAGCAAAACAACTAACATCCTTTTACATATGTTTGACATTTGAGATTTAAATCAAAGGTCGTTTTTTCTCCGTAAATTAAAGGCTCGTCTCACATCATCTCTCTTCCACTTAAAAAATCCACCCTTGTTTTGTAGAATTTTACGCACTGAAATCTCTGTCTTCACATAATGAATATAATTTATTAATATCAAGGGTCAAATAGGGTTTTTTTCCTTTTTTCGGGACACTGCGTTAACGTGAAATCAACTTCAATTTTAATCCATGTCTCGTGAAAGTTTTTCAATCACTTTCTATGGTAGTTTTTTCTTCGGAAATTGCTAATCAAACAAAATTATAAAGAAGTAACTATCACCTTTCCTTGAGTTAAAGGTTGGTATAAAGCTGATCACTTTTGCTGTAAAATATGGTTCACTTAGCCAATGTCACCCTTTTTCAGGAAAAGTTTGGAAAATGAAAAGACCTATGTTCCCCCACTTCAACTGAAAGTGGTTGGTGTGAGGCCGGTCCCCTTACCCGTAAAAATAAAAAAAGGCCCAAATCGCCACATGCGACCCCTTCGGGGCTAACGTAGACAGGAAGTTACCCTATATGTGTAGCTTAGATGCGTTATGTTCATTAAATATCATTTATTTACTAACTAGTCTTTTTTTTTCAGTTTTAAATTAATTTTGGTAATTTATGTGGCTATACTATGCTGTATGAATGTTGATTCTGTACTTAGGTATATGTTAATATGAGGCCGATCACTCATACTTAAAGAATTTGTTTTATCTGCCAATTTTACGCGTGTTTCAGGGAAAGGCAACAAGATTTGCAGTTCATTCAAGATCATGATTTCATACTGTAAGTAAACAAAAGCGCAAACTTACTTTTGCTTAATAGATACAACTTGGTGACCAGTCCGTAGTCCAGGTGGTAACACTTCGGACTCGTAACTGGAAGGTCGTGGGTTCGAATTTCGGCGGAGCACAGAAAATATACCATTTATATTTTCAAATTTGTTCTTCGCTGGGATGAAAAATTCATAAACCTGTACCAAAGACCGGTCATCAAAAGCTCCATCCAGCCTTACAACAACTGGGTCTTGTTTGAGAATTGGCGCTTCCTACAGCGACGACCAAGTTCGTACAGGGCTCTTGAGGTGTGATACACACAAAAACAGCCCTCACTAAATAAATCAACCTAATTTCATTTTTTTTTTTTAACTTATCATTGCAACTTAAATCATAGATGGGGGAGTGAATAGTATTTATAAATAATTATAAAAAATTATAAAAAAACACAGAGTTTTATTTTCACAAATTGAGTATTTAACCTCAAGTACTTTCGACTTATTCACGTCATTATCAAGAGGATACTAAAACTCTGTGTTTTTTTATAATTTTTTATAAAAATGAATTTTCACTGTGTGAATACACAAACTTTAAAAAGTTGAATAGTATTTTTTCAAAACCGTTTCCAAGGTACCTAAAAGCGTTTAACAAAAGCTTAATATCAAAATTAAATGGAAACTATTAAAGACTTTAAGGTAACATTTACACAAAGACAGCAATACCAAAATATTTTATTTTATCATGGCCTCAGTGAAAAAGGACATTAAAAAACATTATATTTCAATTTAATAACAATTAAAATTCAGCCTTGAAAATTGAAAGGAATATTTTCAACTGAACTCAAAAGCTTACAAATTATATTGAATTCTCAAAGTCCAACCATCTTCATAGTGATATTTAATAATGTTATTTAGCATTGAGAGGACTTAGAAATTCTAAGGCAGGTTCATCTTTGACTGGTCTTTTCGTGGGTGAAATATAGGTCACGCTAGTACTGAATTTTCGCCAGGAGAGCTCGTGGTACAAACGCTCGGAGCTTTGGGAGCTTCCGCATTCATTTTCTTAGTATTGTTTCTCACAATTGGGCTCGTCCAATTAGTACGTTAAACTGATTTTGATACCGTTAAATTAACTGGGAGTAAAATGAATGAAAGATTCAAGGTAAGCACTACGTACCATAATGGTCAATCTGAGAAAAATGTATTTGAGGAGAATTTTAGAGGAAGGCTTTGAAGGAGAAGATCGGGGAATGAATTAATAGACCTAATAGGGGATATTGCGAAATAATGGAACCTGCAGAGTGAGAATAAGAGAGGAGTATGTTTAAGGAAAGTGATGAATGTTGAAGAGATGAAGAGATATGCAAGGACAGAAAAAATTGAGACGCATCTACGGAGGTACTGGCCACCCCTAGTGGAACGGCGGCAGGATACAGTAACATTAATCATACTGGTCAATCTGAAGAAAACAGTATTTGAGAGATTTGGTCCGGTCAATTGGTGCTTGCATTCGATGCCAAGAGCACGGGTTCGAATCCCAATGAAGGTGTCGGTAATGATTTCGCGTTTCGCTGTTTATGTCAAACCCAAAATTAAATATCGGAGAGTTTTACTCAGCCTTCACAATAAATGAGTACCAGCCTCCCAGGGAGCTGGGATATCCCCAATTCAACAGAAGTGGTTTGCGTAAGGGTCCCATTACCTGTAAAAAGAAATAGGTTCCACTCGCCAAATGCGATCCCTTCGGGGACAAGAAGTTACACGATATGTATAGCTTAGTAGACCTTTTCTCATTGATTGAAAAATCAAATCAGTCTTGTAAATTTTTAAAACAGTGTTGAAAGTGACAACAGTAAAGCGAAGTGGGAGATTTTGGTTTAATATGAATTACTCATGCAGAAGGGATTGCCTGTTTGTAGAAGTACCATTATTATTTATTTGCTCGCACCATCTCGCACATTATTCATATTCAGAGATGTAGATATTGTTATCACGTAGTTAGTCAGTGGTAACAAGTTCGGTGATAAATCATTAGTTGTATGTAAAGATTGTGAGATACCATACTTAAGGCTAAGTGCCTTCTGTCTTATTCATAAACGCCTGCTAACTGTAATGCCGTGATTATCAAGCTCTTATTAAAAAAAATGATGAAACACGTATGAAATCAGCTCAATAAAAATGCGTTTTTAAAGTGTTAGATAATGAAAAGCTCTAGAATCAAATAAAAAAATAGTTTAATTGATTGGAGAGGCATTCACTTGAAATCGTTCATCTTAGAAGATAAAAATAAAATCAATTTTGAAAAACAACCAAAGTGAGTATAATATCATTCCACGACCGGTTTTTATTAAGGCACCTGAAGATGCAAACGGATTGTTTGTAAAACCGGTCGTGCAATTATAATTTACTATGTAATATACGCTGTGATCGAATACAAAATTACTTTTATTTTTATCTTTAAACAAAAATGTCTCTCAGTTAAAAGGCTTTAACGAATTTGACCACACAAACTGTGAAGATTTGTGCACTTTTCCAATGTCATCCTTGTTTCAGGCAAAGGAAACATGAATTTCAGGATTCTGGTTGATCTGAGTGCAATACCTACGCATAAACGCATATTTTCGCATGTCTTCTTGTGAGCATGCGTTACATATTATCCTTTGACTTTAAAATTTCTTTTCAACATAGAAAATAGAAAAACAATAAAGAATCATGAAAATAAAAAAAAACGACAAAGTCGTTTTAAACTGGGTACTGGATATTTTGTGAGATCATTTTGAACTAAAAAGGGTTTTTTCAACTCTTACCATTTACACAATGGAAATAAAATGATGACTAATTTAAAAATACTCAGTTGTGTTTCATTACCACCTAGGACCTTCAATATTTTTTAGGAAAATTGGACTACAAAAGTAAACAAATATAATATAGACCCTTACATTGTTCCCACACTTCACCACCATCCTACCTTTCTCGGAAGTTCAAACCTGAGTGGCTTATACAATTAATAAACACATATTAGTGTATTGTGTGCGAAAACCAAGGGCTAGTATGCAAATAAACACCCTAAATGCCGGAAACTATATTTCATTACAGAGGACCAGTTAAGTCTACCCTCCAATTTGTCAAGAGAATACTATTGTTACGAATTTAGGGTTCAAAAGTCTTTCAATTAAAAATACTGGTCTTCTTATACAGTTGTTTATTTTTACACTTTTAATAATTTATTTTCACAAAGGTAGTCTCGACTATTTCATTACACTTGGTTTCTGTTCACTGGTTTTAGTTCAATGTATTTAGTTGTAAAGCTCGTAAGATACTCGCTCTGCAAGCAACTCGCACCCTTCTTATACTCTTCAAAACAGTACAGTCTAGATCTATATTCGCTAGACAGTTCCAGAAAGGCGTAGTAATCATTATTTCTCGATGCTTCAAGTATTTTTATTCGATGATTCCTACCCACACAATACAATACAGAATTCCTATAGCTATAACCAATACCTACTTATTTTAAATATTTATATTTCATATTTACATAACACTTTAAAGGTTATGCGTAGATATTTAATTGATACATTGATCATGTCGACGTTTTTAAATTCCTTGTACCTTAAAAAGGTCAATAGAAAGTATTGTTTTGGTGTGAACAAAAACGAGATTTTTTTCTTAGAAAAATGGTATTTGTGAATTGAAGTTTGAATATGTTTTCTCAGATTAGATTTATACTTGAAAGTGCCCGTTTTCTGAGGTGAGCAATTTTGTCTAAGCTAGCAATTGTGTTGGTGGATAGCAAGCGTAAAAAATGGCCGCCTGTGAACAACTGATAAGGTAATCAAATATTGCCCATACAATGCCCGATCTTTTATCACTTGCTATGGGTATATGCTTCAGGGAAGGTCGGCAAGACTTGCAGAGCTTATGTTCATTTGAGATTGGGTTTTTTGTATTGTAGGTCCACATGCGGCGTGTGTTAGCGCGAAATTATGCATGTCTGCTTGTGGGAATGCATTTAATATGAATCTCAAATGATACATATCTTTGCAGCTTAGATTAAGATTTAGATTAGATGGGTGTCAAAATATGTTAATAATAATAATAATAATAATTGGACAATTTGTATACAGCGCCGTTTAGTGGCACTAGCCACCCCAAGGGCGCTTTTATGTGTTGAAGCTTCTGTTAAACAAATGTGTCTTAAGCAACTTCCTGAAACTGCCAACACTGGTCTCTGTTCTCAACTCCAGAGGTAGACTATTCCAGCAGGATGGACCAGCCGAACTAAAAGCCCTGTCTCCGAAACCAGTTCTGTTCCGTCGAAGAGGCAGTTGAAGCCTGTTTACGGCGTCACTCTGTGCAGAACGAAGAGTGCATCGTTTTCCACCTATCTGGTCGACTCTGCACAATTCACACAAGTACGATGGGGCAACTCCTCTGAGGGCATTAAAAACAGAAACACATATTTTGTACTCAATCCTCTCTGGGACTCGCAGCCAATGAAGGCGCCGCAACAGAGGAGAGACATGGTCAGTTTTTCGTCCTCCTAAAAGTAATTTGGCTGCAGCATTAAAGACGGACTGCAGTCTAGACTGCTGAAACCTTGGAAGACCCCAGAACAGACCATTGCAATAATCCAGTCTCGACACAACAAAGGACGCAATGAGAATCTTAGCAGCTTCGGATGTCAAACAGTTTCTGACCCATCTCAACTGCCTCAGGTGAAAAAAACAGGAGCTCACAGTCGAGCTTATTTGCGTTGTAGTTGTTGTAGTTCTTTCGTCATCAAACTGGACACGGTATATTTTGAGGATGTTCAAAACTATTTTTCTGAAAGTTTGAAAGTGCCTTAGCCTAACGTGGGAGCAGCTTTTTCATACATTTTTATGAATAAAAATCTTGTTTTTTGGAATCCGATCAACATCCAACATCACAGGAATTATTTAAAGAACATTTAGTACCTAACGCAACTAAAAAAACGCAACTAAGCTACACATATAGTGTAACTTCTTGCCTGCGTTATCCCCGAAGGGGTCGCATGTGGCGCTTCGGGACCAATTAATTTTTACAGGTAAGGGGGCCGGCCTCACACCAACTACTTTCAGTTGAAATGGGGGTTTCCCAGCTCCCGGGGGGGCTGATTCTCATTTTATTGTGAAGGCTGAGTAAGCCTTTGAGATCGAACCCTTGCTCTCGGCATGGAATGCAAGCATTCTACCAATTGAGCTATTGACCTTTTTACGAGCTTGATCGTCGTCGCTACAAAGCGCCAATTCTCAAGCAAGACCCAGTTGCTGTAAGGTTGGATGGACCTTTGGTGACCGGTCATTGGTAAAGGTTTTATGAATTTTTCAACCCAGCGAAGAGCAAATTTGAAAATATAAATGGTATATTTTTTGTGCTCCGCCGGGAATCGAACCCACAACCTTCCCATTCAGAGTTCGCAGTGTTACCACTGAGCTTCGGACCGGTCCCAAGTTAACCTAGCTTTCCTGAAAAATAAGGTTGAGTGTTTTTAAAGCATATAGAAAACTGACATACGGATGTACTTCCTTAAAAAGGTAAAACTGAATAAGTGACATATTATTAAGCTTACATACGTTAGCTAAATGCACCTTTTTTCCTATTTTATACAAGAGAAAACACTTAAAAAGTGTTAAAATCCTTTAATGTAGAAGTTTTTCATGAGCAATTAGTTCATTTACTATCACAAGTTACACATAATAAAATATTTTATCCACCATTTTTAAATCAGTGCATCAGTAATCAGATATATATTCTATTTTATAATGTTAGACAACATCATTTACTCTATTCCTAGAATAATTTCTACAACTGAATACAATTCTACGCTCTGAAATACTACGAGTATATTATGTCATCGTAGTAAAGTAGGCTTTTCATTATTCACCCACGTAGAAGGCTTACCTGGTAACAGGGGCTGCATGGAAACTTTGTCCTTGGCTGGTGCATACACCAACACACACAAATTCCACCTCGCCCATTATACAAGTATCACAAACACATATAAATTCCAGCTCGCCTATTATACAATCGTTATACACACACACAAATTCCAGCTTCCATATTATACCAGTATTACACACATAGAAATTCCAGTTTGCGTATTTATTATACAAGAATTACAAACACAGAAATTCCAGCTTGCTTGTGTAGAAATCTCACAGCACACATTCAAATTCTTTCTTATTTTACCTTCTTCCTTAGCCTTTCTCAGTCCACTCCTGGACGTAGGCATCCTCCAATCCTCTCCACTCCTATCTATCGGCTGCTGTGTTCAATTTATCTTCAAATTCTTTCTACCATACTACAATCATGTCGCCACCTTTAAACGAACGCCAACCTAATACGAAGCCAAATGTGGCTCTTTCATAAATAATTACTGTATTTTTTTTAATTTTGTTTTATTTATGTTTAATAATAATAAATTAACACGTTTCCACAAAACAAAACAAAAAATATTAACCTCCTTCATAATTCATGCGGTAAAGGGTTAAGGTAAAACTGAATAAGTGCTGATTCACTGATTTGAGAAATCGTGGATAAAACATTTTATTTGGTGTAAGTTCTCATTGTAAGTGAACTAATTATAAGGAAGTACTAATGACAAATATCTTACTACAGGATATGACAAGAAGTCTGTGATATGGCTGAACGGACAACGCTGTTGTTATTTAATAGAACATGTTTGAAATAAAACATCTTGGTTAAAAACCCGTCTGACTCTTTTGATGACAGCTAGAACCCTGAGTTAAAAGATTGCATTGAGTAATTTTTTTATTAAAAAAATGATGAATTATTCGATAATTTTATTACCTGTGTCTGTCAAAGACAAAATCGGTTTGTGAATTGTAATTGTCTTTAGAATAATCTTCTTGACTTGTAGTATTACCAACACATAAAAATTCCTGCTTGCATGGATACGTACAAGTATAAATTGTCACAGACCCATAAATCTGTTAGTGTATACTACAAACGTTATACATACGTAAAACTTCACTAACACAGTCTTACGCTCTAATACTGTGACAAGACTATTGCATACGTAATGTGAAGAAGTGTAAACGATGCAATAGTATACAATATAGTATGCGATAGTATACAATATACAAATGTAAACACGTTTTTACTCGAGTGTAAGGAAACGTGGTCATGGAATAGCAAAAATGTGAACGTGTGAGTGTGGCGTAAAATCAGTGACTTCCAATCGATGATTTAATTTTATTGTTTTTTTTGTATGAGAAACTTTTCTTGAAGCTAGTGCTTGAATTCCAAGCTGCAAGCTAGGGTTCGACTGCCACCGAGGGTGACAGAAATGATTTCCCGTTTTTGTGTTTCTTTCGAGCCCCAAAATAAATACTGGCAAGGCTTACTCAGCCTTCAAAATAAATGAGTACCAGCTTCTTTGAGAGCTGGGGGACCTTCATTTCAACTAAAGTGGTTGACGTAACGCTGGGCCGCTTACCTGTAAAAATAAATAGGTTCCATTAGCCATATGCGAAACCCTTCAGGGATAACGCGGCATAAAGCTACAATATATGTGTAGATTAGTTGCGTTTATGCAAGGAGTATGGGGCTAAAGAAGACAGAAATTTAATAAACAGCGGTGGCTGCAGTTCATCCAAAACGCAAAACCGCTCCTCCAGTTCTTGTTTACCGCATACGCCAATCTTGTCAAATATGACTTTTTCATACAGTTGTCTTAAGAATCAAATTCTACGCAATCTGAGCTAAGAAAACCCGTAAAAATCGATAATGTGAGAGTTCTTTTAAATATTTTTTAAATAAATTTCTTGTTTTCATAAGACACAATGGTCCAGTACAGATGCAAACATTGCTCATGTTAATTTTTTTCAATGGCGTATACGGCAAACAAGAACGAAGGCAGCGAAATGCCATTCGTGTTTTCATGCAAGTGATAATGGTCATGAAAGACTGTTTTCCCATTTCCGTCATGCCACGATCTAAGAACAATTTCCATTGGTACGCACCCTGCCGCGGTTTACGATAATGGATCTTAGTTTGTGTGATCACCTCGCTGGGAGTGAGCTCCCATAACGCGGAGTGCTGAGAGACCGTTGGGGAAACGCTGAACGAGTAGTGAGGGGCGTGGAGTGAATAAAGCAAGTATTGCTGCCTTTCAAGTCAAAATATTGTTTGATTATGTAAGGCTCGAGTTTTGTTTAAAAACGGTTTTGAAAAATGATATATTTTTTTAATTTATTAGAAAACCTGGATGAAATGAAAGAAGCATTCAAGGACCGAAAAGAATGGCGGTTGATCTGTAGGCTGTAGCTGAGGCTTAAAAAAATTTTTTTTTGACTTATTTTTATGTAATATATATTTTAGGTTTTAATTTGTACTGTTGAATTGTTAAGTGTTTGTTTGTTTAATTTACTTAAATGTTATTAATTTTTTGTATTCCTTGACTTGATATGAATTGAGGTTGATATGAGGCTGACCCTCCATACTGTAAAAAATGGTTCCCTTTTACCAATGTCACCCCTGTTTCAGGGAAGGTCGGCAAGAGTTATGTTCATTTGAGATTGGGTTTTATATTGCACGTTCACATGCGGCATGTGAAAATATGCGTGTCTGCTTGTGGGAATGCATTTTATATGAATCTTAAATGATATATATCTTTACAGCTTAAATTAAGATTTTAGATATAATTTAAATATAATAACTACAGGAAGAAGAAGTTAAGGCCTGTTGCACTAAGCTTCAATTAGACAAAAACCAAAATGAAGTGTGATTTCTCCCATCAAACTGTAATTGAAATGTTACTCGTAAGCTTCAATTGAAAATTTTAGTTCAAATTCAACATGCCGTACAAAACAGGTGCTAAGGATGAAAAAAAGTTGATTGTAATTGCTTTCAGGAGTTCGTAGACATAAAGAATTGAAAAGATCTTTACTCTAAGTATATAAAATTGCACATACTCTTCTCGATTGTGTTATCATGGGTTCTATTTTCTCTTTGATATTTTTTCTAATCACGCGATCAAGAGGAGCTGAAACATATTTACATAATACTCAAAGTACTTAACTTGCCTGAAGTTGAGTGATTATTACTATAGACTAGTAGACTGAAGGTAGTTAAATTGTTCCCCAGCGGAGAACAAGTAAATAATTATTATTTGAAAAAGAAATGTTATTCACCAGGCATACATACACATGTGTAACTTAATGTATTCCTCTTTTCATTACACTATTTTTGGCCAAAAAAATATTTACTGAACCCTAAAAAATTGTGTCTACATTTTGATTTTTTCATTCTGCTACAATATCGTAGACCGCACTTGTCGTAGAGTTTGCCTCACTTGTACGCCGGGTGCACTGACTCAGCGCGGTGACCCGGTCGCCGGCCCGAGCGACCTACTTTCCCTTCCATCTACGACTCGTAGCAACTGGAAGCTCTACGCCATACAAACACACTCTCAACAGCAGTACAAAGCTTCACGTTGAAACTCTACCGCAGCCTTTCCCAAACGATGTATTTAAAATCAACCAACACCTTTTGAGCGTTTTAGTTTACAAAGATTTTTTCGTACAACGATTTGATTGAGTTTAAACGTCAAAAAATATTTTCAGGAACAGACAGCGTGGCTTCGCTGCCTCTACGATGATTACTTGCTACGCCAAACAGAGTCTGACCGACAAGAAACGAGAAAAAATGAAATATTTATTTCAATTATGAAGTTTAAACCAAAAAAAAAAAACTTATATAATTATTGGATTGTTTCTGCACAAATTGCACGAGCGGATAAAATAAGAAAATGCAAAGCTAACAATTAATTTCAAGGTTGAATGCATTTTTTATCACATGTTGCCTTCCTTACAGGTACATGCGCCTTTATAGGATGCATGCCCCTGACCTACACTGGAATAATAAATTAACGAATATGATTTATGTTCATTTGAGGTTTGGATTTTATTTGTAAGTACACATTCAGCATTTGTAAGCGCGAACTACACTTGTTGGTTTATGGGCATACATCTGAGAGCTTTAAATGAATATATCTTTGCAACTTAGATTATAGATAGATTATAGATTATACATTTAAAAAGTGATTTTGATTTACCAATTCGCTCCCCCAGTTCTTGTTTAGAGTATACGCCAATCTTGTCAAATATGACTTTTTCATGCAGTTGTCTTATGAATCAAATTCTACACAATCTGAGCTAAGAAAAACCGTACAACTCGATAATGTGAGAGTTCTTTTAAATATTTTTGAAATAAATTTCTTGTTTTCATAAGACACATTGGTCCAGTACACATGCAAACATTGCTCATGTAAAATTTTCTCAATAGCATATACGATAAACAAGAACTAAGGCAGCGAATAAAGAAGAAAAAATATGTGAGTGTCAGAGAATGAGAAATAAATCAATAGACGTATGAATTCCTCGACAACAGGATTGCTTGGAAAAAGAAAAATAAATATTTTGTAATCGGTTGCTTAGGAACCTAGTAACATGGACATTTTCTTGCTAAGAAAAATGTTCTATAATCAACTTTGTGCTTATTACATTATTAGTCTTACATATTGGTTCCTTGACTTATAGGTTGGTATGCGGCTGACCAGTGACAACACATTCTGTAAAAAATAGTTCATTTTGCCAATGTCACCCTTGTTTCAGGGAAGAACGGCAAGAGTTGCAGGGTGTAAGTCCATTTGAGATTTGGGTTTTTATATTGTAGGTTCACATGCGGCACGTGCAAGCGCAAAATTGTACATGTCTTCTCGTAAGAATGCATATAATCTGAATCCCCAATGTAACATATCTTTGCAACTTAGATTAGATTAAATTAGATTTGATTTGTACATCCATATGTTGTTAATTTAATATTTATGATTTGACAGATTTTTTTATAGAACTGTTAAAAATAATAAGGTTATGTTTTCACTTCCAGAAGGCTTTCATTTGAAAATTTTTCAATTATCAAGAGCTCTCTTTGTGAAATACCTGAATGCTTTACTCTTTAAATCTTAAATGTTTCTCTGGATAAATCAATACCATTACTTTTTTTCGATTTGGAAAGTAATTTAAACAATACAAAAGGTACTTTTTTGTTTGTTTTTAATTAAAATACTAAGCCTTCCGTTGGTTTGACTATACCACAATAGTGTAAAGGGAAAATTAAAATGCTTTTTTTTCCTCGGCGAGCGCGGTTTTTCGGGGTACTTTGATGCTTTTGAGAAGCGCTCTCAGATGAGCGTTTTTATTATAGCTTGTCGAGAAGCATCTCACCCAAGCACGAGAGATATTTTAATTTCATCTCACAGTTTTAACGCTTTTTCACTTTATGATTGTGGTAATGCTTTTTCCCACGATTATTATTGTATTTATGTCTCCAGCAATAAAAAAAATTCAATCCCTTTTTTTAAACAAAGCCAATAAAACGATGGCTATATCTATCTAATGTTATCTAATCTAATCTAATCTAAGTAACAAAGATATGTTACATTGGAGATTTACATTACAGAAACGTACAAGTTCGCGCTTGAACATGCCGCATGTGAACCTACAACATAAAAAAACAAATCTCAAATGGACATACACCCTGCAACTTTTGCTGTCCTTTCCTGAAACAGGGGTGACATTGGCAAAGTGAACCATTTTTACAGCATGGGTTGTCAGCCGCATACCAATCTATAAGTCAAGGAATATGTACAAATATATAATCAAAAAATTGAATAGCTTGTGTACTTATAAAATAAAACATTATTTTCAAATTAGCATAAACCCTGCAACTCTTTCCCCTTCTCTGAAACAGTGATGATATTAGTAATGTGAATCAATTTTCATAATTTGGTTGATCAGCCTCATATCATCCTACAAATCACGTTTGCTTGTAGTTCCTTGACTAACATGTTGGTATGAGGCTGATCTCTATCTGCTGAGCCCTCTGCTATGAGTAGCATGACTTACGTTCATTACAGGTTTCAGTTTTACTTTGTATGTAAATGTGCAGCATGTGGAAACAATAACTAGAATACGCCTGCTTTTATGCATTGTATATACATCTTAAATTATTTAACATCTCAACATCTGCATCCAGTTTGATATTTACACCAAAAAATCATGTTACGTTTATACAAAAACGAGTGAAACTTTAATTATAGAAACAATTCTACAATTCGTATTCCTTGACTTATAGGTTGGTATGACGTTGACCACCCATACTGTAAAAAATGGTTCACTTTGCCAATGTCACCCCTGTTTCAGGGAATGTCGACAAGAGTTGCAGGGCTTATATTCATTTAAGGTTTGGAATTTATTTGTAAGTACACAATCAGCATTTGTAAGCGCGAACTACACGTGTTTGTTTGTTGGCATACATCTGAGAGCTTTGAATGAATATATCCTTGCAACTTAGATTATAGATTATTACAGATTCTAAAAAAAAATGTTATAAAAAGCTTTCTTGTCAAGCAATATGTTTCAGTGACAAACAGTTAGATCATTATTATATACCTTTTGTGTACAACAAGAAAAAACGCAATATTGATTGTAGCACAACATGAAACAACAATTCCCATATAATAATGCTGTAGGTGATGTTAATATTGGATGGCTGCTGTAGGGTAACCACACGTTTCTGGAACTTCAAACGGGAGATTATGAGGAAAAAGTTTCATAATAAAACATTTTGTAGTCTAGTAGTTAACACTTTACATAAATTTTAGTACGTGTTTTGAGTGTGATTTCCATAAGGGTAACAAAATTATTATTGTTGAGATGTTTTCCGGAATATTTTTCCGTGGACTATAGAAGCTGGAGCTTTTGGACGTTTCGCCCATATCGTATGATGGGTTTCTTCAGCTTCATCACGGTTTTCATTCAGATCTTCCTTGGTATTGCACTTTCACGCTGAAGAGGTCCATCGTTAACATGGGCAAAACGTCCGAAAGCTCCAGCTCCCACAGACCATGGCAACAGATCCAGGAAAACATCTCTATTGCATCATCAGCTGGCCGTGTAAGTCTAAAACTCTCTAAAAATAGTTTTTCAATTTTCAGGGGGGTGAACATTCATAGATGTTTTTTTAAATACATAAGGATTCCCAATATCACTGTTCCCCAAGAGCTGGAAACCCCCACTTTGACTGAAAGTGGTTGGTGTGAAACAGGCGCGTGCATAGGGTATAGACAAATAAATTTCAGAAGAAACATTCTCTCCAATTCCTTTTAAATAGCTCATTTGAAATTTACTGAAGTAGGTACTAACTATAGCTCCAATCAAACTTAAATTTTGATTTTAAATCTGAATTACAGCTTAATAGTTTCAATGGTTTTACCACCAATTAGGTGAGGCCGGCCTCTTAAATATGAACCCGTAAAAATGAACAGTTTCCGAAACACCACATGCACTCCTTTGGGGATAACGCAGGTGAGAAGTTACACTATATGTGTACCTTAGTTGCGTTTATTTGTATAAAAATAAAAAATTGAGACAATAAGATCCATCACGGCGACGGTCCTGATGTTTCGAAACGCATAGTCGGTGTTATGGCCGAGGGGTTCAAGCGGCTAATTTTTCTACCGTATTTGGAATAGAATAACGCTGGTTTGATCCCCGCTTGGGTCATTTGACCATAACTTTGACCCTGGTTCAACAGATGCCATTGGGTAGGTAATTATTGTTATGTAAATATGAAATGTAAATATTGAAATAAGTATGGGTAGTTATAGTTATAAGAATCCTCATAAGTATTGGTGGGTAGGATCGATAATTGTGTATAAGTGTAGAATTCTCTAGGCTAAGTAGGTATTTGTTATAATTATAGGAATTCTGTATTGTATTGGTAGGTAGGATTGATGGTTGTAGAGAAGTCTCTAGATATTACGTGAAGCATCGAGAAATAATAATTACTATGCCTTTCTGGAATTGTCTAGCGACTATAGGATCTAGACTATACTGCTTTAGAGAGTATAAAAGGGTGCAAGTGGCCTGCAGGGCCAGCAGTATCATACGAGATTTACAAACACATAGAACTAACTTGATCAGTGAACAGAAACCAAGTGGAATAGTCGAGAAAGCTTTGTGAAAATAAATATGTAAAAGTGTAAAATAAACAACTGGATAAGAAGACCTGTGTATTTTAATTTGAAAGACTTTTGAACCCTAATTTCGTAACATTATTATTAATGAATAAATTATTAAAATATACAATGATAATTATTAATTGCTGATATTCATACTATTTCTGGCCAGGCAGAATAGGTTGGTGAATTACATTTTTTTTTTAAATAAAAAAATAAAAAAATAAAATGGCAACCCTGTAAAGCAGTAACATTGACCTGGTGCAATATACATTATATTGAGGTAGGCATACTGTGCGGGGTAGGTATGAAAGAAAATGTATTGGGGACAGGTGAGAGGGGCTGTGTGGGAGGGAGGCGAGGAGGGCGGTGGATGCACCGGCGACCTTGGACTAACCAACGGAATTGGGGTAAAATTTTGTATAAGCATGAGGTGGCATTATATACAGAGGTGAGCGAAGCGCTAGCGCATAGATACAAACGGTGTTATTCTCAAACAGCAAAGCCATGGCTCATCCTTTAGTGAATTTTTCATACAAAAAAACGACGATTCGTAGATCAGGTGTGGATCAAATGTTTTATTAATAGACCTGCTGGACTGGAAGTCTCATCACCACGGTAGTTCTTACCTACCGAATATCGGTAATATTTGAATGAATAAATTCCTTGACTGATAGGTTGGTATGCGGCTGACCACCCATACTGTAAAAATTGGTTCACTTTGCTAATGTCACCCCTGCTTCAGGGAAGGTCGGCAAGAGTTGCAGGGCTTATGTTCATTTGAGATTGGGTTTTTTATATTGTAGGTCCACATGCGGCATGTGTAAGCGCGAAATTATGCATGTCTGCTTGTGGGAATGCATGTAATATGAATCTCAAATGATACATATCTTTGCAGCTTAGATTTAGATTTAGATTTAGAAGACATATCAGTTGTTCACTTGCGGCCATATTGGATTGACAGATCTTCACACAAATATTGCCGATATTCGGTAGGTAAGAATTACATTAGTGATGACAGTTCCAGCCCTGAAAGAAAATAATGAATTGCATTGATTGTAGAGGATTTTGTAATCGTTCATCTTAAAAGATTATTTTTGTTCGATTATGATTACCTACACACTCGCCGTAATCGAAAACAAAATTGTTTTATTTTTTAGCTTTGGGCGTGCATTCAATATAATTCTTTCATGTTTATAATACATCTTTGCAACATTGATTAACCGCAGTAAAAAATATCACTGAATTTTAGTAGGTTAATTCGTACAAAATGTTTATTAAGTTTTTGTGGACCTATACTGCCAAAAGCTCTAATTTTATCCTTTATCTCCATTAAACATCTTAGATTATAAAAAAAAATGCAAGTAAAAACATATTTAAAACAATTACTGTTGTTTTTTTTCTAGCACATTAAAAAAACATACTTGACTTATTTTACGTAGACCCTTGAATAAAGTACTGAATATCTGGATTATTTGTTTTGTTTTTGCGTGAATCACACCTCAAGAGGCCTCTGGATGAGTTAGAGAAATTTGTGAATGCAATATTGTTGCAAAAAATTATGTTGTTACAAAAATATTCAACGAGTAAATTTTGTGAACAACTTCTCGTACCCCCAGTGCTTGTTTGGCTTATTTACCAATGATTCAAGGATGTTTTTTCAATGGAATTGTCTTAAAAATCACATTCCTAATAATCCGAGCTGAGAAAAAGAGTAAAAAACGGTATCAAAATATTTTTTAAATCTACTTTTAGCATTCATAAGACAGATTGGTCCAGTACACATAAAAACAATGTTCACGTGAAAATACCTCTGTTAAAGATAAGATAAACAAGCACTTAGGTTACGTCCTATCAGGAAAATGCAATTGCAGATAGATCCATTTAGTAGAGAAAACTTTTCCTTTCACTGTGAACATAAAATCTCATACTTTAGTATCCAAACAAAATACTGGGAAGTTTTCGAATACAATTTTTATCTTACTATTTGTGTGTATCCCTTAAATCTATGAAAAATATGTACTGAATAAATACAATAACCTAAAAACTTTTGCATCCAGAAACTTAAACGAAATATGAGTCGTATGGAATCAAAAACGGAAATCTATTTATTTTTTGTAAAAGACTTAAATGTATCCACGTGATAAGAAAATGATTTCTTTGTTTTCATATATTTTATTTTCGTACTCAAAAATATCTTAGATTTCCGCTTTAGGTTCTATACGACATACGTGTGATATGGATGTATAGTTCCAAAAACGGAAATCTAGATTCATTAAAAAATGAGATAAGTATATGGAAATAAAGCGAATCATTCAATCATAATTTCCAAATATTTCTTGCATTTTTTTTTCAATCATAGATTGCCGTAATTGGTTCTTTACTGCTTATTTATTTGGATGAAATAAATTAGTCTACACGTTCCATGTTTTCATTTTATTAAGACAATCTATTAGAAAATACCTATCCTTACCCTTAGTTAATAACTCAACGTGTAAACTCAAAGTGTTTTCTAAACAATGTATGAAAATAAAAATAGCGCCTCTAGTGAGTGTTTTACTTGTTATATAATTTTTGGTAAACGCTCAAGGGTATCGCCGTCGAAATTTGTACCTTTTGTCTTGTGCGTGTGTCCCCTAATGATTTTCAGCTTTTTCATAAAAACTGGTAATCTCTACTGAATTCTAAAATTATCAGAGTAAAGTAAATAAAAAGCGTATCGAAATACAAAAAAAAACTGCAAAAAGCATTAAGTGGCGATGTAATCTATATCTATAAAGAAGGATGTGTGTATGTATGTATGTATGTATGTATGTATGTATGTCCCCTATAGACTCATAAACCGCTCATCCGATTTTGACGAAATTTTCAGGAAACATGTAACATATTCTTAGAACGAATCCTGTGAAGTTTGATGGTGATCAAATAAACAGTGGTTCTCAATTCTCGATATTTCAGCAACGAGGTCGGTAAATTTTGAAACCACCCAATAGAAGAAGACCATTATATTCAACTACAATACATAATCTTAGTTGCAAATATACATTTACATTAAAGATTCATATAAAATGCATGCTCCCAAGTAGACACATGTAAGTTCACGCTTACAAATGCTGCATGTGTACCCACTCATAATTTAAAATCCAAATCTAAAATGAACAACTCAGTAACTTTTACTTTACGCCAACTTGAAATGGATGTTATTCAGCTCCTGAGTGGCTTGACACTCATTTCTTATGAAGGCTGAGTAAGCCTTGCCGGTATTTTATTTTGGGTTTAAAATAAACACTGAAACGGGAAATAATTTCTGACAACTTCGGCGGTATTCTAACTCGAGATCTCGGCATGGAATGCAATCTATCTATCTATATCTATAAAGAAGGATGTGTGTATGTATGTATGTATGTATGTATGTATGTATGTATGTATGTATGTATGTATGTATGTATGTATGTATGTTCCCTATACTCATAAACCGCTCATCCGATTTTGACGAAATTTTCAGGAAACATGTAACATATTTTTAGAATGAATCCTGTGAAGTTTGATGGTGATCAAATAAACAATGGTTCTCAATTCTCAATATTTCAGCAACGAGGTCGGTAAATTTTGAAACCACCCAATAGAAGAAGACCATTATATTCAACTACAATACATAATCTTAGTTGCAAATATACATTTACATTAAAGATTCATATAAAATGCATGCTTACAAGTAGACACATAAGTTCACGCTTACAAATGCTGCATTTGTACCTACTCATAATTTAAAATCCAAATCTAAAATGAACAAACCAGTAACTTTTACTTTACGCCAACTTGAAATGGATGTTATTCAGCTCCTGAGTGGCTTGACACTCATTTCTTATGAAGGCTGAGTAAGCCTTGCCGGTATTTTATTTTGGGTTAGAAATAAACACTGAAACGAGAAATAATTTCTGACAACTTCAGTGGGATTCTAACTCGAGATCTCGGCTTGGAATGCAGTTACTCTACCAACTAAGCTATAGACCGGACTTTTTACAAATATGGTGGATCGATATCGGTTTGGTTAAGGGTAAGCAACCTGCGGCTCACCAGCCACATGCGGCTCTTTGGGTGTGAAGTTACGGCTCTTTAGCTTCATAAGCAAATATAAAAAAAAACACAGAATTATACTTCTGATCGAAAAAAACTAAATTGTTCTGAATCGATTAACGATCTCTCCGCTACTTGTACTCGCTTTTCACCCTCCACCCTCCCCCCGCCCCATCGACGCTATTTATTGTTGGCAAAAAAACATTTGTGGCTCTTTACAAATCCAAATCCAAAATAAGATATGTATCATTTGAGATTCACATCAAATGCATTCCCATAAGCAGACACGCATAATTTAGCGCTCACACATACCGCATGTGGAACTACAATATAAAAACCCAATCTTAAATGAACATAAGCCCTGCAACTCTTGCCGACCTTCCCTGAAACAGGGGCGACATTGGCAAAGTGAACCATTTTTTACAGTATGGGTGGTCAGCCTCATACCAACCTATAAGTCAAGGAAAAACTTTGAAATTTGTAAATTGTAATTTTTGGCTCTTCCGACTCAAAAGGTTGCCGACCCCTGGCCTAGACAAAAGTTCCAAATTAAAAAATGTTATTCAAGTATTCCAATTTGAATTTTAGAAATGTAAGAAAGCTTTTATATCCCGCACTTATAAAAAATACGATAAACGAAAGTTCGTAGGTCACAACTAGAAGACCATATTGAAATATATTATTATTATTAAAACCTTTTATTGAAACATACTTTTAATTCAAATATACATAATATAGTTGTTTTTTCAAAAAACGCATTTCTGTAAAATTATATACTCACCACAAATTTAAAGATCGTTTTTTTCTCGGCGGTTAAATGTCTTTCTTCTATGTGACAATGGTCCAAAGCAACAAAGATAAACAAAATGTTTGCCTTTTACCTAACCCGGCCGTGCGACTTACAATTTTGTTGTCAATAGAAAATGTTCCGTGTGCACTACCTAAAACTTTCACTTATTGAAATAATGGATAGAGCACATTTTAAATGTGGGGAAAAAATGTGAATTCACTTGGCCGGGATAAAGACAGGACAGGGAGTCCAAAATTCAACATAAATTAAACACTTTTATGGAGATAGTTGAAAAAACACTTAAGTGCATCATATTGTATGAAGCATTTTCCCCAACTGCATACGTTTCACAGTGCGGTTACATTGAAAAATATTCCTGATTGTTTGGAATACATTTATTTCTTCACTTTGCTCAAAGAGTATAGTGAATTTTATAGATTAGTTCTTTAATTGTATGATTATAAAATTTAATTTATTGTGTATATTCTTTTCTTGTATAGGTCAATATGCATCTGACCAACTATAAATAGAAAATGGTTCACTCTGCCAATGTCACCCCTGTTTCAGGGAAGGTCAGCAAAGAGTTGCAGGGTGTATGTTCATTTGAGATTTGGGTTTTTATGTTGTAGGTTCACACGCAGAATGTGCAAGTGTGAACTTATACGTGTCTGCTTGTGGGCATGCACTTAATGTGAATTCCAAATGTAACAATTATATCCATGCAACTTAGAATAGATTAGATGAGTGAAGTTACATAGCCGATTTTTTTATCTTAAATATAAATGGAGCACCGCAATCGATTTTCCCTATGCTTGGCTCTGCTGCTTAACAGTTGTACCTAGACCTTTTTTTTTAGAAAACGTGAAGATTAACCTAGAGATAAATTGTGTGAAGCTTGATTCCGATTAGCACACTTTTTTTTTTGATCCTGTTGTTTCCTCTTTTATCTGTAGAAAAAAATTGATACCACATGCCCAAATGGCGTAGTGAAACACGCCGGGTACTGCTAGTTAAAAAATAAAACAAAAACGCCTTTTTCCCATTCCCATACAAATTTTACATGTCCGCAACCCGTTTTTGACCCTTTGATGGCATGATACGATCAAAATAGTCAAACGTTTTTAAAGTTGAGTATTTTTGCATATACCTTAGTAACGTATCTTTCATTTTCTGTACTAGCCACAATAATATTTACTTATTTAAACACGAAATATTGATTGCTAAGGGTTGTCTCCATTTTTGGCTCCGAAATTTTTCTTTTAGTATGTTACCAATTCCATTGGAACTGACAAAAATCTTGCAATTTTAAGTATTTATTCACGTATGGTAACTCTTTGATGTAGTGTGGACAACACAAAAAAACTCATTCGATACCTTCATTTTCTTTTGAGAACGTTTACATCAGACTCGGGAATTTGTCGTGTGTGTTTTGAGTGGAAGTTAACTTGGCATTATTAAGGTATGTATTCGAATATGTTGTCAGTTGTATATTTTTTACTTAGATCCATTAATTCTTCTAATGATTGTATGTTTTTATCATTGCTGACAGTATTATTTTTCAAATGGCACAAGTTTAAGGTAATGTCGGGCGGTTTTTTATTTACAATCTTTACCGTATGTTACCAGTATTAAGGTGTATTCACGTAGGTTTAAAAAAATACACCTACTTACCGTTAATTTATGGTTGACTAACAAATAACATTTACGTACCTAATTGAAACATAAAACTATCTAATCAACCTTACTACATGCTATTAATATTTTAAATGCACCGTTTGATGTTTGTTATTCAAAATAGCAAAAAGGTTTATTCCGTGATCTGTGGGCTAAACGATTAAATGAAATTTGGACCACAGAGGTACCTAATTTTTATATCGGTGCTGGATACTGTGAAAAATGTACGCAAAAAAAAAATTGCCTATCTATCTAAATCTATGATAATCTATAATCTAAGTTACAAAAATATATTGCATTTAAGACTTTAAGTTCGTACTTAAACATGCTGCATGTGAACCTACAATATAAAACCCAATCTCAAATGAACATAAACCCTGCAACTCTTGCCGACCTTACCTGACACAATGGTAACATTGGTAAAGTGAACCATTTTTTACAGTATGAGTGGTCAGCTTCATACAAACCTATAAGTCAAGGAAACTTATTGAAATACAATAAACGAACGATTTTAGGTAGTTATTAAATGTGCGTATTCATATTTTTATTAAACATTCATAGACAAACAACATTCATATTTATAGACATTCAAAATGGTGCTCTTATATTTTTTACTGAACAGTGTTTACGAATTGCTATAAAATCTTGTATTCGTCGTCGAAAAAAGAAATGAGATATCGAAATGTAAAAAAACCTAATTTTTCGAACCTGTCCGTCATTTTGAATAGACCTTAATTTAACTCACGATGTTTTCGTTTTCTTGAATCTTGCCGGTCGACAGTTATGGTACAAATTTAAACGGCGTTACCCATAAGTTAAGTATAAACTTATTGTTCTTCAGGGTAGTTTATTCGGTTATTCAACTCTCGATAATAAACAGAAACAAATACATTTTAAGACGTTATTACTCTTTCCCTCCGCGATCGGGTTTTCAATTCTACTCGGATTAAATTGAACGGACGAAAAATGTGTTTTCCAAAAGTTTTCCAATTAAAGAAGATAAATAATGAAAGTGTCATTATAAACAGACTGAAGAGAACAAGAGAGAATCTTTAAATATAAATCAGACATAGAACCTCGTGATAATTCGCCACCTTAAAGTGCTAATAAATATGTAAGTGCTGATTCACTGATCTATTCTAATCTAATCAAAGTTGCAAAGATATGTTACATTGGAGATTCACATCACTTGCATTTTCACAACCAGACATGTACAAGTTTGTGCTTGCACATGTCGCATGTGAGCCTACAACATAAAAACCAATCATCTCAAATGGACATACACCCTGCAACTCTTGCCGTCCTTCCCTGAAACAGGGGTGACATTGGCAAAGTGAACCATTTTTACAGCATGGGTGGTCAGCCCAATACCAACCTTTAATTCAAGAAACTACGATTATTTAGATTTTTTTTTTTTTTTTAATTTAAAAAATTTAAAATTTATATTTACCATGGATTTCTATTAGACTAATTGAATTTAATCGTGTACATACAAATATTTCGCCCTTAAACTTTTAAATTAAATTTGTTAAATCTCACCGAGGGTGTCAAATATGGTTTTCCGTTCCGTTGTTTATTTTAAAACCATAAATAAAATACCAGCAAAGTTTACTCAGTCTTCACAAAAAATTAGTACCAGCCCCCTCGGGAGCTGGGACACCTACACTTCGACTGAAGTGGTGAGCGTGATGCCGAACCCCTTACCTGTAAAAAATAATAGGTTCCACTATCTACATAATATTACCTTTACTAGATTCTACTTTGAAAACCTACATACATATATATCTCATACTGAGCAGGCTGAAAACTATATTAGGCCTGTTCTGCCTGACACATCCTATCTTCGTACCCTCGAAAGGTTTAACCCTACATCTTCAGGTCCCTTCATTTTCAAATTTATCTAACTCCCTGTCTACCAAACTGACTTAAAACGTCGTACACATTATCATCAGAACGCCAAGTAAGTATAAAATCTTTAACTCAATCATAGCGTTCACAAAAAAAAGTATTAAAATCAAAACAGCGTCTCTAGAGAGAGTTTTTGTTTTCCATACATTTTTGGTTTAAAACTAACGTTGCGTGGTATATTTGGGGTGAAGAGGGCATTTTAACGTTTTGGGATTTCAGTGTGAACGTCAAATTATTCTGAGAAATTACGTAGTCGATAAGATGAACTGTGTGTTTACCCTCCATTTTGTATTTGACCCCTATCTGTAACCCCTAGGTCGTTTTTTGACCTCTACGACAGCAAACCTGTTTAAGAGGAAGTGAGAAAATGATCCTTTTTTCAAAAACTAAATGAAAATAATAAGTTCTAGAGAACAATGAAATTTAAGATGGTAAAGAAAATAAAAGGAAGTTGTAGAAATTCGTTTGGAATGATAGTTGTTCTGAAAATTTACAGATGACTTTTGTTTTTTCGTTTTTTTACCACGAAAATGATCATACTGTTATATAAATATCCGTAGTTAAATGGTTAGCGCTTTGAACGCGATAATAGAAGATCGTGGGTTCGATTCCAGGTGAAGCAAAAAAAAAAACATTTTTATTTTCAAATATGCTCTACGCTGGGTTGAAAATTATGCCTTTACCAAAAATCCATCCAGCCTTACAGCAACTAGGTCTTGCTTGAGAATTAGCGCTTTCTATAGCGATAACCAAACTTGCAAAGGGCAAAAAACAGCAAAGAAATCTCTGTTAAATTTTTATTTTGTCTTATGTACAAGAAGCTGTTACTAAGTAAATGATCAGAATTTGTAGAAACTGAAAATTCATACGAGATTGTAAAAATTTGAGTGAAGATTCCTTTTTGATATAAAGCTGTCCATCCATATCAACCCTGCTTCAAGGAAGGTCGGCAAGAGTTGCAGGTCTTTTATTATTCATTTCAGATTTGTCTTGTTTTCTGTTTTAAGTTCAAATACGGCATTTGTAATCGCAAACCTACACGTGTCTGCTTATGGGGAAGCTTTTAATATGAATTTTGCAAATTTTATTAAAGATTATATAAAATAAGATTAAGTGATGGTTTTATTTCCGTTTAATTTTATCTTTAAATTTTGAATATACAGTACTTAAGCTATTTATTGAAAACAGAAAAGTTATTGCTTAACATATAGTGTAATAGTAAAATAACTTACACTGCAGAATAATTTTAAGTTTTAAAATAAATTAAAGTTAAATAAATATTTGTATAAAGAAATAATCTACCTAAAATATTCAACGAGTGTGGTATTGTTTGTCCGCTTGACAAATACTATAAATAATTTAATAAGTTTAGCCGGGAAGTTTACATGCCAAGCTGTTTTTTCTTATTTCCTAGATTTCATAATAAATAAATGAATCGTAGAAAAACAAAGGCGGCAATCAAGAATCTTTTAAGAAAATGTGACAAATACATGAAAACACAGAAAATGACCTTCTCTGCGTTTCCGTATATTTATCTTAATTGTAAACAAACCCTACATTGCCGATTTTAGTTCAATGCTAGGAAAAGCAGTTTAACCTTGTTTTTCATATAAAATATTATTATTATAGATAACTGTGTGATTACACTCCGAAAGCGCTCGAGATGATAAACCAACTCGTGAAGAAGAACTTTGTGTTTATTTTTGCATTATTAATTTTAACGAATCTTCACAATGTCAATTCACTAACTCTTATGATGTTATAGTTTAAAAAAAATTTCACAGTGTTAATACACAAACAATACAAAATATACAAAATATTCTTATGATGTTATTCACAAATGGGAAATCCATAGCTCAACAGCCACCGTTTGTGAATTGTCCATACAAAGAAACGATGATCCATGGATCAGCTATAGATCAAATGTCTTGTGATAAAAAAACGCAACTAAGCTACACATAAAGTGTAACTTCTTGTCTGCGTTCACCCCGAAGGGGTCGCATGTGGCGATTCAGGACCTATTTATTTTTACAAGTAAGGGGGCCGGCCTTACACCTACCACTTCAGTTGAAGCGGGGGTTTCCCAGCTCCCGAAAGGACTGGTTCTCATTTATTGTGAAGGCAGAGTAAACCTTGAGATCGAACCCTTGCTCTCGGCATGGAATGCAATCATTCTCCCAATTGAGCTATCGACCTTTTTATGAGCTTGGTCGTCGTCGCTACAAAGCGCCAATTCTCAAGCAAGACCCAGTTGCTGTAAGGCTGGATGGACCTTTAATGACCGGTCATTGGTAAAGGTTTATGAATTTTTCAACCCAGCGAAGAGCAAATTTGAAAATATAAATGTTATATTTTTTGTGCTCCGCCGGAAATCGAACCCACAACCTTCCCATTCAGAGTCCGAAGTGTTACCACTGAAACACGGACCGGTCAATAATTCTGCTATTTTTTTATGAAAACATTTCTATAAATTGTAAAGACAGAAAAAACCGATCGAAGAATAGCGTAACAAATCATGAACTTGGGGAATACTCGTTTATTTTCATTGTCAAAGGCAATCAGATATAATTTTTCCTCCTTATGTGTCTCATAGAATGTTGTGTTCTGTATCCGTAACGCTCCTAATAAAAAAGGATCCAAACAAAAGGATCGCAAATTGCTCAGTTCAGTGGGACTCTTTACAATTTATTCCACTCACAATCATGTCGTCAAAAAATATCTTACCCTCATGTGGCACAATATCTTTCGTCCCAAGTTGTGACGAAATTTGTAAAAAAAATGTTTGACCCAGATTCCAAAGGTTTTTTTATGGTATTCAAATTTTGTATGATTTGATCTTTATGTCGTCAAAAAGGGGCTTACAAGGGATGATACTGAAAAATGTATAGTAAAATAAATCTTTCGTAAGCTCCTTGTATTTCCTGATATTATATAGTAGAGAATAAAATATATTCATTTTGATAGTTGTGTAGGGGCAAGTGGTGTACCTCTGGACGCTGTGTACCTTTGGACACCATCATATCTCTGGAAATACAGAAGATTAAAAATCCTCACATAAACTATTATATTTTTGATATTACATTTTTGATAGCTCTCAATATTATTGTGTGTAACTTGTCATCCCCTACAACACGTGCCCGTTTTTTACAATTCAAGTTTTCAGCAACAAAATGTTAGTTTTTATGCATTTGTAAACAGTTTTCATGGTGTGATTATGAAATATTTTAGTCAAATGATAATACCAATTTAGGGCTTAGGGAGTGCTATAAACGATAGAGCATTCATTTGCCTTATTTTGAACCTCAAAATTAAATCTGTGCCTCCTGTGAAAAGTGATACAACTCAAAAATCATCATTTTACAGGAGAGCAAAAACAAGATTTAAAAAATTCTAATTCATGAACTAAGTGGGCTAGGTTACACATAAGTACCTTATTTTGTAGATAAAAACATTCACTTTCACTGTGCATTCTAATTTTTATGTTAACTATTATAGTTTACAAATAATTTATTCAACTCTGTCAGTTGTACCTTTTTTTTGCCTGTACTTGTATCATTTATTACGTGATAAATGATACAAGTCGAGTTATATTATATTGCACCTATAAGATGTCTTTGAGTAAAGTGATACACAAAAAGCTTAATATTTTTTAAATTTAATAACTCATAAGATAATGGTCCAGGCAGAATGTTGCTCAAACTAATTATAAAAATACTACCCCAAAGACACAATTGTTGTACTTAAAATAGTAGTATTTTCATAATTTACCTGAATCGTATAACTTGGCTAAAATTCCAGTCAAAAATTGGTGTAAAGTGATATAAGTCGAGATGTATCAATATTCACGATAGATTTGTAAAAAACAATGTGTGGATCAATTACTAAAAGGGATACAACTTGACTTATATCACTTTTCACGTTTTTTTGCCTAAATCCTGCCAGTTATATTTCCTAAACTATAGCAGATAGAAGAATGTGAGTAAGACCAAAAAATCGCTAATTTTTTTCTGATTATTTCTATATAAAAATCTCAAAAAGGGTATAACTCGAGTTGTATCACTTTTCACAGGAGGCACAGAAATGTCAGTTGATGTTTTAATTAAGTATCATTTGTGTACCTCTGGACACATTTTTGCGTGTACCTATGGACGTCCAAAGGTACACGCCTTGTGTCCACCGGTACTCAACTTAAAATAAAATGCTTGTTAGACTATTCTAATTTATTTTTATATCCATCTTTTAGTTGGTCAAACGAATCAAAGTTGCTCATGTGATACCTTGAAAAAGTGATCAAATTCTCCTAATCATGGATAACCACGATTCCCATATAAATATACAAGTTTTCGAAAAAGCAAAAGAATCGAGAGTTTTCATTTTAGTTTTGCATCCTCACACTTTTCATAAAATGCAGCGTTTGGATAAAGGTGTTTTTGGATCAGATTCATACGATTCCGAAGAGATGAATGAGTTCTACATGGAAAATAAAAAATATTTTTAATATTTTTTGTTGTTATAAGGTAGGTTCTTCTAACAATATATATTATGTGTTTTTAATAATCGCTATCAAAATGTTTTGTTGTCATTTTTATAATAATAAGTTTGTGCAATTTTATCACCAATAAAATATAAAATAATACTATGTTTAACCATTTTTAAACTACTTAATTTTTTGATGTCCAGAGGTACACATGCTGTCCCAAGGTACACTTACCCCTGTCCACAGGTACACACCCATAAGTGTACCTCTGGACAAAAATGCGATTTTTGGGGGAAAGGTCGTAACACAAAACAGGTCAATATTATACAAAACTAAAAATAAGTTGGTTATGCACAATTAGACAATGAATATATAACATAAACAATCCTCTCTCTACCTTTCTTAACTTGCGAGAAAAAAAATATTAAGTCGAAAAAAAAACGGCGTGTCCATAGGTACACCACTTGCCCCTAGTGCTAAGGTGGTTCTTATTTATTCAATTTAATTTCAATTTAATGACACGATAAACTCTTGCAATGGTGATACTTTTTTTTCTCTAATAAGTCCGGCGTGTAAAAATTAAGAATTAAAAACGTAGAACATCAGTCTTTGATTGTTTGTAAATGTCAACTTTTGACAACAGAATAAGTAGGTTTAGTTGTTGCTAGAAAGCATTTTAATAGATAAAAACGGATTCCAAGTTTGAGTATGTTTTTTTCAAACAAATGTCAATCGTCTGTGTGTTAGTGAGCTTTCTTCCTAGCAACCCATCTTTTTGCTATGTCTTCTATGACACTTTGTCTCTACGACCATTTTTAAATTCCAAGATTAATCCAGTCCCAGGATGCGGTGAGCAGACAACGTTGAAGCCGACGCCGAAGTTCTGGGAGTGAGGGGACCATGGAGGGAAGCAGCACAAGACAGAGAGCCCTAGAGTAATGTGGTGCGGAAGGCCCTGAGCCTTCAAGGCTTATAAGCCCAATAAAGTAATGTAAAGTAAAGTAAGATTAATCCAAAACTTAGAAAAATTGTTTTTCCTTGTAACGTAAAAAAAATTGGACACTTTTTAAAAATACAATCAAATTTAGGGATTATATTATTATGAACGCTAAAGCTTTCGGTAGAATTTCCAATTATCTAAATACCGGTCAATAGCTCAGTTGGTAGAGTGCTTGCATTCTACCCCGTGAGCTCGGGTTCGAATCCCACCGAGAAGGGTGTCAGAAATGATTTCCCATTTCGGTGTTTATTTCAAACCCCATAATAAAAATACCGGCAAGGTTTACTCAGCCTTGACAAGAAATGAGTACCAACCCCCTCGGGAGCTGGGAAACCCCCACTTCAACTGAAGTGGTTGGCGTAAGGCCGGCCCCCTTACCTGTAAAAATAAATAGGTTCAACTCGCCACATGCGACCCCTTCGGGGATAACGCGGCAAGAAGTTACACTATATGTGTAGCTTAGTTGCGTTATTTTTTTTTAACTAGATCTTCCAATATGAAAGCTTCGTTATATGTGACACATAAGCAACATAGTGAGTATGTTTTTCACACGCGTTTTGAAATCTTCTCGTCCTTCACCGGCGTTTTTGTGTCAGATATTTGGACGTGAAAGCTCCACTGGCTTTCAAAAGATCACTTGTTTACTGTGAGCTAGAAGCTTCCACGAGCTTTAGAAATCCCAGTTTTTTTGTTTTCCTCTCTGCGTGGAAGCCTTCCGGCGTTGTCGTTTGTGAGCATAGTTTATTGGAAAAGTGTTCATTATGAGAATGAAGGCCACGTGGTCAATGTCACATTTCTCAAATCACACATGTTTTTATGAGAAATTATACACAAGAATTTTAAGCAAAACCAAGCTACAACTTCAAGTTTTTTTTTCAGTCTTATCTACATACATTTGTATTTGATAACCTTACGAATTATGTACGCATTCCAAAAAACAAAAAATGGTCCAATTCATTGCCAAAGTGTGCCAGAAATGATAAGCCATTTTGGTGTTGATTTCAAGCCCAAAATTAAAATACCTGCAAGGTTTACTCCTCCTACACTTGCGTGACCCCTATGTAGTCAACGTTGTTAAAATATTCCCTATATATTCAGTTTAGTTATTTTGCCAGCAAATGACCACGTTTGATTTTTAAAGATTTTGTTAAGTAATAAAATGTTTTTATTTATTTATATAAAGCATCAACTTGGCACATCGTTTTCATAATTTACGTTATAAACTGGTTGCCTCTTGACATATTAAGCGTTCAAGTAATAAGTTGAAAATTTAAGCTTTACACTTAAAGGTATTTTAAAGATTTCGATAAGTAAGTAGTCAATTTTTTGTGTGAAATGTGCAGTTAACAATTTTTAAGATCACTTGAGAAGTAAATTCTAAGAGCATAGATGAACATTAATCGTCTTAGATGAGATTTTACACCGAAGAAGCTGAGGTTTTATAGCGTTGTAGAGAAGATAAAACATCATCGTAGATAAGTTTCATAATGTCATAGATGAGACTTATTATCTATTTTAGATGAAATATTGTGACGAGAAAAGATTAATAAGATTTCATAAAATTGTAGATCCGATTTTATAAGGTCCTATGTAAGATTATGAATCTTCGTATTGAGATTGTACACCGTAGCGTAGTAGATGAAGTTTTGCAACATCGTAGATGAAATTTTATATCCCCTCAGATAAAATTTTATTTGATTCCATAGTAGATGAGATTTTACCACTTTTTAGACCGTTGAAAAGTATAATTTATATTACATAGACATAATTATAATTTATACTAAATAGCATCGTCGTAGCCGAGATTTCATACCACAGTTTAAGGTTTTTAACCATGGTACTTTTAATTTTAATTTGTTATTGATTAGAAATTTCTCAATCGTATTGTAACGAAATACACTGGTAGATGCTTATTGGTGTACGTGTGTTTTGAGCGAATGTTCTGGCCCAGACGATTGTAGTTGTAAGATGTGTATGTGGGTAGAAAATGGACTCTTCAAGAAATAAATATGTCCAGAATCGTCTAAACAAGTGTGGTAGTGGAACTTTCTAGGGCCTGCTGGAATGGCCCCTAGGTTCCCCTATAAGAAGGGTGATAATCGGCTGGAGGTAGTAGTCTTTCAAAGCACTCACACAGAGGAATATCTAGTTACTAGGGCGACCAATATGGTGTAAAATAACTGTAATCTGTACGAAATAAATAAGTGTGTTAAAATAAATCTGTTAAAATAAGTCTGTTAAAATAAATCTATTGTAAGAAAGTCTGTGTAAATAAACTGTATGGCTAACTTGTGTTGAACTTGTGTTTTAATTAAGGACCCTCAGGAGAAACGTAACAGTATGTTTATTGTATATGTGATATAACTTGTTCGTATATGAAATTTGAAAAAAACTAAGATAAAATTTGACAAATGTAAGGATAGAATTTGACACATTCTACGATAAAACTTCTCAAAATCGTACATAAAATGTGACAAAGTCGTAGATGAAAGTCAGGACAGCCAAAGATTAAATTTGACAGTTGTATTTGAAATTTGATACATTCATTTATGAAATTTGATTCAATCGTAGATTCAATTTGGCATAGTTGTAGAATAAAACCTGATATAGTCGTAGATGATATTCGGAACCGTCTAATCTAATCTTATCTAAGTTGCAAAGATATGTAACATTGGGGATTGACACTACATGCATTCTCACAACCAGACACGTACAAGTTCGCGCTTGCACATGCCTCATGTGAACCTACAACATAAAAACCAAATCTCAAATGGACATACACCCTGCAACTCTTGCCGTCCTTCCCTGAAACAGGGGTGACATTGGCAAAGTGAACCATTTTTACAGTATGGGTGGTCAGCCACATACCAAACTATAAGTCAAGGAACATACACGACAATTTTTTTTTAAATCAATAAATAATAATATATATGGACATCAAAAACTAAAACATAAAACAAATTTCCGTCATAGATGAAATCTGATATAATCTTGTTAGATGAAATTTCATACAATCGTAGATGAAATTTGACACAGTCGTAGATGCAATTTAACAAGTGTTTAGATTAAATTTTCCAAATTCGTAAGAGAAATGTGATATAGTCGTAGATTCAATTTGACATGGCCGTAGACAAAATGAAAAAAAATCGTAGCTAACATTTTATACCATCGTAGTTGAGTTTTTACAGCCAGTTTATGACTATACTGAGTACATTAAGGTTGCAGACACGCTATGGGATTATTTTAAGAACTTGAGCGTCTTGCCCACGTTAGGTCATTCCTATTTTGTAAGGTTTTGGAGGGATTGCGTGATCAGACAAACATAAATAGGCTCTTGAATCAAAGTAAGTTATTTGGAGACCAATGCTAATAAATATACTGGTTTTAGAAGCAGGAATCATGATGTTCTACATATTGAACCAAGATAAAACAATTATGTGAACTGTACTGTACTGTATCCTGCCGCTGTTCCACTAGGGGTGGCCGGTACCTCAACTAATGCGTCTCTACTTTTTTCTGTCCTAAAATACCCCTTTCATCTCTTCAGCATTCATCATTTTCTTCATACATACTCTTTTCTTATTCTCACTATGCAGGTTCCATTCTTTGGCAATCTCACCTATTTAGTCTATCCGTTCCTTCCTCGATCTTTCCCTTCCACGCTTTCCTCTGAAAGTTCCTCTGCACACTTTCTTCGTTATTCGTTCATCATCCATTCTTTCAAGATGTCCGAAATATCTCATTGCTCTCAGGTAAGCCATTTCAACCGTACATACTTTACTCAACTCACATTCGTTAACTGTCTACGCCTCACTTCCATACATCAATGTCGTTACCAATATGCCATTGTGTACCGCCAATCTCATATTCTGTGTGGGTTTCCTATTTTATCTTATATTTTACAATTATATAAATTAAACAATTATGACCGATCGTAGACTAATTGTAAACACTTTAAGAGTAAGCTCTTGACGTGTGGCTTACAAAAAATTACAAATGTGCTATACAAAGGAATACTACTATTTTATGATACGTTTTAAATTTGCGGTTTCAAGTTTTTAAGCTGAGAATCCAGCGTGTTGAATTGGTTGAAGACCCTTAGGCACCTGTGAAAATAAATATGTTCAACTTGATAGATGCAATCACTTTCAGGACAACGAGAAATAAGTTGGACTATACGTCCAACTTAGCTGCGCCTAATCTTACTTATTGTACATAAAGTTTTAGATTCCTTTTATAAAGTTGTAAGCTACGATCAAAGCTTTATGAATTGATTGGCTTAGGACTGGAACCTTTACCTAGGAAAATAAATAGGTTCTAATCCCCAGGAATAAGTTTACTATAAGTCAACGTATACGTTGACTAATAGGTTGGTATGAGGCTGACCCCATGCTGCCAAAAACAGGTTCACTTTTACCAATGTCACGCTAGTTTCAGCGAAGGGTTGCGAGAGCCATGTTTATGTTCATGTGAGATTTGTTTTTTCTTTGTAACTGCACATATAAGCGCGAAATTACACGTGTCTGCCTGTGGACGTGCATTGAGTATAAGCCTTAAATTTCTAAATATCTTTGCAAGTTAGATTATGAACTACCTATAAAAGACCGATAACGTTTGAATATTTTTTTGCATTAAAATAGTGAAAATAAACCGGTTTACGAGTAAAGAATACATGTGTATTTTTTACATCTTTTTGAAATATATTTTACGATGTTTATCAATATCGATGTTTATCAATATTTTACGACACTCCGGAAATGTATTACCACGATCGTTATTTGCATTCCGAATATTTACGACAAACTGTCAAAATATGTGAATACTTATGCGAGTTCACGACTACACCATAAACTTCCTAACAAATCTGCAACTTTGTACTCGCTTGCTGTATCATTTTGTTGCTCTGGGTGTTGCACGAGAATGCTCTATTTGCTCTAAAACTTTCCCGACGGGTTTTTATAACCTTCTGTGTTTAAAAGGATGTCAAAATGATTTTTCCTCGTCTAGTTGTGTTTTTTAAAAGATTGGCGATCCTCATAGTAATTTGCACTTTTTAGACTAAGAAAATTTAATTTTAAAAATCAGTGTTGATCTGCAATTTTGGTCGGTTAGATTTTTAATTTATTCAAAATGTGTATTTGAATAATTGTTCTATTATAGGTATTCAGAGATTTACAGAATTAATTGTTGTTTACATACAATTGTGCGTTCATATAAATTATGCGACTGACTACTCATCCTGTAAAATTTGGTCATCTTTACAAATTTCGTCTCTGCTTCAGTAAAGAATTACAGGGCTTATATTCATTATAAGTTTAGATTTCTACTTTGTAATTTTGTACATACGAGTAAATACACATACCTGCTTGTGAGCTTTCACTTAATATGAATCCTAAATATTAATGTATCTGTACCATAAGCTGCTCAATCATAGCCCTAAAAGATGATAAAGTTCATTTTACCGCATTTTTTATTAATTTAATACACAGAAGACCGGCTTATAGTCTAGTGGTAAAGTTTCGGACTCGGAATCGCGAGGGCGTGAGTTCGATTCCCGGCGGTTTTTTTTTTTTTTTTGAAGAAATCCTCTGTGGGAGACTCCCTAAATTCTAGAGACTCTAGGGGTCTATGACACTTGTTGTAGTGCCGCAGAAGTGTACGAGCTTGGTCGTCGCTACAAAGCGCCAATAGGTACTCAAGCAAGATCCAGGTGCTGTAAGGCTGGATGGGCCTTTTAGTGACCGGTCTTTGGTAAAGGTTTTATGAATTTTTTCAACCCAGCGAAGAGCATATTTAGAAATATAAATGGTATTTTTTGTGCTCCGCCGGCATCCGAGTCCACAACCTTCCATTTACGAGTCCGAAGTGTTGCCGCTGGACTGCGGACCGGTCCAAGAAGTACAAAAAAATATACATATTTAAAAAAATGCTGTTCGCTGGGTTAAAAAAAATCTATCAGTACCAAAAACAGATCAAGAAAGGTCGTTCCAGCCTTACAGTAACTGGATTTTGCTTGAGAATTGGTGCCTTTTACAGAAACCATCAAGCTAGCAGAGGGTTCTTGAGGTGTGATTTACATAAAAACAGCGCTCAACAAATTAATCATTTTAATATTATTATACCACGTCTGAGATTTATTATTTTAAAGTAGGTACAGCAATGATGTGAAGTACCCGCTGCATCATCCATATAAATATAAAGTGAGAAATTCGTGGTAGAGGTTATGTAACCCAGTAAGCTGTTTTTCAACTGCAATAAAGCGCCCGCCATTATCCATCACAGTCTTATAGTAGACGGGTATTTGCGTAAGAGTGTGTGAGCAGGTGTGATGTTAAGAAACTCTGAGAAACAAACAGTTTCTAATCAAAGTTGCAAATACATATAGTATTTAACGGACTTACAACATAAAAAAACCAATCTCAAATAAAAATAAGCCTTTTTTTTACAGTTTGGTTGGCCAGCCTCATACCAATCTATAAGTCAAGGAATAATTAATAATTCGTTAAAAGAAAAAAAATCGTGAACGATAATGGTAATATTTGTATCTGGTTAGGAAAAATAATGTAACGAATGTGTGATTATGTGTCTGTGTGCTTCTATTTGTGTGAGTGTGTCTGTGTCTCTAGATGTAGGTCCTTTAATAATTATACTTGTATTTGTGCGATGGTTTGAGCAATCACTGGAATCTTCAAAGGATATTCTGGCAAAACCAAGATTGCTCCAGTTCCCGATTTTCGAGAACCATCGTCAGGTGAAGCATCGTGAGAACCTGTGTCAGGGAAGGTCGGCAAAAGTTGTGGGGATTATGCATTCATTTGAGGTTTGGATTTTATTTGTAAGTACACATTCAGCATTTGTAAGCGCGAACTACACGTGTTGGTTTGTCGGCATACATCTGAGAGCTTTAAATGAATATATTCTTGCAACTTAAATTATAGATTATAGATCGTCTTGTCATACTATGTAGAGGGCTAAAGCTGCCTTTAGCGCACACTTGTATCAGAGCCATCGAGCTGAACAGTTAAAAAAGTCATTCTAGAATCGAACTATATGTAAACGTTATTTTAAAACAAATTGTGTGAAATAAATTTACCTAAGTTTTTATTTAATTGCACGATAGGTTGGTGAATTTCTTTCCACCATAAAAAAAAATAAGGCAATTTTTTTTGGTAATATATCTCAAGTATCTACTCTGATGAAAATACGCGCTGTTCCACTCTTATGAATGACTAGAAAAGGATCTCAGCTCTCATAATAACAATAAAAATAAGAATAATAATAATATGAAGACAGTTTCCCGAGACCCAGACGGAGGCGCTTTCCCAAATGGGAGGAAAATTTATTGGGACCTCAGAGATAAGCTTTTGGGGGACTGTTGCCATGGAAACACGGCGCCTAGACAAGCCAAAGTGAAAACAATATTTCTGAAGATTACGACCATCCCGCAGAAAATCTAATGCTATTTTTTATCAAGATTTAGGAGATTCTTGGAGATAAGAGTTTTACGTAGAAAAATGCCTATTTTATTCCTTGATCTTGACTGTGTAAAAATGACATTCGGAAAAGGACTGTATGTTTGGCTTACAGTATGAGAGATTTTCTGTAAAGCATTGTTGGAAAAAAATTGTAAAAATTGCATTACTTTAATATACAGCAATAGAACAAATTACCCATACTTATTACTTGACTTATAGGTAAGTATAAGGCTGACAACCTATACTTTAAAAAATGGTTCACTTGCAAATGTCGCTCCTGTTTCAAGGAAGGTCGGAAAAGTTGTAGGACTCATGTTCATTTGAGGTTTGGATTTAAACTTTTAAGTAGGTACACATGCAGCACTTGTAAGCACGAACTTACATGAGTCTGGTTTGAACATGTATTTTTTATGAATAAACAATTAAAGAAAGAAAGAAAAATAATTTAATATGGATTTTAAATGTTAATACAACTTTGCATCTACATTTTATAGACCGTTTTTGGCGTGAGTATTAAAACAAAATCTCGGCAAGCAAACGTCATAATTATGTCCATGTTACTAGGGTCCTTAGCAATAAATATCAAAAATAATAGTCAGACTCTGTCTTAGCAACCCGGCCGGGTGTTCAACGTTTAACCCAGGTAAATTTCATGCTGAACATTTTTTTTTCGTATTATAAAATGGATTTTATTGAAAAAATATATAACTTTATCTATATTTATGTTTCTGAAATAAATATAAGAATTAATATATTTTTTATGGTTTTCGGAAAGATAAACTGCCATCAACTTTATTTCTTTCAATGCATTTTTATGTCCGGTTGTATATCTTTCTTTATCTCTTATGAAACTGCCAAAACACTCCGTATTACTCCATAGCTGAAGGAAGATTTTGCCATATCAATACTTGAATAGACTTGAATCGTTTCGACTTTCTGTCTTCATATTGATATGAGTGTCTTTTAGTTTGGCTGAAAGGCGACTCTCTGTCTGTATTTGCAAGACACCACAAAAATAAAATGATTTTTTTTTTGTCCTTTTTTTGTTTCAAAAAATTTAAAGATTTTTTCTATCCATCTGATAGCTCAGTTGGTAGAAAGCTTACGTTCAAAGCTAATGGGCTTCAATCCTCTCCGAGGGTGTTAAAAATATTTCCCGTTTTGGTGTTTATTTCATACTTAAATGTAATATACTCACTTATAGCGGCTGACCACCCATGCTGTACAAATAGTTCACTTTGCCAATGTCTCCCCTATCTCAGGGAAGAACGGCAAGAGTTGTAGGGTGTATGTCCATTTGAGATTTGTTTTTTATGTTGCAGGTTCACATGAGGCATGTGCAAGCGCGAACTTGTACGTGTCTGGTTGTGAGAATGCATGTTATGTGAATCTCCAATGTAACATATCTTAGCAGCTTAGATTAGATTAGATTAGATACCCCCTCCTCTCGTCACAACAAGGGTAACTCGTAGAACGGCTCACATTCAACCATTTTCAGTCGATATCAAAACTATGAGAACTTGGTGTTTTCACGACTCATTCCTCTGCCAAACTGCCCGCTTATGGAATGAGTTACCGGTATCTGTGTTTCCATCCCAATTTAACCTTGCCCTTTTCAAATCCAATATCAATCACCATTTCCTCTCAGTGTCTCAAAACGAAGCAACGCCACACACACCACAGCACTGCGCAGCTAACGGACATGGACAACAGCCACATCACCAACACCTCTGCGGCACTATAACAAGTGTCATAGACCCCTAGTCGCTCGAATCTAGGGAGTCTCCCGCACAGGCTTTCTTAAAAAAAAAAAAACTTAAGAACCGGCAAGGTTTACTCAGCTTTCAAAATAAATCATCCCTCCAGTGCTTGTTTGGCTAATCGACCATTTGATTCAAAGCTGATGTTTCAATGGCGTTGTCTTTAAAATTATATTCTACACAATGTAAGATAAGAAAAAAAAAAGTACAATACGATAATATGAGAGTAGTAATTTAGAGGGCTCTTGAGGTGTGATACACACAAAAACAGCGCTCACCAAATAAATCATCCTAATATTATTATTATTATTATATCAAACACATTGGTCTAGTACACATACAGATATTTCTTATGATAAATCACCTCTGTTATATATAATATAACATTACGTTATAAGACAAACAAGCATTAAAGTGACGAAATGAGAACATGCGCTGTCGAAAGTATGGAAATTCCCAATTCAAGTGATGTGGTTGGGGTAAGGTTGGCCTCTTTATTTGTGAAAATAGGGCACACGCGTCTCCTTTAGGGAAAACGTTGTAAAAAGTTTTACTGTAGGTAAAGCTTAGATACGTTTGCCCATTTTGTATTCACGGTGTTTCAGTTTTGAAAATTCAATAACTCTCTAAAATTATTTCTTACTTCTCTGCTGTATTTTAACCTAGTTACTGGAATTGGAATCGAACAATTTAGCCTTAACAAGTCATCAAAACATATTCCTTTGGGAAATGAGAAAAAACTTCTAGATTGTTCCAAGTAGGTAGGTCTAGCTTGTTATTGATTCCTCTTTTCCTACATGAATAAAACAATGGTATGTTCATATTTTATGAAACATTTCGTTGTATGTACATAGAGGCCGGGTTTACGTCAATCATTTCACTAAAAATGGGGTTTCTCAGCTTCCTACGCAACTAAGCTACACATATAGTGCAACTTCTTGCCTGCGTTATCCCCAAAGGAGTCGCATGTAGCGATTAGGGACCTATTTATTTTTACGGGTAAGGGGGCTGGCCTCACACCAACCACTTGAAGTGGGGGATTCCCAGCTCCCGGGGGGCTGGTTTTCATTTCTTTGTGAAGGCTGACTACATCTTGGGATCGAACCTTTGCTCTCGGCATGGAGTGCAAGCATTCTACCAATTGAGCCATCGACCTTTTTACGAGCTTGATCGTCGTCGCTACAAAACGCCAATTCTCAAGCAACACCCAGTTTCTGTAAGGCTGGATGGACCTTTGGTGACCGGTCATTGGTAGCGGTTTTATGAATTTTTCAACCCAGCGATGAGCAAATTTGAAAATATAAATGTCATATTTTTTCTGCTCCACCGGGAATCAAACTCACAACCTTCCCATTCAGAGTCCGAAGTGTTACCACTGAATGACGGCCCGGTCATATTTGAAGAGCATATTTGAAAATATAAATGGAACATTTTTTTGGAGCATTCTATGAACTGATATGTCGACTGGACTTTTTATTTATTTATTTATTACAGCCACCTCTAGCGAAAAAGTGTTTGGTAACAGATACAAGAAGTCAATATCCTTTCATCCTTAAATTTCTGTTTTTTTCCTCGCTTGACCTAGTTTTCAAAACCCTCCTGAGAGCGTGATGGAACATAACAATCCTATAAAGATGAAAAATGGGATGTGGACGTTTTTTGTCGCATCATAACGGGCCAGGTCCATGGATGGAAATGTAGATATTATGTTTACGGCTTGGTTGAGTCCAAAATGCATTCCCGGGCGTTCTCGGGATGGGGCGGGGGGTGGGGGAGGTGGCACGCCTCACGCCACCCTGAAACCGGGAAGGGTGCGCAAATTTTCATAGGCGATTGATACTGCTAAACTACTAAGCTACACATATAGTGTAATCTCTTGCCACGTTTTCCCCGAAGGAATCACGTGTGGCGAGTGGAATCTATTAATTGTTACAGGTAAAGGGGTAAGGACAGAAAGAAATGGCGGTTAATCTGTGATGTTGGCGGCTAGGGTTTCTTAAATTAAAATTGGTTTTCTGTTAGTTTTTGATGTCCATACATATGTATTATAATTTAGTGATTTTAAAAATGTAATTTGTCATGTATGTTCCTTGACTTATAGGTTGGTATGTGGCTAACCACCCATAGTACTGTAAAAAAAAATGGTTCACTTTGCCAATGTCACCCCTGTCTCAGGGTAGAACGGCAAGAGTTGCAGGGCTTATGTTCATTTGAGATGGGTTCTTATAATGTAGGTCCACATGCGGCATGTGTTAGCGCGAAATTATACATGTCTGCTTGTGGGAATGCATTTGATATAAATCTTAAATGGTATATATCCTTGCAGCTTAGATAAGATTAAATTAGATTAGAAGGGGGCCGGCTTGACCAACCACTTCAGTTAAAGTGGGGTTTTCCAAGCTTCTAAGAGGGCTGATACTCATTTCTTGTGACGGCTGACTGAACCTTGCCGATTTCTTTATTTTGGGTTTGAAATAAACACTGCATGTTATTTCTGACATCCTCGGTTGGATTCGAATCCGAGCTCTCGGCATGGAAGGTGTCAGAATTGAGGGTGTGAGAATGATTTCTCGTTTCTGTGTTAATTTAAAATCCAAAGTAAAATATCGGCAAGGTGTACCGGCCTTTCTAAGAAATGAGTATCAGCCCTCTTGAAAGCTGAAAAACCTCCACTTCAGCTTAAGTGGTTGGCGTTAGGCCAGCCTTCTTAGCTTTAAAAATAAATAGGTTCTACTCGCCGCGTGCGACACCTTCGAAAACCGCAGTAAGAGGTTAGCTTAGTGCAATCACGCCTGTTAAATCCTCAATGTGAACTCTAACTTATATAAGTTGCAGAGATATATTAACTTTAAGGCTCTCAAATGCATGCCAACAAACAAACACGTATAGTTCGCGCTTACAAATGCCGAATATGTCCTTACAAATAAAATCTAAACCTCAAATGAACATAAGCCCTACAACTTTTGCCTTGACACAGGGGTGTCATTGGCAAAGTGAATCATTTTTTACAGAATGGGTGGTCAGCCTCATATCAACCTACAAGTCACGGAATAATCTACAAAAACGAAAATTAACAAAGAACACATGAAATTCATGTTACACAAAAGAAAGAAAAACTTGAAATATTCTAATAGGTAACCATTCTGCTCTTGAAGATGCCTCATTAGGCGAAAATATTCGAGCATAAACAAATAAAATAAAGTGAATTAAAAATGTTTTACCATTTATATTTTTAAATATTTATTGAAATATTCTCACTATTTTTTGTAACATATTAAAGACAGAGATGATAACTTTACGATTTTTTTGTGACTGTTTTTAACGTCCATACATTTTCCGCACCTACATATTATTCCACGCTAGGGGTGGCCACCCCCTCTGTAGTAGTACTCTGCTAGTCTAGATCAGCGGGTCATTGTCCTGCCAGCAGCTCGATACTAGCGCCAAGCCGGGCCAGCGGCGACCGGGCAAAGCTCTCGACCGCCACAACACACCCCTGCATCGTACCTGGATGAGAAATACAAGCCTACCATTTGTTTATATCAATAAAACTGTTGTTTAGATTTTACATTTTTTTAAAGATCTTATCTACGAGAATCTAAGTTGCAAAGATATGTAACATTATATGCATTTTCACAAGCAGACACATATAAGTTCGCGCTTACAAAATTATCTGCCTTAGTTCTTGTTTGCCGTATAGACCATTAAGCTAATTTTACATGAGCAATGTTTGCATGTGCACTGGATCAATGTGTCTTATGAAAACAGGAAATTTATTTAAAAATATTTAAAACAGCTCTCACATTATCGAGATTTAGGTTTTTCTTAGCTCAGATTGTGTAGAATTGACAACTGCATTAAAAAGTCGTATCTGACAAAATTCGTCTATACGGCAAACGAGAACTGGGAGAATGAAATGCCGCATGTGCACTTACAATATAACAACCCTAATCTCAAATGAATATACACCCTGCAACTATTGCCGACCTACCATGAAACAGGGGTGACATTGGCAAAGTGAACCATTTTCTACAGCATGGGTGGTCAGCCGCCTACCAACCTATAAGACAAGGAACATACACAACAAATTACATTTTTTAAATCAACAAATAATGTGTATGGACATCAAAACTAAAACATAATACAATATTCTAATTAAAAAAAACCCTAGTCCTAGCCGCCAAAATTACAGATCAAGCGCCAATTATTTTTATCCTTACAAACGTATTCTTTCATTTCATCCAGAGTCACAACCTTCTTCATACAAGCTCTCCCTTTATTATGACTCTGGAGATGTAAGTTAATAATATTAGGATGATTTATTTGGTGAGCGCTGTTTTTGAGTAAATCATACCTCATGAGACCTATGCGAGCTTTGTTGCTGTAGAAAACACCAATTCTCAAGTAAGACCCAGTTGCTGTAAGGCTGGATGGACCTGTGGTGACCGGTGTTTGGTAAAGGTATATGAATTTGTCAACCCACCGAAGAGTATTTTTGAAAATCTAAATGGCAGATTTTTTGTGCTCCGTCGGGATTCGAACCCACGACTCAGAAGTGTTGACCACTAGACTACGGATCGGTCGTATTTTATTTTTATTTTTTAGGTTTTGTATTTTTAAGCATCATAAATTACTGAAATAATTAAGAGAATGGAGATTTTTTTTTTCAAAAAGCATTACTGAATTGTAGTTCGGTTTTTTATATTTAAATATTCAGTACCTGGGTTTTTCCCAAAAACAATTTGAATATTTTAGAGTCGAATTTTCTGGAAAGTTATTTTCTCATTGTTTTCCCATGTTTTGTTTCTAAGCTGTTTAGAAGCAAAAAAAAAATTGCCAAAGAAGAATTTTTTTTACATCTATGTTTATCGGAAAGACAAATTTGATTATATTTATTTTTTGTTCAGACCAATATAATCTACATGTATTTGAATTCAGGCATACATTGAATATTCATTTTTAATACATAGTTACCTAAATTTATACGTTTTTGTAAAATCATATTATTCTAAGCGAGAAATTTCCTCCAATTTCTTGGATGTATATTTTTTCTTGTTCTCTTAATAATAGTGTGATAACATCAAAAGCGCTCCAGAAAAATAAATCAATTAGTGAAGAAAAGCTGGGTGTTCTTTTACTTATTTTTTTTGTTAAAAGTACATAAAAAAATGGAATAAATTCTACTTTGTAGGTACATTGATTAGATTTGTTGAACCCAAAATCAGAGGACAATTTGATTTTTGTATGAGAAAATCGACTACAAAACCAGGTTTAAATACTCAAACATCTCTATGAATATGGTAGTTTGTTTGTATTAAAAAGTAGATAAATACAATTTTTCTTGGATTATATTAAAAGGGAGCTCCCACACGTTTTCCAATATTTATATTTTTTTAAATAATTACGTACAGAGTCATAATAAAAGGAGAGCTTGTATGAAAAAGGTTATGGCTCTGGATGAAATGAAAGAAGTATGCAAGGATCGAAAGAAATGGCGGTTGATCTGTAATGCTGGCGGTTAAAGCTAAGGCTTTTAAATTTAAGCAGCTTTTTATTTTTTTACTGTTTAATTGCTTAGAATTTATTTGTTTTATATATTTGATTGTATCAATTGCATGTACTCCTTGATTGATAGGTTGGTATGCGGCTGACCACCCATACTGTAAAAAATGGTTCACTTTGCCAATGTCACCCCTGCTTCAGGGAAGGTCGGCAAGAGTTGCAGGGCTTATGTTCATTTGAGATTGGGGTTTTTATATTGTAGGTCCACATGCAGCATGTGTAAGCGCGAAATTATGCATGTCTGCTTGTGGGAATGCATTTAATATGAATCTCATATGATACATATCTTTGCAGCTTAGATTTAGATTTAGATTTAGATTTAGACGTACCTATGTACTTCTAAAGGTTAAAAAGTTGCCTTCTAAGAAATAAGGTTCATTGAAAAATTCAACGTATTTAAAAAAAATGTTGGTATTTATTTTTTCCCAGATTTTCCACAGCTATTTGATTAATCTTATAAATACGAGTATAATCAAAAAAATAAAACACCTCTTCCTACGAAAAATTTACTTAATTAAGCTTACATTTTAATTAATGTGTTATCATAAAAAAACGGCAAAAAGCTTTTAATATTTAAAATGTAAAATGAACAAAATTTTGGCTACCACATAAAATTATAAACATAAAATTATGTATTTGTAAAATTATTAAATTAAAAAAATGTGTGTAAAATTATTTAAAAAAAACGTATGTATTTCAAACAATGATTTTGAGGATTTTATAAAAAAAATATAATTTGATTAATTTCAAAATAATATCTCAGACACTGTTACCATGCAAGATAAGAGGGAAAACAGTTTGTTTGAGAATCATTATATATATAATATATATACAAGGATAATTTATTTATAAGGTACACATAATTGAAGAGCGCCGTTTTTGTGTGTGTCACACCTCAAGGGCCCTATCAAATCACGGATAATTATTATTTTTCATACAATATTTTTTTCATTTTCAATACATTGACAAAAAAATTCGAGGTACTTGCTTGTTAATGCTTAAATATGTATATCCCTTATGAAATATTGAAAAAAAAAATTGAAATTATATACTCAAGTAACTCAAACTATTTTTCTTCACTTTTTACGACAAGAACAGACAAAAATAAATGCTCAGAAATATTAAAAAAACGTATTTTAATACCACATGAATGAAGTTTGAAAACAAATAATGGGTACTCACGAACGAAGATGTTGGACGTCAGCGTGGCAGGCAGGCAGAAGATGATAACCAGGATATCAGCCACGGCCAGATTCACGATGAAAAAGTTGGTGACGGTCCTCATTCTTGGAGAGCGGAAAACCACAGCGATGACAAAGCAGTTTCCAACCAATCCGACAGCGAAGACGATCAAGTAAGCCACACAATACACAGCAGTCATCACAGAACTGTGCCTGTAGTAGAAATCCGGACCAAGACCGCTGTTCGACATGTTAGTCATGCTCGTGTTGTAAAAAACGCTTGGTCTTGTGACAGCAAAGTCTGTGATTGTATTCTTGGCTGTATTCAAGAGTCCTGCGCTGGTTTGTAAAGGAATATGCTTAGTTTCAGGGCTGAAATTCACCATGTCGATTATGGAATTCGACAGCATATCTACAAAGTTATTGGACGTTTCTCGCAGCATGGTTTCGCTGACTGAGTTGTTAAAGTGCGCTCGAAAGTGGTGCCTTAGGTGAGGGTGTTCTGTCGTCGGGAAATAGTCTGTAGGTGCTGAAGATGTAGGAGCGTCAAAATTGAGGTCTTCGGAGTCGTCTGGAAGGCGAAGAGAGTCCATGGAGTGGGGAAACGAAGAGTCAGGGTCCATTAGATTGGAGTAAAACTTGTTTTCGATTGGAGGCATTTAGCACACCTATATTTTTCACTTCCCAAATTTTAATTTGTTTCAATGTCTATATATTTTTTTAACGCAAGCTTTCTTCTCACTTGGATTAAACGTTCTTTTTAAATTGGAGTTCCATATTTTTTTGGGTTTAAAAAATGTTTATGAGGATTTACATAAATGCTCTAAGAAATATAAAGTTTCGTATATATTTATTAAACACCGAAATTTTTAAGCAATTAAATAAATCGTTAACTAAAGTTTTTTGGAGTTTTAAAAGTAACTAATTTCTAATCACACAAAAACCACAATAAACAACTTCACAAGACCTTAAACAATATTTCTTAAGTAAGCAAAAATAAAGCTTAGCAATTACACTTGAAAAAGTTTGATAGAAATGAACTTTTGTGAGTTGTTAAACTTTTATTAGAAAAGCTGGTTGTTTGGCGTAGAGCTTTCTCAGGCGTACAGCGTCGTTGGAAGCGAGGCGCTGAGTAAATTCTACAAGCTCTGAAAGCTCTCCTAGCGTCCCTACTGAAGTGAAGCTTTCTGCGCATGCCCTGAGTTACCGGAAGCTCGTGCAACGATAGCATTGCATTATATCGCGCTTTTTTCCCGATAAATTCCTGAATAGTTGGACTGTATCACTTTAAACGACCGGGAAATTAATATGCATTTCTTAGAAGGAGATCCATCATAGTCTATCAGTTACAAAATGAGCTACTAAGTGAAGCTTTCACTGGTTTTTTTTAACGTTTTTCCTTTTTTGTTTGATCGTTTTCAACTTGTATTCTTATAAAAGATGAAGCTTTGGTAAATCCTGCACAAAGTTGAAATGCCGGCAAAAATTTTCACATTGTCGGTGTTATGGCTGAGGGGGCCAAGTGGGCTGGTCTTTCTAGCGTGTTTAGAATAGAACAACGTTGGTTCGATCCCCGTCTGGGTCATTTGACCATAACTTTGACCCTAGTTCAACAGGTGTTACTGGGTAATTATTAGTAAATAATTCATTAAAATAAACAATAATGAATTGTTAATTGATGATATTAATACCTGTTTCTGGCCAGGCAGAATAGGTTGTTGAATTGCATTCCTATTCACAAATCTTTTTTTTTTAAATAAAAAAAAGTGCAATCCGAAGTGCTACAATATCTTTAAATGAGTCTAATATCATTTTCTTCCAATAATATAATATATCTGCTTGAAAATTATGCATGCACAATAGGGTAGTTGCAGTGGTAGGGAAAACGGTTGAAAATAATATGGTTCTGTAGAGTACATTTCAAGGATCACAACCATATATTTTTTGTGTAGTAAAAATAAAAATATCATTGATAATTTAAAAAAATAAAATGCGGAGAATTTTAGTCGCGCCAAAACGCAGCGAGTTCGACTTCGCGAATCTTGACGTCAAAATGACGTCAAGATTCGCCACTGGGCCTGCCGATACCTGCACTCCGAAAATGCATCGGCGTCATATCTGCCTAAATAAACAAAATGACCTTTTTTCCGAAAATCGAGAATACGCTAATTTTAAAGAGCTTTAGTTTAAAAACTAAGCAAGATATTTTTTTTTTGAAAACGCAGATGCATTTTTAAAATTGTATTCTACCATTTTATACAATGAAAAAAATATGTGATACTTCCCTCTGTCTCACTGTAATAGATAAAATAATTAGTTTTCAAATTGGTTAAGTTAAACGTTGTGGTACGCCATTTTAAAAAAGGATAATTTAAAAAAACAATAAAATTATTTTTAAAAACTAAAATCAAAAAACCTTCCCCCTTTCCACCACCCTCCATATGTCTTTAGTTTTAAGATTTAGTATTGTAAGTGCAACCGAAGATGGTGGGAGTAACCACCGAAAACGTTTTTGCTTTCTAATAAAAAATACTCAAAGTGGTAAAAAACAAGGTTTTTTGATTTTAGTTTTTAAAAATAATTTTATTGTTTTTTTAATTATCCTTTTTTATAAAATAATTGCTTGGAAATATGTTTTCTCGTCTTTGTTATCATTTTCCAACAGCGGATCCCGATTTAACAAATAAAAAATTAGATCCCATTTATTGAAATATGCGCAGAATGAAATCTGCGGGTCAGATAGTTAATTTATAAATTTCCAATGGACCATGAAATTGAAAAAAAAAACATTATATATATTTAAATTTGGAAATCATTAAAATTCAAAGGAAAATTAAAACAATTTATCTTGTATTTCATTTATTTATTTTTATTTAATTAATTAACTACAATCATTTCCATGCGGTAATTCATTCTTTCACATTATTATTTTCACAACATATTATTGGTAAGGATTCTTTATCTCTATGTTTTATTTACATTTTTATTACAATTTAATAACATTTTAATATTTTTAACTTTGTAAACGCCATTTATTTCTCACATATAAGGCGCTTATCACTAATTTATTTGTATTTTTTTGACATTTTATTTTTTGCTTATTTATGCCGTCTTAAAAATATGACATAAAAATTTTTACACAAAAAAAATATTGTTATTCATAGAAGAAGAGATAATGAGAGCTCATCCGCCGCTTTAAGTAAATTTTAATTACAATAAAAGATGATCCGTGTATCATCTGCAGATTTTGTTTATGAATAACACTGAATAGATTATCAAATTTTAATTAATATAAAAATATTGCACATCCTACTCGTATTTGAGAGAGCAAATAATTGGTAAATAAAGTGTGTAAATTAGGTAACATATCAAAAAAAGATTTTTTAATTTGGTTTTTGGTAATGGAAGTATTTAATATTAAATAATTTAATGACAGAAGATCATTTCTTCAATATTTATATACACTACATAAATTAACGAATGCTTTTAATTTTTATAAGTTATAAAAAAATATTGATGTTTGCATATTATGTGTATGTACATAAATATTGTTGTTAATGTTAGATGAAATTAATGTGTTTGTTGCTTTTACATACTCGTAAAATATAGATTTTTCTATAATTCAAGTTATTTCTTAAAACATAGCTTTTTTAGTTTCAGCTCTCAGCTTACTTTATTTTTGTAATTTTTTTTAAAAACGTAACTCCTTTTAATAAATGTGAATTCACACAACCATTGGGTACCTACATTCACAACCATTGCGTAAATTCACAACCATTGCGTAAATTCACAACTATTGCGTAAATTCACAACCATTGCGTAAATTCACAACCACTGCGTAAATTTAAATAAAAGGAACATAAATAACTCCTGAAAGGTGCTCTTGTTTTTCATGTTTTTTCTATTTACGCTGTGGTATTATGTGTACCTACAGAAAATTTTGGTCAACCAACTTAGAGTCCATAATAATTAAGAAGCGTTATCCCATTTCAATGCTCATTCTTTCAAAGCTTTCTTTCATCAGATAATCAAGACTAAACATAGTTTCACAGCGTGTTCTTTCAGTTTGAATGAATTCTGAAAATTGTGAATAAACGAAATTCACAATTGAAATGAGAGGAGCTTTATTTTCACATTAATACACAGAGCTTTACTGATTTAAAAATAAATTATTCAAAGAAATAACACAACATCAAAGAAATAACACAAGAATTTAAATTTTAATCCGTGCTTTCTTTTTAGTAAATTATGATGTTTTTTTTACCTACATAAAAAAAAGTTTTAAATGGCTTTCGTAGCTCCTTAGTCAGTTTTATCAGGAGATTTTGTTTTTGTACGAAAAACACAAAAATGAGAACTGTAAACATCAGTTTATCAAACTTACGGTACTCATTAGAATTTATTCTTATTTATTAAGCCTTCTTTGGAAAATAAATTTGTTCGGCAAATGAGGCTAACCACCCAAACAAAAAAATGGCTAACTTTGCCAATGTCCCCCTTGTTTTAGGGAAGGTCGGCAAAAGTTGCAGAGCTTATATTCATTCGAGGTTTGGTTTTAATTTGTAAGTACACATTCAGCATTTGTAAGCGCGAACTCACACGTGTCTGTTTGTGGACAGGACATGCATTTGATATGAATTGTGAATGTTAATATTATATCTTTGCAATTTAAATTTTAGATAGATAAAAGACAAGCCAAATACTACCCCTTAGGGAACAATACAACAAAAAGTTATGCTGACTGGATGTGACAAAAAAAAGTATGAATTTCACAACAAGTATACACAAATAAATGTGTTTTGAGAGATATATAATCTGATGAAGGAAGTCCTTCAGGGTAAAATGCTTGTTCTCGTAACCCAAAAAGTTTTATGATAACGTATGAAAAAATCTTATCAAAAAAGCTCACATTACATGATGCGGGTTAAAGCCATAAAATAGGTCAAACAAAAGTTTTTACTTCTGGTAAAAGCTTCAACTATTTGGCCAGTTTTTATTATCATATGTATACTTACATACATTTGCTTTGGTATTACTTGGTCAAATAATATTTACTTAATATACAATTTTTATTATTTCTCTTACATTTTTTTTAATATGACGCGTCAGAAATATACTAATTATATTGTTTATTTGAATTAGTTAGGGTAAAATGAAATTTTCTTGTATAGGTTATTAATGTAAAAGAGTCATACATCATGTGATTTAGGATTAAAACATTTCTAAACAAAACATTACAATTTTAATAAAAAAGATTGCTTCCATTAAGTGTGTTATTATTTTATTCATTTTTTCGTAACAGAGACATCTGGCGATGGATGAAACTTTTTTTACGTTTTTGTTAGATACACATATCTTGTAAAATATATTTAATTTGGTTGAGCAACCTAGTTGTCTATGGTTTGTAAATATATTATTACTTTCTGTAGTGGAGTTAAACCTCTTGATTGAACATTTGACGTGGTGACACGAAATCGGCTTTATTTTGTTCAAATCAGGTAATTAAATCGAAACTTCCTTTAATTTCCACTCCAAAGCCTTCGATAAACGCCAAACAAATGTTACTAGAAAGCCATCATATTATGAGGACTAAGATATGTACATATTTATAATGTACGTATATTTTCTTAACTTCATTTCGTCACTAAGGTTCTAGTGTTTTAAATTTAGCTTAGCTTAGCTAATGGAATGAGAAAATAAAGCTTATATTATTGAATGTACAAGTTTCTTCCAGTTAAAAATCATATAAGCTAACGTTGAATGGGTACACTTCACATACATGAATACATTAAATCTACTAAATTGTTTCTTTTTTTAACATTACGATTAAAGGCACATTTTAACATTTTTTCTGTCACTTCATTTCCTATTTACACTGATCACACATTCACTTACATATTCTGTCTTCTCACCACCATCTTTTTGCTTCCTTGCCTCTTCATAACAGTCGAAGAAGCCACATATACAGCTTGCTGTCCACTCAATTCCAGCAACTTGGAACTCTTGCTCATATTACGATTACTACTGCTCTTCCTGTGCTCAAACCTTTGATTCTCCTTCTTCACATTATCCTCATTCTCACTCTGATCATAGTCTACCACAGGTTCAATTCCTGCTCCAATATTTGGCTGGAAATTTCCACTTGTAAAGACGGTATTGTTGCTGTGGAGATTCCCATGATTGTGGGCATACAAAGGTACACTCAAAGGGTTTATATTATGGTTTGATCTTCTGGTGGTTTGGGTTTCCGTTTTTACTTCTGTGTTTAGGGTATTGTTGATGAAAGTATTGACTTTGCTTCTCCGTTTTGAATGGTTCAGCTTGTGATGCTGCTTTTTGACTATTGAAGAATGCAAGCTGAAGGGTTCTTTGATAGGTTCTCTGGTTCTGGCGGGATGTTTGAGAGAACGCCTTGCCAAACGATCGTTGTGAGAAGATTTGAGGGAGTCTTCGTAGCTGGCACTGAAACAAAAACAATAATTAAAAATACTAATTAGTAAAGTTTTCTAAAACAGTAAAAAACACCGTTTGATACATTAATTATTGTTTCACACAACCCATGCTTATGTTCCTCAACCAAAAATTAAAAAGGTGAAGGAATGTATCACATGCAGGTTTATAATATTTTAAAACATTTTAATCGACAATCTAAGCTTCAAGAGTGTACTTAAGCCATTTGAGGTTGATTTTCCATGCACATGCACTATGTATTTTTCCATATACAGGCACGTGTGGATTTAAGCTATGTTACGTTATTTATAGAAGAATGAAAATCTGAATCAAAAATGTACAGACGCAAACGCAACTAAGGTACACAAATAGTGTCATTTCTTGTCGCTTTGGAAAGGAGGTAACCATACGCTTATCGCATCACGTGGAGTAGGGTTTCTCTTCTTCCGAGATGACAGGTTCTCATTTCTTCTATAGGCTGAGTAAACCTTGCCGGTATATTATTTTGGATTAGGAAAAAGTGTTTAAAAATTATTTCTGACACCCTTGGTAAGGATCGAACCGTAGCTCTCTGGCAATGAACGGTAACGCTCTACCAACTGATCTTTAGACCGGGCTTTAAAGAATTTATTAGTTTCGTAGTTTACTAAAACATATGCACTAAATGGCAACAAAACTTATATATTTAAAAAAAAAATAGATTGTCAATCTCACAAACAAAAATGGACAAAAAAATACAAATAATGTTTTATTTATTAGTTTTATTTTTGGAAATGGAAAATAAGAAAAAGTGGAAAAAATAGCATTAAAGAAAGTGCAAAAAATAAACAATAAAAAGGCACGATAGTATGAAAAATGTTTACTCAAATTTTTTTTCATTCTTTAGAAGAAGAAAAAAGTATTATTTGAACATTTATTTCATAAACATTTTCCATATCATCGTAGCGGGGAAATTAAAATCCATACATTAAAATGACATCTGTTAAAAAGTAGCAAAAGTATAAATTTCATAAATATTTGCATTCTCTTGAAATACTCCAAAAAATGACTGAATATATTTTTTGTCAATGTTACCATAATTTCAAATTCGTCATGTTAGATCAGAACTACCAATCTTACGTCCAAAATTTTCCAAAATGTGTTATGAATAAAAAATTGATATTCCGTACCCATTGTGCTTGTTTGTCTTGTGTCCGTGAGAAGTAATTTCAAATGAGCAATGTCTGTATGTGTACTCGAACAAAATGTCTTATGAAAATGGGAAATTGATTTGAAAAAATATTTAAAACAGCTCTCACATTATCGGGTTTTATTTTTTTTTCTTAGCTCAGATTGTATTTGTATAGAATATGATTCTCAAGACTATCTCATTAAAAGTTCATGCTTAAATCAAATGGTAGATAAGCCAAACAAGCACTGGGGAGACGCATAGGTGATGAGAATTTGTTTTACAAAATAAAATTTATATGAAAAAAACTTTAATTTTCTCTCCTGAAAAAAACATCCTTTTGGTCCTAAGTTAGTAACGATCACACATGGCGAGTTGTATTTTTAAGTTACTTTCAGTCATTTATTGAGACATTTTTTTTTGCAAATTTAAGACCGGTCCGTAGTTCAGTGGTAACACTTCGGACTCTGAATGGAAGGTTATGGGTTCGAATCCCGGCGCGTAGCACAAAAAATATACCATATATATTTTTAAATTTGCTCTTTGCTGGGTTGAAAAATTCATAAACCTTTAGCAATGGCCGGTCACCAAAGGTCCATCCAGCCTTACAGCAACTCTCTGCCTTAGTTCTTGTTTACCGTATAGACCATACAGCTAATTTTCCATGAGCAATGTTTGCATGTGTACTGGACCAATGTGTCTTATGAAAACAGGAAGTTGATTTTTAAAATATTTAAAACAACTCTCACATTATCGAGTTGTACGTTTTTTCTTAGCTCAGATTGTTAAAATTTGATTTTAAAGACAACTGCATTAAAAAGTCACGTTTGACAGAATTGGTCTATACGATAAACAAGAACTGGGGGAGCGAACTGGGTCTTGCTTGAGAATTGGCACTTTGTAGCGACGACGACCAAGCTCGTAAAAAAGGCCGATAGCTCAATTGGTAGAATGCTTGCATTCCATACTGAGAGCAAGGGTTCGATCTCAAGGTTTACTCAGCCTTCACAAGAAATGAGAACCAGCGCCTCCAAGAACTGGGAAACCTCCACTTTAACTGAAAGTGGTTGGTGTGAGACCGGCCCGCTTACACATTAAAATAAATAGGTCCTGAATCGCCACATGTGACCCCTTCGGGGATAACGCAGGCAAGAACTTATACTATATGTGTAGCTTAGTTGCGTTTTTTTCATATGAAAACACAGCTACTGGATAAAAGAGTTCACAATAATGCATGGATTTCATTGGAAGTGTGTTAGTTTAGTATAGAGAAAGCGGGTGGGATATTTACTGTTCAGGTGTTCAGAGTGCCCCTCACCCTGCGCCCTCACGCCCCCCGCCTCCCCCACCCCGCCCCCGGGTCGGGCGAATAGGCGTACTGTTGGTAATAGCTGCAAAACAACACCACACATCAAACCACCGCGAGAAACGTCGATCTACCCAAACAAAAACCACTTCCTTTTTTTTTGCCCAAATATCCCTTATGCGTCTAGTTCTCTGCTTATGTAAAGAAAAATAATTGTTGACCTTGAAAAATCCGTAAACAAATCAATCTTCTAAATCCCTTTACAAAGTTACACTCATACACAAGGAATAAAATGTTTTGTTTACATTGCAAGGGGTCATTGACCTCTAATATGTCTGTGCCGAAAATGCGTATGTGACTTTCAAAAATAATGTTAGAGTCTATCTTTAGAACGAAATGTTTTTTCGTAAAAATAATATTATGATATAGTGCAGCAATCACGTCGCTCATGACATTTTAATAAATTATGTACTAAAAAACACTATTTCACTGTTTTTTAAATAAAAAACGGATAAGAGACATGTTTTGTATTTTTGGAGATATTTCAAATCCAAATCAAGAGGTTGCTGGATAATGGTTAAACATCGCCAGCACAGCAGAGGTTAAGGAATTTAACACTTTGAAAAGCTTAAATTGTAAGAAAAAAAAATGACAAAAAAAATATTTACCTAAAAAATTATGATGAACGAAATCAAAATGTTGATTGCGTGAAAAATATGTTTTGTTAGTTGGGTAGATCAAAGTTTCGACATAAAAAAATAAAATAGAAAAAGCGCAGCAAGGTTAGCCATGCAAAGAGAATTTCCAAAAATTTATGCATTGAAATATTAAAGAAGTAAACATGCAGAAGCCTCAGCATTCAAAAAGTGAAAGCACCCAACAAACAGTCATTCCATTATGGTTAGATATTTTCACTTCTCTCTCCAAGTTGGTGGCAGGTACCTACTTTATAATATTCAAGTTTTGTTTGAGTTAGGACTTTTCAGCTTTTTGGACCAGCGTCTGCCAAACTTTTAAGCTTCATTATACACTAATGAAAATATAGTAAATTTTCACCATAATCCACATGAAGTCTTACAACAATGTTATTTTAGTTATAAAGTTACAATTTTCACTTTTTTTTTTTTTTTTTTAAGTAGATTTGTGGAAAGGAATGCAATCCACCAACCTATTTTACCTGGCCAGTTGTCTTCATGCGAAAGCAGAAGCTTGTGTGCATGCAACGGCATCTGTTGAACCAGGGTCGAAGTTATCGTCGCGGGATTCGAACCAGCGTTATCCAGTTCCAAATAACCTGTCTTGATCCCCGCGGCTATAACACCGACTATCCGAATTGTTTGTGTTCCTAAACTAATAGGTTGATTTGAGGCTGACCCCCTATGCTGTAAACACTTGGTTCACTTTTACCAATGCCACGCTGGTTTCAGGTAAAGGCGGCAAGAGTTGATGTTCATGTGAGGTTCGGTTTATTTTGTATGTACACATGCAGCATTAGTGAGCGCAAATGTGCATGTGCCTGCTTGTGGGCTTGCATTAAATATGGGCCTTGAATGCCAATATATCTTTGCAACTTAGAGAACAGACTATAGAATATCTTTTTTTGTACCTACTTAATGTTTGAAAATAAATTTATAATGTTTTATTTTTTTAAAACACATGAACCATGAAGAGGTTTCGAACGATAAGTTAAATTGAGCCCAATTATATTAACTTAGAACCTGGTTCAACAGATTATATTTATTCGGTAATTAACAATTAATAATTGGTTAACATGGGAAATAAAAATCAACTTTTAATTGTCAATTTTAATGCCAGTGTTCTGGCCATAAAAAAATATGTACCTATATTGGTAAAATGCATTCCTTTTAAATTATAAAAACAAGGTTTACAACATATAACATGCTTATAGAGCAGCGAATAGAGCTTGGATTATAATATCGTTTTTAAATTGTACCTTAGTACACAGTTTGAGGTTAACTGTCCTTTATAGTTTTCAGAGACGTGAACTTTTTCAGGATTGATTAGCATGCATGAGTGGCCGTTAGCTTTCAGCCGTTCATTGTCCTGCAAATTCACAGATCCTCTCAGCTGCAATATTGTGAGACGCCGTTCTATACTCGTAGTATAAACTAGTAAAGAAAAACGACGTTAACAAGTCATTTAGGATTACAAGTTGTGTTCGCTCTGTACTAGCAATTGAAGGGATGATTTAGGGGATAAACTTCCGAGGAGGATTACGCCAAGAGTCCCTACTGGATATATTGGCAAATATGTGTTTTTCTACCGTAGTGGAGCTATAAAGAATGCCATGAATAGTAAATCCATAATCTCAATAACCAATAATCTGTGTTGCCAATATATATTTAAATAAAGTGGTTACGGAATATATTAACATAAAATGCATATCGACAAGCTGTCATATGTAAGTTAGTGCTTACACACGCCGTATGTGAATTTATAAAAGAAGTACAAATCTCAAATGATCATAAACCGTGCAACACTTGCTGCGTTGTCTGAAACCGAAGTGAAATTGGCAAAGTGAACCCTTTTTTACGGTATGTCAGTTTTTTACCAACCTCAAATTACAAAACAAAAATATTAATATACAAAAGTATTTGCATATATTTTGATAAAACAAATAATAACTGAAAAAAAACTAGATAATAAGATGAATTAGAATGAGCATTTAAAAGCCTTAAATATTATTATTTTCAATTCAAAATTTTACAAAGTGATTAATGATAGACAAGCTCAAAATCAAAGCCATTGTCTAGAACGCGAAGCAGGGATCGAACCGGCGCCGTTTTGTTTCAATCGACGCCGAGAATATTATAAGTATTTGACTGCTTATCATAAATCTAATCTAATCTAATCTAATCTAAGCTGCAAAGATATGTATCATTTAAGATTTATATTAAATGCATTCCCACAAGCAGATATGTATAATTTCGCGCTAACACATGCCGCATGTGGACCTACAATATAAAAACCCAATCTCAAATGAACATAAGCCCTGTAACTCTTGCCGTCCTTCCCTGAAACAGGGGTGACATTGGCAAAGTGAACCATTTTTTACAGATGGGTGGTCAGCCGCATACCAACCTATAAGTCAAGGAACAAAATCAACTATATTTTATTATGTACGTATACAAAAGCGCTTTTCAACTAAATTTTCAAACAATCGAAGACTTGATATACTGCCTTCTAATTATTGATGTTTTCATACTTGATGGCACTTTCACTAAGATTTTAATCTCTTCGAATTAAGTTGAATACGCTATTCTAAAGTTGTGCCATCTATATAAGTACTTAGCAAGTTGACAGAATGACTTTTTCACGTTGTTTTTGTTAAAATGTCGATAAACTTTGATTGCAGTTTAAGCTAAAATGCTTTTAAAGTGGCATTGCGTTTAAAATATTTGCATTAACAATCATGAATGCACTTTAGAATGCAAATAAGTCTTTGTATAAAATTATTTTAAATTTAAAATGAAAACATCTTACTTTAAGAGTAATAGTAAGTACAAAGTCTTTGTTTTCATCATTTGCATAAGAAAACAATAAAACTCTGTATACAAGTCGATTGTTCAGAACCGGCCAATAGCTTAGTTGGTAAAGTGCTTGAATTATATGCCAAAAGCTCGGGTTCAAGTCCCACCGACGGTGTCAGAAATGATTTCCCGTTTTAGTGATTATTTCAAAACCACACTAAAATACCAGCAAGGCTAACTCAGCGTTCACAATAAATAAGTACCAGTCCCTTCGCAAGAGTGCCTTGACTAATAGTTTGTTATGAAGCTGACCACCTGTACTGTAACAAATGGTTCATTTTGTCAATGTTATCCCTGTTTAAGCGAAAGATGGCCAGAGTTACAGTTATGTTCATTTGAGATTGGGTTTTATGTTGTAAGCTCATGTTATGTGGCATGAGTAAGCGCAATCTTATACGTAACTGCTTGTGAAAATGCATGTTATTTAAATTTAAAATGTTAATACATCTCTTTGCAACATAGATTAAAGATTTAATCCTTGATTCTACAATGCCGAAAATAGGATAACAGGGATAGTTTTTATTGTTTTTCTATTATTTCAGATATTTTTTCAACTAAGCACTCGTTGCTACTTTGATATTTATTGAGTGTTATTGCGTTACTTGGTTGGTTAAGGAAGTACCTCAGCTGGGACCCCGTTAAAACGACCCTCGGCACGGAGTTCCAGATTTATAGTGACGTTAATACCCCCAAAGTTAAGACGTTAAGAACCCGAGTGGGCCTTTTGAATGTGAGAAGTACAAGACAAGGGCTCAACCCGAGTCAGCTGTTACAAGGGAATAAAGCCTGCAGCAAAAAATGCGTCCCGAATAAAAAGAGATTGTCTTGTACAAAATGATATTCAAGTGGATTCAAAACGGTGTTATTCACACACAGCAAATCCACGGATCAACAGCCAACTAACGTGAATTTTCCCTACAAATATATAAAGATCCATGGATAAACTATGAATCAAAAGTGTTGTAATTAGCTCTGAAAGGGGTTTAACCACCAAAAACACTACCTAGACCCAAAAAATACATGGATTTATGCGAGAAAAAATATTTCCATAATAACAATTTGATTGTACTGATTGTAGAGGCATTAACTTTGTAATCGTTCATCATTAATGATAAAGGAAAAACAGTTTTGTTTTCGATTACGTGAGTATATTTTTATAAACCACAACCGGTTTCGCAAACATCCGTTCGCATCATCAGGTGGATAAATTAATACTTTTAATACTTATTTATCCACCTGATGATGCGAACGGATGTTTGCGAAACCGGTTGTGGTTTATAAAAATATACTCACGTAATCGAAAACAAAACTGTTTTTCCTTTATCACAATTTGATTGATTTAAATATAAAGATAAACGTGTTTTTTTGTTTTTTATTGTTTTCTAATTACGTTTTTGCTTGTACCTGTATTCAGCCACCAATCAGCTAGAGGTGTCTAGTAAATACCACCGCAAATGTAACTAAACTCTGTATTCTTTCACACTTCTTTCATCACTTCGAAATTTATCACTGCCTTCTCGCATTCTCTTCTCTTTTTCTCACTCTTTAGATTTTCATCATTTATAATGTAAGTTGCAAAGATATATTGACATTTTGAAATTCATATTAAATGCATGCCTATATACCTATAGGCACTTGTAAATTCGTTTTTGAAAATTCTACAATGTTACCCCTGTTTCAGGGAGGGTCGGCAAAAGTTGTGGGGCTTATGTTCATTTGAGGTTTGGATTTTATTTGTAAGTACACATTCAGCATTTGTAAGCGCGAACTACACTTGTTGGTTTGTGGGCTTACATCTGAGAGCTTTAAATGAATATATCCTTGCAACTTAGATTATAGATTATAGATACATGCGAACTTACAAAATTAAATCTAATACTCAAATGAACATAAACCCTTCAACGTTTGCCAATTTTCCCTGAAACAGGAGTGACATTGACAAGGTGAATCATTTTTTTACAGCATGGTTGGTCAGCTTCATACCGACCTAAGTCAATGAACTCAATGCAACGTATTTTGATTTAAGTCAAGTCCACAATTCAACATCTGTGGATTATACTGTGCCACACAGTCAAACACGCACTAATTTTGGAGACCGCGTTTTCCGGTTTACGGTCCTAATGAAGTGGAACAGGCTATCACGTAATGTGAATAAGGCAAAAACTGTCGCTTTCGAGACGAATCTGTAAAAAAATCTTACTCGTGATTTCAAAGGGTCCTTGAGGTGTGACACACACAAAACTGCGCTCTTTATTTATCTGTACTTCTAAATTAATTCACTGGTTAAAATTAAAAATGTAAAATACAGTTTAAACAATAAAATAGAATAATAAAGTAAATGTGTTATTATAGGCTTAGTAAGGCAGAAAAAGAAAAAAGGCTTTGGTTTAAAATTTGACTTTTGGACTCACTTGCTGCTCTCCTCGGACGACTGGGTGGTGGACTGTCCACATGGGCATCTCCCTCCTTCAGCGATCCCAGAATCCTGGCCACTGGAGTGGACCGAGGTTATGGAGGTCTCCATACCAGCGCCTTTCCTAAGGAATTCAAAAATAATTAACTGGTAAGCTTGATAAAAATGTTAACATTGCGCTGCCTTAGTTCTTGTTTGTCGTATACGCCATTGAGAAAATTTTACATGAGCAATGTTTGCATGTGTACCTACTGGACCAATGTCTCTTATGAAAACAAGAAATTTCTTTAAAAAATATTTAAAACAACTCTCACATTGTCGAGTTTTACGGTTTTTCTTAGCTCAGATTGTGTAGAATTTGATTCATAAGGCAACTGCATGAAAAAGTCATATTTGACAAGATTGGCGTATACGGTAAACAAGAACTGGCGGAGCGATTGATGTAAAGTTGTAATTTTAAGAACGCAAACGGCGTTATTCACACGCAGCAAATCCATGGCTTACCCGCTGCCTAAAGTAAAAACTCCATACAAAGAAATGCTGATCCATAGATTAGCTATGGATCAACTGTTGTTGTGAACAACACTGAACTTACAACACTGAATTAGGTTTTATATCTTTATTTTAAGTTGTAAAGATATGGCAACATTTAAGACACATATTAGTCTGATCGATAGCTCAGTTGTTGGAGTGCTTGCATTCCATGCCGAGAGCTCGGGTACGAACCCCATAGAGAGTATGAGCAATGATTTCCCGTTTCGGCGTTTATTTAAAACCCAAAATAAAATACCGGCTAGGCTTACTCAGCACGGGAGCTGAAAAACCCACCCTTCGCTGTTTTTGTGAATCACACCTCAAGAGCCCTCTGCAAGCTGTTTTAGAAACCGCCAATTCTCAAGCGAGACCCAGCTGCTGCAAGCCTGGATGGACCTTTAGATGAAATTTACACGTCTCTGCTTATAGGAATGCGTGTAATATGACTCTTAAATGTAATTAAAAAAAAAAAAAAAAAAAAAATTGAAAAAGGCTGATTTATTTGGTGAGCGCTGTTTTTGTGTGTATCACACCTCAAGAGCCCTCTGCGAGCTTGGTCGTCGCTGTAGAAAGCGCCAATTCTCAAGCAAGACCCAATTGCTGTAAGGCTGGATGGACCTTTTGATGACCGGTCTTTGGTAAAGGTTTATGAATTTTTCAACCCAGCGAAGAGCAAATTTGAAAATATAAATGGTATATTTTTTGTGCTCCGCCAGGATTCGAACCCACGACCTTCCAGTTACGAGTCCGAAGTGTTACCACCTGGACTACGGACCGGTCAAAATATATTTTTATGTAATATATATATTTGCAACTTTTTCCAAGATTGTGGATATTGTTACGAACGTATGGGCTCGTACGTGAGCCTAAGCACGCTAGTGTGTGTCGAACAATCCTAGTGGAAGTATCTACCGTGTTCGAGAACATGCAAGAATCGTCTCTGCCACCCATATATATACGAGCAAAGATTATGTGGAAGACAGAGAGAGTCGCTTAGATCATTGCGATGCAAACATCACAGTAAGCAGGGAGTAAAGAGTGAATTGTAACCTTGATTGTGAGAAATAAATTGAAATCGCAATTTAATTAAAATACCCCCAATTAAAATCATAAAAATACTATAGACGTAAATTTCAATCTAAATTAGGTAAATCCTAAACACACAATTAAGTAACATGCTTAAAAGGTCAGGGCTTAGACGGTCTATTTATGGGCTGACCACTATCCATGGTCTTGGCCAGATTTAGGACACAAATCCTTAGACATGCCGGTCCTAAGCTGTCGCAATATTAGTCTAGGACAAACCACTCCTAAAACTGGGTCGCACATTATGAGGGCTAACAGTCTCTTGTCAACACTACGATGTTCAGGTTTATTTATGAATAAAAACGTAGCAACTAGGTGATGTGAACAGATCATCGATATATATAATTTATGTATGAGAAAGTATAAAAAACACAGACTTGCAATTTCACAATTTGAACATTTCTTTAATCTATCGTTCTTACATATATTTAATCATCGATAATCTAAGTTGCAAACATATATTACATTTATGACTATCGTGTCTATCATGCCATATCGACAATATCTTCGAACCTGGTTCAATAGATGCCATTGGGTAACTATTAAATAAAATATATTAATTAAATAAACAAAGTTTTAATTCATTTTATAATTTTATTTCTGTCTAGCACTTTCGCCTACAAGGCATCTTCAGGACAATGACAATTTTTTTTTTTTTCGCCTTGTATGCGAAAGTGCTAGACAGAAATAAAATTATAAAAATGAATTAAAACTTTGTTTATTTAATTAATATACAATGGACTTTCACTGTGTAAACCACCAAACCCTAAAAATTATATTTAATAAAAGATCATTAAAAATATTACAATTATGAATGAACAGGTATTAATTAAGACCTGTTTCAAAATAGGTTGATGAATTGAATTCTCGTCATAAGTCTGTTCTAAACTATTTTGTATTCGTATGCATTGTGTTGTTTTGTGACTTAAATATTGCATCGAGTGCTTCCCTTAATGAATCCAAATTTTTCGTAAAGAGGAAGATTTTCTCCTAAAAATGGAGTCCTTTTCGGTCTGGTGTGACCTATAACTATAAAACTCAATGACTAATGAAAAATTGAGCCCCAATCCCTTATTTTTATTTTATTTACATTATTAATTTAAAATCAATCTTCTTCACAATGTCTTTACATTTTTTAAGTGTTCACAGTCCGCGTAGACCTGCTCGGATATCGTAGAGTTAACGTACTTGTACTTTTCAGTGTCACAAGGATCACGTTGTAAAGTATTAATTAATGCTCTGTCTCACTAAGGACATGATTCTACAGGATTCGTCAAGGGAACACAGACGAAGAATAATCACCTGTGCAAGGTTATCATTTTACACAATCCACTTAATAACAATATCAATGTCTGAATTATTTTTTTCTTAGCAAAATATAAAGTGTATTTTTTTTTGCGTTTTCCCCAAAGGAGACGCATGTAGCGAGGTAAGACGGTCCGGTCGGCCTTATGCCAATCACAGTTGAAGTGGAGGTTTCTCAGCTCCCATTTTTTGTGAAGGCTGCGTAAGCCTTGCGGCTATTTTATTTTTGGCACCAAACGGGAAATCATTTTTGACATACTCTGTTGGAATTCGAAACCCAGCTCTCGGCATGGAAATCTACCATCTGAGCTATCGACCAGACTTTTCATTTCGATATTAAAATAATGATTAAATTTGGTTCATTTTTGAAAAAAAACTATAAAACTGAATAAGTGCTTATTGACTGATTTAAGAAATTGTAGATATAACATTTTATTGGGTGTAACTTCTCTTAGTAAGTAAACTTAATAATATAAAATAATCATGACAACCTTCTAAACTATAGGATTTTCACAATTATTTTGTGTTTTCTTTCGTAGAAAATTCGAAAAATGGTGCATTTAAATGAGAAACCAATGTTAGCTAAATATGTCACTAATGCAGTGTTACCCTAATTGATATTATGCACCTTGCATCAGCGATACAATGGTGATTTGTATTGGCTCACTTCAAGTAAGTTATAAACATCAGAGAATCTGAAACTAAAATCATCCCATGTTCTTGGCGGTTGGTCTGTAATGTTGGCGGCTAGAGTTGATTAAATTGGAATTTGTTTTCTGTTTGTTGTCCATAGATATTATTATTTATTGATCTGTAAAATGTAATTTGTCGTGTATGTTCCTTGACCGATAGGTTGGTATGCGGCTGACCACCCATGGTGTAAAAATGGTTTACTTTGCCAATGTCACCCCTGTTACAGAGAAGGACGGCAAGAGTTGCAGGGTGTATGTCAATTTGAGATTGGTTTTTATGTTACGGATTCACATGAGGCATGTGCAAGCGCGAACTTGTACGTGTCTGGTTGTGAGAATGCATGTAATGTGAATCTCTAATGTAACATATCTTTGCAACTTAGATTAGATTAGATTCTCTAGGCTTTGTTTATATGAATAGAATTGTTATTGGTCTTGCAATATCACTCACAACTTTTCCTTGTGGGCTTTTCACACAAGCAGTTTTAATAACTGACATGACAAATAGCCGGCAGTGATTTATGCCCGCGCCTAAAGAACCTCCAACTGTTAGAAGTCAGGGGCGGGCCAGGGCGCTCTCTAAACTTTGTGATGGCAGGCCACATATTTGCATTAGGGTTATACTAAAGAGAGTGCCTATTGTGAGGTAGCATGTATGAGAGAAGGCAATGCTTTTCATATTAAATTAATGCCAAAATAAACGTTATCACATAACTAATTTAATCTAAGGGCCTGTTGCACCAACTTCCAATAAATAATTGATTGACACATCAAAATTAATTGTTTGATTTTGGTAAGGACCTCGGTTACATTTTTCTCGAAAGTGGATAATAATGTGATGGAATTTGAACAGGAAATATGTACATCAGCTGACTTACGCTCATGCAAAAAAATGATTGATTTTGAACGGGCTAATACCTACTTAATTTTGATTTTTGTCTGATTGGAGTTTGGTGCAACCACAGATCATGGAATATGGTGCAACATACCCTTAGTTGCAAAGATATGTAACATTGTAATTCACATTATATGCATTCTCACAAGCAGACTTGCATTATAAAAAAAAAACAACCTCAAATGAAAATAAGCCCAGAAACTCTTGCCGACCTGACTTGAAACAGAGGTGACATTGGCAAAGTGAAGCATTTTTTACAGTTTAGGTGGTCAGCCTCATACCAACCTATAAGTCAAGGAATTATCGCAATAAACACCCAAATATCATCCCATGAACCAGGAGAATGAACCAATCTTAGTATGCAGTATTCCTCACACGAGGATTCTATGTTCTTTAACTTAAAGGTTGGTATACGGCTGACCACCCACGCTGTAGAAAGTGGTTTACTTTGCCAGTGTCACCGTTGTTTCAAAGAAGGTCGGCAAGAGTTGCAGGGTGCCCATGCTCATTTGAGATTTGGGCATGCGGCATGTGCAAGCGCGAACTTATACGTGTCTGCTTGTGAGTAAACACATACGTAATATGAATCCCTAATTTTACATATCTCTGCCACTTAGATTAGATTAGATTAGGAGCTCAAAAAAATTGCTTTGGATATGAAAGGCAGATTGATAAACATTTCTGCACACAAATTATAGAATTGAAACATTAGAAGGGCTTTACAAAAAACAAGTGAAGCTAAGATTGATTTCAATTTTGTTTAAGTTTTTCATGTGAAGCATAAATTCACCTCAGTTTTTTACCCAAAAGCGCAACCTTGTTTTTCCTACCTCCCACCGAGTAGTCTCATGTTCTGCGCGCGCTCATTTGAAGAAATTAATTATTATTCATGACAATTCAAATTCAAGATCGAGCCCATTTTTTACGTTCCCTCTCAGGGGGCGGATCCGACAGTCACGATAAAGAAAAACCATCACACGATATGCTAATCTACGCAAAAATATTAATCGGCTGCTTTTTGGAAAAAAAATCGAATACTTTTATAGTTTTCGTGGTTTTCTTTAGCATTTGAATATAACTGAAAATATAATTTCTAACGTATTGGTCAGCCATCTTGGACTGGTCCGTAGTCCATTGGCAACACTTCGGACTCGTAAATGGAAGGTTGTGGATTCGGATCCTGGCGGAGCACAAAAATATATCATTTATATTTCGAATGTGCTCTTCGCTGAGTTGAAAAATTCATAAACCTTTACCAAAGACCGGTCACTGAAAGGTCCATCCAACCTTACAAGAACTGGGTCTTGCTTGAGAATTGGCGCTTTCTACAGCGACGACCAAGCTCGCAGAGGGCTCTTGAGGTGTGATACACACAAAAACAGCGCTCACCAAATAAATCATCCTAATATTATATTATTATTATTATCTATAAGGTATATATTAAGTTTATATTAAGTATATATTAAGTATATATTAAGTATATATTAAGTATATATTAGGTATATATTAAGGTATATATTATATATAAGGTCGGCAAAAGTTGTGGGGCTTATGTTCATTTGAGGTTTGGATTTTATTTGTAAGTACACATTCAGCATTTGTAAGCGCGAACTACACTTGTTGGTTTGTGGGCTTACATCTGAGAGCTTTAAATGAATATATCCTTGCAACTTAGATTATAGATTATAGATTATCTACTTTGAAACTGAACTCTATAATATCAAAAAAAATTGTCCTCTAATTCCCTTCAGTACGTTAGATGGAGTGCAATTTCTTGCCGCGTTTCTTCCCGACAGGGTTGCGTGTGGCAATTGTCACCTATTTATTTTTGCAGGTAAGGAGGCTGGTTTTACGACAACCACTTAAGTTAGAGTGGGAGTTTCCCAGGTCATTAGGAGGAAACTGGGAACAACGAAACAGGAAATCATTTCTGACACCCTCGGTGGGATTCCAACTCGAGCTCTCGGCATGAAATAAAAGCACTCTAACAACTGAGCTATTAACCGGACTCGAGTGAATAACAATTTCGAAAGTATGATATTTCACAATTTTTTTCAAATATATTTTTCCTTGATTCCATTATACTAATAAGTTGGTATGTATCTGACCACCCTATACTAAGCTAAGCGCCCTTGGAGTGATAATCTTCACAAAACAGCGCTATATAAAATTATCATCATCATCATCATCATCATCTTTACTGTGAAATAATAAAAAAAATCTTGAATTCCCGAAACCGCTATTATTTTGTCATATTACACGCAACAAATATGCGTGCCATTGCACGTGTCTCTGCTTACTTTGCAACTTAGATTATACCGAGATTCTATGTCTCCCCACAAAACTTCCAGTTCACCTGACTTCAATAATAAATATTTTGTATGTACTGATTTCAAAACAAATCGTACATTTAAAAAAAAATGATAAAAAAGTGGATGCAATTCACTAACCTATTTTGCCTGGCCAGTTGTCTTCATGCAAAATCAGAAGCTTGTGTGCATGCAATGACATCTGTTGAAACAGGATTGAAGCTATCGTCCATAGGACATGGCTGGACTCGAACCGGTGTTAGTGTCAATAACGCAAATTCGAGTGCCAACGCCTAATATCTCGACCATCTCAGCGATGATTTGATTGCAAATTATTTAACAGTCCATTGAGCTGATAAAATAAATTCCGAAATTAGGCAAGAGTTGCAAGGGTTATATTTATTTGAGGTTTGTATTTTAATTTTGTAAGTACACATTTAGCATTTGTAAGCACGAAATTACACGTGTTTGTTTGTGGGAATGCATTTGATATGAGTTTTGAATGTTAATGTATCTTTGCAACTTAGATTATAGGTGCTTAGCCTCATACCAACCTAGAAGTTTAGGTTTTTGAATATAATTAATAATTTTATAATTCAAATAGGGATTAAAAACAGTCGGTGTTATGGCCGAGAGGGCCAAGTGGGCTGATCTTTCTAGCGTGTTTGGAATAGAACAACGTTGGTTCGATCCCCGTCTTGGTCATTTGACCATAACTTTGACCCTGGTTCAACAGATGTGTTTGGTTAATTATTAATTTATGATATTAATACCTGTTTCTGGCCAGGCAGAACAGGTTGGTGAATTGCATTCCTCTTCACAAATCTAAAAAAAAAAGTAATTCCGAAAATGCATACCTTTTCTTGGTTCCAGTCCTCCTGTGATGGTTGAACCTTATACAAGAAGGATCATGCTGTTTCGGAGTCATGTACGTCGCGGTCCTCTCGCTCGTGGCATACTGACTCTTCACGCACTTCTGGTGCGCCTGTCCAAACTCGTCGATGGAATTTCCATGTGGACAAACTTGCTGCTTCATATTGTGCTGGCTGAGGATGTCCAGGTAGGACTCTGGCTCTCCGTACCCCTGCTGCATCTCCTGGCAGGCCATGGACGATGGGAACATGGTGCCGAGCTTGGTCAGCTGGTCCGTGGACAGGCCCATCGCGTTCAATCGCTGTTGGGAGAAAGCCTTGTGGCGGTTTCTGATAGGGTGGAAATGAAAAGAAAAAGAAAAATAAAATAAACGATATAATAATTTTGATGTTTGTGATGTTGTGGTGATTGAATTTATTTGAAAATGTGTAAGAAATAAAAGAAAATAAAAAAATGGCAAATGATTTTTTTTGTTTATATACGAAATTTAACATTCAAAGTAAATTTTCATTCCGTTGATGTAAAAATCTAAAAGATCAAAGAAATCAAGGTTTTTTTTTTATGTCGAAGAAAAAAATATATTTTTTTTGTTGTTGACGTTAAAAAAAATTAACGCTAATAAAATAAGCCCGGAATCTTAAAAAAAAAAAAATCGAGAGTAGGTAATAAAATTTTTGGTGATGAGTATTCATGCATTTTTTTATGTTAGTATATACATGTATGTGTGTGTATAGGATAAAATAAAAATAGAAAGAAACAAAAAAAAAGCCATGCAGAAGTTAAATTTGTTAATTATAAAAATGGAAAAATAAATTGTGAAGAAAAACAAAAAAAGGTGCATAAGCAAGACAAGCGTGTGATGATTTAGGAAATAATATACAACAGTTTGATGTTTTGACATTTTTATTTTTTTATATAAAATCACCATTTGAGTTATTCACAAGGTTAATAATTAATTTAACACAATTATTAGATGGCATATTTCGCATTGAAAAAATGGTTTTTGTACACATGAATTTTCAATAAAGCGTAAACGTATGTAAAAAAAAACTATTTCAATAAATATAATTGGAGAATATTGCACAAAAAAGTTAAATTATGTACTAGTATTTTATTTTATTCATTGCATACCTTGAATTATAGGTTGGTAAAAGGCTGACCATTCATGCTGAAAATAATGGTTCACTCTGCCAATGCCACCCCTGTTTCAGGGAAGGTGGGCACAAGTGGGCTTATGTTCAATTGAGGTTTCGTTTTTGAATTGTAAGTACACATGCGGCATGTGTCTAAATCTAAATCTAAATCTAAGCTGCAAAGATGTGATTTTATTGATTGTAGAGGCATTAACTTTGTAATCGTTCATCATTAATGATAAAAGAAAAACAGCTTTGTTTTCGATTACGTGAGTATTTATTATTTTTATACCACAACCGGTTTCGCAAACATCCGTTCGCATCATCAGGTGGATAAAATTAATTTATTAGCGAACGGATGTTTGCGAAACCGGTTGTGGTATATAAATAATAAATACTCACGTAATCGAAAACAAAGCTGTTTTTCTTTTATCATTACATGCAAAGATATGTATCATTTGAGATTCATATTAAATGCATTCCCACAAGCAGACACGCATAATTTCGCGCTTACACATGGAAGAAGTGGCGCCTAATCTGCAATGTTGATTTCTAATGTTGGTGTATTCATTTGCTACATTTTTTGCATAGGAAATTTTTGACTTTTTTTGTATAGATTTCTTTGTAAGGTTTTGTTCTTTTTTATATTTAAATGTAATTTATTATTCATATTCCTTGACTTATAGGTTGGTATGAGGCTGACCACCCATACTGTAAAAAATGGTTCACTTTGCCAATGTCACCCCTGTTTCAGGGAAGGTCGGCAAAAGTTGTGGGGCTTATGTTCATTTGAGGTTTGGATCAAATAAATCAAATAATTTATTTTCAAATTTGTATGCATTGCATAACTTTTTGACGTCACAATCATAAATATAAAACAAACATAGTCACATATCATAAACAAATAAATAACAAGCAATCAATCAATCCAGTGAAACAGTCTGGGGCAATTTCTCCCAAGGCGCTTTATCTTCTAAATATTCGCTAAGGGTATAATATTCCCCTGAGCACAGCCTTCTCTTTATAACTGCCCCAAACCGCACCACCGGCAGGCTTTGAATGTTCACTGGAACCGTGTTAAACAAGCGAATACACTGCCCCTCAAAAGACTTCCTCACTCTCTCTAACCTAGTTGAGTGAGTGGAGAGTTTGTTCTTATTTCTGGTATTAACATTGTGCAAATCGCTATTCTTGTCAAAAAGATTTATATTCCTCCTGACGTACATCAAGTTTTCATAAATGTACTGAGACATGAAAGTAAGAATTTTATAGTTTTTAAATTTAGTTCTTAGAGTTTCCCTTGGGGGCAATTGGTATAAACCACGGATGGCTCGTTTTTGGAGTACAAAAATTCTGTCGGCATCGGCAGCATGACCCCACAACAGAATGCCATACGACATTAAGCTGTGAAAATAACTGTAATATACTAATTTTGCAGCGTTCAAATTTGCTAAATTTCTTATTCTTTTAACGGCATATGCCGCAGAACTAAGTTTCTCGGCTAAGTTATTAATGTGTGCCCCCCATTGCAATTTGGAATCTAGAGTAATGCCGAGAAAAACAGTGAAATCCACAGGATCAAGCTGTTCGCCTTTAATAGTAATACTTGTATTTAAATATTTAACATTGGGTAGCGAGAATTTAATGCACTTTGTCTTCTTTTCATTTAAAAGCAAATTGTTTGCGGTGAACCATTTCACCACTTCTGAAATAGAATTATTTATATCGTCAAAAACAACATTTTTCCTACCTACTTTGAATATCAAAGAGGTATCGTCAGCAAACAAAACAGGCTCATTTTGTTTTACCATATAAGGTAAATCATTTATGTAAACAAGAAAAAGAAATGGTCCAAGAATTGACCCCTGTGGTACACCCATGCGAACTAAAGAACCGGAAGATGTCTCTCCGCAAACAGATACCCTCTGAAATCTGTCACGCAAATAGTCCTCTATGAGGACCAATGCACTGCCCCTCACACCGTAGTGATCCAGTTTTTGGACCAATGTACGGTGTGGTACGCAGTCAAAGGCCTTTGACAGATCACAGAAGATACCTATTGCATCACATGACTCTTCCCAGGCATTAAAAATTTGATGCATAAGCTCAACACCTGCATCGGTCGTTGAGCGTCCTTTGGTAAAGCCAAATTGTTTTTTATGCATTAATTTATTATTGTGAAAATAAGTAAGTAACTGGTTTAACATAATTTTTTCAAAAATTTTACTAAGGGTCGGTAGTATGGAAACAGGTCTAAAGTTAGAGGGGTCTGTTTTACAACCGCTTTTAAACAAAGGCACTATTTTACTGTGTTTCATGAGGTCGGGAAACACACCAGTCTCAATACATTTATTGAAAACTCCTGCCAAATGAGGAGCCACAAAATCTATTATAGAACTAACAATTGTAACCGAAAGCCCATCCAGATCAGTTGTCTTTTTTAATTGTAAGCCCCTGAATACTTCAACAATGTTTATGGGAAAAACTGGGTTGAAAGTGAATTCCGTGTTACACTTATCGATACTTTGTCCAAGCAAGGATAAAGCTATTTTGGAAGATGAATCCAGCGATTTGGTTGTTAAAATTGGGATATCCGCAAAAAAAGAATCGAATGCATTAGCAACTTCTTTATGACTTGTTATGAGTTGATCTTTAATAAGTAAATTTAAATTAAAATCACGAGGTTTGGATTTTCCAGTTTCAGTGTTTATAATTTTCCATGTAGTTTTTACAATATCTGAGCTGCGTGTAATTTTATTATTTATATAGTTTGATTTTGCAATAGCACAATCATTCTTAAATGCTTTTGAAAACTTTCTGACATATTCAATAAATTCATTACTTTTATTGTGACGTGCTTTTTCTGCATACAAGTCAAATAGTTCAATTCTTTTTTTATATATTTCAGATGTAGCCCAATCACTAAACTTTATGGAACCGTTTATTTTTATGGTCACGGGTTTAAATACTCTACTACATTCAGACTTTACAACATGAAATAAAGAATTATAATATTGGTTTGGGTCACTATGACATTCAACTTCCACCAGTCGTGAGATTACACCATCTCTAAATTGCGCAAGCCGAGTGCCATTTACAGGAGTATATTTCATTTCTCTATGTACCGCATTTTTATTTTTTTTACCATCCTTAAATACTGCCATCTGTCCAAAGTGATCAGAAGTTATTTTTTGTATTATTGATTTATTGACTGGTTTGATATTAGTAAAAATATTGTCAATGCAATTTGATATTCTAGTAGGTTCCAAAAAGAGATTTATAAGACTGTAACACTGGAAGAGTGTTTTGAGCCTACTACTAACTATACTTTTTTCTAACATATTAACATTAAAATCACCACAAACCAAAATATTTTTATACGTATTATTTGTAATTTTTTGTAGTACCTCATCCATGATCTGCTCAAATTGGTTGAAAGGCGAGGCGGGGGGCCTGTAAACGCTTACCACAACAAAATGCTCCAGTTCTACACAAGCCAATTCAACAGATCGTTCTACAGAGAGGCCCACAATATCCGGCCGGTTTTTAAATTTTAGAGAATTTCTAACAATTATCAATGAGCCGCCACGCACCGCAAATCTCCTGCAGAAAGAACTTGCCACTTTGTGTTCCTTGAAGCCAAACATGAGCTGACTATCCTTGAGCCAATGCTCTGTGATGCACATTATATCAATATTTCCATCAATCAGAAACAATTCGAGCTCTAGTTCTTTATTTAGCATGCCTTGGATATTTTGGTGCATAACGCCTAAAAGATTACTATATATTATGTTTTCACAGTCTAATTCACTTTGTCTTTCCTTAATTCACTTTTTTGATTTTATTTGTAAGTACACATTCAGCATTTGTAAGTGCGAACTACACTTGTTGGTTTGTGGGCATACATCTGAGAGCTTTAAATGAATATATCCTTGCAACTTAGATTATAGATTATAGATTATAGACATGCCGCATATGGACCTACAATATAAAAAACCCAATCTCAAATGATCATATGTAAGCCCTGCAACTCTTGCCGACCCTCCCTGAAGCAGGGGTGACATTGGCAAAGTGAACCAATTTTTACAGTATGGGTGGTCAGTTATGTATGTGTAAGCGAGAAATTATACGTGTCTGCTTATGGGAATGCATTTTATATTGATCTTAAATGTAATACATCTTTGCCACTTAGATTATTAAAGATAACTGAAACAGGGGTGACATTGGCATTGTGAACCATTTTTTTCAGTTTGGGTGGCCAGTCTCATACCAACCTATACGTCAAGGATCAAACCCCTGAACCTATAAAGCTTGTGAGCCTAACCCAAGTAACCTTTTAGGTTTTAAAAAGGTTACGAAAAGGTCCCAGAACCTTTTTAAACCTTTTTGTAACCTTTTTAAAACCTAAAAGGTTACTTGGGAAGTATGCAAGTAAGTAAGTTATTTTCAAAATAACATGATTTATCAAAAATCTAATACATTTTTATCTTAAATTGGAAAGACAATCTCGTCTCCTGTACTCCATACAGCCTTCACTTAGCACCCAATGTTTCGAGTGGTACAAAAAATAATTAGTTTCGTCTTGTCGAGGCCGTAGCTTTTAAAAGCTCCCGATGCGAGCAGAGCTTTTGTGTGTCGGCCGGTCCTTGAGGAGGCTTGAATCATTGCTCGAACTAACGACTTTCAATTACCAGGGGGTCAGTAGAAGCCAAGTATAAAACTTAACACTTAAACTCAAACTCAGCGTTTTACCAAAAAATAAATGCATTAAAACTAAAACAGTGTTTCATGTGAGAGTTATAGTTTCGATGAATTTCTTGATAAATGCATTCTTCTTTGTATTATGCCTATTCAAAAATATTATACTATTTTGACAATTATATTATTATTATTATTATTATTATTTTGAACTGAACAATTTTAAAACTTAATTTAAATCGGATATTTAACGAACCGTTCGGTGAGAACTTACATTATTCTCTACGGTTCGTCAGCGAGTTCATCAATGAGTTCATCTTAAGTCGCCGTACAGATAATATGTTCTCCTAAAGACGTCGGCTACGTCGCTGACGAAACGTAGAGAATAATGTAAGTTCTCACCGAACGGTTCGTTAAATATCCGATTTAAATTAAGTTATGAAATTGTTCAGTTGTAAAATAAAATAAATTAATATAATTGTCAAAATTTCAAACGACCGTAATTCTAACTTAAACCTAACCAATATTATACTATCCTCATCCTTGTCATACAGTTCATCCTTAATCATCGTACAGAGAGGTTGTCTCCTGAAGACGTAGGCTACGTTGTCAACGAAACGTCGATGGTACTGATATTCACCACCAATGGTTCGTACAAATATCCGTACATTTATTATTTATTTTAATGATAATTTTACAAATAAACGACCGTAAATCTAACCGAAGTTCGACTTTGTTATGTTATTTTAAAATAACATAAAAAAAACAATCTCAAGTGTACAGTGTGTTTTGTGGGCCGAACGGAGCCGAACGGTCACGGAAGCGGCCGAACTGCGCCGTGTGAACTGATCGGGCCGTCGTTCGTTAGTTCCCGGCAAGATGTCAACCGAGTAAGACGTCAGCGACCAAGCACCAAGCGGTGCAAGAGGGGGCACTACAATGGAGTTCCCTTCTCCCCATCTACTTGGATTTCCTGCCAGCAAGGCACCCGCCTTGTGGACCAGAGGCATAGGAGCGCCCACCCAGGGGCTCCAACGTGTGGAGGCGTCCGCCTCGGGAGCCACCGCTAGCCTGGGGCGCTGCCCCAGGCCATTCAGTTCGGGAATCCAGCCAACGGAATAGGGAGTGTTTCAATGAAAAGATGTAGGTCTGGCCATTCCCTTATTTCCCCTTTTTCCCCCATATTATTAAAGTAAATAAACCCTTATTTAGTTAAGCTTATCTTTTAATTATAAAACCCTTCCCAAAGTACAAGTAAGCAACCCAAAGAAAGAACCCCACGCCCTGAGAGTGATGCTGATGAGAGCTAGCCGGATGTAAGTATCCTGGAGAAACCTTTGAATCTAAACATAACAACTTATTACAGATCATCATGACAAGGTGTATTTTCGATACTGCTGAGAACTGCTCGGTCGATAGCTCAATTGGTAGAACGCTGGCTTTCCATGCTAGAGAGCCGTGATTCAAACCCCCGCAAACATGTCAGAAATGATTTTCAGTGCCAGTGTTTATTGAAAAAAACAAAATTAAAATACCGGTATGATACCAGTGTGACTCAGTCTTTACAATACATGAGAAAAAGTTTTGAGACCTAAAAAAACCTTCAGTTAACGTAAGGTCAGTCCTTTTACCTCTTGCAAATTGCAATTTAATTGAAATGTTTCATAAAACGCATGTTACCCCTTCAGGAACAACGTTTTATATTGACAGAAGTTGCAGTATATTTGCAGCTTACTTGCGTTTAGTAACTCTCTTTTTATCTCTGTCTTTCTGTAACTGTAACTCTGTCACCATTCCGCTAGGAGTGGCCAGAGCCTCTATAGAGCTGCTTCCATTTCTCATTTTTTTTACATGCCTCTTTCAATTCATTCACATCCATCACCTTTTTAATACATTTTCTTCTTTTACGCCTACTTTGCATATCCCATTCCTTCACAAACTCCTAAATCTAATTACTCCATACTTTTCTCTTACCTCTTTTTTCTTTCACACTTCCTCTGTATATGTACTTTGTCAGTCTATCATCATTCATTCTTTCCACATGCCCAAACCATCTCATCACATTCTTTTGTACCTTGACTTTCACATCCTCTTTCAACTTACAAGGATAAAAATACTCATTTTACAGGTGCCGATAGTCTGTGCAGACTAGAGCTGGAAGTCTCATCCCCACGGTAAATCCAACCTACCGAATATCAGTACTATTTGTATAAAGACTAATCAGCTGTTCAATTTCAGCCATCTTGGATTTACAAGTCTTCATACAAATATTACCGATATTCGGTAGGTAAGAATTACCGTGGTGATGAGACTTCCAGCCCTGTACGAATATCTCAGGGCTAAACGCGACGGTCGAGTAAAAACATAGCGTTGTATACTTGGGGTCAGATGGACTCATTATTCTGCTAACCGACGCGTGCTCTCCGCAAGGACACCAGAAATGTACGACCTACATATGGTACAGTATTAATGTATCCCCCCCTAATTTAGCCAGAGTATTAGAGAGCATTGTGATAAGTAGCTAAGTATTGTGCCAATTAATTTTATATTAAGAACATTCTTTTTTATTTTTCTAGTATCGTATCAGGTCTCCACAACAAGATCCCTTGAGAATGCCTCCCTGTCTCTTGGAGCTCTAAAAATAACTTGTTCCTGTCCAATCTTATATGTTAGAAGCCATGAAATTTGTTTTTTTTTGACACTTGTTGTAGTGCTGCATAGGTGTTGTTTACGAACTAGGTCGTCGCTACAAAGCGCCAATACTCAAACAAGACCCAGTTGCTGTAACGCTGGATGGACTTTTAGTGACCGGTCTATGGTAAAGGTTTTCAACACAGCGAAGAGCATATTTGAAAATATGAATGGTATATTTTTTGTGCTACGTTGGGATTCGAACCCACAACCTTTCATTCACGAGTCCGAAGTGTTACCACAGGAGTATGAACCGGTCTAAAAGGTCTGCTATTTGCTGATACCTCTTTTTTCCTAGATTTTTCCTTCTAGGATCAGATCCAACAGTTCGTACTGGTCATCTTTAAATGCATGTCCCAATTACGATACCTTTCTGACTTTGATACTTGTCAGTAATTGTCTCTCAGTTCTGGATTTCTAGACCACATCTTAGTAACTGATAATATCTATCCATGGTATGAACACCATTCTACGGTGCAACCACATTAAACTAACTTTATTGTAAAAAACAGTGCGCAAGTGCAGATACCACCTTTTTCAGGGAACGGCGGCAAGAGTAGCAAATTTTATGTTTATGTGCGTTTCTTATTTAGGTATTTATTTGTTACTGAAGCGAGACTCACATTACTTAAGGTGCGTAGTGCACTGAGAAATAAATTTAAATGGATAATCATTTATGTAGCTAAAATGAATATATCATGAAACGTTAGCCGTACAATTACTTAAAATTAACCTCTTAAAACTAACCAGTCTTTTAATCAAGTATTTTGTGCAAAAAAGTATTGAAAATGCATCACATTAGACGTGCTTTGAGATTGCAAGGCATCCGTGCAGGCATGCTTTTAAAGAGTGCTGTTCTCCAAGTGCGAAGTTTTTACTAGCTGAGAAAGTAAGTGAGTATTCCATTTTTTGCATTTTGTAGAACGGTCGATAGATAAGTTTTTTTTAAAGAAATCCTTTGCGGGAGACTCCCTAAATTTCAGAGACTCTAGGAGTCTATGATACTTTTTATGATAGTGAGGAAACTGGATTCGGAGAGACTATTTAAAAGAAGTCTCAAGACTCACCTCTTCGTCCAATCATATGGACAAGCGCCTTTGTAGTGACACACTGTCATAAAAGGCGCTATACAATTTTTGTAATTATTGTAATTCTTATTGTTGTAGTGCCGCAGAGGTTTTTACGAGCTTGGTCGTCGCTACAAAGCGCCGATACTCAACAAAATCCAGTTGTTGTAAGGTTGGATGGACCTGTAGTGACCGCTCTTTGGTAAAGGTTTGTTTGGGAAAAGATTTTATTTTAGTTAGATGATTTCCAGAGTATGCGATTCGTCCAAAGATAATCACATTTGATTTCCCATTCAAGTTTTTAATTTTTAACCCAAGTCGTGGTACCTACAAGCAAAGTTAACTCAGCCTCTACGAAAAATGAAACGTTACTCCATGGGAATACGAAAACGATAACGTTTAAGGCTTCGTTTTGCAAAAAAATTCCACTATCCATTATGATACCCTTTCATGGAAAACGTGACAAGATATGACAAGACCCAACGGCATTTGTAGGCCTAGGCCAAGATATTGTTCAAGAAACGCATTCACCAAGTAACTTAAAATTTTGGAATCACATTGGACAACTTAATTACTTCTTGTTCCTTCAACGACTACTGATTCAAAATCTATTCTTGGAACGAGCACATTAATCAAAGATACGAATAAATAAAAAGATTGCAACCGCATTTACACAGATGCCCCTACAGTTGGAACTTCGGTTCTTTCTAAAAAATGTGGAATACTCTCTCACTAGGTCACTCAGTATTTTTTTTACTTGGAGCATGGAAGTCCAGGGTATAGTCATGTGAACCTTTTGTTGCGCCTGACGCAGACGATGCAGATGGCTGTGGTGAGGGCTCCCAGGAAGACCACGCAGCCCAAGGTCACCACTCCCAGCTCCAGGGGGCTGAGGGAGTAGCGGCCTCTCACTGAGGAGACGGTAGAGCCTCCTACTTCGAGGATCTGGTACGAGGGAAGGTCCTGCTTGATCTCAGACTCCTTCAGAAGCAACGCCCTGAAAATGTATGCAAAATTTAGGAATAGGAAGATGAAAATAATGATCATATTGTTATTAATATACAAGTTATTAGTAGTTGTGTTTGGTTTGTTTGTGTTATTTAATCATAAGTCTATGAAATCTCTAGAAATAAGTACAATAGTAGGAAGGTGCCTAATAATAATTTTGTTTTTGTTCGAGATTAGTTAAGTGTTGAATCGAATATGCTGTACCCTGAGTACGACTTGCAAAGCTTGAGTAAAGTAAAGTTTACGGAAAGTATTAAAGAGTGGTTTTCCCCAAAATCTGCCGTTTTTGTTTGTTTGAATTTGATTTTCTTCATCACTGTAACTTTTTTGCTAAGACCATAAAGTGTAAAAACTTTAACCCTGGTTCAACAGATGCCATTAGGTATTTTTTAAATAATAATTCATTAAAATATTAAAAAATGGATTTTTAATTTAAAATGTTAATACCTGGTTGGTAAATTGTATTCCATTCACAAACCTATTAAAAGTACCAAATTCAAGAAGTCTCGGAATCCTTTGTATAAATAAAACAATTCGCCTACAATTAATAAGGTTGTGTTGTTTACGAAAAAAATCAACTCTAAGCAAAAAGTTATCCACCTTATTTCTGGCACACTTCATTCTATTGCTTCATTATTCTTCTCAGTTTCTTCTAATACAAGGCGTGTTGTACTTGTTTTCACAAAAACATCGCCAACTCCCAAATAAGTCGCTGAGTATGATTGCCGAAATAGAAGTACCCTCGACCTTGACACTGGTGGACGTAAACAAATCGATGTTTTATGAGCAAAGTATACTTCAGTGGACTAGGGGTTATACTCTATTCTCACGCGAACTGTTCGGACAATACTGGATTAAAAACAGTCATGTCGCAAATAGAGTAATCTTGGATAATCTGGCCGGAAAAGATTTGCGTAAGATTTTATTCGGAGACAAAAAATACAAGAGGTTTGTCTATTTATGTGCTTTTAATGTGAAATATTTGCTACTTACTTGGAGCTTGCATGAAAACATCAGAATTTATTTATTAAAAGATTGTTAGGGTACCATATGGAAACAAGGGTACCTAATGAAATAGTGGGTAAAAAAAATAGTACGTACATATTACAAATTAAAATTGAGATCAAATTATTAACATTAATAAATACCGAACGCGCTCGAGGAAATAAATTAACTCGTGAGGAAAATAGAGTTTTATTTTTAAATTATTTGCTTTAACTTTTAATTGTATTTATTTAATATCTTTCAAATATAAATGAGTATTCATTTAAAACCAAACGTAGATTTATTATTTGTTGAACGTAGTGTGACTTTTAAAACTTCCTTTGTAATTTTAAAAAAATCATCAAAAAAATGACAAAAAGTGTGCAAACCTTTGTAATGTCTCCATATCAATAATTGAGTTGGAAGTTGGATCTACGGCGTAGATGTACATATCAGTCCTGCAACAAAGAAAATGTATGAAAAATAAAATGACGTCTACAAAGGTCCAATGTGCAATTTTTTTATTATTCTCGACGGTATACATACTTCAATAACACCTCATTAAGATTAAACAAGATACCAAATTTCAATGGAGGTAGTTGGCAATAAGTCACCACGTTTACCAGACGGGTTGGTGACTACCTGTTGGTCCGCGAGGGCTATTTTCTTTTATCCCTACCCTCCAGGCAAGCCTGGCGAGCATTCCCCTATCCGGCACCCTGGGGACGCGCAGTCTAATACAGGTTTTAGGTTTCTGTGACAATAGACAAACATGGAGAAGATTGGACGAGGCCTACGTCCAGAAGTTGAAGAAAGGAAATTCTAGAAATACTCAGGTGATATCTTATTTTACGAGAATTCTATGCAATTGCCATATTCATTTTCAAGCTTAGTTTTTATAGTTCTGGAGGTTTTACATCTCTAATAGTCTCGGTCATTCATATCTTATTGTGTGACTTACGCGCTGCCATCGATGACGTTGTTGGAGTGCGCCTCTAGCTTCCTGACCCTCACGTCCATGCCCGTGGCCTCCGCCAGCACGCTGGTGATGTTGTCCATGGCCTGTTCCACCTCCACGGGCCTTGCTGACATCACCACGACTAGCTGCTTGCTCTCATCCAGGACGTACACCTGCAGAAGACAGAAGAATCCTTCAGCAAACTGGTGAAAATTCAGTCATTTCAGTTGACAAAAAAAACGTAACTTATCATCCTTTCATGATTTTACCAGGTTCAATTGAATAAAAAAAAATCGTTTGTTGAAAAATTGTAAAAAATGTTTATTTTGTACAATTTATTTTAAATACGGGTCACATTCGGTTCGATCACATAGTTTCTTTTGAACTGTATAACTTGATGGCTACGATACTAGTCTGGCGACAGAGCATCTCGGTCTCTGTTTATAGGTGAGAATAAAGTTATTTTCGAAACATTGAAAACTGGCACATGCGAGATTTCGCCCGAACATTCTACTTAGTATTAGAGTAAACACTCACACAATCTCAAAAAAATACAATTACTAAAGTTAAGTTTTTATGCTGTTTTTTTTAACATGATATTTTAATTACTTAGTGAATAAAAAACAGTAGGAAAGCTGCATTAAGAAAGTTAAGTGAAAAACATGAAACATAATATCTTTAAGGTCTAATTAGCCACGGAAAAACATTAAAAATAGTATTAAATTAATAAGGATAATAATAAAATCATAATCATAATAAAAGAAGAGCCTGTATGAAGAAAATTATGACTCTGGAGGAAATGAAAGAAGTATGTAAGGACAGAAAGAAATGGCGGTTGATCTGTAATGTTGGCAGCTAGGGTTTATTAAATTGGAATTTGTTTTTATTTGTAAATGGATATTTTGTATTTGGATTTTATTATTTAGTGATGTATAAAATGTAATTTGTCGTGTGTGTGTGTTCCTTGACTTATAGGTTGGTATGCGGCTGACCACCCATGCTGCAAAAATGGTTCACTTTGCCAATGTCACCCCTGTCTCAGGGAAGGACGGCAAGAGTTGCAGGGTGTATGTCCATTTGAGATTTGGTTTTTATGTTGTAGGTTCACATGAGGCATGTGCAAGCGCGAACTTGTACGTGTCTGGTTGTGAGAATGCATGTAATGTGAATCTCCAATGTAACATATCTTTGCAACTTAGATTAGATTAGATTAGATTAGGATAAAAGTGTACAGACAAGCATTTGTATTTTGTAAAAGTGATGGACTGTAATGTTTATAATATATCTTGTATAGCAGTGGCAAAGGGTGCCATACAAGCCGGTTCCCATCGGCTTTCCTTCTAAAATGATGTAACAAAGTAGTTAAAAAATATAGGCACAAAGTTTTTTTTTTTTTTAATAGATTTGTGGAAAGGAATGCAATCCACCAACCTATTTTACCTGGCCAGTTGTCTTCATGCGAAAGCAGAAGCTTGTGTGCATGCAACGGCATCTGTTGAACCAGAGTCGAAGTTATCGTCGCGGGATTCGAACCAGCGTTATCCGGTTCCAAAAAACCTGTCTTGATCCCCGCGGCCATAACACCGACAAAAAAAAATTATATGTATTTTTTCCCCATTGAAACCATGCAGTCTACTTTATTATCATTTTTGCCTCATTTTAAACGGGAAACCGATGGGAATCGGCTTGTATGGCACCCTTCGCCACTGATGTATAGTAAATGATTTATTTAAATATTATGTCACATAACCGTAACGAAAACCTTCTACAAACACAAAAAAACTGACACATTCTGTATGAAATGTTTGACAGTTGTATAATAACTCTTGAAGCGTAATACAATAATATTCAAAAGCAATTTGTCTCACAAGTTGTACAATTTGTGAGCAATTTATATTACTTGTCAAATAAGTTTTGAATACCTTCTCTTATATTTTACGTATTGAATGAAAAAAAAAAAGAATGAGAATACGTCTTATCGTCAGCCTCAGTGCTTGCTTGGCTTATCTACCATTTGATTCAAAGATTACCTTTGGGGGGATATGTATGATGATAAGCCACTTTGTGGGAATATTACGATGATGTTCACGTCTTCAACGAGGATAATGAACGAGAACTTTCTAAGACATTTTTATTTTATTTACCATCAGAATGTGTACAGAATATTGTATAATCATAATTTACACAAGCCCGTGGACCTGAAGTTAAGCAAGTAATCCGCTTTTTTTTCCTCTTCGATCATCTTTTGTTTTTTCTATTCCATATTAAAATTTCCCGATGTTCTTTATTTTCCCTAAAATCCTTTCGTAAATTGTCTTAAGAATCACATTCTGCACAATCTGAGCTAAGAATTTTTTTGTAAACTCAATAGTGTGAGAGTTGTTTTAAAAATTTGAAAATCAATTTCCAGTTTTTATAAATTCATGTATTATATTATATTTTTTAGTGTTGATCTGTTAACACAGTGAAAGTCCATTTTTATAAATATTTAAAAATATAAATGGTAAAACATTGTTTTAATTCACTTTATTATTTTTGTTTTTGCTCGAATATTTTCGCCTAATGAGGTATGTTCAAGATATATATATATATATTTCTATATTTTTTTTAATGGTGCACAACAGGTTACTCTAATTACAGTGCACCCTCACAGCCATCAACAAGCTGGGAGGAACTCTTTTACCATGAATTTAAAGGTGTCTAAATTGTATTGAAATATATCAATCTTTGATTCGTTAATGAGTTTAACACTCCGAGTTAAAGGATGTTGCGCCATATTCCTTCACTTATAGGTTGGTATGAGGCTGACCACCCATACTGTAAAAAATGGTTCACTTTTCCAATGCCAACCCTGTGTCAGGGAAGGTCGGCAAAAGTTGTAGGGTTTATGTTCATTTGCGGTTTGTATTTTATACGCAAGCACACATTCAGCATTTGTAAGCGCGAACTACACGTGTTTGTTTGTGGGTATGCATTTGATATTCGAGCTTTAAAATTAATACATCTCTGCAACTTAGATTATAGATTATAGATATAAGACACATCGGTTCAGTACACATACAAACATTACTCATGTGAAATTACCTACGATAGACATAAGACGAACAAGAACTTAGGGGACGTTATATTGGCGTCTCGAGATGGATGAAGATAAACAAAAGAATACATTAATGTACTTTCATGAAAGTTGAATGTTATATCAGGTTCCCCGTGAAGAGCAATAAATTAATATGGTATCATGGAACAATTGAAGACGTCGAAACTTATGAAAGAATGAATGTACAATTTTGTGAATGAAAAGACAAAAAGGTAAAGCACTTTAAAAACGTTTTATAATAAAAGTGTTTTGAAAAATAAAATCAAGCACTAACGGGGCTATTCTTAGACATTTTAGTCGTCGGTTGAGCCCACGCTTTGACAAACTAATGATGTCTGGGCTGAAAGTCTCATCCCCACGGTCATTCTTACCTACCGAATTTTGGTAATATTTGTATGAAGACTAATCGGATGTTCACTTGCGGCCATCTTAGATTGACAGGTCTTCATACAAATGCAACATTAGTTTGTCAAAGCGTGGGCTCAACGGACGACTAAAATGTCTAAGAATAGCACCGGAAGAAATCTTCCACTCAGTGCTAGTTTGGCTTATCTTTTAATTATTTTGAGAACCATCTCATACAGCTCTCGTAATTTAACTTACACCTATCTGATTATGAGAATGCATTGATTAATCTTCAATGGCAACATATTATCTTTGCACCTAATATTGAAGAGTTTCGTTATTTTGAACCTTGACTGGTCCGTAGTTCAGTGGTAACACTTCGGGCTCTGAATGGAAGGTTGTGGGTTCGAATCCCGGCGGAGCACAAAAAATATACCATTTATATTTTCACATTCATAAACCTTTACCATGACCGGTCACCAAAGGTCCATCCAGCCTTACAGCAACTGGGTCTGCTTGAGAATTGGCGCTTTGTAGCGACGACGACCAAGCTCGTAAAAAGGTCGATAGCTCAATTGGTAGAATGTTTGCATTCCATACCGAGAGCAAGGGTTTGATCTCAAGGTTTACTCAGCCTTCACAATAAACGAGAACCAGCCCCCCTGGGAGCTGGGAAACCCCCACTTCGACTGAAAGGGGTTGGTGTGAGGCTGGCATTCTTACCCGTAAAAATAAATAGGTCCCGAATCGCCACATGCGACCCTTTCGGGGATAACGCAGGTAAGAAGTTTTACTATATGTGTAGCTTAGTTGCGTTGCGTATAATAATTAGCAGATGATGATGATGATGATTTTTATAGCGCCGTTTCGTGACTACTGTCACTGCACGGGCGCTTTCAGGCTTGACGCGGCGGTGAAGAAATGGGTCTTCATTCCCTTCTAGAAGCTCTCGATCCCTTCCTTGGCGCGCACTTCAGGAGGCAGCTGGTTCCAAGTGGATGGTCCCGCAACGGCGAAAGCGCGGTCTCCGAACACTGTACATCTTTTTCTGTATTGAGTGCTCGGCCATAATCTTTTAGTGATTTCTGAGCCTCCTTTGCTTTGTGTAAACACTTGGGAAAGTGTAGCTTCACGGGAGGGCCTTCTGCCACTCGCATCTCACATAACTTTTGCATGCGAGTCCTGTGACACATCCCCGGATGGGATGGATATACAGGGCGTGGGTCAGTGGAGGGGAGACTGACCCCTGAGAGAAGGTGTTGTATTGAGTGCTGACAGATGTAAGGGCACTGTCGGCAGATCGCAGAGTGAGCCCCCTCTCGCTCAGACTCCTCGGTAGTATCAGCTCCTGCGAGTACTCCGGCACCACTCCATTCAGCGCTTTGTGTACCGTGAGGCCCAGCTTAAATTTAATCCTTTCTGGGATCCTCAACCAGTGAAGCTTCTGCAAGATCAAGTGAAGATCTTTTCGAGTACAAATTGAAAACAAAAATCTACACATATATATTACGAGTATGTGCATTTCCGTCTATCCGTTGAAAATATTTTACTGCATAGAGTTGAATGATGTATATTTTATATGATTTACATGATATTGAAAAAGTTTGTTTGTTTTATGAGGACGCACATTCGAGTGTTATGTATTTGTCTCCAATATTTGATTTCTAAAAACAGAAACAAAACATTTTTTTGAACGCAAACAGAAATCAAGTCGATGTTACATGGCGCAACCTTTCTTTGTAAATATAGAAAGAGTGTTTCAATGAAAAATGTGACCTTCAAAATATACATCGATAAGTTATGTGATTAGATTTTTTATTTCCGTAGAAATTTAAAATAATTTATTTAACTACGAGTATATGTACGCACAACGCACTAAATTTTGGAAAAAAAACCCTTGGGGGTGATCGGACTCTACTCCTATGATTTTGAACGCAAGCGTTCCACCAATTCAACTATCAATCGGACTAGCAAAAGATTGAAAGACATAGATAAGATTGAAGGAGGCTGATGTTCAGTAGTGGACAAAGGAATAGTAACGGAACCGTTTGCGTTGATAAATTCTAGCACTGTTATTCACATACCGTTCGATCCGATGCTGACCCGTAGGTCATGTTACGAATGTGTAAGATTATGTCTGGGCATGATTACCTATGTTTTTTTATATCTACATGTTTTTAATTACGTATGATTGTGTGTCTATGTGTTTTTACTTAATTTTATATGTGTGTTTAGACGTAAGTATTTGAGGGTGGTATCTACTCGTGTTTCCTCAAACGTCTGCTCGAGATCATTCTGGCATAGGCTGGTACATACTAGACTAGCCTTTAGTCACTCTATAAATACGGATTGCAGTGCTTAAGAAGGATCAATTCCCCATGAATACCCGAGCCGTGAAGCCACCTGTACAAAAGTTAAAATGTGAACCATATGTTAGGAAACTGTGTGAAATAAATTCGAGCGAAGTTTCATTAAACTGAACCCAAAGTAAATCGTAAAAATATAGAAAAAAAAAATAGGTGGAGGATGAGCTAATCTAATCTAAACTAAGTTGCAAAGATATGTTACATTGGAGATACACATTACATGCATTTTCACAACCAGACACGTACCAGTTCGCGTTTGCACATACCGCATGTGAACCTACAACACAAAAACCAAATCTCAAATGGGCATAGGTACACGCTGCAACTCTTGCCGTCCTTTTCTGAGACAAGGGTGACATTGGCAAAGTGAACCAGTTTAAGTCAAGCTATAGATCTTATGTGTTTAAATAGCACCTTAAGTATAGTAACAAAAGCTGTAAAGTCTGCGTAGCTCTGTACTCTAAAATATTCTTAAGGTTACCTTCTTAAGACAGCACCATTCCCTCCAAAACATGGTTACGTACATTCCTTAGCATCCACACGTTTCATAACAATATTTGTTTGTGTCTAGAATGCGATTCTAAAGACGTGAGGTTACAAAAGTTCGAGGACATGTCGGAACATTTAAATTACCTTTGAATCGGTTACCTGTACCTCGAGTACAAGTTTCATGTTGAAAGTTGTTTAAAATTGCGTTTTGAAAAGTATTTAAACGTATGCTAAACATGCAACCTATACTCGGGGTACTGAAACCGAAGTATAAATATTTCCGTAAACTTTTACTTTACTCAAGTTTGGCTAAACATGCAACTCATACTCGGGGTACTGTAGTCACATCTGGATTAAGCTCATCGTGGGCCCTGGTGCAAGGACAGGCATTCCTATCTCTCATTTATGTTACTAATTGTGCTGTGTCTAATCCGTAGTTGACTGGTTAGTGCATTGGACTCGTAAATGGAAGATCGTGCGTTCGAATCCGGGCGGAGCACAACAAATATGCCCTTCGCTAAGTTGCCAAATTCATATACCTTTACTAAAGACTGGTCATCAAAGGTCCATCCAGCCTTACTACAACTTTGTCTTGATTAATAATTGGCGCTTTTTACAGCGACGACGAAGCTCGTACGGGGCTCTTAAGGTGTGATTCTCACAAAAACAGCTCATAAATGCTTTTGACTCGTAAATGGAACATCGTGCGTTTTAATTTAAGGAGCACAAAAAATATTTTTAAATATGCTCTTCGCTGGCTTGAAAAATTCCAGCGCTTTACAACATTTTTTCAAATACGCTGGTTTGAAAAATGAATCTGCCTTTACCAAAGATTGGTTGCCAAAGATCTTTTTGTTGTTTTAAAAAAAAAAAAAAAAAGATTTGTGGAAAGCAATGCAATCCACCAACATATTTTGCCTCGCCAGTTGTCTTCATGCGAAAGCAGAAGCTTGTGTGCATGCAACGGCATCTGTTGAACCAGGGTCGAAGTTATCGTCGCGGGATTCGAACCAACATTATCTGGTTCCAAATAATCTGTCTTGATCCCCGCGGCCATAACACCGACAACCGATCCATACAGTCTTTCTGAAATTGGGAGAAATAGGCACCAAATCGCCACATACGACCCCTTCGAAGATAACGCAGGCAAGAAGTTGCACTATCTGTGTAGTTTAGTAGCATTGGCATACGTTTTTAGCCCTTACAAAATACTACGCAACATGGATTGAACAACAATATATATTTTCCTGTAAAGGTTTTATTTTTTTTACTTAAAATCACAATAGCATTATAAGCTACACTTTTACCCGCGTATTATTTCTGTACACCGCCATACTGTCAAATCCTTTTCAATAAATTCCTTCTAACGAGTTTATTCCCAGCGATCGATACGTAGAACACACGATACGTTCAAATAAAATCCCACAGAGGGACCAAAATTACTCCGGCAATACTTTACTCTTCTTGTATCTCATATCACGTGGCCCAAGTATAAATATTTACATTACCACTTACCAAGAATTGTTGAAAAACTGAGACAACACATCTAGTGAACGTTTTGATTTCCTAACTCTTTTTTGGTACAATGCTATGGCTTAGTTAAGGCTCCCCTCAGAAATGGGAGGTAGGTACCGGTGGCGAAGGGTGATTTTCTTTTTCAAAAAGTAACCCGATTGAGAAAAATACATCCATCAAAATTAGTATTATTAGAAAATTATTTATAATATTATTGCTAAAAAAAATGGCTCTTCTTTTGCAATAAGTGGCTTTGAAAAATGGAAACATTCAATTTCCATACATGACGTGAAATCCTTGTAAATTAATAAAAAAATGTATCCCTGAATGTTATTTATTATTTGTATTCCTTGACTTAAAGGTTGGTATGAGGCTGACAACCCATAGTGTAAAAAATGGTTCACTTTGCGAATATTACCCCTGTTTCAGGGAAGGCCAGCAAAAGTTGCAGGACTTATGTATGTACATTTGAAGCTTAGATTTTAATTTGTAAGTAGGTACACATGCAGCATTTGTAAGCGAAAACGCACTCACGTCTGTTTGTGGGCAAGTATTTAAAATTAATTTTAAATGCTAATATTTCTTTGCAACTTAGATTATAAATTATAGATAATGGTAATTTTGCAGATACTTTGACCTCCCTTAGCGACGTAACGAAAGAGTTACAGTAAAAGTTACAGATATTTATCAACAAGAGAATCTGGGCTGGAAGTCTCATCACCACGGTAATTCTGCCCTACCTAATATCGGTTACATTTGTATGAAGACTAATCAGCTGTTCACTTGCGGCCATCTTGGATTGACAGGTCTTCATACAAATATTACCGATATTCGGTAGGTAAGAGTTATTACCGTGGTGATGACTGATGATGAAGTTATTCCTTGACTTATAGGTTGGTATGAGGCTGACCACCCATACTGTAAAAAATGGTTCACTTTGCCAATGTCACCCCTGTTTCAGGGAATGTCGACAAGACTTGCAGGGCTTATGTTCATTTGAGGTTTGGATTTTATTTGTAAGTACACAATCAGCATTTGTAAGCGCGAACTACACGTGTTTGTTTGTGGGCATACATCTGAGAGCTTTGAATGAATATATCCTTGCAACTTAGATTATAGATTATAGATGAGATTTCCAGCCCTATTATTCTAAATGTTTGACTCTTAATTCTGTAAACTCAATCGTCTAGCCTTAAACGTCTTACCGAAAATTTCTTCAGTCATTGATTTTTTTCGCTCGAGAGAAAAAGTTTCGAGTATAAAGACGATAAGATGTGACTGACGCTGTAGGGATAAAGGGTGGCCAGGATCGTCAGGGGATGCCTTATGATACGTTACTTTTACAAGAAGGAATCTCTAGGGGTAGTGTCCGAACTATAGAGGCTTAGCGGGGGAATCTCATGATAAAAGAAAACGACCTATTTTGTAACATGGTATTCTTGAACGTGCTACTTGTTTCTACACTGAAAAGGACAAAGGTTTTTTTTAGTAGCGTCGAAAAAATGTATTCATTTTTTTCTATTTTGAATATTGAATTCTTTGATTTTTATTCAGAATTATTTCTCTGCAATTATTATTCTGTAATTTATGATAATAAAAATAAACATACGCACGTATTTCCTGTATTCAGAATTCTTCAAGTCTGGGATTTTATCTTAATTTGAATTGAAAAATAGTCCGGTCGATAGCTCATTTGGTAGAGTTATTGCATTCCATGCCGTGAGCTCAGATTTGAATCCAAACAAGGGTGTTAAAAATTATTTCCCGTTTCGGTATTTATTTCAAGGCAAAATTTTCTCAGACTTTACAAGAAATGAGCTCAAGCTCCCTAAGAAGCTGGGAAACCCCCACTTCAACTAAAGTGGTTGGCGTAAGACCGGCTCCCTATCTATAATCTATAATCTAAGTTGCAAAGATATATGAACATTTAAAGCTCATATTAAATGCATACCCACAAACAAACACGTGTAAGTTCGCGCTTACAAATGCTGAATGTGTACTTACAAATTAATATCCAAACTTCAAATGAACATAAACCCTACAACTTTTGCCGACCTTCCGTGGAACAGGAGTGACATTGGAAAAGCGAACCAGTTTTTACAGTATGGGTGTTCAGCCTCATAAATCAAGGAATACAGATAATAAATAACATTAATGTACAGGTACAAAAACAGCAACACCTGAAAATGAAATCTATTCAAAAATACTCAATAGATACCTATTACAAAAAATAAAACATGATATCATGAATTTATAGATAAATAAATTAATATCTGTAAAAATAAAAATAGGTTCCAATTGCCACATGCGAAACTTTTCAGGGACGGCGTGGCAAGAATTTGCACTATTTGTAGCTTAGGTGATGATTCTATTGTCAACTAGTGAAAACTGGATGAAAGTGATTAAAGAGTGATTCGGGAAATGATTGTTTTGGGACTTACAAAGACATTGGCGATGGCCGACTTCCCGTCGTCAGCGCCCTGCCTGTCAGTGGCCTTGACATCGAAGCCAAACACCTTCCCCCCCTCCCTGCCGAAGGTCGCCACTGCCCTCACCTGCCCCGTCAGGGGGTCTATGCCGAAGCGCTGCGACTGGTCGTGCAGGATCTGGTAGCGGATGTCTGAGTTCAACCCGAGGTCCGGGTCTGTGGCCTGAGAAAGTGAAACAAACCAAAAATATCGTAAAAACATCAATCTTATGCAGTTAATTTAAAATCTGATACTAAGGTGGAATGACGTCATAGGTCTATGTGCCTGAATACCATACATCATTATCATCATGAGCTCGACAGCCCTGGGTGGGCCTTGGCTGAATCTAGGATTCTTCCCCACGTCACCATACAGGCACATGGTTAAAAACGCATTTAACATTGATAATTATAAATTGTATATTAAAAATTAACAATGTTGAAATTTCTTTTAAGTTTAATGTATTTTTGGACTTCTTGTTTCAGGAGTGCAATCCCTCACAAATTTTAAATTTATTTTTGAATCATTGTTAAAACCCCAAATTGATATCCGATTTGTATTTGGTCATTAATTATTTTGCTCTAATCTACTCGCTCCTGTATAATATGTGGTAAGGTCCTTAGAAAACCAAGAAAAAATATCGATTTATCGATTGGGAATAAGCTAGCTGACGGGATTAAGTCACAACAACTATTATTAACACTCTATCTCCCTATTCTATCTTCTTCTAATGCCTTTACATTAAAAAACCGACAGTCATCATGACAATTTTTACTTCAGACGCTTCAGCTCTTAAAAAACGCAACCCCTTAATAGGCATTAAATGCTGTCTTGTTTACGATATATTTTTACGTCCTTGAAAAAAATCCTAACATATTATATATTTTCATTTTGCATTATATGTAAATACAAGAACTTAATAAATCATGTTAGTTTTTATTTTATTTCAACATTTTTTTTATACCCGGCATAAGAAAATTTCCGTAGAAACCGCCCACAAGTTGCAAAAATAAAATATTGTTTTATTATTCGACAAACTTTTACGATTACTCAGACAATGCTTTCCTATCGTTTCATTTGATCACATTCCAACATTTGTATCGATTGCAGAACAAAAGCCAATTACAACTTTTCATATCTTATGTAATCAAACGGAAAACTAAACCTGCGACCTTGAAACCATCGTTACATCTAAGTTGGATCGTAAAACATTTTTATTCCTCACCTGTAATTTGACGATTTCATAGCCGAAGCTAGCAGATGTTGGGATAGCCGCTACTATCGGTCTTCCGTAGACCGTAAATCTGGGCGAGTTGTCGTTGACGTCTTTTATGTTGACCACAACTTTGACATCAAACTTGGTCAAACCTTCCATGACTTCATCCGAAACTGGATAGATCATGTGAGGTAAATTCCTTCCTTGTTTCTGCTTCTCAGCTCTTACAATGATTTCGTACTTCTCTCTGATCTCCCTGTCAGGACTCCGAACTAGATACAGAGTCCCATTACGAGGATCAACTACAAACATCTTTTTTATATCGACGCTGTCTTCGCCGATTATCGAGAATCTAAATTTGTTTTCCTTGTAAAAGTCTGTTACGTTCAATGTCAAAAGTTCAACGGGAGTGTGAGAGTTTTCTTCTATCTCAACTTCGTAATATCTGTCGGAGAATATCGGTTTGTCCAGATTCTCAATGTCTTCCGGGACGTCTGTAATTTTCAGAATAACAAGCGCTGTCGAGCTGAGGCTCGGCGATCCCAAGTCAGACGCTATAACAGTTATGTTATGTACCGTCTGCGATTCGTAGTCTAATTTTGCCGTAGTTGTTATTACACCGTCTTTGGAATCGATCGTGAATAAATTAGCTTTATTTTTTCGTCTTGGTATATTGAACAGCAACAGACCGTTGCCGTTTCCTTGGAAATCTGTATCGTTGGCGAATACTTTAGTCACTTTCGTGCCTATTGGTACGTTTTCTGCCAAGGTTACTCGATACACTGGGATCATCATCACTGATTCAAAATTATGGTTTGTTATTTCGTCAGCTTCAGGATGGCTCCACTCCAGTAGTTCATTGTAGCCATAAAATTTAGGAGCATTATCGTTTACATCCAACACATGAACTTCAACATTCACTGAAGATGACATTCTCCTCTCAGTGCCACTATCTTTAGCGAGCACAGAAAAAGAATAAAATTCCTGGTTTTCTCTATCGAGTTCTCCGTACACACTCAAAACTCCACTGAATGTTGATATTTCAAAAGGTAAATCAGCATCTTTGGACACGATTTGGTAAGATATATTCGAATTTTTACCATAATCTGCATCTGTTGCATCAACTTTACCAAGAACAGATCTTGAATAAAGAGCTTCATTGACATCGAAATTGTACCAGGATTTCTTGAAAACTGGAGCGTGGTCATTGACATCCTTGATAAATATTCTTACTCTTGCTTCATCATTCAATCCACCTCCATCAGAAACTGATATATTCAATCTAAATTCCGACTCAGGTGGGAGAACTCTGGATACCACAATTTCTCCAGTATTTTCGTTGACCGTAAAGTAATGCTTTGTATGCAACTTTCCAGGAATGGTAGCAAAACTTGGAATAAACGTTTCCAAATTAGAAGCATATTTCAACAGTCCATTTGTTCCAATATCAGAATCTTGTGCAACAAATTTCAAAACGGCAGTTCCAACTGAGACTGATTCAGGAATTGATATCAACGGTCCATAAGTCGCAAGAGCACTAATAAATTTGTTCTGAGACCTCGCATTCACCATCTTCATACCCTCACCATTACTTGCTTTCTTTTCCTCCACAACTTTTATTTTTGAACTGCTCTCATCGTACTCCAGCACTTCAATGTTTTCTCCTCCCAAAAGTACAATCTGCTTAAACACGGGAGAGTTATCGTTTTCATCAATGATTGTGATTGTCAATTTGGCTTCTGAGCTTAGATTTCCTTTGTCCTTGGCAACTATCCGCAATTTATACACATCCTTTTCTTCCCGGTCCAAATACCCTCCTTTGAAGAACACCATGCCTGATGTTTTGTCAACATCAAACAATTTGTTTCCATCCCCAAGAAGCGTGTAGGAGAATTCAGCATTATTTCCGATGTCGGCATCTTTTGCGTTGATCAGATTCGTCATATTGACTTGTGTGTTTCTTGGTGAGTTTTCTATCAAGGATCCTTCGTATGACAGATGGCTGAATATTGGTGCGTTGTCGTTGTCATCGTCAACCACTATTGTAACTTGGTATATCCCTGCTCCGCTTATGGCACCTTTTGTGTACTCGGCTATGATGGTCAATCTGTAAATATCGCGTTTTTCTCTATCTAATCCTCTTTGGGTATAAAGAGTTCCATCTTGACCTGAAACAAAATAAAATGGTCAATATTAAATTAAAGCTTCAACTTGTCTGGCCAATAAAACATCGAAATGATGGTAGTTCCTCATGTTTTTACAAATTAAAATGAATGAAATTTTTTGAAAAATTACGGTATTAGACATACCGATTTTGAAAAACATCCTTTATTTCAGACGTTTTGTTGGAATATAAACCAACTTCCACAGGAAAAACCTTTGTTGTGCGATTCGCAAGGATGAATTTGCTGAAATGTTTATCCTTGATCACCGCATAAAATGCGTATCTCGTGAGGAAGTTGGAACATTAAGAAAAACGTTATTTCTCCAGTAACGGTTTGTCTTACATCCCATTTTTTTAATTGATGTTTCTTCTTATTCTTTATGTGGCTCTTCAATGAAGATTGGCAATAATCGTAGCAATTAGCGCCTTTGATACTGCTGCGCAAAACAAAGATTTTGTGCTTCTGCCAATCCACTGTCTCAGGTTCTTAAACCAAGATACTTTCCTTTAACCTGGAGCCCGTTAAATGTCCATTTTTTTATTTAAAAAAAAAACGTAAATTCATCAATATCCTATGGAATCTTAATTCGAATGTTCAAATACATTTTCAAGAAGTTTTTTTGTATGTCCTTACCAATGGCTATGTCATCTGTGACGTCTTGTTGATTGGCAATGATGAATCTTATTGATCTGGAGTTGTTCAATGGGATGTTTGAGCTGTTTTGGTACAAAAGTTGGCCGATCAAAGCACCAGCGGAATTTTCGCGAACATGAAACTCTATTGGCGAATTTGCTGCGCCCCTAAAAAGAAAAATAGTTTTAAAATTATTTTAGAATATTATCTTCAAGTTACAATTCATATTACAAACTGTAAATATAGCCTGTCATTTCGCTAGAGGTGGTCAGAGACTCAGATTCCTTATAATGTTGAGTCCTTTTCTTTCTATCTTGATTTACCCCATTCAATTCTTTTACATGATTCATGATTATTTTTATTCTCTCAATCTAAGAATAATTGTATGAATAACCTCCGGAATGAAGAGAAAAAATGAAGCATAAATGACTGGTTAGAAACGGAAACAGAAGGTCGTGAGTTTCATTCCCGGCATTGCCAAAAAAATATCATTTAACTTTTCAAAAATGGTAATCATTTGATTAAAAAAATCATCTACCAGCAAAACCAAAAGACCGATAACAAGTGTTCATTCAGACTTATGGAAAACTGGGTCTTGTTTATTAAATTGTCGCTGACTAGCTACAAACAAACATGCATAAAGCTCTTGATGTTCTTTTCACACAAAAACAGCGCTCTCCAAGTTTATTATCCTAAACTTATTAATCCTGAAAGATGAAAAATAATACAAATTTGTTTTTTATTAAGGCGAGTGTATTAGTTCTGAAATGGAACTTAATACAATCGTCGTAAAAAAAAAAAAAAAGTTACTTAATTTTGTATATTTTAATAAGAATGATTACAAAGTGAATGCTTCTACAATAAATTTGATTTATTCTGTTGTATTTCACTAAAAATTTGCAAACCTATTCATCTTCCACGAAAATAATGTAGTACTGCCACATTATTTTTTTGTAAATGTATAAACTTGCTTTGCTTTGGGTTTCTTCAAAATCTAAATGAAAATAAAATCTCTACATTGTACTAAATATTTTGAAGCGACAATTCTTTTTATGTCATTCCAACTGTAGCGAGACACGTGACAATAAAAAAGAGAGACTTTTAACATTGAGCCAATGTAAAAGCTTCAGGAACATGAAGTATGACAGTTTTGTGTCAGCAGGTTTCTACTTCTTCACCAAATCTCCTAGCCTCACATGAAACAAAAGATCTTGTCTAGTAGATTAGTTTTTTGTTTTGTTTTTTTTTTAGAAAAATAAATTTGAGAAGAGCGATGCAATTCACTGACCTATTTTGCCTGGCCAGAATCAGTTATTCACATTATTTAATTATCAATTAAAAAATCATTCTTTAATATCACTCAATGTCATTTTTTTTAAGAAATCCTGTGCGGGAGACTCCCTAGATTCTAGAGACTCTAGGGGTCTATGACACTTGTTGTAGTGCCGCAGAGGTGTACGAGCTTGATTGTCGCTACAAAGCGCTTTAAGGCTAGATGGACCTTTGGTGACCGGTCATTGGTAAAGATTTATGAATTTTTCAACCAGCGAAGAGCAAATTTGAAAATATAAATGGTTTATTTTTTGTGCTCCGCCGGGATTCGAACCCACAACCTTCCCATTCAGAGTCCGCAGTGTTACCACTGAGCTACGGACCGGTCAAATGTCATATGTTGGGCCATTGTCAAAGTTTACGTTAGGTGGCAGTTGAGTCATGAGTTTTGCTGTGTGAAAATAACACCGAAATATTCTATCATAAGTTTCAATAAGGCGTTCTTGATACACTCGTACAATGCATAAGTAGGAAGTTGTGGGACACGACTTTCTTGCCTCCATATGTTGGTAGAGCACACATTTTTTTAGTTTTTCCAGTTCCTGGGGGCTATAACTTTTCACGAGATATTTTACGAACCAATGAAAGAGTACTTTGAAATCAATAAAGCATTATCCCCACACGCTACAAAATTTAAGGGTTTTCTCATACTGTTTCTGTAACTGTTAAAATACCGCTAAGGGTGTATTACGTACTGTCAAAAATGGTTCACTTTGCATTATTATCTATCATGAAGTTCCTTGACTTATAGGTTGGTATGCGGCTGACCACCCATTCTGTAGAAAATGGTTCACTTTGCCAATGTCACCCCTGTTTCAGGGAAGGTTGGCAAGAGTTGTAGAGATTATGTTCATTTGAGATAGGGTTTTATATTGTAGGTTCACATGCGGCATGTTTAATCGCGAACTGAAATGTATCTGCTTGTGGGAATACGTTTAAAATAAATCTTAAAGGTAATATATCTTTGCAACTTCGATTATAGATTAAACATAGTGTACAAAATTTCCGCTGAGTTGCATTTAATTAATTCTATTCTCTCCTAAATATTAGCAGTTTCAGGAGGTTGCTTTAAGATATATTTTATAATAGTAGGTTTCACAGATACAAGCAATTATCCACACGCAGTCATCCACAAATTCGATTATCTAATGTGACAAGATTTCGATGATGTGCCATTTTGTGAGGATAGTTACAATGAAGATTTGTTGTTTGACGAATTTGTTTTTGAAGAATTGTTCCTTGACTTATAGGTTGTTATGCGGCTGACCACCCATAATATAAAAAAATTGGTTCACTTTGCCAATGTCACCCCTGTTTCAGGGAAGGACGGCAAGAGTTGCAGGGCTTATGTTCATTTGAGATTGGGTTTTTATATTGTAGGTCCACATGCGGCATGTGTTAGCGCGAAATTATACATGTCTGCTTGTGGGAATGCATTTAATATAAATCTTAAATGATATATATCTTTGCAGCTTAGATTAGATTAGATTAGATTAGAAGATACGAGTATGTTCAATGAGGTGTTTGCTTAAAATCTGTTTCAATATTTAAAGTCTCGGTCCGAAGGTTTCTCCATCGTAGTTAAAGAGTCTTTCTAGAGCGCTGAGCGTAAGAACAATGGCACTTTTAAAAGGAGACAGTCAATCAAAATTTTATTACACACTTTTATTTTATTCACCACCAGAATATTTACAAATGAAGCCAGGCAAGCAATCTCTTTCTTTCTCCTTGTCGATCCTCTTTTGTTTTTTCAATTCCATATTCAAATTTTCCCATGTTCTTTATTTTCCCTGCATACCTACATAGTTAAGCTATTCTTTTCACTTACTTCATGAGTATTCCTCGTTCGTCCTCTGGGTCCACCACGTGTATGGTGACATTGGTGACCAGGGTGATCTCTGCCTTTTCTTGCGCGGCCACCGCTTCAAAGTCGTAGATGGGACGGTCGAACTTGGAGAGTTCATCCACAACGGTGATGGTTCCAGAACGTTCTTCTACGGCAAATGGCACTGAAAACAATAATGCATTTATTAACATGTAGTGCCTGTGAATTTAATTTAGTTACCAATCAATCTGAATTACCAGTCATTGACGCCTGCCATTATAGACATAAGAGCTGTCTCGTTTACGATAGACGATGTGTTTGTCATTTTCTATCAAGCAACATATCTCTACGCCATTTTCAACCTCAAAGCAACGAAACTACCATCGCAACATATTGTTGTAAAAGTATGAAAATGTGATGTTCATCGATTATACGTGTTTTCATATTTTATTTCATTAATGTTGGCGGCTAGGGTTTATAACATTGGAATTTGTTTTTATTTCTAAATAGATATTTTGTATTTGGATATTATTATTTAGTGATGTATAAAATGTAATTTGTCGTGTGTGTTCCTTGACTTATAGGTTGGTATGCGGCTGACCACCCATACTGTAAAAAATGGTTCACTTTGCCAATGTCACCCCTGCTTCAGGGAAGGTCGGCAAGAGTTGCAGGGCTTATGTTCATTTGAGATTGGGTTTTTTATATTGTAGGTCCACATGCGGCACGTGTAAGCGCGAATTTATGCATGTCTGCTTGTGGGAATGCATTTAATATGAATCTCAAATGATACATATCTTTGCAGCTTAGATTTAGATTTAGATTAGATTTTCTAGATTTTCTAGAGTTAGTGCATTCACAGATTAAAAATTCATTTTCATTTTAATTTTAAAAAACTTTTTTAAATAAATTGCCCTTGAAACTTTCGAAATCCAATACAATTTAAATAATATTATCAATAAGCAAGTACCTAGTCTTTTTCCACTACTAACAGTACCTGCCCGAAAAACCCCATCCACTTTCTCTTTCCTACCTTGAATTTTCGCCCTTTTGTTTTTAACCTCAGGTAGCCCCTGAAGATGGACGGATGAAGTCCAATAGCGCTTAGTCATTTTGAACTCAAAAATACATATGAAAATAAAACTATGTTTTAAAAAAGTTTTTTTAATTAAAACAAAAAAAAATAATAAAAACCAATGATTAGATTAACGTTTTTGATCATATATGACTGATAAAGAATACATATACGAGACGATCGAAGGTTACTTTTTTTTTTCTGCAAAGCTATATTGACATTTAATGTATGCCTACATGCAAGCACATGCAAGTTCGCGCTTACACATGTTGCATGTGTACAGCCAAAATAAAATATAATTTATTTTAATATCACATGAATTTAAACCTTGCCGTCTTTGCCTGAAACCGGGGTGGAATTTGCACAAGTCTTTACAGTATAGGGAGTCAGCCTCATACCAACCTAATAGTTGAGGAACAGAAAAATATACGAATACTTACCTTCTATCTTTTAAATGATTTATTTATTATTCCGTAGGTTTCGAATTACCTCCAAATTGCGAAGTTGCCAGCTAGGAAATCGAATATTTTGCACAGGAAATAAGATAGATAGCAGATTAACGCGCCAGGTTATTTTGCAAATCCAATCAATAGACTTAAATGCCAATTATTTCATTTAGCCAAGCAATAACGATTATAGGCATTCATTAATCCAAATATTTTGTTCCTAATCTAAATCTAAATCTAAGCTGCAAAGATATGCATCATTTGAGATTCATATTAAATGCATTCCCACAAGCAGACACGCATAATTTCGCGCTTACACATGCCGCATGTGGACCTACAATATAAAAAACCCAATCTCAAATGAACATAAGCCCTGCAATTCTTGCCGACCTTTCCTGAAGCAGGGGTGACACTAATAAAAACAATTAAAGATTTTTTTATACTTTGTCTTATTTCTCATACTGAGGGTTGTGACTTTTGTGCAAACAATCATTTTTTCCCATTTCTACTTTCACGGCAGTTAATCTGTAATTTAGGTGATTTATTTTTTCTTCTGTCGCTATAAAAAAGAATCAATTCTCAAGCAAGACTCAGTTGTTGTAAGACTGGATGGACCTTTGGTGACCGGTCTTTGGTAAAGAAAAATGAATATTTCAACCCAGAGAAGAACATTTTTAAAAACAAAAACTTAATCTTATTTTTTGCTCAACTGCGAATCGAATCCACTACCTTCGAATCACGAGTCCGAAGTGTTAACTACTAGCATACGGACCAGTTACATTTATAGATGCCAATGCATCTCCAGAATCAAATTTCAAAAGAGTCAATTTTACTACTTTTTGTTGCTTTGATGGTCCGTGTTTCATCAGTATAGAGACAAAAGTAGTGGACCAAACTCCTGACAACCTTTTATTGGTGCTGTCATTCACTTTCCGGTTTTCCAAATTTAGGCATTAGTTGTAATTTTCATTTCTACTTTTTTACCCCCCTGAGCTTGTTTAGCTTATCGACGGCTCGATTTAAAGAGAACCTTTAAATGAAATTGTTTTAAGGATCACATTCTACACAATCTAAGAAAAAAAACGATAAACAAGAAAATGAGATTTTTATTACATATTTTCAAATTCAATTTCCAGTTTTTATAAGACACATTGGTCCAGTACACAACACACATACAATATGTTGGAGATAATACAAACAAGCCCTCAGGGGAAATTTTGGTATTTAAAAGTTTTAATGCTGAATGTTGGTGGTTTGGAAAGAAAATTAGTATTCGTTTTGCATCCACATAAATGTGCGTACATGTGAGAATTAAAAACATGCGTTACAACACATGAGGACAAAACAAATTTTAGAAAGATTACGTAAAATGCTTTTAGAATGTTTCTTACGTCATCTCGAATAATGAATTTCTATATGAAAACTTTAGGAGTTGGTGTATGCATACAGTGAAAATTCATTTGAATAAGAAATTATTTCTTTTTTTAAAACGCAGGGTTTTATTTTCACAAATTGAGTATTAATTTCACCTCGAGTACTTTCGACATTCTTAGGTCATTTTCTAGAGAACACTTATTATAATAATAATAATATTAGGATGGTTTATTTGGTGAGCGCTGTTTTTGTGTGTATCACACCTCAAAAGCCCTCTGCGAGCTTGGTCGTCGCTGTAGAAAGCGCCAATTCTCAAGAAAGACTCAGTTGTTGTAAGGTTGGATGGACATTTCAGTGACCGGTCTTTGGTAAAGGTTAATGAATTTTTCAACCCAGCGAAGAGCACATTTGTAAATATAAATGGTATATTTTTTGTGGTCCGTCGGGACTCGAATCCACAACCATTCCATTCACGAGTCCGAAGTGTTGCCACTAGACTAAGGACCGCTACAATAACCTTGTGTCCATTAGAAAAATAATAGACAACAATAAGAGGTCTCTCGTAAGAGGGTGTGTAGGATAATAATGAAAGAAAGCATGCAAAACTTGTTCTTTACCTCCTTCGTGGTAGCTGTGCAGCAGATCGTAGACCAACTGATTCTTATCCATGGCATCTGTGAGACGGATTTGTCCAACGCTTGTGCCCACACCGACGTTAGCTCCAACCCAAAACTCGTAGGGAGCACCGATGAAACCAGGCACCGAATGCTTATGACCTTAACAAAGAAAACGCAAATATAGACATCAGGGGGGGAAGTCTCGAAGACTGTCGATAGATCTTACCGTATCTATTTGAAGATAAGATGGAATAAAACTTGGTGGCGTATCAACAGCTGATCCATTTTATTTAAAACAACGATCAGCTGTTCAGACACCAACGTGTTTTTTTTCATTCTATCTTCAAATAGGTATGGTAAGATCTACAGAACCGCAAGGCCTACCTTTCTTTACAATGTAATCAAAACAGCACTTCTTGTTTTTTTCTTCATTTATATCTGGCAAAACAATGTAGCTTATAATGTTGTTTGTGCACTAAAATTGGCAATTCAAGAACTTTTCACGATCTACAGGTCGTTGCAGTTAATCTTATTCAATCAATATCTAGCTAGTTTGAAGTAAGCTTAATCTTAATTGCTCATGTTATAGTATTCCAAGCCTAAAATGTACCTTAAGATAATGAAAATACAAAAATTATAACAATTCATGTACCTATGTAGGTATCTTTAGATTTGTCCAAAATGTTCACACCTGTAACTGTAACTCTGTCGCCATTACAATTATACGAGAAATCGGTAAAAATACATTGGAAAACTTGTGACATTGTCCAGCTATGCTTGGTATAAAGCTAACTAAAAAAATGATGTGCAAACGATGGAAAAGACTCTTGTTATCTTAGTCTATGGCGTTATTTGCAAATCTAACTCAATAGCAGAGATTGAAAGAATAATAATGTCTTGCTTACCTTTAACAGATTTCAAAACTTCTATGGTGACCACAGCCAGGGTAAACCTCCTCTCACTAGGATTAGCGGGTTGATCAGAAGCCTCAATGAACAGAGCATGTCTTCCTTGCAACAAAGGCGTTTCAGCAACAGTCAAAGCTCCAGTCTCCGCATCAATTTGAAACGGAGACGTGATGGTCAAATTGCTGGTCCTTTGAAGGTCATACAGCACCATTCCATTCCTTCCCAAATCCGGATCCACAGCTTTGACCTTGCCAATCAGATCCCCAACCCTTGCATTGGACTTCAAACTGAATTCGTACAGATTGCTCGGCAAGAAAACTGGATTGTTATCGTTGGCATCTAGGAGGGTTACTTCAACATTGACAAATGACATCAGTTCATTTGTGTTTTGCATTATATGGACATGTTCTGAAGTTATTCCTCCGTTGTCTGGGAACACATAAGTGGTACGTTCAATTTCCGTTGTCTTCTGCTGGTTCCTTCTGCGTTTCGGTTGTCTGTTTGATGCGGTCGTGTTGTGAGCGAGTGGAATCTTTCCAACGACGCTTGGGTTTTTCTCTTTGGCGAACACTTTCATTTTCAACGATGAATGCTGCTCCCTGTCCAAAACGCTCTGTGAAACAAAAATAAAACATTTAAGTTTAAAAAGTTTTTGTAGTAAATGATATTGATTAATGCATTCATAATGTAGTGTTTTTAGGGTTCTAATGTTTTTAAATTTTGAAATATTGGTCTTCTTTATTAAAACTGCCGGAGATTTATTTTAAAATAATTTATTTTGTTCACAATTTATTTTACAATTCACATGTATGGTTGACTTTCTCTGACTTGACCTGTAACGGCTACAAGTATTTGGAGACTGCCCGATCTGCAGGCGATTCACGTTTTTTATAACTACGGCTATCAAACTTTCTAGACTTAAATTCGCCTGGAAACGTCTATGATATTCCAAAAGCTTCCAATACAATTATTATTTATATAGTATTTTCTTACTCTAAGAACTTAATAATAGTTCATCCTACAGCTAGAATCTATATGCACCTACCCTATTTATTTTGTTTATACCTAAGTACTATTTACATAACAATAATTTGTTTTGTCACTTATATGGTCACCATTTTCACCCAAATACACGCATCTCCTACTCTTTGTCTCTTCTTCCTCTTTTTATTGCTGAATATCTAAAACCTCCTTTTTGTTCCACTCGGTACTTGGATAACCATTCACAAAACTCCCATACCCAAGCGATCCGATACCTCTTACACCTGGTTGGTCTATGAAAGTAAAATGAATGACTGAATTTATCTTGATCTCACCTGATCTCTGACCGTGAGCCATCCACTTCTAGGATCGATGGCGAATGCTCCGTGCACGTCTTCCAGCTGGTATGTGAACTCTCCATTGTCGCCCTGATCTCTGTCTGTTGCCATCACTTGCAAGACACTAAACCCTGGGACAGAAAGAAATAGCGTCATCTGAAGTTCTAAAAAAGAAATGGACTTGGGCATCCCATTCCACGGTTCAATTGTTTGCTTTCTGGGATATGTTACCATTATTTTCCTAGTCTGGAGCTTCCTAACGTTTTGTTTAAATGTGTGCGATAGGCTTCTTTAGGGTGATGATGAAGTGATTTGATTTTGATGACACTGCTTTGTTATAACTCACATTGATGTGAACAGTTCCATCAACCACTGCAGTTTTTTGTATTTGATTGCCATTTTGGAGAATACGTGCATTTATAACAAGCCCTCTTTCCACATTGACGATTTTAAATTGACGGCATTGAGTTTTCTCTTGACTTATAGGTTGGTATGAAGCTAACCACGCATACTGTAAAAAATGGTTCACTTTGCCAATTTCACGTCACCCCTGTTTCAGGGAAGGTCGGCAAACGTTACAGGGCTTATGTTTATTTGACGTTTGGATTTTAATTTGAAAGTACACGCAAACTTACACGTGTCTAGCTTGCTTTTAATGTGAATTTTAAATGTGCATATATCTTTGCAACTTAGATTTATGAATTGATAGAGTGCATTTCTAAGCTCCTGATCCTCAGAAATCAATATGGTATGCAGATTAAAAACATAAGAGTCCCTGGTCGAGAAGAATGCATAACACGAATCAAAATTTTCGACCAATTTTATTCTTCTTCATCTCAAAATAAAGTAATCATACAAACAGTATTATTCTCCAAACATTTGAATCATAACTGATCCATTATAGATTATTGTTTTTTTGTACGGAAAATTCACGTTAGGCAGCAGTTGAGCCATGGATTTGCTGTGTGTGAATATCAACGAAAGTCCTTACCATTGGGAAGGTTCTCCACAATGCTGATATTGTAGAAGTCGACCTCAAACTCTGGCAGGTTATCATTGAGATCCAGGACTTCCACTTCAACCCTGGCCAGCGAAGTCTTCAGAGGGTTATCAACCTGAGCGGCTTGGATTTGCAGAACGAATGTGTTTCCTGAAATAAAAATAAATAATTTTAATTATTTTACATTCAATAGCTCAGCTAGTAGCATTTGCGGGTTGAGTTAAGGCGCGTGAGCAGCTGATCAGGCTGTCAAATGATCTCCACACAAATTGTATGGAATTAAATTGACCGTGAAACCAAGTGTTCAAATCAATCGCATTCTATCTACCTATATTATCGGTAGATATGTAGAGACTTCTCACCCTGATTTTACCGTATCTATTTGAAGATAGCACGAAAAAAAACATGGCAGCGTATCCACACCTGATCCCTTTTTATATGGAACAACGATCAGCTGATCAGGCAACGCCATGTTTTATTCCGTGCTATCTTCAAATAGGTACAGTAAAATCTACCGACGGCCGTTGAGACTTCCATCCCCGGTCAAGGTCACGGGGAACCGCTGGTAAAAATTTTACATAAAGACAAACATTGTTGAGAAGCAGTGGTTAAACCTATGTATGTTCATTAGTGGATAAGCGAGGGCCGAGGTGGTAAAACATTCGTATTCATAACCTGAAGGATAGAGTTCAATTCTCACACATGGTTCAGTTGGTAGAACGCTTGCGTAAAGACCCTACAGAATTTCTACTCCTTCACAAACATCTCATTTTATCTGAACCATCCTAGATGTTCAGCTTTCACAAAAAATGATAACCCATATACATCGAAAGCAAAACAACTCCAACTTCAAGATAACTCGTTGGTGAAAAGCAATACTTTTTACGTGTGAAAATAAATATGTTCCACTCGCCAAATATAACCCTTTCGGGGCCAAAAAAACTTTTATGTGGCTTTTTTAATTATTGATAGGTTGCATATTTTAAATTTGTTTTCAATGAAAAACAAATTTCAAAAGCAAAAAAGCTTGTGAAAATAATACTCTTTTCAAAACTTTAGAATAATTGCGAGTTGTACGAAAGGTCAGACGACACTTTTTCCATCACAAAGTTTAACTTTTTGAAATGTTTTTTTTTCTTGGAAATGTTCAAAAATTAATTTTCTGTCGATTTCGGTTCACGTGGAGAGTAATTGAATTTCCATTCAGCGACCAAACAATTTTCTTTCAACAATAAAAAAACATCCTACCGTACAACTTTTTGTAATTATTTCCATGAAAATTTTAGCGAAATTTTAATTTGCTTTGAAACTGAGAAAAGTTTAACAATTGGCTGGTTTTCATTTTGTCTGAAGACTGTGTATTCCTTGCCGGTATTTCGATTTTAGGGGAAATTATTTCTGACATCCTTGATGGGGATCAAAACCTTACCCAGTAAATTTTATTTATTTATTGATTGTCAAAGCCTTTACTTTGTTATCTTTAATCTTAAAAGATAAAAAAAAAAAACAACTTCGTTATTGATTATAATCAGTATATAACATGACCAATTTGTCACCTAAGGATGCAAACGTATTGTTTGCGAAACTGGCCATCAAAAAAAAATGTGTTTTTGTTTTATTTTGTTGACAAAATGTAAAGGACTAATAGTGAGAGCCAAAAACAGCACAAGGCATTTTACTTTTTGTGCTTTAAAATGTTTCCCATGTAAAGAACAAACCTATTTTAATTTGTATTTTTGATGATTGACTGTTTTTTTAGGTAGAGATATGTTTCTCTTCATCAATTGGTTACATATCGTTCACACTTTAACTTCTGTACTGGTGGCTTCACGGCTCGGGTGTTAATGGGTCACTCCCTTCGCAGCATTGCAGTCCGTACTTATAGATGACTAAAGCTTATTCTCACATGTACCAGATTATACGAAACGCTTCTCGAATGGATGCTTCAAGCAAATACGAGAAGTACCAAAAATACAAAGTATCAAATATTTATATTTATACCTACACACATATAAAATATAAAAATCAAGTAATTAATACGCTTAGACACACAATCATATAGACATAAACTTATACATTGGTAACAATATCTTACTTGGTAATGTCCTCTCCACATCCAAGTCTATCTCCCTCTTCAGGAACAGAGATCCGTTGACTGGATCCAAGGAGAACAGATGCCGCTCGTTGCCAGCTATCAGATCATATCGCAGGGGAGTGTCGATGCCAGTGTCTTGATCAAACGCCTTGATGGGAGGAGAGAACGTCAGCTCCTTGTGGGTTCTGGAGCCCTAATAGATAAAATATATATTTGCATTAAAAAATGTTCATAAATCAATAAATAAAAACAGCGCTCACTAAATAAATCCTCCTTATATTATTATTATTATTATCAATATGTTGTACGTGCTACAAGGGTGATCAACTCTGTGTTAACTCCAAGGTCACGACTGATAGATAAAGGGCTAAGTTTCGCAGAAGAATCCCAAGGTTAATTTACTTCAATCTCCAGAATGACGAGCGTTTCGCTTCATTTCTTACATCAAACAGCCGCACGAGTTGCCAAACAACATTACTTCTTCAGTACAAGTTTATAAAGCGATCCGAGCAGATTAATAACTGGGCAGACGCGATTCAATTAGGCCATTGTTATAAGGGACTTACTTGCTTGTACTACAAGTACGCAACCTTCAATACCGTATACGATTCGGTACAATTTGAACTGAATATCCAAAATTAAATATGTGTCTATCGTATAAAATAGTAAATATACCCAAGGATGAATAAGCATGAGGAATATTGATTCGGTGAACGCAAACTATAAAATTAATTAGAATACTGGGGTGCTGCTGATGGACTGGAGGAAGGCAGTCATTGATTCCTATTTTCAATATCACTCCTGTTTCATGGAATAATAACTTTGACCCTTGTTCAGCAGATGTCATTGAGTACCTAATTGTGTAAAAATAATTCATTAAAATATTTAGTAATGCATTATTAATTGTTAATGTTAATTCCTATTTCTTGCCAGGAAAAATAGGTTGGTAAATTGCATTCTCATATTTTTCAAATCACATTTTTTTTATAAAGTTAAAATACAAAGACGACATTGCAAAATCAATTGAAACTTTTTTCTCTACTTCATCAAAACAAAATATTAACAACAAAATCAACACATATGAAACCAATGTATCTATAAGTTGACTTTAGATTATATACGAGTATAAACCACAATGTCCCACTAAGATCATGGGAATAAATCATGAGCAAAGCATTTTGGCAAATAGAAATATCAAAACAAGAAAGCATGACAACCACTTAAAGGATTTCATGGGCGAGTTGTACATGGCTAAAACTTACTGTGACGGGGTAGAACTCTGTAATTTGTGCGCGATACACGTCGGCGGTAAACTTTGGACCAAGGTCGTCGTTGTCCTGGACCGTGACGCGGACCGTAGCGTTGGCGTTGCGAGCTGGAAGACCACGGTCCTGGAAAAAAGAGATGAAGAAGACGGTGAACAAGAATGCTGGAGGACTTTTATAGGGAAAATGCTATAAGCTAAAAAAAAATTAAATGGATGCATGTGTTTCAATTTTTTGGGGGTTTTTGAAGATCCATAATCTAAGTTGCAAATTTATATTTTTATTTAAGATTCATATTGAATACATGTTAGTGGCGAATCGTGCCATACAAGCCGGTTTCTTCCCTTTTAAAATGATGTAACAAAGTAGTTAAAAAATATAGGCACAAAGTAAGAAAATACTTTGAAAACCAAAGTAACAATACGTATTTTTACCCCATTGAAACCATGCAGTGTACTTTATTATCACTTCTGCCTTATTTGAAACGGGAAACCGATGGAAACCGGCTTGTATGGCACCCTTCGCCACTGATACGTATATTTATATTTTTTTAATGAACCCAGGAGTGTCATTTTTTAAAGAATGGGTAGCCAGTCTCAAAACTCCTCAAAATAAACTTATTAGTGAAAGATCTACATATAACAAGTTATAATCTAAGTTGAAAAAATATAAGAACATTTAAAATTCATACAGACACAAAACTTCCTGCATCTTTTGCCAATCTTCCCTGAAACATTTACATTGGCAAAGTGAACCATTTTTTACAGTATGGGTGGTCATTTTTTTATCATGGATGAACAGAAAACGAATGTTATTTTGTAGAAAAAAATAACGATTGTTTACAGCGTTCTTATTATTTTTTTTATGTATTTTAAACAGAATACGTTTCAATCAAGTCAATTGCAAGAAATAGGCTTTTATATCGATTTATAATATTCTGGATAAAAGTTTTCTTTTTGGGGTTAAAGTTTATATTTCTCCTTAGCTGTTGTAGCTAATTAGTTGAAGACAGAAAAGCCTTGATTGGAAACCCAGCTTTACCCCAAGTACAAAAAATCGCGTCAATTCCCTCGATCGTGTTTGTTAAAAAATGTAAGAAAACTAAACGGCTCACTAGGAGCGCTGTTGTATTTTTCGTACGTATATATTCACGCGATCGAGGTAAATTTACGCAGTATTTTATACTCGGGATACTCATCAGAGAAAGAAAACGTCGAAGGACGATCCGCGGGCTAATCCAATCGGTCATGATTGAGGCGAAATATACAACGTTACGTTCAAACTAAACAAAAATGTATGGAAACTGAAACACTGCCCCCTAGTGAGAGATTTAGGTTGTATATATTTTTGAATACTGCAAGATTGAGTTGAAACGTAAAGTAACAATAGAGTATTCGGGTTCAATACCATTTTGTTTGGCCACGTGTATCCAATTGTTGGTACCCTAATTTTTTATGCCTTCAAATGGAAGCCATTCCGTTCCCTTAGTGCTTGTTTGGCTTATGTCCGTCAGAAGTAATTTCTCATGAGCAATGTTTGCGAATGAGTTGAATATCCAGAGTCATAATAAAAGGAGAGTTTGTATGAAGAAGGTTATGACTCTGGATGAAATGAAAGAAGTATGTACGGACAGAAAGAAATGGCGGTTGATCTGTAATTCTGGCGGCTAGGGCTAGGATTTTTCAAGTTATCCAATTTTTTTGTAATTTTTTAAATTAGAATTTTGTAATTTGTATTGATTTTAATGTTTATGTCTAAAATGCTATTTGTTGTATATATTCCTTAACTTATAGGTTGGACTACCCGCGCTGTAGAAAATGGTTCACTTTGCCAATGTCACCCCTGTTTTATGGAAGGTTGGCAGGAGTTGCAGGGTGTATGTCCATTTGAGACTTGGTTTCTATACTATAGGTTCACATGCGGAATGCGCAAGCGCGAACTTGTACGTGTCTGCTTATGAGAATACATTTGGTGTGAATCCCCAATGTTACAAATCTTTGCAACTTAGATTAGATTAGAATGTTTGCATGTGTAATGGACGAAAAATAACTATTATATTTATCAAGTTTTATGTTATTTTCTTAGGTCCATTTTGTGTAGAATGTGATTCTTAAGATATTATCATTGAACGGTTATCTATGAATCAAATGGTGGATAAGCCAAACAAGCACTCGGGGGGCGATTTATCCAAGTGCCAATTAATAAACAAATACCGTTCGGGGAATGTAAATTGAAAATATATATATTTACCGTATAGAAAACAAAACGAAATAATGTATTTATTTTGTGTCAATGTCATGAAACACAAAAAAAAAAATGAACCTTTTATGTAATGAATATGAAAAAAATATATCCATGTTGAGGACGTTCAACTTTAATATTTATTTCTTGAAAAAATGTTTTGATATTAAATATGTACTTAGGTACCTATTTACAAACAAAAAATATGTAATGTTAAATAGGTAGTTGCCCCCAAATGTTTGATTTTTTTTTTTATGTACAGCAAATTCAAAAGATTTCGAGGAACCATTGTTTTCAGGGAAAAAAATTGGACGGATCTGATGAAAACATGCTTGAAATTTAATGATGTAATACATATTGTGTTTGTTATACCAATTTGACACAATTGTATTTGTTCTGTTATATTCTATTGAAACATTCACTTCCCAATATTTTAATTTAAATACATTCTTACTTGTACAATGCATAGATTCTCTGCGTTTTAAGCTGAAGGTGTAAGTTCAAAATGCTCTCCAGAGTAAACTTGCCCTTGTCGTTGCCCTGCACTATAGAGTACTCATTGTACTCATAATGAAGAGCGTGAAGTTCTTGTCCCCAGCGTCATAGTTCAGCTGTTTCTTCACAGCCAGCGCCGCCTTGTGGAAGCTCTCCAGGGTGAACTTGCCCTTGTCGTTGCCCTGCACTATAGGGTACTCATTGTAGCCATAATGAAGAGCGTGAAGTTCTTGTCCCCCGCGTCATAGTCCAGCGGCTTCTTCACAGCCAGAGCCGCTTTGTGGGAGCTCTCCAGGGTGAACTTGCCCTTGTCGTTGCCCTGCACTATGGAGTACTCACCGTAGCCATGATGACAAGCGTGAAGTTCTTGTCCCCAGCGTCATAGTCCAGCGGCTTCTTCACAGCTAGAGCCGCTTTGTGGGAGCTCTCCAGGGTGAACTTGCCCTTGTCGTTGCCCTGCACTATGGAGTACTGCACGTCAGAGTTGGGAGTGTTGGGCTTGTCGCGGTCGAAGGCGTGGATACCACGGAATATGGTGAGACCTGAAGAAGAAAACAAAATGTTTATTTGGGTATTTTTTTTTACATTAATTGTGCCACTTTTAGTGACCGATTTCTAGAAGAGCAGATATCCTTTTAATCTAATTATCTGTTATTTGGTTATTTATGTATGTTGTAGGTTCACATGAGGCATGTGCAAGCGCGAACTTGTACGTGTCTGGTTGTGAGAATGCATGTAATGTGAATGTAACATATCTTTGCAACTTAGATTAGATTAGATTAGATCTGTAATCTAAGCTGCAAGGATATGTTACCATTTAAGGCTCATATTAAATGTATACCTACCCACAGACAGGCGCGTATAAGTTCGCGCCTACACATTCTGCATGCGTGCATACAAATAAACAAAACCTCACATGAACATACACCTTGCAACTCCTGCCGCCTTTCCCTGAAGCCGAGGTGGCATTGGCAAAAGTGAACCGATTTTTAAAGCACGGGAGGTCAGCTTAATACCAACCTATCAGTCAAGGAGCACAAAAAATTATAAGTGATTTACAAAAAATACTTTCGAAACACCTTCGAGAACTCCAATTTAAAATAAAAAGTAAAAATAAAAATCATTGTTGCAAATCAACGGCCATTTCTTTCGGTCTTTACATACTTCTTTCATTTTATTCAGAGTCATAATCTTTTTCATGCACTCTCTCCTTTTGTTGTGACTCTGAATATATTAATTTTTCGTAAAAAATACACTGTGCTAGGGCACACTTATGTATCTACCTTGTATTTAAAGGTCTTGAAAGTTAAAAATGATTTCAGGTAAGTTTGCATCGAATCCGTTTTGTACAGCAATAACTGTTTTACTTTTTCGAGGTTTCGCCGCAAACAATTAGTTACACTTACGCAAAAAAAAAAAACGCAACTAAGCTACACATATAGTGTAACTTCTTGCCGCGTTATCCCCGAAGGGGTCGCATGTGGCGAGTTGAACCTATTTGAGTGTGTATATAAACACTTGAGTGTGTATATAAAAACAAACAATCACAAAACAATAAAAATTAAAACCTAAAAAACATAGACTAAAAAAAATGAGAATTAAAATGTTTAAAGGTTATCCTTAACCGCCAGCATTATAGATCAACCGCTATTTTTTTGGTCCTTCCATACTTTTTTCATTTCATCCAGAGTCATAACCCTTTTCATACAATCTCTCCTTTTATTATGACTCTCATGAACATAAGACAGACTAGCACTGGGGACGATTCGCCGCCAAAATTAGGTCAATGGCGAGCCCTACATAAAATTTTAATAACCCATCGTGTGGGGGCATCTCCATACATTGTCAGGGATTTGATTGATGGGGGAAAAAACAAAATGATGGGTGGATTAAACAAGAATGATACACTCGAGAGATTTCCCGAAAAAATAAACGAGCGCTGTATTAAGTGGCCCTGAAAATTAACACTCTTCTAATAATAATCAATCCATCAGATTCGCCATTTTTTTGGCAATGGCATATAATACCCATTTGATGTGTTTCTATAAATAATCTTTAATATAAGTGGCGTAGATATTTTATTTCTTGACTCTTAGATTGGTATGAGGTTGACCACCGATACTGTAAAAAATGGTTCACGTTTGCCAATGCCACCCCTGTTTCAGGGAAGGTCGGCAAAAGTTGTAGGGTTAATGTTCATTGGAGGTTTTGATTTTATTTGTAAGTACACATTCAGCATTTTTAAGCACGAATAGGTTGTTATGCGGCTGACCACTCATAATATAAAAAATTGGTTCACTTTGCCAATGTCACCCCTGTTTCAGGGAAGGACGGCAAGAGTTCCAAGGCTTATGTTCATTTGAGATTGGGTTTTTATATTGTAGGTCCACATGCGGCATGTGTTAGCGCGAAATTATACATATCTGCTTGTGGGAATGCATTTAATATAAATCTTAAATGATATATATCTTTGCAGCTTAGATTAGATTAGATTAGATTAGAACTACACGTGTTCGTTTACACATGCAACTACACATTAATTTGATACGAGTATGAGCTTTAAATGTTAATATATCTTTGCAACTTAGATTATAGTACAATGTCCTGTTAGTCTACTATAATATAAGTTGCAATGTTTACATTTATAATTCGTTTTTAATGTGTTCCCACAAGCAGAAGTGTATAAGTTAGCGCCTACACATGCTGCATGCTGATGATGATGATTTGTAGAGCGCCGTTTCGTGACTACTCTCACTGCAAGGGAACTTTCAGGCTTGACGCGGCGGGAAAGGCATGCGAACTTACAAATTACAAATCCCAATCATATAGATAAACATAACCTCAATTTTTTATATTTGTAGGATTCAATGGTTCAAACAATAAAACTCCATTGTATATCATTTTTTTGTGTCATTGTTATGTTATTTTTCCAAATAACATAGAAATGACATTCCTGAGGTGTGTGCAGTATGTTTCATGGGCCGAACAGAGCCGAACGGTCACGGAAGCAACCGGACTGCGCCGTGTGATCTAATCGGGCCGTCGATTATCGCTCGGTAGTTCTCCGCAAGATGTGAGCAGGGTCAGACGTCGGCGACCAAGCACCAAGCGGTGCGAGGGGGAGCATTTCAATGGAGCTCCCTCCCCTTCTACTTAGATTATCTGCCAGCAAAGGAATCCACCTTGTGGACCAGAGACGGGTGCATAGGAGCGCCCACCCAGGGGCTCCAACTTGTGAAGGCGTCAGCCTCGTGAGCCACCGCTGCCTGGGGCGTCGCTCCAGGCTCTTAGTTCAGAACTCCAGTCAACAGAAGAGTAATGTGAAGTGACGTGTAGGCTTTCTGGAGCAGGTCTGGCCATTTATTGTTTCCCATTTCCAGTCCATTATTAAGTGTTTAATAAACTTATTGTTGTTTCCTTTAAATTATGTTAAAATATACAACCCTTCCCAAGGTAAAAGGTGAGCAACACAAAGAAAGATCCCCGCGCCTTGAGAGGGATGCCGATGGAGCTAGCCGGAGTGAGTATACTGTAGATATATCCTGGAGGTACCTTTCCATCTAAAACCTAACATAATTTGAATACAAACATCCCAAATTTTTGGGGGAAATACATTTATAATCAAAGAATTTCTACACCAATTGTCCTTCATACATTTACTTGGGGAATAACTTCAATTTTGAAAACATTGTCTCAACTTTGATTTAAGATATTACAACTTTAATTTATGAGAGAATAGCTGTGCGTTGTCAGACTGCAAAATTTTCCTAATAATGAAGTAAAAATAATACGATTCACGTCTCAGACATTGAGAGAGTCAACGACTTTTCTGTGTGTGTTTTGATGAAAAACGCCAAGAATCACACACAAGCAAACAAACCTGGGACAAATTATCTTGTTAGACTCTACACAAGTAAACAACCGAAATGAAAATTGTGAAAATAAAGCACAAAAGTTGTTGATATTTGTACAACAATCCGGTGGAAATTCAAAGAAAAATGTATCTGTTTTCTTATTCTAAAACAAAGGAAGCTTAATTCCTATGGATAACTGAATTGAGAGGGTTCAACGCTTGCGTCTCAAATTAAAGAGCTAGGATTTAATTCCTACCGAGTAGGTCAGATTTGATTTCCCGTTTCGGTGTTTTCTTTTAACTCAAAGCACAGTAGGAGTAATATTTAAACTGGAGTTACGGTCGTTTGACATTTACAAATTAATTTTTACTTTAATATTACAATTAATGGATATTTAACGAATCGCTCCCCCAGTTCTTGTTTACCGTATACGCCAATCTTGTCAAATATGACTTTTTCATGCAATTCTACTCAATCTGAGCCAAGAAAAACCGTAAAACTCGATAATGTGAGAGTTCTTTTATTTTATGTTTCATTTAAAAATTAATTTCTTGTTTTCATAAGACACATTGGTCCAGTACACATGCAAACATTGCTCATGTAAAATTTTCTCAATGGCGTATACGGCAAACAAGAACTAAGGCAGCGGAATGTTTGTAAGACAACTAACATTAATGCTACGACGCCAACGAAACGTCGAGAATAATGTAAGTTCTCTCCTTCAACAGTTCGTTAAATCATTGTACCGGGAAGGCTTACACTGCCTTGATCTATAATATAAGTATCAAAGATTTATTAACATGAAAGATTCACATTACATGCATCGCCATAAGCAGACTCATGTAATGTCACGCTTGCAGATGCTGAATGTGTACTTATACAAATTAAAATCCAAATCTCAAATTAACATAAACTCAAATTCTCAAATTAACATAAAAGAATTGCACAATGTTAATCTATAATCTAAGTTGCAAGGATATATTAACATTCAAAACTCGTATCAAATGCATGCCCAAAAACAGACACGTGTGAGCTCGCGCTTACAAATGCCGAATGTGTACTTACAAATTAAAACCAAACCTCAAATGAACCCTGCAACTTTTGCCGACCTTCCCTGAAATAGTGGTAATATTGTCAAAGTGAACCATGTTTTAAATTAGGTTTGGGTGATCAGTCTCATACTTAACTATTTTTCAAGGAAAACTTCATATCTGTGTAAATAAGATGGTCAAAAATACATTTGAAAAAGAAAAACCTTATAAACTTATAGGTAAACGCAAATCATTTAAAAATAAAATATGATTTATTTAAGAAGTAAAAATGGAAATCGGAAAAATGAAAAAATGTGTGATTTTATTCTGACATGAAAAAAAAAGTTTCAAATCAGCACGTGCCAATATTTCTCGTACGTCGAAAGGAACGAAACGTTGTATGTAGTGTGAAAGATTTTTTTTGTCACCTTCGTATGTACTTACACAAGAAAATATAATATTTTCATACATTTCTGTCTCTTGAAATTCAACGGAGAGATTTTTTATCAGAGGTTGACATTGACCGTTAAATTTTCGAGTTAGTTTTTTTTATCGCAAAATTCATAGTTGAAGATTAAGATTGGTTTAAGAAGAATAATAATAAACTAAATTTATATGCGCCTTTTTGTGATTTTCATCACTATAGCTTGTTCCTTGACTTGTAGGTTGGTATGCGGCTGACCACCCATGCTGTAAAAATGGTTCATTTTGCCAATGTCACCCCTGTCTCAGGGAAGGACGGCAAGAGTTGCAGGGTGTATGTCCATTTGAGATTTGGTTTTTATGTTGTAGGTTCACATGAGGCATGTGTAAGCATGAACTTGTATGTGTCTGGTTGTGAGAATGCATGTAATGTGAATCTCCAATGTAACATATCTTTGCAACTTAGATTAGATTAGATTAGATTAGCTGCTCTAGCAGGCTCTAGTAGGAAAACAATAATGCTTTGAGCATCTTCCTGAAGGCTGTCTCATCTTCTTGCCGCTGGCCCGGCAACACGGAAAGAACGGTTCCCGAAGACTGTACTTGATTGTCTTTTCGGCAGCTCCAACAGACTGGCACATGACCCAGCCGACCTCAGAGTAGCTCCCCTTTCATTTAAAAAAAACTTTCTCATGAGTTCAACTAGGTAGTCAGGAGCCAGCCCATGAAGAGTCTTAAAGACCATCAAGTAAAGCAAAGCTTGTAGTCTATTGATGATGTTAGGGAAATAAAAGCACTAGTGTAATGTGAACAAGCAGGCAAAATAAAACTATTTTTGTATCTAAGTAACAAAAATAAATTGAAAGGCTTATGCTCAATGCACTTCCACAGGTAGAAACTTTTAAGTTTGCATGTAAACATGCTGCATGTGCAATTACAAATAGAAACCTGATATAAACATAAGCATTGCAACTGTTGCCGCCTTTCCCTGAAACTGGGTGGCATTGGTAAAAGTGAACCAAGTTTGTACAGTACCTACAAATACTCAGCTTCTTACTAAGCTATATGTCAAGAAACAATTTTCCATTAAAAAAAAAAAAAAAAAACGAATAGGTAGTAACTTATTATAATATTTCTTTTTGTATTAAAAAGTTCCCTAATGTCCGAGGATTATTTTTGCACAAATAATTGAAATTTTATATAGTGTATATACGTTAGTTCACATGCCTTTTGGTTTGTTTATCAATTAATTAAGTGTGGTAAATTAAAAATAAAAGTTTGTATTCTCAAGTTGACAAATTTTATCGAGCGTTTTTGGTGTTATCACACCATTGTGAACACCGAGAGCGTTTGAAGAAAACCCTTGTTTTCTTCACATTATTTTTTAAAATTAAATCTTCACAATGTCAAAACCAAAGACCTTAAATTTTTAATTAAATGTAGTTAACAAAAACATATTTATACAAAACAATTTATTCAGTGCGTTATGCTGTGAAAAAGCTGTTAATCATTTTAATTTTATGAGTTACTAGCAGTACCCGGCGTGTTTCACTACGCCATTTGGGCATGTGGTATCAATTTTTTTCTACAGATAAAAGAGGAAACAACAGGATCAAAAAAAAAGTGTGCTAATCGGAATCAAGCTTCACACAATTTATCTCTAGGTTAATCTTCACGTTTTCTAAAAAAAAAGGTCTACGTACAACTGTTAAGCAGCAGAGCCAAGCATAGGGAAAATCGATTGCGGTGCTCCATTTATATTTAAGATAAAAAAATCGGCTATGTAATGTCACTCATCTAATCTATTCTAAGTTGCATGGATATAATTGTTACATTTGGAATTCACATTAAGTGCATGCCCACAAGCAGACACGTATAAGTTCACACTTGCACATTCTGCGTGTGAACCTACAACATAAAAACCCAAATCTCAAATGAACATACACCCTGCAACTCTTTGCTGACCTTCCCTGAAACAGGGGTGACATTGGCAGAGTGAACCATTTTATATTTATAGTTGGTCAGATGCATATTGACTTATACAAGAAAATAATATAAACAATAAATTAAATTTTATAATCATACAATTAAAGAACTAATCTATAAAAATCACTATACTCTTTGAGCAAAGTGAAGAAATAAATGTATTCCAAACAATCAGGAATATTTTTCAATGTAACCGCACTGTGAAACGTATGCAGTTGGGGAAAATGCTTCATACAATATGATGCACTTAAGTGTTTTTTCAACTATCTCCATAAAAGTGTTTAATTTATGTTGAATTTTTGACTCCCTGTCCTGTCTTTATCCCGGCCAAGTGAATTCACATTTTTTCCCCACATTTAAGATGTGCTCTATCCATTATTTCAATAAGTGAAAGTTTTAGGTAGTGCACACGGAACATTTTCTATTGACAACAAAATTGTAAGTCGCACGGCCGGGTTAGGTAAAAGGCAAACATTTTGTTTATTTTGGTTGCTTTGGACCATTGTCACATAGAAGAAAGACGTTTAACCGCCGAGAAAAAAACGATCTTTAAATTTGTGGTGAGTATATAATTTTACAGAAATGCGTTTTTTGAAAAAACAACTATATTATGTATATTTTAATTAAAAGTATGTTTCAATAAAAGGTTTTAATAATAATAATATATTTCAATATGGTCTTCTAGTTGTGACCTACGAACTTTCGTTTATCGTATTTTTTATAAGTGCGGGATATAAAAGCTTTCTTACATTTCTAAAATTCAACTTGGAATACTTGAATAACATTTTTTAATTTGGAACTTTTGTCTAGGCCAGGGGTCGGCAACCTTTTGAGTCGGAAGAGCCAAAAATTACAATTTAAAAATTTCAAAGTTTTTCCTTGACTTATAGGTTGATATGAGGCTGACCACCCATACTGTAAAAAATGGTTCACTTTGCCAATGTCGCCCCTGTTTCAGGGAAGGTCGGCAAGAGTTGCAGGGCTTATGTTCATTTAAGATTGGGTTTTTATATTGTAGTTCCACATGCGGTATGTGTGAGCGCGAAATTATGCGTGTCTGCTTATGGGAATGCATTTGATGTGAATCTCAAATGATACATATCTTATTTTGGATTTGGATTTGTAAAGAGCCACAAATGTTTTTTTGCCAACAATAAATAGCGTCGATGGGGCGGGGGGAGGGTGGGGGGTGAAAAGCGAGTACAAGTAGCAGAGAGATCGTTAATCGATTCAGAACGATTTAGTTTTTTTCGATCAGAAGTATAATTCTGTGTTTTTTTTATATTTGCGTATGAAGCTAAAGAGCCGTAACTTCACATCCAAAGAGCCGCATGTGGCTGGTTAGCCGCAGGTTGCTTACCCCTAACCAAACCGATATCGATCCACCATATTTGTAAAAAGTCCGGTCTATAGCTTAGTTGGTAGAGTAACTGCATTCCATGCCGAGATCTCGAGTTAGAATCCCACTGAAGTTGTCAGAAATTATTTCTCGTTTCAGTGTTTATTTCTAACCCAAAATAAAATACAAGGCAAGGCTTACTCAGCCTTCATAAGAAATGAGTGTCAAGCCACTCAGGAGCTGAATAACATCCATTTCAAGTTTGCGTAAAGTAAAAGTTACTGGGTTGTTCATTTTAGATTTGGATTTTAAATTATGAGTAGGTACACATGCAGCATTTGTAAGCGTGAACTTACATGTGTCTACTTGTGAGCATGCATTTTATATGAATCTTTAATGTAAATGTATATTTGCAACTAAGATTATGTATTGTAGTTGAATATAATGGTCTTCTTCTATTGGGTGGTTTCAAAATTTACCGACCTCGTTGCTGAAATATTGAGAATTGAGAACCACTGTTTATTTGATCACCATCAAACTTCACAGGATTCATTCTAAAAATATGTTACATGTTTCCTGAAAATTTCGTCAAAATCGGATGAGCGGTTTATGAGTCTATAGGGAACATACATTCATACATACATACATACATACATACATACATACATACATACATACATACATACATACATACATACATACATACATACATACATACATACATACATACATACATACACACATCCTTCTTTATAGATATAGATAGATAGATTGCATTCCATGCCGAGATCTCGAGTTAGAATCCCACCGAAGTTGTCAGAAATTATTTCCCGTTTCAGTGTTTATTTTAAACCCAAAATAAAATACCGGCAAGGCTTACTCAGCCTTCATAAGAAATGAGTGTCAAGCCACTCAGGAGCTGAATAACATCCATTTCAAGTTGGCGTAAAGTAAAAGTTACTGGGTTGTTCATTTTAGATTTGGATTTTAAATTATGAGTAGGTACACATGCAGCATTTGTAAGCGTGAACTTACATGTGTCTATTTGTGAGCATGCATTTTATATGAATCTTTAATGTAAATGTATATTTGCAACTAAGATTATGTATTGTAGTTGAATATAATGGTCTTCTTCTATTGGGTGGTTTCAAAATTTACCGACCTCGTTGCTGAAATATCGAGAATTGAGAACCACTGTTTATTTGATCACCATCAAACTTCACAGGATTCGTTCTAAGAATATGTTACATGTTTCCTGAAAATTTCGTCAAAATCGGATGAGCGGTTTATGAGTCTATAGGGGACATACACACATACATACATACATACATACATACATACATACATACATACATACATCCTTCTTTATAGTTATAGATATAAGGCAACAGCCAAAGTTCTGAAAAAAAAATTGAAATCACAAAAAAAAGAGCTTCATTCTAACAAAATAAAATTATAATAAATACTCTTGAAGCTCTGCTACGAGAATCCTCAAAAGCTCCATCGTATCCAACGACATGAAGTAGTAGTAAAATTAACATTTTATTTTCCCCTCCAAACAGTTTTTCCTGAGGGTAGGTCGAAGGGCTGAAATAAATTCAAGGGCCCGGGACCCCAAAGTGTTAAATTAATTTCGGATTCGAGTCGAGCGACATTTACACTTTTGGATATTCATCGTGCGTACAAACCGTGTGACAACAAATTGGTCAAAGATAACTCGTCCATCCACAGTTAGTCCATTAAAAATTCAGTCACGTGACATTTCGACCAAATAACTTTTTAGTCAACGACCTTTAGGTCACAGCCAACTCGTTCACAGACACATCGGTTACGTGTAATTTCCCCACTTCAACTGAAAGTGGTTGGTGTTAGGCCGGCCCCCTTACCTGTAAAAATAAATAGGTGACGAATCACCACATGCGACCCCTTCGGGGAAACGCAGGTAAGAAGTTACACTATATGCGTGACTTAGTTGCATTGTTTATTGCATTGGTCACACAACAGTTCGTCCACACCACTTTTTGGTGATAAACAATATAAACTCTAATTGGTTAGGAATAACTCGTCCACAGACAAATCGGTCACACGGCAGTTGGTTCATACTACTTTTTGGCCAACGACATTGCGGTCGCATGAAATATAGGTCCATCGACAGGTCCCCCCAAAAAACCTTTTTATGAGTTAATCCTCAGGCGCCGTGCAGAAAAAATGTAATTTGTCGTGTATGTTTCTTGAATTATAGGTTGGTATGCGGCTGACAACCCATGCTGTAAAAATGGTTCACTTTGCCAATGTCACCCCTGTTTCAGGAAAGGACGGCAAGAGTTGCAGGGTTTATGTCCATTTGAGATTTGGTTTTTATGTTGTAGGTTCACATACGGTTCACATGCAAGCGCGAACTTGCACGTGTTTGCTTGTGAGAATGCACATGATGTGAATCTCCAATGTAACATATTATCTTTGCAACTTAGATTAGATTAGATAAGATTAGATTATAAATTCTCTTATAACGGTTCTTCTAATGTTTGAAAAGTTTGATTACCTAACAGTGAAGTAATTATATTTGCAAATATTTCTAGCGACCGTATTTCTAACTGAAACCTTACAAAAATCTTTGTAATTTTATTAATTGCAGTTTTATGTGATGCAGCTGTCTGGGAACCGTATATTGTATGTGGCCAAAATGTCTTTGTCAAAAAGTCATGTGGACAAATGTGTCTGTTGACGTTTTATAAGTAGCAGTTGTATATGACCAAAAAATCGTTTAGAAAAACTGGCGGTGTGATCGATTTATCCCTAGCCGAGCAGTCTGTGAACAATTTGAAACCGGAAAACACCGTCCTGTGTAAATCTATGCTCCATGAAAATGCGAAGCTTTCCTGGTAATTGTAATCTCATACGCGTTGCCCCATTCTAGCGAGGAAAATTTATACATTTTAATTTTCAAGGTTTTTGTGTCACGGCAATTTTCATAAAAAATGAGAATCATATTTTCGTCCCAATTTAAAGTCACACGCAAGGACTAAGCGCGAGCTTTGTGGGAGATATTTAAGAGTAGAAAATTTAAGTAAAAATGGATCTATCTATGTATAACTAAGTTGCAGAGATACATATTGAGGGTCATATTTAATGCATGCCCACAATCCGGCACATGTTAGTTTTAGCTTACATAGGGTTCTTGAGGTGTGATTTCCACAAAACCAGTGCTCACCAATAAATCATCCCAATATTACTATTATTACTTAGAATCTTAGCAGTGTTTTTCCAAAGCATTTTACAAATTCCATAAAACATCCATCAAAATTTACGACAATCGGTTCACTTGGGGAGCATAATAAAAATGAAGTTGGTTCGTCGGTCAGTTTGAAATGAATTTGTCGAATGCATAGTAATCTGAGCCATAAATCAAAATGGTACTTTCTGTTAAGAAGTGATGAAGCTTGGCGGGGTAGCGTGCCACTTAATAAGCAGAGATCGGGGATTTCCGTACTCTTATCGGATGTATGGAGAGATGAGACGAGGACCAAATTTAGTCTTGTGAGAAGGAATAGCTTCAATGCTACACTGCTACAAAAAATACATCACTACCACAAAAATCTAACACGAATTAAGTGATTTGTTTTAAATATTTGATTCAAAAAATATTAATAAATAATTTTTGGAACACTTAAATGAAAAAACTTTTTAATATTCTCCAAATATTTTTTGAATCAAATATTTAAAATGGAATTCCACAATGTTTCACCAAAACAATTTGAAAAGTGATTTGTTTTCTTTGACGTACTATTACCAAAAATTAATGCTTGTTTTATCCAATTTGTCTCTTGTGAAGTTGACTCAGTAGCCACTTTTAATTTTTGGTGGACTCCTGAGAGGGCTTCAGGTATATTTTAGTACATGAAAGTCTTGAAAAATCTATTTATTCTAAGAATAAGAAATGTCGGAATAAGAATGGTCGGTGTTATGGCCGCGGGGATCAAGACAGGTTATTTGGAACCGGATAGCGCTGGTTCGAATCCCGCGACGATAACTTCGACCCTGGTTCAACAGATGCCGTTGCATGCACACAAGCTTCTGCTTTCGAAAGAAGACAACTGGCCAGGCAAAATAGGTTGGTGGATGGCATTCCTTTCCACAAATCTATTTAAAAAATATATATATATATATATCTTCCCTTCCGTAATTGTCGATACATGGCCGGTTTCTCTGGGAAACCGGGCCAAAAACAGGGATCGAGTAGCCAGTAAGAAGGATAAAAAAGGGTGCTTGGAAAGCGTGCTTTTGCAGTTGCTGGTCGATTGGCATGGAACCACCCGACTCATTATATGACAGAATAAAATACTATGTAATGTTTCGAAAAGCGCTGAAAGCAAGTATTTTTTTGTTATGTTTTGTGTATTAACACTGTAAAAATTCATATTGATTTGACCTGAAGATGATCAATAAGATCGAAAACGTTCGTAATTATTAACTTAAATAAATTGATATTTGTGAAAAGATACTGTGTTTCATTAGAATTTTGTTTCTAAAAAATATAATAATACATCAAGTAAATTCTGTCATCATTTGCACCAGCGCCCTTGGTGTGACCTCATCACGAAACGGCATATCAAGTAAGTCGTCTATTCATCATTATCATCGCTCTCGAAAATAGACACTAATTTTTAACACCATGAGTTATTGAGAGGAAACTAATGAAAAAAACACATAAAACAAGATTGTATTTGCTGCACTAAGCATTGCCATTCAAAATTCTTTCTTGATTTAGATCTAACAAAAGAATTTCAGTCTAAAAACTTGATTTCCTTCATAGTCTTGAACATACCCCATGCTTTTCATTTTCTATCCACCCACTCTCATCTTAACTGTCACATGATTTCCTCCATAAAAAGGCAAGCACTACATTACATAAAACTTTACGTAGCGTTTTACCAAAAACGTATACAAACTCAATCACTCGCAGCAAGCGCTGTTTCAGTTTCCACATCCTTTTTGCAAAACTTTATACTTCAGTGTAAAGATAAAATTTTATACTGGAAGTGAAATGATAATATTATATATATGGCAGCCTGGAGCGATGTGCTACCACATCTCGTCCCATACAACCGTGACCCTGACTTTCAGATTTATATACGGTTACTTTGCCGATGATGGATCGCTCCATTCTCAACCCAAGGACGTAGCCGAATTGTGTGTATGCTCCCGGCGCTGAGAGCAATATTGAAAATAGATTGATGGGTTGAGACGCTATGGGAAATTTCAAGCGATAAAATGCGGTTTCATCACTAGAAATTTGAAGTGTTTATACACAGATTACAATAATTTAAGTTGTTAAATGTAATGAATTTAATAATAATAATAATATTATAAGGATGATTTATTTGGTGAGCGCTGTTTTTGAGTGAATCACACCTTAAGAGCCCTCTGCGAGCTTGGTCGTCGCTGTAGAAATTGCCAATTCTCAAGCAAGACCCAGTTACTGTAAGGCCGAATAGACCTTTAGTAACCGGTCTTTGGTAAAGATTAGATTTTTCACCCAGCGAAGAGTATATTTTTGTTCTACGCCGGGATTCGAACCCACAACCTTCCATTTACGAGGCAGAAGTGTTAACCACTAGACTGCGAACAGGTCGCGTAGGACGTAGTTAAAAAAACGAGAATCTTAAGCACACAAAGTATTTTTTCCGAAATGTAGTTTCAGAACCACAACAATTATCTGCGATTTTCGAACACGGCAGTTCAGATAATTTATTTTTAAACTCTCGATATTTTTTGACTCATTTCTTAGTATGAACCTCAGCAACCATTCTGTAAAAAATTGTTCACTTTTACCAATACCACCCCTGTTTCAGGCAAAGACAGGAAGGTTGCAGGGTCGATCTCATTTGACGTTTTATTTTATAATCATGTAGATGGTATGGGCGCTTGAGGTTTAACACACTTAACCATTTTTCATGCAATAAAAATCCTCCTTTCTACAAAAGTACACATGCTATGTGTGTAAGCGCGAACTCATGCGTGTCTGCTTGTGGGCGTAGGTACCTACAATAAAAAAGGAAACTGAAATGTTACTATACCTTTGCGATTAAAATTGTATTTTACTTAAATTATTTATTTACTACAGAGAAGATTTTTTTTGCGAATGTGTGATCGTGTGTTCTGTGCTTTTACTTGTGTGAGTGTGTCTGTGTCTCTAATGTTGGTACTTGTATTTTTTTCTTTATTGTGTGAATATTTGCTTAAATATTCAAAATATAATTTTCTGAAGTGGTTTCGCGTGTGCCAAAACAACTCTCATACACCTATAAATAGATACCGAGATGCTTGGCAGACTTGTATCTGAGCCGTCGAGCTAATGATTAGTCAAGCGACCATGTTGTTAAGTTAACTTTGTGAACGCATCAAATCTGAACGGAATCTTTAAATAAATTATGTGAAGTAAATTAAGCTTTTTAGTAAGTTTTTATTTCTTCTTTAGTTATTCAAACACTGTTTTATTTTCACTCTTTATTATTTAATTATTTGGACACAAACGTTTTCGACTACACATTAATCATCATCAGGTAATCAATTACTGTGTAGTCGAAAACGTTTGTGTCCAAATAATTAAATAATAAAAAGTGAAAATAAAACAGTGTTTGAATAAATAAAGATAATATGAATTTTCACAGTGTTAATGCACCAACCATCCAAAAAAAATATTTTTTGTTTGAATCTGTAAATTGTAGCAATATTCTAAACGACATTTTTAATGATCACTGTTTGAGAAAATATGATTGTGTATAAAAAATAACATTGGTTCAAACAGTCAAGTAATTAATCTTCTTCTTCTTCATGGCGATTTCCCACGTACAGCGGGGGGCGCCAGTGTCAAGTGGTATTTGAGTGGTTGAATAATAAAACAATGTCTATATTATGGTGATTTAATGTCCTAGTAGGGAATTTTATATTATGGTAGGTAAATTAAATAATGTACGTAGTGAATTTAGTCAACATCAGAATTGTTTATGGTCTGACGTCTCAGCATTCAATTGGTTGACGTTTCTGATTTGTCAAAACCAGATGGTTTTGTTACAATAGTTATGGAGGTTGGAATGGCGTGATATATAAGCCATTGTTCTCCTAATTATGTGTTCTTCTCTTGTATTATATTCTGACTAGTAAAGTCATCTGTAAAAATTCTCCAATCCATTGTTGTAAAAGTATACTTGTAAAATACAAACCAATCGGCAACCAAAAAGTCAAGATTTTTATTCAAGAAACCAGCGAACAAAAAACTCCTGACCAAATCCCGACCAATCACATTCCCGAGGTATTTTTATGTTACGCTAATGCGTGTAGGGTAGTCACGCCTGAGCCCGTAATTTCTTCACAATATTCTGGATACGACACTGGATATTTTTCTTTACGGCCATCTCCTTTAATACTTTATTGTATAGAAACGTGTCGCGGCGAAGGACGAGACATAAATTTTACAGGAAGTCTGTGACAAACGCGCGCTTATGTATGAGCTCGCTTGTTAGAGGGCGCGAAACATTTCCGCTGTAGATTTCACAAAGAGAAAACAAACCGTGTAACAATTCATTTCAAGTCAACTGCATTTTTCTATAGGTACCTTCCCGTACTGTCTAACAAGGAATTTATCAACAACAAAAAATGAGTGTTTTGAATATTTTTAAGGGTTTGGTGGTTTACACAGTGAAAGTCCATTGTATATTAATCAAATTAACAAAGTTCCAATTCACTTTTTACAATTTTATTTCTGTCTAGCACTTTCGCCTACAAAGCATCATCAGGACAATCAAATTTGATTGTTTTAATTTGATTAAAATAAAATAAAACTGAGGATGATTTCTTTGGTGTGCGCTGTTATTGTGTGAATCACACCTCAAAGACCCTCTGCGACCATGGTCGTTTCTACAAAGCGCTAATTCTATAATATATAATCTAAGTTGCAAACATATATTAACATTTAAAGCTCACATCGAATGCATACCCACAAACAAACACGTGTAGTTCGCGCTTACAGATGCTGAATGTGTACTTACAAATAAAATCCAAACCTCAAATGAACATACACTCTACAACTTTTGCTGACCTTTCCTGACACAGGGGTGACATTGGCAAAGTGAACCATTCTTTACAGTATAGGTAGACTCATACCAAGCTTTAAGTCAAGGAATACAAATAATAAATTAATTTACAAAAATTAAAACATCCACCATTTGATAAAATATGACCTTTCAATGAAATTGTCTAAAGAATTACATCTGAGTAAAGAAAAACAACGTAAAACACGATAGTGTGAGAGTTAAAGATTTTAAATTATGATTACGGTCGTTAGACATTTTAAAGAATTCGTGGTTCCTCCTTGTAGAGGACACACGTCTCCTGAGGACGTCGGATATGAATCCGACGAAACGTAGAGAAAATCGTTCTTCTCTTTAGCACGGTCAGTAAAATCCGTTTTTTCATTCTTTAGAGTGTGAGAGTTGTTGGAAATATTTTTTAAATCAATTTACAGTATTCAAAAGACACATTGGTACACATACAAACATTGCTCATGTAAAATAACCTCTGATATGACATGAGACAGACAAGCATTAAGGTAAATTCTCAAGCTAGAACCACCTTTGAGTTGGTTTAAAATTTCTGTATCGATCTCTCACGGTCAAGTTTAGAAGAATCCAATCTCTCCCAAGTCTTGACCTTTGATTAAATTAACGGAGATTTTTGTGTTATATCACCTTACGCAATATATAGCACCCATATATGAACAAGGTGATGTAGGTATAGGGTAGATTCATCAATACATTACCGTTTTCTAATAAAAAAAGGAAATGTATGAAAAGTGTGAATGAGAGGTATGCAAGGATGTGAAGAAATGAAGTCAACCCTACACAGGCTCTGGCTGTGTATAAATGTATGAGAAGATTTATGAAAAATATGATAATTATTAATGAAATAAAAAAGGTATGCAAGGATAGGAATTGATTAAAGCAACCCTACACAGGCTCTGGCTCTATGAAAATCTGTGAAAATGTATGTAGGTACGAGTATACGAACCGCTGTGGGAGAAATTATATTATTCTCGATGTTTCGTTGACGACGCAGCCAACGTTTTCAGGAGACTATAATCTATAAACGCAACTAAGCTACACATATAGTGTAACTTATTGCCTGCGTTATCCCCATAGTGGCCGCATGTGGCGATTCGGAACTTATTTATTTTTACGGGGACGGGGGCCGGCCTCACATCAACCACTTTCAGTTGAAGTGGGGGTTTCCCAGCTCCCGGGGGGGCTGTTTCTCATTTCTTGTGAAGGCTTAGTAAACCTTGAGATCGAACCCTTGCTCTCGGCAAGGAATGCAAGCATTCCACCAATTGAGCTATGGACCTTTTTACGAGCTTGGACACCGTCGCTACAAAGCGCCGATTCTCAAGCAAGACCCAGTTTCTGTAAAGCTGGATGGACCTTTGGGACCTTTGGGCATTGGTTAAGATTTATGAATTTTTTCACCCAGCGAAGAGCAAATTTGAAAATATAAATGTTATATTTTTTGTGCTCCGCCGGGATTCGAACCTTCGCGAACCACAACCTTCCATTTAGGAGTCCGAAGTGTTACCATTGAACTACGGACCGGTCCTAATACATGTAAAAATAATATTTTGATTTTTAATATTTTTAAGAATCGAATTCCAATGAAAACACTGTTTCCTTTCACCAATCACCAATTTATTTCAAATAATATCACGAACGTTTTCGACTTATGAACATCATCGTCGTTTTTTATTAAAATTTACATTTAATACAACAATTTTATTGTACCCCACGATGATGTTCAGAAGTCAAAAACGTTCATAATATTATTTGAAATAAATTGGTGATTGGTAAAAGGAAACAGTGTTTTCATTGGAATTCGATTCTTAAAAATATTAAAAATCAATGTAAAAATAAAACTTAAAAAAACAAATATTGACAGGCCGTAAGTTGTGGCATTTAACTGTAATTGTGAAGTTGTCGCCATTTTGCTAGGGATGGCTAGAGCCTTTGCAGATATGCTTTCATTTTTCTCTATCCTTGCATACCTCTTTCATTTTCCAGACAGTATTCCCTGTTGCTATTTGAAGGTTATTTGTATCGATAGTATGCGCCGGTACATTAAGCAATTACTTTAAGGACTCACCAATAGGTGTCAGCTCGTCCACCGACACGTGATATGGGGCTCCAATAAACCTGGGAGAGTGGTCATTCACATCCTCCACGTACACCGTCACTGAGAGGAACGCCGATATCTGGAAGCATAGACAATACATGATGTAAACAATCAAACACAGCCATCTAAGAATAATTTCTACAACGAGAAAAATATACAGAAACACTCAGAATACAATGCAGATATAGGAAATGCTATTTTTAATTTTGTTGAAAAATACTACATTGCCGCTTTTGATTGTGTACGACTCACATGTCTTGTGTATCCCACAAGAATAAAACTATAGCGTTTTACAATAAGTTGCATGGAAACTGAAAAAGTGCCTCTGACGAGCTTTTTTCTATAGTCTTTAATAAATTTTATAGTAATAAAGAATAAAGTTTTTTTTTTATTAAAACACTGCTCACTTAATTTACGTATTGTATTATAATTTACGTAAGAAAACGTTTTCGATTACTCACGATTGTTATCAGGTCCAAAAAATACTATAATTTTTAGTTTAGTTAGTTGAGTATAGTTTTTGTATATTTTTTTCACGCAGATTTACAGAAAGCAATATATTTATTTTTATTTTTCATTAAAATAATGTTATGTTTTTAATAGCAAGATTTTCTAATACGTCGCACGTTTAATAGTAAAGAGCAATAACTCAAAAAATAATAATGTTGGGAAATCACGGTTGAAGTTCAGACAACCAGTACCTACAACTTGTATGGGATAAAAAATGCGACCGATGTTTTATCTCAGTCATATTTGTCCAAATTGAACGGCTGTCGCATTCTACCTATTCTTCTCGCATTGTTCTTGCGTTTTATTACAAAATCTCGATTTTCTCAATTTTTGAGTTATTTCTCTCTATTATTAAACGTGCGATGTGATTTTATCTCTAATATTTTTTTTATACAACTAGGTTTTCAATTTTGATATCACATCTAGCATCGGATTATAAGCCAGCGAGAATAGATTTTTCACATAATTTTTGATCAACTCTGTTGAGGCTGTGTCGCTCCATTGTTTATCTTTTTTAGAAACTGTGAACGCGCGCAAACAATAAACATCTCGTGAACGCATCACGCAGTGTTGTCTGTCTCCCTCGCACTTGCTTATACGCAATGCATCCGTGCTTTTTTTTCTCAATATCGAAATACCTAAATTAGACCAATGAGATGAGATGGTTTGAGCATGTGGAAAGAATGTTTTTTTTTTTTTTAAATAGATTTGTAAAGAAGATTGCAATTCACCAACCTATTCTGCCTGTCCAGGAACAGGTATTTATATCGTTAATTCATAATTCATTATTGTATATTTTAATGAATTATTAATTAATAATTACCCAATTACATCTGTTGAACCAGGATCAAAGTTATGGCCAAATGACCCAGGCGGAGATCGAACCAACGTTATTCTATTCCAAATACGCTAGAAAGATCGGCCACTTGAACCGATCGGCCATAACATCGATATGACAATGATGATAGATTGACAAAGTTACATACAGAGGAAGTGTAAAAGGAAAAAGAGGTAAGATACGACCGAGAAAAGGATGGAGTGATAAGATTGAGGAGATTGTGAACAAATGAGATAACGAAATGGGTGTAAAAGAAGAAAATGTATGAAAAGGGTGATGGATATAAATTAATCGAAAGATGTAGGTATGTAAGGAGTGGAAGAAATGGAGGCAGCTTTACATAGGCTCTGGCCACACCTAGTGAAATGGCGACAGAGTTACAGTAACGGACCCATGGTCTATAATATCATTTATTTTCGCAACTTAGTGCAAAGCAATTTTCGCATAGTTATTTTTTTTAGACAGCAAAACAAGACATACCATAGACTCCAAGAAAATGAAAGATCAAACAATATTTCTCGTTCATATTTTAGGGAATAACGACGAGATGGATTCGATTCATTTCTCAGTCTATGCCAAACGAAATTGAGTTGAATGAACTTTGAACAATTTCGTTGCCTCATAAGAAGTGTGATTCGCATAGAAATCTAAGTTGGCAATTCAGGATTTATTTAAAAATTGAGAAAATTGTGTGAAAAAACCAAAAATAAAATATTATTTGAACTTATTTAAATTAATTTAACAAATTTTAAAAAAAACTTCTAGATTGGCGTCTGTTCTATACGTTTCGTTTTTAAGGAATTGCAGAATGTTAATCTATAATCTAAGTTGCAAGGATATATTAACATTAAAAACTCGTATCAAATGCATGTCCACAAACAGACACGTGGTGTAAGCTCGCGCTTACAAATGCTGAATGTGTTCTTACAAATTAAAACCAAACCTCAAATGAACCCTGCAGCTTTTGCCGACCTTCCCTGAAACAGGGGTGACATTGACAAGGTGAACCATTTTTTAAAGTATGGGTGGTCAGCCTCATATCAACGTATAACTCAAGAAATTAAGATGCTTAAATTATCACCCTCTTATGTGAATTAAAAATATTGTAAAGTAAAAGTTTTTTTTTGACGTGAAAAAAATCCATTATGATAAACTTTTTTTATCTTGAAAATAATTAAAATTAAATTGTTTTCATTTATCAGGTTGAAGTTTCATTGTTAAAAAGAGATAAATCATAAGTTTTAAAATAAGATTTTCTTTATTTATTTCAAAAGCAATTTATCATAAAATTTGATAACTTATCTTAGAATTAAATATTCTAAGATTTCTTTAAGTATATGCAATTTTCCATACTTCACAAATATAGTGGTTGTACTGATATATATGAGCGGTATGGAATCAAAAACGGCAATCTAGTTTTTTTTTTAAATGAATTAAATATATGGAAATGTTGAGAAAATGATTTTCTGTGTTTATATATTGTAACAAATGTGTAGTTGTGTTTGTCTGTGTGAGTTAATAATTAAGTCTGTGAAGTCCCCCTAGAAATAAATATATGTTAGGTTCTTATAAGGATAATAATTTGCTAGAGATTGTTCGAGTGTTAGGTAGAATGTTCTGGCAAAAACTACCAAGTAGCATTTCTCCATGTTTCGAGAATGATATTTATTCTGACTATAAAATAAGGACTAAAACCCTCTGTAGCTTGAGAAATCAACCGACCATTATATTGTGCATGTGTAAAGTGACTCGGTATGCGCCGAATCTGAAATCCTTTGTTTAAAATAAATCACCACAATTTTAATTTAAAAGAACCCGTGTAAAAACATAACAATACATCTACCTCTTGTTTGAAAAAAATCTACATTTCCGCCTTTGATGATAAGCGATTCAAATATAATATTGGTATAAGGGTTGCGGTACTAAATCATAATTTGCGTTGACGCCCTCAAATAAATCGCATACGCGCGAAATAATATTCAAAAACGTAGACGTAGAATTTTCATATTTTTGCGACGAAAATCCTTGCAGAATGATGGACTATTTACAGTAAGTACTGCCAGTATGTAGAAAAGGGGAGTGCGTTTTATGGCTATACGATTGCTGAGAGATGTGGTGGCCACTCTGGTATTGGCCAACTTAGAAAAATGCTGTTGCAACGCAACTTAGCTACACATATAGTGTAACTTCATGCCGCGCATGTGGCGAGTTGGACCTATTTATTTTTACAGGTAAGGGGGGCGGCCTTACGCCAACCACTTTCAGTTGAAGTGGGGGTTTCCCAGCAACTGAGAGGGCTGGTACTCATTTTTTGAGTTAAACTTGTCGGTATTTAATTTGAGGTTTGAAAATTTATTTCATTTCGTCTTTTCCGTTTCGGTGTTTAACTGAAGCGGGAAATCATTTCTGACACCCTCGGTGGGATTCGAACCCGAGTTCTCGGCATGGAATGCTAGCACTATGAGCTATCGACCTGACTGTGTGATTGTGTGATTATGCGTTTTGTGTCTGTGTGAGTCTGTACAGCCTCTAGATCAGGCTTGTCCAACATAGCCAACATAGCCTTTTAACAGGCTTGCCTTTTAAATCTCATACAGCGTAAGATTGAAGGGAGAAAGAACTCAGGGACACCGAGGAACATTGTTGCTGAAAATCCTACGACAAAGGTTCAACTTTCTTTCTCTCTACAGAGTCATTAAAAAAGAGGATTTTGAATCTCGCAGGAGTCTTTCGAAAAGACAAATTCATTTTTCAACCAAAAAAAAACTATTCTGCTCCCGAAGATGCCTCATTAGGCGAAAATATTCGAGCAAAAAAGAAATAAATAAGTGAATTAAAACTTTGTTTCCATTAGAATTTTTTAAATAATCAAAAAAAAAAACATTATTTTGAACAAAAAAAATATATTTGTGTACTCCTCCGGGAATCGATCCCACAGCGTTTCGATTACGAGTCCGTGTCGTTAACCATTAGAGTGAGTATGGACCGAATTTAACAAAAACGGATGAAAATCAATCAAGTTCCATTTTTTATGAAACAAGGACTAAAATCAATTGTAAAACTAAGCAGCTAACAGCCCTGCTATCAAGGATCAGGACATCAACCACCACATCACCAACACCTCTGCGGCACTACAACAAGTGTCATAGACCCCTCTGAAATCTAGGGAGTCTCCCGCACAGGATTATTTTTAAAAAGTTTGCAAAATTAAGCCCAAGACAAAAACAGTGTATCGGTCAATACGGGATCACTCACCCCACACATTGAAGTGAGGAAAAATTGAGCTAACATATTTTCTTGGGTCTGTCTCTTGTCTAAGGGATGGGACATGGAGTACATCTTATGGAAATGGGAGGTCTAGCTAGATATTGGCCTCAAGAGAAAAGCCAGTATGCGTGGCTCGTGGTGACAGGTTAGAACGGCACAGTGACAAAACGACACATGAAAGAACATCACATTTCTAAAACACAACATACCATAACATTTATTTTTCTTCCACACGCCATAAATGCGACTCATTCGGGGATAACGCTGTAAGAAGTTGCTCTTTACGTGCAGCTTAGTAGTTTTTTTTAAACTAATAATGATAATCCTGCTTGACTTATAGGTTGGTATGAGGCTAACCACCCATACTGTAAAAAATGGTTAACTTTGCCAATGTCACTTCTGTTTCAGGAAAGGTCGGCAAAAGTTATAGCGCTTATATTCATTTCACGTTTGGATTTAATTTGTAAGTACAAATTCAGCATTAAGTTTGTAAGCGCGAACTACACGTGTCTGTTTGTGGGCATGCATTTGTTAATGAGTTTGAATGGTAATATATCTTTGCAACTTAGATTATATACAATCGGGGGCGACAATTTACTTTTTAGCTTCACCAATATTATATGCATGAGTTCCATTTTCTCATGTGTCACTTTTTTTTCATGCCGTTTATGGTGGTTTTATGATTTGTGATGTTATGTCATGTGATGTTATTTCATGTGCCGTTTATGGTATGTTCTGTTTTAGATATGTGACGTTTTGTCATTGTGATGTGCTTTCCTGTGATGTTGTGCCATAGTCATGTTTTATCATGTGATGTAAGTACCTACTGTAATATTGATGTTCTGTCATGTGATGTGATGCACTGTCATGTGTCGTTTTGTCACTGTGTTGTTCTACCATAGAATCGTGGCTTCTACATGAAGGCTTAAAAGGTTCCACTTAGCTTGTAATGTAAATATGAAAGCACTTTTTTAAAGTAAGGACAAAGATAATAGAGGGCATTTCTTGTAACTACATATGGAAGGTCAAGGGTCGTGTCAAAAAACTCGTAAAATAATGTTTGTGGTTTGATATGTTATTGATTTTTCCATCAATTTTTTGCAGTTTATCGACAGTTTCCCTAACTACATTGCATGTAGTAAAAAAATTAAATTTGATTAAATAACCAGTATTTGGGAAATTGAAATATATTGTAGGGTAAGTAAGCTTTTGAATTAGGTACTTATGGATTTTGTATATTTTGTAACAATGAAAAACACATGTCGGTATAGTGACGTTCCTTAGAAATTTTGGCTGTTTAGAAGTCTTATCTAATCTAATTTAATCTAAGTTGCAAAGAAATGTTACATTAGAGATTCACATTACATGCATTCTCACAACCAGACACGTACAAGTTCGCGCTTGCACATGCCTCATGTGAACCTACAGCATAAAAACCAAATCTCAAATGGATATACACCCTGCAACTCTTGCCGTCCTTCCCTGAGACAGGGGTGACATTGGCAAAGTGAACCATTTTTACAGCATGGATGGTCAGCCGCATACCAACCTATAAGTCAAGGAACACACACGACAAATTACATTTTATACATCACTAAATAATAATATCCAAATACAAAATATCCATTTACAAATAAAAACAAATTCCAATTAAATAAATCAAATCAAACAGACTTAGGTACAAAATATAATGCAGGTATACAAAATACAATGCAATTTCAAAGAAATATATAAAAAACTTGAAAAGGAAAAATATTATGTTGGGGCTAAAAAATAATTCCTACTAGGTTATACTTACTTGGGTTTACAGAAATATAGTATTTATTAAAAAGTATTTCATAAGTTCAACTATTTTTCTTTTAGTTTTTCGGTCCGTAGTTCAGTGCTAACACTTTGGACTCTGAATGGAAGGTTGTGGGTTCGAATCCCGGCGGATCACAAAAAAAATACCATTTATATTTTCAAATTTGCTCTTCGCCGGGTTGAAAAATTCATAAACCTTTACCAATGAACGGTCACCAAAGGTCCATCCAGCCTTACAGCAACTGGGTCTTGCTTGAGATTTGTCGCTTTGTAGCGACGACGACCGCAAGCTCGTAAAAAGGTCGATAGCTCAATCGGTAGAATGCTTGCATTCCATGCCGAGAGCAAGGGTTCGATCTCAAGGTTTACTCAGCCTTCACAAGAAATGAGAACCAGCCCCCCCGGGAGCTGGGAAATCCCCACTTGAAAGTGGCTAGTGTAAGGCCGGCCCCATTTCCCGAAAAAATAAATAGGTCCCGAATCGCCACATGCGACCCCTTCGGGGATAACGCAGGCAAGAAGCTACACTATATGTGTAGCTTAGTTGCGTTTTTTTTCAAAGTATTTATTCAGGATTTGTTTACGGAATCAAAAATAATAATCTGGTTATGATGTATTTTTTTGAAATACATTCTTTTTATTAAAACAATACGTCATCTATATTTTTTTATTCAAAGCTTTATAAAGAACTAAGCAAAGATACGAACCATATCGTCGCCATCTGCAAAATCACAGCCGAGGCGAAACTTCAGCACATTCTGCGGGTTGTCAGAATCCACGAGGTCTTCCAGTGTTTGCGCCAACACGACAGAAACATGGGTTCGGTTCACGTCTCGGTAAGTGAAGAAATGCGCGTCCTCTTCTTTATCGACCGGTTGCAGGCTGAGATTGCGTCTGGGGAGAAAGAAAGATACATTATGGTTTGCGTCTTGGGTGGCTTTGTTGTGTACTCCCTAGATGTCAGTGCACATTAAAAATCAAATTTTGTAAAGAGAAAATAGTGATTTTGACAAAAATTGAATAATTTAGGTATTTAAATACTGATAACGGTCGTTAGACATTTAATAGAATGAAGAAAACGGATATTACTGACCGTGCAAAAGAGAAGAACGATTTTCTCTACGTTTCGTCGGAGTCATATCCGACGATTTCACAAAAATACATAATATCGTCCTTCTGTACAACTGGGGCTATTGCGACATCTATAGATGCATGACCGAAGGTTAATAAAAGTACCTACAACCTTCGGCCTCGATCAAAAAACAATAATTCAACAGTTCGTGCAGGCTCCTGTCACTGGGAACTAATGAACCAGCATTCTAAAATGAAATATGATTTCAAGCAGAAACTCATAGAGATATTGCCTTGACAGTTGTCTCTGTCTGACACATATGCTTCAAATTCACGCCCTGATCCCAAACGAGAAAGATATATTTTGTAAGCTTCTTTTACATGCAAACTTTCAAAAAAATACGCTAGATGGCAAGTAATCATTAAAGTGAGGGTAGGTAGCTTTTTTTGAAATTCAAATTTTGTTCCAATCAAAACATGTGACAGTAGAAATTTGTTGTATGTGTTTAATGGCGTCTGCTGAAAAAAATGACAAAAGTAACCTTTTGTTCTTCAAACAATTACGGAAAAAATGCACTATTTCATTCAGTGATTGGACATGTTTATGAAGTGTTTCATTTTTACAAGAACTGAGTCTACCGTTAGCGGTATTGGAAATCCAAGTAAGTTGCAGTTTATTTTATATTTTTTAATATGCATGTAATCTGTCATCGATTTTGTAAAATGTTTAAGAAATAACGTTTGGTCGACACTTAATTTTGAAAAACGCTTGTATTTAACACCATTGCTTGGATTCAATTGTCATGGACGGTGTCAGATAGTATTTTCCGTTTTGGTATTTTTGTCTTATTTAAATCTTAGTACCAGCAAGTTTATTAGCCTTCATAAGAAATGTGAAAAGTTTTTATGGGAGCAAGGAAACTTCCATTGAATTTCACATCGATGAGATTAGCAAAAACAATATTATCTTAGACCTTCCTTCTTTCTTGCAAATTTTGAACCCATAAACTAATTCTTTTTTTTTATTTATGTTTCAGAAATCGATTCTTCCGATTCCCACAATTTTCATCATACTACCAGTCAGTTACTGAAAACGACCAACCCCATAAAAATACCACCACGCCGTGAAAGCGAAACGTCGGCAGATAAAAAAGTTGCAAATGGACCATGGTCTGACCTGCAATAACACAAAAGGAATACATCAGATAAAACAGATCATGAAAGTGAATGTGAAAGTGTAAAATTTTATTTAAAAACTGTTTGGTTTTACGACGAGTTATTAGGTTAAATGGAAACTATGGGTAAAACCATAAATAGGTTAGAAATTCAACTATGTAAGTTAAATAGTTTGATTATTATAATGAGAAAACATTGAACTATTTTCTCCAAAAGACATAAAAATAATTGTTTCAACTTTATACCATAATATTTTATTCAATTTATTCTTCATAGGCAAAAAAAAAACGCAACTAAGCTACACATATAGTGTAACATCTTGCCGCGTTATCCCCAAAGGGCTCGCATGTGGCGAGTGGAACCTATTTATTTTTACAGGTAAGGGGGTCGGCCTTACGCCAACCTCTTCAGTTGAAGTGGGGGTTTCCCAGCTCCCGAGAGGCTGGTTCTCATTTCTGGTTAAGGCTGAGTAAACCTTGCCGGTATTTTGATTTGAGGTTTGAAATAAACACCGAAACGGATAATCATTTCTGACACCCTGCCTCGGTGGGATTCGAACCCCAGCTCACGGCATGAAATGCAAGCACTCTACGAACTGAGCTATCTAAAATATTATGTATTAATGTTATCACGTATCAATAACAATAATGTATCACCCATAGTGTAAAAAATGGTTCACTTTGCCAATGTCACCTCTGTTTCAGGGAAGGTCGGCAAGAGTTGCAGGGCTTATGTTCACTTGAGATTGGGTTTTTAGATTGTAGGTCCACATGCGGCATGTGTTAGCGCGAAATGGTACATGTCTGCTTGTGGGAATTCGTTTAATATGAATCTTAAATGGTACATATCTTTGCAGCTTAGATTTAGATTTTAGAATGTACAAGCTTTATTTCATTGTAAATTTGTATTATAATTCACTCCTTAAAATGTTAATAAAAAATATATCTATGTAATAAAACGTTGATTTTCTTGTGAAATAAGTATGGCAGAAACAAAAAATATATTTTTTAAGAAGAAGAAGTCCCCAGGGGGGGTTTGTACAAAAACCTTACGCCCCGAAGTATAGATGACTCTTTTTACTATTTCCATATACCTTGTTTTTCCTACATAATGCACTGAAACAGGGTTCAGTGGCACATCTATAATACGTAGTATTATAGTATACTTATCCATGAGTTCGTGGTTCTTCTTTGTAGAAGACACACGTCGCCTGAGGACGTCGGATATGACTCCGATGAAGCGTAGAGAAAATCGTTTTTCTCTTTTGCACGGTCAGTAATATCCGTTTTTTTCATTCCATAAAAGGTACTTAAATAATTATTTGTATTTTAAAATAACATTTTGTACACGATTAGAAATAACAAAACAAAAAAATATAGAATTCTCAGGACATTCACTATTATATCATACAAATATCTTTTTGAGAAAACTTAACGGTAATTACATACTTATTTATGATTTTTTTTTTATATAAAATTAGTTAGTTGACTTTGTTCAGTAAATAATTAAGTATTTATATAAAACACAATAGATTTTTATTGAATCGCATTTTTTCTTACAAATTACATACCTACACACAGAATCCTGAGAAACATCCATCCTAGTCATTTTGATTGCAACACGGCAACAACAGTTATGTTATGGCATTATCTTATTGTGTTCCATCAAATACAATAATACAGGCAGAATTGCACCTGGCCGTGGGTCTCATGCAACTGCATGCATTTGACCTTAACACTAACAATACATGAAAACAGAGGAAATATTTCTTGATGCCAGATTACACGTTGTAGGTACCTACCAATTTCTTATTTTATCAAATTGATACTGATTTATAGGTTGGTATGAGGCTGACCACCCATACTGTAAAAAAATGGTTCACTTTACCAATGTCACCCCTGTTTCAGGGAAGGTCGACAAGAGTTGCAGGGCTTATTTTCATTTGAGATTAGGTTTTTTATACTGTAGGTCCACATGCGGCATGTGTGGCGAAATTATGCGTGTCTGCTTGTGGGAATGCATTTAATATGAATCTCAAATATACATATCTTTGCAGCTTAGATTTACATTTAGATTTAGATACTGATTGTGCTCTTTGCTTAACTAAGCTGCACGTACTATGTAACTTCTTAACGCGTTGTCCCAGAAGGGATCGCATGTGGCATGTGGAATATATTGCCGACTTGGGCTGGAAGTCTCATCCCCACGGTAATTTTTGCCTACCGAATATCGGTAATATTTGTATGGAGACCTGCAATCCAAGATGACCGCAAGTGAACAGATGATTAGTCTTCATACAAATATTACCGATATTCGGTGGGTTAGAATTTCCGTGATGATGAGACTTCCAGCCCTGTTCAGTTGAAGTGGGGGTTTCCCATTTCATATGAGACCTAACAAGCTCTGCTGGTATTAGGATAAGAAATAAGCACCTTAACAAGATGCAATATCTAAGAACTTTGACGAGGATTGGACCCTAGTCCTTCAGTATTGACCGCAACGCTCTAATAACTGAACTATGGACCGCACTACGAAGAAATTTCACCTTTTGTGCAATACACCTGGTCCTACTTTACCATGAAGTTGTTTTTATTATTCACTTACAAAATTGCCGAATCCAATGGCTGGGACACTGTCAGAATAATAAATACTGCATCTATCTTTAAAGAGGTTGCTAAAAAAGGGGGCTATTTCTAACCGAGTCTCCCATTAGTTGGGTTTACCTCTACAAAATGTGACTATAAGCTCTCTTCTTTCTTCTACTTCCTGCAACACCTTTTCGTTGGACTTCCTTTCAACCCAAGATGTCTTTGTCATCTTCCTCCAACTTCACATCTCAAATTCCTCTAGGCGGTCTCTTTCGTATTTCTAGACGATCCAGGTTTTGCAGGCTGCATTGCAGCTATGGAAACAAAATGCTGCAAGAAAAACCTTGATGATAATGGTAATGAATAATTTTTTCCTTATACTTAGGTTGTTTATCATCTATTAACCCTTATTCACACGGTCCAGTTATGGTCCGGGTACGTTTGCTAAATGTATGGGATCGCCGGATACCCGTGTGAAAGCTAACATATTATTATACATCTCCATACCGTTCCACCAGTGCTTGTTTCGCTAATCTACAATGTGACAATGTTACAATGATGTCCTTATCTTAAACGAGGTATCTGTTTTGAACTGACAAACACGTTCTTTCAGAAGCAAAATAGTTTTCTGAAATACCTCACAATTTCAATTAATGCAAAATAAACAGATGTCGCTGCTCCACAAGACAACTCATACGCAGAGTGTCATCATTTTTCACATTTAACCTCCGAGTGTACGTACATACATTTTCATCAAAGTTTTTATCAAGATCATATTCATCATTGCACTTCCACGCTGAAGGAGCCCGTCGTAGACATGGGCCAAAATTTCCGGAAGCTCCCTCTCCCATAGACCAACAACAGATCCCGGAAAACATCTCTCCGGAATTGTCGGTTTACACCTGCTTCGAAACTAAAGCCGTGTTTAGGAGACTTGACACATACAGAAGAGGATAATGAACCAAAACTTTATTACACACTTTTATTTTATTAGGCGGTACGCAGTGGCATACTTTTACCCACCTTGATGTATGGAAGCGAGGCCTGGACGGTGAATGAAAGTGAAATTAGTAAAGTCCATACTGTTGAAATGGACTTTCTAAGAAGTATGATTGGGAAAAAACGGAGTGACAGGGTGAGGAATGATTTTGTAAGAGAAGAATGTGGTGCAAGAGAAAGTGTGAAAGTGAAGATTAAAAGAAGTTTTTTAAGATGGTTTGGGCATATGGAGAGAATGAATGAGGAAAGACTGACGAAGAAAGTATATGTTGGTAGAATAGATGGATGTCGTGGTAGAGGAAGACCGAGAAAGGTATGGATGGACCAAATATCCAAAATTGCGAATGAATGGAATATCCAGAGTCATAATAAAAGAAGAGCCTGTATGAAAAAAATTATGACTCTGGAGGAAATGAAAGAAGTATGTAAGGACAGAAAGAAATGGCGGTTGATCTGTAATGTTGGCGGCTAGGGTTTATTAAATTGGAATTTGTTTTTATTTGTAAATGGATATTTTGTATTTGGATTTGGACAGAAAAAAGTGGAGGCGCATCTGCGGAGGTACCGGCCACCCCTAGTGGAACGGCGGCAGGATACAGTAACAGTAACAGGATATTATTATTTAGTGATGTATAAAATGTAATTTGTCGTGTGTGTGTGTTCCTTGACTTATAGGTTGGTATGCGGCTGACCACCCATGCTGTAAAAATGGTTCACTTTGCCAATATGTTGACGGCAAGAGTTGCAGGGTGTATGTCCATTTGAGATTTGGTTTTTATGTTGTAGGTTCACATGAGGCATGTGCAACCGCGAACTTGTACGTGTCTGGTTGTGAGAATGCATGTAATGTGAATCTCCAATGTAACATATCTTTGCAACTTAGATTAGATTAGATTTATTTTATTCACTATCAGAATGTTAACAGAATACAACAAATATTTATAATCAATGTTTACACAATCCTGTAGCTCTCAAACCGGGCAAGCGATCTCTCTTTTTTTCTGTCTATCATCTTTTGTTTTTTTAGCAAAATTCCAAAATTCCCAATATTCTTTTTTTCCCCCTACATGCCTATTAAGTCCTTCGTTACAACCATTTGATTCTAAGATGACCCTTCAATGAAAATGTATTATGAATCACATTCTATGTACACAATCTGAGCTAATAAAACAACGTAAAACACGATAATGTGAGAGTTGTTTTAAATATTTTCAAAATAATTTTTCAGTTTTCATAAGACACATCGGTACAGTATACATTCAAACATTGCTCATGTGAAATTGCCTCTAATAGACATAACGTCCTCAGTGCTTGTATGTCTTATGTCCAAGAGAAGTAATTTCACATAAGCCATGTTTGTATGTTCACTGGATCAATGAGTCTTATGAATGGTAGAAATTGTTTTTGAAAATATTAAAAACAACTCATGTTTTATTTTATTTTCTGATCTCAGATTGTGTAGAATGTGATTCGTAAAATAATTTCTTTTAAAGGTCATCTTTGACTCAAATGATAGATAAGTCAAACAAACATTTTGGGGACTAACACTTCTAGATTTCTGAGAAATGGACTTACAAGTAAACTTGCAGTTATAAATTATAAAGCAGAAATACACTTTATATCATCTGTGTAATTCACAATCATTAGTGGTGGGGAAACTGCATAATTTTGTGCATAGATCAAGTCCGTAGTTGCAGCTCTGTAATGCGTAAGTGCATGCATACGTGTGTAATCTAACGGGCAATGATCCCAACTGCCAACAGTGTTTCCTATGTCCGATAGGGAAAGATACTCGTAATGTCGAGTGTAAACTTAAAAACACATCAACTAACTAAGCAAGTCATCGAGTATGGCATGTTTTATTTGATACTGTAACTGTAACTCTGTCGCCATTTCGCTAGGGGTGACCAGAGCCTCTACAGAGCTGCCTCCATTTCTTCCTATCCTTACATAACTCTTTAACATGTTTTGAAAAGATGATAACTTTTTAACCTTTCATCTATAATTTAAGTGGCAAAGAGATATTGACATTCAAGGCTTATTCATAAAGCACACCCAGAAGCCGACACGTGTAAGTTCACGCTGACGGGTCCGTAGTCTAATCGTAACGCTTCGGACTCATAAATCGAAGGTTTTGGGTTCGAATCCAGGTAGAGCACAAAAAATATACCATTTACATTTTCAAATATGCTCTACGCTGGGTCGAAAAATTCATATACCTTTACCAAATGTGGTCTTGCTTGAAAATTAGCGCTTTCTATAGCGCCACACACAACAGCGCTAATCAAATAAACCACCCTAATATTATTATTACACGTGCTGTGTGTGCACTTACAAAAAAAACAAACCTCACATGAACATACACCTTATAACTTCTACCATTCTCCCTTCAAACTGAGGGGCGTAGGCAAAAGTGAGCCTAGTTGTTACAGTTGGTTGGCCTCATACTCAACCTATTAGTCAAGAAATCGAAAGTTAAACAAAATATCGAAAGTATGTACCTGAACCTAAAAAATCTTTCACCAACGAAGCTACGCAACTAAGCTACACATATGTTTAGGCTCGTTTTCCATGAAGGAGAAACTCAAGAAACTTCTGTAATAATGAAAACTTCTTACCTCGGATGAACTTCTAGTTTCAGGACTTCTCCGCCAACTTTAAGGTTTTCAGGAATCCTCACGAATCTCAGATACTCTCCGGGTGGATAAAACTGGCAACCTGAAATGTGTAAAACAACATTAATTAGTGACATAGAAGGAGGCCTAATTAAGTAACAGAATATATTATATAATCTCAGTTGCAAAAACATATCGATGGTTAAAAGGCAGTAAGCGACATTTTGGTCAAAATGAGTTATGAATGCTATCCTATTTGAAATTTTCCGCTCTTTCTAATTCGATAACTCCCATAGCTCTACGATAATTTTTGTGTTGTTTATGCCCAAAAACCAACTGCGTTTTCAAAGTATGGTTTTGGTGTAACCGACAAGAGTTTGGTCTTTTTTGTCCTAAAGGCGCTTGTGACATAAAAAAACATCGTAAAAACACATTAATAGGAATGCCAATAAATGCCTTAATTTTTTTTAATTTTAGAGCTGTTTTAATTTTAATGATATGATAAAAAACAAAAAAGTTATTCCATTTTTCTGCAATCTAAAACTTGAAACTGCTCTCTTGAACAATTTAGTTTATGTCGCTTATGCCTTACTGTCTTTTTACCGTCGATATTAACATTTAAGATTCATATTGAATAAAACTTTAATGTTATATTTGTATGATTTGTGTATTGACACTGAAAATTCATACTGATTTATTTTTTATATCTTAAAAAAAAGTTCTGATAAAACACTGTTTCTTTTCACAAGAGATCAATTTATTTTAATTAATATTACAAACGTTTTCGATCTTGTCGATCATCTTCAGTACCCTTAGTACGAGTTGCAAAGCTTGAGAAAAGTAAAGTTTACGGAAAATATTAAAGAGTGGTTTTCCCCAAAATCTGCCGTTTTTGTTTGTTTAAACTTGATTTTTTTCATCGCTGTAACTCTTTTGCTACGACCATGAAGTGTAAGAAACAAAAATGACAGATTTTTGGAGAAATCCCAATTTAATACTTTCCGTAAACTTTACATTACTCAAGTTTTGCAACTCGTACTAAGGGTACAGGTAAGAACTTTAATGGTTTGTGCATTGACATTGTGAATATTAATTTTGAATTATTAATGTAAAAATTATACACAAAGTGTTTTTGTTAAAAATACTTTTTAACATAAGTCCATAATATCATAGATTATTCCAGAACCGCAGAAGGTAGCCACATTATGTACTTACATGTTTGTTATTTTAAAATAATTCGTTGAAAATGGTCAAACTTTCATATCAGCATTGGCATACTAATGATTGTCAATAAAGAACAAATTTGCTGACAATGTAGGTCAATACACTGTGGCCCAATGCATAGAAATTTCTGGATTTATAATTATTAATCAGCTTTGATATATTAATGATTGAATTTGCTGACAAAGTAGGTCAATACACTGTATTTGTTGCCCAATGCATAGAAATTTCTGGATTTATAATCTTTATAAGGAAAAAGTATGTACAACTTTGTAATATAAAAGGAGTAATGAATGACTCAATAAATCAGTAGCAGCTGACCATTGATCATCGGAGTTTTGTTCCCTTGAATCAGAGCTGGTGCTCCGGCACACAACTGGGCGAGTCTCGAGTAAGCCCTAGTTGGTGTCGTCAGAATCAGTTTTTCTTCACGACTTGAAAGCGCTCAAGGAAATAAATCAACTCGTGAAGAAAAATAGTGTTTTATTTATACATTATTAGTTCATAATCAATGTATTCCCACAAGCAGACACGTAGGTAGAGTTTAAGCTTACACATACCGCATGTGAGATTACAACATAAGAACCCTAGTTTCAAATAAGTTAAGCAACATTGAGCGTGGTCAATACTTGGATGGGTGACCGCTCAGGTACACCGCGTGTCGTTGGCATCTCGGACCGGTTCGTAGTCCTTAGTGGCAACACTTCGGACTCGTAAATGGAAGGTTGTGGATTCGGATCCCGGCGGAGCACACAAAAATACCATTAATATTTCGAATCTGCTCTTCGCTGGGTTGAAGAATTCATAAGCCTTTACCAATGACCGGTCACCAAGGGTCCATCCAGCCTTACAGCTACTGGATCTTGCTTGAGTATTGGCGCTTTGTAGCGACGACCAAGCTCGTACACCTCTGCGGCACTACAACAAGTGTCATGGACCCCTAGAGTCTTCAGAATCTAGGGAGTCTCCCGCACAGGATTTTCTTAAAAAAAAAAAAAAATGAACATAAGCTCTGCAACTCTTGCCAATCTTCCTTGAAACATGGGCGACATTTGCAAGGTGAATCATTTTTTACAGTAAAGGTGGTTAGCCTCATATTAACTTAAAAAGCGGCAAGCTATTTAATACACATAATAAGAAAACACCGGAAATCATTTCATCATCATATCCATATAATTCCATATTTCGTAAAAGAAAACTAATCATTTAAAACAAACAAAAATAATGATCACCAAAAATCAGTTGATTTATTACTTAAATGTGTTACTTGAGAGAGTATTTAGCAGGTCAAGTAACTAATATTTTTTAGTAATGGAGTAACAAGATATTACGAAAAAATTGTTGTATTTTTTGTTGTTGTTTGGCAATAATTTAGCCCGTAACGGCTTGTAACGATGATCGAAAATTTTCTTTATCAAATAAGGCATTTAGCCATTAAAGATTTCAATGGGTAAAACAGTCGAGTAAAATAATTTAAAGACCTCTAATGAATAATATTGACAGAAAACGTAATCCTATTTTATTTATTAATTTTTATGTTTTTTCAAGCTTGGTTATCGATCATTTGTGATTATTATTTTCTTTATATTGTTATGTTACAAACTGCGGTTTATTTATTTCACACAATTCATATTATCACTTTCGGTTCAGAGTTACATTTGCACAGTGTAGTTCAACGGCTGAGATATTTCTGAAGCTACATGGAATTTTGGTCCTTAATTGATACGAAAAACAAAGATCATTCTCGAAACATGCAGAATCGCTGTCTTGCTAGATTTTACCAGAACATTCGATTCAACCAATCTCGAGCAAATACAAACAAATATCATGTACAATGTACAGACTATCTACCTAAGCGTCTACTCACTTCCAGAGAGACTTTTTATTACACTAACACAACTACACAACCACACAACATCCTGCATATTCGTAACAGTATATGTATATCATTGGCGAAGGGTGCCATACAAGCCGATTCCCATCGGTTTCCCGTTTAAGGCGTGTTATAAAGCTAAATCTGCCATTTTTGTTTCTTACGCTTTATGGTCTTAGCAAAATAGTTACAGTAATTAAAAAAATCAAGCATGTTTATTAATTTTTTATCTTAGTTATAAAGCTTAAACAAAATATATAACTTAAGAATTGCCACCACAAAAAAATATTTAAGAAAACGCGTTTTTTTTTACATTATACATATTTTTTACATTTTTTAGGTTCAATACTTAACATTTTTTCAATAATGTCAATAGTTTTTGAGTAAATATGGAAAAACTGTATTCTTTGATTTAATTAAAATTTAATTCATTTAGTAGTTTCAGTTTTTCCATATTTACTCAAAAACTATTGACATTATTGAAAAAATGTTAAGTATTGAACCTAAACAATGTACAGTTCTGTAAGTAAAAATCAAAAAAAAAAATCCAAAATACAGCACACACGAAAAAAAAGCTAAAAATGTAAAAAAACGCGTTTTTTTAAATATTTTTTTGTGGTAGCATTTCTTAAGTTATATATTTTGTTTAAGCTTTATAATTAAGATAAAAAATTATTAAACATGCTTGATTTTTTTCATTACTGTAACTATTTTGCTAAGACCATAAAGTGTAAGAAACAAAAACGGCAAATTTAGCTTTACAACACGCCTTAAAATGAGGCAAAAATTATAATAAAGTAGACCGCATGGTTTCAATAGGGGAAAAATACGTATTGTTTCTTTGGTTTTAAATGTATTTTTTTTACTTTGTGCCTATATTTTATAACTACTTTGTTACATCATTTTAAAAGGGAAGCCGATGGGAACCGGCTTGTATATGACACCCTTCGCCACTGCAATATATTGTGTCTTTTCAATGAATAATGGTTTTATTTGCATTTTACTGCATGCCAGGCAAAATAGGTTGGTGGATTGCATTCCTTTCCACAAATCTATTTAAAAAAAATCTATTTAAACAAATAATTTAGTGTAGGTATTTTTTTTATTTTTTTTAAACCAATCTGCTCCTGAAAATGCCTCATTAGGCGAAAATGTTCGAGCACAAAAAAGAAATAATTAAATGAATTACAACTTTGTTTCCATTTGAATTTTTTAAATAATTAATAATTTAGTGCTTCATTTTGGAAATTCCATTTTTTTGTTTGTGAGATTTTTCTAGTAAGACATCTATAATCTATAATCTATAATCTAAGTTGCAAGGATATATTCATTCAGAGCTCTCAGATGTATGCCCACAAACAAACAATTGTAGTTCGCGCTTACAAATGCTGATTGTGTACTTACAAATAAAATCCAAACCTCAAATGAACATAAGCCCTGCAACTCTTGCCGACATTCCCTGAAACAGGGGTGACATTGGCAAAGTGAACCATTTTTTACAGTATGGGTGGTCAGCCTCATACTAACCTATAAGTCAAGGAATACGAGTAATAAATAACATAACAGTATAAGAAAACAACAAAACCTTAAAAATAAATCTATACAAAAAAAGTAAAAAATGTCTTATGCAAAAAATGTAGCAAGCCAATAATTTGTGCAAAAACCGCAACCGATATCGTTAACAAAATTTAGCGATGTTTTATCGACAAACATGTAAGAAAGGTATCTAAACTAATCTAATCTAAGTTGCATTTTCGCAACCAGACACGTACAAGAACGCGCTTGCACATGCCGCTTGTGACCCTACAACATAAAAACAAAAACTCAAATGAACATACACCCTGCAACTCTTGCCGTCCTTCCCTGAGACAGGGGTGATATTGGCAAAGTGAACCATTTTTACAGCATGGGTGGTCAGCCGCATACCAACCTGTAAGTAAAGAAACATACACGACAAATTACATTTTTTAAATCAATAAATAATGATATCTATGGACATCAAAACTAAAACAGAAAACAAATTCCAATTAAGGTACCTTTAGAAATAAGGAGACATCTTCTTAAATAGCTTTCAAATTGTGCTACACTATACTTTTAAACGTGAATATTTTTTATTGACAATATTTCATCAATTTTGAATAATTTTTCTCTAGACTCACAATGAGATTTTTTTGTTGAGGATTGTACGGCCTTCGAAATGAAAAATTTCATTCTCATCCGAGTATGGCGTACAATTGTTTTTAATCTAATAGCTGTCTGTTTTTATTCGATATTGTTTGGTACTCCATTACATTTTGAATGCGTTCTCAGGCTAAAATTTGGTTATTTTCAACGCGTATGGGTTCCGATTGGGGTCAACCGAAAATATACCTAATTTTTTTTTTCATTTCTTAGCACCTACGTACAAGTGTTGTTTTGGACTCGTACTTTTTTGTAAAATTATGACGATTTGTATGGTATTTTTATTTTCTTCATCAACACCTACTCATTTAACAAAAAGTTAGGAAATAATAAAAAAAACTTCTAAAAAAAACACGTTGCAACCCATTTTCTTAAATGTGTACGTACGAGTATGATGATGATCTAATCTAATCTAATCTAATCTAAGCTGCAAAGATATATATCATTTAAGATTTATATTAAATGCATTCCCACAAGCAGATATGTATAATTTCGCGCTAACACATGCCGCATGTGGACCTACAATATAAAAACCCAATCTCAAATGAACATAAGCCTTGCAACTCTTGCCGTCCTTCCCTGAAACAGGGGTGACATTGGCAAAGTGAACCAATTTTTTACAGTATGGGTGGTCAGCCGCATAACAACCTATAAGTCAAGGAACATACATGACAAATTACATTTTTTTTAAATCAATAAATATGATGATGAGTTGGTAATTATTTTAAGCGCCATTTCGTGATGTAGTCACTCCAGGGTGCTTGTGCATTTGATGCCTGAAATTTGCTGCGACGTTTTAAGAAACAGCTACGTTAGTTCCGATTTTCACACTGTTCAAGATTCCCTTGAAACCCAGCAGTGTGACGTCACCATGTCGTAGTCCACAGAATTTGTTTCCATTAGATTTAATTACGATTATAAACATAACATTCACGTACCTACTTATCGAGATATCGATTGAAGTAGCATTACTCAATACCCTTTCAACTTCGTTTACGTTCCAAGCAATACTACTGTCCTGATAAACATCAATAGGTTGCCTTTTTTGGCTTAAACCATTCAATTCACTTACAAATAAGGCACTCAGCTTGCTTCTGTGAAACCGAACTATTGGTTTGGGAGAATTTGAGATTGAAACGGAAAAGCGGGTCACGCAGGTTTCCCACGATTTGGTTTCGTTTTCAAGCATTTTCGGCGATACATCTTTCGTTTTCTACAGCTCGTCTCCTCAGTGCTTCTTTGTCTTACCTCTAACCGAGGTTATTTCACGTGAGCAAGTGCAACGTCATTTAATTTTTGTACAAAACGCACCACAGTAAAGAGGGAAAACAGGATATTCAGGTGTAAATCATGTCCGGTCGATAGCTCAGTTGGTAGAGTGCTTGCATTCCATGCCGTGAGCTCGGGTCCGAATCCTGCCGAGGGTGTCAGAAATTATTTCCCGTTTCGGTGTTTATTTCAAACCCCAAAATAAAATATCGGCAAGGTTTACTCAGCCTTCACAAGAAATAAGTACAAGCCCTCTCGGGAGCTGGGAAACCCTCACTTCAACTGAAGTGATTGGCGTTAGGCCGGCCGCCTTATCTGTAAAAATAAATAGGTTCATCTCGCCACAGGCGACCACTTCGGGGATAACGCGGCAAGAAGTTGCACTATAAGTGTAGCTTACTTGCGTTACTTGCGTTGCGTTAGTGCTTCTTTGTCTTATCTCCAGCCAAGGTTATTTCACATGAGCAGTGTTTGTATAATCTATAATCTAAGTTGCAAGGATATATTAATTTAAAGCTCTCAGATGTATGCCCACAAACCAACAAGTGTAGTTCGCGCTTACAAATGCTGAATGTGTACTTACAAATAAAATCCAAACCTCAAATGAACATAAGCCCCACAACTTTTGCCGACCTTCCCTGAAACAGGGGTGACATTGGCAAAGTGAACCATTTTTTACAGTATGGGTGGTCAGCCTCATACCAACCTATAAGTCAAGGAATATGTGTTCTCGACAAATGTGTTTTCATAGGACACATTTGTCCTACACATTCGTAATGCTGGAAGTTGATTTGGAAAATGTAAAAAACCACTCTCACATGATCGTGTTTACGTTTTTTTCTTAGCTCATATGGTGTAGAAAGTTTGAATCGAATTGTAGGTAAGCTAAACAAGCACTGGGGGGGACGAGATGCCCACTTAAGAATTAAACTATCGTTTAAACTCTATCGTTGCGTTTACCAAGAAAATATTTAAAAACTAAGGCAACCCATCTAGTCAGTGTTTTAGTTTCCGTATATATTTTTGGCTGAGTCTGAATGAAAGTTGTAGACTTGGGGTACCTACTGAAATCATGTGAAAAACGGCAATTTGAAAGGGATCAAAGAGTAGACATAAACCGCCATGCAAGAAAACAATATATTGTTTGAGATTGCAATATTTTATACATCTTTGTTACAACGCGTATGTGAAAAAAGTATAGTACGTACGTATATAAAGACTTCTGCAAAATATATACAAATCTACAGTTTCAAAATGATTCTAGAAAGAACATTTTTTTTATTTTTTTTGTACTTTTATACCTGATGTTTTTTGTGCGTGTAATTTGATGCCTTTTTTTACATTTCCAAAATCCATTTAACTCTGTTTAAAATAACAATATTTTTAGGAATTCAAAACCGTATACATTTGCCAAAATTCAATACTACTTTTACTTTTTACTTTCTTCGGCTCATAAGCCTTGAAGGCTCAGGGCCTCCCGCACCACAATCTTCCAGCACTCTCTGTCTTGTGCTGCTTCCCTCCATGGTCCCCTTACTCCCAGAACTTCGGCGTCGGCTTCAATACCTGAGGGGGCACCATCCAAGACTGTTCTGATGATCCTGGAGTCCTCTGCACGTGCTACATGTCCGGCCCACTGCAGTCTTCTTGATTTCATTACCGACACTATGTTTGGATCTTGAAACACGGACATCAGCTCCGCGTTGGTCCGGATACGCAACCTGTCATCTTCAAATACAGGTCCGAGAATGCGACGAAGATTTTTCTTGTTTTTGAGTCAGACTCCAGGCTTCGTATCCGTACAACACAACTGGCCGAACGATGGAAGTGTAAATCTTGAGTTTTGTGGAGCGGGATAGCCATTTTGAGCACAATAGCCCTCTAAGGCCAAAAAAGCATTATTGCCGGAGTGAATTCGGGCATGTAATTCTGAGGATAGGATATTTTTGTCATTTATAAGGTTACCCAAGTTAAAACGCAACTAAGCTACACATATAGTGTAACTTCTTGCCGCGTTATCCCCGAAGGGGTCGCATGTGGCGAGTTGAACCTATTTATTTTTACAGGTAAGGGGGCCGGCCTTACGCCAACCACTTCAGTTGAAGTGGAGGTTTCCCAGCTCCCGAAAGTGCTGGTACTCATTTCTTGTGAAGGCTGAGTAAACCTTGCCGGTATTTTATTTTGGGGTTTGAAATAAACACCGAAACGGGAAATCATTTCTGACACCCTCGGTGGGATTCGAACCCGAGCTTTCGGCATGGAATGCAAGCACTCTACCACCTGAGCTATCGACCGGACAAGTTACTTGAATGAAAATGTTAAAATTCAAAAAATGAATTCAGTAATGTTACTTAAACTTGTAATATCTACATTTAAATCTTCAAAATTCAATACTGAAATCAAAGCATTCGCAATCTAGATAAAATATTCCAACTCGTTTGGCATATTATGTATTTATTTATTGGAGTGATTAGCCCACTAAATGGAGGAAATTTTTATAAGCTGTAACAATTATTATTATTGATGTTGTAACAACCAGCTATTAGGATTAAGAAATTCAATAGTGTTTTGCAACAGTTTTCTGGTAGAGCAAAGCCTCGGGTATTCTCTCGTTCTTAGTACTTACTTGAGGTGTGACAAGTTCATTGTACCAATAAATATAATTACTCGCTATGAAATTCAAATTATCGACCTGTCTGCGTTTATTTTTTATACCTCGAAATAATTGTTATCAAATTAGAATTTGCTTCTGTGAGAACAAAATAAAAATAGATTCTCATTTAATTACATCTTGTAAAATAAAAGGACCCTTCTTAAAAGGGAATGAATGATGTGTTCAAAGACAGAGGGCTGGGGTTTGATTTTATCTCTTTGTCTTGTCAATTTTGTAAACGCGTCCTCTTGAAAATGACGTAAGTTAGTCGGAAGTACTCGGGGTGAAATATGCTTATCTCTTAAAAAATAAAAATCTATGTTTTTTTAATTTTTATAATTCCTCATTACCTAATTGGACCTCTTTGTCGTTACTCCCCTTTTTAATTTCTCTATGGTTTTTGTCTTTTTTTAATTTTGTAACAGTGTCTACTGTAACAGTGTCATACTGTACGAAATGGTTCACTTTGCCAATGTCACCCCTGTTTCAGGGAATGTCGGCAAGAGTTGCAGGGCCTATGTTCATTTGAGGTTTGGATTTTATTTGTAAGTACACAATCAGCATTTGTAAGCGCGAACTACACGTGTTTGTTTGTGGGCATACATCTGAGAGCTTTGAATGAATATATCCTTGCAACTTAGATTATAGATAGATTATTATAGTCTTCTTGAAAATGACGTGAGCAAGTCAAAAGTAACCGAGGTGAAATATGCTCAACTTGTGAAGACAAAACTCTTTGTTTTTTTTTTTAAAATACCTTATCATTAGAATGAGTATAAGATATGCATAAGTGTAATAATGAGTATAAAGATCTCAGAAGGGTAAATGCTAATAAGTGAAAATAAAAACTCTGATAACGGATCTCGTATTTGCGAAGAGGAAATAAGTACCACAGCTGAGATAATAAATTATTATGGTGACTCTTGTACAATGGCGTATTTAAAACATTGTAACTAATATAACAAAACCTTTTTTTACTCAAAAAGAGATGAAATTTCGTAGCTTTCGTAGAACGGTCTGTGGTCTAGTGGTCAACGCTACGGACTCGTGTAATCGAGCTAAGAAAAAAACGTAAAACACGATAATGTGAAAGTTGCTTTCAGTATTTTCAAAATCTATTTCTAGTATTCATAAAACATATTGGTCCAGTACACATACATAAATTGCTCGTGTGAAATTACCTCTGATGGGGCATAAGATGTCGGTGTTATGGCCAAGGAGGCCAAGTGGGCTGATCATTCTAGCGTATTTGGAATAGAATAACGTTGGTTCGATCCCCGCTTGGGTCATTTGACCATAACACTGACTCTGGTTCAACAGATTCTATTGGGTAATTATTAATTAATAATTCATCAAAATAAACAATAATGAATTATTTATTGATGATATTAATTCCATTTTCTGACCAGGCAGAATAGGTTGGTGAATAGCATTCCTCTTCACAAATCTATTTAAAAAAATAGTAAAAAAATAAAACAAACAAGCACTAAGGGTTGTTTAGTACAAACCAGGGCCGTACATCTCATAAAGATGAAAAGTTCTTGCCGACCGACAATCTGGTGATAAATGATAAAGCAAATAAAGTTGATATGTTTGGGAATGTTAAAGATAGAAACGTTGTACCTATGTCACACACCCTCTGCTGTTCTAAGCCGTTTCAACCTTCTGGTCTGTAACTAATACTTACTTTTGAAAGTTGAAAAAAGTTGCCTACATATTTTCCAAAACCAATGATCGCCCCTGGTACAAGCACAATATTTTTGTTCATAAATTCTAATTCACCTGATCTTTACATGCAAACAACCAACAGCTCCGACAACTTCAACTAAGATAATCATAATAAAATAACTATACAAGTTATGTGATTATAATAAGCACTTTATATGAAACAACACATTAAGCTAGCTGCGCCAATGTCCGCACTTAGCAATAAACAGGTTCTTCAACCTTTCCCTACAGAAAGTCTTGAACTTGACTTGCGTATATTATTATATCAGTAATAAGCCTATACGTAAGCTTTTGATATTATATATCGTAAGCCCGTATGAATAATAAGCCTGAGCTCGGGTTCGATTCCCACCGAGGGTGGGAAATGATTTCCCGTTACGGTTTTTATTTCAAACCTCAAAATAAAATATCCTCAAGGCTTACTCAGCCATCACAATAAATGAGTGCCAGCCACGTTGAGAGCTGGGAAGCCCCCACTTTACTTGAAGTGGTTGGCGTAAGGCCGGCCCCCTAACCTGTAAATATTAATGGGTTCCACTCGCCACATGCGAAGCCCTTCGGGGATAAAGCGGCAAAAAGTAACACTTTATGTGTAGCTTAATTGTGTGTTTTTGAACCGACGACAAAACCGGAGAAGAAGAAGACAAAGCTTATAAGCTGTAAGTAAGTAAAAAGTGTGAGCTATTAAGTAATGAAGTTAAACTCTATGGAGCGAAAAATTGACATAAAAATGTGGTCGACCCACTAGATGCCACCGCGTATTTTTAGTAACACTAGAACATCATTCTTGCATGATTGTTTTGCACGCGTATTTTATCATCAGATTCGAAAGCTATGAAATATAGGTGGCATGCAAAATTGTGTTTTGTTTAGCTTACTCTAACTTTACGATGCATCTCTGATTTTCAATCATTATATCGACATCTTTAGGGTTAAACTAAATAAGTAACATATTAAGGTAACATGGGTTTCTTAGATGCTGTTTTGTCCCTGTTTCCTATGAGAGAAAAAACTAAAAAAAAGTGTGATAATCCTGTAGTCAACAGATCGATTTTGAGATGCCTCTTGAAGTGATTGCTATCGCCAATCTCTCGAACAACAGGTGGCAGTCGATTCTATGCCCTGAAAGCCGCCACTGCAAAAGCACGTTCACTAAACACTGTTTCAGACTTGCGCAAAAGGCCTATTCAACAATTCTCTGGGTTCTCTTCCGCAGAACGCGAAGTTATTTGTATGCTATTCAAACCAGTTTGTTTGATGACTATGCGTATGATGTCTAGAAAGATTTCATTTTATTTTTTAGAGTTTGATATTTCGGATTAACGAACTTCAAAATTGAACTCACAAATATTAAGCGAGCCCAATTGTGTACGGAAGATTAAACGCTCTTCATTAAAAAAACATCACGCAAAACTGTTATATGACGATCGATTGTATGTGTGGCGTATTAGGTATTGTTAGCGAAATTGTATGAAATAAAGATACTCTACTAGTTGTGTTTTAGATAGAATTACTTACCATTAAACGAAAGTAGAGTGCCATTAATTTGGCACATGAATGAAAACGAGCACGGCCCCCAACAAGTGAAATGGAAAATTTTAATTGAAGCTGTAGAGAACAAAATCATCTCATTCTGTACAAGAAAAAGTAATTGAAATAATGGTGTCCAACTTTGAGCAATTTAATAACTTAACTAAAAAAATAAAAATATTGTTGTTTCTTAAATTATAAACACATTAAGTAATTAATATAAAACAAACAATTTTATGTCTTAAAATCGTCATCTTAAATTGTCTCTAACTCGATGTTGTATTTTAAAAAATGTGTAATTATATTTTGAAAAACTTTTATAAATATGAAATCATTTAGTAAAGAAAAACTCTTTAAAAAGGTAGATAATTATTTGATGAATCAATTTAAAGATAGATTTCTATTTTTTCATTAGAGTAAAGAAAATAATAACACTTTACTAATTTATCATAGGAGAAAGAGACCGAAGTGCATAAAATTTCACACACAGCAAATCCATGGCTCAACCGCCACCTAACGTGATTTTTTCGTACAAAAAAACTAAGATCCGTGGATCAGCAGTGGATCAAATTACGAGTTCATCAACTTTTTTTAATTAATAATTAATCAAATAAATATACTGTTTTAATTCACTTTTTTATTATTTTATTATAAATATGTCAAACAGTTTTCGCCTAAAAAGGCATCCTCAGGACAATTAATTTAAAATTTAAATCGCCTTTTTAGGCGAAAACTGTTTGACATATTTAAAATAAAATAATAAAAAAGTGAATTAAAACAGTATATTTATTTGATTAATTATACAATGGACTTTCACTGTGTAAACCACCAAACCCTGAAAAATATATTTTTAATTAAGTTTGTTGATTTGTTCAGCGTTTTTTTCAAATGGATTTGTCAAGAGGAATGCAATTCACCAACCTATTCTGCCTGGCCAGAAACAGGTATTAATATCATCAATTAACAATTCACTATTGTTTCTTTTTACGAATTAATAATTACCCAATTACATCTATTGAACCAGGGTCAAAGTTATGGTCAAATGACCCAAGCGGGGATCGAACCAACGTTATTCTATTTCAAACATGCTAGAACAATCGGCCCACTTGGCCCCCTTGGCCATAACACCCACTTAATAAGGTTACATCGATACTACAATGTAAAATATAAGAATTATTCTATTCCATTGTTAATAATATTTGTATAAACATGGAAGTAATTAAAAGTGTTTTAGGCTTTCATGGCCGGCTTCAGATGATGATGATAATGATGTAGAATCCATCTTTCCAGGCTTGTAGACCATGTTCAATAATTGTAGGCTGCTTTATTCTTTTTTCTTTTTGGAAGGCTGCTACGTTTCGTCAGTGACATACGACTGACATCAGTCAAAGTACAAGCCCTGAAGAAGTCAGTCGTATGTCACTGACGAAACGTAGCAGCCTTCCAAAATGAAAAAATAATAAAGCAGCCTACAATTATTGAACATGGTCTAGAAGCCCGGAAAGATGGAGTCTACATCATTATCATCATCATGGAAGTAATTATTTATGTAAATAAAATGACATGAATTATTTATTAAGTCCGATGTGAAAGTAAAGTGAATAATTGTACTTTCGCCCAATCAGGTTTTCGTCTTGCCCTTCAGTTCGCTTCTTCTGTTCGATAAGGAAGACGACCAACCAGTTTCCTACTGAATATTAATTCTTTCTTTATCATTTTTATTGAAACAACTTTCATACATATTATTATTTATGCTTTCATGATGGTTTACTTTTACCAATCACACCCCGATTTCAGGGAAAGGTATCAGGAGTTGCAAAGTTTATATTCATGTGAGGTTTAGTTTATTTTGTATGATGATAATAATATAAGGATGATTAATTTATTGAGCGCTGTTTTTGTGTGAATCACACACTCAAAAGCCATCTGCGAGCTTGGTTGTTGCTTTAGAAAACGCCAATTCTCAAGCAAGATCCAGTTGCTTTAAGGCTGAATGGACTTTTGTGACCGGTCTTTGGTAAAAGTATACGATTTTTTCACCCCAGCGAAGAGCATATTTGAAAATATAAATGAAATCCTTTTTTTGCTTTCCGCCAAGATTCGAACCTACGCTTGTCTAATCTTATCTAATCTAATCTAAGTTGCAAAGATATATAGCATTGGAGATTCACATAATATGCATTTTTACAAGCAGACACGTATAAGTTCGCACTTAAACATGCCGCATGTGGACTTACAATATAAAAACCCAAATCTCAAATAAACATACACCCGCAACTCTTACCGACCTTCCTTGGAACAGGGGTAACATTGGCAAAGTGAAACATTTTCGACAGCATGGCTTGTCAGCCGCATATCAACTTGTAAGTCACGTAATTAATCAATTAATAAGTAGGTATATTTTCGTTAATCTAATTGCATCATTTACACACAATAAAAATGCTTATTTTACAAACATCTGATAAAGCATCAATAACAGTACTAAATGTTTAATTTAACAAACATTGTTTCTTAAAAGAATACAGTTCTAATTGTACCTGTAAAATTGTTCAATACCTCTAGTGTAAAAAATATGTACCAACTTAACCATAGCGTTTTACCAAAACAATGTATGCAAAAGAAAAACACTCGCAATGGGTGCTGTCAAAGTTCCATATAATTTTAGTAAAACGTTTTCATACTTGGAGTAAAGATTCCTTCAAGGCGAGACTCGATCTTGCAAGATTGAATACAAAAAAAGAAAATCGCAGGATGCACCTTTTTCCAAATTTGATACTAGAGTTAGAATAATACATGCTTAGATTGTAATCGGTACCAGTGTATGGCAATACATGATCTTGTATGTCTGCCACAGTTGTTCCGAACTTATTTCGAACAAGCACCTCTTTTCTGATTTTTAACATTGCATTTATTAAGGAAAACCAAACTAATAAGACGTTTTTTAGATCACTATTCTTCAGGAAAACCAAATGAATAGGCCACTTCATACGTGTCACCTTTTATAGCAAAATCTTTGATCGAAAATTTTTGGGAAGACGAACAAAAGGTTGTCCAAAAATTATATACTTCCAGAATTTGACTCAATTCATGGATGTCTCATCCTATTTGCAGGCCAAGAGGATGGTAATCAACAGAGACAGATGGCTGACAAAATAAGGCACTGCCTTCGGAAGATGATGATGACGATGATTTTATTTACAAGTTGAGCAATATTGTAGCAAATATTACTCAAAACTACACGTTTATGATCTATTACTTTCTTTTCATTTTATTGTGCTTGATTTTTATCTTTCGATCTGTGATTAAAAAAAAAAACTTCGTACGCACTCATGAATCCTGAGATGAGGACTTCCAGCTTTATTTCCTTCTGTACGGACTTTCAATCGATTTTTGAAAACCCTCGTTTGCGTTTTAAGTTTCGGAGATGAGTATAAGACGTGGTATTTTTTGCATTAAAAATGGCTAATTTACAACAAAAATTCTCTAAAGATTAATTTATTTTTGTGTCCCTTTTACCCAGTGTTAACATAATTTTTTTTTGCACATTTAAGACTGATTGTAGTCTGCAGATTAAAGTTCCAGCCTCGCTATCAAAAGGTCGTAGGTTCGGTATCCTGCTGTGGAAAAAAATCTTATTCTATAATCTAAGTTGTAAGAATATATTAACATTCAAAACTCATATCAAATGCCCACAAACAGATTATTATTATTGTAATTATTTTGTAACAATTATTTTTCGAAAACTTAAATGTCTTCTTCAAAGGCAGGTCAGAAAGTTTCATACAGCCTTGCAACAACTGACTCTTGCTTTAATTGACACTCTGTAAAACCACCAAGCTTGTAGCTCAAAAATAGCGCTCATTAAATAAATTGTAAGGCTGCAGTTTTAAATATGGTATTTTCCTTTTTCTTGTAAATAATTGAAGAAAACTTCCAGAAGATGTGTACGGACCACTGGTTGAGAGTCACTGGTCTTTTATAGGCAGATTCCAAGTTCCTGCTGAAATTAAACAGACCGTGAAGTCGTTATAATCAAAACATGATTATGTATTTGATCGTGTCTTTTTAAATATGTGTTATAGTTACGCTTATGTAACATGCATAAAACACGTTATTTTCAATAAGAGACAAAGACCGAAAGAACCATTGTAATATTCAAAGGCTTGGATTTGTTTTACCACTCCCCGTAATCGAATCCAAAATTGTTTTTATTTTCTCCTCAAAGTTTTTCTTCACGAGTTGATTAATTTACTCGAGCGCTTTCGATGTTATCACATCATTATCAAGACAATTTGTCCTCTTGATAATGATTTGAAAACATCGAAGTGGTAGAGGAAATAAATAAACTCATGAAGAAAATATTGTGTTTTCATTGTACATTATTTACAATTGAAACATTTATTATGATTTTGAATTTGTCTAAGTTTAAAAAAATACTTTAGTACAAATTGCATTTACTTTCGCGGATATTTTATGAAAGTTGTACAAACTAATGAAACTTAACTAGATCAAGTGACCAGATAAAATAAAATAAAAAGTTGGGATGTGCCAATTCCAAATTAATAAAAACATGGACACTTTTTGTACATGAACATTCAACCGCATTTTTGTTAACTATTCACTTACATTTTCACCGCATAATAATTCCGATACAAAATAATAAAGTTCTTGTGGTCAAGCAATTGAATGGGACACAAATTGTATTACTCTAAAAGCGGGTGTCATTATTTTATTATTTTGAGGTTTGACATACTTACATTAATAAAAAGGTCTTATTAGGAACGAATGCATATTTTTTACGCAAGGTCTTTGAGTCATACGTGCTTCCAGTATCCACCTATTGCTTGGAAACACAAAGCTCACACGTACAGCGCCAGCAGACTGAGGACGTGCCAAAGAGCCATTTAAAGGACAGTGCTGGGAATCAGCCTCAGAGACAGGGTTCCAAACCAGGAGATCCGCCTGCTTAAAGTGGCGCTGGACTGGTCACGTCGCAAGGCTAGACCATGACAGGTGGCCCAAAGGGATCGTTCAGTGGTGGCCCAGGATGCCCAAGCGGAGAGCGGGGAGACCCCAAGTGAGGTGGCTGATGGACAACATCAAGAGAACTGCAGGCAGAGGATGGCTGAACACAGCAGCGAATAGACAAAAAATGGAGAGAATTTGAGAAGACCTACGTCCGATAGTAGATTGAGAATAACTGAGGAATAATAAAAATAAGAAGATTAAGTTTTTTGTGCATGTCATTTTAATAAATGCAATAAAGCAATTTGTTTCCGTCCGTGTTTTTGACATATCAAGGTATTGAAAGTTTTTTTTTTTTTAATAAAGACCGCATTTACTTTGAGCCTTGAATATAATTGAATAATCAAATATATATTCAATTATATTCGCTGCATTGCTCCACATATTCGCCACGATCATTGCAACAATTGTGTGTATGTCCATTGCATAATAAATGTTCTTGTCCAATTCATATGAGAGCAGAAGAAATGCACGGTTTTGTTGACAAATCTTTTCAATATAAGAATATATGAACAACTTGGAATTAAAAAAAAAAAAAAAAAAACTAACTACCATAATGGTCCAAATAAGAAAGAGATAAAAATGTAAAGGAGACTTTACTCTATAATCTAAGTTGCAGATATGTATTACCATTTAAAATTCATATTAAATGCATGCTTAGAACTAATTGTAGAATATTTACAAAGGTTTGTGAAAACCTGAGAAGAAGGATATAATATAACCCTTCCTAGTGCTATGATTTTTATTGGGTTTTTATTTAATCAAACTATTTATTTAACAATATTTATTTCGCATAACATTGGTTACACAGCACTTCTCTCGTTCTAGCTTATTGACTTCGCGGCTCAATGTTGAAAGAGTCTCTGACCCTCCACACAATTGCGGCCCATATTTACACAGTTCACATAGACGTTTCTCGTGTATTCTAGATTCTTCCATAGTGGATTGTTCCACATACACACCACCTAGCGTTCTTAGGCTCACGTACCAATACTCCTAAAATGGATTATACCAGAGCAGTCTACTATCATTTGTTTCATCATTATACCAGCTGTTCGACAAAATTCCAGTTACGCACAACAGCAAGCTACGTGCCTAGGTGCATGTACACACAAACTCATAGTTCGTAACAATAGTAAACCCAATACTATAAAAAAAAACAACATTTTTCTCATAGTCAACTGTGTTTTTGAAAAATACACACAGCATCTCTAATGCAAAATTTCGCAAGATGGATTGCTTGTAAATTTGCAAGCAGCTCAGATAACAAGTTTACGATCTTCTTTGTTTTGCCAAATTAATTTACTGTAAACGAAACAATGCAGAGTCCGTCATAAATCTGTATGGGCCTACGCTCTTGAAGTGCTCGGGTTATTAAAAACAAAACCCATAGTTGTGTTGTATAGTGGAAACTCTTGAGCGTGCCTACGATATTTACGGTGACAGGGTAGAACGTCACAGTGACAAAACGACACGTGACATAGCGATACATGACAGAACGACACTGTGGCAAAACGTCACATGAGAGAACAACACAGTGGCAAAACGACATATGATAGAACGACACAGTGGCAGAACGGCGCATGACAGAACGACTCATGACAGAACAACACGTGACGGAACGACAAGTGATAGAGCGAGATATGACAGAACAACACATCACGGAACATCACATGATAAAACATCACTATGACAAAACATAATATACCGAAAATAGAATATACCACAAACGGCATATGAAAAAACATGACATGGCGAAACGAATTTCTGGTGATGTTTTGTCGTAGTGATGTTTTCTCATGTGATGTACTATTATTGTGATATTCTGTCATGTGTCGTTCTGTCATGTGTCGTTCTAACATGTGTTATTTTGTCATGAGTTGTCTTGTCATGTGTCGTTATGTCATGTGTCGTTATGTCATCTGTCGTTCTGTCATGTGTAATTCTGTCATGTGGCATTATTTTATGTGTCGTTTTGTCACTGTGTCGTTCTAAAATGGAACCGATTCTTACATCCATTACCCAAACTATCGTTTAAAACTCAATCAAAGCGTTAACAGAAAATTGTATACAAAATTAAACAGCGACTTTTTGTGTACGTTTGAGTTACCGTACATTTTTGGTAACACGCTTGAGGTTTGGCTTGATATTCGTGTGTCCAGACAGCCGAAACGCTCCGGTCCGTATTATTTTCGTGGTAACGGTATTTGTAGTGGAAACTGTAGTAGCTTAATTAACTAACAGGGATAGTATATCATAAAAAAATACAGCTTTTTGGTTGTTTTTATTGGTCAAAAAATATATAAATGTACAATGATGTTCGTAAATTTTATTAGAATATAACAAAATGTTTGTAAAAGCAATTTAACAGACAACAATTTGATGTATAAGTAGCTATTTTTCCATAAATTTACAAGAAAAATTGAATTCCTATTAGATCTTTCATTAAAAGTTACTATGAGGCTAACTCCCATGCTGTACAAACTTAATTTACTTTTGCCAATGCCACCTCGGTTGCAAGAAAAGGCGGCAGGGGTCGCAAGGTTTATGTTCATGTGAGCCTTAAAAGTCAATATATCTTTGCAAATTAGATTATTTTTTTAAAATAAAAACAGGTTACACTCTTAGGGGATCACAACAACTTAAACAGACTTTTTCTACAGTGCGTTATTTAATAAATATGAAATCTACATAACTCCAAAGTTTCATGCTTTCTTTTGGATGGGACCGCAGGCATATTTGTGACCTTTACGAGAGATAAAAACGTAAAACGGAACGTTATATTTTCAAGTTCTTACGTTTATTTCATTCTTTATTTTGTAAGTGCCGTTTTGCGAATTATACCTACATTGCAAGGTCACTCCGAAACCGTATTATCTCCCGAACAGACACATTAAAATTTTGCACTTTGTTTTACATTCAATTAAAAAAACTTCTAGTTTAGTATTGAGGATGTCTGCATTTACAGGTACCAGAGTGTGGGGTACAATTAACATTTTAGTATAATTATCCACGTACGGGGGACCCAGTAATTAATGCAAGAATTAACGGAAGTCGGGCCTTATGAAATTATAATTTCCCAACGAGCTAAAAACAACTGCTATGAATAGTGCACATCTTCTGTTTAGAAAATGATTCATTATTAAAATTTTATATTTATGTTCATGTGAGGTTTGTTTTTTTTGTAAGTGCTTTGTAAGTTCCTTGACTTATAGGTTGTTATGCGGCTGACCACTGTTTTTTTTTTTTTTTTTTCTAAGGTACACATATAGAGTAGCTTCTTGCCGCGTTATCCCCGAAGGGTCGCATGTGGCGAGTTTAACCTATTTATTTAAGGGGGCCGGCCTTTCGCCAACCACTTCAATTGAAGTGGGGGTTTCCCAGCTCCCGAGGGGGATGGTACTCATTTCTTGTGAAGGCTGAGTAAACCTTGCCGGTATTTTATTTTGGGGTTTGAAATAAACACCGAAACGGGAAATCATTTCTGACACACTCGGTGGGATTCGAACCTGAGCTCACGGCATGGAATGCAAGCACTCTACCAAATGAGCTATCGACTGGACAATACTCATGCTTTAGAAAATGGTTCACTTTGCCAATGTCACCCCTGTTTCAGGGAAGGTCGGCAAGAGTTGCAGGGTGTATTTTCATTTGAGATTTGGGTTTTTATATTGTACATAGGTTCACATGCGGCATGTGCAAGTGCGAACTTATACGTGTCTTGATTTTCTGGTTCCGGGTTTTGACCGTGGTCTATGTTTTTGCATGTCTTCTTCTTTTTTCTTTTTTCTTTTTATTCTTTCTTGAAGACTTTTAGACGTTTAACGAAACGTTAGACGTTAGACGAAAAACATGGACCACGGTCAAAACCCGGAACCAGAAAATCAAGCATCTAGATCCGGCCGTGAAAGCCTAAAAACATTTATACGTGTCTGTTTGTGAGAATGCATATAATGTGAATCCCCAATGTTACATATCTCTGCAACTTACATTAGATTAGATTAAGCTATGGACGACCTTAAATAGGGTCCGCACCGAGCAAAGCCGTTGCAACTCCTTGCTCCATAGATGGGGATTAAGTCCATCTCCAGGATGTGACTGTGGGGCGGAGAACCAGACTGTCCGGCACATAGTGGAGGAGTGCCCCATCAAAAGACACCCTCCTGGCCTGAAAGACCTCCATGAAGCCACACCGGGATCATTGAAGTGGATAAAGGGCTTGGATCTTCGCCCTGACGCGGCCCAATGGCCAAGAAATTTGGAACAAAACCCTGTCTTTTATTTGCAAGGTAGAGTAAATACAAAAGTAAATAAATCCAATCGTTTTGTTCACGTTTATTGTTTCATTGTATGCACACATTGTATGCACACATTGTATGCACACATTGTATGCACACATTGTATGCACACATTGACTGCTAGAGGTTCCTCTATTAGTTTTAGGAAGGAAAGCGTAACGGAGTGCTGCCTCGTGTGCTTTGATGTTAAACCATTATTCAACAACAGAAGAAAACTTTCTAGGCATTAATGGAAGACACGGCAAATTATCAGGTTTATTTATTTAGCGTGTACTTACGTGCGGATTAACGAAAAGCCTACAAAAAAAAAAAACAATGTAATTTTTCACGAAATGGCGACGATATCTAAGTCATTTTTTATATTTGTTATTAAGAGCGTTTTTTACCTTAAACTTGTCTTTTTTTTTTCTTAATATTTATGGTGTTAGTAGAAGAGTATCAGTAATGAAGAAAGTAGGCGTGTTTATCAATTATTTATCTTAATTATGCTCCTTGCTCCTTGACTGATAGGTTGGTATGAGGCTGACCACCCGTGCTGTAAAAATCGGTTCACTTTTGCCTATGCCACCCCGGTTCAGGGAACGGCGGCAGGAGTTGCAAGGTTTATGTTCATGTGAGGTTTTGCTTATTTGTATGCACACATGCAGAATGTGTAGGCGCGAACCTACATGTGCCTGTCTTTGGGCATGCATTTAATATAAGCCTTAAATGTTAACATATCTTTGCAGCTTAGATTATAGATAGAATATAGAATTATTAAAGTAAAAAAGTAGGTACATTACTTTAAATATCACGACAAACAAATATGTAATGTATATTTTTTAATATACTTTATCATTTTTCATGTACAATATTTTGGATTTTTTAATGACAGAATTACACAATATAAGGTCTCGCAAGAAGCTGATTTTTGTCAATGTGAAGAGCTTTTGAGAAAGTATGAAAAAACTGAATCCACTGAATTATGTTACATTTTTTGAAAACAGTTTTCCGTATTCCCTTATAAACTGTAGATAAAAAACTGTAGATAAAAAACTGTAGAAAAAAAAATTGGCTTCTGATGAGACTAAATAATATTTAGTTCTATACCTAATTAAAGAGGAATGGAAAAACAAAATATAGCACACAAAAACGATACAAAATGTGAAAAAAACGTTTTTTTTCGTGATATGATTTTAAGTATACGGATAACTCACTAAAATAAATCAAATAGTTTGTTTCTGTGAAGTCAAATAATTTATGTTATTTGACCATCATTTACGCAATTCAAAGAAAGTGAATCACCTTACGCAACGTTGACGTAACGTAAAATATTGTGAGGTAAAAAAATGTTAACGTTAATTATTGTTGTAGGCGAGTCTACCACCTAGTTAAGGCTTTATGCACGGGTAAAATCTAGGAATGCTGTTTGACATGGTGAGTTAAAAAATTAACACATTATTTAAGTGCACGATATCAGAATTAAATAATGGTTTATATGTTAGATAACGATTACAAAGGGTTCCGGGTAATTTTGTAATATCTTCGTATTTTTCACATGATTTGTTTCAGGGAAGGTCGGCAAGAGGTGCAAGGCTTATGTTCATTTGAGATTGTTTTTTTACTTTATAGCAGTCCGAAGGACTGTTATAAAGTATTGTATTCGTCCGAAAAAAAAAAATGAGGTTTCAACGGAAATGAGTTGTCCTGCACCAGGACATGCAAAAAAACCTAATTTGTCGAACCTGTCCGTCCGTCCGTCCGTCCGTCCGTCCGTCCGTCCGTCCGTCCGTATGGATGTATGTATGTCCCAGCCGGAACTACTAATCGCAGAGACACCAATTTTTGGATTTAGAGAATTGACAACCACAGATTTTGATGGACCGACCGGCATGGCACCAACCTGAAAATTCAAGATGGCTGCCATACAAAAAAACATAAAATTGCACTTTTCTCAAAAACGGCTCTAACGATTTTCTTTAAAATTTCAGTGTGGTCGTTGCTTAAATTGTTGCAAAGAAAATTTGTTATGGTAATACTCTTTCCAACCTGCGTCTATGAGTTGCCATATGAAAGAAAAAAACTATTGTTATTATCTCGGAAATGGCTGGGTTGACAAAAAAAAAATGTTCCACAATATTACGCGCAATATTAATTTCTACAAAAATTTAAAGAATACTTTAAAAAAAATTTTACTTAAAGTACCGTTTACACGATCTCAAAATTTTCATCGAAAATATTAAAAAGACCCATAAAAACGCAATTTTGTAAAACTTTTTTTAGGTTCACAAGAAAGAAAAATTTATAAACTTCTTTGCATTATAATTTGTTTTTCACTATTTTGAGAATTCAAGATGGCTTCCAAAGAGGAGAAAACTTCAAATGCGATTTTCTCAAAATCGGCTCTAACGATTTTTTTTAAATTTTCAGTAAAGTAGTTGCTTGATACATTCTTACCAAATTTAGTTATGGCAACATTTTTGCTAATCTGCGACTATGAGTTGCCATATGAAAAAAATAAACAATTGTGATTTTCTCAGAAGTGAAAGTGTTGAAAAAAAAGATATGTTCTACAATTTTAAACGTAACATCAAATTCTATATAAAAATTAAATAAAAATTCTGAAAATTAAAACATAAAGTGCCGTTTACATGATATCAAAAATTGAAATTAAAAGGCTACAAAAACCCATCAGAACGCAAAAAACTTTTATGTTTCTTAACTTTATCAGAAAGAACTCTTTGATCACTGTAATTCATGCTGAAACATTTTTCAAATTTTAGAAAATTCAAGATGGCTTCCGAACAGCTGAAAATTTCAAATGAGATTTTCTCAAAAACGGCTCCTACGATTTTCTTTATTTTTTCTGCATAATCGTCATTATAATACTGCTATGTAACAACAATAACCATTGCCTCATAATTTTCTTTGTTTTGGGGGTTGCCATACAAGAGAAAAAAAAAATGATAAATTTCTCGGCAGAGAAAGGGTTAACTAAAAAATAATGTTCTACAATTGAAAAGCTTTTAAATATACCTACATATATGAATCATTACTTTTTTCAAAAAAGTATTATAAAGTATAGCCACCATACAAAGTGACAAATTTTCATACAAAAAATTATTGTAATATTTTTGGTAGCAAAACGTCTAATACCCATAAATAAACCTACATCACAATTCGCTCAATCAATTGCTATATAACAACAATAAGCATTGCCTCTTAATACTCTTTGTTTTGGGGGTTGCCATACAAGAGAAAACAATATTTTAAGTTTTCCCGGCAGAGAACGGGTTAACTAAAAAATAATGTTCTACAATTGAAAATCTCTTTTATATACCTACATACATTAATCATTACTTTTTTCAAAAAAAAATTTATAAGGTGTAGTCACCATACAAAGTGACAAATTTTAATACAAAAATAATTGTAATATTCTTGGTACTAAAACGCCTAATATAAAATACTAGGCTACGAGTCTTAAAATCTAGTAAGTTGTACCCATATAATAATAATCAATCATAACTTTCCAAAATATCAATGAAAAGTATAGGTACCCACCAAACAAAGTGTTAGTTTTGATACAAACGGGATCAATGATAATACTGCAAAAAGACGATTGCTTAAAAATATTAGCTTCATTACTTACACACAACTAAATGTTTTGTTATGAAAATTGGCTATGACCTAAACATGACCGTATTTTGTGCTATAAAGTCCTGTGCAGTCCACTGTACAATTTATTTTATATTGTAGGTCCACATGCGGCATGTCGCTGCCTTAGTTCTTGTTTACCGTATAGACCATTCAGCTAATTTTCCATGAGCAATGTTTGCATTTGTACTGGACCAATGTGTCTTATGAAAACAGGAAATTGATTTTAAAAATATTTAAAACAACTCAGATTGTGTAGAATTTAATTCTTAAGACAACTGCATTAAAAAGTCACGTTTGACAGAATTGGTCTATACGATAAACAAGAACTGGGGGAGCGATGTGTGAGCGCGAAATTCTGCATGTCTGCTTGTGGGAATGCATTTAATATGAATCTCAAATGATACATATCATTGCAGCTTAGATTTAGATTAGATTTAGATTTAGAATCTACATTAAGTGCAAAATTTTATATCAATAGATCTGTGATTGAAAAAAAACTTCTAATCGGGTTCAACATCAACTACTGCAGTTGAATTGGGGGTTTCCCAGCTCCCGAGGGAGCAGGTACTCATTTCTTTTGATGGCTGAGTAAATCTATCCAGTTTTTTGATTTCGGGCTTGAAACAAACACTGAAACGAGAAATCATTTCTGACACCCTCATTGGGATTTGAACCCGAGCTCACGGTATGGAATGCAAGCACTCTACCAACTGAGCTATTGACCGGACTAGGTGTTTGGTTTTATTATTTACCTACTTCTTTATTTAACATTTTACGGCACAGAATTGCAGAATTGCTTGTATTCCTTGACTGATAGGTTGGTATGCGGCTGACCACCCATACTGTAAAAAATGGTTTACTTTGCCAATGTCACCCCTGCTTCAGGGAAGGGCGGTAAGAGTTGCAGGGCTTATGTTCATTTGAGATTGGGTTTTTTATATTGTAGGTCCACATGCGGCATGTGTAAGCGCGAAATTATGAGTGTCTGCTTGTGGAAATGCATTTAATATGAATCTCAAATGAAACATATCTTTGCAGCTTAGATTTAGATTTTGATGCCTTTAACAGAAAAAAAAAACACAAATAGAAACAAGTAGAAAATCAATGGTTAAATACAAACAAGCAAGGTTTATTTTTTTTCCAATATAATAATGTGTATTTTTTTTTCTTAAAAGTCACACATTTTTGTTATTTGTCTGTAAATGGACAATTATCGATTGTATTTGCATAAACAGAAAACTGCATAGAAAAAATAATTAAATAAGTACATGAGAAGAATGCCAGCAGGAGACAATAGTTACGGTAAGAAATAAATTATCATCCATCTATTGCTTTCATATATCCATGTTGTTAGCAATTTTATAGAAACCGCAACATTGAGAAGTGTCATTGTTTAGAAATTTAAATATGCCTGCAAGAAACGGTCATCCACGCATGCCATCTTTGCATGTGTCCTGTATGTTATGTATGTATGTGGCTGTATGCTAGATTTTTGTTTTTGTTGTTATACAATGAAAAAAAAAACAATAACGACAATGCTTACTTACCGCTATTTTGAAGAAGGGTGGTAAGAATTGCAGGGTCTATGTTCATTTCAGTTTTGTTTTATTTTTATTTTGTAAGCACGCATGTGAAATGTATAACCACGAACTTTCACTTGTCTACTTGTGTGCATGCATTAAATATGAATCTTTAATGTTATTTAATCTTTGCAACAAATATTTTTTTAAATAAGGTAGGTTGGAAGGGCAATAATTTTATTAGCATCAGTAACATGGAACCAACGATTAGAAATATTACTCAATTCGGCGATTCCTGTCAGTCGAAGTTTCTGATTACCGACTGAAATTGAAAACTTGTTTCTTTGGGAACAGAGAAAAACCTCGATTTTCAGTAAAGTGGTTGGCATTAGGCGGCCACCCACCGTGTGAAAAGAAATAGTTTACAAATAAACAAGCTGAAAAATTATATGTGAAGCTAAAAAGTATGAAGTAAGTACTATCCCAATTGATTATTTATTTAATATTGTATGACATTTAAAAACAAAAACCAAAATACACTTCTTTTCGGATATAAGACGAATCGTAATCGGAAATTTTAAATTTTTCCCGACGTTTTGCTGGCGTCGTAACCAATGTTTTTAGGAAGCACCCTTTCTGCACGACTATAGAGGATGTACATTTAGAAAATTTACCTTCTCGTCGGTGTAAGCTATCCATACAAGTATGAAGCTTATGAATGACCATTCGTACCAGGCACAACGCTCAAGATTTGAGAGATTCTTTGTAACAATAATTAGTAATATATCGTAGAAAGCAGACAATAGCTTTTTGAGTTGCTATTTTCCTAATAATGATATAGATATCATCGGGTCATTATCGATACAAGGCCGATAATATCGTTCTAGGTATAATCATATAATTACTACCAATTTACAACCTTTGATGTGAGTTTGATGCCAACAGTGATTCCACTGAATAATTTGAAATTTCTCCTTCATTATCGCGCAAACGTGACTTACATGCCTAAGCTACACATATAGTGCAACTACTTGCTGCATTCTCTCCGAAGGGGTCGCATGTGGAACCAAATACCTATTTATGTTTATATACTGTTACGTTTTTCCTGGGTTCTTTTAATTAAAACACAAGTTTAACACAAGTTAGCCATACAGTTTATTTACACAGACTTTCTTACAATAGATTTATTTTAACAGACTTATTCTAACAGATTTATTTTAACACACTTATTTATTTCGCACAGGTTACATTTATTTTACACCATATTGGTCGCCCTAGTAACTAGATACTCCTCTGTGTGAGTGCTTCGAAGACTGACTCGCTTCAGCCCATTGTCGCCCTTCTTATAGCGGAACCTAGGGGCCATTCCAGCCTGCCCTAGAAACTTCCACTACCACAGTTGTATAGACGATTCTGGACATATTTATTTCATGAAGAGTCCATTTCCTACCTACATACACACCTTACAATTACAATCGTCTGGGCCAGAACATTCTCTCAAATCACACGTACACCAATAAACATCTACCAGTGTATTTCGTTACATTATCCCCCCCTTAGACTGTTCCGCCCCGGAACAGTCTTTACTTTAAGAAGGTACGGGCAGTTTGACCCACAGTTGCATCCAGTGGTCAGGAAAAATGACGTTCCACGGAATTTTCCCCTTAGGGTTTTGCCCGTCATTGCTGGCTGGTGTGGGGGGGGTGCTTTCCTCTTGGCGGCCGGCATGGGCGCCTTTCCTTGGTTGGGGGCGCCGCCTTGCGTCCCCGGTCAGCCACCGCTCCTCGGCTCCGCTTGCTCGCCGGCTCCTGCGTCAAAGGATCAGAATCCTTTGTTGTCGGAGCCGCTCTCCTGCTCGCAAGCGGAGTTCTCACTCTTGCTCTCGTCCTCTGACTCGCTGAGTGGCTTCCTGCCGCGCCATGCTTGGGTCGTCCCTTCTGCTTGCTCTGCTTGGCTGAGCCCCTGCGGGCGGGGGCGCGGCGCCTGCGGGAGGGAGCGCCCCCTTCCCCCACTGACGGGTCAAAGTCAGAGTCCGCCTCCTGTCCGGAGCCACTCGGGTTGTACGAGCCATCTGAATCCCCTAATTCATCCCTGCTGACTTTGGGTCCCCGCACTTTGGTTTCCGGATCTGTTTCATACCTCTCTTGACAATAGCAGCAGCGGACCTTCTGGGCCTGCCTCCCGTGGCCTCGCCGCGGTCAGTCACCGGCCTCTCCTTCATCAGCCCCCTGGCGTGCGAGGAGACCTGCTTTGGCAGCAGCAGGAAGCCCACCACCCTGCTGACCAGCTCCGTGGGCGCGCCCCTCTTGTCCAAGCCCAGCTTCTCGCACAGCGTCCGCAGCTGCTTGGGCTCCAGCTTCTGCACCTCCTCCAGCTTGGCCTTGTGCTCAGGCGTGTCCTTCTCAAACTCGTAGCCGTTGAACTTCTTTTTGTTGCGCTTGATGAGGTTCGTGCGGCACAATTGATTGTACCGGAACTTGAGGTCCTCCATCTTGAACCTGGAGATGGCCACCTCCACGTCGGGGATGTGGTCGATGGGGATGCCCCGGCTCGCGGGCACGGGCACCGGCGGCTCCACGGCCTTCTTCTTCTTGAGAGCCTCCTCCACGGCCTCCTCCGCCTTCTTCTTGGGCGCGGGCTTCTTCTTCACACTGTTGGCCTTCTTGGCCTTGCCCTTCTTGTCCTTGGCGTCCTCATCCTCCTCCTTGGCGTCCGTCTCCTCCTTCGCATCCTTGTCAGCCTTCACCTCGGCCGAGTCACTCTTGCCGTTTTCAGCCGACTTGACATCTTTGCCATCTTTTTCATCTTCGCTGTCAGCTGCGTCCTCAGCCTTGAGCTGGCCGTTGTTTTTGGCCTTCAGGTCTCCCTTCCCCAACTTCTGAGACGACTCATCCTCAGTTGACATATCGGCCTTTTTGTCATCCTGATTATCACTTAATTTTACACTATCAGTGTCCACCGACATTTTTAAGGCTAGGTTTTTAGCCCTCTCCTCCTTCCAACCAGCTAGGTCTTCCCTCAAGCTCTTGAAGTTGGCAGCCATCTTTGTTTTAAACTCTTCCACGGCTCGCTCGCGGTCCCCTCCAGACGCCATGACAAAATATGCCGGGTCTTCGCCTGACTGTTCCAAGGCCTCCATGAGGCGTGCTTGTAAGGCCGCCTTCCCTCCTGAGGTCTCCAGGTCCCTCTCCAGAAGCTCATTCTTAAGCTCATAGGCTTTGAGGTCCTTGATGTTCACCTTAGCCATTTTTTTATTTTAACAAAAATTTAAATTTACTTCAAAATAATTTATTTACTACAAATTATTTTACAAAAAAAAAAATATTTTTAAATTTCAAATAATGATATTAGATAATGATTATTTACTTTGCTTCGTCAGATCGGCTAATAATAACACATATTATTAACACGTTATCTATGTACACTTCAATCAAATTTTTAGCGGGTAACCACACGATCGTTTTTAATTCAAGTTTAATCAGTTTTATTTAAAACTTTTTTTTTTTATTCATTAGTTTTTATTATGTTGTCCAGAAATATTTTTCAATAGTCTTAAGCACAGAATTTTTGGTACTTGGTTTTAAATCTCACACCGACACCATTGTTACGTTTTTCCTGGGTTCTTTTAATTAAAACACAAGTTTAACACAAGTTAGCCATACAGTTTATTTACACAGACTTTCTTACAATAGATTTATTTTAACAGACTTATTCTAACAGATTTATTTTAACACACTTATTTATTTCGCACAGGTTACATTTATTTTACACCATATTGGTCGCCCTAGTAACTAGATACTCCTCTGTGTGAGTGCTTCGAAGACTGACTCGCTTCAGCCCATTGTCGCCCTTCTTATAGCGGAACCTAGGGGCCATTCCAGCCTGCCCTAGAAACTTCCACTACCACAGTTGTATAGACGATTCTGGACATATTTATTTCATGAAGAGTCCATTTCCTACCTACATACACACCTTACAATTACAATCGTCTGGGCCAGAACATTCTCTCAAATCACACGTACACCAATAAACATCTACCAGTGTATTTCGTTACAATACATATAAAGGAACAGGTTGGTATGAGGCTGAGGTTGGTATGAGGCTGACAACCCATGCTGTAAAAATGGTTTTACTTTGCTAATGTCACCCCTGGACGGAAGGACGGCAAGAGTTGCAGGGTGTATGTCTATTTGAGATTTGGTCTTTATGTTGCAGGTTCACATGCGGCATATGCAAGCGCGAACTTGTACGTGTCTGGTTGTGAAAATGCATGTTATGTGAATCTCCAATGTAACGTATCTTTGCCATTTAGATTAGATTAGATTGGTAAGCATTAGTTTGATATATCTCCACACAAGATTTTGTAAACGTAAGAAAAACCGAAACCGCAAATGCATATAATCTCGAGATAACGATTTGTAAAAGAGAGGAAACATTGCAACCATGAAGTACCTATTGCTAGGATGTAATGCAACAAGTGCTTTGTTATTGTGTACATCTGTTACATGTTTTACAGTGTAACTTTTATTGTACTTCCTTTCCACTAGAAGTATTCAAAGCCTTGAAAGAATCGCCTTTATGTAACGCAGCTAGGGTACACGTATAGTATTTTTACAGGTAAAGGGGCCGGCCTTACTCCAACCATTTCATTTGATGTGCGGGCATCTCAGCTACCGAGGGATGGTACTCATTTCTTGCGAAGGCTCAGTTAACCTTGCCGGTATATTATTTTGGGCTTGAAATAAAAACCGAAACGGTTATTAATTTCTGACACCATCGCCTCGGTGGAATTTGAACCCGAGCATTTGGCATGGAATACAATCACTGTACCGACTGAGCTATCGACCGGAATAATAGTTTTATGTACTTATTCAAAATGAATATTTGGATGTTTAATCTGCTGAGCAGATGCCTTCCTCCTTAGATTTTTTGGAGAACCTCCTCATTTGTAGTGTGGTCTCTCCAGGAAATTCCTAGTAGTCTTCTATATGACCAGTGACCACATCTCGAAAGCCTCTAGTCCATGCATACTCCATACATACGGTTTTGATGGGGAATAATGCACTACGCTAAATGTGTAGTGCATTATGTTACACTATATGTGTAGCTTAGTTGCGTTTAGTTCCGAGTCAAAACGCCACTTGGGGTAAAACATACACCTGCAGCATATATACCATAGCTATCATAGTCAATTGTTGGGGTACAAAGTATGCTCGCCTTTACCTGAATGCTCTAGCAATATCTCAGGTGAGTCTACCATACACCGCACACACGGTCATCGACTCGGGTACTTCACTTCTTCTCGTCAATACGGTATCGCTCCAGCTAGACGAGCTACTTCTATGGCCATATTCTGTACCCCGAGTATAAATTCAATCACAGAGAATAAGAATCAATGTTAAGAAACTCGTGTTCGATTTTCCTAACTAATCGTTCCCTTAGTGCTTTGTTTGTCTTATGTAAATCCGATCAAATTTCACATGAGCAGTGTTTGTTTGTGTACTGGACCAATGTGTCTTATGAAAACTGGAAATAGATTTAAAAAGTACTTTAAGCAACTCTCTCACCATCATGTTTTACGTTTGTTTCTTAGCTCAGATTGTGAAGAATGTGATTCTTAAGACAATTTCATTGAGAGTTCATCTTCAGATCAAATGGTACTCGTACATAAGCCAGACAAGCACTGGGGCATGGGGAGACAAAATTTAAAAAATTTAAGTCTCTTAGCAAATTTCAAGTTTTATTTTGGACATGTTCCTGTACCTATAATCTCTAATCTAAGAGGCAAATATTGGCATATAAGGCACATATTTATCCGTGACCACTAGCAGGCATATGTAAGTTCGCACTCACACATGCTGCATGTGTATATACAGAATAAACCACACCTCACATGAACATACACTTTGCAACTCCTGCCGCCTTTCCCTGGAACCGGGACGTCATTGGCATAATTGAACCAAGTACAGCATAGGGAGTCAGCCTCATACCAAACTTTTAGGTAAGCTAGTTTTATTGGTCAAAAATAAAATAAACTGTAGAGATGTGAAACCATGATGTGTGTACGTTTGTCTTTTAAAGTTTACGAGTTGCCATTTAAAATATACTATGGTACAATTAAAATTCAAGTTTATTGGTGAAATCGGGAATTAAAAGCTTCCCATAAACCATATCTTTTGCAGTTTATTGTAGCACTTAATAAAGCCGAAACAGTCTACGAAAAGGGCGTTTAAAAAAAACGAGCATCTATAATAATCTATAATTTAGGTTGCAAGGGTATATTCATTCAAAGTTCTCAAATGCACGCCCACAAACAAACACGTGTAGTTCGCGCTTACAAATGCTGAATGTGTACTTCCAAATAAAATCCAAACCTCAAATGAGCATAAGTATGGTATTTCAAAACCTGTTAAAATTCGTGTTTAAAATAACAGTGTGTTCGCTTCAAGCATTCTGGCTCATTGAAACTGACAGTAAGCACGGTTAATGATGTATGAACGCTAAAGAGTGCTCGGGCAGACTCACGATGAGCTGAATCATTAGCGCTCGTGCGGAATAAGCCCAGGCCTTAACTAGCCGTATCGTCTCCCCAGTGCCTGTTTGGCTTATCTAGAATTTGATCCAAAGATGAGCTGTCATTGAAATTGTCGTAAGAAACTCATTCTTTGCAATTTGATCTAAGAAAAAAACATAAAACATGATAATGCAACGCTCGTTTTAATTTTTTTTTAAATCGGTTTTCAATTTTCATAAGACCGGTCCGTAGTTCAGTGGTAACACTTTGGAATCTGAATGGAAAGTTGTGGGTTCGAATCCCGGCGGAGCACAAAAAATATACCATTTATATTTTCAAATTTGCTCTTCGCTGGGTTGAAAAATTCATACACCTTTACCAATGACCGGTCCCCAAAGGTTCGTCCAGCCTTACAGCAAGTGGGTCTTGCTTGAGAATTGTCGCTTTGTAGCGACGACGACCAAGCTCGTAAAAAGGTCGATAGCTCAATTGGTAGAATTTTTGCATTTCATGCCGAGAGCAAGGGTTCGATCTCAAGGTTTACACAGCCTTCACAAGAAATGAGAACCAGCCGCCCCGTGAGCTGGGAAACCCCCACTTTAACTGAAACTGGGTGGTGTGAGGCAGGCCCCCTTACCCGTAAAAATAAATAGGTCCCGAATCGCCACATGCGACCCCTTCGGGGATAACGCAGGCAAGAAGTTACAATACATGTGTAGCTTAGTTGCGTTTTTTTTTATAAGACAAGTTGTTGCAGTGCCTTAATTAGAAATTACCTCCGTTGGAGAGATAAGACAAACAAGCAATAAGGGGACGGTCTACCGAAGTATTTCAGTGATTCTCATCTTCAGTAAGAACAGTCCAGTATCAAGTGTGAAGTGGTTGGTACAATCAATCCAGTACCCCATAATTTTTTATATATATTTTATTTTTTTGTTGTATTATTCATTGACTTATAGGTTGGTATGCGGCTGACCACCCATGCTGTAAAAATGGTTCACATTGCCAATGTCACCCGTGTTTCAGGGAAGGACGGCAAGAGTTGCAGGGTGTATCTCCATTTGAGATTTGGTTTTTATGTTGTAGTTTCACATTAGGCATGTGCAAGCGCGAACTTGTACGTGTCTGGTTGTGGGAATGCATGTAATGTGAATCTCCAATGTAACATATATTTGCAACTTAGATAAGATTATATTAGGACATCTTGAAAGAATGGATGATGAACGAATTACGAAGAAAGTGTACATAGGCATTGTCAGAGGAAAGCGTGGAAGGGGAAGACCGAGGAAGGAATGGGTAGACCAAATAGGTGAGCACCTGCAGAGTGAGAATAAGAGAAGAGTATGCATGAAGAAAGTGATGACTTTTGAAGAGATGAAAGAGGTATGCAATGACAGAAAAATGTGGAGACGCATCTGCAGAGGTACTGGCCACCCTAAGTGGAACGGCGGCAGGATACAAAACAGAACATATAATGCGAAATGAAAAGTTTTTTACGGCTCTAACGGGGCTATTCCTAGACATTTTAGTCGTCAGTTGAGCTCAAGCTTTGACAAACTAATGATGCATTTGTATGAAGACCTGTAAATCCAAGATGGCCGCAAGTGAACAGCTGATTAGTCGTGATACAAATATTACCAAACCTTGGTAGGTAAGAATGACCGTGGTGGTGAGACTTTCAGCCCAGGCATCATAAGTTTGTCAAAGCGTGGACTCAGCCGATGACTAAAATGTCTAAGAATAGCCCCGAAAAAGTCTAACTCCGTACCTGTGTACGCAGGCAGGTACACAGTGATCATTGATATGATATCGTAAGCAGATTTATGGACCCATAAGTTATGTTTTGTAGACCAGTTACGGTACTGAGTTTATATACTTTTGTGGGGTAATTTCATTATAATAATCCGAGGTCTTACACATACATTTTGTTATACATTAAATAACATTTGTATTAACTTACTGTAAATTTGATTTTATAATATTTGTACGGTGTCCAGAAGCGCTATTCTGCTAAATTCCTAACACTTCGGGTATCATCCAATTCGGACCTTGCTAGTGCTTGGGAAAGAGCTCTATTTTTTTACAGTATGGGTGGTCAGCCTCATATCAACAACCTTAAGTTTTATTCAACCTTAATATAACAATTTTAAACTGAAGCATATGCTTTAATTTGATTCATTTTTGGAGCTGAATTTTATTATAAGCAGTCTTTTAAAGACAAAGTAAAAAATATTTATTCTGAAATATGTTGCCTCTACACGGTGGACGTGCCTGTCGGTAAGTTATACCCTCATTAGACTTAAATTGACTTAAATAATAGTCTTATCTAAATACCCAAACTTCCCCAGTAGCGGTTGGTGTAAGGATGAACCCATTACACGTAAAAATAAATGAAATCCACACACATTTGCAATTCTATTTAATAGAAAATATAACTATTTTCTCTATATTAAACAAGCAATTATTATTTTTTAAGTAAAATGTTTGGTTTTTATTCACAAAAAATAGCATGACAATTTTATGATGAAATTTCAAAAATATGATCGCTTTAAACGCTTGATTAGTGAATTAATCGGTCAGAAATACGAGTAGTTCTTTGAACTGCTATGACGTCATCTGTCCATTGCGGAGAAAAAGTGTGTTTTTATTTTAAAATAATTTATTATTAATATTATTTTGATTCTTATTTATATCACTATAGCCTTTTTATTTATTTAATATTTATTTTACATTGAAGAGACTTCTTATCTCACTTACAATGAATGCTATCGTGCCCCCGCCTTACATACAAGCGCTAAAGAAGGGTCCAGAGCTCACTACAGAGTGCCTAGATATGCAACATAAGCCCTGATATTTTTGTCAACTTAACCTGAAACAGGAGTGGCATTGGCAAAACAGAAGAATTTATTATAATGCCTTTATGGTCCACGTGTTTGCTTGTGGAAATGAATTCAATATGAATCTTAATTTGTAATATATCGACGGTTCAAAGGCAGTAGGGCCTAAACGACATAAACTAAATTGTTCAGGAGAGCAGTTTAAAGTTTGAGATTGCAGAAAAATGGCATAACTTTTCTATTTTTTATCATATCGTTAAAATCAAAACAGCTCTACAATTGAAAAAATAAAGGCATTTTATTCGCATTCCTATTAATGAGGTTTTACGATGTTTTACGATTTTTTTAATGTCACAAGCACCTTTAGGACAAAAAATGCCAAAATCTTGTTGGTTACATAAAAACCATACTTCGAAAACGTATTTGTTTACTATATCCCATAGCTCTAAAATCATTGTAGAGCTATGGGAGTTAGCGCATTAGAAAGAGCGGAAAATTTCAAGTAGGATAGCATTCATAACTCATCTTTGACCAAAATGTCGGTTATCATACTGCCTTTTAAACGTCGATATCTTTATTGATTGTGAATCTTACCTAAATGAAAATAAATACACATTTTTTTGCAAGTCATATTTTTTTAATTGTAAGTCGTTTTTTAAGTGGAAAGACAAAATATAAAATAATAATATTTTTATGATTAAACAACTATCTATTTTAATAATTCAGGATTTTTAATTTTAAGCTTGAATTTTCTTTTTCAATTAACATAGAGAAATCTATTAGCCGATGTTAGATGGTTATATATCAATCAAAAGCAGAGACCCATAAAATTTTTTAATATCGGAAGCCATTTTATTCCATCGTCTTTCTCTTTATATAGTTTTACAAGATGGAAGAGCATTGCTGCAATCTTATCTAAGATCTATTATCTAAGTTGTAGAGATATACATAACAAAGTGGAGACGCATCTGCAGACGTACTGGCTATCGCTAGTGAAATCCCAGTCGAATACAGTAACAGCAACATTACATCTTCACTTTCTTATATTAATCATTACAAAATACGGCGATTCCATTTTTCACTTTTCACTTTCATTTTTTTTGAGTTTTGGATCTCATATCTAAGTTGCAAAGATATAAAGACATCGAATGCTCATATTTAATGCATGCCAAAAGCAGGAAAATCTAACCTCACATGGATATGAAGTTTGCAACTGCTGTCGCCTGCCTTTAAACCGAGGTGGCATTGGAAAAAGTGAACCAAGTTTTACAGCCTCATACCAGCCTGTTAGTCAAGGAGTGAACCCTAGGATTTAATCAAAAGAAAAAAAAAAGTTTTTTAATATCCATACTACGTATTTTATCACTTGTTCTAGACCATTTTAATGAATGATTCTTGACTAATTGGTTGGTATGAGGCTGACTCCCTATGCTGTACAAACTCGGTTCACTTTTACTTATGCCACCCCGGCTTAAAAGGGAAAGGCTGCAGGACTTGCAATTGCTGTGAACTAGAAAAAATCCCTGATTATAATCAGGTATCCATTTTTTGTTTACTATGGGTGACGTCACATAGCCGAGTGATATTTTGAATGCGTCGAGTCCATTGAATCACTTTCCTTTGAATCCAGTATATGTAGGTAGCTGTATTTTCTTGCTGACATTCCTCTCCTCACAAAAAGATAATAACAATAATAATAAGAAAATCTTTATTCCAGCCCGGTCACGCGGAGGGTGCAATACGTGACTAGCCATTTAAAAAGAAATACATTGATCGAAAAATACATGTATAGGAAAAAAAACAGAGAAAGAAAATATAAAATTTTGATTAAATATATTTTATCCTCTCAGTAAAATTAATAAGAAATTTTTGATTTTTTTTTAAACGGAAGGAAAAAATAATAATACATTATTAACAGATTCAAAGCAATTTGTCATGGAATTCTTACGCATTTTTGGCCTAAATTTCTCTGATTTTGCTCTTCCAAGATATTGCAGAGAGATATTATGTACCTACTGAAGCTAACAAAACCATTTTGCATACTGATTTTCATAGAAAGTGTGAGAAGATTGTAAAGTATTTTTTTGTAATTTTATTGTTACAATCCATCATTTTGTCAAAATTTTAATATTTCATTTTAATTTTTTAATTGGAGAAACAAAATTGTTGCTAAATGCTGTCTCATTTTTTAAATAATAAACAAATTGGTTTTTCTTATATATTTTTTATTGTTATGTGAATGACTGTTTATGTTGTGCGTCTTCGGTCGTGATGATGTGTATAGAAGAATCCAGACATGCTATATTGAGCACTAGACCCTTCTCAAGCGTGTATATAAAGCGGGTTAAGCAACCAAGACAAAATATTAGAATCAATTTGTAGCGAACGAAAATGTCTCGGTATATAGCAATCAATTAAAAGTACCTACATGATAAATAATAATGCATTTAGTGTACCTGTTTGCCGTGTTTTCCACGAAGGGGTCGCATGTGGCGAGTTGAACCAATTTATTTGCACAGGTAAGGAGGCCGGCCTTACGCCAACCACTTCGGTTGAAGTGGGAGTTTTCCAGCTCCGGAGAGGGCAGATACTCATTTCTTGTTATGGCTGAGTAAACCTTGCCGGTATTTTATTTTGGGTTTGAAATAAACACCCAAACGGATTTTTTTTTCTGACACCCTCGCTGGGATTTGAACCTGAGCTCCCGGCATGGAATGCAAGCTCTACCAACTGAGTTATCGACTGGAAGAAAAATCTTTAATAATCTTTAATCTAAATTGAAAAGATATATTAACATTTAAAGCTCATATCAAATGCATGCCCACAAACAAACACGTGTAGTTTAATGAAAAGTTGAATTTTTTTAAAGAAATCCTGTGCGGGAGACTCCCGAGATTCTAGAGACTCTAGGGGTCTATGACACTTGTTTTAGTGCCGCAGAGGTGTACGAGCTTGGTCGTCGCTACAAAGCGCCAATACTCAAGCAAGACCCAGTTGCTGTAAGGCTGGATGGACCTTTGGTGACCGGTCATTGGTAAAGGTGTATGAATTTTTCAACCCGGCGAAGAGCAAATTTGAAAATTTAAATGGTGCTCCGCCGGGATTCGAACCCACAACCTCCCATTCAGAGTCCGCAGTGTTACCACTGAGCTAAGGACCAGTGAAATTGCGATTTTTCATTAAACTTTTCAAATTCAGACCAGCCAACCTCATAAATTGATTCATTTATGTCATTAGTACCTTTTATTTATTGCCTTATGGTTATAATCACCCTTGACGAAATAACAACAATAAAGAAAATCCTCACTTCCTTCATTTAAGACCAATGATTTTTAAGTTCTATATTTTTTAGGGTAAAACTGTTTACACAGTGAAAGTCCATTTTTAATTATTTAAAAATTCAAATGGATAAAACATAGTTTTAATTCACTTATGTTTTTATTTTTTTTGTGCTCGATCATTTTACATTTTTTATTAGGAATTCTGCTCCTGAAGATGCCTCATTAGGCGAAAATGCTCGAGCAATAAAAAAAAATAAAAAAATAATTGAATTAAAACTATGTTTTATCCATTTGAATTTTTAAATAATTATTTTTAAGTTCTTCTGTCTTTGGATTTTATTTTCGAGCTTGCATTCTTATTTTCACTGTCTTAGTAAAGTAGACACTTAAAACAATAGCAACACTTAACGTCCCTTAGTGCTTGCTTGTCTTATGTCCATCAGGGGTAATTTCACATGAGCAATGTTTGTATGTGTGCTGGACTAATGTGTCTTATGGAAACTGGAAATTGATTTTAAAATATTTTTTAAAAACTCTCATATTTTTTGGTTTTCCTCTTTCATTATGTTCCTTGACTTATAGGTTGGTGTGCGGCTGACCAGCCATGCTTTAGAAAATGATTCACTTTGCCAATGTCACCCCTGTTTCAGGGAAAGTTGGCAGGAGTTGCAGAGTGTATGTTCATTTGAGATTTGGGTTTTTATATTGTAGGTCCACATGCGGTATGTTTAAGCGCGAACTTATACGTGTCTGCTTGTGAAAATGCATATAATGTAAATCTCTAATGTTACATTTATTTACAACTTAGATTAGATTAGATTAGCTCAGATTGTGTAGAATGTGGTCCTATAGACAATTTCATTGATAGGTCATTTTGAATGAAATCGTAGATAAGCCAAACAAGCACTCGGGCGACGATTTTCACTCTTTAATTAAAGCATGTCATTCCCAAACTTCTTCGCATTTTGGGGACACAATTAAAACAATAGCCTCATTTAAGTACCATCTTCATTTTTCTAATTTGCCAACTGTATCTAATCGCATTTGAGAATCTTCTAAGATAAAAACCAACAGGGTTATTCACAGCACATTTTATTCATAGCTGATCCATGGATTAGTTTGCTCAAACGCTGCAAAAATCAAGAAGCAACAAACAACTAAGCTACACATATAGTGTAACTTCTTGCCGCGTTATCCCCGAACGGGTCGCATATGGCGAAACGCAAAAAAAAAACGCAACTAAGCTACACATATAGTGTAACTTCTTGCCGCGTTATCCCCGAAGGGGTCGCATGTGGCGAGTTGAACCTATTTATTTTTACAAGTAAGGGGGCCGGCCTTACGCCAACCACTTCAGTTGAAGTGGAGGTTTCCCAGCTCCCGAGAGTGCTCGTACTCATTTCTTGTGAAGGCTGAGTAAACCTTGCCGGTATTTTATTTTGGGCTTTGAAATAAACACCGAAACGGGAATTCATTTCTGACACCCTCGGTGGGATTCGAACCCGAGCTCTCTGCATAGAGTGCAAGCAACATTCAATTTTTCTCTATATCTCATATGGTGCAGGCAAACGCGCTTAGAGGTAAAAAAAATTAAACGTGGGTAACTGCTAAGAGATCTAAAGAGCATAGAAAGTCAAGATAAAGATGATTTGTGAGGCTTGTTGCGCGTCCTTGAGACAATGATAGTAAAGTATCGTCACACGACCCAATTAGGAAGCCCATCTACTTCCGGGGGCGGCGGTTACACATGAGATGTGCAATGTGTGATCAGAGCACAACTGGGAAATTGTATTCATTCAATTTTAATTAAAAATACTGTTTTATAACATAGTTTTATTTTCACTTTTTTTTTGAGTTTACAATGCCTAAGCGCTAGTCCTTCTCCCTTACTAACAGAACCTACCTGCCCGAAAAACCACACCCACTTTCACTTTCCTACCTGGAATTTTGACCATTTATCCTCTGAAGATGGACGGCTAAAGTCTGATAGCGCTTAGGCATATAAAACAATTTTTTTAATTAAAATTAAAATGATTTTTCACCCCGTGAATGCACTAATTTTGGAAAATGTATTCTATCAATTTATGAAAAATTTCAACGGAAACATTGTAGAATTCCATTTCTAATCTAATTTAATCTAATCTAAGTTGAAAAGATATGTTACATTGGAGATTCACATTTCATGCATTCCCACAACCAGACACGTAGTACAGGTTCGCGCTTGCACATGCCTCATATGAACCCACAACATTAAAACCAAATCTCAAATGGACATACACCCTGCAACTCTTGCCGGCCTTCCCTGTAACAGGGGTGACATTGGCAAAGTGAACCATTTTTACAGCATCGGTGGTCGGCCGCATACCAACCTATAAGTCAAGGACAGAACAAAATTTTTGTAAGTATGAAAAAAAAACACTGATTCTACTTTAATTTGTTTTATTTGTTGATAAAACAAATAGTGCGTTTAACCGGTAGTATAGCAACTTTATACTAAGTAAAAGGACGCACGCATGTATGTCAATAGTGTGGGTGGTTTTTGTTATCGGTTTGAAGTCACATATTGACATATACTAACGTTCAAAATACCGGGCTGAAGTGTGTGTTTTTTTATTCTTCCATTCGGATATATTAGATTTATAGTGCATATTTATTAAAAATATCTATGGAACCTTTTTTATCATCAGAATGTCCGGTCGATGGCTCAGTTGGAAGAGTGCTTGCATTCCATGCCGAGAGCGTTTCTTTCAATGTGTTATTTAAAACCCATAAAAAATACTGGCAAGGTTTACTTAGCCTTGACAATAAATGAGTACCAACCCCCTCGGGAGCTGGGAAACCCCCACTTCAACTGAAGTGGTAAAGTAAAAATAAATAGGCTCCACTCGCCACATGCGGGGAGAACGCGGCAAGAAGTTAATCTATATACTCGTATATATATAAATATTATAGCTTAGTCAGTCACAGAAAAACCGTGCAATCCGGCCCTGCTTTTGTTGTTATCTGTTATAGGGTAACATTAAACTTGAGGAGGTGTTTGCGCTCAGACGCGGCGCCATTGTTATTGCGTTGCCATGACAACAGTCTGTGGGAAAGAGATCACACGAGTTTGCGCGGGAAACTGCTCGGATCGGAGATGATTTCTCCTTATTGTCTGCCGCCGTGATGTGTCAAGATACAATAATGGCGATTATATTGTAGAGGAACTAATATGATGATGAAGGAAATTAGCGCGCTCAGAGGAATGTTAATATGATTATTAATTGGTCTTGAGACCGGACTAGATTCATTATAGTACCTACATGTTTTTTCCATAATAAAAAATAAACTTATTTCTTCACACATACTGTATGTGTAAGCGCCAACTTGTGCGAACCTATTAGTTTTCACAGGTAAGGAGATCAACCTCACACAATCGCTGCCTTAGTTGTTGTTTATCGTATACGCCATTGAGAAATTTTTACATGAGCAATGTTTGCATGTGTACTGGACCAATGTGTCTTATAAAAACAAGAAATTTTTTAAAAAAATATTCAAAAGAACTTTACATTGTGTAATTATATTAATATTTTAATTATTAAATAATATTAATATTTTACGGTTTTTCTTAGCTCAGATTGTCTAGAATTTGATTCATAAGACTTACTGCATGAAAAAGTCATATTTTACAAGATTGGCGTATACGATAAACAAGAACTGGGGGAGCGGGAACTACTGAAATTGTATTTTGTAAGATTTTAAAAATAGCTTTGTGAAGAGGAATGCAATTCACCAACCTATTCTGCATGGCCAGAAATATGTATTAATGTAATCAATGATTAATTCATTATTGGATATTTTAATGAGTTATTAATTATTAATTACCTAATTGCATCGGTTGAACGAGGATCAAAATTACGATCAAATGACCCAAGCGGGGATCGAACCAACGTTATTCTATTCCAAATAGGCTAGAAAAATTAGCCACTTGACGCCCTCGTATTTAACACCGATAAATTTCTTATCTATATTGATAATTATCATATTGGGGTGATTTATTTGGTTAGCACTGCTTTTGTGTGAATCACACCTCAATAGTCCTCTGCGAGCTTGGTCGTCGCTATATAAAGCGCCAGTTCTCTAGCGAGATCCAGTTGATATAAGATTGGATGGACCTATGGTGACCGGTCTTTCGTAGTGGTAGAGTATTTTTTCAATCCAGCGAAGAGTATAAATTTGAAAAATTAATGTTTTTGTTATGCTCCACCTAGTTTCAAACCCACTATCTTCCAATCATAAGTACGAAGCGTTAACCACTAGACTACGGATATTTATTTTTAATAATAACTCTTTAGATAATGTTCAGGAAAAACCAACCAGAAATTTCTACCCGCAAATTCCTCAACGGAGACGATTCGCCTCGTCTCAGCATCTAATATCCGTTTATTACCATTGTCCTATAATTTATTCACAGACCGACTATTCGACAATTGATTATTCAAACCTCTGGGTTGAATCGTTAACCAAGACCGACCAATCTCTTTACTTGATTCACCACGGAGTTTCTCTTCAAATCATCAGGCAATGATAAAAGCAAGATGGACCCAAAATATTTTTTTATCCGAATTATTTCTGACAAGCTATTATTGGGTATTACTACCTGTTGAATGGGATGGTTACGACACAAGTTTGGAAATGAGAAATGTGCATTGTTTCTTAAAAGAAAGGAAGCTAAAGTTTACGCTATGGTCAAGGGCCTCAAGACGGTAACTTGGACAACCAGCGTGTTTGAAATAAAAACAACGCTGTTTTTATACACACTTAAACGGTACCTACCAGTGGCAAAGGGTGCCATACAAGCCGGTTCCCATCGGCTTCCCATTTGAAATGATGTAACAAAGTAGTTAAAAAATATAGGCACAAAGTAAAAAAATACATTTAAAAACCAAAGAAACAATACGTATTTTTCCCCAATTGAAACCATGCAGTCTACTTTATTATCATTTTGGCCTCATTTAAACGGGAAACCGATGGGAATCGAGTTGTATGGCACCCTTCGCCACTGGTACCTACTCGAGAAAAACAAAGTTATTATCACTAACTGTTAGAAAAAATTGATTGGACAAAATATGATGATTTAATTTTTACTCACGGTAAAGAAATAAGGTGAGTTGAAAGAGGAAGTTAAAGTAAAGGTACAAAAGAATGTGATCAGAAGGTTTGGGCATGTGGAAAGAATGAATGATGATAGACTGACAAAGTATAAATACATACAGAGAAAGTGTGAAAGGCAAAAGAGATAAGGGACGACTGAAAAAAGTATGGAGTGATCAGATTGAGGAGATTGTGAAAGAATGGAATACACAGAGTGAATGTATCTAATCTAAGCTGCAAAGATATATATATCATTTAAGATTTATACTAAATGCATTCCCACAAGCAGATATGTATAATTTCGCGCCAACACATGCCGCATGTGGACCTACAATATAAAAACCCAATCTCAAATGAACATAAGCCTTGCAACTCTTGCCGTCCTTCCCTGAAATAGGGGTGACATTGGCAAAGTGAACCAATTTTTATATTATGGGTGGTCAGCCGCATAACAACCTATAAGTCAAGGAGTATACATGACAAATTACATTTTTTTGTAATGTAAAATAAGAAAATGAATGAAAAGGTGATGGATATGAATGAATTGAAAGAAGTATGTAAGGATAGGAAGAAATGGAGATAGCTCTGCAGAGGCTTTGGCCACCCTTAGCGGAATGGTGACAGAGTTACAGTCAAAGTAGGTGCTGCGTATTTTTTTGCACTGAAAAAAATGCATACTATGAGCATTAAAACCGTTTAATTGGTACATAGTTTCAAATTATCATTTTACATCACGAAATATTTAGAAATTATTTATTACATCTATAAGTGCAATAAATGATTTCTAAAATGTAACTCTTCTATATCGTTGCTTACATAAAAAAATATCAGAAAAAAATATTGCATGACGTTATTCACAAATACCTTAAATTCCATCAAAAATGCATCCAGAGTAAAAACTTTCCATTGCAAAAATGTACAATCTTACAATTTCGACCGACTGTTCCATTAGTGTTTGTTTGTCGTATCACAGGTTCTTTCACATTAGCAATGTTTGCATGTGTACTGGACCAATGTGTCTTATGAATACAACAAATTTATTTTGTAAGTATAAAAAATAACTCTCATATTATCGTGTTTTACGTTTTATTACACTACAGATTGTGTAGAATGTGATATTTTCATTGATCCACAATTTCATAAAAAGGTATTCTTTGAATTGAATTTTAGATAAGCCAAACAAGCACTGGGGAAACGACACTGCAAATATATCTGTTGGATGAAATTTGTTGGCGTGCTTCAAGGAGCTATTAAATAATGAAAAATCTGCAAAAACAATTATACCGGAAACCATCTCAGATATTGCACAAATCTGCAGTTGTTACGCCGACAAGTTCAGATGAGTTTAACGAATTCCCAAAGCAAGAAAAACCAGTGCACTGCATTGTTTTACATGGTGCATCTTAGTTGAGAAACGGTTTTATAGTATTGTTGGATTACATGCATGGATACGGGTTGTATGTGTGAGAAAGATTTGCAAGTTTTTGTGACTTTGTTCTTAGTTGACTGCATTACCATTTAACCACGTAATGAAGGTTATTTGTATTATGGTAATTTGAAATACAAACATGCAAGGAAGATTTATAGTGCTTAAAATATGGATGAAAAAGATCCATTAGAATAGTAAATACAGTAAGTAAGTAAGTAAGATTATTTAAGAGAAATTTAAGCTTTAAAAGGATGTGAAAATAAAAGTTTGAAATTGTAGGATGATGAGATGGTAAGGACTATATAAAGAAGAATATAATATATTAATTTTGGATATAATAAAAACTTTATAAATATATTTTTTGACCGGTCCGTAGTCCAGTGGTAACACTTCGGACTCGTAAATGGAATCGAATCCCGGTGGAGCACAAAAAATATTAACATTTATATTTTCAAATTTGCTTTTCGCTTGGTTAAAAAAAAATCATAAACCTCTACCAAAGACAGGTCACTAAAAGGTCCATCCAGCCTTACAACAACTGGGTCTTGCTTGAGAATTGGCGCTTTCTACAGCGACGACCAAGCTCGCAGAGGGCTCTTTAGGTGTGATACACACAAAAACATTATTATTATAAAGAAATACTGACGAATTATAATAACAAATTGCATTTTTGTTAGCATTACACTAGAAGTAAAAGATTTGAATGATCAAAATTTTGTAATTTTTATAAAACGGGATTTACACAATGATTACTTCATTCAACGCACTTTTTATATCTGAATGATGATTATGATGATTTCCTTATCAGCGCCGTTTCGTAACTCAATGTCACTCCAAGGGCGCTTAGTAATTTACTGGGCGAAGAAAAATGTCTTCATCCTCCTCTTTAGGTCCTCAATCGTCTTAGACCTCCGGATTTCTGGTGGTAGATGATTCCAGGTCGCAGGGCCGGCCACCGCAAAAGCACGGTCTCCGAAAACAGTGGCAATTTTTCTTCTAGGTTCATTTAGCAGGGTTTCCGCTCCGTTCTCTGCTGATCTTAGTGTTTGCTCACTTGAGCTCAGGACTTTTGAGACAATCAGCTCTTGGATGTAGAAAGGAGCTGCATCATGGAGAGCTTTGTATGTGATAAGGCCAAGTTTAAATTTGACGCGTTGAGGAAACCTCAGCCAGTGGAGTCGCTCCAAAAGCGGAGTTATGTGACAGTGTTTGGTTTGGTTGAATATAAGCCGCGCGCCTGCATTCATTACTGACTGCAACCGACTTAATTCACACTGTGGTTGGGCTGCATAAATGCCATTACAGTAGTCCACTTTGGATACTACAAAAGCGTTGACGAGTGACCTTTTAGCTTCCAACGGTAGATATTTTTTGATATATTTCAGTTGTCGTAAACCATAGTAGCCGGAACTAACCGTGGTGCTGATTTGTTTCTTCATGGTCAGACAGTGATCAAGATGCACTCCTAGTAGTTTAACACATATAGTAGGAACGATTTCTGATCCAGATATGTTTATTGGGGCACTTTTATCAAGTATATTGGCTCTTCTCGTAGTGGTAAGCCACATGATTTCAGTTTTACTTGGGTTCAGCATTAATCTATGGCTTAGCATCCATCCGTTCACATCATTAATACATTCGCTTAGGCCAGACTTTAGCTCCTCTATTTTTGTTGGCTCGCAGTATGAATAAATCTGACAATCGTCGGCATAGATGTGTGCCATAAGGCCCCTTTTGTGAATAATGCTTTCCAACTCTTGAATGTAGGCTGTAAACAGAAGAGGTCCCAAGACCGAACCTTGAGGCACGCCGGAAGAAATTGTTTTGTCAGGCGAGATCCCTCCATTTATTCTGACACTTTGTTTCCTGTTTGTGAGGTATGATGTTAACCATTTCAGCGCCTTGTTATTTATACCGAATGTACAATCTACAAGCATTTCCTTGATTTATAGGTTGGTATGCGGCTGACCACCCATACTGTAAAAAATGGTTCACTTTGCCAATGTCACCCCTGTTTCAGGGAAGGACGGCAAGAGTTGCAGGGCTTATGTTCATTTGAGATTGGGTTTTTTAATGTAGGTCCACATGCGGCATGTGTTAGCGCGAAATTATACATGTCTGCTTGTGGGAATGCATTTAATATAAATCTTAAATGATATATATCCTTCTAGCTTAGATTAGATTAGATAAGATTAGATTAGATTAGGAGGTCGCATTGTGTGCATATACTTGCAACTGAGATTATCGATGCAAGAAAAGTATAAAAAAAAATGAAGGCGCTATTGCAAAAAAAACTCTTACTAACCCCAATTTAATGACAGATTGAAAGGTTCAGTTACCATTGAAGCAATCAGTACTGCTTTTTCCATTGAAGCTATCAGTACTTCTTTTTCCATTAAAGCTATCAGTACTTCTATTTCCATTGAAGCTATCATGACTTCTTTATTTTTTTCACACATTCTTCTAACAGAAGTATTGCTCTGTTGAAAGAACAGACTAAAGTGATTGATGTTTTTCACACAAATGCAGAGTTACTCCACTGACCATACGAAAACGTTGCAAAAGACTTTATTTTGAAGATGTGTTATTCTTGGTTTTGTGAGAAGAGATCCCTGCTTCTCCGTACAAAGGAGAGATTGACGTTAGTAGCGCGAATTGTGCAAGTGCGGTTTAAGCCACTGGACGTGTGCCATTCAAGTAAGTTAACGCATAGAAAACATATTGTCAAAGGGCTTGCATACATCTTTATTTTATATCAAAAAACTAGGTTAAGTGTGGAAAATTTTCTTTGTAAAATAGTAAATAGCATATGCCTACTTAGTCACTTTCAAACTGTATGTATGTATATCGTCGCCTTAGTGCTTGTTTGTCTTATCTCCAACAGAGGTAATTTCTGTAAGTTTTATGACTCCTGGAAATTGATTTTGAAAAAAACAAGTCTCACATTATCGTTTTTTACGTTGTTTTCATTGCTCAGATTGTGTAGAATGTGATTCTTAAGTCAATTTCATTTAAAGTCATTATTGAATCAAATGGTCGATAAGCCCAATAAGCACTGCGGGGACGATTTATCAATAATAATAATAATAACAATAATAATATTAGGATGATTTATTTGGTGAGCGCTGTTTTTGTGTGTATCACACCTCAAAAGCCCTCTGCGAGCTTGGTCGTCGCTGTAGAAAGCGCTTATTCTCAAGACCCAGTTGTTGTAAGGTTGGATGGACCTTTGAGTGACCGGTCTTTGGTAAAGGTTTATGAATTTTTCAACTCAGCGAAGAGCACATTCGAAATATAAATGGTACACTTTTTGTGCTCCGCCGGGATCCGAATCCACAACCTTCCATTTACGAGTCCGAAGTGTTGCCACTGGACTACGGACCGGTCCAATACTTTAAAGGTAAAACTAAATAAGTGACATATTTAGTTAATATGGGATAAAACGCCACTAACGCAACTAAGCTACACATATAGTGTTACTTTTTGCCGCGTTATCCCCGTAGGGGTCGCATGTGGCGAGTTGAACCAATTTATTTTTACAGGTAAGGGGGCCGGCCTTACGCCAACCACTTCAGTTAAAGTGGGGGTTTCCCAGCTCCCAAGGGCACTGGTACTCATTTCCTCATTTCTGACACCCTCGGTGGGATTCGAACCCGAGCTCACGGCATGGAATGCAAGCATGCTTGCATTAGAATTTGCTTAGAGTGCACTCTACCAACTAAGATATCGACCGGTATGGATCCGGTAAGGATGCTCAGATAAATTCACTTTTTTTCTATTTTCTACGAGAGAAAAAAATGGGAAAATTCTGTAGTGTAGAACTTTCTCATAAACACTGCCGTACCTATAGTTAGTTCACTTACTGTGAAAAATTACACCCAGCAGAATTTTTTATCCTCGATTTTTCAAATCAGTGACTTAGCACTTACTTAAGCACTTACTTATTCAGGCTTGTTTTTAAGGCGACGATATTTTTGTTAAAATATAAATAAAGATATATGGAAAGATATATCTTTGCAACTTAGATTTTAGATTATAGTATAAAGATGCGATTATAAGCTGCACTCAATTTCATCCTACTAACTATAATATATTTTTAGAAATTTTTCACGCCCCATATCAAATGCATACTAAATTACCGTGTAATGAAACTGCATACAATATAATGATATCGGTTATTATATGCGAGGTGCTGTCTCCGCGCACAGCTCGCTCCACTTCACATGACTCTTGACTCTTCATTGTATGAAAATTAACCTCAGAGTTTCATAATTCTGATGGAGAAAACAGATCGGTCACAGACAGCTCGTCCATGGATAAATCGGTCACGCGACAGTTCTTCCACACGTCTTTTTGGTCAACGATATCCCGATCAAAGAGAGCTCTGCCACAGATTACGCGTCCACAATCACATCGGTCACGGACAATTCGATAACACAATACCATTTTTCATCCAAACCACTTTTCAGTCAACGACACTTTGATCAGAGACAACTCGTGAGCAGACACATCGGTCACGGACAATTCGGTCACACGATAGTTTGTCCAAACACCTTTTTGCTCAACAATATTCCAATCACAGACAGTTCTGCCACATGACATTTCCACAATCACATCGGTCACTGACAATTTGATAACATGATGTTCATCCAAACCAGTTTTCAGTCAACGACATTTCAATTACAGACAGCTCTGCTTCAGATAACTCGCCTACAGACACGTTAATCACGGCCAGTTCGGTCATACAACAGTTCATCAACACGACTTTTTGGTCAACAAATATCGGTCACATGAAATAAAACTCCACAGACAATCATCAGACAAATATCATAGAAAAAAAAAACTCAAATCGCTACATGTGACTTCTTCGGGGATAATGCAGGCAAGTAGTTGCACTATATGTGTAGATTAGTTGCGTATTGCGTTTTTACAGTAATTACAAAGGTTGTTTCAAGAACAAGTTTTCTGTAGTCTGTGAAACTAAATTGTAGGTGAACGAAATGTCGTTGACCGAAATACGTGTGGATGGACTGTCCTGTGATCAAATTGTCCATCACCGATATGTCTGTGACGGTTTATCTATGACCGAGTTGTCTGTAACTATAATGTCGTTGACCGAAAAATCGTGTAGATGGACTGTCGTGTGATCAAATTGTCCATCACCGATATGTCTGTGACAACCATCTGTGACCGAGTTGTCTGTAACTATAATGTCGTTGACCGAAAATTCGTGTGGATGGACTGTCATGTGCCCTAATTTCCCGTGACTGATTATTCTGTGGACGAGCTCTCTGTGACCAAGTTGTCAATGACCGAAAATTTGTCTCAACAATCTGTCGTGTGACCGATTTGTCCATGGACTACCTGTCTGTAGACGAGTTATCTTTGGCCAATTTGTCGTGACACGGGGAAAATATGTGTATCGCCCGCACAGCAGCGGGGAGATGTGAAAAAAATTACACCAAGAAAATAATTACAATAAAAAGTGTGATGCAGTCGATCACTGCAGTTGTCATTGTTCTTTATTGCCATAAAATTTACACATTTTTTGTGCAAATTTTATATTTGCACATTTTATTTTTTTATTTCATTTTTGTCGTAATTAAAATGTGTCAAAACCATATTATTACTTGTAAAAAATTTCTTCATGTAAATTAGAGCTAAAATACATTCTCATGATTTCGGCATTTGTAAAATAGTGACTATTAGAATGATTTATTTGGTGAGCTCTGTTTATGTGTGATTCACACATCCCGGTTTCAAGGAAAGGCGATAGGAGTTGCAAAGTATATGTTCATGTTTGTTTCTTTTAATGTGAGCATGCTGCATTTGTAAGCGCGAACTTACATGTGCCTGCTTCTGGGTATGCATTAAATATGAGCCTCAAATTTTAATACATCTTTGCAACTCATACTATAGATTATAGATACTTCTATAAGGAGTTCAACAAATATTATAAATCTTAATCTAAATCTAAGTTGCAAAGACACATTACAAACAGACACGCGTAAGTTCGTGCTTACAAATGTTGTATGAGTATTTGCAATTTAAAATCCAAACCTCAAATGAACATAAGCCCTGCAACTTTTACCGACCTTCCTTGAAACAGGGATGACATTGGAAAAGTCAACCATTTTCTACGGCATGGGTGGGCAGCCGCATACCAACCAACTGCCAACATTCTGGCAATATTTCTTAGTTTTATCCAAGTTGTTTTGTGTACAACCAAACAAGACAGTGAAGATCTTTGTTCACTTTCTTACTAAGGACCATTTCAGTAAGTAAGTTGAAACAGATATAATGTCTATTTGCTTTAAAATAATTTCTATTCGACAGATATCACAAATCAATGTGCCGACCACAACAAATCGCTCCCCCAGTTGTTGTTTGCCGTATACGCCAATCTTGTCAAATATGACTTTTTCATGCAGTTGTCTTATGAATCAAATTCTACACAATCTGAGCTAAGAAAACCCGTAAAACTCGATGATGTGAGAGTTCTTTTAAATATTTTTTAAATAAATTTCTTGTTCTCATAAGACACATTGCTCCAGTACACATGCAAACATTGCTCATGTAAAATTTTCTCAATGGCGTTTACAGCAAACAAGAACTAAGGCAGCGAAATAACGTGCTTAGTGAGCTGGCCTCAAATTCTCTCATTTCTTTTTCGAGTGCATTTCTCACTTTTTCTCCCAAGTGATGCGCACTTCTTTCTCAAGTGAAACAAGTTTTAAAAAAACCTCACCGAGCCAGTAATTTATCGCGTTAAACGCTGATAGGCGCGAACAAAAAAAGTATTTTACTCTAGACTAGTTGTTTCAGCAACTGTCAATGGAAAATGCGATTTTGAAACGGATAAAAAGTGGATTGAGCAAAGCGAATGCCGAGCCAGCGATTCGCAGCTATTTTTCCATAACACGAAAAACTTGAATTTTTTGCACTTTGCGGTGAGCGAAATTTTCCTCTCTTGGTATGTTAGGAATTTGTGTTGATAAAATCATATTTAATAGTACAATTGATTAAAGAATGTTTAACAATATGGAAAAATGCTCACTTGTACTTAGATGACAACACAGTGAAGTAGAGTAAATAACTATATCTTTAGATTTTTTAATTTTCTAAAAGATTTCCTTAACTTATAGGTTGGTATGAGGCTGATTACCCATACAGTTAAAAATGTAACACTTTGCTAATGTCACCCCTGTTTCAGGGAAGGTCGGCAAAAGTTGTAGGGCTTATGTTCATTTGAGGTTTAATTTTGAATGACATATCGCTCCCCCAGTTCTTGTTAACCGTACACGCCAATCTTGTCAAATATGACTTTTTCATGCAGTTGTCTTAAGAATCGAATTCTACACAATCTGAGCTAAGAAAAACCGTAAAACTCGATAATGTGAGAGTTCTTTTAAATATTTTTTAAATAAATTTCTTGTTTTCATAAGACACATTGGTCCAGTACACATGCAAACATTGCTCATGTAAAATTTTCTCAATGGCGTATACGATAAACAAGAACTAAGGCAGCGGTACATCTTTAGATTTTTAAATCTTCTAAAAGATTTCCTTAACTTATAGGTTGGTATGAGGCTGATTACCCATACAGTAAAAAATGTTACACTTTGCTAATGTCACCCCTGTTTCAGGGAAGGTCGGCAAGAGTTGTAGGGCTTATGTTCATTTGAGGTTTAATTTTTAATGACATTTGTTAGCGTGAACTTACTCGTGTCTGTTTGTGGGCATGCATTTAATATATTTTTAAAAGTCAATATATCTTTGCAACTTAAATTAAAGTAGGTAACGTGTCATAAATTTAATGCATTTTTTTAATTATGAGTACAAAGAAACAACACATTTCTACCAATGAGTTCTGTCATTGTTTGATCATGATAATTCAATGATAATTCCAAATTTTCAATGGTCACACTCAATCCATTCTTTCTTACATTCTGATGTTATACGAGGCCAATATAATACACCCAAACATCCTGTTTCCTCTTATGTATCCTTAGTACGAGTTGCAAAACTTGAGTAATGTAAAGTTTACGGCAATTATATTAAAGATTGATTTTTCCCAAAATCTGCTGTTTTTGTTTGTTTGAACTTGATTTTCTTCATCACTGTAACTCTTATGCTAAGACCATAAAGTGTAAGAAACAAAAACGGCAGATTTTGGGAGAAATCACTCTTTAATATTTTCCGTACACTTTACTTTTCTCAAGTTTTGCAACTCGTACTAAGGGTACTGAACTGTGCCGCGTTTTCTACAAAAATTAAATGACGTTGCACTTTTCAAAGCACTCAAATTCCTTAGCACGATAACGCTGGATTAAGATTTAGTTTCTGAATGTTCGGCAGGTAAGATTATTTTATTTTTATTTCGGTTACCGTAAGAGAAGAAATTGCTGTATTACGTATCGCCACTTAGTGCTTGTTTGTCTTATGCCCATCAAAGGCTATTTCACATAAGCAATGTCTTTTGAAAACTGGAAATTTATTTAAAACAACTTTCACATTTGACCGGTCCGTAGCTCAGTGGTAACACTGCGGACTCTGAATGGGAAGGTTGGGGGTTCGATTCCCGGCGGAGCACAAAAAATAGATACCATTTATGTTTTCAAATTTGCTCTTCGCTGGGTTGAAAAATTCATAAAACTTTTACCAATGGCCGGTCACAAAAGGTCCATCCAGCCTTACAGCAACTGGGTCTTGCTTGAGAATTGGCGCTTTGTAGCGACGACGATCAAGCTCGTAAAAAGGTCGATAGCTCAATTGGTATAATGCTTGCATTCCCTGCCGAGAGCAAGGGTTCGATCTCAAAAGCTTACTCAGCCTTCACAAGAAATGAGAACCAGCTCCCCCGGGAGCTGGGTAACCCCCACTTCAACTGAAAGTGGTTTGTGTGAGGCTGGCCCCCTTACCTGTAAAAATAAATAGGTCCCAAAGCGCCACATGCGACCCCTTCGGGGATAACGCAGGCAAGAAGTTACACTATATGTGTAGCTAAGTTGCGTTTGCGAGTTGCGTCACATTATCATGTTTTACGTTTATTTCTTAATTCAGATTGTGTAGAATTTGAATTTTATGATACTTTCATTGACAGGTCGTCTAATATAATCTAATCTTATCTAAGTTGCAAATATATGTAACATTAAAGATTCACATTATATGCATTTTCACGAGCAGACACGTATAAATTCGCGCTTAAACATACCGCATGTGAACCTACAATATAAAAACTCGAATCTAAAATGAACATACAGCCTGCCCACCTTCTCTGTAACAGGGGTGACATTGGCAAAGTGAACCATTTTCTACAACATAGGTGGTCAGCCGCATACCATCCTATAAGTCAAGGAACATACACAACAAACAATCGTCTTTGAATCAAATGGTAGATAAGCCTAACATGCACTGTGAGGACGGTATGTTTACATATTATGTAAGTCTTAGTAGATGTTAGTAACATGACTTGAGAGTTATTTTTTAACACTGGCGCTTTGGTTTTTAGATAGAGAAATGCTCATTTTTAACAAGTAAATATTTTCGACTAGAAATATTGTTAAGTCTATGGCTGGCGAGATGCTACATCTATCCAATTGTAATTTAAGTCAAGAGACTAGAAGTAAAACATCAGTACCCTTAGTACGAGTTGCAAAACTTGAGTAAAGTTAAGTTTACGGAAAGTATTAAAGAGTGATTTTCCCCAAAATCTGCCGTTTTTGTTTCTCACACTTTCTTGTCTTAGCCAAAGAGTTACAGTGATGAAGAAAATCAAGTTCAAACAAACAGAAACGGCAGATTTTTCGGGAAAATCACTCTTTAATACTTTCCGTAAACTTTACTTTACTCAAGTTTTGCAACCCGTACTGAGGGTACAGGTAAAATAATTACGTAAATGTTACAGAAGCAATGACAAGTATCAAAAGTGATAGTACCTGAAGATGATCGAGAGATTGAAAACGTTCATGTTTATTAATTAAAATAAAATATATAAATCGGGCGTAAATAGACTAGGAACTAGAATAAAATTGTTGAATTACAATTGGTTTGGTCCTTTAAAAATTTGTAAAAATAAAGTATCAGGTGCTTTTATACACTCTTAACAACACTGTTACCATGGAGATAGGTTGCCATAGTAACGAAATAATAACTTTAATACAATTGGTGCTTCAAGGGACAAAAAAGACTGTCAGAACTTCAGACCAATCAGTCTACTCAGTATACCAGGAAAAGTCTTCTGTAAGGTGATTATAAAAAATGTGATTCTGACTACTAGTGAAAGGATTTCCGATGTACAGTCCGGCTTTATGGCCGGTAGAGGCTGTGTTGATCAGATTTTTACTCTACGACAACTTGTTGAAAAACAATTGTCGGTGAGGCGGAAGCTGTTCACGGCCTTTGTAGATCTGGAAAAGGCTTTTGACTCAGTAGACAGAGGTATGTTATGGGATGTTTTGAAAGCATACGGAGTGAATGGGGCTCTCCTAGGTGCGGTGCATGCAAACTATGAAAATAGTAAGGCATGTGTCCGTATTGATGGTGAGTATAGTGAGTGGTTTGAAGTTTATAAGGGTGTGAGGCAAGGATGTGTGATGAGTCCATGGCTATTTAACATAGTCATGGACAAGTGTGTCAGAGATGCTCGACTTAATGATTGTGGATTGATGATAGGAGAGAGCAAAGTGAGTGTTCTACTGTATGCAGATGATGCAGTTCTTGTATCTGATTCAGCAGTAGAATTGCAAACAATGCTCTCTAGATTGAATGAAGCTTTGAAAGGTAACCATTTGAAGTTGAATGCAAGTAAGACGAAAGTATTGATTTTTGAAAGAGATGATGAAAGTATGAATTATGAATTTAAAATTAATGGAATGAATGTTGATGTCGTAAATGAGTTTGTATACCTGGGAAGTAAGTTTGAAAAAGATGGAAGAATGACCGGTGAATTTGAAAGAAGAATAATGAAAGGCAGGTGCGTACTGGGTGCTACCGCTAGCATCGCCAGGAACCAGAATCTCTCAAAAAATGTTAGATTGGCGGTGCACGGTGGTATACTAGTGCCAACCTTGATGTATGGAAGTGAAGCCTGGACGGTGAGTGAAAGGGAAATTAGTAAAGTCCATACAGTAGAAATGGACTATCTAAGAAGTATGATTGGGAAAAAATGAAGTGACAGAGTGAGGAATAATTTTGTAAGAGAAGAATGTGGTGTAAGGGAAAGTGTGAAAGTGAAGATTAAAAGAAGTATGTTAAGATGGTTCGGGCATATGGAGAGAATGAGTGATGAAAGATTGACGAAGAAAGTATATGTTGCTAAAATAGATGGATGTCGTGGTAGAGGAAGACCGAGAAAAGTAAAGTATGGAAGTGGCGGCTAATCTGCAATGGTGATTTCTAATGTTGGTGTATTAATTTGCTACATTTTTTGCATAGGAAATTTCTGACTTTTTTTGTATGGATTTCTTTGTAAGGTTTTGTTCTTTTATATATTTAAATGTAATTTTTTATTCATATTCCTTGACTTATAGGTTGGTATGAGGCTGACCACCCATACTGTAAAAAATGGTTCACTTTGCCAATGTTACCCCTGTTTCAGGGAAGGTCGGCAAAAGTTGTGGGGCTTATGTTCATTTGAGGTTTGGATTTTATTTGTAAGTACACATTCAGCATTTGTAAGCGCGAACTACACTTGTTGGTTTGTGGGCTTACATCTGAGAGCTTTAAATGAATATATCCTTGCAACTTAGATTATAGATTATAGATTATAGAAGTCGTTTGGAACAAAATCAAACATATGGCCTCTCCGTAGAATTATTAACTTTATGGTTACAGGTTCCTCTGCTTCTATGTACAACGCAAAGTTTTTTTTTTAAAAGCTTAATCTAAGTTGCAAAAAATTAAACAATATCTTACCGTTGGTTGTCCTGGGAAGGCACGAACAGTAGATGAAGTACACGATGCTAAACTTTAGCAATCTCATGTTGGTCACACTCTTCTTCATGTTCACTTTTGTCATTATAATTCGTATCTTCACACTTCTCTTCTTATCTTCACACTTCTCTTCTTATCTTCACATTAGCTGTTATAAGTCTTACAGTTCATGATGTTGACATTGTCAAATCCTTAGATTTTTACTTTATAAATAAACTTTTTATTAAAGGTGTAAATTATGAAGAGTTCATCATTGTTGATTTATACACTGAAATATTAAAAAAATGAATGAGTCTGGTCATTAAAAATATCCCTCGGCTATGTGACGTCATCCAAGGAAATTAAAAATGATTTTTTTATGTGGCATTTAATTTTAATTTACAGAGGAAGTGTGAAAGGAAAAAGAGATAAGGGACGACAGAGAAAAGTATGGAGTGATCAGAGTAAGGAGATTGTAAAATAATAAAATGTAGGTACAAAGTGATTGCTAAAAAAACAAATGCAGAGGCAAAGGCTCTGGCCACCTCTTGCAAAATGGTGACAAATTTACAGTTTACAGTTGCATTACAGGATTGTGACGTAATCCTTGCTTTATGAGTGGGTAAGAGGCGGACCAATGATAAATACTGTAAACATTTGGTGACCTTTTCCAATGTGAACCTTGTTTGTTTGTTGGGAAAATCAACAAAAGTTGCAGGGTTTATATAATAATAAATAATAATAATCTAAGTTGCAAAGATATACTCATTCAAAGCTCTCAGATGTATGCCCACAAACAAACACGTGTAGTTCGCGCTTACAAATGCTGATTGTGTACTTACAAATAAAATCCAAACCTGAAATGAACATAAGCCCTGCAACTCTTGCCGACATTCCCTGAAACAGGGGTGACATTGGCAAAGTGAACCATTTTTTACAGTATGGGTGGTCAGCCTCATACCAACCTATAAGTCAAGGAATACGAGCAATAAATAACATTTGTACAATTTAAAATTTGGGTTTTTTGTTTTGTGTCTTTACACGTGTTTTTTTTGCGCATGCTTAAATTTTTTAATACATTTTTGCAACTTAGATTACAGATTCACGGCAGATTTTTTCTCAATCTTTTTTTTCGCAAGACAAAAACATTCAATTCATAGAACATTACCGTAAGCTTATCCAACTGTACGTAGAACCATCATTTGATTTTTATTCTCAAATTGTATAATAATGACAAAATGCTTAAACACATTTTTCTAACTGAAAATGATCTACGTCAACAGGTGTGCAACATCTGTTAAGAACGAAAGAGAGAAAAAATATTCTCCCATACAAACTAACAGTGAAAGAATTACAGGCCTATCCGAAGTCTTTGTGGCCAAAATGGTCGTAGAATGGGAATATTTATCACGTTATTTGAAATTTCTATTGATGTCCGTACATTTAATAGTGTTCCCATTAATCATAGCACTAATTTGAAGGAATTGAACTCAGTACTACACTCTTGGATAACAGTTAAAATAGCCAGTTAAATGAAGTAATGATTTTCGATGGAGTTTGCGTATGTGATAACGAACAAGATATTCAAATTATACATATTTTTAGTTAATAAAATAAAGACCGGTTGACCGGTCCGTAGCTCAGTGGTAACACTGCGGACTCTGAATGGGAAGGTTGTGGGTTCGAATCCCGGCGGAGCACAAAAAATATACCATTTATATTTTCAAATTTGCTCTTCGCCGGGTTGAAAAATTCATAAACCTTTACCAATGACCGGTCACCAAAGGTCCATCCAGCCTTACAGCAACTGGGTCTTGCTTGAGTATTGGCGCTTTGTAGCGACGACCAAGCTCGTACACCTCTGCGGCACTACAACAAGTGTCATAGACCCCTAGAGTCTCTAGAATCTATGGAGTCTCCCGCACAGGATTTCTAAAAAAAAAAAAAGAAAAAAGAATTTGCTTCATAGTAAAATAAAGTAAATAAGTGTTACCTATACCAAACTATTTATTCTGATTGAAAGGTTTTTATGAGTACCTAATCGAGAAACTTTTTTTGTAATAAATATATGTTTTGTATAATTACAATAAGGAATTAAAATCTAAAGTTCAATAGGCGGCTAGAGACAACCCTTACATATGAACTTAAATTATGAAATAAACATTAAGTATACAATATATACCTACACATGTGATATATGTGAAAAAAAATCAGTTGTCTTATTTGATCATTAAAATTTCATCATCTAAATCTAACAAATGAAAAAGTGCAGCTTTAAAGCAACTAGTTGTTGTAAATTTTTCTCCCTCTCGCTCCATCGACTCCTAATCGCTACTTTCACCCCAGAAGATTCAAAATCGTCCCCAGGTTGGGAGCCATTGTTTTAAACAAAAAGTGACAGGTTTAGTGGTATAATGAAAAGTTGTCGATTTAATAAAAATAATAATAATTAAAAACATATTTTTCCCTCCCAAGATTCAGGAAAAGACGGCAAGAGTTGCACGAACTCAATTGAAGCCTGGATTATTATTTTTTCTTATTTTTCTTCTTATTTTTTTTTCTTTTGTTCTTTTCGTTTGCTGTTACATTTGCTGTAGACAAGCTTTTATTGTAATTATTTTTATTTAAGAAAACTATTATTGGCCCTATATGTATTTATTATAAATCTTTACTTGTTTTATGTGTATGTGCTGTTGTTTTCTGTAATAAATAAATAATAAAATAAAAAATAATGTGTGCTTGTCAACCTTTGTTAAAAGTGGCACTCCAAGAAATAGAAGATTTAAAAGCAGTAAGGGTCAGTATCGTTTTTTTTATACTAACAAATGACTTGATCGGTCAGTTACTTTCATACCAAGATGAGCCGCGCAGTTTCTCGGGCATCCCATAGTAGGACAAGAAAGACGAGTTCAGTACTTTCATCGTCTCACTCTCGGACTAATTGTCATTTCCACTGTTTTTAATGATGCTCGCAATGAACTTAAATGGAAAATTTAATGAAAAATGTAGTTGAAAAGTGAAAAAAAGTGAAACTGGAGCGATGTATGATACTCTTTAGTTAAGTATACAATTTAATCTAAGTTGCAAAGGTATATTAAATATTTTAGTAGAATTTTTCTTAGATGTGCTTACACATGATTGTAAGTGTACCTACTTACAAAATAAGACACAAACCTCTATTGAACTTAAGTATTTTCACTCTTGCTTAAAAAAATATTTAAAACAACTCTCACATTATCGAGTTGTACGTTTTTTCTTAGCTCAAATTGTGTGGAATTTGATTCTTAAGACAACTGCATTAAAAAGTCATATTTGACAAAATTGGTCTATACGGAAAACAAGAACTGGGGGAGCGAGATATCGTCCACCTAAGGTTTTTTTTAAGAAATCCTGTGCGGGAGACTCCCTACTCCCTAGGTTCTAGAGTCTCTATGGGTCTATGACACTTGCTGTAGTGCCGCAGAGATGTGTCATGATTGTAAGTGTACTAACAAAATAAGACACAAACCTCTTTTTAACTTAAGTATTTTCACTTTTGCGTACTTTTCCTGAATCAGAGGTTATATTGGAATTGGAAGTAAACAAATTCTTATATTTGGAGGGTTAGATTTATACTAACCTATAAGTCAAGGAAACGATATGACAAACAATTAAATGATAAAGTTCTTGCAACCAATAACAAAATATTACTTATTTTCCTAGCAATCAAAATCTTTCCGGGGATAATTTGTACCGGTTGAATTTATTCGATCATAATTTTACGTAAAAAGTGATGATTGAACAATTGAAAGTGAACATACTTTAGACGGCTGCATAGGCCTAGTGAACCTATTTATTTTCACATATAAGGAGGTCAGAATAATACGCATCGCTTGATTAGATATGGAAACTGTTATCTGTTTCAAAGGATCATTAATTGTATTTATGTTGTCACCCCTGTTTCAGCAAAGGTCGGCATGAGTTGCAGGGCTTATGTTTACTTGAGATTGGGTTTTTTATACTGTAGGTCCACATTCCGCATGTGTGAGCGCGAGATATACGTGTCTGCTTGTAGGAATGCATTTAATATGAATCTCAAATGATACATATCTTTTCAGCTTAGATTTAGATTAGAATAAGTTTACAGTATGTGTGTTCAGCCTCATACTAACCCATGAAAAAAACCCTAGTGATTTTAAATTATTTATTTTTAATAGATCACATTAGATTTTGTCTATGACTTAAAATGCTAAATTATGCGTGTCTGCTTGTAGTTATGCATTTAATATGAATCTCGAATGATACATCGCACGTTTAATAATAAAGAGCAATAACTCAAAAAAACAAAATGTTGAGAAATCACGTTTGAAGTTCAGACAACCAGTACAACTTGTAAGGGATGAAAAAGGCGGCCGATGTTTTATCTCGGTCATATTCGTCCATTTTGAACGGCTATCGCATTCTACCTATTCTTCTCGCATTGTTCTTGCGTTTTATTACAAAATCTCGATTTTCCCAATTTTCGAGTTATATCTCTTTATTATTAAAAGCGTGCGACATGTGCGACGTGTCTTCGCAGCTTAGATTTAGATTTAGATTTTAGAAGGCTGACTGGAGAAAAAACCAGATCTTAAAACCTATAAACGCGACAAAAATGTTAATGTACTTTGCACTAAATTACCTCTTCACGTGTTTTTTAGTCGTTTTGAAACAAGAAAATTACAATATAATAAGAGACAATATTTTATATTTTTTAATGACCTAATCAAAATGGAAAATCTAGAAATCGTGTCACAAATTCATGGTTGATGTCGTTAAAATCAGTGCGACAATAATCTAAATCTTAGATTTATAGAATCTATCCATTATTTTTTTGTTTTTTTTTTTTCAAATATACAAGGTCAAATTAAAGTAAATTAAGCTATGAAACGTAGAAACAATGATTAGGCTGCTTCAAAAGAATATAGATGTCAAGTTAACCTGATTTAAAAAAAATAGTAATCTATCCTGTTTTTGATAACATCTTGAAGAGGAATACAATTCACCAGCCAGAAATATGAATGAACATAATCAAAGATAAAGAAAAGATTAAAAGGAGAAGGTTCAGGCATCTAGAAAGAATAGATGAGGACCGAATGTCAAAAAAAGAATGTCCTAACGAAATCTCAAACCTTTTTAAAATATGACACTATGATGTCTTACAGACAATATCTTTATTTTTCATATGAAAAATTATTGACTCAAATGAACTCTTAAACGGGACTATTCTTAGACATTTTAGTCGTCGGTTGAGCCCACGCTTTGACAAATAAATGGTGGCCGGTCTGGAAGTTTCATCCCAACGGTCATTCTTACCTACCGAATTTTGTAATATTTGTATGAAAAAAATCAGGTGTTCACTTGCGGGAATCTTGGATTTACAGGTCTTCATACAAATGCATCATTAGTTTGTCAAAGAGTGGGCTTAACCGACAACTAACATGTTTAAGAATAGCCCCGAAAGAGGTTAATTTCTCAGCGTGTAAACGTTACAATTGTATGGAATAGTGTTCTTAGCAATACAAAAATACTTGAGAGTTGTTATCCGGCATCTGTTGCCGTGGTCTGTTTTAACTGGAGATTCCGGATTCGGAGGTATTTCCCCACTTATCTTGCTTCTTCATTTATGTGTTTTTCAGTTGAAAAGCGCTGAAGAAGCCCATTGTATACATGGACGAAAAGTCCGGAAGCTCTAGCTCCCACAGACCACGGCAACAGATCCCGAAAAACATCTCTCCAGCTTCATCTTCTTTACAAAAGTACTTGCTTTTCTTTTCCTTAGCAACCCGGTCGTACATTTTGTAGTTATCAATTTATGGGCGGACCTTATTGTATGTAGGTATAATATGATTTTTTTTCTGTGCATATTCGAGAAAGTGATTCAAAACACTAAAAAAACACTCTCAACGGAAAAAAAAACAATTACGTTTTTCTTTAATTTCGTACGTAAAATTAACAATTATATTGTTCTATTCTGATAATTACTCCATTTCAAGATGAGTTCATACGAGTGCACACAAACACCGCCTAGCGTGAAAACAACAATAAAAGAAAAAGTAACGTCTTGCGGCTCGGCGTCCCCATTTTGCTTATCAATTATTAATCGCGGTGCCCTCGTCTTAATCCGCTCTGATTAGTGTGCGCTCCTCTTAACTTTTTAATTTCTCTAATTTTTAATTAAATTCTCTCACTAAATTGTCTTAAACAGAATATCCTAATTTCTTTAGAAAAAATATTCTTAAGAAAATCATTACTTAAATAATTAAAAAAAATACCAATCATGGTCTGAAGACCGAAGACTTTTTTTTTAAGGAATCCTGTGCGGGAGACCCTCTAGATATCAGAGACTCTCGAGGTCTATGACACTTGTTGTAGTGCCGCAGAAATGTTGTTTACGAGCTTGGTCCGGTCCGTAGTCCAGTGGCAACACTTCGAACTCGTAAATGGAAGGTTGTGGATTCGAATCCCGGCGGAGCACAAAAATATACCATTTATATTTCCAAATGTGCTCTTCGCTGGGTTTACAAATTCATAAACCTTTACCAAAGACCGGTCACTGAAAGGTCCAACCAACCTTACAACAACTGGGTCTTGTTTGAGAATTGGCGCTTTCTACAGCGACGACATCAATATCACAAGTGAAGTCAGCACATGAACCGACATGGATAATAATGTGACGTTCTACGGCCGGGTTGTTAGGGAAAAGACAAGTAATTGAATATTGACCAAATTTTTAGAATTCTGGATCAAAATTTATGAACGGTATTTAAAAATAAAAGTTGAAGTTTTCAACTCTTATGTGTATTTGTTTCCAAATGTTTTTTTTTGTCCTCTACTTTGAATTGCACCCAATACCTTCCGAATACAAGTCTGATTTGAAACCTTTTTATTTGTCTGAAAAATCAAATGAATTTTTCACAGAACTAAAATTTGGATGTTATGTTTATTTAAATGATTATTTATCCATATTGTTATCTATAAATTGACTGCCTTTATAATTTTTCAAATATTTCCAGTAAATTACGAAAAGATTCTACTAAATAATTAAAATTCAAAATGTAATATAGATCTAGAAAAATATTTGAGCTTAAATTCATTCACGTACAAATGCACGTATGCGACTTTGAGGATGCTGCACACAGATATATGAAACGTAAATCCTAGGAACAAATTTTAGAACGCAGCCAAAAAGCCAATACACGCCCGTTTTGAACATAAATAAAAAAAACTTGTTCAACAAATTAGTCTATAATATTAAATAATACATAGGTATAATTTTTTGTACGACATTATCCTTTTTTCTAAATGAATCCCCCTATAATATAAAATGCAACGGCCTCCCCATACAAAATAATTGTGCGTTAATGGATGACAAACTGAAGAACTCCTGAACAGATGCACGTCATATTCACAACAAATATTGTTCAGGACTTGGGATGTGCTTCCTCATCATTAATAGATTTTAAATTGTTGTTTTTAAAATAAATAAACATGATCAATCACAACACCTTTTTATGTAAAACCTATGCGAGAAACAAAACTCATTTTGACATTCGAATTTCAAATAAATTGCCAACACTTCAACATACGCTTCAAAGTTGCCATACAAGTCAATTCTTTTTCGGTTGAATTCCGTTGAGTACCTACCTATATTCTTTATTTATTTCAAAATTATACTTCAACCAGTTATAACATGTATTTTTTAGAAATAATGACGATCGATTAGGTCAACTTTTTATATAAAACCATACTTATTGCGGCATTTAATTTTTTCAAAGTATTATTATAATATACAATCTAAGTTGCATAGACGCATTAACATTTATAATTCATATTCAATGCACTACTCCACGGAGACACGAGTGAGTTTGCGCTTACAAATGCTGCATGTGTATTTACAAATAAAAATTTCAGCCTCTCATGACCATAAGCCCTGCAACTTTTGCTGACCTTTTCAGAAACAGGGGACACATTTGTTAAGTGAACCCATTTATGCGATATGGGTGGTAAGCCTCATACTAACCCTTAAGTCAAGGAATTTGATTCAACAACGTTAAATTTAATTTATAATCTAAAGTTGCAAAAAAAGTTATTTGATGATTCAAATTGAATGCACGCCCACAAACTGGCAAATGTCATTTAACGTTAACATATAGTTGTGGCGCTTGATTTTTTATAAATATTAGAATATATAATCTAAGTTGCACAGATACAATAACTTTTATAATTCATATTCAATGCATGCCCCCTGGAGACACGAGTGGGTTCGCACTTATAAATGCTGCATGTGAACTTACAAATTAAAATTAAGGCCTCTTATGAACATAAGCCCTGCAACTTTTGCCAACCTTTTCAAAAACAGGGAAAACATTTGTCAAGTGAACCATTTTTTGCGATCTGGGTATTCAAGCTCATACTTCCCTATCCGTCAAGGATTTGAGTTTAAAAAATCCTTCAACAACGTTAAATTTAATTTATAATCTAAAGTTGCAAAAAAAGTTATTTGATGATTCAAATTGAATGCGCGCCCACAAACTGGCAAATGTCATTTCACGCTAACCTATAGTTGTGGCGCTTGATTTTTTTTAAATATTAGAATATATAATCTAAGTTGCACAGATACAATAACTTTTATGATTCATATTCAATGCATGTCCCCCTGGAGACACGAGTGGGTTCGCACTTATAAATGCTGTATGTGAACTTACAAATTCAAATTAAGGCCTGTAATGAACATGAGCCCTTACTGGTAAGCCTCATACTAACCCTTAAGTCAAGGAATTTGATTCAACAACGTTAAATTTAATTTATAATCTAAAGTTGCAAAAAAAGTTATTTGATGATTCAAATTGAATGCACACCCACAAGCTGGCAAATGTCTTTTCACGCTAACATATAATTGTGGCACTTGATGTTTTTAATTTTAGAATATAAATCTAAGTTGCATACAAACATTTTATAATTCATATTGAATGGATGCCCCCAAGCAGACATGAGTGAGTTTGCGGTTACAAACGCTGCATGTGTAATTATTACAAATAAAAATTTCAGCCTCTCTTGACCATAAGCCCTGCAATTTTGCCGAACTTTTCAGGAACAGAGAAACATTCGTTAAGTGAACATTTTTTTAGGTATGGGAGGTCAGCCTCATACCTCATGCTTCATACAAGAATCTCAGAACATGAAAGAACTAAATAACCCTTTTACCGCAATTTTTTTTCAAATTACTTCTTAAACCATTTAATTACTATGAATGAGGTGTGAGGAAAAATTATTGCGAAGCCAGACTCACTCTGCCCGAAGGGCCTAGCAGACAACCGTGCACAGCACGGTCAGTCTGCTAGTAATAATATATAAATGAAGTACGATCTAATAAAATAATCTCAATCAAAAAATTTAAACATTGAACTTTTAATAAGGCAAGAGAAGAAAATAAATAAAATATTTTTCATGAAGTAAATGTAACGCAAAATTATGGATACCCTATTTTATATTTACCATTCCATTATTTTATCCTACATCCAGTTTATGAAAAAAAAATATCTTACATCCAGGGCTTAAATAATTATTTTAAAAAAAAGTAAAAGTCAGTCAAAAAAATTAATTAACTAAAAGTATTAAATAATTTTATTCACTTAAAACATTAAATATCTTTTTTAAATTTAAGCAATCGAGATTCATAATACTTTAATTTTTGTTAATCAATTCACCACACGAACGATCCACTTAAATCGAAATTAAAATAAATCCATAATGCACTCCATTTACAATGCACGGTGTCATCAGTTGCAAAATTTACGATCCCGACTTTTACTCGAGGTATTTTTAAAGCACTCGGTACGGAGCGTGCGACCGCGCTGGGCGCACATCAAATGCTAACTGAATAGCCGATGGAAAGAAGTACGTAACTTGAGAAAGCACAGCCTTTACTTCAAGTATCAAACTTCACATTAAAAAACAAAAACATATTGTTGCACCAAAACTGAAACACTCGTTTGAGGTGCTTTTTTCATTTCCGTATATTTTTAGTGGAAATACATGATTAAGTTTAACGTAGAATTTTACACAAAAAGGCTTCATCGCTGTTAATATTTTAGGTACTTGACGATACCCACCACAGAAGAAGGCTTTTGCGGAAGGTTTTTTAACATGGCAGGTTGTTTTTATTTATCGTTTTGTTATCTTTAAAATTAAATAAATGTGGGTGACTTTCTTATTTTAATTTTGTCTTTTTTATAAATTGAGTTTCAATTGGCGTACTTGGATTTTTAACTTCCTTATAAAAAATGGGGTTTATGATTTTGAACTTTAAACAAATTCTTCTTTGCGCAATTTTCAATACATTTCATTTTTAATTCTTTATAAAATTAACTCGGAAAATTTTAAATTGAATTGATAATATATATATATTATTTAAGTTGCAACGATATATTTAAAAAAATAATTCATATTTTACCTATGTATGCAATTATCCATGCACACAAACAGGCACGCGTAAGTTCTTGTACCTAGAGTCAGACTAACAACTACAAAACTAAGCTACATCAGTGAAACTTCTCGCCATATTTACCCATAGGGGTCACTTGTGGCGAGTGGAAACTATTTATTTTTACAGGTTAAGGGGGCCGGCAATACACAACTACATAAAAATAGTATAAAATTATATTTCTAACCCTATTTCATCATATTGAGAAACACATAAACAGCATTTTATTTATTGCTATCAGATCTATCAAACAATTTTCTTGAAATTTTTTATCGCAAACTATAAATTATTAAATAACTATCAGTGCATAATAATGCCAAATATACATGCATAGCTAACGTCAGATTAGATCATTTATCATACAAGGAAATTCATTCAAATGCTCACTGCAATTTTGATTGCTAAATACCACTCAATTTACTTAACCCTACGATGTTAAGTTGTTAAATGCACTGTTTGCTATGTAACTCAAACAGATATTGTCCCCCCAAGGCTTGTTTTGCTTATCTACCATTTGTTTCAAAGATGACATTCATAATAAAATTGTCCTAAGAATCACATTCGACACAATCTGAACTAAGAAAAAAATGTAAATCACGATAATTTGAGAGATGCAATTTTTTTTTTAGAAATCCTGTGCGGGAGACTCCATAGATTCTAGAGACTCTAGGGGTCTATGACACTTGTTGTAGTGCCGCAGAGGTGTACGAGCTTGGTCGTCTCTACAAAGCGCCAATACTTTAGCAAGACCCAGTTGCTGTAAGGCTGGATGGACCTTTGGTGACCAGTCATTGGTACCCAGCGAAGAGCAAATTTAAAATATAAATGGGATATTTTTTGTGCTCCGCCGGGATTCGAACCCGCAACCTTCCATTGACGAGTCCACAGTGTTACCACTGAGCTACGGACCCGTCAAGTATTTTTAAAATTAATTTCCACTTTCCATAAGACACATTGGTCCAGCACACATACAGACATTGCTCATGTGACATTACCTGTGATGTTATATATTATTATTTATTGATTTATAAAATTTAATTTTTCGTGTATGTTACTTGATTTATAGGTTGGTATGAGGCTGACCACTCATGCTGTAAAAAAATGGTTCACTTTGCCAATGTCACTCCTGTTTCAGGGAAGGTCGGCAAGAGTTGCAGGGCTTATGTTCATTTGAGATTGTGTTTTTATATTGTAGATCCACATGCGGCATGTGTTAGCGCGAACTTATACATGTCTGCTTGTGGGAACGCGTTTAATATGAATCTTAAATGATATATATCTTAGCAGCTTAGATTTATATCAGCTGTTGAGGTAGCGCCATGTTTTATTCCGTCTTTTCTTCAAATAGGTAGGTACGGTAAGATCTACCGACGGCCGACGAGACTTCCACCCCTGTTTGGTACGTTTTTTATAAAAAAAAAACGCCTGCACATCGTAGAGTAAGTCAACAACTTAGCTAAAAAAATGACCAGGTTATTCGCGAATTCTTCGCCGATCCGTATGAGTGGTCTGCAGTGCATGAAACACTTGCAATTCTAGAAATACTTTTACTTATCAACTTTTTTGCGTGCCTGCACACTTGATTTACTCTAGAGCAGTGATTCCCAAACTATGGTACGCGTACCAACAGTGGTACGCGACGCTTCTTAAGGTGGTACGCAAGCAGCCATGGCCATAGGAAATACATAGTAAATAATTAGATAGCAACTTTACTGAGCTAAACATTTCCTCTTTTTTCTCAAACATGCACCACCATTTTTTAGACTAAGACAGGCCTGTCCCGCCACGATTACAATTGATTACAAAAAATACTAAATCTGGCCGTCCACAATATTATGTTGGACACATCGCACGTTTAATAATAAAGAGCAATAACTCAAAAAACATGAATGTTGGGAAATCACGTTTGAAGTTCAGACATCCAGTACAACTTGTATGGGATGAAAAAGGCGGCCGATGTTTTATCCCGGTCATATTCGTCCAAATTGAACGGCTGTCGCATTCTACCTATTCTTCTCGCATTGTTCTTGCGTTTTATTACAAAATCTCGATTTTCTCAATTTTCGAGTTATTTCTCTTTATTATTAAACGTGCGACATGTTGTCATTAACAGTAGCAGTTTTTATTACTTTACCATTTTGGATGATTTTTTTAACTGTTGCACTTCAGTGGTACGCCACTGATTTATAATTTCGTGAGTGGTACGCGAAATTAAAAGTTTGGGAACCACTGCTCTAGAGCTCTTTCTTTACTAGTTTGAAGAGTTTCGCGGCTTGTTAACGTGGAAGCCAGTCAGTTGTCAGGGAATTTATTTGTGTCAGTTTTACTCGTCAGTGAAAAGAAAATTGGCATTCGTTGCAAAGATATCGCCACCTTGAAGGTACAACAGATTAATAAGTACTGATTCACGCATTTGAGAAATCATGGATTCAACATTTATAAGTACTGATTCACGCATTTGAGAAATCATGGATGCTTGCGTACTACTGTATGGAGAAACGAACACATGCTGAAAGAAAGTAAAATGAAGATATACAAGACCTGCGTTAGACCGATAATGACATACGGTATCGAAACCAGAGCCGACACCACGAGAACGAAGAGTCTTCTACGAACCACCGAAATGAAAACTCTCCGCCCTATCGCAGGATTGACCATGCAATACAGAATACGAAATTCGGAGGATCTGTGATGTCGAGGATGTCGTGCGATGGGGTAGAAACAGAAGACGTTACTGGAGAGATCACGTCGAAAGAATGGATCCGGTGAGAATGGTGAAAATAGCGGCAGACGAGATACCATCAACCAGCAGACCCCCTGGACGACCACCAAAGAGGTGGAAGGACAGCTGGACATCCGCGTCCCAGGTGTGAACCCGAGAATAAACAGGACCTAGTCCAAAAACAAGCTGAAGAAGAAGAAGAAGATGGATTCAACATTTTATTGCGGGTGACTTCTCATAGTAAGTGAACTCATTATGGACTATTTCTCATGACAAACTCCTGAACTATAGGATTTCACACTTTTGTAGGGTTTTCTAATCTAATCTAATCTAATATAAGTTGCAAAATATATGTAACATTAAGATTTCACATAATATGCATTTTCACAAGCAGACACGTAGAAGTTCACGCTTAAACATGCCGCATGTGGTCCAGCAATATAAAAACCTGAATCTCACATGGACATACACCCTGCAAGTCTTGCCGACCTTCCTTGAAACAGGGGTGATATTGGCAAAGTGAAACATTTTCTACAGCATGAGCGGTCAGCTGCATATCAACTAATGACTTATAGGTTGGTATGAGGCTGACCACCCATACTGTAAAAAATGGTTCATTGTGCCAATGTCACCTTAGTTTCAGGGAAGGTAGGCAAGAGTTGCAGGGCTTATGTCCATTTGAGATTGGGTTTTATATTGTAGGTCCACATGCGACATGTGTTAGCGCGAACTTATACATGTCTGCTTGTGGAAATGCGTTTAATATGAATCTTTAATGATATTATACATCTTTGCAGCTTAGATTGAGATTTAGATTGTAGAAGATTATAGAGATCGGTATCGGTATAATAATAAATAATAAATTAGGCTGATTTATTTGGTGAGCGCTGTTTTTGTGTGTATCACACCTCAAGAGCCCTCTGCGAGCTTGATCGTCGCTGTAGAAAGCGCCAATTCTCAAGCAAGACCCAATTGTTGTAAGGCTGGATGGACCTTTTGATGACCGGTCTTTGGTAAAGGTTTGTGAATTTTTCAACCCAGCGAAGAGCAAATTTGAAAATATAAATGGTATATTTTTTGTGCTCCGCCGGGATTCGAACCCACCACCTTCCAGTTCCAGGTATAGAGATGAGTAAAGATATTTTTCTATGGCTTCTTGAAAATAAACAATTTAAAATTTCTCAGATGCTGCTCTACATTTCAAAAATAACATTTAAACATTTCAAAAAGAATTCATAGAAAAACATTATCAATTCGTACATCGAAAACGATTTAAAAAAATGACGTCTTAAGTATTGAATTTAAATATCAATAATTGTATTGAAAAGATTGTAATTTGTTTACTGTTTCGTAATACCTTAAAAGTGTTACGAAACGGCCGTTTAAATAAACGTTATTAAATTTGAGATTTTTTCATTGTTCAGAGAAATCACTTTAAATCTTTTTTTTGTTGCTGTTAATTGTATAGGAAATAATCTTTGAAATCTCTAACTTCTACTTTTTCTTTGGAATAATTTTACTTTTGTGAATATTCTTTCTTGTATTATATTTTTTTCTTAGTTAAACTAAATGCATACGGATCGACACGGCTTTAGCTGAATCTAATCTAATCTAAGTTGCAAAGATATGTAGCATTGGGGATTCACATTATAAGCATTCTCACGCGCAGAAACGTACAAGTTCGCACTTAGCACATGCCGCATGTAAACCTACAATATAAAAACCCAAATCTCAAATGGTCGTACACCCTGCAATTCTTGCCTTCCTTCCCTGAAACAGGTGTGACATTGGCAAAGTGAACCATTTTCTACAGCATGGGTGGTCACTGGTCAGCGCATACCAACCTATAAGTCAAGGAACAGCTGAACGTGATGAAAATCGGAACAAACGTCGCCATCTTGTAAAACATCACTTTTGCTAGTTCAATGTTTCAGCTGAATTGCCAAAATTTAAGAATTATTTTGTTACAGACAGGTTTAAGATAAGTTTTTTTTGTTTCAACAAAATTATACCTATTGATTTTGGGAATTTGGAGGGTGCAAAGTATGTAGTAACAACGCCTTTCTTTAGCTTTCATTAAAATTTATTTTAAACAGTTTATAATTGAATCTGTTTGTATCTTCATCATCATCAATGACACGATAATCTGGGGGGGGGGGGTTAGGGGTCTTGGTCTCCTTGATCAACCGCTGCCACCGCTGCCTGTCCAACGCCATCCTCCTACAGTCCCATACTCCTACCGCATGGCAGTCTACCAACACTCCGTCCAGCAACCAGCAATCTGAGTCTTCCCACTGTTCTGCGCCCCTTTGAATAAATCTAAATCTAAGCTGAAACATATTTGTTTGCCTTTTCCCCAGCAACCCTGCCCTGTGACGACACGACACTTTTTCTTCCATGTCAATTTATATGCTGAGTTTACTGGAATTATTGGAGAACATTTTTGTTTTTGTTTATCTTGATGTTAACATTTTTTTTCACAAACTTTTCGCATAGTATTGAATAATATGTCAACGAAGCGGCAGCACGCAAACGTCCATCTTAAATCTACGTCTAAATCTAAGCTGCAAAGATTTTTTTTTTTTTTTTTTTTATTTTTTTTTTTATTTATTTAACAAAATATAAATACAAATTTATTTTAAAACGAGTAATATTTCTAAATAATAATAAAAACTTAATTGTTATTTCCTCACCAATTGAAGAGCCAAGCTCTTGTGCTTGGTGAGGGAATCGCAGCTATCTTAAATAAGTTATGTTCTTAATTTATATTCTATATAATATAATGAGATAAAAACTTAATATAATACTTAAAGGAAAAAAATATAGGTAATATACAAGAATAAATCAAAAAATAAACTAACAATATAAAAAATGAAAAAAACCAAAAATTAGAAACAACCAATCAATAAGTAGAACTATGAATATATATATTTTTTTATTTTAAACTTAATTTTTTTAACATCCTTAATTATTTTGATTTATTTTGGCAATATGTTATAGTATTTTATTCCCCTACAGATAAAATTATTCTCGAATTGTTTTGTTTTAAATTTAGGAATTGTTATAAAATTTTGTCTTCTCCTTGATATAGCTCTTTCAAATTGTTTTGCTTTGTCAATTTTTATTATTTCCAGAATAGAGTACAGTTTGAAAATTTGTTCTATAGTTGGTACCTTAAAAATTTTGAATAAAGATTCTGTTGAAAATGTTGGTGGCTTTTTTAGAATTACTTTAATAATTAATCTCTGAGCTATTTTGACTGAATTTAAAATATTATCATATGATCCCCCCCATCCAATTATGCCATATTGTAGCATTGATTGTACAATTGAGTAGTATACCATTTTTAATTGTTCGATTTTAAGAATGTTTCTGAGTCTTATGAATATGTATATACATTTTCGTATTCGTTTGACCAGTTCCATTATGTGATTTTTCCACTTCATATTTTGATCTATAATAATGCCTAGGTATTTTATATTTTTAGTTGAAGTTAGTGTTGAACATGTGTTTTCACAGTTTTTAGTTTCATTGCAATTCTGACTGTGTATGATGATTTTAATTGGCGGCTCTGAATTAAATTTATTTATTGCGAAAGAAATGAATTGAGTTTTTTCAATATTTAGTGATAATATATTACTATCGAACCACCCCTTCAGTATATTCATGTCAAGATTTGCTCGTTCATTAATAGAGCGCCAATCTTGTCCCTCCAATATAATGGCAGTATCATCTGCATAAGATATTATTTTTCCATTGAGTTTTAGAGTGAAAATATCATTTGTGTATAAGATGAATAGTAATGGACCCAGTACAGTACCTTGTGGGATACCAAATTCACCGGTTGATGGTTGACTATAAGAACTATTAATTTTAACTATTTGAGATCTCTGATATAAGTAACTTTTTATCCATTGTAACGCTTTTAATTTTATCCCAATTGAATTCAGTTTTACAATTAGTTTTTCGTGAGAGATGCTATCAAATGCTTTTTTTAAATCAATGAAAATTCCGATACATTTAAAAGATTGGTCAAGTGAGCTATGAATTAAGTTCGTTATTTTCGCGATGGCATCTTGAGTACTTCTATTTTCCATGAATCCGAATTGGTTATCGTGTATTATATTGTTGGCTTTTATAAATTTAATTAACCTAATTTTTGCTAATTTTTCAAAAATTTTTGCTATGTTAGATATAACAGAAATGGGTCGGTAATTGTTTACTTTTTCCCGATTTCCTGTCTTAAATATGGGTGTTATTATTGTTTTTTTGTAATTTGAAGGAAACGTTCCACTTTCAAAACTCAAATTAATTATATGTTGTAGTGGTTTCGATATTTGTTCTTTAATATGTTTTAAAGTTTCAGCAGAAAGAGCATCATATCCAGGCGCCGTACCGTTTTTCAGATTGCTAATTACTGTCTCTATTTCTTCCCTTGTTGTGGGTTGAAATATATATATCATGTGTTTTTCTTCTATATTGCACTTTAATTCGGGAGAAGTACTTTTTCCAGGTATTTGCTGAGCTAAATTTTTTCCAACACTTGAAAAGAAATTGTTGAAAATATTAGCAGCTTTTGAGGGATTTTCTCTACAGCACGTGGTTTCGTTTTCATGATTAATGGCTATTATTTCATTTTTCATGTTTTTGTTTTTTTCAAGAAAATCGTTTATAACAGACCATACATTTTTAGGGTTATTTTTGGTTTGTTCTAATTTATGTTTGTAATAATTTTCTTTTGTGGATTTTATTAAATATGTAAGCTTTTTTTTAAATTTTTCAAAATATTTGAGTAATTTAAGATTGTTCGGTTGTTGACGGGTTTGTTTATACAGAGTTTCTTTATGTCGGATTGATACTACTAGCCCATGTGTGATCCATGGTTTAATCGGCTTATATTTGTGTTTTATGTTATGTTGCACACTTGTTGATTCTTCAACAAGTTTTTTCATTGTATTTTCAAACATTATACAACATTCATTTACATTATTCATTAGATATAAATCGGACCAGTTCACAACATTTAATTTATCTTTTAAACCATCTAGGTTTATTTTATTATATTTTGATACTTTATTTATATACATATATATACATATCATTTAAGATTCATATTAATCGCATTCCCACAAGCAGACATGTATAAGTTCGCGCTAACACATGCCGCATGTGGACCTACAATATAAAAATCCAATCTCAAATGAACATAAGCCCTGCAACTCTTGCCGACCTTCCCTGAACAGTGGCAAAGTGAACCATCGTTCCTATTTTTTCCTTTTTTTTGTATCTGAGCCATACATGAAATACCAACTTCATGTCAAATACGTAACATTAGCGTGCGGAACCTATTTATTTTTAAAGGGTCTAAAATCATCATGTTTTTGTAAATGAACACGGCACAAAATTAAAGATACATTTTTTTTGTATATGTGACAAGGGTCCAAAGCAACCGATGACAATTGTTTTAGTTTACCTTTTTCCTTGTAATTCAGCCGTATGACATCACAATCTTTCCGTCGGCGAAGTTCGTACCGAGTCCATCCGAATATGTTTTTATTTAGTACGAGTATTTATAAAATGCAATTGAAAAATTTTGCTCGATAATCGAACCGATACCTTTTTAAAAGCAGTCAGGGTTATTAACCAATAGACCGCGGGTCAACCAGATATTACAGATGTGTCAGTATGATATAAAATAAACAAGGTATTTGCATGCCTAGTCGTATTTGAGAACCTATTTTTTTAGTCAGATAAAAACAAACCTTTATCATTTTGGGCGTGGGACCTCTCATAAATTGTTTGAAAAAACAATGGCCATGTTTTGTGATTTTCTCGTACTGACTTTAATCTTTTTCTCTTACGAATAATTTTTATATTATCAGAGAAGGCAAAGGGAAATATTTAAATTTGAAAAACGGGTCCGGTCGACAGCTCAGTTGTTAGAGTGCTTGCATTCCATACCGAGAGCTCGGGTTCGTGTCCCACCGAGGGTTTCAGAAATATTTCAAACCCCAAATAAAATACCGGCAAGGCTTACTCAGCATTAAAAAGGAATAAATATCAGCCACTTCATGAGCTGGGAAACCCTCACTACAACTGAAGTGGTTGACGTAAGGCCGACCTCCTTACCTGTAAAAATAAATAGGTTCCATAAGTCACATGCGACCCCTTAGGGGAAAACGCGGCAAGAATTTACACTATGTGTGTAGTATAGTAGAGTTTTTTTTTTATTATGCTTTAAAATGTTCAAAAATAGACCGTGTTAGAACTGTGGAGGATCTATTTCGCACTGTCCGAAGCGAAAATCCTTTTCAAATAATATTCAACGTCAAAGGGATCTGACAAGACAAATGATAGAAAAATGATACAAGTATTGGAGGATGCAATATTTTTTGAGTAATTAATAACGTATTCAATTAAAAACTCTCAAACAGTTTGTAACTGTACATTTTATTAATGTCCGGTTAAAAAAAAAAACTTTTAGTATTAAATATTGCTAATGTAACATCCATTTATATATTTTTTTATTTAAACAAGAATACAACAGCATTGAATAGAATTTTGTACATATATAAGATATTTTTTACAATTCATGTCGCCTATTACTGTATTCTACAAAATGGTGTTTTAAATTACAAATCATGCCAGGTAAATAAATAAAAAGTAAAGAAAAACCAAAAAGAAGCAGCACCCAAAACCAAAAACAAACAAATACACAAATTAAAACAGAAAAAAAAAAAAAAAAAAATCTCGTCCTCATGATAGGATAAGGAATCGGTCAGATAAGGATGAGGTCAGGAGAAAGGGAAGGGAGTAGAAATACAATGCGCAAACCAAACATGTCAATGATGATTAATAAGCAATAAAAACAAAATTGGAATTGGGAATGATTAACAAAAAATTAGAAATGAGATTCAAAAATGAAATTCAAATCCTGCAAGACTCAAAATCCTCTTTTTCAATGACTGTGCACTGTGCAGACAGAAAGAAAATGTCCAACTAAGGATCAGTCCTTTGGACACTATTTACTGCAACGCAGGCTCTACTTATAAAAGCATTTTGCTTCTAATTTGTCCTGGCTGCACCCACATAAAATAAGGATTTGTCTCGATGAGTTCTGATTGGACAATGAAATGGAAGCAGGCTTGTGAGAGGTGCACTATCGATTTTGTTATTAAATATCTTATATATGAAGCTGATGTCAAGGATATTTCTCCTTCTCCAAAGATCGTTGAAAATTATAGTTGAAAACATCTGATATTTTTCTTACTCAATTTTGGGCGCTCACAAAAGACAGGTTAAGATTATTATTTGATTTAAAACCATCCTCTGATTATGCATATTTTCTTAATCTATCCATCAAATTAATATTCTTGAATAAAATAAATTCAATTAAACTAAAATGAACTTAATTTAATGTAATACAAACAAATTTCATTTCATTTATTTTAATTCAATCTAATTTCATTTTACCAGCGCCTGTAATGATAATTGAAATCACACCCATCGGACGAGTCGTCGCAAAAAAAAAAACAACCAAAAACAAAATAAAACAAAATTGCAAAGCTTTGAAAAATATGGGAAGCTGTAATATTCTTCTCACAAAAGAAAAAACTCGTACAGCCAATCATATCAGACTGTAATACAAAAGACTACCGAACTCTTTTCATTAGATTCGGTTCAGTAATTGTTGCATCACGAAATCGAAAGAAGAAGAAAAAAAAGACTACCAGGTATTCCGTCCCCCCAGTGCTTGTTTGGCTTATTTACCATTTGATTCAAACATGACCTTTCAATGGAGTTCTTTTAAGAATCACATTCCACACAATCTGAGCTAAGAAATAAAGGTAAAACATGATAATGTGAGAGTTGTTTTTGGTATTTTCAAAATAATTTTTCAGCATTCATCAGGTTGATATGAGGCTGACTGCCCATGCTGTAAAAAATGGTTCACTTTGCCAATATCACCCCTGTTTGCAGGGAAGGACGGCAAAATTTGCTGGGCTTATGTTCATTTAAGGTTACGTTTTTGAATTGTTAGTATATATGCAGCATTTGTAAACGAGAACTTACAAGTGTCTGATTATGGGCATGCATTTAATAATATGAACTTAAAATGTTAATTTGTATTTTAAATTCAGATTAGATTAAATAAGTTCACATACAAAATATATTGATCATGTGAAATTACCTCTGATGGACATAAGACAAACAAGCACTAAGGGGACGATTCGTTTCGATGCTTCACTTTCGATATCGATCTGTATTCCCCAAGTATAAACTTCACGTTCAAACTGGACCATAGGATTATTCGGAAAACGTATGTTAACTAAAAAGAGCCTCTAGTTAGTGTTTTAGTTTGAATGTATTTTTGTTAAACGCTTCGATTGAGTTTAAACGGAATTTTTTTTTTTGCTAATGTACATGTTAAAAATGAAATTAAAGTAAGTACATATTACATAAAAGAATATAATCGGAGATTCAAATATTTAGTAGGCCAAATGATACAATTAAATTCAACCAAATTAATTGTAATGTAACGTTTAAAATTTTTGTTTAAAAAATTATTGCTTTTTTTTTGTTACAAAAGAAGTTGAGAGTAGGTAGATGTCAAAATTTTCAATGAAATGACTTGTAAGAAAGAATGATAATTGTTTAGTTGATAATCTAAAGTATAAAGTTATTATGTTAAATACAAAAAAAAATATTAGTTATAAAACATCAATCGCGAGTTGCAAGATTACATATTGTAATTTAAAAGGCTCATTTTTAATGCATGCCCATAAGAAGACATGTAAGATCGCACTGATACATGCTGCCGGCTGCGTGTGTACTTAAAAAATAACCCAAACCTCAAATTAGCATAAACCTTGCAACTCCTATCACTTTTCCCACAAAAGTGAACCAAGTTTTGACAGTTTGCGGGATTAGCCTCATACCAACCACTACCACCTGTATAGATGGCGTTGTACCAACCGATTAGTCAAGTAACATCATCCATAATCGAGCACTCCAAGCCACAAAGCAATAACTCTACCAAAATTATTGTGGCACCTCCTAAAGTGTTATAGATTCACTTTTTTTTCACAATAAAACCAAAAAAGTGTAACAATATTGATTTTCAATGATTTTGTTATAAATATACATAAAATATACCATAATAGTTATTTATGCCACTGCCAAGTAATGATAGTCTTTTTAACACGAGTGCTAGTTTGTGCCATGAGGCGCAGCCGAATGGCACAATAGAAAGCACGAGTGTTACAAAGACTAATTACGTGCAGTGGCATACAATACTTTTTCTACGACCATGAGAGAATTAACAAAATAGTGAATAATAGTCATTATAATGTACTCGTCCATTTGAAGTAATTAAAACCTTACCTTTGTCAAAACGTGTGATTTATCATTCCCTTCGATTATCTAATCTAACCTAAGTTGTAAAAATAAATTATATTTAGGTTTCATATTGAATTCATGCCCACAAGCCGACACATATGTATAAGGTCGCGCTTTTACATCCTGCATATAAGCTTAAACATTCAAACCCAAAACTCAAATAAACATATGCCCTGCAGTTGTATTGGCAGGTGAACCAAATTTGTACAGCATAGGTGATCAACCTCATACTCACCTATTAACCAAGTAACTTTTTGAGTTTGTTTATTTTTTGCGGTGAAATTTTTTGTATTGTTTTCCTTTCAAGCCTTTTATTTTCCATTGAAAAAAGGAAAGCTTTATTTGGAGCAATCCGATAAATAAATTCGATAAATTTTAGCACTATTAACAATTTTTATTTGACTCTACCCATAAAATATACTCTCTATGGTTTTTTGTTTTGTCAATTTGTTATATCATTATATAATATTGTAATTATTTTATGTGTCATTTCCTTATTGTACCTATTTGTCGTACCTAAATCATTATTTTGATTTTATTTCTCTATGGTTTTTGTCTTGTCAATTTTTGTAATTTAGTATCCTCTTGATAATGACGTGAATAAGTCGAAAGTACTTGAGGGAAATAAATACTCAATTTGTGAAAATAAAACTCTGTGTTTTTTATAATTTTTTATAATTATTTATAAAATATCCTTATTTATTTTCATCTGAACAGGGCTGAAAGTCTCATCACCACGGTAATTCCTACCTACCGAATATCACTAATATTGTATGAAGCCTAATCAGCTGATCGCTTGCGGCCATCTTGGATTGACAGGTCTTCATACCCCCATACAAGGTTGACATTTGAAATTAAAAAATGGTTCCAATTCTGACAATGCGCATGCGCACATGTTCATTTTAACACGGTTACCGGTTGCATAATGTAACATTATGCAACGGGTGTAGAAATGTATGGCATTGTGATTGCGTTAGCCGTTTTGTAATTAGTAAATTACCAAATGGGAGTAGAAAAAAATAATTTTAAAACGGGTTCCTACATTGATCGACTTTGGAAAACAAAGTGTTTTTTTTTGTTATATTATATTTGTTTTTCGATTAACACCGCAAAACATTTTTAAATAATTAATTATTTCAAAATAACAATTAAATAAAAACACGATAATTAAAAAATCATTGTTTTTTTTACAATCTTATAATTAAGTATGGACTCAAAATGAAATTTAAAAAAAACATTACAATAATACAGAAGTAACATTCAATAGATCATAAATAACACACGAAAGATAGGCGATATCTCAATATTCAAAGAAACAATTTTATCGTTTAAAAAAATCTAGATTGTATACAGATAACCTAAATAAATTATAACCATTTTAACAACCTTACTTTTAAAAATGTTACTTGTTTTTTTCTGACACGTGTTTTGTACGTGTAACCTGCTTTTGATTTTAAAAGCATTTTCAAATAATGATTAATTATTATATGCTTTTATTTCGTGTCTTGACCCTTTTGTGTAATCCATAACCTTTTGAACTATTAAGTTGATTTTGAACCAACACTTTTAATAAAAATGTATTTGCTCACACTCTCATAAATTTAATGTAAGTATAACTCGTACACGCTTTTAAAAATCTGCCACGTCAATTAAAACTTCATGTGCAATCCATTAAATTTTGTAATATTCCCTATAGGTTAGTATGAGGCTGATCAGTAATCAACCGTGCTGTAAAAAAACGGTTCACTTTGCCAATGCCACCAACTCGCAACGCAACCAAGCTACACATAAAGTGTAATTTCTTGCCTACCTCGAAGCAGTCGTATGTGGCGATTCAGGACCTTTTTATTTTTACCAGTAAGGGGGCCAGCCTTACGCCAACCACTTTATTTTGAAGTGAGGGTTTCCCAGCTCTCTATAAAGCTGGTTCTCAACTCTTTTGAAGGCTGAGTAAACCTGGTATTATTTTTCTAGGTTTGAAATAAATACCAAAACGGGAAATCATTTCTGTCACCCTCGCCTCGGTGGGGATCGATCCCTTGTTCTTGCCATGGAATACAAGTATTCTACCAACTGTGCCATTGACCGGACTTTTTACAAGCTTGGACGTCGCTACGAAGCGCCAATATTCAAGTAAGATCCCGTTGCTGTAAGGCTGGAAGGACCTTTGGTAAAGAGCTTTGGTCAGTGAAGAGCATATTTGGAAATATAAATGGTATTTTTTTTTGCTCCACCAGGATTCGAACCCACAACCTTCCATTTACAAATCCAAAGCGTTACCATTAGACTTTACGCACCGGTCTTATCTAAGGTTGAAAATACCGGCTCTACAAATATTAACAATCTTTTCTTCAATTCTTCTTCAAGTTCATTGACTTTTTTTTACCTTACACAAAATTTTCAAAACGTACCTTTGTTTTTTACTTAATTAGGTAAGATAGCATACTAAGCAACCTTTCATTAATCTTCTTCCTAGATATGGCAGAGTCTTTGATAAGAGGTCGCACTCCACAAAGCAATCAGTTTTCCCACGTCGACTTGTAGAAGGAAGTTATTCTATTAAATTAATTGGTTTCGATTACTTTTTTACGGCCATTTTCTGATTGATATAACCAACAGTGTCTCAGCCACAAGCAACGTTAAATTGCTCTGAAACAAAGGCGTATTAGGAATTTGTGATGCTTTGGAAAATTCCGAGAATTTGTAACACAGGCTTAAAAAGAAAAAGTGTTTAAAAATCTATAATTTCTGAATACCTTCTTCTTCTTCGTCTCCGATCCGGTCGATGGTTAAGTTGGTAGAGTGCTTTCATTCCATGCCGTGAGCTCGGGTTTGAATCCCACCGAGGGTGACAGAAATGATTTCCCTTTTCGGTGTTTATTTAAATCCCAAAATAAAATACCGGCAAGGTTTACTCAGCCTTCACACGAAATGAGTACCAGCTCTGTCAGGAGCTTAGAAACCCCACTTCAACTGAAGTGGTTGGCGTAAGGCCAGCCCCCTTACCTGTAAAAATAAATAGGATCAATTCGCCACGTGCGACCCCTTCGGGGATTACGCGACAAGAAGTTACACTATATGTGTAGCTTAGTAGCGCTTTTTTTAGTTGCGTTCTTCACTGATTGCTGAGGGTAGAGACTAGAGACCCTTGTGGAAGCAACCACTCTTCTCCGGTTCTCTCTTGACTGCTCTGCCCGTAGCGCTCCATCCACCGAGGTGCCTGCTGCTGTCTTCACTTGATCGGTCCATCGTGTGGGGGATCTTCCTCTTCGTCTCTTCTCTTTCAAACCACCGATCACAACCAGCCGTTCCAGGCTATCTCCCTTGCCACGGACAACGTGTCCAGATAACTGGAGAATACGGCGTGTGCATATACTGGTCAGAGCTAAGCCATCCAAACGTAGCTCCAGCTACCTTACTACGGTACCTTAAAATATGTGTACCTTACTACCACAATATGTATATGTATTTATGAATGATTTCTTAACATAGATGGTCTATGTTCATTAATGATTTGGGAATTGGGTTTTATTCTGCTGTACAAATAAATGTAACGATGTGCCTATTCGACTAGGGGTAGCCAGAGATTTAACTCCATTTTTTCTATCCTTGCACATCTCTTTTAATTTATTCATATCCATCACGCTTTTATATAAATTTTCTTCTTTAACATTCGCTTTGTACATCCCATTCACATGCAGTATAAATAAAGTAAATATCAGATGTGAATCACTTCAAGAGCCATCTAATATTGATCTTATATTTCAATATGTCTTTGCAACTTTCAACAATTTTGATTGAATTTAATCAGCTAATTTGGGAGTACAAAAAATATACAAATATCATTTTAACTCATCTGCTTAGACCATATTTCAAGATTGATTGATTTCTTTTAAAATTACGTATAGTTATACAGAGTCATTTACTTTTAATTAAATAAGTTTCTCGTAGCATTTGCACCAGAGCATAAAAAATCTACACAAAAATCGCAAGCTCAATCAATTAATACCTGTACACACTCTAACATTACATGCAATAAAATTTGATCTGTAATCTAAATCGCAAAGCATTATGATGTTGTGATTGGAGCATAATTTATTGTAGTTTTCATTTCGTTTTAATTTAATTTGGCGAATTTCCTTTCATTATTTCAATTAAACCTACTCCTTACATAATTTTTTAACCTTTTTGATAATCGTAACATTTTATCTGACCTTTTTTTATAGTCAAATATAAATGCTTTCTTTTTGTAATATAAAAAATTTTGCATGAAGAATTACCTACTTGCAATTATTTTCTAGATATTTAAAAAAAAAACTGTAATCGATCTGAATCTAACATTTTTAATAACGAGTAGCTTTATTTTCTTCAGCACCTCTTGATAATCGTTTTTGACAGGTATCGGCTTGGTGCAACATCAGAGCGCCCCCTTAAACTTAAAAATAAAAATGCTTCAAAATGACTTTTTTTAATAATCGCGAAGCTCTCCTCCAGAGCTCCCTGCCATTTTAAGTAAACAAATAAATAAATAATTAACTAATACAATTTAATATTAATGATTATGTTGTAAAAACGTAAGTATATAAAGAAAATGTAAAATATAAATTTCCTGGGTAGGTACGTATTTACTCATGTGTAAAAAAATATGTACTTCTTTTAATTATGCACTAAGCTGATGACTTCACCGTAGTTTGATTGCTATTTCCTTTTAATAGTGATCAGAAGGTTAGTGGTTCGAATTCAAAGATTTTTTTTTTTATTGAAATTCCCATTAGGTGTATGCTCTCAATGTCAGCAGTGTATAAAATAAACAGTATTGGTCCCAGCACAGATCCTGTCGCACCCCGGATATCAACGAATAGAATGCTTGTGATCCGCCAAATAGGAGGAAAACCAAGCCAGCACCCTATCCCTCAATCTAATAATAAATTGCAACTCTCAACACAACTAAGCTACACATATAGTGTTACTTCTTGCCGCGTTATTCCCGAAGGATTTCGCATGTGACGGTTGGAACTTATTTAATTTACAGGTTAACGGGCCGGACTTACGCCAGCTAAAACATACAATGTGTTTTTTAGCTGCGCCGGGAATCGAACCCACGACCTTCCGATGTGTCAGTACAGTTAATCACTAGACTGCGGACTACTCATCGGAGTACAGGTAATAAATTATGGTGGTAGAAAATTGAATTTGCATTCACCAAAGCGTGGTCATTGAGTAAGCCAGCAACTCGCAACGGAAGCGAGCTGTTATGCAAGTTTGTTTAAGGTCCGCCGATTCTCTGGTTGTTGTTGCTTCTGCTCAATTAGCCATCGTTACTCTTCCACTCTGGGGCCTCGATAAATGGACAGCAAGCAAAAACAAACGCGGTTTCAATGCATAGTTTGTTCTTTAATTTTATGCTACCAGTGTGTGATATAAACCATAGCGATCGTTACTCATATATATTTTTTAAACATTGTCAGTTACGTCTTCCACTCACGACTTCACTTAACTAGAGTCCTCAGCAATCAATAAAAATAATATTAGTTAGCCTTTGCTGTGGTGACCCGCCCGAGTTACGTATTTTTTTCTATGTTAACAGCACAGACCTTATTTTGGGTATAGACAATAGACCTTCCCAGTCGTCCTCAACCACTGACAAATCTATATATGTAGATATTTCAAAAAAATAAAACACACGTAGTTATTCATCCATTTTATATTATCTAGTGTCCAACATAAAACAAATAAGACGTTCCTTTCAATCAGCTTCAATAAGTTACAATTTACATAATTGTTTCTAGCAGCGTATCGTGATGTAGTCACTCGAAGGGCGCTTGAAAAGTCCTGCTGGTAAAATCTGTATCTGAAGTTGAGAACAAAGACCTATGTTGGCAGTTTCAGGAGGTTACAAAAGACTTGTTTATTTAAAAAAAAGCTTCAACACCTAAAAGCACCCTTGAAGCTAGTGCCACTAAACGGTGCTTTATTAAATTGACCAATTATTATTATTAAGGGCTGCTTTAGTGTTATCGAAAGAGGCAAAACATCAGATAAATTAAAGAGCCCATAATAAGCTATACTTACGCTACAGGAGTGTATCTACTATATTGTACAACTGTTAATCCATCTTTGTCGCCATTTTTCCCAATCTAGGGCAATCCTTAAAATTGGGCTTCACGTAGGAGGAATATTGTATATTAAGATTGGTTAATTTTGCTGGTTCTGCTTTTTCGCAATAAATCAAATTTCAATTCTGAATAGATGGCGTGAATTCATAGATTGAACAATAATAATAACTATATTAGGGTGATTTATTTAGTGAGTTTTTGGGTGAATCACACCTCCTGAGCCCTCTGCAGGCTTGATCATCTCTATAGAAAGCGTGAATTATCAAGCAAGACCCAGTTGCTGTTAGGTTGGATGGACCTTTGGGGAACGGTCTTTGGTGAAGGTGTTTAAATTTTTCAACCCAACGAAGAGCATATTTGAAAACATAAATGGTATATTTTTATACTCCCCCGGGAATCGAACCCAGATCCTTCCATTTTAGGGTCCGTAGCCCTAACCACTTTATTACGGAACGATTAACCATAAATTTGTAAGAGTTTTTTAAAGATTTTATTTAATAGCTAGCGAATTTTATCCAAATGTTTTATTTTTATTTTTGTAAAAAATACGCCGCTAGGTACACTACAATATTTTTTTGACCAGTACCCTTAGTAAGAGTTGCAAAACTTGAGAAAAGTAAAGTTTACGGAAAATATTAAACAGTGATTTCTCCCAAAATCTGCCATCTTTGTTCCTTACACTTTATGGTCTTAGCAAAAGAGTTACAGTGATGAAGAAAATCAAGTTCAAACAAACAAAAACGGCAGATTTTGGGGGAAATCACTCTTTAATAATTGCCGTAAACTTTACATTACTCAAGTTTTGCAACTCGTACTAAGCGTACAGGTCAACATTATTCAAATGATTAATACACGCTAACAAAAATACGTAAAATATATCATTGCCTCTTCCTTTCACTTGCTTCAAAACCATATTCTTTGTGCATTACGTTATCACTGAGCAATGTTCACTCATATAATAGAACTGGCCAAAGCAACGACGTTTCCCAATACCTCCAATACCTCCAAGCTTTGAATAGTTCCCATCTGCAGCAAGATAAATAGATATTTCAGCCGAGAGACCGTGCAATAGACTCCATTGTACTGGGATTGCCGTATTGGAAAAAGATCGCGAGATCTCTTGGAAATCCATTTGTTACTATCTCGAAATATTGGTTAAATATTAGTAACGCTTTTTTGGGTTAAAGTTAATGGACTCCAGATATGATCTTCTACTCTAATGTCTGCTTTTTCTTCTGTCAATGGCTCTACAGATTTTTCTCTTCTTGGCCTCTTTAACATTCCACTCTAGCTCTTCCTGTCCTCAGAGGCTGACTTCCAACTTGTCACCTGAAGCGCTATTCTGCTCAATTCCTTAAACTTCGGATATCAATCCAAGTCGGAGCTTGCTAGCGCTTTTGAAAGATCTCCATAGATAAAAAAAAATCGCAGTACACCTTATTTTTGGACATGAACCACTATCTTGTCGCCTTAAGATCGCAAGGAATTTAGCAGAGTATCGCTAATGAAATGAGGACATAAGAGTCAGGACAAAGGTTTCCGATGTCATCAAGATGGCCGCAACCCTCAAATGGCGATGGGCGGGACATGTCGCTCGCGATCCAGATGAAAAGTGGACAAAGCGACTGCTGTGCTGGTGCCCAAGGACGGCAAAGCGTGGAGTTGGGCGCCCACAGTTGCGTTGGAGTGACGATGTTCAGAGAAGTGCGGGACTTGCCTGGATGCGGATCGCTCAGGATATAAACGAATGGAAAATGCGAGAGGAGGCCTACGTCCAGGAGTGGACGATCAATACAGGCTGAAGAAGAAGAAGAAGAAGCGCTTCTGGAGAAACTGCGCTGCATCCCCTCTCACTAAGTTCTTCCACCTCAGTCTGATTTTTCCATTTTTCTCCTTCCGCCCGGATATCCAGTCTTAATTATTTTAGGGACTCGTGTCTCTAAATAACGAAAGATCTTGAGTTTCATTACCGGAGGAGCCAAGAATAACATTTAAGTTTATCAAATATGCTCTTTGATAGGTTGAAAAATTCACCTGCCTTTACCAAAAGCCCGATAGATAAAGTTCATCCAGTCTTACAGCAAATTGGATTTACCCTACCGTACCCTAATTTAAATTTATTTGTGTATTCACATAGTGAAAAGGAATTTTTATGAGAAGGTTTAATTAAAAAAATAAAACACAAATACTTTATTTTCACAATTGAGTAGTTATTATTATGTCAAGCACTTTCTACCACCGTCATTATTAGAAGGACCTATCTTTATTTCATCTAATCCACAAGTTTATCTTCATGATTTTTATCTGACTTTTTTTGTATAGATTTCTTTGTAAGGTTTTGTTCTTTTATATATTTAAATGTAATTTTTTATTCATATTCCTTGACTTATAGGTTGGTATGAGGCTGACCACCCATACTGTAAAAAATGGTTCACTTTGCCAATGTTACCCCTGTTTCAGGGAAGGTCGGCAAAAGTTGTGGGGCTTATGTTCATTTGAGGTTTGGATTTTATTTGTAAGTACACATTCAGCATTTGTAAGCGCGAACTACACTTGTTGGTTTGTGGGCTTACATCTGAGAGCTTTAAATGAATATATCCTTGCAACTTAGATTATAGATTATAGATAGATTTCTTTGTTAAGGATGGCATGGCAAGTACCTAGTTAAAGATATTTTTCACTTAGCAAAACTATGTACTCGTATGTAAGTATCATATATCAACAATTACCATTTATCTTTTTACGAGTTTACCGCTTACAAACTCCATGCAAAGCACAGGTTCATTATCCTTTAACTGGAAGCGGTTACTGCAACGCCTCTTCCTTTATCCTCCCAACACTTTCAGCGTCTTCATCCGCATTCCTCCGCCGTTCTATAAGTCTGCTAGACCAGCTGGTCAAACCTGATCAGCAGCCTCACCACTCCTGGCTGGGATTCCAGTTTTGGTTTACGCATGCGCACAAAATGCATTTAAACACTGTTGCTATTGCCTATTGCATAACTGGTATGGTTTATACGTCGCTGGTATGGTCAAGAAGATTTGGTACTCGAATTTGCGTTATTGAGGCAATCGCAAGTTCAAACCCCGCCTGCGTCGTGTATCCTTTAAACAATAACTATGACCCTGGTTCAACTGATGTCATTGGGTAATCATTAATATAATGTATCCTTATTTGATAAGGTTAATACCTATTGCTGTTTAGGCAAAATAGGCTGGTGCATTGCATTAAGTGAAACGCAAAAAAAAAACGGAACTGAGCTAGACTCAACGACGTTACCATGTTGAAAGCACCGGTTCCCATAGATCACCGAAGTTAAGTAACATTGGGTGCGGACAGTACTTGGATGGGTTACCGCTCAGGTACACCGCGTGTCGTTGGCATCTTGGACCGGTCCGTAGTCCAGTGGCAACACTTTGGACTCGTAATTGGAAGGTTGTGGATTCGGATCCCGGCGGAGCACAAAAATATACCATTTATATTTCGAATGTGCTCTTCGCTGAGTTGAAAAATTCATAAACCTTTACCAAAGACCGGTCACTGAAAGGTCCATCCAGCCTTACAACAACTGGGTCTTGCTTGAGAATTGGCGCTTTCTACAGCGACTACCAAGCTCGCAGAGGGCTTTTGAGATGTGATACACACAAAAACAGCGCTCACCAAATAAATCATCCTAATATTATTATTATTATTTATTACAAAACCCAATCATGTACATAGACATGACCTCTTTTTCGTGTTTTTTAGGATTCAGGGGTTTACACAATGAAACTCAATTGTATATAAAAAAAATTGTCAATTAAATGAAAACAATTTGTTTTGATCAAGGAATTTCTAAGCCCATTTTTTCTCATACATTTACTGGGGGGAGAACATCAAATTTTCATAACATTGTCTCAACTTTGATTTCTTGTTTGAGAATTGGCGCTTTCTACAGCGACGACCAAGTTCGCAGAGGGCTCTTGAGGTGTGATACACACAAAAACAGCGCTCACCAAATAAATCATCCTAATATTATTATTATTATTACACATATAGATCACCTTGCCACGTTCTCCCCGAAGAGGTTTACATTATTTCTGACACCCCGATGGGATTCGAATCTGAGCTCTCGGCATGGAGTGCAAGCACTCTACTATTTAAGCTTTCGACTAAACCATGAAGATTTAATTTAATAAAAAACCGTATCGATTGATAATTTTTTCTTGTCTTTGTTCTTTGACTTATAGGTTGCTATAAAGCTGACCTGATACTGTCACTGATACTGTAAAGAACGGTTCACTTTTCCAATGTCGCACCTGTTTCTATGAAGGTCGGCAGCTGCAGAGTGTATGCTCATTTTACATTTGAGTTTTTATTATGCCAGTACACACGCTGCTGGTACTTAGATTAAAGCTCATCATCGTTAAGGTATTTGTAAAATCTGTATTATTGAAATAAAATATCTAAGAAGTATGATTAGGAAAGAACGGAGTGATAGGGTTATGAATGTTTTTATAAAAGCGAAGAATGTGGTTTTAGGGAAAGTGTGAAAATGAAGAATAAGATGGTTTGGACATATGGAAAGATGAGTAATTAAAAAATATACATATAAAATATAGATCATCAATCACATGACAACCCGGTATAGGTTTTGGCCTCTTCGATCAACCATAGCCACCGCTGTCTATCCAATGCCTTTTTTTTAAGTGCCATAATCCTACCAAGCTTCATGCACAATTTTATTCAGAAACGGAAGTGCTGTATAAACATTACATTGCACATGAAAATCAATTCTATTGTTCTTGTGCTGTCATTTTTTATGTTGCACAATATAACAAGACCAGCCGCAGTCTAGCACGGACTAGTAATCTTTAGGCAGTACGCTCGATTCTAAACGAAGAAGATAAATATATGGGTAAGTTTTTAAATGCAATAAATGCGGATTGAAAAAAAATATCAACATTAAAAGTAAATGCCGGCAAGTTTTACTCATTCTTAACAAGAAATTAGTACCAATTCCGTCTAAAAATATACAATTCAGCTTAAACCTGACAATTTACTAAAATTGCATTAAGTTTCAGGTTTGTAAGAGCGTTTTTGTCGTGTCGTTTCGTTGACATATTATTCAATATTTATTCGAAAATAATTTTTCGCCCGTAATTCCACGAATGACTCAGCATATAAATTGGCAAGGAAGAAAACGTGACGTCACACGGTCGGGTTGCTGGGGAAAAGGCAACCAAATATTTTTTATTACTGTCCCGTACAAGTGTAACGTTTACCCATTACATTAATTTATTTATGCATACTTACAAAAATGACTAGATGGGCAAAATTTGAGAGAACATACAATGCCAACAACATTACGCTGCCTAAGTTCTTGTTTACCGTATACGCAATTGAGAAAATTTTACATGAGCAATGTTTGCATGTGTACTGGACCATTGTGCCTTATGAAAACAAGAAATTTAAAAAAACTCTCACATTATCGAGTTTTACGGTTTTTCTTAGCTCAGATTGTGTAGAATTTGATTCATAAAACAACTGCATGAAAAAGTCCTATTTGACAAGATTGGCGTATACGATAAACAAGAACTGCGGGGGAGCGATTAGTAGACCATAGTCGAAGACTAAGATATAACTATAATTGATTGAATGAAGAAAGGGTGGTTTTCAAAAAAAAGTATAAGTAAACAAATCGTTCCATTATATTAAAGATTGCTTTATTGGTTTAAATATGGTTCTATATTAAAGATAGTTCTATTATACTAAAGATATTTCCATTATATTTAAGATCGTCCCATTAAATTAAAAATCGATCCATTATTTAAAGATCGTCCCGCAGTTAAGAGCATTGTATTTTATTAAATATCGATACATTATATTTAAGATCGTTTCATTAAATTAAAGATCGTTCCATGTTATTTAAGATCGTTTGATTATATTTAAGATCGTTCCATTATATTCAAGATCGATAGTAAGCTGTAATTTTATAGACTCGTTCATAAAACACCACATGGAAATAGCAGGTACTTATGACCGTTAAATAGGTAAATGAACTTCACACTGCTAATGAAAAGGTACGAAGTGCACAGGAAGGAAAAACCATTATAATGAAGTAGGTAAGAGGCTGCCCACTTTTATTTCCGTATAGCTGTTTATCAATCAATCTCATGCTCGTGAATCATAATTTACATACACGCAAACTCCTTCATAATATAGACTCTTTCTACCGCAAAAAATAAACCAATTCTAATTTGTAAAAAAAAGAAAGATTTATTCGTATTCAGCGTGCTATTACTTTATTAAACAGGAATAAAGATACCGACAGGGTTCTCTCCGCCTTCGCAATTATAAGTGAGATCCCGCCCTGTAGGGAGTTAAGAAACCTCCACTGCCATTCTAGTGATTGACCTAAGGCCGGCTCCTTTACCTGTGAAAATAAATAAGCTCCATATGCCACATGTGAGCCCTTCGGATACTACAAGATGAGAAGTTGCACGATATGTGCAGCTTAATCGCTTTGAGTAAAGACGTATTTAATTTTTTTACTTGGCATATAGACACAAACTTAAATTGGAACGTAGTGGACTGGTCCGTAGTCTAGTGGTTAACGCTTCGCACTCATTAATGGAAGGTCGTGGGTTCAAATCCCGGTGGAACACAAAAAAAGTATGCCATTTATTTTTCAAATATGTTCTTCACTGGGTTGAAAAATTCAAATACCTTTACCAAACACCGGTCACCACCATCAAGATCCAGCCTCACAGTAACTGGGTCTTGCTTGAGAATTGGCGCTATCTATAGTGACAACTAAGCTTGCAGAGGGCTCTGGAAGTGGAATTCACACAAAAATACTGCTCACCAAATAAACCATCCTAATATTACTATTATTCTCAATATTTGTTACTTAATTATTTATTTACTGCAGTATCTAAATGAACTTCCCACATCTGAGGACATTGCTCTGCTGCAAGACACAACATAAGAGCAGTGGCGCACGGTCCTAAAAACACGATTCCCATGGGATTCCCTTTTTAAATTACACAAAAAGTAATGCATAAAAGTATTTATTAAATTTAAATTAGTAAAAGATAAACTACAAAACTGTTTTTTCAAACCAAGCTACCTTCCTTCCTTCGATCGTGTACATAAAGCTGCAGATTGACGAAAACTGCCGAATACACCCGATTCTTAAGTCCTGACGGACCTGTTGTTCCGACAAACTGGGGTATCAGAAAGGAGCATTTTGAGGTGCGGGGAAGAGTCCGTTTGATGCGATGATTCGCACAAAAATAATCAGTCTAACACTGCATTGCTCTTTGAGTGTACACGTTGTGAGAGAGGAATTTTTCAAAAGTTGCATTTTTATGGATATGGAAAACATATTTTAATAAAATTATATCGCAGGATTAACGGCCATTATTAATTTTAGATTTTTGTCAAAAATGTATGTTTTTAACGTACATTTTTTTCAGATTTTGGTAATAACGGTTTTTTCTTTGCTTTCTCTGTTTATGATTGCGTTTATTTCTACAAACATTACGTCATGTATGGAAATTGTTTATCAAATTTATTTACTTCAATGCCAAAATCCAAGAGAAGAGCAAATTTTATACTAAAAATCATTCATTTTACCACTTATGGCCTGTGGCACCAAACTCCAATCACACAAAAATCTATATTAAATGTGCTTTCTCCCATCAAATCAAGAATTTGTTTGCATTTACGTAAATCGATGTAGGTACATCATCTTTCCTATTAAAATCTATTATTAACCGTTTCCGAGAAATATTTAACCGAGGTCCATACCAGAATTAAGCAATCAAATTTGATATGTCAATCAAATATTGATTGAAGGTTGGGGCAAGAGTTACTTAGAATAATAATTTTTAGTTTGATGACTTATTTTCTTTCAATCGGGGGACCTTCTGAAAAACATCACCCTTCGCCACTGCATAGTAGGTATAATATTATTATATCGACTCAGGTGATTTCTTATATGGATGGGAGAGTATCACGCTCGGATACCAACAGGTACAAGAAAAAGAACGGGACTTCGCGATGCCTGGAAGAAAATGGTACAGCTTGCAAGTGGACGATAAATCTGTCCCGGCAATAATGGGAAATATAATGGCAATCCGACAGGATGGAATCCCTTGTTAGTTATTGATATTCAATTACAAAAGTAGACTCGAATTCACCTCGTACCCATGCAGTATTGTGCTTGTTTGGCTTATCTGCCATTTGATTTAAAGATGACCTGAAATTATCGATTAAATTCGATGAAATTATCTGAAAAATCCCATTCTTCACAATCTGAGCTAAGAAAAAAACGGTATAATGGGAGAGTTGTTTTAATTACTTTTAAAATGTTTGTTCATTTTTCATAAGGCACATTGATCCACTATACATATAAACATTGCTCCTGTGAAATTACCTCTGATGGAAATAAAACAAACAAGCTCTAAGGGGACGGTATGAGCAACGCAACGAAGCTGCACATATAGTGATACTTCTTACTACGCTGTTTTTAAATTATTATGATCACGAGTTGGTGATTTTTTTAAAGCACCGTTTTATGATGTAGTCACTCAGATATTTGTAAGATATTTGCTTGTCTTCAGTGAATTTTGTAACTTCCCATGGTCCTTTAGCTCACTCACATGATGAGGTAGGTGGTTCCAGGCCAGAGGAACAGCAACTGTAAATGCACGCTCTCCAAACATTGTGTTAACTCTTATTAGCAGTTCTTCAATCTGGCTTCTGCCTAACATGATGCCTAACATGGCTTTTGTGGCGTGTGTTAACTATTTTTTTTACAGGTTAGGGAGCCGTTCTTTTCGCTAACCATTTCAGTTAAAATGGGACTTCCCAGCTTCCAACGACGTTGCTTCTCCTTTCTTGTGAAGGTTCAGTAACCCTTGCCGGCATTTTATTTTGAAATAATCAACGACACGAAAAATCATTTCTGATATCCTTGGTGGGAATCGAACTCAAGTTCTCGGCATAGAATGAAACAGTATACCAAATGAGCTATCGATCGAACACTTTAACTCAGTCTTCACAAAAAAATGACAGCTTGTCTCTTCCAGGGAGCAGGCTAGCCTCCACGACAAGGAAAGTGGATGGTGTAAAGCCTCTTAGCTGTGAAAATAAATATGTTTCACCCACCGCATGCAAACTCTTCAGGGATAACACGGTAACAAATGGTATAATTCTTCTTCTGTTTCAATCCTAGGATTGGTTTGCAGCAATATATTTTATTCTTGTTCTCCATTCCTCCCTGTCTTGTGCGGCTCTTTTTAGGTCTGCATAATATGTTGAGCAGCACACGTCCACCAGCAGGTCCTCCAGGTACTCTTGGCGTGGGCGTCCCCTAGAGTTGGCCCCCTCGGTCATCCCCTCCATTGGTATGTCCTCCCTTCTAATGGTATAATATGTGCAGCTTAATAGCATAAGTTATGTGAGACCCACAACGCATGGACGCTCATACGAAGCTATATATTAGTTTTGATTGTACATTAAGGCTTTCACGGCCGGCACTTGACACAATCTTAAAATTTTTCTCGGGTTGTGTAGCCATGTTCTATCGGAAGTTTGTTACACTTTTTTGTTACACTTTTTTCCGGACGTTTCGCCCATTATCTGCGATGGGCCTCCTCAGCGTATTTTTTCTTCAGGCGTTCTGACTTCCTTAGCACGGAACTGTTTTTCACGGAAAAATTTTAAGATTATATATTAGTTTGTTTTGATGTTGGGGAAGGTCTCTATAATATAATCTATCATCTAAGCTGCAAGGATATGTAAGCATTTAAGGCTCATATGAAATGCATGCCTACATACAGCACATGTAGGTTCACGCCTACACATTCTGCATGTGTGCATACAAATAAAGAAAACCTCACATGGACATAAACCTTGCAACTCCTGCCGCCGTTCCCTGAACCGGGGTGGCATTGGCAAAAGTGAACCGATTTTTACAGCACGGGTGGTCAGCCTCGTACCAACCTATCAGTCAAGGAGCAATGAAGTTAAAAGAAACGGAAAAGGAAAATAATAACCTCTAGGTCAGATGCGTGCCCAGAGGTACGTTCATATCATGATATTCTAAATAGAACATCACATTATATAATCTATAATCTAAGTTGCAAGGATATATTCACTTAAAGCTCTCAAATGTATGCCCACAAACAAACACGTGTCGTTCGCCCTTACAAATTAATGCTGAATGAGTACTTACAAATAAAATCCAAACCTCAAATGAACATAAGCCCTACAACTTTTGTCGACCTTCCCTGACACAGGGGTGACATTGGCAAAGTGAACCATTTTTTATAGTATGCGTGATCAGCCTCATACCAACCTATAAGTCAATGAAACATTGTAACTGTAACTGTAAATCTGTCGCCATTCCACTAGGGGTGGCCAGAGCCTCTGCTGAGTTTCCTCCATTTTTTCCTATCCTTACATACCTCTTTCAATTCATTCATATCCATCACCTTTTTCATGCATTTTCTTCTTTTACGCTCACTTTGTATATCCCATTCTTTCACAATCTCCACGATCTGATCACTCCATACTTTTCTCGGTCGTCCCTTCCCTTTTTTTCCATTCACACTTTCTTTGTATACATACTTTGTCAGTCTATCATCATTCATTCTTTCCACATGCCCAAACCATCTCATCACATTCTTTTGTACCTTTTTCTTTCACATCCTCTTTCAAATTACATTCTTTTTTTACCCATTCATTCCTAACTCTATCCCTCAGAGTTTTTCCTGTCATGCTTCTCAAATGCTTCATTTCCACCGTACATACTTTACTCATTTCGCTATCGTTCACTGTCCATGCTTCACTTCCATACATCAAAGTCGGTATCAATATGCCATTGTGTACCGCCATTCTCAGATCCATCGTCAATCGCTTGTTCTTTGCTTTTCTTCCTATTGCACCGACCACTTGCTTTCCCTTACACATCCTATTCTCAAGTTCTCTAATCATCTTTCCATTCTTCTCAAACAAAATTCCCAAGTATCTAAATTCATCCACAATTTCAAATTTCGTACCATTCAACATAAACGTGCATTCTTCATTCTTCATTCTACATTCATATGTAAAAATAGTTTGCCTAGTAAACCGAACTTAAGACGTCAAATTTGTTCGTCAATTTCATTTGTGCATACTCCAATACTTCTTCAATGACTTCATTTACAAAACCTACTATCAATGAACAATAATCAATTGTGAATGTGTTATGTTTAGGATATAAAGGTATCTCCAGGATACTTACATTCGGCTAGCTCTCATCAGCATCACTCTCAGGGCGTGGGGTTCTTTCTTTGGCATTGCTTACTTGTATCCTGGGAAGGGTTTTATAATTAAAAGATTAAGTTAACATGAACAAATAAGGGTTTATTACTGTACTAATATGGGGAGAAAAAGGGAAAACAAGGGTTTGGCCAGACCTACAAGTTGTCACTAGAACACTCCCTATTCCGTTGGCTGGAGCTCCACGGAAGGCCTGGGGCAGCGCCCCAGGCTAGCGGCGGTTCACAAGGCGGACGCCTCCACACGTCGGAGCCCGTGGGTGGGCGCTCCTATGCCTCTGGTCCACAAGGCGGGTGCCTTGCTGGCAGGAAATCCAAGTAGATGGGGGGGGAGAGAGCTCCATCGTAGTGCCCCCTCTTGCACCGCTTGGTGCTTGGTCGCTAACGTCTGACTCACTTCACATCTCGCCGGGAACTGATGACCAACGGCCCGATTAGTTCACACGGTGCAGTTCGGCCGCTTCCGTGACCGTTCGGCCCACAAACACACACTGCACACTTCGGGATTGTTCTTTCAATGTTATTATAAAATAACATAACAAATGTTCTTTTTATTCACAAATAATTATCATTCAATTCTTTCCTATTGCCGTGCCTTAGAAAATTACAGAAAAAAAGAAAATGTGCAATTAGTCTTGTAGGTTGGGAGCGAGTTAACTGCAATTTCACAGATGAATAAGTCATATAATACGAGTAGCAAGAAAATTACACAACTCCTCAAGGAAGGAGTCACTTAGTAATTCAAACTTAGCGTTTTAGCAAAAAAATAAAATAAACTAAAACGGTAATTGCAAACGCTTCTTCAGTTTCCATACATTTATTGGTTAACGCCATAGTTGAGTTTTAAAACGTGAGTAAAATTTTAAACTGTAGTTCGTTTTTTTTAACTGCCGTTAATTATGGAAAAAAGTACGGTACCACCTCAACAAACAAATGTTTTGGAAAACGAATAGAGTTGTAGTATTAAGAATTTGCTGCCCAGCGAGAAATTATTTTTTCTATGCAACCAAGACACACATAATATAGTCCAACTTCTTGCCGCGTTATCTCCGAAGGGTTTTGCATCTTTCGAGTGGCACCTATTTATTTTTACAGGTAAGGGGGCCGGTATTACGCCAACCACTCTAAGCAATCGAATCAAAACTTATAATACCATTTGTTAAATGACCCGGCGGGGTGGCATCGCAGTTTGTTCCCCGGGCTATTTATGGCGACACTTAAAAATTCAGTGCAGTTAATAAACAATTTTCTTTTAGAAAGACTCTAAGCAAAATATTGTATCCTACATCGCGTTAACAATAAACTGAAGTCTCTCATCTTAATCTAAATCTAAGCTGCAAATATATGTATCATTTGAGATTCATATTAAATGCATTCCCACAAGCAGACACGCATAATTTCGCGCTCACACATGCCGCATGTGGACCTACAATATTAAAAAAACCCAATCTCAAATGAACATAAGCCCTGCAACTCTTGCCGACCTTCCCTGAAACAGGGGTGACATTGGCAAAGTGAACCATTTTTTCCAGTATGGGTGGTCAACCTCATACCAACCTTTCAGTCAAGGAATACAAGCAATAACTAGCAAAATTCAAATTTTGAAGGATTCGTGACTGCTGGGTTTTTATTTTCAAAATTAACATTACCTACAATTTACAAAACAACATTTGAATTTTAAAATATTGTCAAAAACTCTACCAAGCTAACCATGCAACTTAATTACCGCCCTTAAAAATATTCTAGTTTACTGGCCGAAAGGACAAAAATCAAATATTTCGAGAATATTTAAAATTTTATGACGATTAAGAAAGATGGAGTGGTCTAGAAGACGTTTTTTTTTAATGTAACTAATTACGAAAATAAGCATGAACAAATTTTGTTTTAGTTCACGAGCACTCAATTTACGAAACCAATAATATATTCTGTCCTCATTATGAGGTTTTATTTTTTCCTACAAGCTTAAAATCTGTTGCCATCAATATCTCACGTAAATTTTCAATACTTAAGAGGAAACCTCAAGGGCTACAGAATTGAAAAATAGGTATTTGTAAAATCTGTTGCTGTCTCGCATTGCCCGCACAATCGAGCTATCGATGTGTGAGTGAGGCTGTCAATGTTTGCGTACCACGCTGCCCCTCCCCCCTCCCCTCGCCAAGTACCCGCGCCCGCCTGCGCCTGTCTGCGCCGCCCCGCCCGCTGGCCCCATACTTCACATCTTGCTTCCATGTAGATTGTAGATTGAAGGCCTTACAAACAAATTTGTATGAAAATAATAAGTTTGTATAGAGACTACCATTTTTTTTTGTTTTTCTGGAAAAATAATAATTGATTATTATAGGTATTATTGTAATGTGAAAAATTGCAATGCATCGTTTTTTGTTTAACCAATGGTGTTCCGAGATATTCGCAAACGATTGCTTTTTTACTTTCTTGTTACTTTCTTGCTATAGCCGAAGACTATAAAAGAAAGTTATGATTTGGTGTGAAAAAAAATTTCGATGTTTTCACGGAAATGAGTTGTCCTGGTGCAGGACATGCCAAAAAACACTATCTTTCAAAAACGTCCGTCTGTATGTATGTATGTATGTGTGTGTGTCACTTTCCAAAGTATAAGACCTAGAGATACCAAATTTTGGCTATATCAACTTTTTTGGACATGTATTAAGTATGAGTAACATGGCATTACACCAACTTGAAAATTCAAGATGGCTGCTATACAAAAAAAACATAAAATTGCACTTTTCTCAAAAACGGCTTCAAGAATTTTTCTTAAATTTTCAGAGTTGCCATAATTTAATTTTTAACTAAATAAATTAGTTATGACAACACTCTAACTAATCTTTGTCTATGGGCTGCGATATGAAAAAAACAAACGATTATGATTTTCTCGAAAGTTAAGGGGTAACAAAAATATAATGTTCTACAATATTATGGACAACATAAATTTCTACAAATTTACAAAAAAAAAATTGAAAAAATAAATATTAAGCACCGTTTACACGACCTGAAATTTTAAATCGAAAATATTACAAAAACCTATTAAAATGCAAGATATTTAAATTTGTTTTAAATTTGATAGAAAGAACAAGCTTATTACTTTAATTCGTTATCATTTTTTTTTTACTTTTTTGAAAATTCAAGATGGCTTCCGAAGAGCTGAAAATTTAAAATGCGATTTTCTCAAAAACGGCTCCGACGATTTTTCTTAAAATTTTTTTGAATCCATTAACATAATAGTGCTATCTAATAATTATAATCATTTCTTCATCATAATCTCGGTTTAGGGAGTTGCCATATAAAAGAAAAAAATAATGGAAAAATTCTCGGCAGTTAGAGGGTTAATAAAAAAATAATGTACGCCAAATGTAAAACAATAATAATAACCTATATATTGCCATCATTATTTTTTCCAAAAAGTGAATCAAAAGTATAGCCGCCATACAAAGTGAAAATTTTCCATACAAAATGTATTAGCAATTTTCTTGGTAGCAAAGGGTTAAAAGTAGATAAAAGGCTCCGATTCTTAAAATTTTATAAATACCAATAATAATCAGTCGTTACTTTTTCAAAATAAAACTAAAAAGTTTACCCACCATCTAAAGTCCTAGTTTGCATACAGAAGGGTTCAATGGCCATCTATAATAATCTAGAATATCAGTTGCAATGAAATATAAACATTCAAAACTAATATGAAATTCATGCCCACAAACAGGTACGTGTAAGTTCACGCTTACGAATGCTGAATTTGTACTTACAAATTAAAACCAAATCTCAAATGAACATAAAACCTGCAACTCTTGCCGACCTTCCTTGAAACAGGGGTGACATTAACAAAGTGAATTATTTTTTACACTTTGGGAGGACTGAGAAATGCGAGAAAATTGAGATATACAGGATACAGTACAGTACAGTACAGAGGTCAGCTTCATACCAACCTATGAGTCGAGGATCTTTCTTGTGTAATTGGCGCTTTTTCCAGAGAAGACCAACCTCGCAGAGGGCTCTTGAGGTGTGATTCACACAAAACGGCGCTCACCAAATAAATCATCCAATTTTTTTTTTTCACTTAAGAATTTATATGGCTATTTCCATACTTGCACGGGTATGCAGGTACACACCGCGGGGAATAAAATTGATTTATTATCGATATATTATATTTTCATTGAAACTGCATAAGCTGGTAGATGAAGTAGTCAATTTGGTCCAGCCACGCCGTCAGATTCGTACAAATTTCGGAGACCGCGCTTTCCGTGTTGCGGGTTCGGTGGAGTGGAACAGACTGCCACCCGGAGTGAAGAACTCCGAATCTATGGATGTATTTCGCGGAGCACTCAAGACATACCTTTTTAGAAAGTCTTATCCATGATCGGAGAGGGCCCTTTAGGTGTGACACACACAAAAACGGCGCTCTCTTATCATTTGTAATTTTAAATAAATTAGCCTGATATTATTATTATTATTATTATTATACAGCCGGACGTTTTTGCAAGATAGTGTTTTTTGGCATGTCCTGCAGCAGGACAACTCATTTCCGTGAAAATCTCGATTTTTTTTTTCTCGCCAAAACAAAACTTTCTTTACTCCGTACCGGGAGCAAGAAAGTAAAAATCAAATCCCAAATTTTCAAGATTTCTGCTTATATGTAATTCGTGTTTGGATTCAGACTTTTGCATGTTTTTTTTAACAGATATCACATATACCTAGTGACGCACCTTTGTCTGTATACGCATTGGTCCGCCCGTCCCCAACCTCAAGCCTCCCCCCGCAAAGCGCGATAGGGACAACTGCAGCTTGGACCGAAAATACCTATTAAAATTACACAAAATCAACGTTTCGTAATCCCCTGTTCCCTTCTCCAAAACTTGACCGATTTAACTAATTTTTTTCTTTAATAAATAAAGATAGACTTTGGCCGTGTTTCTATGTTTTTCTTTTTTTATATAATTTAGTCAATTTTGTTTTCTGGATGTTTAAACACAGCGAAAAATCTGACAAATTTTATGGGTTTTTGAATGTTCATATCTCTTTTAATAATTAATTTATGAAAAAAAAGAAAACCGAGGGACATGCCAATAGTAGTCATTGATTTTTGAGACAAAAATGATTGCTCTACTAACATTATCCAGGGAGAAAACAGGGGACTACGTTTGTATGGCGTAACGGCCCTTTTGTTTCCTCTTAACGATCGAAATAACAACAACAAAAAATAGAAAAGTATGTGGGAAGTAAGTATGGCTGGCAACTCTTTTCAATTTCAAAGAATAGCTGGCAGTTTTGTTAATTTAGTTAGTGGAAAAAAATAAAACAGAAAGAGTATTTAGTAGGTAATTGAGTCTTATATAATCGAAATCGGTAATCTAGGATATTTTTCCAAAAGAGCTAAATACGTTGTTATGTTTTTAGCGGGTTCTATTTAGCAAACTGCAATTCATTGCTTTTACACAATTTATTTTTTCACTTTCGGTTCCGACAGCGTTTACATTTGCACAGTACGATGCTTGATTTATATCTGGTCCTCCAGGGGATTCCTGAGGGATTTTAGAGGGCTCTTAATGTGTGATACATACAAAAACAGCGCTCGCCAAAGAAATCATCCTAATATTATTTATTTTATGTATTTCTGACCTAATTTATACAGATTATTTAGTTTATTCTTTAAACATGGAGAATACTCGTAAGTACATACCACCTTGTAGATTTTACCAGAATTTGATTCGATCTAATATAATCTAATCTAATCTAAGTTGCAAAGATATGTTACATTGAAGATTCACATTACATGCATTCCCACAACCAGAGACGTACAAGTTCGCGCTTGCGCGATACTTAATAGTTAAAATCTCGAACTACGTATTAGGTACCTACCTAAACTTCTACTTATATCTAGAGATTTCAAAGACTTATTATTAAACTAACATAAACAGACCAAACACCACTACCTGTTCCTTGACTTATAGGTTGGTATGCGGCTGACCACCCATACTGTAAAAAAAATGGTTCACTTTGCCAACGTCACCCCTGTTTCAGGGAAGGACGGCAAGAGTTGCAGGGCTTATCTTCATTTGAGATTGGGTTTTTCTATTGTAGGCCCACATGCGGCATGGCATGTGTTGTGCGAAATTATACATGTCTGCTTGTGGGAATGCATTTAATGTAAATCTTAAATGATATATATCTTTGCAGCTTAGATTAGATTAGATTAGATTAGACTACCAATTTATTACATACTCGTAAACATATATAACTACAGAGAAAAGTATTAGATTGCTGTATTTGGTTCTATACCTACGACTGAATTGTCAGTGGATGATATTGTGATTTGATAGAAAAAAAAAACAATTTAGTGTAGAAAGTTTATTATTTAATCTTGTTATTCAATTTATTTACATCAATTACTTAAATTATATGAGTGACTATTATAAAATCATGAGTATCATCTTAGTTAACTAAAAACATAAAGTTTTGATTAATTCTTTAAGTTAATTTTGAATAGGTAACGGACGTTGATTGATTGATCCATTCTTTGATTGATAGGTTGGTATGAGGTTGACCACCCACAATGTAAAAAATGCTTCACTCCACCATTGTCACCCGAGTTTTGGGGAGGGTTGGCAAGAGTTGCAGAATTTCATTTGTGAAGGGTTTTCATGCTGTAGGTCCACATGCGGCATGTGTAAGTGTGAACTTAACATGTCTGCTTACGAAAATGCATGTTATATGAACCTTAAATGTTATTCATTCTTGCAACTTAGATTACAGTTAATTACATGAATAGATACCAGGTTGCACTGCTTTTGAGTAAATCACTCATCAAGAGCCTCTATGCGAGCTTGGTCATCGCTATAGAAAGTGATGGAAAAGTTGATGGAAGGCTGGGTCTTAAGTAAGACATATGCATTTGCATTGCTCAACGCAGCGTAGAGCATATTTTTGAAATTTATATAATATTTTTTTTTGTTATCCATCGGGAATCAAACCCACGACTTTCCAATTGCGAGTCTGTGGCGTTAATCACCAGACTATAGACCGGTCATTAGATCAGTTTAACCAACAATCAGGCTCCTCTTTTTTAGTATAGACAAATTAACTGAATAAAAAAAACGCAACTAAGCCACACATATAGTGTAACTTCTTGCCGCGTTATCCCCGAAGGGGTCGCATGTGGCGAGTGGAGCCTATTTTTTTTCAGATAAGGGGATTGGTATTGCGCCAACCACTTCAGTTGAAGTGGGGGTTTCCCAGCTCCCAAAAGGGGCTGGTACTCATTTCTTGTGAAGGCTGAGTTAACCTTGCCGGTATTTTTTATTTTGGTTTTGAAATAAACACTGAAACGAGAAATCATTTCTTACACCCTCGGTGGGATTCGAATTCAAGCTCTCGGCATGGAATGAAAACACTCTACCAACTGAGCTGTCGACCGGACTAAAATGGAGAAAAAAATATTTAACCATTATTTAACCAGTTTTCGATGGTGTATTGAAATTCTTGTAGCATCCGCGAGGCCGTTTATCAAATTTTATTGTCCGACCTCATTTTTGACCCACCGGTTCGCAAAAGACGATTATCCGAATCTTGCAGCTGAGCCGGTCAGGCGCAGGCGCAGTAGAACGCAGTTTATGGAACTGCTACAATAAAATCAGGTCCGCCTTGCCAAGAAGAACTCTGAAAAACAAGTCTTTTTTTTATTTTATGTAGATTTCTTTTCACCTCATTCTGAGGGTAATTTTCATTTATAATCTTTGTAACGAAAGGATTTAAATATGTGCGTACTGTAAAAAATGGTTCACTTTGCCAATGTCACCCCTGTTTCAGGGAAGGTCGGCAAGAGTTGCAGGTTGCGTATGTTCATTTGAGATTGGGTTTTTATATTGTAGGTCCACATGCGGCATGTGTGAGCGCGAAGTTATACACGTCTGCTGATATATATTTTTGCAGCTTAGATTTAGATTTAGATTTAAATGTAGGGAGGATTAGGAACATACGAAAATTTGAATGTGGAACAAAATTTGAAAATGGAATAGAAGAAAACAAAAAATGATCGATTTTGAGAAAAACGGGGATTGTCATATCTTCTTAGATACAAAAACATACGTAGATACCTACCTATTTAGCTAACATTTTTACAACATGGGTGGTTAGCTTCATATCATCCTTCAAGTAACTTTAGAATGATTTCTCAAAATGGTAGCCTGCGTGGCAGTAGTTAATCTTGTACGACAATGGTGACACCAGTGGATCTCCTGGTTTGGAACCCTGTCTCTCTGACAAATTACCAACATCCTCCTTTCAATGTCTCTTTGGCACATGGGCGTACCCAGGAAGAGCCAGGGGGGGGGCAGCTGCCCCCCCCCTGGAAGAGATAAATGGACCTAAAGAATCCAAAATTGTATTGCAATTACAAAAATTCCCATTATTCGATAATGTCTTGCCCCCCCCCCCCCCCCCCCCCCCCCAGAGGAAATTACGTGCCTACCTCCCCCCCGCCGTCGGCGATATATTTTGGTGACGATGATCTTCAATTTTCCAAAACCTGCCCCCCCCTAGATTTGATCCTGGGTACGCCCATGCTTTGGCACGTTCTCAGTCTGTTAAGACATCTTGATGGGATGGCTTGCAGTTTAGCGGATGTTAAAGAAAACACATGTCACTTGTAGAGTGGTTTGACAGACAGTAATATATTTGTGCTACCAACCATACAATGTTATATAATAGGTAGTTGCCAACATGGCTGTGACAGGAGTGTCATTCTAACACCCCCACTCACTCCTGATACCCTGCCATCTAGGTTGTATCAGCTGTTACATTTTACCATTTCAAAAAACAAAAAATACACATGCATATGGAAACATTTGGATCAATAATTTGACATAAAAAATATTAATTTCAAATAAGAGTAATACATGGTTAACATAAGTGCACAATTCTAAAAACATGAAAACCATTAAGAACATAGTAGGATGATGTTTTAAAGTATAAACACATATTTCAATTTAAACAGACATTACCTACTACAGTTGCATGGACAAAAAATAGTTTCAATAGTTATATGATTCAAGTAGAGAACAAAAAATGTATGAAGTACAATGATAAATGAGATTCAAGCATTAATTAATAACTCACACTTAGTAATTATAGACAGTATTTGCAGGCACACAAAGATAATAGTATCATATTCACACATTGTCGTTGAGACACTTGTTCATCCCAAGCTTACTCATTAGTGATTTCATCTTGTCGGCTGACAGTGGCTTTGTGAGCAAATCAGCCTCGAGCTCTTCAGTCTTCTTGTATATTAACTCGACTGCGTTGTGTTTCACTGCATCTCTTATAAAATGTTCTCTGATATTTATATGCTTTGATTTTCTGGACACAATTGGATTCTTTATTAGCTGTTGTGCGGCTTGACTGTCATTATAGATTTTCAGTATTCCATGATCAATTCCCATGTCCTTGTATAACTGTGATAGGTGCATGGCTTCCTTAGCAGCTTCTGTGAGAGCCATGTACTCTGCTTCGGCCGTCGATAGGGCAACGGTCCTCTGCTTCCGGGACTCCCAACAGATAGAAGCTCCAGCATATACAAAACAGTATCCGGTGAATGAACGCCGGTCCACTTCACATGCGCCCCAGTCAGCATCTGCAAATCCTTCTAGGGGCTTTCCAGTTTTCTGAAAAGTTAGTCCTAGGTCTTGAGTTCCCTTGAGATATCTTAATACTCTCTTGGCGCATTTCCAGTGTTCTTGACTATAGTTGTTATTGAACTGGCTCAAATAGCAAACAGCATGCATGATGTCAGGTCGTGTTGCTATGGCTAAGTACATGAGTGATCCAATTAAATTTTGGTATGGTAGTTTCTCATCATTCTCATTCCTTTGCACCTTCAATAGCTTTTGGCCGCGCACCATAGGTGTCGATGCGGGCTTGCATTCACTCATGCCATGTGACCTTAGTATATTGCTTATATACTCGCTTTGCGTTGCGACAATTTTATTTTTCAATACTTGGAAATTAATGCCGAGACAGTAGCTCAGTTCATTAAGATCTTTCATCTCAAAATTCCTTTGAAGTAGTTCTTTTACTTCTTTGGCTCTGTTTTCATCTTTGTAGGCCATGATGAGGTCGTCCACGTACACGGCTATGATGATGGCATCACCTGCCTTCTCTTGTACATATATGCAAGGGTCGGCTTCCGATGGTATGAAGTCGATATTTCTCAATGCTTGGTCGAGCTTCTTGTACCATTCTCGTCCGGCTTGTTTGAGGCCATACAGTGCTTTGTTTAGCTTGCACACACTGCTCTCCCCATGCTTCTTTAGGTTAGCAAGCATGTTTCTCGCAGCGTGAAATAGAGTTTTGTCTTCATTACTGCTCTCATCGATCATGATTTCAGATAACGCATCTTCGAGATCATTCGGTACTTCCATTAGAATCCTCTCTTCCAATGTTCCATTGAGGTATGCGGTTATCACATCAAGTTGATTTAATTTCAAGCTCTTTTCAACTGCTAAGGCCAGTAATGCTCTTATTGACTTCAGTTTTGCCACTGGAGCATATGTTTCACTGTAGTCGATTCCGGGCATCTGGGAGAAACCACGGGCGACTAATCTAGCCTTCTTCCTCGTTGTTTCCCCGTTGGCGTTGATCTTATCTTTAAGGACCATTCTGCAAGATATAGTCCTGTCGCTGACTGATCTTGGGATTATCTTCCACGTGTCATTCTTCAAATGCGCTTTCATCTCTTCTTTTATTGCCTTTTTCCATTCGCCGTCTTGAAGGTTCTCGTTTCCGCTGCACACGTATGACACGTCGTAATCTTGAGCCCAAATTGGTGCACGTTTAGTTCTTTGTGGTCTCTGCTCAATATCATCGGCTAGTTCAGTTTCAGTGCTTTCTTCCTGTGCTGAAATCTCTTGTGGCTCTTCCTCTTCAGTGTGATCTTGAACTTGAGGTTCTTCCTCCTCAGTGTGATCTTGAACTTGAGGTTCTTCCTCCTCAGTGTGATCTTGAACTTGAGGTTCTTCCTCCTCAGTATAATCCTGAAGTTCTCCCTCAATTTCAAAACTTTCTTCTTGTTCCAGGGGAACAGCAATTGTTTCTGGTATTCTTTTAACGTTTCTCGAGGAGCTTGTTAAGTGCTCGAGAAATTTGACATCTCTGCTAATGATGACTCGGTTTTCCTTCTCCACCCATATCCTGTAACCTTTTGTGATGTCAGAGTATCCGATAAAGATTCCCTCCTTGGATCTGGGTGCCAGCTTTCCCTTTCCTGGTTGGCTGTCTCGTACATACACTTTGCAGCCGAAGTTCCTGAAGTGTTGAACGCTTGGTTTTGTTTCTCTCCAGGCTTCGTACGGTGACTTTCCGTGAAGGGCCTTGGATGGGCATCTGTTCCTGATGTAGTTTGCGGTGTTCACGGCTTCCCCCCAGAACTTCTCGGGCAAGTTTGCCTGGGTAAGTAAGCACCGTGCTGTATCCATCAGTGTGCGGTTTTTCCTTTCCGCTACACCATTCTGAGCTGGGGTGTACGGTGTGCTCAGGCGCCTTGTAATCCCCTTTTTCTTCAGGAAGTTTTCAAACTCTTTTCCTGTGTATTCTGTGCCGTTGTCGGACTGCAAGAATTTGATACGCCTGTCCTTTTGGTTTTCCATCTTCGAGGCTACTTCCTTGAATGCGTCCAGTGCTTCTCCTTTTGTTTTCAAAAACCTAATTTCCGTCCATCTTGAGTGATCGTCAGTGAATGTGATATAGTACTTGGCTCCTCCGATTGACTCTTGTCTCAGTGGGCCAAACACATCGGAGTGTACAATCTCCAAACTCAATGTTTTCTTTTCCGAGGCCTTTGGCATTGGTAGTCTTGTCATTTTTCCCACCATACAGGTTTCACAGTTTAGATTACCCATTTGTGAGAATTCTAGTCCTATCAACGATTTTCTTTCCTTGGCTTGTCTTAGATCTTGTTCGTTCAAGTGACCAAGACGTTTGTGCCAGAGTTCCATATGGCTGGACTTAGCTATCACTGCGGCATGTTCCCTTGTGTTGAAAGTCTTGACGTAGTAGAGGCCTTCAGATTTTTTCGCAACTAATATTATTTGACCATGCTTCTCTACAACTGCTTTGTTTTTTACAAACGTGACCTCTCCTCCTAAGCTGGTTATCTTTGGTATAGAGATCAGGTTTGTGCGTAGGGTGGGTACATACAAGACATTTAAAAGTTTAACTGATGATATTTTACCGTCGATTTTTACATCGATCTCGACGGTGCCTCTTGCTAAGGCTTTGGTTGTTCCACCATCAGCAAGACTTAGGGTTCCGCTGGTTTCATCCTTACTTGTGAACAGTGTGATCTCCTTGCACATATGTGAAGTGGCGCCACTGTCCAGGCACCAGTCCCCCAACTCCGTCATCAAGTTAGTCTCCTCTATGATGATAGCAGCTTGTTTTTTCTTGCGGCATTCGGCCGCTTTGTGGCCCGTTTTGTGGCAAAAGTGGCATTTGAACGCAAAAGGCTCTGCACTTTTTTCCTGGAGCTGTGGTCTTCTACTGGGATAGTGTGTTTTCTTCTTGGCGTAGAATGCGCCTTCTGTTCTTTCTTGTCTCTTTCCCCGTGCTTCATTTTCCTCCAAAATTTTGATTCTGAGCGCGTCCGGGGTTGGGAGTTCGTCACGTGATTCGATTGCACACCTGAAGTTCTCAAATCTCTCTGGGAGGCTATACAATAGCATTATCGCCAGGAGATCACCGTTTATTTCTATGCCCATTTCAGATAGTTTGTCAACGTTTTCAAAAAACTTATCCACGTGGTCGCGCACATTTTCGCCGTCTTTCATTTTCGCCAAAGTCAGCTTTTTCAGGAGCGTGGCCTTCCTTGCTGGTCCGCTCGAATGATAAACTGACTCCAGTTTCAACCAGGTCTCTCGGGCGGTGGAGCATCCTTTGATGTGTTTCAGCTCCGCAGGGCTGATCAGCAGGATAATGTCTGATCTAGCTCTTGCATCCGCCAAAATCCACTTTTTTGATGCCTCTGCTTCAACCGGTTTTTGGGAGAGACCGGTGACGTGATCCCACGCCTCATTTCTGATGAGGAGCGCCTCCATATGAATCCGCCACGTGTCATAATTGTGACATGCGAGCGGTTCGATCGCAGCAATGTTTGTGCGAATGGTTCTTGGCTCCATTTTTCGTTTTTTTCAGGCAAATAACGGCGGTGACTGCTTTCAATGTTTTCTCAGCTATTTCTTGGGTTATTCTGGGCCCATAACCTGATGGGATGGCTTGCAGTTTAGCGGATGTTAAAGAAAACACATGTCACTTGTAGAGTGGTTTGACAGACAGTAATATATTTGTGCTACCAACCATACAATGTTATATAATAGGTAGTTGCCAACATGGCTGTGACAGGAGTGTCATTCTAACACATCTTTTATTAGTCTTTTAAAATATGTCGGTGAAAGTAGATCATATTATTTTCTTGAAACTAAATAAATACAGTTTGCTGTAGACCAGTTACCATGATGAAGGGTTTCGATATTTTCTGTAAAGAATAGAATTGGCCAGTGTTAAAGGCGCATCCGGAACATCTGCGCTGGCAAATCGGAAATTTACAAAGAAATAGAGTGTGACAAAGATAGCTAGAGGCGGTGTCTCATTTCAAAAGATAAGTGCAAAGATGGATAGTAAATACAAAAGAAAAACAATCCTAAATAATTTATAGAATGCAAAGATTAAAACAAAGTTTTTCTTCACGAGTTGGTGTACACATAATAAAAATATAGGCATGGTTTATTCAGCCTTCACAAGAAATGAAAACCAGCCGTCTCGGGAGCTTGTACAGTGTACACCCCCTTTCAAATGAAGTGGTTGACGTAAGGACGTCCTCTTACATGTGAAAAAATATTGGTTACCCACGCCAATTAAAAACACCGATTCCAGAACAACACGATTAGAAATTATTAAAAAAAAAACTGTACCTCAAATTGGTGCGTAATGCTGTTCCCTTACTTGTGAAAATATATAAGTTGAACACGCCACATGACAAACACCCTTTCGAGAACAACGCGGTTATAAATTGCATTAACTATGCAGCTTACTTGCATTTACATTTGTGGCATCACCTTTAGTTGACTTGGTATATTGACAATTTGATACCATTGAGTCTTACTTACTATGTAATTTCTCAAACCGCCAACGGACAAGATGGTTTCTACTTACAATAAAAGTAAGATCAGACAATGATCAAAGTGGCAGGTGGGTTACAGTTTGCAAATTATACCTGAGGATTATTCTCTGATATCTTTGTTTTGTCCTAGACGGCTATGGCAGTGACAAACTGTGCCATTTTATTGAATCTGGGGTAAATATCGACGCTTCTAGTCGTTCTACATGAAATTTTCAATGTCAGTAGACTACCTAAAGGTAACGGAAGATCTGAGACTAGATTCAATAATAAATGTCTGTACTTACAATGTCGTACTAGTCTACGCATATAATTTACATTCTCTGCTGGTTAGTAGTTTAGTGGTTAAAATTTCAAACTACAGCTGACTATGGGATTTTTTAAATTAAAAAATGCGTGAAAATAATAATGATATAGTTTTTCCCTTGAATTATTGCAAGTATGAATAAAAAAATACGTCGTTTTAGTAACAAAAAATAAAATCACGTTATTTACAATTTATTTGTTTTAATAATTTAAATTGTCTTTGAAATCGTGTACTGCCATCTATTGAAAACAAATTGAAAGTTGTTTAGCTTTTGTTGATACAAGAAGAAAAATATTCTCTTATATTTATGTTCTTACATAAAATAATGTACACTTATTAAAAACTTCCAGATTTTTTTTTGATTATTCGAAGAAACCTTCATGTTTGTACAACATAAAAAACTTTTGCTTGTTTATTTTTAAGTAGCTGACATCTGTGCCACACAACTTGAAACTCTTATAACGTTTATTGGTAAAAAGGTAATCGAGAGAAAAAAAAATAGCAATTTAGGATTTTTTTCTACCGTTAAAAACAGGGTAAATTAAAAATTTCAAATATACGTTTCCATATTATTTATTCATAAGACGAAAGACACGTGTGTGCCTTTTGTGTTTACAATCCAAAATAATACTACCATCTGTTGAAAATTTATTGTAGCTTTTTTACTTTCATCGATTAAAAGATAGCTTGGTTACATTTCATACACGTGAAGCGCTATACAGCTTTGGTAATTATATCACAGATGGCAGGACAAAAATAATTAATAAATAAAATATAATTTTATTTGTTTGCCGATTTGTTTTTTTTTGTTTGTAAAGTTTATTCCCGGGAAGAAGTTGTTGTATTTTTTTTTTTTTTAATCTTACTTTCAATTTTAATGGCATCTTACTGCTTAGTCATTAGGTTCTCGTGAAGAATGAATACATGACAAGAGGAAAGTCATTGTTGTGGACTTGTGGTGCAGAGGTGTAAGAGGGAGGGCAGGGAAGTGTGGAGGGGTGTGTAAAACACGTAAACTGTCGAGTGCTAAGTCGTGTAAGTGGCGAGTCAAGTGACGTCACGGACCTGTGCAGGAAAGTAAAAAGGTATTTACAACACGACGTCTTCTCGCAAGAAACAGGGTTGCAGCTTCTCGAATTTTCTACTTAGTCTTTCAGTCAAAATTACTTAAATTAGTCGAAAATACAAGCAAATGACCGGTCCGTAGTCCAGTAGCAACACTTCACACTCGTAAATGGAAAGTTGTGGGTTCGAATCCCGGCGGAGAACAAAAAAATACCATTTATATTTTCAGATATGCTGGGTTGAAAAATTCATACAACCTTTAACAAAGACCGGTCACTAAAAGGTCCACCCAGCCTTACAGCACCTGGGTCTTGATTGAGTTTGGTGCTTTGTATTGACGACCAACCTCGTAAACACCTCTGCGGCACTACATCAATTGTCATAGACCGGTTGAGTCTTTGAAATCTAAGGAGTCTTCCGCTCAGGATTTCTTAAAAAAAAGAGATTGTGGAAGCTTTTTATTTTTCTATTTTGTAATATTATCATGCAATGCCTCCGGTAGGTAGACACCTCTACCTACTGTAAGCATTACTGCAAGTCTTAGACTAAACAGTTTAAATTTCAATAGTTGTAAAATAATTTTGTACAAACTAAACAATCTTTTACATAAACAATTTGATGCACAATTAAGTAAATTCAACATCCCATCATCTAAGTGCTTGTTTGTCGTATGTCCATCGAAAATATTTCAAGCAACTCTCACATTATCATGTTTTACGTTTTTTCTTAGCTCGGATTTGGGGAATGTGATTGATTCAATTGATAAAGACAGGCCCATCTTTGTAACAAATCGTAGATAAGCAAAACAAGCTGGGGCTGGATCTACATTGAGTAGTCAACTCACGCAACTAATCTACACATATAGTGTAACTTCTAGCCGCGTTATCCCGAAAGGGGCCGCATGTGGCGAGTTGAACCTTTTTATTTTTACACGCCCGGCCTTAACAGTTGAGGTGGGGCTTTCTTGTAAAAGGCTGAGTAAACCTTCTCGGTATTTTATTTTGGGGTTTGAAATAAACACCGAAATGGGAAATCATTTCAGACATCCTCGGTGGGATTCGAACCCGAGCTCACGGCATGCAATGCAAGCACTCTACCAACTGACCTATCGACCGGACTTGCCACTTGCACGCAATTTGGACATCCCTGTTTCCAAGCCTATTGTCCAGATTTCAAACAATACGACATAAAGTGCAACCGGACGGCTATGTACGCAAAAAATAAAGAAAGAAAGTTACAAGAATACCTGTGTCGCCTTTGGCGCTTGCGGTAATCCACCTAGTTGAGTGGGCAGTTGTTGATAATCTGCTTTGTATAGAGCACGTCTTCTTCTGTAGGGGAAACCCAGTCACGTGTTAGGAAAAGTCGATTCTTTGACGAGGAGAAGAAAGTTTACCGGAGATTACACAAAATGTGTTTGAAGGAAATATTGTTAACGGTGAGTTTGTACTTCTAATCTAATCTAATCTAATCTAAGTTGCAAAGATATGTTACATTGGAGATTCACATTACATGCATTCTCACAACCAGACATGTACAAGTTCGCGCTTGCACATGCCTCACGTGAGCCTACAACATAAAAACCAAATCTCAATTAGACATACACTCTGCAACTCTTGCCGTCCTTCCCTGTAACAGGGGTGACATTGGCAAAGTGAACCATTTTTACAGCATGGGTGGTCAGCCGCATACCAACCTATAAGTCAAGGAACATACATGACAAATTTCATTTTTAATTCGTTGCTAATTTATTGAGTTTATCAGTGATTTTGAGTTTTCTAAGTTGTATTCCTTGATTTATAGGTTGGTATAAGGCTGACAACCCAAACTGTAAAAAATGGTTCACTTTGCCAATGTCACCCCTGTTTCAGGGAAGGTTGGCGAAATTTGCAGGGCTTATGTTCATTTGAGTTTTGGTTTTAATTTGTAAGTACCTACACATTCAGCATTTGTAAGGGTGAACTTACACGTGTCTGTTTGTGGACATGCATTTGATATGAGTTTTGAATGTTAAAATATCTTTGCAACTTACATAATATATTATTATTATAGTATAAAACCAACATTCAAAGCTTAGGATTTAAAAAAAAATGAGTTTGGTAAATCGTCTCCTCAGTGCTTGTTTGTCTTATGTCCTTCAGAGAAAATTTCACATGAGTAATGTTTGTATGTGTACTGGACCAATGTGTTTTATGAAAACTGGAAATTAATTTTAAAAAATATTTTAAAAAGCTCTCACATTATCGTATTTTACGTTGTTTTCTAAGCTCAGATTTTGTAAAATGTGACTCTGAAAACAATTTCATTGAAAGGTAGTCTTTGAGTCAACTGGTAGATAAGGCAAAGAAGCACTGGGGGTCATAAAATATTATATAAATGGAAACACAGATACTGTTATTTTATGTGTTTCCATATCATTTTAGAAAAAAAACGCTAGATTTTCGCCTTTGGCTCTGTACGACACTTTTATTCCTGTATAGTTTATGGTTTTTTTGCAGAATTCCTTATAATTTTTATTTGTTACAGTGAGTACAACTTAAGTGAATGATGGATTTATTAATTAATAAATTAAATTGAAGGAAAGGCGTGCTAATTTTTCCGCTTTTCTCTAAAATGGGTGTGGCACTTAAAAATATTTCTTGTTGTTTGTCGATTTCATTAGTTTCTTTTAAACAAAAAATAATGCTAAGAAAAGAAGCAAGCTCGCAGAATAAGGCTGTAATTCTGAATTGAATATGTCATTTTATCTTTTAGATGAATGTTTGTAATTGTAATAAATACATCCTTCCTCAAATGTAATTAATTTAAGTATGGACGTCTCTATACGTACAAATAACGTTTATGGTAAACTTTTTTATTTTTCAGTTGCTAGTTTTCATACAATGCCTGCCTGGAGGTCTTTCAATTACAGACAGAAACTCTCAAGGCTCTCCTAGGGCCTCTCCCACCCGTCAGAGGGGCCAAAACCTCCCCCATGGTCCCGGTAGACCTCTCGAAAGGCCTAGCACGCAATTATACAGGGCCAAAAGGCCGTACAGTCAAGTGGATGCCGTAAACTTGCCTCTGAGCACTGGAAACTGGAGACCCATGCATTATACAACGTTACATAGCCACTCAAATCCTGGAAACGACCCCAGCCAACTCCAAGAGGATAATCGGAACCTTGGGAGTATGCAAAAAAATCCTCAAGCAGGCAATGAAAAGTTTACAAGAGATATGAACGGTTTTACAACACGTTCAACAATAGAAAAACAGAGAAAAATGATAACTAAAAACGTGTCTGTTAAAAATCAAGTTAACGATAAAGATCTACAAGAAGTGGCGTCAACGATTTTGGAGTTAAATACTAAAAGAGGTTCGGCAAGTACAGAAAACACAGAAACCTTTATTGTAAATGGTAATGACTTCAATGGAAGGAATTGGAGTAATTTACAAATAAAAACAAGTGATGATGTTGCTAAAAAAGTATTCATTTCTTCGCATCCATTCTGGAGAAATCTTGAAAATGCTACGAAGATTTTTGATGGTAGATTGGTGAAAAGGAATGATACAAATGATGGTGGTTTGAATGAAGTGATGGAGGTTAAACTTGGGAAATTGTTGAATGAATTTGAAAGTAAACTGAGTAGGATATTGGAAGCGGCTGTGAACAAAACTTCAGATAGTCGGTATGGAAAATTCAGAGAAGATATTGGAGAAAGATTCAATGGAAGTAAGGAAAACCTGGACGATTCTACAGGTGAGCAAAATTATCTCTAAAATTTTAATGTTGTTTACATTTTGAAGCTTAGAGTGTATTGTGATAAAAAGCGAGACAAAAGCTTTCTCAAAATCTTTAGGAAATTTTTAGCCGTATTTACGACCCGACCAAACCTATTTATTTTTACAAGTAAGGGGGCCGGTTTTATAACAACCACTTATTATTATCCATATCACTTGACTTATAGGTTGGTATGAGGCTGACCGCCCATACTGTAAAAAATGGTTCACTTTGCCAATGTCACCCCTGTGTCAGGGAAGGTCGGCAAAAGTTGCAGGGCTTATGTTCATTTGAGATTTGGATTTTATTTGTAAGTACACATTCAGAATTTGTAAGCGCGAACTGCACGTGTTTGTTTGTGGGCATATGTACATCTGAGAGCTTTAAATGAATATATCCTTGCAACTTAGATTTAGATTTAGACTTGAGTTAAAGTGTCTCAGCTATTGAGGGTGCTGGAACTATTTTTTTGTGAAGGCTGAGTTATTTTTTCCGGTATTTTATTTTGAGTTTGAAATTAATACAGGATATCTTCGTTGGGATTCGAACCCGAGCTCTCGGTATCGAATGCAAGCACTCTACCAATTGAGCTATCTACGGGACTGTTTCATAAATAAATAAATCATAAACATATTATAAATTCTTCAATAATATATTTTTAATGAAAATAAAGAATCCCATAGCGTTTGAATAATTGCTGCATTATTCACATAAAAATTAATGAATTGTGCATTCAACGCATAGCGCGATATTTTGTTCAAAAAAGGTAATATTTTGAAATCCTGCTTGGTGAGAACGTTTCATTCTCTTATGAATAATAAATGCTACGCTATGCATTCACTATGCATAGGGATGCATTTTACACTAACTGTGTTATCCAGAAACATTCGATACTTAGATAATCCGAAAAACAAACGTAGTTTAGTGAAAACTAGTGGTTTAAATTCGTAATTGGAAAGTAGTGAGTTCGATTCCAAGAAGAGCACATATTGTGGAAAGAACCATTTCTTGCAGCATCTCATACCAGCCGATTACTCGAATAACAAACAATATTAAATACATAATAAAATATTCTTGACGAAAATAAAATTCTAAGCAAAAAATAAGTAAATGAAAAAAAAACTCAAGAACTGAAATACATTGAAAATTAAAATCCGCCAACATTATGTACACGATACACCTTTATCTATAAGCTTAGTTAGTAGACATTTTAGTTTTACACTCAATGCATTCACCCACTTCAACTGAGAGTGGTTGGTGTGAGGTCGACCCCCATACACGTAAAAATAAATAGGTCCCGACTACATGCGACCACTTCGGAGATAAGGCAGGCAAGAAGTTACACTATATGTGTAGCTTACTTGCGTTTTTTTACTTATAGGTTGATATGAGGCTGATCCCCCATACTGTAAAAAAAAATGTTCACTTTGCAAATGTCACCCAAGGTCGACAAAAGTTGCAGGGCTTCAGTTCATTTGAGTACATATGCACCATTTGTAAGCGCGAACTTACACGTGCCTGTTTGTGGGTATGCATTTAATATGAACGTTTTATTTGTGCCTACAAAAAGACACGTGCAAGATAGCGCTTACGCACGCTGCATGTGCACTTGCAAAAAATAACAAACATCGTTATTTTGATGCACATTTTTTTTAATCCGAAATTCCTTTTAGTCCATAAATGATCGATGGATTTGATGTCTCAGAATAACACTGTTGGTCTTGTAGGAATTTACAAAACGCCGTGTAAATAATGAATAATAATTGATCCATGAATTATTCATGATGCGGATGATTGCTATTGATTCTGTGATGAGAATCATTTACCCGAGATGGCTTGGTGATTTTTATTTTCACTAACTCACTATAGGTGGCCAAAACTGATTGAGTGACGTGTCTTTGAGAAATCCATTAAATAAAAAAACATACATACATAAATAAAGAATATAATAAATGAGCAAATTTTAATACACTTAGTACGCATATAAAACAAATCGATATATTCCTTGACTTATAGGAGAACTTAAAATAAAGATATTTTTGCAAATTAGATTATAGATACCTCAAAGGTACGCAACTAAGCTACTCATATAGTGCAACTTATACCACGTTATTCCTGAAGGGTATTGCATGTGGCAAGTGGAACCTATTTATTTTTTCAGCCTTACGCTAACCACTTCAGCTGATGTAGGGGTCTCCCAGCTCCCGAAAGGGTTGTTACTCATTTCTTGTGAAAGCTGAGTAAACCTTGCCGGTATTTTATTTTGAGGTTGTAAATATGCACCAAAACGAGACCCTTTTTCTGACACCCCGATGGGATTTGATCCCGAGCTCTCGGTATGAAATGCAAGTAGGTACTCTACCAACTGAGCTATATCGAACGGACAAAGGATTTATTATTATTATTTATTTTTTGTGCACAACAGGTCACCCTTATTACAGTGCACCCTCACAGCTATCAACACGCTGGGAGGAACTCTATTGCTAGATCTTTAAATCTTAATAAATTACACTCAAAAATGTCTATATTAGACTTATTTAAGAGCTTTATACTCCGAGTCACAGGGTGTTGCGCCACGACATCAGTACGGCTTTTCGGTACATGAAATAGATCATGTCCTCCCCCTCGGGTGTAGTCGTCAGGCACATACAACCTGTAGCCCTCCAACAGGGTGGGACTGTCAATTAAGCCGTTGATGACCTTATGAGTGAGCACCATAAGGGACCTGTTGCGCCTCGTTTCCAGGCTTCTTAATAACTGAATTAGTGACATATTAAGCTGACATGGCTTTCTTGGATGAATGCACCTTTTTCCTGTTTTCTACGAGAAAAAACACTACAGATGTGAGAAAATCCTGTAGTTTAGAATTTCCCTTTTTCCCTTACTAGGATAATTTACTCGCAATAAAAGGTTTAATCCACGATTTCACAAATAAGTAAATCTGCACTTATTTAGTTTTAACTTTAAGGTGGCAATATACAGGTTGTTATATTTAATTTGGAAAATACCCTTCAGATAAGATACACACAAAGTATCGCACATTTAAGTGGGCAGTCTTACGTCAGTCGCTTTATTTAATCAAAGAATTTTCCCTACTCCCGAAAATATTGTTTGAAAGCCATCTAAAAAACAATCGAAACATACATATCTTTTTATGCAAAAGAGATCCACATCTTGAAATTGTAACTCAGTATATTTTATCGGATACGGTGACCAGCCTTACACCAATCTCAATATGAGTCATTGTTTCACATTTCATACATGAATTTCTTTAGTGTGCCTCAATTACAAAACATTACACATAAACGCAACGTTAGTGTATAACCAAAAATGTATGGAAAACTGAAACACTCGTTAGAGGCGCTATTTAGTTTTAATATATATATTTAAAAAAAACCGCAATGGTTGAGTTTACACGTAAATTTGTCTGCCTGGTATAATATTGCTTTCTGAGACGAGGACGCCCGCAGCGGGGTAGTCCATCACGGAGATTTATCGAAGACACGAACCACTAATTTATTTATTTATTTATTTTATCGAAACTTGAATCAATAAGCCAACCGAGAAAAGGCAAAGGGAAACAGGATATTATTTCCACATGAAATTGATAAGAATTGAATATCAATGTATTTGGGCTTTCCCTTTAAAAACTAATGTGTGCTCAGTATTTTTTTCCATACATCTTTTTTTGGGAGCAGATGATGTCCGGTCGATAGCTCAGTTGGTAGAGTGCTTGCATTTCATGCCGAGAACTCGGGTTCGAATGCCAACTAGGGTGTCAGAAATGATTTCCCGTTTCTGTGTTAATTTCAAAACAAAAATTCTAATGAGTTGGTTCCTTCATAAATACTTTGGTATGAGGCTGAGACCCAATGTTGTAAAAACTTGTTATACTTTTGAAAATGCCATCCCTGTTTCAAGAATAGGCAGCATGAGTTGCAAGATTCATGTCTATTTGAGGCTATCAGGGCAATAGTGGTGTAATCCACAATTGAGGTTTAGTGGCGTTTTGGCGTAATTTTCATTCCTTATTATAGTACCTACCAAATCAGAAGTGGTGCAAGATAGTTTAGCTATTGAAAAAGAGCTTTTTACTTTTGATTTGGTAGATACTGCAATAAGGAATGAAAATTATGTCAGAACGCCACTAAACCTCAATTGTGGATTACACCACTATTGCCCTGATAGCCTCATTTGAGGTTTTGTTTATTTTATAAGTACATATGTATGTAGCGTGTATAATCGCAAACTTGCACGTATTCGCTTGTGGGCGTGCATTTAATATAAGTATTCAATGTTAATGCATCTTTGCAACTCAGACTATTATTGATAGGTACGTAATTAATCATTTTTAATTTATAATTTTCCTACACTGGATATTAACAAAGATAACTGTTTATTCTTTCAGTAATCTACGGTCATACCGCGATACATTCATTGACACCGGCGGAACAATCAAATCTGGCCGCTTCCGTTCTTGGCTCCTCTGCGCTGATTGGTCCTCTGCACCCGGATGCAGGATATTCCCGTCCCCCAATTGTGGCGAGATCAAACCCAGCGAGCACCGGATCTCTCCATTACGGTGAAAGAGGGGACCTCACCAACAGATACCAACTTCAAAATGATTACGGCAACGCAAGCATGCAGCAGAGTTGGATCAGATCCGACAGAAATGAACCGAATGTTGATAAAACACGGAACAGAGGAAGTAGAATCAATCCAACTAGCAGTGGAACAAAGGAAAACAATGGAAATGGAGTCGATCCAATTAGATACCAACATCAAAATGTGAATAAAGGTGTAAATTTGAATCAAAGTTGGACCAAAGTATCAAACAGTGTCGATCCAAGCAGATATCAACATCAAACTGGTCAAAGCAATGCAAGTTTGGAACAAGCTTGGAAAAGAGAAAACAGAATTGATCTAACCAATCACCAACAACAAAATTTTTTCATCGATGCAAGTTTGGGTCAAACTTGGAACAAAGCAAGCAATTTTGAAGACGCAAGACATCAAAATCGAAGTGCTGATAGCAATGGAATCTTCGTTTTAAGCCAGAAAAATTTAAGCACAGTCGATCATACGAAACACCAATATCGGAATATCAACAGCAAGGAAGGTTTAGAACAATATGGAATCAGAAAGGTAATAGTTGATTATGACCGAAACCGACATCAAAATGAAAACAACAAAGAAAAATCGGATCAAAATCAAACCTCAGCAAGTATTTTTAATTCTCTAACACATCAACGTCAAAAGGATAGCAGCGATTCAAGCTCAAATATCAGAAATAATTATAGTGAAGTAGATTTGGCCACAAAAGAAAGAAGCATGTTGATAACTCTAAAGGCTCAAAATAAGGGTCTTGATACAAAAGTGTTAAGAAATGACAACGGACAGAAATCAGGTGACCAAGAATTTTCAGAGGTAACACGTGATTCTCTAGCATTTCATTCTACAGAAAGAAGCGTAGTTATTGATCCAAATGTTTATAAGAATACGTATGAAGATCAGAAAGGAAGTAAAAAATATGGCAGTAGGCTAAAACCAGACGATGAGAATGGTGAAATATTGATCAATCGACATTTCGATAGATATCTGGATAAAGAAACAATCTCAAAGCTAATCCCAGCTAAAAACATATTAGCGAATATGAATAAAGGTGGTGGGAACATATTAAGAGAGGATGAGATTTCTCTTCCAAAAAACAAAAGAGATGAGTTTTATATTCCCAAAAACAAAAGGGATAGGCGTGTTATCATTGAAAGCCAGTTCTTAAACAGCGGGAGAAAAGAAATTGCAGAGGATTTGTATAAGCCAGAGGTTTCTGTTTTCCTTGATAAAGAAGAGATGCTCCGCAATCAAGGGGGATTATTCTCATTGTCTTCCAATAGAGACTTTGTGAGGGGGGAATGGGGAGATAGTTCTGGAAAGTACAGGGTTGCGAAGAGCGTGTATCCAGGCGAAAGTTTGATAGATTACGGGAGCGGGTTTAGCGTTTTAAGTCCTGGATACAATTCTCTGGATCATTCCCCCCCGGATCCGTACGTCGCGTTGTTCTTATCGCATTACGGGAGGTATCTCCCGCCTTCGGTCGGCGCGCCTTCCCGCTTCAGGAACCTATATAGCTACTTGGCGTCGAACAATATACACAACAATAAACCTTTCGGTTCGTACAAGATTTACGAAGACCCTGATGGGTAGTGTGCTATACTTAGTAGCGACTCGTCTCTACACTTCTACAGTCCCACCTTTGCTCTTTGCGTTTGGATCAATGGGAAATAGAATATAACAATATTTGTATTCTCGATAATGGTTTTTATAAACTTTTTAGAGTTTGTGTATTCACACAGTTAAAATTATTTTTTATAAGGATTTTTTTTTTTTTTTAAAAACACAGAGTTTTATTTTCACAAATTGAATATTTATTTCACCTCGAGTACTTTCGACTTGCTTTCGTCACTTTCAAGAGGGCATTGTTACGTAAATTGACAAGACAAAAAACATGAGAAGGATGAGTTTTGACAATGAGGTGTAATTAGATAATAACAAAGGTGAAGCAGTAGGAATTCGAACATTGTTTTTTGTAAATATCTACACAGCTGAATACTAGCTCTACAGACACCAAAATTGCGACGCACACGAACGGGTTGCTAAGAAAAAAGGCAAGCTGTCATTTTGTCATTGGTTTCAAAGGATTTAGTCGCATAGAGATGTGACGTTTACACGCTGACAAAACTATAAAATTTCTGATAAGAAATTGAAGTAAATGCACTAATCACATTATTTTAAATGGAGCACTATATAAGTACTAAGTACATTTATTTTTGAAAACTTAAAAAAATGTATCAAAAGTGTTTCTGATTTGTTGAAAAAATACTTCGTTCAATCTTACAATGGTTAATGTTTTTATTTTATGTTTTTTCTGTGTAACTTAGCGTCGTTGGTTTATATGTAAGAATGTGTTTGATTCCTTTAAGATTATAAGTGATAAATAAGCAAGTGACAATGCTTCATGAATTTCAGATGTATGGGACTCTCAAAGCTCTGTCCTTTCATGTATTGTTTCTATGTAACTTCTCATAATATATGTACAAATTGGATAACTTTGTATTAGCTAAATAAACCAAATATTTGCACACACCGCAAATAAAATCTATAAAAATATATGTTTCCCTCCTCCCAAGGAAGCAGGTTCTCATTTATTAAGAACGCTGAGTAAACCTTTCCGATATTTTGAATATGATTTTGAAGTAAACAGCAATACGGGAACTATTTCTGACACCGCATTTTTTTCTTAGGACCATTTCCCTTTTAGATAATCTTTGAATCAAGTGCAAGATAAGCTAAACAAGCACTGGGGGATAGGCTAAACCTAGACCATGATTAACATGAGGGAGTGATAAGATTCCTTTTTTCAAAAAAATTTTTTGTAGCATATTTTTTTAAAGAACTAGGTTTGTATTTCTCATGTTTTTAGTTACTTTTTTTGTTCCCTCTTTTTTCCCTTACGTAGTGGGTGCATCAAGATAGCTTATCTAACGTCCAGCCTTTGTTCCCCGTCAAAGCAAATCTGCAATCGGTACTTCAACTGTAAACTTTTAAGCTTTTTACCAAAAGTATATGAAAACTGACACGCTCACATGGGCGCTGATTTGGTAACCATACATTTTTGTTGGTAAACGAAATGGTTGAGTGTAATTTTTTACTGTGGGGGAAGAATATTTTATTTAGACGACCCTACTCGACTTGGTGGTCGAAGTAAGTAAAACAATAATACACACTCAGGTAAAAAGGTTTTTTTTTACATGGCTTAAACCAAACCAAAAACAAACATGTTTTTGAAATGCACTTCACAATTTTTGGGTGTGTTTTAATGTGGGTCATTTTATTCTAAGAAATTTACAATTATTGTGACACTCAAAAATGTGAAAATAAAGCTGTGTTGGTAAAAAAATATATTTTTAATTAAAATTATAAGGGAATTCAGAAAATTTAATTGTACAATTATCTTTAATCTAAGTTGCAAAAGGTTTATTACAATTTAAGATTCATATTCAATGAAAGCCCACAAGTAGACACGACTCGTTCCTCAGTGTTTGTTTGGCTTATCCATCATTTGATTCAATTATGACCTTTCAATGATATCGTCAAGAATCACATTTATTCATGAGGTTTATTTTTTGTGCTCCGTCGCGATTCGAACGCACAACCTTTCATTTACGAGTACGAAGTGTTGCCGCTGGACAACTGACCGGTCATCTCTGATGGAGATAAGACAAACAATCACTAAAGGGACGGTATGTCAAGTGGCCAATCACTGCAAGATTCCCCCTATGAGTGTACACTTTTCCTTATCTGATTTTAAAAGCGCTGGTTTAAAGATTTTTTGCTCAGTTTCCTTAGGGCGCTCATGAAAGGTTTTTGGCAAGTGTCCACTTGAAAAGGAGCTGACTTTGCGTTTAAAAACAAAGTGTCTGATCCCTAGCAAAAAAATTCAAGTATCCAAAAAATGTATGAAAACTAAAACGCTCAGAAGAGACGTTGTGTTAGTTTCTATATATTTTTTGGTTTACGCTGTGGTTGAGTTTGAATGAATGTAAAATACTTGGCGGGCTGATCCCTTTGGCGCTTGGTAAAATACAAAGTTGAACCCGTTATGTTATCGGTTCCATGTTAGAACGACACAGTGACAAAATAACAGATGACATAATGATACATGACAGAGCTACACATGAGAGAAAATCACCATGACAAAACATCACAGGAAAGTACATCAGGCATACAAAAAGAAAAAAAAAATATCTGACGATGATCTAAGATCGAAAACGTTAGTAAAATTTAAAAATAAAAATTATAAAAAAATATAGAAGAGTGTTTGATTTAAATCCTTAAACTTAATAAATTATGGAAAGTACATCTATAATCTAAGCTGCAACGCGATGTTAACATTTAAGGTTAATATTATAAGTGCGTACTCACAGACAGGAATATGTAGGTTCGCGCCTACACATTCCTCATATGCGCATACAAATAAATAAAACCTCACAACAACTCCTGCCGCCTTTAAACCAGGATGGCATTGGCAAAAGTGAACCAATTTTTACAGCACGGGGGGTCAGCCTCATACTAACCTATTAGTCAAGAAGCATCAACGGCACAAAGATCACAATGACAAACATCACAAGACAAGCTGATGTATTTTCTTTGTTGTTTTGTCATCCGTTGGGATGTTTTGTCATGTGGTGTACTGTCATTGTGATGTTTTGTCATGTGTTTTTCTGCAATGTCGTTCTGTCATGTGTAGTTCTGTCATGTGTCGCTATGTCATGTGTCGTTCTGTCACGTGTTGCTATGTCATGTGTCGTTTTATCACTTTGCCTTTCTATACTGTCACCATGTTTTCAAAATATATTACAAAAAATCATCAAATAAATTTTCAGCCTTTGAACCAAACGATGTTTTTTGCAAAGTTAGGATTTCAGTAAGGAGATCATATCATATAGAATATAATGTGTTAACTCAAGCTTTTTACTGAAAAATGCAGGGAAACTAAATTTGCACCTCTAGTGGGCGTTTTAGATTTCCAAGCATTCTAAGTTTAATGCTATGCTTGAGATTAAACGTGAAGCTTTGCACGTTTTATACTTGGTCCGTTAAATAGCTCAGTTGATGGAATGTTTGCCTTCCATACTAGAAAGCTTGGGTTTGATTCCCACTGAGGAGGGTGTCAGAAATAATTTGCCGCTTCAGTGCTTATTTCAAACACAAAATAAAATACCTACAAGGCTAAAAAACCGGCAAGGTTGTCTCAGCATTCACAAGAAATGAAAACTTTCTCTCTGACTTTGCGACTCTAATCGTATGGGTTGAGATGTCAGTATTAAAAAAATTAACACACAATAAGTCTAAAATTTAAGGTGCAACGATATAAAACATTTAAGATTCATATTTAATGTATACCCACAAGCAGGCATGTGTAAATTTCATATTACACATGCTGTTTGTTTACCTACAAAATAAAGTCAGTCTTAAATAAACACAAGCCCTGTAATTTTTTCTGCCCTTCCTTGAAACAGAGGTGACATTGTCAAATTGAATCAATGCTAACAGTTATAACAAAGTATCAGTCGAGATAAAAACGTATTGAAAACATAAGTCTTTGATTACATATCAAAAAAAAAAATCATGTCATGAGTAGGTACTCTGGCGTAATATATATTTTTATCAAGTATTTTTCATTTTAATCAAAGAGACTTTTGATGAATGAAAGTGCTTGAAAATATGTATTAATTTATTACTTTTCAGAAGTGAAAAATGTGAATTGAGAGGAATGGCATTCAGATACATTGATAAGTTGTATGATGGCGCCCATTCATATGTTTTACCAAAAATAAAGGGAAACAAAGACAGTGCCTCTAGTGAGTGTTTTATTTTACAAACATTTTTGTTAATCCGTTTTGTTTGAGTTTTAGACATACAGTTTTTATACTTGGAGTTCAAACGAAGCATTGATTTATTACATAAATGGAGACGAAACTAACTTACGGCATTGCAACATACTATCAGACTAATCTGTCTTTTATAATAATGCCAAGAACGAAAGCGTGGTCGTGAACGCTTGAAAAACCTGAGCCCTGGAAAAAAGTTATGTAAAACAATTATTTGAGTATAATATTGTTAAACGTCTCAGGGAGGTCCTAGGACGCAAAGGCCCTGGTTCAGTCACTTAGCGATCGAGTTTGGATCTCGGTCCGATATAGATATAGAGGTTGGACCATTTCAAATTCCCTAAAAAACTTATGAATGTACCTATTCTTTTTACATACGATATTTAAATATTTTATCCAATAATACTGTTTACTCTAAAAATCCCAAACATTATACTTTCGTTAAAATAGTTTCTTGTCCACAGAAATTACGAGTCAACGGTCGGAGGTAATCAATGAAAGAATCGGAAACGTTGATGGATGATGGACAATAAACATCTGACTGTTTTCGAGCCTGTGCTCGGATCCAATACTACGTTACGTTATTTATTGACTGTCATTTTTCACAGATCTGATTGAGATATAAGGGCTCATCCGATAAGATTTTTTCGAGTAATTTTTCATTTGTTTCGATTTCAGATATTAAATATTTGATTTTGTAGGGTTTGTGTATTCACACAGTGAAAATTCATTTTTTTAAAATAAAGCTATTTTTTGTTTAACGTAGTTTATTTTCACAATTATATTTAATATCTCGAGTACTTTCGACCTTCAATATTCAGGCCATTATCAAGAGTGATGTATAAAAAATTTAAAATTATTAAGAACAAACCATAGATCAAAATTATATAAATTCAAATAAATAGGAAGGTATAGGTACAATAAATATGAACTTAATTAAAATTAAATACAACAGTCAAAAATTAAAAGAAAGAAAACATAAAATAATATATAATAATTACAATAAATTAATTCAAACATCCGAGGGTCAAAAAATAATTTAAAAAAAATATATATATATTTAAAGCACAAATAAAATTATTGAGTCAACACAAAAAGACAAATAACAATAATAACAACAAAATGACAAATAATAAAACCAAAATTAAGGGGATTGGGTTATGGCGGATTGCGGAGAGGAGCAATGAGCAGGGGGGAAGCTAGAGGGATTTGAATATTTACAATAGGGCCATTCTGCTTACATTTATGAATTTCAATTGTTTCTAGGGCATTTAGTTGTATTTAATTTTAATTAAGTTCATATTTATTGTACCTATACCTTCCTATTTATTTGAATTTATATAATTTTGATCTATGGTTTGTTCTTAATAATTTTAAATTTTTTATACATCACTCTTGATAATGGCCTGAATATTGAAGGTCGAAAGTACTCGAGATATTAAATATTATTGTGAAAATAAACTACGTTAAACAAAAAATAGCTTTATTTTATTAAATATTTGATTTATGACTTACTTGATTTGTGTTCTCTAATTACAGTGCACCCTCACAGCCATCAACTCGCTGGGAGGAACGCTATTGCTAGATTTTTAGATCTTAAAATAAATAAAGATTTTAAATCATCTTTAGTTATTCAAACACTGTTTTATTTTCACTCTTTATTTTTTAATTATTTGGACACAAACGTTTTCGACTACACAGTAATCATCATCAGGTCCTGTACGGCTGTACCCTTAGTACGAGTTGCAAATCTTGAGTAATGTAAAGTTTACGGCAATTATTAAAGAGTGATTTCTCCCAAAATCTGCTGTTTTTGTTTGTTTGAACTTGATTTTCTTCATCACTGTAACTCTTTTGCTAAGACCATAAAGTGTAAGAAATTAAAACGGCAGATTTTGGGAGAAATCACTCTTTAATATTTTCTGTTAACTTTACTTTTCTCAAGTTTTGCAACTCGTACTAAGGGTACTGATGATGATTACTGTGTAGTCGAAAACGTTTGTGTCCACATAATTAAATAATAAAGAGTGAAAATAAAACAGTGTTTGAATAACTAAAGATAAGATGAATTTTCACAGTGTTAATGCACCAACCATCCAAAATAAATCATGATTACGGTCGTTAGACATCTTATAGAATGAAAAAAAAAAACGGATTTTAGTGACTGTGCAAAAGAGAAGAACGTTTTTCTCTACGTTTCGTCGGAGTCATATCCGACGTCCTGAGGAGACGTGTGTCTTCTACAAAGATGAACCACGAACTGTTGAATTATTGAAAAACACTCAAAAAGTCTATATTAGTTTCGGTCTGTATTTGTAGTCCGGTCGATAGCTCAGTTGGTAAAGTGCTTGCATTCCAAGCCGAGAGCTCGGGTTCGAATCCCACAGAAGGTGTTAGGAATGATTTCCCGTTGCGGTGTTTATTTTAAACAGAAAAAAAATACCAGCAAGGCTTACTCAGCCTTCACAAGAAATGAGTACCTTCACAAGAATTTCATCTACATTGGGATTTAAATTTAAAATAATGTAAAAAATAATCTTGCCTGAATTTCGATGTAACTGGATACTTCAAAATAGACTCGTTACAAATTCCATAAACAAAGCAGAATATGACATCACACGGCAAAGTTTCTGGGCAACACTACAACTACACAATTTTTTTTTATAGTTTGCGTCAAATTCTATTTTCACCATTTATAGCTTTCGAAACCGACAACAAAACAAGCAATTAAAACCATTGAATACGAAGATAATAAAAATAAAAATCTTGTAGGACTCAAAATTTCATTAGCCACATCGCCAAGTGGTTTTATATTGGTTTGAACGAAACGAGTACCTTAGGGTCCATTTAGGACACTCGGAGGTCCATTTCTAGGGCTGTCGTTACTCCGTTTTCCACTGCCCGCTGGGGGATGCTTCTCGGCCGTTATAACGGACTCGTAACGGACGCTACAAAGCCAATAACGGCACCTGACGCGAGTTGCGACCGTTAGTGGAGCATGCGAGTGTTTGCTTTCCACTGACCGTTAAGGGATTCTCGAGATTAAAAATGATATTTGAACTGTAAGTGTGTGGTCGAAAGAAATGCTCATGGGGTGTGCTTTGGTTTTATGAAACAATCAAGTCGTTTGAAAAATGTAATAGAATTTCGAGTGACTGCTGAAAATAGCTAACATACTGAAATGTGAAATAACTGAAGTATAAATGTTAATACCTTTGATCTATAATTTAAGTTGCCAAGGTATGTGCATATGTGTTTATAAATGCTGCATGTGTACCTACTTACAAAGTAAAATCCAAACAATTAATAAAAATACATTCTGCAGCTTTTGCTGACCTGAGAGAGGTGACATTGGCAAAGTGAACCATTTTTTACAGTATGCGTGGTCAGCTTCATACAACCTATACGTCAAGAAATCTATGAAGTTACATGACTATCAAATACAACCAGAAAAACTAACAGACTGAGGACGTGCCAAAGAGTCATTACAACGAAGATACTGGGAATCAGCCTTAGAGACAGGGTTTCAAACCAGGAGATCCGTAGACGCACTGGTGTCACTGATGTCATATAGCGAGTGGCCTGCTTAAAGTGGCGCTAGGCTGGTCACGTCGCAAGGTAGGACCATGGCAGGTGGCCGAAAAGGATCGTCCAGTGGCGGCCCAGGATGTCCAAGCGGGTAGCGGGGAGACCTCAACAGAACTGCAGCAGAGGATGGCTGAACACAGCAGTCGATAGAAAAACATGGAGATGATAAGAGAAGGAAATTTTGTAAACTTTTATCCTTTCTAAGTAATTATGTATGCTGTAGTTTTTCTACTACGGACGTAAAATAATTATATTTAGGTAATATTTTAATCCCAACCCAACAAGTAAACTTCGTACATTATTTTACTGATAGTCACTCCACAATCTCGTGGTTAACACTTCAGACTCATGATTAGAAGGAAGAGGGTTCGATTATTGACTTTTTCAAGTATGTGCTGGGTTGAAAAATTAACCTGCTTTTCCCTAAAAGCAGTTACAATAGATCCATGCAGTATTACATTAACTTTGTTTCTCTTGAGAATTAGAGGTTTCTACTGCAATGAACAATCTCGCAGAAGGCTCTTGAGGTGTGACTCACACAAAAACAGCGCTCAATAAATAAATTATCCTAATATATCTAGTGTATTTTTCAATAAATTCTCGACACGGCGCGGCGTTACTGGTAAGTTTTATGAAATGTAAGCCATCGACAATATGTCTTCCCCAGCTGACGCTTACAATATTCTTCAGCAAACACTCTGTGTGACTTCCTGCGGCTAGTGTGGTACTTCCTCTTGAAGTGTTTGTCCACCTGACATTCCCTTGTAAAGTATACAAACTCAGGTAAGCGTTCTAAATAAAATCGAAATCTAAGCTGCAAAGATGTATATCATTTAAGATTCATATTTAACTCATTCCCACAAGAAGACACGTAGAAGTTCGCGCTAACACATGCCGCACGTCGACCTACAATATAAAAAAAAAACAATCTCAAATGCACATAAGCCCAAATGCACAAATGCCCTGCAACTCTTGCCGACCTTCCCTGAAACAGGGGTGAAATTGGCAAAGTGAACCATTTTTTACAGTATGGGTGGTCAGAATCATACCAACCTATAAATCATGGAATACAAACAATTGTTACATTTATGTAAATAAAACAAACAAACATTAAAAATTAAAACCTACAAAACATATTCTATAAAAAAGTAAAAAATATTAAAAAAATAAATATAAGTGAAAAATACTCAACTATAGCGTTTTTACTAAAAAATGTAAGGAAACTAAAACGCTCATAAAGGCACTGCTTTAGTTTCCATACTTTTTTGGTACCTAAAACGTTAGTATTAAGATTGTATGTCATGTTGTATACATGGGGTATTTATATACATTTTATAAAAAATGAAAAACAAATGTCGTGATCCGCGTTGAAGAGAAGAACAAGTACCTCAATGTTTCGTCGAAGTCGAATGCGACGTCACCGAGAGGCGTGTTTCTTCGTCGAATAAGAAGCAGGAACTAAATGTCAGAAAAAAATAATGTTGCTTGCGATCGAAGGTTGTAAGTGCATGAGGTGACGTTCAGTAATACAATAAAAAATGTCGTGGATGCTCCATCGATGCCAAAAATTACTACTTGTGATAATGATCAATTCATATACCTAGTCTATGGTAAGGTAGATTTGAAGAGATACTCTATGCAATGTGGGTAAAAAAATATTTTTAATCAATCGTACCTGCTTTCATGAGTAACATGTACCCGCTGTAGTAGCTGAAACCCGAGTATGAGTATTAGTTGTAGAGAAAAACCCGTAGTTATAGAGAAAAACCCGTAACCAACCAAAACTCCAACGTTCAGAAGTACCACAGTATTGCATTGTTTGTCCGCCAAGTAGATGAAAATAGCGCCATGGATGGTATGGACAGTTTTATGGTATGGACAGCTTTATGGACAGATGGCGTGCCGAGAATTAGGTTATCGTGTTGATGCAGTATTAGAACCTTGTTATGTCTTTGTAAAGATATCAGAGGAAATGTGAAAAAGATAAAAAGAAAAGAAATACAAACTATAGAATGTCTTCATTAGAGAAGTAAAGTTGGGAATGAATTGTGAGTGCAGAGAGCTGGAAGAAGTGTTGGTGTAGAAAAAGTATAAATACGTGTAGCATAGTTTAGGTTTTTTTATATAAATTATATTTTTCAGTATGATCATTTACCACTTTTGTATGAAAAATAGTTCAAAGTATATTGGTTATTTTGTTTTTATGAATATTTTGGAAAAAATATGATTTATTAATTTAGGTAGCTCGAAAATTTCAGTTACTTTTGCATTGCGGTAAACACTTTATATGATGGTTCGTTGCATATATATATGCCAACCACAAATACATTAAAAATTATTGCCTTTTACCAATGCCACCCCTGTTATTTTAAAGTACGTAAGAACATGATAAGATACTAAATATAGTTGGTGTTTGAAAACAACCTAGAAATGTGTGCATATATATGAAATCTGAATCGACTTAATCAAAGGCAGTGCATTGCATCCGCCCCTCCTTCATCTTTTGATGCTTTCATCAAATACCATAAAAGTTCTCCGATATCTTATGGGATACTATTGATTCGCGTTCCCTCCCCCAGCGGAAACCAAAACTCGTGGCAACATTTCAACTTGATAACTTCTTCAACGTATAACATGTAATAACATGACGGTCGATGTTAGATTACAAATACCAGGAGTTCAATAAAAACACTTTCGAAGGATTTGTATATCATATTGCATTGTCGTAAAAAAAATCGCAACTATTGTAAAGCTGTCCTTATCAGCCGATTCTTTAAAATCTAAATCTTAATCTAAGCTGCAAAGATATAAATCATTTAAGATTCATATTAAACGCATTCCCACAAGCAGACATGTATAATATCGCGCTAACACATGCCGCATGTGGACCTACAATATAAAAAACCCAATCTCAAATGAACATAAGCCCTGCAACTCTTGCCGACCTTCCCTGAAGCAGGGGTGACATTGGCAAAGTGAACCATTTTTTCACAGTATGGGTGGTCAGCCGCATACCAATCTATAAGTCAAGGAACATACATGACAAATTACATTTTTATAATCATTAAATTATAATATGTATGGACATCAAAATCTAACAGAAAACAAATTTTAATTTAAAAAACCCTAGCCGCCAACATCACAGATTAACCGCCATTTCTTTCTGTCCTTACACACTTGTTTCATTTCCTCCAGAGTCATAACTGGGCATAACCTTCTTCATACAGGCTCTCCTTTTATTTTGACTCTGGATATTCCATTCGTTCGCAATTTCGGATATTTGGTCCATCCATACCTTTCTCGGTCTTCCATCCATTTATCTACCAACATATACTTTCTTCGTCAGTCTTTCCTCATATATTCTCTCCATATTCCTTGACTGATAAGTTGGTATGCGACTGACCACCCATACTGTAAAAAATTATTTACTTTGCCAATGTCACCCCTGCTTCAGGGAAGGTCGGCAAGAGTTGCAGGGCTTATGTTCATTTGAGATTGGGTTTTTTATATTGTAGGTCCACATTCGGCATGTGTAAGCGCGAAATTGTGCATGTCTGCTTGTGGGAATGCATTTAATATGAATCTCAAATGATACATATCTTTGCAGCTTAGATTTAGATTTAGATTTAGATATGCCCAAACCATCTTAACAAACTTCTTTTTATCTTCACTTTCACACTTTCTCTTGCACCACATTCTTCTCTTACAAAATCATTCCTCACCTTGTTACTCCGTTTTTTCCCAATCATACTTCTTAGAAAGTCCATTTCAACAGTATGAACTCCAGGCCTCGCTTCCATACATCAAGGTGGGTTAAAGTATGCCACTGTGTACCGCCAATCGAGCATTTTTAGATACGTTTTTTGATTTTTGGCAAAAATTGATTTTCTGTTTTTTTTGTTTTTTTTTAAAAAAAACTGATTAAAACATTGTTTTATTTTGCTATTATTTGCGATGGACGGCAGTCACATACAAGGCTGAAGTTTGCTCGCCGAGGAACAAATTTAAAATTTTAAATTTTTCAGGCTTCATTATGTTGATATTTTAACATTGTTTTGCAGCACACACAAAGGCCCCACGTTGCCTGGTCAAAACTTTTCCGGAGCCGTGATTTTCCGCACGTTTTTTTTTCGTCCCCGGCGGAATGTTGCGGAAAAGGGCGGGTCATAAAAATTCAGTGCATCTGTCTCCCGCTGCAAGGAGCGTGATGCCGCATACGAAATGTTGTCCTGCCGTTCGGCCCGGTGACTTTTCGGTCGAATTCGGTCGACGGGTGCGGAATTTATTCCGCGGCACGGGCGGCGGAAATTTTTATTTATGACAGCTGTGCCGGAATGAAGGGAACGCGGAACGAGTTTTTTATGTGCGATAGAGATTTTTGTTTTTTTTATAGGTTGGTATCCCTTGACTCATAGGTAGGTATGAGGCTGACCAGCCATGCTGTAAAAATAGTTCAGTTTTCCAATGTCAATTCTGTTTCAGGGACGGTCGGCAAAAGTTCTTTCATTAAAAGAGATTTTCATTTTTTTTATGGCTGGTCATGTATTGCACCCTCCACATGACTAAGTTGGAATAAACATTTAATAATATTATTATTATAGGTAGATTGGCCTAACTGTTGATTTCAAGAGACTTGTTCGTACCTTCAATTTCCCCCTTTCTCTTACTATATTATCAGTTTGACATTGCCTATATAAAAGGCGCAGAAAAAATAACAATATTCATGATGAAGGCGAAAATATTCGAGCATAAAAAATAATAATATAGTGAATTAAAACTGTGATTTTTAAAATAAATAACAATATTCACATTAAGACTATAGATGTACACGGCTTAAACTGAATTTAAATGATGGCTAAATGAGGGCGCTTTAGGGCCTGCAAAATTAAAACATCAATGGGTCTTATTTTGCTTTCCTTTAACAAAATAATTCTAACATAAAACTTGGTTCACTTGGCCAATACCACCCCGGTTTTCCGTTTTATGTTATGATGTGAGGTTTTGTATATCTTGCATGCACACATGCAGCATGTGTAAGCGTGAACTTACAAGTACCTGCATGTGAGCATGCATTTTATATGTGCCTTTAATGTCAACATATATTTACAACTTAGTTTATAGATAGATGGAAATTCAGTCAACTTCACATTGAACTATCAAAAGTGATGTTTTCCAAGATGGCAGCATAGGTTCCGATTTTAACCAAGTTCAGTTTAAGGCGCATCGATCCTTATTCGTTTTTAATGGAACTTAAAAAGACTTCGTACAAGCGATATTCTTATATGAAAAATAAGGATTCATAGATATTTTTTTCCATCTGCCAATCGATGCCAACTCTATCTGACATGCCTTCGCATCCATTTTATGAAACAATTTATTTTTCCTGTCTCTCTCAGCACCCTACCCCTTCTCCTTCCCACCCCTTGGCCTTTTGAAAATTTGGTTTTATTCATTTTTCTCTCGGCAGGTTGCCTTGCGGAAAACGTGAGAAGCTTGTCAAGTAAAATCTACTGGGTGAAGGAATGCCTCACTCCAATATCAAATCAGAGGTCTGCGAGTCATTGCTCGTGCTACATCTGTAATAATCTTAGTTGTGAATATGTATATCGATACATAAAATGTAAAACTGAATAACTGTGATATGCACGAACTTATGCGTGTCTGCTTTTGGTGATGATTATGATGATGGATGATTTCTTTCCTGTGGCGCCATTTAATGGTTCAGGACCATCTCAAGGGCGCCATGGCTTCTGGAAAAAAGCAGTGTCTTCAGTCCTTTTCTGAAGGTGATGGTTCGCGCGAAGACCGACGGGCAAATTGTTCCAGGCAACCGGCCCGGCCACCGCAAAGCTTCTGTCTGCAAAATTTGATGTGTTCGCTCTTTTGGGCGCTATGACCTTGTTGACAGCAGTGAGGGCAGAGCGTAGTGGTCGTTTTGAAGGCTTATCGACAGAACATAGCTCAGCGAGACATGGGGGTGCCGTGCCGTTCAGGGCCCTATGTACAGTGAGACACAACTTAAATTCTACTCTCTCGGACCCTCAGCCAGTGCAGTTCTCTCAGCAATGGTGAAATATGACAGCTCTTTCCCAGTCGAAAAATTGTCCTGGCGCAGCATTGAAAGCCATTTGCAGCCGATCAAATAATTACTGCGGTAGTCCTGGAATTTGGGAATGCATTTAATATATGAATATTAAATTTAATATATCTTTGCCACTTAGATTATTGATTATAGATTCAAGCCACGCCTTAATCACAAGAGCAAAAGATAGACGCCAAAAATCGAAGAAATAACTAAAAACAGTGTGCAAGGACACAACACAGTGGAGACACATCTGCGGAGATATGCTGGCCACCGCTAACAATATGGTGGCATGATTACTGTATTATTACTGAAAAAGACGAGTCACCACAAGGGGTGGCAGGGTACAAAGAGTTATTAAACTTATAGGTATACCACCCATGCTGTAAACCAGGGATGGCCAACTTCTTTTGCCCAAAGGGCCACTTCCATACTTTCGCTAAAAGCAGGGGCCGCACAAAAACTTAAAGGGAAATTTAGGCTATCCTTTAAGTTTATTATATTGCCCTTCGTCGTCGTCATTCGTCGTCGAGTTTCGATTTTCAAAATCAATGCCATCACAGCAGATGAAACACATTCATGCTCTATAGCAAATTAATTTTTGTATATATGCTGCAATGCGGCGAGCTTACGCGTGTGTGTTTACAAATGTATGAAAACTTTTAGGAATTAATCTGTTTGTTCATACTAAAAATGTATGGAACAATATTGACATCTAGCGGCAAAACGTAGAAGTTTTTTTTACATTTTCTTTTATTTCATGCAAATTAAAAATAAAAAAAAGCCAAATAAAAATGGATTTCAATCTGTAATCTAAGTTGCACACATCTTTAACATTTGAGATTCATATTACATGCATTCTTACGAGCAGACATGCATAAGTTCTAATCTAATCTAATCTAAGCTGCAAAGATATATATCATTTAAGATTTATATTAAATGCATTCCCACAAGCAGATATGTATAAGTTCCCGCTTACATATGCTGCATGTGTACTTACAACATAACAGCCCATTCCAAATGAACATAAGCCCTGCAACTCTTGCCAACCTTCCCTGAAACAAAGGTGAATTTGCAAAGTAAACCATTTTTTAAAGTATGGGTGGTCGGCCTCATACCAACCAACATAAGTTAAGGAAATTATTTTGTGTATTTCTTTACATAATCTAAGTTGCAAAGATACATACCATTTGAGATTCATATTAAATGCATTCCCACACGCAGACAGGTACAAGTTCACGCTTACAAATGCCCAATGTGGACTTGCAAAATAAAAAAACTAAACTCAAATGAACATAAGCCCTGCAACTTTTGCCGACTTTTCCTCAAACAGAGATAAAATTTGCATGGTAAACCATTGCTTACAGTATGGGTGGTCAGCCACATACTAACCTTTTAGTCAAGGAAATTATTTTGTTTAGTTCTATAATCTAAGTTGCAAAGATACATACCATTTGAGATTCATATTAAATGCATTCCCACAAGCAGACAGGTACAAGTTCACGCTTACAAATGCCCAATGTGGACTTGCAAAATAAAAAAAACTAATCTCAAATGAAGCCCTGCAACTCTTGCCGACTTTTCCTCAAACAGAGATAAAATTTGCATTGTGAACCATTGCTTACAGTATGGGTGGTCAGCCACATACTTACCTTTTAGTCAAGGAAATTATTTTGTTTAGTTCATTAATCTAAGTTGCAAAGATACATACCATTTGAGATTCATATTAAATGCATTCCCACAAGCAGACAGGTATAAGTTCGCGCTTACAAATGCCCCATGTGGACTTATAAAATAAAAAACTAATCTCAAATGAACATAAGCCCTGCAACTCTTGCCGACTTTTCCTCAAACAGAGATAAAATTTGCATTGTGAACCATTGCTTACAGTATGGGTGGTCAGCCACATACTAACCTTTTAGTCAAGGAAATTATTTTGTTTAGTTCTTTAATCTAAGTTGCAAAGATACATACCATTTGAGATTCATATTAAATGCATTCCCACACGCAGACAGGTACAAGTTCACGCTTACAAATGCCCAATGTGGACTTGCAAAATAAAAAAACTAAACTCAAATGAACATAAGCCCTGCAACTTTTGCCGACTTTTCCTAAAACAGAGATAAAATTTGCATGGTAAACCATTGCTTACAGTATGGGTGGTCAGCCACATACTAACCTTTTAGTCAAGGAAATTATTTTGTTTAGTTCTATAATCTAAGTTGCAAAGATACATACCATTTGAGATTCATATTAAATGCATTCCCACAAGCAGACAGGTACAAGTTCACGCTTACAAATGCCCAATGTGGACTTGCAAAATAAAAAAAACTAATCTCAAATGAAGCCCTGCAACTCTTGCCGACTTTTCCTCAAACAGAGATAAAATTTGCATGGTAAACCATTGCTTACAGTATGGGTGGTCAGCCACATACTAACCTTTTAGTCAAGGAAATTATTTTGTTTAGTTCATTAATCTAAGTTGCAAAGATACATACCATTTGAGATTCATATTAAATGCATTCCCACAAGCAGACAGGTATAAGTTCGCGCTTACAAATGCCCCATGTGGACTTATAAAATAAAAAACTAATCTCAAATGAACATAAGCCCTGCAACTCTTGCCGACTTTTCCTCAAACAGAGATAAAATTTGCATTGTGAACCATTGCTTACAGTATGGGTGGTCAGCCACATACTAACCTTTTAGTCAAGGAAATTATTTTGTTTAGTTCTTTAATCTAAGTTGCAAAGATACATACCATATGAGATTCATATTAAATGCATTCCCACAAGCAGACAGGTATAAGTTCGCGATTACAAATGCCCCATGTGGACTTATAAAATAAAAAACTAATCTCAAATGAACATAAGCCCTGCAACTCTTGCCGACTTTTCCTCAAACAGAGATAAAATTTTCATGGTAAACCATTCTTACAGTATGGGTGGTCAGCCACATACTAACCTATAAGTCAAGGAAATTATTTTGTTAAGTTCTATAATCTAAGTTGCAAAGATACATACCAATCGAGATTCATATTAAATGCATTCCCACAAGCAGACATTTATAAGTTCGCGCTTACACATAATGCATGTTGACTTACAACATAAAAACCCAAACTCAAATTAATATAAGCCCTGCAACTCTTGCCAATCTTCCCTGAAACACAGCTGAAATCTGCAAAGTGAACCATTTTTTAAACTATGGGTGGTCGATTTTCTTTTACAAAGGCTGCATGTTTTTATTTTACATGTTTTCCGAATTTTAACGCGAGGAAACTATGCGCAATATACACATTTACCAAATGTTAAGGGGTTGGGCTGCGTAGCAGCCAGGGGCAACGCCCCTAGTATAAATTAATGTATAAACAAATGCTATGGATATTGAACATACTTTAATGTAGAAATAATATATACTAATCAGTAATCATACAAGAGTTGAGCAGAACAAAATCAACAATTTTCCTGAAAAAAAAACCACTAGTGAGAACACTGAGGGCGGGCACAATCGTTCACAAGTTTGTCAAAATCAATTCTTGTCGAGGTGGTGGCCACTTTAAGCAAATGTTGAAGATGGTTGTCTGTAAGTCTGTTACGGTGAGTTGATTTTATAAATTTCATCGAGGAAAAAGTGCTCTCACAAATGTAGGTGCTTCCAAACATTGAAACATTTTTTTTACCAAAATCACGTAGTTTGGGATATTTGTCCTCAGGCAGCCTACTCCAGAATTCGACAACAGTTTCTGGTCTTTTCTGGAAAACTGGGTCACTTTGCAAATCACAGAGCTCCAACTGTAGGTCGTCATCTTGCTGGGAAATGTCACATGTCATGGGATTGTTGAATAAGAAGAGATGTGGTCGCAGTTCATTAAAATCCAAAAATCGTTCATTGAATGACTCCAAAAGCATATTCAATTTCGGTATGCAAAAACTGAAATCACTGGTACCGTAATACTTTTAAAAAGTTGTTCGGGGGCCGCATAAAACATAACCGCGGGCCGCAAGCGGCCCGCGGGCCGCCAGTTGGCCATCCCTGCTGTAAACAATGGTTCACTTTGCCAATGTCACCCCTGTTTCAGCGAAGGAAGGGTTCACATGCGGCATGTGCAAGCGTGAAGTTGTATGTGTCTGCTTGTGAGAATGCATATAATGTGAATCTCCAATGTAACATATATTTGTAACTTACATAGATTAGATTAAAATCGCTATAAATGAATTCTGTCAAATTGTTAATTGACGACGTAACTACTTGTTTCTGGCCACGCAAAAATAGGTTGGTGAATTGTAGGTATTCCTCTTTACAAATTATGTAATTAAAAAAAAACTAAAATTATTTGAAGATTCAAGATAGTAATATTGTTAACCCCACGATAGACACTAGCTCGTCTTTTCCGTCCGATAAAAAACACTCTGCGACATTTGTCTTTCACTTCGTAGATTGATCTAGAACGAAATGTGCTTCAAGTACATTCTATGAGGATCGCGTGTCGCACGCGAACTCAGGAACATCCCTTGTCTGAGTATATTTATTAAATTCCTTTTGTATTGATACGAAAATTGTAGTTCAACCCTCTTTAATACACTTATACCTGTATTCACATTGAATGCTGTGAGAAGTCACAACGCTAAGCGTGAATTGTAAATACCTGAAGCAAAAAAAAAAAAAGTAGTAGGGAGTAAAACATGTATGCAAGTTTGCGTTTTCATTTACGCTCACTGGAGGTGGTTGTTTTTTTTTTAATTTTGAGACTGACCATTTTATTTAACGGAACGCGTTATTATTATTAAATATTTTTAGATTAAACTAAAGCTGATAGTCTTTTTATATAGAATTAAATAAAGAAATGCATATGGTCTACACACAATTTGAGCTTTATACAGACCTTTAACTAAACGTACATTTAGCGCCAATGATAAAATCACAGTTATTGAATTACAACCCTAATGTGCGATTTGTATTCAGCCTTGTTTAGACGGTACAGTGAGCAAGGCAGAATGTAAACACGCACCTTCCACTGCTCCTTCTTATGCTACACGCGCTGCCCAGTGATGCGGATTTTGACGGTTTTTTTGTGGATTTCAAGAACAATTATTGTTCTTGGCCTCCCATTCTAGTCCGCAGTGAACAGAGCAGTGGCGGTGGCCTAATATAAAAATATAATTCATTCATAGCACTGTGAGGTCTCATAGCATGTACTATGAATACCAGCGCTAATCAAGTAGATATACGAGTGTTATTGCCTTGAGGGAAAGTGGATTAGTGAGATATTTTTGGGGTTTCTTTGAATATTATGAGCGACCTAGTTTAAGCCAATTGTATGCTCGTATTCACAGATAAATATTAAACAAAATACTGTGAGAATAAGGTAAAAAAATGTACAAGATTTCCCTGTAAAGCTTCATAACTAACATTTGACCTAAATTTTTATATGCCCTGATTCATAGTCTTATGAATAGACTTAGATTTAATACTACTTCATCCTGTATTAAGATAATCAGTAAGTAGATTGATTAGGTAATGAATATGAATGATAAAATAGGAGTTTCCTTTTTCTTTTGTGCTCAAAATAACCTATTCACACGTCTTGTAAATTTAATTATTAACTGTAACCGTAGCTCTGTCGCCATTCCGCATGGTCGAGAGTTCTAAATCTAAGCTGCAAAGATATGTATCATTTAAGATTCATATTAAATGCATTCCCACAAGCAGACACACATAATTTCGCGCTTACACATGCCGCATGTGGACCTACAATATAAAAAACCCAATCTCAAATGAACATAAGCCCTGCAACTCTTGCCGACCTTCCCTGAAGCAGGGGTGACATTGGCAAAGTGAAACATTTTTTACAGTATGGGTGGTCAGCCGCATACCAACCTATCAGTCAAGGAATACCTGCAATCTTCGGATTCAGAGTTCAGTACGTATAATGCGTGCATTCCACACGGAGAGCTTGGGTTCGATGTTTTTCTTTTTGGTGTCAGAAAGGTGTTTATTTCCAGCTGAAAATCGGGTTCGAATCCCAACGACGGAGTCAGAAATAATTTCCCAATTCGCTGTTTATTTCAAACCCAAAATAAAATACCAGCAAACTTTACTCAGGCTTCGACAGAAATGAAAACTATCCTTCTTGGAAGCTGGGAGACTTCCACAACAATTGAAGTGGCTTGTGTAATACCGGCCTCCTTATCTGTAAAATGAAATAGATCCACACGCCACGTGCGACCCTTTAGAGGACAACGCAGTAGGAAGTTCTACAATATGTGCTGCTTATAGTTTGGTATGAGGTTGATCACAAATACCGTAAATATGTATTCACTTTTACCAATGTCACCCCTGTTTTAGGGGAGGGTTGTAAAAGTTACAAGTATTATGTTCATTTGAAATTTAGGGTTTGGTGTGAATTTACCCTGTAAGCTTGTCAAAATACAAGATAGAAGGAATATTGCTGAAATAGCCAAAAAGCCAAAGAAAGTGAAACGAAGAAGAAGACGTTTTTGCATCTAATGTCATATTTTTTGTAACATCTCTTTCCCTTTTGTACTGACTCCCAGCGTGTCGTCAGCGTTTGTAACTTGTACCAAATATATGGCGAGTTTAAAATCATCGAGTTTTAATTTTTGCAAGTTGAAGTCATCTCCAATTTTATCCAGGATTCCACCTTTTTTCTGCTTTCCATTCCCAATCCAGATTCCGACCAGGGTTTTCATTTTGTTTGTACAAATGCCGCATGTGTAGGTGCGAACTTTCACGTGTCTGTGGCACAAGATTAAACCTGCGTTTACAAACATAATATCGCACCTTGAAAACCATATGGTTGTAACTGCAAATTTTTCGTGAAATGACCTTTGAATGCAGTCTAACTGCAAAAAAAATTATCTTTTTAATGCTATATAACAGTTTCTGCTACGACGTTTCAATTTTGATGTGAGACACATACGTCCCTATGGCTTTTTAAAGATCCATGAAATACTTTAAAAACCATAAAGCACTATCTGCAGTTATGGTCCTATGGTTTTAAAATAGTTTTGAAAATACAGAACAATATGACCAAATCAGCAGTTACGGCTAAATGGTTCTTCCATACCTGGCAACATTGCATCTAGCAACACTAGATGCAAAGTTGCTGTGATTTTGTCAGTTAGTTATGTGGTGTGTTTATAATGGTTTGGCTAGCTAAAAACTAACAGTTTTGACCATGAACGCAAGAAGACTTGAGTTTTTAAAATCGTTACGAGAAAATATATCATCTACGAACGAAATATACAATCTGACCGGTCCGTAGCTCAGTGGTAACACTGCGGACTGAATGGGAAGGAAGTGGGTTCGATTCCCGGCGGAGCACAAAAAATATACCATTTATATTTTCAAATTTGCTCTTCGCCGGGTTGAAAAATTCATAAAACCTTTACCAATGACCGGTCACCAAAGGTCCATCCAGCCTTACAGCAACTGGGTCTTGCTTGAGAATTGGCGTTTTGTAGCGACGACGATCAAGCTCGTAAAAGGTCGATAGCTTAATTGGTAGGAATGCTTGCATTCCATGCCGAGAGCAAGGGTTGAAGTTGAAGGCAAGAAATATAGAGTTTGCAAGCTAAATTTTACAGCTACTCTCGGTATAAGTGACAAGATCATAGCAAATGTGCAACGCCGTACTGTAGATGGTTTCATTCCAAAGGATAAGCGAGGAACTCACAATAATCGCAAAAAGATAGACGAGGATCTGAAAGAAATAATAAGAGGTTACATTAACTCGATTCCACGTGTAGAGTCTCATTACCTGAGAAATCAAACCAGCCGAGAATTCATCAGTGGTGAAAGAACCCTTGCAGACATCCATCGAGACTACGTTACATTTTGTAAAGAAAAAGGTTCAGAGTTCAGAAATTACGTTACATTTCGAAATATATTCAACACAGAGTTCAATATTAGTTTTTTCCAACCAAAAAAGATCTCTGTTCACTCTGTGAAAGCTACAAAAATGCAACTGACAAAATCCACTTAACAGCGTCCTACAATGCCCACCGTCAACAAGTTAACCTCAGCTGAAAAGAGAAAGAAAATGACTCAAAATCCGCAAAAACTAATGACTGCATAACTGCTTGTTTTGATTTACAAGCAGTGCTACCCACGCCCTCAGGTGAAGTGTCCTTGTTTTATTACAAGAGGAGACTATCTACATTCAATTTCACCATATTTGACATGACTTGTAATGCTGGACACTGCTACCTCTGGTATGAGGGTATTGCTCATCGTGGTCCGAACGAAATAGCATCCTGCTTATTTAAGTTTTTCACAAACCATGCTAGTGGGAAAGAAATCATCCTGTACTCCGACAACTGCAGCGGACAAAATAAAAACAAATTTATGGTTTGTCTGTATCTATATGCAGTACAAAAATTAGATGTACCCAAAATAACGCACACATTTCTCATAACAGGACACTCACAGAACGAAGGTGATAATATTATGCACTCGTTAATAGAAAGGCAAAAAAAAGCACTAAAAGGAGGATCTATTTACGTCCCGGCGCAATGGGTTACAGTCGTCCAAACGGCTAACCGAACCGTAAAAACTGGCGAACCGTATCAAATAAATGAAATCAGCACGTCAGACATCCTGGACTTCAAAAAACTGTGTGGGGAAATGGGTAAGAACTACAACACCGATGAACAAGGAAACCAAGTCCTTTGGAACGATATAAAAGTAATCAAAGTTGAAAAGACTTTGAAAAATCAATGCCAAATAAAAACAAGCTATGAAGAAGTTGAGTATAGAACCATCAACATAAGACACAGACAGCGAGAAAATTTTTCAAGCACGGAACTAAGCAAAGCATATTCACGTCCACCAGGAATATCAAATCTAAAAAAAAAGGATTTGATCTCACTTTGTAACGCAAACGTCATTCAAGAACACTACCACAAGTTCTATCAAGACTTGAACGTGATGAACGGGGAAGAAATCACTGAAGCAAATGAATAATAATGATAAAATATTATCATAGTTGATGATAGTTAAGGGTCCAGGTTTTTTTATCGTAGTTCTAGGTACATTCAATGTTATGACAACTATGTAAACTTGGCTTGAAATAAAAATATTAATTACTTTTCTGCTGTTTTATTTGGAGTCATAATACCATACCCGCCAACAATATATTTTTTTTTTAAAACCAGATGGTCATATGTGCTAAAGTACCTACTTCCTAAAGTAAAACTTAAATACTTCGTAAGTCATACGAAAGTTCTTAAAATAAACATTATAATGTAAAAATATCAAGTTTATAGCTACATTATAGCTTCATTTATATAATTATAAGAAATAATATTAAATTGAAACGCTCATAACTCAGAATGTTCATATTTGCACCTACGACCCTATGGTTTTCACGGTGCGATATACGAGTAGACAGATATAATATAAGAGTTATTTCATTTTTCCCTTCAACTCCAATACTAATTTCCTCAGCTGAGAGCTGTCAATGGCAGTTGAAGCATTTCCACAGTAAACACGCTCTACGAAGGTGCAAACAGATCGGAAGGGGTCCATCTTACTTGGGAGATGTTCCATACAGGTAAATATACAACATTTACATACATATATTATTATAGACAAACCTGCAGAGTGAGAATAAGAGAAGAGTATGTATGAAGAAAATGGTGATTATTGAAAAGATGAAAGAGATATGCAAGGACAGAAAAAAAGTGAAGACGCATCTGCGGTGGTACCGGCCCCCCCTAGTGGAACGGCGGCAGGATACATCAACAGATTGATTGAAAATAAAATTGTCACCCCAGTGCTTGTTTTGCAACTTATGCAATTTGATTTAAAGATGACCTTTAAATGAAATCGTCCTAGGAATCGCATTCTATACAATCTGACCTAAGAAAAACACGTGAAAAAAACTCTTTGCTCCGATTGTGAAGAATGTGATTTTGAAAACACTTTCATTGAGAGGTCATCTTTGAATCAAATTGTAGATAAAACAAACAAGCACTGGGATAACGACTTGTATTGAATCAAAATAAGAAATATGCTACACACAAGCATACACGCCTAAAAACGGCAAAAATAAATGTTTAGAAATAAGCATGTATTTTTTCCTTCACCCCAAACCTGACTTTATATCTGTTCCTTTGAGAAATTCTTTGCATTTTCCCTGCGACACGTCTCTGCTACTCGCCGTCAAATTTACTGGCAGCCCGAGTTTCCGTCCACCGGGCCCGATGATTGCTTCGGCCACTTCCGGCAGGGCTCGATTTTCAGCCCCCGCAACCTGGAAAAGGTCTGGTAATATTTCTGTCCCTTCAGGGGGTGAAAAGTGAGGGTTGTTTATGATCTATTGAAAGGAAACCACAAGTTTAGAGTGGCTGTGACTTTGACGTTTTTGACTCTAAAAGAAAATTATTTTTTCATGTCAATTACTTCTTTCTATAAAGATATATTTTAAATTACAAATGATAAGCGAGCAAAATCATGCTAGTCAGTACGCACATTTAATAATAAAGAGCAATAACTAAAAAAACATGAATGTTGGGAAATCACGTTTAAAGTTCAGACAACTAGTACAACTTGTATGGGATGAAAAAGGCGGCCGATTTTTTTATCTCGGTCATATTCGTCCAAATTGAACGGCTGTCGCATTCTACATATTCTTCTCGCATTGTTCTTGCGTTTTATTAAAAAATCTCGATTTTCCCAATTTTCGAGTTATTTCTCTTTATTATTAAACGTGCGAGTAGTCAGATAGGGTGTATTTACTCCAGCATCACATCATTCAGAGACGAATTGAAGAAAGACGAGCTCCAGGTCAAAGAAGAACATACTGCTTGAAGCACCTGAGACAGTGGCTTAGCAAAAGCATAAATTCTTATTTCATGCCGCAGTATCGAAGGTTCAAATTGCTGTGATGATCACTAATCTATATTGAAGAAGCATTTATAGTGGTCAGCCGAAGATGCAGGTTAACCGTTTTCAATCTGTGTTGAATCCGGCAGCAAGTCACGGCAGCAATTCGTCGGTGTTATGGCCAAGGGGGCCAAGTGGGCTGATCATTCTAGCGTGTTTGGAATAGAAAAACGTTGAATCGATCCCCGCCTGCGTCATTTGACCATAACTTTGACCCTGGTTCAACTGATGTTATTGGGTAATTATTCATTGATAATCCAATTAAAAAATAAACAATAATGAATTATTAATTGATGATATTAATACCTGTTTCTTCCCAGGCAGAATGGGTTGGTGGATTGCATTTCTCTTCACAAATCTCTTAAAAAAAAGGCTCATACTCGGGATGTCCTAAATCGCACACATCACTTCGCTGTTAAAAAAACTACATTGGCTTCGTTTTCCGTAGAGGGTGGTCTACCGCGTTTGTCTGATAGTAGATATACAAAGCCATCAATGGCACTTACATACATAATATGTGTGGGTACATACTGTCACCCCTGTGTCAGTAAAGGTCGGCAATAGTTACAGTCAGTGGCGGCCCTTCATTGGGGGACGATGGGGATGTTCCCTATGAAAAAAATTAAGTGTTTTTTTATCAGAACTGGTTGAAGCACATGTAAATATGTGCACACGAAAACGATCAGTCATGAAATTTGATTGGACACTATGAACACGCGCTTGGCTTAGATTTATATGTAACAATTTGTTGGTGTATATTACCTGGGGTGCTATTGGGTGGTCATCAAATTATACTTCAAGGTCATTCCCTCTTCCAAATTTTAGTTTGAGCCGCTACTGGTTACAGTACTTATGTTCATTTGAGATTGGGTTTTTATGTAGTAAGCCCACATGCGGCATGTGTAAGCGCAAACATATACCACGCATGCAATATGAATCTTGTAAGATTTCTTTGGAACTTATATTATAGATTACACGCATACATTCTTTGTGTCTTATGGTGTTATTCACGCACAGCAAATCCATAGTTCAACCGCCACATAACTTGAATTTTACATACAGAAATTGATGACCAATGGATCAGATACGGATCAATCGTGTAGTGAATAACCCTGTTTTCAAATTTCGCTTGAAAGAAAATCAGTCAACAAAACAAGGATTGTACAACACATATCAAGAACATGTACCGACGTTTCATGAACGAGAATTCCAGTACAGATTCTTTCCTAACAGCAAAGCTTTGACTGGGAGGAAAATTTTGCATCGATATAGTTTGTTACTTTCTCGACATTCTCTCCATCATTGTTTTCTTTTGAGTTCCTCTTTCACTATTCCATCAGTACAAGCTATAGAAGATATACGGAACCAATGCTCTTTGATGCCAATTTAGAAAAATGTTGAATAAAAGTCAAAGGGTTTGTTTATTGACTTTGTGAAGATGCATTTCAAATTAAAATGTAAAAATAAAACACAAACGGGCTATTTTTAGACATTTTAGTCGTCGGTTAAACCCACGTTTTGACAAACTAACGATGTATTTCTGTACCTTAGAGCATAAACAACGGAAGTCCACTTTTTTGTGTTTTTGAGTTAATGATGAAGAAATTATTATAATTAGCTGTTCTATAAGTGGTAAAAATATTGGAGTCTTCGGACTCATAGTTACTGAGATATCAGGTGTAATAAATATGGGATGCACATAAAAGTGCGAGCATAAACCACGGAAGTTCCACATACGTTGTTCACATAACTTCGCATTAAATAAATATCGATAAAACAGTTTTTACAGATCAAAAATTTCTCGTCTAGCTTAGAAGTTATGATGGTTTAAAAAAGTGCACATTTTCACTAAAACTCGTCTCCTGCACATTTTACTAAATGTGACTACCGTTGTTTATGCTCTGAGGTACAGATTTGTATGAAGACCTGTCAATCCAAGATGGCCGCAAGTGAACAGCTTCATACAAATATTACCAATATTCCGTAGGTAAAAATTACCTTGGTGATGAGACTTTCAGGCCAGGCATCATTAGTTTGTCAAGGCGTGGGCTCAACCGACGACTTTAATGTCTAAGAATAGCCCCGAAAGTTTTTAAAGGTGTCCTTATTTTTTTAATAAAAAATAAACATTTGCTGTTTTATTCCACTTTTATTTTTTGAGTTGTTACAGACTTTATAGGAGAACCTTCATCCTCAGATAACAAATTATAAACGTTTGTAACGACTCAAATAATAAAATGGTAATAAAACACATTTAATTTTTTTTTTAGTTTTTGAAAAAATAATAACACCTTTAATGGTAACTTTCCGCAGCGTTTTAGAAAAAAACTTTAGAAATTTTATTAACAATGTTTTTCTTCACGAGTTGATTTATTTTCTCGGGCGCTTTCAGTGTTTTTTGATAAAATAATTAATAATTAAATAAATTTATATGCGCCTTTTTGTGATTTATATCACTACAAAGGCGCATGTGGGCTGTAGCGGGAAAACAGGAATGCTTTCAGCCATTATTATTATAAATTTTAAGATTTTAAGATGAAAGCGCTCGAGGAAATAAATCAAATTGCAAGGGAAACATTGCTTTTATAAAAGTGAAGGTTTGTGTATTGACATTGTGAAGATTCGTTTTAAAAAAAAAAGTTTTTCTTAAAGAGTTCATTTATTTCCTCGAGCTCTTTCTATGTTATCACACCATCATCAAGAGGACACAATATCTTATCATTATCAAGAGGACATCTAATGAGAGTCGCTATGAGTTGACCACGTCGTAACAAGAAGAGCAGGAATAAGTGAAGATATTTCATCAGAACATACACCGTGATGGTGATGGTACCAATAGAAGATCAAACTGTCCTAAAGATGATCTATCTTTTTGTACTAGATTATACACATCAAACAAAGATTATTACTTATCCTAAAGGAAATCCACATATCCTAGAGTTAATCCACCCATAACAAAATACGGCGTATGCTTAATCTCCATGTAGTCAAAACATAAAATGGCTCCTGAAATTTCCCGCTTATAAATTATATTTTACAGCGCCGTGTGGCGCCGCGGTATTTGTTTTAATAATATTTGAAATGGCTTCAAGTGCGAGCTTTATATTAAATCTGGCAAATAAAGTTGGACCGTGTAATTTTCATTACAATCCAAGCACAAAACCTACCATTCAAACTGAAAATATCGCTTAGCAACAAATATACAGAAGCGCTTCTTGTGGACGTTTAAGTTTTGATGTATTTTTTTGGTTAAACGCTACGTTTGGGTGTGGACGTAAAGGGGTACAAGAACAAACAAAACTTGATTACATATACGGCAGTAAATTTTATCTGTGTGGTGAGTGGGCTATTATCTCAACAAGGATTCTCTTAAGAGAAAATATTCCAAGGATTGTGTTTCCTGCTATCGTATAAATCTCCCAGTTATTCATGTGCCAGATTATATCTGTTTAGACTACGCCAAAATCACACAAGTTGAATTCAATTAAATTTTAATCTGAAACTGAGGACGCGTATAATACATGCACAGAGGATGTGTAAAGGAATCCTGTGCGGGAGACTCCCTAGGTATCAGAGACTCTAGGGGTGCATGACACTTGTTGTAGAGCCGCAGAGGTGTTGGTGATGTGGCTGTTAATGTCTTGATGATAATGATGGATGATTTTTTTCCTGTGGTGCCATTTAATAATCCAGGACCATCTCAAGGGCGCCGTGGCATCTGAAAAAAAGCAGTGTCCTCAGTCCCTTTCTGAAGTTGGTTGTAGGATGGTTCGCGCAAACACCGACGGGCAAATTCTTCTTATATTGCAAATTGTAGCTTATAAAGCGGATTTTGTTTTCAATTAAGAGATACATATATGCAACGCAAACGCAACGCAACTTAGCTATACGTATAGTGTAACTTCTTGCCGCGCTATCACCGAAAGGTTTTGCATGTGGCGAGTGGAAACTATTTGATTTTACAGGTAATGTGGCCGGCCTTACGCCAACCATTTGAGGTGGGGGTTCTCCAGCTCCCAAGGGGGCTGGTACTAATTTCTTGTGAAGGCTTAGTAAAGCTTTCTGGTATTTTAATTTGGGTTTGAAAACAACACCGAAACGGAAAAACATTTCTTACACCCTAGGTGGCATAGAATACAAGCGCTCTACCAACTGAACTATCGACCGGACAAATTTTACGATTTAATGACACTCTGAAAATATTAAAAAAACTAAGGCAGCATCTCGAATAGACCGCATCGCAGAAATTAAATATTAATCCCGCATCGTAGAACCAAAAGCGGTGTTTATGGTACCCAAAGGCGCCGTATCCCGAACACAAAGCATTACTCATTTTTACCTTTTTATCAATAATTGTATGGATCTGAAACAGCGCCTCAAGTGAGCGTATTGGTTTGCTTGTGATTTAGTCGAGTTTTAATGGAATGTTTTGTACTTGATGTTGTGTTGTAGGCAGTGGCGTGCCTACGGTTTCTGTCATGCGCATGCTGGATAATTAAAGTTGCACTAAATCACAAATAATAAATCTTACCCCTTTGTTTTTTTCCTCAGAGTTTCTTAACCTCTTCGGACTTAGATTTTGAATTAATCAATAAATCTTTACATACTTAAGATTCTTACAAGGCACAACTATATTTTCACAGGAATTCATGGTATACTATAAAAACCCGGATTATCGATCGTAAACAAGGAATAGGTTATTTATTTTGATATTTGAACCTGACGGGACAGTGTTTTCAAAACACAATACATAAGTCATTTATAAATCTTTAGACAGCTTCAGCCTGGAATCGTAAAATTTAATCGACGAAAAGCTTAGCGTATCTCAATATTATTATCATGCGTACTCCAAGCCACAGCTCCAAGCACAATCAGGGAATGTATGTTTTCATTTAGAATTAAAAGAGCTTAAGCGACTATCTTCATACAAACTTACAGAGGTCAAGCTTTTTCATACGTTAAACAAAGACGGGCATACATTTCTCAATCACGTTTGAAGAACAGAGTTTCGTTCGGCAATGACTAATATTAATATCCAACTTTACCTCACAGATGGCAGTAGCACGAATATTGATGTATATATTTAATCTACTCAAAAATATTCATTATTTTCATTTCTGAGGGTACGCATGCTTAGCTTTTTAGCTTGTAAGATAGTCACGCCACTGGTTGTAGGTTGTTGTTTTGGGCTTTTCCACGCTCGCTTTACATTGGCCGTAAAGTTTGATGCGGCGATCCTCGCCGAACGTGATTTGCAACTGTAAAAAGTAAAAACGCGTCTTTAGCGCCTTCGGAGCTAAGTCTTGGGCAGAAAAGAAGCTGAGAGGAAACAATGAATCGCTGTGTTACATTGTAAAATACTGAGTTTTGGTTGGAATCAGAATGAATAAGTTATTGTTGTTTGTTTGAGATTGAAAATAATATTGGCTCAGAATATTGTAAACCATTCACCTACTAAAAATACAAATTTTTTACTGCCATTTGGTAATTTTGGTAAATGCCATTTGGTAAGTTGCGTAATGGTCATTACGACATGGCTAACCAATTTTGTAATTGTTTTAGTTTTTTTTAATTTGGAGCTTTTTTCTCGGTCATCAAACGGCAGTCTTGGCTTCAGGGCTACTGTTTTTAGTAACCAATTACAAAATATTTATTGGCCTTTTCCCTAGTAACACATTTTTTTTACGTCAATTCATTTGCAAAATTCACATGAATTTATTACTGCGCTTGCGCAATGTCAGCCATAGTACGTGCACGGTTGTAAAATTTTATCAATTTTTGACAGTTCGATCCATCTTCAATCCGCGTTGAAATGTAAAAAAATATATTTTTCAAAATATTTCAAATTGTGTCTTTTATATAAAAAATTAAACGGCTTGAAAGGAAATAATCCATGTTTTCTTCACCGCAACAAATAAACACACTCACAATCAAAGCGCAGACATTTTTTTTCTTCTGACAAAGGTAAGGTTTTTATTACTTCAAAGGGACGAATACATTACAATGCGTTTTATTTCTTATTTTAGTATTTATTTAATGGTCGTAGAACACGTATTGTATGCCACTGCACGTAATTGACCATTGTAACACTAGTGCTGTTTATTGTGTCAGTGGCCTGTGCCTAATGGCACAAACTAGCATTCGTGTTACAATATTACCTTGTTGTTACAACGTTACATGACAGTTACAACGTTACAATTGTTACATGACAGTGGCATAAAAAACATTTTTTTAAATAAAAAAATGAACCCGTTCGTTGAGTAATAGCCATTATGGAGTGTCAAAGACAAAGGATATAAAGAATACAGGCTAGAAAATATAAAATAAAGACTTGTTATTTCAGGGATCAGGAAAAAAGCTCACCTGAAGGGTGGTACAACTCCCCCTCCTACTTTCTCTACATCCTGAAATAACTTTCTAGCTCTTCTTGGCCCCATCGCGAGGCATCACTTGGTGACAAGCCTTATTTGATTTCGATCGACGAGCTTTTGTCGTCTCGATATCCGTGAAAATTCGACAGAGCTTTTTCATCCTCCAGTACAAGATAATAATACAAACCAACTATTTTTTTAGGTTAAGTAAAAGTAAAAGGGGTTGAAACATGAAATAATTTTAACTTATAATTGTTTTAAATAAATCGTTTTAATTAGATAAATCAAATTGTTTTATTTATATTAAAAAGTGAATAATGAATAAATGAACAACAAAAAAAATTAAATCCAAATGCCTGAACTGATTGAAACGTGTGGCAGAAATAAATTATTTAACGAGTATTTATTTAATGAAAAATCAGCCTGATAAAACATTTACAAATTTTGTTTGTTCATTAATAATTTTCATCGCGTGCGTTTAATTTCATTATTTTATTATTTAAATTGTCAACACATTGGTTTAACTTTGTAACAATTTTTGTTGTTTTTTTCAGCAATTTATTTACTTTTAATTATTATTAATTATTAATTATAACACCATCTGCACAAGCTTGTGGAATTGTATTATTTTGAAATTATGAAATACGAATCGGTTTTTACAAAAATGTTTTTTAACTTAACAGAAGTACATAATATTAACAGATCAACACTAAAAAATATTACATAATATTAGATTTTTTAATAGAATGTGCGATGTATTTTAGCAGTTTTATATATTTTTGACCATTTTTAAACATTGGTAAACTATTTACATGTATAATAAAGAATACAGCGAAGTTATGCGTGTCTGCTTGTGGGAATGCATTTAATATGAATCTCAAATGATACATATCTTTGCAACTTAGATTTAGATTTAGATAACTACACAGCTAATTTTTTTACTCGGATATTAGACGAACCGTTGTAAGAAAACTCCCATTATTCTCGACGTTAGCGACGTAGATAAAGTCTTATAATATTGTAACTAGTAGAAAATACGCATAAATAAAAAATCTATGAAAACTAAAGCACTCACTATGTGTGCTGTTGTATTTCCCATATATTTAATCTATTTACGAGATGGTGGGGAACTTACGCAATATTTTAATAGTATACTAGGGGTAGAGAGAATTATGCAAAGTCGTTCCTTATCACGCTTACACAAGCAAATACTTACACGTCCTTAATCGATTGTTAGCACGCTTAAATGTTACGACCAAGCAACCTTAGTTATCGAATACATTCTCAAGATACCCAATTATTAACAAGGAAGCTTCATGAGCTATATTTAATAGGATTACTGCGGTGACAGGATGGAATGGCACAGTGACAAAACGACACATGGCAGAACGACACATTACAGAACACCACGTGAGACATGACAGGACATCACAATGACAGTATATCACATAACGAAAAATCAACATGACAAAACAACACAGAAAATACATCACTATGGCAGTGTTTTTTAATGTGCCGTTTATGGTACGTCTTGTTTTATGTATTTGATGTTTTGTCATATCAATGACCGGTCCGTAGTTCAGTGGCAACACTTCGGACTCGTAAATGGAAGGTTGTGGATTCGAATCCCAGCGAAGCACAAAAAAATATACGATTAATATTTTCAAATATGCTCTTCGTTGGGTTGAAAAATTCATAAAACCTTTAGGTACCAAAGGCCGGGCACTTAAGGTCCATCCAGCCTTACAGTAACTGGATCTTGCTTGATTATTGGCGCTTTGTAGCGACGACCAAACTGGTAAAAAAAACCCTCTGCGGCACTACAACAAGTATTATAGACACCTAGAGTCTCTGAAATCTTGGAAGACTCCCGCACATGATTGCTTTAAAAAAAACGACTTATACAAAACGACACATGACAGAACGACACATGACACAAAGACGCATGACAGAGCAACACACGACAGAACATCACAATGACAGTATGTCAAATGACAAAACAACACAGAAAATACATCACCATGGCAATGTTTTTTCATGTTCCGTTTATGGTATGTTCTGTTTTAGGTATGTGATGTTTTGTCATGAGATGAATTGTCGTGTGATGTTTAGTCATTATACGTATGATGTACTTTCTGTGATGTTTTATCATAGTGATGTTTTGTCATGTTATGTACTGTCATTGTGTCGTTCTCTAATGTGTCGTTTTGTCACTGTGTAGTGTGTCATTCTAACATGAAACCGATTACTACACCTCCTAAAGTTCTGTAAGACTGTAATCAAAGTTATAAACTTGAGAATAGCGTTTTACCAAATGTGTATGAAAACTTTGAGGCGCTGTTTAAGTTACCATATATTTTTTGGTGAAGGCTACGTTTGCTGTTTTTGTTTACTTGTGGTATTGCAGATACTTGATGAAATCCTTGTAAATTAACACACAGTATCTTATAAGCCTTCAGATATAATCAAAATATAGATTCTCTTACAATTCTCTGTTTATTTTTAAAATTAAGTTTAAATAATTATTTCAGAAGTATCTATACGTGATATTTTTTTTTTTTTTAAGAAATCCTGTGCGGGAGACTCCCTAGATTCTAAATACTCTAGGGGTCTATGACACTTGTTGTAGTGCCGCAGAGGTGGTTATTTTTTAAAAACATATATTGTTTCTCGCTACTAAGCTACACATAAAGTGTAACCCGGCCCGTATTAAGGGCGATTCGAGTGGTGCGGCCAAACTAGGGCCCCCGCGTCCAAGACGTTTCATAAAAATATTCTTAAATAACTTAATATATTCTTTTAATCTCGTTGTCTATACTCGTTTTTATGGTAGGCGAGGATAAAGGGGTGGGAGTAGGGGGGAAGAGGGTTGGAGTCCCCCATGACTTTTCTCGCACCAGGGCCCCCAGTGGTCTTAATCCGGGCTTGGCTGTACTTTTATCAATCAGCCGCATAGCAAATGGGTCTTGATTGAGAAATATGCCCGACTAGTGAGTAGTGACGATCAAGCATGTTGAGGGTTCTTGATTTTATCAATTTATCTTCGTATTGATTTTCCGGTTGACAGCGCAGTTGGTAGAGTGCTTGCACTCCACGCATGAGAGTTCAGGTTCGAGCCCCACCGAGGGTGTCACAAATGATTTTCCGTTTCGGTGTTTATTTCAAAACCAAAATAAAATACCTGCAAGGTTTACTCAGGCTTCACAAAAAATAAATGTCAGCCCCCCCCCCGGGAGCTGAGAAACACCCACTTCGACTGAAGTGGTTAACTTAAGTCCCGGCCCCCTTAACTGTAAAAATACATAGGTTCAACTTGCTATATGTGACCTTTTCGGGAAGAACACGACATGAATAACACTTTATGTGTACCTTAGAAACGTTCGTATCACCGTGATGATGTTTACTTTGAATAGGTGACAAGGAAAATAAATCCAGTTATTTTGCCAAACAAATTACTTTATTTCTCTAGTGGGACGATAACAATACTGTTATCGTTATCTTTGATCAACTTAAAATGAAGTAAACAAGCCCTCTGTCGTGTAGAAATGACAAATTAAAAATCTCCTACCATGCGATTTATCATCCTCGCACTCGCTAAGACACGCCCCCAACCAATCACAGTGGGAGAAAGTCGTTGAGCAAGATAAAGGACTTAAAAAGAATCTCGCTCGCGTTATAAGCAGTCTTTCATGGTAAGCCAAGCAAGTGCGTTGTGTTTTTGTGCGCGAATTCATAAATTTACAGTTCGCGGGTAGTTGTGATTTTTTTTTAACACGTTTTTTGAAAAACTGAAAAGTGATAAAAAATTATATGAAAAAACTTATTATAGGTACCTACATCGTTTTATCATTTAATAAAATAATTTACGGAACGCAATCGGAACAAAATTTTAATGAGTCACATGATTTATGTTTTTAAAGTAAGTGTTGCAGTGAACAGTGCACTGTTTTCTTCTATTTTATTTTTATTCAAATGAGCACCATCATGACAAGGCCTCCAAATATTAAAATAATTCATATTAAAATAACACGTAGGGCTATAAAATATTGTATAATATCCTAATTCAAAGTGAAAGGAATTAAATGTATGTAAAAATATTTTCAATAGATTATTTGAAATAAAATAAAGTGCCATGTGAAAGCCAAGATAGGAGCGGCAGCCGGGAGCTTGTGGTAGCACATGTACATAAATAGCTATTTATTACTACTCGCTTAAAGTATACAGTTTATTCCAGGGGCGATTTCAGAATAATGTAAGTCATTTGAATTTTTTAAATGTTTCTACAACATTCAATTTATTGTATTTTATTTAATGTTGACATTTTTGTATGTTTTTTTAATATTATGAAGGTTTTGTTAATGAATCCTGTGCGAGAGTCTCCCCCCTTCTTGATAGGCTTTGGGTTCTATGTTACTCTGGAAGAATGTCGCAGAGGGTTTCTTGAATTGTTGCTTCTGTCATGGGGTGCTAGAAAAAAGTGGAGAACAAGATCAAATTGAGAAGGGAACTTAGACACTGGTAGATCATTCCATAAACGGGCACCTTGGCAAAGGAATGAGTCATGTAAAGCCAAGTTCTCATAGCTGTTGTGAGGTGTGTCTGTGTTTTATGAAAAAGTGTTAAAAACTTTAAAAATGCAGGCCCGGATTAAGGGCAGTTCGAGATGTGCGAACGAACCAGGGCTTCTCCGTCCTAGGACCCCCCGAGACGTTTTAGAAAAATATGCTTAAATAATTTTTGACATTAATTTGTTCGAGGATACAGGTTTTTACAACATTCACGCCCACGCCCTCAAGGGCTTTTTGGAAATAAGCGATATTTACTTTAAATTATTTTTGGGGTCTAAATCAAAAGCAGACATTGAGACTAAATACGAGAATACATTTTTGTACAAAAAGATTAAGACGAAGCTCTCTCTAACAAGTGTTATAGACCTCCCGAAGAGGTTTCCCAAAAACAAATTCAAAGAGCCGTCGATGATTGTTTTGGTTTGCAATGAGTACACATTTTTTGGTTGGCGCAAGGAGGTGTTGGTGGGATGGAACAGAGGGTTGGGGGCCCCCTGACTGTCTCCGCACTAGGGCCTCCAGTGGTCTTAATCCGGGCCTGAGTGTAACTTCTTGCCGCGTTTTCACGCGTAGCAAGTAAAACCTATTTATTTTTACGGGTAAGGGCCTTACGCCAACCACTTCATTTGAAAGTAAATTTCTCAGCTCATGAGAGAGCTGGTTCTCCTTTCTTGTGACGGCTTTTAATTATAATCGTCGATAATTATCGACGGTTATATTGGAATGGTCTATCTGGAAAATTAAAGAATTACATAGACATTAAAATTACTTGAATTATTTTTAGAGAAAATGCAACATTGTTTCATATTTTCTTTTGAATAATTTTACTTATAAAAATTAAATAACGTTCGTTACCATCCGCATCAGTCGAGAACAACTTAAGTGCATTGCCTTCAATATTTTTGGACATTTACCTATGTTTTCAAATAAAATGTATGGAAGAAATTATGTCACAAATCCGACGCTATCTTTCTTGTTTTTGAATAAATGACATCATTTTGCAAATATTCCACCATTTTTCCCCCTATCATTCAACCATGTATTTTCTACAGAAATCTTATTCTGACTTTTGGAGTACACACTTCACTCTTTTATAACACACATTATACTTCAGTGCTCATTCAAAAAAATTAATTGAATGATAAACCTCAGTTATCCAGAAAGATCCATTCTAATTTGCCGGTGTGAATAGACTGAATTACTGAGCTGGTCCCGAGCTGAATGGGAATCTATAAGGGTTAATTAAGAAGGGCTCGGCACACATTACCCACATAATAGTCTTACCCCACACTCGGGCAGACACGTCAGGTGAGATTTAGTTTTACAGGTGGGTAAACGGTAAATGGTGTTTATGGGACATGAAGAGACCAAGGTTGGATGATGTGGAAGCTAAACAAAGTTGCTTACAAAGCGTTAAACAAGATGATTTAGATTTTTTTGAATTCAAGAAAATTATCAGAACAAATTATGGAAAGTTTAATAAGATAGGGTGAGGAATGAGTTAGTGAGAGAAGAATGTGGTGCAAGGGAAAGTGTAAAAGTTAAAATCAAAAGGGGTTTGTTAAAATGGTTTGGGCACATGGAAAGGATGAATGACGAAAGACTGACGAAGAGAGTGTACGCTGCGAGTATGAATGGAAGCCGTGGTAAAGGAAGACCGAGAAAAGTATAGATGGATCCAATTTATGAAAAAGCGAATGAATGGGAATAATGGGATATCCAAAGTCATAATAAAAGGAGAGCTTGTATGAAAAAGGTTATGACTCCGGATGAAATGAAAGAAGTATGAAAGGACCGAAAAAAATGGCAGTTGATCTGTAATGCTGGCGTTTAAAAGGCTGAGGCTGTAAAAAAATATTTTTCACTTTGTTATAGAATGTGTTTTTTAGGTTTTAATTTTTACTGTCTAATTGTTTAGTGTTTGTTTGTTTTAGATACTTAAATGTAATTAATTGTTTGTATTCCTTGACTTATAGGTTGGTATGACGCTGACCACCCATACTATAAAAAATGGTTCACTTTGCCAATGTCACCCCTGTTTCAGGGAAGGTCGGTAAGAGTTGCAGGGCTTATGTTCATTTGAGATTGGGCTTTTATATAGTAGGTCCACATGCGGCATGTGTGAGCGCGAAATTATGCGTGTCTGCTTGTGGGAATGCATTTAATATGAATCTCAAATGATACATATCTTTGCAACTTAGATTTGAATTAAGATTAAGAATGTACAGACACAATCGAAAGAGGGAAAACGCCATGTCATATACTTGAGGTTAATTTTTTTTTTCCATTTAATTTTTACTATCTTTAATCTAAGTTGCGAATATATATAGGCATTTAAGGTTCATATTCAACGCATGCTCACAAGCAGACATTTGTAAGTTTGCGTTTATACATGCTCTATGTGTAAATACAAAATAAACCAAGGCCCCTTTGAACATACACTTTGCAACTCTTGCCGACCTTCCCTGTAACAAGTGAACAATTTTTACAGAATGGGTAGTCAGCCTCATACCAATCTATAAGTCAAGTAACTAGCTTTTCGTTATTTAGAATGTGGCTACCAAACAAGACTACATCTTTTCATTGTAATAATAACACAATATTTTTCATTTAGTTATTACTTCTGATACTACATAAGTAGCACATTTTTTCCCCATATTGGGGTCACTTTTGTCATCAGCGGCCACGCAGTTCCCATGTTATTACCCTCTCCTTACATTCACGCGGAGTGCCCCGCCTCTTACCATTCACATTTCTCTCTCTGGGAAGAATGCCATCGCGATAATGTCCCTCCGGATACATGAGACAGCACCCCTCATACTAAACAGGCCGCAGACTTGTTGTGAACAGACAGAATTGGGGGCATCAAAAAGAAAAAGAGTGAAAAAAAAATGAACTGAAGGGTCAGAACAATAAGGGGAAAATGCCTCCTTGAGACTTGCTCCTTGACTTATAGGTTATTATGGGGTTGACCACCCATGCTGTAAAATTGATTCCCTTATCAATGCTACCTCTATTTCAGTGAAGGGTGGCAAGTAATGCAGAGCATTTGAGAGAAGGAGAGAAAATTAAGAGTTTTTACTTCAAAGTACCTACACAATATGCAAAAAGGGTAAGCTCTAACATTTACCATTGGTTGACACTGGTCTTGCTTGAGAATTGGAGTTTAGTTTAGCTACAGCCAAGTTCGCAAAGAGCTCTTGAGGTGAAATTCACGCAAAAACGCTTAAAAAAATAATATTCCTGAATTTAACCACGAAGAACTTATTGACATCTTGAATTTTACAAAATCGCGAGTATTCCATATATTTAATCTAATCTATGTCGCAAATATATATTAACATTCAAAGCTTATATCAAATACTCGTACATGCTCACAAACAGACACGTGTAAATCCACGCTTATAAATGCTGCATGTGGACTTACAAATTAAAATCCAAACCGCCAATGAACATAAGCTTCCCTCATTTGCCGACCTGTGACATTGGCAAAGTGAACCATTTTTTACAGTATGCAGTGGCGTGCATCCCATATAAGCACATGCGCCTAATAGGTAGGCAATATATGGTAAAAAAGATTGAAAATTTATAATTTAAGGTCAGTTGGAACCATCGTTAGCACTTCAGTCAATTTCAAATGTGTTATTTTGAAGAAATTTGGAGAAAATATTTATTCTGAAATGTAGTTGCTTATACCCTATGCACGCGCTTGCCTCATACCAAGTCGTGTTTGTTTGTGGGAATGCAATAAATATGATTTTCAAATGCCTTAATATCTTTGTAACTTAGATTATAGATGGTTCAAAGTTTCAGGACGTGATATCGTCCTTGCCACAGTTCTGAGCAAGTAATTTGGGAGGAACCATTACCACCCTTCCAAATAAATAGACAGTGTCCAGATAAATAAGCACTACGACGTGCTGGTCGACCCCAACTCCTCTCTGCAGACCCTGTCCCCATGATGAGTCAATCAATCCTCAAAGCCGGCAAAGACCCCAAGTGTAAAAATGCGTCTCTCCAAAAATGTAGGGAAACTTCAACTCTCACAGGAAGGGCTGTTTAAGTTTGAATACTTTTTTTGGTTAACGCTGTGGTGGAGTTAATACGGATACTTTTATTTTTGAGGTAATGGGTGTGATGGTATGTATGAGACATGATGGTCAAGTTAATACGAGGAAATGTTCTGGTAATGGAAGGCTTTTATATAATACAGTGTGAGAATACGTTCGTAAAATACCTTTTTTCGGAAGATTTTGTTTTGGTGAAGGTCGAAAAAAGTCGCAGGGTTTATGTTCAATTGAGATTTGGATTTAAGTTTGTAAGTATGTAGGCACACATGCTACATTTGTGTGCGCAAACTTACAAGTGTCTGTTTGTGGGCATGCAGATACTTATATCTTTGCAACATAGATTATAGATTACAGATAACAATAATAGGCATTTCGCTGCCTTAGTTCTTGTTTGCCGTATAGACCATTAAGCTAAGTTTACATGAGCAATGTTTGCATGTGTACTGGACCAATGTGTCTGATGAAAACAGGAAATTGATTTAAAAATATATATTTAAACAACTCTGACATTATCGAATTGTGTGTTTTTTTCTTAGCTCAGATTGTGTAGAATTTGATTCTTAAGACAACTGCACTAAAAAGTCACTTTTGACAGAATTGGTCTATACGGCAAACAAGAACTGGGGGAGCGATTTGTTTCCCATTTATTGCCACTTCTGTCCAATATCGGTGATCATCTTTTTTGAAGGAAGGTCGGCAAGAGTTGCAGGGCTTACGTTTATTTGAGATTTTGGCTGTAAGTTCACATGTGGTATGTGTAAACGCGAACCGATACGTGTCTGCATGAAGGGAAACATTTTATATGAATCCTAAATGTCATATATCTTTGTAACTTAGATCAAAGGTAGACAATAGTCACTGAAGTATTTGTTTCTTGGTCCTTGTCACCCCTGATAAGTGGGTTTTATTAGCTGGGTAGGCATTTACTGTCATAGGGGAGACACCAACTTGTACAAATAAATTGGATACAACTCGTCTCCTATTCGCCCCACTAACGATGCCTATTAGATACTCAATGTCATGAAAGGAATTGTGCTTGATTTAATTAAGATAAATGATCTGAACCAAATCAATAATTATAAATATACAATAGTCTTTGTCTTCGATGGCTCCAAACCCATATATCTCTTCTTGGCCTACGTTATCCTCAGTCTCCATCTGAGATCTCCTCTGTCCTCTTTCTTCCCTCAGTTTGTGTTCCCACCTCAGCATTGATCTTCCAACGCATAGTACGTAAACAAAATTTCAACTAAAAGTTTATTTAGATTTCCGACAGAAAATGCAAAAAAGACAAATGACATTAAAAAATATTTAAGTTCATTATTTTGTGCAAGGTAATTGACAAAAATCTATTCTTGGAAGGAGCACCACAATCAAGGTGGTTTGTGTCCACGCTAAATAATAAAAAAAGGCTTCCACCGCGCTCGTCAGATGTCAGACTATAGTCGAAACAGCATTCAAGGACAAAGAGTTTTACACGCGTCTTCATTTGTGCAATTTTTTCATCTTTCTCTTCTTCTTCAAGTCTGCTTCACATTGTTTTATCCCAGTGACAAACGAAGTCTATGTATTTCTGGTTTCCCTTGTAGAGACAATCCATTGAGCAGCTTGCTGGACAGGAGATTGAACAACGAATGTGATTCATATTTTGATGACCTCCACACGCAAAGTGAAGAGTCCTCCTGTTCCATATATCTGCAGGTCAAAAAATCCCCGTGATCTTAAAAAATAACTCTCAGCCTGGTTCCTTCAATTTTCAAATAGTGTAGCTCTCAAATATCCAAATGTCTCTGCCAAGATACAACTATGACTCTGTTGATATATGACTCTATTCCTTAAATGAAAAAATATGTCTGAAAAAAAGAGGTATAAATGAAAAATCCTTCAGTTCACTCTTGAGTAAATTCCTTCACGTTTGTTTTTTTTATACAAATACATTTTTTGTTACAAATTTCAAGTTTTTGACTTTTTAAAGGGTTTCAGTTTTTTTATACACAGAGTACAAAACAAACAACTTACGTATTCATTATGTAATTTACAGATTTGTTTACTCTGTGTTCTCGCCATATCGTCTCCTCAGTACTCGTTTGGCTTTTCTACCATTTGATTCAAATATAACCTTTGAATGGAATTGCCTTAAGAATCACATTCTGCATAATCTTAGCTAAGAAAAAAAAATGTAAAACAGTAATGTGAGAGTTCTTATAAACATATTTTGAATCCCATTCCGGTTTTTATAAGTCACATTGTTAATGTGAAATTACCTCTGATGGACATAAGACTAACAAGCCTTAGAGGGTCGATATAACAGAGAGGCGGAATTAAAAAGGTAGGGAGAGGTTGGAAAAGACGTTTCCTGGGGAGTCGAGACATTCGAGACATTCGTGACGTCATTGTTCATTAATAGACATCGTTGCGAGTGCCGGGCAAACAACAATTACACTAAATAAATTTGCTTTGACAATGTAGCTCAGAGTCGCAGAAACGCGAACAAATCTCTGTGACTGGAATTATAATTCGAATCAATATAAGCGTAGCACTAGATAACCTTTAAGAAACTTGGTAACAAATGGAGTCGGAACGAATTTCGTGGACAAAAAATTGTGGCGTCACACGATCGGGTTGCTAGGGAAAAGTTTATCAAATATTTTGCTATTTGTTGTAAAGGATTCTAGCCAAATGTACACGTGTAGACCGCCGAAAAAAAAAATATTTTCAATTATTTAAACATTTAAATGGATAAAAACAGAGTTTTAATTCACTTTTTTTTTTCTTTTTTTTGCTCAAACGTTTTTGCCTAATGAGGCATCTTCAGGAGCAGAATTATGATGAAAAATGAAGATGCCTCATTAGGCGAAAATATTTGAGCAAAAAAAAGAAATAAATAAGGGAATAAAAACTCTGTATTTATCCATTTCTATTTTTAAATAATTAAAAATGGACTTTCACTGTGTACATAGATTTACACTTAAAAATATATATATTATTTTCATTCTATTACTAATGGGTATTTCTGTTAACACAGTGAAAGTCCAATGTATTTTTTTGTAAATTCAATAGAGAAAACAAAGTTGTAATTCACTAGTATTTACTTCATTTTCCAGTTTATGCTGTGTCCATTTACGTGTATGAAAAATGTAATGAGTGTGGATGAAATGAATGCGCAAAAATCTAAAAAAAATGGCGGTTAATATGATTTGTAAATTTGTAAACTATACTTCAAATAAAAATCAATACCATGTGTGAAAATAAAACAATGTTTAAATCAAAAATAAGTTTTTTTTAAAAACATAAATCAATCAACATGAATTTTCACAGTGTTAATACACAAACCATAAACAATTTGATGTTGGCCCAGTTGCAAGGATCTTTTAACACCTAATATTCATATATAATGTACGCAAAAAATCAAGCATATTCAATATCACTGCATTTATATTCACAAAATAACCAGAAATTCAAATATTTTGGATGGTTGGTGCATTAACACTGTGAAAATTCATCTTATCTTTAGTTATTCAAACACTGTTTTATTTTCACAGTTGAGAACGTTTGTGTCCAAATAATAAAATAATAAAGAGTGAAAATAAAACAGTGTTTGAATAACTAAAGACAAATTCAAATATAAATATTTAAAAAATATAAATGGTAAAACATTGTTTTAATTCACTTTATTTTATTTGTTTATGCTCGAATATTTTCGCCTAATGAGGCATCTTCAAGAGCAGAATGGTTACAAATATATTTTTATAAAATAATTTTCAAAACAATTTTCAAAACAAAAGCATATATTTGTAACCATTCTGCTCTTGAAGATGCCTCATTAGGCGAAAATATTCGAGCGTAAACAAATAAAATAAAGTGAATTAAAACAATGTTTTACCATTTATATTTTTAAATATTTATAAAAATGGACTTTCACTGTGTTAACAGATCAACACTAAAAAATATTACAAATTCAAATGATTATTGTGAGAATTGCAACTCTTACCGGCTTTCTGTGAACCAGAAGAAAACTGAACCGATTTTTAAAGTAAGTAAGGAAGGTCAGTTTTAAACTTATTTATTAGTCAATAAACTTAAAGTAATGAAAATAAAAATCCACTGACTGAAATATAATTCATCTCATATTTTATATTATTGCACACAATAAACCGTTTGCCCATCAAAGTGATTCTCTTCAACCGCTTCCATCAGGATTTATAAGTATAACTTGGTTCCACGACAAATCGGTCACTGGCAATCCGTCCACAGACAGCTCGGACATAGAAAAATCGGTTAAGCGACACCAATGCAAACGTATCAACCGATTTTAGGTGGTTTGGCTCGCCGAGTCGGTGGCAAGCCTTGTGTGAATTTATAACGTATCACGACAAATCGGTTACGGAAAACTCGTCTGCAGACATCTCGGACATAGACAAATCGATCACATGACAGCAGTTCACATGACTCATCGGTCAACGACATTTCCTTTACAGAAAACTCGGCCACAGATTACTCGTTTACAGACACATTGGTTACGAACAATCTGGTCATACGACTTTTGGTCAACGGCCCAAAGACAACTCCATCACAGAAAACTACACTAATTCTCGCTTTCTGGATCGTGAGACCGTTGGAGTGGAACAGACTGTCACCTGGAGTGAAGGTTTTGTAATCTGTTGTCCATTTTTAATGAAGCACTGAAACTGCACCTTTATAAAATATCTTATTTGCAATATGAAGGACCATTGAGGTGTGACACACCCAAAAAACCGCGTTTTTCATGGTCAGTGTTAAATGATGTAGCTTTTCTCGGGTTGGACAGTTTTATTTGCAGTAATTTTGTCTGGCGAGGTTTCATCCCTCGGGCGAGCATTTTCAAGGCTGAACGCGACGAGGCACCTTTATCCTCCGTTTGCTTTTGGAAACTGGCAGAAAGTCGCTCGTGGGAATGAAACGTCGACAAACAAAATTACTGAAAATAAAACATGGTCTAACCAGAGAAAAAACGATATCAATAATTACAAAGGTTTTTTGGACAGTAACTTTTCTGTAATAGAGCTTTCTTTGAGCCTATATTGTGTGTGACCAAAATTTTATTGGCCGAAAAGCCGTGTGGATGTACTGTCGTCTGACCGATTTGTCTATGGCTGAACTGTCTGTGAGCGATTTGTCTTGACACTGTATAAATTCACTTGAGGCTTTATCACCGACTCAGTGCGCCAAACCACCGAGAATTATATTGGATACGTTTCGCACTTAGCATTTATTGCCCTTCGGTAGTGGGCGGGAGAGAACATGGGAGATATTCCGCTATCATTTTATATTTACTATAAGATATCGACGGTTAAAAGGCAGTAGGGCATAAGCGACATAAACTTAAAATAAAAAGCAATAATAAAGGCATTTATTGGCATTCCTATTAATGTGGTTCTACGATTTTTTATGCTACAAGCGCCTTTAGGACAAAAAAGGCAAAAATCTTGTCGGTTACACCAAAACCATACTTCGGAATCACAGTTGTTTGCTTGGGCATAAACAACACAAAAATCATCGTAGAGCTATGGGAGTTTGGAAAATTTCAAGTAGGATGGCGTTTATAGCTCATTTTTGACCAAAACGTCACTTTTAATTCCCTACTGCCTTTCAAAAGTCGATACAAGAGTGGAAGAATCACCAGGTTTGTGTTTGTTTTATTAATATTAATAAAGTAACCCTTTTTTCATGCGGTCCGGATTCGGTCGTCAAATTTATGAGATCGCCAGACAAAATATCAAGCCGGATCTTGTGAAAGCTAAGAGACACTACGTGACTTTTTGTATCCGTCATCGGACTGTATTGTGTGAAAAAGGCACCAAGGAAATATGACTGGTTGATTTGAATAAGGTAACAAACATCAAAATATCAAGTAGACTGCTCCAAGGAAGACAGCACTCAAAAGTCAAAAAAAGACAGTTTTGCAGGAAAGCCAGTTGAATGTTATTTATTCCATGGAGTACAATGCATAAACTATTTTTTACATTAATTTATTAACGAACTTAAAAAAGATAGAGACACGGCTGTCATTTTGGAATGAAGATAATGATTTGTTACCTTCAGAAATAGAAATAAGTCAAAAACCTAAATTTCGGATTTACTTCCTTAGCAGTCGAAATTTTGTTACTGGTTTGACTGATCTGGTGCATTAAAATTTTCTACTCCGAATTATGGTGCAACTTTTTGGCCGTTTCTATTATTGTTGGTGAACATCCGAGGTTCGCAGTTCAACCCTCTCCAGTGGATGAAATTAAAAATTTCCCTGAAAGTGCAGGATGCTACTTTTCAACTTCTAGAGCTTCGTTAACGTTTGTCTGACCGTCACATAGTTAGAGTCAGTTTTTACTACAAAAGCCAAGTTGATGTGGAAATGGGATAAGCTGAACATCTACTTCTAGTGGTTAACGCCAAGGACTCGTTATCGGGAGCTCGTGGGTTCGAAATCCGGTAGAATATACGAAATTTTTTATTTTTTATTTTTCATATTTGCATCGTCCCAAAGGCGAAATGAGATATGAAATGGAAATTATTAGATTTAGGTTAAATTAATTAATCAATTTTACCTGTGTAGTTATTATTTTTGTAAATAAAATGGAAATGTTGAGACAATTATTTCCTGTATCTTCATCAGTCCGTTTGATAGATCAGTTGGTAGAGTGCTTGAATTCCATGCCGAGAGTTCGAGTTCAAATCCCACCGAGGGTATCAGAAATGATTTCCCGTTTTGGTGTTTATTTTAAACTCAAAATAAAATACCGCCAAGGTTTACTCAGCCTTCACAAGAAAAGAGTGGGAGCCCTTTCGGGCGCTGGGAAACCTCCACTTCAACTAAAGTGGTTGTCATAAGGCCTGCCCCCTAACCTGAAAAAAATGGTTACATTCGCCATATGCGACACCTTTGGGGAAAACGCGGCAAGAATTTGCACTGTATGTGTAGCTTAGAAGCGTTTTTTTCATACATTTTATCGTAATTTTCACAAAAACCCTAAAACACGAAAAGCAGTAAAAATACAATAAGTAATTACCAACCTATAAGTTATTCCTTGACTTATAGGTTGGTATGAGGCTGACACCCGTACTGTAAAAAATAGTTCAATTTGCCAATGTCACCCCTGCTTCAGGGAAGGTCGGAAGAGTTGCAGGGCTTCATTTGAGATTAGGTTTTTTATATTGTAGATCCACATGCGGCATGTGTAAGCGCGAAATTATGCGTGTCTGCTGGTGGGAATGCATTTAATATGGATCTCAAATGATGCATATCTTTGCAGCTTAGATTTAGATTCAAATTTAGATAGTGAAGGCTAAGCAAACCTAACCGGTACCAAGTATAATATGAAATACATATTGTTTACCTGTATGTTTATACAATCGTTAGCTTCATCCCTGCGGGAACATTGTTGTTTATTTTATAGTTGAGGTGGAAACAATCTCTGCTTAGCAATCTGCTCATTGAAAATTTATTATTTCAATTTAGCATATGCAGTGGATATAGCCTGTAGTTTTAAATGATTACTATCAACACATCCTATGTTTTATCATTGTTTATTTTTTCTTTCTGTATCACATACAAAGGAGAGAGCGTGTATGAAAAAGGTTATGACTCTAGATGAAATGAAAAAATATGAAAGGACTGAAAAATATGGTGGTTTTATCTGTAATGTTGGCGACTAAGGCTAAGGCTATTGATTTTCAATTCTTATTGTCTTATAGATATTTTGTGCATTTGATTACTTTACTTAGTGATTGTTTGTTAAATAGGTTTATTAAATCTAAATCAAAATGTGAATCTAAGGTGCAATGATACATAAATATTATTTAAGATTCATATTAAACGCAATCCCACAAGCAGACATGTGTAAGTTCACGCCAACACATGCCGCATATGGATCTACAATATAAAAAACGCAATCTCAAATGAGCATCAGCCTTGCAACTCTTGCCGACCTTCCCGGAAACAGGGGTGACATTGGCAAAGTGAACTATTTTTTAAATTATGGATGGTCAGCCTCATACCAACCTATAAGTCAAGGAGTTATTAGCTAAGTTAAATGTAATAAATTATTCGTGTTCCTTAAGTAATAAGATTATATGAGGCTGATCACCCATGTTGTAAACAATCGGTGGCTTTTCCAATCCCCCCCTGTTTTAGGGAAGGTCTGCAAGAGTAGGAGGGCTTATGTCCATTTGAAATTAGGTTTTTATGTTGTAGGTCCACATGCGGCATTTCAAAGCGTGAACTTACACGTGCTTGCTTATGGGAATGCATGCACTATGAATCTTACATGTAATGTATTTTTGCAACGCAGATACATAATAAAAAAATGAGTGTTGAGTGGATCAAAGTAGTGCATTTCAAGCCTCTCAAATGTTCTTGGAAATAATTACTGAAATTCTAAAATGAAGAAGTATGTTAAGATGGTTCGGGCACATGGAGAGAATGAGTGATGAAAGATTGACGAAGAAAGTATATGTTGCTAGAATAGATGGATGTCGTGGAAGAGGAAGACCGAGAAAGGTATGGATGGACCAAATTTTCGAAATAGCGAGTGAATGGGATATCCAGAGTCATAATAAAAGGAGAGCTTGTATGAAAAAGGTTATGGCTCTGGATGAAATGAAAGAAGTATGCAAGGACAGGAAGAAGTGGCGGCTAATCTGCAATGCTGATTTGTAATTTTGGTTTATTAGTTTGCTACATTTTTTGCATAAGAAATTTGTGTTTTTTTTTGTATAGATTTATTTTTAAGGTTTTGTTGTTTTTTTTGTAAACTAAAATGTTATTTATTACTCGTATTCCTTGACTTATAGGTTGGTATGAGGCTGACCACCCATACTGTAAAAAATCGTTCACTTTGCCAATGTCGGCAAGAGTTGCAGGGCTTATGTTCATTTGAGTTTGGATTTTATTTGTAAGTACACAATCAGCATTTGTAAACGCGAACTACACGTGTTTGTTTGTGGGCATACATCTGAGAGCTTTGAATGAATATATCCTTGCAACTTAGATTATAGAAGAAAAGCAAGAAAACTAATAAATTTTCAACCGCAAATCGAACTGGAGCGTCTTCAAAGGAGTCATTAAAAAGTTTGAAGGTTTTTGTGCTAGCATTGAATTGGTTTTATAAAAAAACGAATGTTCGCCATGAATAGCATTCTAATAATGATTTTTTCATTTAAATTTGAGTCCAAGTGTAAAATCCTTCATTTTGGAGCAGCAAGAATTGATTAAAATAAAAAAAAATCAAACCTATAACTTCTTTCTGATTATTCAGATTTCATAAATAATAATAAATATAAAATATAAATCAACAAAATCGGCAATATATACTTTAAATCCTAATTATATACTTTCGTGCAATGGAACTTTTTTTAGGCGGGTAAACGTCACACTTGTATGGTACTGTGCTCAGCAACCAATGACGATTTTATTTTTATATCTTTTCCCTAGCATCCCGGCCGTGAGACGTCACAATTTTGTCTTTGTTAATTCATGTTCGGACTTCATTATCGATATAATAATTATGTTGACTACGAAAATTGTTACAAAAATATTCGCTCAAAATAAAAAAAAAGGTTTCTTTTAATTGGTTAATTAAGTAATTAACACCGGCCAGTGGTCGGCAACCGTAAAAGGGTTTCCGGGTGGTTTTCACCTTTCCGCCACACTCGACACAATGGTTTGCCATCCCTCTCGTGTGACACGGATACCAGGCATGGTCAACATTTTAATTAAATGCAAATTAACACAAACCGACGCGTGATTGGGGCTGAATACTTACCCCTGATTATTTGAACAAACACGTAAAAATTTACGCATGTATTTTTTTCTGACCCAATCATAGTGTCGGTAATGAAATCAAGAAGACTCCAGTGAGCCGGACATGTAGCACATGCAGAGGACTCCAGGATCACCAGAACTGTCTTGGATGGTGCCCCCTCAGGTTTTAGACCACTCGGACGTCCCAGGATGCGGTGGGCAGACAATGATGAAGCCGACGCCGAAGTTCTGGAAGTGAGGGGACCATGGAGGGAAGCAGTACAAGACAAAGAGTCCCGGAGGATTGTGGTGCGGGAGGCCCTGAGCCTTGAAGGCTTATGAGCCGAAGAAAGTAAGATTTTTTTTTCTATATTAGGTACATGTTTTAAGTAAGGCAATACGTCCCTTTAGTGGTTGTTTGTCTTAGCTCTATAACAGGTAATTAAATACGACCAATCGCACGTTTAATAATAAAGAGAAATAACTCAAAAATTGAGAAAATCGAGATTTTGTGATAAAACGCAAGAACAATGCGAGAAGAATAGGTAGAATGCGAGAGCCGTTCAATTTGGACGAATATGACCGAGATAAAACATCGGTCGCCTTTTTCATCCCATACAAGTTGTACTGGTTGTCTGAACTTCAAACGTGATTTCCCAACATTCTTATTTTTTGAGTTATTTCTCTTTATTATTAAGCGTGCGCAATGTTTGTATGTGTACTGGACCAATGTGTCTTATAAAAACTGGAAATTGATTTAAAAAATATTTAAAGCAACTCTCACATTATCGTGGTTTACGCTTTTTCTTAGCTCAGATTGTGTAGAATGTGATTCTTAAGACAATGCCATTGAAAGGTCATCTTTGAATCAAATGATAGATAAGCCAAACAAGCACTGGGGGGACGATTAGCCAAGTTTATGTAGAAATGGTGTAAGCTAAGCTTTTACATCTAGTGGTTAACGTCCTTGACTCGTTATTGGAATGTCATGGGTTCGATAATAGTTGGTGTTATGGCCGAGGGGACCAAGTGGGCTAAACTTTCTAGCGTGCTTGGAATAGAGTAACGTTGGTTCGATCCCCACCTGAGTAATTTGACCATTACTTTGACCTGGTTTAACAGTTGTTATTGGGTAATTATTAATGAATAATTCATTAAAATAAATAATAATGAATATGAGTCGTATAACTGCAAACGCCGTCATCTCCAAATTTTATGATTTTTGAGATAATTATTGAATTTGATTCTGCGTAGTGTAACAAATCATTTGCTATATGCTATGTGATGAAAACCTCACTTCATCCTTCATAATTTTAATAAAAAAAGTATGATTTCGTGCAAACGCCGTCATCTCCAACTGGGAAAAAAATGCGTTCAAAACACAAGTTTATTTTTCTCATAATCATCGCGTAAGGAGTTGACGGCGTTGGCATTTATACGACTCAATTATTAATTGATGATATTAATACAATGTATCTGGCCAGGCAGAATAGGTTGGCGAATTGCATTCCTCTTAACAAATCTATTTTAAAAAAAAGACATATATTGGATTGGATGGAATAGAAAAAAGAAGAAAAAAGAAGATACAAGTGGAACGTTATTTTTTTGATTCATTCACAAAAAAAACACATGAAAACCTGTCGTAAAATAGCACCCATCAGTATTTCAAGAGTTGCTCAATGAAAAAAAACAGAAAATAAAAATATGTCGGCTGCTTGTTAAAAACTACATGATGTTTCCGTTCAAACAAAACATACACAAAATATCTTCAGTCAGTTGGCCGCAATAAAGTCAGATTTTTATGTCTCGCAGCTTCTATCTGCGGACCATTAGCCGGTGTTGATTTATTTATTAGGAATACAAATTGTTGGATAAAATAAAATTAAAAAAAAAAATGACGCCGCGTCATATTATCTCGTCTCGGATCGAAATTTAGTTGAACGATAAAAAAGTGAATGAACCCCGAATTGAATTGTAAACAAAAATTCTACATTTTTTGACATCGTTTCTATGTCAAATTGAGTGAATCAAGATTATGTTTATTTATTTCAATTAGTGATGTTTTCCTTTTTTCAACACAACTGCTATTGAAGATAAGTGGGAATTATGGTCATTTGAAATATAATCTATAATCTATGATCTAGGATTCAGCAAAGATATATTAACATTCAAAACTTATATCAAATGCATGCCCACAAACAGACACGTGCAAGTACATACAAATTAAAAACCAAAACTCAATTGAACACAAACCCTGCAACATTTGCCGACCTTCCTTGAAATAGGAGTGATATTGGCAAAGTGAACCATGTTGTAAAGTATGGGTGGTCAGCCTCATACCAACCTATAAGTCAAGGAATAGCAACATTTCATACTTCGTTTCATACAACATTTCATACTACGTTTCGCAATAACTGTTCTCGTGAAATAATAAAGGTCAGCTTTCAACGCGTATCAGATATAATTTATTTTCTTATGATACACAATACAAATAACAATTAAACTCTGAGAGATTATTTCACAGTGATAACTGGTACCTACTCTTGCGAGAATCGCACCCAAGTATAAAACCTTACATTCAAACTACACCAGCGCGTTTACTAAAAAACTATTGATACTTAAACAGCGAATTCAGTGGGTGCTTTAGTTTCTTTACATTTATGGTAAAACGCTAAATCAAAGTCATTTACGTTCTGGGAGTACGGAGAAAAATTACTGTTATATTATGAAGTAGGTATCCCAGCATTCCCAACCCTTGAAATTACGAACGTAAACTGATAATTGAAGCATATCCACTCTCTGTGCCTTCGTAAAATAAAAAGCCTAGGAACATAAAAATTAGCAATCTTGCAAGTAGTCATTTTATAAAATCGCAATTTTAGATTACTTACTGCTAGCCTTATTCTCTCTACAACTGGATATAGGCCTCTTGAAAACTTTTCCACATTCGTCTATCTCGAGCAACAGTGGTAGGAATCTGAATTGGGATTGGGAATTAGGATAAAGGAGGAACACTGGAGAGGACTACAAATCGCAGAAATCAAAGTCGCTGCTTTTAACATGCCATGTATTTGGTCAAAAATTACACAGGCCACAACCTAACCTTCTTGGTCAGAGGTCGGTACAACAGAGAAGATATTACATACAAAAGTGACAGATGACACAGAAACGTCTTATTTTTCTTTTATATTTTTATAGAAATTACAGCTTTCTTTCTAGTTTTACAAACTGTCAGGCTAAATTTAGACCAAACATGATACCACTGTTTTCCCATCAGCTGGAAACTACCTTCAACCCATCTTTTTTCGGGTCTTCCTACACTTCTTTTGTTCTCCCATGGCCTCTATTCAAGAGCTCCTGGAAGTCCACCTACCATCCTCTTACCTTACCACATGATTAGACCATTGCCATTTCAGTTTGGAGACTTTATCAATAATGTCAACGACTTTTGTTTTTTGTCGGATGGTTTCATTTCTTATTTTGTCTCTCAAGCTTATGCCTAGCATTTGTTTCTCCATAGCACGCTTTATACACCTCTATTAGATACCTTTTTGATTAAGGGCGACAAACTTCAAAATTAATGTGAAACGAAATGATTCCATGTATCGTTATTCAACTGAACCCAAACGAAAGAAGACTCCCAGAAGAAATGTCAGTCTTTAACCCATGTGACATCATATTTATTCCACACGTTTTAAGTATTCTCAGTTCATTGTTGTATTTCTCCAATATGAATACAGGAGCCAAACTCCAGATGGCAATCAAAAGAAAAAAACTGGTTTATTTCGGCCACATAGTGAGAAATGAGAAGTATTCACTGTTGCATCTCATCATCCAGGAAGAGTTGAGTGATAACGAGCTCCATATACTCGTAGAAGAAAAACATCATGGTTGAAGAATCTTAGACAGTGTTTTGGCTGAAGCACAATATTCCTTTTTCATGCCGCACTATCGAATGTACAAATTGCTGTGATGATCGTCAATCGTCACTGAAATTGTCCATAAAAAAGTAGAAGAAGTTTCATTTCACGGCTTGTCTACAATAGGTGGCTTCGGCTCAGTACAGGTCCTGCTAGTAACAGCTCAATTGTTTGCTGGTATTTACTCGCGCAAGAGTAATAACTGATATTAGCCGTCGATGCCAACGCACAGATACCACAGACTAATGGCTTAATCATAGCCTGCTGCAGCCTTTCTTTTTGGGTAAAAAACATGAGTAATAAGAGCAAGAAGCGTGAGTAATAAGAGTAAGAAACATGAAATATAGTCAGAAAATGATACGGGCACTGATTTTACTATTGGTTGTAGTTGCAGATACTGTTAGAATGTTTAAATGTATACCGATATAGACATCTAGCGACACATGGATGATACTTTTTCTACCTCAAAATACAAGCTAAAAATTGGGATAGGCATATTTGTTGTTTAATTGTACTTCTTAGGTTGAAGAAGCTATCTTTATTTATGGTAAAAGCCTTGTATACCTATCTTGAAGACTTTGAACATATTGGTGGAATCAAAACTTGGCCAACTAACTTTAAACGCAAGCGCTTTACCTACTAAGCTTTCGACCAAAAGTTGAATGACATACTTAAAACTGCGCGCTAGTACTATTATTAATATTTCTTATAGGTTAGCTTCATTCATCGAGATTTTACGGATTTTCGAGTAGAATACTATTTCTTGACTTATAGGTTGGTATGAGGCTGACCATCCATAGGGGCAAGTGGTGTACCTATGGACAAGCTCTTTTTTTTTTTACTTAATATTTTTTTTCTCGCAAGTTAAGAAAGGTAGAGAGAAGATTGTTAATGTTATGTATTCATTGTCTAATTGTGCATAGCCGACGTATTTTTAGTTTTGTATAATATTGACCTGTGTTGTGTTACGACCTTTCCCCCAAAAATCGCATTTTTGTCCAGAGGTACACTTATGGGTGTGTACCTGTGGACAGGGGTAAGTGTACCTTGGGACAGCATGTGTACCTCTGGACATCAAAACATTTAAGTAGTTTAAAAATGATTAAACATAGTATTATTTTATATTTTATTGGTGATAAAATTGCAGAAATTTATTATTATAAAAATGACAACAAAACATTTTGAAAGCGATTATTACAAACACGTATTATATATTGTTAGAAGAACCTACGTTGTAACAACAAATAATATTAAAAATATTTTTTTATTTTCCATCTATAACTCATACATCTCTTCGGAATCGTATGAATCTGATCAAAAAACACCTTTATCCAAGGGCTGCATTTTATGAAAAGTGTGAGGATGCAAAGTTAATATGAAAACTTTGGATTCTTTTGCTTTTTCAATAACTTGTATATTTATATGGAAATCGTGGTTAGCCATGATAAGGAGAATTCGATCACTTTTTTAAGGTATCACATGAGAAATTTTGATTCGTTTGACCAACTAAAAGATGGATATAAAAATAATTAGAAAAGTCTAACAAGCATTTTATTTTAAGTTGAGTACCTGTGAACACAAGGCGTGTACCTTTGGACGTCCATAGGTACACGCAAAAATTTGTCCAGAGGTACACAAATGTACTAAATTAAAACATCAACTGACATTTAATTTTGAGGTTCAAAATAAGGCAAATGAATGCTCTATCGTTTTAAGCACTCCCTAAACTTTATATTGGTATTATCATTTGACTAAAATATTTCATAATCACACCATGAAAACTGTTTAAAAAATGCATAAAAATTTAATTTTTGTTGTTGAAAACTTGAATTGTAAAAAACGGGCACGTGTTGTAGGGGATGACAAGTTACACACAATAATATTGAGAGCTATCAAAAATGTAATATCCCCGTTTATGTGAGGATTTTTAATCTTTTGTATTTCCAGAGATATGATGGTGTCCAAAGGTACACAGCGTCCAGAGGTACACCACTTGCCCCTACTGTACATAATGGTTCACTTTACCAATGTCACCCCTGTTTAAGGGAAGGTCGGCAAGAGTTGTAGGGTTGTGTAAGCGCGAAATTATACATGTCTGCTTGTGGGAATGCGTTTAATATTAATTTTAAATAATATATATCTTTGCAGCTTTGATTTAGATTTAGATATTAAACATCAAATCGTTAAAAAGTCCTCCCTTTTTTTAAAGATAGATTTTCTAATGATAAAATTCTTTCCTTATCTTTTGTCCTCAAACCAATCCGGTCTCGTGATACGAGTATCTATCTGTCGAAAAATTTCGGTTAAATACTAACAAAGTATCGGTTGTTTTCTCGGCTAAGTGACGCTTTGCAATCCTAATGGGTCTGCAACCAAGTATGAAACTAACATTCAAACTCAACCTGATGAAAAAATATGAAAAGTAAAATAGCGCTACGAGGGAGTGGGATAGATTGCATACATTTTTTATTGAACGCTGTGGTTGAGTTTACACGTTAAGTTTGAGTATTGTATATTTTATCAAGCAAAAAAAACACACACACACGACAAAAAGGCGCTGAATGAGTGAGACGGTAGCATTGTTATAAATAATGGGGTGACAAGAAAACGCTTCTATCTGCCTTGCTGCGAACTAGTATTCTGTATATTAGCACTCTACTTTTGTGTCATCCCATTGCTTTTTTTTTTAAGGGAAGAGGTATGTATGGATAGAAATAAATGGAGGCAGCTCTGAAGAGGCTCTGGCCACCCCTAGCGGAATGGCGACAGAGTAACAGTTACAGTAACAGAACCTGTGCGCGAGGCTCCCCAATTCTTGAAAGTCTTGGGGGTCTATGTCACCCTGGATGGGTGCCGTAGTGGTGTTGCTTGAGTTCTTGCTTCTGGCGTGAGGCGCTGCAAGGAAGTGGGGATTGATGTTGGTTTAGAATAAAACCGGAGTAAATTGCTTGTTTGGTTTATCTACCATTTGATTTAAATATGACCGTTCATTGTAATTATCCAAAGAATCACATTTTGCACCATCTGAGCTACGAGAAAAACGCAAAACACGATAATGTGTTATTTGTTTTAGATTGATGGGTTTTGAGGTTAAATGGACTGTATGTTGGTTTTTATCCTTCCACAGGGAGGTTCAACCACTAGGATTATTTCTATTCCCCAAAGGGCGGGTTTCACTTTCTGGTTACGCCAACATAATAAAAAAGTAACTGAAGGGACTTACCTGGAGCTTCTCTGGTTCATGAAGGCGAATCCAGCTGGCGAAGTAGATGGTTTCTTTATTTCGGCGGTGCGGCGATAACTATCTTGTGCAATGCAGAGACGACGATATGTTACGCGATGCGCGGTGTTGAGTTAGCTGAAGAGCGATCCAAATATCGACCTTCGGCGGGGGCGGACGAAATCTAACTCTGGCGTCGATGCAGAGCTAGCTAAAGGTCGACCAATATTGACCTTCGGCGGCGAGTAACGAAGTCTAACTGATCTACTTTAAAATCGATATCCAGTTTTTATAACACGCATTGTTTCAGTGCACATGCAAACATTGCTCAGCTGAAATAACCTCTGATGGACATAAGTATAAACAAGCACTAACGGGGACGAAGAGTTGCAGGGTGTAGGTCCATTTGAGATATGGGTTTTTATGTTGTAAGTCCATATGTGACATTTTTATACGCGAACTTATACGTGTCTGTTTGTGAAAATGCATATAATGTGAAACTCCCGTATTACATATCTTTGTAACTTACATGAGATTAGATCAGACCGTGTTATGGAAAAGCGTCATGTTTGAAATAAGGTCTTATCTTAAATCTTTCGATGCAAAACAAAGTAAAAAATAAAACCCACCTCGTATAGCGCACAAAATGGTCTATAAAAAGCTTTTATTCGATAAGTGAAGGAAATCGAGTTAAATAGCAGAAAATAATAGGGAGCTCATGAAAAATTGAATGCGACTGCTTCGTGCGGAAAATTTCGCATCGATCTTTGAAAGTTGAGCCAAAGTCGCGAATGGCTTTTAAACTTTGAATCGATTTTTATAAATCCTTTATCTACTTCAGACAGAGGTGTTTTTGAAGAAATTTCAACTCTAAAAAATTTGAATGGAAAACTGTGAACTATTGAATTGAAATAAGCTGAATTAAGTTAGGTATGTCTTTTAGTATTAATTTGCTAGAAAAACAGCCTTTGAAAAGTCACAAAAACCATCATGTTTGTGTAATTAATTACATTATTTATGTAATTAGTCCGATCGATAGCTCAGTTCGTAGAATGCTTGCATTCCATGCCGAGAGCTCTGGTTCTCTCATCTCTCATAGAAGAAATCTCACAGAAGGCTTAAGAAATGGTTTCCCGTATCGGTGTTTATTTGAAACATAAAATAAAATGCCGTCAAGGTTTACTCTAGCTCAAGCTAGCTACTTGCTAGCCTTCAGAAAAAAGAGTGCAAGACCCTTCAGGAGTTCGGGAACTCCCACTTGTTCAACTGAATTAGTTCGCGTTACGCCGGCCGTTTTACCTGTGAAAATAAGTAGGTTCCATTTACCACAAGTGAACTATTTAGGGACAACGTGGTAATTTATTGTAATCGCTTTGATTTTATCGAAACATCTAAAAACGACAGCTTGCATTATTGCATAGTAAGAATTAAGGTGTTCAAACATTTAAAAGGCCAATTATGGTTTTTCGATTTAAAAAAAATATATACGCAGCTAAGATAGACATATAGTGTAACTTCTTGCCTGCGTTATCCCCGAAGGGGTCACATGTGGCGATTCGGGACCTATTTATTTTTACGGGAAAGGGGGCCGGCCTTACACCAACCACTTTCAGTTGAAGTGGGGGTTTCCCAGCTCCCAGGGGGGCTGGTTCTCATTTCTTATGAAGGCTGAGTAAACCTTGAGATCGAACTCTTGCTCTCAGCATGGAATCCAAGCATTCTACCAATTGAGCTATCGACCTTTTAACGAGCTTGACCGGCGTCGCTACAAAGCTCCAATTCTCAAGCAAGACCCAGTTGCTGTAAGGCTGGATGAACCTATTGGGACCGGTCATTAGTAAAGGTTTATGAATTTTTCAACCCAGCGAAGAGCAAATTTGGAAATATAAATGGTATATTGTTGTGCTCCGCCGGGATCCAAATCCACAACCTTCCATTTACGAGTCTGAAGTGTTGCCACTACGGAACGGTCCAAGTAGGTTCCATTCACCAAATGCGAACTCTTTAGTGACAACGTGGTTATAAATTGTAATTGCTTTGGTTTTATCGAAACATTTAAAAACGACAGCTTGCATTATAGCAAAGTAAGAATGAAAGTGTACAAACATTTAAGGCTACTTATGGTTTTTCGATATGCAAGAACAGCAATGGGAACAAAAAGATAATAAACAAAAATAAAAAGTGAATATCTAAACACAATTATACCTAAAAGTAATAGGTTGTGAACCTCTTTATTAATACGTCCATGCAATTTTACTTTACAAATATCTCGCATTAAGCTGGATAAAACAGTATAAAAAAACTATGTTATTGGTTCGCCAGTAATATTAGACAAATAGGATGGGTTGTAAGACATGACGTAACGCCGGTGGTATGTTTTACTCAAAACATCGCGTGCTGGGTCCGCTGGAGTCCCCGATTTGATTATTGTACCGCACCTGTGGGGAATCACCCATACAAGTCGTTTTAAACATTCGCGAAACCACGCAAGTATCAGAAAGTCAACATTTTTTTTTAAATGTGCAATGTTAAAATTTATGCCGCCTTTCATTAGATGGAAATGAGTGACTGTACTGTATCCTGCTGCCATTTCACTAGGAGTGGCCAGTACCTCTGCAGATGCGACGCCACTTTTTTTCTGTCCTTGCATATCTCTTTTACCTCTTCAACATTCATCACTTTCGTTTTTCGCACTCTACTCTTAGTCTCACTTTGCAGGTTCATTTTTTTCGCAATTTTACCTATTTGGTCAATCAATTCCTTTCACGGTCTTCCCTTTAAGCGCTTTCCTCTAACTTTTCCTCTGTTGCTTTGTTACACATTTAACGGCGTTGTCAATTGTGATTTTTTTTGTAACAAACGTATATGTGGTCGTTTGTTCGCCCTTTTCTGCAGTGGATCATTTATTTTGATCTAAATGACAATTTTAAGACATAAAATGTTGGTCCTCCTTAAATTCTTTTCTCCCCTGAGTTGTAAAGAATAACTAGATTTCATCGATTTGTTTCAAAAAAGAGATGTACTATTATTTTGAGAAATGAAAGAAATAAATATACGGGATATTGTTTATATGCAGTCGGTGTTTCCCCTGAGACTTATGACTTATTTATTGCAAGAAGCGCCAACTGCTCGCATAGAAGCATAAAGTTTATTGTACAAATGCTCCCGTAGAAGAAAAAAAGATCACTTGGAAACAAAAACGCTTCCGTAGAATTACTTATAGGAGAACTAAAAATGCTCCCGTAGTAACACAGAACCTATTGAAGAACCACAAACGTTGCTGTAGAAAAACAGAACCTATTGAAGAACCACAAACGTTGCTGTAGAAATACAGAACCTATTGAAGAACCACAAACGTCGCTGTAGAAATACAAAACCTATTGAAGAACCACAAACGTTGCTGTAGAAATACAGAACCTATTGAAGAATCACAAACGTTTGCTGTAGAAATACAGAACCTATTGAAGAATCACAAACATTGCTGTAGAAATACAGAACCTATTGAAGAACCACAAACGTTGCTGTAGAAATACAGAATCTATTGAAAAACCACAAACGTTGCTGTAGAAATACAAAACCTATTAAAGAACCACAAACGTTGCTGTAGAAATACAGAAACTATTGAAGAACTACAAACGCTAAAGTAGAAACACAGAACCTTTTGAAGAACCATAAACGCTACGTAAGGAATACAGAACCTATTGGAGAACCTCTAGCACTCCCACAGAAGAACGAAATATCCCGTAGAAGCTCTACTACTGCTATGTAATGAAAAAATCTCCTGTTGAAGCACAAACACTTCCATAAAGAATAATACCTAGATTCCTGAGAAGCACTACTACTTATTTATAATATAAAGAACTCATGTAGAAGCATAAAAGCTCCCGTAGAAGCACCAATACTTCCTTATAATAAAAAAAGCTCCTGTAGAAGCACGAAAGCTCCCGCAGCAGCACTACTACTTCTTTATAAAAAAAAGAAATCATGTTGAAGCATGAAAGCTCCCGTAGAAGCACTACTACTTCTTTTTAATGAAAATAGCTCACGTAGAAGCATGAAAGCTCCTGTAAAAGCACTACTACGTCTTTATAATACAAATAACTTATATAGAAGCACGAAAGCTCCTGTAGAATGACTAAGTACTACTTCTTTATAATACAAAGAACTCCTCTAGAAGCATAAAAGCTCCCGTAAAAGCACTCACAAAAGAACTCATGTAGAAGCACGAAAGCTCCTGTAGAAGCACTAATACTTATTAATGATGAAATAACTCCTGTTCAAGCACAATCGCTCCCGTAGAAGCACTACCACTTCTTTACAAGCACAAAACGCTCCTGCGCTCGTGGGCGCGACTTGTTACGGGAGTTAACCGTTTCTTGCTGATAACATCAATATTGTCGTTGTTGTAACAGAAGGGGTGGAAATATGAATCATAAGAACCGCGTGTACGCGAGTACTACATTATAAAGTATTGACAGTTTAATATGAAATTCAATACTGTTGTTTGTAAAACTGCATTACTGCATTAGTCAACCTTGAGGCAGGACTTACCTATGCATCATCATCATCATCATCATCATTCTCATATATTATTTCTCGAGGTTTGAGTACGTGATTTTCTAAGAAACTTTTATTATCTTCATTACGTTTCACTTCAATATAATATATCAAAATTCTAGAAACCAGCAGCGTTTTATTTAAAACCACACACGGTAAATGACAGTATGTATCAAAATGTACAAATGAAAAAAAATCTAAGTAAATTGCCATCGGTATTATTTTCAAACAGTAAAACCATGGCTCATCCGCAGCTTGCAGTGAATTTTCCGTTAAAAAATACAATGATCCATAAATCATCCATATATCAAATGTTTTGTGAATAGCACTGTTTGTATTTTAGTTTGTCTAATCATCGCAGTTCGATTTTTATTTATTAGAAACAAATTTGAATATAAACCATCGTTTTTTATGCTTGCTTTATCTCAAATACATCCATTACATTCAAATGACCTCAGTATTTTGAATTTCAAGTTTGAGAGTCCGGAAATTTGCATGTATAGTACCCACTTATCAGCCAGTAATGATGGCCGACAGGTATTCTTATCTTGCTTCAATTTGTACATGTTTTCACAATCATTGATTAAGTTATTTACGTCATTTTTACAGCTTTTTTAACATGGCCGCATCCTGTTTCAAACATATTTTATGACATTAACATTTTTCTATTTAATATATCTTTTTAATCAATGAATTCTAAAATCTGTATAATTTTAGTTGCAGAGATATTAGATTTTGTAGGGTTTGTGTATTCACACAGTGAAAAGAGATATTATATTAATATCTAAGGCTTGTTTATAATGCACGCCCACTTTGCAGACACGTGCGAGTTCGCGCTTTCACGTGTGGAATGTGTACTTACAAAATAATACCCAAACTATAATCTAGCTGCAAATATATATTTACACTTAAAATTCATATTAAATGCATGCTCACAAGCAGACACGTGTAAGTTGCACACTTACAAAAGCTGCATGTGTAATTAAAAATTAAAATTAAATCCGCAAATAAACAGAAACTCTGCAACTTTTGACGACCTCTCCTGATACAGGAGTGACGTTGGTAAAGTGGACATTTTTCTACAGTATGGGTGGTCAGTCTCATATAAACTACTAACGTAACTATGCTACAGTAAGCTCAAATCCTCGTCCTGCGTGTATGTGACAGAAGGACCCACAGCACATGGACGCTCATACAAAGTTGTATATTTTCTCAAGTGGAAGAAGGCCTTCCCGGCTCGAAAAAATAAGAACCTGTGGGTCAGAGGCGTGCCCATGACTCTAAAAGTAAGTGGTTCGATGTTACTGTAGCTAATAATGAGCTAATAGCATACCTCGGGTGGCACTTTTTGTAGGATTTTTTTATAGAAGCTACATATATAGTGTACATTATTGCTCGTATTATCCCAAAAGGGGTTGCATGTAGCGATTCGGAACCTATTTATTTTTACAGGTAATAGAGTCGGCCTCATGCCAACCACTTCAGTTGAAAATCAATAATAGCTCTGTAAATGTGGTCAACCCGTTAGCAATTCATTTAGCCAATTTCTCTGAAAGAAGAAGAAAAGGAACATGTATTATATTTAAGGGAATAGATAGAATCTTAAGTGACAGTTATTAACTGATACAGTTTATTAGTATTAGATACCCAGTAACACTATCTCCTTCTGTGGGTGTTTGAAATCAAATCCTGTACAATTGCAGGCTCCACGACAAATCGGGCGCACGACAATTCGTCCATGGACAAATCGGTCTCACAACGGTTCGTCCACAAGACTTTCTGTCAGACAATTCGGCCACACGACAGTTCGTCCACACGACAATTCGGTTAACGTCATTTTGAATAGGAGTTTTTGGCTTACTCCGCCGGCTGATGATGCTAGTTGCTGTTTTTTGGGATCTGTTGGCATGGTCTTCATACCACGTTGATCCCCGAAAGAACAGATCCCGAAAAGCAAATCTCCAGCATCAACGTCATTTTGGTGACATACAATATATAGTCCGCTGATAGTTCTATAACAAAATAACTACAATTAATAAAAATGACAGTAATTACAAAGGTTTTTTGCACAATAAGCTTTTTTGTGATGGCGCTGTGTGAGGACCTATGTTTTATGCGACTAAAAAGTCATGAGGAAGAACAGTCATGTGACTTAATTGTTCGTGACCGATGTGTCTGTGGAACGAGATATTTGTTCCCGACTTGTCTGTAACCGAAATGTCGTGTGAACGAACTGTTGTGTGACCGATTTGTCCATGGATGAGCTGTCTCTAGACGAATTATCATTGACCAATTTATCGTGACACGACAATCGCATTCCACTCAGTATAACGTTTAAACTCAAACAAAGCGTTTTACAAAAAAATGTATGGAAGCTAACAAGCTCACCAATAGCGCTGCTGTAATTTGCATACATTTTTAGTACAATGCAATGGTTGAGATAATGCGAAATGTCTTGTACTTGGAGTATATTTGCGTATTAGGTATGTAGGGAGATGGATGCGTTGCAAATTTGCGAATCATGTTACAAACGCGAAATATGCGAACCGGTGGGTCGACACTTCAAGCCTCTTCATGTACGCAGTACATTATCAGTGCTATCCACAAAACGTTTTATCCACGGCTGATCTACGGATCGTTAATTTTTTGTAAGGAAAAATCACTGTAGGCTGCGGGTGAGCCAAGGCTTTGCTGTTTGAGAATAACACAGTATGTGTCCATGTGGGTAGGAGAAATGAGCTCAACACTTATGTATAGTTATTGATAATTTATTCTTCTTTTTCCTTTTAGGGATCCGAATCTATAATATATAATCTAAGTTGCAAAGATATAATACATTTAATATTCATAATAAATGCATTCCCACAAGCAGAAACGGATAAGTTCACGCTTACATATGCCGCATATGTGGCCGCACAACATAAAAATCCCAATCTCAAATTAGCATAAGCCCTGCAACTCTTGCCGACCTTCGCTGAAACAGAAGGAACATTGGGTACAAGTGAAAAAAAATCTTCACACTATGGGTGGTTATTCTTATACCAACTTATAAATCAAGGAACATACACAACAAATTACATACTGTTATGTAAATATGAAATATAAATATTTAAAATAAGTAGGTATTAGTTATAGTTATAGGAATTCTGTATTGTATTGTGTGGGTAGGAAACATACTTGAATAAAAATACTTGAAGCATTGAGAAATAATGATTACTACGCCTTTCTGGAACTGTCTAGCGAATATGGATCTGGATTGTACTGTTATGAAGAGTATAAGAAGGGTGCGAGTTGCTTGCAGAGCCAGTATCTTACGAGCTTTACTACTACATACATTGAACCAAAACCAGTGAACAGAAACCAAGTGTAATGGAATAGTCGAGACTACCTTTGTGAAAATAAATTAAAAGTGTAAAAATAAACAACTGTATAAGAAGACAAGTATTTTTAATTGAAAGACTTTTGAACCCTAAATTCGTAACAATACTTAAAGTCAACAAAAATAATATGTGTAAACATCAAAATATACAGAATGCAAAATTCTAACAAAAAAACCCCTAATTCTAGCCGCCAACATTACAGATCAACCGCCAGTGGGTAGAATAATTATACATTTTTTCAAGACCATTCAAAGGACATAGCTAATGTAAAATGCATCTGTGTGGAAGGTCATTAATCTGAATGCACTCTCGGGGAAACATGTGAACAGAAATGCATCGAAAAAACAGATTTAGGAACCTACTTTTATGACCCAATAAAATTGTTTTACAGTTTTTGTAAATGACGATTGTGGAAACTAAACCAATATAAGTTGTAAAGACATATTAACATTTAAAATTCATGATGACTAGCTAAGTTGAAAACGTTCTTTATTTTGTAATTTGAATTTAAATATATTGTATGTGAAAATAAAAACAGTGTTTATGTATAGAAAATTGTGTTTTTTTTACAAAACAAATCAATTTAAAATTCATATTAAATGCATGTCTATAAACAGACACTTGTAAGTTTTCGATTACAATTATTAGGTACTGCATGTGTACTTAAATTTAAAAACCAAACCTAAAATTAACATACGCCCAGCCACTTTTGCCATCCTTCCCTGCAACAGGGGTGGCTTTGGCAAAGTGAAACATTTTTTACAGCATGGGGGATCAGCCTCATACCAACCTATAAGTCAAGGGATTAGTGGAGGGATTGCGAAAAAAAGAATACTGGAAAACAATATGAGACTGATGGTTCACAAAGGCAACCGACATTGATGTATGGAAGTGAGACGTGGGTAGTTAATGAATTAGAGTTGAATTTGTCAATAAAAAATGTGGAACGATAACAATATTTATTTTGATTGTGTGTATTTTTTAGAAGAAAAATAAGGTTGAATTATTGGATACTCGAACCTATTGAGATATTTTCGATGTCACAATACAAAATCTCCTCAGGGATTTTCATTCAAAAGATCTTTTAAAGTTGAAACCACCGTTGCGGGAACCAAAAATAACCATTGTCATAGAATATATTTTATTTATAGCATTCACGTATTCCCTACTGAGGTCCATTATTTACCACGCCACCAAACTCAAAACATGTGAACAAATAAAGGCATTGTGACGTCACCCCAGTTACACACCTTTTAAACTGTTTAAATACATTCTAATGCGATGGGGTAAAAATATCTTGAATTTATTTATTCGATGTACAAACTAGCTAGATGATGCGTTTGTATTTTTTTTTTATATAACTTAAATTTATTTTATAAATTTTTATAAAGTCAGATCTATAGATCTTTAATGTAAGTTGCAAAGATATATTATATTTAAGATTCATATTAAATACATTCCAATAAGCAGACACTTATACACACGATATAAAAACCCAATTTTAAATAAACATAAACTCTGCAACTCTTGTCGACCTTCCCTGAAACAGGGGTGACATTGGCAAAGTGAACCATTTTCTACAGTATGGGTGGTAATACCAACCTATAAGTCAAAGAATATAATTATTTAAAAAGTCAAAGAAAACAATTAATTATAGTCAACTATATAAAACAAACATTCACTAAGTAATACAAATTTTTTTTATAGATAAAACATCTTTAAAAATGAGTTTGAAAGACCTATTACGTACAATTTTACGAATTCATTTTAGATTTCGGTTTTTATTTTGTAAGAACTGCAATGCAACGTGTTCAGTGCACAATGACACGTGTCTCGTCTTGAGCATGCATGCCACATGAATCTCAGATATGCCTTTGCAACTTATATTAAAGATTATATTATTTACTTCCATTTGTGTTGAATATTTAGGTACAACAACTTTTTTGAGGCACATTCATTTGATTTTACTTTAAAAAAGCTCTATAATGTTTATCTGATAATCTTTGATACAAGCATTTTTAAAGAGAAATGTATAAAAGAAGCTTGAAAAGTGAAAAGAACAAACACAATTCAATGAGCTTTTGCTGCGAGCTTTTTATTTGCGGAGCTTTATCTGCCAAATTTAGTACATCAATGTGTGCAGGGCCATAAATAAACCGCGCCACTGTTGAAGTAAGCAAGAATCCCCAGTGTTTATTTTTTCCTTCCCTCGGGGAGCTTTTGTGCCGAAAGCTCCGAGGGCAACTTTCTTACCCCCGAGTTGCTGTCGGCCGAAGCTCGGCGGAAGCGCCCGAAACTACCCGAGACTGAAACTAACTTGTGGCACGTTGCCTCCGAACGATATCTGCGTACTCAAAGTCAGTCGAGTGTTAGTCGTGCTGCGCGCCGGACGTACGGTCGCTTTCTGCAAGATTTCCCCGAAATCTCGAACGTAATTTTCGAAATGTGAGAAACAATTTTCTTGAACTTAAAAATCAAATAAAAGTGTACTAATTAATTAATAATCTTCGTATAATAAGTGACTAACAATTAAAAATTAATTTAATTAGTAATTTAAAATACTTGTGTTGATTGATTAATTAAACAATATTAACTGTTTACGCTTCAATTTCTGACAAGGGTTGTTTATCGTTTTGTGTGTTTGGATACTTTACAAGTGATTGATTGTGAACTAGGGTCATCCCTTATCCTAAACTAATATTGACAACGTTTAAACAACATTTTTTTTGTCTTTCTGTAAATCAACTTCTTAAAGTACTTTTCCGTACCCGTGAAAAATACTCGTTCTTTAATTATTAATTTAAAAAAAAATAGTGAATTTTGTAAATTTAAAATCGAGTGTGGGTTTTTGAAACTTGTCGCCATGCCGGGTGGAAGGGAAGAGCGCGTTGGATTTTTGGAAAACGAAATGAAAAAAATTGTTAAACCGCACGCTATATTTTGTGGTTTAGTAAAGTCCTAGTGCAACCGCTTCATACTTTCTATATCAACACACGTTAAACGAGATTATGGACTTTTTGCCTTGGGCGCATTAATTAAAACCAGCGAAGGGTGGATACCATTCGATGTACCGCCGCGGGGCACTGCTGAACAGCCCTTAAAAATAAGGGTACATTGCAATTAAATTTCGGTTAAAAGCGGGACAAAAACAACAACAAAAATAAGCAAAAAATAAATATGGAGGCCAATCCGCCCGGGGGTGCTCCCGCCATGGAAGGAAAGCAAAATAATTCAAAAGATAAAAATAGGATCAATTTAGAGTTTAGATGTGATAAGGTGAAGGATAACAAAAACAATATTTTTTTGAGTGGTCTGTGTTTGTTTAGCTTAGTTTTGGGGATGTACTCCACGTATAAGGGCAGTGTGTTGGAGGCCAAGTTTGCCGTTCTGGAGGGAAGGTTCCTTGATCTCCAGAACTCGGTGACTGAGCCCAGTGAGATGATGATGGTGCGGCTCCGGAGAGAGCTGGAGACCAGGTTTGAGAGGAGGTTTAGCAGGGACGCAGCTTCCACCGGGAGACGACTTCTGGCTGACGAAGAGCAGGCCGGTGGATTGGGAAGCCTGCTGAGGAAGGTCAGGGAGGTGTCTGAATGCAACTGTCCTGCAGGTAAGAAGAAAAACAACCATTAAATTGGATCGTTGTTCTGAAGGTGTTGTTTTGTCCCCGTAGGTAGGCCCGGTATTTTCAACGTTAGTATAGCGACTTTATACTGAGTGAAAAATGATTAAATTTAAGTCACATATGATAATATTTAAAATACCGGGCCTTAGTGCTTGTTTGTCTCATTCAATCGGAGATAATTTCACATGAGCAATGTTTGTATATGTACTTACTGGAACAATATGTTTTATGAAAACTGGAAATTGATTTTTAAAATATTAAAAAAAAAACTCTCACGTTATCGTGTTTTACGTTTTTTTATAAGCTCAGATTGTGCAAAATGTAATTCTTATGACAGTTTCATTGAAAGGTCATTATTGAATAAAATGGTAAACAAGCCAGACAAGCACTGGGGGGACGTTTTGTCTTTCACTCTAATCTAGGTACTTTCACTTTGCAATGCGATGAAATATTAATCTTTCTACTACTACATTAATTAAACATATCTTGCAATTTCAAAAATAATAAATTGTTCCTTGACTTATAGGTTGGTATGAGGCTGACCACCCAAACTGTAAAAATATGGTTCACTTTGCCAATGTCACCCCTGGTTCAGGGCAAACTTAAATAAAAGATTGCAGACCCTTCTCACCCTGCAATTATTTTTTTTATTCAACGGTCAGAAAATCTTTCAACAACTTACATCAAAGGATCAAAAGCGAACGACGCATTGTATTTTTTTCCTCGTACATTGACCTCTTACTCCTGGATACAAGGATGATGGACATCATATCGTACAATTTAATGCACGGCTACGTTTGTTATTACGTGTGAACCAGGGGCGAGCAGTGAACATTACTGTATGATCTATGTGACGTTTTAAATTGCCGTCCTAAAAAAGTTAACTTAAGTACCCATATCAATGTTTTTTTTATTCGTACCAGGCATGAAAATGTTTAAGAAATACTTATCAAATTTATGCAATAATTCTTTGAAGATTTCATTACTCAGGACCCAGTGGCTGAAGGGTGCCATACAGCTCAATTCCCATTGGCTTCCCTTTTAAAATGAGGCAACAAAGTAGTTAAAAGATATAGGCAAAAAAGTAAAAAAAAATACATTTAAAACCAAATAAACAATACGTATTTTTCCCCATTGAAATCTCCTTGACTGATAGGTTGGTATGTGGCTGACCACCCATACTGTAAAAAATGGTTCACTTTGCCAATGTCACCCCTGCTTCAGGGAAGGTTCGCAAGAGTTGCAGGGCTTATGTTCATTTGAGATTGGGGTTTTTATATTGTAGGTCCACATGCAGCATGTGTAAGCGCGAAATTATGCATGTCTGCTTGTGGGAATGCATTTAATATGAATCTCAAATGATACATATCTTTGCAGCTTAGATTTAGATTTAGATTAGAAACCATGCAGTCTACTTTATTATCGTTTTTGCCTCATTTTAAAAGGGAAACCGATGGGAATCGAGTTGTATAGCACCCTTCGATTGAAACTTTTCTAAGTTTGATTGAAATTTAGACTTTTTATATTTTTGATAGGATTTACAGTAAGCAATGGAATACCTTTGCACTCTCTGCCACCATACTTCTCTGCTAGTTCGGTACTCGTCTCCCAACAGGACGTTCGTATTACGACCAATGCTGTCATCATTAGCTGTCACAGGCAATTGTCCACTCGTCCATACAACTCGACGCTTACAATACACTAAGTTCCAACTTAATCGTAGCGTTCCTCCAATACACAATTGCAGAGCCTCTATCGAGCCTTTCGTTTTCCATTCCGTTTTTGGTAAAGCGCCAAAAGACCGGTCGATAGCTCAGTTGGTAGAGTCCTTGCATTCCGTGCCGTGAGCTCGAATTTGAATCCCGCCGAGGGTGTCAGAAATGATTCCCCGTTTCGGTGTTTATTTCAAACCACACAATAAAATACAGGCAAGGCTTACTCAGCTTTCACAATAAATGAGTACTAGCCCTTTCGGGAGCTGGGACACCCGAACTTCAACTGAAGTGGTTGGCGTGGCCCCCTTACTTATAAAAATAAATAGGTTCAACTCGCCACATACGACCCCTTTAGGGGTAACGCGACAAGAAGTTACACTGCATGTGTAGTTTAGTTGCGTTTTAGTTGCGTTTGCCATGACTCACTTTTATACTTGGAGCACCTTTCCCATAGTAATGCTTTGTGTGAACGTTTCGATATGTTTGATTAATTTGAGGCCTGTCGTCCTCCCAGTGATTGTTTGGCTTACCTGCCATTTGATTTAAAGATGCTCTTTAAATGAAATTGTCTAAAGAATCACGTTCTACACAATCTGAGCTTAAAAAAACATAAAAAGCGTTAATGTGAAAGCTGTCTTAAATATTTTAGATATCCATTTCCAGTTTTCAAATGACACATTGGTCCAGTCTACATACAAACATTGCTCATGTGAAATTATCTCTGTCGGAAATCAGACAAGCAAGCACTAAAAGGACGCTATGTGGAGGTATCGATATATCGCAAGCAAAACACAGTTGCTGTAAGGCTGTATGAACTTGCTTTGTGACTGGTCTTGGTTATCCTTTGAAAACCTACAATTTTTTAAATCAATCTCTTTATTTTTTAACCTGCAGAATCGTATTTTATATTAAGCGAATCTAGATAAACATCTAAAATCTAAATCTAAATCTAAGCTGCAAGGATATGTATCATTTGAGATTCATATTAAATGCATTCCCACAAGCCGACACGCATAATTTCGCGCTCACACATGCCCATAGATAAACAAAAATGTGAAATATGTAAGCTCTATTAAATTATTTCTGATCTCCTAAGCCGATTACAGTCAATCAAATGATTTGCCTTTGCTACCGTTTTCAAAATACAAAATTATATTTTAGTGCCCTTTAAAACCGGTTTAACAGCGCTTTAAAACCGGTTGTAGAGCTCTTTTTAACCGTTTTAAGAGCGCTTTTAAACCGGTTTAAGCTCGATTGGGGTTATTCCTGATTTCCTTCTCAGGATTAGTGTTGACATTGTGATAATCGCAAGTTGGCGCTTTGGGTGCCTGTCAGAGCAAAATGATAAGTAACCCGAAGTATAAATTTCAATTCTGTTCATCAACCAAAAAATGGATGTTAACTAAAACGCTTTGTAGAGACGCTGGCTTAGTTTCCATACAGTTTTGGTGTTACAGATTGAATATGAGAGCAAATGAATTTATGTAAGCCAGTCGAAGGAAATCAGCAATATGGGATTTAAGAGGATTTTAAAATAATCCCTGGATTAAAATATTATCGATATGTTTTTGTAATGTTGTTTTCAAGAAATTGTTCCTGTATCCTTGCCACCATTCTACTAAGGGTGGTCGGTTCTTTGACGGATATGTGTCTACTTTTGTATTTCCCTCAATACTGTATCGACAGCTTAAAGGTCATACTGAATACCTGCATAGGTTTCTCAGATAAAAACAATTTTTTTCCTTTTTTCTGCGAGAGAAAACCCTACAAAAGTGTGAAAATCTTGAATTTTAGGAGTTTTTTATGAGCACTTCCTTATAACTAGTAGGTACACTTACTATGATAAATGAAATTATATTTTTTATGGTTTGTGTATTAACACTGTGAAAATTAATGTTTTTGGTATGTTATTTCAATAAACAACGCTTTTAACTTTTACACACTGTTTTTAATTTCACAAATATACTTATGTATTTGTGAAATTAAAAACAGAACGTAAAAGTTAAAAGTGTTGTTTATTTGAATAACAAACCAAAAACATAAATGAAATTGTTTGTAAACGATCAAATCTTTTTTTTTGTTTCTCAAATCAGTGAATCATCACTTATGCAGTTTTACCTTTAAGGTGGCGATATATTTTCATTATTTTATGCTGCTCTCTATCAAAGGTGGATGGACCTTCAGTGACTGGTCATTGTTAAATGTTGAACCCGTTGAAGAGTAAATTTGTACACCAGAATTATTATTTTATCATGTGGCGAGGAGCCTAATAATTTTTACAGGTAACGGGGCTGGCCTTACGCCAACTACCTACTTCAGTTGAAGTGGGGATTTCCCAACTCCCGAGGGGGCTGGTACTCATATCTTGTGAAGGCTGAGTAAACCTTGCCGGTATTTTATTTTGGGGTTTGAAATAAACACCGAACGGGAAATCATTTATGACGCCCCCGATGGGATTCAAACCCTAGCTTACAGCATAGAATGCAAGCCATCTACCAACTGAGCTATAGACCGGACATTAGTATTTATACTAATGAAAAACTACCTCAGCAGCTATCGTTAATTTGTTTAAAAAAACACAGTGTAATGCTAAAACATATTTTCTTCCATTCAAAAAGAGATTTGAATTTTTCATCCAGTCTAAAACCAATTTTTGCCATTAAAAAAAATTAGGTAAAGCTTTATTTCGCGTCGAATAAAGCAAAGGAATAAACTCCGTTTATTGTAGTACTCCTATAATGAATACCACTCGTAGTATCAACTCTGAATTAGGGAGCTAATATGATAGTTGTTCTGGAATAGCGTGTTCCCATAATCTGTATTAATTGCTAATAAGCTTTCCGTGTAATTCACTGTATCAAATAATCATTTAATATTAATCGTCTTTGAATTAAGCGACACCCGAACTAATAGAATTGCAAACACACAGTGGTCAGTAGTGCGAACCGACTAATAATAATGATGTACTGTGAATACTAGAACCACTATTCACAGACATTCATATTGATTAGTACACTATTTTACTAAGAAATCTATTTTAATTAGTTTGGCCCGTTTTAGTTATTTCAACTGGTCCGTAGTCTAATGGTAACACTTGTGGAATCGTAAATGGAAGGTTGTGGGTTCGAATCCCGGCGGAGCACAAAAAATGTATCCATTACATTTTGTAATATGCTCTTTGCTAGGTTGAAAAATTCATAAACCTGTACCGGTCCCCAAAAGTCTATCCAAACCGTTGGCGTCTTTAAAAGGAACTTGACTTATAGGTTGGTATGCGGCTGACCCCCCATGCTGTGGAAAATTGTTCACTTTGCCAATGTCACCCCTGTTTCAGGAAAGGTCGGCAGGAGTTTCAGGGTGTATGTTCATTTGAGATTCGGGTTTATCCATTGTAGGACTACATGCGGCATGTTTAAGCGCGAACTTAAACATGTCTGTTTTGTGAAAATGCATGTAATGTGAATCTCTAATGTTACTTATATTTTGCAACTTAGATTAGATTAGAAAGATCATTTGTTATTTGAGAGTGCCCTTAATGTGCGACACGCACAAAAACGGTGTTCTCTAATTATGTGTGGTTTTAAATGTTTATAAATTAATTGTGTTAGTTTGAAATTTTCTGCTATGTGTTAAAACAAAAGGAAAATGCTTGAATTGTCTAGGAAGGAAATGTGAGAATTTGTATGGAAACTTGAGAATTCGACAATATAATGGGAGCGGAATTGAGGAAATTACAAGTTTCTCGCGTCACTTGTAAGTGTGCACGGTCCCTAATGGCGTCGGGGATTGTACACATCAACAGAAACAATACAAAACTTTATCCCATCTGAATGTAAAGTTGGCGTGTGTAAGCCACGACTGGAGACGCAGCCAGGAGCCGTGTGTAAGCCAAGACGGGAGTAGCAACCACGGCTCATGTATAAGCCGCAACTTATTTATAAACATATACAAAAATAGTTTATTTATAAAGATAGAGTGAGACACGAATGGGCTCTGAATGAATGCGGAGTAAAAGAAAGCGTGAAAGTGAAAGTTCAAAGAAGTGTGATGCGATGATTTGGACATATTGAAAGGATGAATGAAGACCGACTGACAAAAAAAGTGTATAAAGGGAATGTAATAGGTAAGCGGGGAAAGGGAAGACCTATGAAAAAATGGATTGATCAGATAAGTGAGATTGCAAATGAATGGAATCTACAGAGTGGAAATAAGAGAAAAGCGTGCATGAAAAGAGTGATGAAATTAGATGAGATGAAAGAAGTATGCAAGGACAGAGTCAAGTGGAGGCACTTGTGTGGAGGTACCGGCCACCCCTAGAGGAATAGCGGCAGGATGCAAGACAAGACAAGACAAGTACATATAATTAGAGGGCCGTTTGAAATCACTGAGAAGATCTATAATCTATAATCTAAGTTGCAAGGATATATTCATTCAAAGCTCTCAGATGTATGCCCACAAACAAACACGTGTAGTTCGCGCTTACAAATGCTGATTGTGTACTTACAAATAAAATCCAAACCTCAAATGAACATAAGCCCTGCAACTCTTGCCGACATTCCCTGAAACAGGGGTGACATTGGCAAAGTGAACCATTTTTTACAGTATGGGTGGTCAGCCTCATACCAACCTATAAGTCAAGGAATAAGATCATTTGTACATATGCGGCCTTGGTGTTCCTTGAAAGATATCAAGAGTTTTTTGAATTCCTCACACTAGGTGGTAGTCTGTTTAGCTATATTAGGCCAGAAAACCGGAAAGCACAGCCCCTAAAATGAGTGCGTATCTGATGGTGCGCTTGAACCAAGTTGATCCACCCCATCCTCCGCAGAGCTGATCGTCTGGTGCCTAAAATCCATCTCAACGGGTGAGAATTTGCCAGCCAAATATGAAGTAATTGCACCATTTACAGCTCTATAAACCAACAGACAGACACTGTTAATCACCCGGCAAGAGTTGCAGGGCTTATGTTCATTTGAGATGTGTTTTTATAATGTAGGTCCACATGCGGCATGTGTTAGCGCGAAATTATACATGTCCGCTTGTGGGAATGCATTTAATATAAATCTCAAATGGTATACTCGTATATCCTTGCAGCTTAGATTAGATTAGATTAGACTAGAAGCCAATGCAGTTACATATTTTCGAAATGGAGTAATGTTAATAAATGCTGACATCTCAAATATAAGAAGCCAGAATTCGTGTATAAGTCACGACTGGAGAAGCAAGCAGGACTCGTGTATAATCCACGACTAGAGTAAAAGTTGGGAGTTGTGTAGTTGCCAAGACGGGAGTAGCAGACAGTGGATTGTTTCCCAACATCGCGCTCGCTAATGAATGTGTGCGATAAAGAATAGCAGGTGCTAGAGAATGCTCAATTATTGCTTAGATTACGCTAAAGACACGCCAACAGCTGGCAGTTGACAAATATTATACGAGTGTGGAAATTTACAATTCATACTTTAACTTTGCTGCAGAGGAACAAATTTAGCATGAGAAGTAAGTGAGAAAGAAGGCGAAAGTGCTTAGTTGCAAATATTGAGTAGACTATAACTAATGATAAGTAGACGACTAATGATAAGTATACTACTAATGATAAGTAGACGACTAATGATAAATACTCATTATCACAAGGTAGTGTGTTTGATTCCCTGCTGATCAAAAAAAATAGTTTTCAAAGATTATTTTCATGAGATCTGTTTATACATATTCCTAAGACCGGTCAATAAATTTAATGTCCATCCAGCCTTTTCCAGATACACAGCTATTGGTTGCCAGATTCATATTATTCTATGTGTCAAGAAAGTCAAGGTTTTATTTATAATCAAAAATCTATTCTTTAAGTTGCACAGGTATGTATTTAAGATTCAAATTAATTGTATACCCACAAACAAACCCGTCTAACTTCGTTTTTAACATGCTCTGTATTAAAAAATATAATAAAATTTCAAATGAACATATCGACACCTAAAAGGTAAAACTGAATTTGTGACATATTAAGCTGACGTGGGTTTCTCAACTAAATGCACGTTTTACAATTAGTTCACTTATAAGAGAAGTTACCCCCACTAAAATTTTGTATCCACGATTTCTTAAATCAGTGAATCAGCATTTATTCAGTTTTGCCTTTAGGTGGCGATATATTCTGTATCCCTTCCCTGAAAAGCGGGGGCAAATTAACAAAGTGTATTTTTTTACAATATGGGTGATCAGCCTCACATTAACCTAATCAAGGAATTTAAGTTGCGTTATTCAATTAAAATCTTGTTAAACAATGCACAATTTAAATCAACAGAATGTACGTAAATACTCTATTTACATGTTAATATTTATACGAAGTAGAAATTGTTCTGTACTGTATTTTAAATGTCATTTCACTTTACCGAGCAAGTCTCGTGATTTTCGAGTTTTTTTTTTCGCCCAAAATATTATAAAACGCTTAAGGCCGGGCACCGACAATTCTAAAAACTTAAATGAAAGATGTATATCATCGTCGGGTCCCATTTTTCATCGCAGCATCCCATTACTTCTCTATGAAAAAATAATGCCGACGACATTTGACCTTATGAAGAAAATGCTTGATAATACCTTCATGCACAACAATGAATTTCGACATTCGGTCAAAAGTCATTTGTGTGAATCCATTCCGAGAGCTAGGGTCCGATTCCCACCGAGAGTGTCATCTTAAAATAAAATAATGGCATTGTTTACTCAGCATTCACAAGAAATGCGTACCAGCCCATTTAACAGCTGGAATAGCCCTACTTCAAGTGTAGTGGTTGAAGGTTAGCAACCTTAACTGTGAAAATAAATAGGTTCCACTCACCACATGCGATCCTTTTGTGGACAACACAGCAAGAATAATAATAATAATAATACAGTATTTTTATAGCGCCTTTTCATGACTCTTGGTCATCCTAAAGGCGCTTGCTCATATGAGCGCGCGAACAGGTGGGTCTTCAACCCCTTTCTAAAAGTACTCTCCAGATCCATTTCGCGCAGGTCATCTGGGAGGCCGTTCCATATCGTTGGAGCAGCCACCTTGAAGGCTCGATCTCCAAAAACGGTCTTCTTTTTCCTTCTTGGAAACTCTATCCGACTGCGACATGATGCTGCTGATCGCAGTGTTGCTGTTCTGCTGCTTGTGGTGGCTGGAGTTATCATATCCTTTAAATATTTCGGTGCGGTCCCACGCAGGCTCTTGAAGACCAGCAACCCTATCTTATACTGGACCCGTTCATGAATCTTGAGCCAGTGAAGAGACTTCAGGTGCGGCGTAATATGGCAAAACTTTGAGGCACCATGTATAAGTCTGGCCGCGGCATTCAGTACAGGAAGTTACTCTACGTGGGTAGATTAGTTTCGTTTGAGTTTACATGTGGGGGGGGGGAGCGTAAAAATGCTTACGGGGATTTCAAATGAACATAAGCCCTGCGATTATTGCCGTCCTTTCCTGAAACAGGGGGGATATTTCTAAAGTCAACCTATTTTACAGTGTGGGTGGTTAGTTTTATAGCAAAAAATAACTCAAGTAAGTAATTATATTTGCAATTTAACTCTACGACTGTTAAATATTAGTTCACTTGGTCAATATCACCCAAGTATGTTATATTGACAAAGTGAACTAAAATTTCAGTATCAAGGAAGGGGGGGCAAGAGTTCCAGGGTTTTTTTTTACTATTTTGCATTACTTAAATATATTTGTGTATCTTTAACGTTAATCAATCCTCGCAACTTACTTTATAGATTTTAGTACAACTTTATAAAAAACATAAAAGATTGCTGAGCTTTTATAATACGGTAAAATGCCCGATAAGCTCTAGTATGTCTGGCTTACATGAGTTTGTAATTGTATTGGTGTGTAACTGTGTAGGGTGAACTAGTATTAGTGCATGTGGTGGTTTTCGGTAAAATCCTCTAAGAGTAATGAGTCGTATTTCGGCGGGAAATTCACTTTATCAGGCAATGACAAAAGCACTGCTGGGGTCGGGGCTTCCTCGTAAATACAATTTACTCTGAAAATTTATCCACAGCCTGGCTTCCTAATAAGCCGGCAGCGAGTGGTGGGAATGCCATACGTCAACTTATTTTAAGGATAACCTCACAAATAGTTGGACAGCATGAAAACGTTCCAAAAATCTACGAATTAACAACGTTTATATGTGGAAGTATTGATTAAAAATAGTCTGAGAGAATACTTGTATCTTTGTGCTATTGAATTTAAAAAATCTGTTTAAAAATATATTAATTTCAACGTGATATTGATGAAAAAAATTATGTGTGTTTTTACTTATTATGTATAAAACCACACTTTCTGGTCAATGGAAAATGTAGCTGACGACAAATATGTAAAACTCACAAGATGTCTTACCCTGCAATCTATACTCTATAATTTATGTGGCAAAGGTATATCAACAATTCAGATTCATAATTAATGGATGCCAGTGTGACAAGTACGCGCTTACATTTTGTGCAAAATAAAAATAAAAACCTTGTAACTTTTGCAACTCAACGACATAAGCAAAATGGACCAATTTTTACACTACGGGTTCAGTTTCATACCAGTTTATTATTATAAGTAAATCAACTCAAAAATATTATGAAGACCTTTAGCATTAGATATACGTAAATATTTGAGATTTAGGTACTTTATTGCTTTCTATCGAATCTTGCAGGCTAACGCTTCTATCCGCAGCCTCTCTCACATTACGTCCATGCTTTGTTATGGCAACACCAAGTATTGGGCAGTGGCGTAGTACGCAAGGGGGGGGCGAGATGGGGGCAATCCTTTCTATATGCAATGCAGCACCCCTAATATGAATATAAATAATCACATTATCTGCCGAGCAAATTTACTGTGGTCTGCCCACATTCAAATTCAATCCCTAAAATGATGTACGAGCCCAACTTATTGTACTAAAAGTGAAATATTTGGCTTCTTGTGGTGTATGCTAAGCACATTTGAAAATTATGTTTATGCAAATTACTTTCATTGTGTGTTTTCAAAATTAACATATTTTTTGTACAAATTTCTGAAATTTATAATAATGTAAAATATTGAGCAAGAAAGTATGGGATTTTTATAATTTATGCATTATTATATTCCAATTCATTGAAATTATTTATGACTTTCAAAAGTTATAAAGTAGCTGAAAAATAAAAGACGCAAAAATGTAGGTATAGGTATTTCTATGTGTAAGTTTTGTTATTTTTTGTTAAGTAATTACTGAATTTTGAACTTGCGATGCACTTAATGCCAAAATCTTTTAGATTTTAATTTAGAAAATAAGTTCCTCTTCACTTTTCTTTATGTTTTTTCAAACTATCTATCTATAATCTAAGTTTCAAAGATATATAAGCATTCATAATTCATATTAAATGCATACCCACAAACAAACACGTTTAAGTTCACGCTTACAATTGCTGCATGTGTACTTACAATTCATAAACCAAATCTCAAATAAGCATATTAAGCCCTGCAACTTTTGCGGACCTTCCCTGACACAGGTGTTATATTTACAGTAAACATTTGAACATTTTTTTACGGCATGGACAGTGAAATATCATACCAACCTATAAGTCAACAGACGATTTACAAAACACTTCATATCGGCGCATAAATCCTTAGATGAGGATGCCCAGCTATCTTTCCACCTTTTAGGTGCTCTTCCAGCTGGACGTTGACTTATTGATGACTCATTCTGGAGACATGATATCTTCAAAGTTATCTCGTAGATCATTTGATTTGTCCTCTATTTTACACGCTTTTCGTATGTGGTCATTCCGGATATAATCTTGCAATGCTTTGCTTTTGATCATTCTGACAACTCGTCCTCTAAGTGCTTGTTTGTCTTATGTCCTTCAGAGGTTATTGCACAGGAGCAATGGTTGCATGTGTATTGGACAGATATGTCTATGAAAATTGGGAGTTGGTTTTAAAAATATTTAAAACAACTACTTTTTCATTATTAAAAAATGATAACAAACTTTGTTTAGTTCTACTTTATTTATTGTTCATAATTTTGTATTGTTCGTTGTTACGGGTTAAATTTACTTAAATATATTCTTAGTAAATTTCCTACTCTTCACTTAACTATTTGTTTTTGTCCATACTGTTCTTAGTATACAACTTGATAAATTCACAAAGCTATTCTTTATAATTTTTCATATTTCTCCTAATTCTACTGTGTGTATAATATTCATTTTGCTTTATATAGTCTCCCATTATTTTAAGATTTCAGTTTCTCTGAGGATGGCCAAGAGGCCGAAACCGGTCACAACTCGTTATTTTTGTTTGTAACTAAATAAAAATAAATAAAGTAGAACTAAACAAAGTTTGTTATCATTTTTTAATAATTAAAATGGATTTCTACAATGCTTCCGCTAAAACTTTTCAAAAACTACTTTTTCTTAACGCAGATTGTGTAGAATGTGATTCTTTAGAAAGTCAACAGTAAATAAAATTGCAGATGAGAAAAGCAAGCACAAAGGGGGGGGGGGGGGGTGAACTTTCAAGATAAAATATTTATTATTCATCTCTTTACACTTCTTCGTATCCATTGCAATGTTGAAATCCATAAAATCAGCCATTTCCCGTTTGCGCCTATGCATTTCATAATGCCACCATTACCTATCTGCGCGTCTTGCTATGCAGTGCCAGATTTATGTCTGCCACGTGCCATATTGCCCCCTTTGTGTACGCCAATGCACGGCTAATCCGAATCGGCAGCGTGACGTCACCGCGCACAAGCTCACACTGTGTTATTCAAAGACAGCCAACCCAAGGATCATCCGCCGCCTAAAGTGAGTTTTCTGTACAACTAAAAACGATGATGTTTGGATCGTCTTTTGATTGAATCGACTACTTTCAAGTTAACTATTGAATATGTAAAAAGTTTAATTATAATAAAAAAAAAATAATATGAAATTTGATTAGACAAAATTCTGCATATTTTTTTATTGAAGTATTTATCAATAATTCTAAACGACATCTCTTAACTAAAGGTTAAACCTATCTTTGAGTGGACATGACGGGACTCGAACTGGAGCTGGTGTCATATTAAAAAATAATCAGCTATTTTTTGTAAACATTGATATTCAAGGCAGGGAAATCAATTGATCATCGGCTGCCTTAGGTGAATTATTTTCCTATAAAAAAAAATAATAATCTGTGGATCATCTATGGATCAAATGCTTTTGTATACTGAAAAAATTAGTTTACAGAATAAAATATAAAATGAAAATTAACTTTGACATGCTCGGAACATCGTGAGATTGAATACTACAAAAACCTTAGGATCATCTGTGGATTATTGTTTTCTGAATAACACTGGTGGTGATAAAATATGACTTAACGATGCATTTTATGTGGACGTGACATTAGACCAATCGCAACGCCTAACAATCTCATCGTATGATGCTCTTTGTCACAATAAAAATACACGTCTATTGAATTGTATGTCATACTCAAAGCTAAATTCAATAAATAATATTTTATTTTTTATTTCTGTCATTTTTAATTTATTTAAAAAAAAAAACACATCAACTGTAATAAAAAAAACCACGTTATTTTAATATAGCATATTATTAAAGTAGATATGTAAAATGAAATAACTTTTTTTTAATCCCATGAAATTCGGCAACCATTTATTTGAATTTTGTGAAATAAACATCCACTGTTATTACATGTGTAAAATATTCCCCCACTGCTTTAGTTTGAATTCATTTTAATAAATACTCTGAAATAATAAAAAATAGTGCTCCTGGGTAGAATGATATTTTTCTAATTGCACAAGATTAATTATTTTTCAAGGTAGATAAATAAAATACAGTTAAATTTTATGCAGAAATATATAATTATTATTGTCTACAAAAAATAAAAAAAAAACAACAACAAATATGTTATTTTATACTCTTAAAATAACAGGGTGCTTGTGAAGTCTCTATCACATTTTTTTTACTCTTTTCTATTATTAACAAAAAAGTGAATATGGAATTAAATGTGTGTGTTTATCAAAAAAAGCATGATATATTAATTTTTTATTTCATTCAACTAAATATTGATTGTCCATTTTAAATCAAAGCGACAATTTTATTTTCTTACCAAGAAAACATATTAATCTTTGTAAGCTGTAATTTAAACATCAATCACAGACTGGATAATACCGTACTCCAAGTATAAAAAACTATGTTTAATTCCAAACCAAGTGCCTTACCAATAATGTATAGAAATGAAAAGCAGCGCCTCTGGTGAATGTCTAAGCTCCATGAGCTTTTAGTGAAACGAAGTTTAATACTCGTGGTACTGTAATCTCAATTTCTGAGTAGCCATTGTGGAACGGGTTAAATCTGTTGTTCTGCGGAATCGACTTGCAAATAAATTACTTCAAGTAGCAATCTCGACATGACAAATGATACTTGTACCTACACTTCTACCTGATATGATTCAATAATAAAGAATTGCAAAAAAAAAAAACGTTATTTTGTACAAGAAATAATGCTTATGTGTTATCTACTGTGTACGGAATGTGGAATTTATAAATATTTATGTATGAAGGATGATTTATTAAGTGAGCACGGTTTTTGTTTGAATCACACCTAAAGAGCGCTCTGTATATCTACTTGTTCACTAATAAGCGACAATTATAATTTTATGACCAGTGTTTTTGTAAAGGCAGATGATTTTTTGAAACTTAAAATTTTTGTTTGTGCTACACCGATCTTTTGTTTACGAGTCTGTTGCGTTAACCACTAGAGTACACAGTTGTTTTTTTTTTGTAAACTCAAATGTCATTTATTACTCGTATTCCTTGACTTATAGGTTGGTATGAGGCTGACCACCCATACTGTAAAAAATGGTTCACTTTGCCAATGTCACCCCTGTTTCAGGGAATGTCGGCAAGAGTTGCAGGGCTTATGTTCATTTGAGTTTGGAATTTATTTGTAAGTACACAATCAGCATTTGTAAGCGCGAACTACACGTGTTTGTTTGTGGGCATACATCTGAGAGCTTTGAATGAATATATCCTTGCAACTTAGATTATAGATTATAGATAGATAGTACGGACCGATCTAGTAACATAACAGTTATGATGTTAAAAAAACATGCACATTTTGCCTGAAAAAAAATAGATCAATAGAAAAACTATTCGATTTTCACTCTATTGCTTTTGGTTTATGTTTTCATGCATCCTTATATTTTTTCGATTATTTGATTTGCTAGTAATTTTTTTATGGTGAAGGCAATGCCAATTTTTTCATGTTTTATTATCCGGTTGACCATCCCATTGAAATATATGTGACATAGGCGAAGTGAATCATTTTTTACAGTATTGATAGTTAGCCTCATACCAATATTTTACTCAAGGAAATATTTTCAAAATAAGATTTTCCAACAATCTTATTAGATAGCCATGGCTGGATTCCTAGGATAATAGCCACAACGTTTCTTGTTGGTACAGAATTGCTTTCACCCATCATTGCTTTGTGAGGAAATCTGACAACAATGACAGGAGCATCAATCAAGCCGAGGGTCAAAGTTCCTAAGGTCAACAGTCGTGGCTGCCGAGCGCGGCCCGAAGCCGAAATATATAATTAAATATCCGATCGCTTGTATTAGTGTACAGCATGTTTCCGGAACATCTTGTACTACAATAATACGGTGACTGTTCTGTTATGATATACTTGTTGTGAGGAGAGACAGTGCTACGCAACATTTTCAACAAAATATTGTATTTTTACTATTTTTTGTTTCTAAAATGTAATTTGTCGTGTATGTTCCTTTACTTATAGGTTGGTATGCGGCTGACCACCCATGCTGTAAAAATGGTTCACTATGCCAATGTCACCCCTGTTTCAGGGAAGGACGGCAAGAGTTGCAGGGTGTATGTCCATTTGAGATTTGATTTTTATGTTGTATGTTCACCATATCTTTGCAACTTAGATTAGATTAGATTTGTCCCTGCAGTCTCGATGTATCTAGCAATCATAACGGTAGTTATGCATAAAGGTAGTAAGCAAGAAAACATGGCCGCGTGTGATCAGCTGTTCACGTGCGGCTATGCTTCATCGTTTGCTATCTACTAATATATTCGCTAGATAAACTGAAGCTGTAGAAACACAGAAGTATCAACACCGTTCCATAATCTAATGATTAAACCTTCGAATTAGTAATTTTTGAAAAATTCTAATGGATAAAAACAGAGTTTTAATTCACTTATTTATTTCTTTTTTTGTGCTCGAACATTTTCGCCTAATGAGGCATCTTCAGGAGCAGAATGAAAAAACAGAACGAGCACAAACTCTGTTTTCATCCATTTTAATTTTTAAATAATTAAAAAAGGACTTTCACTGTGTAAATAGATTAAAACAAAAAAATATACTTCGAATTAGTTATTGGAAGCTCGTGGGTTCGATTCCCGGCGTAGCAAAAAGATATCAAAAATATTCGGGGTCGAAAAAATCTAATAGGGTTTCCAAACAAGAGTCACAAGAAGTCCATCCAGCCTTACAGTTTTCATACAATTATTGGATTTATTGTTGTCTTCGGTGGAAGTCTCGACGACCGTCGTTCTATCTGAAGATTAGACCGAATAAAACATGGCGGCGTATCAACAGCTGATACATTTTATATGAAACAGCGATAAGCTGTTCACTGACCACCTTGTTTTATTTCGACCTATCTTCAAACGGTTAAGGGAAGATTTACCGATGGCCGTCGATACTTTCACCCCTAATCAAGGATTGAAGAACCGATAAGAAGAGTTAACACAATGTTTGGAGAGCGTGCATTTGCAGTTGTTGGCCCTCTGGCCTGGAACCACCTGCCACATCATGTGAGAGAGCTAGAGGACCATGGAAAGTTTCGGAATGCACTGAAGACAAGCAAATTTCTGGCATCGTTTGCACCAGCGCCCTTGGAGTGACTACATCACGAAACGGCGCTATAAAGAAATCATCAACTCATCATCATCATCATCATCATCATCATCATCATCATCTAGACCGAGAAGCAAACCACGTATGAGTCAACATGATGGAAGAAGAAGACAGGACCGCAGGTTGTACGTCACTGTCTTCGCTTTCATTCATCCATCTCTCAGTAAGTAGTCGGCCCGGTAGACAGCTGAGCCGTGTAGACTAGTGCTTAGTTAGTTAGTGCCGACAATTGCGTAATGGCTCGACACTTGTATGATGTGGAGCTCGCATTCCCTCCCGCCTAAGTGGTTAATATGAAAATGACATTTGTCGGTCCATTGTCAGCCAATAGTGGCGTGACAAGAGATGTGCCCGTATGTGACCGGAGCGCTCCAACATATCACACATTTATTAAAAAAGTATATCGAAATATGGCACTCACAACATTTGTTTTCTCGATTTTTTGTTTGTTTGGATGATTTTTTTGGTGAGCGCAGTTTTCTGTGAATTACACATCAAGAACCCTCTGCAAGCTTGCTTGTCGTAATAGAAAGCGCAAATTCTCAAGCTAAATCCAGTGATTGTAAGGCTGGATGGACCTGTGGTGGCCGAAATAATAATAATCATAATATAAGAATGATTTATTTGATGAGTACTGTTTTGTGTGAATCACACCTCAAAAGCCCTATGCACGCTTGGTTGTTGTTATAGAATGCGCCAATAATCAAGCCAAAATCAGTTACTGTAAGACTGGATGATGACTCTGATGACCGAAATAATAATAATAATAATTTTAGGATGATTTATTTGGTGAGCGCTGTTTGGTATAAATCACACATCAATAGCCCTATGCAGGCTTGGTTTTCGTAGTAGAAAGTGCAAATTATCAAGCTAAGCCCAGTTACTGTAAAGTTGTGCGAACCCTTACTTAGTTACTGGAAAACGAGCAAAATATTTTTGTAGCCCAGGAAAGAGCGAAATAGAAAATTAAGGGATTTTGAATCACAAAAATTCCAATATATCCTAGCACCTCGCCAGAAGCGCTATTTTGCAAAATTACTTACGACCTTAACCCATTTAAGCCTAGGCGACGAGATAGCGATTCGTGTCCAAAAATAAGGTGTACTGTGATATTTTGTCTATGGAGTTCCTTCGCAAGCGCTAGCAGGCTCCGACTTGGATTAATATCCAAAGTGTTAGAAATTTAGCAGAATAGCGCTTCAGGATCCATTGTTGTATGTACAAGATGTTTCTGAATCCAGTGAAAAATTGGTCGGGACGATGATTTTATTCTTCACAGTTTTCAATGGACAAGAAGAATCCTGCTATTGTATGAAAAATGCGTATGCCAATGTGTCGTTCCCTTAGTGCTTGTTTGTCTTATGCCCATCAGAGTAATTTCACATCAGCAATGTTTGTACGTGTTCTTGACCAATGTGTCTCATGAAAACTGGAAATTGATTTTCAAAATATTTAAAACAACTCTTAATTTATTGTGCTTTGTATTTTTTTCTTAGCTCAGATTGTGTAGAATATGATTCTGAAGATTCATTACTTACTTAACTTGGCGTATGGCCGGCAAGCGCAACAAATTTCTTGGCTATTGGGCAGCGTTAGAGGCAAAGATCCAAACCTGGCGTGGCTTCATGGAGGTCTTACAGGCCAGGAGGGTGTCTTCTGATGAGGCGCTTCTCCACTATGCGCCGGACAGTCTGGTTCTCCGCCCCACAGTCACATTCTGGAGATGAAGCTAATCCCCATATATAGAGCAAGGAGTTACAACGGCCTTGCTCTGTACGGACTCTGTTTAAGCTCGTCCACAGTTTTTATCGAAAATGGAACCCTGAGACCTCCTGTGGCGGAATGTGTTGAATCTTCCTGTGGTCCCCCCTGTGAGTAGTGCCATCTATAATCTATAATCTAAGTTGCAAAGATTTATAACACATAAGATTTATATTAAATGTATTCCCACACGCAGACACGTTTAAGTTCGCGCTTAAACATGCCGCATGTGAACCTACAATATAAAACCTAATCTCAAATGAACAAAATCCCTGCAGCTCTTGCCGACCTTCCCTGAAACAGGGGTGACATTGGAAAAGTGAACCATTTTTTACATTATGGGTGGTCAGCCTCATACCAACCTTGTCAAAGAATATAACTTAAATGTTACGTAACGCAGAGAGCTCCGAAGAAAACAAAAAAAATACAAAGCTTTCCAACAACAATATACAGCACAAAAAGACGGCCAAACTTTGGACCTCTTGGCCTCAGCAAGAAATGCTCTTTTCAGAGCCTAAGCGATGGCAGGAAATTCCGGAAAAATACAAAAAATTACCATATTGGTCAACAATTTCATAGAAAGGTCTTCTTTGAATCAGATGGTAGATAAACCAAACAAGCACTGGAGGAACGGTGTGTTAGCGATCAATGGATGGCCGAGGAGAATAAGAGTACGTGGTAGAAAGTGCGTACACACATAGTAGAGAATTAAGCGGTCGATGCTGATAATATTCGATGCCCGTGTAGTGGATATAATATGACAGTTACCGGCAATTGTAATTCGTCTTTTGTTGTTTGATAAGCATGCCTACATTGTCATAGTTTATTGACCTCCTTCAAATGTAAACACATACCTCCGTAGACTAGTGGTAATGCTACGGACTCGTAAATGGAAGGTCGTGGGCTTGAATCTCGGCGGAGCACAAGAAAATACCATTTATGTATTTTTTAGGGTGGATTTATCACAGTGAAAGTCCATTTTTAATTATTTAAAAAATTCAAATGGGAACGAAGTTTTAATTCACTTATTTAAATAATTACCATTTATGTATTCAAATATGCTCTTAGATGGGTTAAAAGATTTATTTATGTAAAAAGTCATATACCTTTACCAAAGACAGGTCGCCAAAAGTCCATCCAATCTTACGGCAACTGAGTTGGACGCTTTGTAGTGACGAACAAGCTCGTAAAAAGTCCGGTCGATAGCTCAGTTGGTAGAATGCTTGAATTCCATGCCGAGATCTCTAGGTTTCGATCCCCACCGAGAGTGTCAGGAATGATTTCCCGATTCGGTGTTTTTTTCAAACCAAACAAAAGTACCGGCAAGGTGTACTCAGCCTTCATGAGAAATGAGAACCAGATCCCCCTGGAGCTGGATAACCCCTATTTCAACTGAAAGTGGTTGGTGTGAGGCCGGTCCGCTTACCTACCCGTAAAAATAAATAGGTCCCGAATCACCACATGCGACCCCTTTGAGGTTGACGCAGGCAAGAAGTTACACTATATATGTAGCTTAGTTGCGAGTTGCGATGACCCATTTTCATAAAAAAAAAAAATACAGAAAAAACTGTAATCATGTTTCCGTTCCAATAGGGTGACCAGAACCTCTGAAGAGTCTCTTACTATTATTCTTATCCTGACATACTCTTTTAGTTCATTCATACCCATCACCTTTTTCATAAATTTCCTTCTTACATTCATTTTGTATATCATCACAAAAAATGAAAAAAATGGCGGCTGATCTGTCATGTAGGCGGCTAAGGCCAAGAATCTATTTTCATTTCTGTAGATGTTTTGTAGATTTTTTAGTGTTTGCTTGGTTGTATAACTGGATGTAATTAATTGCTTGTATTCCTTGACTTTTTTATTTATTTTATTATTTTATTAACGGACATGATACTCCAATTACAATATTTTATGACAAGGTAATTACAAAGAATAACAAAGAAAACAAAATAATTCAAGGATTAATATTACATAACAGCACAGTCAAATAAATACCTATACTTTCCTCAGCAAAACAAGGCTCTACGGAATTCAGACAGGCTCATGCCGCATAAATCTAGATGAGAGGAAGAGTTTAAAAGACGACACATTCTGTTAATAGAAGAATAGTATCCTTATAGGTTAGTATGAGGCTGACCACCCATACTGTATCAAATGGTTCACTTTGCCAATGTCACCCCTGCTTCAGGGAAGGTCGGCAAGAGTTGCAGGGCTTATGTTCATTTGAGATTGGGTTTTTATATTGTAGGTCCACATGCGGCATGTGTTGGCGCAAACTTATACATGTCTGCTTGTGGGAATGCGTTTAATATGAATCTTAAATGATGTTTGCGGCTTAGATTTAGATACCCATCACTTTTTTCATACATTTCCTTCCTACATTCATTTTGTATATCATCACAATACAAAATTGGATAAATAAATTTATTCTTTGTTCATACCTATCACATCCTAAACGACAAAAAAAAAGTGTACGTATACTATCTTGTTTACCTCATAGGTGTCGAATGTGGGATAGCATTGAAAGAAAAACGTGTGCAGAATACCAAAACGTATTTCCTTGCTTTGTTGAGAGGGACTCCTCAAAGGAGGCAGAACCATAGTCTCCCGTGTATTGATTGAAAGCATCGAGAATATTCTAGAATTGGAATAATCGAACAGTACCGGTGAGCAAGGAGCCTATAAGAAGGGGATATAACAAAGATCTTTATTCTCATAACCCGGGAGATATATCCAGCCGCGCGTAATGGTGCGCTAGGTTTTGTTCTGCTTTGTTGAAAGACCGGCTGAGTCTTCTTGAAAGATGCTACGAAATCTGGTTAGTGGTTAGTGAAACAAGGTTAGTGGTTAGTGGGTTAGTTTTTGTGTGTGAACAGAAATAGATAAAAATCGCTCAAAGTGTCCGGTCGATAGCTCAGTTGGTAGAGTGAGTTGCTCGGGCTCGAATCCCACCGAGAGTGTAGTAGGTAAGACATGATTTCCCGTTTCGTTTTATATTTCAAACCGCAAAATAAAGTCCTGGCTAGGCTTACTCAGACTTCACAATAACTGAGTACCAGCGGGTACCAGAGGGTTCGGGAGCTACGGACAAACTGAAGCGGTTGCCGTAAGTTTTGCGCCCTTACCTGTAAAAAAAATAAGAACCCATTCGCCACATGCGAAACCCTTCGGGGATAGCGCCGAAACAAGTTAGACTATATGTGTAGCTTAGTTGCGATTTAGGTGCGAAGTGTACAAGGTATACAGTCTCGTCATACGTCCAACATGGCCGCTCATGAACAGCTGATTGAACGGCTCACTGAAGACTTCTTTTATTACTGACACGATGTTCGAGTCTTGAAATATAAACCTCAGCTCCACGTTGGTGCGAATGCGCCATTTATTCTGTAACTCACAGGCAAAGGTCCGAGAATGCGACAAAAAAATACTCTCAAATCAGATATTTTTCCTGTTTCTGAGTCAGACTCTAGGCTTCACATCCGTACAATACAACTGGTCACCACCATACTTGCCTCAAAAATGGGTGCAGCCATCGTTTGTGCATTCGTTGAGCAGTTTATCATTTCATATCACCACCTTAAAGGTAAAGCTAAATAAGCGGTGATTCACTGATTTGCGAAATTGTGGATAAAACATTTTTTTATAGGGAGTAACTTCTCATTTTAAGTCTAATCTAATCTAAGTTGCAAAGATATGCAACTTAGATTAGATTAGGAATTGGAAATTCATTCAATTGGAAATTCAATTGGAAATTCACATTATATGCATTCTCACACGCAGACACGTACAAGTTTGCGCTTGCACATGCCGCATGTGAACCTACAATTTAAAAACAAAATCTCAAATGGACATACACCATGCAACTATTGCCGTCCTTCCCTGAAACAGGGGTGACATTGGCAAAGTGAACCATTTTTACAGCATGGGTGGTCAGCCGCATACTAACCTTTAAGTCTAAGAACATACACGACAAATTCCTTTTTTTTAAATCAATAAATAATAACACGTATGGACATCAACACTCAAACAGAAAACAAATTCCAATTTAATAGCCGCCAACATTACTGATCAACCGCCATTTATTTATGTCCTTACATTCTTTCATTTGCTCCATAGTGACAAGTGAAATAATTATAAGGCAGTGCTCCTCTCAAATTTCTAAACCAAAGTTTTTTTTCCCGTAGAAACAGGAAAAAATTGCATTTATCTGAAGAACCCATGTTAGCTTATGACGTAATTAATTCAGTTCTACCTTTAAGGTATCTTTAAGGTTCTACCTTTAAGGTAAATACTAAATTCAAATGCTGTCCTAGTCTGAACGTGCTCTGGACTATAAAAGGCTTTGAGAATAAAACAGAAATGGCGGAAAGCGAATAAACGAGACAGCTTACTTGCTTCGGAGGGTGACACGCAGCAAAGATAGGCAATACCCCATTTAACTACTGGCTACTTACCTATGAATAATATCTGCAGAGTTCTTTATTGCCAGGGGCTCGTAAAAATGAATCTAGTTGCATCGGCAGCTTCTATAAAACTAAACAAAAATTAAGTTCTACCAGCTCGGTTATTTTTTTTTTAGTGCAATGTTTAATCGGTAAATCAACAATCAAATTTCATTGAAATGCTTCACAAATCTATCTATAATTTACGTTGTAAGGATATATTGCCACTTAAGACTTATATTAAGTAAGTACACACCAACACAATATGCCGTGCAAGGTCACGTGTACTGAGAAAATAAATAAACACTACATGATTTTTGCCAATGTCACCCTTGTCTCAGGAAAGGACGGCAAGAGTTGCAGGGTGTATGCCCATTTATTATATTGCAGGTTCACATGCGGCATGTGCAAGCGCGAACTTGTACGTGTCTGGTTGTGAAAATGTATATAATGTGAATCTCCAATGTAATATCTCTTTGCTACTTAGATTAGATTGGATAAGATGATTCTGGAGAGATTTTTTTACCGTTGTCTGTTTGAGATGGAGCTTCCGGACGTTTCGCCCATGTCTACGATGGGCTTCTGCAGCATTAAAGTGAAATTATGAAGATGATCTTGATAAAACTGTGACGTCTCTAAAACTCGCAGTTTTATCTCTCTAACATCATCAGCCAGCCGTGTACCATACAGCTCTTATTGACATGATTTAAAAAAAAAAACAACTTGTGTTAGGTTACGGGGCGAGTAAAATTCACTAATGTGCGACCGGTTTCGGAAACAATGTTTCCATCGTCAGGTAATATTTTGTACCTGACGATGGAAACATTGTTTTCGAAACCGGTCGTTCATTAGTGAATTTTACTCGCCCCGTAACCAAATACAAGTTATTTTTTATTGTAATTTAAACAAAAATTAAAGGTTACAAAGTGAATGCCTCATCATTTAATCTTTTTTTTTTGTTTAAATATTTTTTAATCTATATATTTACCAAGCAAAGTAATATACACATAATAAATATAACCATCTTCTATTTTTACAGCTTGTAGGTACTAGGAAATTAACTGCTCCTAAAATAAATCACTTACTCAAACTCATTCATTTACGACTTTTCTAAATTGGGATCAAAGGCAAACTGCTACGGCCACAATAAAGCAGAATACAAAATATAATAAAACAATTATTTAAAATGCCTACGTTATATCTTAAAAACCACACAACCTTTCTATTGTGCCTTAAAAATCCTTTTATCTTTACTTTAAAATATTATACATATCCCTTTCTAAATATATGAAATTTATACTTATTAATTTTTTTCTTCCTTGACATATACTCCAAATCTGTGGATGTATTTCGCGGAGCACTCAAGACACACCTTTTTAAAAAATCTTATCCATGATCGGAGAGGGCCCTTGAGGTGTGTCACACACAAAAATGGCGCTCTCTTATCATTTGTAATTTAAAATAAATTAGCCTGGTATTATTATTATTATTATATACGTTGGTATGATGCGGACCACTTATACTGTAAAAATGACCCACTTTGCCAATGCCAACCCTAATGCAGAAAAGCGCAGCAAGAGTTGCATGGCTTGTGTTCAATTCAGAATTGGGTTTTTATGTCTTAAGTCCACATCGACTGCTCCAAGGAAGACAGCACTAAGTCAAAAAATACAGTTTTGCAGGAAAGCCAATTGAATGTTATTTATTGATGGAGTACAATGCATAAACTATTTTTTACATTCATTTATTAACGAATTTAAAAGAGATAGAGACACGGCTGTCATCTTGGAATGAAGATAATGATTTGTTACCTTCAGAAATGGAAATAAGTCAAACACCTAAATTTCGGAGTTACTTCCTTCTTCCTTGGAGCAGTCGCGCTTACACATGTGGCATGTGTAAGCGCGAACTTATACGTGTCTGCTTATGGGCATTCATTTAATATGATTTTTTAATGTAAATATATATTTTCAACATACATTATAGATTCATTTACAGCAGTTCTTTTTCGTCTATATGTTTTCATTAGATGGTTAGATACTTAAATTTATTGGTACAGAAGAATTTTCTTATTTGCTGCAATAAAAACCAATTTTGTAATGTTTTCACACGAACGGTAAATTTTATTTTTCATATTGTTATTTTCTCTTTTGAAACAATAAAAAAGTGCATGTATGCTGGCTGGAAAGCACATTGCTCACAGTCCGAGGGGAGTCGTAGCTTATGCGCATGGTACATGCAAAGAATTTACAATGTTGGACCATACATCTGAAAAATACTCCAGTATGAAATTAACGATAAAGATTTTTTTTAATTTTACAGTGAAAATAATATCCCTAATAACTTTTATATAATTGCTTTCAGAATAAGATAAATATACTACAGGCTAAGAGCCCGTTCCCCCTTGTCGGGTGTCGGATGCGTATATTCATCGGAGGTTCCTAAAGCTACTGATGTATGGAAGCGAGGCCTGGACGATGAATGAAAGTGAAATAAGTAAAGTCCATACTGTTGAAATGGACTTTCTAAGAAGTATGATTGGGAAAAAACGGAGTGACAGGGTGAGGAATGATTTTGTAAGAAAAGAATGTGGTGCAAAAGAAAGTGTGAAAGTGAAGATTAAAAGAAGTTTGTTAAGATGGTTTGGGCATATGGAGAGAATGAATGAGGAAAGACTGACGAAGAAAGTATATGTTGGTAGAATAGATGGATGTCGTGGTAGAGGAAGACCGAGAAAGGTATGGATGGACCAAATATCCGAAATTGCGAATGAATGGAATATCCAGAGTCATAATAAAAGGTACGCTTGTATGAAGAAGGTTATGACTCTGGAGGAAATGAAAGAAGTATGCAAGGATAGAAAGAAATGGCGGTTGATCTGTGATGTTGGCGGCTAGGGTTTGTTAAAGTGAAATTGGTTTTATGATTTAGTTTTTTATGTCCATGTATATATTGTTATTTTTATTCTTTGATTTAAAAATGTAATTTGTCATGTATGTTCCTTGACTTATAGGTTGTTATGCGGCTGACCACCCATAATATAAAAATTGGTTCACTTTGCCAATGTCACCCCTGTTTCAGGGAAGGACGGCAAGAGTTGCAAGGCTTATGTTCATTTGAGATTGGGTTTTTATATTGTAGGTCCACATGCGGCATGTGTTAGCGCGAAATTATACATATCTGCTTGTGGGAATGCATTTAGTGTAAATCTTAAATGATATATATCTTTGCAGCTTAGATTAGATTAGATTAGATTCCAGTGGCAGAACATTTCGGACAAAATCGGTTTCCGACAAGTGTGAATATTCCTTGACTTATAGGTTGGTATGAGGCTGACCACCCATACTGTAAAAAATGGTTCACTTTGCCAATGTCACCCCTGTTTCAGGGAAGGTCGGCAAAAGTTGTGGGGCTTATGTTCATTTGAGGTTTGGATTTTATTTGTAAGTACACATTCAGCATTTGTAAGCGCGAACTACACTTGTTGGTTTGTGGGCATACATCTGAGAGCTTTAAATGAATATATCCTTGCAACTTAGATTATAGATTATAGATATATTATAGTGAATAGCTCCATACATAATGTTCCACTGGAACCTCCGATTAATATACGGATCCGACACCGACAAGTGGGAACGCGCTCTAAGATGATTTTTTTTTTCAAAATAAATTTTTGTCACTATAAGATATGAGTATAAAATAAAACTACAATTTTATCCCCTTAGTGCTTGTTTGTCTTTTCTCCATCAGAGGTAATTTCACATGAGCAATGTGTACTGGACCTATGTTATAAAAATTGAAAATTGATTGTAAAATAATTTAAAACAACTCTTACATTATTTTGTTTTACGTTATTTCTTAGCTCACAAACGAAAGGTCCAGATGTTTTTTTCCAATTTTTTTTAAATGTCATATAGATGTTACAAATAATAGAGATTTTGAAAGCTTTGGATAAACAAAGTGAGTATAAAATTAAGAAAAATATTTTTAAAAATGTGATGGTTATGAATAAAGAAGTAAAGTATGTCAGAAAAGGAATAAGTAGAGAAGTCTCTACAGATGTTTTGGCCACTCGTAGGGATGACAATGCTACAGTAACAGTACAATTAAATTCACGAAAGGATTTTGAAAGGTGCTAAAGCGCTTTTCTTTTTTGCAACTAAGCTACACATATAGTGTAACTTCTTGCATGCGTTATCCCCGAAGGGGTCGCATGTGGCGATTCGGGATCTTTTTATTTTTACGGGTAAGGGGGCCGGCCTCACACCAACCACTTTCAGTTGAAGTGGGGGTTTTCCAGCTCCCGGGAGGGGGGGGGGGGGCTGGTTCTCATTTCTTGTGAAGGTTGAGTAAACCTTGAGATCTAACCCTTGCTCCCGGCATGGAATGCAAGCATTCTACCAATTGAGCTATCGACCTTTTTCGAGCTTGGTCGTCGCCGCTACACAGCGCCAATTCTCAAGTAAGTTGCTGTAAAGCTGGATGGACCTTTAGTGACCGGTCATTGGTAAAGGTTTATGAATTTGTCAATCCAACGAAGAGAAAATTTAAAAATATAAATGGTACATTTTTTGTGCTACACCGGGATTCGAACCCACAACCTTCCATTTAGAGTCCGAAGTGTTGCCACTGAACTACGGACCGGTCGATAGCAAATGTTTGTAGGAAATATCTCATGAATATGCCAGACAGCTTATCAGGATGGGAACAATGGAAACGTCAGTAACTTTCATAAATTCAAAGCGTTACGATGACTGAATACGCTTTTATCGGAATTCGTTTACGCTTTTGAATTATTTGATGTTTTGATGATTGTACGCATGGGAAATATTGCAAAATTTAGTGTCGCGAATACGACTGTCAAAGCTGTGTTTAATGCGATTCGGGTGAATGGAAAAATAAGCCGTTGAAAAATGAAAACTAAAAATGAATAAAAACAATCGTATGCTAAATTTTGAATGGAAAAAACAATGGTTGTATGAAAAAGGAAATGAAATGTTCGGGAATGAAATTTTCAATAGAGTATTCTGAGTAGAAAAATCGGGTTTCTTTCATCGCAGCATTTACTAGATTATATTAGTACCTACTTTACGTATGGCATGTGTAAGAGAACTTACACTTTCTTACATTTCGTCCCCTTATGTTTGTTTGGCTGTCCATCAGAAGTAATTTCACATGAGTAATGTTTTTTGTGTGTACTGGACCAATATGTCATATGAAAACTGGAAATTGATTAAAAATATTTCAAACAACTCTTTTTCTAAGCTCAGACAATTTTTTCAGACCCAGTTGCTATCAGGCTGGATGGATCTAACATCTAATATGAACTTTAAATATTATATTCGGTGTTATGGCCGAGGGTAGAGGCGCATGTCCGACTATCGTATTTGGAGCCGAATAACGTTGGTTCGAATCTTGCTTCTAGCCCAATTAATCATAACTTCGACCCTGGTTCAAGAGATGCCATTGCATGCACACAAGAATCTGCTTTCGCATGAAAACAACTGGCCAGGAAAAATAAGTTGGTGGATTGGACATTCCTTTAAAATGAATGGCCATCAAGATGCGCATTCAAGAGGAGCAATAAAGCGAAATAACACTAGGCTAAAGGTAACAGTGTCCCATATATAGTCTAGAGGACACTTGCCTTTTTGATTCTAAGGCCCTCATTTGTGTTTGTACCTTAACTTATATGTAGATTATTGACACTGTCTGATACGTTAATCACTAGACCACGGCTGGTCTTCCAAATGCGCATTCAAGAATAGCAATAAAGCGAAATAACAATCTCAATAAAATGTAACGTCGAGGAGAATTACGCAAAACAGCGACAGAGTTGTTAAAGGGAAGCCGTTCCACTTAATGGCGTCGTTATTATCCGCTTGTTATAATTATCCTGCAAATAGTTTGTTTGGGGAAACCGCTCTCTCACTAAATTCACTATTCGCACTTGCGACTTCCACTTCCCGACAAAACAATCCGATACCTCGCGTGGCATGGGTCCAACCTCTTCAGACGCTGCTTGAATGTTTGCTTTGTAAAACGCAACTGAGCTACACATATAGTGCAACTTCTCGCCTGCGTTTCCCCGAAGGGATCGCATGTGCATTAAGGAGGGCCACTGATGTATGGGGGAAAAAAAATTACGCTGAATTTTAATCTAAGAGTGAAATTATGTTGCTAAATGACGTAATTTTATTGTACAGAAAGTTTCATTAGAATCAAACAAAAACTTTTGTCTCCAAATCGACATTGAAATAATGAGAAATTGAAAAAAAACACAAAAAAAATATTCTTACATACTGACTTTAAACCCGATTTTTGAATTTTATTTCTCATGTAAAACAAATGTTTAAGGTATAAAAGAACACATTTGAGAGAAAAAAGTAAATTACAGGAAGTAAAATTTTATTATTGATAACGTAAAAAATCCGTTTTTTTTTCGAATTTTGGCCTGACACTGCGAGACGTTATTTTAGGTTAAATATTTGTTTCTGTTTGTTGATTTAAAAAAAAAACGTTGCAGAGACTTTTGTGCTGCTCTTCAAAGACATTTTGCTAGTTTTCATATGATAAACGTAGATAAGATAGATCCATTTGCCCACCGTGTGCTGTGAAAAAAAATGAGATCTCCATCAGATGTCTTTTGAGATGTTAGTGGTTCAGATGTATTTTTCTGCCAATTTGTAATACCACAGTAATTCATGGAACTTGTAAGAGCCAATTTTCCCACCTTGCATGATAAGAATTTTTAGAATCTGACGTGTATCTGCGAGTAGTTCTCTTAGGTGTTTGTGAAGATTCGTGACTTCGCTATCAGTAAGTTTTCTGAATGAGCAAAGCAACTATTTCTTCACTTGGAGGAATCAATTATCATTTTAGGTTCTCCTGATGAATATTTTTAATTTAAATAAACTTCGATAAATGTCGGAAACCATCTTTGCAATAGGATGGCACTTACAAATATCATAAATGTAACTGAACATAGTTAAACTGAAATGAAATCATTATTTTTAAATGTAAGTTTTTTTTACGTTTTTTTAAACGTACGTTTAAATGTATGTTTTAAAAGTAAAAATGTACCTTAAGAAGGTTGCTTTGCTGCTAAAAAAATAAGACATATTATTATAAATCAAGCTAAAACGTATGCTTGAACAACATAATTTGCCAAATTAATAAGTTTTTTAAGGGATCCTAAGCTCTATAGCTCGCGGAATCCACCAAGCATAGGATTTTTTTCCTGGAGTTTTATGGGCTAAGTTTATGTTTTCTAAGACAAACTCGTATAGATATAATTGATCTGTACTTAAATCTTGTGTGAATAAATCATATGGGTATTAAAGGTTTTTTTGAAAACTAATTGAATGTGTCACATTTGATACCATGCAGAACTTCTGAAGTTATGAGTGCTGCCACTTTTCCCAAAACTCAATACCTGTAGAAAGTTTTTGCCAATGTAGAAACATCCAGTAAGCCTTTTTTGAAAAGTTGGCGATGCAGCTTTGGAAATGATTCCCTTGAGACTGGCTGTGGAGATATACATACTCAATGATGATGGTGTTTTATGTTATTTTAAGATTTAGGCGTGTTTTTTTACCATCAATGTATTTTGGTTCGATTATCTAAGCTTTTTTACGTAGATTCTTTTTTCTATGATTTCTTAGTTACTTTATAACGACTATGGCTGTACCTATTTCCAATAATCATTTTCCCTGATGTTTGCTAGTAAGTTAGGAAGCTTCACTATTGTGCGAACACTCCGCCATCTCTATGAAAGGCGCATTGATTTATTTCTTTACATTTACAGGACAATAAATGTAAAAACAGCACATTATTCATCATCTTCATCATAAGCTCAACAGTTTTGGGTGGGTTTTTTTCATCAGTTGTTTTTGGAGATTTTGGCGTTTTTTCGTGATTTTCAAAACATTTCTTGTCCAGTTGTGCAGTTACATTACTGCATTAAAAGATACATTTCATGACACTTCATGCTTTCTAAAAGAATAAAACAAATTTTACCAGTCACAGGGCATTGAAATAAGTTTCGTATTCAACTCATAGTGACAACGCGCGGTCACAAATTCTTTGCAAAATAGTGAAATTAGACGCTCTCTCTACCCCTCCTACTGCTTATTTTGTGAAAAAATAACTTGTTTATTTGTATTATTGGTGCGCATTACTATATTTTATGCACAAAAATATAGAAATTACCGGAAAATCTCAATTCTTTATTGTATTATTAGCCCTCATAAAAAATGATAAAAATGGCCTTTTTTCGAAACTTTGAGGCCGATTTGGAGACAGATGATTAATAGTTTTACGGAATTTTATTTTACGCACGTAATTTGAACATCTTTTGGCAACATATTCTTACTATTAGATGATTATTATCCAAAAAAAAAAAAATCGGCCCTCCTTAATGTGCATGGTATAAAAAATATACCATTTATATTATATTTTCAAATTTTCTCTTCGCTGGGTTGAAAACTTCATAATTCCTTTACCAATGTCCATCCAGCCTTACAGCAACTGGTGCTTGAGAAGTGGCGCTTTGTTGCGACGACGATCAAGCTCGTAAAAAGGTCGATAGGTCAATTGGTAGAATGCTTGCATTCCATGCCGAGAGCAAGGGTTCGATCTCAAAGGCTTACTCAGCCTTCACTAGAAATGAGGACCAGCCGCCCCAGGAGCTGGGAAACCCCCACTTCAACTGAAAGTGGTTGATGTGAGGCCGACCCCCTTACCTGTAAAAATAAATAGGTCCCGAAGCGCCACATGCGACCCCTTCGGGGATAACGCAGGCAAGAAGTTAAACTATATGTGTATCTTAGTTGCGTTGCGTAGGAGGGTAGAGCAATGTTCCTCGGGGTATCCTACACTAAAATCCGAGTCAACTTTGATAACTAACAGTGTTGAGATAATATTTATCATGGTGTTAAGTTGCGATGGCGGCGATTACAATAGTTTACAACGGATTGTCGGAGTCCATTTCGGACTGCGGTTAACCCTACGATTTTCACCCCTGTCTTTCACACAATTAATTTGGCAAATCAAATGGTGTGTGAATTGAATTTTTAACGTGACAAAGTGAAATTCTTCTATGACTTAATAAAATCCATCGTGACAAATGCAGTATTTTTATGTTTATTTTTGGGTTTTAAAGAACTTTTAGGTTTGGCAGATTTTGTAAACAGGAAACTGTCAACCCTATAAAAATATCAATTTAAAAAGGGGCATTCAATTTAATGTTTAAATCTAATAATGTTAAAACAACACTTTGATTACCATTTCATTTGTTTTGAAGGGTTTAGGTTTTTTTGCCTAAACTTTCTAATAAAAACCCCATAAAAGCCTTTTTAGGGTAGAAATCTGTTAACTGCAAAGACGTTTCCAGCATTGACGTGGCAAAAAGTGAGTATTCAGTCTCTGTTTGAAGGATTTAGCACTTTTACTGGCACACAATCCTACAATGGAAAACGCTCAATAACCAAACAATGCGGACAATTTTCTAAACGGCAAGGCGACATAATACATATGTAAGTGCACCTTCCAGAGATTACAAAATGCTATTACAGTGTCAAGACGGCATTATGTACGTTAAAATAAATAAATTAATAATGCGCCCTTTTATCAAAAAAAAAAAAATAATAGTTGGAGCCTCCTTTGAATGGAATTTTCGACTTATTTGACTATAGGTCCGAAAAAAGTATGGCGGTGCCTGAGCAGCTGATCGTTGTTCCTAGTAAAATGAATCAGCTATTGACATGCCGCCATGTTTTATCTTCAAATATATACATAAATATTTGTCAACGTCACCTAGAATTCCACCACTGGTTTCATAAGCTCGAAAAAATAGTGAAAAAAGCAAATAAGTAGGTTTTTGATTACAAAAATATCTAACAACGTAGAGTTTAAACAAACGTCGAGGGTCCATTTTGGACTGAGGTTAACCAAGACTCTGCATTGGCATTCCCAAGGGAGAAGTAGAAGGTTGAAGAAGGTTCCAGAATTCTTTATGACCTCGGACCCTCCGAAGCCATAAATTGGATTTAAGCGCATAAAGCGATAACGTCATTCCCATTGCATAGGGGAAACAAGAAGAGGAAAGTATTGGGTTCTGTGTGCGGTCGAGAAAAAGTGCATCTGAAAATGTGAAATACTCAAAAAGAATGATGATGACGATTCTATGGTAAACGTTGTTTTTTAAAAGCTAATCTTAACATGATAATTATGATCGCATTTAATTTACATTTAATTTTTTTACGATTTAATTTAATAAAAACATTAGTAAAACTCGACAGCTCTGATACAAGTTTCACGCTACAGAGAGCGTCAGCCCTTTTTGTAGCATGCATAAGGATTGTTCTCGAAATATTGGGAACTGGAACAAGCGTGTTTTTGCCAGAATATTCTATTTAATATGAATCCTTAAGTTAAGATTACTGAAAGACAACATAAATGTATATGCGATAGATTCCTATTCTTGGAGCATTGGAGATACTTATGTGTTTGTATTATGTGTTTTGTGTATGTGCAATTCTTTTGTTCTGTTGGCGTCCTCAAATCAAATAAATAAATAAGAAAAGAACTAATGCCAAAAAAATGTAACTAAGCTGCACATCTAGAGCATTTTTTTACCGTGCTGTCCCCGAAGGAGTAATCTGTGGTGTGAAGATGTTATATTTTTTACAGGTAAGGAGGTTGATCTTAAACCAACCACTTCAGTGGGGATTTCCCATCTCTCAAGAGGCTGGTTCTCATTTATTACGAAGGCTGAGTAAAACTTACTGATTCTTTAACTGAAAGTGATGCATATACTTCAAATGACCTGAAGGTTAAATATATTATGTACATTTTATGGAGGGTAAATTTTTCATGCTATAAAAAACTTGTTTTCAGTTTTGTAGACAAAGCTTGAGAATTTTTCGCAAAGCTTATTCTGCAAAATAAAAAATTTGCTATAAGACCTTCTTATCGATACTTTTATACAAGTGTGACTTATAACATCGGTCGTAGAACCCAGCTGGTGTTGTGAAAGAAAGTATATAAGTCGATTTTTTTTGTAAAGAAGAAAATACTTTATGATACCGAGCGCCTACGTCAAAAAAATCTTTATAAATACAAAGCGAACCGCATAAAGTTGGCTGCTTTTTTTTGTCAAGGCATCAAAAATTTTGTAAGCTTTGGAATCGTCCGTATTGAAAAAATTCAATCACCCAGAAAGTTTGTTGGTTTTTATTTTTAGAGATTTAGAGTTTATTTTTATACGTATACAGTATAATATTATTTCAAGAATTTACACGTGCCGAATTTTGTGTCATAATTTATAATATCTGTAATCTGAGTTGCAAAGATGTATTAACATTGAAAATTCATATTAACCGCATGCCCACAAAGCATACACGTGTAAGTTTGCGCTTAAAAATGCTGCTTGTGAAGGTACTTGAAAATTAAAATCCCAACCTCAAATGACCAGAAACTTTGCAATTTTTGCCGATCTTCGCTGAATCAGGGTGACATTGGAAAAGTTAACCATGGTGTAAGCCTCATACTCACCTATTAGTCAAAGTGTTATTTAAAATTGACTTATAGGTGTCCTTGACTTTTAAGTTGGTATGAGGCTGACCTCCCACATTGTTAACAAAACTTCGCTTTGCGAATGTCACCATTGTTTCAGGGAAGGTCAGCAAAAGTTGTAAGGGCTTGTGTTCATTTGAGGCTTGGATTTTATTTGTCAGTACACATTCAGCATCTGTGAGCGCGAACTACACGTGTTTGTTTGTGGGCATTCATTTGACAGCTTTAAATGAATATATCCTTGCAATTTAGATTATAGATTACAGATATAAGCTAAAAAATTATAGATTCACCCACGTCTTTAAAGCAAACGGAATATATGCCACGTTTTATAGAATTCAATAATATTTATCATCATTTTATTCTAGTTTATTGGGTATTGAATTTCAATAAAGCTATTTTATTTACTGCTTTACGTAATCGAATTGGAAAAGTATTTGAAATTAATTGTTGAGATATTCATCTCATTTTTGGACGATAAAAAATATTACAAATATATTTTAATATGTATTGTTATGATTTACGGATTCAATTTAATAAAAAATATGCAACTAAGCTACACATAAAGTGCAACTTCTTGCCTGCGATATCCCGATGCTTGATGATTCGGGAGCTATTTATTATTAAGGTAAAGGGGACCGGCCTTACACCAACACCTTCAGTTGAAGGGGGGTTTCACAGCTGCCGATGTGGCTGGTTCTAATTTCTTGTGAACATTGCCGGTATTTATTTTCTGTTTGACATAAACACCGAAACGGGAAATCATTTCTCATACCCTCGGTGGGACTCAAACCAGTGCTCTCGGCATGGAATGCAAGCGCTCTACCAACTGAGCTATCACCCGGTCTTGGTAATGTATTTTTTGAGATCCAGATTTCCTTTTAAATATTTACATGCGATGTTTGATTTTATGTTTTCTACTTAACTTCATTTTTAAAAGTTGAAGCAGTTGAACTAATATTTAACTTAGCTAATGATCCATTAGCGCAGCATAACTCAAAGTGGAGTCGCATTCTTTTTGACATAAATTCTGAAAGTTTCAGCCCTGAAGCGCGGCATGTCTTTAATGGCCTGCAATATTCCCCACCATTGCCTGTGATCGCGAGGAGTCTGTGCATCTGTACAAAGCTCAGGTTTTTGTGTAACCCGTTCATCATCTGCGCGAGTCCATGGTAGCGTCTTCATTTGTTATGGTCGGATAAGAGGTAGGACGATATAAATAGAGTACGGTTCCGCCACATTTTCACAGAGAAGCTGGAATTGCATAGATAAGACGCGACACTACGCAACACAATCAAGCAACCCAAATTTCCAGAAGGATAGGTTTTAAAAATTTAAGATTATTTACCATTAAATAATGTAAACATACCTATCAAGATGCATTTGTATTCTTGTCTATGGTGGTTTTTGCTGCAAACTTCATATCAGTGTTTTTGACAGCTGCATCCTATTCCGCCTCTCTCTCTCGAAACTTTGTGCAAGCAACATGTCCGCTTGCGTTCATCCAATATAATCATTAGTAATCGTGTACTAATTGTGACTTCTTAATCTAAGCTGCAATGATATATCATTTAAGATTAATATTAAACGCATTCCCACAAGCAGACATGTATATTTTCGCGCTCACACATGCCGCATGTGGACCTACAATATAAAAACCCAATCTCAAATAAACATAAGCCCTGCAACTCTTGCCGACCTTCCCTGAAACAGGGGTGACATTGGCAAAGCGAACCATTTCCACAGCATGGGTGGCTCGCCGCACACCAACCTATAATTACATTTTTTAAATCAATAAATAATAATATCTATGGACATCAAAACTAAAACAGAAAACAAAATTCAATTTAATAATCCCTAGCCGCCAACATTACAGATCAACCGCCATTTCTTTCTGTCCTTACATACTTCTTTCATTTCCTCCAGAGTCATAATCTTTTTCATACAGGCTCTTCTTTTATTATGACTCTGGATATTCCATTCATTCGTAATTTCGGATATCGTGAATGAATTTACTGAAAACTTAGAAGCTGGTCTCTGCTGCGTACTCTATGTTAGTCTATCGCTCTATCCATTCTCCGTTCAAAAATGTATTCATATTTTACTTTTATGACCGGCCATAAAGGCACGTGGTCGCTGGGCGTGCAGTCATTTTAATACTATGGTATACTATACTATACTATAATATACTATAGTATACTATGGTATACCTAGACGCGCATATCATGTGGGTAAAGTGATCCCATCCGCTGACAAAGCCCACGGAAGTCTGTGGGGAGACCATTGAGTTATAATATAGAGGAGCAGAAACTAGTTTACGGCATTGATGCATACTTTGACGCACAGTTGACACAGTCCTGTCGAAAAACATCAGTTTAAAAATTCTTACTTTTTCCATTATGTCTTTCGATACCCAATGATTACACATGCCATCTATAATTTATTATTTAAATTGAAAAGATGTATTAACAATCAAAACTCATATCACATGCATGCCCACAAACAGATACGTGTAAGTTCGCGCTTACAAATGCTGAATGTGAACTTGCAAATTAAAACCAAACTTCGAATGAACATAAACTCTGCAAACTTTGCTGACCTTCCCTGAAACAGGCGTGATATTGGCAAAGTGAACCATTTTTTTTTACAGTATGGGTGGTTAGCTTCACATCAACTAATAAGTCAAGAAGTTATATCTTAAAATAAAGCCTTTTACGTTGGAAAATTGACAAAATTACCAATCAAAAGATTTATAACGCGTGCGCACAATGTTTGCGACGGATTGAATATCAATGCTGCCAACATTCTGGAGTTTTTTCTTTGTTTCATTTAAGTTTTTTTGTACACAACCAAATGACGCAGTGAAGATTTTGTTTTCTTTCTTACTAAGGACCATTTTCGTAAGTAAGTTGAAACATACATATAATGTCTCTTTTCGTGAAAATAATTTCTAGTCCACAGATATCGTAGGTCAATGGGAGACATCATGAGGGGATATGTGGTTACTGCGACGCGTGATGTCTCTATCATCACAAAATTGATGAATTTTGTCATGGCTTGTTAAACTGAGCGTAAAAATGTATCCATAAATTCAACGTAAATTAATATCTGCATATACTATCTTACATACGCTAGCTAATGATCGAAATCAATTTAACAGCGAGACTAGCTGTCAATGTTTCAACTCTTGCAAAACGATAGTATCGTCACCTTAAAGGAAAAACTGAATAAGTGACTTATTAAGCTAAAATAAGTTTATTAGATAAATGCACCTTTTTTTCTATTTACTATGAGAAAAAATACTGAAAAGGTGTGAAAATCCTGTAGTATAGATGTTTTTCATGAGCACTTCCTTATGATTAGTTGAGTTTCTATGAGGAGTTACAACAAATAAAATGTTTCATCCGCGATTTATCAAACCAGTGAATCAGCACTTATTTAGTTTTTACTTTAAGGTTCCTTGACTGATAGGTTGGTATGAGGCTGACCACCAATACTGTAAAAAAAATGTTCACTCTGCTCATGCCACCCCGTTTTCAGGGAAAAGCGGCAGGAGTTGCATGTTTTATGAGATGTTGTTTTAATTTGTAAGTTCACATTCAGCATTTGTAAGCGCGAACTACACGTGTTTGTTGGTGGGCATGCATTTGATATGACTTTCAACAATATAATTGGGAAAATACCACAACAATTAGATATTTAATTTAAAAAAGGAACTGGTTACTCTGAAGATGGCCTAGAGGTCGAAACCGGTCAACTCATTAATTTTGGTTTGTTTTTGTAACAAATTTAAATAAAAATAATAGTAGAATAAAACAAAGGCTATTGTCATTTTTTTTTAAATTAAAATGGAGTTCTAAGTTTCCGCTGAAACATTTAAAAAATAATTGGATATTATTATTATTATTTTATGTTGAATGTACCCCTACCCTCATCCTCCTCCCTCCCCCTCCCCTTCGACAGTATTTTAGAGAAAAAGCCGCAACAATTTTGGAAGTGGTCTAAGAGAAATAAATGTTTGGGAACCACTGCTATAGACCATTTTTGACCAAAAACAATTATTACACTTTTAGCTTGCTTTAACTTGTGCGGTAAGGTTGTCCTCAGAATGAATGCTTGCAGGACACTTAATTCCTAGATAGAGATAGCGCTAGCATTATCTCAGTTGTAAGGAGACTTAAGCTCTCCGAATGATTTATGTAAAACTAAACAGCTCGCAATGACAGCCGACGTCCCTTATCTCATTCCGTGCTGTCTGGTTCGCTTAATTTATTTCGCTATCGGTCCGCGGTATCGTCCTTGTCTGTGAGAGCCGAGCAGCAAGATGAATGAATTACAGATCTTGCTATCGTTAACAAACATATCTGAGTATCGCTAACAAACAAATCTCAGTATTGTTAATAAACAAAGCTTAGAATCGCTAAAAAACAGATCTTAGAATCGCTAACAAACATATCTCAGTATCGCTAACAAACATATCTTAGAATCGCTAACAAACATATCTCAGTATCGCTAACAAACATATCTTAGAATCGCTAACAAATATATCTCAGTATCGTCAACAAAGAGATCTTGGTATAGCTAACAAAAATATTTCAATATCGCTAATGAACACATCTAAGTATAGTTAAGAAACAAATGTCAGTATCGCTAACAAACTTACATATCTCAGTATCGCTAACAAACATATCTTAGAATTGCTAACAAATATATTATCTCAGTATCGTCAACAAAGAGATCTTAGTATCACTAACAAAAATATTTCAATATCACTAATTAGCACAAAAATCGCTAAGATACAGATGTCAGTATCGCTAATAAACTAACACATCTCAGTATCACTAACTCACAGATCACAGTATCGATAACAAACAGAGCTTAGTATCGCTGACAAAAATATTGTAATATCGCTAATAAACACATCTACGTATCGTTAACAAACAGATCTCAGAATCGCTAACAAACAGATTTCTAAATCGCTAACAAATAGGTACATTTCAGTATCGTCAACAAAGAGATCTTGGTATCGCTAATAAAAATATTTCAATATCACTATTAAACCCATTTAAGAATCGTAAACAAACATCTCTAACAAAAGAGGAATATAGTGGTCGAACTACCAAATATTCAATTTTAAACTACATATGTAAGCTCTGAGTACCTACACAGTTTTGGCTGCCAACATTGCAGATCACACACCTTTTTTCGAACCTTGCATACTTATTTTTTTTCTCAGTAGAAATGGACTATCTAAGAAGTATGATTGGGAAAAAACGAAGTGACAGGGTGAGGAATGATTTTGTAAGAGAAGAATGTGGTGTAAGGGAAAGTGTGAAAGTGAAGATTAAAAGAAGTATGTTAAGATGGTTCGGGCATTTGGAGAGAATGAGTGATGAAAGATTGACGAAGAAAGTGTATGTTGCTAGAATAGATGGATGTCGTGGTAGAGGAAGACCGAGAAAAGTATGGAAGGATCAAATCTCTGAAATAGCGAATGAATGGGATATCCAGAGTCATAATAAAAGGAGGACTTGTATGAAAAAGGTTATGACTCTGGATGAAATGAAAGAAGTATGCAAGGACAGGAAGAAGTGGCGGCTAATCTGCAATGCTGATTTTTAATGTTGGTTTATTGGCTTGCTACATTTTTTGCATAAGACATTTCTTTTTTTTTTACTTTTTTTGTATAGATTTATTTTTAAGGTTTTGTTGTTTTCTTATACTTAAATGTTATTTTTTACTCGTATTCCTTGACTTATAGGTTGGTATGAGGCTGACCACCCATACTGTAAAAAATGGTTCACTTTGCCAATGTCACCCCTGTTTCAGGGAATGTCGGCAAGAGTTGCAGGGCTTATGTTCATTTGAGGTTTGGATTTTATTTGTAAGTACATAATCAGCATTTGTAAGCGCGAACTACACGTGTTTGTTTGTGGGCATACATCTGAGAGCTTTGAATGAATATATCCTTGCAACTTAGATTATAGATTATAGATTTAATCCAGAGTTATTTTAATAAAAGTCCATCAAAGTATTGCATACATTTAATACAATGAAAAAAATAAACACTAACGTTTTGCATACTAAAATTCATATTATTTAAAATTAAAATGCTCTAGCTGCCAACCTTGAAGATAAAACATAATTTTTTGTAGCTTGCATACTTTTTAAATTTAAAACATAGTTATCTAAATTAAAGTAAATTTAAATAAACATTAAAAATATTTCATACTTTTCACACATTAAAAAAAATTAGCAACTTACGTTTTAATGCAGCTCTATTAGCATTTTTATGTGGCATGTGAGTAAGAGTTGAGCCACAGCTTAGCGTAGCAATTATTCCACATGTCATAACTTTAATCTAATGCAGAATTAAATTTCTGAACACTTTAGAATAATTACGCAGTGCATGTAGCTTCTAAAAATAACTGAGCTCGGCGAGAATTTATTTGTGCTAATTTTACGACTCGAGCTACCACAGCACAATGGAGCCATTTTCAGAATATGGAATACCTTTGCAGTTATTCAGATTTTATTTAAGGCTTGCATGGATGAGGAGGACGTTGCATAGGCACGCCGTCAAACACGCACTAATTTTGGAGATCGCGCTTTCCGGTTTGGGCTTATGGAGTGGAACGGACTGCCACTCGGAGTGAGGGTTTCGGAATTTGTTGGCATTTTTTTAAGGGAGCACTGAAACGGCACCTTTATAAAATATCTCATTCATGATTGGGAGGGCCCTTGCAAGGCCGTACTAGAACTAACAGGCCGTGGCGCGCCCTATCCCCGTTACGAACTTAGTGCTACCACACAATAATACAGGGACTTGCCATTCAACTCATACAAAAATACTTACTTGTAACTGATGATTTCTTAAATATTAACTAGTAATTATTTATCTCAAGCAGTCAGACCTCCAAATACTCCTATATTTACACAGTAATACTGAAAAGAAGTCAATTTTGCCCACATATACTCATAGTAGAAAACAAACAACGATAGAGGTTTCAAATTTTTAATTTAGTTATAATAATATATAAATGTATAAGTCAAGGAACTAAATTAATAAAAACTCTACTATATGACAAAAAGTAATATAAATAAACCATTGAAATAAACACAAATTAAGTCACTACACAAAAGACATCCGAAAACTTCAAAACTAATTTATCAACAGATTGAATTTTTTTCTTTAATGATTAGTTAGTTGAAAAAAAACTTATTTTTTTTACACTTTACTAAGTTTTTCAAACGCATTTCACGTTTTTGAAACACTTATTGATAAAGGTATTTTTTCACAGCAGGAATTTGCACCAAAACATAACACCATTCAACAATATAGCTTTTCGGCATTTGTGTGACGTTCGGACAATTATAGGTTATGAACAAATTGAAAGAAGTTTGTAAGAAAAAACTTACAAAAACACATCTAATTGTACACAAATCCATACGCAAAAGTACCGTGACCCGTTTACTATAATAAAACAGTAATGTTCCATGAAAAAATCAACTTATTGCAAAAAACACCACAAAAATATGACAAGACGTGTGATTGTAATTTGAATTATTGAATTATTGTGTGAATTTAGTACTTTCTTAGCAAAATATTGTACTCAATACTTAGAAAAAATGATAAACTGTCAGACGCAGTAAAGTTTTTAGACAATAATATAGTTTTTATATTTTAAACTTATTTTTTAAGATTACAACTTCACTCCCGAAATGTCAAAAATGGCGACTAAATTGTACTACCGCAGTCGGCCGTTGGCGTTGCGCCGCACTAAGATGGTGACGTCATCATCCAAAATTTCAAACGCTTCCCGGCCTGTATCTCTAGTATGGCCTTGGGGCCCTTGAGGTGTGACACACACAAAAGCGGCGCTCTTATGTCTTTCAGAAAATAAAAATAAATAAATCATCCTCATATATATAGGCAGCGTTGGCTGCGGTTGATCAAGGAGTCCAAGACCTTCCCTGAGATGACGTGTCATTGCGTCCCCCCCAGTGCTAATTTAGTTTATCTTCCATTTGATTCAAAGATGACTATTAAATTATATAATTTTAAGAATGACATTCTACATAATCTAAAAACGCACGCAAATGCAACTAAGCTACACATGGAGTGTAACTTTTTGCCGCGTTATCCCCGAAGGGCTCGCATGTGGCGAGTTGAACCTATTCTCGTATTTACAGCCAACCACTTCAGTTGAAGTGGAGGTTTCCTAGCTCTCAAGAGGGCTGGTACTCATTTCTTGTGAAGGCTTAGTAAACCTTGCCAGTATTTTATTTTTGGGGTTTGAAATATTATTTGGGCATGTGGCTTCATTTTTTCACATCTATGTGAGGCAACTTTTCTTAATAAAATGTACAATCTTTACTCTGGTTTCTAATCTGATCGATGTCAAAGTTTTCACGATCAATTTGGGGATAATCTACAATTTTACCAAAAAAAAAAGTGCTGAAAATCTAATGAACAGTTTAACCAGGCGAAGAAAACAATTTTACCGTTCATTTTAAATGAAAAAATAATGAAAAATTGCTGGATAATGATCAAAAGCGCTAGAAATTCATTTTCAAAAAAGATAATGTACTGGTATTTTAAAAAAGATTTTTCACTTCGGAAACTACCAAAAATTGGACAATAAAAAAAAATTATCCTGTTGTATGACTTAAGTAGGTACCCGACTTATTTTTGTTATTGTTTCTTTGTAGAATAATAAAATAATTTATATTTTTAATGGAAATTTCTGACTTTAATAATAAGCGATAACACTAACAGTCTCAGCATAAAAACAAACTTTCCTTATTTTCACGCATTTTACTAACAGCGTGTTTCAAAATAAGGATCAAGGGCAGCGCTAATAAAATCTCTAGACTCTTCGCTTCGGGAATCAGTACCGAGAATTTAAAACTGTACGTTTTAGGTCCAGAAAAATATTTTATATCGAAACTATAACGTTTACCAGGGGCGCTGTGTTAGTTTGATGCAATAAAAACGGTTGAGTTTAAACGTGACGGTTTCTACTTGGGAATCAGTTTAATAAGTGATAATAATACTCGTTACGTTTAATGTCAGCAGTAAGAGGGTAATTATCTTCATATCTATACGTTTCCAACGTACATTTTCCTTTACGAGCTTTCTCTGAAATCTTTACTGAAAAAGAGAGGCGTCATGAGACAGAAAAAGTGCGTAGATTGCTACAAAAACACAACTAAGCTATACTTATAGGGTAACTTTTATCCGCATCCCCGAAGGGTTCGCATGTGCCGAGTGTACCCTATTTATTTGTACAGGTGAGGGGGCTAGCCTGTGGGGTGAGAGTTTCCCAGCTCACGAGGCTGCCGATACTCATTTCTTGTGAAGGCTAAGTAAAGCTTGCCGGTTTTTTTTTTCATAATTTTGTGAAGAGGAATGAATCATCAATTAATAATTAATTCATTATTGTGTATTTTCATTGATTATTAATTAATAATTACCCAATGAACTTTGAATTCTTCTTTCTTTTGCTTTGAATGATTTAATCAAAGTTATGGTCAAATGACCCGAACGGGGTTCGAACCAACGTTATTCAATTCCAAATACGCTAGAAGGATCAGCCTCTTGACTCCCTCGGTCATAACACCGATTTTATTGTACGGATTGAAATAAACACCGAAACAGAAAATATGAAAACCCTCAGAGGGATTCAAATCCGATGATTTGATGTAACAATGTCACCCCTGTTTCAGGGAATGTCGGCAAGAGTTGCAGGGCTTATGTTCATTTGAGGTTTGGATTTTATTTGTAAGTACACAATCAGCATTTGTAAGTGCGAACTACACGTGTTTGTTTGTGGGCATACATCTGAGAGCTTTGAATGAATATATCCTTGCAACTTAGATTATAGATTATAGATAGTAAAAATACTTCGACATCAAAAAATAATGTATAATTTTTTTCTAACATAAACGCAAAAAAACGCAACGAAGCTACACATACAGCGTAACTTCTTGCCACCGTTATCCCCGAAGGGGTCGTGGTGATTCGGGACCTATTTATTTTTAAGGGTAAGGGGACCGACCTCACACCGACCACTTTCAGTTGAAGTGGGGGTTTCCCAGCTCTCGGAGGGGCTAGTTCTCATTTCTTGTGAAGGCTGAGTAAACCTTGAGATCGAACCCTTGCTCTCGGCATGGAATGCAAGCATTCTACTATTGAGCTATCGACCTTTGTACGAGCTTGGTCGTCGTCGCTACAAAGCGCCAATTCTCAAGCAAGACCCAGTTGCTGTAAGGCTGGATTTTTGGTGACCGGTCATTGGTTAAGGTTTATGAATTTTTCAACGCGAACAGCAAATTTGAAAATATAAATGGAATATGTTTTATGCTTCGTCGGGATTCAAACCCACAACCTTCTCCATTCAGAGTCCGAAGTGTTACCAGTGAACTACGGACCGGTGAAGAAAAAAGACAATTTCGTATTTTTTTTTCAATATGAAAATTGTTATCAAAGAAAAGTCCTATTCTTTTTTTGGCACTGTGGTGCAGTGATAACATTCATATTCTACGGGACCGAAGTTAATCCTAAAAATACTGCAATGTTTGTATTTACTTTCCATCGTTTTATATTTTCATTTTTTATTAGACCGGCATGAAGCGTATGCTTGAATTAAAATGCCCCCGTAAAGTGGTTTGAAATACCGCTTTTAGTCGTGATAAAAATCTGATGCATTTTAAAAAAAATAGTTGTATGACTTTTCTGCTAAATATTTCTACTCTTTTGAAGTGCCTCGTCAATAAGGGATCTTCTATTTTCATCTATATTTTCATTTTAGTTGCTGTGTTTCTAAATGTCAATTTGATGCTTATTTCTTACCTGAAAAACAGTTGTTGGGTGTCTTTTTAATTTTTTGGATTATTCTACTAGTATTCCTTGACTTATAGGTTGGCATGAGGCTGACCATCCATACTGTAAAAAATGGTTCACTTTTCCAATGTCACCAAGAATGTCGGCAAGAGTTGCAGGGCTTATGTTCATTTGAGGTTTGGATTTTATTTGTAAGTTCACAATCAGCATTTGTAAGCGCGAACTACACGTGTTTGTTTGTGGGCATACATCTGAGAGCTTTGAATGAATATATCCTTGCAACTTAGATTATAGATTATAGATTCTACTAGTAAAGAATAATAAAGAATAAAGCATTGCCTCCCCCCCAGTGCTTGTTTGGCCCAGCTAACATTTATTTCAAAGATAACCTTTAAAAACATTAAACATTACACTCTCTCTCTTACTAAAAATTCTATACACCTTTATACTTATCTGCTATTGTTCTGCATTCTGATGTTAAATATTTCCTTAATTTGTATTTGTAACACATTTGTATTAACTTGCTTGTATTATTCTTTCTTATTTCATATTTTTTTCTGTAATCTCTTAGATTATAGATTATAGATAGATGTACTAAAACTGTTTATAAATAAAATATTAAAAAAAAAAACAACGAATTATCTTAAAAAACACATTCTACATAATATGAGGAAAAAAACATAAAACACGATAATGTGAGAGTTGTTTTAAATATTTTTCAAATCATTATTCAGTATTCATAATACACATAGGTCCAGTACACATACAAACATTCAAACAAAAAATCAATCGTATCTCACGTAAACATAAACTCTGCAACTGTTGCCAATTTTCCCTTAATCAGGGGGTGGCATTAAAATGTCATAAATAAAATGAATTACGTTTTCAGCAAATTTCAGGAGTACGGAAGTCTGCTTTTACCTGAAACTCAATTTGCAAAAGTCAGCGAGGAAAAACACTAAGGCTTAATTATTGGTCCACTCCAGCATTCACTTTGATCAATATAAAAAGCATCCCGATGTTAGGAACATCACTTATAAGGTACGAGTAATGAGTGGGTAGGTAGCTGCACATTTAGTTGTGAAAGAGCATGGACAAGAACGAGAGTTTCCAAGGATATGCGGTTTCATAAAAGTAAGTAAGTCAACAAAATTAATAATTACTCCTGTGGAACAATTTTATATTTATACTTGAATTTCAATTTTACGTTCACTAATTTTCGTTTGGATGATTCTCAATTTAAGACTAATTTTCATACATTTGCGTACTCTTTATAGGTTAGTACGAGGCTGACCCCATATGTAAATTTGGTTCACTTTTGCGAATGCGAATCTGGTTTTAAGGAAAGGCGGCAGGAGATGCAAAGTTTTTGTTCGTGTGAGGCTTGATTTATTTTGTTAGTACACATGCAGCGTGTATACGCACAAATTTACATATTGATCATTTAATATGAGCCTAAAATACTTATAAATGGCTTTGCTACGTAAATCATAAATAGACAGATAAGGAAGTTTTTTTTCAGTGTACGCTGTGAAAATCACACCTCAAGAGCTGTTCTCTGCGAGCATGGTCGTCGTTTTAGAAAGCACCAATTCTCAAGAAAGGCCCAGTTGCTTTGAGGCTGGATAAACCTTTAGCGAGTTGTCTTTGGTAAAAACATATTTTTTTAAGCTCAGCCATGATTGCATATAAAAACTAAATTTTTTTATTTTTGTGCTTCAACTGCGGTTACAATAACCAATCAAAAGTGGAATCCACTAGACTACGAACCAGTCAAAAGCTGTTGGGAATGTATTGTAAAAAGCTTGAAGTTCGTAGAGCTGTGATCAAATCGAGGATGCAGTGTTTTTTTTATTTAACTTTAGTTTTATTTCCAGTAACTCGTAAAGTCGGTATACCTTCATCTCACAATTGAATTTCTCAAAGACCCAATTAAGTCTGAACCCAGACGTAGAGAGAGCCGGGGTAAAATAAATTCTCAGGGGTAGCAAATCAAGCCGAAACTTTTTCTTACTCGTGTTAGTCGAGTATAAACTTAAGAAAACTTTAACGACGTAACAAAGTACGAGTAATTCAGCGTTCCAAAATTTGTACGGAAAAACGTGAAGGGAATGCGATGAGATGGTTTGGACGCGTAGAAAGAATGTATGATGAAAGATTGAAGGAAAACATGTGAAAAGAAATAGGTAAAAGGAAGAATGAAAGAAGTGTGTTAATAAGAAGTGTAAATCATAATTATCGTCTGAAGATAGTGTCTTCGTGTAATAACCGTTTTTCTCTACTGGTCACCATCCTTTTGTAAAGGCAATGCCTTATTGTGATAGCATTTGCCTCTGCTGGTCGCCATCCTATTGTAAAGGCAGTGCCTTGTTGTGCTAGCCATTTGTCTCTGCTGGTTTTTATCCTCTTGTAAAGGCAGTGCCTTCTTGAAATAACCGATTGTCTCTGCTGGTCACCATCCTCTCGTAAAGGCAGTGCCATGTTATGATAGCCGTTTGTCTCTGCTGGTTGCCATTCTCTTGTAAAGGCAGTGCCTTACTGTGCAAGCCATTTGTTTCTGTTGGTCACCATCCTCTTGAGTTGTCGATGGCTGTCAAAACCCATGAGCTGATTTAAATACTGGAAATACAAAGTTATTGGGCAACCTTCACCACGTCCTCTTGAAATTCTTCCTTGAAAGATTTTAATTCGAAAGCACGGTGACAAAATTTGGATTTGATGACTTATTTTCGTCTCTAACGTTCTTACAATTTTTATACTTACAATACAGTTAATCAATCACAAACAGTTAATTAAAATATGATTCAAGGATTTTTTTTTTGTCTCCAAATTTAACTTAAGTCACAGGGTACTCCATAGTTTTGTTTTCTGAGAATCACATTGATAGACTCTCAACAAAATAGTGTCGCTTTTCCATGTTTGTAACAGCTCTGCTATCCTTGATGAATTAGTAACGTCGTAAAACTTCTTACTATGTAGTTTTTACTTGGAGCACAGTGTGTTTACTCATATAGACTCAGAGGGCAATTAAGACAAGAGACGTTCAGCTATTTGATTGTGTCATTGAGTTAGTATGCCTTAACCTCGGATAAAGTTGATTGGGTTAACAATGGCATTCATTTGAACTCTTCCATTGACAAACAGATATGCTTTAATTAAGTGAAATTTCAACCATTCAACTCTTTCATTTATTCATTCGTGATGACTTCCTGGCTAACAAATAATATTGTTGATGAGTTGGTGAAGTCTCTAGATGTTCTAATCCAATCTAAGTTGCAATGATATGTAACATTGGAGATTTACATTAAATGCATTCTCACAAGCAGACACGCACAAGTTCGCGCTTGCGCATGCCGCATGTGAACCTACAACATAAAAACCAATCTCAAATGGGCATACCCCGTAACTCCTTCCAACCTGCCTTGAAACAGGGGTGACATTGGCAAAGTGAACCATTTTCTATAGCATGGGTGGTCAGCCGCATACCAACCTGTAAGGCAATGTACTTATTTAATTAATCATAGTTGTTCGAGATTATGTGAGTGCTTACTCGAATTTTTAAGTGGAATTTTCCTGCGAAATCTCGCATGCGCCAGTTCTCAATGTTTCGAGAATAACCTTTATTCTAACCTATAAATAGAAACCGAGACGCTCTGTAGTGAATAAAGTACCTAAGCTATCTAAACTACACGATTGTCACACTTTTTTAATGTTTCCTCTCGTAGAAAATAGGAAAAAATGTGCAATTCTCTGTGAAACCCAGATTAGCTTAATATGTTACTTATTCATTATCAAAATTATTTAGAATCAAAAGTCTATTCATGACATTTCCAATTGTAATTTCCCAATTGACTCACAATTTATAGAATTCTCTGAGCACAAGAAAACGCTATCTTCCTCTTGCATCACATCATCTTTCAAATCCATTAAGGCACATCTTCGAAATTTGATTATTGAAGTCTTTCCATGACACTTTGAGTCTTCATATTCCCCCCTTCGCTTTTCTTGGGGTGCGCACGCCCCCACCCCTCCAAGTCTGTGTATGCACCGATAATGATTTCACGAGGTTTCGGCGCGTCATTCAGGTGAATTGCTTCCTCCGAGAGGTTTTGCTCTGTGGAGGATCTCATTATAGAGTTGGAAACAATTAGAGGGCGACGAAAAGGCAAGTCATCCAGTGACGTCATTTTAGGAAAATCACATTGATGTTTGTGCAACTTGACGGATTAATTTTAACTGAACTTACATATGAATTTTAACCCTCTTAATCTTAAAAAAGATTAAAGTTTTAAACCAGTTGAAAGTCAATTTTCCAGTACTGAAAAGTGTAGGTTTAAGCAATCTAATGAATTAGGTTGTAAAAGTTTTAGTGTCTGTGTATTGTTTTTGCGAAGATTTATTTGAAATAAATTAATCCAAAATGTAAACAAAGCTTTTCTTCAGAAGTTGGGTTCAATATCTCGAGCGCTTTTGGTGTGTTAACACACCGTTTTGAAGTAATATGTGAAGTTGGATGAGAATTGAAAATTATTTTTGCATCCACCAAATCTCTACGATTTTTATTGTCGCAATTCAAAAATTCAGCCAGATAATAAAAACATGTCAAAAACCCTGGAAGATATTATCGTCCTCAATAAATTTATTTTAAAAATTATTTACAGCTCTTGAATTGAGTTTTAAGGTTAATTACACTTTTAGGAAATTAAACGAACCATTATGGGAGAACTTTCATCATTCTCGACGTTTCGTTGGCGACGTAACTAACGTCTTCAGGACGCACCCTCTCTGACTGTTAGAACGACGACTGTTAAAACTGTTCGTCAAGAAAATATAAAAATCAATACGCTTCCAAGCTACACATACAGCTACACTTCTTGCGGCGCTTTCTCCAAAGGGGTCGCATGTGGCGAGTCGAACCTATTAAATACACAGAAAAAAATAAAAAAGTTTGAACATAAGATAATTAATTAAAGCGCACATTGTGGTAACAGAACATGAAGGATATTTCTACAAACAGGAAAACTTCTCTCACGACTCCCTGTTTTGTGATAAGCCGTGTTTCTTTATTGCCCCTGGCGTAGACGGTACACACTAGGTATTGCATTAGCCCGTACCTTCATTTAGCGCCCTTTTTCCGGTTCCTATACGAGCAGGCTACAACGAACCAACCCCTATTTACAAACCTCAATATCTGTAGAAGCAATAGAACCTTGATATAAGAATGCTTCGCTTTAAGAGCATTTTTTTATTTGAATGTAAAGATAACAATATTACAAACATTGCCTACCTAATACTTTGACTTATAGATTGGCATGAGGCTGAGGTTTATGTTAATTGAGGTTTGGTTTTTGAATTGTAAGTACACGTACATCATTTGTAAGCGCAAACTTACACGCGTCTGTTTGTGGGCATGCATTAAATATTAAATTTAAATGTCAATATATCTTTTCAACTTAGATTAGATCACATACTATTCCTTAGTATACTTTTATTTTTGTGTTTACTCTTTTTGTCTAAAGTCTATCTTCTCGGCGGCCAAACGTCACACTTGTATATGACTACGGTCTTTAGCGACCGGTTGCACTATATTTGTTTGCCTTTTCCCTAGCAACTTGACCGTTTAACGTCACAATTTTGTTTATATAAATTAATGTGTTGATATTAAAAATGTAATTTGTTGCGTATGTTCCTTGAATTATAGGTTGGTATGCGGCTGCCCACTCATGCTATAAAAAATAGTTCAATTTGCCAATGTCACCCCTGTTTCAGGGAAGGTCCGCAGGAGTTGCAGGGTGTATGTTCATTTGAGATACGGGTTTTTATATTGTAGGACCACATGCGGCATGTTTAAGTGCAAACTTATACTTGTCTGTTCTCTATAATGTTAAATACTCTAATTAATCTTTAATGTTTTGCAACTAAGATAAGATTAGATTAGACAATTAAAGGTTAATAATACAACCTTCAAATTTAAGTGTTCCTCTGAAAGACAAATTGGTTGTAGTTTTTTGAATAATACTTCGAGGAATGCTATTTTTATATTTATCTGTGGATGTCTGCCTTTTTTTCAATTAATATCACGATAACTACGCAAGAAACAATTCATCTGATTCCATTAATTTTACCTTAATGAAATTATCATAATTGATATATCTTGTCTTATCTTAATGAATATAATATCTCGTATATCTTAATGAAATATATCGTTGATCTCCAATGCCGAATTATTATTAAATATTTTTATTACAAGTCCTTGATTAATACATATTATAGATAGCTCACTCTTGCCAATGCCTTTCAGGAAAGTGACAGGAGTTGTTAAGATTTTGTTCAAGTGAGTTTTGGTTTATTTTGTGAGTAATTTAAAATAAAAACGATATTAAATATTCTGTAAACCATTTTTTAAAGTATAGGTGGTCAACCTCATACCGACCTATAAGTCAAACACTTTTTGGTGAATACCGATAAACGTAAGTTTTCATTTTATAGGTGGTCAGTTAAGTCAAGCGATTGTATTTTCTTCTACTTCTACTTCTTTCTACTTATTCTACTTCCTACTTCTATATAGGTGGTCCAGTTAACAAGTTAATCAAGTATCTTTTTTTCTACTACTTTTCGTTTGTTAAAAAAAACGCAAGTAAGCTACACATATAGTATAACTTCTTGCCTGCGTTATCTCCGAAGAGGTCGCATGTGGCGATTCGGGACCTATTTATTTTTACGGGTAAGGGGGCCGGCCTTACACCAACTACTTTCAGTTGAAGTGTGGGTTTCCCAGCTCCCCAAGGGGCTGGTTCTCATTTCTTGTGAAGGCTGAGTAAACCTTAAGATCGAACCAAGCAAGACCCAGTTGCTGTAAGGCTGTATGGACCTTTGGTGACCGGTCATTAGTAAAGGTGTATGAATTTTTCAACCCAGCGAAGAGCAAATTTGAAAATATAAATGGTATATTTTTTTTTGCTCCGCCGGGATTCGAACCCACCACCTTCCATTTAGAGTCCGAAGTGTTACCACTGAACTACGGATCGGTCTGGTAAGGAAATCAATGTTAGATAAATTATAGAAAAAAATGGATGTATAATTGACGAAACGCTCGTAAATCAAAGCATTCGATTACTGGTATTGCAGGTAGCATCATCCGGTATAATATGTTGTACGTAGTGCAATCTGCCACATGGACTGTTAGGGCGAGGGTCAGAGCCGATAATAAATAAATCCCGGCCTGGTAGCGATCAGATTGCCGGGAAAAGATGTGAAACCGTGACCGAGGGGTCAACTCTGCTAACTACTACGTCGCAATACATTCACAACTAAATTAGCAGGGCCTTTAACGTGTGACTAGCGAAAATTACTACGGGATTTTTAATGGTTTTGTGTGTTCAAGTTGTGATTAGAATGTTTGTGAATTTAATACTAATGAATGGTGCACAGAAAACTGAAGAAGTCACAAACAGTGGTGACGAAATGTAAGCTGTAGTCTTCAAGAAGTCTCAAGAAGAAGAAAAAAGAAGAACAAAACTGTGGACCGCGGTCGAAGCCCACAAAGAAAAAATCAAGCATCTTGATTCTTAGTTGCCTAACACCGTTCTCATCAAGATCATCTTCTTCATTGAACTTTCACGCTAAAGAAGCCCATCGTAGACATGGGCAAGTCCTAAGGCTCCAGCTCCCCTTATCCCGGAAAACATCTCTCCAGCATCATCAGCCGGCCGTGTAAGCCTAAAACTCTTGTTCAAAATTGTAAAGAGTTTGATTTCCCCAAAGATTAGCATTGTTTTTTATTATCTGTTCCTTAACTTATAGGTTGGTATGCGGCTGACCACCCATGCTATAGAAAATTGTTCACTTTGCCAATATCACCCCTGTTTCAGGGAAGGTTGGCTAGACTTGCAGGGTGTATGTTCATAAGAGATTTAGGTTTTGATATTGAAAGTGCACATGCGACATGTTTCCACAGCGCGAACTTATACGTGTTTGTAAACAATGTGAATCCCCAATGTTACATACCTTTGCAACTTAGATTAGATTAGATTAGAAACAACTGCTGATGCCGATGATGATTGCCAATCTTCGATAAACGAGACAACTACAGAAGAATACTAATAAAATTCCTCGTAAATATCATGTTCCCTCCACACATGCGCCACGGTTATTGCATCGATCAAATTGTGTGCTCGAAAAATTGACAGCTATCGAATTACATCACTCATAGGCAAACATGAGTGGCAAATACGGCCATCAAACAAGGTGTACCTATATGTGTATATCATGTATGTGCATACACTTCACAAGCCTGAGTGACAAGTGACAACAATTTCGCCGCATGTATGTTTGAGCTTTCACATACGAACGAATTGAATATTTGATTATATTTTTGTCTTTTGACTACTGGTAGAATGCTTGCATTCCATGCCGAGAGCAAAGGTTTAATCTCAAGGCTTACTCAGCCTCCACAAGAAATGAGAACCAGCCCCCCCCGGGAGCTGGGAAACCCCCACTTCAACTGAAAGTGGTTGGTGTGAGGCCGGCCCCTTTATCCGTAAAAATAAATTGGTCCCGACTCGCTACATGCGACCCCTTCGGGGATAACGCAGGCAAGAAGTTACACTATATGTGTAGCTTTGTTGCGTTTACTCATAATTACATGACTAATGACATGTTATTCAAACCCTATTATTCATTAAAAAGTTTAAATATTCAATTCGGTTTTAAGTTTATTTTTCCATACAAAAAGGTGAGCTTAAACTTGATTTTTTGGCTAAGAAATCTAATGAATAAAGTTGAATGAGTTGCACTTTATTTAACCGACTTAAATTTGATCTACATTTATTATAGGAATCCATAATGTGCAAGAAATTCAGCTATAAATATGAAAATGTAGTATGTTAAAAAAAAAAAATTTCGTCATTTAATATAATTTTTATGTGTATTTTATAGTATTAAATTAAAATGCACATTCTTAATTAAAAACATTATTAATTGTAGAATTTCTTTGACATCGCGAGTTAAAATCACATGATGTAAAATAAAAATAATACTGATGTGATTTTTTTTTGAATAACTGAATTAAATATCTTAATCCAGAAAAAGAAGAATATATTTTTTTATTCTTCTCAAGTCGATTTATTTCTCGAGCGCTTTCGGTGTCATCACACCATTAGCAAGAAAATGTGTTCTCTTGATAATGGTGCGTTCGAGAAAATAAATCAAGTCGTGCAGAAAATAATTTTTTTTTTTTTTATTTAAAATGAATCTTCACGATGTCAATACTAGAATAAAAAAATAAAATTCATTGGAACACAAAACACAAAAAACAAAGATTTATTATTCATTCTAATTGAGAAGCAATAACTGAAAATCTTTTGTTAAAAATTTCCCGAAAGAATTTTAGTATAAATTGAATCAAGAAAGAATTTGGCTTGTCTCAAATGAATGAATAAATGTTTTTTTTTACTGAATGAATGAATATAAAAAAAATAGTCATTCTTCAATTTCTCTATTCTTTTTGTTTCGTAGACACTTTATTTTAATACAAAATCAAATCGTTTCTGGAACCTTCAACGTTTCTGGACAAAACAATTTATAAATGTCAAAGTGACCAACGCGAAAGAGTCGTAACAAAAAGGGTCCTCTCGAATCCCAAGACGATTAAACTGTACATCAAGTACCGAGTTTCACGTTTAAACACAACTATAGTTTACGAGAAATATATGAAATCTAAAACAGCGCTTCTAGTGAAAATTTACTTTCCATCATTGACGTAAAAAATAAGTGGACTCGAAATTTTTTTAACGCAAAAATATGCAATATCCGTTTCAACCCACCTAAGCACAAATTGACATTAGTTAGACAGAGAACAAAGATGCTATACTGGGTGCATTCTTTTAGCTAAATAGAATAGCATGAGAGAAGCTAGAAAATTTCTTCGCTATGATGGCACTTATAAACTTCATGTCTACGCGGACGTGGTGTGGATGCGTTTTTATCATAATTACATTGATTTGACAACTTTTAAATTAAAAGGGTGTTATTACATAAAGATACCGATATTGAAGCCAATACCTATCAATCGACACTTCCTTTCAGTGTCTCAAAACAAAGGCAGCACAACACACAATACAACATGACTAAACTAACAGCTCTGCTACAAAGGATCAGGGTATTAACCGCTACATCACTAAATTCACACCTCCACGGTACTCCAAAAAGCGTCATAGACCTCTAGATTCTCTGAAAACTGAAATCTAGAGAGAAGATTGGTTATTGAAAAAAAACTTGACATGTGTAATTGGGTGTCATTACACAAAATGGAGAAAGCAAGAATACCTTAGTAAAATTTCTTAGGTATATAATCTATAATCTAAGTTTCAAGGATATATTCATTTAAATTTCTCAAATGCATGCCCACAAACAAACACGTGTAGTTCGCGCTTACAAATGCTGAATGTGTACTTACAAATAAAATCCAAACCTAAAATGAACATAAGCCCTACAACTTTTGCCGACCTTCCCTGACACAGGGGTAACATTGGCAAAGTGAACCATTTTTTACAGTATGGTCAGCCTCATACCAACCTATAAGTCAAGGAATATAGGTGGGTACGTGATTATTATGTATTCCGTTGAAACGGAAATTAAACTATTTTTTTTGACTTGTCTGGATGATAGTAGTGTCTCATACTATGCTTCAATGCTCCAAGCCAGTTTCGGGTCCACTTATATTACACGTCCATAGTTTCCATACATTTTTGTTACGCCTGAGTTTAAACGCAAACTTGAGATACCGGAGACAAATTCAAATGAGAAGTGTCGCAGTGAGATATCAAATTTAACAATACATTTTTTATGTCCTTGCAGTCGGTCGCTCACATAACTCATCCCGGGAAACTTGTTTAAAATAAAAGTTATTCGAGATTTACTGTTTACGACGCGAGATGTCGGTTGCGGCTGAGGTAGGCGGTGACAGGTTAGAACGGCCTAGTGACAAAACGACACATGATAAAAGGCCACATGACAGAAAGACACATGACAAAAAGACACATGACAGAAGGACACATGACATAAAGACACATGACTTATCTAATCTAATCTAAGTTGCAAATATATGTTACATTGGAGATTCACATTACATGCATTTTCACAAGCAGATACGTACAAGTTTGCGCTTGCACATGCCGCATGTGAACCTACAACATAAAAACCAATCTCAAATGGACATACACCCTGCAACTCTTGACAAAACTACAAATGACATTAAAACACATGATAAAACGACGCATGACAGAGCCGCAAATGACAGAACAACACATGAAATAACGTACGATAGGACAGAACAATACAAAATACAAACATTTATTTTTCAACTTATTCCGTCTTAACCTATAACTAGGGATGGCATTGGCATGGTGTGGATGAATTTTCCCAAGTAAGATACATAGGTAGCCTCACGTAAACGTAACTTAACTAAACTTATAATACAACTTCTTGCCGCGTTATCCCCGAAGGGTTCCACATGTGGCGAGTGGAACCTTTTTATTTTTGCATTCAAGGGCGCCGGCCACTTCAATTGAAGTGGGGATTTCCCAGCTCCCGAGGGGGCTGGTACAACCTACACTTATCTATAAGCTAAAGAGCCATAATATACAAAATACATGTTTGTGTTGCTTTATATACTGATGTTTTTTTCATGCGCCGTTTATGGTATGTGATGTTTTGTCATGTGATGCTCTGTTATAATGTTGTCATTGTTCTGTTATGTGTCGTTCTCCCATGTAACGTTCTGTCATGAGCCGTTCTGTCATGTGTTTTTCTGCACTGTGTCGTTTTGTCACTGTGTCGTTCTAACATGAAACTGTGGTGGGCTCATAATATCTTATTCCGTTCTGTCGAGAGCTGTAAAATATTGTATTAAAAATATTATAATACGCGAGGCGGGAAGGTATTGACAATGAAGGTTTATGGTATAAACAGAATCGGGAGAGTGTGGCAGTAAAATGTGAAAATAGAATTTGAGATGGGCGGGAAATGGGTGTGTTATTTTCTTTTTTGGTTTTGTTTTAAGAGTGGAGTCGATCAGTGAATGCAAGGCTAAAATAATGAACAAATATTCTTGCATCTTTAACTTCGTGCCATCAAAAGTTGAGAAGTATTTAACAATATTGACAGAAACGCAACTAAAACGCGACTTAGCTACACATATAGTGCAAATTCTTGCCTGCGTTTCCCCGAAAGGGGTCGCATGTGGCGCTTCGGGACCTATTTTTTTTACAGAGCTATTTACAAAACCTTAGATTTTTAGCTAGCCCATGAATCATCGTTTTTTTGTAGCAAAAATTGGGCTTAGATGGAGGATTAGCTATAATAGATTTGTTGTGTGTGAATAGCACCGTTAGAATTTAAAATTGTTTGTTATTAATTAACTTGCAATGTTTTTTTTTGGAATCAGATCTAAATCTAAATCTAAGCTGCAAAGATATGTATTATTTGAGATCCATATTAAATGCATTCCCACAAGCAGAAACTAATCATTCAAAATCCTTTTTTGTAAAGGACAATCCTTATAATTAATAATCTGATTATTGTATAGTATCTTGACTTCTTGTTTGGTATGAGGCTGACCACCAATACTGTAAAAAATAGTATTGAGGCTGTTCAAAGTTTCAGAGCATTTCATTGATATTTTTGTTACATACTAATTTCATATCTTTTGTTTTTGTTTCAGGTATGACTGAATTTCAGGAATATTCAATTCGACAACATAAGCGAGTGAAAAATGTAAGTTTTTATCAAATTGAAGTTTGCAAATAATCATAAGTACTCCAGCTGTTATTTCTGACGATCAACATCACCATCTCCACAAACAGTCTTCAATCCATTGTTAGGTTTGGTAAGGTTAGGTTGGAATTACAGTCGTTTGACATATTTACAATAATAATAACTACATACACAGTTTTAAAATTTATAAATCGGATATTAGACGCACCGCTATAAGATAACTTACATTACTCTCGATGTTTTGTTGGTGACGTAGCTAACGTCTTCAGGAGAGACCCCCTCTGCACAGTTCATCCTCAGTCGTCGTGTAGAGAATTTGTCTCATGAAGACGTTAGCTACGTCGCGTCGCTGACGAAACGTCGATAAAAATGAAAGTTCTCTCATAACGGTTCGTCTAATATCCGATTAATAAATTTTAGCTGTGTAGTTATTATTATTATTTTTTTTTTTTAAGAAATCCTGTGTGGGAGACTCCCTAGATTCTAGAGACGCTAGGGGTCTATGACACTTGTTGTAGTGCCGCAGAGGTGTACGAGCTTGATCATCGCTACAAAGCGCCAATACTCAAGCAAGACCCAGTTGCTTTTATGCTGGATGGACCTTTAGTGACCGGTCTTTGGTAAAGGCTTTATGAATTTTTTCAACCCAGCGAACAGCATATTTGGAAATGTAAATGGTACATTTTTGTGCTCCGCCGGGATCCAAATCCACAACCTTCCATTTACGAGTCCGAAGTGTTGCCACAGGACCACGGACCGGTCCAAACGCATTGTAAATAGTCTTCAATCTACATCGTTGACTACAATTTGTCACCACTCTAACTGGGCATGTATACTTTATAAAGATCTTTTCTCTGTCCTTGTTCAGTGGGGCTTTGTTGCCTTAACACAGAGATAGCTCGCCCTCTGTTGGCCTTTTCTGGCCTCCACTGGACGCTGTCTGTCCGTCACCATCACGGCAGATAAGTAAAGTGATTTATTATCAAAGGCAATGCGTAGATTTGCAGAGCTGACAAATTGAACGACAGAGAGGACCTTGGCTAAAAAATCTTCTCAATTTTGCACAGTTAACTTCAAGTGAAGCATTCGAGATGGACCGATCAATAGCTCAGTTGGTAAAGTGCTTGAATTCCATGCCGAGAGCTCGGTTTCGAATCCCATTGCGTGAGTCAGAAATGATTTCCCGTTTCGGTGTTTATTTCCAACTCAATATAAAATACCGGCAAGGATAACTCAGCCTTCATAAGAAATGAGTATCAGCCCCCTCGGGAGCTGGGACACGTTTACTTCAACTTGAGTGGTTGAAGTAAGGCTGGCCCCCTTGCCTGTAAAAAATAATTGGTTCACTCGCCACATGTGACTCCTTCGCAAAGAACGCGGCAAGGAGTTACACTATGTGTGTAGTTCAGTTGCATGTCTACCGAAAAATGCTTCGGATTTCTTGGCGTGATCGAGCTACCAATGAAGAAGTCCTCTAACGTATGCGCATCACAAAGGGATTTCTGCCAAACATTAAGCAGATAAAGCTGATGTACTTCGGTCTCATTTTGAGAAAAGAGAAATAACGTCTTCTTCATCTTACAATACAGAGTAAGATCGAAAATGAGCGTGGAAACCATTATTCTATCATATACTCGTATAAGTGTTAAGAAAATAATTGTATTTCAAAAGAGCAAAATTAAAAAGAGAAAACACATTAATTTTTGTTTGGAACATTGGAACATTGGAATATTTGGAATATAGTTTTTCAATACTTTACATTTTCTTACACACAACAGATAAAGTTCACATATTTATCACTTGAAATCAGTTCAGTATTCCATCTCTGCTTGGTCCCACTTTCCCTCCAATATAAACTTGTCCCGAATAAACTGCGGGTTCATTTTTTACGTCCGGGTCCTCCTCGTGGGAGCAAAAAAGAGAGGCCTGAATAAATTGAAAGTCCGCTACAACGAGTGTGAGCTTTTACTGAAACAGAAAGTCATCGAGTATCAAAAATATTTTTTGAAGAGTTGTATAGAAGTACTGTCAAGTGTTTATTCTGTTATTTATAATCTTAGTTGCAAATATAAACTGATATTTTAAAGACTCGTAAATAAAAAAATGCACACAGTCAGATGCATGTAAGTTCACGCTTACATATCGTTCCCCCAGTTTCGCTTATGAACATTTGATTTAAAGATAACCTTTCAATTAAATTGTCTTAAGAATCACATTCTACACAATCTGAGCTTAGAAAATACGTGAAACATGATAATGTGAGAGTTGTTTTTAGTATTTATTAAATCAATTTCCAGTTTTCATAAGCCACATTGGTTCAGCACACATACAAACATTGCTAGTGTGAAATTACCTCTGACGTGCATAAAACAAACAAACACTAAAGGACGACTTGCTGCATAATAAAAACAACTCTCAAATGCATATATCTACTAAACAAACCTAATACAAAAAACAAATCTCAAATTAATATACCTACACCCTGCAGCTCTTGCCGCACTTTTGTGACACAGGAGTGGCATTGGAAAAGTAAACAATATTCTACAGAGTGTGTGGCCAGCCTAATACCAACTTATAAGGCAAGGAACTGGCACTTTACCCACCTCCACCCACCAAGTTCATACAACTCATGCGGAGTCGCTTCACTTGGTGATACTTCACTTGCAATGTTTTTTTGGCGGCGGAAGGCCTTCCCGTTGAAGTTAATCAGCTAAAGTTACTCTACTCAAGAAAGGAAAAAGAGGATCCTCAAATCAGGGGCTTACGCATGCCTCTAAGAAATTGCTTTTAGAATTTTGAAGAAAATTTTGATTAGTTGTAATACAACATGTGACGCTAATCACATTGCATTATCGATTGGACAGCGCAGCAACTTGTCAATCGTACTTTTCTTTCAAAAAGTAAGCTACGCATATTTTCTTTGTAATATTCTCTATTTTTAATGAAAGTTTCTCATTCACCTCTCATTAAACTGAAAACAACCATTTTCGATTTCTGGCTGATTTAAACTAAAATTTCAATTAAAGCAGACTTTTAATTGACCTGCGTTCAGAGTCAATGCTAAATGGAAAATTTATCTTAATGTCACCCCTGCTTCAGGGAAGGTCGGCAAGAGTTGCAGGGCTTATGTTCATTTGAGATTGGGTTTTTTATATTGTAGGTCCACATGTGGCATGTGTAAGTGCGAAATTATGCATGTCTGCTTGTGGGAATGCATTTAATATGAATCTCAAATGATACATATCTTTGCAGCTTAGATTTAGATTTAGATCTTATCCGTTAATTATTAAAGTAACTAAAACCCAGTAAGGATTTAAAACCATATGGCTGACAACATGCAGCATTTATAAGTGCGAACTTGCACGTGCCTGTTTGTGGTCATGCATTTAATATGAATTGTAAATGTAAATCTATCTCTTTGCAAATTAGATCATAGATTATAGGAGGACTCGATGACTTTTTCATGTATTAAAACTTCATACTTCGGGTCCAGTTTATATTGACATGAAAATACAGATTTCTGTATGAAAATAAAATGCAAAATATACGCGCGACCTCTCGCCGTTTATTCGCGATACAAGGAAAATATTTCAAAGGAAATGACAGTTTTTTGCTTGAAAAAATACAAAAAAGCAGAGGGGTTTATTGAAAAATGCAGTTGGTTTTTCATAAATGGTGAAAATGGATGTAGGTCAAATGGCTTTTAAATTCTAGGAATATGGAATTCAACAAAATTTAAAGATTAAAAAGGACGAAAAAATCCTGTTTTTGTTTGAATACATAAATATATTTTTTAATTGAATACTCACACGTTAAAGACGGAAATGTATAAAGAAGGTACATGTCTGCAAAAATAGGAAGAAATAAAGGCAAATCTGCAGAGGCTCTGGTCATCCCTAGCGGAATGGCGACGGAGTTTTGGTTATGTACATAGGTACAATGTATGACTATTTTTAAAACCTTGCAACGAAGTAAAATACCTAGAATCGTTTAAAATAAGAATATGAATATTTAATTGTATGTATATTTTGCGCATCACACATTCAGAGTTTGATCGTCATTAGGAATTCGCCAATTTCCAATCAAGACCCAGTTGCTGAAATACCGGATGGAACTTTGGTGATCAATCGTAGGTTTCCCCAGCATAAAAGCGTACTTAAAAAAAAGGAATTATTGATTTCGTGCTTCACCAGGAATCGAGCCCACGACCTTCCAATTATGAGTCCGCAGCGTTAATCACAATACTGAGCTATCTAAGGTAGCACTTACACATGCTGCATGTGCGATAACAAAAAAACAACTTCACATAGACATATACCTTGTGACTCCTGCCGTTTTTTCCTAAACCTGGGGTGGCACTGATAATCTAATCTAATCTTATCTAAGATAAGTTACATTGGAGATTCACATTACATGCATTTTCACAACCAGACCGTGTGAACCTACAACGATAATATTTAGTGCAACTAAATGGAATACGAATCTTCTTCTTCTTCGTGTCAGCTTCACACCGTATTGGCCCAGTAACGAGCAATGTCTACAGTTATTTGGTTTTCCGCAAAGAGATCATCCATGGAGCAGCTTGCCGGACAGGAAGGACAACACCGCAGGTGCTCCATAGTATATGGAATACGAATTATTTCCTATTATAATTATTCTAAATAAGATTTTGTTATTTCCTTTTGTAAAGAAAAGGCCTGTGATCTCCACTATAAATATATAATCCTAGTTATTTCCTCACATACAGGTGGCCTTTACATTTTCATCAGTCTCCGATGAAATATTGTATTTCCGTCCGTTCGGGAAATTCCGCCAAAGCTGGTATGATTGATTGCAATGAAATTTGATCGATTCGTAAATACAATCAAGAAAATTGCATTACAATGAAACGGACATGTTGACAAACTGATAGATGACGTGTTCGATATCAACCGTACCAAAGGGCGTAACGTAACGCAACTAAGCTACACATATAGTGTAACTTCATGCCGCGATATCCTCGAAGGGATTTCGCATGTGGCGAGTGGAAACTATTTATTTGCTTCCAAGTAAGAGGGTTGGCATTACGCAAACCACTTCAGTTAAAGTGCAGGTTTCCCAGCTCCCGAGGGGGCTGGTACTCATTTCTTGTGAAGGCTGAAGCCTTGCTTCCGGGAAGAAATGCAAGCAAGACCCAATTGCTGTTACGCTGGATGGACCTTTTGTGGCCGGTCTTTGGTAAAGGCTGGTAAATTTTAAAATTATAGTATAGAATCCAGTGAAGAGCCATTTTGAAATTATAAACGTGGGATTCGAACCTAGGACCTCCTATTTACGAATCCGAAGCGTTACCACAAGCTACAGACCGGTCATATTCTAGGATTTCTCAAATTATACTTGGAAATGTTAAGAAAATATTTTTCTTTGTTTCTATATATTTCAATATTTTTTAAAAATAATTCTAGATTACCTTCTTTGGTTCCAAAACTCATGTGTACTTAGTTAACAAATTTATTTTATTTTCCTCGTCGGCAACAAGAAATACAGTAGCCGCTATCGCAAGTCGTTTAGCGGTCAAATTTGCATACACAAAAGCCACGCCATAGAAGAGATCTCCATGCCGGGCGTATTAAGTTACACGGGATTATAGTCCTACTTGAAACCGGTCTTTTCTGAGCCCATTGTTTACTCCATACTGTTTTCACAGAGGTCTTACTCCCCTATTCACCAGTATTAAGTTCTACCTTTAACTTACATTGAGTCTATGATAAGTCTATGTTTATTTTTCGAGTATACGTACAAAACATGTTTTAAACCAGTAAAAGTATGTTCGTACCCAGGTCATATTGAAAGTACATCTGTATAAGAATTGAATTTTTTTAAATTATATTTTACTTTTATTTAAATATACCGTTTATATTTTCAAATATGCTCAACGCTGGGTTGTAAAACTCATATAGGTACCTACCTTAAAAAAGACGGGCCATCAAAGGTACATCAAGCCTTACAGCAACTTGATCTTACTTGAGCATTGACGCTATGTAGCGACGATCTAGCTCGTAAAAGTCCGGTCGGTAGCTCACTTAGTAGAATGCTTTCATTTCATGCCGTGAGCAAGGGTTCGATCCTCACCGAGGATGTCAGGAAAGATTTCCTCTGTTGGTGCTTATTAAATAGCATCCAGGCTTACTCAACCTTCACAAAAAATGAGAACCAGCCCTCTCAAGAGCTTGAAAACCCCCTCTTCAACTGGCGTGAGGCCGGCCCCTTACCCCTAAAAATGAGTTGGTTCCGAATTCCGAATCGACACACAGCGACTCCTCCGGGGATAACGCAGGCAAGAATATACAGTATTGAGTTGTATTGTTGTAAACAGTATTGTCCGGTCGATAGCTCAGTTGATAGAGTGCTTGCATTCTACCCCATGAGCTCGGGTTCGAATCCCACCGAGGAGGGTGTCAGAAATGATTTCCTATTTCGGTGTTTATTTAAAACCCCATAATAAAAATACCGGCAAGGTTTACTCAGCCTTCACAAGAAATGAGTACCAGCCCCCTCGGGAGCTGGGAAACCCCCACTTCAACTGAAGTGGTTGGCGTAAGGCCGGCCCCCTTACCTGTAAAAATAAATAGGTTCAACTCGCCACATGCGACCCCTTCAGGGATAACGCGGCAAGAAGTTACACTATATGTGTAGCTTGGTTGCGCTTGGTTGCGAGTATACTGTAACTTTGTCACCATTCCGCTTGTTGTGGTCTATATGTGTAGCTAAGTTGCGTTGGCGTGCAGGTGTAGTATCATGTAGAAACGAGATATAAATTTTAAATAGCTTTAAAATGCTATTTAAGTTATTTCAAGAATCATGAAACTTTAAATATAACCTAGTATGTGGTCATGTAAGAATAAAAAGCATTGGTTTAAGCCACGGAACATGGTATACTTAAGTGCGGCTCAAGTGCTTGGAAAATATTTGAAAATAATGCTCCTGCATTATCTACTCGAGTTTCAATAGGTAACAGCTATTCTTCAGCTTTAATCATAGCTCTTAGTTAAGGAAACTTATCCATAATTAGACGATGTGAGTGTTTTGGCACGTGCTGAGAAATAAAGATATGTAATTATATTTTACGAATCGACTTTTATGAAAATAGGAAACAAGTAATCCTTAATCATAGTTTTTAGATTAGGACACATATCCATAATTAGACGATATAGTGCTTTGGTGCAAACTTGAGATGCATAATTTATTTATTTATTTATTTATTTATTTATTTATTTATTTATTTATTTATTTATTTATTTATTTATTTATTTATTTATTAACGGCACTTAGTGCCTTTTACATTAAATAGATACAGAGTTTCAAGAAAAATACATAAAAATACCAAAAGAGAACAACATGTATTAAATTACAGTGAATAAAAAAGATATGCTAGTGCAAAATGATAAAATGAGAATTTACAATAGGGAGGTAAAACTTAAGTATAGTAAGGTAATAACTTATATCAGAAATATTAAATAATATGGTGAAAACAATATATTTACGAGAAGCTTAATTAAAAAAAGAAAAAGAAAAAAATTGCAATTCAAAAATTCAAAAAGCAGATCTACAATGCAAAACTCACTCATTTAAAAAAATTAAATTACATATAATATATATCTGTGCCTCCTGTGAAAAGTGATACAACTCAAAAATCATCATTTTACAGGAGAGCAAAAACAAGATTTAAAAAATTCTAATTCATGAACTAAGTGGGCTAGGTTACACATAAGTACCTTATTTTGTAGATAAAAACATTCACTTTCACTGTGCATTCTAATTTTTATGGTTACTATTATAGTTTACAAATAATTTATTAAACTCTGTCAGTTGTACCTTTTTTTTGCCTGTACTTGTATCATTTATTACGTGATAAATGATACAAGTCGAGTTATATTATATTGCACCTATAAGATGTCTTTGAGTAAAGTGATACACAAAAAGCTTAATATTTTTTAAATTTAATAACACATAAGATAATGGTCCAGGCAGAATGTTGCTCAAACTAATTATAAAAATACTACCCCAAAGACACAATTGTTGTACTTAAAATAGTAGTATTTTCATAATTTACCTGAATCGTATAACTTGGCTAAAATTCCAGTCAAAAATTGGTGTAAAGTGATATAAGTCGAGATGTATCAATATTCACGATAGATTTGTAAAAAACAATGTGTGGATCAATTACTAAAAGGGATACAACTTGACTTATATCACTTTTCACGTTTTTTTGCCTAAATCCTGCCAGTTATATTTCCTAAACTATAGCAGATAGAAGAATGTGAGTAAGACCAAAAAATCGCTAATTTTTTTCTGATCATTTCTATGTAAAAATCTCAAAAAGGGTATAACTCGAGTTGTATCACTTTTCACAGGAGGCACAGATATAATGCTATGTGTTTTCTTTCTTGTCAAATTGTCAATAAGCTGTACCTAGTCAAAAATGCAAAGATAAATTGACAAATAAGACCTTCTTTCTATGTTGCATTTTAACATATCTTAACTGAATTCTAAGTTGCAAGGGAAGATCAACCAGATTGATTAAGATAAAAAACGATGTTTTTTTACACCTTGCCAATATCACCCTATTTCAGGGAAGGTCGGCAAAGTTTCAGGATTTATGTTCATTTGAGGTTTGGTTTTTGATTTGTACGTACACTAGCAAAATTCGTAAGAGAGAACTAACACGTGTCTATTGGTTGGCATGTATTTAATTTGAATTTTTAATGTTAATGTATGTGTGCAACTTAGGTTAAAGCCTGTTATTTGTTGTATATTGTTCCTTGACTTATAGGTAGGTTGGTATGCGGCTAACCACCCATGCTGTAAAAATGGTTCAATTTGCCAATGTCACCCCTGTTTCAGGGAAGGACGGCAAGAGTTGCAAGGTGTATATCCATTTGAGATTTGGTTTTTATGTTGAAGGTTCACATGCGGCATGTGCAAGCGTGAACTTGTACGTGTTTGCTTGTGAGAATGCATACAATGTGAATCTCCAATGTGACATATCTGTGCAACTTAGATTAGATTAGATTATTTAAATAAAGTCAAGCGCAGATTTAGGTTCTTTTATAATTATTTACACTCAAGTCCATACATTGTCAATTCACTTTAGGTAATGTTACTCAAAACCAAGTTATTTGAGTATTTTTTTTTTGCCCTAAAAAACTGGCTTCAATTTTCCGTTTTTTCTTTTTGCGGGTCGAACCTCACAAAACAAACACTTCGCAGTTGTTCGTTTTTACTTGCAATAAAAATTGTTATTTGCTTCCCGTCCGTGCTCACATTCTCCCCAAAGCGATTGAAATTTTTAGTGCTGGCAATATCAGCAGAAATAATTTCACAAAGGGAAGCATTTCTGTTTCGCGCGAAAAAGTCGATTCCAACTTTTTGCACCTATTATTTTTTTATTCTGGAAATAAAAACTGCAAACGATGTTGGTAAATAGCAGAATAACATTTTTTTTAAGATGATGTTCATTTCAATTGTTAGGAATAGGTTGGAGTTACGGTCGTTTGACATATTTACAATAACAATGACTATTGTTCATGATTTTATGTTATTGTCAATGAATATTGATTGATTGTTCCTTGACTTATAGGTTGGTATGCGGCTGACCACCCAAGCTGTAAAAATAGTTCACTTTGCCAATGTCACCCCTGTTACAGGGAAGGACGGCAAGAGTTGTAGGGTGTATGTCCATTTGAGATTGGTTTTTATGTTGTAGGCTCACATGAGGTACGTGCAAGCGCGAACTTGTACGTGTCTTGGTTGTGAGAATGCATGTAATGTGAATCTCAAATGTAACATATCTTATCATAACTTAGATTAGATGACTACACTATTAAAATGTATTACTCGGATATTAGACGAACGGTTATAAGAGAACTTACATTATTCTCACACCTCTTTACACCTCTGCGGCACCATTCCAGGTTGACATAGACCCCCAAGACTCTCAAGAATTGGGGAGCCTCCCGCACAGGATTCCTTAAAAAAAAAAATCTCGAGATTTGGTTAGCGACGTAGCTAACGTCTTCAAGAGACACCCTCTCTGTAGGACGACTGAGAATAAACTGAGTTCATCCTCGACGAAACGTCGAGAATAATGTAAGTTCTCTTATAACAGTTCGTCTAATATCCAAGTAATATTTTTTTAACTGTGTAGTTATTATTATTGTACAAATTAATTTCAATTGTTACATAATATATTTTAATTCGTGTTTGTTTTAATAAATAAATGTATAAAAGTATGATATTTTTCAATGTAAAAGTGTGAGGGTTTGTGTACTGACACTAAAGACTCATTTTTAATTAAAAATGTAAAAATAAAGCGAATTAAGTTTTTCTTCACGAGTTGGTTTATTTTAGAGCGCTTTCGGTGTTGTCACACCATTATCACCCCTGTTTCAGGGAATGTCGGCAAGAGTTGCAGGGCTTATGTTCATTTGAGGTTCGGATTTTATTTGTAAGTACACAATCAGCATTTGTAAGCGCGAACTACACGTGTTTGTTTCTGGGCATACATCTGAGAGCTTTGAATGAATATATCCTTGCAACTTAGATTATAGATTATAGAAATAGATCAATAAGAACAACTCCAATTATCACGAGATCAACCTAATCTCTTGATAATAGTGTGACAACACCGAAAACAATCGAGAAAATAAACCAAAAACGTTAAGAAAAACGTTTTTTTTGTACGTCCTAATTTGTTCCATCTTTAACTTGGTCCACCAAAAAAAAAAAAAGACATGGACAACGCTAAAGACCTGATATTTTGTGTAACATGATTTACAGGTAGGTATGAGACTGACCACCCGATCTGTAAAAATTGGATCACTTTCCCTATAGATTCTTTCAGATTTCCGACTTTGATTCTATACAACTCAAAATAATTATAAGAGATAAAAATGAGTACACTGAGCTAATAGCTTCACTAAGGTCATAAAACTGCAAAAACGCCACACGGGAAATTATTTAGCAGTCCGTAAACTTTTCACTAACTAAAGTATAAAACTTTAAGTTATAACTCAACCGAACTGTTGAACCAAAAATGTATTGAAACCAAAACGCTCTCTACGGAGTGCTGTTCAAATTCCCATGCATATTTTTTTAACGCTATGGTTGAGTTTAAGTTTGATGTTTTGTACTCGGAGTGCAGTGCAGTATCTACTGGTGGAATATTTAGTTAATGTGGTGGCAATTTGCCTCAGTAGGGAATTCCGAGGCCATTTGGCAACTGTTCCGAGTTTCGTTGCGCCACTGGGCGGGCGAAGTGAAAAATTATCACTTATTCAAAATTTTTGTAAAATCATAATGGTGAGAAAAATATGATTTCATAGTTGCGCTACTGGAAAGATGATAAATCTAGATGCAAAAAAATGTACTTTAATTTTTTTCTGTTAAAAAAATTATCACTTAATATTAATTAGTAAGTAAACTGCACGTCTAGTGCGAAATTTTCCGGAGGGGTCGCACGTGGCGTGAGAAACCTATTTATTTTCGCAGGTAAGGGAGCCGACTTTAAGCCAACCACTTCATTGGAAGTAGGGGTGTGCTAGCTTTTAATTTCTGATGATTTTCATTTAAAACATACACTGAAACGTGAAATAATTTCTGACACCCTTAGTAGCTTTAAACTCTAGCCCTCTGTATTGAAAACAAGCGCTTTAACAACTGAGCTATCGACAGAATATCTGATTTACAAAAAATAAAAAACAAGTTGTATTAGTTTTAAACTTTGTCCTCACATTATAATCTATATTCTATGTGACTGACAACATAAAATCCCAATCTAAAATGCACATAAACCCTGCAACTCTTGCAGATGTTTCCTGTAACAGGGGTTACATTGGCAAAGTGAAGATTTTTTTTACAGTACCTACGGGTGGTCAGCCTTATAGCAACCTTTAATTCAAGAAACGATTATAATATGCTTGAGTCTTGCTTGAGTATTGGCGCTTTGTAGCGACGACCAAGCTCGTACACCTCTACGGCACTACAACAAGTGTCATAGACCCCTAGAGTCTCTAGAATCTAGGGAGTCTCCCGCAAAAGATTTTTTAAAAATAAATAAATAATAAAGAAATTGTATAGGAATACATATTTCATGTAATAAGTAGAAGATATTTCAATTGAAGATTTTTCCTAGAAAAAGAAGAAAAAAAACGGAAACACTTTTGGGCACAATAAAGCCAGAAGATTAAAAAGAAAGATATCTTCTTCATCGTCCTTCACAGCAATTTCTCGCAGATACTGTCAAAAGAGTAACGATTGATTTTCAAAGGAGAATTTTCCATACATTTTCCCGGGAAAGCGGATGGAAGTTCCATTCAACCGTTTCTCGCGTGCTATACGGGTATCTTTTGTGACAAATGGCTCAGATCGGATGCATCGGCCAATGGAAAAACGGTCCACTGAACATTTCTCGACCACTGAATCTCATATTCTCGTATAATATTTGGGTTACTCGGTTTTTCATTTTTCTTGTCCGGTCGTAGCTCAGTTGGTAGAGTGCTTGCATTCCATGCCGTGAGCTCGGATTCGAATTGCACTGAGGGTGTCAGAAATGATTTCCCGTTTCGGTGATTATGTATTTTAAATCGCAAATTAAAATACCGGCAAAGTTTACTCAGCCTTCACAAGAAATGAGTACCAGGGGCTCTCTGGAGCTTGGAAGCCCACTTCAACTCAAGTGGCTGGCCCCCTTACCTGTAAAAATAAATAGGTTCAACTCGCCACATGCTACTCCTTCGGGGATAACGCGGCAAGAAGTTACACTATATGTGTAGCCTAGTTGCGATTTTTTTGTTACGTTATCGCTTTTTCAAAAAAATTATAAAATCATAATGGCGATACAGTAAATAAAAATATTAGTTTGCTTTATTTGGTCTCTTCTGGAATCACACTTCAAGTTCCCTCTGCGAGCTTGGTCATCGATGTAGAATGCGCTAATTAGCAAGCAAGACTCATTTGCTGTCAGGCTGGATGGACCTAGATAGTGTCCTGTCGTTGGGTAGGGCAGATTCATTTTTCAACCCAGCGAAGAACAAATTTGAAAAATAAAATATTTTTTCGAGCTCCGCCGGGATTCGAATCCACTTCCTTCCAATAGCGAGTCCGAGTGTTTAACCACTAAGCTATTGACTGGTAGAAGATGGCGTGCTTAGATTATTCCACGCAAATTAGCAAGGTCTAGCATGTGCTAGACGACTCCAGACACACTCTCATATACATCTTTAATGCGGAAAATGATTATTATCTTATAAAACTACAAATACCCACGAAATAAGAATCAAGCTGTCTCAGTCATTCGTACAACAAAACCGTACGTATTTCATTATCAATCACCGTCCACGCTTCACTTCCATTACATCAGTATCGGTCACAAAAAAAATTAGTAGAACAAATATTTTGGGAAAATGGAATTTGGGGGTATTTGGAACAATATGGTGTCCAAGCATGTGTATTGGAACAACATAAAATAAGCGGGAAGCGTGTGGTATGCCTCGTTTGCTGTGGCAACACTGACCTAGTTTAAAGTAGTGAATTATCACAGGAAATTCTTCTATGAAATAAGTTGTACAATAAAAATAATCCATGTTCCTACCTCCTACTTGGCTTTTAAAAACGGAAATGTTTTGATTCTTAAAGTCAACTACCTATGAAAGCATCTATAATGTACTTTACAAAGATATGAGTATATCTGCTTCAAAGATTAATATTGAATGTAAACCCACAAGTAGATACGTGTAAGTTCACGCTTACGCACACTACATGTGTACTCAAAAATGAATAACCCGGTTTTTCATTTGAACAGGGGTGATATTGTCAAAGAGAATCAATTTTTGACAGAAGGTTTGTGAGCCTCATACAAACCTTAGAGCCAAGTGCAATAATTATCAATAAAGCTTTTTATTTTTTTTTTCCAATAATTAAAATAAAACCTCGTTGTGTACCCCTTTACAAAAATCTTATTGTATACATAGTAACATTTTAATTATTTTTTATCTCTTGAGGTTTTATTTGTAAGTACACAATCAGCATTTGTAAGCGCGAACTACACGTGTTTGTTTGTGGGCATACATCTGAGAGCTTTAAATGAATATATCCTTGCAACTTAGATTATTATAGATTATAGATTATAGATTATTATAGGTTGAAGAAAATGGTTTCGAAAAAATCTTATACTGAAATGTAATTCATTATGAACAAGACATTTATTCACACAGAAAATAATGTAATGGAATACAAAATAAATTAAATTACCAGTCTCTGAGGTGAAATACAACTGCCATACTTAAGTTAGAACTCTAACCAATTATACGAGTTAAGCTTAGACATTTAGTTCAACACAACCACACAAAAAATATATAGAAAGTTAAACGCTCATTAGAGGAGTTGCTTTAATTGCCGTGCGTTTTTTTGTAAACGCTATGTTAGAGTTAAAAGGATGAGTTTGTACTTGGTGTCCAAGTCAGGACTCCCTCTAGTATATTTCAATGCCAATCAAAGTGACACCCAAGCCGACTTGATTAGCTTTTTGTGAGAAATTTCTCATCCAGAGTCTCGGCAGAGACAGCCTACACTAGAGGTTCCCAAAGTTGTCCATTTGGAACTTTAACGGTGTTATTCTCAAACAGCAAAACCATGGCTTATACGCAGCCTTCAATGAATTTTCCATACAAAAAATCGATTATTTATCCTTAGATAATTTGGCCGGTCCGTAGTCCAGTGGTATCATTTCGGACTCGCAAATGGAAGGTCGTAGGTTCACAAAAATAATTATAAATAGTATTGAACGAGCTTGCAGAGGGCTCTTGAGGTTTGAATCACACAAAAACAGCTCTCAGCAAATAAATCATCCAGATACTATTATTATTATTTTAAGCTATGGATATTTATTTTAATTTTATTTTTATTAGGAAAACCAACAGCATTAAAAACATGATTAAAAGCAAGAGTAGACACAAGAAGTCAATTTCAGGTCCTCACGTACAAAGAAAATTTAAATTAAACAAAGGAGTAGAGTATTAGAAGAGATTATACAAAATTTAAAAAAAAAAAAAAAAAAAAAAAAAAAAAAAAAAAAAAAAAATTAAAAATAATAATGAGAGACACAACCTAGGATACAAAAAAATTCTACATCATTTGCTGTCTTGCCAACGTCGGTTTAGAATCAAAGAGGTCAAAATCAATCTGAATAGCTTTGATTGGGTGATCAATGGGGGTCTAAAAGAGTGGATCTCATTTAGTGAGACATTGTGATACGAGACCTCTAGACACCTAAATCTTTAACTACAGTTTATTTTTCATCGCTATGGCCGAGTGAGTCAAGAGAGTGGTTTTCCTGACGTGTTTGAAATAAAAACGTTCAAGACCTGTCAAGCTTTTTGACGAAAGCGTTGATCCTGAGTTAGCATATAGCATTTGTTTTTTTTTTAGCTTCACTTCGTTTTCTTCTTTTTGTGCCACTTCTATGTATATAAATTACTTGTTTGATGTGAACGAATTTTAGAAAGCTTAAAACCACCCATTTTAATTTTTTAATTTTAATTTTATTTTTAATCTATTTAACCCATACTGTAAAAAAAAAAAAATGGTTCACTTTGCCAATGTCACCCCTGTTCCAGGGAAGGACGGCAAGAGTTGCAGGGCTTATGTTCATTTGAGATTGGGTTTTTATATTGTAGGCCCACATGCGGCATGTGTTAGCGCGAAATTATACATGTCTGCTTGTGGGAATGCATTTATTGTAAATCTTAAATGATATATATCTTTGCAGATTAGATTAGATAAGATTAAATTATAAGAAGTAGCAAGGAGGGAATTTGTGTTTTTAGGGGGAGTGATACAAAAAACCGCTAGAGGTTTGAAAACCTCTGGGTTAAACCAAAATTAGCTACACCAAAATGAGCCAAGCAAAAATAAGCCTAGCCAGAATCTTGCGGATTCACATTTAGATAACTCTCTCAGAATCACTCTCTTTTTGCAATGATACTTTTTTCGCATTTCAATTAGACGTTTAGTGGTATTCAAAGTCATTCGTGAAATAACTTATCACTACTTATTTCGGAGCCTTATTAACAATTGAAATAAGGTTAAAAGAAGTAGGTACTACAAAATTATGAATGATACACAAAGTAAATCATATATATTTTTGTGTCCTAAAAAAACAAAGTTTTAATGTTTAACGTAAAAGTGAGAACTAAGTTAAATAATGTCTCTGAATAAGAACCTACGTGTTTTTTGATTCAAAATGTATTGTGCCCTTTGTCGTTTCTTTTTGTGTAAGAAAGAAAAACCATCATTTCCCCCGAAAACAGGATGTTTTTAATATTCCAGAATTTTCTACGCTAAAAGTTTTATTTTTGAAAGTCTAAAATATTTCCGTTTTTAATAAAAAAAAAATCTTTACCGCCTCGGGTGACGCTATATCTATCGTGATGTCTTCTTGAGGCCATTCGTAATTTTTTGTTTTATTTTACGACCGCCAAAGTTTTGGCAACTTTTCTCATAAAAATATTTGATTTTGTAAAGTTTTTCGCAATAACTTTCGCGGGTTTTTTTTTTTGTGTAACAAATGGCGATCCTTGCAAAAGCTTTAAAAGAAAAAATGCCTTTATAAACGGTGATGTATGACACCAGAAAACAGACATAAAATTTACAAAAAATGTGGCATTTTTTAAACATTTCCACAGCAATATTTTTCATCATTTAAATAAATAATACATACATCCTGCAAAGAAAATGAAAAAATAAAATATTGTTGTATTGTACAAATCATAGACACAAAAAAAATAAGAAGAACAAAAACATACATTTTTAATTTACTGATATTTTTGTTATTTGTTTTGTTTTTTTTTTTAATAAAGTTCCCGCTGAAACATTTAATAAATTAACTTAGAAATGTTGTGAGCAATGACAATTGATTTCAATTTTTTTCTCATTTATAATTTCTGCTTTAGAGAAAGGTTACAATAATTGCAGGGCGTATTTTCATTTGAGGCTTAGGTTTTTATTTCATTAAGTGCACTTGCAGCATGTGTAAGCGCCGCGAACTTTAACGTGTCTATTAATCAAATTATCAAAGTTCCAATTAACTTTTTACAATTTTATTTCTGTCTAGCACTTTCACCTACAAGGCATCATCAGGACAATCTGTCAAATCAAAATTGTCCTGATGATGCTTTGTAGGCGAAAGTGCTAGACAGAAATAAAATTGTAAAAAGTGAATTGGAACTTGGTAAATTTGATTAATATACAATAGACTTTCACTGTGTAAACCACCAAACCCTTAAAAATATTTAACGTGTCTGCTTGTGGACATGCATTCCTATGAATCTAAACGTCAACATAATATATTTGCAACTTAGATTTTAGATTAATATATTATAGAATATACAACATAGGTAGGTATATTCAATGGAATTGTTAAGTGATTTAATTTTGTCACGGTGATTTTTTAAAAGTTTTTTTTCATCATTTAAATGGAATAATAAAACAATCATATAAAATGGCATTGCATATTCGTAAAAAACGTGCGTTATTCTGTTTCAAATCCCCATCCCGACCTTTTTGACTAAATTATAATATTTTTTTAAACATGTTATGGGTAACGCCGTTTAAATTTGTACCATAACTGTCGACCGGCAAGATTCAAGAAAACGAAAACATCGTGAGTTAAATTAAGGTCTATTCAAAATGACGGACAGGTTCGAAAAATTAGGTTTTTTTACATTTCGATATCTCATTTCTTTTTTCGACGACGAATACAAGATTTTATAGCAGTTCGTAAACACTGTTCAGTAAAAATATAAGAGCACCATTTTGAATGTCTATAAATATGAATGTTGTTTGTCTATGAATGTTTAATAAAAATATGAATACGCACATTTAATAACTACCTAAAATCGTTCGTTTATTGTATTTCAATAAGTTTCCTTGACTTATAGGTTAGTATGAAGCTGACCACTCATACTGTAAAAAATGGTTCACTTTACCAATGTTACCATTGTGTCAGGTAAGGTCGGCAAGAGTTGCAGGGTTTATGTTCATTTGAGATTGGGTTTTATATTGTAGGTTCACATGCAGCATGTTTAAGTACGAACTTAAAGTCTTAAATGCAATATATTTTTGTAACTTAGATTATAGATTATCATAGATTTAGATAGATAGGCAATGTTTTTTTTTGCGTACATTTTTCACAGTATCCAGCACCGATATAAAAATTAGGTACCTCTGTGGTCCAAATTTCATTTAATCGTTTAGCCCACAGATCACGGAATAAACCTTTTTGCTATTTTGAATAACAAACATCAAACGGTGCATTTAAAATATTAATAGCATGTAGTAAGGTTGATTAGATAGTTTTATGTTTCAATTAGGTACGTAAATGTTATTTGTTAGTCAACCATAAATTAACGGTAAGTAGGTGTATTTTTTTAAACCTACGTGAATACACCTTAATACTGGTAACATACGGTAAAGATTGTAAATAAAAAACCGCCCGACATTACCTTAAACTTGTGCCATTTGAAAAATAATACTGTCAGCAATGATAAAAACATACAATCATTAGAAGAATTAATGGATCTAAGTAAAAAATATACAACTGACAAAATATTCGAATACATACCTTAATAATGCCAAGCTAACTTCCACTCAAAACACACACGACAAATTCCCGAGTCTGATGTAAACGTTCTCAAAAGAAAATCAAGGTATCGAATGAGTTTTTTTGTGTTGTCCACACTACATCAAAGAGTTACCATACGTGAATAAATACTTAATATTGCAAGATTTTTGTCAGTTTCAATGGAATTGGTAACATACTAAAAGAAAAATTTCGGAGCCAAAAATGGAGACAACCCTTAGCAATCAATATTTCGTGTTTAAATAAGTAAATATTATTGTGGCTAGTACAGAAAATGAAAGATACGTTACTAAGGTATATGCAAAAATACTCAACTTTAAAAACGTTTGACTATTTTGATCGTATCATGCCATCAAAGGGTCAAAAACGGGTTGCGGACATGTAAAATTTGTATGGGAATGGAAAAAAGGCGTTTTTGTTTTATTTTTTAATTACATCGCCACTTAATGCTTTTTGCAGTTTTTTTTTGTATTTCGATACGCTTCTTATCAACTTTACTCTGATAATTTTAGAATTCAGTAGAGATCACCAGTTTTTATGAAAAAGCTGAAAATCATTAGGGGACACACGCACAAGACAAAAGGTACAAATTTCGACGGCGATACCCTTGTATGTTTTTTTTCTTATTGTGACATTTCTAACCCAAGGAACGGAAGACGCAGCTCCTCCCCTTGCATTTAATTTCTTCACAACATTTGTATAACAATGCCAGTCAGTAGACTACGCCTAAAGTAAACGGTGACAGGCTAGAACGGCACAGTGACAAAGCGAAACGTGACATGACACATGACAGAACAACACACAACAGAATAACAATGACAGAACAACACATGGCATACAAAACATGACAGAACAAAACATCACTAAGACAGTAGAAGTACAAAACATCACATACCTAAAACAGAACATACCATAAGCCACACATGAAAAAAGATCATTAAAATCTTGTCTTGTGATGTACTTTCCTCTGATGTTTTGTCATGTGTTTTCCTGTCATTATGATGTTCTGCCATGTGTTGTTATGTCATGTGTCGTTGTGTCATGTTTAGTTCTGTCATGTTTAGTACTGTCATGTATAGTTCTGTCATGTGTCGTTCTGTCATGTGTCGTTCTGTCATGTTTCGTTATGTCATATGTCATTCTGTCATGTGTCGTTATGTCATGTGTCGTTCTGTCATGTGTCGTTCTGTCATGTGCCGTTCTGTCATGTTTATTTATGTCATTTGCCGTTCTGTCATGTGTCGTTCTGTCATGTGTCGTTCTGTGATGTGTCGTTCTGTCATGTGTCGTTCTGTTATGTGTCGTTCTATCATGTTTAGTTATTTCATGTGTCATTCTGTCATGTGTCGTTCTGTCATGTGCCGTTCTGTCATTTGCCGTTCTGTCATGTGTCGTTCTGTCATGTGTCGTTCTGTGAAGTGTCGTTCTGTCATGTGTCGTTCTGTCATGTGCCGTTCTGTCATGAGCCGTTCTGTCATGTGTCGTTCTGTCATGTGTCGTTCTGTCATGTGCCGTTCTGTCATGAACCGTTCTGTCATGTGTCGTTCTGTCATGTGTCGTTCCATCACTGTGTCGTACTTCCATGGAACCAAAGTAAACATATACCCAGCTGTACCCCACGTACAAAACATTAAGTTTAAACATGCCACAGTGCTAACAAAAAAACAATATATAAATGGTAACAGCGCTTCTAGTGAGCGTTTTAGTTTTCATGCATTTTCAGTGACGCAGAATGGTTAAGTTGGAACGTAAAATTTTATATGTGGGTTACATGTTTTTAAAGCAATGCTCACGTCGTCGGTCATGGGGTCAAAATTTATACGTGGATTATTAAAATTCTGGTTTCTAGATGAACATAAGAGATAACTTCAACTCAAAAATACCATTTTTACTTTATAGCAGCCCGAAGGACTGTTATAAAGTATTGTATTCGTCCGAAAAAAAAAATTGAGGTTTCAACGGAAATGAGTTGTCCTGCACCAGGACATGCAAAAAAACCTAATTTGTCGAACCTGTCCGTCCGTCCGTCCGTCCGTCCGTCCGTCCGTCCGTCCGTCCGTCCGTCCGTATGAGTGTATGTCCCAACCGAAACTACTGATCACAGAGACACCAATTTTTGGATTTAGAGAATTGACAACCACAGATATTGATGAGCCAACCGTCATGGCGCCACCCTGAAAATTCAAGATGGCTGCCATACAAAAAAAAACATAAAATTGCACTTTTCTCAAAAACGGCTCTAACGATATTCTTTAAAATTTCAGTGTGGTCGTTTCTTAAGTTTCTTCTAAGAAAATTAGGTATGGCAATACTCTTGCCAACCTGCGTCTATGGGTTGCCATATGAAAGAAAAAAACGATTGTGATTATCTCGGAAATGGCTGGGTTGACAAAAAAATAATGTTCTACAATATTACGCGCAATATTAATTTCTACAAAAATTTAAAGAATACTTTAAAAATTTTTTTACTTAAAGTACCGTTTACACGATCTCAAAATTTTCATCGAAAATATTAAAAAGACCCATAAAAACGCAATTTTGTAAAACTTTTTTTAGATTCACAAGAAAGAAAAATTTATAAACTTCTTTACACTATAATTTGTTTTTCACTATTTTGAGAATTCAAGATGGCTTCCAAAGAGGAGAAAACTTCAAATGCGATTTTCTCAAAAACAGCTCGAACGATTTTTTTTAAATTTTCAGTAAAGTAGTTGCTTGATACATTCTTACCAAATTTAGTTATGGCAATATTTTTGCTAATCTGCGTCTATGAGTTGCCATATGAAAAAAATAAACAATTGTGATTTTCTCAGAAGTGAAAGCGTTGACAAAAAAGATATTATGTTCTACAATATTATACGTAACATCAAATTCTATATAAAAAGTAAATAATTTTTTTAAAAATAAAAACATAAAGTGCCGTTTACATGATATCAAAAATAGAAATTAAAAGGCTACAAAAACCCATCAGAAAAAAACTTTTATGAATTTTAACTTTATCAGAAAAAACTTTTTTATCACTATAATTCATAGTGAAACATTTTTCAAATTTTAGAAAATTCAAGATGGCTTCCGAACAGCTGAAAGTCTCAAATGAGATTTTCTCAAAAACGGCTCCTACGATTTTCTTTATTTTTTCTGCATAATCGTCATTATAATACTGCTATGTAACAATTATAACCATTGCCTCATAATTTTCTTTGTTTTGGGGGTCGCCATACAAGAGAAGAAAATAATTTAAAATTTCTCGGCAGAGAAAGGGTTAACTAAAAAATTATCTTCTACAATTGAAAATCTTTTATATAAACCTACATACATCAATCATTACTTTTTTCAAAAAAATATTATAAAGTATAGCCACCATACAAAGTGACAAATTTTCATACAAAAAATTATTGTAATATTTTTGGTAGCAAAACGTCTAATACCCATAAATAAACCTACATAACAATTCGCTCAATCAATTGCTATAAAACAACTATAAGCATTGCCTCTTAATACTCTTTGTTTTGGGGGTTGCCATACAAGAGAAAACAATATTTTAAATTTTCCCGGCAGAGAACGGGTTAACTAAAAAATAATGTTCTACAATTGAAAAGCTCTTATATATACCTACATACATTAATCATTACTTTTTTCAAATAAATATTATAAGGTGTAGCCACCATACAAAGTGACAAATTTTAATACAAAAATAATTGTAATATTCTTGATACTAAAACGCCTAATATAAAATACTAGGCAACGAGTCTTAAAATCTAGTAAGTTGTACCCATATAAAAATCAATCATAACTTTCCAAAATATCAATGAAAAGTATAGGTACCCACCAAACAAAGTGTTAGTTTTGATACAAACGGGATCAATGATAATACTGCAAAAAGACGATTGCTTAAAAAGATTAGCTTCATTACTTACACACAACTAAATGTTTTGTTATGAAAATTGGCTATGACCTAAACATGACCGTATTTGTGCTATAAAGTCATGTGCAGTCCACTGTACAATTTATTTACTTTATAGCACTCCGAAGGACTGTTATAAAGTATTGTATTCGTCCGAAAAAAAAAAATCGAGGTTTCAACGGAAATGAGTTGTCCTGCACCAGGACATGCAAAAAAACCTAATTTGTCGAACCTGGGCTGGCAGTCTCAACACAAACGGTAGATCCTACCTACCGATTGTCGTTCAGATTAGTATGAACACCTGTCAATCTCTAATCAGCTGTTCACCTGCGGCCATTTTGTTATTTTTTTTTGTATGGGGACAGGTAACGACGGTACACGGTATCAATGCGAGTCCCGACCCGTCAGCTACCGGAATGATAGGTCGCCAAATGTACCGAGTGACGTTTAGGTACTTTTTTATGAAATACGTAGAATTATAAATCAGCTGTTCACCTGCGGCCATCTTGGATATTTTTTTGTATGGCGACAGGTAACGATGGTAAGTACTATCAAAGCAAGTCTTGGCCGTCAGCTACCGGTCATGATAGTTCGCGAAATCAATTGAATGACGTTTAGGTATTTTTTAAGAAATACGTAGAATTATTGATCAGCTTTTCCTATGACGCCATTTTGTATGGCTTTATTGTATGGACACTGTCAACGTATCTTCTCTACTACATAGGTCTACCATTCATTATTGTTGACCAAATCTGCCGCTATGATATGCCAGCAGCCTTCGACGTATATAACCTAAGTTGCAGGGTTTATGACGCTTATTTAGAAACTTCACGTATAGCATGAGTAAACCCGAACTTTTGCGTATTTGCTCGTGATTAAAATTTACGAAATAAATAAAAAATTAACAAAATAAATTTAATAAAAAAAATAAAAACAAAATGAAATTAAAATTAAATTAAATAAATCCAAAAATCGTATCCTAAGTTCTATCATCATATTTAATCTATTCAATCTAAGTTGCAAAGATATGTTACATTGGAGATTCACATTACATGCATTCCCACAACCAAGACACGTACAAGTTCGCGCTTGCACGTCCCTCATGTGAGCCTACAACATAAAAACCAATCTCAAATGAACATACACCCTGCAACTCTTGCCGTCCTTCCCTGTAACAGGGGTGACATTGGCAAAGTGAACCATTTTTACAGCATGGGTGGTCAGTCGCATACCAACCTATAAGTCAAGGAACTCTATCTACAAGGAATCTATTATAAATCATAAATCCATAATCAAAGATCAAAGATGTATTGCTATTCAAGGGGATCATATTTAATGCACGCTCACAAGCAGACACGTGTAAGTTCGCTCTTTCACATGCTGCATGTGTACGTATAAAATAAACGAAAACTCACGTGAAAATAAACCCTGCATTTTTTTCCGATCTTCTTTGAAACAGAGGTGGCATTTGCAAAGTGAACCATTTTTGAAACCATGGTGGTTCAGCCTCATACCAACCTATACGTCAAGAAATTAACTATTTTCTAATCTAATCTAATCTAAGCTGCAAAGATATGTTACAATGGAGATTCACATTTCATGCATTTTCACAACCAGACACGTACAAGTTCGCGCTTGCACATGCCGTATGTAAACCTACAACATAAAAACCATATCAAATGGATATACACCCAGCAACTCTTTCCGTCCTTCCCTGAGACAGGGGTGACATTGGCAAAGTGAACCATTTTTACAGCATGGGTGGTCAGCCGTATACCAACCAATCAGTCAAGGAACCCTTCCCCTTACCATTTTAATTTTCTTAATTTAATTTATAAGTTTTATTTTTCTTTACTGTTTTTTTTTAAATTGTTTTATGAAATTTATTTAGTTTAAAATTTATTCCTTGTCTTGTAGGTTGATATGAGGCTGAACACCCACATTGTAAAAAAATGTTTCACTTTGCAAAAGTCACCCCTGTTTTAGGAAAAGTCGGCCAAAGTTGCAGTCCTTATGTTCATCTGAAATTTGGGTTTTTATATTCTAGGTCCACATGCAGCATGTGTAAGCGAGAACATATACGTGTCTGCTTATGGTAATACATTTAATACTCGTATAAATATTAAATGTAATTTCGTACTTAAAAAAAACATAGATAAGAATATTTCAAATAACTGCAGATACTTGTTTACTCCAATCGTTTGCGTATCAGGCAGTTCAATTTGCTTGATACGCTACCATCAATATGGTAGTTACCACGAACGTTACCGTCAGTTGAGTCTACCAAAGCTCGTTAACATTGTACCGATGAAAGGTATTAAACTATTCGACCAATCATATGCACGCATTGACACCTAGCGGCGCTATTGCAAGCTTTCAAATAGGTATCTCTAACGTACCGTCGACGGTAACATGCTATCTACCGTCCTGATGAGACTGCCAGCCCTGTCCGTCCGTCCGTCCGTCCGTCCGTATGGATGTATGTATGTCCCAGCCGGAACTACTGATCGTAGAGATACCAATTTTTGGATTTAGAGAATTGACAACTACAGATTTTGATGGGCCGACTGGCATGGCACCAACCTGAAAATTCAAGATGGCTGCCATACAAAAAAAACATAAAATTGCACTTTTCTCAAAAACGGCTCAACGATTTTCTTTAAAATTTCAGTGTGGTCGTTGCTTAAATTGTCGCGAAGAAAATTTGTTATGGCAACACTCTTCCCAACTTGCGTCTATGAGTTGCGATATGAAAGAAAAAAACGATTGTGATTATCTCGGAAATGGCTGGGTTGACAAAAAAATAATGTTCTACAATATTACGCGCAATATTAATTTCTACAAAAATTTAAAGAATACTATAAATTTTATTTTACTTAAAGTACCGTTTACACGATCTCAAAATTTTCATCGAAAATATTAAAGAGACCCATAAAAACGCAATTTTGTACAACTTTTTTTAGGTTCACAAGGAAGAAAAATTTATAAACTTCTTTACACTATAATTTGTTTTTCACTATTTTGAGAATTCAAGATGGCTTCCAAAGAGGAGAAAACTTCAAATGCGATTTTCTCAAAAACGGCTAGAACGATTTTTTTTAAATTTTCAGTTAAGTAGTTGCTTGATACATTCTTATCAAATTTAGTTATGGCAACATTTTTACTAATCTGCGTCTATGAGTTGCCATATGAACAAAATAAACAATTGTGATTTTCTCAGAAGTGACAGCGTTGACAAAAAAGATATGTTCTACAATATTATACGTAACATTAAATTCTATATAAAAATTAAATAAAAATTTTGAAAATAAAAACATAAAGGGCCGTTTACATGATATCAAAAATTAAAATTAAAAGGCTACAAAAACCCATCAGAACGCAAAAAACTTTTATGTTTCTTAACTTTATCAGAAAAAACTTTTTTATCACTATAATTCATTGTGAAACATTTTTCAAATTTTAGAAAATTCAAGATGGCTTCCGAACAGCTGAAAGTTTCAAATGAGATTTTCTCAAAAACGGCTCCTACGATTTTCTTTATTTTTTTGCATAATCGTCATTATAATACTGCTATGTAACAACAATAACCGTTGCCTCATAGTTTACTTTGTTTTGGGGGTTGCGATACAAGAGAAAAAAAATATTTTTAATTTCTCGGCAGAGAAAGGGTTAACTAAAAAATAATGTTCTACAATTGAAAAGCTTTTATATATACCTACATACATGAATCATTACTTTTTTCAAAAAAAGATTATAAAGTATAGCCACCATACAAAGTGACAAATTTTCATACAAAAAATTATTGTAATATTTTTGGTAGCAAAACGTCTAATACCCATAAATAAACCTTCATAACAATTTGCTCAATCAATTGTTATAAAACAACTATAAGCATTGCCTCTTAATACTCTTTGTTTTGGGGGTTGCCATACAAGAGAAAACAATATTTTAAATTTTCCCGGCAGAGAACGGGTTAACTAAAAAATAATGGTCTACAATTGAAAAGCTTTTATATATACCTACATACATTAATCATTACTTTTTTCAAATAAATATTATAAGGTGTAGCCACCATACAAAGTGACAAATTTTAATACAAAAATAATTGTAATATTCTTGGTACTAAAACGCCTAATATAAAATACTAGGCTACGAGTCTTAAAATCTAGTAAGTTGTACCCATATAATAATCAATCATAACTTTCCAAAATATCAATGAAAAGTATAGGTACCCACCAAACAAAGTGTTAGTTTTGATACAAACGGGATCAATGATAATACTGCAAAAAGACGATTGCTTAAAAAGATTAGCTTCATTACTTACACACAACTAAATGTTTTGTTATGAAAATTGGCTATGACCTAAACATGACCGTATTTGTGCTATAAAGTCCTGTGCAGTCCACTGTACAATTTATTTCTTATAATGTGTGTTGAAACGAATAATTTTTAGACATTTCGTGTCTCTAGCAAAGAGTTAAAATATTATATCTTAGTTGGTAGAGCGTTTGCATTCCATGCTGTGAGCTTAAGTTCGAATCCCACCAAGGGTGTAAGTAATGAATTCCTTTTCCCTATTTCTAGCCCCAAAACAAAATACCGGCAAGATTTACTCATCCATTACAATAAATGAGTACCAGCTCCTTGGGGCGTTGGGCAATCTCCACTTTAATTGAAGTGGTTAGCGTGGAGGCATGCCTCCTTAGATGTAAATTTAAAAAGATCCCGAATCGCCACATGCGAAACCCTTCGGAGATAACGCGGCAAAAAGTTACACTATATGTGGTGCTTCGATGTTTTTGCGTACTTACGCGTTAAGTTATAACTTTATCATAAAAAAATTACCGTTTAAAAAGCCGATCAGACCTAAACAAAAGCGATTACATACCTTATTAAAAGTTTTATCATCAGGAAAATATGGACTGGAATTTCCGAGTCAATATTTCAATAGAAAAATCAGAAAAAGTCCATGAACAATGTAATAAAGTTAGAAAGCATTATAAAACTGTAGGTTTGTTCTTTATTGCCGGCCATATCTGCAGGGACCAGACATCGGGTCCCCCCAGTGCTTGTTTGGCTTATCTACAATTTGATTCAAACATGACCTTTCAATGAAATTGTCTTAAGAATCACATTCTACACAATCTGAGCTAAGAAAAAAACGTAAAACACGATAATGTGAGAGTTGTTTTACATATTTTTGAAATAAATTCCCAGTTTTAATAAGACACATTTGTCCAGTACACAGAAAAACATTTCTTATGTGAAATTTAAATTAGCTCTGATGGACATTTATTTACTATTCCTTGACTTATAGGTTGGTATGAGGCTGACCACCCATACTGTAAAAAATGGTTCACTTTGCCAATGTCACCCCTGTTTCAGGGAAAGTCGGCAAGAGTTGCAGGGCTTATGTTCACTTGAGATTGGATTTTTATATTGTAGGTCCACATGCGGCATGACGTGTGAGCGTGAATTTATGCATGTCTGCTTGTGGGAATGCATTTAATAAGGACCTCAAATGATGAATATTTGCAACTTAGATTTAGATTTAGACATAAGACAAACAAGCACTGATCGGGCGATGCCGGAAAAATGATCGAAGCTTAAAAAGGGGCCTTGTGAAATAAAGAAGGGTTCCTTTTAGGATCAACTCTATCTAAAGCCGAGGCTAAGGTCCAGTATTTTCAACGTTAGCTTATGTGACTTTAAACTAATGAAAAAAAGCTACCTACACGATTGACATAAGTGCGTTCTTCTCATTCAGTATAAAGTCGCTATGCTAACGATGAAAATACCGGGCCTTAGTGGAGTGTGTTCATCTGAAAAGCTCTACAAACCAAGCGTTTACCATTAGTTGTATGGAAACTAAAGCAGTGCCTCTTGTGAGCGTTGAATCTTTAATACGTTTTTGGTTAACACTACGGTTTAGTTCACTCGAATGTTTAGGGTATAGGAATCTGATGGGTCAAAGGCAGCCCCCGAACTTTCGAGTTAACATTTTTTCAGAATCTCGGGAAACTTTGTGAGCTCAAATTTAATTAAGAAATTCATCGGATATTTTTTACTCGTAATTATTTCGGGAATTTTAAGAGAGTTTGTGATTGTAGGGATTTGGGTTTTTAATAAAGTAAGCCAGTTTTGTATGGAAGATACTTATTTTTAATGTATATCTATAATGTTTAATCTATAATCTAAGTGGCAAAGAGTTTGCAAACTTTGCTGGTTTTTGAATTGTATTAATTATGTATATTATTTATATCGATGATTAATTATGTTTTTGTTGCAATATAAAGCATGTACTTATAAACTGTTTGTTTGCTTAATAAAATAAAATAAAATACGTTAACATTTAAAATTCATATCAAACGCATGCCCACCAATATACACGTGTAAGTTTGCGCTTACAAATGCTGAATGTGTAGTTTACAAATTTAAAACCAAACCTCAAATGAAAGAAAAACCCCACAATTCTTGCCTACCTTCCTGCATCAGGGGTGAGATTGGCTAAGTGAACCCATTTTTACAGTATGGGTAGCAATCTTTTAGTCAAAGATGAATATGGGAGATCGTTAATGAATTTAAAAAAACAAACACACACAAGTCCGTCATCAATAATCTAAGTTGCAAAGATATATTAACATTTAAAGCTCCTACAAATGCATGCTCAAAAATAAACGCGTGTAAGTTTGCGCTTACAAATACTGCAAGTTTACTTACAAATTACATAAAATCAAAACCTCAAATGTGCATTAAACACTGAAAGTTTTGCCGACCTTCCGTGAAACAGAGCGAAATTGTCAAAATGAACGCATGTTTAACAGTATGGGTGGTCAGTCTCATACCAAAATATTATTCAAGGATGAATTTTGAAGATCATGATTTGTTTTTTTTTAAAAACACACAAGTCATAAAATTTTATGTTCCATTATGTGTCTCAAGCTTCATATTATTGTTCACCGGCTTCCATATCTTCTGCAAAACTGTGTGGGACGAGGTACGGTATTCGAAATAATGAATTGGCCTACCTCAGACTCCCTCCCGCTGTTTTTGCGGTATTTCACTTTTGAAATGATCCCCCCCCCCCCTGCCTAGCCTCTGTTTCGCTGAATCCCTCGGTTTTTGAATGAAAGCGTTATCCCTCTGTGTACACGCACGCCCGCCGTTCAATCCCCAGCATCCACCTTTATGGAATTATCATATTTTAATCCGAATTTGAAAGGATTAAAATGTACGACTGGCGCTGTGTGTCTACCTACGCAGGAATGTAATTTATTCATTGTTAAATGTGAAAATGTAAAATTATATAACATGATTATTAATATTATTAGACGTTGTAATTTATTAAACGTGTCTACGCAAAAAAAAAACGCAACTAAGCTACACATAGAATGTAACTTCTTGCCTGCGTTATCCCCAAAGGGGTCGCATGTGGCGCTTCGGAACCTATTTTTTACAGGTAAAGGGGCCGGCCTCACACCAACCCCTTTCAGTTGAAGTGGGGGTTTTCCAGCTCCCTGGTGGGCTGGATCTCATTTCTTGTGAAGGCTGAGTAAACCTTTGAGATAGAACCCTTGCTCTTGGCATGGAATGCAAGCATTCTTCCAATTGAGCTATCGACCTTTTACGAACTTGATCGTTGTCGCTACAAAGCGCCAATTCTCAAGCAAGACCCAGTTGCTGTAAGGCTGGATCATCGATCTAAATAAAATATCTATCTGTATTTTATTTATATCGATGGGCTGGATGGACCTTTGGTGACCGGTCATTGGTAAAGGTTTTATGAATTTTTCGACCCAGCGAAGAGCAAATTTGAAAATATAAATGGTATTTTTTTGTGCTCCGCCGGAAATCGAACCCACAACCTTCCAATTCAGAGTCCGAAGTGTTACCACTGAACTACGGACCGGTCTCTAGAAATGGGAAAATGAAGATCGAAATGATTTCCCGTTCTGGTGTTCATTTTATACCCTGTAACTTCCGCTAGGGGTGGCCAGAGCCTCTGAAGATCTGCCACAATTTCTATCATTACATAGGTACCTCTTTCAATTCATTCATATCTATCTCTTTTTTCAAACATTTTCTATTTTTACACTCATTTGTATATTCCATTCTTTCACAATCTCCTCAATCTGATCCATCCATTCTTTTCTCAGTCGTCCCTTACCTCTTTTTTATATTTTCACACTTCGTCTGTATATGTAGGTAGGTACTTAGCCAGTCTATCATCAATACTTTCCACATGCCCAACTCATCCTTCTCATTTCGCTATGACTATTGTCTTGTTAATTTTGTAACAGTGTCCTCCTAAAAATGACGTAAGCAGGTGGAAAGTACTCGAATGCTCAAATTGTGAAAATAAAGCACTTTCTCATATTTTATCTAGAACCATCTCTCTTTTATACCTAGAGCAAATAGCTTCATTGCAGATTTCTGCAAACACTATTTCTCAGTATCTAATCTAACTTGTGCTAATTCTCATCTTAGTCTACTAATTCCTCAGAATGGCGTTTAAATCCTACGTCGCAGCGCCCAGGCAGCGGCGGTCTGCCCGTGTGTGCATTCGTGCAAAAGACCGTTTGGACCGTTCGTTGTCATTATTCTTTAATTGCCTGCATTCCGGCGATAGAGGGAACGAGCGGGTCCAGCAATCTATGTGTGCTGCACGTATAGCAGCTAGAGGTCCTTAAACTGTAGGTCGTTAGACTGCTGTAGAGATCCTTAAACTTAGAGCTGTAGAGATCTTTAAATTGTAGGTAGCTAGAAGTGTTTATCTAATCTAATCTAATCTAAGCTGCAAAGATATATATCACTTAAGATTTATACTAAATGCATTCCCACAAGCAGATATGTATAATTTCGCGCTAACACATGCCGCATGTGGACCTACAATATAAAAACCCAATCTCAAATGAACATAAGCCTTGCAACTCTTGCCGTCCTTCCCTGAAACAGGGGTGACCTTAACCTACCGTTAAATGCTGCAGAGAAATCCTGGCTTGGTCCGATTGAATTCTGCAAAGAAAAGTGAAATAATTTGTCTTGAGAATGATATTTTTTTAAGTCAATCTTCTACTCTGTCACCATTCCGCTACGGGTGGCCAGATCCTCTACAGAGCCACCTCCATTTATTCGTTTCTTGACATGCCTCTTTCAATTCACTCATTATCATCACCTTTTTTATATATTTTCTTCTTTTACGCTCAAATCCTATTCTTCCACGATCTTATCAATTTGATCATTCTTCACTATTTTCGGTCACTCGCTTACCTCTTTTTCCTTTCACACTTCTTCCGTAAATCCAATTTGTCACTCTATCATCATTGATTCTTTCCACATGCCCGAACCATCTCATCACATTGTTTTGTACCTTAACCTTCACATCTTCTTTTAATTTACATTCTTTCTTCACCCATGACAATCTGGGCATAATTCCCTGTTATTGAAATGGCCCTGACGGGTGATAGTTTGACAGTCGCTGTCACTAGCTCCAGCCGTTTTTGTCTCAGTATCTCTTGGTACATCAGCGTGCGCAGTTTCCGTACCGCCCACATCTCCACAATAGAGAGTCCAACTCCATCAAATGTAGCTACACATGCTTGTTACAAGACTCAGTATAACAAGACCGAGTAGTGTATCTGCCATAGCTCACAAAACACCTCGTATCTCAAATCTCCATGTTTATCCTGCGAGAGACTGGAATATTCTACGTGTAATGCATAGCATTTCTGTGAAATGTATGTGATTTGAAGGTATGTAACATCTAATCTAATCTAAGTTGCAAATATATGTTAAAAATAATAATAATAATAAGGCTGATTTATTTGGTGAGCGCTGTTTTTGTGTGTATCACACCTCAAGAGCCCTCTGCAAGCTTGGTCGTCGCTCTAGAAAGCGCAAATTCTCAAGCATGACCCAGTTGTTGTAAGGCTGGATGGACCTTTTGATGACCGGTCTTTGGTAAAGGTTAATTAATTTTTCAACCCAGCGAAAACAAAAGCAAATTTGAAAATATAAATGGTATATTTTTTGTGCTCCACCGGAATCCGAACCCACGACCTTCCAGTTACGAGTCCGCTGTGTTACCACTTGGACTACGGACCGGTCAATGTTTGGATATTGTGTACAGTGCCAATATGTCTTATTAAAACTGAAAATGGATTTAAAAAATAGTTAAAACAACTCTCACATTATCGTATTTCAAATTTTTATCTTAGCTCAGATTACGAGTATGTAGGATGTGATTCTTAAGACAATTTGATATAAAGGTCATCTTTGAATCAAATTGTAAATAAGCCAATCAAGCACTCGGGGGACGTATTGTCAAAAGCATATTTGTTTAGTATGTGCATCGAGAATGAAGGTAAAATATTTTGTTGTCTTTGCAACTTAGATAATAGTACAAAGCAAATATTCTGGGTCTACAATATTAGCAATATTGTCATGTTTTTACGCGTGTTCAATTAATTTAAAACTGGGGTGATTTATTTTACACAATTTATTTCATATTCGGTTCAGATACAGAGTCGTTCATATGCCTGCACAATACAACTTTCGGTTGACTTCCAAAGCTACAGAAAGTTCTGGACCTTATTTTATAGCAAGAATAAAGATCATTCTCGAATATTAGAGAATTGTTTCATGTGAGATTTTACTAGAACATCCGACCAAACACTCGAGTAATCTCGAAAAAATATTATCCTTATAAGTACCTAACATCTATTTATTTCTGGAGAGACTTCACAGACTTTATTATTAACTCACACAGACAAACCCAACACACAACTACATATCGACAGTTTAAATACAGTAGGGCATAAGCGACATAAACTAAATTGTTCAGTAGAGCAGTTTAAAGTTTGAGATGACAGAAAAATGGCATGACTTATTTAGGTTTAAGTTAGAATTACGGTCGTTTGACATTTTGACAATTATATTAATTTTCGGATATTTAACGAACCGTTCGGTGAGAACTTACATTATTCTCTACGTTTCGTAAGCGACGTAGCCGACGTCTTCAGGAGAACATCCCATCTGTACGGCGACTGAGGATGAACTGAATTTGAAAAACACTTTGCCACAAATCACTGACCAAAACATAATTACTACCTTCGTTCGAAGGTAGTCAGTGATTTGTGACAAAGTGTTTTTCAAACTCAGTTCATCCTCAGTCGCCGTACAGATGGGATGTTCTCCTGAAGACGTCAGCTACGTCGCTGACGAAACGTAGAGAATAATGTAAGTTCTCACCGAACGGTTCGTTAAATATCCGAAAATTAATATAATTGTCAAAATGACTTATTTATTTTTTATCATATCGTTAAAATAAAAACGCAAAAAGAAAACGCAACTAAGCTACACATATAGTCTAACTTCTTGCCGCGTTATCCCTGAAGGGGTCGCATGTGGCGAGTTGAACCTATTTATTTTTACAGGTAAGGGGGCCGGCCTTACACCAACCCCTTCATTTTCGAAGTATGGTTACACAAAAACCATACTTCGAAAACGCAGTTTTTTGCTTGAGCATAAACAACATAAAAATCATCGTAGAGCTATGAGAGTCAGGACATTAGAAAGAGCGGAAAATTTCAAGTAGGATGGCATTCATAACTCCTTTTTAACCAAAATGTCGCTAATGGTTTACTGCCTTTTAACCGTGGATATTAGTAACTATATACTTATTATGTACATGGAAAAATACATACCAAAGAATGATTAACAAAGGCCACATACATAATGGAAAAACACACAGAGAAACCACACAGTCTGCAGGATTTCAATCTGCCATATGATTTTCATCTTCTGCCCAGGGGCGTGCAATCGCCATAACCACGCGCGCGCGCTCGTGCCGCAAAGTGCAATGATGCCTACCACTCTCATATACCCATGTCCGCCCCCGCTTCTGCCCAGGGCATGACGAGGGAGATTGTTTTGCGACAAAAGAGAACCATAATATGGTGTTTCTGTACATTTCCTGAGGATTATCCCTTTCTTCTTCTCGTCGTGCCACTTCTATCGGATATTACTTGAATGATATCATAAGTAGTGCACTCCAAACTTTTGCTTGCTAATAAATAATTATAAATATCTGTAATAACTGAATTGCGTGAAGTGTATTGGTGTTTACAGTGTAAAGCTAACTCAATTTTTTATCACAAATTGTTCGCGGTTCTCTCTGACTGCTGCTTATGTGTTTTTTTTTTCAAATTAAAAATAAATGTTTCATCGCTTGTAATATCAATAAGGACTATTTTTGCAAATCTGTCCAATAAATTGCAGCCAATAAACATAATTGCTTATATTATTGCTGAAGACTTTGTAGCAGGGCTGTCACTGCAATTGGGATAAATAAAAATAAACACAATAATCAAAAAAATTGTACCTGTGACATAAAACAATAATATTATACTTAAATAATATAAAACTTAAATAACCCGTGAGAAAAAAAAATATATATTATAATTACAAGTAACTTCTTTTTTTTCCTCTTGTCCAACGATTTTTAACAATGGAATCAAACGTTGTTCAACTAATAACGGAGGCATCAAACCTTTTGAATACCATGCAACTGGCGCTAATAAATGGCAATAATTCTGCAGTGAAGGCAGTTAAGGAGTTGACTTCTAAATTGCTACCCACGACGGCGGGACTGGCAAGAACGATGTCCCTGATTGGAGTTTTAACCGGCAAAATGGAAGGGGAATTGCAGACATTCAAGAGTAAGCCCATTTCAATGGGCGAGTCGGAGGACTCAAAGCATAATTCTATCTTCGATGCGATTAGCGAACTCGAGGAACGACGTGAAAAATCTAAGAATGTAATGTTGATGAATATTCCAGAAAGCGCGGCCTCTACCCAGGTGCAGCGACTGAATGATGACCGCAACACTGTCATGAATATCGTCAGTAAGTTCGATGAAGTCAAAACGGATTGTATCAAGGTATCCAGAGTTGGAAGAGTGGCGGCTGACAAAGTAAGGCCTGTTAAAGTTTCCTTTGCTGATTCTTCGGAGGCCAGATATGTGCTGCGTAATAATAGGCTTCTTGGCGATGGTGTGCGAGCTAAAGCTGATCTGACTCTCTCACAGAGGGAACATCTACGGGGTCTATGGAATGAAGTCGAGGAGAGGCGAATGGCTGGTGAGGAGGAGCTGACGGTGAAATTTTTCGATTCAATTCCAAAGATTGTAAAGCTCCGAAAAAACTTACCAGGAGAATCGGCGCAACTGCCTACTATCAGAACGTCCGTGGAGTAAACACAAAACTATCTGAATTATCTATTAGTGCATCTTTAACTTCATATGATATATTGTTTTTTACAGAAACCTGGTTGAATGAAGGTGTGCGTGACGGAGAGCTTGGTTTTGACCGTTACTGTGTGTATAGGAGAGATCGTGATCGTAAAGATAGTGGCAAGTCCAGGGGAGGAGGTGTTATGATTTGCGTTGCCAAAAGGTTCAGGTCCTGTATAATAAAATGTCTGAACACTTCATTGGAGCAAATATTTGTTAAAATCATTCTCCCGATTGGAATTTTAATTGTGGCTTGCGTATATATTCCGCCAGGTTCAGACTCTGAATCCTACTCCAATCATTGTAAAGATATGGAAAGAATCCGTTTTAAATATCCAGACGCTAAAATCTTGGTTGCTGGGGACTACAATTTGCCGGGTGCCGAATGGTGTGAGTGTGAGGCCAATGCGGTGATAGATGATGAGTGTACCGCCGAAATTAAAAACATGTCCTCGTTCCTTGGTTTGGTTCAGTGTAATCTGGTACGTAACAGTTTAAACCGATTACTGGACTTAATATTTACAGATATTGATGGTCTTAATGTTTCCACAGCCGCGGAGATCATCCTGCCGGCTGATGCCCATCACCCCCCATTAGAGATAGATTTTATTGTGAATTATGAAAGGGAGTCCTTGCCGGAAAGAATTACAAAAAACTTCAAAACTTGTGACTACGACGTCATAAATAACCATCTTAATGAGGTTGATTGGTCTTTCCTTGATACAAATACCGACGTAAATGAAATTGTGTCACAATTTTACAACGTTATAAATAGTTCCGTTCACGATTTTGTGCCTATCAAACGGCCACCATGGGGGAACTACCCCAAATGGTTCACACGCGAACTTGTTGATAAGATTAGTTTGAAAAAAAGATTGCATGCCCAGTATAAGGCAACTGGGGACCCCAGTGACTACGAAGCATTCAGTAGGGTAAGAAAGGAGTGCCAGGTGCTTTCAGCAGCGCTAAAACGTGAATTTTATAGAAACATAGAGAGTCAGTTACCAGGAACCTCCGTGAATTTGTATAAACTTGCCAAATCTTTAAAAGACGATCATAGCGATTACCCGAAAATAATGTATTTCAATGACAGGTCTGCCAATAGCGTGAGTGATGTAGTGGACTTATTTAGAAAATATTTCCTGTCAATCTACAAGGACGTTCTCATGGGTGTCAACACTCCGGCGCTCCCGCTGACTGATCGAGTTCATATCGCGCGTGTGATATTTTCCGTGTCGGACGTGCAGCGTGGTATTGATTCGCTGGATACTAATAAATCTGCAGGTCCTGATCAACTGCCGCCTGTTTTTATTAAGAATTGTTCAAATGTTATGTGTTGGATTTTACAAAAAATATTTAATAAATCTATTGAATCGGGAATTTTTCCAACAGCTTGGAAATCTAGCAACATTATTCCAATTTTCAAAAAGGGAGATAAATCTGATGTCACTAGCTATCGCCCAATATGTATACAATCCTGCATACCGAAGTTGTTCGAATGTATTCTTCTCAGTAAGATTAAGAGTGACTTAGCACTCGTTATATCGGACCAACAGCATGGTTTTATGCAAAACCGATCGACCTTGACAAACCTTTTGGAATTTCATTGTGATATCATGGATGCTTTTGTTACCAGGAGTCAGACGGACTGTGTATATACAGACTACTCCAAGGCGTTTGACCGCGTCTCCCATACAATATTGTTGGCAAAGCTTCTTTCTCTTGGTATTGATGGTGCACTCCTTGCGTGGTTTTCGAGCTATCTTGCTGAAAGGGAACTTAGGGTTTGTGTGTCGGGCGTTGTTTCATCTCCTTTTTTGGCGAAGAGCGGTGTGCCGCAGGGCTCACATCTCGGACCCATTTTGTTTAATATATTTGTCAATGATCTCCTGAGCGGGTTTGACGGGGTGAGATTTGTCATGTTTGCTGATGACTTGAAAATTTACAGAGTGGTTAACTGTATTGGTGACTGCGAGATATTACAAAGAAATATTGACGTGCTTTATGACTGGTGTGTGAAGAATGATTTAACTTTAAACATAGAAAAATGTCAAGTAATGCGTTTCCACAAAATTAAGAATCCCACGGTGTACCCTTACTCGATTGATGGTACACAGCTTATGTCGGTTGCGCAAATCAAAGATTTGGGAGTATTGTTGGACGCGGGATTAACATTTGTACCACACATAAAGGCAACTGTGGATAGGGCACTCAGAACATTAGGATTTTTCTTACGACTGTGTGAAAAATTTTATAACGTGCACACCTTTATTTATATTTTTACAAGTTTGGTGAGGCCACTGCTGGAGTATAACTCCGTGTTGTGGTCTCCTCACTACCAGGTACATATACGTAGTATAGAAAAGGTACAAAACAAACTACTTCGCTTTATCAACTTCAAACTCGGAATACCCATCTCGGATATCAATTTATAACCAACTCCGAGAATCGTATAAACTTCCACCGCTCTCGGCTCGGAGAAATGCTGCTGACATGGTTTTTCTATACAAACTCATTAATGGCTTGACCGACGCGCCCCAACTCCTATCAAAAATTAATTTCCGTGTCCCAATAAGGAACACGCGTAACGTGGATACTTTTGATGTGGCAGACTGTGCCGTGAACTACCAGTATTACTCGCCTTTTCAGCGACTGCCCAGGGAGGCGAACAAGCTGGAGGTTGATATTTTCTCCACGGGATTCTATACATTTAAAAAAATAAATAAATAGTATGTAGGTAAAGGGGACAAAAAAGACTGTCAGAACTTCAGACCAATCAGTCTACTCAGTATACCAGGAAAAGTCTTCTGTAAGGTGATTATAAAAAATGTGATTCTGACTACTAGCAAAAGGGTTTCCTATATACAGTCCGGCTTTATGGCCGGTAGAGGCTGTGTTGATCAGATTTTCACTCTACGACAACTTGTTGAAAAACAATTGTCGGTGAGGGGGAAACTATTCACGGCCTTTGTGGATCTGGAAAAGGCTTTTGACTCAGTGGACAGAGGTATGTTGTGGGATGTTTTGAAAGCATACGGAGTGAATGGAGCTCTACTCAATGCGGTGCATGCGAACTATGAGAATAGTATGGCTTGCATTCGTATTGATGGTGAGTATAGTGAATGGTTTGAAGTTTTTAAGGGTGTAAGGCAAGGATGTGTGATGAGCCCATGGCTATTTAACATAGTCATGGACAAGTGTGTTCGAGATGCTAGACTTGATGATTGTGGATTAATGATAGGAGAGAGCAAAGTAAGCGTTCTACTGTATGCGGATGATGCAGTCCTTGTATCTGATTCAGCAGTGGAATTGCAAATGATGCTCTCTAGATTGAACGAAGCTTTGAAAGGTAATAATTTGAAGTTGAATGCAAGAAAGACGAAAGTTTTGATTTTTGAAAGAGATGATGAAAATATGAATTATGAATTTAATATTAATGGAATGAATGTTGATGTTGTAAATGAGTTTGTATATTTGGGAAGTAAGTTTGAAAAAGATGGAAGAATGGCCGGTGAATTTGAAAGAAGAATAATGAAAGGCAGGTGTGTACTGGGTGCGACCGCTTGCATCGCCAGGAACCAAAATCTCTCAAAAAATGTTAGATTGGCGGTGCACGGTGGTATACTAGTGCCAACCTTGATGTATGGAAGTGAAGCCTGGACGGTGAGTGAAAGGGAAATTAGTAAAGTCCATACAGTAGAAATGGACTATCTAAGAAGTATGATTGGGAAAAAACGAAGTGACAGGGTGAGGAATGATTTTGTAAGAGAAGAATGTGGTGTAAGGGAAAGTGTGAAAGTGAAGATTAAAAGAAGTATGTTAAGATGGTTCGGGCATTTGGAGAGAATGAGTGATGAAAGATTGACGAAGAAAGTATATGTTGCTAGAATAGATGGATGTCGTGGTAGAGGAAGACCGAGAAAAGTATGGAAGGATCAAATCTCTGAAATAGCGAATGACTGGGATATCCAGAGTCATAATAAAAGGAGGACTTGTATGAAAAAGGTTATGACTCTGGATGAAATGAAAGAAGTATGCAAGGACAGGAAGAAGTGGCGGCTAATCTGCAATGTTGATTTCTAATGTTGGTGTATTCATTTGCTACATTTTTTGCATAGGAAATTTTTGACTTTTTTTGTATAGATTTCTTTGTAAGGTTTTGTTCTTTTTTATATTTAAATGTAATTTATTATTCATATTCCTTGACTTATAGGTTGGTATGAGGCTGACCACCCATACTGTAAAAAATGGTTCACTTTGCCAATGTCACCCCTGTTTCAGGGAAGGTCGGCAAAAGTTGTGGGGCTTATGTTCATTTGAGGTTTGGATTTTATTTGTAAGTACACATTCAGCATTTGTAAGCGCGAACTACACTTGTTGGTTTGTGGGCATACATCTGAGAGCTTTAAATGAATATATCTTTGCAACTTAGATTATAGATTATAGATTATAGATCATGGCTATTTTGACTATGAATGCTGCGGCTTGAAACATGGACTTAATAATAATAATATTAGAATGATTTATTTGTTGAACCCTGTTTTTGTGTGTATCACACCTCAACAACCCTCTGCGAGCTTTGTCGTCGCTGTAGAAAGCGCCAATTCTCAAGCAAGATCCAGTTGCTGTAAGGCTTGATGGACCTTTTCATGACCGATCTTTGGTAAAGGTACATTAAATTTTCACCCAGCAAAGAGCACATTTGAAAATACAAATGGTATATTTTTGTGCTCCGCTGGGATTTGAACCTACAACCTTCCAATTACGAGTCCGAAGTGTTACCACTGGGCTGTGGACCGGTCTTATATAACCTATTTTTTTTACAGGTACGCGAGGCGGCCTTACGCCAAACACTTCAGTTGAAGTGGGGGTTTCTCAGCTCCCGTGGAAGTTGTTACTCATTTCCTGTGAAGGCTGAGTAAACCTTGCCGGTATTTTATTTTGGGTTTTGAAAAAAACACCGAAACGGAAAATCATTTCTGACACCCTCGGTGGGTGTCAGTCTGTCACAATATTCATTTTTTTTTTAAATAGTTCACGCACCATTGAAAAATATTTTCATCTTGCATTCTTATGCATATCATGCTTACTATTCTTTTGATAACAGATTATTTAGTTGTAGTATAAGATTTATTATGTGTGTACAAAGAAACGCCTCTTATTTAATACTTTTGGTATTGTTAAGTAACAAATACTCGTTCTACAATGAAGCGTAAGTAGACAGGCATGATTTCCATTGTAACACCTTGTATTCTTTGTATTGTGAGTGGACATGAAACTCTGTGTGGGCTAACTGGAAGACGCTACACAGCTCGTTCCCTTAGTGCTTGTTTGTCTTATGTCCATCAGAGGTGATTTCACATGAGCTATGTTTGTACTTGTACTAGACCAATGTGTCTTACAATTACTGGAAATTGATTCTTCCACTGTCTGGATTAAGATTGATATTCCAATCGTAGTTAAATTAAATCCCAGTGAATAAGATTTCAACTCTGATTAAATGAGAAAAGGATGCGCGGCCTTCAAAACAATGACAGTTGATTTGCAATGTTAGCTGCAAATAAGTAAGGCTCTAAAGTTTTTTATGTTGATTCGAATTGTTATATTTTTACGACCGAAAATATAACATTTACAAAGAAGTAGGTGCACATCGACTGCTCCAAGTTAGATAGCACTAAGTCAAAAAAGAAAGTTTTGCAGGAAAGCCAGGCATAAACCATTTTTTACATTAATTTATTAACGAATTTAAAAGAGATAGAGACACAACTGTCATTTTGGAATGAAGATAATGATTCGTTACCTTCAGAAATGGATATAAGTCAAAAACCTAAATTTTGGAGTTACTTCCTTCTTCCTTGGAGCAGTCGACATGTTATCTGCGATATCGACAGTCTATGTTGTTCCATTGATCCTTTCTACAAATTGTGTACGCACGCAAGCAATTAAACTACTCGTATCGTGAACGCTTCTGGTATTGTCATCTGTCTCCCTTGCACTTGGTTAATTTCAATCGTTTCGTTTTCTCGCGATATCGGAACATGCAAATCAGTCTAATCAGAAGGAGAACAACATATATATTTTCAAACTTGCTCATCGCCGGGTTGAAAAATTCATAAACCTTTACCAATGACCGGTCACCAAAGGTCCATCCAGCCTTACAACAAGTGGGTCTTGCTTGAGAATTGTCGTTTTGTTGACGACTACTAAGCTAGTAAAAAGGTCGATAGCTCAATTGGTAGAATACTTGCATTCTATGCCGAGAGCAGGGGTTCGATCTCAAGGCTTACTCAGCCTTCACAAGAAATGAGAACCAGCCCCCTCGGGAGCTGGGAAACCCCCACTTCAACTGAAAGTGGTTAGTGTGAGGCCGGCTCCCTTACCTGTAAAAATAAAAAGGTTCAACTTGCCACATGCGACCCTTTCGGGGATAACGCTGCAAGAAGTTACACTATATGTGTAGCTTAGTTGCGTACTGTGGCTTTAATGGTTGACGGAAGTTCAAGCTTCGATGGACCCTAGCAACAGATCACACAAAACAACCCAAAACAGCAACAATTAGAACACTATCATCAGTTGTAAATGGTAGCATCTCGAATTCTAGTCTTTAAGTCATATGTTTAAGACGCTCAGAATCACTTTGCATTTTTGTTTGTAAATTTAAAATCCTCGAGCCCTAAACCCTCACGGCTACAATCTTTCAGTGATTTCTGATCCTCCTTTGCTTTGTGTAAACACTTGGGAAAGTGTAGCTTCACGGGAGGGCCTTCTGCCACTCGTATCTCACATAACTTTTGCATGCGAGTCCTGTGACACATCCCCGGATGGGATGGATATACAGGGCGTGGGTCAGTGGAGGGGAGACTGACCCTGAGAGAAGGTGTTGTAAATGGTACGATTCTAACCGAGAATCTTGTGATTGGATTCGCTTCCAGACTCTCGCTAAGTTCACGCTTGGAACAATGCTGTTTTTACGTCGCACCATGAACAATGTGTATCATTTGAATATGGAGTGGGTTTGTGGATACATTGTATGTGTTCCCTCCATTGTGGCCAGAGCCGATGTCATTAATCATGCATCTCGTGTTGTTACTCGCCTGTACACAAAACTTCAACGCCTGAATGAACTGGGATGCTAAGTAATTCCAAGTACATACGATTAATAATGTCTAATGTAGACACAAAGGACATCCATGTCTGCCACAGAATCTAGATTATTTATTTTTTGGAAATTTTAAGAGATCCATCTATAATCTATAATCTAAGCTGCAAGGATATGTAAGCATTTAAGGCTCATATGAAATGCATGCCTACAGACAGGCACATGTAGGTTCGCGCCTACACATTCTGCATATGTGCATACAAATAAAGAAAACCTCACATGGACATAAACCTTGCAACTCCTGCCGCCGTTCCCTGAACCCGGGTGGCATTGGCAAAGGTGAACCGATTTTTACAGCACGGGTGGTCAGCCTCGTACCAACCTATCGGTCAAGGAGCATAATTTCCATAATTTACGTATACTCTCATACTTACACTGAATTAATGATCTTATAATTAATATTTTTGTTAATTTATTCTATACGTTACAAAAATATTTCAATGATTTAAATGTCATTCCTTCCACTATTGTTTTTTTTTCAAAAATCTACGCTTTGCAAGAACTAAACTGTCGACACAACTTACGTATAAACGTAAATGCCACTAAGCTGCACATGAAGTGTAGCTTTCTGAAGGGATCGCATGTGGCGAGTGGAACCTATTTAATTTTTCATGTAATATAGCCGGCCTTACGCCAACCACTGCAGTTGAGGGCGGCGTTTCCCAGCTCCTACTCATTTCTTATAAAGACTGAGAAAACCTTGTCGGAAATATTACATTGGGTTTGAAATAAACACCGAAAGGGAAATCATTTTTGACAGCCTCGGCGGGATTCGAACCTGAGCTGTTTGCATGGAATGCAAGCACTCTACCAACTGAGCCATCGACCGGACTAAATAAATAAGTAAATATTGAAAATAGAAAATCAATAATCTTTTGACTGCTTCCTTGACTAAAAGGTTGGTATAAAGCTAACACCCATACTGTAAAACATGCTTCACTTTGCCAATGCCACCCTTGTTTCAGGAAAGGTCAGAAAATGTTGCAGGATTTGTGTTCATTTGATATTTGGATTGAATTTGTAAGTACACAAGCAGCATTTATAACCACGAACTTACCTACAAGTGCGTGTTTGTGGGCATGCATTTTATATGAATTTTAAATGTAATATATCTTTGCAACTTTGATAATATATGAAGAAGAATGTAAAATTATAAATCTATGCAACAATGTATGGATGTTACTTTTAATATACTGTACCATCAAAAAAATACTGCTTCTTCACTCTATGCTAACGAGATCCCATGTAGCTTCCTCATACGCCGACTCCCTAGCTTAATTAATATGTAGCTGTGTATGTGCAGCTAATCATAGTTACACTAACGAACCTGCAACAGCTATTGATGGCCTATCGCCTGCTCCCAACTACAAAACGTTACGTTTAAACTCAACCAAAACGTTTAACAAAAATGTATGTAAACTAAAACTCACTCTAGAGATGCTGTTCCAGTTTTACTATGGTTGAGTTAAACATAGTGTTTTCAACTTGAGGCATTGATCACTTCATCAGTTATTCAATCTTGGTTTCCTTAGGCCAGGGGCGCTTTACAATCAATCTGTCAAAAGAGAGGATGTGATTTTTCCCTGTCGATCCATGGAAAAAGCATATCTTTTATTGACATGGTTTTTTGTACTATACATGTAAGGACAGAAAGAAATGGCGGTTGATCTGTAATGTTGGCGGCTAAAGGTTTATTAAATTTGAATTTGTTTTCTGTTTTAGTTTTAATGTCCATGGCTATTATTATTTATTGATTTAAAAAATGTAATTTGTCGTGTATGTTCCTTGACTTATAGCCATAGGTTTGTATGCGGCTGACCACCCATGCTGTAAAAATGGTTCACTTTGCCAATGTCACCCCTGGCTCAGGGAAGGACGGCAAGAGTTGCAGGGTGTATGTCCATTTGAGATTTGGTTTTTATGTTACATTTTAACATATATTTTTAGGGCCAGTTTTAATGTATTTCAATTGAGTTTCTCTTGTCACATTAATCATTGATACCCTCTCTTAAAATGAGGAAGACTTGGTTGAATATTTTTATTTTTGTTTTTATTTTTCTCTCTTTCAGTTACTAGTTACAGGTTACAAGTTTTCTGCCCACCGGCTGACAAATAATGAGATAAAAAAATATATTTTTATTTAATTGAAATGCTTGAGATTTATGATCAAATTTGTGTTGGCCGGTGTTTTACCGAACGCCGGCCAATCAGCGTGCAGGGTTAAGTTTTGTCATGGAGTTCGGCGAGCGGCGAATTCCAGGGCCTTCATTACTTGAGTGTGGCGTATCATCATTCAATAGTACAGAAGCTTCTTAATAGGTTCCAAGTTTGTTTTTAAAAGTCCAAAAACTTCTTAAAAATTCAAAGGATTGTTTATGCCTAGGCAGTGAAAATCACATCCTCTCTATTGCCAGATTGATTGTAAAGATACGGCCTGTAGCAAGTCACAGCCCACATAAGTAATGCTTCCTATTAGTTTGGTTGCAGCTTACTAACGATTCTGTAACCTGAAGAGAAAAAAGTTACAAATTAGAACAGAATTGTTTTAATTGGATTGGGGGCTACTAGGGACGACCAAAACCTCTGCACTAACAATGATGTTTAATTTTATACAAAGTGTTTTTATTATTTATATACTAAACAAATGTTACCCCAACATGCAGGTTCTCCGAAAACGTTAGTAACGACTCAAAAACAATAAAAGTTAAATAAAGAAATAAAAATTTTGGTCATTAAAAAAATAAATAACATCCTTTGAAAATAGCTTTTCACAACATTTCGCAAAAATCTTTATTTTATCCCAGCTTGCTTTTCTTAATAATGTATATTATTTAGAATTTTATTACCAAGTTCTAAGATTAAGTGCACCATTTTCGCATTGATTTCCATGGCCTCTGCGGGATGTTCGTCTCTGCTAAGGACCCAATCATGATTACAACTTCTAACTACACGACATTTGAAATACAAACAAAATTAGCAATCTGTATTCACCCCCTGTCGCTTTTACATCCTGCCCATACTATACATCATATACTTATTATCAGTGGCGTGACTACCTTACAAGCTAAAAAGCTAAGCATGCGTACCCTCAGAAATGAAAATAATGAATATTTTTGAGTATATTAAAGATATACATCAATATTCCAGCTACTGCCATCTGTGAGGTAAAGTGGGATATTAATATTAGTCATTGCCGAACGAAACTCTGTTCAAACGTGATTGAGAATTGTATGCCTGCCTTTGTTTAACGTATGAAAAAGCTTGACCTCTGTAAGTTTGTATGAAGGTAGTCGCTTAAGCTCTTTTAATTCTAAATTAAAACACACATTCACAGATATTGCTTGGAGATGTGGCTTGGAGTAAGCATGATAATAATATTCAGAGAAGCTAAGCTTTTCGTCCATTAAATTTTACGATTCCAGACTGAAGCTGTTTACAGATTTATGAATGACTTATGTATTGTGTTTTGAAAACACTGTCGCGTCAGGTTCAAATATCATAATAAATAACTTATTGCTTGTTTGCGATCGAGAATCCGATTTTTATAGTATACAATGAATTCCTGTGAAAATATAATTGTAGATACTTAGTAAGGATCTTAAGTATGTAAAGATTTATTAATTAATCCAAAATCGAAGTCTGAAGAGATTAAGAAACACTGAGGAAAGAAACAAAGGGGTAAGATTTATTATTTGTGATTTCGTGCAACTTTAATTATCCAGCATGCGCATGGCAGAAACCGTAGGCACGCCACTGCTTATTATACATACAGCTGTAGATATGGCTGTGTGTGACGCAGCTAATGAGGGATCTCGAGGTGTAGGGTGTTTCCTTTGCTGATATCTATCTGCGGATTGCATTCACTAAGGATGCTGCGAACTGAATCTAACCGGATTTACGCAACAAATCAAACAATACTGTGAGAAACAACTTAGTGCAACGCAAACGCAATCAAGCTACACATATAGTGTAACTTCTTACCACGTTCTCACTGAGGGGGTCCCATGTGGTGAGTGGGATCTATTTCTGATACAAGTGTGGGGACCGGCCTTACACCAATCATTTCCCAGCTCCCGAGGGGGCAGACAATCATTTATTGTGAGAGCTCAGTGAACCTTGCCGGTGCTTTTGTACTGTATTGCTCGCCAGCTCCGATACAAGTCTAAAGCTGCATACAACTTTGGCCCCTTTTAAAGCGCCACATAAGTACGGTTCTTGAAAGATTGGGAACCAGAACATACGAGATTTTGCCAGAACATTCCAACTAGATTATTAAAGCAAACACTCACACCATCGAACAAATACAAGTAAAATTGTACATTAAGGCTTTCACGGCCGGCACTTGACACAATCTTAAAATTTTTCTCTAAATACAAGTACAATTACTTATTTAGTATGACATAAGGACGGTTTTCGTAACATCGAGAACTGGAACATTATTAATTTTGCTAGAATACTATAATTAGAAGATTCGAGCGAATACTCACCATCGATCAAGTACGATATTATTTCAACACCTACACCTAGAGACACATAAGCAAAACCATTCAGACGCACAATCACACATTCGCCACATAATGCTTGGTTTTATAAATCGCATCACCAAGGACTTCAGGGACATCACTACATTAAAACTTTTATATACATCGTTTGTACGTAGTGTTCTTGAGTATTGCTCACCTGTCTGGTCTCCTCATTACTCAGTCCATATAAATAATATTGAAAAAGTCCATATTAAATTCTTAAAAATTATTAATTTTAAACTTAAAATTCCGATATCGGATTTTGATCCCATCCACCTAAACTCCTTTCTAAACATAATTAGTTTGTCTGATAGACGAAAATTTATTGATTTACTTACCCTTTATAAAATTAAAAATGGCCTGTTAGACTGTCCGCTGTTGCTTGGCGAGATAAATTTTTTGATCCCTCGACAAGGATCAAGACAGGTAGTTCCTTACCGCCCTGTAGCTTCAACTACTAATGCTCATTACCATAGCTGCATTAATCGCTTACAGAGACTGGGTAATATTATGTTTGCGTTGGACATGCAATCGTATAATAATAGTTTAGATAAGTACAAGGCAGGTTTAAAAAGGTACTTTTTGAGTGAACGAGCATCATCATAAAATCTAAACTAATTTTAGCATATTTTACTGTTTAATATATATTGTATATGTATATTGTATATTCTCAAATGTAAATACTTTTGAACAACTTTATGTAATGCTTTATACATGTTTAATTTTAATATGTTTTTGCTTTGTTTCTAACCTTCTGTTTATATAAATATAGGTTTATTTTTTCTTTCTTTTCTTGGTTATTCTTTTGTTTTTTACTGCTCTGTTTATATAAGTATAGGTTTATTTTTTCTTTCTTTTCTTGGTTATTCTTTTGTTTTTTACTGCAATGTTTCACATATATATATATATTGTTGTATTTTATTGTTTTTTATTGTTTTTCATATTATTTTTTTCTTGTATTTTATTGTTCTTTTTTTCGCAGTTTTGTATAAACTCACTTAATATATACTTTTTGTAAAAGGCTTATGCCGTAAATAAATAAATAAATAAATAAATAAATAAATAAATAAATAAATTCGTAATAATATCATCTGCTAATTGATACAAATACATTTTTGTGTAGACCAACATAATTTCAATACTGTTTAAATAAAATACAACCGATGGATATCAAGGCAATAGTTTTCAGACTCTGTGTCTCATAATATGTCCATCAGACCGTTTAATTGCGTTTCCTGGCTTCCATTCAGCTCCCACAACCAACCTGTTCCTGGTATGTGATATGTACCCCGAGTATACAACCTTACACTCAAACTCAATCATAGCGTTCTACTAAAAACATTGCTATGATTTTAATAGGGTTCTGAACCCTGAGTACGAGTTGCAAAACTTGAATACAGTAAAGTTTACGGAAAGTATTAAAGAGTGGTTTTCCCCAAAATCTGCCGTTTTTGTTTGTTTGATTTTTCACTGTACTTAATTCTTTTGCTAATACCATAAAGTGTAATAAACAAAAACGGCAGATTTTTGGAGAAATCGCTCTTTAATATTTTCCGTAAACTTTACTTTAAGTTTTGCAACTCTTACTAAAGGTACTGTAATCAAACTGCAATTTATTTATTCTTCAAGATTTAATTTATACAAGGTACTGACCACTTTTCTAGCTCTTAACTTATCGATTTCAATATCTCAATCGACTCTGCCCTCTGTACCATTGCGGCTCGTTTATATAGGTACAAACGGTTCTCGATTATTCTTGCTTGTTATCGATTATTCTATAGTGGATTTTACGATAACAGTCTACTATCATCTATTTAATCATTATACTAGGTGTTCGGCACTATTCCAGTTCCAACAACAAACAACGTGCCTAGGTACATATAACACAAAATCTCACACAGACTTTGCTAGAGGCGGACTTCCTGTAAAGAGGACTAACTAACACCAAAAAGACCATTTAAGGCACTAGCATTCTGCCTGGATTGTTTATGGTAAACTGATTGTAAAAAAGTAAACATAATAGACATTTAAAAACCCAGAACACCGTTTTGGACGTATTCGCTCTATGGGGTCTTAAATGAGGTAGAGCTTCTGATTACGCTCAACTCATTTATAGAGTTTTTTTTTTAATATGAATAGGAACTAAAACGCTCAAGAGGTACGCTGTGTACGTTTTCACACATTTTTGATTAATAATAAAAGGAACTTAATGCAATAATAAACATTCAATGCCTGGAATAGTTGTAGACGAGGCAAAACTTCTGATTGCGTTAATGTTTATACTTAAGTGTGCAATTTATCCGTTTGCAATTACACCTTAATACATACCTTAGGTTTATTCTATTATGATCTGTAATCTTAGTTGCATATTACAATTCTAGAACTAATTATTCTGGGGTAAACTTGCTTCTATTCTTCAGACAAACTACTAAACTATTCTTCAGACATAAACAAAACAAAATCTAAAAACCTATCAAAGCATGGATCACCCATGGCCTAATAGTTTCAATAAGACATAAGCAAACACTTTACAAAATAACCACTAAACGACCAAACGATGAAAGCATATACAAACACTATAAGTTGTACAAAAAAAAGCTCACGTATTTAATAAAAACCACTAAAGAAAAATATTATGAAAAAAAGTTAGGAAACACCGAAAATGATAACAAAAGAGTGTGGAAGGTAATAAATGAGATAATTGATAAAAAAAAACAAAAAACCAATGTTATAAATGAAATCACATATGAAAACACAAAAATAAGCTGCGAATCAAAACCCACTAAAGTTGCAAACATTTTTAACAATTATTTTGTTAATGTAGGAAAAAATCTTGCTAAACTGATACAAACAAACACAGTCACAATGCCAACAATAAAAACAAACACAAACAAAATTGAAATCCTTAACAGCTGTACTGAACAGGAAGTTGAAAAAATTATTGACAATATGAAAGGAGGATCAACTCCGGGATTTGATGGCATAACTATCGATACACTAAAACACATTAAAAAAGAAATCTCAAAACCACTAATGTACATTATAAATAAAAGTTTTGAGACTGGAAAATTTCCAAATATATATAAAAAATCCATAATAATTCCAATATTTAAATCTGGTGAACAGGATGATATAACAAATTACAGACCTATCTCTATAATATCAAACATAGCTAAAATATTTGAAAAAATAGTTAAAGGAAGAATCAACGCATATATAAAAAGCAATAATATAATAAATGAAAACCAGTTTGGTTTTATGGAAAATAGAAGCACACAAGATGCAATTGCTAAATTAACTAGCTATGTACTGAATGTATTGGACAAATCTCGTAAATGTATCGGTATATTCATAGATTTAAAAAAAGCATTTGACAGCATATCTCATTACAAATTGACTTCAAAATTAGAAAGTATCGGTTTCCAAGGCAGGACACTCGAGTGGATAACAAGCTATCTATATCAAAGACCTCAAGTTGTCAAAATAAATGAGGTGTACAGCCAAATAGAAACTAGTAATTTCGGAATACCACAGGGCACAGTATTAGGCCCTTTATTATTTATATTATATGTCAATGATGTATTTACACTGAAACTAAACGGAAAAATAATATCCTATGCCGATGATACAGTTATTATCATCGAAGATACAAATTGGAATAGTGTCACCAATAAAGCAAATGTTGACATTGACAATTTAAAGCACTGGTTCGACGTGAATTTGTTAACACTCAACAGCGAAAAAACTTACATTGTCCCGTTCTCTATTAATGAAAATAAATTAAATCTAAATTTAAACGTATTTATTCATCAACAAAATAAATGTAATAAAACGAATTGTAATCTAACCTGCTCAATACTAAAGCAAACAGATACTACAAGATATTTAGGCGTTGACATAGATAGTAAATTAAAATGGAAGGAATATACTAGTAAACTGATAAAACGAATCAGAAAGTGCATATACATATTTATAAGACTTAGAAATATACTCGGAATAGATAACTTAAGAAGAGTCTACTACGCAATTGTGCAATCTATATTACAGTACGGTATTATAGGATGGGGAGGGTCATACTTAAACACATTAAACCCTGTAAAAATAATTAAAAAATTAATCATTAAGATAATATTTAAAAAAACCATCGAATTACCCGACTGAATTAGTATTTAAAATATTTAAAGTTCCCTCAGTAGATATCATTTTTAAAAAAAACGCCATATTGCAAATATTAAAGGAAAAACAACAATTAAAATTAGAAACAAATCATTCAACAAGATACAAACATAACCTCAAAATGTCAAAATTTGACACAAAACATTATCAAAATAGCTTCATTTATGTTGGTGTAACAAACTTTAATAAATTACCGACTGAACTAAAAAATATAAAAGATTATCATGTATTTAAAAATAAACTTAAAAAACATTTCGAAAAATATTAGATTTGTATACCACTTGATATTATTGCCTGTGCCTTGTATTGTTTTTTGTCATTAGTAGACCTCTATAAATCATATTATGTATGTATGTTTTTATTTTATTATACTTTGGTACCTACTTGCCTATATTATCTATATATTATTATATATATATTTGCTTTTATTTTATTATTCAGTTTTTCTTATTTTAATTTGATTTCTTCACATATCAGATCTCTTCACACTGAAAAATACACATCATAAGTATCTGACTTAAGTGTATGAAGTAACTTAAATAAATTTCTAGTTTATAACTTAAATAATATATAAAATAACTGAAATAAATTTGTTATTACTATTGACTAAATTAATTGTGAATCCCTCACCACACACAAGAGCTTTGACTCTTTTTGGTGAGGTATAGCATATAAAACAATTGAATATTATGTAATTGAAATAAGTTTAAAAAAAAAAATGTAATGTATGTACTTAAAATGTCTTATATTAAATAAAAAAAAAAAAAAAAAAAAATAGTCCAGGCAAAATAGGCATTTAATGAACAATCATTCGCATAGAGATTTTTTTGAAGTCCGTTTTTGTTATAAGTTCTTGCCTTATGCGTTGGTATGAAGCTGACCTCCCATACATTAAAAAATGATTCACTTTACCAACGCCACACCTGTTTCGGTTGAAGGTTGGCAAAAGTTGTGGAGTGTATGTTTATTTGAGGTTTAGATTTTATTTTGTATGTACACATGCATCATTTTTAAGCGTGAACTTACGCGTGTCTGTATTTTCGGCATGCATTTAATATGAATTTTGAAATGTTAGTATATCTTTGCAACCTAGATTATACACTTTATATTCTACCAAGGTTTGTTTATTTAAGCGTTTAATTTTTTTTTTTTTTGTTAATGAAAAATACAAGCACATCATTTAGTGTAATCACTCATCGGCTGACATAAGCACGGTAAATAAACCAAACAATCAATCTTTTTAATTCTACACGAAGGTTGATAGCGTCTCGTTAAGTATTAAACATGAAACATCTCACTGATCAACTCGTTTAATAATAATCAACTCGGAACATATCAACTATTAAACGCAGCTATGTGATTAAGGAGAAACAGTGGTGTAGCCAATTTCTAAAGGAATCTCATTTATCCAGAGGTATAAAAAGTAGATTTTAGGTAAAAACAATGTTTGCTTATCCACTAATGATGATGATGTTGATGGACTTGATGTAAACAGTTTATTTTTGTGTAAATCACACCTCAAGGAAGGAATATGCGACCATTTTTGGGACTTAAAATCATCGATCTAAATGTAAAGTTGGATGAGCTTTTGTAATCTTTCCTCAAGGACAAAATATTGACCGGTACGTAGTCTAGCGCTCACCAAATAAATCATCCAAATTATTATATACATATATAATATGCAAATCATTTTTTAAGCTTACAATCATCGATCACGAAGTGCGTGCCAAGGAAGGGATCGAGAGCTTCAAGAAGGGAATGAAGACCCATTTCTTCACCGCCGCGTCAAGCCTGAAAGCGCCCTTGCAGTGACAGTAGTCACGAAACGGCGCTATAAAAATCATCATCATCATCATCACAGATCAGTAAAATTGTGTAAACTTTAGTATTCCGGCTGCAAAAGTGTAAATAAATATTCCGAATAAGCTTGGTCACAATTTAACAATAACAGGGCCAGCCATGTAAAAGGCACGATCCAATTACTTTGCTTTATTAGATAGTTTTGGAACAACGTAAGCAAGGAGCTAATTTAAATTCTAGCGCTGGGTTCCAATATTTTTGGCTACGCCTTTTATAATTAAACAAGATACAGCGTCCACTTTGCACACTATATTTTATAACCGGAAACAACTATGTATGGCACATTCTTAATATATATCATCATGAACGATGTGTATCACATTCTGTTGATACATTAGTTAAAGCATGAACCACATTTATCACCTTATTAATCTACCAATCACCTGGACTAGACTGCATCATTAGTTATAATGTCAAACCTAATCAGCTGATCATAATTCTGTTTGACACATTGGAAATTAATTTATCTTGTTAATCATGGTACTGATTTTTTTTTGTTTCAACAAAATACGTCGATACATTTTAGAGCACGGGGTGCTTGAGGTGTAATTCACACAAAAAAACAATATATTGTGACTTATAAGCTCTCTTCTTTCTTTCAATTCCTACAACAGCTTTTAATTGGATATTCTTTCAAACCATGATATCTTTATATCGATACCTTAAAGGTAAAACTGAATCGAAAACATCCTAAGTGGCTCAGATAAAGGCATCTTTCTCCTATTTTCTACTAGAAAAAAACCACAATAGAGTGAAAAATTCAAATAGTTTATAACTTTTTCATAAACATCGTCTTATGATTAGTTCACTTACTATAATTACTTAGGTAAAAGTTCAACCGAAGATGGTAGAGATACCGAAAACGTTATTGAATTAAAATGTGTACTCAAGTGGTAATAAACAAAGTTTTAATTTTTTTTTTAATAGTTTTCATTATTTTAAAAAATAAATCTTTATAATTACTTACGCCCAATAAAATATTTTATCCACAATTTCTCAAATCAGTGAATCAGCATTACCAGAAGAACTAGCAATACTAGTCTGCCTTCCTGTGCTTCGCACAATGCGCACATTCTAGTTAAAATATTTCAACCGATACACTACAGGCAATCAATATATAAGTGGGAGTTTAAAAAGAATCACTGATGTTTTTGCATGTATTATTTGGATGTATAAAAATGGCATGTTTCATTGTTTGAGTTAAAAAATAAAATGCTGCGAATTTGAAGGGGAGAGCGGGTAATTTGTCAGTGATTTAAAGGAAATCGTCGCAAAAAAGAAATTACGCGACATGTTGCCTTCAATGGCGGCCGGGATGCCCCCAAATCAAAATGTAATCGTCCATGTTGAATACCAAACCAAAACGTATTGTCAACTCCTTGTAAATATTGCACTTTCAAACACGTTTTTCAAATAAAAATTTCACTGTCTGAAACATAAAAAAGCGACTAACCTACACATATAGTGTAACTCCTTGCTGCGTTATCCCCGAAGGGTTTCGCATTTGGCGAGTGAAAAAATAAACTCTTAAGTAATTGATTTGTGTTTTACCGGGTTAGACCATGGCACATTTGCAGCTTTTTATTGTCTAAAAAAAAAAAAAAAAACTAAATCAACTTCGCTTTGATAACTCGCCTTGAGAACGCTTTCTGCTCGTGAAAACGAACGTGGGCTAATAAAAGAATCTGAAAAAAGACCATGGTTTTACCGAAAAAAACCACAGCAACGGTTTGCTATGTATTTGCATGAAAGTGGAAGTTAAACTCGGAAGTTATAAAGTTAGGGAAATACGAGTATTTAAAATCCACAATAAGGCTATTTGACGACCACCATAGCAAAAACGCAACTAAGCTACACATATATTGTAACTTCTTGCCTGCGTTATCTCCGAAGGGGTCGCATGTGGATATCTTTAAATTTGAATTTACAACATTTTACCATCTTACTGCCTCTGTAGTTGCTTCCACTTACAGTCCGCCCTTCCCATAAGGGTGGTCAGATATTCCGCAGATGTTCCTTCACTTTGTTCTGTCCTTGCACACTTCTTTCATCTCCTCAAAATTCAATCACTTTCTTCGTGCATTCTCTTCTACTGTACTTGTATCCAGTCGCCATTTCGCTAGGAGTGGCCGCTACCTCCGCTCATGTGTTTCTTCTTTGATTTGTCCTTGCACAGTTATCCTCCTCAGCCATCACTCTCTTCATGCATGCTCATTTTTCTCACTATGCCGATCCCAGACAATTGCAATCTTGCTCATTTGATCAATCCAGTCTTTTCTTATTCCATGCTAAATTTTAACATTTCTTTTGTACTCTATTATTGTTATTCCTTTCTTTAAGATGACCGAACCACCTCATTGTACTCTTTTATATTTTCACTTTCTTATTTTCGTTTTTATCGCACCCATTCATTACACATTATGGACCCCATCATTCATTTGTTTAAAAATCAAGTAAAAAATTAATACATCAAGTAATTGAATTTGTTGTGTATATTCCTTGGTTTATAGGTTGGTATGCGGCTGGCCACCCATGCTGAAGAAAATGGTTCACTTTGCCAATATCGCCCCTGTTTCAGGGAAGGTCAGCAGGTATTGCAGGGTGTATGTCCATTTGAAATTTGGTTTTTATGTTAAAGGTTCACATGCGGCATGCGCAAGCGCGAACTTGTACGCGTCTGCTTGTGAGAATGCATGTAGTGTGAATCCCTAATGTTACATACATTTACAACTTAGATTAGATTAGATTAGATTAGTGTTAATACACAAACCATACAAAATATAAAAAATCTTATTTTTACGTTGCTGCGTAGTAAATTTGAATCAGCGATTTCTCTACTCTGGCACAGTTCAGAATAACCCCAAAAAGCTCGCATATCCCCGCATAAGATTCCTTCAAACATTTAGGGGTGACTTGTAGGACGGACGGGCGGTTAACCAAAATTACCAAAAACGTATTAAAACTGAAACAGCGCTATTAGCGAGCGTTTTAGTTTGTATACATTTTTGGTGGAACGCGATTGTTGAGTAAAGGATTCAGATATTGCGTCGTTAGCATTTCTCTCCATACATAGCGCAGCGTGCACTAATTGCAGCTGGGCGTGCGTGGAATGTGCAATGACGATGCCCCGTAGCGACGATGCGAAACGTTGCCGCAGAAAAATGTCACAAACTTCTTCGATCGCAAATGATACATAACGCAACTAAGCTACACATATAGTTCAACTTCTTGCCTGCGTTATCCTTACTTTATTCCTTGACTGATAGGTTGGTGTGCGGCTGACCACCCATACTGTAAAAAACGGTTCACTTTGCCAATAATTAATTGACAGCCCCACCCTGTTAGAGAGTTTTGAGCTTTATGTGCCAGATGGCTACGGCCGGGGAAGACGGCATGAACTTTTTCATGTACCGCCGTCCCGTACCGACGTCATGGCACAACATGCCTTAACTCGGAGTGTTACTCTGATTAATTCCGCTGACATAGACATTTTTTACATTAACTTAGAATCATTCAAAGATCTAGTTAAAGAGCTCCTCCCAGCTTGTTAATGACTGTGTGAGGGTGCACTGTAATAAGGAAAACCTGTTGTGCACAAAAAAAAAAAAAAAAAAAAAAAAAAAAAAAAAAAAAAAAAAAAAAAAAAAAAATGTCACCCCTGCTTCAGGGAAGGTCGGCAAGAGTTGCAGGGCTTATGTTCATTTGAGATTGGGTTTTATTATATTGTAGGTCCACATGCGGCATGTGTAAGCGCGAAATTATGCGTGTCTGCTTATGGCAATGCATTTAATATGAATCTTAAATGATACATATCTTTGCAGCTTAGATTTAGATTTAGATTAGTTATCCCCGAAGGGGTCGTATGTGGTGATTCGGGACTTATTTATTTTTACGGGTAAGGGGGCCGGCCTCACACCAACCACTTTCAGTTGAAGTGGGAGTTTCCCAGCTTATAGGGGGGGCTGGTTCTCACTTCTTGTGAAGGCTAAGTAAGCCTTGAGATCGAACCCTTGCTCTCGGCATGGAATGAAAGCATTCTACCGATTGAGCTATTGACCTTTTACGAGCTTGGTCGTCGTCACTACAAATCGCCAATTCACAAACAAGACCCAGTTGCTGTAAGGCTGGATGGACTTATGGGGACCGGCCATTGGTAAAGGTTTATGAATTTTTCAACCCAGCGAAGAGAAAATTTGAAAATAAAAATGATATACATTTTTTTGTGCTCCGCCGGGATTCGAACCCACAACCTTCCATTCAGAGTCTAAAGTGTTACCACTGAACTACAGAATGGTCAATATATGAAGTTTGTTAAATTTTAAAAGTGTAATTTGGTCCATGTGACAAACTTCGTCGATCTCAAAAACAATGATATAATTATGTAGTAAGCAAATTTTTAAAGTGTCGTAAGGTTTACCGAACCAAATAGGTAAGCACCGTCGTTAAGCATTGTCGTTTTGTCACTGTGTCGTTCTACCATAGAACCCAAAGAATGTTACATGAACTTGATACATAATATTATGACAAGGATAAAAAAGGATATCGACGTTTCAAAGGAAGCGACGTTTTGGTCAAAAATGAGTTATGAATGCTATCCTACTTTTAAAAATCCGCTCTTTCTAATGCGCTAACTCCCATAGCTAAACAATGATTTGTTGTTGTTTATGCCCAAGCAAAAAACTGCGTTTTCAAAGTAAGGTTTTTGTATAAGCGACAAGATTGTGGCCTTTTTTGTCCTAAAGGCGCTTCTGACATAAAACAATTCGTAAAACATCGTAATACCACATTAATAGGAATGCCAATTGATGCCTTTATTTTTGTTTTAATTTTAGAGCTGTTTTGATTTTAACGATTTGATAACAAATGAAAAAGTTATGCCATTTGTCTGCAATCTCAAACTTAAACTGCTTTGCTGAACAATTTAGTTTTTGTCGCTTATTTTATGCCCTATTACCCTTTAACCGTCGATATAGGTACTCTTTAGAAATGAGGTGTAAAGTTTATATACACAAATACATCATCATATATAAAATATTCTGTATGGGAAAACATCGAAATATGAAACCAATATCTAAAGTGGTTCTGAGCAAAAAATATTACGTCACAACGCCGTAAAAAACTCTCATTGTGAAGCGTCACGCTAAATTTCAAAGGATCGAATAAAATCCCTCCACAACGAAAAAGAGAAGAAATAAACAAAATATACATTACGCAATTTCTCTTCTTCAATAATAATAATAATAATAGGTATTACATTCCTCTTATTCTTTATTTCATAACGAGCCTGTACCATTTATCTCGGTTCGCAAAAAAAAAAAAACTCTTCCATCTCAAGAAAAAATATTGACATACATTTTTTTGGTTCAACGACAAATCGATCTCAGAAAATTCGTCCACAGACAAATCGGGCATTGAAAAATCGGTCTCACGACATATCCACATGACGTCTTAGGTCACAGACAACTCGTCCACAGACACATCGGTCACGGACAATTTAGCCACACGACGATTGGTTCACACGGCTTTTTGGTCATCTTCATTGCGGTTACAGACAACTCGGCCACAGATAATATGTCTACTTCGGTTCATCCACGACCGATCACCCACACGACTTTTCGGTCAACGACATTTAGGTCAAACACAATACAATATGTCCACAGACAGCTCCATCACAATAAATTAACTGTTTATTGTTACAAAGGTTTTTTGGAGAGCTTGTGTTCAGTAGTGGAGCTGCCTGTGTAGCTATATTGTATGTGCCCAAAATGCCGTTGACCTAAAAGTCGTTTGTATGAACTGTCTTATCTAATCTAAGTTGCAAAGATATGTTACATTGGAGATTCACATTACATGCATTCTCACAACCAGACACGTGCAAGTTCGCGTTTTGCACATGCCTCATGTGAACCTACTGGTGACGCATGAATAGCGTCATCTATTTTTATTTTAATTAATTAGTCTAAGAAGCGAATTGTCATGTTGGTCGTTACAAACTGAAATAAAGGTGCAAATAAATCGCAAGATGGCAATATCAACTTTTTTGACACAATTGAGCGACGTGAAACTAGCTATGGATTGAGGACTTCCATTTCCGTCGTGTTCGCAAGTAGACACGTTTTTATATGTCTCTCGACCGATTTGAAATTTAACCGTAAAAATCTGTGAGTGAATGTGATTGTTTTACATATAACTTGCAAGTGTGGCAGTTTGTGAACAGAGCTCAGCACCACAGGATCCTGAGAAAACGAGCATCATCTTGGACCAGCGGCACAATTTGAGGTGAGTGCGGTCCTGTGATTTTCGCTTCTTTGGTACGGGAAAGTCGTCCAACATTGAAAGCCACCTACTGAAGGTTGGCTTTTGTTTGAGAGAGAAAATACTATAGGCACTAGATCTATGTATTTCATATCTCGCATTGGAGAATACGTTGCAGTTTCTCCATTTGTTGGTTTTTTGTATTTATATACTCCCTGAGGGGCAAAACTTACACCTTGCCCCTCCACCTACAATATAAAAACCAAATCGCAAATGGACATACACCCTGCAACTCTAACCGTCCTTCCCTGAAACAGGGGTGACATTGACAAAGTGAACCATTTTTACCGCACACCAACTGTCAAGTGAGCAAATTGTCTGTGACCGATGTGTCTGTGGGTGAGTTGTCTGTGACCGAAATGTCTTTGACCAAAAAGCCTTATGTACGAATTGTCGTGTCACCAAATTTTTGTCCGTGACCAAAATGTCGTTGACCGAAAAGTCATGTAGACGAACTGTAGCGTGACCGATTTGTTCACGGTCGTACTCTCTGTGTACGAGATATCCTTGAACAATTTTTCGTGACACGACATTTTTTACGCACAGAATAAAAAAACATTCCCCCTAAATATTTACCAATCTTACTTCGGTTTCTCTTTGTGATATCTTCGAGAGCTTTCGAGAAGATAAATAATGTTTTTTTCTCTTTTATTTTTTCCCCGTTTTTATTTCTTCGTTTTTTTTTCTTCTTCCCGTAAACACATTAATGCCGGACGATAATTTATTGTGCCGCGTATATATTTTTTAAGTGTTGACAAAATATGCTCCGAGTAATAATGATGTTTGGTTTATTTATCGTTTTTGTATTGCTCGGTTTTTTTGTGTACAGTGAATATTTTAGCTCTATCCAATCAAAGACGGCAATCTAGGACTTATTTGTAAAATGTGTTAAATATACAGAAATACAGGATATCATTTTTTCATCGATTCCATATATTTATCTCGTTTTCAATAAAAACTCCTAGAATGCCATATTTGGTTCCATCCATCTTATTTCCAAGAAACACTTTTCTGAGCGAGTATACTTTTAAGTTTTTTGTAGAAAACTTACTTTGTTATTCACACTCAGAAAATACACGGTTCATCTGCCGCCTAAGATGAGTTCTTTATGCAAAAAAGGATGATCCGTAGATCATCTATGGATTAAATGTATTGTGAATCAAACTAAATGTAGTTGGTTTTCCTTGCTTTAAAAAATATATATTTCTTAAATATATAATATTCTAAAAGTTTCAAAAAGAACATATTTAAAAAAAACGATGCTATAAGAACTTACAAATAAATAAATCAACCAATAATTTTAATTTAAATTTAAAAAAATGAGTTAGCCTCTGAAGATGGACGTATAAAGTCCGATAGCGCTTAGGCCTTGTTAACTCAATATAAGTGAAAATAAAACTATGTTTTCAAAAAGTTTTTTTTTAATTTAAATTAAAATGAATTTTCACTCTGTGAATGCACGATGAGTAACTTTAGAAAATTTAACCAATCATTTGTTTAGAACTCACACATAGTACTTATTACGAATTCAGACAATTCTCATAGCGTCCGCAGTCCAGGTGGTAACACTTCGGACTCGTAACTGGAAGGTCGTGGGTTTAAATCCCGGCGGAGCACAAAAAATATACCATTTATATATTCAAATTTACTCTTCGCTGGGTTGAAAAATTCATAAACCTTTACCAAAGACCGGTCATCAAAAGGTCCATCCAGCCTTACAACAACTGGGTCTTGCTTGAGAATTGGCGCTTTCTACAGCGACGACCAAGCTCGCAGAGGGCTCTTGAGGTGTGATACACACAAAAACAGCGCTCATCAAATAAATCAGCCTAATTTATTTTTATTTTTTTTAGCGTCGTTTGTGAATAGGTGTAACACTTAGTATTCCCGCCCTTTTGATATGATGTGCTTACGAAGTGAAAATATTGTTCTTTGAAGTTTGCCTCCTGATACGTGATGTGCTTTGCGTGGAAATTCGGGATAAAAACGCACACTGATGCAAAATAACGACTTTATTACTACCTAAAAATATTTCTCAAACATACATACTAAATAAGATGCCATTTTGAATTCTCATCTTTAAAAAAAAAATCATTTTTCGTCGCGTCCTTTATAGCTGACGTCACAAGTAGGTACATTTATCTCGCTTAGTTTATGACTCCAAATAAACTATTACTCCATAAATAAAGAAGGCTGAGCACCAGCGCCGGTCTCTTTTTTTATTAATTATTTTTGAACGCGTCCTCTGCTACAATAAATCCATACGAATACCATAGATTTTAATCCCGTCTCTGACGCCAGTTTCAGTGGAATGTGCCCAATGTTGGGCTTCTCTGCCTCTCTCGTTGTATAATTATATGAATGGTCACTTTGGTCCACGGTATTGTGTGTTTCATGGCAGTTGAGCGCAACATTTTATAATTGACAAATTAAATTTTTCGGTATAAACTCAAGATATTATTCCGTGATATCTTTATGTGAGCGAAAAATATCTTTTAAAAAGACAAAAAAAAAATGTCCATAATTTTTCGTCTCTGCATAGGTATTATTTCAATATGAAATAAAATTACTTCAGCGATCTTTCATCTGTAATCTCAGTTGCAAACTTATACATTTAAGATTCATACTCAATGCGTGCCCTCAAGCACATCTAATTTGACGCATCTAACACATCTAATTTCACGCTAACATAATATGCTGCATACTGTGTAAAAAACAAATAACAAAAACTCAAATATCCAATCAATATTATCCCTGCACATGTAACCGCCTTTCTCTAAAACAGGGGTGACATTCACGTAGTTTACCAATTTTAACTTATTAACCTATGGATGTCGTGGAAGAGGAAGACCGAGAAAGGTATGGATGGACCAAATTTTCGAAATAGCGAGTGAATGGGATATCCAGAGTTATAATAAAAGGAGAGCTTGTATGAAAAAGGTTATGACTCTGGATGAAATGAAAGAAGTATGCAAGGACAGGAATAAGTGGCGGCTAATCTGCAATGCTGATTTGTAATGTTGGTTTATCAGTTTGCTACATTTTTTGCATAAGAAATTTTTGACTTTTTTTGTATAGATTTATTTTTAAGGTTTTGTTGTTTTTTTTGTAAACTTAAATGTCATTTATTACTCGTATTCCTTGACTTATAGGTTGGTATGAGGCTGACCACCCATACTGTAAAAAATGGTTCACTTTGCCAATGTCACCCCTGTTTCAGGGAATGTCGGCAGGAGTTGCAGGGCTTATGTTCATTTGAGTTTGGATTTTATTTGTAAGTACACAATCAGCATTTGTAAGCGCGAACTACACGTGTTTGTTTGTGGGCATACATCTGAGAGCTTTAAATTAATGTATCCTTGCAACTTAGATTATAGATTATAGATTATAGAACCTAGAAGTCAATGAACAAAAAAAAATATATTTTTTAATTAGTTAATGGTAACGAAAAATGATATACCTACTTATTGTGTCTCCATACATTTTTTTTTATTTCAAAAAAATATTACCAACCTATAATTCGAAGAATAAGTAATTATAAACTTTTATAAACATAATATGCCAGGACAATAGTTCAGTTAATTAAGTACTTGCATTCCATGCCGAGAGCTCAGGTTCGAATTCCATCGAACATACTGGCAAGGTTTACTCATACTTCACAAGGAATGAGTACCAGTTCCGTCGGGAGCTGGAAAACTTCCACTTCAACATGAAGTAGTTGAACTAAGGTCACCCCCCTTACCTGTAAAAATAAAAAGATCGCACTGGCCACACGTGTTACACGAAATGTGTAGCTAAGTAACGGATCTATAATTGTCTATGATCTAAGTTGCAAGGATATATTCCATCACAAAATATGTGAACATTCTCGCGTCACCGTGGGATTTTCCTTTCATCTCGGTTTATTTTCCGGAATGTATATAACGGCATGTAGATCGCTCCGAACACAGCTGTGGTATCAGTCACCATGTCTATGGTATTAGGGGCTAATCCTCGTGTGCATGCTGCGCGTCACTGCCCGACAGCATTACACCAACCGGCTTATGCGCCTCACGTCCTCTCGCGCCTGTTCCCCATCCACTATCCATCCGCGTCGCTAACCCCTCTTAATATGATATACGAGTACATACTGTCCATTTTCTAGTTATTGTATATATAATGCAGAGAATATATTTTTTCATTTTCAACTGAAGTGGTTGGCGTAAGGCTGCCCCCCTTACCCGAAAAATAAATAGGTCCTGAATCGCCACATGCGCCCCTCAGGCAAGGAGTTGCACAATATGTGTTGCTTAGTTGCGTTTTTGCGGATTGCACTATAAAGTTATTAATATATACTGTAATTCTTGTTCCATGACTTATAGTTTTTATTTGCCAATGTCACTCCTGTTTCAGGGAAGGTCGGCAAGAGTTGCAGGACTTATGTTCATTTGAGATTGGGTTTTTATATTGTAGGTCAACTTGCGGCATGTGTTAGTGCGAAATAATACATGTCTGCTTGTGGGAATGCGTTTAATAGTTCATTTTGCGAATGTCAGCCCTATTTGAGAATTCGGGCCTTTAATTTATTTGTACGCCGTACAAAGCTTGTACTTATAGCTTCAATACATTTATTGATTTATTTTGCAAAAAACAACTACTTTTTCCAAGTATCTGAGAAAAATAATAAAGACCACCATGATTTTATAAAACAAATATTATGAATTTCAAATTGTTAATTTTTTTTTATTATTTGAAATTTTGAGTGAAATGATTTTTTTTTTAATTTTATATTTTTTTTGATTAATTAAAAACACTGTTTATTTTCACGGATAAATTTATTCAATAAGATTAAAATCTAAATCTAAATCTAAATCTAAGCTGCAAAGATATGTATCATTTGAGATTCATATTAAATGCATTCCCACAAGCAGACATGCATAATTTCGCGCTTGCACATGCTGCATGTGGACCTACAATATAAAAACCCCAATCTCAAATGAACATAAGCCCTGCAACTCTTGCCGACCTTCCCTGAAGCAGGGGTGACATTGGCAAAGTGAACCATTTTGTACAGTATGGGTGGTCAGCCGCATACCAACCTATTATTAAAATCTTTAAACAAATTACGAACGTTTTCGACCTCATGATTTTTTTTTATTGTTTTTCTAATTTTGTATTTTTCTCTTTTCCCAGGTAAGCCGTAGTTATATTTCGCCGTAAAATTACAAAGGATTCCGTAAGTAAATTTATTTATTAAATATTTCAGAAATAATAATTTCACGTAAATTTTAAATTTTGTGGAAAAATTGAAATTTTGTTTTCACAAATTAAATCAAGAATTAAATATGCGATTTTTGTAGCGTAATGTTTTAAAAATATTTAAGTGTCACATGACGAACCTTGTTTTTTAAAAAAGTTTTCTCTTAATTCAGTGAGACTAACGAAATTCTAGAAAAAATACATTTTTCAGGATCTTTATATTTTTAATTAGTAACATTAAATTTCATGTTAAAGTGCAATATTAATCGCAACGCAACGCAACTTAGCTACACATACAGTGTAACTTCTTGCCTGCGTTATCCCCGAAGGGGTCGCATGTGGCGATCCGGGACCTATTTATTTTTACGGGTAAGGGGGCCGGCCTTACGCCAACCACTTTCAGTTGAAGTGGAGGTTTCCCAGCTCCCGAGGGGGCTGGTTCTCATTTCTTGTGAAGGCTGAGTAAGCCTTGAGATCGAACCCTGGCATGGAATGCAAGCATTCTACCAATTGAGATATCAACCTTTTTACGAGCTTGGTCGTCGTCACTTTAAAGCGCCAATTCTCAAACAAGACCCAGTTGCTGTAAGGCTGGATGGACTGTTGTTGACCGGTCATTGGTAAAGATTTATGAATGTTACAACCCAGCGAAGAACAAAATTTAGGGATTTGAACCCACAACCTTCCATTCAGAGTCCGAAGTGTTACCATTGAACTACAGACCGGGCAAAATCAATTTGAAAAAAAAAAACTAATCTGATCAGCACATACTTTCATCTATCGTTCTCTTTCTCTCTAGTATTTTTCCGTTGTTCTTTTCTAGTCGAAGTAAAAGCCAATAGTGAGTACACTCAACACAAGCTGTCAGCTGCACTCAAGTATAAAACTTAACGGGGGCGTGTGCGTTTCGGAGAAAACGGCACATGTTTGGGATGTACTTTAGCATACAAACGATGGAATAGGAAAAAAATAAAAAATCAGATTATTACTATCCAAAAAATGTATAGCAACTGGAACGCTCGCCAGAGTCACTGTTTTATTTTTTGTATCTTTTTTCCGTTGTTCTTTTTGAGAGGGAAGTACAAGCCAATATAGAATACGTACGCTCAACACCAGTTGTCAGTTGCAACCAAAGTATGAAACCTTATGTTCAAACTTAAATATTTTCTTTCAAAAAAAATTATAGACACCAAAACGCTCACTAGAGTCGCTGCTTTAGTTTGTATGTATTTTTTTGGTGAACGCTGTGGTTGAGTAATAGTTTACACTTGGAGTAATGCCCCCCTACAGTCTGTCGTCCGGCTCTATATTTCACACTGCGGACATATTGCATTTTCCTCTAGCCAAGATATTACAAAAGCTAATGTAATTTTGTACAGCCAGCTATTCTCGAATGTTCTTGTATGACATATATGCTGCACACCGTGCTGTGAGCTTATCTCTTGTGGAGACAAAAAAATGTTTCACTAAAATCTTGAATTAAAACGGCAAAGTGTGAATGAAATATTCTAGTAAAATAAAAAATAAAATCTAGTTGAAGCTCGCCATTTTATATGGTCTGGTATGATCGGTATAAAAAAATGGTATAGATAAAAAAAACATGTACATAACAAATAAAAATATATATACCTACGGTAGGTAGTAAGTGGTAATAAAATAAAGTTTGTATACTTTACTTTACTTTCTTCGGCTCATAAGCCTTGAAGGCTCAGGGCCTCCCGCACCACAATCCTCCAGGACTCTCTGTCTTGTGCTGCTTCCCTCCATGGTCCCCTCACTCCCAGAACTTCGGCGTCGGCTTCAACGTTGTCTGCCCACCGCATCCTGGGACGTCCGAGTGGTCTAACACCTGAGGGGGCACCATCCAAGACTGTTCTGATGATCCTGGAGTCCTCTGCAAAGTTTGTATGCCGGAGTAAAAATTAAAAAGTAGGAATTAGGGTCACAGTCACATTAGCAATATAAAATAAAGGGGAAATTGTATTAGAATCGATTCGAACTACAGTCTGGCATCTGGTGACCGCAGTGATAAACTTATTTATAATTAGCGAAGAAACCAACAACAAGGACTGTAGTGCTCATTCCAAAAACATATTTTGCTAGAAGCCTTTTATATCAAAGATTCCTATTATATATTTAAAGATTATCAGCATTTCGTGCCGCGCTTCTCTAAAACAGAGGGTGACATTGGCAAAGTGAACCAATTTTCCAGTAACGAATGAAAAGCTTTAAAAAAGCTCATCTAAGAGTCAAAGAATATTATTTCTTTGACCAAAAATTTAAGTAAAATTAGAGTCCTGACTTCTAGGTTTTGTAAAACCACTTGAAAAATCTTTTTAGTGTCATTTCATGCAATGTCACGTTCACTTAAAGAAAACAAATAAAGTTGATGGGTATTTGTATTTCTATGGTATGTCTTACAAAAACCTAAAACGTTGTATTGAAACAGTAACTATTTACCTGGTTACTCAAAAAATCCAGAATTCTGTCGGTTAAAATATATAGATATTTCTTTGAGTAAATACTTGTAAAATACCACAAAAAAGTGAATACTTTTGGAAGGAAGCTAGTACAAATCTTTCGTTAAATATCCTCAATGCATTTTGTGGAGAACACGTTTATTTAAAGAAATGCCAAGCTCTTGTATTTGTAGTATAACAATTTACGTTCATACTCAATCGTAGCATTTTACGAAATAAAATTGTAAACTAAAACAGCTCCTGAAGTGAACGTTTTCGTGTCCCTAAATATTTTGGTAAACGCTATGGCTTAGTTTAAGCGTAATGTGTTATACTTGTACTGGTAAATATAACGCTCAGAGGTTATTCTTCTCGTTTTGAGGTGCTTTGAGAAGTGTCAAGAGCACACTCCAGTGTGCTTTTCCAGCTACCACACTTTTAACTTGGAGTAGTCTGAGAAAATCTCAAACCATTCAATTTTTGCTTTCAATGTGAAATCGACTTGGTTAATGTGTCAACATTTTAACTCGGCAGGCTAACATTATACTTCTACGTGACTAGGGTTCTTAGCAACCAATAAGAAAATATGTGTTAGACTTTTCCCTAGCAACCCGGTCATTTAACGTTTCATCACGGATAAGACTTTCTAAAAAGGTGTGTCTTGAGTGCTCCGCGAAATGCACCCCCAGATTTGGAGTTCTTCACTCCGGGTGGCAGTCTGTTCCACTCCACCGGACCCGCAGCACGGAAAGCGCGGTCTCCCAAATTTGTACGAATCCGACGGCTGAACTAAAGTAAACTTAATTAAAAAGTTTAAACAAAATTTATAACTTAAAAATGGTCACCACAAAAAAATATTTAAAAAAAACACGATTTTTTCGCGTGTGCTATATTTTGGATTTTTTTTTTCTTTTTAATTACTGAACTATGCGTTTTTCAGTGCAATATCTAGTAAGCAATATTTAGTGAATTAGTTATTTTGTTGAAACTATATAAAAGAAATAATAAACATGCTCGATTTATTTTATTACTGTAACTCTTTTTCTAAGACCATAAAGTGTAAGAAACAAAAAACGCAGATTTAGGGTATAAAGTGCTCTTAACAGAGTAACGGCATGATACAGTAACAGTAAAAAGACGACTCACCACAAAGGGTGTCAGGGTCAGTGGCGTGCCTACGGTTTCTGCCATGCGCATGCTGGATAATTTAAGTTGCACGAAATCACAAATAATAAATCTTACCCCTTTGTTTCTTTCCTCAGTGTTTCTTAATCTCTTCAGACTTCGATTTTGGATTAATTAATAAATCTTTACATACTTAAGATCCTTACTGAGTACAACTATATTTTCACAGGAATTCATTGTATACTATAAAAACCGGATTCTCGATCGCAAACAAGCAATAAGTTATTTATTTTGATATTTGAACCTGACGCGACAGTGTTTTCAAAACACAATACATAAGTCATTCATAAATCTGTTAACAGCTTCAGTCTGGAATCGTAAAATTTAATGGACGAAAAGCTTAGCTTTTCTGAATATTATTATCATGCGTACTCCAAGCCACAACTCCAAGCAATATCTGTGAATGTGTGTTTTCATTTAGAATTAAAAGAGCTTAAGCTACTATCTTCATACAAACTTACAGAGGTCAAGCTTTTTCATACTGTTATGTAAATATGAAATATAAATATTTAAAATAAGTAGGTATTAGTTATAGGAATTCTGTATTGTATTGTGTGGGTAGGAATCATTGAATAAAATACGTGAAGCATCGAGAAATAATAATTACTACGCCTTTCTGGAACTGTCTAGCAAATATAGGTCTAGATTGTACTGTTTTAAAGAGTATAAGAAGGGTGCGAGTGGCTTGCAGGGCGAGTAGTATCATACGAGATTTACAAACACATAGAACTAACTTGATCAGTGAACAGAAACCAAGTGGAATAGTCGAGAAAGCTTTGTGAAAATAAATTATTTAAAAGTGTAAAATAAACAACTGTATAAGAAGACCTGTGTATCTTAATTTGAAAGACTTTTGAACCCTAATTTCGTAACAATACGTTAAACAAAGACAGGCATACAATTCTCAATCACGTTTGATGAACAGAGTTTCGTTCGGCAATGACTAATATTAATATCCCACTTTACCTCACAGATGGCAGTAGCAGGAATATTGATGTATATCTTTAATCTACTCAAAAATATTCATTATTTTTATTTCTGAGGGTACGTATGCTTAGCTTTTTAGCTTGTAAGGTAGTCACGCCACTGGTCAGGGATAGCTAGTACTACATATATAGAATTCTTAAAATAATTGTCTGCAACAACATAATAATACAATTATATAATTGTCAGCGGTTAAGCAACAATTGGTAAAGTTTTCGATTTGCAACAAATGAGCCGTGGAGAGACGTAATCGAATTTCAGGCATTGGGTCGTAAAGCGAACCCATTTCCTTCAATAAAACCATAGTCGGTAATTACACGAAACCAAATTAACCCAGGTCGAAGGGAGGGCCTACTTTTGATTAGGCTTTCGTAGTTGTCAATAACAATTAAAACTAACTGCTTCACCAAATAGGACTCTCCTGATCTTTGAAGGGAACGAAAAATCTGTTGTACGTGCGAGTATTAGAGATTTCAGATTGAGAAACATTGGGCAACTAAGCTTTACATAATCTGTAATCTAAGTTGAATTATCTGCGGCACTACAACAAGTGTCATAGGCATAGAGTCTTTAACCCGTCCGCACAGGATTATTTAAAAAAATATTTATATACATTAAGATTCATTTGCAGACATTTGCACACAAGCAGACATTTGTGAATTCGCTCTTACACATGCTGCATGTGGACTTAACAAACCTAGTTAGAATCTATAATTTAAGTTGCAAAGATATTGTAACATATATAATTCATATTAAATGCTTATCCACAAATAGATATACGTGTAAGTTCGCGCTAAAAAAATCTGCATGTGTACTTACAACATAAAACCCAATCTCAAATGAAAATAAGCCCTGAGATAGGAGTGACATTGGAAAAAGTGAACCAATTTTTACTGTATGCATGGCCAGCCTCATACCAGCCTATTAGTCTATGAAATATAATAATAACATAAGACATATTTATTAGGTGAGCGCTGTTTAAGTGTGAATCACACCTCAAAAACTCTCTGCAAGCTTGGTCGTCTGTAGAAAGCACCATTACTTAAGCAAGACTTACTGTAAGGCTGGATGGACCTTTGGTGAACGGTCTTTGCTAATGTTATATGATTTTTTTAACCTAGCGAACAGCATATTTGAAAATTTAAATGGCTTATTTTCTGTGCTCCGTCGGGACTCGAACCCACAACCTTCCATGTACGAGTCCGAAGCGTTACCAATAGACTACGAACCGGTCAAAATCAAATATTTACCCTCGCAGTATATCAAATAAAAAATTACCAAAGCAAAACATAAATGATTATTTTTATTAATTTCTGGAACATATACTTTTAGTCATAAAAACATCGTGAAATCAATTAACGGACACCGGCAAAGGTGTTGTTAAATTTTATTAAGCAACAACTTTTTTGGATTATCCGGACGCCATCTTGCTTGAAAATAAAAATCATTACTTTACGCGGGAGAAAAAAATACATTTGCAATCAAATTCATTGCAGCGTCGCGTCGTTTAATTACCAAGTTAAAATCTCCTCAATAAATTAACGACAAAGAAATATGTTGGCCCCTTGAATTTACTGCAATAATAATTATTTTGAGCGTGAAATTATGAATAAATGAAGGGATTTGTTCCTTGACTTATAGGTTGGTATGCGGCTAACCACCCATGCTGTAAAAATTCACTTTGCCGATGTTACCCCTGTCTTAGGGAAGGACGCAAAGAGTTGCAGGGTGTATGTCCGCTTGAGATTTGGTTTTTGTGTTGTAGGTTCACATGTTCAAATGCATGTAATGTAAATCTCCAATGTAACATATCTTTGCAACTTGGATTAGATTTATTTTTTGTTTCTGAAAATTATGAATTGTAGTACAAGAGTTGGTAAGGTAGAAAAACATTATTTACGTTTAAGGGTGTGTGTACTGACATTGTGAAAGTTGATTTTAAAACTACTTAAATAAAAAGAAAAAACAATATTTTTTTAGAAAATAGTACTTGGAATCACTTTGGCCCGGTATTTTCAAAGTTGACAAATTTGACTTTTAACTGCTAAAAAAATATTACCCATTAGATTTTGTAGGGTTTGTGTATTCACACAGTGAAAATTCATTTTTTTTTCTAAAACGTAGTTTTATTTTCACAATAATATTTTCTACCTCAAGCACTTTCGACCTTCAATACTCAGGTCATTATAATGACTCTTGATAATGACCTGAGTATTGAAGGTTGAAAGTGATGAGGTCGAAAGAAAGAGGTATAAAATATTATTGCGAAAATAAAACTACGTTTTAGAAAAAAATAAAATATTTTTAATATTACCCACACGATTTACATAAGTGCTCCCTTTTCATTTTGTTTGAATTCAAACACAAATTATATCACAAATTATTATTACCTATTTAAGCTTCCATTCTCTTCTAGAGACTTCATAGACTTTATGAACTCACACAGACAAACACAACTACTCATATTCGTAACATTAAATACATTCGCTCTCTTTGAACGTGAAGTTTTACAGTTTGAAATAAAATTTAGTGCCATTGGATGCCGTAAAAATTTGCACTGAGAAATCAAATGGCTATAGGAATAAAAAAATGCGTAGTTAATCGCAGACTGAAGGGCACGGATGCTTTTATTGAAAGCGTTAAATTCACGGGCCGAAAGGATAATTCTTCCGATTATATTTTTAAAGCAGATAAAAAATTATGCCTTTTTTATAGCCTAAAAAAAATATGAAAACGTTTATTTATATTTGTACAATCATCATCATTATTATTGGTGCTAAAACTCGGTGTGGGTCATGGCCTCCTCGAGGTTACTCAAAATTTGTTTGATTGATTGATTTATTGATGATGGATGATTTCTTTCCTGTGGCGCCATTTAATGGTCCAGGACCATCTCAAGGGCGCCATGGCTTTTGGAGAAAAACAGTGTCTTCAGTCCCTTTCTGAAGGTGGTGGTAGGCTGATTCGCGCGAACACCGACGGGCAAATTGTTCCAGGCAACCGGCCCGGCTACCGTAAAGCTCCTGTCTGCAAAATTTCATGTATTCGCTCTCTTGGGCACCATGACCTTGTTTATAGAAAAGAAAGAAAATATTGTCCGATCGATAGCTCTATTGGTAGGAAGCTTGCGTTGAAAGCCATTAAAACCAGGTTTGAGCCCCACCGAAGGTGTCAAAAATAGTTTCCCGTTCGGTGTTTATTTCAAAACCAAAAAATACCAGAAATGAGACTTCCCACTTGTGGAGAAAGCAAACGCCAACTTGCCGTAAAGCTGCCACCCTTAACTGTGGAACTAATCAGGTTGCACTCGTTACAAGCAACTCTTCTGGGCATTAGAAGTTGCATTATATGAACAGCTAAGTTGAGTTTTTAGCTACGTAAAGACAGATTTCTTAAATTTACTTATTATTTTCATTATTTGTAGGTATTCATTTTAATTTTCGTAAAAAAAATACTTAATACAAAATACAAAATGTAAAATTAACATTGTTTTAGACGAAATAAAAGTAATACGTAGAATACAAAGTTAGTTAAATTTCATAGAAAAAAATACAATGTTTTTTTAATTTCCAAGAATGAATATTGTGAAAGCATTAGTTTTTCATTATAAAAATGTTTTTAATTTTGTAATGCTAGCATTTGAAATACTAAAAAAATTGTATATTTTTCTTTAGAGGGATCCCATATTATTTTGTCACACGTATCTAGGGGTAACAAGGTATAAGGGTAGGATATTTACACTTAGAAATGTATTTTAATATAGAATAGCATATGTATGAAATGGCGGTGACAGGATAGAACGGCACAGTGACAAAACGACACATTACGAAACCACACATGACACAACAACAAATGCCAAAATAACACAGAAAATATATCATGTGATGATTTTTCATGTGTTTTAGGTTCTATATTAGGTATGCGTTGTTTTGTCATGTGATGTTTTGTCTTATGATGTTTTTTTTTTGTTTTTGACAAAGGTTTCCCTTATTACAGTGCACCCTCACACAGTCATTAACATTCTAAGAGTAATTCTTTGACCAGATCTTTGAAAGATTCTAAATGAATGTAAAATATATCTATGTCAGCGGAGTTAATTGAGTAACACTCCGAGCTAAGGCATGTTGTGCCATGACATCGGTACGGGATAGCGGTACATAAAAGAGGTCATGACGTCTTCCCCGGCCGTAGTCATCTGGCACGTAGAGCTTAAAACTGTCTAACAGGGTGGGGCTGTCAATTAGGCAGTTAATGATCTAGTGACAAAGCACCATGCGCTGAGATCCAGGCTCCTGGAACTGGTTTCCTGAAGTAACTCCCCTTGGTGCATAAACTTGGGATAATTCCCATGTTTTCTCATAAGGAGGTACCTCAAGAACTTCTTGTGAAATTAAATTTACTTTAAAAATGAACAGACTTCCGCTGATATAGGGCCCCAACCCTCGACAGCGTACTCTAATTTAGAACGTACAATACAGTTGAAGACATCCACAACGGCTCTCCACCTTTTGTCACTGTGTTGTTTCGTCGTAGTGATGTTTTGTCATGTGATTTATTTATGTATTTACTTATTTACGGCATAAGCCTTTTACAAAATATGAACATATTAGGGGAGTTTATACAAAACAACAAAAAATCAATAAAATACAAGAATAAAAAAGTATGAAACATTACGGTAAAAGATAAAAGACAAACTAAGAAAAGAAAAGAAAAAGTATGTCTATAGATTAACAGTGGGTTAGAAGCAAAGCAAAAACATATTAAAAATAAAAACTATTCAAATATAATTAATAAGATATTTATTTAGTGCCAACTTGTTCCTATGATGTACTGTCATTGCGTAGCTTTGTCATGTGTTGTTATGTCATACCACTGTGTCGTTCTATCATGGAACTTTGTCACTGTGTCGTTCTAACATGGAACCGAAATGGCGTATGTAATCTATAGCATAATATTATGTATGGAAAGATAAGCTTTTGTAAGGGAGAGTTCCCCTGTTATTAAAAAATGTAAAGTCGCATCTCGCGCGTGTATTCCATGGTAAAAGGCTTCATCTAATCATCTCTTTCAACCTTATACTTTTCAGGATATACAACCATAATAAGAGCGCGTACATAGGGGAAACGAAAATATAATTCAGAATAAGTATTTTTCCTTCTCCTGAAAATATCACATTTGACATTAGTAATTAATTTGGGTGTTAACTTACACTGTGAGAATTGCATTGTAATTTTAGAGAGATCTCAATTTTCCCAACTGCATTTTTTTAAATGAATTTTCATCATTCTAATCTAATCTGAGTTGCAAAGATATGTTACATTGGAGATTCACATTACATGCATGTTCACAACCAGACACGTACAAGTTCGCGCTTGCACATGCCACATGTGAACCTATAACATAAAAATCAAATCTCAAATGAGCATACACCCTGCAACTCTTGCCGTCCTTCCCTGAAACAGGGGTGACATTGGCAAAGTGAACCATTTTTACAGCATAGGTGGTTAGCCGCATTCTAAATCTAATCTAAATCTAAGTTGTAACGATATGTATCATTTGAGATTCATATTAAATGCATTCCCAAATGATATCTACATAATATTTCATAAGAAGCATTCATAAGAAAAATAGCTCTAGTATACATTCAAACATTGCTCGTGTGAAATAACCTCAGTTGGAGATAAGACAAACGAGCACTAAGGTGATGTATAAACAGCAGAAATTTCGACTTAAAAATATAGCTTACAGAAAGCTCTTAAAGCGAGCCAAAGTCTACGATTAAGCAAGTCAAAATTTGAAGTCGCATCATTGGAATTTTAGTATATTGTTTTTAAAGAAAAACAAGTAAAAAGTGTCATAACTACCTAATAATCAAGCTACCGTTAAAGGTAAATGAATACGTTAAAGGTAGATTTGTATAGAGACGAAGAATGCTATACCTACTTCTTCATATTGAAGGTATTTTACCTGCCAGCATTGCTATCATTCCAAGGTATCATATTTCCAGTACTCTAAATATTCAACTTTCTGTGTGGAAAGTAAAACAATCACTAGAGGTGATGTTTTAGTTTCTATACGTTTTTGGTACACGCTTAAATTTTATACACGGGTACAGGTTATGCAACCTTTTTGACTACCTGTTGCTCTAACAGCTCAAATCTATATCTATAAAGAAGGATGTGTGTATGTATGTATGTATGTATGTATGTATATATGTATGTATGTATGTATGTATGTATGTATGTATGTATGTATGTATGTCCCCTATAGACTCATAAACCGCTCATCCGATTTTGACGAAATTTTCAGGAAACATGTAACATATTCTTAGAACGAATCCTGTGAAGTTTGATGGTGATCAAATAAACAGTGGTTCTCAATTCTCGATATTTCAGCAACGAGGTCGGTAAATTTTGAAACCACCCAATAGAAGAAGACCATTATATTCAACTACAATACATAATCTTAGTTGCAAATATACATTTACATTAAAGATTCATATAAAATGCATGCTCACAAGTAGACACATGTAAGTTCACGCTTACAAATGCTGCATGTGTACCCACTCATAATTTAAAATCCAAATCTAAAATGAACAACCCAGTAACTTTTACTTTACCCCAACTTGAAATGGATGTTATTCAGCTCCTGAGTGGCTTGACACTCATTTCTTATGAAGGCTGAGTAAGCCTTGCCGGTATTTTATTTTGGGTTTAAAATAAACACTGAAACGGGAAATAATTTCTGACAACTTCGGTGGGATTCGAACCCGAGCTTTCGGCATGGAATGCAAGTACTCTACCACCTGAGCTATCGACCGGACACATTTCTTGTAAAGGCTGTAAAAATCTTGCCAATATTTTTTTTTGGGTTTGTCCGGTCGATAGCTCAGTTGGTAGAGTGCTTGCATTCCATGCCGTGAGCTTGGGCTTGAATCCCACTGAGGGTGTCAGAAATGATTTCCCGTTTCGGTGTTTATTTCAAACCTCAAAATAAAATACCGACAAGGTTTACTCAGCCTTCACAATAAATGAGTACCAGCCCCCTCGGCCTGAAGTGGTTGGCGTAAGGCCATACATTTACATTAAAGATTCATATAAAATGCATGCTCACAAGTAGACACATGTAAGTTCACGCTTACAAATGCTGCATGTGTACCTACTCATAATTTAAAATCCAAATCTAAAATGAACAACCCAGTAACTTTTACTTTACGCCAACTTAAAATGGATGTTATTCAGCTCCTGAGTGGCTTGACACTCATTTCTTATGAAGGCTGAGTAAGCCTTGCCGGTATTTTATTTTGGGTTAGAAATAAACACTGAAACGAGAAATAATTTCTGACAACTTCAGTGGGATTCTAACTCGAGATCTCGGCATGGAATGCAGTTACTCTACCAACTAAGCTATAGACCGGACTTTTTACAAATATGGTGGATCGATATCGGTTTGGTTAGGGGTAAGCAACCTGCGGCTCACCAGCCACATGCGGCTCTTTGGGTGTGAAGTTACGGCTCTTTAGCTTCATACGCAAATATAAAAAAAACACAGAATTATACTTCTGATCGAAAAAAACTAAATCGTTCTGAATCGATTAACGATCTCTCCGCTACTTGTACTCGCTTTTCACCCCCCACCCTCCCCCCGCCCCATCGACGCTATTTATTGTTGGCAAAAAAACATTTGTGGCTCTTTACAAATCCAAATCCAAAATAAGATATGTATCATTTGAGATTCACATCAAATGCATTCCCATAAGCAGACACGCATAATTTCGCGCTCACACATACCGCATGTGGAACTACAATATAAAAACCCAATCTTAAATGAACATAAGCCCTGCAACTCTTGCCGACCTTCCCTGAAACAGGGGCGACATTGGCAAAGTGAACCATTTTTTACAGTATGGGTGGTCAGCCTCATACCAACCTATAAGTCAAGGAAAAACTTTGAAATTTGTAAATTGTAATTTTTGGCTCTTCCGACTCAAAAGGTTGCCGACCCCTGGCCTAGACAAAAGTTCCAAATTAAAAAATGTTATTCAAGTATTCCAAGTTGAATTTTAGAAATGTAAGAAAGCTTTTATATCCCGCACTTATAAAAAAATACGATAAACGAAAGTTCGTAGGTCACAACTTGAAGACTATATTGAAATATATTATTATTATTAAAACCTTTTACTGAAACACACTTTTAATTAAAATATACATAATATAGTTGTTTTTTCAAAAAACGCATTTCTGTAAAATTATATACTCACCACAAATTTAAAGATCGTTTTTTTCTCGGCGGTTAAACGTCTTTCTTCTATGTGACAATGGTCCAAAGCAACCAAAATAAACAAAATGTTTGCCTTTTACCTAACCCGGCCGTGCGACTTACAATTTTGTTGTCAATAGAAAATGTTCCGTGTGCACTACCTAAAACTTTCACTTATTGAAATAATGGATAAAGCACATTTTAAATGTGGGGAAAAAATGTGAATTCACTTGGCCGGGATAAAGACAGGACAGGGAGTCAAAAATTCAACATAAATTAAACACTTTTATGGAGATAGTTGAAAAAACACTTAAGTGCATCATATTGTATGAAGCATTTTCCCCAACTGCATACGTTTCACAGTGCGGTTACATTAAAAATATTCCTGATTGTTTGGAATACATTTATTTCTTCACTTTGCTCAAAGAGTATAGTGAATTTTATAGATTAGTTCTTTAATTGTATGATTATAAAATTTAATTTATTGTTTATATTCTTTTCTTGTATAGGTCAATATGCATCTGACCAACTATAAATAAAAAATGGTTCACTCTGCCAATGTCACCCCTGTTTCAGGGAAGGTCAGCAAAGAGTTGCAGGGTGTATGTTCATTTGAGATTTGGGTTTTTATGTTGTAGGTTCACACGCAGAATGTGCAAGTGTGAACTTATACGTGTCTGCTTGTGGGCATGCACTTAATGTGAATTCCAAATGTAACAATTATATCCATGCAACTTAGAATAGATTAGATGAGTGACGTTACATAGCCGATTTTTTTTATCTTAAATATAAATGGAGCACCGCAATCGATTTTCCCTATGCTTGGCTCTGCTGCTTAACAGTTGTACCTAGACCTTTTTTTTTAGAAAACGTGAAGATTAACCTAGAGATAAATTGTGTGAAGCTTGATTCCGATTAGCACACTTTTTTTTTTGATCCTGTTGCTTCCTCTTTTATCTGTAGAAAAAAATTGATACCACATGCCCAAATGGCGTAGTGAAACACGCCGGGTACTGCTAGTATTCAATATTATCGTACATTTACCATTTTAAAAGGTTTATCATAAAAATAACGATTATAAAAAATACATTTAAAAATATTTTCTTCCGAGTTTTTAGCTGTTACAATTCACAATTTGAAACTGAAAAAGTTTTAATGTAATGTTTACCCGTGGTTTACCCCAAGTACATATTATTGTTACAAATGTGTGATTTTATGTCTGTGTATGTTTTGTTATGATTGTGTGTATGTGTGTTTTTACTTACTTGTGTGTATGTGTCAGTAGATGTAAGTATTTGGATGGTTGTACGTACTAGTGTTAGCTCGAAGCTTTTCTTGGCTGAACCTAAGATCAGAATTAAAACCACTTATTTGATGGAAAAAATGACTTAAAACTGGTTTAAAAATTTAAACCTTATTATGAATAAGTTTATTTTTATAGATGTAATAAACAAGAAAGATTTAATCTTATTTTTTCTGCGCTGCTTTCTTCATTTGTAGGGTGATGATGTTTTTCCTTTGGAATATTTTATAACATGATTATGAAATACACAACACAGATCCCCCCGGCCATATCTTGGATGGCTCTACGACAAATCCGTCACAAAAACCCGTCCACAGACTGCTCGTCTATGGATAAACCGGTAACACGACAATTCGTCCGAACGACCTTTCCGTCAAGGACACTTTAGTCACAGACAACACGTGCCACACATCACACCGTATGTGACCAAAATGTCGTTGACCGAAATGTAGTGTGGACGAACTGGTAGGTGACCGAATTATTCGTGACCGATGTGTCTTACTCCCTTTCTTCCTGAGCCTTTCTCACTCCACTCCTGGACGTAGACCTTATTCAATCTTCAACATGGTTGTATGTCAGCTGATGTGTTCAGTACCCTGAGTACGAGTTGCAAAACTTAAGTAAAGTAAAGTTTACGGAAATTATTAAAAAGGGATTTTCGTCATCATTGTAACTCTTTTGCTAAGACCATAAAGTGTAAGAAACAAAAACTGCAGATTTTGGGGAAAATTACTCTTTAATACTTTCCGTAAACTTAACTTTACTCAAGTTTTGCTACTCGTACTAGAGGTACAGATTGATGTATCTGTGGACGATTTTTATAACCACATGGATGACTTATCTGTGGCCAAGATACATCAGTCACGGACAATTCGGTCACACAACTTTTCGGTCTACGAAATTTCGTTCACAAACAACATATGGTCCACAAACAGCTGCATCACAAAAAACTTCAACTAATTCAAAACTACAGTATATAGGTGTTTTGGAGATATAGTTTGTGATGGAGTTGACTGTGGATCACATTTTGTATGTGATAAAAATGTCGATGACCAAAAAATCGTGTGGGTGAATCGTCGTGTGACCGAATTATCCGTGACCGATGTGTTTTCCTTCCTTTCTTCCTCAGCCTTTCTCAGTCCACTCATGCACGAAGGCCTTCTCCAATCTTCTCCACGTTTGTCTGTCGGCTGCTGTGTTCAGGTCAATATGTTTGTCGACTATTTTTATAACACGGATGAGTTATATGTGGCCCATTTTTTTGTAACCAAAATGTCGTGTGACCGATTTTTCAATTATAATAGACAAGCTATCTGTAGATGATTTGTCGTGTAACCCTCGGATGGGCCATGACATTTCCCCTCCGCCTTTACGACCTCCCCACAATAAATTTGTTGACATTTTTAACGCGGGCCGTAAGAAATTTAATTTCACGACTTTGAAGTGTCAGAGTAATATCGTAAAGGAGGCGACGCATTAAACGGAAACGTTCAAGTCCGAGCAAGATGGAGGAGGAGCCGAGCGGGAAGGAGAAGGAGCTCTGACTTTTACATGTCTCCATCGGGAGAAAATTGAATCAGAGCCATGAGAAAGATTCGAAAATGAGATTAAAAGTGAAACGATGTAATTTTCGTTTCACGTCTTTCGTGGGTATTGAAGATAATGTTGTGTAAAAAATTGCTTTCTTCTTATTGTTTATTTAACTTTGTATGAATTATTATTTGGTTTTCATTTGCGACTACATATTTTATTTCATACAAAGTAATGGGTGAACTGGTTTTCGTCAACTTGGAATCCAAATGTTTTGATTCTCTCTCACCCTTACACAATACACAACCTAACTTACCATCAAAGCATTTTATTTATTTATTTGTTTATGAAAGCATTATCACACGCTTCGACTGTTTGTATTATTAACTTTGTATTTTTGTAATTCTTTTCAATTCATATTTTATCTCTACGTCTATTTTTTCTCTTTCGATAAACAATTAAACAGGGTGTCCTCAAGGTGTTAGATAAATGTGTAGGAATACTCATCAGGCTTGCTTGCAGGGTTTGGATGAAAGAAGTTCATTTGAACCAACATATAGCACTACTCCGTTTGGCAAACGCTATGACTCATTGTCACCTGCATCGTACTAAATATCGAATAAAAAACGTAACTTTCTTTGACTTATAGATTGGTATGAGGCTGACCACCATGCTGTAGAAAATGGTTCACTTTGCCAATGTCGGTAAGAGTTTGCAGGGCTTATGTACATTTGAGAAATGGTTTTTTTTTATATTGTAGTTCCACGTGCGGCATGCATGTACAAAACCGAACTTATACGTGTCATTAATTGTGAATATTGAATGTATTTTATCTTTCCAACTTAGATTATATAACATTGCAGCAGATTGAAAGGCGTTGGGAAGATTGGAGGAGTCTACATCTAGGAGTGGAATAAACATGCTGAGAAAGAAGAAGCCTAAGATTACGATCGATTGATTTTACAACATATTATATCGTCTCGCGATTGATTTTAACTACTAACACTAAATCGATGCCTTACTTATTTGCTTCCATAAAAAAACCTGTAACCGGTTTATCCTACAGTAAATTAATCTCTCTCACGCTACCGTATGGGAGGAGGATATTTTTATGAAACCAAGCCGCGGTCATATTCATTGAGAGGTAAAAAAAAACACTTTTTACTGCCTCTCTGTCAGTGGCGTGACTATCTTACAAGCTAAAAAGCTAAGCATGCGTACCCTCAGAAATGAAAATAATGAATATTTTTAAGTAGATTAAAGATATTTATCAATATTCGTGCTACTGCCATCTGTAAGGGTCAGTGGGATATTAATATTAATCATTGCCGAACGAACTCTGTTATTCAAACGTGATTGAGAAATGTATACCTGTCTTTGTTTAACGTATGAAAAAGCTTGACCTCTGTAAGTTTGTATGAAGATAGTCGCTTAAGCTCTTTTAATTCTAAATGAAAACACACATTTACAGATATTGATTGGAGCTGTGGCTTGGAGTACGTATAATATTAATACTTAGATAAGCTAAGCTTTTCGTCGATTAAATACGATTCCAGACCGACGCTGTTTACAGATTTATGAACGACTTATGGTGTTTTGAAAATACTGTCGCGTCAGGTTCAAATATCACAATAATTAAGTTATTCTTTGTTTGCGATTGAGAATCCGGTTTTTTCTAGTTTACAATCAATTGCTGTGAAAATATAGTTGTATCTTGTAAGGATTTTAAGTATGTAAAGATTTATTGATTAAATCCAAAATCTAAGTCTGAGGAGATTGAGAAACACTGAGGAAAGAAACAAAGGGTTAAGATTTATTATTTGTGATTTAGTGCAACTTTAATTATCCAGCATGCGCATGGCAGAAACCGTAGGCACGCCACTGCTCTCTGTCAGTTCGGGATTCACCAAACAGAATGCAGGAGCCGGTTTAATAATATGTTAGCTTTTACCTGTTCACTAAATGTCAGATTGTATGTTTTTTGTATGGTTTTCAATTTCGAGTAATTCCAAATTCGAAAAGTATGATTATTTTTCTTTTGACCGGTCCGTAGCTCAGTGGGGTAACACTGCGGACTCTGAATGGGAAGGTTGTGGGTTTGAATCCCGGTGGAGCACAAAAAATATACCATTGTATATCTCAGAGCTATGTGTGGGGGACACAGTAGAGGGTAGGCGGGGTACCCAGAGGTCTGCATGCAATACTGCTGTGAATAGATTCAGGGTTCCCTGCAGAAGCAACATGGCCAATTATTTAGATCGTGCCTTTTGCATTGCTGGCCCTCTGCTGTGGAATGCCTTACCACACGAGCTGAGAGCTGTGGAGAGTACAAGTGCATTTAAGTCAGGATTGAAGACATGCTTGTTCAGGAGGGGCTATGGCTCTGCAGTGCCCTTGCAGTGAATTCACAAAACGGCACTAAAGATATTGTCAATTTATTATTATTATTATTTATATTTTCAAAATTGCTCTTCGCTGGGTTGAAAAATTCATAAACCTTTACCAATGACCGGTCACTAAAGGTCCATCCAGCCTTACAGCAACTGGGTCTTGCTTGAGTAGGTATTGGCGCTTTGTGGTGACGATCAAGCTCGTACACCTCTGCGGCGCTACAACAAGTGTCATAGACCCCTAGAGTCTCTAGAATCTAGGGAGTCTCCCGCACAGGATTTCTTAAAAAAATCCAATTCAATATTTTTTATTAATTCTCATTCTTCAATACCGTCGTTGTATAAGTCAATAGATGAACACTTTGGAATAGAATAACATTGGTTCGATCCCCGCTTATGTTATTTGACTATAACTTTGATCCTGGTTCAACAGATGTCATTGGGTGATTATTAATTAATAATTCATTCAAATATACAATATCAGTTACTGTTTCTGACCAGGCAGAATATTACTCTTTATTACTCTTATTATTACTCTTATTTCATAAAAATGATTCAAAACTGAAGGCAGCAGTTTTTTTCTTTTGGTAATTCAAGTAAGAAAAAAAGGAGCTACAAAAAAGTTATGATACAAATTTAATAATACTGTAACATTCCTTACATTCACTGCAAATCGTTTCGCAATAAAAAAATCTAAAACGTTGTAATTTCCCTCCAAAAAAGACCGTGCCCGGTAATGCGTATTTTCGCTATGAGAAGATATTTTTCATATTAAATTCATGGAATTCCACAGAAGGATAAATGCCCCAGGGCAACACTTTTAATATGCCATGTAAAGTGGAATTACTAGACTGTTCTTTGACTTATAGGTCGATATGAGACTGACCGCAGTGACCAGTAATCTAATATAATCTGAGTTGCAAAGATATGCAACATTGGGGATTCAAATTATATGAATTATCACAAGCAGACACGTAAAAGTACGCACTTGCACATGCTGCATGTGAGTTTACAACATAAAACCCAAATCTCAAATGAAAATACACCCTGCAACTTTTGCCGACCTTTCCTGAAAACAATGTGGCAGTGGTTAAAGTGAACTAATTTTTACAGCACGTGGGTTCAGCCTTATACCAAACTATCAACCAAGGAGCATGCTGGGAAAAAATGGTTCACTTTTCCAATGTCCAATGTCGCTCCTGTTTCAAAGAAGGTCTGCATTAGTTGCGAGGTTTACGTCCATTTGAGGTTTTGTTTTTAATTTGTAAATACACATGCGGTATTTTTAAGTGTGATCTTACACCTGTCTGTTCATGAGCATGCATTTAATATGAATTTGAATTGTTAATTTATCTTTGCAACTTAGATTATAGACGATAGATTTCATGTGATTCTGAATTATATTGTTGAATATTTTCTCTAGGGAGTATTTCGTAGATAGGATTATTTTTTTGAACGGTTATTACTTTGATAAAATAACAAAGTTATCTCAATGCTCTTCCTTATAGTACAATGCCTTTTGCAACCCTTATTACTTTGATAAGATTCTACCTCAGTACGTCTTACATTATTCCTTTCCCCTAATAGCAAGTCCTAGGTCGTACTGAACGTTTCTGAATCTATAATAAAAAAAATCATAGATTTGAATATGTTTTCCACTACTTAAAACTGATTTTAAATCTGCCGTTACTGTTTTTATATATGCCATTTTTTGATAGATATTTTCAATTTCACATCGCTTGTTTCTAACTTGTATAAGGTTTATTTTATGCTATAGCAATATCTATTATCTATAATCTAAGTTGCAAGGGTTTATTGACATTTAAAATTCCTGCCGCCTTACCCTGAAAGTGGGGTGGCTTTTGGAAAAATTGAAAGTACATTTTCACAGCATGGGGGTCAGCCTCATATTAACAAACCTGGAGGTCAAGGAAAAAATTGTATTTCATAAGCATGTTTACTTCGTCTTAGCTACAGAGAGATCCCATTCTCAAGCTAGAGCCATCCATAATGGAAGCCTTAATAGGAGGGGCTTGCATCCCATACAGGCACATGCGAAAATATTTTTTTTAAAATGTATTTTAGTCCGGTCGATAGCTTAGGTGGTAGAGTGCTTGCATTCCATGCCGAAAGCTCGGGTTCGAATCCCACCGAGGGTGTCAGAAATGATTTCCCGTTTCGGTGTTTATTTCAAACCCCAAAACAAAATACCGGTAAGGTTTACTCAGCCTTCACAATAAATGAGTACCAGCACCTTTAGGGAGCTGGGAAACCTCCACTTCAACTGAAGTGGTTGACGTAAGGCCGGCCCCCTTACCTGTAAAAATAAATAGTTTCAGCTCGCCACATGCGACCCCTTCGGGGATAACGCGGCAAGAAGTTACACTATATGTGTAGCTTAGTTGCGTTTTTGCGTTTATTTGCCTATAATCTATGCACGCGCCTGCTTGATAGACTTTTCGCACGTTTAATAATGAAGAGAAATAACTCGAAAATTGGGAAAATCGAGATTTTGTAATAAAACGCAAGAACAATGCGAGAAGAATAGGTAGAATGCGACAGCCGTTCAATTTGGACGAATATGACCGAGATAAAACATCGGCCGCCTTTTTCATCCCATACAAGTTGTACTGGATGTCTGAACTTCAAACGTGATTTCCCAACATTCATGTTTTTTGAGTTATTGCTATTTATTATTAAACCTGCGTTTTGGTAACCTGTATTTGGTAAAGGCATATTTTTTGGGATTCGTGCCCGAACTATTGTCATATAATATTAGCTCTCTAACAACTCAGCTATCGGTCACACCAAACTGAAACTATCTGCTCTCTCTGTGGCTCTCGTACAACCTAAAATTTTACAATCCCTATTGTACTTTAAGTGGCCAGTTCCCTAGACTTTCAGTACCCCTCGCCAAAATGCATCGCCCTCGGCCATATCTCCTCGTGGCTCACTCACACGTGTGCAGCTGCTTACAAAGCGGGAGGTAGCGGGTTCTCTCCCATCTCAGACAACTCGCTTACCCGCCGGGCGTCTCGCAATGTTCGGTGGGAGAATTGTACAGAGTACAGTGATACCTCAAGATACGAGTGCCTTTACATACGAGTTATTTGAGATACGAGCTGTCGAGCTGTGTCAAGCTGTGTCTAAATGTCCATAAGGCCCTGAACGGCACGGCACCCCCATGTCTCACTGAGCTATACTCTGTTGACAAGGCTTCAAAACGACCACTGCGCTCTGCTCTCACTGCTGTCAACAAGGTCATAGTGCCCAAAAGAGCGAATACATCAAATTTTGCAGACAGGAGCTTTGCGGTGGCCATGTCGGTTGCTTGGAACAATTTTCTAGTCGGTGTTTGCTTGAAACAGCCTACAACCACCTTAAGAAAGGGACTAAGGACACTGCTTTTTTCCAGAAGCCATGGCGCCTTTGATAGGGTCCTGGACAATTAAATGCCGCCACAAGAAAAAAATCATCCATCATCATGATTGAGAGAGAGAGCGAAGTTTTGTTTTGAAATACGAGTGAAATTTGAGATACAAGGAACGACCCGCTGCGAAACAACCCCGAAAAAATTGCAACTGGTCGTGCATCGGAGCTATTTATTGACACTTGCCTAACTCATTTCCGCAGCATTCTGAAAGGTAAGAAGAAACAAACTTCTTTGGACCTTTTTTTGAATCCGGCGAAAAAGGCAAAGACCAATGAAGAGAAAAGCAGTGACTAAAATGAAGCATACAATGCCATTGAAGTTGTGCGTAAGCTGTATTTACGTGACCAAAATACAAATATCTATGTAAACTTTATAACAAACAGCTTTGCTTAGTTAACATTCTCTTTTATTATGTTTTTATGCAATATTTGTCAATTATAAGTAAATTTTTCTTATTCAAAAAGATTGGGGGCGAAAATTTTGGGACTGGAACGGATAAACGGGATTTCAATTGCCTTCAATCGGTAAAATTGATTTGAGATACGAGCAAAGTAACGGAATGAATAAACTCGTATATTGAGGTATCACTGTAGAAAGCTTCTCGTTTAAACTCAACCGCAGCGTGTATGTAAGCTTAAACACTCGCAAGTTTTGCTGTTTCAGTTTTGATATATTTTTAGTGAACATTTTTCTTGAGTTTGGTGGAGTACTTGGTGAACTGACGCCGCTGGCTGTTTGTTTAACGTAATGCTATTATCATTACTGAAGATTGCAAAGATGTTTGTGCTCAGTACAAAATAAGGAATTGTTTTTGAGAAAATACCATTAATTTCCGTTTTTCTTACAATTCTATTAGAAGCATCTTCCATTCTCTTCTTGATGTTTTTTCAACCATCTTCGTTGCTTCAATCCTTGAACTGGTTGCAGCAATAATAATCTTTTTCGCCGTTTCTCCCTGTCCAAAACCAAAATTTAAGGTCCGACGGGCTCAAACTAGCGTTGTTTGTTTTCAAACATGGGAGTCAAAATCGCCGTGTTGACTCACTCCGCCACAATACTGACAATTTACGTACCTATGTGACATAGAATATTTAATAAAATTTCTCCCCTTCAGTTTTTACACGGGATCTTTTTGATTAAAACTGCGGTGATTTATTTTAAACAATTTATTTCAGATTCGGTTTGTATACATAGTCACTTCACAATACAATGGTCGGTTGTTTTCGTAAACTACATAGAGTTTCAGTCCTCATTTTAAAGGAAGAATAAAGATCATTCTATAATATTTTTATTCATTTGACATGACTTATAGGTTGTTATGCGGCTGACCACCCATACTGTAAAAAATGGTTCACTTTGCCAATGTCACCCCTGTTTCAGGGAAGGACGGCAAGAGTCGCAAGGCTTATGTTCATTTGAGATTGGGTTTTTATATTGTAGGTCCACATGCGGCATGTGTTAGCGTGAAATTATACATATCTGCTTGTGGGAATGCATTTAATATAAATCTTAAATGATATTATCTTTGCAGCTTAGATTAGATTAGATTAGATAAGATTAGATTTGTCAATCATTGAGAACCGCTACATGCGAGACTTTACTAGAATAGCAAAAAAAAGCATTTGGCCAAACACTTGAAGCAATCTCTTACAATACAAATCAACATCAAACACAAATTATACAAAAACCTAACATCTACATATTTATTTCTAGAGAGATTTCACAGACTTTATTATTAGCTCGCACAGACAAACACAACACACAACTACATTCTCGTAACAATATGAACATTGTACATAGTCATGTATTTCCTGATACTCGTTTGAAATTGTGAACATATCGGAAAAGTTTGTTAAAGGCCGGAAAACTACAAAGGTTAAAATACTCGACAAAAAAATCGACAGCATTTTTGTGTGAATAATGTTCATTTCACCGAGTGTTAGAATAACACAGAGACCGTGTTTTTTTTGCCTTGCTGTAACTATTACAACTTCCAGGCAAATGAATTATTAATAATAATAATATTAGGATGATTTATTTGGTGAGCGCTGTTTTTGTGTGTATCACACCTCAAGAGCCCTCTGCGAGCTTGGTCGTCGCTGAAGAAGGCGCCAATTCTCAAGCAAGAACCAGGTGTTGTAAAGTTGGATGGACCTTTCAGTGACCGGTCTTTGGTAAAGGTTTATGAATTTTTCAACTCAGCGAAGAGCACATTTGAAATATAAATGGTATATTTTGTGCTCCGCCGGGATCCGAATCCACAACTTTCCATTTACGTGTCCGAAGTGTTGCCACTACGGACTACGGACCGGTCCAAGTATTAACCATCTCAAAATGATGGTGTAGGTATGCTATTTAATTTGAATTAAAATTTTAATGGTTGATTTAAGAAAGGTACTAAGTACCATAGCGGTTAAAAGTGAAAAAAGGATATGAGAAGGGTAATATTAAAAATCTTCATCATATTTTTTTACGAAAATCATCAGTTACTTATTTATCCAGCTTACACGACTCTTACGGTATTTGGTAAAGACTGTCCTTTACCTTGCGTCAGGGGCGTGCATCCCATACAGGCACAAGCGTCGAATAGGTAGGCAATATTTATAATTGAACATATTGTGTATACCTGGGGCAGAAGTTTCGAGGTAATAAAACATGGCTGTGGTTGAACAGCTGATCGTTGTTTCATATAAAATGAATCAGCTGTTTTTTTTTTTAAATCCTGTGAGGGAGACTTCCTGGATTTCAGAGACTTTAGCGGTATATGACACTTGTTGTAGTGCCGCAGAGGTGCTCTTTACGAACTTCGTCGTCGCTACAAAGCACCAATACTCAAGCAAGACGTAATTGATGTGTAAGGCTGGATGGACCTTTAGTGACCGGTCTTTGGTAAAGTAATATTAATTTTTCAGCCAGCGAAGAGCGTATTTGAAAATAAAAATGGTATATTTTTCTTGTGCTCCGCCGGGATTCAAGCCCACAACCTTCCATTTACAATCCACTAGACTGCGAACCGGTCGAAGGTTGATATGTCACCATGTTTTATTCCGATCTATCTTCCAATAGGTTCGGTAAAATCTCCACCCTAGACGTCGAGACTTCCATTCTAGTTATGAAATGAAGCAATTCATTTGATTTGATTTTATTTGAATCAATGCTTTTTTAAGCTCGAATACAGCCCAATATAAATTATTTTATTCTAGCACACACTCTGTGCTTTTCTAACCTCTTTGGAGTAAAGGTCACGAGGAGTTATTGTAAGCGAAATCTAAATCAGGGATGTTATAGAAATCAGCATCAATCTTATATCCGAAATAAAAAATCGTAGCTATCAGATATACGAAAAAAAAATATCCGTATGACCGTATCCGTAATGAAACAGAAAAAAAGATTCGGATAATATTTAATAATGTTACATAAATATTTTAAATTATTTGGGTTTTTTTTTTTAATTTTTCAGTGAAAAGTTAGTATAATCGCTCATAGGACTGATTGTAAAACCAAATAATAACCTAGGAGTAAATGTGTATAAAATTTATATTGTTCTTTAAAAGTATAATGCTATTAGAAACAAAAATATCCTAGGTAGATACGCCAATAAAAATTTAACACGAAGGTTTTTGTCTTGTCCATTTTGTAACAGCGTCCTCTAGAAAATACCGTAAGCAAGGCGAAAGAACTGGAGGTGAAATATGTAAATACTCAATTTGTGAAAATAACACTCTTTTTATACTTTCTCATTCAATATCCGTAACTGAAACTCTGCGAAACTATCAAATATTCATATTTTTAAGGGTTTGGTGGTTTACACAGTGAAAGTCCGCAGGTGGTTTACATAGTGATTGTCCTGAAGATGCCTTGTAGGCGAAAGTTTTTTTTTTTTTTTTAAATAAATTTGTGAAGAGGAATGCAATTCACCAACCTATTTTGCCTGTCCAGTTGTCTTCATGCGAAAGCAGAAGCTTGTGTGCATGCAACGACATCTGAACCAGGGTCAATGTTATGGTAAAAGGGGCCAGCCGTGGCTCGAACCAACGTTATCTGAACCAAACACGCTAGCTGAACAAGCGTCTTGACCGCCGTGGCCATAGCACCGACAAAGTACTAGACTGAAATAAAATTATTAAAAGTGAATTGAAACTTGGTTATTTTAATTAATATATCGGATATTCTATAATTTCATATCCGTATCCGAAAAAGAAATACTATTATTCAAATATCCGTATCGTATCAATATCCGATGCTTTATATTTATAGCATCCCTAATCTAAATACGCACCGCGGCCCATCAAATATTCATGAAAGGAATATTACCTTTTTTTATTATTACGGAGCCAAACGCCGACTTTTCAATAACAAGGTATGAAATATTGGTGTCGGAGATTTAAAAGGTCAAACAGCCATCATGTCAGTGAGTCAGTCAGTCAGTCAGTCGGTAATGATATTTTTATTCCAATGCGACTTTTTGCTCGTTAAAAATATGATTGATATACATATATGTACATTGTGTATATATATGTACATATTGTGTACATATATATACATATATGTGATACATATATCGCACGTTTAATATTAAAGAGCAATAACTAAAAAAACAAGAATGTTGGGAAATCACGTTTGAAGTTCAGACAACCAGTACAGCTTGTATGGGATGAAAAAGGCGGCCGATGTTTTATCTCGGTCATATTCGTCCAAATTAAACGGCTGTCGCATTCTACCTATTCTTCTCGCATTGTTCTTGCGTTTTATTACAAAATCTCGATTTTCCCAATTTTCGAGTTATTTCTCTTTATTATTAAGCGTGCGATATGTACATTGATTGATATACCAATACTTATCTTTGTACTGTCAATTGAGAAGTGCAGAACCGAACGTGGAAATCAATAATAATATTAGGGGGATTTATTTGGTTAGCGCTGTTTTTTGTGTATGACACCGCAAGAGCTAGGTTGTCGCTGTAGAAAGCGCCAATTCTCAAGCAAGACCCAGTTACTGTAAGGCTGGATGGACCTTTGGTGAACGGTCTTTGGTAAAGGTAGGTATATGAATTTTTTACCCAGCGAAGTGCAAATTTGAAAACATAAATGGTATGTTTTTTGTGTTGCTCTGGGATTCGAACCCACAACCTTCCATTTACGAGTCCGAAGTGTTACGACTGGACTACGTACCGGTCAAAGTCAAGGTTATTTTGTTGAAGATTTGACGTGTCTCTACCTTATCTGACTGACGTGATTGAGATGGGTGTGAGGAGGCAGACACACAGATATGTGGGCGATGGTGCGATCAATATGGTTCAGCTGTACCTTCAGATGCGTATAAATTTCGAGGACCGTGCTTTCCGTGTTGCGGGTCCGGTGGAGTGGAACAGACTGCCACTCGGAGTGAAGAACTCCAAATCTGTGGGTGTATTTCGTGGAGCACTCAACATTTTTTTTTTATATAATATAACGGGCCTCTCAATTACGTACTAGCATTAATTATTACAAACGTTATGTTTTTAATAAAACGAATAAATTTTTGTTACAAATTTGATATTTGTCGCCTAGAAATGTGCCCGCTGACAGGTGTTTTCATTTCGGACATTAGTTTAATGGAAATCCAGTGTCGTCCAACGTAGCAGGTGTTGATAAATGCAGGGCTGGGGACATATTTTGAAAATATTGAATATTTATATTTTTTTCTTTTTCTAGTTGCAAAGACATATTACATTTAAGACTCAATTTGAATGCATTCTCACCAGCAGACATGTCTAAGTTATCGTGATTAAACATGCCGCATGTGGTCTTACAACATAAAAACCTAATCTCAAATGAGCATAAGCTCTGCAACTCTTACCGACCTTCCGTTACTTTTTTACTTTTTGCATTTGTACCAGGAATGAAAACAGCACAAAAGAGAGAGAGTCCTTTGTAACTAACATGGCGTCCCCTTAGTGCTTGTTTGTCCTATGTAAATCAGAAGTTATTTCACCTGAGCAATGTTTGTATGTGTATTGGATCAATGTGTTTTATTAAATCTTGATTGATTTTCAAAATATTTTAAACAACTCTCACATGATTGTTTTTTATTAGCTCAGATTGTGCATGATGTGATTCTTAAGACAATTTCATTGAAAGGTCATCTTTGAATCAAAAGGCTGATAAGCCATAAAAAACACTGACGGGATGATTGATTAAAAATAAATTCATGACTATTGAAATATAGATTCTCATAACATTATTCCTTGACTAATAGGTTGGTATGAGGCTGACCACCCATACTGTACAAAAATGATTCACTTTGCCAATGTCGCCCCTGTGGCAGGGAAGGTTGGCAAAAGTTGTAGGGCTTATGTTCATTTGAGGTTTGGATTTTATTTGTAAGTGCACATTCAGCATGTGTAAGCACGAACTACACGTGTTTGTTTGTAGGCATGCATTTGAGAACTGTAAATCAATATATCCTTGCAACTTTGATTATAGATTATAGATAACACATTTAAAAGGAACCTTGTACAAATTAAGTTAACAGAAATGTGTTACTCTTGTAACGTAAAATACTAATTTTCAAAAATTGCCTCCCATGTCTGTTTTACAGTACAACCCACGCATCAATTTCCAACGCCAGAGGTGTATCAGTTAATATTGTAATCAACACAAGTGCATTATACCATACAATTAATCATAAGTCATGGCGATGTTTGTTTGAATTAGTATTTTGTATCAAGTTCATTAGGCGTAGGCCCACACTGCCAGTATAAAACTCTACGTTAAACTCAACCACAGCGTTCACCATAAACAGTATGAAAATAATAATAGCAAAACTAGTGAGCTTTTTAGTTTGAATACATTTTTTATTGAGTTTAAACGTAATGGGGTATCGACACCAACCTGTTTTTCGTAGTGGGTGTTTCTACTATAATGTAAAAAAAATAAAATGTTGTATTCAATTTTTTTTTTTGGTTTTTTGTTTTATGAATTTCTAAGCGTTGGACAACTTTATTTTTATCTCGTACGAAGAACAATCCGCGTGGGAAACCTAATTATTTTTACAGGTAAGGCGGTCAACCTGACACTTGTCAATTGATTGAACGAAAGCTTTTTTTGTTCTTATGAGTTTATTTAGGTGTTGGTTGGTATCAGGCTGACCCCATGCTGTACAAACTTGCTTTCACTTTTTTAAATACCACTCCGATTTCAGGCAAGGTCGTTAAGAGTTGCAAGGTTTATGTTGATGTGAGGTTTGTTTTTTTTAACGTGCACATGCAGCATGTGTAGGTAGGCTTGCCGACCTTTCCTGTACCAGGGTTGACATCGGCATAGTGAATCATTTTTTACAGTATGTGTGGTGAGCTTTATACCAAACTGTTCAGTCACAAACTATGTAGCAAATCTATGTAACAGTAACTTTAACTGTGTCACCATTCTGCAAAGGGTTTTTTTTAAAACCTCTGAAGATTCGCCTCATTTTTTTCTTATCCTTGCATACCTATTTTAATTCATTCATATCCATATCATTTTCATACATTTCCTTCATTTACATTCGCTTTGTATATCCAATTCTTTCACAATTTCACCAATCTGATCCAGCCATAATTTTATCGGTCTTCCCCTTCCTCTTTTCCCTTCCACTTGTACGTAAAATCAAATATCAATTGCATTCTCATTCCAATAAAAAAGGACCGTCCATACAAAATTGGGGCTTATGTTTTAAACCATCATGTAATGTGGTCAGAATTCGGAGAGGTCCGAAACCAAAAGCGGTGTGATCCCGTTGTTAATTCAAAATCGAACAGCGATTACACATTAAGGCTACATGTGGACCTGAACCCTAGCCAGCCCATTCAAAATACGACCGATTATGTTGTACCCGTTCTCAATCAAGTAGGTACACGGATTTTGGGTGCTACGAAAAGATAAAATTATACCACTTTTTGTTTTTGGAATAGTATTAGGCAAATGACAAAATAGTATTAACAATGTTGGTTTATTAGTTTGCTACAATTTTTGCATAAGACATTTTTGACTTATTTTGTATAGATTTCTTTTTAAGGTTTTGTTGTTGTTTTTTTTTTTTTATATACTTAAATGTTATTTATTGCTCGTATTCCTTAAATTATAGGTTGGTATGAGGCTGACCACTGTAATGTTCCCCCCCCTGTTGAAGAAGGGGACGGAGGAACGAACGAAGAGTCGAAAGAGAATCACGAAAGAGGGATTTTTACCTCCTAAGTTAGAAGTGGAGCGATCGAATGCGCAGGAGAATACCCTGGAGTCACCAGGATTCAAGTGCAACAAACCTTCTCTGAAGGAATAGCACTAGGCTGCTTCGATTCTTTTCCAACCTTCAGTTTCAGTTGCTGGAAGAGCAATCTACCCCAACCGAGGTAGTAATTATTTTTGGCCAATTATTATGTGATCGTCTAGCTAAGGGTAGGACGCCTCGTTGTGTTATAGGTTGTGAAATAGAACGTTGTGTGATTTTTTGTTTTACCATTTCACCCCCTACTTTTGTGGAAGAAACCCAAGTACTTTTTGGGAGGTGTACCTCTCATACATTTCTACCCTTTTCTTAAGATTATAACGAGTATTCATTTTACGTTTACGCGATCAGAGATGAGGTAGTATGAACTACAATTATTTTTAAGGCGACGATATTTAAGCGTTATTAATTACGGAACGGTCCTAAGGTGTACAAGTTTAATTAATTGAAATATAAGGTAGTCGAAAGTATTTTCAGATAAAAACATAAATGACATAAAAATTGCGAGATGAAAGGCAGTTAGGTTTTAGTTTGTTAGTGACAGTAATTACATGCAAGGCGATCTCTTCTTTGTTGTTATTCTTACCTTTGTGCGTCCACCTGTAAGGTAACAGGTCCAAGACTTTTACAGCATCTTTCTATGACCACCAGTCACTTGAAAAGCACTGCAAAAAGGACCTTTATTAGTTATTTCAAGGAAAGGATTCGAGTACACGCGGCGTGAATCTAAAATTTCGACACCCTCGTCGATTAAAATGACTCTAATTAATTATGGCCAATGGTCCCACGACCTGTGAATACCTCCTCCATCCCCTAGTACTCTACCCATCTTCTCCGTATGGTAATCTTTTGCTGCAAAAAACCACGGGACAGGAAGGTTAGTCTGGATTGTGTGTGTTCAGCTACAAGTTACTGCAATAATGTTGGCGCCAAGCAAACTCCAAGTATATATGATCAGAGATCATGGAACATTAATCCAGCTGAGTGAGCCCAGATCATTTCAGGAACTCTCGTTGCGATCAGAAGGTCAGGAACATATCCGGTTGTATTTGGCCAGAGGCCAGCTGCCAATTTTCAGGAACTTTGTTGTGATCGGGAACATATTATGACCAAGGTCACTCAGCGGTTTTCAAATTCAACTGCATTAGGTACATCCGCGTTATTCTTTGTGTATCTTGATATGAGATTGCAGGCATTTCGGCTTCAGCACATACTGCAGAGTTGTTTGTTTATAATTTATTTATGAAATTTGTATTTTATTAGCTTGGCCAACCCCTAGTGTGATGGATGTGTAATGGTGTGTTTGGAATACAGTTTCACCTTCAGATGGATTACTTTCGGGCCTTACTTATAGGTAATTCATGCAGCAAGCAAATTCTTCATAATCATTCTTTCATTCTCACCACCTCAAGGAGAGCAGCATTCCGTAATGTGTAAGAGTGATTAGGTAATTCTGCGTTGAATGTTATAGGTTTTCAGGAATTTTCCTGAAACTAGGGTCTTCCCGTGACTGTGGAACGTTCAACACCAGACCCACATTTATAAACTAAAACAATAGGTCCCATCATCTTGCAAACCTATGCGATACACTACCCACCGGACAACTCGTCCAACCGTTTTCCACAACAAGGGAAATTTCAGGAAGGACCATTCGGTAAGGAAACGACATTGGGAACGGCTGGCTTCAGGAATCAGTATATCACGAATGCAAGCGAACCAAACGTTTCTTAATTCAATATAACATTGCAGAATTTCGGCAAGAGAGAGAATCTAATTGGATGCAAAATGTCAATAGTGGTGGGTGTGTGTGTGTTGCGTTTGTACATGAATGATAGCGACAGTAAATAATTACTTTGTCGAAAATAAGACGAAAACCTCCCTCAGCTTAGTTAAGTCAATGAATCTCTGAAATAAACCTATAATTAACAATTATGCATAGATAAGAAAATAAGCAGGAAAATCTTTCCCCCGCCCAGGTAAGTCAATGAATCCCTGAAAGTAAATATATTATAACCAAGTACACAGCGATAAGAAACTCTGAAAGAAAACACCAACATGTAAATAAAATAAAGTAGTATGTCCAATGAAATTTAGTTAATTTGTTAGTATAATCAAAGAAAACTCAGCCCAGGAAACAGCTCAGGAAAAACTCTGTATTAAACGTAAATAGTTGCTTTAATTTTAAATAATGAAATGCCGGATCCCAACAAGAAATAAAACCACTGCACTTTTCACTCCACAATAATAATGCCAAATTAAATCAAATGAATTTCTGCGCCTTATATTTATAAAAGTTATTATTTAAATTTCAAGTTCAATAGATGCGTATTCGAAGTTTTGTTGATTAGTGTTCCTTTATTTATAAAATATTTTTATTATTTAGAAAATCGGAATGAATATATTATTAAGTTTAAAAACAAAAGACACCCGTATCGACCGCTAGCTGAAATCAAACTCCCGAATTAAATTTAATATTAAAGGACCGAAGTATATATTTTTAGATTTTTGAAGAGTAAGAAAAGAAAACACATGCGTATCGATCGCTAGCTGAAATCCAACTCCCCGATCCCTTACTACGTCAGGAGTGCATCTCATCCCTCACCTCCCCTTGAGATACTTTTCTCTACCCCAAGATCTGCCACCAGTCAAAGTGATATAATTATTGGTTGAAAAACAGTGAACTCTACACCACCCATACTGTAAAAAATGATTCGCTTTGCCAATGTCACCCCTGTTTCAGGGAATGTCGGCAAGAGTTGCAGGGCTTATGTTCATTTTAGGTTTGGATTTTATTTGTAAGTACACAATCAGCATTTGTAAGCGCGAACTACACGTGTTTGTTAGTGGGCATACATCTGAGAGCTTTGAATGAATATATCCTTGCAACTTAGATTATAGATAGATTAGGTTGATCTGTATTTCTATCATATTATATAATTATATTTATTATTATTATCATTATGCGAACTATCTTTAGAACGGTCTTTAGTCTAGTGGTAACATGCGCGCAATGTTCAAAAATGCTCTTCGCTGGGTTGAAAAAATCATTGCCTTTATCAAAGACCGGTCTCGAAAGGTCCATCCAGCCTTACAGATACTGGATCTTGCTTGAGAACTGCAGTAGCGAAGACCAAACTCGTAAAATACATTGCTTTCCAGTTTCAGTGTTTATTTCAAACCTAAAATAAATACCGTCAAGGTTTACTTAGCCTTCACAATAAATTAATACCAGCCTCTTCGGGAGCTGGGAAACGTGCACTTCAACTGAAGTAGTTGGCGAACGCCACTTACCTGAAAAATAAATAGGTTCCACTCAACATATGCGGTTCCTTCGGGATGAACGAGGCAATAAGATACGCTATATGCGTAGCATAGTAAACCCCCATGAAATGTTTATTGTATTTTTGAAACGGATTAAGTGAACACTGATTATTTATTACAAGTATTTTGTTACTCAATTTTTATTTATTTAAATTAATACAAAATTTACAGAATGACCGGTCCGTAGTTCAGTGGTAACACTTCGGACTCTGAACGGGATGGTTGTGGGTTCGATTCCCAGCGGAGCACAAAAAAATACCATTTATATTTTCAAATTTGCTCTTCGCTGGGTTAAAAAATACATAAAATCTTTACCGATGACCAGTCACCAAAGGTCCATCCAGCCTTACAGCAACTGGGTCTTGCTTGAGAATTGGCGCTTTGTGGCGACGACGATCAAGCTCGTAAAAAGCTCGATAGCTCAATTGGTAGAATGCTTGCATTCCATGCCGAGAGCATTAGAGCAAGGGTTCGATCTCAAAGGTTTACTCAGCCTTCACAAGAAATGAGAACCGGCCCCCTCGGGAGCTGGGAAACCCCACTTCAACTGAAAGTGGTTGGTGTGAGGCCGACCCCCTTACCTGTAAAAATAAATAGCACCCGAAGCGCCACATGTGACTTCGGGGAAACTCAGGCAAGAAATTACACTATATGTGTAGCTTAGTTGCGTTTTTTCCGATTATGAAATTCATAAAAAAAACTCAACACTAAGAATATTTCAACCAACACGTATTGACACTGAAAAGGCAGGTTTCATGATTTAGAATAAAAAAAAATTCTTAGGGTAATGTTTGAATGTGGTTTGATTATATGGAGTGCTTTTGAAGTCAACTCTAATTAAAATTGCGGTTTGAATTTCTCATGAAATTTTATGGTCTCTTGTAAACGCATTCTTGTAAACTCTTGTAAACGTAAAACGCATTGTAAATTCCATTATAACAAATGATAATATTGTGAAACAATTACCCTCTTGATTCTGATTAATATTTTTTCGTGGAATAAGAAATTGATATTTGATGCTTGTACGAGTATTTCAGTTTTGTAACGTATGAGTAATTGTTATGCCATGTAAAAGATAACTATTTTTTAATGTAGAACTCATTGTACCTACATAAATTTAAAATGCTTATACTCGTAATGATTCTATTGTTGTATGTAGTACCAGTTGTGCCAAACATTTTTGTCAAGGACTTATTGCGATAATAATAATAATAATATTGTTATTGATTTATTTGGTGAGCGCTGTTTTTGTATGCCCGGTAGTTTCATCATTAGCATACGCGCCTAATAGCATAAAAATGACTTACTATAGCTTAAAATCTTAAAAACGGTATTTTGAAATATGCTTTAGCAAGAAAATAATCTAATAGCAACGATATTTTTGCTAGCCAATCTTGGGGAGCATACGTTTTATGCTTTAGCTAATTCCAATATGGCGTCTTTTCTCATATGTTATTTACAGCGGATATGTAGTTGCGAGTCGAATTTTAGCAATTATTCCCTTAGAAAACACACTATTTACTTAAATTTTGTCATCGAAAGCAACGGTTCAGATGTCGAAAGAATTACTGATTATGTTTGCAGGTGCAAATAGAAAATATTTCGTCTCCCTCAATGTCTCCGAGTATTTGGTAGGAACGCGGAAGAATTCACTCGGCACGTTTGAAATTATTGTCAAGCAAATCACAACGGATTTATCAACCTATCTACAACACAGTTTGTAAAATCCGTTTTTAAATGCCTCACTAATGTTTTACGCACTTATAATTTAAAATCATATCATATTATCACAGGGCGCCATCATTGTTGACGCATTGCAGGCGGACGTCAATATGGCATCTGACAGTTATAAAAAAACTACCATAGACAAAAAAATCTTTAATTCGTGGCTGTTTACCATATTATTTATGTGGCCAAATGCAGTATTTGAGGTTTTTTTTACATTTTTCAAGTTTTGTCACGATGGTAGCCATGATGGTAGCAATGCAATTACTTCGGGTATCTTCGGTATATACTAAAGATAGCCTATGGGCAAAATGCGAATGAAAATACTGTTTTGGTGTTACTATAGCATATCTCGGGCGTAAAATATGCTATATAAACTACTTTGGCTTAAAATGTGAAAATACCGGCCCTTAAAGAGAGCCCCCTACGAGCTTGTTGTACATAGAAGAACTTACATTATTTTCGACGTTTCGTTGGCGACATAGGCAACGTCTTCAGGAGATGCGCTCTCTGCACTACGATTGAGAATTAACAGCCATAAGCTAGAAGGTTATGTCCATCAACAAGATCATCCTACATTCCTTATCAAGGTATCATAAAATCTTTACGAAATATTTTTTGTTCATTCCCAAATCTGATTATTCAATATTCATCCATTGATGATGATAAAGACATTGCATTGTAGTTTTATTCAGACGTGGCTCACATTTCGGATCAATGGACTGCATTGGTATTTCTGTTAAAGAATTCACATCACATTGTGATCCCAACACATGTGGCGTAGTTAACATAACAATATTATTTAACATAGAAAAGGCTGATACTGATATTTGAATAATTTTGACTTGTTTATTGACTCAGACGTATAATACATGGTACTGTTTTTTTTGGACCGATCCGTAGTCTAGTGGTAACACTTCGGACTCGTAAATGGAAAGTTGTGGGTTCGAATCCCGGTGAAACACAACAAATACATCATTTACATTTTCAAAAATGCTTTTCGCTGAGTTGGAAAATTCATTGCCTTTACCAAAGGCTGGTCACAATAGGTCAATCCAGCCTTACAGCAATTGGGTGTTGCTTGAGAATTTTCACCTTCTATAGAGACTAAGCTCGCAGAGTGCTCTTTAGTTGTGATTCACACAAAAACAGCGCTCACCAAATGAACCATTCTAATATTATTATTACCTACCTATTCTTGGCTGATAGGTTGGTATGAGTCTGACCCCCCGAGCTGTAAAAGTTGGTTCATTTTTGCCAATACCACCTCGTTTTAAAGGCGGCAGGAGTTGCAATTGTTGCAAGGTTTATGTTCATGTGAGGTTTTCATCAGCAGATGCCTCATTAGGCAAAAATGTTGTCACAAAAAAGAAATAAATACGTGAATTAAAACTCTGTTTTATCCATATGAATTTTTAAATAATTAATATGTGAGGTTTTGTTTATTTGTATGCAGAATGTGTAGGCGCGAACCTACATGTTCCTGTCTGTGGGATCGCGTATCATGTAAGCCTTAAATGTTAACATATTTATGCAGCTTAGATTATAGAAACAGTTTTTTTTGTGGCTATCCATATCATGCTTCAGAAAATAAATTTACGAAGTGCATTTACATGAAAAATGCTTTGTTCGACGGGAGCATAAACAACGTCCATACTTCCTGACTTATTAGAGTCAAAAAGGCATACAAAATGTATGCCTCCGTCTGGTCGATTCAATACTCGACGTGCAATTTCCATACAAAATTTTAGTTTACCTGCAAAATTACACATCCCCGGGGGTTCCATGAAAAATCGGTCACAGATAATTTGCCCAGAGAAAGCTCGGCCATCTACAAATTGGTCACACGACAGTTCGTCAACGCTGCTTTTGGATTAACGACATTTCGGACGCTGACAACACGGCCACAGATAAATCGTACCCAGATAAATCGTTCACAGATAAATCGTTCACGGACAATTCGGCCGCAGGAGACTTTTCGCTCACATTCAACGTAGAACCACAGAGCGCTAGCAAAAAAAAACTCAACTAAGCTACACATATAGTGGAACTTGTTGCACGCGTTATCCCAGAAGGGGTCGCATTCGGTATCTATTTATTTTTGCGAGTAGGACGGCCGGTCTTACACCAACCACTTTCTGTTGAAGTGGGGGTTTCTCAGCTCCCGGTTGGTTTTCATTTTTGTGAAGGCTGAGTACACCTTGCCGGTTTGTATTTTGGGTTTGAAATAAACACCGAAACGGGAAATCATTTCTGACACCCTCAGTGGGGATCAAACTCTTGCTCTCGGCATGGATCCAAGGTATCGACCGGACTTTTTAAAAACTTGATCGTCTCTCAAAAGGACCAATTCTCAAGCATGACTCAGTTGCTGTTATGCTGGATGGACCTTTGTTGACCGATCTTTGGTAAAGGTTTATAAATTTTTCAACCAAGCGAAAAGCATATTTAAAAATATAAATGTTTTTTATTTGTGCTCTACCAGGCTTCGAACCCACACCCTTCCATTTACGAGTCCAGTGTTACCACTGGCTTACGGAGCGGTCAACTCCATCACAGAAAATTCACTGTCAAAAAATCCTGTATAATTTCGGTCGTAGCTGTCTGTGGATCATCTATTGTATGTAACTGAAATGTCGTTGAACAAAAAGTCGTGTCCCCGTGAGCGATATGTCTGTGATAGAAATTTCGGTTCTGGTTGGCCGAAAAGTCGTGTGGACGAACTGTCATTTGAACGATTTGTCAATAGAATAGTTGTTTGTGTACGAGTTTTCTGTGACCGATATGTCGTGCAACCGAAAAGCACATATCCCGGGGAGCTAGTATGTTTCTTTCAGACAGGCTCATGTATTGGCGAGACTGCATACAATATTAAAACTGTACTTTGACCAAGAAAGCTTTCATGCACCCGGAGCTAGGTATGCTGTTCTTGAGTCAATACAAAGTTAATCAATACTCCTCAATTTTGCTTAGGTAGAATGCACAGATTTTCATTTTTAATTTAATTTTTTATCCACCGTTTTTTTATGAATATTGTATGTACCATGATATACTGACGTCTAGCATCAGATGGGCAAATCTTTTTGTACTTTTGAATTTTTTTTTTTTTTTTTTTTCATTCCCCCCATTAGTAACCCTAATGGGGGGGAGTTTATTCGTGTGTACCACTTATAACAGTATACCTCACTTTAAATAAAATTTTACAAAATAATAATTATACATACATTTTTTTTTTTTTTTGTTATACACTACACTCTTAACTGTACTTTTACTCTGTACTTTTGAATGGAAGCGAATGAAAAAAAAATGTTTTATCAGGTTGGTCAATTGTTTTAACTTAAAGTTGAACAACCTATTTTTCTGTAGAAGAAAAACTTGAGAGCCACAAGAATTGGTACTTAATCGATTTGAGTGAGAACACAAATTAACGATTGTATTAATTTTTGTAGATTCATACTTCAAAAATATTTTAATCTCAGAGCAACCAAATTTGTATCTGGAAAATTTGAAAGTCTAAAGATTACCATTTAACATGGCGCATGTGGCAAGTGAACTTACAACTTAAAAAGCCAAATCTCAAATGAACATATACTCTAAAGCTCTTGTCGTCCTTCTTACAGGGGTGACATTAAGTATTGTACCGCTTTTTTAGTACGGGTAGACAGCAGTGACAAAAGGGTGCCCGGTTCCCATCGCTTTTAAAATGATGTAACAAAGAAGATAAAAAAATATAGGCACAAAGTAAAATCTAAATTTAAAACCAAGGAAACAATATGTATTTTTTCCCCATTGAAACCATGCGGTCTACTTTATTATCATTTTTGCCTCATTATAAACGGGAAATTGATGGGAATCGGCTTGTATGGCACCCTTCGCCACTTGTAGACAGCCTCATATCAATTTCTATAAGTCAAGCAACAAGTTATTCAAGTTTATTCAAAACCAACATCAATCACCACTTCCTTGCAGCGCCTCACGACAGAACCAAGAACTCAAGCAACACCTCTGCGGCACAGGGTGACACTCTCAAGAATTGGGGAGCCTCCCGCACAGGATTCCTTAAACCTCCTCATTACTAAAAAGATTTAAAAATTTTAAACCAACTTAAATTCAAGTTCCGATTCTAAAATGTGGGCGTAACTTTGGTTTTAGGCTCAACCAATATTATAAAAAAGGTGGAAAATGTTTAAAAAGAGACACACCACAAATCCATGGCTCAATAATAATAATATTAGGATGATTTATTTGGTGAGCGCTGTTTTTGTGTGTATCACACCTCAAGAGCCCTCTGCGAGCTTGGTCGTCGCTGTAGAAAGCGCCAATTCTCAACCAAGACCCAGTTGTTGTAAGGTTGGATGGACCTTTCAGTGACCGGTCTTTGGTAAAGATTTATGAATTTTTCAACTCAGCGAAGCGCACATTCGCAATATGAATGGTATATTTTGTGTGCTCCGCCGGGATCCGAATCCACAACCTTCCATTTACGAGTCCGAAGTGTTGCCACTACGGACTGCGGACCGGTCCAAGATGCCAACGACACGCGGTGTACCTGAGCGGTCACCCATCCAAGTACTGTCCGCGCCCAATGTTGCTTAACTTCGGTGATCTATGGGAACCGGTGCTTTCAACATGGCTAGCGTCGTTGACTAATGTTAACTCAAATGCTATATCAAGTGTTTTTTTTATAGAATATAAAACTATGATCCATGGATCATCTATGGATTAAATGCTTTACCTGCTTGTTACTAGTTTGAGGCTCTATGGTTTATAAATTATATTCAATCATTGTTTGAATCCAGGATTCTACATTGCGGGTTTCGTTCCCCCTCAGGTGGAGCCATGTGCCCCTAGTATAAAGTTTTACGTAAACTCACTTCAATTGCGTAAATCGAAAAAGCGTATGAAAACCACATCACTCTCTAGGAACGCCGTGGTATATTCAATACATTTTCGATTTGCGCTATCGAAGTGAGATTTGTGCAATGCTTCATACTCCGGGTAGTATCCAGTCCTCTCAACTGTCAGCCACAGTATCATTAAATTGCCTACATTCTTGAGCCGACTGTCCATCATCCGTTCCATACATTACCACAATAATGTACTGCACAGTACCCGAGGCGACCATTGTAGCTACTTCCTCTTTGAAAATCACAGGGAAACGTATTCACTTATTTTATATTGTTTTTGTAGTAGTCCTATAATCTTAGTCGTATCGTGTTATACAAGTGACTATGCTCTGTTGTAATGTTTGATATTGCTACGAATGTGTAATTGTGTGTCTGCGTGAGTTGGTATGCGGTGTGTCTGTGTGAGTCTGTGAGGTCTCCAGATGTAGTTACTAAAATGATTGTACTTGTATTTGATCGATATTGTTTGAGTGCTTACTCGAATTTTCTAAATAAAATAATCAGGCTTTGTCTCGCATGTGCTATATGACGCAACTCTCATACACCTATAAATAGAGAACAATATACTCTGCTTAGGACCTTGTCCAAAAGGCGTGCAAGATGGATCGGCCATGTAATACGCCAAGAAGGTCTCTTGCATGCCATAATGGAGGGGATGACCGAGGGGACCAACAGACTCTAGGGGACGCCCACGCTAAGAATACCTGGAGGACCTGTTGGTGGACGTGCGCTGCTAATCATATGCATACCTTAAAAAAAACCGCACAAGACAGGGAATAATGGAGGAGAAGAGTGAAAGAAATTGCTGCAAGCCAATCCCAGGATTGAAACTAAAGAAGAAGATACTCTGCAGAGGACTTGCATCAGAGCAGTCAGGTGATCATTGCATTGTGCAGGTGTAAAGTTGAGTCTGAATGTTAACCGGATATTACGAGAATCTGTGAAAATAAATAACAGCAAATTTTATTAAATTTAACCCTGTGAAATCATAACATTATATTATAGCATTGGAAGTGGTAGGTGCACAGCATTTTGAGGGTTTGTTTTATGTTTCACGTCACTGGGTTTCAGGTAAAGGCCTCCAGTGGGCGAAAATGGCAACGCAAACTTTACTCCCACGACATGTGAGCCAGTAGAAACAGCTTTTGGAAGAGAAACACCTTAAATTTACAATTAAAACGAACAACAAACCATAATAATAATATTATTAAAATTTTTTTTTACACCGCCGTTTAGTGGCACTAGCAACCCTTGTCTTGTCTTGTATCCTGCCGAAATTCCTCTAGGGGTGGCCAGTACCTCCACACAACTCGCTGCCTTAATTCTTGTTTGCCGTATAGACCATTAAGCTAATTTTACATGAACAATGTTTGCATGTGTACTGGACAAATGTGTCTGATGAAAACAGGAAATTGATTTAAAAAATATTTAAAACAACTCTCACATTATGGAGTTTTACGTTTTTTCTTAGCTCAGATTGTGTAGAATTTTATTCTTAAGACAACTGCATTTAAAAGTCACGTTTGACAGATTTGGTCTATACGGCCAACAAGAACTGGGGGAGCGAAGTGTCTCCACTTGACTCTGTTCTTGCATACTTCTTTCATCTCGTCTAGTTTCATCACTCTTTTCATGCCCGCTCTTCTCTTATTTTCACTCTGGGAATTCCATTCATTCGCAATCTCACTTATCTGATAGATCCATTCTTTCCTAGGTCTCTCCCTCCACGCTTACCTATTACATTACCTTCATACACTTTTTTTGTCAGTCGGTCTTCATTTATCCTTTCAATATGTTCAAACCATCGCATCACACTTCTTTGAACTTTCGTTTTCACGCTTTCTTTTACTCCGCAGTCATTCAGAACCCATTCTTTTTTCACTCTATTTTTTAGCGTTTTTCCTGTCATACTTCTCAAATGAGCCATTTCTACAGTGCATACCTTATTTACTTCTCTTTAATTCACCGTCCACGACTCGTCGGCAACAATATACAACTGTGTACCGCCATTTTCATTTTCAACCCCAAGGGCGCTTTTATGGGTCGAAGCTTCTCAAGCATCAACTTCATCAAGGTCTCTGCTATCAACTCCACAGAGAGACTGTCCCAGCAGGATGAACCAGTCAAACTAAAATCCCTGCCCCCGAAACCTGTTCTATCTAATTTGTCAGCCACTGTATTCATATCAATCATTGAGGAAAGTTAATTCAATTGGCCAGAGGTACATAGTTACATTCATTGACCATTTAGTTTCTGAATTGATTGTCCGACTTCCCGGATACATTGAAGAAAGTACGCTTTGTATGTGTCACGACAAATCGGTTAAAGACATCTGGTCCATTGATGAATCGGTCACATGAAATTTTTTGGTTACAGACAATCTGGTCACAGATAACTCGTCCACAGACACATTGGTCACACAACAGTTCGTACATACGAATTTTCAGTCAATGACATGGCGGTCGCATACAAAAAAGGCTCACAGATATGTAGCTCCATCACAGAAAACTTGCTCTCCAAAAAACCTTTGTTATCACCGTCTATCTATAATTTATAATCTAAGTTGCAAAGATATATCGACATAAAAGGCTCATATTAAATGTATTCCCACAAGAAGGCACATTTGATTTCACGCTGATATATGCTGCGTGTTAAATAAAAAATAACCAAACCTCAAATGAACGTAAGCTTTGCAATGCATGCCGCTTTTACCTGAAAACGTAGTGGCATTGGCACAATGTCCCCTGAGTGCTTGTTTGGATTATCTACCATTTCATTCTAAGATGATTTTTAAATGAAGTTGTCTTGGAAATCACATTTTGCACAATCTGAGCTGAGAAAAAAATGTTAAACACGATAATGTGAGAGTTGTTTTTTCAATTTAAATTTTCATGAGACACATTGGTCCTGTACACATAAACACATTGCTCATGTGAAATTGCTTAAGATGGACACAAAATAAACAAGCATTTAGATGGCGAAAAGGAAAATAGTTTTGACTTATAGGTTGGTATGCGGCTGACCACCCATGCTGTAAAAATGGTTCACTTTTGCAATGTCACCCTTGTTTCAGGGAAGGACGGCAAGAGTTGCAGGGTGTATGTCCATTTGAGATTTGGTTTTTATGTTGTAGGTTCACATGAGGCATGTGCAAGCGCGAAGTTGTACGTGTCTGGTTGTGAGAATGCATGTAATGTGAATCTCCAATGTAACATATCTTTGCAACTTAGATTAGATTAGATTAGATTCTGTAACGGAGCCTTCTGTGGACCATAACTTGTATGTGACCGATGTGTATGTAGACGAGTTGTTGTGACCAAAATGTCGTTGGCCGAAAATTTTTGTGGACGAACTGTCGCGTGACCAGTTTTGTCCATGGCCGAGCTGTCTGTGACCCATTGTGTAGTCCCTTGTTGGTGGACGCGAGTTAACGCTGCATGCTCCGGGCACAAACGTCACTTTGACAGTCTAATGACACGGCCGCATTCATTGAATTGATTTCCCAGCAGCGTTGTGTACAATGCATATCTGGCTTATTATCATCCAAATAGATTAAATTTGGGCCGGTATGATTTTGATCCACTTTATTTGATGAGCATATTGTATTGTATGAACAGGTACTTAGAAATATAAAATGTTGATAAAAAGAATAATTTATATCACTATGTGTTCTGATAATAAAACAATGTTAGAAGGTCATGATTTGATTTATGCCCAAATGTAAGCTTACAAAAACAAATAATAAAATAAAAGAAAAATGTAGTTATTCAAAAAGAGTTGTTATCTTGATAATGGTGCGAAAACGCGCTGAAAGCGCTCGAGAATGAATCAACTTGTAGAGAAAATCTTTGTTTCTTTTGACATGTTAAATTTCAAATGAATCTTCAAATTATCAATCCACAAACTGAGGAGATAGTGAAATAATGGGATGTACAAAATGAGAGTAAAAGAAGAAAATGCATGAAAAAACTGATGGATATGAATGAATTGAATGTACAGATATGAAGAAATGGAGGCAGCTCTGCAGAGACTCTGACCAACCCTAGCGTAATGGTGACAGAGTTACAGTTACAGTCACAAACCCTCAAACTTTTAATAAAACTTTATCTTAATCAAATATACATGAATTTCATCATGAGCCAAATAATATTCTTTATTTTTCTTGTTTTTATTTTCCATCAAATCTCATTTCCTTGAGTGATTTTGTTTTGTTGCTTCTTTATTATTTTTGGCGTAACAAAAAATATGATATCTTTTGAATTGTTTTTCCCGCAGATCCGTTTGTTCAACCGACTGAAAATTAATGAAGCAGAAATGTTATTTTCGCTATCTCGCCGGTATATTTATTGTTTGCCTCCTTATTCAATTAATTATTATATTCCGGACAGACTCATAATATCTCTGGACTAGAAACTATTTTAACGAAAATTTGTTCTGTACCCTGAGTACGAGTTGCAAAACTTGAATAAAGTAAAGTTTATGGAAAGTATTAAAGAGTGGTTTTCCCCAAAATCTGCCGTTTTTGTCTGTTTCAACTTGATTTTCTTGAAACAAACAACAAAGGGGAATATCACTCTTTAATACTTTCTATAAACTTTACTTTACTCAAGTTTTGCAACTCGTACTAAGGGTACTGTTCTCATAAAATATCCTACTCTCGTCACAACAATGGCAACTCGTGGAACGGCTCACATTCATCACTTTGCAGTAGATATCAAAACTATGAGAACTTGGTATTTTACCGACTAATTTATTTGCCTAAGTTAGTGTTCCCAAGCCAATTTAATCCTGTCCAAATCAAAATCAATTTCAGTCGTCACTTTCATTCAGTGTCTCAAAAGAAAGCCAACGCAACAGACAACACAGCACTACGCAGCTAACAGCCCTGCTACAAATGATCAGGACATAAACCTCCAAATTACCAACACGTCTGCGGCACTACAACGATGTGTCACAGACCCCTAGAGTCTCTGAAATCTTGGTAGTCTCCGTCACAGGATTCCGTAAAAAAAAAACCGTTTCAACTACAGAAAAAAACGAAAACTGTCTTTAGTTAAAAAGACAACAAAGATCTTTTCGCTGTTAATAAAAACAAACTTTGATCAAACTACGAACTTGACCGATCCGTAGTTCAGTGATAACACTTCGGACTCTAAATGGAAGGTTGTGGGTTCGAATCCCGGCGGAGCACAAAAAAATACCATTTATACTTTCAAATTTGCTCTTCTAATCTAATCTAATCTTAGTTGTAAAGATATGTTTTATTGGAGATTCACATAACATGCATTCCCACAACCAGACACGCACAAGTTCGCGCTTGCGCATGCCTCATGTGAACCCACAACATAAAAACCAAATCTCAAATGGACATACACCCTGCAACTCTTGCCGTCCTTCCCTGTAACAGGGGTGACATTGGCAAAGTTAACCATTTTTACAGCATGGGTGGTCAACCGCATACCAACCTATAATATATGCTCTTACTGCTTTTATTACTCTTACTCTCATACCTGTTTTTCGCTGGGTTGAAAAATGCATAAATCTTTACCAAAGTCCGGTCATCAAAAGGTCCATCCAGCCTTACTGAAATTGGGTTTTGCTTGAGAATTGGCGCTTTTAATAGCGACGACCAAGCTCGCAGAGGGCTCTTGAGGCGTAATACAAACAAAAACAGCGCTCACCAAATAAATCAGCCTAATTGATTATTATTATTATTTATTACGAAATCTTTCCAGAAAGTTGGCAGCTTTGAAATTCATGCCTGCACGAACATTGAGCGTACGCGTTTTAAATGATCGGTACAAATAATTGTTAAGTATTAAAGAAAAAAAAGGTATTTATTTAAGAAATTATGGTAGGTATGTGTAATTATTGGGTGTCGAAATACATAATGGAAAAAGCAAGAAAACATTAGATTTAACATGATTATTAAGTAGTGTGTGGTATTTGACAGTTCTTTTTTGACGGTTCTGGTTGACAGATGAGCCATGCGGTATGTAAGAATGCCGTTCGTTAGTTTCATCTCCATCAATATTTTTACTCAATAGTTTTCTGTATTGAAGCGAAATAAGAAGAAGAAGAAGAAGCGAGACCGCATTCCACTTCATTATCTATTTTAATCAATCAGAAAACCATTTCTCCTCCACGTTTACACCGAACCACAGCGTTTTACTAAAAATGTACAGAAAATAAAACACTCACTTGGAGCTCTGTTTCAGTTTTGATACATTTTTTGGTTTGAGTTTAAACGTTGGGTTTTACACTTGGTGGGATTCCGATGCTTAGCGGAAAATTGTGTGAATAAGGTTTAAAATGAAAATTATAAAGATAGAAAACTTGTATTCAGAATCCAGTTCTAAGTATATTCTGTAATCAATTTTAATACTCTTAATCGTTTGACTAAAGACTAATTATATAACTGTGAATTGAACGTTATCTATTTTCATAATTATTTATTTTCTTTCACACATTGTTTTAAATTGGAAACATGATAAACAATAAACTATAATTTATGTCTGAAATATAATATTATGTTTATTTAAAAGCCACACATTATCTCATTATACATTATTTTTCGTGTGAAATAATAATAAATGTTATTTTTTTAAACAATGATTTAGAGAAGGAATAAAAAAGTAAATTCCATTTCTAAATTAATTGATAACTTCAAAAAGTAACGTTTTTTTCCATATTCATGTTTTTAAAAAAACTAAAGTGTATTATTTTACTTCATTGCTATCAAATTCAAGATGGGTTGGTATGAGCCTGACGATAAATGCTGTAAAAATTGGTTTACCTGTTCCAATCCTACTCTTGACTTAGAGAAAGGTGGCAGAAGTTACAAAGCGAATACAAAGGGAATGTAAAAGAAGCAAATGCATGAAAAACGTGAAGGATATGAATGCACTGAAAGAGGTGTGCTAGAATAAGAACAAATGGAGGCATATCTATAAAGGCTCTGGCCACTCCTAGCGAAATCGTGACAGAGTTACAGTTGCAAAGCTTTGATTAAAATTATTCTTAAGGAAGAGAATGTGTAAAAAAGTTTTAAGTGAATTAGACCATTTTTATTGATTGTAGAGGCATTATCTTTTTAATCGTTCATCTTAAGAGATAAAAAGAAAAACCACTTTGTTTTAGATAACTATGAGTATTTTATTTTATTTAATACCACAACCGGTTTCGCAAACATCCGTTCGTAGACCATCTTAAGAATTTGGTTTCTAAAAATTATAAAAATTAATCAGTTTGAATTTTCACAGTGCTAATAGGCAAACCATAAAAAATACAAATGAAAAGGTTTATTGAACTCAAATAACGGAGATACTTATTACTTACCTACACTTGTAAGCAATCCTATTAAAAAATAAATTAATTTTTAATAATGCCCCCGGTTATTTCATCAGAATAAAGAAACGTAGTATACAGATTATTTATAGATTTTTTCCTTATTGTTATTTTTATCCTCTTTCCAATTGTGTTCCCGAAAACAATTGTTTTCATTGAGTATTCTCAGAAATAAACAATGAGGTAAGAACATTGAACAGGGCACGAAAATAAACCTCGGCACCCGGCCTGATTCCAAAAAAGTTTCAAATTGAAAATTGTTCCGACCTCATAGATTCAATGAAATTCAATAAAATCATCTTTTTAATGCCATCAAATTACAAATGAGTCGTATAACTGCAAACGCCGTCATCTCCAAATTTTATGATTTTTGAGATAATTATTGAATTTAATTCTGCGTAATAAAAAAAATATTTTGCCGTTAATTGTAAATGTATGGTTTCGTGCAAACGCCGTCATCTCCAACTGGTTCCAAATTGCGTTCAAAACACAAGTTTATTGTTCTCAAAATCATCGCGTAGGGAGTTGACGGCGTTTGCATTTATACGACCCAAATAATATATTGTTTATTTGCATGCATAGTAACTTAATAAATTCGATGTTAGTTTCATAGGTGTACATTAATTTATGTTCAGAAAAAAACTCTTAAATGAGCTCCGAAATATAATTAATTATAAAATAAAATCTACCCACAACTTTTCTTATTTTTTCCACTGAAGATATCGGTAGTAGAAAATTGACTCTATAATATTATTTGCAAGAATATATTAAAAAATAATATTCATAATCAATGCACGCTCACACGCATTACACATTACAGAAAAAAAGTATTATCATCAAAAATTAAATCAATTAAAGTGACAGTTAACAATTCAGCCTCATACCAACCTATAGTTCTAATCTAATCTAATCTAAGCTGCAAAGATATATATCATTTAAGATTTATATTAAATGCATTCCCACAAGCAGACATGTATAATTTCGCGCTAACACATGCCGCATGTGGACCTACAATATAAAAACCCAATCTCAAATGAACATAAGCCTTGCAACTCTTGCCGTCCTTCCCTGAAACAGGGGTGACATTGGCAAAGTGAACCAATTTTTTACAGTATGGGTGGTCAGCCACATAACAACCTATAAGTCAAGGAACATACATGACAAATTACATTTTTAGATTTTTTGGTTCAAAAAACTAAATTTTGAAAAAATCCCAGATCGCCACTTTTGGTTCTGTACAACTCATGCAGTAGGTGCAGGAATGCAATTATTGAGATTATTTCACTCGCACGGGCTCAGATGTACTTGATTCCATTACCGTGGGTGGTCAAGCGGGACTCGAACCCAGCACCCTGCGCTCTCTCATTACGCTCCTCCCAGTAATTAGTGGCAGAGCCGCCGACTTCATACAAAACGTGTTGCGCATCAGAAGTACCGTGCTGGCACTTCTCTGCCTTGTGATTTGGTTACTTCTCCACTTGGTACTCGGTTACTTCTCCACTTGGCACTCCTCAACTTGGTACTTGGTACTTCCATACTGGTTCTTGGTTCTTCGCCACTGATTCTTGGTACTTCTCTACTGGTTCTTGGTACGTTTCCACTTGGTACTTGGTGCTTCTTTACTTGTAAATTGGTACTTCTCCACTTGGTACATGGTACTTCTCTACTTGGTACTTCTCCACTTGGTACTTGGTTAATTCTCCACTTGGTACTTGATACTTCTCTACGTGGTACTTCTCCACTTGGTACTTCTCCACTTGATACTTGGTACTTCTCCACTTGGTACTCGATACTTCTCTACGTGGTACTTCTCCATTTGATACTTCTACACTTGATACTTGGTACTTCTCCACTTGGTACTCGGTACTTCTCTACGTGGTACTTCTCCATTTGATACTTCTACACTTGATACTTGGTACTTCTCCACTTGGTACTCGGTACTTCTCTACGTGGTACTTCTCCATTTGATACTTCTACACTTGATACTTGGTACTTCTCCACTTGGTACTTGATACTTCTCTACATGGTACTTCTCCACTTGATACGTCTTCAGTTGGTACTTGATACTTCTCTACATGGTACTTCTCCACTTGATACGTCTTCAGTTGGTACTTGATACTTCTCTACATGGTACTTCTCCACTTGATACGTCTTCAGTTGGTACTTGATACTTCTCTACATGGTACTTCTCCACTTGATACGTCTTCAGTTGGTACTTGATACTTCTCTACGTGGTACTTCTCCACTTGATACTTCTTCACTTGGTACTTGATACTTCTCTACGTGGTACTTCTCCACTTGATACTTCTTCACTTGGTACTTGATACTTCTCTACGTGGTACTTCTCTACTTGATACTTGGTACTTCTCCACTTAGTACTCGGTACTTTTCTACTTGTTACTTCTCTACTTATTACTTCTCTACTTGGTCCTTCTCTACTTGGTACTTCTCTACTTGGTATTTATCTACTTGTTACTTCTCAAGTATTACTTCTCCGCTTGGTACTTGGTATTTCTACACTTTGTTCTCCATTTTACTTTCTTTCAACATGGTTTTTGCTACATCTATAAGTAACTTTTAGGCTCTCGTTACTTTTCTCCTGTTTTTTTAGAACTTCTTACTTTTCTACGTGTTGCTTCTTACTTCGTCCTTCTATACCTGGTTCTTACATACTTATTACTTGGAACAAGTTCTCTTTGTTACTTGTAACTTCTTTATTATGTTCTTAATACAACTCTTCTTGTTTTTCGGTACTTGTCTACTTGGCATTTGTCACATCTCAACTTGTTACTTTACAGAATATATACTTCTCTATTCGTAACCTGTTACTTCCCTACTTGTTTTGGTATCTGATACTTGTCTACTTGGTATTCGGTGCTACCTACATACCTCACTATACACGGTAATTGGTGCTTGGTGCGAGTATCATAGTAATCGACCACGTAAATCTGATACGAGAAAATCACTGTTATCAAATGTACTTAATACAAGATCAATCGCTTTTTACGGCGTCTGAATATCTATTAAATCCCACAAAAAAATAATTCTACTAATTTGCATGCCGACATGTGGACGCGAAGTTGAATTGTTGTAAGGCTGACCACCCATACTGTAAAACAAGTGCATGTCTGCCAACGCATCACCACTCCCATTGCAAATCTTTTCTCATCACACTGTTACTCAACGTCCATTCTTCACTTCCATACATCAGTATCGTTAATAATATACCATTGGTTACCACTATAGACAAATTGTTTCTTTCAATTCCTTCTATTATACCGACTGCATGCTTTCCTTTACACAATCTTTCCTATTTTTTTTTTCAACTTAGATTATATCTGATCTCATCTTATTTGCAAAGACATATTAAGATTTGAAATTCATATTAAATGCATGCCCACAAACAGACTTTTGCCAATGCCACCCCGGTTTCAGGGAAAGGCGGCAGGAGTTGCAAGGTTTATACCTTAACATAAGTTCATGTGAGGTTTTGTTTATTTGTATGCACGCATGCAGAATGTGTAGGAGTGAACCTAAATGTGCCTTTCTGTGGGCATGCATTTAATATGAGCCTTAAATGTTAACATATTATCTTTGCAGCTTAGATTATAGTTCACACGTGTGACCTCTTTAAATCAAGTTATCTCTCCATTACTTTATCATAACCAGGACACGATATCAGCACGTTCCTTTGTTTTGGCTTGCATGTATTTACCCCCGGCCACACTTAATTGCACGTGTCAGGTGAGCCCTAAGCGTCCTCAGGCCAATTACACGTGTACCAACTAGTTAAGTGCCCTCGGCCGGCCCAAACTCTGCCATACATCTTTCTAACCTCTTAATGTGAACGGCCTTACATGAACATAACACTTCTTCGAATAAACTATTATTATTTTAATGGAAACGTGTTATTTTTGTTATGTTTGGGCGGATTGTTAGGTAGATTTGTTATAGGTAGCTGGCCATAAAATCCTTTGTCCTTGTGCCAATAATCTGACCTATCAAATTTACCCAATCACCAATCTCCAGCTGACAGTACTTGTGTGAATGTGGCAGTGGACAGATTTGTCTACAGTACCTACTCACATCGCGCGCGAACGAAGGAGAAACACACAAAAAAACGCAACCAGTGCTCCGCAAAGAGGCCATCCATTGGAGACCAGGTGAGTCCCGAATAATTTCCGTGATTCCTATCCCCTTTCTCCTTTGGTTAGCTGCCTGGGCAGATTTGCTGGGCAGTTCGCTCGAACGCGATTTATGGAGAACCAGTGCGGTTAAAAAACCCTTTCCACGCTTCACATCGTAAAGCCAGACTTGGCGTTATCAGATATTGTAAGTAAATAACATGACTTTTACTTGTTTTCTTCTGTGGGAATATATGAGATAATGATGGTCATATTTTTTTGAAAAACTGAACCCATCAAAAATTAAGGCACATAAGTTGCAAACATGAAAATCGAATAACATTTCTTGACTTATAGATTGCTATGTAGTGTGAGGGTTTTTCCTCTGTCCTGCTGATTGACACAATTAATAATGTAACAGCCACTTTAATATGTTTACTTTTATTCCTTTCACAATGTATACACAATAAACCACAGCACAATAATATTAATTATTCTTAATTACACATGCTTGTGGCTCTCACGCCAGGCAAGCTTCTTCCCTCTTTTTGCATTCTTTTTTTTTCCTTTTTCCATTCAAATTTAAATACAATGTTCCATTCTACCAAACAAACAAACTCATCTCGTTACAGTAGCTGACCGGGTATTCGGTAAAAAATGGTTCACTTCGACAAATTTCACCCCCGTTTCAGGGATGGAAGTGAAAAATGGTTCAAAGAAATATGATTTGTAATAAAATATTGAAGAATACATTAATTGGCATAATGAATTGTTTATAATAATCTTATTTATGTTTATAATAACAAATTTAAGCTGGGGTGTTCTTTTGGTAAGTCGGAAAAAGTTACAGGGCTTATGTTCATTTAAAAACACATGCAGACTTCGTAAGCGCAAACTTACACGTGTCTCCTTGTGAGAATGCATTAAATGTAAATCCCCAATGTTACATATGAGGGCATTAGAATCAAAAAGCAAGTGTCCTATTGACCAGTGTCCTATAGACTAGTCGCTCCCCCAGTTCTTGTTAAGCGTATGCGCCAATCTTGTCAAATATGACTTTTTCATGCAGTTGTCTTATGAATCAAATTCTACACAATCTGAGCTAAGAAAAACTGGAAAACTCGATAATGTGAGAGTTGTTTTAAATATTTTTACAATAAATTTCTTGTTTTCATAAGACACATTGGTCCAGTACACGTGCAAACATTGCTCATGTAAAATTTTCTCAATGGCGTATACGATAAACAAGAACTAAGGCAGCGAAGTGTCTTATAGACTAGTGTCCTATGGACTAGTGTCCTTTAGACTATCTATGGTACCTACACTTGCCTTTTTGATTCTAAGGCCCTCATATATTTGCAACTGTATTAGTTTAGATTTCTAGAGTCAATAGATGATATTCGTGTTACAAGGACTCTCTGAGTTTCATACAAGCCGAGAGGACTTTGGATTAACCTGTTGTTTTAGTTGTATAATCTCAGGCAGCCACTACGTGTGTTCAGAGAGTCCTTTAACACGCCACTTCACCTTCATTATCCTCCGCATTCACCAATTTATCCTCAAGATCTTCAAAACATACTTTTTTGGTTAAATAGCTTACTCAACCACATTTTTTTAAAGAATACTGTGCGGAAAAATCCCTAGATTCCAGATACCTCTAGAGGTCTATTACATTTCGCTCCCCCAGTTCTTGTTTGCCGTATAAACCAATTCTGTCAAATATGACTCTTTAATGCAGTTGGCTTAAGAATCAAATTCTACACAATCTGAGCTAAGAAAAAACGTAAAACTCGATAATGTGAGAGTTGTTTTAAATACTTTAAAAAAATATATATCCTTATTTCATAAGACACAGTGGTCCAGTACACATGCAAACATTGCTCATGTAAAATTTTCTTAATGGCGTATACAATAAACAAGAACTAAGGCAGCGATATTTAGATACAAAATAAACCAAATCTCACATGAAAAAAATTGAAGCCGAACTCCTACCGCATTTTCCCAAGACCTAAGTGGCATTAGCAAAAGTGAACTGAGAATTGTTTACAGTAAGAGGGGTCATCCCCATACCAATTTATCAGTCAAGTTACACAAATATTTCAAAAACTGAGACAACTAAAAATCAAATGGCTGCAAAACTCAATTAAACCGGATCAAGAATGATATGAACCTGTATTTTTTTTTGTCCACAGTTCGTATGTACCTAATTTAGTTGATTTTTTAAAAACATTTTAAATTTCATCTTCTCTCAAAGCTACTTGATGATATATTATTCAGTATACAAGTGTATTATGTGGGGGCACCACGTGCAAGGTAAAATATGCCTTGTCACCCATCTACAAAAGGGCCATAAACCTTTGGCGCCCTTCCGATCCGCTCTGGTCGTTCCTTAAACATCCCAGATGCGAAAATGTGACCCCATCGTACAACGAGACCGTCTTCTGTTTAACTTAACCAAAAATGTATGTTAACTAAATAGTGCCTCAAGTGAGCGTTTAGATTTCATACATTATTTGTAAAACGCTATGTTTGAGTTTGCGAAGAAAGCTTATACTATTATGCTGACATAGAAAATGTCCTCAGCCTCGGCAAACTTGTTATTTTCACTTTTTATACTTTTATTCATTGTTCAATTTTGAGGGGAAAAAGGTAGGTAGGTACCTGAGCAACAATTTTTTTAATCATAATATAAGGAACAAATATTTTTCTCTACATTGCAGAGGAACAAATTTAACTTTTGTTATTTTGATTTTTTAGTAAAAGCATTTACAATATTTTGGATGATTTATGGCAAATAAAATTATGTTGATATGAGCCATACTGTACAAATTCATTCGCATTGGCCAACGCCACTTCTGTGTAAGGAAAAGCGGTAAGAGTTGCCAAGTTCATGTATTTTTTGTAACAAACTTTCTTTGCACAATTTTTTTTTTAAATATACAAATAGAATTTAATTTTTTGTAGAAACCTTAAAACTGCCTTTTTGGTGAAAAGCTGATATAAACAATGTACTGTAATTTTATCGGAATTTCTTAGAAAAACATTTTTATTTTAATAAACTTTAAAATCGTTTATATTTTATAAATTTTCTTTATACTTTTGACATTCAAAACTTTTTTCTTAATGTTAAAAATAATCTTACACTCAATTTTCAGAAGGATGCTAAAATATTTCAAAATTTTCTTGTTATTTATTTAACCACAAAAAAAGTTTAGGTAACAACCCATCACAAAGGTTAATTGGAAAACTTTATCAAAATTAAATGTAACTTTTTTATTTGTTAACAACATCATAAGTATAATAATGTAAATATCAAACAATTTGTGTACTTTCAACATTATTCTTTTTAAAATGAATCTTTACTAATCTAATCTAATCTAATCTAAGTTGCAAAGATATGTTACATTGGAGATTCACATTACATGCATTCTCACAACCAGACACGTACAAGTTCGCGCTTGCACATGCCTCATGTGAACCTACAACATAAAAACCAAATCTCAAATGGACATACACCCTGCAACTCTTGCCGTCCTTCCCTGAGACAGGGGTGACATTGGCAAAGTGAACCATTTTTACAGCATGGGTGGTCAGCCGCATACCAACCTATAAGTCAAGGAACACACACACACGACAAATTACATTTTATACATCACTAAATAATAATATCCAAATACAAAATATCCATTTACAAATAAAAACAAATTCCAATTTAATAAACCCTAGCCGCCAACATTACAGATCAACCGCCATTTCTTTCTGTCCTTACATACTTCTTTCATTTCCTCCAGAGTCATAATTTTCTTCATACAGGCTCTTCTTTTATTATGACTCTGGATATTCCATTCATTCGCAATTTCGGATATTTGGTCCATCCATACCTTTCTCGGTCTTCCTCTACCACGACATCCTATTCTACATTCTACCAACATATACTTTCTTCGTCAGTCTTTCCTCATTCATTCTCTCCATATGCCCAAACCATCTTAACAAACTTCTTTTAATCTTCACTTTCACACTTTCTCTTGCACCACATTCTTCTCTTACAAAATCATTCCTCACCCTGTCACTCCGTTTTCTCCCAATCAATTTACAATTTTGACAATTATATTATTTTTTTAAAACTGAACAATTTCAAAACTTAATTTAAATCGGATATTTAACGAACCGTTTAGAGAGAACTTACATCATTCTCGACGTTTCGTCAGCGACGTAGCCGACGTCTTGACTTTCTCATTTTTTATCATATCGTTAAAATCAAAACAGCTCTAAAATAAGCAAAAATAAAGGCATTTATGGCATTCCTATTAATGTGGTTTTACGATTTTTTTTGTCACAAGCGCCTTTAAGACAAAAAGGCCAAAACCTTATCGGTTACACCAAAACCATACTTCGAAAACGCCGTTGTTTTCTCGAGCATAAACAATACAAAAATCATCGTAGAGCTATGGAAGTTAGCGCATTAGAAAGAGCAAAAAAAATCAAGTAGGATAGCATTCATAGCTCATTTTTGATCAAAATGTCGCTTATAAGTCGCCTTTTCGTCGATATATATGTAGACTGCACCAAAACAACTATTTATTTATGTTATCTAATGCAACTAATGATTTGGACTTTGTTGTGATAATGTTGCCAAACAGTCCTAATGAAAAATTTCAAATAATCATCAAGAAAAAAAAAAAAAAAAAAAAAAAAAAAAAAAAAAAAAAAAAAAAAAAAAAAAAAAAAAAAAAAAAAAAAAAAAAAAAAAAAAAAAAAAAAAATTTAAAAAAAAAATTTAAAATTTAAAAAATTTAAATTTAAAAAAAAAAAAAAAATTTAAAAAAGATGACATTTTAATGAAATTGTCTTAACAATCATATGTTTGGGATCAATGTGAGAATCGTTTAAACCATTTTTAAAATCAATGTCCAGAGTTCATAAGACTCATTGGTTCTCTACACATACAAACATTGCTCGTGTGAAATTCCCTCTGATGGAAGCTCACTTTGCCAATGTCACCCCTGTTACAGGGAAGGACGGCAAGAGTTGCAGGGTGTATGTCCATTTGAGATTTGGTTTTTATGTTGTAGGCTCAGATGAGGCATGTGCAAGCGCGAACTTGTACATGTCTGGTTGTGAGAATGCATGTAATGTGAATCTCCAATGTAACATATCTTTGCAACTTAGATTAGATTAGATTAGATTAGATGGACATACGACAAGATAAAAAAAAAAAAAATGTTTAAACACATTGTCCGTGCTCTCCCTATGAAGGGTGACCTCAAAGTGAATCTCTTACTAATGTTTTGTTATTCTGCATTTGTAGGAAACTTTTATTTAAATATTTGATTCAAAAAACAAAACTTTTAAGAAAACGTTTTACTTGCTTGTCCACATATCGTAGAACATAGTAGAACATAGTAGAACATAGCTAGAACATAGCTACCACATCCACATCGTAGAACATAGCTAGAGCTCTCATACAATTCCTAGTAACATATTGTAATGTTATAATTTTAACTTGGGTTCTTTATCATTAAACTGCGATTTATTTATTTAACAGGTTTTATTTTGCACAATACTCGTATACGGTTACACAGTACTTCTCTAACTCTATCGACTTCGCGTCATAATGTTTCAAGCATCTCTGACTCTCCGCACCATTGCGGCTCGTATATATAATAATAATAATAATAATAATATCAGGCTAATTTATTTTAAATTACAAATGATAAGAGAGCGCCGTTTTTGTGTGTGTCACACCTCAAGGGCCCTCTCCGATCATGGATAAGACTTTCTAAAAAGGTGTGTCTTGAGTGCTCCGCGAAATACATCCATAGATTCGGAGTTCTTCACTCCGGGTGGCAGTCTGTTCCACTCCACCGGACCCGCAACACGGAAAGCGCGGTCTCCGAAATTTGTACGAATCTGACGGCGTGGCTGAACCAAATTGACTACTTCATCGCCCAAATAAGACAAAAATATTAGTTTTTGACAGGAATGAAGTATGTGAGGAACTTACAGTTAATTTGAATGGGAAAAAAGTTGAAGTAGTGAATGAGTTTGACTATTTAGGAAGCAAGTTTGAGGCGAATGGTAAGATGACGAAGGAATTAGAGAAGCGTGCCAGCAAAGGAAGATGCGTGATAGGAGCGTTTGGTAGAATAGCGAAGAATAAAAGGATACCAAAGAAAATGAAAATGGCGGTACACAATTGTATATTGTTGCCGACCCTGATGTATGGAAGCGAGTCATGGACGGTGAATGAAAGAGAAGTAAATAAGGTATGCACCGTAGAAATGGCTCATTTGAGAAGTATGACAGGAAAAACACTGAAAGATAGAGTGAGAAACGAATGGGTTATGAATGAATGCGGAGTAAAAGAAAGCGTGAAAGTGAAAGTTCAAAGAAGTGTGATGCGATGGTTTGGACATATTGAAAGGATGAATGAAGACCGACTGACAAAAATAGTGTATAAAGGGAATGTAATAGGTAAGCGTGGAAGGGGAAGACCTAGAAAAGAATGGATTGATCAGATAAGTGAGATTGCGAATGAATGGAATTTACAGAGTGGAAACAAGAGAAGAGCATGCATGAAAAGAGTGATGAAATTAGATGAGATGAAAGAAGTATGCAGGGACAGAGTCAAGTGGAGGCACTTATGTGGAGGTACTGGCCACCCCTAGAGGAATGGCGGCAGGATACAAGACAAGACAAATCGCCCGCGGATCTGAGTGTCTGCCTCCTTATACCCATCTCAACAGGCAACATCATGTCAGTCAAATAAGGTGGAGCCAAGCCATTGATGGCTTTATATACCATCACACAAACACGGTAGACCACCCTCTCCGGGAAACGAAGCCAATGTAGTGTTTTTACAGCGGAGTGATGTGAGCGAATTTGGGTATCCCGAATATGAGTCTTGCTGCCGAATTCAACACAGATTGAAAGCGATTGAACTGCTTCTTTGGCTGACCACTATAAAGCGTCGAATAATAGTCAATCCGAGACACCACAAACGCGCCCACTAGGGTCTTGACTGCATCTGACGGTAAACACTTTCTAATAGCCTTAATTTGGCGTAGTGAAAAAAAAGAAGAAGCTATTGTGGCATCTATTTGCCTCTCCATATAGGTACAAAAGAGACGGTTCTTGCATGTTCTAGATTATTCCACATCCTTCTGTATTTGATTTTTCGAAACACTTCCATATTGTTCGACACACACCATTGTGCTGAGGCGCATGTACCTAGATACATATACACACTAATTCATAGTTCTTAACAGTATTTTATTGAATTCGAGAGAGCCAGTTGATCTGCCAGACAGTTTTTGATATTTGCTGATCGGTAGCATCGTGAAAGTGCCGATGCTCAAGCGAAAAGCGCTTTTACAAACTGTGCACATCGCTATGTAAATAAAACCATATTCGCTTGCAGTATTTCACTCAGCTCTGCATCTGATTATATGTGGAGAACCCAGTGTTGATATAAAGTTCTAGAATTGATGTGTTTGTATTGAAACCCTGTGAAATATATGTAAATATTTTCCCGGTCCGGTCGACAGCTCAGTTGGTAGAGTGCTTGTATTCCATGCCAAGAGCTCGGGTACAAATCTCACCGAAGGTAATAGAAATGAATTCCCGTTTCGGTTTTTTAATTGTTATTTAATAAAACAACACTTTTTTAAAAATTTTAATTTTTAAAAACTTTTAATTTTTAAAAACTTAAATTAAAAAAAAAAAAAATCCCGTTTCGGTGTTTATTTCAACCCCCAACAATAAAATACCATCACAAAACCAGCTCCTTCAAGAGCCTGGAAACCCCCACTTCAACTGAAGGGGTTGGCATAAGGTCAGTTACCTTACCTGTAAAAATAAATAGGTTCCACTCGCCTACGTGGGACCCCTACGGGAAAGCGCGACAAGAAGCTACTCTATATGTGTAGCTTAGTAGCATAGTAGCGTTGTATAATATGTATACTAAAATACCGGCAAGGTTTACTCAGACTTTACAAGACCTACCTCTTCTGTACCTGTAACGGTATCTCTGTCTCCATTCCACTAGGGGTAGCCAGAGCATCTGCAGAGCTGCCTCTATTTCATTCTATCCTTAAATATCTCTTACAATTCATTCATATCCATCACCCGTTTCATGCATTGCTCTTTACGTGTAAAAATAAATAGGTTACACTCACCACATGCGATCCCTTCGCGGAAACTGCGGCAAATGAATGAAATGAAAAACGCTCCCGTAGTACGTATTCACATATCGGGTATCTCATTGAAACGCAAATGGAATTCTGTATTTGCGAGTTTCTCCCGCGCTGTAGAGGTATTCAGATAACTTTGATTGACGATATGCTGCAAGTGAAGGGGTCACGAGGACCGTGACATTTCCATTGTCCACCCAGCTTGGCCATGGACAAAAAATAACACACCCCTCTCCCATCCCCAACCTAATCCGGCATTTAGGCCGGTCACCAGCGACACAAAAAATGGCAAAAGGTCTCAATTGATTCCACTGTTTGGATTTTTTGATATGTTACCTCGTGTTCTATAGCTACAGTCTATTCCATGACGGATATGAGGTGACTGATGCTATTATTCATAATTTTGATTCAAGATTGTATTTTGAAGACCCAATTATTTCGCACAGTTACAGGTGCGTGGTCTAGTGATAACACTTCAGACTCATAAATGGAAGGTTGTGGGTTCCAATCCCGGCGGAGCAAAACATATACCATTTATATTTTCTAATAATTATGCTGTTTACTGGGGGGATCAGGATTATTTATTTGATGAGCGCTGTGTTTGTGTGAATCACACCTCAAGAGCTAGAATTATTTACATTAGAATGGATACTAGAAGTGGAAAACCAATTTTTCAACTTTGAAAGACTAGCACTTACTATCATCATCATCTTCTAAAGGCAGTGCCTTGTTGTATCAGCCACCTCCACTTACTATCACAGAGTGATAAATCTCGTTTTTTTTTGGTCTATTGTCTTTGAGATGATCCAGTATCATGAAAAGGCGCTTTACAAATTCGTAGTATTAATTTTTATATTACTCCGTTTTCAAAGTTAAATATCTCGGAATTCGTTTAGCCTACGGAGCTTTAATTTCGTATGAATTTTATAAAAGTTATTGTTCATCAAAAAGTAAAAAAAAATACAAAAAAACGAGAATTTCACTCTGTAGCTATTAGCGCAAGTCTTTAATTTTTTTTTTTTTAAAGCAACTGATACTAACCTTTAAGCCAGTTTTTAAATGCCCATACTGTAAAAAATGGTTCACTTGGCCAATGCAACCACTATTTCAGGGAAGGTCAGCAAGAGTCACAGGACTTCTTTTTATTTGATATTTAGGTTTGATGTTTTAGGAGTAGGTCCACATGCGGCATGTGGAAACGCGAACTATACGACGCGACGGTATACAAACTCATACGACTTATAGACCTACAACATAAAAATAACAATGTCAAATTAAAAAAGTCAAGCTTGTTGTATTGCATGTAATATAAATTTTAAATATAATATATATATTTACAACTATTATAAAGATTTTAGGCCGTTCATATTCTGAAAACTTGCTAAAAAAGATCAGTGCAATTATTATTTGTGACCTCCAATGTTTCTAGTGACTGGCCTACTTCTGATTTATCCCACTGCAGATCAAATACAGAATCGGAGTTTTTTTTGTCGCTCTGGAGTGGCTTGTAATTTTTCATTTATATTCGGAATTCGCTTTTGGGGTACACGTACAAAAAAATGTGTGTTTTACACCCTTGTATTTTTAGAGTGTTTGTTAATTGACGAATTTCTTTTGTTTGTGTAAAAATAATTTTGAAATTGTATTGTTCAGGTTTCATCAATACTTGAATCTATTTAAAACACAAGAGGCTTGTACATTTGAAGAAAACAGGTACCTACCTACTACAAAAAAATCCCCTGTTAACTTTTCTTAAAATAAAGGTGGCTTTCTCAAAAATGTAGCACGCATAAATTCATTATTTATGATTTTGTAGGGTTTGTGTATTCACACAGTCAAAATTAATTTTATTTAATTTTTTTTTTTTTTTTTTAAATCATTTCTGAAGAACGAGATCTTGACCCTACCCCCTCAGGAGTAGGGGAATTCTCAAAATAAGTAAATAGGTTGACGAAAGGCCAGACCCCTTTTAACTGTGAAAATAAATAGCTTTTGCTCGCCATATCCTAAACCTTTTTTTACATAACGTGGAAAGAAGTTTCACTGTTGTGCAACTTAGTCGCGTGCGCATGATCTTTTTGCTGTGTTTTAGCTTCTTTGAGTTGAATATTTTGTATTTTCTCTGTAAAATGTCTTTCATTATATTAAAAGTTTATTATCTTTTTTTTCAGGTAAGAGATACAAAGAAGCCTGAAATACAGAGAGAAGAAAATATCGAAGACTTTAATTAATTCCGGTAAGTGAGTATGTGAATTTTCCAAATCAAAAAACCAAGAAAATTACCAATTTAAATTATTAAACAGCATAACTTTGTACAGTTCAAATACATTTAGACTCAATCTACTAAAACAAATAGAAAATCAACCGTAAAAACACCAATGTAAACATCTTCAAAAATAATGTTTGCACATCGAAATATGGTGTATTCCCGCTTCGTATCTTTCCTATGCACACTTAACTTCCTCCCAGACGCAAACAGTCCCATCCCCTTCTTATATTTCCCACCCTTTCTTTCCCCTGAGACACGTAGGGGTAAGAAACCTACATACATGTAAAGAATGAATCAAAAGTAAAAGTATTTTTGGTGATAAGCAATTCAAGGAAGACGAGGTTTATTTTTGGAGATGTTTTGTAGACATTTGAAATTATTTTGTGTGGTGAAGATTTAATCCAAACCTACAAAACGTCCTACTCACTTTAGAAATACTGTATTATACAGAGACAGTTGGATAAAGTAATGTCGCTCACTTACTTGAGCTTAAATATAGATCTGTTTGTCTGGTACTAACCATAGAGTGACATTTGGCCAATGCGGTAGAAACCTTAATATAGATTAGCGGAGGCACAAACCATCAGGACTATGGTGCTCATTCGAATAATAGATTTTCCTAGTAAAAAGAACATATATTTTTTTCATAAATATTATTTTTCCGCCAGCTTTAGTAGACGAGTAGGTACAGCAAGTGTCATGTCGGTATTCGCAAGACAATTTTTTTTTTTTTTTTTCTTCTTCAAATTTTAATCAGACTCCATAATAAAATAAAAACTGAACGAAACGAGAATAACCCCAATTTTCCCCCCCTTTTTAAGCTAGGCTTATAATAAAAACATCACTTCATTAAACATGCCATATTGTGGCATATCTAATAGTGCTTTATACTGAATGAAAAGGACGCACTTATGTCAATCATGTGGGTAGTTTTTTCATCAGTTTAAAGTCGCATAAACTCACGTTGAAAAAACCGGGTCTAATTGAGAATATTTTTAAGAAAAAAATAAGCTGCTATAGTGAATGAAATAAGTCTATATTTTTAAAGTGTTCCTCTAGATTTTAAATTATAAAAATATATTTTAGTAGAAGGTAATATTCACTAAACGGTACATTCAATAAAAGACTCGGCACAACTTCCATAGACAACAAAATTGTAACATCACACGACCGAGTTTCGATGAAAAATGAAAACAAATATCATTTTAATGTTTACTAAGCTTTTCCCGCAGAGAAAAATAAATATTTTTAATCCATTTGGCTTTGTTTTGAAGAACATAAAAAACCTTTGTAATTAATCAAAGGTATAATTAAAGGCTTAATATTTCAATATTAAAATCAAAATTAAAGTTTGATTTAAATTTTCCATTAAATCTTCATTTATTCTTCCCAGTTTCCAGGTTATTGTACAACATTGGGTTCTCCTTTTCGCCATAGCACTTTGCCATTCTCAGTTCGATTATTTGATCTTGTTCATAAATTGTCGCAAATTAAATATTTGCACTGTGAAATAATTCAAACGAATTCAATACTTAATGAAATGACTTTCCTCCTGCGAGTCAGGTAAGAGCAAAGGGCCTTTTGTCAATTTCAAATCTTGCGTCACTTATATACCTAAGGCTGTGTCCTTAAGACGCTAGTGGAAAGGATAGTCGTTTTTAATGTCTGATATAACGTTAGCATAGCGACTTAATACTGAATGAAAATGACGCACTTATGTCAATCGTGTGGGTGGTTGTTTGTCTCAATTTAAAGTCACATATCGTCCCCCCAGTGCTTTTTTGGATTCTCTACCATTTGATTCAAAGATGACATCTACACGCAAGTCTTACGAAACACATTCTACACAAACTGAACTAAGAAAAAAACGTTAAAAACGATAATGTGAGAATTGTTTTATACATCTTTTAAATCGATTTCCAGTTTTCATAAGACACATTGGTCCAGTGCACATTTGGAATTTACTATGATGAAAATAAGACCAGCAAGTACTAAGGGGATGATATTATGCTAACATTGAAAATACCGGGCGTTGGAGTATTTACATCACCATTCAATTGCAACTTTCCTATTAAACTACACGTGTAGTGTAACTTCTTACCGCGTTCTTCCCGAAAAGGTCGCATTTGGCGAGGGGAAACTATTTTTTACGCCAACCGCATCAGTTAAAGAGGGTGTTTCCGAGCTCCCTAGAGGGCTAGTACTTACTTCTTGCGAAGGCTGAGTAAACCTTATTGGTATTTGATTTTGGATGTGTACACTGAACCGAAAAATCACTTCTGACACCTTCGGTGGGATTTAAACCCAGGTTCTTGACATAGAATGCATGCACTCTACCAACTGAGCTATCGATCGGACCTTGAGTTTTTCTTTAGAATTTTACCAACGTACTAGTACTTGCAAGCTGTCCTAAAAAAACTGACACTTTTTTCGCCGGATCAAACCATCAAATTCAAAGGATGAGCCTTGTCCATCGAGAACACTTGACAATTTTGCCAAACTTCAAACCCGCCCTATTTTCTGTTCAAGTATAAGACATTTCTATCAAACGCAGACATAGCGTTGTAGCAAAAATGTATACAAACTTAAAAATTCACTAGATGCTCTGATTTAATTTGGATGTATTTTATCGTTGAGCTTAAACGAACAGTTTTACATTTAAAGTACTAAAGTCTATTTCCACCCAGGAAAACGCTGAGCTGTTCAAATAGACTCAGTAAACAAGAACTGTCTATCATAGAGCCACTATCTAGGTTGAGACGCGCAAACAACTATGTATTATTGAAACGCCAGAGGTTTGTATAAGTCAACTTGGAAAGTCTGAATATCAATATTCGTTATTTGAGAAATGTTTATTTTGTGGTAATGTATTCAATAGATTTCCAACATGGAATTGATTTGCTATAATAATATTATGGGTTGAATAGTTGAATAAATTATATAATTTTAAAAACTTCTTACTTAATTGAGAAAAGAGGTGATGCACCACTGTCTTTTAATAATAATAATAAATGTTTATTCCAGCTTGATCATGTGGAGGGTGCAATACATGACCAGCCATAAAAAAAAATACAGCAATAAAAAATTACATGGAAGAAAAATAGAAAAATCCAGAAATATATGAAAAAGAAAACAATATATCTAATTACACAAATAGAATCAAAGGACAGCTGATAATACATATACATTGTACATAGGAATAGCAAGAACATATTAGACAGGGAAGAAAAGGCTAGGTAAGCTTTAGGTTCCTTGCCCAATGACGCCATATGCCCAACTCCCATTTCAGGCCTCTGATTGCTGCGATCAGGGAGTTTTTGCTGGATTCTATTCTCTCTCTGAACCCAGCCATTCGGGTTCGCAGCAACCCATTTCATGAGGGTAGTTGAGCAGCCCCAAACTCTCTCTCTTCCGCAGTCGTAACAATGCTCTACAGCCCATACTGTAGCAGACTCTCATCTCGTTCATGCTTTGTGCTTTATAGTTACACCACAACTCACTGGTATATTGTTGTGTAGATAATACGACGAAGAACCTACTTTTTACGATGTCCGAGCATTGTGCGAACCGCTGGGCTAACATTTACCATCCCGTCTTATCATTGACAAACCTTAACCTAACGCGCTGATTGGCTGGCGTTCGGCGACGCACCGGCCTGGCCAAACCATAGTTATTATAATTGTAATTTGCCTTAACGAAGATTATCTTTTTGAAATCTTGCAAGCTTTGCAAGCCTGTCGAAATAACACAAAAATATTAAAAATACATTTTATTGTTCGGTTGAAATATACACCGAACGGGAAATCATTTCTGACACCCGTGGTAGGATTCGAACCCAAGCTCTCGGCATGAAATGTAAACGCTTTACCGACTGAGCTATCGACCGGAGGCAAACTGTTGATTTATTTCAGATTCAGTAAATGCGTTAGTTAGTTGCGTTTTGGAAAACTAAACTATACTAGAAAGGGATACTGTGGGAATTTTCAAAAATCTTTTCATCATCGCTGACAGGTTAGAACGGCACAGTGACAAGACGACACACGACATAACGACACATGACACAACGACACATGACAGAACATTACAATCTTAGTTCATTACATAAAAAAACAATACAGAAAATACATTACTATGACAAAACAACACAAGAACAAAACATCACATGATAAAACATCAAATACCTAAAACATAACACACCATAAACAGCACATAAAAAAAACATCACATGACAAAACACTACAAACGTCTTGTGATTTTTTTTAAGTGCCGTTTATGGTATGTACTGTTTTAGGTATCTGATGTTCTATCATTGTGATGTAATTTCATGTGAGGTTTGTCATGTAATGTCCTGTCATGCATCGTTCTGTCATGTGTCGTTGTAACATGTATTATTTTGTCAGAGTTGCTCTATCATGGAACCATCATCTTTCTATTTTCTTTCATCATAATGTCATGTTTGTTGTTTAATGATTGATTTCAGTTTTCAATAGTTGTCTTCCTCGTAGCACTTAGGTTTTCTCCACAGACCGGAAATGAGTATAAGTTGTTATTGAAAGAGGCTTTGCTGTATTGCCTGAGGTCTCGTAGAGGGAAAGTTTGTGAAAGCTCCCACGCGCGCTAAAGCCTACGAAGGCTTCAGACACAATAAGTGAAGTGCCAGAATGTTAGCGGTCATTTGGGTTTTCCATATCATGTGATTTTTGTATTAGCTCTGAAAGTAATATTGCTGTACTGTATCCTGCCGCCGTTCCACTAGGGGTGGCCGGTACCTCCGCAGATGCGCCTCCACTTTTTTTCTGTCCTTACAAACCACTTTCATTTCCTCAATATTCATCACCTTTTTCATACATACTCTTCTCTTATTCTCACTCTGCAGGTTCCATTCTTTCGCAATCTCACCTATTTGGTCAAACCATTCTTTCCTCGGCCTTCCCCTCCCGCGCTTTCCTCTGACATTTCCTTTATACACTTTCTTCGTTAGTCGTTCATCATCCATTCTTTCGAGATGTCCGAACCATCTCATCGTACTTTTTTGTACTCTCATTCTCATATTCTCTTTTATACCACACTCGTTCATCACCCAATCATTACGTACTCTATCATTCAGTGTCTTTCCAGCCATTGCTCTCAGGTAAGCCATTTCAACCTTACATACTTTACTCAAAATCAATATTGAATTTTAAAAGTCAAAAAACTCTGTCGTCTTACAAATATAAAACAATAAATTAAAAGTGGTTTTTACCCTAAATCTGTCGTATTTGTTTCTTACACTTTATGTTTTAAAAAGTGACAGTCAAAACAGATGTGTTCATTAATTCTTTATCTAAATTATAAAGGTAAAAAAATACATGGTTAAAAAATTGTGACCATAAAAATATATTTAAAAAACATGTTTTTCTGTGTGCTTTATTTTGGATTTTTTTTTATTACAAAATTCACATTGTTTAGTATCGCATCAGACCGATTTTTTATAATGTCAATAGTTTTTGAGAAAACAAAAAAAGAGGAAAAACATCTTCTTCTTTAGTTTCAATCCTGGGATTGGCTTGCAGCAATTTCTTTCACTCTTCTCCTCCATTCTTCCCTGTCTTGTGTGGCTCTTTTAAGGTCTGCATATGAGGAGCAGCGCACGTCCACCAACAGGTCCTCCAGGTGTCCTTGGCGTGGGCGTCCCCTAGAGTTGGTCCCCTCAGTCATCCCCTCCTTCGGTTGGCATCTTGGACCGGTCCGTAGTCCGTAGTGGCAACACTTCGGACTCGTAAATGGAAGGTTGTGGATTTGGATCCCGGCGGAGCACAAAAATATACCATTTATATTTCGAATGTGCTCTTCGCTGAGTTGAAAAATTCATACACCTTTACCAAAGACCGGTCACTGAAAGGTCCATCCAACCTTACAACAACTGGGTCTTGCTTGAGAATTGGCGCTTTCTACAGCGACGACCAAGCTCGCAGAGGGCTCTTGAGGTGTGATACACACAAAAATAGCGCTCACCAAATAAATCATCCTAATATTATTATTATTTGCTAATGGAGGGGAAAAACTGAAATTACTTTAACTTATTCAATTTATTGAAATCAATTTTTCCATATGTACTCAAAAAAAATTGTCATTAAAAAAAACAGCATGATGTCATACTAAACAATGTATATACTATTATTAAAAAGAATAAAATACAAATAATAGCACGTACAAAAAATACAATAAAAATGTAAAAAAACGTGTATTAAAAAAAAACATTGTGGTGACAATTTTAAGTTATTAGTATTATTCAACTTTCAAGTTACTCAAGCTGTTCTCATACATTACTTATCCATCTTGTGTATCTGTTTTCCACACCATCATTTCCTGGAGGCACTTTGGTTCGGCAGTCCCTTAAACCTTTACTGCAAAACTTTTTCCATCACAGCGATGTGAGATGGGGCTTTAAGTTTAGCCTACAGTTTGCTTTATTGTCAGCCCGAGTTTGTACTGCGGAAAATCATATTTCTGACTTGAAGCAGTATCGTGCATTGTTACAATTATGTTTGATCAATTTCACAAAAAAAGACAACTTATTTATCCAGTAAGTATTAATAAGGTGACACACAAAATCATCCTCAGTCGTCGTGCAGATAGGGTGTCTCCTGTAGACTTTAGCTACGAAATGGTGGATGTTTAGAATTGTGTTTTTATTTTGTATGCACACATGCAGCATTTGTAATCGTGAACTTAAACGCATCTGCTTGTTAGTATGCATTAAATACGAACTTTACACCCTTAGTAAATTTTATAGAAATGAAGCACAGATGTATCTTTATTCTATAAACACTGTTTTATTTTCTCTTTATATAGTTATAAACTAAAGTTATCGATCACTCATGACTCTGGATTAAATAAAATAAGTTTGTAAGGACAGGAATAAGGGGCGGCTAATTTGCAATGTTGATTTGTAATGTAGGCTCATTAATTGATGTTACATTGTTTGTATCGGAAAGTATTAACTTTTGTGTATAGATTTCCTTTTAAGGTTTTGTTGTTTTTTTATACTTAAATGTTATTTATTATTTGTATTCCTTGACTTATAGGTTAGTATGAGGCTGACCACCCATATGGTGAAAAATGGTTCACTTTTCCAATTTTACTCCTGTGTCAGGGAAGGACGGCAAAAGTTGTAGGGCTTATGTTCATTTGAGCTTAAGATTTTATTTGTATGTACACATTCAGCATTTGAAAGCGCAAACTACACGTGTTTGTTTGTGGGCATGCATTTGAAAGCCTTAAATGTGAATACATCTCTGCAACTTAGATTATAGATGCTCATTATCAGGTAAAACGTTAGTTGATTTATAAAATATGAAGTGACATTAAAACAGTGATAAAATAAAGGGTGTTTTTTTTAGAGGTATAGAACTTTGAAATGGAATAAAACAAGGATGAATTTTTAAAATTGACATGAAGTTGACTTTATTCGAAAGATAATCTTTTGGCATTATAATTTAAATATGATTTCTGGCATATGACCGCCACGGCTGGCTCGGACGTAATCTAATCTGGAGGTCCAATTTTCAATAACTTTTTCCAACATTTGTGGCCGTATATCGGCAATAACGCGGCGAATGTTGTCCTCCAAGTGGTCGATCGTTTCGGGATTATCGGCGTAGACTAGCGACTTCACATATCCCCACAGAAAATAATCTAGCGGTGTTAAATCACACGATCTTGAAGGCCAATTCACGGGTCCGGAACGTGAAATTATGCGGTTACCAAACGTTTCCTTCAGTAAATCAATTGTGACACGAGCTGTGTGACACGTTGCGCCGTCTTGTTGAAACCACAGCTCCTGCACATCATGGTTGTTCAATTGAGGAACGAAAAAGTCAGTAATCATGGCTCTTTAGCGGCCATCATTGACTGTAACGTTCTGGCCAGCATCTTTTTTAAAAAAGTGCGGACCAATGATTCCACCAGCCCATAAAGCACACCAAACAGTCAGTTTTTCTGGGTGTAACGGTGTCTTAACATACACTTGAGGATTATCTTCACTCTAAATACGGCAATTTTGTTTATTGACGTAGCCATTCAACCAAAAGTGAGCTTCATCGCTAAACAAAATTCTCTTATGAAAATCGGGATCAACGGCAATTTTGTTTTGGACCCATTCACCGAATCTACGCCTTGCTAGGTGATCGTGTGGCTTCAATTGTTGCACGAGTTGTCTATTCATGTTGAAATGCCAAACTAAACTAAACACAAATCACTTGACAGCTGACAAAATGGCCACCAGTTAAAACAGTATTGCCAACTTAAAGTTCTATACCTCTAAAAAAAACACCCTATATAATAAAGATTTATCTGTGTTTTGATTTCTATAAAATTTACTATGGATCAAATCTGAGTTTTAACAGTGGTAATACACAAACCATACAAAATTTAAATGTTAATATATTTTTGCAACAAAGGATTGTACATTAACAATAAAGGCAAAGTAATCCCTTTAACATTTTTTATCGTAGCATATTCATCAGTGAAATCATTTGGAAAAGCCTACACTCGTGAATGAAAGCATATCTAGACACAGCATGTACATGCGCGCACATACAAGTCGGCAATTTGCGCGCGCTTTGTTCGTCTGGCAATCAACCGGTCCCCGACTGCGACACTGAAACGGAAATTAAGAAATGTGATAGAAGTTTGAAATTGAGACATTCTTTGGCTGAAGGCTACGCGGGAAATTTAGTTTGCATGCTCCCGACCTAGTTAATGAATCTGACATCTTTAATCAAAGTTGCAAAGTCATGTTGACATTTGAGATTCATTATTGATACATACCTACAAGCAAGCAATCTTACAGCATAGGGATTAAGCCACATAACAATCTATCTCACGCCTGAGACACAGGTTTTCCTAGTTCAGGCACATGTATTATTTTCTTACTTAAGTTAAAAAGCTGCACTATGTTAATCTTCTGTAAAACATTTTTATGAATTAATTATTATTATTATTATTTATTATTATCAGTCAAGCAGAGGAGTGCATCCCATACACGATCATGCGCCTAATAGGTAGGCAGTACATGGTAAAAAAAACATTTAAGCTTGATATTCATATCTAAAATTCAAAACAAAAGTTCTATCCGCGCCATCGTTAGCACTTTAGTCAATTTCCCAAGAGTTATTTTAAAGGAATGGGAGAAAATGTATCCTATTCTGAAATGTATTTGCCTGAACCATATGCACGCGTCCGCAGTCAATGTAGGCTCACATTTGAGTCGTATATGATTAAAAATTGCAATTTAGAATTTCAAAAGAACAAAGATTATTTGTGATTTCAAAATCATTTACATATTTGGTAACGCTGTTATAGTGTGAATAAAAAATCATTAACATTTTGCAAACTTATGTGTCAAGTAGATCTAGTTGCTGTAAAGCTTGATGAATCTTTGGAGGCCGGTTTTTGGTAAGGCATGTGAACTTTTCAACCCAGAGAATATTGTGTGCTCTGTTAGGAATTATCATGCGTTATCCAACAGACTACAGACCAGTCAAATATAATTCTAATATCGATACCGGTAAACCTGAATAAGCTAAATGGTCTTCTTAAACCTTTTCAAAGTCTTTTGACCGGTCGATAGCTCAGGTGGTAGAGTGCTTGCATTCCATGCCGAGAGCTCGGGTTCGAATCCCACCGAGGGTGTCAGAAATGATTTCCCGTTTCGGTGTTTATTTCAAACCTCAAAATAAAATACCGGCAAGGTTTACTCAGCCTTCACAAGAAATGAGTACCAGCACTCTCGGGAGCTGGGAACCCTCCACTTCAACTGAAGTGGTTGGCGTAAGGCCGGCCCCCTTACCTGTAAAAATAAATAGGTTCAACTCGCCACATGCGACCCCTTCGGGGATAACGCGGCAAGAAGTTACACTATATGTGTAGCTTAGTTGCGTTAAACAAAATCACATTTTTTCTTGTTTTCCACAAGAGAAAATACTAACAAAGTATAAAAATCCTGTAGCTTAAAAGTTTGTCATGAGTACTTCCTTTTAATTAGTTCACTTACTATGAGAAGTTACACCCAATATAATTTTTTATCCACGATTTCTCAAATCAGTAAATCACCACATATTCAGTTGTACCTTTAAGGTAGCAAGAAGTTGAATCATTTGTGCAACTTAGATTGTACATTTTATGTAGACTCATAAATAGACGCAAAATTCAAAAGTTAATAAAAAATAGCATATAACAAGCGTTTTGCCATATCTACTCAAAATATGATTTATTATATTGGTTTTTCTTGAAGATTTTTTTTAAATAGCAGACTTCAATATGTAGACAACACTTGAAGATAGCTGGAAGTTTTTTTTTATTTGGGTTGTCTATGGAACCACGAAAGGAAAAACTTTTACCGGGGCCGGGTAAAAAAACATATTTTTCGGTCACATATTTTACTTGAGAGAAAAAAGATTTATCTTTTACCCAGAGTATAAAACATTACGTAAAAATTCAGCTATTATGTCAAAAGAAAAATGTATGGAATTTGAAAAAGCGCATTTAGTGAATGTTTTAGTTTTCATACATTTTTTTTATGTTAACGTGGTGGTAGAGTATTTACGCAGTGTTTTATACTAAAGGAACTGAATACACAAGAAAGTTCTTCAAAAATATGGATGATAAAAGTTTTTTTTCTGACTGCTATACTATTGATTTATTCAAATATTGTACAGTACTATTCAGAGTCATTCGAAAACTCTAGTTCATTTTACGATATGTATGAAGAAGGTTATGACTCTGGAGGAAATTAAAGAAGTGTGTAAGGACAGAAAAAAATGGCGGTTGATCTGTTATGTTGGCGGCTAGGGTTTTTAAATAAGAATTTGTTTTCTGTTAGTTTTTTATGCCCATACATATTATAATTTGTTAATTTTAAAAATGTAATTTTGTTGTGTATGTTTCCTGACTTATAGCTTGGTATGCGGCTGACCACCCATACTGTAAAAAAAAATCACTTTGCCAATGTCACCACTGTTTCGGGGAAGGTCGACAAGAGTTGCAGGGCTTATGTTCATTTTAAATTGGGTTTTTATATTGTAAATCTACATGCGGCATGTTTAAGCATGAACCTTTACGTGTCTGCTTGAGGGAATGCATTAAATATTAATTTACCTTGGCTACTGAGAATAAAGATAGAACTCTTAATTTCTTTGAACTGTTAAAAAAACCATAACATTTTCATAATCATTAAATAAAGTAACTTAATATAGTTTTTTTCATATTAATCCAATTCAACGTTATACTAAAAAAAATTGAATTTATTCAACAATCGGCTTGAATAATGCGTCAAAAGTATGGTCGAAGGTTTTCTTTGTGTGAGATAATTATCTTGTATAAACCTCTCTTCAATTAGTCGAAAAAACGTTGTTTTTCTTTCATTATTAAATTAATATGGAGTCCTACATAATTTCCGCTACAAAATTATCACTGTCCATTCCTGTAGGTATACTAATCGTAATTTTTAACTGACAGAAAAATGTGGCTGTATGTCGGACGTTAAAAATAAAATGCTACCAGATTGTGATGAATGGGGAAGCGAAGCGACCGCCAAGTCGCTTCTCACTGCCAATCCAGTAAATTCAAGAATCTGAAATTGGATTGTCAAAAGCCCCATATATAATATTGTAAGTGAGTACCGTGTGTGAGTGTGAGTGAAGTGTTGGGGATTGAAATGATGTACGAGGAAATGAAAAGTGAAAAGTGATTGAAAAAAATCGATTAAGCTTAACTTCAAGCTTTTTTGTCATGAAAAATGTAGACTCACATTTGAGTCGTATATAATTAAAAATTGTAATTTAGATTTGTTTACAATGTGAGGTTGTTTCAGGGAAGGTTGGCAAAAGTTGCAGAGTTTATTTTCATTTGAGGCTTGAACTTGAATTTGCATTCAGCATTTGTAAGAACGAACTTGTGATATGATATTTGAATGTTAACATATCTGTCGGGGTTATAGCCGCGGGGGCCAAGAGGGCTGATCTTTCTAGCGTGTTTCGAATGGAACAACGTTGGTTCGATTCCCGCTTGGGTCACTTGACTTTAACTTTGACCCTGGTTCAACAGATGTTATTGGGTAATTATTATTTAATAACTCATTAATAATAAAACAAGAATGAATTATTAAATGATGATATTAATACCTGTTTCTGGCCAGGCAGAATAGGTTGGTGAATTGCATTCCTCTTCACAAATCTATTTTAAAAAAAAAAAAAAAAAAAAATATCTTTGCAACTTAGATTATAGAAAAAATGCCATTCTTTGCGTTTCCACATTTTTTTCTTAAAATAATCTACGGATACTAATTTAAAATAGCTTTGTAATAAACACAAAAGTTTTTTTTTCTGTGTATTTTGAGTTTAATTGCCTTGAGCTAGCCCCTGAAGATGGAAGGTTAAAGGACAATAGCGCTTAGGCAATTCGGCTAAAAAAACTGTGAAAATAAAACAGCATGTTTCATAAAAAGCTATTTTTAATTAAAAAAACAAACACTCCGTAAATGTACAAAATTTAGACAATCTACAATATAAGATGAAAATTACAAAATGAATGCCTCTACAGTCAATGTAATGAAATCTACTATTTAAAAGAACTATGTCTAACTAGGGGCGTTGCCCCTGGCTGCTACGCAGCCCAACCCCTTAACATTTGGTGAATGTGTATATTGCGCATAGTTTCCTCGCGTTAAAATTCGGAAAACATGTAAAATAAAAACATGCAGCCTTTGTAAAAGAAAATCGACCACCCATAGTTTAAAAAATGGTTCACTTTGAAGATTTCAGCTGTGTTTCAGGGAAGATTGGCAAGAGTTGCAGGGCTTATATTAATTTGAGATTGGGTTTTTATGTTGTAAGTCAACATGCATTATGTGTAAGCGTGAACTTATAAATGTCTGCTTGTGGGAATGCATTTAATATGAATCTCGATTGGTATGTATCTTTGCAACTTAGAATATACAACTTAACAAAATAATTTCCTTGACTTATAGGTTAGTATGTGGCTGACCACCCATACTGTAAGAATGGTTTACCATGAAAATTTTATCTCTGTTTGAGGAAAAGTCGGCAAGAGTTGCAGGGCTTATGTTCATTTGAGATTAGTTTTTTTATTTTATAAGTCCACATGGGGCATTTGTAAGCGCGAACTTATACCTGTCTGCTAGTGGGAATGCATTTAATATGAATCTCAAATGGTATGTATCTTGCAACTTAGATTAATGAACTAAACAAAATAATTTCCTTGACTAAAAGGTTAGTATGTGGCTGACCACCCATACTGTAAGCAATGGTTCACAATGCAAATTTTATCTCTGTTTGAGGAAAAGTCGGCAAGAGTTGCAGGGCTTATGTTCATTTGAGATTAGTTTTTTTTATTTTGCAAGTCCACATTGGGCATTTGTAAGCGTGAACTTGTACCTGTCTGCTTGTGGGAATGCATTTTATATGAATCTCAAATGGTATGTATCTTTGCAACTTAGATTATAGAACTAAACAAAATAATTTCCTTGACTTATAGGTTAGTATGTGGCTGACCACCCATACTGTAAGATTGTTTTACAATGAAAATTTTATCTCTGTTTGAGGAAAAGTCTGCAAGAGTTGCAGGGCTTATGTTCATTTAAGATTAGTTTTTTATTTTATAAGTCCACATGGGGCATTTGTAAGCGCGAACTTATACCTGTCTGCTTGTGGGAATGCATTTAATATGAATCTCAAATGGTATGTATCTTTGCAACTTAGATTAATGAACTAAACAAATTAATTTCCTTGACTAAAAGGTTAGTATGTGGCTGACCACCCATACTGTAAGCAATGGTTTACCATGCAAATTTTATCTCTGTTTGAGGAAAAGTCGGCAAAAGTTGCAGTGCTTATGTTCCTTTGAGATTAATTTTTTTATTTTGCAAGTCCACATTGGGCATTTGTAAGCGTGAACTTGTACCTGTCTGCGTGTGGGAATGCATTTAATATGAATCTTAAATGGTATGTATCTTTGCAACTTAGATTATGTAAAGAAATACACAAAATAATTTTCTTGACTTATAGGTTGGTATGAGGCTGACCACCCATACTTTAAAAAATGGTTTACTTTGCAAATTCACCTTTGTTTCAGGGAAGGTTGGCAAGAGTTGCAGGGCTTATGTTCATTTGGAATGGGCTGTTATGTTGTAAGTACACATGCAGCATATGTAAGCGGGAACTTATACATATCTGCTTGTGGGAATGCATTTAATATAAATCTTAAATGATATATATCTTTGCAGCTTAGATTAGATTAGATTAGAACTTATACATGTCTGCTCGTAAGAATGCATGTAATATGAATCTCAAATGTTATATATGTTTGCAACTTAGATTACAGATTGAAATCCATTTTTATTTGGCTTTTTTTTTATTTTTAATTTGCATGAAATAAAAGAAAATGTAAAAAAAACTTTTACGTTTTGCCGCTAGATGTCAATATTGTTCCATACATTTTTAGTATGAACAAACATATTAATTCCTAAAAGTTTTCATACATTTGTAAACACACACGCGTAAGCTCGCCGCATTGCAGCATATATACAAAAATTAATTTGCTATAGAGCATGAATGTGTTTCAACTGCTGTGATGGCATTGATTTTGAAAATCGAAACTCGACGACGAATGACGACGACGAAGGGTAATATAATAAAGGATATTTTTTTCCGAATGAAAACGAGAGTGCCTTATGGTTTTTGTTAGGAAAAATACTTTCTTATTTTTTTCCATTAAAATAAAAGCAAACAGTTTTATTAAATCCAAAAATATATAGATACGTACATTTTTAAGTATTCCATATTATGAATGCTCTCTTACACGTGGATTTAATCATGAAAAAAATACAAGAATTTGAGTTTTTTTCCAGAAATATTCGATTTTTATAACCTGTTCTACAAAAAATATGGAAATAAAAACATTTGCTAGAGAGGTTGTTTTTGTCTGTTAACGTTTTTTTTTTCAAAGACTTTGCTTGAGTTAAAGCGTTAAGTTAGTAACGTTTGGCTATTTACAATTTTTATTTATCAACAAAAATAACATAACAACACTTAAATCCATTTTATAATAGTAGAGTTTTTCATAAATAGGCACCTGATCATGTTCGAATGACCTGAAACGAAGTATTCTATCGCAATATGTGTTGAAAATAAAAAGAATTAAAATTTTCTTTGAGTTTTAAATGTATATTATTATATTTTTATTTTCGAAAATTAGAAAAAGGATATTCTTTGGAAATTATTACTTATTTCAATGCCTCAAATAAAAATAAAAACCTATTTGAGGAACGAAAAACTCTTTAAATAAATGATGTAAAAATGAAACAAGAAGAAAATTGATATGATTGATAATGGTGTCATAACATTGAAAGCCCTCAAGAGAATAAATCCAACTCACGAAGAAAAACTTTGTGTTTTATTTTTACATTATAAATTTAAATTTAACCGTCACATTGTCAATACACAAACCCTTAAAGGACTTTTTAAAGAACTTTTTGTTTTTGTTTTTATTTCTTTAAATAAGATTTCCGTCAAAGATCGCGAGGGATGTACAAAAAATCCAGTAATTTATTCGTCTGACAGATAGTAGGCCAATCCTTAGATTGAATTTATTCTGCGTATATGCGAGATGTACTGAAAAAACATCGAATTTCCATTTAAAAAGGTAAAGCTCCTGTAATGGGGCTCCCTAAATACTCGCATCTCTGCAATCATTCGCTAGGTAAATACGATTTCTTTAAATTGTTTATTTAGCTTGGTAAGATCGGTCCATCTTCTGCGATAGGTATTTTCTTTTAAAAGAATTTCAAAACGATTTTATTCCAAGTATTTAGATTGTTTATTGTTTATTCTTCTATGAGAGCCATCCAAATATCCCAAATATCTCGCTGATTTAAACAAACCAGTCACCCTCGGCAAAAAAAAGCCTAACACTGCGCTCGGCTGAAACTGAAGCCAAATCAAAGATTGAAGAACCGACAAGAAGAGTTAACACAATGTTTGGAGAGCATGCATTTGCAGTTGCTGGTCCTCTGGCCTGGAACTACAGTGCCACATCATGTGAGAGAGCTAGAGGACCATGGAAAGTTCCGGAAAGCACTGAAGACAAGCAAATTTCTGGCATATAAGCGCCCTTGGAGTGACTACATCACGAAACGGCGCTATAAAAAAATCAACAACTCATCATCATCATCATTCAGGTCTCCCTGGCGTTGACAATCACTATGTCAAAGATTTTGCGGTCCAGCATTGTCTAGAAATTACTAGATTTTTTTAATTAAAAACAAAGCTTTTCTTCCCGAGTTGATTTATTTCTTCGAGCGCTTTCGATGTTATCACATAATTATCAAGAAGACAACCAAGAGGAGTTGGCCTCTTGATAATGATGTGATAACATTGAAAGCGCTCAAGGTAATAAATCAACTCGTGAAGAAATTTTTTGTGTTTTATTTTTAAATTGCTTATTTAAAATTAATCTTCACAATGCCAATACAGAAAACCTTCAACTTTTTTTTAAATTATCCGTAGTAATATACAGGTATGTATCAGTGGCGAAGGGTGCCATAAAAGCCGATTCCCATCGGTTTCCCGTTTAAAATGAGGCGAAAATGATAATAAAGTAGACTGCATGGTTTCAATGGAGGAAAAATACGTATTGTTTCTTTGGTTGTAAATGTATTTTTTTTTACTTTGTGCCTATATTTTTAACTACTTTGTTACATCATTTTAAAAGGGAAGCCGATGGAAACCGGCTTGTATGGCACCCTTCGCCACTGGTATGTATAGGCAGATCACTTTTACTGTAGCACCTGATTTCTTCTGTCAGTCACTCCAGTTTTAGCAAAAGGCAGCAAGAGTAGCATTTATACGAATACTTCTTTAAAAAAATTGTTTTTGTTTTGTTAGTTGACACAAACTTATCTACTACATCTGTAACTACTTGTGAGAATATATTTATTTAATAAAAAAGCTTAATCGTCCCTTAGTGTTTGTTTTTTTATGTCCATCAGAGGCACATAAGCAATGTTTGTATGTGTACTTGACCAATGTATCCTATCAAATCTAATCTAATCTAATCTAAGCTGCAAAGATATATATCATTTAAGATTTAAATTAAATGCATTCCCACAAGCAGATATGTATAATTTCGCGCTAACACATGCCGCATGTGGACCTACAATATAAAAAACCCAATCTCAAATGAACATAAGCCTTGCAACTCTTGCCGTCCTTCCCTGAAACAGGGGTGACATTGGCAAAGTGAACCATTTTTTTATATTATGGGTGGTCAGCCGCATAACAACCTATAAGTCAAGGAACTGAAGATATGAAAACTGTAAATTGATTTTACAAATATTTAAAACAACTCTGACATTATCGGGTTGTACGTTTTTATTCTTAGCTCAGATTGTGTAGAATGTGATAATGTGTAGAATGTGTGTTAAAATGTAAGATTTGAATAAGCCAAACAAGCAATGGGGGCATGTGAGATTTAAAGATTTTTTGTCATTTAAAGAATAAAAAAGTAACGACGTTGTACATCACAGGTCTTAGACACATTAGATAGTTTTTTTGTTCCGTTGATAGTTTTCTTCAACCCTCAAACATCCACCCTCTTCGGGGATCAAACCACAAAAGGGGAAGTTTTTCCTTTACTTCGATCGTGCACTACAAGTAAAAAATAAATCATTCAAACTCAGTTTAAGCGTTTTACAGAAAATTTGGGAGAACTGAAACGTCCAAAAGAGGCACTCTTTTTATTTCCTCAGATTTTTCGTACACTCTGCGGTTGAGTTGAGGTTTATATCACGAGGTATATTGCACTTTGAATGGTCCACAGTATAATACTTGTATACCATATAACATGTGATGGGGTACGCAGGAGTAGAGTTCCTTCTGCATACATTGACTGCAGTTTCACTATAACTTTCTCCAACATGTTTACCTCGAGAAAAGTTCACATTTTCAAGACATCCTGAATATTTCAATTTCTTCCATTCATATGCTTGATTTTCAGAGAAAAAGTTTTCTTTTGAAGTGAAGTGATACAAGAGAATTTTCTTGATTTCTAGATTGGTATACGCCTGACAACCTGTGTTATGACAATTAGTTCACTTAATCAATGTAATCCCTGTTTAATGGATGGCACCAAAAGTCGCAAGATTTATATTTATTTTAGATTTGGGTCGTGATTTTACCTTACCAACTTATATTGTTGATTAAATTATAGTACTTATTCTTGATTATTTCATCAATTCTCATTCAATTTATTTGAAAAGCGCCTATTCTCAAGCAGAACCCAGCTTCTATAAGGCTGGCCAGACCTTCAGTGAACGGTCTGACTTTAGCAATGGCATGTGAATTTTTCAACCTAGCAACGAGTATACTTTGAAAATTGAATATTTGATTTTTGTACTCCACCGGGAATCAAATCTACGCCTCCCGATTTCGATACCTTAGCAATAAGCATTAAAACCACGCAATAGACTGAATATCTGCATACAACTCTTGATGTTTATTTTACTTCATATTCTTATTCCAACATCATCATCATCTTCTAAAGGCAGAGACTTGTTGTATCAGCCATCTGTCTCTGTCTGCTGCCATCCTCTTCTATAATAATATATATAATCTATAATCTAAGTTGCAAGGATATATTCATTTAAAGCTCTCAGATGTATGCCCACAAACCAACAAGTGTAGTTCGCGCTTACAAATGCTGAATGTGTACTTACAAATAAAATCCAAACCTCAAATGAACATAAGCCCCACAACTTTTGCCGACCTTCCCTGAAACAGGGGTGACATTGGCAAAGTGAACCATTTTTTACAGTATGGGTGGTCAGCCTCATACCAACCTATAAGTCAAGGAATATGAATAATAAATTACATTTAAATATAAAAAAGAACAAAACCTTACAAAGAAATCTGTACAAAAAAAGTCAAAAATTTCCTATGCAAAAAATGTAGCAAATGAATACACCAACATTAGAAATCAACATTGCAGATTAGCCGCCACTTCTTCCTGTCCCTGCATACTTCTTTCATTTCATCCAGAGTCATAACCTTTTTCACACAAGTCCTCCTTTTATTATGACTCTGGATATCCCATTCATTCGCTATTTCAGAGATTTGATCCTTCCATACTTTTCTCGGTCTTCCTCTACCACGACATCCATCCATCTTGAGATGTGAATAGGAGGAGACATGCATGAGCCGCTTCAAATCCTTGAAGTATGAAGTTCTTGGGCGACCTCTTGTGCGTTGCCCTAAGATTTTGCCTTCCAAGATGTGGCTAAGAAAGGTGCTATGTCTGATTGAGTGCCCTATTAGCTTGGCTTTCCTCTTTAAAAAATATTTATCAGCTCTCTTCTTTCTTCTACGTCCCGCAACACCTTTTCCTTGGACTTCTTTTCGACCCATGATGTCTTGGACATTTTCCTCCATGTCCACATCTCGAATGCCTCCAGGCGGTCTTTCTAGTATTTTTGGATGGTCCAGGTTTCGCTACCATACAGGAAAATGCTCCAAATAAAAGCTTACATGAATTTATTTCTTGTTTCCATTTTTGAATGACAGTAAAAAGTTTGTATTTTTTCATGAATGCTTGCTTGGCTAGCATTATTCTCTTTTTTATGTCTTGAGTCGATTTGTTATTGTATGATAGGGTGCTACCCAGATTTGCAGAATTGCTCCACCTCCTCAATAGTTTTATTTCCTAATTTTATTTGTGGATGGAGGCAGGATTCATTTCTTCGAACCGAACATTTATTCCAACATACATACATTAAAATACAGTAGTTTTCATAAGATATCAGAAATATAATATTTGATTTATTGTCGATTTCCCTATTTTTCTTCTTATTATTAAAGCATTATCGCATTGTCAGCCTCTTGTAAGTTATTTCACAGCAACACTGAGCGATTTTTTTTGCATCTGTCGAGACACGAAATGGCAAAAACTTGTATTAGGACAACAGCTGTTACTGAGCGTCGCCCTTAGCGAAAACTTTAGAGAACTTTGTCGATGGCCAAGTTTTATATTGGAAAACAAACAGCAAATTGATGAGAGCATTATGAAAAGAAATTAGACTGTTTCGCCGTGCAAAAGATGGCTGGAAATTTGGTTGTGAAAAAGTTTTGTAAAAGTTGTATATTGCATATACAAAAAAAAATACATTTGTGTCTTAGAAAACTATTGATGGAAATCTAGATTTTGTTCAAAATTATATAAACGCAAACGCAAATAATAACGCAACTAAGCTACACATGTAGTGGAACTTCTTGCATACGAAATCGCCGAAGGGGTTGCATGTCCTATTGAATGTTATGATAATGTTTGGGAACATAGAAAATGGAATTCGCAGTTTCTCCGTATGTCTTTATGTACCTATATAAAATCCAAGTTTATTTTTTTAAATAAATACGTTCCGAAAAATGTTATTCATCAACTTTTTTTCTTGGGCAGAAACAGATATTTTATTTTATTCATTATTAAATAATAATCATTCAATTACTCACGTATATCTACTAACTAATGGAGCTTAACGGGACTCGAACTGGCGTTGTTTTTATTTCAAACACGCTAGTCAAAGTTCTAGTCCAATCCGCTATATTACCAATAGAGAAAGGAACTAGTTTTATAGTTGATAATTAAAGAAAGTAAAACAAAAGTAAAATATAAAAAGTAATTGAAAACTGAGTAAACCTTGTCGATATTAAATAAGAAAAAGTAAACTGATCGAGGAAGTCATTTCTTGTACAGAGTAAAAGATTCAGAAAATAAAAAAAAACACACGCAAGAAAAACAGAGTCTTCATTAAACGACGGACATCAATAGGATTTTTAATACCGAGTTGACCATAATATCATTGAGTGGGGAGAGGGGAGAAACTTCTTGCGGAAAAAACGAGAGAAAAAGATAATTACCCCCGCACAGACTTGGCAGAGTTTCTCTCCACTTGAGGAGACCGCAACTTCTCTCCGGGGAAAAGAAATATAAAGAGGGAGAAGGGAATACAAAGAGGGAGATGCGAAGTAGGCGAGAACGGGAGAGATTGCGAAAGTTTGTTGTGTGTATAAACAAGAGAGAGAGCGAGGAGTTTAGTTTTTTTAAGGCTAGACAAACCCACAAGGGCAAATGACCTCTGATGCTTAATTAATCTCTCGATTGTTGTGGAGATTTTTTCTCTGATTGCTTGAAATAAGACCTTTCATTAAATAACTAGACAAAGACAATAGGTTGGATTTATTTAATGTGCGTTTGATTGCCTGATACAAAAACAGTTATATTTTTGTAATGGTCCAAGCTCAATGGAAAAATTAAAGGATTCTGAAATCTTTAATCTAAGTTGCAAGAACTTGTCACATATGCAACTTTTGCCGCACTTCCCTGAAACAGAGATGAGCCAATTTGGACACAATGGGTGCTCAACCTCATACCATATAACTCAAATAAATAAAACCCCTAGTCCCAAATACAGTAAATCTTTTCACGTGTTGATATAAGCTCAGCTAGTTGGATTCTGTAAATTCAAAAATCCACTTAATACCATCCACAGTAAACGACACTTTATACAAAAATGTAAGGAGGAGATAAGGGCGTTGTGTGAGTTTTATAAAAAAAAAGATACGATTGGGAAAAAACGGAGTGACAGGGTGAGGAATGATTTTGTAAGAGAAGAATGTGGTGCAAGAGAAAGTGTGAAAGTGAAGATTAAAAAAAGTTTGTTAAGATGGTTTGGGCATATGGAGAGAATGAATGAGGAAAAACTGACGAAGAAAGTATATGTTGGTAGAATAGATGGATGTCGTGGTAGAGGAAGACCGAGAAAGGTATGGATGGACCAAATATCCGAAATTGCGAATGAATGAAATATCCAGAGTCATAATAAAAGAAGAGCCTGTATGAAGAAGGTTATGACTCTGAAGGAAATGAAAGAAGTATGTAAGGACAGAAAGAAATGGCGGTTGATCTGTAATGTTGGCGGCTAGGGTTTATTAAATTGGAATTTGTTTTCTGTTTGTTGTCCATAGATATTATTATTTAGTGATGTATAAAATGTAATTTGTCGTGTATTTTCCTTGACTTATAGGTTAGTATGCGGCTGACCACCCATACTGTAAAAAATGGTTCACTTTGCTAATGTCACCCCTGTTTCAGGGAAGGACGGCAAGAGTTGCAGAGCTTATGTTCATTTGAGATTGGGTTTTTATATTGTAGGTCCACATGCGGTATGTGTTAGCGAAATTATACATGTCTGCTTGTGGGAATGCAAGATATATATTGTTTCATACCTACTCGTTAGTTAGTTAGAGTAAATAAGTTGCAAGGATCAATCGATATCTAAAAGGTAAAATAAATAAGTGGCATATTAAGCTAACGTGAGTTTCTCAGATAAATGGACTTTTTTCATATTTTGAGGCAACTCTGCAGAGGCTCTGGCCACCCCTAGCGGAATGGCGACAGAGTTACAGTAACAGTTTTACAAGAGGAAACACTACAAAAGTATGAACATCCTGTAGTTAAAAAGTTTTTCACGAACACTTACTTATAATAAGTTCACTTTCTATGATAAGTAATTCCCAATAAGTGTATGTATTTGGGGAGGGAGCGCGCCAAGAAGTTGCACTACATGTATAGCTTAGTTGCATTGTATATGTAGGTTTAAATACATAATTATAATACGGTGTTGGCATGAAAAGTGAGTGGGTGTATTCGCATTTGGGCATCTGTATTAATTTCCATAGAAGAGGGGACGAGGAAATTAATTCTGCTATTTGCATAAAGATTGTATGAAAATACCAATCCCGCGATCTGCAGACGAGTGTAAGAATTCTCATTATGTCGACCAAAGAGGGTGAAAGTCAATTTATAAGTTGTTTAAAAATTCCTTTTAAATATTGGGAAGTGATCCCTTTAATATCGGGAGGAATAAAATCTAAAAATTCAAAATATTCCCGGCTATGTGACGTCGTCCATACTAAATTCCCGATAAACAGGGAATTTTTGATAGCGTACAGCATTAATTGACATTAATTGAAAATTCGGCAGGTCAGCTACAAATTAATTGATGTAATGTAATAGATATAATGGTTCACTTTGCCAATGTCACCCCTGTTTCAGGAAAGGTCGGCAAGAGTTGCAGGGCTTATGTTCATTTGAGATTGGATTTTTATTTTGTAGGTCCACATGCGGCATGTGTGAGCGCGAAATTATGCGTGTCTGCTTGAGGGAATGCATTTAATATGAATCTCAAATGATACATATCTTTGCAGCTTAGATTTAGATTTAGATTTAGATTAGTTCGGACCTAACTGTCTTGAATATTGGGAATTCTTTATATATTATGTTTGTAGTCCTATGTGCTTCAAATATACAACTTTAAGTTTAATCTCAACTATACATTCTAACAAAAAATTACCGTTCACTGAAGGCGCTGTTTCAATTTCCGTACATGTTTTCGTAAACGCCATACTTGAGTTTGAACGTAATATTTTATTTTTGAAGTTCTGGACAGCTTTAGGACGGTTGATCGGAAAAAAAGTTGTTTGTCCCAACAAGCCCCAGACATTGCGATCTTTTTAAATTGAAAATTCCTTCAGTCTGTTGGACATATTTTTCCTTATTCATTGGTTTTTTATACACCCTCTATAAAATATGGTTGAAATATTTTTTTGCACTCGAGCTATATCTAGACAAAATAAGAAATATACGATCTGAAGAAATCAGGAATAGAAAGTACGCAGTAGAGATAATATTGGAGGCAAAGACAAATTGTTATCGATATCGAAGAAGTATAATTCAAAGAATGTTGACTCGTTGAAAAATGAAGATCAAAAAGCATAAAAAGAAGAAAAGGGGAAAAATTTACAGTGAAAACGAACGTGTTCAAGATTTGTGGGTTAAAATTTGTTCAGGTCGGAGAAAAAGTAAGAAATAAGGATTAAAAGTACCTACACAAAAGACTGTAACTCCATCGCCATTCAGCTAAAGGTAGCCAAAGCTTTTGTACAGCTGCATCCATTTATTCCACGTGCATACCTCTTCCATACACTTATATTCATTACCTTTTTAATTTAATTATACATTTCCTTCTCTCACATTCATTCTGTAAATACCATTATGTTACAATTTCTCCAGCCTTCCTCTTTTTGTGGACAACTCGTAAGACTGAAAACATCCATATATGATTCTTAATTTTCAAACTGAACATTCACTTGATTTAAACGACAATATAGTCAAATCCAAACAATTAAAACCCACAATTTAGCAATGCCAAAATTCTCTGTTTTTTGTTGTTGTTTTATTCTAAAATCACAATGTACTTCATGTTCACATACAAGTACCACCAAACATTCTGCACAAACAAAGCAAACATCAAATCTTTGAAAGCCTGCGACCTCCCACATGATATCCATGGCAACACACCAAGGCATTTAGGGTCCTGCTCCTCAAGTATACTAAAATATTCTTTAACTTTAATCAATAGCGTTTACTAAAAAATATATAGAAACGCAAACATTGCCTCTGTAGAGCGTTGCATGTTTTGATATAACGCCATGGTATAGTTGACTACATTGAGTAATAACATAGAGGAGCGGAAACTAACTTACTGCATTGATACATAGTATCTACCATTTTTGCCTCTGTCCTGTCAAACGATACATTTGTGTAGTGATACAAAACATGTTTTTACTTGTCAACTTTTATTTTTTCTTGCTTTCTCTATTTTCTGTTTTGACACCCAATTACAACACATGCCATAATGTCTTAAAATAATCCATTTTTCCTTTAAAATTTGTCAATTTTATCCATCATAAGATACCGCATGCGTTTATGTTCGGACTGCTCCAGCGATACTGCTACACGCGGCAATGCTGCCCTTTTTAAGAAACATTTTTACATTCTCCCGTGTTTTTTGTACACATGGAAACGTAACTGTGAAGTACCTTCTTCTCTTTCTTACTAATGCCCATTTTCGTAATTAGGTTGAAACAGATATAATGTCATTATTTAAAAATTCAATAGGATAAAACAAAGTTTTAATAACAAACGTTTTCGCCTAATAAGGCATCTGAAAAAAATTAAACAAAAAGTGAATTACAACTCTGTGTTATCCTATTGAGTTTTTAAATAATACAATGTACTTTCACTGTGTGAATAGATTTACACTTAAAGAAATAATGTATATTTTCGTTAAAATAATTTCTAACAATTATGCTCTTGAACATAAACGTTTGAGCAAAAAAAAAAAAATAACAAGTGAATTAAAACTCTGTTTTATCCTATTGAATTTTTAAATAATAAATAATTTAAAAATGGAGTTCTACAAAGTTTCTGCTGAAACATTTTAAAATAAATAAAAAACAATAACAAATTAATAAATAATTTCTGGTCCACATACATTATATTAAAGTCAATGGTTGAATACTTTGGGGTACTGAATTGCCTCCTAGCGGCTTGCTTTAATTAGAGGGGTCCCTAATGACTGAGAAGGCGCGCCCGCTTTTATAAGCCTTCTTATGCTCGAGACTGTGGGGTACCGTGTACAGAAAAACATTTAGAGCATAAAAAAACAATTACATTTGAATGCATTTTTGTTTTTTTTATGGTTGTTGGTAAATATTTTGTTACATATTTTTGCATTCATTTACAGAAAAAAAAGTCATAAGATTTTAAATAAATAATGTGAAATAAAAAGAAAGGTTTTTCTTTATTAGCTGGTTTATTTTCTTGAGCGCTTTCGGTGTTATCACATCATTATTATTATTTATTTATTTTTGTGTGCACAACAGGTTATCCTAATTATAGTGCACTCTCACAGCTATCAACATACTAGGAGAAACTCTATTGCTAGTTTTTTTTCATTTTAATAAATTATGTACACCCAAAATTATCAATGGAACATCCAAAATTTGTCGTCTTGTATGTAAATAAATTACGTGAATTGAAACAGTATTGTGAATCATCTTGTTTTTTCATTTTAAAATTTACTAAGGATTAATTAATATTTTTAAGCCAAAAATCAGGTTTCAATCGATTTTTTGCACCTTATATATTTTTAAGGGTATTTCAAATTAACACGTTATTATAAATAGAGGCAAACTCTTGTTGTTAACAAGACTTAAAACTATTTTTTCTGCTTTTTCAAAAGAGTAAAAGTTTTTCAAATATTACATCACGTTGAAGTTGCAGGTTCTTACCTAGGTAACTTAATACTTTACAAGTTTTAACTTTACTTATTCCGTCATAAACATATAAGTGTATAAGGAAATTGTCTTATAACCTATTTAAGAGGAAATTAGGTTGGGAAACACTCCGTTCATTTTGTGCTTGCTTGTCCTATCTCCATCAGATATTGTTATGTTTTTCGGTCTCAACTATTTTTCAAATTTAAAACTGGTCTTCTTCTAGGTTATTTATTATTTTTTACAGGATACATTTATTTTCACAATTCACATTTATTTATTTTACAGATGGTTTAGGTTCACTTATACTGTTTTAGTGTTTAGAAGCGGAGTGTCGCAGGATGACTGCACGGCCTGCAAGCCATTTGTGGCTTATAAATCTATTTAAGTAGAGGCTTCTAGAGGTCAATTATGCCGGAACCTTCTCGAACGGTCTTCCAAAAGCTTCGAGTAAATATTTTTTATGATTTCTAGTTACTTCCGTTTAATATCTGTCTACCCTAGGTATTTATAATAATTAATCCTACTTATATATAACTCCCATCAGCTACAAATGATATATCTACCTACCTAAATATTTATATGCATTTGCTATTTACAAAACAATATAATGTCACATGAGCAATGTTTGTATGTGCACTGGATCAATGTGTCTTATGAAAACTGGAAATTGATTTTAATAATCCTCAAAACAACTCTCACATTATCGTGTTGTAGGCTTTTTTCATAGAATGTGATTCTTAAAACAATTTCATTAAAAGGTCATACTGTAGATTTGTAACTGTCACTCTGTCGACATTCCGCTGGGGGTGGCCAAAGCCTCTGCAGATTTACTTCCATTTTTGCCTTTCCATCTTTGCATACCTGTTTCAATTCATTCATATCTAGCACCTTCATACACTTCCTTTTTTTACATTCACTTTGTATATCACATTCTTTCACAATTTCACGAATCTGATCCAGTCATACTTTTCTCGGTCCTCTCTTTCCTCTTTTCCCTTCCACATTCCCTCTGTATGTCTTTGAATTAAATGTCAGATAAGTCAAACACACACTGGAGGGGCATCTTCAACAACTTGCTTAGCTTTGCAATTAAGAGTTTCAAGGGCTTCACTTTTTCACCTTTTCGTGAAAGTAATTCAGTTTTTTTTAATCCATTATTTAAGTTGCTCATACCTAAGAATCTTTATGATTATGACCATAAAAGCATCTAATGCAAGTACGCAACTGAGCTGCACATAAAGTAACACTTCTTAAAGCGCTTTTCCCGAAGAGCTGTTGCGTATGGGACCTATTTTTTTTAACAGATAAAGGGGCTGACTTTCTCTAAGCACTTCACTTGTAATAAGGGTTTCGTAACTCCTGAGTGGGTTGTTTCTTTTTATCTTGTGAAGGCTGAGTAGACCATGTCAGTATTTTTATTTTGGTCTTGAAATAAACACCCAAACGGGTAATCATTTCTGACACACTCAGTGTTCTCAAAACTGTTGGCATGAAATACAAGCACTCTACCAACTGAGCTATCGATAATTTTAGGAGCATGATTTGTACAAATATTAGTTTTTAAGTTATTCCATATCTTTAACATCGTAAAGTTTCACTATTTTTATTATAAAGAATTACAAACATTTTCAGTCATCTGACCATCAATGGATTAAACAAATATGTTTTGTTTCAAATCAATTTTTTTTTATAAATTTCCAAGTGTTTTTTTAGAAACCCACACATTTACCCAACCATTCATCATTTTATTAAATTCTGTTCGCAGAAAATAAGGCTTATTCTGGAGGTACACGGTTTTTTAATCACTGGAATATTTTTTCATTTGAAAATGAAGGTTTTTAATTAAGACATTGAAGTACGGGGAGAGTCCTCTGATAGAAATCTATTAATTAAATGGCTAGGGTTCGATTTCACGCTACAACACCTCTTGAATCATTCCGCCTCACGATCATTGAAAGCGAATCGGCATTATGATTGTGTGCGCTGGATTCATTAAGCCAGATTATATATACTATGGCTTGCAGACAAGCTTATACCATTGATTGAAATTTATACTATTGCTATTTTCAGCGTAAGCTTATGTGACTTTAAACTGATAAAAAAACTACCCAAACGATTGACGTGAGTGTCAAAAGTCGCTGTGCTTTAATATATAATCTGAGTTGCAAAGATACATTACCATTAAAAACTGATATTAAATGCATGCCCGCAAACAGACACGCGCAAGTGAGCGCTTACAAATTAAAACCAAGCCTCAAATGAACATAATACCTGCAACTTTTGGCGACCTTCCATTTCGGAAACATTTCGGCCGGTTCATTTTGACCGTTCCATAGCTCAGTGGTAGCATTGCGGACTCTGAATGGGAAGGTTGTAGGTTCGAATCCCGGCGGAGCACAAAAAATATACCATTTATATTTTCAAATTTGCTCTTCGCTGGGTTTAAAAATTCATAAACCTTTACCAATGACCGGTCACCAAAGGTCCATCCAGCCTAACAGCAACTGGGTCTTGCTTGAGTATTGGCGCTTTGTAGCAACGACCAAGCTCGTACACCTCTGCGGCACTACAACAACTGTCATAGACCCCTAGAGTCTCTAGAATCTAGGGAGTCTCCCGCACAGGATTTCTTAAAAAAAATCACGTTTTACACGTTTACTGCAAAAATTATGGAAATAAAAATGTTTATATACTGACATTTTAATTCTAAGGGAGAATAACCTTTTCACATTTTTCTTTCATAAATAATAATTGGACGATCACGTGAACTTACTTTGTAAATGACTGAAAAGTAATTATCGTATTGGCGGTATCCCACAAATGTCGTTCCAGATTAAAATAGCTCGCAGACCTGTCAAAGCTTTACGCTAAAATAGCACTGACACGTGCGTGCGTGAAAACTGAAGCCCACTCTGAACTGTGAAACTTGCAAGACTTTGTTTTTGTTTTCAGGATTTTTGAAGAAGCGTTTTTCTCGAATTTCAGTAACCAAATAATCTATATTTTCATGAGAGTGTTCGTGAGATAACGCAAATGAGCTACTCATATAGTGAAACTTCTTGCCGAGTTATGTATATCCAAAGGAGTCGCATGTGACGAGTGGAATCTTATTATTTTTATAGCTAAGTTCCTTGACTTATAGGTTGGTATGCGGCTGACCATCCATGCTGTAAAAATGGTTCACTTTTTCAATGTCACCCCTGTTTCAGAAAAGGACGGCATGAGTTGTAGGGTGTGTGTCCATTTGAGATTTGGTTTTTTATGTTGTAGGTTCACATGCGGCATGTGCAAGCGCGAACGTGTTCGTGTCTGCTTGGAAAAATGTATGAAATGTGAATCTCCAATGTAACATATCTTTGCAACTTAGAATAGATTAGATATGCTAAGGGGGCCGGTCTTACGCCAACCATTTCAGTTAAAATGCTGGCTTACTAGAGGGCTGGTACTCATTTATTATGAAAGCTGAGTAAGCCTTGCCGCTATTTTATTTTTGGGCTAGAAATATACTCCCTCAGTGGGATTCGAATCCCAGCTCTCGGCATGGAATGTATGTACTCTACCAACTGAGCTATCAACTGGATTTTTTAAAGGTTTTTTAACGTCAATTTTTAAGAAAATATTTTTTTTCAGAAAAACATAAAGAAACGTTGTTGAAGTTTCCTTTGATCTCAGTTTTTTTGGTGTTGATTATAACTAGTGAAATATCACTTTTACAAAAAAATTTAGATCTTATCTTTAGTAGATCAGTGTAAAATAAGGCATTGAAAAGAGACGGATGGCTGTCTCACACTTGGAATGTATAGGTTGAAAGAGACAAAGCAACGAGTCCAACCCACCAGACAGGGAAGATGTATTGCGCAGGGCATTAAATTAAGAAGGTGTTACGAAAAAACGAGCAGTCAAAGTCTCAGACTAAATGCGATCTTGTAGAGAGCGACGGAAACTGATCTTGCACCATTACAGAGTAAATGAAGACGTCTAGAATAAAAAGAAGATCTTTTGATGACGCGGCATTGAGATTCTCAACAATTTATTGAGTAATAAAATTCAAAGTGTTTTTTTTTTGTTTTCATTTGAAAAGAATGTTGCTCATTTGAAAAGTGCCCTCTAGTCCAATCAGTGTTTTTTTTGGCTTATCTACAATTTAATTCAAAGATGACTTTTAAATGAAATTGTCTTGAAAATCCCATTCTACACAATCTATCTGAGATTTTTTTTGTAAAATACGATAATGTGAGAGTTGTTTTTAATATTTTACCCCACAGTGCTTATTAAAAATAATAATAATATATCTTTATTCCAGCCTAGTCGCGCGGATGGTGCAATACGTGACTAGCCATATTAAATTTTAAAGTTTGTACATACAGGAAATACAGGATAACAATGTAGTAGGATGCATATAAGAAAAATAAGTTAAAGAAAATAAATAATTAAATATTAGCTTATCTATCATTTGATTCTGAGATAACCTAGAAATGAAATGTCTTAAGAATCACATTCTACAGTCTACACAATCTGAGATAAGAAAAAATGATAAACACGATAAAGTAATACTTGTTTTTTATATTTGCAAAATCAATTTTTAGTTTTCATATGACACGTTGGTCGACTACACGTACAAATATAGATCGTGGGAAATTACCTCTGTTGGACATAAGACAAACAAGCACTATGGTGATGTTCTGGTCCAAATCAAGTTCGGATCAAATTTACACAGTTGAAGATTGTTAGCGTGATAAATATGAGCTTTTTAAAAAAAAAAATTGTGTTCTTGTGAAAGCTTACTTTTTGTATTGATTAAATTCTAACGTTCTATCCGACATTCCCTGAAACAGGAGTGACATTGGCAAAGTGAACCATTTTTAACAGTGAGGGGTGGTCAGCCTCATACCAACCTATAAGGAATATTCAATTGTATATAATAGATAATTGCATATTTTATACTTTTAAGGGTTTGGTGGTTTACACAGTGAAAGTCCATTGTATATTAATTAAAAAACACACTGTTTCAATTCACTTTTCTATTCTTTTAATTTTGTCTAACGTTTTCGTCTAAAAAGGCATCATCAGGACAATGACAAATATCTGAAGATTTGTCATTGCCCTGATGATGCCCTTTTAGGCGAAAACGTTAGACAAAATTAAAAGAATATAAAAGTGAATTGAAACAGTGTTTTATGTAATTAATAATTGCATATTTATTTCAATTACGAACCATGAAAATGATTGCACACTCGCCACTCGCAATTTACAAAAGTGCAATAAATGCAGAAAGTACATCACTGGCACCAGCAATAACTTAATGGCGCCATATTGATCGCGATCAGTCAGGCCTATTAGCCAGCCCGGCCGACAAACACACACACAAAAGCTTTATTGACATTTACAATACCTAAAACTCGATTCAATAACTGCCAATACAACGTTGATGAACTGATCAATTTAAAGCATAAATTTTTGTTACATATTGAATCTAATCTAAACTAATCTATCTTGCACAGATATTTTACATTAGAGATTCACATTACATGAATTTTCACAAGCAGACACGTGCAAGTTCGCGCTTGCACATGCCGCATGTGAACCTACAACATAAAAAACATATCTCAATGGACATGCACCCTGCAACTCTTGCCGTCCTTCCCTGAAACAAAGGCAAAGTGAACCATTTTTACTTTTTATTTTTATTAAAAATTACTTTATTTTTACTTATTAATTAATTTTTTTGATTATTATTATTTATTGGTTAGCGCTGTTTTTGTGTGAAACACACCTGAAAAACCCTCTGAAAGCTTATTCGTCGATACAGAAGGCACCAATTTTTCTTGCTCCAATTCTTCAATGCTTTCTACTCGTGAAAGCGAAACGTCGGCAGATAAAAAATTTGCAAATAGACCACGGTCCAATTCGAAAAAAACACAAAACTAATAAGTCAAAAAACAATTATTTGATTCATAATTTAAATTTAAGAGTTATCTTTCCGCGTAGACATAATTTTGTTAAAATAGGACAGTTCTACTCATTCAAAATACATCGATGAATTGATTCTCAATACTTAGTATATACCAAAACATAATGTTAACTTAAACAACAACAATATTATTCCAGTTAGCACACGGTTTGATTCTGCATTCCATATCAGCGGATCCACAATAATATTGGTATATACTATTCCTAATACCAATACCATACTATACCAATATTATTTGATATTCTAGACCCCCTTGCCTGGCCTTCTTGCATTATGTATGAAGTTATTTGAACGAAACCAGACAAAGCGTGAAAACTTTTCCACAAGTATAAAAACATTTCAAGAGGCGAATAAAACCAAATACGGTAATCTAGGATTTTCCTCAAAAAATGTGGTAAATGTATAGAAATGATCAGGAAATTATTTCTAGTGATTCAAAAGATTTATCGAAATTTTAAATATATATTAGATGGCCTCTTTTGTTCCTGTACATCTCACATTTAAACTCAATACGTTGAGAACGGAAGATTTGTATATTTAGAATCAAAACCGGAAATCTCAGATGGAAAATATAAGACAATTACTTCCTGTATTTGAATACATTTATTTCACGTAAAAAAAACAAAGATAGCCGATTTTGGTTCTGGAGAGATTCAAAGAAAATGTATGAGAATGAAAACGCTCACTAGATGCGCTTATCAGTGTTTCGTGTATTTTTTGATAAACGCTACGTATGAGTTTAAAAGCGTTGCATACACTAACGGTTTTATTCTGAAACAGCAAATCCACGGCTCATTCGCAACCTAAAGTAAACTTTCCATGCAATGAAATGATGATCTGTTTATCAGCTACGGATCAAATGCTTTGTGAATAGCATTGTAAAGGTACTGTTTAGTTTTTCCGAGAAACAGAGAAATCTCTTTATCGCTATTCGGCAAAACGACGATAACACCCGAAGAGGGGTCGGAAAATTTCGCGTTTTCTTTGTGTTTTTTATTCCGCAGGGTTGCGGAATGTGCAAACGTGTGCGATAAAATGATAAAAACAAATGGTTACCTTTTTTTTTTTTTTTTTTTTTTTTTTCTTTATTTTTTTTTTAAAAGCCTATGCGGGAGACTCCCTAGATTCGAGAGACTCTAAGGGTCCATGACACTTGTTATAGTGCCGCAGAGGTGTTGGTGATGTGTCAGTTGTCCATGTCCGGTTGCAGGGTTGTTAGCTGCGCAGTGCTGTGGTGTGTGTGGCGTTGCTTTGTTTTGAGACACTGAGAGGAAATGGCGATTGATATTGGATTTGAAAAGGGCAAGGTTAAATTGGGATGGAAACAAAGATACCGGTAACTCATTCCATGATTTGCCTAAATAAGAATGGGTGTGGGAAACGTGAAAGAAAAAGGATGGTGCGTTTTCTCAGACATATTTTTGAAAGAACAAAAATATCTATGGATTTATTATAATATAATTTATAATTTACGCTGCCAAGATATATTGACATTAAAGGTTCATATATAATGTGTGACCAAATGCACGTACATTTACGTGCACGCTTACATATGCTGCATGTGTAATCTAGGATCTAAGTTGCAAAGATTTATAAATATTAAAATCCATATGAAATGCGTATTCACAAATAGACACGCGTAAGCTCTGGCGTACAAATGTTGCATGTGTAATTACAAATTAAAAGCCAAATCTCAAATGAACATAAGCCTCGCAACTCGTGCTGCCTCTTCCTGAAACCAAAAATGAATCAAGTTTTTAGAGCATGGGGGACAGACTCATTCCAACCTATAAGTCAAGGAATATCGATAATTGATATTGCAAAGATATAACTACATATTTACAGCATGTAAGAATCACACATTTTTAGCAGCCACCTAAAAACGCGATTAAGTTTGCGCTTACACATGCTGCATGTGTAATTATTTACAAATAAAATCCAGACATCAAATGAACATGAACTTTTCAACATTTGCCGACCTTCCCTGAAACACGGGTGATATTGGCAAAGTGAACCATTTTTTTCAGAATGAGTGGTCAGCCTCATACTTACCTACAAGCCAAGTAATCTGTAGGATAATAATGAAAATAAAAAATACGATTTTCCGAAACTCTTCCTTGGGTTTTTAGATATTTATTTTCTCAAGCTTGGCGAAAATTTGATTTAACGTCAATAAATTTTGCATAAAACTCCCTTGGGGAAATTTTGGAAATTTTTCAGGCAATTTTTTTCGCATCCCATTTTTCATTTTTATAATTTTACAAATAATATGAAACAGCCTGTGTTGTAAAATTGTATGGTGACACTTTGAAGATAAAAATAAAAAAACTTCCGACTGGGAGTTTGCCAGTAAACCTCTTATATTTATTGCTTTCAGATTGTTGGAAGCTGTCAGGATTTTTGTTATGAATAATAAACCAATGGAGGGTCGTGATCTTTGGTAATTGCTAAGAAGACAAACAATTTAAGAAGATTTTAATTTTTATTTTAAAAAAGGACGCACTAGTTGTATCACTAAGCTGCGAAGAAATATTACATTTAAGATTTATTTTAAATGCATTCCCATAAGCAGACACGTATAAGTTTTACATGCTGCATGTAGACTTACAACATAAAAAACCCAATCTCAAATGAGTACAAGCCCTGCAACTCTTGCTGACTTTCCCTGAAACATTGGCAAAGTGAACCATTTTTATGGTATAGGTGATCAGCCTCTTACCAACCTTTTAGTAAAGGAATTCTCTTTTTCTTTTTGAATTTTCATTTAAACAGTCTACACACAATTTGTGCTTTAGAAAATACTGGGCATAAATCAAAACCGCAATTTCACAGCGCGACAAGTTGTCAATATATTTTTCTCTCAAAACATAAAGTGACAAAAAAGGAGAACAAATTAAGCTACACTATTTTCGGATTACAAAATTAATATTTTTCGCTCTAAATTTTGAAATACTTCACAATCTACTTACAAAATAATATGGTAGAATTTTCTCTCCATGCTGTTGAATTCTGCGCTAAGTGGTGTGTTAAATTTGATGTGAAAAGTAAACAACTGCTACGGCGAATTCCCAAATTTTGCTCATAATGTGTGTTTATAAAAAAAACATGCTCCTAAAATGAACGGCGAAATTATGTTTTTCCTGTTTACTTATTTGTAGTTACAAAATCTAAATAACAAAAATATTCATACAACAAATTATGAATTTCACACTGATGGTCCACCGCTGTTTTAATACGAGGAAAAGGGACGGATACATCGAAAGTTATCAAGTGCAAGAGATACAGATAACAGTGCGAGAAACTTTCTTTTTTTTCTTCTTTCGTTTTTTTGTTTGCTTGCTTACACAGTTTGTGGAAAGGATGAGCAATGGAGTAACACAGACCATGAAAGGTTATATTGGACCAATTGAGCAACATGTTTTGAATGCAGATTTAGTTTTTTATTTTGCCATCTTACTTACCATTCTCATAAAGACTGATCGATAGATCAGTTGGTAGAGTGCTTGCATTCCATGCCGAGAACCCTGGATCGAAAAACACTGAGGCGAAGGTTTCATAAATTATTTTCAGTTTTCGCGTGTATTTTAAATACCTAAAATAAAATGCCGCCAAGGTTTACTCAGCTTTTCCAAGAAATGAGTACCAGCCCCCTCGGGAGTTGGGAAACCCACACTTCAACTGAAGTGGTTGGCGTAAGGCCGGCCCTATTACTAGTAAACACAAATAGGTTTCACTCGCCGCATGCGAAACCCTTCGGGAATATTGCGGAAAGAAGACGCTAACGGTGCTAGTCTTAGACATTTTAGTCGTCCCTTGAGCCCACGCTTTGACAAACTAATGATGCATTTGTATGAAGACCTGTCAATCCAAGATGGCCGCAAGTAAACAGCTGATTAGTCTTCATAAAATATTACCAAAATTCGGTAGGTAAGAATGACCGTGGTGATGAAACTTCCAGCCCAGGCATCATTAGTTTGTCAAAGCGTGAGCTAAACCGACGACTTAAATGTCTAAGAATAGCCCCTTAAATGTGTAGCTTAGGCCCGGTAGTTTCATCGTTAGCATAGCGACTTTATACAGAATGAAAAGGACGCACTTATGTCAATCGAGTGGGTAGTTTTTTTTATCAGTTTAAAGTCACATATGCTAACGATGAAACTACCGGGCCATAGTTGCGTTTATATCATGTCAATACTAAGAAAATCTATGGTGTATTGTCGGTGCTATGGCCACGGCGGTCAAGACGCTTGTTCAGCTAGCGTATTTGGTTCAGATTACGTTGGTTCGAGCCACGCCTGGCTCCTTTGACCATAACATTGACCCTGGTCCAGATGTCGTTGCATGCACACAAACTTCTGCTTTCGGATGAAGACAACTGGACAGGCAAAATAGGTTGGTGAATTGCATTCCTCTTCACAAATTTATTAAAAAAAAAAAAAACTTTCAGCACATGAATGCGTATTCATGCAAGTTGATAGTTAAACCATATACATTTGCAATTCGCATAATTGCTTTCCACATTAATCATGCGGCATCGAGTGACCGCCTCGCGTACCTGACACTTTAAGCCTCACAAGTTAATCACTCTAGACTGGAGATGACGTCCGGGGAACCGAACCCTGGAACTCTTCCAAGTCGCCGTGTCAAGAGATGCCTCTAAACATTCCACACATGGCTACAAATTACGCACGGCTTTGAAGATTTCATGTTATAATCTGCAGCGTATCGTTGCAATTATTTAGCTCGCGGATTTCAGTGCAAACATACAGTCCTTGTTTGTTTTATGTCCATCAAAAGTAATTTCACATAAGCAATGAAGAAGTGGCGGCTAATCTGCAATGGTGATTTCTAATGTTGGTGTATTAATTTGCTACATTTTTTGCATAAGAAATTTCTGACTTTTTTTGTATAGATTTCTTTGTAAGGTTTTGTTCTTTTATATATTTAAATGTAATTTTTTATTCATATTCCTTGACTTATAGGTTGGTATGAGGCTGACCACCCATACTGTAAAAAATGGTTCACTTTGCCAATGTCACCCCTGTTTCAGGGAAGGTCGGCAAAAGTTGTGGGGGTTATGTTCATTTGAGGTTTGGATTTTATTTGTAAGTACACATTCAGCATTTGTAAGCGCGAACTACACTTGTTGGTTTGTGGGCTTACATCTGAGAGCTTTAAATGAATATATCCTTGCAACTTAGATTATATATTATTATTATTATTTATAATGTTTGTATGTGTCCTGTACCAATGTTTCGTATAAAAACTGGAAATTGATTTTCAAAATATGTGGAACAACTGTCACATTATCGTGTCTCATGTTTTTGTGTAGAATGTTAATATTCAGGCAATTTCATTGAAAGGTCGAAAAGTAGATAAGCCAAACTAGCACTGGGGGATGATACGGCTGAGATTAAAAATCACACAATTTTTCAGGTGTGTTAATTTGCTCTGAAAAATGTGTGAGCGTGTGCAAATATTTTATGGAAGAATATTATGTTTCTTGCTTTTTTGTTACGTATTAACCTTTTAATTGTGTCGCTCGTTTAAAACAACGTAAGTTATTCATGAGAAGCACAGACAAAGCTATATTTCTGGTGATGCTGCAGAAAAGTTTTCCGGGATCTGTTGCCGTGGTTTATGGGAGCTGGAGCTTCCAGATGCTTTGCCCATGACTACGATGGGCTTCTTCAGTGTGAAGGTACGAAGGTACAATAGAGATGATCTTGATGAAGCCTGTGAACAGAAAAAAGTATTTTTCAAAACTTTAGTTTTTCACAATTTCTTGTCAAAATACGTAAATAGTTAAGAAAACGTAGATAAAATGCACATGAAGAACTATTTCTTAGCGCGCTTTGCCTAGAAAATTCATTTTGGCATGTAAACCCGATTTATTTCCTTATTCCTTTCCTAATCCTATTTCCTTATGCCAATTTTTTACTTAAAATAGGGGTTTTCCAGCTCTTGAGAGGGCTTATTCTCATTTATTTTAAAAGATCCATACTAACATCGGTATTTTTATATTTGATTTAAAGTTAACACCATAACATTTGTGACACCCTTGAAGGCCTAGAATTCTTCCATCTGAAATATAGTCCGGAAATCGCATGTAGAAACTTCAACACCAAAATTAAAAAAATCTAGTTATATCCATTTACTGTTTCATTTTCCCTTTGTAAGTACGTAAATATTTATAATATTAATGAGGGTGTTCAGTTATAATATAAATTCTTCACCGCAACAGTACCGGCTAAAAGGTTAACTCATCCTTTGCTGTTTATGTGGACTCCAGGCGTGACGCTTGTCTCCAGTACTCCTAGTATAAAACATCGTGTAAACTCATCACAATCACGTAAATCGAAAAAATTATTGAAAACTTAATCACTCTCTAGGAGTGCCGTCGTATATTAAATACATTTTCAACATACGCGATCAAGGGATGTTTAAATACATCTTTTATACTTGGGGTATAGATCAAAGAGCAAGTCTCCAGACTGTCACGGGCGATGCATCAGAATTCATTAGAGTTTGCACGCGTAATATTTGTGTCGCATAATATGTGCCAAATGACGCGACAGTTAGACGGTTAAGTCTACCTAAATGTGAGGGTATGTATATCGACGGTTGAAAGGTATTAATTAAAGCTATTATTATTATTTAAGGTATTAAATATGTTAAAGGGCATAAGTGACTAAAACTAAATTGTTCAGGAGAATAGCTTAAAGTTTGAGATTGCAGAAAAATGTCATAACTTTTATTTCTTTTATCATATCGTTAAAATCAAAACAGCTCTATAATTAAAAAAAAATAAAGGCTTTACTATTAATGTGGTTTTACGATGTTTTACGATTTCTTTATGTCACAAGCATCTTTAGGACAAAATCTGGTCGGTTACACCAAAACCATACTTCGAAACCGCAGTTTTTTGCTTGGGCATACACAACAAAAAAATAATCGTAGAGCGATGGAAGCTAGCGTATTAGAAAAAGCGGAAATTTTTAAGTAGGAAAACATTCATAGCTCATTTTTGATCAAAACGTCGCTTATTAACCGTCGATATGTTAATTGAAGAAGAGGTAAAGTGCATTTTGAATCTAAGAAAAATGAAGTGAATGAAATGAAAGTATGCAAGAATCGTATGTTCCTTGAGGGTTAGGTTGGTATGCGACTGACCACCCATGCTGTAGAAAGTGGTTCACTTAGCCAATGACACTCGTGTTTCAGGGAAGGTCGGCAAGAGTTGCAGGGTATATTTTCATTTGAGATTTGGGTTTTTATTTTTTTATACCACTCCGTGGTCTCATCAAATATTCATGTAGAAACAGACACGAGAATATCTGACCATCTCCTTCTCTCTCATTGCGTGCTTAACCAGAAACCTGAGACAGCTCAATTCTTTCTCAACTCTTCTTTAGTGCTTTATATAAAATAGGAAATTCATTGTAATCAATACAATTTATTGTCTGTTTCCATTACTTTTAGGCTAATATGCGGTTGACCACCCATGTAATGGCTCACTTTGCAAATGTCACCCCCATTTCAGAGAAGGTCGGCAAGAGTTGCAGAGTGTAGGTGTGTTCATTTGAAATTTGGGTTTTTGTATTGTAGGTCTACATGCGGCATGTATAAGCGTGAACTTATACGTGTCTGCTTGTGAAAATGCATGTAATGTGAATCCCCAATATTAAATATCTTTGCAACTAAGATTATAGATTATAGATTGGGTTTTAAAAAAATGTATAGAAAGTAAACCAGCGCTTCTATTGAGAGATTTAGTTTCCATACATTAACATATATTAGGATGGGCAATTTAAAGCTTCCCGGTACCAAGGACCCAAATAAAAAAACTCTACGTTTAAACTAAAACATAGAGTATAAAAAAATGTACAGAAATTAAAATAACGCTTCGAGGGAGCGTTTTGGTTTTTATACAATTGTGTTTAATACGTGGGTCCATGGTAATGTGAAGCTTTTAATTGCCTGCCTTAATGTAGCGAGAAGAAAATTTATTGCTCCTTTGATAATATTGCAAAAAAATATTTGTTTAATTGTTGAATATATTTGCGATCCATTTTAAAGAAAGAGATTGTGAACCTTTTGTTTTTAAAAATATACAAAAAATAGGAAAATATATTTTTTATGTGAATGACGATCGAGCGATCGACCGTTAGGGCACCTCTGGTCTATAATGTATAATATATAATCAAAGTTGCAAAGATATATAAACATTCAATACTCTTATCAAACATTCAAAGCCCTTGTCATTCCTTAAATTGTAGGTTGGTATGAGACTGATCACCCATAGGTACAGTAAAAAAATGGCTTACTTTGCCAATGCCCCCCCTGTTTCAGGGAAGGTTGGCAAGAGTTGCAGATCTTATGTTCATTTGAAATTGGGTTTTAATATTATAAGTCCACATGCGGAACGTTTAAGCGCGAACTTATACGTATCTACTTATGAAAATGCGTTTAATATGTCTTTGCAACATATATTATAAATGACAAAAGTTAAAATAACTGGAAAAATTAGTATAAAATCACCGATCCAAGCATGAATGACCCACTTTGCCACACCTGCATTGCAATCTCGTCCTCCGATCTGACCGTGAATCTCCCATATAATTTATCAGTCAGGAGTGATCATTAGGTCAGGTAGGTATACCAAGCAGGTATGCTTAGGTTGGCGCTTGATGGCTATTGCAAATCCCAAACGGCGCAGGCACCCACACCTGTGCGGGACCACCCAAGGTTCGGATGCAATCCAGACTTGGTATGAGATGCAAGCAATCTATAATCTAATGTCTGATGAATGCAATTTAATTGAAGTGTGGGTGATATGAACTCAATTTGGATTTGCTTAATTGATTGCTTTCATTTTGTACAAAAACTTCATTAGTCGTGTCGATAACTCACCTAATCGTCCCCACAGTGATTGTTTGGCTCATCTACCATTTGATTCAAAGATGACCTTTAATTGAAGAATCCCATTGGGGCTGTCCATATATTACGTCAGTCGCATTAAGGGGGGGGGGGGGGGGAGTCTGGGTTGCGGATGATGGCGAATGATCTGCGAGTACCAAAAGTGACGTAAAACGCAACGCAACGCAACTAAGCTACACATATAGTGTAACTTCTTGCCGCGTTATCCCCGAAGGGGTCGCATGTGGCGAGTTGAACCTATTCGAACCTGTTTGAACCTATTGAACCTACGTCGTTCTTGTAAATACCAATTTCTATAAAATATACAAAATATTATTTAAGTAATATAACATTATTAATTATTAAGCTCATCCATTATTACAGCAAGAGGGGTAGAGGGGGTCATTAGATAATGACTACACTCAGCACATGTGACCCCTTCACAGCCACCACGCTTAGAAGTTGTGACATCTGTAGGTACAGCTTTGTTGCATTTTTAGCAAAATAAAGCTGTTCTTTTTAATGATAAAGGAAAAACAGTTTTGTTTTCGATTACGTGAGTACTCACGTAATCGAAAACAAAACTGTTTTTCCTTTATCATTAATGATGAACGATTACAAAGTTAATGCCTCTACAATCAATAAAACTGTTCTTTTTAAATTACGACTCAACTGAAAATAAAAATAAAATGTTTCGTTGAGATGCTACGAAAATAATACGAAATAAAATGCAAATTTAAAGAACTGATTTATGAATGAGCATTCACAGAATTGACTTGAACGTTTGTGTTTTTTTTTCTTGTTAATTTAATTATTCTTTTGGTATTTTTATGATAATGAATAATCAGAAATCAATAATTCATATTTGGCCTGCAGATTTTATTGCCGTTGTCATCCCCGACAGCCGAATGGAATTATTATAAATAAATTATCTTGCATTAAAAATGTGGCTCGAAATATTATGGTAATTTTTGTATTAGCATTTATCGCAGAAATTCATACCTTTTAATACATTTTTTTTGACATTTAATAATATTAGAATGATTTTTTGGTGAGCGCTGTTATTTGTGTGAATCACACTTTAAGAGCCCTCTGCTTGCTTGATCGTCCCTGTAAACACGGATTTTTCTCGAGTAAGACCCAGTTGGTGTTGGGCTGGATGGACCTACGGTGACATTCCAATCTAATCTAAGTTGCAAATATATGTTACATTGGAGATTCACATTACATGCAATGCCACAACCAGACACGTACAAGTTCGCGCTTGCACATGCCTCATGTGAACCTACAGCATAAAAACCAAATCTCAAATGGACATACACCCTGCAACTCTTGCCGTCCTTCCCTGTAACAGGGGGGACATTGGCAAAGTGAACCATTTTTATAGCATTAGTGGTCAGCCGTATACCAACCTATAAGTCAAGGAACAAGGTGACATTGAATATGACAATTTATTTAATTTAATTTTTTCTTCACATTTTCTACGTAACATACTAATTTTCATGTTTTTTCTTTGTTACAGGTAAGCCCAGACAGAATTCTTCTTTTCGACTACGAAAAAGTGAGTGAAAAATGTGAGTCTGTACATGATGTAAGATTTCATATTTAAAGAATAGATTACATTATTTATTTACATTTTTTTTTTTTTATACATTGTTATTACAATCTAACCCTCAGTCGAATATAAAACATAACAGGAATTATTCATTCATTAACTTTTTTTTGTAAATCCGGCCATTAACTCAATTGGTAGAATACTTACCGTTGCATGCTAGAGAGCTCGGCTTTAATCCCCACCAAAAAATGCACCGCAACTAAGCTACATATATAGTGTAACTTCTTGCCGCGTTAATCCCCGAAGGCGTCGCATGTGGCGAGTTGAACCTATTTACTTTTACAGGTAAGTGGGCCGGCCTTACGCCAACCACTTCAGTGAAGTGGGGGGGTTTCCCAGCTCCCGAGTGTGCTGGTACTCATTTCTTGTGAAGGCTGAGTAAACCCTGCCGGTATTTTATTTTGGGGTTTGAAATAAACACCGAAACGGGAAATCATTTCTGGCACCCTCGGTGGGATTCGAACCCGAGCTCACGGCATGGAATGCAAGCACTTTACCAACTGAGCTATCGACCGGACCAAGGGTCTAAGTAATGAATTCCTGATTCGATATTTATTTCAAACTAAAATATAATATACCCAAAAGGTTTACTAACAGCTCCCAAGAAATGATAACTAGCTCCCTTGGGAAATGAGAAAGAAACCCGTATTTCAATTGAAAAGGTAAGCGTAAAGCCGCCCCCTTACCTTTTAAAATAAATAGGTTCCATGCGCTACATTCGACTCTTTCGGAGCCAACGCAGTAAAAAGTTGGACCGTATATATAGCTTTCTTGTATTTTATTCTTATTATAAGGTAATGTTATTTTGTTGTTTAATAAATAGAGTTATTAAATTTCTTTATGTACACATGTAATACAAAATATTTCAATATGAAAAATATCCTACAAGAAAAAACAATCTGTTTGGGACGTGACATTGCTTGATAACCTACGGCCCGCGTACATTTTCATAATCCCATAATTTTTCACCTACGCTCGCGGGCCGAGCTTGTTTACTACTGTTCTACTAAAAAAATAAAATCACTAACGTTTTTCTAAAAAAATGTTTCGAAAATTGGACGTTCACTAGAGGCGCTGTCTTAGTTTCTGTACATTTTTAAAAAACTAAAAAAAAAACGCTACGGTTGAGGGTGGAAGTGTCATACTCGGGTTTCTTTACTAGGCCGGAGTAATATGAAACATAAATAAGAATATTATCCTTTACGAGGCGTGAAAGAGTGAAAAAATGTTTCTCGTTTTTTCTCTTCTTATTCTGAAAATGTAATGTACTACAAGACGCGTCATATTTAAAGAGTTTTTTTCTTTGTAGATTATCCCAGTATTCTGTGTGATATTTCATCTAGTATGAAATATGTGGGGATTATTTTGAATGTGCATATTTTTTGTACGTATAACTCTGAATTATATGCAGTGTACCAAAACGCCAATGTCTTTCACAAATTGATGAAAATCTTTGAATGTTTTTTTTTATAATGAGTATTCCTTGAATTGTAGGTTGGTATGAAGCTAACCACCCATACGGTAACAAATGTTTCACTTTGCCAATGTCACCCCTGTGTCTGGGAAGGTCGGCAAAAATTGTAGGGCTTATGTTCATTTGAGGTTTGGATTTTATTTGTTAGTACACATTCAACATTTGTAAGCGCGAACTACACGTGTTTGTTTGTGAGCATGCATTTGAAATGTTAATATATCTCTGCAACTTAGATTAAAGATTATTATAGTACTTATACTGTCGTGGTTGGCGTAAGACCAGCCCTCTTACATGTGAAAATACAACTTATTTACAACTCACAAGCGATCCCTTCGAGGACAGTAAGAAATTTCTCTATATGTGAAGCTTAGTTACGAATTACCAGTATGTCAATTTATGTATGGGTATTGATTTATTTTTTACTATTAGTATTAGTTTTAGTATTTAATTGTACATAGAAGTTTTCACGGCCGGTTCTTGTTACAGCAGATCCTGTAAGAAGATCACAGCGACTAGCCAACCGCTGATAATGCCCATCGGAGCAATGGGCGAAACTGTCCGGAAAGAATTAACCAGACCACGGCTACATAGCCCGAATAAAGTAATTGTGTCAGTATTAGTACTGTTTCTTGACGCATAGCTTGGTATGAGACTGGCCTCCCATACTGTAAAAAATGAAGCACTTTGACAATGTAGTATGAATTTTTAACGTAATATTTCTTTGCAATTTAGATTACCTTTTTGATGCAAATATATTTGCAATCAATATTTTTCAAACTTTCTTACAGTAATTAAAGGTTTTTCCAGACTAGATTCATGTCGCGTCGACTGATTTCAATAATGTACTCCAAGTATGAAACTTTACAGTTACTCAACCATAACGTTTACCAAAGAAAACATGTAAACTAAAACATCGCCTCTAGAGAGTGTTTTTATTTCAATGCATTTTTAGGAAAACGTACTGTAGTTGGTATGGTACTGTTCCATTTAAATAATGTATACAATAAACGGCTAGACCAAGTGACGCACCAGACTTGTTCAATTATTCACTGAGCTCGACTAAATTATAGTCGAGCGGTGCCATCTTCAAAACTGCATAAATTTGCGTGAATAATCTGCTGTGATTAAATATAGTCGGGCTGTCTGCATTGCGATACGACCGCCTTGTCTCCTGTCTGGTATTTATAGTATTATGGCTACTCCAGGAATACGAATCCCGTCTCAAAACAATCACTTAACATTCAACATGTTTGCGTGATATTTTTTTTATTACGTGTTTCAAGGAAAGCCATTGAATCTTCTGTTATTTATCCATCCGGTTCAAAAGACCAAAATATTGAGTTACTATCCGATGAGATGGGCAAAAGTGTAAGTGACAATCCAGCTCGAAGGACCAAATTGTTGGTTAACCATAACGTGGGATGGATAAAAATGTTGGTCAACTCTCCGACTCAAAGGACAACATGTTGCGTTACCTACTGTCCGATGAGAAAGACAAAAATGTTAGTGACTATCCAGCTCGAAGGACCAAAATGTTGGTTAACCACTCGGTGAGATGGACAGAAATGTGGTTTACTTTACGGCTCGAAGGAACAAAATGTTGATTAGGTATCTATTTTTAAGTAGCAAAATCCAGATAAACTAATATACTTGTTCCTTGTTTTTGATTCGAAACTTAATATTGAAAATGAGCGAAACACCCACTTTCAGTAATTTAGTCTTACACACAGATGCAACAATATTTTTGGACCACATTCTCGCTTTTGAATGTTTGTTAGCGCTATTCGTGCAAAAACGCCATGCAACAAAAATGATCTGTGGAGGATTCAACACAAATGAAACGGCTTTACACCTTCACACAATTAGACGTGGTTTGGCGGAACATTTTGCACCAGATTTGCAAACAAAACAAAAAAGAAAATTGGCGCGACAACACTGCAAAATGTTAAAATAAAAGTAAGCATTATTAAATGGATACGGAGGCACTTCATAATTGTTTCAATCGAATGAAAAATACAACAATTTACCATTTTTATTTGCAAAAGAAAGCAATTGAGTAAGCTGCACATATAGTGCAACATCTAACCGTGATGTCTACATGTCGCATGTGGCGTGTGGAACCGATTTATTTTCACAGATTGTACCTGAAGGGAACGGCCTTACTCCAAGCAATTCACTTAACGAGGGTTTTCCAAGCTGATATGGTGACCAGTTTTCATTTCTTATCAAGACTTAGTTAACCTTTTCGGTGTTTTTTTTTTTCAGTTTGAAATAAACACTGACACGGGAAATCGTTTCTGACACCCAACGTGGGGCTTGGATTTTAGGTCTCGTCATGGAATGCAAGGATTCTACCAACTGAGCTATCCATCAACAACGAATTATTAATATGCCATTTACAAAGCAACCCAACTGTCTGACATTACAAATATCTTTACAATTTTTGTGTTTGGAATTAGTTGCGAGTGCATTCTACTCACGAGCAAAGTTTTATTCAAATAGCTCCATTTGTCAGTCCATTCAATACTCAAGGTTTATTTTGTTTGTACTGCAAAGAATGCCCTTAAATAAATGGAGCCAATTTACACGTTCAAATATTTCGTAATCACGGCAAGTGCACTGATGTCATCCTTGCATGTATTCAAATCCATTCACCCACTTGTAACGTAGTCGTTTATTTTATGTAACCCTATATACACTCGTAGTATAAAACTATCGTTGTAACACTTGTAACCAAGTCATAGCGTTAAGCAAAAAATATATTAACTAAAATCACGTCTTTGTTGAGCGTCGCAGTTAAAAACGTAACGCTACACATATAGTGTTAATTTTTGCCGCGTTTTCCCCAAATAAAAAAAACGTACAATACGATAATGTGAGAGCTGCTTTAAATGTTTTCAAAAAATTTATAACATTCAGAAGACAGATTGATCCAGTACACATACAAACATTGCTCATATAAAATTACGTCTGTTGGAGATTCGACAAGCAAGCACTAATGCGACAGAATGTCAGGATAAGAAAAAGTGGAGAAGACTCTGCCGAGGTTTTGGCCACTCCTAGTGAACGGTGACAACGTCACAGTTACAACTACGCTGTGGTTGAGTTTAAGAGTAAAGTTTCATACTTTAGGGGGAGATGCTAAACGTAGCGTAGGAGATGTTTGGATTTCGGAAAATATCCACTATGAATAAATTAGCCAAGTAATTGAGAAACTGCAAACCGTGAGAATGCGTTGGGATAACTGGAAAGGAATATCTTGTGCTGGATAGATAAAATATTTCAATGGAAAATTATGCAGGAGAAATGTTCTATTAATGCAAAATATATCGATACTGAATACATAAGTGCCAATCCGCAGATTTGAGTAATCATGTATAAAATATTGTATTGGGTGTTTTCTCCTAGTTAGTGAAGTAATTATAAGGAATTGCTCATAAAAACTTTTACACTACATGATTTTCACACTTTTTTTAGTGTTTTATATCGTAGAGCAGAGGTTCCCAAACTTTTTCAAGTCACGGCACCCTTTGAAATTTTGAGTTTTCTCACGGCACCCTAGTCATATAATATCGATCGATGTTTGTATTCATGTATGCACACAAGCTTCTGGCACACATCTGGCCAGGCAAAATAGGTTGGTGAATTGCAATCCTCTTCACAAATTAAAAAAAAAAAAAAAAATGTAAAATTTTGATTTTTAGTAGACTTCAGGGGCGCCTCGCGGCACCCTTGATCTCTCTCCGCGGCACCCACTTTGGGAACCTCTGTCGTAGAGTGTAGACAATAGGAAATAAGGTATTATTTATCTAAAAAATCATGTTAGCTGAATATGGAATTTATTCAGTTTTACCTTTAAGATATTGAAATAATGATAATTTATGCATAAAATAGTTATTTATGCCACTGCCAAGTAATGATAGTCTTTTTAACACGAGTGCTAGTTTGTGCCATGAGGCGCAGCCGAATGGCACAATAGAAAGCACGAGTGTTACAAAGACTAATTACGTGCAGTGGCATACAATACTTTTTCTACGACCATGAGAGAATTAACAAAATAGTGAATAATAGTCATTATAATGTACTTGTCCATTTGAAGTAATTAAAACCTTACCTTTGTTAAAACGTGTGATTTATCATTCCCTTCGATTATCTAATCTAACCTAAGTTGTAAAAATAAATTATATTTAGGTTTCATATTGAATTCATGCCCACAAGCCGACACATATGTATAAGGTCGCGCTTTTACATCCTGCATATAAGCTTAAACATTCAAACCCAAAACTCAAATAAACATATGCCCTGCAGTTGTATTGGCAGGTGAACCAAATTTGTACAGCATAGGTGATCAACCTCATACTCACCTATTAACCAAGTAACTTTTTGAGTTTGTTTATTTTTTGCGGTGAAATTTTTTGTATTGTTTTCCTTTCAAGCCTTTTATTTTCCATTGAAAAAAGGAAAGCTTTATTTGGAGCAATCCGATAAATAAATTCGATAAATTTTAGCACTATTAACAATTTTTATTTGACTCTACACATAAAATATACTTATTTATTTTCATCTGAACAGGGCTGAAAGTCTCATCACCACGGTAATTCCTACCTACCGAATATCACTAATATTGTATGAAGCCTAATCAGCTGATCGCTTGCGGCCATCTTGGATTGACAGGTCTTCATACCCCCATACAAGGTTGACATTTGAAATTAAAAAATGGTTCCAATTCTGACAATGCGCATGCGCACATGTTCATTTTAACACGGTTACCGGTTGCATAATGTAACATTATGCAACGGGTGTAGAAATGTATGGCATTGTGATTGCGTTAGCCGTTTTGTAATTAGTAAATTACCAAATGGGAGTAGAAAAAGTATTTTATAGAAGATTGCAATAAGCTGCAAAGATATAATATTAACTTTTAAGATTCGAATAAAATACATACTCACTTTAAAATATAATCAAAACCTTAAATGAATAAAAACAGGGAAGTGACATTGGCAAAGTGAACCATTTTTACAACCTTATATCTACCCATGAGTCAAGGTTAACTTAAGTGAGAAAATGAAAATAAGTTTTGTTTTATTTTACCAAAACTTCTGTTATGTATACCTTAACGGTTCTTCTAAATATTTTTTTGAGAACTTACATTGCAGTATTATAGCAATTGTTTTGTAAATGTGAGTGTATAATAAACTTAGAGCGTAGGTTTGGTTGTTGGGCTTATATGCGAGATTATGTTTCAGGCACTCGAGCGGAATATTGTGCAAATCAGCGTTTGCTCAAGCGCTGCGTAGAATAAATAAAACAGTGTTATGACAAGACTCAATGGCACGGCTTGCAAAAACATCTCTCACAACAATTGCGCGTGGGATCACAATTCACAACACACGATGCCGTTGGAATATAGACGTATTACAATGCATGATTTTGTTAAATTTTGTGTGTGTTAAACTGATGATGAAATGAAACAATGAAATCAAGAAGACTCCAGTGGGCCGGACATGTAGCACGTGCACAGGACTCCAGGATTATCAGAACTGTCTTGGATGGTGCCCCCTCAGGTGTAAGACCACTCGGACGTCCCAGGATGCGGTGGGCAGACAACGTTGAAGCCGACGCCGAAGTTCTGGGAGTGAGGGGACCATGGAGGGAAGCAGCACAAGACAAAGAGTCCTGGAAGATTGTGGTGCGGGAGGCCCTGAGCCTTCAAGGCTTATGAGCCGAAGAAAGTAAAGTAAGTTAAACTGATGATGCCATTCCAAGTATTGACGTATCACAACGGACGACGCCGTTTAAGTATTGATGTGTTACGCGGATGATTGTTTTGATGTATGGATGGGTAACGTTGGATGATGTTGTTGAAGTTGGAACGTTTTGTTGAATTTTTGACGTGTTACAACCGTTGATTTTGTTAAATTATGTACCTATGCATTACAACGGATGGTGCCGTTGATATATAGACGTATTACAACAAATGATGCAGTTATGTAGGCGTATTGTGAAGGATTATGCTATTGAAATATCGACGTATTACAACGGATAATTCTGTTGAAATATGTATGGACGCATTGCAACGGATGATTTTGTTGAAATATGGACGTATTATAACGAATGATTCTGTTGAAATATGGACGCATTACAACGGATGATTCTGTTGAAATATGGACGCATTACAACGGATGATTCTGTTGAAATATGGACGCATTACAACGGAAGAATCTGTTGAAATATGAACGCATTACAACGGATAATTCTGTTGAAATATGGACGCATTACAACGGATGATTCTGTTGCAATATGGACGCATTACAACGGAAGAATCTGTTGAAATATGAACGCATTACAACGGATAATTCTGTTGAAATATGGACGCATTACAACGGTTTTTTCTGTTGAAATATTGCAGTATTACAACAAATGATTCTGTTGAAATATTTCAGTAGTAGAACGGTTCGAACTGTTGTCAAATATGAATATGAAACGTTTACAGATTATGATTACCTTGAAAAAATGATGAACTTCAACAAATGATGCTACAGAAATAAGGTCGCTGAAATACTCGTAAAGAGGTATTGCAAAAGATGTTTTTTTTTATCAAAGATAAACCATAGACAATCATAAAATATTCTAGCAAAGTATAAATGAAAAAGAATCATTATATACCTAGAGGAAGATTTTGAAATCCGAGTGTTTATTAGATAAAACAAATTCTCGTATCTGGCGATAGCTGTCTCTATGTATGGCGGTATATCTATAATCTAAGTTGAAAAAATATGAAAACATGTAAAATTCATATTAAATGCACGCTCATAAACAGACACGTTTATTTTCGCGCTTGCAAATGCTGCATGTGTACCTATTTACAAATTGAAATCCAAACCTCAAATGAACTATAAAATATGTCTGCACAAACAAATAAACAAAACAGCAGATCTCGTTTATCATTCTAATCTAATCTAAGCTGCAAAGATATATATCATTTAAGATTTATATTAAATGCATTCCCACAAGCAGACATGTATAATTTCGCGCTAAAACATGCCGCATGTGGACCTACAATATAAAAACCCAATCTCAAATGAACATAAGCCTTGCAACTCTTGCCGTCCTTCCCTGAAACAGGGGTGACATTGGCAAAGTGAACCATTTTTTACAGTATGGGTGGTCAGCCGCATACCAACCTATAAGTCAAGGAACGATCATTCAGTTTATTACGGTATTCCAATACACAAACACGTTTTCCGCACAAACACTACGGCCAGTGGTTAGATTGCAAAATGTTACATAAACATTCTCGCTCTACCAACTAACATAAAGTTCGATTCCCCGCGGAGCCCAGAATTGTTTAAGTGTTTTGAACTCAATTAACTTGGCCATTAAAAAGAGTGGATCAGTAAAGCAAATTGTGTGCGTAAATTCGCTTTCTATAGTAGATAGATACCTATTCCGAGAATAGCTCAGTAATTTGTTTCAATTGATTGCAAAACGCCCACTGATGGCAGAACTTTAGAAATCTTTGCTCTGTTTCTGAAAGGAAAACTTTGAAATCTATTTATATATCGGCACCTTTATTATTGGGTGTTTTTTTTTTCTGTAAAACAGAATGTTCATTGATTTCTTTTTAACTTTATAAAAATTCTGAATGAATACTGTTTTATTCTCACACTATTATTATTTATATTTTAATTAATAAATACAAACGTTTTCGAACTATCGATCATCTTCAGGTAAGAAACAAAAGGTGAGAAAAATGTCTCTTTGTTTTTGTTCCACATTTTTCTTTTCAGCTCGCAGTCAAGTGGTAAACGCTTCAGACTCCTAGTTGCAAATAAGAGGGCTCTATTCCCGGCGAGGTTAAAAAAAAATATATTTAAGTACTTTTTACATTCATTTAGTTGGTAGAAAAATATGCAGTGAAATACAGAAGAAAAGAGATATTAAGTAAGGTGTGTAGATATTTAGTCCGGTCTCATTCAATTAATTTTCTATTATCAAAGATCGAACACAGGTTCATCCAGACTTACAACAACTAACGTGGTAAGAAATTAAACCATATTTGCAGCTTCATTACGTTTTTCTCGTTACACAAGCACTGGGTTTCTTTCATCAAACTCTGCCAACGCTGTCTATCCCTTACTGTATTGCTCCAATTAAACACTCCCACAGGTGTACTCGGCATAAATTTAAATATTTTTTTTTCCTGCGCGAAAAAACGTCACACTTGTATGGGACTGTGATCCTTAGCTACCAATAACAAAATATTTTTGCCTTTGTGACGTCAGAATTTATTTCGTGTGCGGAACTTATCACACTTTTTTTTTCAAATCCCTCCAGTAACCTGTCTGCGTAATATCGATCTCAAAAAAAAAAGAGACGGGATATTTTCACCGCAGCATAATTTTGCTTGCCAACCTTTTCCAATATTTTCGCACGTATTTCACGAAACGATAACCCATCTATGTGGAATTTCTTTCAGACATATTTCCGTTAGCTTTCCGCGATCCAAACCTACGACATTTTCCGCGACGGCTGCGGAATTCAGCGATTCCGCGACGGAATTATTCTTGGCTCGTCCGTCCCCCGCCCCGACCAACCCTAGAGACCGATAACTTCATCCCCTCCACTTCGTCTTTCACCCCTTTCAGTGTTCACCACAATAATGTGCAAGCATGCAGCGAAAGTGTTCTTCTTAAAATAATGGATAAACAGAGAACATTTTTAGTTACATCAAGAAGCGTGCGAATGTGTTTTTATTCATTTTTATGTAAATAGTGTTAAAAAAACCCCAAATAAAACTGTACATATAGTTCAACTTCTTACTGTGTTGTCACCAAATGAGTCAGTGATAATATAAGGTCTTAATCTAAATCTAAGTTGGAAAGAAATGTATCATTTGAGGTTCATATCAAATGCATTCCCACAAGCAGACACGCATAATTTTGCGCTCACACATGCCGCATGTGGACCTACAATATAAAAAAAAACAATCTCAAATGAACATAAGCTCTGCAACTCTTGCCGACCTTCCCTGAAAAAGGGGTGACATTGTCAAAGTGAACCATTTTTTACAGTATGGGTGGTCAGCCTTATACCAACCTATAAGTCAAGGAAATTCAAAGGTCATTAATAATATTAGGATGAATTATTTGGTGAGCGTTGTTTTTGTGTTAGCCCTCTGCGAGCTTGGTTGTGCCTATAGAAAGCGACAATTCTCAAGCAAGACCCAGTTGCTGCAAGGCCTGATGGATCTTCAGTAACTGGTCTTCCATTTACCAGTCCGTAATTTAAGACTACGGACCGGTCACATGTTGGCATGTGGAACTATTTAACTTGAAGTAGAAGTTTTCCAGATCCCGAGGAGACTGGAGCTGGAAAATGTCACCCCTGTTTCATGAAAAGTCGGCTAAAGTTGAAGGATTTATGTTCATTTGAGAATGGGTATTTATGTTGTTCGTCAATATGCGGCATGTGTAAGCGCGTACTTATACGGAATGCACGTTATATGAATCTTAAATGTAATATTTCGATACCTTAAAGGTAAAATTCAATAAATGAATATTAAGCTAACATGGTTTCTGAGATAAATGCACATTTTCTCCTATTCTTTACGAGAGACAACAATTAAAATGTGTGAAGATCCTGTAGTTTAGGAGTTTTTCATGAGTATTTCTTTATAATTGGTTTATTTAAAATGTTGTATCCACGATTTCACCAATCGCCGAATCAGCACTCATTCATTTTAACCTTTAAGGTGGAGATATCCTTGCAACTTAGATTACAGAAAATACACATATGTAGGTACTTATTAAATCCAGAATAAATTCTACAGATGTGTCGTGAAAACAAAAAAAAATAAACATGCGTTTTCTCCCTCGAATCGACAGTTATTCTTCCGGCACCACAATTTTATTCCAACCATAAATAATCCGCACCAGAGTGAACTGCATTCACGTCTTTACGACGCCCAGATTTCTGAATTTCTAAAGTTTCTGCAGACCGGTCACAAGCCAGCCATAAGGTGCTCCCAGCGCTCTCAGCAAACTCGGGCGGAATGCGCGCGGAATTATGAGGCGACATCTTTTATTTCTGGCAATTTCTCTTGTTACATCCCGCCATTTTTATTCGACTTGCACATCCCTGCACCGACCGCACGAGCAGATTTTATGATTCTCTCCCGAGGTTCATACTCTCAGAAACTTGGTTTATCTTTACCCTAGTCAGGCCCAGATTAAGACCACTGGGAGCCCTGGTGCGTGAAAAGTCATGGGGTCTCCCAACCCCTTTCTCACCTAACCCCCTTTATCTTTGCCTACAATAAAGAATGTATACTTATTGCTTACTAAAATTAATCTGAGAACTGAATACTAAATTCGTTCCACCTTTTATTTTCTTTTAAGTTTATTGGTTTGATTTTACTTGGGTTAAAATTAAACTGCGATTATTTATTTAACAGGATTTATTTTGTTGCACAATATCTGTTTACAATGTACTGGCTCCTTTTCTTGCTCTGCTTATATCGAATTCGCGTCACAATATTTCAAGCGACTTGACTCTCACACAATTGCGGCTCATATTAAACAGTTCATATGGACGTTTCTCGTGTATTCCAAATTCTTCTATAGTGGATCGTACCAGAGCAGTCTACTATCATCTATTAGTACATACTTATACTAGTTGTTTGACACTATTTCAGTTACGCACAATAGCAAGCTACGTACCTAGGAACATCTACACACAAACTCATAGTTCGTAACAATCTTTTAGTTGGAGGCCCCCTAGGATGCGGGGGCCCTGGTTCGGCCGCGCCGCTTGCATCACCCTTAATCCTGGCCTGCCTCAAACATTGCGTAAACTCCCTTCGGGCGCGTAAATATAAAAATGTATGGACGATAAAACAGAGCCCCTAGTGAGTGATTTAATTACAATACATTTGTATACTTTCAGTATACAGAAGTTTTTATACTTGGGGACTGGGGTACTTATATAAAATATGTTTTTCAAGAAAGGATTTCGTTTGAACTAAGTTCATGAGTGTAATGATTTGCCTTTTTCTTCTACCAGATGAAGTTTTTTATTCAAATAAACTTGTAAGGGGTAATTTAGTTTATCAGGAAGACCGACAAATGTATAAATAGAAGATAATATAAAACAATTTCTATTCCGATCGGTAACTTTGGTACAAAACTTTACGTTTCAACTCAATTATTGCGCAACACATAAAGAGCAAGGAAACTGAAACTTTAACATGAAAACATTGTTTTCGTTTCCATACATTTTTTGGTGAAACGCTATAAGCTTTATACTCTCGAATCTGAGTACAAGAAAAAACGAATCGCAATTACGATCATCATACAAAAGGGGGCACAATTACTATCGAAGTACACAAAAAGGGACAAGATTACCATGGTAATACAAAAAAGGGACACAATTACCGGGGTAGTACAAAAAAGGGATACGCAGATTTTGGTATTCAAGCTCACCGTCGCAAATAAGAACAATCTGATAGGCGAATTTAAGACCCTCGGACAGGAAGGGTCCGGGAGACCGATTAATTTGATATCTTAACAAAAGGTTGAATCAGTCCGAGCCCATATCTGTTTGCGAATTGATCGTCGGACGCGTTGGGCCGATTTTCGGGACCAAAGGGTTGTAGAAACGGGAAGGGGTGGGGAACTTGAAAAGAAATATGTCCCGCCCAATCAGATTACGGGGGCCTTGTGAAAAAGACTGGGGATTGCTTTAGGATTTGTAGATTTTAGTGATAAAAGATTCAATTCATGTACTTTTTGGAGTTTAAGTGATTCATACTTCATTGTCATTGTATTGTATTTAATTTTAATTTATTTAAGTATTGGGTTTTTTAATTACTTAATCATGATTTTTGATCTTGGACTTTTGGGTTCGTCATGAGGCTGACAATCCACACTGTAAAAGATTGTTCTAATAGTACACTGATAATATCTATACTACACATGATATTTTCAAGACATTTCATGCATAGATGATCAACGGATTAGGGGCTGTCCATATATTACGTCATTCGCATCAAGGAGGGGGGGAGTCTGGTCTGCGGATGATGTACGAGTACCAAAAGTGACGTCGTTCTTGTAAATACCAATTTCTACAAAATATACAAAATATTATGTAAGTAATATAACATTATTAATTATTAAGCTCATCCATTATTACAGCAAGAGGAAGGGGGGGTCATTAGATAATGACTTTAGGATGATTGTAAGGGGGGGGGGGGGGGGGGTCGAAAATCGGCCAAAATCGATGACGTAATTTATGGACGGCCCCTTATAGTTTTTTTTTTTTGTACGAAGAATTCACTTTAAGCGGTGAATGAGCCATGGATTTGTTGTGTGTAATATTTATAAATATTTTTCTAAAATTTTAAGCTATATTAAGCAACTTTTTATTCAAATCCAATGGCACATAAATACGACTTTTCACAAATTATTTTTTAAAAAGATTTTTAATATGAAATCAATCAAAAATATTAATTTCAAGGACGGAGTATTTTGCTGGTTTTAATATCTTGTTTAACACAATTGTTGCCTCGACATTCCACAAAATAAAATATTAACATTGCGATTTAAAAAAAGTCACTTTTTAATTATTTTTAAAAGGATTTATCTTTTAAAGTTCTCGGGAAAGTGTTATTTAGGCCATGTAACATCCTAACCCTCTATCCGGCCTTTCCAGTTTCCACCAACTACAATGTCCTTTCTCACTTTTATCGCTTTCTACTTGTTGATGGTCGGCGATTTGTATCCGCCACGAAATCAATTTATTTTAATTAAAAATCTTACGCTCGATTAATTATTCTTTCGCACCTTTAATAAAATATTATGACATGAAAATAATTTATATTTAATAATGAACATTGAATATCAGTGTTAAATTTTACGCTCGATAAATTTTATTTCGCACCTCTGATATAATATGGCGGCATCAAAAAATAATTAAAAAGATGAAGATAATTAAAAATGAATAATAAAACCTATCTGATTGGTTTTAATATTATTATGATATTAAAATAAATATATTTTTAACAATATTTAATTACGAATATTGAATTTCAATGCAAAATTGAAAATATGAGTAGGTACTTAGTTTTAAACATCATGGAAATTATTAAAAAAAATAATAAAACATTATGACACAAAAAAAAAACAAAACTCATTAATCTAAAATAAAAAAAAATATTATTAAAATAATATAATTATCTACCCATTTATTTATTATAATTCCACACCTTCCTAATTTGCGGTTTTCCTCGAAATTAATGTTGTTTTTATTCACACCGGGCAAATTGAATATTAATTTTAATACGTCCTTCAAATGATACGTAGAATTTGTAATTTTTCTCGGAATATTTTTCTAAAAAAAAAACAAACACGATTTAGTGGCGAAAAAAATCATAAAGGAAAGTGTTCATTCTAATGGTTGTTTTTACAAAAATATTTATACAAAGAAAAATGAAGGTTATTTCAAAATGGACCTAATTTTTTTTTTTTTTTTTTTTAAATAGATTTGTGGAAAGGAATGCAATCCACCAACCTATTTTTTTACGGGGAGATTTTTATACGGGGGAGATTTTTGTGCAAATGTAAAAAGTTCAAGGATTTGTGTATTGACATTGTGAAGATTAATTTTAAATTAATAAATGTTAAAATATACCACAAAGTGTTTCTTCACGAGTTAATTTATTTCCTTGAGCGCTTTCGATGTTATCACAACATTATCAAGAGGTTATATCACCTTCCTTTGCAACATGTTTGAAGGAGAAAGACAAACTAGGAATTGCGGAAGAACATTATACTTCCAAGATTAGAAGCGGCTCATGGATGTCTCCTCCTATTCGCAGCTCAAGAGGATGGCAACCAACAGAGACAGATCGCTCCCCCAGTTCTTGTTTATCGTACACGCCAATCTTGTCAAATATAACTTTTTCATGCAGTTGTCTTAAGAATCAAATTCTACACAATCTGAGCTAATAAAAACCGTAAAACTCGATAATGTGAGAGTTCTTTTAAATATTTAAAAAATAAATTTCTTGTTTTTATAAGACACATTGGTCCAGTACACATGCAAACATTGCTCATGTAAAATTTTCTCAATGGCGTATCCGATAAACAAGAACTAAGGCAGCGAGATGGCTGATTCAACAAGGCACTGCCTTTAGAAGATGATGAATACGGTTCAAAAGTCACTCTTTAACGTCCGTATGTGAATCGTACTTAAAATAAATTGAGCCAAATAAAAAACCGTATTTATTTTTTAATTTGAGCCCAGTAAAATCTCAACAATACTGCTGTGTTTTAGAGTTCTAATGTTTTTAAGATTTAAATGTTGGTCTTCTTGATTAAAACTGCCGGAGATTTATTTTAAAGTAATTTGTTTTGTTCACAGTTTATTTTACAATTCACATGATAGTTCACTTTCGCTGTATTGGCCTGTAAAGGCTGCTAGTACTTGGAGACTGACTCACCTGCAGGTGATTTGCGCCTTTTATAGCTACGGCTATCAAACTTTCTAGAACTTAATTTCGCCTGGAAACGTCTATGATATTCCAAAAGCTTCTACTACAATATTATTACTTATATCATATTTCCTTACTCTAGGTACTTAATTTATAATTCATCCTACAGCTAGAATCTATATGCACCTACCTAGCCTATTTATTTTGTTTTTACCTACTTTTTACATAACAATACTAATACTCCACTATAAATTGTCTAAGAAAGTCTCTACATAAATTTACCTGTTGGCATAAGTGCCTAGTTAGATTATATTTTTCACAATGAGGTGATGGTTGTTCCCAATATTTAAGCCGGTAATTTCTATCGGCACTTTAATATCAATTTGTCGCGCCTCTAGAGCGTCCCTGTTGATTATCGTTATAAACCACCTCAGGGCTTATTTTATAGGTACAGTTTTACTTGGAGAGATCTCTCTCGGAGAAGATGTTTGAAATCTTGATTATGCGATGATATTCTCATGTGCTTGAAAATGGATATCAGAGACTTGTAATTTTTTCTACACCCATATGGTAATTTACTCAAAACAAAACGTCTAACGGTATCACAATTCACAACAGGGGAACTATTGGCAAAGTGTATTATTTTTTTATCGTATCGGTGGTGAGCCTCATGATGATGAGTTGGTGATTTATTTATAGCACCGTTTCGTGATGTAGATACTCTAAAGGCACTTGGACATGTGACATTGGAAAAGTGAACCATTTTTTACAGTGTTGGTGATCAGCCTCATGATGATGATGATGAGTTGGTGATTTCTTTATAGCGCCGTTTCGTGATGTAGATACTCCGAGGGCGCTTGAACATGTGATGCTAGAAATTTGCTTGTATTCAGTGCTTTCCGGAACTTTCCATGGTCCTCTAGCTCTCTCACAAGATGAGGCAGGCGGTTCCAGGCCAGAGGACCAGCATCTGCAAATATACGCTCTTCAAACATTCAACCTAGAAGTCAAGGCAAGGTTTCTAAATTAGTTAAGCCTTGTCATATAGAATCCAACAGCATACTTTGTTTAAAATTTCATTGTTTTAGTACCTAGTGTCTTATCGTCCCCACAGTGTTTGTTTGTCTTATCCAACAAAAAAATATTCAGAGATGACGCTTTTCATTGTCATTGTTTTAAGAATCACATTCTATACAATCTGAGCTAAGAAAAAAAATTAAACAAGATAATGGGAGAGTTGTTTCAAATATTTTTTAAATCAATTTCCCGTTTTCATAAGACACATTCGTCCTGTACACATACACACATTGCTAATGTGAAGTTACCTCTGATGGAAATAAGACAAACAAGCACTAAGGGTAAGTTAAATATAGTTTTTAAATTAATCTGAACCATTTATTCTGCAAATTCTAGTTTAATTTGAATAGTTTGACATGGAAGAGCAATTTATTTCCATATTCCATATAATGACCCTTCAGAAGTGAGGCCTATTCAATGCCAGTTTGCAACAAGGAAGGAGGTAGACTTCTTGCTGCATGGAGAGGCAACCTTCGGTATAAAAAGGTTAATGGGGGTCAAGCCAGTAATGCCATTAACGCCCTAATGATATTATTATTATCATAAATATTACCGCGGCGCTCTACAGTGCAAGCATTCCTGCTTGCCAAATTAATTATACGGAAACCATGCGAGAATATTAAGCGTGCTTTCGCATATCTTTACATAATCGTGTTTTATTATTTTCATCACTCTACATTAATTTAAATTAAGGCTCTTTTATACCCTAAATCGGCGAAGAAGTAGCTATGAATGTGAAAAAACCGTGTTTTTTTAAATATTTTTTGTGGTGGCAATTCTTAAGTTATACATTTTGTTAAAACTTTTTAATTAAGATAAAAAATTAATAAACATGCTTGATTTTTTTTATTACTGTAGCTCTTTTGCTAAGACCATAAAGTGTAAGAAACAAAAACGGCCGATTTAGGGTATAAAAGAGCCTTAAAGAAGAAAATGTATGAACTGGTGATGGATATGAATGAATTGAAAAGGGTATGTAAGGATAGGAAGAAATGGAAGCAGCTCTGCAGAGGCTCTAGCCACCCCAAGCGGAATGGCGACAAAGTAACAGTTACAGACTTACAGTTACATTTCTCCTTTTTTTAGCGTCGAAATAAAAATCCCAAAAAAAAAAACGCATCTAAGCTACACATATAATGTAATTTCGTGTCGCGTTAGAGGTCGCATGTGGCGAGTGGAACCTATTTATTTTTACAGGCCTTACACCAACCGCTTCATTTAAAGTCCGGGCTTCCCAGCTCCCGAGGAGGCTGGTTCTCGTTTCTTATGAAGGCAAAGTAATACTTGCAAGCATTTTATTTAAGGTTTGAAATAACAACCTCGAAATAATTTCCCTCAATGAGAATCGAACCCTTACTCTCGGCATGGAATGCAATCATTAGGAGCTTCATCTTCGCTTAAAAGCGCTAATTCTCTTTCTTTATGAAACAATATGAAAATCAATTGAATATCATAAGAAGCAAAAATTTCCCTAAAACTTCATCTTATCTCTTTCCATAAGTATTACCTATATTAGTTTCCTTGCATCTTTTGGCAAGCGGATAAAACTTTTTTAATAAAAAAAATCACACTTTCCGGTTAGTACCTACTCGTAATATTGAATGGAAAAAATTGGGAAAAAGTCACCAAATTGCTTTCCTAACTTATTCATCAGATGTTACAACTCTCCCTCAAGCCAGTAACTAGACGACTCCCCAGTGCTTGTTTGGCTTATCTACCATTTGATTCAAAGATGACATTTCAATGAAATTGTCCAAAGAACTACATTCTAGACAGTCTGAGCAAAGAAAAAAACCGTAAACCACTATAATTTGACTGTTGTTGTTTTTTTTAATAAATCTTGTGCGGCGGGCTCCCTAGATTTCAGAGACTCTAAGGGTCTATGGCACTTGTTGTAGTGTAGTGCAAAGCGCCAATACTCAAGCAAGGCCCAGTGGCTATAAGATTGGATGGACCTTTTGTGAGCGGTTTTTGGTAAAGGTTGTATGAATTTTTCAACCCAGTATATTTGAAAGTATAAATTGTATATTTGTTGTGCTCCGCCGGGATTCGAACCCACAACCTTCCACATACGAGTCCAAAGTGTCACCACTGGCCTACGGACCGTTAATTTTTTGTTGTTGTTTTAAATATTTTTAAAATCAATTTCCAGCATTCATGAGGCACATTGGTACACATACAAACATTGCTCGTGTGAAATTTCCTCTGATGGACATAAGACAAACAAGCACTAAGGGGGCATAGAGTCTTGGTTATTACAGAATCAATGTTTTTTGATGAGAATAAGGAAGTGCGTCTGTTCAATAAATTATTTATGAAATCACAAAAACCTCCGAAGCTCCGCGGGCTTGTCGGCAAATCTTGAATAGAAAAAAAACCATCTCACCTCGATCAGCCAATTAAGTTGCCCCCCTTTTTTTAGAGTGAAATGATTTGATTCGTTTAATATTCTGAATTGGTTCTTAAATGCGTAATTGCATGAAGAATTTTAATAAAGTGAAATAAATTTAAAAGGAAAAAGTATAATGTAAGTATAATATTAACGGCTTGATAAAATCACCCGTGTTTGTATTAAATATCTATTCAAGAATTGTATATTTTAAAATAAGTGTCATATTTTGCGGTCATATGTGTATTTTTTTTGAGAAATAAAAACACCAAATGCGTTATATTGGATCATTTTGAAACTCCGGACATCGTATTTCTGATCCGACCCAATCGCCCTCTGGATTTTTTTTGTTCAATCACAACAGGGTCTAGGTACAAAACGTTTTTTTTTGGCATTTTCAAAAGGATGATACTTTATTTTTGGTTGCAATGAAAATCGTAATCCGTCACAAAATGCCCCGAAAGGTCAGTTTTGGTCAATTAAAAATGCTTGCTATGTTAGTTTTTGTGTGCGCTATTTTTGGTCACTGTGAAGTGCTTAATACGTTGCATTTGGTAACACTCAAACGTTTGATTCGTTAGTCTATGGTCATTCTCAAAAGCCCGGTAACATTCAAACGTTTGATGCGTTAGTCTATGGTAATTCTCAAAAGCCCGGTAACACTCAAACGTTTGATGCGTTAGTCGATGGTAATTCTCAAAAGCCCGGTAACACTCAAACGTTTGATGCGTTAGTCTATGGTAATTCTCAAAAGCCCGGTAACACTCAAACTTTTGATGCCTCCATGGTTATTCTCAAAAGCCCGGTAACACTCAAACGTTTGATGCGTTAGTCTATGGTAATTCTTAAAAGCCCGGTAACACTCAAACGTTTGATGCGTCCATGGTAATTCTCAAAAGCCCGGTAACACTCAAACGTTTGATGCGTTAGTCTATGGTCATTCTCAAAAGCCCGGTAACACTCAAACGTTTGATGCGTTAGTCTATGGTAATTCTCAAAAGCCCGGTAACACTCAAACGTTTGCTGCGTTAGTCTATGGTAATTCTCAAAAGCCCGGTAGCACTCACACGTTTGATGCGTTGGTCTATGGTCCTTCTCAAAAGCCAGATGTGTTCATTTTGGTCATTCTTTAAAGCCCGATGCGTTATTTTTGTTCCATTTGGAATGCCTTGTGCGTTATTCTAACACCCTTTACAACTTTAAATGTGAAAAGAGTAGGCGTTGTGTTGGTAAAGAGATACTAACATTGATTAGAAAAGTAATCGTAGGAATCCAATCAAACGGCTTTGACATACGGATTAAGAAAAAATGGTGACCGTATGAAATTCTATTCAAAAGATAGTCATGTATTCTGCAACATTACAAAGATAAGAATTATAATTTAATGAAATTTAGCTGTAGTAATTTAAGTAGAATAAATGGGAAAATGTCACCAAAGATAATATAAATTGAACTTATCTATATTTTAATTCATAGAAGGGTGGTCGTGGCCAAATTTGACGCATTGGGCATTCTATACTGAGAAGGGACCAAAAACAACGCATCAGGCATTGAAAAGTGACTAGATATATATTGCGTCAGGCGTTTTATGGGATTTTTCCTATCAATAAAAATTCCTGATGCAACCGATCGATATCCTAACAGTTATGTGCATATTTAGAAAACCTTTGTGAGACCAATCGTGACATATGCAGTTGAGGCAAGAGTAGACACTGCATGAACCAAGAGCCTATTCAGAACATCTGAGATGAAAACACTCCGCGAAAAACATAAAAATACAAAAGAACTCAGAAATCAGAAACATGTGCGAGATTTAGAAGATAATCAGATGAAGAAGGAAGAGGAGATGGTTCTGGAGGGACCAATTATACTGCATGCAAAGAGAGATTACTTGGATCATTGGACGCAAATTACCAGTGTCTAAACAAACCACCAAAAGATGGAAGAAGAGCTGGTCTTATTAATTATTAAAATTAAATTAATTAGGCTGATTTATTTAGTGAGCGCTGTTTTTGTGTGTATCACACCTCAAGAGCCCTCTGCGAGCTTGGTCGCCGCTGTAGAAAGCGCCAACTCTCAAGCAAGACCCATTTACCGTAAGGCTGGATGGACCTTTTTTATGACCGGTCTTTGGTAAAGGTTTATGAATTTTTCAACCCAGCGAAGAGCAAATTTGAAAAAATAAATGGTATATTTTTTGTGCTCCGCCGGGATTCGAACCCACAACCTTCCATTTACGAGTCCGAAGTGTTACCACTGGACTACGGACCGGTCTTCTGCATCACAAAAAGAAAGTCCCAAATAAACACATCAATAATAAGGATCAGAGTAGAAAAGGCGCTTTGGAATAACCAAAATGACTCATTGGGCGTTTGAGAATGACGAAAATAGCACTTTGACCGAATGCATTGGGTGTTAGAAATTGACCAAATATAGCGCGTCGGGAGTTTCGGAGAGTGACTGGAAATCAAAGACTTTAATTCCGCCATACGGGCATTATCTGATCGTTTCTTTTACGAGCGTCATATTTCGTGTGGAAGGGCGGAGATAATCTTAATTTCCATCAAGTTTGGGCTCAGATGTACGCGCACATGTGTGTAGATAGTAGATACAAATCATAGGCCTAGCGACATGCGGGCCGCTTCATGAGCGCAACTCCATCTATATAATAATCTATAATCTAAATTGCAAAGACATATTAACATTTAAAATTCATATTAAATTACTAAAGTGTAATTTCGTGCTTACAAATGCTACATGTGTACTTAAAAATTAAAGTCCAAACCTCAAATCAAGTTTTGCCGGCATTCCCCGAAACAGAGGTGACAATGGCAATGTGAACCATTTATTACAGTTTGGGTCAGGGTGGTAAGTCTCATACCAACCTATAAGTTAAGGCATCATAGAAAAATATTTAGAGGCCCATTTTGTTATTTCATGTTCTTATGAACCTCTGAGCCATTTCGACCAATCTCGAGCTTTATAAGTATTCAACCATAGCAACATTAATCATTGAGTTTCTGACAGAGTTTGTACGGTAACAGTAGTCGAAATCATTCAGCCCAAGTAAAAATAAATTTGTTCTTCCAGAAATACGGGCTTAGGCAAAAAATTTAACATAAGTACTTTTCTAGTGTTAAATATAAGTTTTATTACAACAATAGACCCCACACAGATGACAAAAAGCAAATTGTGACATTCTCGTGTTTCTAAGTCAGACTCCAGGCTTTACATGAATACAACACAACTGGCCGATCAAAATGCATCAAAAATAATTAAACCTTACAACAAATTTCCTTATTTGATTCAGGGAAGCTTGACAAGAGTTGCAGGGCTTATGTTAATGTGAGATTGGGTTTTTACGTTGTGAGTCCACATGCTGTCTGCGTAAGCGCGATATTATACGTGTTTGCTTGTGGGAATGCATGTTATATGAATCTTTAATGTAATATATCTTTCCAACATAGATTATAGATTATGATAGTAGAAGTATGAACTTCTGAATTTGAAAATCAAATTTTGCTTTGATCTATATAAAACATTTTTGGTCTCTTTTTTTAGAACAGCTTAAAAATTGACCACACACGCCATTGGATAGGGCGTTGATTTAGTCATGGATACGCTGCAGGCAACTGAACAAGTACCAGTTTGGATTTGGTATTAGCCATGTCAAATCTTGGAACTTGGAGGACCGAGTACAGAAATACAACCGCTCATTTGGACTTGAAACTTTCGACACGGGTATTCAATTAGAAAGTGTTTGCGGCACTTGATTAGGGATAATTCCCGGGTCAACTTTAATCCCAACATGACATCTCGTGTCTAATGGTGTATAACTTTATATTCACTTCCATTTCATCGTCATCATGGCCTGTTTGTGGTATAAAGGTTCATCATCATCATCATCATTGGCACGACAACCCGGGGTGGGTCTTGGCCTCCTTCACCAACCGCTGCTAGCGCTGTCTATCCAACGTCTTTCTCCTCCAGTCCAATATTCCCACTGCATGACAATCTGCAACCACTCCATCCATCCATCCATCTTGCTCGTGGTCTTCCCACTGTCCTGCGTCCTTCTAGGTTCGTCATCACAATTGTCTTCTCCAGGCTCCGATGGTCCATTCACTGAATGTGTTCCAGTCAATGCAGACTAAATCAGCGTCCTGTTATAGCTCATACAATTCGGAGTTATATCTTCTTCGCCATATGTTTCTGTCCTTTATTGCACCATAAATATGTCTAGTGGTTAACGCTGCGAAATCGGTATCGATAGATTGTTTTTTGGCTCAAATCTGTTTTTTGAAAATGTAATTTGTTGTGTATGTTCCTTGACTTATAAGTTGGTATGTGGTGGACCACCCATTCACTTTGCCAATGTCACCCCTGTTTCAGGGAAGGTCGGTAAGTGTTGCAGGGTGTATGTTCATTTGAGATTTGGGGTTTTATGTTGTTGGTTTAATGCGGCATGTGCAATTGCGAATTTAGACTTGCTGCTAGTGAAAATGCATATCATGAAAATCCTTAATGTTACATATCTTTGCAACTTAGGTTAGGTAGAAAGCCGCTTATGACTTTATGAGAGAGCTTCATTGGGGATCCGTTGTACCTAGTTTCCAAGCTTTTGTTGTAGCTCCTCATGAGCGGTCGGTAGCTTAGGTGATAGAGTGCTTGCATGTCATGCTGGGAGCTTGGAGTCCAATCCCTCCAAGTCTGGGAATTAATTTAAAACCCACATTGAAATACACGCATGCTTTACTCAGCCTTCACAAGAAATTAGTACCCACTCCCTCAGAGATGGGAAGCTCCCACTTCAACTAAAGACCGAATTAAGACAACTTTGAGACCGGTCCGTAGTCCAGTGGTAGCACTTCAGACTCGTAAATGGAAAGTAATAGGTTCGAAATCCGGCGGAGCACAAAAAATATACCATTTATATTTTCAAATTTGCTCTTCGCTGGGTTAAAAATTCATAAAACCTTTACAGCAACTGGGTCTTGCTTGAGTATTGGCGCTTTGTAGCGACGATCAAGCTCGTAAATACCTCTGCGGCACTACAACAAGTGTCATAGACCCCTAGAGTCTTTGAAATCTAGGAAGTCTCCCGCACTAAAAAAAAAAAAAAAGTAGTTGGCGTAAGGCCCCCTTACATGTAAAAATTAATAGGTTCCACTCGTCACATAAAAGGATAGTAGTGCCATACAAGAGTGGCGTTTGCTCGCCGAGAAAAAAGTTCGAAATTCAAAAATGTTCGAACGTCATTAATTTTTTACTCTTCTCTGAACCTACTTATTTCAAGAAACATTCAATCTCTTTAAAAGCTCTTGACTTGCAAAAACAGCTTGTATGCAGAATTAATGAGACTATTACAAAGTTTTCAATACTCAACTGCAATGTTGTTTTTTCAAAGTTTTAACTAGGCCAAGCGAATGTACATATTTTATTCATCCGTGTTGATGTTTGAGTTAAATTCTAACTTTTAGTTTACAAAGTGCAAACGGCATACTAAGATGCTCATCCATACATCAAGTATTAAGAAATCTGTACGTTTTAACTCACCCATGGCGTTTCACAAAAAATGTACGAAAACTAAAACAGCACCTCTAGTGAGCATTTTACAATGCATGTATTTTTTTTAGAAATATAATTACTAAGCAACTATTGGGTAATTAAAAATTTCGGATGTTCTTTTATATACTCGTAATTTCGGAATTCCTTGATTTATAGGTTGGTATGAGGCTGTAAAATAAACTGTAAAAAATGGTTCACTTAAAAATCAGATAAATGTATGAAAACACAGGATATCACTTTTTCATAATTTCCATGCCTTTATTTCACAGAAAAATCCTTTCGTTCCATGAGACTGTTTGCGCAATTTGGACAAATCTTGTTCCCTGACTAATAGGTCGATAAGAGAGTGCTCCCCATTCTGTAAAAACTTCGTTCACTTTTGCCAATGTTAGCCAGGAGTTGCGAGGTTTGTGTTCGTGAGAGGTTTTTTTTTGTAAGTGCACATCTGTCACCGCTGTTTCAGGGAAGGTCGGCAAGAGTTGCAGGGTGTATTTTCATTTGAAATTTGGGTTTTTATGTTGTAGGTTCACATGCGGCATGTACAAGCGTAAACTTATACATGTCTGCTTGTGGGAATGCATATAATGTACATCCTTAATGTTAAATATATTTGCAACTCAGATTAGATAAGACATGCAGTTTGTGGAAGCGTGGACTTACGCGTGTGTTTCTTTTGGGTATGCATTGAGTAAAAGCCTTAAATGCCTTTATACCTTTTAAACTTAAATTATAAAGGATGGCGTAAGAAATGTAGCCAGATTTACAAATTTTGTAAGACAAATTAAAAATGCACTCTCCAATTTTCATGTAGTTTTGTGACATATTCAATTACTAACATTCGCGTTAAAGTTTTTAGAAATTCTTACTCGGGATTGTGAAGAGAAAAGTATGAAGAAAATGCACGTAAGAAGAGATGCAGGGAGATTGGAATGCACGCGTCTGGAATTGTAATACACAAATGTCTTTGAATCAGTCTTCAGTGTATCAGACCTGCACTGAAAGTTGAAAAAACTTGTAAGCTTTGAAGTGAATTGACTCATTATTTATATTCTAGAAACTTAAAAATTTTAACAACGGTTTATTGATGGAGCTGCATGTTTACAGTGAGAAGCTAGGGTTCGAATCGATAAAAAAAATCACTGCGTGTTCACATTGGTGGATTTACGAATGGTTTTCTATCTTATAGGTAGGTTAACAATAATTATATTCATTTGATATCTATAATCTAAATTGTAAAGATAGATTGGCATTTAAGGCACATATCGCCACTTTAAAGCTAAAATTGAATATGTGCTGCTCCACTGATTTAAGCAATCGTAGATAAAATATTTTATTGGGAGTACCTTCTAATTGTAAGTGAACTGATACTAGGAAAATGCTAATGAAAAAATTGTAAGCTGCAGGATTTTCAAACTTTTATGGTGTTTTCTCTCAAAGAAAATAGGAAAATGTCGAGCAAAATAATAAATAAAGTGAATTGAAACTGTGTATGTGTTTTTTTTTTAATAAATACGATGGACTTTCACAGTATGAACCACCAAACACTAACAAATATCTAAAAATTTTTTTTTATTTGTTCTAAGTATGTTTTGTGTCAAACCAAAACCTTCATCTTCAAGATTTCTGAGTCTTTCTTCATCTTAACTTGCCATATGGAGTAAGACTATAATGTTATATGTATTTTTTATTTCTCTCATCGCAGAAAAAATATATTTCTAGCCGGTCTTACGTCAACCACTTAGCTCCCAAAAAGGGGTGGTACTTATTTCTTGTGAAGGCTGAGTAAACCTTAATACTTTACTTTTGGTTTGAAAGAAACACCAAAACCGAAAATCATTTCAGACACCCTTGCTGGGATTAGATCCCGAGCTCTTGGCACGGAATGCAATCACTCTACCAACTGAGCTATCGACCGGTGTTTTTCAATTTTACATAAACTGGCACAGAAACTGCTGAAATCTTTACGAGATTTCATTGGAATTTCTGTTTCAAAACACAAATGACAGGCCGGCATGAAGACAAAGCTCCTCTCAGCATGGGGAGCTTTGTGCCGCTCAAGATTAATGATCACCAATATTGATGACAATGCCCGGCGCGGTGACGCATCACTTCCTGAATCATCGGTTTTGTTATAATTTGTTGTGAAAATTTCAAACGTTTCCCCCGACATTATATTCAAAATACCTCTCTCGTAAACAAGTGATTATCACAGCTGACTAGCTTCGTTTGAATATTTTCTAAATTATTTATTTTCAAATTATTTTCAGACTCTTGACACTCGACAGAAAGTGTGTCCGACTTACTTTAAAAGAAGAGAAATATTTTTGTCAGATAAATAATGTAGGTTGTAGCTTTATTCTATTGTTGCGAATATGTATCTGTGTGAGTTGGTGTGCGTTGTGTCTGTGTGAGTCTGTGAAGTCTCTTGATGTAGGCACTTAAATGATTATACTTCTATTTTGTAAGTGTTAACTCGACTATTTTAAGTAAAATGATCTGACGAGGTCTCGCATGTACCAGCCCCCAATGTTTCGAGAAGAACTCTTATTCTCCCCTATAAATAGAGACTGAGATGTTATGTAGCAAGACTGGTATGTGAGCCGTCGAGCTATACAGTTCAAAATCACCGTGTGTAGGTACCGCATGTGATCCGTATCTTGAAATTAATTGTGTTTCCAATATTTCGAGAAAAGCTCTTATTCTCACCTATAAATAGAAACCGAGATGCTCTGCAGCCAGACTTGTATCTGAGACGTTGAGCTATACAGTTCAAAAGCAACCCTGTGTACGAACTGCATCTTAAAATAAATTGTGTATAATAAAGAACCGCAATTTTTATTAAATTAATTCCGGTAAAATCATTACACGATCTAGACCAGCGAATGAAAATTCAGTTATGGTTTTGGTCCGTCAAGTATTCAATTTTATTGCTCATTGTAATTTAAGTAGCATCCTCTGTTCCCGCATTATATTTGAAGAGCTTCTCGGCATGATGTCTAATTTGAAAACAATTCATACTTCCATCAGTCTATACACGCGCAAGCTCTCCCCTCTCCTCTCAGTAATAATGCTTTGCCTCTAAGATTTCACGGAAAACAATTGAAGACGTTTGAGTTTCCTTGCATGGCAACTCCTCGTATCGAGTGCCCCCACAGCCGCTGTATGTAGCACTCATACTTACTAGACCGAGGTCCCGGCTTACTTAGAACCGGCTGTGCCAGTGGATGCTAAAATGTGTGCCCTGAACAATGGACTCCCTCTTCTCAGCTAGCAAACTTCACTCTTGTATGTCACTAGGGTCCATAGTTACCAATGGCAATAAAATTTGCTTTCTTTTTCTCGGAAGTACGTCGTCACAATTTTATGTATGTCAAATCATGTGTAGAACTCATTGCAAATACATCACTAGCACGACAAACTGGTATAAGTTTTGACCTCCTTGATGAACTTTAGCCAGCTTTGCGTGCCCAAAACATTGCACCTTCAATCCCATACTACAGTCATGATGTTGCACTTCATCCAGCCATTTGATGTGGGTCTTCCTGCTGCTTTCATTTATCCTTTCCAGCCCCTGATGTTCCATTTGCTCAACCATTTTCTCTATTAAATCATGCAGAAGACTCTCTTGGCATACAATGTGCCCAATTCGGTACCTCGTATCTCTGGAATGGTTATCGTCAAATGCCAAATTCTTAGCATTCTCCTATAGCACCACATCAAAAGCCTCTTATCTATTTTGGTATTTTCTCAATTAAGCTATATGTCTTGCAGCCTAAGAACAATATTGCTTGCAGAGCTTTGGGTATGCGTTATTGTACTAAAATGTCGATTTTCCCCTACCTGATGTGTCAAAGTAGCTTTTTTTCTCCCATCTTGTGTAATCCTACTTTCAAGGTTAACAAACTCTTTTGCGTTTTTGAATGCCACTTTCCCAGCTTTACTATATTCATTTGGTTACTCATCACGGCCAATAGCCATCACTTTAGTTTTGTCTTTGTTTATTTTCGTGTTATATTTTTGACTTTTTTTGTATAGATTTCTTTTTAGGGTTTTGTTGTTTTTATACTTTAATGTTATTTATTACTCGTATTCCTTGACTTATAGGTTGGTATGAGGCTGATCACCCATACTGTAAAAAATGGTTCTCTTTGCCAATGTCACCCCTGTTTCAGGGAATGTCGGCAAGAGTTGCAGGGCTTATGTTCATTTGAGGTTTGGATTTTATTTGTTAGTACACAATCAGCATTTGTAAGCGCGAACTACACGTGTTTGTTTGTGGGCATACATCTGAGAGCTTTGAATGAATATATCCTTGCAACTTAGATTATAGATTATAGGTATAGATATTCAGTGTTAAGTACATTTTCCATGACTGTCAGAGCTTCTGACTAGTAATCTCAACATCATCATCTTCTAAACGCAGTACCTTCTTGTGTTAGCTATTTGTCTCTGTTGGTTACCATCCTTTTGAGCTTCGAATAGAATGAGACATCCATATGCCGCTTAAAATCCAGAAATTCTTAGGCAACCTCTTTTTTGTCTTGCCAAATATGCTGTTAAAAGACTTTCAAGCAACGTAATTCACCAACATATCATAAGTGCAAAGATTTGGAAGCTCTGAAGGTGCTGTGGGTACGAATGAAAGTAGATTGCGAGGAGGACTCATTTACGTACAATTGCCGGAACGATTAAGCGGGTTTATGAGAAAATTACCATTGTCTGGAGAGTTCCATAGAAAGAACTAAAACATAAAAGCGTCTTGGGCGCTTTCCTCCTAGCCAGAACGTTTAAGTCTATCACCATTTGGGATTAATCTTAGTTTCCCGTGTTTTTCTTTGTTTGCGGGTATTCAGTACATGTTTTCCCAAAACATCTGCATTAAGAGTACTTTATGTAAGTACTTCACAGTATGGTCTACGCATTTTATAAGAAAACACTCTTTTCACTGAAATGGGAGGCATTTGAAAAAATGAAACAATTATTTAACCTTTGTTTCAATAGATCATTTGGGTTTCTGATAAACAACATAATTTTACCTCTCATTTAGTTAAAAAATGGAACATAGATATAAACTCATAAAATGGCGCTATATTTTTATTATTTTCCATGTTATATTACTCATGATCTTGTTAAAATAAGACTGAAAAAATGGGGTTTTCTTCGATTTTATGTAAGACATAGTCTTTTTACAAGTTAATAATCAATTTGAATGAAATGATTATAAATATATCATGTAAAAAACGAGTTGGTTTATTTTCTCCAGCGCTTTTGGTGTTATCACACCATTATCAAGGGAACAAAAAAATGAGCTGTCATTGTGTAAACCATCTAACTCTAAAAACAGAGAACCCATTTTACGTAATTAAAATATATAGAGCCAAATTTTCTAATGCTTGCGAAGTGAATTTTTAGGTTTTTCTCGTGCGTTAAATTACCAAGAGTATCGTACAGTTTGTAGTCGCGATCCCATCCAGCCGCAATTGTGGGGAAAATTACAGAAGCGTTTATAGCTGGCGCACTGTAGTGGGCGCTAGAACATGCGCATGCAGCGTAGTAGGGTGTACCTTGTCACAGATTGTTTAAATTTCTTAAACTTAAAATCTCAATTTCTTAAAGAATGAAAAAAACGGATGAGAAAAAGAGAATGAGAAAAACGGAATGGAAGAGAAGAACGATTTTCTCTACGTTTCGTCGGAGTCATATCCGACGTCATCAGGAGACGTGTGTCCTCTACAAAGAGGAACCACGAACTGTTGAATTATTGTTGTTTGATCGAGGCCGAAGGTTGAAGGTACTTAAATTAACGTACCTACTTGTAGAAACGTAGAGAAAATCGTTCTTATCTTTTGCACGGTCAGTAAATCTGTTTTTTTTTCATTCTTTAAAATATCTAACGACCGTAATCATAATTTTAAATCTGTAATCAATTTCTTAATTTTTATTGGAACTAATTTTATTTCATAATGCAGTCACAAACTCTTTTAAGCACATGGGTTTTGATTATTATTCTCATTGCGAGGGGAAAATATTTAATTGAAGTGGGTGGCCAGTCTCTCCGTAGGTTTGTCACCAATTTGTTCCATCCTTGCACACTTCTTTTATCTCTTCTAGAATCATCACGTTCTTTCTGCATAATCTCCAGTTGTTCATTCTTGCGCATTAAATCCATCCATTTTTCGTTGGTCTTCCAAATCCTCTTTCCAAAGACTTTTTTTATCGATCATTCATGATTCATTATTTCTAGATAACGGAATGATATCCTTGTACTCTTTTGTACTTTCTTCCTATTATGTACGAGCATATTGTACTTCATTTTTTTTGTACAAAAATTTATCGAGATTCTATGACTATAATAACCTTTAATCTAAGTTGCAAAAATGCATATACATTAAGGATTCATATAAAATATTTACCCACATGAACACATATAAGTTTGCGCCTACATATGCAGCATGTGTTCTTACAAAATAAAAACTCAAATCGCAAACGATCATAAGCTCTGCAACGCTTGTTGACTTTCTCTGAAACAAGAGTGACATTGGGAAACCATTTTTTACAATACGGGATAAAAATGCATTCATTCATTTATTCATATCACAGAGCGAATCACGAAGTTATTTTAAAAATATATTAATTTACATGAATTGCGCCGCACCATCCTAACGCCCATACCGCACACCTATGGCTATGGTTCACATGTATTGTGGGATAGCTAGGCGACAGATTGCTGCAGCGAAGCCTCCCGGAAGTTGGGACGCCGAGAGGACTCGCGAGCTTTATGAGGCGAGACAGAACGAGCTTTCGAGGAGGCGCTTTTATCACGAGCATTCCTTAAACTTAAGTACAAACCTTCACATTAAAACTCAACCACAGCGCCTACCCTTAAATATATGGAAACTAAAACGTTCCCTATTCGTCCCCTTAATATTTGTTTGTCTTTTTTTTTAAGAAATCCTGTGCGGGAGACTCCTAAAATTTCAGAGACTCTAGGGGTCTATGACACTAGTTGTTGTGCCGCAGAGCTGTTGTTTACGAGCTTGGTCGTTGCTACAAAGCGCCAATACTCAAGCAAGACCCAGTTGCTGTAAAGCTGGATGGACCTTTAGTGACCAGTCTTTCGTAGTAGTGTTATGAAATTTTCATCCTGGCGAAGAGCATATTTGAAAACATAAATGGTATATTTTTGTGCTCCGCTGAGATTCAAACCCACAGCTTTCCATTTACGGGTCCGTAGTCGAGTGCTACCACTGGACTACGGACCGGTTACTTAGGGTTATTTTTAATTAAACTGCGGTTTATTTATTTTATAACATTTATATTTCGGCATATAGGTTTGTAACGTACTGATAATTTTTCTTCCTCTGATTTGATTTTGCGTCACGATGTTTCAAGCGACTCTGACTGTTTATACAATTGCGGCTCATATTTATACAGTTCCTATGGACATTTCTCGTGTATTCCAGATTCTTCTATACTGGATTGTTCCAGAGCAGTCTACTACCATCCATTTCATCATTATACTAGCAGTATTAAGCATATAACAGTATTTCAGTTACTCACACCAGCAAGCTACGTGCCTAGGTACATTGCCCCACACAAACTCAAAGTTCGTAACAATTTGAACCTGATGATGACCTACTAGGTCGAAAACGCGTTAGTAATTTTGTTTAAAGATTTTAATATTTTTAAATCAATTTTATACTGAAAGTTTTGCTTGACTTTCATTAAAAAATTATAAAATTAAACAATTCGATCAATGTTTGTATGTGTATTGGATCATTTTGTCTAATGAAACCAGAAAATTGATTTTAAAAATATTTAAAAAAACTCTCACATTATCGCGTTGCACGTTTTTTCTTGGCTCAGATTGTAAAGAATGTGATTTTTAAGACAATTCCATTGAAATGTCACCTTTGAATCAAACGGCAGACAAGCCAAACAAGCACTGGAGAAAACGTATCCTAGTCTCTATACATTTTTTTGGTAACGCTGAGGTTTAGTAAAAACGTGAAGTTTTCTACTTGGGGTAGTGGTTTCTTTTACTGAGATTGTATGTAGCCATTGTGTCTGTATTTTACTATGTGTAGTCTCAAACTTTAAAATTGTAGAAGTTTATTTTCGCTTTAATTCAACTTACTTTTTAAAGCAGATTTTTTGTTTATTGCACTACATGACAAGGCAAATATTTTTTAATTAGAAAATTATATTAATTATATACCCTTTTCGAGTAAAATCTTCTTCTTCTTTTATGATTATTAATTTTCAAATCTATTTTTTACAAATAAAAAAAGGCTACTGATATCGAGCCTTGTCCTTCATCTGTCCTTCATGTTATTAGATTGAAATAAAGGCTAATGTTTAATTAAAAAATGGAATAATTATATTCAAATACTTAACAATTTAATTTTGTACACCGGACCACTTCTACAGGTATTAGGTTCATATTTACCCGTTTTCTCATTATATTTTTCTCTACTCGTGAAAAAACAAGTAAAATACCAAAAAAAAGTACCGCCGCCTACGTAAGCAATTACTCTTTATTACCTCAATTACACATTTAATACACTTCCTGTATAATTTTATCTGGCCAGTTTAAATCGCTTAATTTGAGTTTCAACATTTTTGGCTTTTGGCCCTCTCTGGACACTGGCCTAATCGACAGAGTTCCCATCTCAATTACCAACAACTAATTCCCTCTACAGACGATAGCTGATGCGGCACAATTTTGCACGTGAATTTCCTCTTTGTATTGTTACAAATATGTACTTGTATATTGTGATAGTCTGTGTAAGTTAATTATAAAGTCTGTGAAGTCTCTGTAAAAATAAATATGTGTTAGGTATTTATGAGGATAATAATTTTTCGAAAGTGTTAGGTAGAAGGTTCTGTCAGAATCTAGCAAGTAGCAATTCTCCATGTTTGAGAATGACCTTTATTCGTACTATAAAATAAGGACCAAAACTCTTGAGCTTCAGTAGGTAATCAACCTTGAAAGTGTAAAGTCTATCCGAACCGAATATGAAATAAATGGTATAAAATAAATCACCGCAGCTTTTATTAAATATATAATATAACCCGCGTACAAACGTAACAATATGAAAATGCGGTAGATATTTCAATCCGATAAAAATGTTGGCTGAATTTTTATAAAGAATATTTAACTATATTTTTGATTATTAATTACATGAAATACATTATACTTCACAGGGTATTCTAATTCGTGCATCGCTTATTTTAAAAAATATTTTAAAAATCACACACAACACTTTTTCAAGCAGTTTTATTTCAAGTAATTGATTACAGTACACATACAATGTGACATTAAAAATATAATCTTTACAACGCTCGTGATACAAAATCTTTTTTTGAAAATAGCACCACAGTCATTAAGGTTGGCGTCTCTGCTAATCATTAAAATGATTACCATCGCGGTCGCCAGATGTCAGCCATTGTACCACCGTGATTCATTCAACTCAAGACAATCTAACTCAGATTTTCTTAGTTCACTTCTGAAATCTTGCCTCCTTCAATCTTTTCCATGCTTTGTATAGATTTTTTTTAATTTGACATTTCGATGTTTAGTTAGAGGGAGCTTTCGAAGAGTAACTACTAACCACGTTTGCCAGACGGGTTGGAAAATGGATAATGAATAGCCTTTCTGAAAAAAAATACTTAAAAAATTCATGAATAAATGTTGCTGTTCAATAAAACTTTGTAGTAGAACATTGACTGTAAGGTCGGAACACATTTTTTTTTCAGAATAAATGCCGAACATCATAAAGGGTATTTCTCCTCTGAGGGTAGAAGGTTGTTAAAGGGTTGTGGGTAATTCGGTGCCCTAAAGGAATATAGGTAGAAATACCTTTATTTTTCGGATGAGGGCAGTACAAAAGTAAACAGTACCTCGTGTAGGTAAAAAGGGTTGTACCAAAAAAATGTTGGGACACTAAAACGCGCACTGATGGCGGTGCTGAATTTTCTATACATTTTTATGGTTGAGCTTAAGCTTTAAAAAGTTGTTTACTTGGGGTACACAGAATAATCATTGGTATTTGTTGGTAGAGTAAAGAGAGCGGAAATAAAATGTTACACGTGTATAATTGAGTTATATTTAACTTTATTTATTTGCACGCATTTCGGCAACACAAAAATTAAAACGTTTTTCGGCGAATTAAGGAGAAATGTTTTTGTGAGTTTTGCTACGTAAAATACATGCTTTATAATTGTTTGAGGTAATTTGAATGAGGGAATTTATTTTAAGTTAAAATGAAGAACAAAATGTAATGTTTTCTTTTTTAATACAAAAATATGTAAAATAATATTATAAAATACGGTTTTCCTTTATTTTTATTTTTATTTTCATTGCTTTAGGAGGCATTGGTATTGTAATGTTTCATCTCAATAAAAAGACCGGTACGTAGTCTAGTGGCTAACAATCCGACTCGTAAATGGAAGACTGTGGGTTCGAATAATGGCAGAGCACAAAAAATATACCATTTTTATTTTCAAATACGCTCTTCGCTGGGTGAGAAATTGGTATACCTTCACCAAAGACCCGTCACTAAAGGTCCATCCAGCCATACAGCAACTGAGTCTTGCTTGTGAATTGCCGCTCTCTATAGCGACGTCCAAGCTCGCACAGGGCTCTAGAGGTGTGATTCACACTAAAAGAGCGCTCACCAAATAAATTATCCTAATATTATTAATATTATCAAAGTAATATCATCTCGATAGAATGAACCCTTATGTAAACGACAACAACCGCAAGGATCTAAATCATTTATTATTATTAATAAGAAGACCTGAAGATGGAAATGGTATGTCTGCAAATATACTGGATTCAGTTATAACTGTTTTTATATGGTTTTTAACTTCAGGACACTTTAAAAATGATAGGTACCTAAGTGAATAAACAAACAACAATTTTTATTATAAATGAATATTTACTCTTCCGGATATCGTAAAAATTCTACATTATTGTCACCAGAGGCGGCTCCTCAATAAAAATATTGGCAGTTCATAATTTCCGCAAGTTCATTTTTTCTTGTATTTTTTTTGCTTTGAATGGAAATTGCAAGAAATACGTAAATATATATTGTTTTATTTAGTTATTAAAAACTCGTAAAACTTCGTAAAAAACGTTTTCGACTACACAGTAGTCATCATCAGGTCTGTGTCCTTTAAAAAATAATAATAAAAAGTGAAAATAAAACAGATTTTGTTAAAACTAAATAAAGATGAATTTTCACAGTGTTTATGCACCAACCATATATATATATATAAGGATAATTTATTTTAATGTACACATAATTAAAGAGCGCCGTTTTTGTGTGTGTCACACCTCAAGGGCCCTCTCAAATCACGGATAAGATTTCTTGTAAAGATGTGTCTTTAGTGCTCCTTTAAAGACACCAACAGTCTTTGCCTTCCTCACATTAGGTGGCAGTCTGTTCCACTCCATTGGTCCCGCAAACCGGAAAGCACAAACCATCGAAAATATATTGTTTTATTTACGTATACACGAGTAAGTGCCTACACCCGTTTTGTTGCATATCAAATAAGCGTATTTTAAGCTCGTACTTACAGTTACATATTTGAAATGGAAATCCTCCTTCGCTTGAGCGAAAGCCTCAGTCAAAGCCAAATCAGCACAAAATTGTACACAATCAATTATTCTAGATATAATTATTAATCTGTTTGAACGCACTTCGTCATTGAACTTTTTAATTGATTGTCTATAACTAACATCAAGCATTTGTCTAATAAATTGAAATGCATTACAAGCTCAACTTGAGTTTGCGAAAGTGCATGCTGTTTAACTTTTATCTTTTTCACCATCTTCACACACTTGCGATGCTTTCAAATAATGTTCTTTTTCAAATACTATTCAACTATGATTTTTTTTATAATGTCCACGTTTACTTTATTCTTAAAATTTATCGTCAGGAAATTAGTAAAAAACAAAATTGTAAGTTGTTTCACGATAAATTAGAAAATAATGGAAAAAATCTTGACGTTCGATGAAAAAACAACCAGCAGCTGTTTATTTTAACGTCAACTGATGACGGAATGGAGGTCAACCAAATTCGAGTTACTGGCTTATATTATTTGTAATCAATGTCCTACAAGGATTTCATTGTTTTCGAATATCTACGAAGGAATACTTATAATATTCGGCAATGCACGCAGCTGTCTTTGTCGCACGCACTAAAAAGCCTATAATTTATCCGCTCTCTCCCTCTATATCACGGTTTCTAACCGATCTCAGAAAATGTATGGGAATAATCCATTGAAATCCGTTCACTTGGACAAATGCACGAGGAGTATAACTAAACAATAATTTATTATGTATTATGTATGGCGGCTTTGTACTTGCGTAAACCTCAGGCGCTCCATATAATTATGATTTTTAACTTCAGCGACCATTCAAAACATCTGCCACACAATATACTTTTATATTTTAAAGTTTATACAATTATTTTATTAAAATTATTACAAAATCTAGGCAGTGCACTGTCCCGTTGAACTATATTGGCGAACCGCCTCTGATTGTCACAAGTTTTATTATTGACACAAGATTTGTAAGTGCTATTGATATATACGAGTAACAAACAGTAAATAAAAATATAAGTCTTTGAATAAGTAAAAAGTTTTGAAGTAAAACAACTCAGAAGTTCATGAAAAACTGGTGAAAGCTCATCATATTTCTCAGCATTTTTTTCGAACGAGAGAAAAAAGTCATCGCACGTATTATAATGCATTTTTAAGCTTCCGTATCCTCACACATACATACATATATACGAGTTGGTACAAGAACAATGCAGTGAAAGCGACGAAACAAATTAAATTAATTCCACCAGAGGACAAAAATGCTCGAGATCTTTTTTTGTTTTTTTTTTTTTTGTTTCAAAACTCTTCCTGCTACAAAATATGTAACACTCGTGGGGAAAAAATAAAAGTCCCAGTAATTGTAGCCTTAAATGCTGCAAAAATGATTACAGATTTTTAGTTTTTGTTTTCTCAGATTACAGTTTTTGGTACATTAACCGCGTGTATTTAGTTTTGTCAAAATGGAAACGAACACTACCGACAAATTATCAAAGTTTTTAAAACAGTTTCTGCTTGATAATAATAATAAAAGAATAGCAGGGGCGTTCCACAGCATTGATGAAAAAAAAATCATGAAGAAAGTCCTAAGTCAACGACGATACCACGTTGAAAGCACCGGTTCTCATCAGATCGCCGAAGTTAAGCAAAATTGGGCGCGGATCCTACTTGGATGGGTGACCGCTCAGGAACACCGCGTGTCGTTGGCATTTTTTGGACTGGTCCGTAGTCCAGTGGCAGCACTTCGGACTCGTAAATGGAAGGTTGTGGATTCGGATCCCGGCGGAGCACAAAAAATATGCAATTTATACTTTCAAATATGCTCTTCGCTGGGTTGAAAAATTCTCACTAAAAGGTCCATCCTGCCTTACAGCATCTGGGTCTTGCTTGAGTATTGGCGCTTTGTAGCAACGACCAATCTCGTACCACCTCTGCGGCACTACATCAAGTGTCATAGGCCCCTAGAGTCTCTAGAATCTAAAAAAAAAAAAGTGGATGAAGAAGTGAAGTCTTACTGTAATTTATATATTAAGTAAGTTTGATGTTAAAGACTTCATACAAGAAAAGGGCGGATCCGCTCTTACAACGAACGTGGACGCTGGTGTTTTTGTAGGATCTCAAAAGACTTCAAAATAAATACTTTATGTGCCCAAAAAGAATTAATCAATTTCGTAAAAATAAAGATGTAAGAATCATCAAGATAACTTCAATCAATGATTAATCTTTATATGTATAATCTTAAAGGCAACGATAAATTAACGTTAAAAAATTGGTTCACTTTTGCCAATGCCACCCCTTTCCAGGGAAAGGCGTCAGGAGCTGCAAGTTTTTTTGTTCATGTAAGGATTTGTTTATTTGTATGCACACATGCAGAATGTGTAGACGCGAACCTGCATGTTCCTGTCTGCAGACATGCATATTATAATAAAAGCCTTAAATGTTAAAATACCCTTGCGGCTTAGATTTTAGATAGTATCGTATAGATTTACCTTGAGATATAATCCACACAATAAAGATGTTTACCAAAGAAAAATTGACCTAAATATCACATTGTTGTATTTTCTTTTGTAGTTTATTTGGCTTGAGTTTCGTGGAAAGAATGTACACGAGATATTAGGGACTTCCAGGCAATATAGCTTGACAGATTCGCTTTTCACGACGGGGACTTAACACTGCCTTAACGCGAAAAGACCTTCCAGCTCACTTTATTAAAGGCCAAAACCTCAAGTAATAAACTCAACCACAAATGTGTGGAAAGAAAAACGTTCACCAGATTCTATGTTTCATTTTGCATGTATTTTTTGATAATCGTTACGTTTTACTTTATGCTGAAAGTTTTATACTTAGGGCTAAGCGCAAGGACGCTCCTTTGTAGCGTCTTGCGGATTGTATTTTGTGTGTATAAATCTGGGTATAGGGATTGTATTATATATTACATTATAACGTCTACTATAGTATGTAGAAAAGACCGTAGCTATTTTTGTAACTATCTTTATATTCTATCCAAAACTCGTAGATATTATGCCCGACTTGATAGAAAAGAAATTTCCGCAAAAAGAATTTGAATATGAACACAGATGTCTTTAACTGAATAGAACGTGGTTACCGGCCTTAGTGGATTTGTCCGCAGACATATCGGTAACAGACAAATCAATCACACGACAGATCATCCACTCGACTTTTCGTTCAACGACATTTTGATCAAATCATTCGTGACCGATGTGTCTTTGGACAAGTTATCTGTTACTGAATTGTCATTGACCGAAATGTAGAATGAAACAATCGGTCCATAGTCCAGTGATTAACGCTACAAACTCGTAAGCCAAAGGACCCGAGTTCGATTCTCGGTGGAGCACAAAAAACAATCATTCAATTTGAAAAATTTACTCTTCGCTGGATTGAAAAGTTCATGTGCCTTTCCAAAGACCGATCACCAAAGGTCCATCCAGCCATACAGCAACTGGGTCTTGCTTGAGAATTGACGCTATAGCGACGGCCATTCTGGCAGAAACCTCAAAAACAACGCGCATCAAAAAAATCATCCTAATATTAATATTATTATTTCCTTGGCCTATAGGTTGGTATAAGGTTAACCACTCATACTGTGAAAAAATATAGTCTTTGCCAATGTCACCCCTGTTTCAGGTAACGTCGGCAAAACTTGCAGGGTATATGTTCATTTGAGGCTTTGATTTTAATTTGTAATTACCCATGCAGCATTTGTAAGCACGAACTTAAACTTGTTTGTGGGCATGCATTTAATATGAAGCATTAATTTTAACATATCGTTGTAACTTAGATTATAGATAACTAGCGTGTGACCGAATTGTCTGTGACCGATGTGCCTGCGGGCGAATTATCTGTGGCCAAGTTGTATGTGACGGAAGTATCTTCAACAAAAAAGTCGTGTGGAAAATTTTTCTTGTGACTGATTTGTCTATGGCCGATCTGTCGGAGGACGGGTTGTGTGTGACCAATTTTTCGTGAAACCATTTACCGTGACTACTTCATAGTGGTGGAGCTTTTCTGTGGCCTCCATTCACTACTGACAGTACCGGCTGAGGCTTTGAAGTTTATTGTTGTTAGGCATTTTTGTGCGAATTTTGCCTTTACAAAATACCCACTTTATAGCTTTGAATTTTTTTTTGAAAAGACGACCCACTTTAGATAATTTTTTAATTACTCGTACGTATTTGTAGAATCATTTGTCAGGGGAAAGCGCGGAAGGGGAAGACCGAGGAAGGAATGGATAGACCAAATAGGTGAGATTGCGAAAAAATGGAACCTGCAGATTGCGAATAAGAAAAGAGTATGTATGAAGAAAGTGATGAATGTTGAAGAGATGAAAGATGTATGCAAAGACAGAAAAAAGTGGACACGCATTTGTGGAGATACCGGCCACCCCTAGAGGAATGGCGGTAGGATACAGTAACAGTAGCAGATGTTTTTTTTTCTAGAACAAATACTATTAGTACAATAATTTTTATACAGTCTCAATAGATTTTTAGAAACAAGTATAAATACAATGATATAGAGCGAAACAAACTTTAAATAAACGTGCTTTTCTGATAGAGGCTTAGCAAAAGTTTAATTTTACATGGGTAAGGAATTAAAACAAGATAAAATATGAAACATTAGTGCAATTTTTGACGTCACACGGCCGGGTCGCTGGGGCAAAGGTTAACTGAAATAGTATTATTGGTTAATATGAACTTATATGTAAAATTGTTACATTTACTAGCTGAAAAATAATTGGAGCTTCCTTGCAAAAATAACGTCCGTAGTCCATTTCGTTTGAAGTTTAAAAAAAATGGTGTGAACTCAAGAATTGTGACGTCACACGGTCAAGTTTCTAATAAAAAGGACAACTGAAAAAAATATACAATACCTGATGATGATTACTGTGTAGTCGAAAACGTTTGCGACCAAATAATTAAATAATAAAGAGTAAAAATAAAACAGACGGAAACATATGGCGAAGAAGATATAGCTCCGAACTGTATAAGCTGTACCAGGACGCTGATGTGGCCCGCTCAATAAAGGTCAACAGACTGCATTGGCTGGGGCACATTCAGCGAATGGACCATCGGAGCCTGGAGAAGACGATTGTGATGACGAACCCGGAGGGACGCCGGACAGTGGGAAGACCACGTTCAAGATGGCTGGATGGAGTGGTGGCGGATTGCCGTGCAGTGGGAATGTAGGACTGGTGGAGGAAGACGTTGGATAGACAGCGCTGGCAGCGGTTGCTAAGGGAGGCCAATACCCACCCCGGGTTGTCGAGCCAATGATGATGATGATGATGATGAAAATAAAACAGTGTTAGAATAACTAAAGATAAGATGAATTTTCACAGTGTTAATGCATCATCCCTCCAAATTATGATATGAAAAAAAATGGTTGTTAAGCACCCTACTCACATAGACCTGTGACGTTTGCCCGCCGAGAAAAAACGTAATTTTGAATTTTGTGCCGGGTTCCCTAGAAATTGCTCATTTCAAAATATATTCCGTGGCTTATTCACAACTGCATGAGAGTGTTTAATAAAACGTGATAAAAGAATTCCACCGTTGAGTGGCATTTTCACAGCATTAAGGTAAACAAAATGGGCGTTTAGACGTGAAGAATTTCCATCGCTTGAGGTATGCTGGTCCGTACTGTTGCTTGATGCTATATTAAAATACCTCTGAGAACACTACAGCCGTCCCATGACGTCACTGGAGCCTTATTCACAGTCAGTACTATCCTTTTAAACTGACACTTTGCCATTCATTTTCAACATTCAATTTCATTAAATTTATTTAAAAGTTTGCACATTTTTGGACTTAAATATTCTTTACAAAATACCATTCCTTGACTTATAGGTTTTGCCATTTTCAAATCCAATATCAATCGCCATTTCCTCTCAGGGTCTCAAAACAAAGCAACGCCACACACACCACAGCACTGCGCAGCTAACGGCCCTGCAACCGGACAAAGACAACTGCCACATCACCAACACCTCTGCGGCACTATAACAAGAGTCATAGACCCTTAGAGTCTCTTGAATGTAGGGAGTCTCCCGCAAAGGCTTTCTTAAAAATAAAAAAAAAGGGTTGGTATAAGGCTGACTACCCATACTATAAATAATAGCTTACTTTGCCAATGTGAACCCTATTTCCGGGAAGGTCGGAAAAAGTTGCAGGGCTTATGTTCATTTTAAGTTTGAATTTCAATTTTTAAGTATACATGGAGCAAACATACAAGTGTTTGTTTGTGGGCATGCACTTTATATGAATCTTACATGTTAATATATCTTTGCAACTTAGATTTAAGTAAGATATATTATAGATGTAAAATATTTTATTAATGAATAAAAACAGAGTTTCATTTTCAGTGTTTATTTAACGTCTAGTCTAAGTCCCTAAGCTATTCATCTTTTTCTTCTCAAGTATGTAGGTATACAGCGCAATTGGTAGAATAATTGGGTTATATGCCAGAGGGCTAGAGGCATTGGTCCCCATCGTAGATGTTTTAAGTCTCAAGAGTATTTTATTGAAATTTTTGTTAAGTTAAGCTACTTACAAATTTAATGGTTTTTTTGTTTTTGTTTCAGGTATGTCTAAAATTAAGGATAACTCTATTCAACAACATAAAAGTGACTGAAAAATGTAAGTTTTTAGTAAAGTTTAAGTTCGTAAATAAAACCTATTGTAGTTTGTACTACACATATTTTTTTTGTCTAAAAAAAATATATATATATGGAGTATATTTTCTCAGCTTTCACAAAAAATGAGAACCAGCATTTTTGGAAGCTGGAAAATCCTCATTTTGACAGCCTTTCGCCTAACCTTAAACTTACACAGCTGGAGTACAGCGGATTCCTTGCCTCTAAAAGTCGCTGCAGAAAGCGCTTATACTCAAGCAAGATCCGGTTGCTGTAAGGCTGGATGTACCTTTAGTGAACGGTCTTTGTTAAACGTTTATGACTATTTCACTCAGCGAAGAGCATATTTGAAAATATAAATGGTTTACTTTTTGTGCTCCGCCGAGATTCGAACCCACAACCTTCCTTTTACAAGTCAGAAGTGTTAACCACTAGACTACGAACCAGTTGAGAAAATAAACAAACTCATGAAAATAAACTTTTAATTTTGAATATTTTTTAGGGTTTGGTAGTTCACACAGTGAAAGTCCATTGTATAATTAATTAAATAATACACTGTTTTAATTCACTAAATTTTATTTTAAAAAAGTCAAACGTTTTCGCCTAAAAAGGCATCAGATCCGAAAGGCATTCGATTTGTAATTGTCATTGTCCTGATGATGCCTTTTTAGGCGAAAACGTTTGACTTTTTTAAAATAAAATTTAGTGAATTAAAACAGTGTATTATTTAATTAATTATTTTAATTTTGACATTATTAAAAAAAATAGAGCTTAGTCTACACACAGCTGACTATGAATAACACGGACTGGGGACTATCCCAGCTGTCAGCCAGTTTGCCGTGTTAATGAAAAAGTGTTAGGCGTGACACAGAGGGATTATAATAGGAGTATAACGCCGGTGCGGAATAAGCTCTAAAAGAAAAATAATGTCTATGAAATGTCAGCTGGCTTAAAAGTTCAGATTTGTGCTTTTAAACTTACTTAACAGTTCCACTTAAAATATTGTTACGAATATGTAATTGTGTGCTATGTTTGTCTGTGTGAGTAAATATTAAATTCTGTAAAGTCTCTCTACAAATAAATAGTTTTTTTTTCATAGATTTGTAAACAGGAATACAATTAAACAACCTATTCTGCCTGGCCAGAAACTGGTAGGTAAATATATGATCAATAATATTTTTTCTTTTTTTTCTTTTGATGAATTATTAATTAACAACTACTGACATCTGTTGCACCAGGATCAAAGTTATGATCAAATGGCCCAAGCGGGGATCAAAACAACGTTATTTTATTCTAAATTCGCTAGAAAAATCAACCACTTGATCCCTCGGCCATAGCACCGAATAACATAATGATATAATTTGTATTTGATGTTGATTTGCATTGTACGAGAATGCTCGAGTATTTGGTCAAATGATATAGTAAAGTGCATGTACCAATTCTCAATGATTCAAGAATAATCTCTATTTTTTTGTTGTGTTAATTTTTCTAAAAGATTTACAAATCATCATTGTATTTCCAAATCATCAATTCTTCCTATTTCCTAAAATAAAAAAGACAAAAAAAAGTTGAAGCGTTATTTCTCAATGAAAATACACGCGCAAAATAAATAAACCGCTTGTTTTCCTTTTCCAAGTTGTCTCTCCCTTCCACCCCCCCCCCCCCCTATTCCCTTTCTCTGTATAAACATTGTATCAATATCAAATTACCACACCCCTCTCCCCCTCCCCTTTCATCCCCTACAAGCCCCGTACAACTGTAGGGGTTCAAATAGTATAAAGTTGTGATTCTCAAAGTGTCTAATAGACCCCTCGGGTGTTGGTGGGGGTCTATAAAAACAAAAAGGGCTTATGGCCAAACGGTTCAAGAAGGTAATATAATAATAATAATATTAGGATGATTTATTTGGTGAGCGCTGTTTTTGTGTGTATCACACCTCAAGAGCCCTCTGCGAGCTTGGTCGTCGCTGTAGAAAGCGCCAATTCTCAAGCAAGACCCAGTTGTTGTAAGGTCGGATGAACCTTTCAGTGACCGGTCTTTGGTAAAGGTTTATGATTTTTCAACTCAGCGAAGAGCACATTCGAAATATAAATGGTATATTTTTGTGCTCCGCCGGGATCCGAATCCACAACCTTCCATTTACTCGTCCGAAGTGTTGCCACTGGACTACGGACCGGTCCAAGATGCCAACGACACGCGGTGTACCTGAGCGGTAACCCATCCAAGTACTATCCGCGCCCAATGTTGCTTAACTTCGGTGATCTATGGGAACCGGTGCTTTCAACATGGTAACGTCAAAGTGTCTAATAGACCCCTCGGGTATTGGTGGGGGTTTATAAAGACAAATCGCACGTTTAATAATAAAGAGCAATAACTCAAAAAACATGAATGTTGAGGAATCACGTTTGAAGTTCAGACACCCAGTACAACTTGTATGGGATGAAAAAGGCGGCCGATGTTTTATCTCGGTCATATTCGTCCAAATTGAACGGCTGTCGCATTCTACCTATTCTTCTCGCATTGTTCTTGCGTTTTATTACAAAATCTCGATTTCCCCAATTTTCGAGTTATTTCTCTTTATTATTAAACGTGCGAAATGGGGGTTTATGGCCAAACGGTTCAAGAAGGTAACTTTGACTGGTGTGTTTTAAATAAAAAACAACGCTGTTTTCAGCCTCATCGGACCCTTTGACGATAAATATAATCCAATTCAACAGATGCCATAATCTAATCTAAGTTGCAAAGATATTTAACATTGGGGATTCACATTAAATGCATTCACGTACAAGTTCGCGCTTGCTAATGCCGCATGTGAATCTACAATATAAAAACCAAATCTCAAATGGACATTCACCCTTTAACTCTTGATGACCTTCCCTGAAATAAGTGATCCATTTTTTACAGCATGGGTGGTCAGCCTCATGCCAACCTATAAGTCAAGGAATTATTTATATGGAAAGCAATGGGAAACGAATAAATTCGTAAGGAGTGGAATAACAATACAATTTTGACCGGTCCGTAGCTCAGTGGTAACACTGTGGACTCTGAATGGGAAAATTGTGGGTTCGAATCCCGGCGGAGCTTAAAAAAAATACCATTTATATTTTCAAATTTGCTCTTCGCTGGGTTGAAAAATTCATAAACCTTTACCAATGGCCGGTCACCAAAGGTCCATCCAGCCTTACAGCAACTGGGTCTTGCTTTATTGGTGCTTTATAGCAACGACCAAGCTTGTACACCTCTGCGGCACTATAACCAGTGTGATAGGCCCCTAGAGTCTTTTGTATCTAGGAGTCTCCCGCACAGGATTTCTTAATTTTTTTTTTTTTAAAATAACAAAAATGTTTAAGATTTTCTGGTAGCTATGGGGTAAGTCGGCGATTGTCCTTTGTCAACCCTTCCGCTCGCTTCGGTAAATGAATCGACGTATTAAATAAAAAAAAAACGCAATTTGAATGGAAGTCTCCCTGCGTGCCTCGTTTCTGGTATCTATTTATTTTACCCCCTTCTGATTGTTGCAAGGGTATCGCTTTAAAAGGATTGGAATAACATGAAGCGTTTTGCATTTCGGTTTGTAAAAAGAAATTTTAATTTTCGATTTCTGTCACTGTTACTGTATCCTGCTCCATTTCACTAGATGTGGCCTGTACCTCAGCAGATGCGTCTCCACTTTTTTCTGTCCTTGCACATCTCTTTCATTTCTTCTATACTCATCACTTTCTTCTACGTACTCTTCTCTTGTTCTCAATATGCTGGTTCTATTCATTCGCAATCTCACCTATTTGGTCTATCCATTCCTTTCTCGGACTTCTTCTTCCACGCGATTACTTTCATAAACATACATTGTCAATTTTTCTCTTCCATTAAAAGTTTTATTTTGTTACTATTTAATAAAATTTAATTTTCAAAATATTATCCTAATCTACATATCTTATTGATTTTATTACAATTTTGAAATTAATTTCGATTTTTTTGTAAAATATAAGAACAAACAAAAATCACAAAAACAGGACATTCTTTTTAAGCCCTTCGGGTTCCTTCGGGAATTCCTTGACTTATAGGTTGTTATGAGGCTGACCACCCATACTGTAAAAAATGGTTCACTTTGCCAATGTCACCCCTGTTTCAGGGAAGGTCGGCAAAAGTTGTGGGGCTTATGTTCATTAGAGGTTTGGATTTTATGTGTAAGTACACATTCAGCATATTTTGTAAGCGCGAACTACACTTGTTGGTTTGTGGGCATACATCTGAGAGCTTTAAATGAATATATCCTTGCAACTTAGATTATAGATTATAGAGATTATAGGGTAAACAAGAAAGTAAAATAAATACTGAAGCACCATTTTGTATGAATTTATAGTTTTTTCGTTATTTTCAATCGTTCAAAAGATATTGATTCAATTTACAACATATCAATAAATCTTGTAGTAAGCAAAAAATATTAATAAAATTCAAAACTTGGCTCACAAGAAAGATTATCCTTTATCAAAAAAGATAATAAAAAAAGGTCTAATGCTTTTATATGAAGCTTATACCTGTGTTTATCCAATCATAAAATACTTGTAGGGTCAACGAACATGACTAATGTGCTATTCTAAATCTCTGGGCGTGAAAATTTGAATTTATTTCAACAATCAATGTAACGCCCAAGCCGCTATGAAATATGATGGGGTCTACAAAAATGAACATCATTCAACTTATCTATTTACGATTTTTTATCACAACAAAAAAAAACGTAATTTTTTTATCTATACAATAAAAATGAAATGACGTTCGTTGGTAACGGCATCAATCGGGAATAGTTTCTTCTCGTTGGAGTTATTTTCTTACAAAATTTCACAAATCCGTCACTATCAAATTGGTTGCAATGTATACAGGTGTAAATAGGTTCAACTCGCCCCATGCGACACCTTCGGGGATAACGCGGCAAGAAGTTACACTATATGTGTAGTTTTTTTAGTTGCGTTTTTTCGTATACAGGGCAGGGTTAGGTTAACGACAGGTCAGCTGTTTAATAAAAAACTATATTCAAATTAACTTGTATTCATTTATCTTTGTCGCAATCGAAAGTTAGTGGGTTTGATTTCCATTGTGGCAAAACAAAATAGGTATTATTTCATTTTCGAAAGTACTCTTTGCTGTGTTGAATAATATTTAAATTACTATCCATCCTTACAGCAACTAAGGTTTTCTTGAAAATTGGCGCTTTCCCTTTTTTAGGTGTTATTAACACAGTTCTTTGGCTTATATGTTGGTATGCGGCTGACCACCCATGCTGTAGAAAATGGTTCACTTTGCCAATGCCACCTCTATTTCTGGGAAGGTCGGAAGGAGTTGCAGGGTGTATGTTCATTTGAGATTCGGGTTTTTATTTTGTAGGTCCACATGCGGCATGTTTACACGCGAACTTATACGTGTCTTTCTGTGAAAATGCATATAATGTGAATCTTTAATGTTACATATTTGCATCTTAGATTAGATTAGATTTGATAAGATTCACACAAAAACAGCGTTCTCTTATCCATCGTCCTAATTTTTATAATTTCGTAAATATGAACATTTAAATTACTTCAAATGACAAAAAATCGTGTGTATGATATCAAAAATTCAAATTAGATGCATGCACACAAGCAGACGCGTATAAGTTCTCACTTACATACAAATGCTGCATAATATGTTGATACTTTTAAATTAAAATCCAAACCTCAAATGAACATACTTATGCCGACCCTTCCTGCAACAGGGGTGACAAGTATACACACAAATAAAATAAAATAAAAAACTATTTCATTGTCATAAAGTGGAACCGGTTAATGCAGTATTTTTGGTTTGCACGGTGTTTTATTGCTGGATAAATACGTGGGGGATCGATTTTAACTACAGCCCCATGTCGGGCCTCCCCTTAAATGAATGATGACGTAATCGACGTCACCCCTCGCATGGGGACGGGTGTGTGCATAAATACGGTGTAGGTAGTCACTCTCATACTTGTATAATTGCTCTTCAAAAAGTTGCCGCCAGTTTTTGAAGTGATATCGACTAGTACGAAAACTAATGAATACCTGGTTTTTACTTTCTTTCTTTATTTATTAAAAAAACGATTTGTGGAGAGTAATGGAATTTAACAAACTATTTTACCTGGAGAGAAACAGATATTAACATTGTTAATTATTAATTCAATAAATTAGGTAATATTTTAATAAATAATTAATTAACAATTAGTTACCCGATGACATATGTTGAACCAGAATTAAAAATATTGTCAATTGGGCACGACGCAGGTGGGGTTTGAACTTGCGATTGTGTCAATAACATAAATTCGAGTGCTAATGACCGAATTATAAAATTAACAACAACAAAAATATAAACACGTTATTCATTGAAAAAATAGGATGTTTTATTTCATGAGCAATGTTTTTCTTTGAGTCACACCTCAAGATATCTCTACAATCTTGCTCGTGGCAATACGATATATAAAGCGCCAATTACACAATAAAATCTCCTTGCCGGCATTTGATTTTTGGTTTACAATATACATTTCATTCAAAATTACATCTGATGGATATAAGACAAACAAGCACTAAGGAACGACCTGTAAGTTCGCGCTTACACATGCTGCATGCGTACATACAAAATAAACCAAACCTCGCATGATCATAACCCTTGTATTGATCCCTACCGTTCATCCCTAAAACCGGGGGCGACATCGGCAAAGTGAACATTTTTTAACAGTGTGGGTGGTCAGGCTCATACCAACCTATCAAATCAACATGATTCAAAGTAGGTGCACAACTTTAAATAGCACATTATTTGATCAGACTCAAAGTCGTGTAGCAAATTAATGAACAAGGTGTGTCAATTTGTATGGAGCGTTTCCTCTCATTGTGAACATGCGGTGCTATTCAGAGACACTCTTCACTAACGTCTCACTAACTTTAATCATTACACATTTAATCACACATCATTCAGAGACAAAATCAAATAATTACATGCGTAGTATGCCAATTAAGTTTAGATAATATAAGGTATATTTTTTTTTCTTTAGTTATGGAATTGAGAGTTAGTCTTGCATTGAAATGTGATAGTTATGTTTAGTGTTGACTCTGCATAACACTGATGTATTGGATTTGTATGCACTCATCGAAGAGACCACTTGTCCCATACAAACAGTATAATGATGTGTGACTATCACGATTTTTATTGTCAAATTGCTTTATTCTGTTTAACTCAATGGCAACTTTAATTTTTTTATTTTAGGGAGTATCAAATTAGTGAAATTGTAAAAGAATTGGATATACAAAACGAATATAAAATAAAGCAACGTATGAAAAAGATGATGGATATGAACTAACTGAATGAGGTATGTAAGGTAGGAAGAAATGGAGGCATATCTTCGGAGGCTCTGGCCATCTCTATCGAAATGGCGATAGATTATTTTGGGTTCACTTTAAATAAAATTGCACTTTAATTTATTTCATAGTACGAGTATTTTTTGTTTACAAGTTGATTACATAATATGGCTCATTCTGTAACTTCTGTCTTTTCGGTTTCACGGCTTCTGCGTTCATGGATCACTGCAGTTTCACAGAACCGCAGCCTATATTTATATGCGACCAAGGTCTATTCTCGCGTGTTCGAGACGCCTCTAGAATGGATATCTCCGAGAAGTAGGTACTAATATCAAACACTCACGTCTATATACACTCATAAATCTAAATCTAAATCTAAATCTAAGTTGCAAAGATATGTATCATTTTTCATATTAAATGCATTCCCACAAGCAGACACGCATAATTTCGCGCTCACACATGGCTCATGTGGAACTACAATATAAAATAAAAAAACAATCTCAAATGAACATAGGCCCTGCAACTTTTGCCGACTTTCCCTGAAACAGGGGTGACATTAGCAAACGCCTAGGCACACAATCACAAAAACAAGCAGGCATGAACTTATACAGGTTCAGAAGGAGAATAGAATCCAGCGAAAACTCTCTGATCGCAGCAATCAGAGGCCTGAAGTGGGAGTTGGGCATATGGCGTCATTGGGCAAGGAACCTGCAGCTCACCTAGCCTTTTCTTCCCTGTGTAATATGTTCTTGCTATTCCTATGTATAATTTACATGTATTATTTTTCATTTCGATTCTATATATTTAATTAGATATATTGTTTTTTTTTTCTCTCATATATTTCTGCTTTTGTGTATTTCTGGATTTTTGTATTTTCTGCATTTTTGTATTTTTCTTCCATGTACTTTTCTACTGCTGTATTTTTTTATGGCTGGTCATGTATTGCACCCTCCACATGACTAAGCTGTAGGTAATAAACATTTATTATTATTAATATTACACATTCGTTACACTATATTTTGTAGAAAATCAGCTTTGAATTTTCTTATGTATAGATTTTTCCATCACTTTCACGATTCGCTATATATATTATACAAAACGAGAACACCATCGCATACTTTTCAAAAAGACTACATCTTTACGAGGTCCACTTTTCAAAAAAGTGGATAAATTCCCGGCGTGACCGCTCGATGTTGGCCCCACTATTGGCTGATCGGGAAGTCCCGTCACGTATTACATCTGACAAACTTGTCTCCTCCCAAGAAACACTACGTCTAAACTCAACCGTAGCGTTTTACCAAAAGAGTATGCACACATAAACGCTCAATAGAGACTCTGTAGTTATTTCTATGCATTTTTTTTCTAAGCGCTGTGGTTCTGTTTGGACGTATTTTGTACACTTGGAGTACATTCTTCGTATGCTACAACATTCTCTCCGATAAACGAGGTCTTCTTGACGCGACTTTCCTTAATACGTCACTTTTGAAACTCGAAGACATTCCATCCAGAAAGAGAGCAAAAAAAACTAACAAATTTGGGCGTGTATCATATTAGTTTTTGTGTTGTTTTGAAGGAGCTTTTTTTATTTATATTTTGTCAGATTATATTCATGCGGTTCTAATCTAATCCAGGTTGCAAATATATGTAACATTAGTGATCCGCATTTTATGCATACTCACAAGCAGACTCGTATAAGTTTCCGCATGCGGACCTTCAGCATAAACACCCAAATCTTAAGTGAACAAACATTCTGCAACTCTAGCCGACCTTCCCTGAAAAAGGGGGTGACATTGACAAAGTGCATCATTTTATACAGCATGGGTGGTCTGTTACATTTTTAAAATTAACAAATAATTCATATAAATACCAAAACAAATACGAAAAAAAAAATTATAATTTAAAAACCATACTAGCCGCTAACATAACGGATAAACCACCATTTATTTCTGTCCGGTTTTATGCCGGGATTCGAACCCACTACCTTCCAATCACGAATTTGAAGCTTGAGTACAGACCGGTCAAATGCATATTTTATCTGTATTTTATTCAATTTTCTCTCGAACAACTAAGAGGTTGTGGTTTAAAATTCCTTAACGAACTGCAAGCGCGTGCATCGGAATAAATCCCATATTATAAAAACCGGTGCTACCAGTAACTAAGCTGCAGGAATTCCACTGATAGTGTTAATTCTGCAAACGGACATCTGCTTGTATCCCATTCATTATTTAACATTTATTTGCCAGCAAAATGTGAGGCAGTGCATAAAATATTTATTTATCCAGATTATATGTTGTAGGAATACCTGTAAGTTTTGCAGATTTACCTCTTACCTACACCGGTTGATAGCTCAGTTGTAAAGAGTGCTTGCATTCTATACTGTGAGCAATGGTTCGATCCCCAACGCGGGTGTCAGAAATGATTTCCCGTTTCGGTGTTTATTTTAAACCCAAAATAAAATACTGGAAAGGCTTACTCAGTCTTCACAAGAAATAAATATCAGGGAGCTGGTAAATCTCCACTTCCATTGAAATGTTTGGCGTAAAGCCTGACAACCTACCTGTAAAAATAAATAGGTTCCACTCTACTCATGTGACACCTTCGGGGAAAACGTGACAAGATGTTACGCTATAGGTATTTGTGGTCATCTAGTACATACTCTGCGTGCTGGTGTGGATATATGAATGAAAGAATACAGACACACTGCAGTGAACTTTAGACCCTTCTTGAACACTTTTTTATGTAAGGCATGTGTTCAACAATCTGAGTTGCAAAGATATATTAACATTTAAATCTCATATCAAATGTATGACTACAAACAAACACGTGTAGTTCGCGCTTACAAATGCTGAATATGTACTTACAAATACAATCCAAACCTCAAATGAACATACACCCTACAACTTTTGCTTACCTTGCCTAACACAGGGGTGACATTGGCAAAATGAACCATTTTTTTAAAGTGTGGTTGGTCAACCTCATACCAACCTATAAGGCAAGGAATGTTGCTTGAAACAAAAATCATTCCATGGTATTGACAAGCGAGCGAACATGTTTTTGATTCAGCAATGATAAAATAATAAAACATTATAACTAAAAGTGCAAAAATAAACCTGATATTTTTAAATAACGTATAAAAAAATCTACTTAAAATCGATCTAGAAAGTGATTGGATTTCTCTTTTTTGTTTTTAAATCAAATCACAAATTTCAAATGTAATTTAGAATCGACTGATGCAAGAAAAAAATATAACAAAGATATATATCTTCTTCTCAAAATATACATGCAATGATTTTCTCAAAGCGATACGATACGGTTTTAATGGCATGAAAAATGAAGTCAAGTCAAACGCCAATATCAAACGCCTCTATAAATATGACGTCATCAATCACAATAATAATTCTCTGGAACTCCAGTGTATTTCATTCAATTTTCCACTGAAGAGTTCCGTCTGTCAGAATGGAGATATTTCTTTGATTTACGGTTTAAATTTAATAAAAACGTCTGTTAAACTATTTCACAATTTATTTTAGATACGGTTCACATTCGGTTTGAACACAGAGCTGTTTTTGAATAAATCTCGACGGCTGGGATACTACTATAACGCTACAGACAGCTTTGGCCCTTTTTATAGGTGAGAATAAGAGTTATTCTCGAAACATTAGGGACTTTCACATGCGAGACCTCGCCAACATTCTGCTAAGAATATTCGAGTAAAAACTAATACACTATATGGAACAAATATAAGTATAAACACCGGTCTGTAGTCTAGTGGTTAATATTTCTGACTCGTAAATGGAAGTTTGTGGGTTTACCATTTACATTTTCAAATATGCTCTTCGCTGGGTGAGAAATTCGTGTACCTTTGTAGACCGGCCACCAAAGGTCCGTCCAGCCTTACAACAACTGGGTCTTGCTTTAAAATTGGCGCTTTCTACAGCGACGACCAAGCTCGCAGAGGGCTCTTGTGATGTGATGCACACAAAAACAGCGCTCACTAAATTAATCATCTTAATATTATTATTATATATATTAAGTACCTACATCTAAAGAATTCACAGACAAGTAAAAACACTCAATTACACGTATTACAGCTATATCATAAAATTCATTTTTCCACCTCGTAGAGGAAGAAGTGTAATGGGAACGATTGGAAGAATTGCAAGAAATAGAAAACTTACGAAGAATATGAGATTGGCGGTCCACAATGGCATATTGGTTCCGACATTGATGTATGGAAGTGAGGCGTGGACAGTTAATGAATGTGAGCTGAGTAAAGTATGTACGGTTGAAATGGCTTACCTGAGAGCAATGGCTGGAAAGACACTGAATGATAGAGTTCGTAATGATTGGGTGATGAACGAGTGTGGTATAAAAGAGAATATGAGAATGAAAGTACAAAAAAATACGAGGAGATGGTTCGGACATCTCGAAAGAATGGATGATGAACGACTTACGAAGAAAGTGTACAAAGGAAATGCCAGAGGAAAGTGCGGAAGGGGAAGGCTGGTTGGCTGAAAGAATGGTTAGACCAAATAGGTGAGATTGCGAAAGAATGGAATCTGCAGAGTGAGAATAAGAGAAGAGTATGTATGAAAAAGGTGATGAATATTGATGAAATGAAAGTGCTTTGTAAGGAGAGAAAAAAGAGGAGGCGCATCTGCGTAGGTACCGGCCACCACTAGTGGAACGGCGGCAGGATACAGTACAGTACAGTACACCTCTCTGTGAAGGAAAAATAAATGGCAACATTTTTCAGTCACTTATTTAATTAAATGAATAAGTTATCTTTGAAGTAAATTTATCATCCTTTCTAATCTAATCTAATCTAATCTAAGCTGCAAAGATATATATCATTTAAGATTTATACTAAATGCATTCCCACAAGCAGATATGTATAATTTCGCGCTAACACATGCCGCATGTGGACCTACAATATAAAAACCCAATCTCAAATGAACATAAGCCTTGCAACTCTTGCCGTCCTTCCCTGAAACAGGGGTGACATTGGCAAAGTGAACCAATTTTTATATTATGGGTGGTCAGCCGCATAACAACCTATAAGTCAAGGAACATACATGACAAATTACATTTTTTAAAATCAAAGAATAAAAATAACAATATATACATGGACATAAAAAACTAAATCATAAAACCAAATTCACTTTAACAAACCCTAGCCGCCAACATCACAGATCAACCGCCATTTCTTTCTATCCTTGCATACTTCTTTCATTTCCTCCAGAGTCATAACCTTCTTCATACAAGCCTTTGCAGTGTATAAATATTTAAAATTATTCAAAATGGACGCTTTGCATTTTGACTCGTTTCTTGTGAATTATCACTGTTTTAATTTTACTTTGGTATTCTCTTATTCATTGTTTTTTGTGTCATTTTTTAATTTTGTGAAAATACACTGTGGTTTTGACCCTGAAATTTCTATTGTCTTTTTGAAAGAAATGAAAAATGAAGATTTGTACAAACCTTTTTGTAAACATTTTTGATGTGTGTTTTTCTTAAGAAATAATAATTATCGTATTAGGGTCATTGATTTGTTGAGCGTTGTTTTTTTGTGAATCGTACATCAAAAATGCCAATTCTCAAGCAAAATCAAGTTGCTGAAAGGTTGGATGGACCTTTGTAAGGGTACATGATTTTTTTTACCCAGCAAAGAGCGTATTTAAAAATATAATGATAATTTCTTATTGTGCTCCACTGGAAATCAAAACCATGACCCTACAATTACGAGTGCGCAGTATTATCCATTGGACTACAGACCAGTCCATTATTACGATTCTTATAACCATAAAAATTATGATCTATAATCTAAGTTGCAAGGATATATTCATTCAAAGCTCTCAGATGTATGCCCACAAACAAACACGTGTAGTTCGCGCTTACAAATGCTGATTGTGTACTTGCAAATAAAATCCAAACCTCAAAGAAACATAAGCCCTGCAACTCTTGCCGACATTCCCTGAAACAGGGGTGACATTGGCAAAGTCAATCATTTTTTACAGTATGGGTGGTCAGCCTCATACCAACCTATAAGTCAAGGAATTGATAATAATAATATTATCAAAATAGCCTAAGTTGCAATGATGTGTTACATTTAAGTTTCATATTGAATGCATTCCCATAAGCAGAAACGTATAAGTTCGCGCTGACACATGCCGCATGTGGACAAACGACATAAAAATATAATCTTAAATGAATATAAGCCCTCCAACTCTTGCTGACCTTCCTTTAAACAGGGGTGACATTGGCAAAGTGAACCATTTTTTTTAAGTTTGGGTGGTCATCCTCATACCAATCTATTAGTCAAGGAATACAAAAATCATTTATTAATTTCAGATCTTTCTCTAGAAGATATATCCATTTGTGCCTACTTTTGCTTACCTTGCATTGAAAGAAAGCACGCTCCTACTGTAAAGCTACATTAACCATACCTGAAACAACACACCTTAAGAATCAAAATACCTTACAATGTTGACTGTACATTTCTGAAATCACACGTCGTCTGAAATAAGCTCTCCCGTGTTCACCAGCTGTAAATTTGAGAGCTTTCAGTTTGTAAAAGCTCCAAGCACCTGTGGAGCTTTCTCTGCACTCATGTCAGTGCTCACGTCAAGTACTGTAAGCGTGCTAATCCTGTAGCGGAGGCTTCACTGCAACGCTAATGCAGGCACTTACAACAGGTGTAATGGGCTTGGTCACTTGACCACTGGGACTTGGTCAAACAGACCACAGGACTTGGTCGAATAACCGCTGGACTTGGTCAACAAACAACTGTATACTGTGTAACAAAATATCTGATTGTTTGATATATTGCATAGCAGTAAATCATACTGATATCGTTCCTTGACTTATATGTAGGTGGCTATGCGGCTGACCACCCATGCTGTAGAAAATGGTTCAATTTACCAATGTCACCCCTGTTTCAGGGAAGGTTGGCTTGTTGAGTTGTAGGGTGTATGTCCATTTGAGATTTGGTTTTTATGTTGTAGGTTCACATGCGGCATGTGCAAGGCTTGCAGTAGAAAAATTCAATACGAAAATTCGACCATATTTTACCGAGTATAAAACCATCTATGTTACGCCCACATTTTGATGGGAATAAAAAAACATATAAAATTTAACAGCGCCTCCAGTGAGCGTAAATTTAAATGCAAATTTCTATACGTTTTTACTCCACGCGTCATGTGAGTATACTAGGTTTGTTATACTCTGGCTACTTATGAATGCACCCCTTCACAAAGTTACTTCCAGTTTATTCGAAAAGGGTTGTTTCTACCTTTTAAAAAAATTCTACTAACCACTTATCTCCCTTATTCAAACTGTGAAGGGTGAAATACTTGAATGCTGAGGACACATACAAGAAGAGGTTATTTAATTTCACCGATCCTTCAGTTTCTGCGTCATATGGACGGGTGTAAAGTTTAAATTTGATAGAACTTCCACCCTTTCTGCATATAACCCTACCGTGGCCTGCATAGTATTGCTTTATCTATACTTTTACCACATATTCTATTTTATACTAAAAGCATTTATATTTTGTTTAATCCTCGTACAAATCACCACATTAAAGGTAAAACCGAATTAGTGCTGATATAATGATTTGAAAAAATGTAGATAAAACATTTTATTGTGTGTAACTTCTCATAGTAAGTGAACAACTTAAAAACAAGTGCTTATGAGAAACTTCTAAAGTAAAAGATTTACAAACTTTTGTAGTGTTTTCTCTGGTAGAAAATAGAAAAAAGGGACATTTATCTGAGAAACCCATGTTAGCTTAATACGTCACATTTTCAGGTTGACCTTTGAGGTATTGAAATATACATCGACGGTTAAAAGGCAGTAGGGCAGAAGCGACATAAACTTAATTGTTCAGGAGAGCAGTTTAAAGTTTGAGATTGCAGAAAAATAGCATAACTTTTTATTATTTTTTATCATATCGTTAAAATCAAAACAGTTCTAAAGTAAAAAAAAATAATGGCATTTATTTGCATTCCTATTGATGTGGTTTTACGATGTTTCACGATTTTTATATGTCACAAGCGGCTTTGGGACAAAAAAGGCCAAAATCTTGTCGGATAAACCAAAACCATACTTCGAAAACGCAGTTGTTTGCTCGGGCATAAGCAACACAAAAATCATCGTAGAGCTATGGGAGTTAGCGCATTAGAAAGAACGGAAAAAATCAATTCATAGCTCATTGTCGACCAAAATGTCGCTTCTGCTGCCTTTTAACCGTCCATATGTTCTATTCGAATTAAAAATAAATTAACGTTTAAGTATTTTCAAAAAGTTAAGCCTTTTTTCCTAGTGGATATCTTGCGTATCGTGGAATATATGAAGCAATTACTACAATAAAAAGTTAATCAAAGTTGTCCATTATCGCAAGTTAGGCGGGAAGCCACCGATACAGGATTATAAATATGCATAAGCCGATCCGGTGTCCTTATATGCGGCGGCCGAGAATCTGCAAATACATGCAAAACCATGCAAATTAAATCAACCGCTACCCCAAGTATAAAACACGACGCTTAAACTCTACCATAGCGTATCACTGCAAAAAATAAACGCGACAAACTACACATCTAGTGTAACTTCTTGCCTGCGTTATCCCCGAAGGGGTCGCATGTGGCAATTCGGGAACTATTAATTTTTACGGGTAAGACGGCCGGCCTCACACCAACCACTTTCAGGTGAAGTGGGTGTTTCCCAGCTCCCGGGGGGCTGGTTCTCATTTCTTGTGAAGGCTGAGTAAGCCTTGAGATCGAACCCTTGCTCTCGGCATGGAATGCAAGCATTCTACCAATTGAGCTATCGACCTTTTTACGAGCTTGGTCGTCGGCGCTACAAAGCGCCAATTCTCAAGCAAGACCCAGTTGCTGTATGGCTGGATGGACCTTTGGTGACCGATCATTGGTAAAGGTTTATAAATTTTTCAACCCAGCGAAGAGCAAATTTGAAAATATAAATGGTATATTTTTTGTGCCCCGCCGGGATTCGAACCCACAACCTTCTATTCAGAGTCCGAAGTGTTACCACTGAACTACGGACCGGTCACCTTAAAAACTGAAACGATCATTAGTATCTAGATTCTAGAAGGTACCTACACATAATTAAAGAGAGCATTTTTGTATGCGTCACACTTCAAGGACTCTATCTATAATTTATAATCTAACTGGCAAAGATGTATTACATTTAAGATTCACATTAAATGCATTCCCATAAGCAGACACTTAAAAATTCGCACTTACACATGCCGCATGTTGACCTACAATATAAAAACCCAAATCTCAAATGAACATAAACCCTGCAACTCTTGCCGACCTTCCCTGAAAAATGATTAACATTGACAAAGTGAACATTTTTTTACTGTATGGGTGGTCAGCCACATACCAACCTATAAGTCAAGGGTGGTATGAGACTTTGAAATGAAATATAATTTTATAATATGCATTCCCATAAATAGACACGTATAAGTTCGCGCTTACAACAGTGCCGCATGTGTAATTCAAAATGTAAATCAAAATAACACCCACGTACATATTATGTGTTTTTACCGAAACCAGACACAAATTTTATCAGAATAAAATCGTATATTTTTTTTCGAATGTGAATGGGTACACAAATACATATTTGTCAATACCTGTATCAAATAACCGAGACGTGAATAATGTTGTTTTACCAGGCAATGCTAGTCCCAATAAAATGGTAAACCAACATGGCTATATTTGGAATGGTAAAGGCATTCCATTATGTGTGGAAATTATTTTTGTGGTATTATAAAAACAAACATGTTTTATTTGAAATCGGGGATTTCGCGAACCAAATATTCTGTACTTTCACTCTAATATTCTCAGTCACCATCGGTTAGTTACCTCTCATTAATCCGGTCGACAGCTCAGTTGGTAGAGTGCTTGCATTCCATGCCGGGAGCTCGGGTCCGAACCCCACCGAGAGCATCAGAAATGATTTCCCGTTTCTGCGTTTATTTCAAACCAAAAATACAATACCGGCAAGGTTTACTCCGCCATCACGAGCCTTGGGAGCTGAGGAAGCCCCACTTCAACTGAAAAGGTCTGGCGTAAGGCCGGCTTGTAAAAATAAATAGGTTCACTCGCAACACGTTACTCTGTAGGGTAAAACACGGCAAGTAGTTACACTATATGTGTAGCTTGTAGTATTTATTTTTTACTACCTAAGCATTTCAATAATCCAACAACATAAATTTTCTTATAGACTGCACTTCCGTCTGCATTTTTATTTTGGTTATTTTGGCACTGTTATATTTATTCTGATATTTGTTTATTTTATAGATGTTATTTCAGCACAGTGGTACTTCCTCTTTAAAATACTTTTCTCTCTTGAGAAGTTAAATACATGGCTCATCTACCACTAAAAGTTAATTTTCCGTAGAAATTTAAATAAATGATTCGTGGATCGTCTATGGATCAGATGGTTTGTGAATAATACTATGAGAGCGCAGTGCACTGAAAGAAAAATATTCATTTTTCAGGAATCACGCTAAGATGGTTCGTGGATCGTCTATGGGATAAATTTTAGTGTGAATATCACTGTTAGAGCGCAGTGCACTCGAAGGAAAATATTCTATAATCTAAGTTCATATCAAATGCATGCCCGCAAACAAACACGTGCAGATCGCGCTTACAAATGCTGAATGTGCACTTACAAATAAAATCCAAACCTCAAAAGAACATACAACTTTTGCCGACCTTCCCTAACACAGGAGTGACATTAGCAAAGTGAACAATTTTTTACAGTATGGGTGGTCAGCCTCATACCAACATATAAGTCAAGGAATACAATTAATAAAAAATAACATTTAAGTATATAAAAAATATTTTTTAACAAAAATCATGTAAAGATGACTCGTGGATCGTCTGTGGATTAAATGTATTATGAATAGCACTGTTAGAACGCAGTGCACTGAAAGAAAAATATTCATTTGCAGGAATCATTAATTACTGGACTGTTGACAACATACATCTTGACGCAGGGTATATTACAAGTGAACACTCGCACAATATATCTTTCCCTTTCTTCGCCGAGGAAAAGAAAGAAATGCGCATATTTTCGCAACGTCCTCTTTGATGGCCTGTAATCAACACTGAAAGCAAAAATATACCTCGGGTATGGTGAAAAATAGACCTGCAACAAACTGAACTAAGAAATCCAAAAATACTTTTAGAATGTATTATATTTTGTAGTCCATTTTAAATTATTTAAAAATTCAAATGGCTAAAACATAGCGAAAATTTTCGCCTAATGAGGCATCTTTAAGAGCAGAATGGTGACAAATATTTTTATAAAAATAATTTTCAATCTATTGGAATGTATCTACTGAAAATTACAAAGAAACCTTTGGAGTTTTTTTTACGATAAGGACTTATAAAAAAGGTGTGCTATTTTATAAATTCAATAAATGAATGGGTGACTAAGAACTTCGCAGAAAATTAAAGTGATCATACTGCAAGTGCGTGCATAGGGTATAGGCAAACACATTTAGGAATAAATATTTTCTCTCAATTCTTTAAAATAACTCATTTGAAATCGATTAAAGTGCTAACGATGTTTCCAATCGAATTATGAATTTTAAATTAAATTAAAATTTTAATGGTTTTGTTTACCAAAAATTGCCTATCTATTAGGCGCATGAGACTATATGGGATGCACGCCCTTGTGGCATACTCAAATAAAAAGGAAACCATGTTTAATAAGGCCAGAATTTTTATTATATTTTTGTTAATCAACTTTAAAAATAAATCAACTGAATAACTTTTTAATACAGCTCATACGCTATGATAACGCCACCAAGCTACACATATAGTGTAACTTCTTTAAAAATTGATAAAATGCAATATCAAAAATAAAATGAGCATTGAAAGTTGAAAACCCGTAGCTGCCAGAATTGCAGATTAACCACATTTTTTTCACTCGTACATATCTATCATTAAATTTTCACACCTAACCTTATTTTACTTACCTCTTCTCCATTTCAGTATTCTACATTTACACCAACTCCCCTCGATTGCGTAATTCGAAAATGTATCGAATATACGACGGCACGCCCAGTGAGCGTTTTTGTTTTCACATATTCTTTCGATGAACGCAATCGAAGAGAGTTAACGCGTTGCTTTATACTCGGAGTACTGGCTGTACAAATAAGCCATCAGCATTCACTTGTCATGACGCCTTTGCCGCGCCGACAAACAAATCCAGCACTCCCGTACCTACTGCGCTGTTGTTAATGTCATGAGAAGTTACTGCAACAGCCGGGGTAGGGTGATGACGTATGCAATATACAAGAAACGTACCTAATATCAAATGTGTGAACTTAAATAATTATATTTATTTATTTATTTAACAAATATATACAGGACTGACAGTGAGACACCAAAACGTCACAATACATATAACGTTGCAGACATAATAGAACAATACACAGATACATTAATCTACGCATCCATACGTCGTTCTAATATACGTTCTAATATACAAAGACTCCGATAGTAAGCGATCCACACCAGTTGTAAATATATCAAGGTGTGGGGCTGAGGAGGCCAGAGTATTGAGCAGCGACAGCGCACGCACTACCCAAGACTGACGGAGAACATTGGTTCGGCAGACGGGGATCATGAAAACATCATAGATATCGATATTTTCTTAGTTTGTGGAAATCACCATTTCAAAGAATGCGAGCAAAAGTGACAATGAAATATTACATTTAAGATTCATATTATATGCAATCCCATAAGCAGACACGTATAAGTTCGCGCTTACACATGCCGCATGTAAACTTACAACATAAAAACCCAACCTCAAATAAACATAAGCCCTGCAACTCTTGCCCGACCTTCCCTGAAGCAGAGGTGACATTGGCAAAGTAAACATTTATTTTCACAGTATGGGTGATCAGCCTTATACTATCCTATAAGTCTAAAATCTAAATCTAAGTTGCAAAGATATGTATCATTTGAGGTTCACATAAAATGCATTCCCACTAGCAGACACGCATAAATTCGCGCTCACACATGCCGCATGTGGACCTACAACATAAAAACCCAACCTCAAATAAACATAAGCCCTGCAACTCTTGCCCGACCTTCCCTGAAGCAGAGGTGACATTGGCAAAGTAAACATTTATTTTCACAGTATGGGTGATCAGCCTTATACTATCCTATAAGTCTAAAATCTAAATCTAAGTTGCAAAGATATGTATTGTTACGAAATTAGGGTTCAATTGTCTTCAAATTAAAAATACACAGGTCTTCTTCAATAGTTATTTATTTTACACAGTTACAAAATTTATTTTCACACTACTTTCTCGATTATTCCACTTGGTTTTGGTTCACTGATCAGATGACTTCGATGTGTTTGTAAGTCTCTATGATACTGGCCCGCTCTGCAGGCCATTCGCACCTTTATACTCTTCAGAGCAGTATGATCCAGAACTAAAGTCGCCAGACGGTTCCAGAGTAATTATTACTTCTCGATGTTTCACGTACTACCTAGACACAACCAAAATCCTACCTACCAATGCAATACAGTATTCCTATAATTATAACAAATACCTACTTAGCCTAGAGAATTCTACACTTATACATAATTATCGATCTTACCTACCAATACTTTTGAGGATTCTTATAACTATAACTACCCATACTTATTTCAATATTTATATTTACATAACACTACCCCCCACCTAGACTGTTTCGTCCCGGAACAGTCTTGACTCTGTGTAGGTAGGGGCATGCTGATCCACGTCGACACCCTGTGGTCAGGAAGAAGTGGCAGTCCACGGATTTCTCCCCACTGGCTCTCGGCTGCGCTTGCTCGCAGCACACCATGACGCTGATGCCGACTCCCGAGAACACTGCTTCAATCATACTCCGGATTATCCGCCAGTCTCGATTAGCGCGGCCGCCACCCATCTTCGGTATTGCCAGACGCGCCTGCTGATCCTCCAACATGCAGTCACGCAGCTCAACAAGGCCGTCCCACAATGCCTTGTAGTCCTCTTCCAGGTTGCTGGAATCCGGGACAACCAGGCAGTATGCTTGTTGACGCCTAGAGAATGCAAAATCCGGATTTTTTTGAAATCCGAATTTTCCAATTTTCCTTTGATTAAAATCCGGATAAACCGGATAATCCGGATTTTTCTAAGTTTTAAGGTGATTTGATAAATTGAAATAAAACAGAATTTAAAATCTGCATTTATTCAGACACGACAAATAAAATCAACTAAAATAATCAACAAAACTTTGGGTATCAGTCATCTTTCCCTTATATAGGTAAATTAGTTAACTAACATAGTCATAAACTGAACATAACATAAAATCAAATGCAACAAAACGTATTATTCATCCTCAAATTAGATTTGCCGTTGTCAAACAATGGTCGGTTAGAAATTTTCACACAAGATAACATTAATTTAGTGACATTAATTTATAGTTTATGACATTAATTTAGTACATATTAATCAGTCTTATTTAGAAAATGAGATCTTAAAAACATGAAAGCGTCAAGTGTCTCGGTGAGTGAGCGGGGCGCGGGGCGTCCGTCGCGCCCGCGGCACGCGCACGTCTCGCGTTGCTCGGTTTATTGCCTTATATGGGCATAAACAGAGCCAATCACGGATTTCGCGCCAAATTCGCTCAAACAAAGTACCTACAGCCTATAGCTAATCCTACCAATTCAAATATTGTTCGAATTTGCTTATTAGAGTAGGTAATCGAACTACTTAGAATGAAAATTTGTGGATAAATATAAAATATTATGCATTGAACTCAATTTTGGCTAAAATCCGAAGAAACCGGATTTGAGTTTTAAAAACCGGATTTAAAAAAACTCCAGAAAATCCGGATTTTTCAGTTATTTTCGAATTTCGAAGAATCCGGATTGCAATCTCTATTGACGCCCCTTCGGTAGTCTCAGAGCTCTTCCTTGCGGGCTGCTCGAGGGTTGCGGTTCTCCGAATTTGTATCGGAAGACCCGTGCAATTCCTCTAGACATATCTAGATCTTCCGGTACACTGCATGCCAGTGTGTGGTCCCTAGTGACCTCAAATAAGTCCTTGTGGACTTCTGTGGTCACTCCATGGCGAAACTTCTGCCCTGCCTTCGCGTTCTCCCAAAACGTCTCAAAGGCTGGTGATCTTTCGGATGCGACGCACTGTCGTACTTTTTGGGCTGGTTGGTCATCATTATCGCCTAGGTATGGTGAGAGGCGATTGTAGTGCACGACCCTTGGTTTTCCGTTTGGTCTCTTTTTTATGCGGTAGACCACATCGTTGATGCGCTCCAAGATCTCGTACGGCCCGTCCCAGGAACGCTGAAGTTTCGGACAGTATCCTTGGCGCCTCTTGGGGTCAAAAAGCCACACCCAGTCACCAGCTTTGTACCCCATGCTGTCAGCTCTGGTGTCATAGCGCTCCTTCATTTGATCGCTGGCTTCCCCGATGTTCATGCGGACCTGATCATGGATGTCATCCAGCCTCCTGCGAAGGTCTGTCACATAGTCTTCTCCGGCTAGGTCTTCACCTGGTTTGCAGCCAAATTTGAGATCACAAGGAAGTCGCATTTCTGGCCCAAACAGTATGCTGCTGGGAGTCTTCTTCGTCGTTTCCTGAACAGCCGACCGGTAAGCCAATAAGAACAAAGGCAGATGTCGGTCCCAGTCCCGCTGATGGCTGGACACTACTTTGGCTAAGTACCTCCCCACGGTACGGTTCATCCTTTCCACCATTCCATCAGACTGTGGATGTAGCGCAGTGGTCCTGGTCTTGTAGATCCCTAGCCGCTCACACATTTGCTGGAAGATAGCAGCTTCAATAAGCCTTGACAGTTGGTGATAAGGGGGCGAGTTTTTCCCAGGTTGGCCTTTCTCCTTCTCGCGCCCATTCCATCACATACTTCAAGTCCGGATCATTCAGTTGGTCTTGCGCCAATTTTTCATCTTGCCAGTCCTCATCTTCGGTGGTCGTCCTTTGGACAATTGCTACCTTGTCCTCCATCTTGCTGCAATGTTTGCAGTCACTGGCGCATGGTCGTCTGGATAATGCATCCGCATTTCGATGAAGCGTGCCAGGTCTATGTTCGGAGTCATAATCATACTCCTGGAGCCTTTCAATCCATCTAGCCACTTGCCCTTCTGGGTTTTTGAATTTCAGAAGCCAAACCAGTGCAGCATGATCAGTCCGTAGTGTGAATTTTCTCCCGTACAAGTATTTGCGGAAGTGTTCCACTGATTTTATCACGGCAAGAAGCTCTCGTCTGGTCACGCAATAATTTCGTTCTGGCTTGGAAAGCACTTTACTGAAGTAACCCAGAACAGTCTCATGCCCATCCTGTATTTGGGAAAGGACGCCTCCTATCCCCACATTACTAGCGTCGGTATCCAGGATGAACTTTCCATCTTTTCGTGGGTAGCTCAAGATGGGGGCACTTGTTAATCTTCCCTTAAGCTCTTCAAATGCTTGTGCGCAGGAATCACTCCAATGGAAGCGAGTGTTTTCTTCCGTAAGCTTGGTGAGCGGTTTTGCAATGTCCGCAAATCTTGGCACAAACCTCCTGTAATAAGTGCACAGCCCCAGGAAACTCCTAGTTTCATGTTTGTCCTTCAGCACGGGCCAGTCTCTTACTGCCTTGATTTTGGCAGGGTCAACTTCAACTCCACGTTGAGAAACTATGTGTCCCAGGTAATTTACTTGTTTCTTGAACAGGTTACACTTTTTCGGGTTGAGCTTCAGTCCAGCGTCTTGTAGTCGCCCGAAAACTTGCTCCAGATTTCTCAACTGATGGTTGAAGTCCTTTCCCAGGATGATTATGTCATCCAAGTATACCAGGCAGGTTTCCCATGACAGTCCTCGCAGCACATTCTCCATCAGCCTTTCAAACGTGGCGGGGGCATTGCATAAGCCAAATGGCATCACGGTGAACTGCCAAAGTCCAGATCCAGTCGAGAATGCAGTTTTCTCCTTATCTTTGGCATCCAATTCAACTTGCCAGTAGCCACTTTTCAGGTCCAATGTGGAAAAAATGGTGCATCCTGCCAATGTGTCCAAGGTGTCGTCAATCCTTGGCAGAGGGTAACTATCCTTTTTCGTAACATCGTTGAGCAGTCTGTAGTCCACACAAAATCTCGTGGTACCATCCTTCTTTTTTACCAGTACCACCGGGGATGTCCAAGGGCTACTTGATGGTTCTATGATGCCATCCTTGCTCATGTCTTTGATGATCTTGTCAGCTTCTTCCCGCTTTGCAAAGGGTAGTCTTCTTGGAGCCTGTTTTATTGGTCTCGCTTCTCCGGTGTCTATGCTATGTCGCACTACCTTGGTTCTTCCCAGACGGCCATTAGAGTCCTCGAAAATGTTCTGGTAGCGGCAGATCAAACTCCTCACTCTCCGTTTGTTTTCCTCGGTTAGACCTTGGGAAGCGTCGTGGACCAGGGCTTCCAATTGTGTTGACAATTTGTTTCCTTCGCATGACATGTTTGTCATCTGTTGCACAATGGAAGTTATCCTCTCACATCTGCCCAAAACAAAACCTTCATTCATTTTAACTGGGTAGCTGTTCACATTCATGATCTTGACAGGAATGGTCTCCTTTGCGCGAATCACTGTTCTTGCCACCATGACTCCTTTGTTAACATTGTCCATGTTCTCCGGTTCTATCATACAGATTTGGTCATTTGTACTACTGGAATCCAGGCGGGCACTCACTATCATCTCGGATCGCCCCTTCACTTCGGTATTCTTGGCTAGGATAACACGTGCAGCCAGTTCTTTCCGTCTTTGCAGGATGACTTCTTCATTTCCAATTTTAATGGACCCTTTCTTTAAATTTAAACTGCACCCAAATCTGTCCAGTATGTCCATTCCCAATATAACGTCTTCTTCAATGTTGGCCACCAACGTCCGATGATCAAAAGTGGTGCTGCCAATTTGGAAGGTGGCAATCGTCTCCCCATACACCTGTGCTGACTCTCCCGTGGCGGTGTGCAGAGACCACTTTGTTGGTGCAATCTGCTTACCTCGTGCCACTATGTCGCGTCTCAGAATTGTCCTGGTTGCTCCCGTGTCCACCAGTAGTTCACGAGTTACTCCATCTATTATGCCATTGATAAAAATGCTGCTGGCTTTTCCTCTCACGGTTGCGACAGTAGCAGCAGATTTCAGGGCCTCTCCAGCGTGGGTCAACGGTTGCCCCTTCCCATTAACCCTTTCTAGTTTTCCGCAGCCTGTTTTTCTGGGTTTCTGAGGCTTGGGACACTTGGTGCTAAGGTGGCCCAGCTGTCCGCAGTTCCAGCAGCGTGGGTCTCGTCTTCGAGGTCTCAGACGTTCCAGCACTTTTTCAATTAGCTCCTCGGTTGTAGGTAGCTTGACCTCCTCTGCCTCGACTGCACGAACCCTGGCGTGGCCCCTGATGGACTGTTTGACAGCCTCAAACTCGAGAGCTTGGCTGAGCGCCTCGTTCAAAGCCTTGGGATGGGCCAGTTTTACGGCTTGTTGCGTCTCCCATTCCCGCAATCCATTTAGGAACTTGTCCACTGCCAAGCTCTCACGGATGTCGTCGGAGGCTGTCGGGTAAGCGTCTCGTACCAGGCGGGCGATGTCCATTTCAAACTCCTGGAGGCTCTCGTTGGGCTTCTGCACCCTTGTGTTCAGCTGCGACTTGTACAGCTGCTCCAGGCACTTGTGGCCATAGCGCATATCCAAGCGCTGCTTCAGCTGCCCAAAGTCACCACGGTTGTCCAGGGGTATGGCCTGCAGAACCCTGAGAGCGTCTCCTCGGAGCGACAGGCTGAGAACCGAAGCCTTCTTCTGCTGGCTCCAGGCTCCCATCATGGCAGCCGTTTCAAAGAGGGTCAAATACTCCTCCCACGACGTCTTCCCGTCGAAGGTCGGGAGGTTGTGCTTCGCCAGCGAAGGGTCATCATCCCCTCTAGTGACCCTGGTTGGAGTTGAGCATCCCTGGTCGGTCTCGTCGTGAAGGCCGTCTTTGGGGGATATTCTGGTGGACTCCATCTGGCACTTGTCAGCCAGCTCGGCACGCAGACGGTCCTCCAGGCTTGATATACGAGTCTCCATTTCCCCCTTCAGGGCTGTCATCTTCTCTTCCATTTCTCCTTTCAGGGTTGTGAGATTTCGGGACACCTTTTCCTCCAGATTCCTGGCGTTGTCAGCCATTTCCACCTTCAGGTCGGTCACCACTTCCTTCAGGTTGGTGGTCATCTTCTCCTCCAGCCCAGTCATCTTCTCCTCCAGCCCGGTCAGGTCCTCCTTCAGGGTCTTGGCGTTGTCAGCCATCTCCGCCTTCAGGGTCTTGGCGTTGTCAGCCATCTCAGTCTTCAGTCCTGTCAGGTTACTGTTGATGCTGATATTTAGCTCGTCCAAGGCGCGGTCCCCTCCAGACGCCATGACAAAATATGCCGGGTCTTCGCCTGACTGTTCCAAGGCCTCTATGAGGCGTGCTTGTAAGGCTGCCTTTCCTCCTGAGGTCTCCAGGTCCCTCTCCAGAAGCTCATTTTTAAGCTCAGTGACTTTGAGGTCCTTGACGTTCACTTTAGTTGCCATTTTATTTTCAAAATTTACGTCAAAACAAAAAATATTTTCAAATTTATTTAATACAAGTTTTGAGTTTTATATATATAGCTGTTTTGAATACGTACTTTAGCAAAAATAATAATTTGTCTGATTACACTGATTGGTAGGTAGGTACTGTCTTTTAATATTTATTTTTAATTCACCAATATTTTTAACATAATAATGTCTGATAGTACATAATTATTTATTTCGTCTCAAGTCTTTCAAACACACAGGTAGGTACTTAATGTACATTCACACACTTGTAAACAAAGGATAGTTATTCAAAAACTTTTTCTCGATGAATCTGGAACGTTCTTTTGTAATATTTTTCAAGATTTTTATTTATTTATTTTATTATTTTTTTAATCACACACAATAATAAAAAAACTATGGTCCAATTTGATGACTTTCTCAATGCGGTAAAATAGTCATTATGTTATGTCCAGAATTATGTTCCATATGATGTTCCAGAATTTATAAGCAACTTGCTTTTGCGTCTTTTCTTTTAACAAAAATTTATTTAAACACTTGTTTTCACAAAAGTCAGTTCACACAAAGTTCAATTTGAATAAAGTTCATTTTAACACTATTTAATTTATTTTATTTATTTTTAGACAGAAGATCTTAATTTTTCTTGACAACCCCACACCTGACACCAATTGTTACGAAATTAGGGTTCAATTGTCTTCAAATTAAAAATACACAGGTCTTCTTCAATAGTTATTTATTTTACACAGTTACAAAATTTATTTTCACACTACTTTCTCGATTATTCCACTTGGTTTTGGTTCACTGATCAGATGACTTCGATGTGTTTGTAAGTCTCTATGATACTGGCCCGCTCTGCAGGCCATTCGCACCTTTATACTCTTCAGAGCAGTATGATCCAGAACTAAAGTCGCCAGACGGTTCCAGAGTAATTATTACTTCTCGATGTTTCACGTACTACCTAGACACAACCAAAATCCTACCTACCAATGCAATACAGTATTCCTATAATTATAACAAATACCTACTTAGCCTAGAGAATTCTACACTTATACATAATTATCGATCTTACCTACCAATACTTTTGAGGATTCTTATAACTATAACTACCCATACTTATTTCAATATTTATATTTACATAACAGTATCATTTGAGGTTCACATAAAATGCATTCCCACTAGCAGACACGCATAAATTCGCGCTCACACATGCCGCATGTGGACCTACAACATAAAAACCCAACCTCAAATAAACATAAGCCCTGCAACTCTTGCCGACCTTTTCTGAAACAGGGGGACATTGGCAAAGTGAACCATTTTTTTACAGTAGATATGGGTAATCAACCTTATACCAAACCATAAGTCAAGGAATAATTAATCATTTCAAAAATATATTTACTCACTGAAACGTCTCATTCAGTATTTTTGCACGTCAACCACTCGCATCTCCTTGCAGTATTTTTTCACCTGCAGTATGAAAACACCAACACTCATTTAGTTCGCTAAAATAACATCTCTTCAACACTTGCTTTGTTTATTCAGGAGCAAGTTTAAACTAAGCCTTAGCGTTTTCCGAAAATGGTTGTAAGCTGAAACGTCCACTTATAGGTGCCCCGTTTTAGATACTTACATTTTTGGTGACATGCTGTTTTTTGTGAGAAAGAATCTTGGAGAAAAATAATTGCAGTAAAATTTCCTTCATCACTTAGCGTGTTTATTCAAAGAACTCCAGAAACTTGGAAAATACTATGAGCTTTTTATTGCATATCCCAAAAATGAGATAAGGTTCTGTTGAAGTTCTTTAAAGTTCCTCTTAAGAGCACTCTTCGGAGCCTTCAAAAAAAATTTTTTTTTTGATGAGCCGATTTGATGAAAATCTTGATAATATCAAGAAAAACGTCGGTGTTATGGCCGAGGGGGCCAAGTGGGCTGATCTTTCTAGCGTGTTTGGAATAGAAAAACGTTGGTTCGATCCCCGCCTGGGTTATTTGACCATAGCTTTGACCCTGGTTCAACAGATGTTGTTGGGTAATTATTCATTAATAATTCATTAAAATAAGCAAATAATTAATTAATTATTGATGATATTAATACCTGTTTCTGGCCAGGCAGAATATATTGGTGAATGGCATTCCTCTTTACAAATCTATTTAAAAATAAATCATATTTTTTCTGTAACTTTTGACATCGCATTCCCAATGTGGTAGATAGGAGAATCAATCCAGGTTTACCTGAAGGTTTTAGGGATGAAAATAAATAGTGTACCAAAAGGTTGTCAACAATCCGTCTGGCAAACGTGTTGAATTATTGCCAACTACAAAAAGCGAATGGTTTTTTTTAAGGCCGATTAAAACCATTATTGGCTTCCAAAGATCAATCGTAAAAGTTCATAACGAGAAATCAACACTTTAAAGGTAAATTTGAAAAAGTACTGATAAAATTATCTGCGAACTCTTGGATCGCACATTTTATTGTATGTAACTTCTCATAGTTAGTGAACTAATAACAAGCAATTTCTCATGAAAAGCTTAAGGATTTTACATTTTTGTAGTGTTTTCTTTCGTAGAAAATGAAACAAATTGTGCATTAAATGAGAAGCCCATGTTAGCTTAATATGTCACTTATTCAGTTTGACCTTTGAGGTATCGAAATAGTCGTGTACCTTATATTAGAAATATTAGTTATGAATATTAATACAATTAAAATAAACATGTCAGAGCTCTCCATAACTAGAGATCGATATAAAAATAATTGTTTTGTATTATGTTTCGTAATGACATCTACGCCCACTGTAAAACCAATTAAGATGACAAAAAATGCGTACGTAACACAATGTAATATTAAAATATTATTTTCGATTATTCCTCCCACTAAGTTATGTAAGAATATACTTATTTTTTGATTCGTTACTCAACCATATATTTAATAACAAATCTATACTTCAAGACAAACAATAAAAGAAACAACGATTTCCGCTAAAATGGAAATTAATTTGTTTTTTGTACATGGAAAACCATTAAAATTCAAAGCAAAACATATTTTGAATCATAAACCATATTATGATAATCTTACGTAATATACATATAATATATAATGGATGTTGACGTATAAGATTCATATTTAATTTTTACCTACAAGCAGACAAGTATATAAAATAGCTTTGACACAATATGCTGCATGTGTACAACCAAATTAGAGTCCAAATTTCTAATTAACACAAACCGTACACTGAAGTCACACTACAACTTTTGAATCCTAAATCTGAATCAGGGATGTCTTAGGCAAGTGAATAAAAATAAACATTCATATCAACCAATAATTCAAAGAAAAACATTTATAACATACAATTAACAGTATAAAAGTCGTTGGTGACCGCATCAGTTGTGAATCGGTAGGCTGATTTGACTATATTTTGTTGTTAAATGATGTTTGTAAGCTATAACAGTGTTAACGATAAAACTGTTTTGAAAGATATTTTAAATTTCAACCAAGTTTCTTACTTAAAAGAAAAAAAACTAAAGTTAGTATTTCACTTTTTACCTCCGCTCACAAGCTCACAAGGAGGGAGGCAAGCGCTGAGTGAATAGAGTTTAAAGTGTAAAACAATTCGATAAAAAACACCTCTTTCTCGCAAAACTTTGACCCATTGTACAAATGGCGTCGTTGTTGAAATAAAGCGACCAGCGGCACACACAATCACCGTCGAAGAAAAGACATTTGTCCATTCCTTACAAGACTTGCTCCGCTGCAGTTTTTGCCGCCACTCGCTGCACTTTCCACATGCCCAAGAAGTTGCCCCTGCGACTGCTGCCATCAGGTCGCACTGGAAGTTTCCGGATCTTTGATTAAAAAACAACTTAAAAATCAATTTAAGAAAATAAAAAATGTATTGTTTGTGTATTAACACTGAAAGCTCATTTTAATTGATTGTAAATCGAAATTTTAGTAAAGATTAATTGAAATGAATTCATAATTGATGAAAATATACAGTGTTTCATTGGAATTTGATTCTAAAAAATTATAGCAAATCAATTTTAAAATAGATTGATCAGTAAAAAGTACAATTTCACTTTTGGTTTTAGTCATATGTAGTCCTGCAAAAAATTGCTTTAATAAGAAAGGGAAAAAATATTGTCTATTACAGTATTTCAAAAGTTCTGAAATCTAGGTGTTCATTCGTAGAAGGATTTCTTCGTTTATGAATTGGTTGGTATGTGACTGACTTCCCATGTTGTACAAACTTGGTCGAATTTTGACAATGCCTCCCCGGCATCAGAAAATGGCGGCAGGATTTACAAATTGTATGTTCATGTTAGGTTTGGTATATTTTGCACGTACACATGTAGCATGTGTTAGCGAGAACTTACATGTTTCTGCTTGTTGGTATGCATTAAACATGTGCCTTCAATGACGATACAAATTTGCAACATAGATTATAGATTACAAAAATCTCTAGCACAGGTACCTACATCTATATCAAACGCTGTACTTCTCTTCAATATATACAAGTTAACATGGGTTTCTTAGATAAATGCACCTTTTTCCCTATTTTCTACGAGAGAAAACACCAGAAATGTGGGAAAATCCTGTAGCTTAGGAGCTCGTCATTAGCACTTCCTATTATTAGTTCCCTTACTACGAGAAGTTATTCACAATAAAAGGTTTAATCCACAATTTCTCAAATCAGTGAATCTGAATTTATTCAGTTTTATCTTAAAGGTGTATTTATTCTCCCCTACGAAATCTATGATCTTTTGTCAATTTCACTTGGAAAAATCCTAAGACTATCAATATTACCCGCACGTACAATAGAGTATAGACCGGTGTAAGTTTGGCAGAGGAGTGACTGGATCGTTACGACCAGCTGGTAAATCTTTGATCGGTAATTTGTAACGCTTGATTTAGTGCCCGTGTTTTTTGGCTCCCCCTCGCATAATTTATGGCTTTGAGGGAACTGCACTTTTGGCGAAAACATAATTTACGTATTGCGGTGATTTTCGATGCAGCTACCTAAAATTAAATTGCAATCAAAGAGAAAAAAGTATTTGGTTCGTGAAAAAAACATAGTAATATGTCAATGTTTGATGAACAAGAGGCACGTCCGTTGTGGCTTCTATAATCTATAATCTAAGATTAATTGAAAAAAACGGAAATATGTGTATGAGAAATTTCTTTATATTTATTAGATTTTAGTACAAAAATGAGTAACTTTTTTTTTGCGTCTTACACGTCGCGTTCATTTTCGTAATTCATTTTGTTATAAATGGTTTGCATATTGTATTTAGTGTCTCCTTTATGTTTTGAAAGTCCAACTCGCTGTGTTTAAATACTGTTTAATACGTAAATATAATTATGTTCCAACGACAAAAAGACGTATTTAAGTTATTTTGCTTTGGCATATATCTAGAACCAAATTGTAAGAATACATACATGGGTGCTTTATTTGGTGAGCGCAGTTTTCATGTGGATCATTTCTCAATAGCCCTCTAAGAGCTTGGTAGTCCCTACAAAGCGCCGACCCATTTTAGCAAGACTCATTTTCTGTAGAGCAAGACCCATTTTCTGTAAGATTAGATGTACCTTTAGTGACCGGTCTGTTATTTTACAGGTAAGTGATTTTTTAACTAAGCCAGAAGCATATTTAGAAATTTTTAATATTTTTTGTGTTTCGCTGGGAATCGAACTCACGACCTTCGGAATACGAATCCGTAGTCTTAATGACTAGACTACGGACCGGTCAAAAGCTTTTCTTCTGTTTCAAACCTAGAATTGGTTTTCGTCCAATTTCGAAAATTTCGATCGTACTGGGCATTGAAAACTTTCACCCTACACAACTAAGCTACACATATAGTGTAACTTCTTGCCGCGTTATCCCCTAAGGGGTCGCATGTGGCGAGTTGAACCTATTTATTTTTACAGGTAAACGGGCCGGCCTTACACCAACTACTTTAGTTGAAGTGGGGGACCCTAAAAAGCATCAAATCAGTATTTATTGCTAATTTTACCATCTGCTAATTTCTGTTTTTTGTAATTAAATCTTTGTCAGGATTAACCCAAAATTTTACTGTAAGCCACTAAATAAAAAATCCAATTCAAAATGTCAACTATTTTCAGGCAAATTTACATGACTGTATATGTGTGAATGCATGCACACAAAAATGCTTGTCCATGTGACTTGGTTACATGTTTAGTGTTGAACTTGCGAGATATAAACTTTCTCTCGGGTGTGTTTCAAGTTGTTGCCGGCAGCCCACGCCACTGAATATCCCAGTTTATTTTTCAGGTTTTTCCCCTGAAACGCACCTGAAACTTTTCCAATTTGTATACGCCCCGTCTCACCAACGGCGACAGTTAGAACGGCACAGTGACAAAACGACACATGACATAATGACAGGACAACACATGACAGGACATCACAATGACAGTATAGCACATTACAAAACATCTAATCTAATCTAATCTAAGTTGCAAAGATATGGTACATTGGAGATTCGCATTACATGCATTTTCACAAGCCGACACGTGCTAGTTCGCGCTTGCACATCCGCATGTGAACCTACAACATAAAAACCAAATCTCAAATGGGCATACACCCTACAACTCTTGCCGTCTTTCCCTGAAAACAGGGGTGACATTGAACAGACAAAAGAACAGCAAATACATTACTACGACAAAACAAAACGTACGTAAAACTGAACGTACCATAAACGGCACATGAAACAACATCACATCACAAAACATTCCAAACAACACAAACATGTATTTTGCTTCCACGCGCCATATGCAACTCCTTTGAGGATAATTAGGTAAAAGTTTACTTAGGTTTTTTTCATCTGAAAATGATAATTGGGTGCATTAATTTTTTTTGTAAACTTTACCAAACAATATTATATGCATGAGTTCCGTTTTCTTATGTTTCTCACGTCTCACCTTTTTGTTGTTTATGGTATGTGACTTTTTGTCCTGTGATATCTTATCTTGTGGTGTTTTGTCATCGCGACGTACTTTCCTGTCATGTTTTGTCATTTTTATGTACTTTCCAGTGATGTTTTGTCATGGGATGTATGTACTATCAATGCGATGTTCTGTCACGTGTCGTACTGACATGTATTGTTATGTTATGTCTCATTCTGTCATGCGTCACCATATCATGTGTCGTTTTGTCACTGTATCGTTCTAATATGGAATCCTCACTAACAACTAGTCACGCTTTCACTTCTGCACACCAAGTATAAAATATTGCGTAAACTCACCTCGATAAAGTAAATCTAAAATGTATGAAATCTAAATCCCTCTCTAGGAGTGCCGGCATAAATTTTATACATTTTTAATTTACGCAATCGTGGTTAGTGAACTCAATGTTTTATACTAAGCTCCCTGACCTTAGATTGTAGATCATAAATTGAGGCAAGAAAACAAAGTAACTTTTCCTACGACTCTACTGCAAATTTGCTACAAGCATTCAGGGTTTCATACATTTTTGTATCTTTTTATTTAATTTTTTGTAATTTAAGACAAAATTTTGAATAAATGAATTTATTCGCATATTTAAGATTGGCATGAGGCTGACAATCATGCTGTACAAACTTGATTCACTTTTGCCAATGCCACCAAAGGTCCATCCAGCCTTACTGCAACTGGGTCTTGCTTGAGAATTGGCGCTTTGTAGCGACGACGACCACGCTCGTAAAAAAGGTCAACAGCTCAATTGGTAGAATGCTTGCATTCCATACCGAGAGCAAGGGTTCGATCTCAAGGTCACAAGAAATAGTGGCTGGTGTGAGGCCGGCCCCCTACGCGTAAAAATAAATAGGTCCCGAATCGCCACATGCGACCCCTTCTTGGATAACGCAGGCAAAAAGTTACACTATATGTGTACCTTAGTAGCGTTTTTTTTACCTCGTTTCAGAGAAGATCGGCAGGAGTTGCAATGTTTATGCTTTAAGTGCGAACTTAGACGCGTCTGCCTATGAGCGTGCATTAAATACAAACCTTAAATGAAAACATATCTTTGCAATTTATTATATTAAAGATTTTCCAAAATTTTCTTCAACTTTAAACAGGAAAATACAAGTAAGTGCAATAAAATCCACCACATCCTAAATAAACTGCATTATTTGCAGAGATTCTTGTATCCAGACTTTTCTAGAATTCAGGAGTTGATCCAGAATGACCACCCAGAGGACTGCAGACACCCGAGGATGGTCCGCCCCAATCATGGATGATGAGTTGGTAAATTGATTCCTGGCAACCCTCTGCGGGGTGATTTTTCTCCCCTAATGGGGGGATGAAGCAATCAATGTATATCAAGGGATTTCTATTTCCTAGATAAGTTTTCAAAGGAGAAATAAATGCGCTATGTTGGCGTTTCTAAAATTTGATTGCAACTCCCTTCAATTTAATCGAAATCAAATAAATGTATGGAGGTAATAAAACTACTGGAAGAAGTATGTATGTAAGAAAAAAATGATAAAGAAAATATCGTGTGGGTTTTGAAACTTATTTCTGTATTGACGCAGAGGTTTACTTTCCATACTTAAAAATAATAATAAAAAAGAAGAACTTGTATCAAATAGAAATGGAGGTTGATCTGCAAGGCCAGATTACATGTAATAGATTTATTTTAATACACGGATTGCTTCTGTTTATAGATTGATTAAAAACTAACTGTAAATACCAAGTTCACTTTTCCAATCTCACTCGTGCGTCAGGGAATGGCGACAGGAGTAGCATGATTTATTTTCATGTTAGATTTTAAAATGTATTTTATAAATACATATTCAGCATAATATACTAGTAGACTTTTTTTTTAGTGTCCATGTTTATATTATTGTTTATTGATTTAAAAAATGTAATTTGCGATGTTTGTTCCTTGACTTATAGGTTGTTATGCGGCTGACCACCCATAATATAAAAATTGGTTCACTTTGCCAATGTCACCCCTGTTTCAGGGAAGGACGGCAAGAGTTGCAAGGCTTATGTTCATTTGAGGTTGGGTTTTTATATTGTAGGTCCACATGCGGCATGTGTTAGCGCGAAATTATACATATCTGCTTGTGGGAATGCATTTAGTATAAATCTTAATTGATATATATCTTTGCAGCTTAGATTAGATTAGATTAGATTAGACGCGATAACTTGCCTGCATATGTCTGCTTGTAGGCATGCAATAAATATGAATCTTAAATGCTAATACATCTTTACAACTTTGATTATACATTATTGATGAACTGGTAATGCAAAATAATATGAAAACCAAAATAATCAAAAGCCATGTTTTAGCTCAACGAAAATCCTAATTAAGGTTCGATACGAATCAGGTGTAACAATTTTCTTTATAAACATTTTTACCTTTTCAGTTTATAATTTATTAGTGACACTACATCCAATAGATTAGACGTAGAAGTAAACAGAAACCCAAGTAAAATGTACGTTTGTAGTGTTTTTACAAAAAAAATACGAAAAGTAATGATACATCCAGAGGCGCCGTCATTCTTATCATACATTTTTGAGAAAAGTCTGTAGTTTAGTATAAAATTAATGTTTTTATACTTCGGGTACAGTTTACGTCTGTAGGCAATTAATATATTTTAATAAAGGGCCGTCTGTCGTGTTTGTTTCGTCGCTGCTGAACAAAGATATCAAATAAAACAGCCAAGTCAATGTTTTTCTTTTAAAACTTTTTAGAAGGTCACCCAATTTCCAGACGAGTAATTATGTACCTAAGCTGAAAATTTTAGACAAAAATATTTAATTTACTTTATTTGTTCTTAATAAATAAGTTGGTTGGAGTGTAATTCATCTCCTAAGTGCTTGTTTGGCTTATCTACTGTTTGATTTAAAGATGACCTTTCAAAGAAATGTCTTAAGAATCACGTAAAACACGATATTGTGAGAGTTGAGTACTTTAAAAATTGATTTCTAGTATTCATAAGGTACGGTACATTGGTCCAATATAAATTCAAATATTTCTCATGTGAAATTGCCTCCGATGCTCATATGACAAACAAGCACTAAAGTGTAATGTCGGTGTTATGGCCGAGGGGACCAAGTGGGCTGATCTTTCTAGCGTGTTTGGAATAGAGCAACGTTGGTTCGATCCCCGCCTTGGTCATTTGACCATAACTTTGACCCTGGTTCAACGGATGTTAGTGGGTTATTATTAATTAATAATTCATTATAAAATAAACAATAATGAATTATTAATTGATGATATTAATACCTGTTTCTGGCCAGGCAGAATAGGTTTGTGAATTGCATACCTCTTCACAAATCTATTTAAATTTTTTTTAATAATAAATTGACAATTTCATGACGATATTTTTTCATGTCTTTGACGACGTCAATAAGTGAATCATAATTTTTTTGTTTTACCCGTCATACTGGGAGAAAGTTAAAAATGTATATAAAAAGTTGAGAACTATTTATCAGATAATGTAAAAAAAATTCAATTAAATAACTTCATTTGTATGCGCAAACATACACGTATCTGTTTGTTAGCATGCATTCATTATGAATTTCAGATTTGCTATCTTTGCAACTTAGATTTTTGATAGACATACACATATTATTTTAGCGGGTTTTTTGAGAGAAAATTGAAAACTATCGTCGTCCTACCTACATCTTGAACAACATTCCAGATTATTAGATTTCCGGGCTGAAATCGAAAACGATATTGTCGAAACATATTTTTTTAGCAGATGCGAAAACACAAAATGTCTACACAATGGGTCGCTCTATTTTCTAAATCCATTTTTACGCTCGCTTTATTTTTTTTCAAAATGCCATAGTGACCGGTTTTTTAATTTGATTAAAAAACAATCGAGCCACAAAACAGGGACGTGCGCAGAATTTCAGCTGTGGATAGGCAACAATATGGGATTTCTCCGATACGTGGGGACAGAAGATACACAATTTATTTTATAGCTGACATTATTTTTTCTTTGTATCGTCTCATGTTTTTTAAAATGTAAAATACTACTTTGCAATCTACATATTTCATAGAGCTGGTCACGTATTGCACCTTCCGCGGGACAACATTTTAATTTAAGTCCATTATTATTTCTCATCTTAAAAAAATGTGCCACGAAACACAACTTAACAACACACAATGTGTTACTTCTTGCCGAGATATCTCCGATGAAATTTTCGAAAGAACAATATTTTGGAATTTTCGAAACGTAAACGTAACTAAGCTGCACGTATTGTGCAACTTGCTGCCGTGTTCTTCACTAGAGGATCGCATATAGCAAGTGAAATCAACCACTTCAGTTGCTTACTCATATTTTGCTATTGGTTACAAATTACCCTAGTTATAATAATAACTGTGACAGTTACCCGCGTAGTAGTGAGCGGCATTGTAGCGAGTGAAACCTATTTATATTTTCAGGTAAGGGGGTCGGAATCACATCAATCCCTTCAGTTGCTTACTGACATTTTGCTTTTGGTTACAGAGGACCTTAATTACATAGACATAGACGCGTCGAGAAAAAATCTAATATTATGTTAGCATGAGATGACAATTTTTTTCTTTTGCGGTCCAAAGGAAAGTCTTGTTTTCGTCGGGAATAAAAATTGAGGTTTTGACGGAAATGAGTTGTCTAGCACCAGAACACGCAAGGTACGAGTAGTATAATACAAAATAAATATATTTTTTAATGAAAATTGTAAATGACATGAACTTTACTTTATGTTTTATAGTCATTTGCAGTCTACTGTACATTTTTTTTAGTTAATTACGTTTATTTAATACGCAGTTAATTAACATGGGAACCTATCGTCTCGCAAAGAGGCTGACAATTGAATTAAAGTGCCTTTTCCACTTAAGGGCAGAGCTTTCGCTTCAGGCCCGCAGGAGCTTTCACACTGTCGTCTAATCAAATTATTTCGTTTAAACGAAAAGCTTCTATCGCGGAATATTCATTCCATGTAATGTCGCCAGGTTATTCCCAAAAAGGTGAGAGTACTTGCTGAAATTACATTTAAACGGTGCTATTCACACACAGTTAAACCATGGATCAAACGCCACCTAAAGCAAAATTTCCATTAAAAAAAACAATGATCTGTGGATTAGCTGAGGATAGATTGAATATTGTGCATATTGCTGGAGTGATGTTTTCCGGGAGCTGGAGCTTCCGGACATTTCGCCCATTTCTACGATGGGCTTCTCCAGCGTGAAGTATGATGATGAAGATGATCTTGGTGAGACCACGGTAACAGATCCCGGAAAACATCTCTCTAGCATCATCAGCCGGCCGTGTAAGCCTAAAGCTCTTATTGTGCATATTGTTACGATTTACTTGGGTTCAATTTGATAAGAAACGCAACTAAGCTACACATATAGTGTAACTTCTGGCCGCGTTATCCCCGAAGGGTTTCGCATGTGGCGAGTGGAACCTATTTATTTTTACAGTTAAGGGGGGCGGCCTTACGCCAACTGCTTCATTAGAAGTGGGGGTTTCCCAGCACCCGAGGGGGCTGGTACTCATTTCTCGTAAAGGCTGAGTAAACCTTAATTTTGGGGTTTGAAATAAACATCGAAACGGGATATCATTTCTGACCCCCTCGGCGGGATTCGAACCCGAGCTCACGGCACGGAATGCAAGCACTCTACCAACTGAGCTATCGACCGGACTGATAAAGTTTCGATTAATCCACATATTCAACACAATATATTTTAGGATTCGCTCGCATTTCAGCTCGTCGCCTCTTGTATTTTTATTTACTTGTGTGAGTGTGTCTTAAGATGTAGATATTTGGATAGTTGCACTAGTGTTCGCTCGACGCTTCTAAGTAAGAATATTTTAGCGTGGTCTGGCGTATGCCAGAACTACCCTCATACACCTATAAATAGAGATTGTAATGTTTTGAAGGCAGACTCGTACAAGAGGTGCCGAGCTGACCCAGTACAAAAGTTTACTGTGAACCATATGTGAGTGAATACTACAATAAATTGTGTAAAAGAAATTAATCGAAGTTTTATAAAATTGAACCCAAGTAAATGTTTCCTTCATAGATTTGTTTTAAAAAAACATGTACATTAAAAATATTACAACAAAATTAAATGTTTTTCCCCAAAATTTGTGTAAATTTCGTACATATAAGTAAAGCATCTCTTAAGGGTTGAAAGTAAAAACCCGGGTCATACCCTCTAGACTCGACAGACGCGTAAGCCAAGTATCAAAAGAGCCCTCAAAGCACCCTTATTCACAAACAAATAAGTCATCCCTTAACGTCAACACTGGCAGAAAGACTCCAGTGAGAATTAGGTTGTGAGTTTTTGAATGAAGTTGAGCTTTTTTGAATAAGGGTTCGGGTGAAGAGGGTGGATATTCGAGGGTGCAAAGAGTGTCGGGACGCGGAATAAGGGTCGTCCTTATGTTAGGAAGTTTGCATGCATGTTAGAATGACACAGTGGCAAAACGACATATGACAGAACGACGTATAACAAAACATTACCATGAAAAAACGTACATCGGAAAGTACATCGCAATGACAAACATCACAAGACAAATCATAACATTACAAAACAATACACACCTAAAACAGAACATACCGGATACAGCACATTAAAAAACAATGTCATAACGATGTATTTTCTGTGTTGTTTTGCTATAGTGATGTTTTCTCATGTGATGTTCTGTTATGTTTCGCTCTATCATATGTCGTTATGTCATGGATCGTTCTGCCATGCATCGTTGTGCTATGTGTGGTTCTGTTCCGTGTCATTATGTCATTTGTCATTATGTCATGTGTCATTCTGTCATGTGTCGTTCAGTCATGTGTCGTTATGTCATGTGTCATTCAGTCATGTATCATTCTGTCATGTGTCGTTCAGTCATGTGTCGTTCTTTCATGTGTCGTTCTGTCATGTGTCTTTCAGTCATGTGTCGTTATTTTATGTGTCATTCTGTCATGTATCGTTCAGTCATGTGCCGTTATGTCATGTGTCGTTCTGTCATGTGTCGTTTTCATATGTCGTTCTGTCATGTGTCGTTTTGTCACTCTGCCGTCATAACTTGTCACCGTGAAGTTTGCATGCATGATTGAGAGATTCCTCTCTTGCTATTCTTTCAGAGTGAGAGGCTGTAAACAGCTGGAGGAGGATGACGTATTAGGGAGCTTTTAAAAAGCTCCGCGCTACTCAGCGTAATTACTGCACAATGAAGGAATGTACATGTGTATTTTTTTCTGAAAATGTCCGCAGTCATGTGTTTTTTCCTCTGGAAAAAAGTACCATCACCTACCTAGAGTATTGTTATATTCTTGAGTTCTGATGTAAGTTTTCAAGAATATAAAGTCACTTTTGATTTTAGTTTATTTTAGATGGCAAACAAAAGTTTTTGCTTGTACTGTAGATAACATGACCTTGTAATAATAATATTATTAGGATGATTTATTTGGTGAGCGCTGTTTTTGTGTGAATCAAACCTGAAGAGCCCTTTTTAGTCGTCGATTAAGAAAACGCCAATTCTCAAGACCCAGTTGATGGAAGGCTGGATGGATCTAAGGGGACCGGTCTTTCCTAAATGTATTTGAATTGTTCAACCCAGCGAAGAGCATATTTGAAAATATAAATGGCATTTTAATGTGCTCCGCCGAGATTTAAGGCCATATTCTTTCATTTACGAGTCCGAAGCGCTAACCTTGAGACTACGGACCGGCAGCTTACTTTGCATTGATTCTTTTTAATCTAGTTCCTCACTGCTGAGGGTTGTGACCCGTGTGGAGGCAACCACTCTTCTCCAGTTGTCTCTTGACTGCGCTACCTGCAGCGCTCCAAAAACCGAGGTGCCTCCTTCTGTCTTCCCTTGATCGGTCCATCATGTGGGGGATCTACCTCTTCCTCTCTTCCCCTCCAAGCCACCGATCACAACCAGTCGTTCCAGGTTATCCTCGTTGTCACGGACAACGTGTTTGAAGATCTGAAGAATACCACGTGTAATAATAAAGAGCAATAACTAAAAAATTGGGAAAATCGAGATTTTGTAATAAAACGCAAGAACAATGTGAGAAGAATAGGTAGAATGCGACAGCCGTTCAATTTGGACGAATATCATGACCGAGATAAAACATCGGTCGCCTTTTTCATCCCATACAAGTTGTACTGGTTGTCTGAACTTCAAACGGGATTTACCAACATTCTTGTTTTTTGAGTTATTGCTCTTTATGATTAAGCGTGCGGCATGTTAGCCAGAAAATGATTACTACTAGTCAACCGTTTTGTTATTAGAAAATAAAAAATACAGATGAATAATTATTTCACCTGCTTGCAAATTCCATCATTAACATCGCGTCCACGTAACGTTATTCCAAAGCTATGATACGTCTATAACCCATGTGTAAAGATTCGCGTTTACACCCAACCAGAAATGTATCGAATCAAAAAGCAGAGCTCCCGGTGAGATGTTAAGTTTCGATACATTGTTGGCAAAACGCTTGGGTTGAGTTTGAACGTTAGGTTTTACCATTGACTTTAGTTTTACACTTTGGGTACTGTATCTAATACACGTATCTAATACTGGATGCAAGTCGTAATACCTAATGTCAGACGACACCCCCTTCTCGAGGCGTGACAGGAATGAGAAGTCGAGAAATGTGGGTGAAGAACATCTATGTTTAATATAATATTTATACTCGTTTCATAATATGACAGATTTGTAATAAAATTGTGATGGATTCCAAAACCTGTAAAATATATATCTTTTTGATGACCCCGAGTTTTTTTCTTACATGTGATTGTTATTCGTGGAGGTCTTTCAGGCCAGGAGGGTGTCTTCTGATGGGGCACTCCTCCACTATGTGCCGGACAGTCTGGTTTCCGCCCCACAGTCACATCCTTGAGATGGAGCTTATCCCCATCTATAAAGCAAGGAGCTGCAACGGCTTTGCTCGGTGCGAGCCGTATTTAAGGTCTTCCATAGTCCTCTCGAAAGATTTTTCCTGGGACCTCCCGGTGTGGCAAAGTGATTCGACATTGGTTATTTAACCTTTTCTCTTTCCATATGGACTTCCAATAGGATGCAATGGTAATAATAATATTAGGATGATTTATTTGGCGAGCGCTGTTTTTGTGTGTATCACACCCCAAGAACCTTCTGCGAGATGGTCGTCGCTGTAGAAAGTGACAATTCTCAAGCAAGACCCAGCTGCCGTAAGACTGGTATTTAGTAAAGGTACATGACTTTTTCACCCAGCGAAGAGCATATTGGAAAATATTAGTGGTATATTTTTGTTATACTCCGTTGGGGTTCAAACCCTCAACCATCCATTTACAATTCCAAAGTATTAACCGCTAGACAACAGATCATGCAACATCCATAATATTTCGTATGTTAAACTTCGACTCATATTCAAGTAGATACCATTCGTAAAGAGGACAATTATACTGTAAGTATTTATGTATCAAGCAAAGGTAATGTAACATGGTTTATCGTTTAGTTTAGAGTTTATCAGTTGTCGTAGAACCATGGAAGGCCAGCATCCATCAGATAAGACCTAGTGCCGTGTCAATGGTTATATTCGCAGGGTATAATTTATGGTAGTACCTCCTTCCGTGGAACAATGGCATACATCTCGTGGTTTAGCCCGATTGGTTTATGATCTAAAGCTCCGCTCTCTATTCAAGATGTATTGCAAAATAGGCAGTCCAAATTATTGCCAATAACTCATACTGTAATAGTTGTATGGAAAGTTTGTAAAGGCTCCCTCATTAGTGGGTTCATTTGAGGTCAAATTTTAGTAAGTTTTTCCACAGAGCCTCTGAAATCTAGGGGGGCCCTCCACAGGATTCCTTGAAAAAAACTAATTTGAATTGAGTTAACGTTCCATTAAACACGTGATATATTGAAGGTGCTATTCCGATATAAGTGTATGAGTATTGTTAACGAGAAATAAAATAAAACTTAGTGTAAAGAAAACAAATAATAAGAAATAAAACTATCAAAAACACTGGGTTAATAAAGATTAGTTTTGAAGGTACATATAACAATAAACTTTATGAAAGAACTAGACCCTGCAAAAGTGGACCATCTGTAATACCATCTTTACTCTGCAATATTCTAAATAAGAATAGTCCAGCGCGGTCTCGCATGAGCCAGAAAAACCGAGGGGCCGAGATGCTTTGCAACAAGACTTGTATCAGAGACGTCGAGCTGAACGAAAACGATTAAAAAGGCCGAGGCCCGTGTATTCGAAGCAAAGGTGAACAGATTCTTGTGCGTAATAAATTAACCGAAGTTTTTTTTTAATTGAACCCGTAAATCATAACAATACATTTGAGTTTGTACTTTTACTGCATTTACAGAAGTGGCATTTCATCACAGCAGCGCCTGAAGTCGAGACACAGCTTCCTTAGTTCCGTGCAGCCCTTGTCTACGGATCCAGTGGCGGAGAGATTGCGAATGTGCAAAGAGGAATGCCCTGATAGCTTTGTGCAGCCTGCAGAGAGCCTACCTCCAGGAAAGAACCTCGAGTGGCTCGTGTGGAAATCTATGAACAGATTGAGGACCAATATTGGAAGAGCCCGGGCCAACATGTTGACCTGGGGATTTCTGGGACGGGAGGACTCTACACTGTGTGAGTGTGGAGCTCAGCAAACTATGGAGCACCTGCGGTGTTGTCCCTCTTGTCCAACAAGCTGCTCCATGTATGATCTCTTGGCGGGAAACCAAAGAGCTGTAGACATTGCTCGTTACTGGGCCAATACGGTGCGAAGCTGACACGAAGAAGAAGAAGAGTTTGTACTTATATCACCTAAAATCGCTTGAAAAAAATGCTAAACTTTAATATGAAGCAAGTAGAGCAGCAATTTCTCACTGTATATTGAGAGTGTTGTCAAGTGGAGAGCGTTCACTTTGATAAAGCATTTTTACGCAGAAAGTGGCGCGTAACCGTGCCTGAAAATATTAGCACTATAAATCAATGCGAATCCTGGAGGCCGCGCCGCGACAAACTTTGTGTGCGAAACATAAAAGACAAAATAAATAGGTGACAGGCATGCAGATGTTTACAATTTACGCACTGAAAGCGCTGAAAGGCAAGATTGGCTTCTGGAAAATTTACAGGATTTCATTTTGTTGATACACTTGGAAATTTTGAAGGAATTGTTGAACAAAAATATTTCATTCTGAGAATGAATTTACATATAATTATATTATTACTTTAAAGGTTAAACTGAAAAAGTGCTGATTCACTGATTTGAGAAATCATGGATTTAACATTTTATTGGGTGTAACTTCTCATAGCAAGTGAACTAATTATAAGGATATACTCCTGACAAACTTTTAAACTTCAGGATTTTCACTCCTTTATACAAACCTCTTTTTTTAAGTGGATATTATTTCCTTCTTATAGCTTGATTCCTTTCCTTAAAGGCTAGTATGAGGCTGACCACCCTTCTTGTAAAGAATGGTTCACTTTTCCAATGTTACCCCTGTTTCAGGGAAGGTCGGCTTTAATAGATTTGGATTTTAATTTGTTTGTAGTTCCGCGAACTTACACACGCCTTTTTGTGAGCATGCATTGAATATAAATTTTAAATGTTAATATAATATATCTCTTTGCAACTTAGATTATATATTATTGACGAAAACTACTTCCTTACTTTAATTACTTCACTACATTAGTTTAAGCTTATTTAGTTGTAAGCCTCAGTATATTTTGTGGATGCCAACATGACCGTTCGCAATAATGAAATTTGGGCTCAGATTCGCTTGCCGAGACAGCAAGTAGATGTGATGTATTCGAAATGGGCCGCGTTCATTTATCAGGATGATGATAATTTATTATGTGTCGCCCTTCTCCCGACGAGCCAAAACTCCCGAGGATTTGTTTGATTTAGGGAAACCGCAGTGTACAAAAATGTCAGAAAACGCTGACAGCATTATTACTATCCTTGAGTCCAGGCCAGAATTAAGTCCTACGGGATCCTTGGTGCGTGGAGAGACATGGGGCCCCCACTCATTTTTGTAGTAATTGAGAACTTAAACGATCCTAAAGCGCTATACTCTGCTAGATTCCTTAGGGTCTGTCGCACCAAACTCCAATAATAAAAAATAAAAATTAAGTGTGATTTTCTGCAAATATATAAATCAGCTGATGTACAACATCTATCCTGTTCAAATTCCATCATATTATTACCCACTTCCGAGAAATATTTCGACGATGTCTTTACCAGAATTAAGGAATCAAATATGATGTATCAATCAAATATTGATTGGAGGTTGGTGCAACAGTACACCCTTACACATATACAATCCAAGTCGGAGCTTGTTAGCGCTTGCGAAAGAAATCCATAGATTAAAAAATCACAGTACACCTTAGTTTTGGACACGGATCGCTATCTCGTAACCTAGACCGGTCGATAGCTCAGTTGGTAGAGTGCTTGCCTTCTACCCCGTGAGCTCGGGTTCGAATCCCACCGAGGAGGGTGTCAGAAATGATTTCCTATTTCGGTGTTTATTTCAAACCCCATAATAAAAATACCGGCAAGGTTTACTCAGCCTTCACAAGAAATGAGTACCAGCGGGAGCTGGGAAACCCCCACTTCAACTGAAGTGGTTGGCGTAAGGCCGGCCCCCTTACCTGTAAAAATAAATAGGTTCAACTCGCCACATGCGACCCCTTCGGGGATAACGCGGCAAGAAGTTACACTATATGTGTAGCTTAGTTGCGTTTTTTTTTTAAGGTCGAAAGTAATTTAGCAGAATAGCACTTATGTACCTCTGTACGACTCTAAAAAATTGCGTAAATACTCTACAATCCCGTAAATAGACAAAATATAATTATGAAAACACAAGATGCGCTATGGTATCTTCCGTACATTTTTCTGTTTCTTCGATGATAAAGTATTTACGCAATGTTGTATACTTGAGGTATTGAGTTCTTACTATGAAGCTGAAACTGATGTTTAATTATTTTATATCATCTATCGATCAATATTGAATATTTTATCAAGCAAATCGAAAAAAAATCAATTTCAAGACGATGCACAAGACCGTTGGGGCCTCTTGAAGTGGGAGGCCTTGGTGTGGTCGCACCACTCGAACCGCCCTTAATACGTCCCTGTATTCTTCTACTATGTGACGGAAAAAATCCCGGCAGGAACTATGTGAGCACTATCATTCATTCCCGTCCCATGTCACGGGTTATTAATTTACTTAAAATGAGATTTTTGTTTTGTTACGACACAATGTTCTCTAGTTTATTTTTAATTTCACAAACTCATCCATTATCTCAGCACATATCAAAGATTGTACACGCCGTGATTGATCAATTTAAGAAACACCACGCTACACATAAAGCGTAACTTCTCATGTAGCGAGTGCAACATACTTATTTTTTACAGGTAAGGGGACCGGCCTTGCGCTAAACACTTCAGTTGAAGTGGGGGTTTCCCAGCTTCCGCGGTTGCTAACACTCATTTCTTGTGAAGGCTGAGGAAACCTTCGCCGTGTTTTATTTCGAGTTTGAAACACCGAAATGAGATGCCATTTCTGACACCGAGCTCGATTCGTACCTACTCGAGCTCTCGACATGCAATACAAGCACCGGAATATAATAAGAAAAAATACGTAAAAGTTGCATCACAGACGTCTTGCGTGCCAAATCTGAATTATATAACATCAATGGGGTATTGTTACAAATTACAATCAGTTCCCAGGCAACCGTCAACTATGTACTTGGTCATTTTATAGCTGTAAGTGTAACTGTCGCCATTTCCCGATTGTATCTACAGAGTTGCTTCCTTTCCATGCATACATCCTACAACTCATTTTATATTTAGTTAATTTATATTTTAAAGCGGTTTGTTTTGCGGTTATAATATTTAAAAAAAAAAAAATTGTAAGTTCAGTTTTTATAGAATGAGAAAGCTCCTTAGACCGCTTGCATTTGTGTGTGCTATCACAAGCATTGAAGGCCCAAAACCTCTCGCACAACAATCCTCCAGAAGTGCTATTCTGTTAAATTACTTACACTTTGGATATCAATCCATGTTGGATCTTGCTAACACTTGCAAAATAACTCCATAGATAAAATATCACAGTACACCTTATATTTGGACACGAATCGCTATCTCGTTACCTCAGGGTTGTAAGTAATTTAGCACAACGTCGCTTCAGGACTCATTCTGATTATCCTAGATTCCTCTGTACGTAATACTAGTCCATTTGTTTGCCCATCTTTTCCGTGGAAAAATGTCTTTATACTTAGTTACCTTTTTGCGTAGATAAGGGAGGCAAGATTTTACTTAAAGTTTTGTCGTTTTTCTTCGACATAACAACATAAATGATAAAAGTACTCCTGGTCAATCAAACACTTAGATAATTAGCAAAATTATTAATCTGTCTTAGTCCGAATAGACAACTTAAACCGGCCCTCTGATTCTCGACTAACTAGAGTTTAATACATCGTCGGGATACAGTGCTGAGCGATTATAGCTGCTAATTGCCTTCCCTCTCTCTCTCTAGATGTAGTTCCCTGCAGCGTGGTAGTCAGCCTCATTCATCTTATACGGACGGCCGCTCTAATCTCACAATGATTAACACATTTTATTGATTGGCTAGAAGAAAGGACATTTCATATCATACACTATTCACAGAGATAATTTTTATTATTCTAAGAGTAGAAATAACATAAGAGAAGCAGAAATTATAAGAGAAGAAGTAACGAAAAATTAAAAAAAGAGGGTTTAGAGAAAATAATAACTTGTTTAAAATAAAGCTATTTTTTGTTTAACGTAGTTTATTTTCACAATAAAATTTAATATCTCGAGTACTTTCGACCTTCAATAATGGCCTGAATATTGAAGGTCGAAAGTACTCGAGATATTAAATATTATTGTGAAAATAAACTACGTTAAACAAAAAATAGCTTTATTTTAAAAAAATGAATTTTCACTGTGTGAATACACAAACCCTACAAAATCTAATAACTTGTTTCTTGAAGAAGCCCATCGTAGACATGGGCAAACCGTCCGCAAGCTCCAGCTCCCATAGACCACGGCAACAGATCCCGGAAAACATCAATCCGGCATCATCAATGTAATCTTAAAACTCGTATTCAACTTGTTTCTTTATTTAACACAAAAAAATTAAAATAAAATCAAAAATATATGGCACCATAATCTATAATCTAAGTTGCAAGGATATATTCATTCAAAGCTCTCAGATGTATGCCCACAAACAAACACGTGAAGTTCGCGCTTACAAATGCTGATTGTGTACTTACAAATAAAATCCAAACCTCAAATGAACATAAGCCCTGCAACTCTTGCCGACATTTCCTGAAACAGGGGTGACATTGGCAAAGTGAACCATTTTTTACAGTATGGATGGTCAGCCTCATACCAACCTATAAGTCAAGGAATGTTTAAAAAAATCTAAAATGTATTGTAACGAAATACACTGGTAGATGCTTATTGGTGTACGTGTGTTTTGAGAGAATGTTCTGGCCCAGACGATTGTAATTGTAAGGTGTGTATGTAGGTAGGAAATGGACTCTTCATGAAATAAATATGTCCAGAATCGTATATACAACTGTGGTAGTGGAACTTTCTAGGGCAGGCTGGAATGGCCCCTAGGTTCCGCTATAAGAAGGGCGACAATCGGCTGGAGCGGGTTAGTCTTTCGAAGCACTCACACAGAGGAATATCTAGTTACTAGGGCGACCAATATGGTGTAAAATAAATGTAATCTGTACGAAATAAATAAGTGTGTTAAAATAAATCCGTTAAAATAAGTCTGTTAAAATAAATCTATTGTAAGAAAGTCTGTGTAAATAAACTGTATGGCTAACTTGTGTTGAACTTGTGTTTTAATTAAAAGAACCCTCAGGAAAAACGTAACAGTATACTTATATTCAAATTTGAGATTTTTTTAAATAATAAATGGCTTTTGCATTAAAAATATACGCAACGCAACTAGTTGCGTTTAGTTTAGTTACAAAAGCCATATACATATCCTGGGAAGAAATGTGTCGTAACGAACAAACTTGGTTATCTGCAATTTACAGGTTTTAAATTTTTGATGTAGGTAATATAATATTTTCACTCGTAGCTACATGTTCCATCAATGAAATTAAATGAATATCTTGATTTTAAAATAGATAAAATGAACGATTCAAAAGTGACCACCTCTACAAACAATACAATTCCTTGATTTTAATTCAGAATTTAAAACATTTTTTTCCGATCCAAATTCAGCCCACAACCGACTTCTTCATTTTCTATACCACCATAGAAACCAACAAATCCATTAATTGACGTACAACAAACAGCAAACGTTATCTTGGTATTTTAATATCGCTGGATATAAGTTAACCTACGCAGTCCCATACTGAATAACCTTAAGACTCAAAACTTAGTATTCCCGAACATCTCGTAAAAAAAGTATGAAAACTGTCTCACTAACTAGTGGTGCTGTTTTAACTTCAATACACTTTTCCGTATATGAGATGTTGGGGAATTTACGTGACGTTTTGTACTCAAGATCCAGAACAAAGAAAATGTGATTAATCAAAGTGAGCTTTATTTCTGGATTTTTATATGCTCTTGTCAAATGAGTGAATGAATTTTATCAGTTTAATATATTATGAATCCAAAAGAACCAAAGACGGAAATCCAGGATTGTTTTTACCAATTTTCGATAAAAGAAGAAAATTCACTATAGAACAGTTTATACCTCTAGTATAAATTATAGAGTGAATTCCCGAACATAATCTAAAATCTAGAATCTAAGTTGCAAAGGTATATTATGCACATTAAAAACTCATATTAGTTGCATGCTCACAAAAACGGACACGTGTAAGTACGCGCGTACAAACCTCACATGAAAACCTTGTAACTTATGCCAACCTTTCCTTAAACAGGGGTGATATGGGCGAAGTGAACCATTTTTTTAACAGAATGAGTGTTCAGCCTCATACCAACCTATAAGTCAAGGGATGTAAACAGAAAAAAATTACGTCTATGTCACTCACTTGGGGTACGCTACTAAACTACATATAAAGTGTAACTTCTAGTCACGTTTTCTCCGAATGGAAAAAATGGCATATGGTGAGTTGAACCTATTTATTTTTATAGGGGCAGGCCTGACACCAAACACTTCAGTTGAAGTAGAGGCCTGCCAGCTCCTTAGGGGACTGGTTCTCATTTCTTGTGAAGGCTGGGTAAGCCTTGCCGATATTTTATTTTTGGTTTGAAATAAACACTGAAACAGGAAATCATTTCTGACACCCTCGGTGGTATCCAACAACATGGAATGTAAGCGCTCTACCAACTGAGCTATATCGACCGCACTTGACATGGAAAAATACGTATGTTTTTTTTTTATAAATTTTTGAAAAGTTTTAGCGGAAACATTGTAGAACTCCATTTTAATTATTAAAAAATGATACAAACTTTGTTTAGTTCTACTTTATTTATTTTTATTTAGTTACAAACAAAAATAACGAGTTGTGACCGGTTTCGGCCTCTTGGCCATCCTCAGAGAAACTGAAATCTTAAAATAATGGGAGACTATATAAAGCAAAATGAATATTATACACACAGTAGAATTAGGAGAAATATGAAAAATTATAAAGAATAGCTTTGTGAATTTATCAAGTTGTATACTAAGAACAGTATGGACAAAAACAAATAGTTAAGTGAAGAGTAGGAAATTTACTAAGAATATATTTAAGTAAATTTAACCCGTAACAACGAACAATACAAAATTATGAACAATTATAAAGTAACTTTATTTACCAATACTAGAAAATGACAAGTGTAGGATAATGTTCTGAGAAATGAACCATTAAGAGGATTAAACAAACAAGAAGGAATGTATGTTTTATGTAAATTTCCAAAGAGAGCTAAAGTGAGTGTACCAAATCAAATACAAAGAGAGAAAAAACAACAAAAAATCAATAAATCAATCCAAGTGTATCTGTCAGAAACAAATTAAATACAAATAATCAGAATAATCCATTAGTTTATTTACTCGAATTGAAGACAGGTAAAGTGTTGATCAATGGAGTGAATGGAGGGATTTGGTTATTTATAATGTTAACCCCCAATTTTTTGGCTTTTAGAATTTCGATAGCTTCTAATCTATTTAGGGTATAGCCATTATTTGACAAATGCAGAAAATCGGTGTCTTCACTGACAAAAGTGTGGTCATGTTCTAAACAATGGTTTGCCATTTCTGAGAAGATGGTTCTGTTTTTGAACGACAGTTTGTGTTCTCCAATTCTTTTCAGGAATGTCCTACCTGTCTTCCCAATGTAGGATGCATCACAGTCTTTGCAGTTAATTTTGTAGACACCACTTTTCTGCCAAATGTCAGTTTTGTCTTTACCATTTGAGAGTAGCTCTCCAATTTTGTTATGGGTATAGTAAGCTGGTTTAATGTTGGCTGGCAAGATGCTTTTGATGAGTGTGGAAATTCCATCCAAATGAAGAAACCTTCTCCACTTGATTTCATCAGACGGTGCTTGCGAGAAGACATGAGTAGTGATAGCATGTTTCCTCTGTTTGCTAGCCAAGAGTCTATCTATCAACCCTACTTCGTAGCCATTATTTGTTGCGATTTGCTTAATGATAAGAATTTCGTTATTAAAATTAAAATCTGTCATAGGGATGGAAATGGCTCGATGGATCATGGAACGGAAAGCTGCAAGTTTGTGGTTTATTGGGTGTTGGGAAAGAGCGTGAATCGTAGTGTCCGTATGGGTAGGTTTCCTGTATATTTTAAAATCTAATTTGTTATCTATAATCGTAATAGTTAAATCTAAAAAATTCAGGCTTCTATTAGATTCTAATTCAGTAGTAAACTTGATATTGTTGTGAAGTGAATTTAAAATTTTCTGAAAAGAAGTTAACTGCCTCTCTGTCTTGTCTTGTCTTGTATCCTGCCGCCATTCCTCTAGGGGTGGCCAGTACCTCCACATAAGTGCCTCCACTTGACTCTGTCCCTGCATACTTCTTTCATCTCATCTAATTTCATCACTCTTTTCATGCATGCTCTTCTCTTGTTTCCACTCTGTAAATTCCATTCATTCGCAATCTCACTTATCTGATCAATCCATTCTTTTCTAGGTCTTCCCCTTCCACGCTTACCTATTACATTCCCTTTATACACTCTTTTTGTCAGTCGGTCTTCATTCATCCTTTCAATATGTCCAAACCATCGCATCACACTTCTTTGAACTTTCACTTTCACGCTTTCTATTACTCCGCATTCATTCATAACCCATTCGTTTCTCACTCTATCTTTCAGTGTTTTTCCTGTCATACTTCTCAAATGAGCCATTTCTACGGTGCATACCTTATTTACTTCTCTTTCATTCACCGTCCATGACTCGCTTCCATACATCAGGGTCGGCAACAATATACTATTGTGTACCGCCATTTTCATTTTCTTTGGTATCCTTTTATTCTTCGCTATTCTACCAAACGCTCCTATCACGCATCTTCCTTTGCTGGCACGCTTCTCTAATTCCTTCGTCATCTTACCATTCGCCTCAAACTTGCTTCCTAAATAGTCAAACTCATTCACTACTTCAACTTTTTTTCCATTCAAATTAACTGTAAGTTCCTCACATACTTCATTCCTGTCAAAAACTAATATTTTTGTCTTATTCGCATTCACTTTCAAGCTATTTTTACAAAACGCATCATTCAGTTTGGTTAACATCGCTTGGAGTTCCTCCGCCGAGTCAGCTAAAACTATAGCATCATCAGCATAAAGAAGTACTCCAACTCTTGTTTCACCCACTTTCACTCCGCTCTCTGATATTCCAGCTTCTTTTATGCAACTGTCCATGATTATATTAAACAACCATGGACTCATCACGCAGCCTTGCCTCACTCCCTTATATACATCAAACCAGTCACTATATCTCCCATCCACTCTTACACATGCCGAACTATTTTCATAGATGGCACGTATCACATTCAGAAGGTTGTCATTCACACCGTACTTCCTGAGAACATTCCACAACATACATCTGTCCACCGAGTCAAAGGCCCTCTCGAGATCCACGAAGGCTGCGTAGACCACCCTCCCCACAGCCAGATGTTTTTCAACAATCTGTCTGAGAGTAAAGATTTGGTCCACACAACCTCGTCCTGGCATAAAACCAGATTGAATATCAGAGACCCTGTGATCGGTGGCCATTCTCACTTTTTTTATGACAATTTTGCATAAGACTTTCCCAGGTATACTAAGGAGACTAATGGGCCTAAAGTTACGGCAGTCTTTCTTGTCCCCTTTACCCTTGTAAATAGGGACAATGACCGCCTTTCTCCAGTCCATCGGTACTACCCTGTCTTTCATACACATCTTGCATAATTCAAACATCCACTCTACCACACATTCACACACTCTCTGTACCCACCCAAATGCAAAATATATCATCGACGTATCTGAAATATGTGAGTAAATTTTTTGTCTGTACTTTAAAGGTATCAAACAATATAAAAACAGAACCATCTTCTCAGAAATGGCAAACCATTGTTTAGAACATGACCACACTTTTGTCAGTCAGAAGTCAGAAGACACCGATTTTCTGCATTTGTCAAATAATGGCTATACCCTAAATAGATTAGAAGCTATCGAAATTCTAAAAGCCAAAAAATTGGGGGTTAACATTATAAATAACCAAATCCCTCCATTCACTCCATTGATCAACACTTTACCTGTCTTCAATTCGAGTAAATAAACTAATGGATTATTCTGATTATTTGTATTTAATTTGCTTCTGACAGATACACTTGGATTGATTTATTGATTTTTTGTTGTTTTTTCTCTCTTTGTATTTGATTTGGTACACTCACTTTAGCTCTCTTTGGAAATTTACATAAAACATACATTCCTTCTTGTTTGTTTAATCCTCTTAATGGTTCATTTCTCAGAACATTATCCTACACTTGTCATTTTCTAGTATTGGTAAATAAAGTTACTTTATAATTGTTCATAATTTTGTATTGTTCGTTGTTACGGGTTAAATTTACTTAAATATATTCTTAGTAAATTTCCTACTCTTCACTTAACTATTTGTTTTTGTCCATACTGTTCTTAGTATACAACTTGATAAATTCACAAAGCTATTCTTTATAATTTTTCATATTTCTCCTAATTCTACTGTGTGTATAATATTCATTTTGCTTTATATAGTCTCCCATTATTTTAAGATTTCAGTTTCTCTGAGGATGGCCAAGAGGCCGAAACCGGTCACAACTCGTTATTTTTGTTTGTAACTAAATAAAAATAAATAAAGTAGAACTAAACAAAGTTTGTATCATTTTTTAATAATTTTTTTTTTATATTTACGCCATGATGGGGAATTTACGTATTCTTTTATACTACGAGTATGATCTTAATTTCCGTAATTTATCATATTTTTTACTCTTATTAAAAGTGAACAATTTAAACGGTCTGAACGCTTAAAGTATATTTTTTTGTATGTAAAAACTAACTTCATGATTAGTTACATTTCAAAGTAAAAATTACTACAGGTGGTGTTTAGTTTCTCACACGCAAGCCTTTGGCTCTTTATTACATCATCCCACTCACCAATCCATCATTTCAGTGGGTACCCAGCATTACTTTTACCAAAAATGTATCGAAACTAAAACGTTCACTAAAGGCGCTATTTCATTTTCCGTACACTTTTCTTAAAAAGCTTTGGTGTAGAGCTTACTATGGATACAGATTGCTCTTTTTTTTGTTTGCTCTTTTATAAATGACGATAGTATGGGTGGTAATTACCAAAACATTACAATACCTCTTTTCTGTGTTGTATATGATGATGATGATCAGATATTATGATGATGATGATGCTGATGACTCGTTATCAACCCGGCTAATGATTATTCTGAAACGACTCCCCATCTGTCTTCGGAAATATCTTTGTTTTGACTTGTATCCAATGATTATAATATACTTCTAATGAAAACACTCAGCAATGCTTATTATCTCCATATAAAAGGAAGGTTTGGTCGGGTATGTAGTCTTGTGGTTCACGCTTCGGACTCGTAAGTAGAAGGTCGTGGGTTCGACTTCCGGCAAAACATGAAAAAAAATTTGTTCATATACGTACATATGCGTGGCTCCTCGCTGGGTAAAAAAAAATCTTTTACATGACAAAACAGTGCAGTGACAAGACCACATTACATTGCATCACATGACAAAACATCCCAATGACAAAACATCACATGCCTACAACATACCGTGAACGGCAAAGCAAAATAGAACCTGAGAATACGGAAGCCATACTTAAATGTACCAATATTTGATAGTCTGTATGGAATGCACGCCCCTGTTAAAACTGGAATAACATTAACAAAAGCAAGCGATTATTTTTAAATATTTGGAAATTTTAAAGCAATAAATCGTTGCGTGTATTTTTTTATCTATAATCTATAATCTATAATCTAAGTTGCAAGGATATATTCATTCAAAGCTCTCAGATGTATGCCCACAAACAAACACGTGTAGTTCGCGCTTACAAATGCTGATTGTGTACTTACAAATAAAATCCAAACCTCAAATGAACATAAGCCCTGCAACTCTTGCCGACATTCCCTGAAACAGGGGTAATATATAATAATTTGTAATAATTACATTTTCAGGCAGTATCGGTCCGTAGTTCAGTGGTAACACTTCTGACTCTGAATGGGAAGGTTGTGGGTTCGATTCCCGGCGGAGCACAAAAAATATACCATTTTGCTCTTCGTTGAGTTGAAAAATTCATAAAACCTTTACCAATGACCGGTCACCAAAGGTCCATCTAGCCTTACAGCAACTGGGTCATGCTTGAGAATTGGCGCTTTGTAGCGACGACGATCAAGCTCGTAAAAAGGTCGATAGCTCAATTGGTAGAATGCTTGCATTCCATGCCGAGAGCAAAGGTTCGATCTCAAAGGTGTACTCAGCCTTAACAAGAAATGAGAACCAGCCCCCCCGGGAGCTGGGAAACCCCGACTTCAACTGAAAGTGGTTGGTGTGAGGCCGGCCCCCTTACCTGTAAAAATAAATAGGTTCCGAAGCGCCACATGCGACCCCTTCGGGGAAACGCAGGCAAGAACAAGAATACATTATATGTGTAGCTTAGTTGCGTAGTTGCGTTATCTCACATACTTTTTTTTTTACTTTTAACATTTTACTACTTTTCTGTCAATCACTCGATTTAATTTAATTTCTATTATCCAGATATTCTATCACATTCAAGCTATTCTCAATTACATAATTTCTCTTCTCACTAATCTTTCAATACCCAGTCACTTATCTTGCGTAAGTTGTGATGAATATTCAGTGGAGATTACAAATCACTTAAAGAAAATTAGTCGTGTAGCTAATACCGAGATAAGTGAATCATTAGGTGAGCCTCGTCAATCAGTCAAGATAAGTGAGCATGTCACAAACCGGTACCAGCCATACCACCGTGATCACTTTAATCCATTCTGCATCTTCTTCTTCTTTTAAAATCCATGAACAAATAACAAGTGCTTGTTTGTCGTATGTCCATCAGAGGTAATATCACATGAGCAATTTTCATTTGAGTTTTGGATTTTAATTTGTATGTACACATGCAGTATTAATTGCAAGCGCGAACTTACACGTGTCTGTTTGTGGGCATGCATTGAATATGAAATCAGTGTCTTTGCAACTTAGATCATAGATTAAACATATGTTCATAGAGATCATATCGCATAAGTGCAGATTCACTAAATCTAAGTTGCAAATATATGTATCATTTGAGATTCATATTAAATGCATTCCCACAAGCAGACACGCATAATTTCGCGCTCACACATGCTGTATGTGGACCTACAATTAAAAAACCCAATCTCAAATGAACATAAGCCCTGCAACTCTTGCCAACCTTCCCTGAAACAGGGGTGACATTGGCAAAGTTCTTTGGTAAAGGTTTTTGCATAACTTTTTTTTTTTTTATTTTTTTTTATTTCATAAACAATTTTTACAAGAAATATAAATCTTAAAAATTAAACATTTTTGTCCCGATAAACCAAAAAATTTCAGTTTGTCATCGGGTGCAACAATCAAATTAAAAAATATAAGTCTTAGTATTTAGTGCTAGTATGAAATAAAAAGTAAATTAAAGTTAAAATTAGGAGACAAGAGTAGAGTAAAAACACAAATATAGTTAAGGTAATTAATATAAAAAAGTTCTTTCTCCCAGCCAAATCTTCAAAGATATTATAATTTTATTAATGTTTGTAGATTCCTTTTTAAAGTCCTTTGGCAACAAATTAAATATTTTTGGCACAAGGTAATCCAACGTTCTTTGTCCATATTTGTTATTAATTCTTGGCACAACTAGTCCTTCATTAGATGTAAATCTTGTTTGGTACACATGCTCTAGTTTATTTTTATATTTATCATTAAACAATTGTTGACATATAATTATGTTCCATAGTATACCCTTAATAGGCAAGACATTTAATGATTGGAATAAAAATGGTATATTCTGCCTTTGGTTATACACATTTATGGGAGCAATTAATTTTAAGAGAGCATTTTGAACATTTTGTACATTTTTAATATTGGTGGCGCAAGAATGTCCCCATGCAGTGAGGCCGTATCTTATAATGGACTCGGCAAGCGATAAATATACCAATCTTAATGTAGGGAGCGGCAATATAAACTTTAACTTATATAATTGTCCAACAACAGATCTCAGTCGTTTGCACGTTTTTGAAGTATGTGTGTCCCACTTGAAGAAACAGTCAATTGTTACTCCTAGATAAGTATAATCGCTTACAATGTCAATATTTTCACATAAACAAGTTCTACAATTATTGGTGACATGAAGGCATTCATAATTATGGGCTTTTATGGTTGGCACAGTACTAATTCTAGCATGAGGGGATCTAATATGCATAATTTTAGTTTTTTTTTAATTAATTAAAAGACCTGCATCATGACACCAATTCTGCAGTTTATCAAAATCATTTTATAACATTGTGTTACATTCATCTAAATTCTCACTAGATATGACAAGTGCAGTATCATCCGCATATACATAATATTTTACATTTGAGAAAATATATTTAATAAAAGATACATAAATTATATATAATATAGGGCCTAAAACAGATCCTTGCGGGACCCCAGCACTGATGTTCTTAATATCACTTTTAGATCCATCAATATTAACAGTCATGGTTCTGTTAGAGAGGTAATTTTCAAAGATATGTAAAACTGGGCCTCTAATCCCTATGACATCTAAGTATCTAAGCAATTTTAAGTGATCAATTGTATCAAAAGCCTTGGAGAAGTCAATGAATAATACTAATACATGTTTTTTATTGTTTAATTCGTTATTAATATGATTGGAAAAACTTTGAAGTAGAATTTCTGTACTCCTACCCTTCTGAAATCCATATTGATTGGTATCCAGAATTTCAAATTTGTTAAGATATTGAGTCAACTTTGAGAAAATGTATTTTTCAAGTATTTTTTCAAGAGCAGGTAATATACTAATTGGCCTATAGTTTCCCATTACAGAGTGATCACCACCCTTGTAGATTGGTCTGATTAGGCTACATTTTAATTTCAGAGGAATTATTCCCTGGTTTATAATTGAGTTAATTAAATGTGTAACAAGAGGTCCCAATATTTCCACGTGTTTTTTTAAGTCAGTCATTCGGATAAGGTCAACTCCTGGTGTTTTAGAGTTTTTTGCAAGATTTATTATTTTTACAACTTCAGATAGTTTAGCTTTAGGTAAATAAAAGCTATGTGGAAGCATATCAGGCTCTGGACCAGCAATTTTTATACTACAAACGTGCATTAACTGGGATACATTATCAGAGAAATACTTAGCAAATTCATTGGAAACACCTTCAATGCAATTATATTTGTTGTTTACAAAATATTTTTTTATAACTTCATCACAATTTGTTTTAGATTTTCTGCCTAAGATTTTGTTACATTCATCCCAGGTTTTTTTTATGTCCTTGAAACAATTCTTAAATTTATCATTATAAAAAGTTAACTTTAATTTCAAAATTTTTTTGTTCAAGTAATTACGTATCGTTTTATACTCCTTTTCATAAAACTTATTACTAGGTGTACTCTTCCATCTCCTAAATAAGATGTCTCTTTGTTTTATTTCCTGTAGAATCTCCCTATTTATCCAGTCTTTCGTAGCGTTAGGTCTATTTTTATTTTTATGGCACCATGGAATTAGGCTTTCTTTATACAAATTATCAAAAGCATTACAAATTTTATAGTATAATAATTCGCAATCATTTTCTTCAAGAAGAGTACTCCAGTCAGTTTTAATAATATTACTTTCTAATCGTTTTTGCGACATAATGAACATTGGTTTATTTTTGACAACATTATCAGATTTATTATTCCTGATTTATTATGATATATTATTTATTATTCCTGATATTAACTGATTTGAGAAATTGCGGATTAAACATTTTATTGGTTGTGACTTCTCAAAGTAAGTGAACTAATTATGAGGCAGTGCTCAAGAAAAAATTCTAAGCCACTGGATGTTGACACATTGTAAGTGTTTCCTCTCGTAGAAAATAGAAGAAAAATGTTTTTTATCTAAGAAACCCGTGATAGCTTCATACGTCACTGATTAAGTTATACCTTTAAGGTATCGATAAATAATAGGTTAAAAATCTTGGTTTTAAAGAGATCGAGAGATTTTAGACTTAAATTTATGTTGTAAGTTTTAAAATCTACCCTATTCGATTTTGTAAATAGCGGTACAAGAACTTCCTCGTACTTTTAAAGGTTTTCGCTTGCAGAGAGAGCGTGGGCTTATTTTTCAATTACTTCCTAAAGCCAACGTTAAAAAACATGTCCTGGAAAATGTTATATGTTACAGAGCCTTCAAAGATTATACGTCGTACACGTGTAATCAAATTTTTTTAAGTAAAAAAAAATCACTGACTTATAAAAATAATAATATTATGATGGTGTATTTGGTGAGCGCTGTTTTTGTGTGAATCACATCTCAAGAGCCCTTTAACGTCGATGTAGGAAGTTATTATTCTCAAGAAAAACCCAATTGCTGTAAGGCTGGACGGACTTGTGGTGTCCGGTCTTTGGTAAAATCAGATTAATTTTTCAACCCGGCGAGGATCATATTTGAAAGAAGACCTATTTTTCGTGCCCCGCCTGGAATCGAACCCTCATCCTTCCAATCACGAATCCGAACTAGACTACAGACCGATCAAATTGTGTTTTGCGATGAAAATGACGGCCCATGCTGTAAAAACTTTGATCACTTTTGCCAATACCACCGCGGTTTCAGGGAAAGGTTGCAAAGTTTATGTTCATGTGAGGTTTTGTTTATTTTGTACATTCAGTATGTGTAAGCGTGAACTTGCATTTGCTTGCTTGTGGGCATGCATTAAAAATGAGCCTGAAATGTCAGCATATCTCTGCAACTTATACTTTAGATGATAGATAAACATACATAAGTATGGATATATAAGATTGACGTTTTTTTCCATGTAGCTATCTTTGTAAATGTTTAATTAATATTGTACAGATTCTTCCTCTTGTCTTCTTAAATTAGTCCTTTTGATAATGACGTGATAACATTGAAAGCGCTCAAGGAAACAATTCATCTCGTGAAGAAAAAAATCTTTGCAACTTAGATTATAATATGTTAAATATTATAGAAATGAGTCGTATAGAATCGAAGGTTGCAATAAAAATTCGATTATTTTAGAAGAAACAAGGATATCTAATAATGCAACATTTAAAGCTCATATCAAATGCATGCCCACAAACAAACACGTGTAGTTCGCGCTTACAAATGCTAGATGTGTACTTACAAATAAATTCCAAACCTCAAATGAACAAAAACCGTCCTTCCCTGACACAGGGATGACATTGGCAAAGTGAAGCATTTTTTATAGTATGTCATATATAAGTCAAGGAATTTCATGGAAATAATATCGTAAAATTGGAATTTACCAGAGAGAGCGTTTCCAGTTAATTTATGTATTCATCATCGTATCGCATCTTATATTTCACTTGCAGCCTAGAGCGTATAGAGTGACGCAGACTGAAGCACAATTATCCATGCAATATGACTGCCTTAAGCGCGAGTATGAGCCTTCTTCTGACACTCGCGATATATCTCTTGCTGAAGTTGCTACACGCGAGCCCGGGGGGCGCCCTTAAAAGCCTCTTAAAAGTCCATTACAAAAAGGCGAGGACTAAATATTAAAAACCTCCTTTAAGACGTCCTCTCGCTATAAATTTGTATCTGTCTTGAAAAAGTTGTAATTGAGAGCTCAACCAAAAAAAATGATCAGAATTTTTTGTAGCTGTAACTGTAACTCTGTCGCCATTCGCCATTATTTTACTGATTGTTTCATTTTATTATTGTTTTTATTTTTTCTTTCTTTCACCAAAAATTTCAACTTTTACTATAAATGAAATAAACTTTATCTCTTTTCTGTAAGAGGTTTGTTTTTCCTTTTTCTTCTCTCCCTATAGATCGTTATTAAAAATTTCAACTTTTACTTTTATCATACTTGTATAGTGTATACCCACGCACAGGCTATGCCTATGCGGGTTTCTCTTTTAAGTTTTTTTTTTAAATGTGTATAGTTATCTTTATTTTTAAAGAGGAATATTCATAAATAAAATAAAAACCACTAGGCGTGGCCAGAGCCTCTGCAGAGCTGCCTTCATTGCTTACATATCTCTTTCAGTTCATTCATATCAATCACCTTTTGCATACACTTTGTATATCCCATTCTTTCACAATATCCTCGATAATTACACTTATTTTTTTCAAAATATTGTATCTATGTTGCTTAGATATTTTTATAATTAAGATTCATAAAACATACATTCTCACAAGCATACACGTATAAGTTTCATGTAAGCCGAATGTGGACATACAAAATTAAGAACCAATCTCAAATGAACATGAGCCCTGCAACTCTTGCCAAACTTCCCTGAAACATGGGTGACATATACACAGTAAATATTTTGTTATATTGTGGGGGGTCAACCTCATACCAACATAATAATGACAAAGAAAAATAAGGTTTTAATTTAATTTATTTATTTCACTTTAAGTGTTGGCGTGTGGAACCATTTTATTTTTACAGGTAACGGAGCCGGCCTTAAACCAATCCCTTCAGTTGAAGTGGGGGTTTCCCAGCTTCCAAGGAGGCTGGTACTCATTTGCTGTGAAGGCTGAGTTAACGATGCCGGTATTTTGTCGTAGGTTTGAAATACAGACGGTGACGGGAAATCATTTTTGACACTCTCGGTGGGATTCAAACCCGATCTCTCGGCATGGAATGCAAGCACTCTACCAACTGATCTATTGACGAACATATTTATAATCTGCATTTTTATTTATTTTGCCTCTGTTATTTATTCTACTATTTTTCAAAGGAATTAGTAGAAATCAATATCAAGTCTAGTCTTGATAATGGAAGATGAATGTTCGCATAATTCCTTAGAGTTTTTATTCTTGAAATGTGAGAATCTGCCATCATTCCCTACTGAAGTGACTGGATCACCTAAATTACCATTTACAATGCTCTCTTTACTTAACAGTAATCTAAATTCCCCTCGAGATACAAATGAAACAAAACGAAGCAAAACAAATCTCATTCACATCTGTCTGCGTTTTCATTCAGACATACAATATACATACAAAGATGCTTGTATACCGTATACTCAAATTGCAGGGTATGGTTGTGTTATTAGACGCAATGTTGTTCTACCATTTTTTTTTAGAAATTTTTGGCTCATTTAAAAAAATATATATTGTGTATGTTCCTTTAATTAAAAATTGGTATGCGACTGACCACCCATGCTGCTGAAAATGGTTCACTTTGACTCTTAAATGTAACATACTTTTGCAACTTAGATTATAGATAGATGGATAGATAGATTTAGTTGTAGATTCATACGGTGCTATTCTCAAACAGCAAAGCTATGGTTCCTCTGCAGCCTACAGTGAATTTTCCGTACAAAAAAATGATGATACGTAGATCTGACATGGATCATAATATGTTTTGTGAATAGCGCTTGTACTTTAATCTATAATCTATAATCTAAGTTGCAAGGATATATTCATTTAAAGCTCTCAGATGTATGCCCACAAGCCAACACGTGAAGTTCGCGCTTACAAATGCTGAATGCGTACTTACAAATAAAATCCAAACCTCAAATGAACATAAGCCCCACAACTTTTGCCGACCTTCCCTGAAAAAGGGGTGACATTGGCAAAGTGAACCATTTTGACAGTATGGGTGGTCAGCCTCATACCAACCTATAAGTCAAGGAAACGGCAATGTACAATGGCGTAATATTTAAAATTAAATTTTAAATGGTTCTAATCAAGTTTTTTACATTCTTGTTTATTTACTTTATTGCACAACGTATCAAAAAGACCACAAGAAAGTTTTGTTTTGGCGAAAAAAAAATTCCGGAAATGAGTTCCGGTATTAACCTGCGATGCTTCTAATGCTCGTACCAGGCCTTGTTCATTAAGATTCCTCGTGATTTAGATAAGAGAGTATTTTTTCCTCGCAAGATCCGCCCGAGAGTTGTTGTTTCAAGCTGTGCTTTAGCTTAATTACTGTTTACACTGTATGTAGGAACATCAAGAGCGCCCGTATTTGCTCTTATAATTTACAATATGCGCAATGTTTGTATTTGTGAGCTCCCTTTACACACAAAATGTACTACAAACGCAACCAAGCTGCACATATAGCGCTATTTCTTACGACGCTATCCCCGAACGAAGTCCCAGCAACACCTTGTACCTACCTTAATGTAAAAAAAACGTAGACTTACATTATGTTTCAATAATTTTAGAATGAAACTCGTCTAAACATTTTAATAAAGACAATTATGCTTCTGAAGATGCCTTATTATTATTATTAAATGAACATTTGGAGAGCGTGCATTTGCAGTTGCTGGCCCTCTGGCCTGGAACCACCTGCCACATCATGTGAGAGAGCTAGAGGACCATGGAAAGTTCCGGAATGCACTGAAGACAAGCAAATTTCTGGCATCGTTTGCACCAGCGCCCTTGGAGTGACTACATCACGAAACGGCGCTATAAAGATATTGTAACGAAATACACTGGTAGATGCTTATTGGTGTACGTGTGTTTTGAGAGAATGTTCTGGCCAAGACGATTGTAGTTGTAAGGTGTGTATTTGGGTAGAAAATGGACTCTTCAAGAAATAAATATGTCCAGAATCGTCTATACAAGTGTGGTAGTGGAACTTTCTAGGGCCGGCTGGAATGGCCCCTAGGTTCCGCTATAAGAAGGGTGACAATCGGCTGGAGCGAGTAGTCTTTCAAAGCACTCACACAGAGGAATATCTAGTTACTAGGGCGACCAATATGGTGTGAAATAACTGTAATCTGTACGAAATAAATAAGTGTGTTATAATAAAATCTGTTAAAATAAGTCTGTTAAAATAAATCTATTGTAAGAAAGTCTGTGTAAATAAACTGTAAGGCTAACTTGTGTTGAACTTGTGTTTTAATTAAAAGGACCCTCAGGAAAAACGTAACAATATCATCAACTCATCATCATCATCATCATCTTATTAGGCGAAAACGTTTGAGCAAATAATAAAATGAAAAGTGAATTAAAACTTTGTTTTTCCAACTGAATTTTGAAATTGTTTTAATTAGGCGTTAAAATTTAGAAATTCTTTTGTTTACTGTAACTTACCCATTTATACCTATTACATACCTATTATACACAACATCACAATACAACACACAATTTTGCTCCTAGCGAAAATATTTGAATTAGTCTTCAATTCTAATTAAATTCTATCAAAAGTGTTCCAATAGTGCTTTAAGAGAAAAAACATTTTGTTTACAGTGCTTATAATTTGTGCGCAAGCGGTTTTTAGTGCTTTTTAATGGATTGTAATATACACGAAATCTGACTTTTAAGTGGGTACATAAATTTAAAAACAAAAATAAACTTTCTCTACTGACCAAATAGCGGCGCTATCTTAAACTAAACCTTTTATTTTTACTTTTTTGAGTTGGTAATACTATTTATTTTAATAAAACTTTCGCCACCAGGCGATAGATATCGCTTTTTACATTTAACTTCAAAATCATAATTATAATCATAAATATGGCTCAAGACCTGCTGGCCAATGCAAATTTAATTTTACAAACACTTAATAAAATTATTATGGACTCTTCTAATAAGTTTACCAGAGACCAAATTAGCAAAATAACACCTTAAGGGTGTATGATTTCATTTTAATATGAATTTATTTGCCCGTCACGACCACCTATTATCCAGTAGCCGCGAAAATGCATCAAATCCCGCGTTTAGCTTTGAGAGTTCGTCGGTAGGAGATCGTATTGTATCTGAACCATTTTGTGTTTTTTTTAGCAATAAAATAACATGAAAGCGAAAGCGAAGCGAAGTTATACATTAATTACAAACAAGCATTTATTTTATTTTATTTACATACAAATACAAAAAAAGGCATTCATTTTATTTGTAAACAAATTTACAACAATTCACTTTCGTTCGTGTTAACAGATATATCCAAGTATATAAGTAAATAATTATTCACCCTGTACCGATTACTCAAAAATGCAAAGAAACTGGCATAAGGTCTCTAGAGAGCGTTTTACATTTCACAGAATTGGAATAAAACGCTACAGTTCAGTTTACACTTTAGTCACACAGAAGCACACACGTGTGTGCCCTGTATTTTTTACATTGCATATTTTATCAAAGTGTAGACTCCAGTGGTTGCAGACCTATACAAGTGTATTAAAATAAAATATGAAAAAAATACATATATATTTCATTTTCATTGTTTATCTTGACTTATAGGTTGGTATGAGGCTCACCACCCAAACTTTAAAAAATGGTTTACTTTACCAATGTCACCCCTGTTTCAGGGAAGATCAGTAAAAGTTGCAGGGCTTTTGTTTATTTGTGGATTTGATTTTAATATGTAAATGCGCATGCACGATTTGTAAATGCGAACTTACAAGTGTATTTTTGTGAGCATGCACTTAATATGAACCTTAAATGTTAACATAGTTTTGCCACTTAGATGATAGATTATACATTGTGATTATGTCCCAATGACTCAGTTGATAGAGTGCTTGCATTCCATGCCGAGAGCTGAGGTTCGTATCCCACGGAGGATGTCAGAAATGATTTCCCGTGTCGGTGTTTATTTCAACTCAATAATAAAATACCGGCAAGGTTTCTCAACCTTAACAATAAATGAGAACCAGCCCCCTCGGGAGCTGGGACACCCCCGCTTCAACTGAAATGGTTGGCGTAAGGCCGGCTTCCTTACCTATAAAAATACAACTTTCATTTTTCTTTTCATCTTCGTCTCCTAAATGTTATTAATTTTTAAAGTTAAAAAAAGGTTTCATATTACTGCGTAGCCAGGGAATGTTTGTTGAGGCCGTGACTGCGTATGTGTTCAGTAAATATGCCAGTGTGTGTGTGCTCATGGACTTCACCCTGTGCGAAGGAAGACAACGCATCCAAGTGCTATATATGCCTGTATAGTATACTTTTTTATACCATTGGATGTGTACATTGAAATAGCAACATGAAGTTTTTTTTCTAATAATTCAACTAAGTGATGGAATATATTCTAAGCATAAAAGCAGCACAAAAGATATACCATTTATATTTTCAAATTTGCTCTTCGCTGAGTTGAAAAATTCATAAAACCTTTACCAATGACCGGTCACGAAATGTCCATCCGGCCTTACAGCAACTGGGTCTTGCTTGAGAATTGGCGCTTTATAGCGACGACGATCAAGCTCGTAAAAAGGTCGATAGCTCAATTTGTAGAATGCTTGCATTCCATGCCGAGAGCAAGGGTTCGATCTCAAAGTTTGACTCAGCCTTCACAAGAAATGAGAACCAGCCCTTCACGGGAGCTGGGAAACCCCCACTTCAACTAAAAGTGGTTGGTGTGAGGACGGCCCACTTACCTGAAAAAAAAAATAGGTCCCGAAGCGCCACATGCGACTCCTTCGGGGATAACGCAGGCAAGAAGTTACACTACATGTGTAGCTTAGTTGCGTTTTTATATAATTACCCACTGATATAATATAAGGGTGTCAGAAATGATTTCCGGTTCGGTGTTTATTTCTAACCCAAAATAAAATACCAGGAAGGTGTACTCAGCCTTCACAAGAAATAAGTACCAGTCCCCACGGGAGCTGGTATGCCTTCGCATCAACAAAGTGGTTGGCGTAAGGCCGGCCCTCTTACCTATAAAATAAATAGGTTCCCTCGCCACATGCGAAGCCCTTCGGGGATACTTAGCCACACATACTCATGACATTTTTGTTAGATTTCGACGGAACTTAGTTGTCTTGCACCAATCGAAATCTTGACTTTTGGATTACGAGTCCGTGAAAATCCGTGAAAACCTAAAATTAAACATATATACCTATATATATATATATACATATGAGGATAATTTATTTATTTAATTTTTTACATGACCAAAGAGCGCCGTTTTTGTGTGTTTCACACCTCAAGGGCCCTCCTAATCATGAATTAGATATTTTAAAAAGGTGCCGTTTCAGTGCTCCCTTAAAAATGCCAACAGATTCCGAAACCCTCACTCCGGGTGGCAGTCTGTTCTACTCCATCGGCCCCGAAAACCGGAAAGCGCGATCCTCAAAATTAGTGCGTATTTGACGGCGAGGCTGCATCAATCTGACAGCTTGACACCCCGCTGACCTAAGTGTCCGCCCCCTCACACTCACTTCAACGGGGGAAAATATGTCTGCCAGATATGATGGAGCCAAACCATTTAGGGCTTTAAATACCATCAAACACACACGGAACCCTCTCAGGGAAACGAAGCCAATGTAGTTCTTTCAACAGCGAAGTGATGTGAGAGAATTTGGACATCCCGAAGATCAGTCTTGCGGCCGCATTCAAAACAGACTGAAATCTGTTCAGTTCAGCGTTAACCACTAGACTAAATTACAGGCCTGAAAATTTCAAATTGCTCTACGCTAGGTTCAAAAAATGATTTCAATTCAACAAAAAAGGCCAGCCAGCAGAATTCTTTCCAGCTAAATCATTGAGCTAAATGAATTTCACTTTGAAATTCAAACAAACTTTCATAATATTCATGTAATGGAAAAAAACTTATCAGAATACTATAAAGTCGTGTGCAGCTCTCCGTACAATTCATTTCATCTGATTGAATGATCTTTCGCTGCTTTCGCCATTTCGTTAAACTTTGCAAACTGTTTTTATGTACGTACGTATTATACTACTATAGCGTTTATGTACATACTCTTACACACAATATAAGAGAGGGCTGACTCGAGCATCTTCGGCAATATACGATGATACACGAGTGTACCCGAAGTATGAAATGTAGCAAATACAGCGCAACCAAAAAATGTATGGAATCTTAAACAGCAACTCTAGGTGGCGTTTTGATTTCCATGCATTTTTGAGAAACCAGTTGGTCCAGTTGTAACGTAAACGATTGTACTCTTTTGCATTATATAAATCTTGCTTCCATAAAACTAAGGAGATATAATATTTTTCTCCGCAGTTCATCTACCGGCCGCAGGTGACGCTAGCGACCGGGTCATTTTTTGTATGGAAATCTTTATTTTTCCAGAATAAATAAAAATCGGGGGAGATAAAATAAAACAAGTATGGCATTACAAACATAAAAAATATCACTTCAAATCCTAAAAGGAAAATAAACCATTAAAAGACGAATGTAGCTACAATATCGTATGCAAAATTTGGGTACTTTTTAAATAATCATAAAAAATCAATGAAAAGTACAAAAAAACAACTAACAAGTAGAAAAAATAAAACTAATCAAAATTAATGTTTTGAAATAAAAAAAAGTTAGGATTTATTCATAAGAACAGTGGAAATCTCCATTTAAGGTATCTCCGTAAATAAAATTATTTTGAATTGGTTTTTTATGGAAAAAAATACCTAATTTTATGTGTTAATTTAATCTGGAAAAAAAATGCTACCTTACAATTAAAAATATGGGCTATTTTGGTCATCAAAGTTGGGCGCGCTGACCTCTCAATCACCCTTAACTACCGAGTTATCCGGTGCTGTTGGAGCCATGGCAATCGAAATTGGACGCCTCGAAGGGGAAACAAAAGCCATAAAAAGAGTGAAGAATGAACCAGCAAGCTTCATTGAAGCATTAACTGAAGTGAAGGAGCGGGAAGTCCGCTCCAAAAATGTAATAGTCTTCAATGTACCTGAAGCAGAAGACAGAATGGGCGATAAAATGAAGATTAAAGAATTGGTTGATGAGATGGGAATGCCAGATTTGGAAATAATTCGCTGCTACAGACTTGGTCAACCTTCCGATGGGAAGGTTCGTCCTCTGAAAGTATACCTCAATGATGCGGAGTCCGCGAGAAAAATACTTTTCTCCCGATCTCACCGGAGGAGATCAATAAAAATTAAGCCAGACCTTACTCCATTCCAACAGAGGTTCCTGGCATCTAAGTGGAAGGAGCTGGAGGAGAGGAGGTCAGCGGGGGAGACCAGTTTAATTATGAAATTCAGGGATGGGGTACCTTTTATATCCAAGACCGCTACAGCTTCAACATCAAAAAACTAATTTTAAAAATGTACTACCAAAATGTAAGGGGCTTAAATTCCAAGCTGAATATGGTCCGATCTAGTTCAGCATTATTGAAGTTTGATATTTTTGCACTAACCGAGACTTGGTTGACGCCTGACGTTAATTCTTCAGAGCTTGGCTTTAATAATTACAATACATATCGGCTTGATCGATCTACTAGCACAAGTACCAAGTCGCGTGGAGGGGGTGTGCTACTTGCTGTTTCTAAATCCATTCAATCAAAAGTGATCCCCTGTATCAACAAGACCACTGAACTCATATTTGTACTGCTGCTTACTGATCCTTCATATATAATTGCATGTGTATACTTGCCCCCTAGCTCTTGTGTTGAGCTCTACAGTGGCTTTGCAGCTGAGGTTGAAGCTATGAGGAATAAGTTCCCTCATTCAAAATTCTTGATTGTAGGTGATTTTAACTTGCCTAATATATCATGGAATGAAGCTGATCCCTTGTTACCTAAATGCCATACTTCGAACTTCTCACTGGCGGAAACTACCATATTAAATCTTTGTAACTTTTTAAACTTTTTTCAAATTAATTTTACATTAAATGCTCGTAATCGTATTTTGGATCTAGTTTTTTGCAGTGATAATGCTGCTAAATCTATAGAATCATCTGATATCCTTGTTCCCATCGATACATACCATCCACCTCTTTCCATCTCTCTTCCATCTAATGTCCAACATAAAAACCATAATACCACTTATATTGTAGACTTTTCTAAAGCTGATTTTGTTCATATGAATATATTTTTTCAGAGTGTTGACTTTTCTTTTGTAAATAATGATGATATTGAAGTTGTAGTAAATAATCTGTACTCTATTCTATCCGAAGCGATCACTAAATTTGTACCTACTTTTAAGCTTAGTTCTTATTCTTGGAAATATCCCAAATGGTTTAGTCATGATTTAATTGATCTCATAAAGGATAAAAAAGTGGCTCATCTGAAATATAAAATCTCTAATTCTTCTTCGGATTATCTAGATTTTAAGAAATTACGTAATGATTGCAAAATTCTGTCCAAAAATTGTTATTTAAATTACATTTCCAACACTGAGCGCTCTATTGTCCATAATGTGAAAAAATTCTGGTCATATGCTAACTCTCTGAGAAAGGGCGATCTCGGTATACTACATAATGTTTTTTATGATGATGTGTCATCTGATGATGTTCAAGAAATTCCTAACCTTTTTGCATCTTTCTTTAAAAGCGTTTATGATATTCATCCTGACTGTAATACGTTTGAATTCTCTTCACATATTGATTTACAACTGTCTAATTTGTCATTTAGTGTGGTTGATGTCATCACAGAAATTGAATCAATGAAACCACTTACTAATCCTGGCCCTGATAATGTCCCAGCGGTAATGTTGAAAAACTGTGTACATAGCTTGTCTCAACCTCTGTGTGCGGTATTTAATTTGTCCATCGCGTCTGGATGTTTTCCCGCCCTTTGGAAGCAATCGTATCTTTCTCCAATATACAAGTCTGGTGATAGGAGTAACGTCAAAAACTATCAACCAATAAGTAAATTGTCCGCCATTCCGAAGCTACTTGAAAAGCTTGTACTTACTAAAATCCGGTACGTTGCAACCAGATCAATTTCAGTCCATCAACATGGTTTTTTACCAAACCGATCAACTACTTCTAATTTAATGGTGTTTGAAAATTTCCTTTCTAATGCTTTGTCTAGCCGAAAACAAGTTGACGTAATTTACACTGATTTTTCAAAAGCGTTTGATCGGGTATCACACACTATCCTTCTTAGTAAGCTACGCGGTATGGGGGTGTCTGGTAGTTTTCTGTCTTGGCTCCGAAACTACCTTATTGATAGATCTTTGATTGTCAGAATAGATAATAATAGCTCACACTCCTTCTCACCAACTAGTGGTGTCCCCCAGGGTTCCCATCTGGGCCCGCTATTTTTTCTCCTATTTATTGATGATATTACAAAGCAATTTCCTGACACAAATGTTCTCCTGTTTGCTGACGATATAAAAATTTTTAAAGTCATAGATAATGTGGCTGACTGTAATAGTCTCCAACTATCTTTGAATAATCTAGCAACCTGGTGTAATAAAAATGAATTGCCTCTAAATGTCTCGAAGTGTTTAGTAATGAATTTCTTCAGAATAAAAAATCCCATTATATATGACTATACACTTTTTTCAAACAGTCTTCGGGTGGTAACGGAGGTCACCGACTTGGGGGTTGTGTTTGACTGTGGATTATCTTTTAATGTACACATTGCTTCAATTTGTGCCAAGGCCATGAGAATGCTTGGTTTCATAAACCGCATCACCAAGGACTTTCAGGACACTGCCGCAATCAAAATTCTTTATACCACATTGGTTCGCAGTGTTTTGGAATATTGCTCGCCTGTTTGGTCCCCCCTCTACATGGTGCACGTAGACAATATAGAAAAGGTTCACTTAAAATTTTTGAAAATAGTTAATTTTAAACTCAATATTCCCCTGTCACACTTCGACCCGCTCTATTTAAATTCGATTCTAAATCTAAACTTTTTGTCAGACAGACGTAAATTTATTGACTTAATCACCCTCTTCAAAATAAAACATGCTCTAATTGATTGTCCTGCACTACTTAGTGAGTTGAATTTTTTTACTCCACGTTCAGGGACTAGACAATTAGTTTCTTACCGCCCTGTATTTACTAGCACTAACGCACAAAGCAATAGTTGTATGCATCGTTTACAGCGTGTTGGTAATGAGTATGCCTCACTTGACTTGGTTATGCATAATAATAATTATCATACCTATAACCAAGGTCTGAAAAAAATGTTTTTGGGACATCCATAATATATAATAAATTATATTGTTTTAGATTGTTATTAAATGAACGATGTCTGCCTGGTGAATTTCTTTATTAGTGATATTTGAATGGTTTCTGAAGTTTTTATTTTTGATATGCTTTTTTTTTTGCTTCTAACCTACTGTTTAGTGTTTATATATGGGTTTATTTTTTCTTTTCTTTTCTTTTATGTTTTACCGTAATGTTTTATACTTTTTATTCTTGTATTATTTATTGTTATTGTTGTTTTGTATAAACTCCCTTGATATGTACTTATTTCGTAAAAGGCTAACGCCGTAAATAAATAAATAAATAAAATAAATAAATAAATAAATTTCATTTTAAAAATTGGTTCGCTTTTGTCTATATCCCCCCTGTGTCAGGAAAAGCCATCGAAAGTTCAATGGACTAATTTAATTTAAGATTTGATTTTATATTCTGCAAGCCAACATTCAGCATCTGCAAGCTCTAACTTGCATGCGTTGCTTATTGGCATGCATTTAATGTGAGTCTCAAACGACACAATAATCATTGCTACTTAGATTAACGATAAAGCTTAAAAATTATTTGTTTATCACATAAGTTATATTTCTGTGGGCCAATCAATACGCTACAAAACTTCACACAAAGCCAGCCTTACGCCAATCCCTTCTCTTGAAGCGGGGGTTTCCCAGCTTCTGGAGGGGGCTGGCACTAAAATCTTAATCTAAATCTAAGCTGCAAAGATATGTATCATTTGAGATTCATATTAAACGCATTCCCATAAGCAGACATGCATAATTTCGCGCTTACACATGCCGCATGTGGACCTACAATATAAAAAACCCAATCTCAAATGAACATAAGCCCTGCAACTCTTGCCGACCTTCCCTGAAACAGGGGTGATATTGGCAAAGTGAACCATTTTTTACAGTATGGGTGGTCAGTCGCATACCAACCTATCAGTCAAGGAATACAAGCAATTCACTCATATATTTATACATATTGTGAAGGCTTAGTATGGTACAATCAAAAGATACCAAAATTAAGGCTTCAAAAAATACTCCTTACGAGTGTTAAAATAAAGCGACGTATCTGTTTACCCACATTAAAAATTCAACCCCTCCCTGTAACGTGTAAAAACACAATTTTACTTCAAAGTGAGCGTAGACACTTTGCTCGCGGAGCAAAAATCTGACCACCTGGGGTTAACCCCCACACAGCGCGACTTCTGAATGTAAACTACCCTATAAGTAGAGCTCAGATTCATCCCTCGTGGAATACTCCCCCCTCAGCACACGCCTCTGAATAAATATGTCCATGATTTTGCTATGTGACCAAATTATCCCGAGATTTCAAGTCTCTACTCATTTTTATGTACGAGATTTAGAGTCGTCGCAGGAAAATTGAATTTCCTTGATGCTATGAAAGCGAATGTTTAAATTATGTTAAAATTAATGAATGGAATATTCCAAGATATTTTTTGTAAGTCGTACAAATATATTTAATGATTTTTACTCTAACTGTAACTCTGTCACCATTTAGCTAGGGGTTGCAGAGCCCCTCTATAGTTGCCTCTATTTCTTTCCTTGCCTCTTTTAATACATTTGTATTCATACATCATTTCACACATTTTATTTGATATTGAATTAATTTGTTAAAATTACGTCTTTATTGGGGGGAACGCAGTAGAAGTTGGAAGGACTTTTTTTAAATCTTGACATCATTTTTCCAAAATTGCATAATCTAAAGGTTATACGAAGGTGCCACGTTTATAATAAATTATGTCGTGCCTAAGTAAGTTAAGCCTAATTTTTCAAAGGATTTTATGTTTTTTCAGTAATGAAAGCATGGCCCATATATTTACCAGTTTTTTATAATAAGTACCTGATGATTATGATTAATTATATAATTTAAATACGGCAAATGATTAAAAACACATTTTATTTTATTTAGTACACTCTGCCAACGTCACTCCTGTTTCAGGAAAGGTCGGCAAGAGTTGTAGGGCTTATGTTCATTTGGGATAGTGTTTTTATGTTGTAAGTCCGCATGAGGCATGTGTAAGTGCGAACTTATACGTGTATGCTTGTGAGAATGAACATAATATGAATCTCCAAAGTAACATCTATTTGCAACTTAGATTAGATTAGATATATATTTTAAACTTAGATTTAAGATCATGATATTATAAGTATACCTATGCCATTTTATGAAACACTTTTACTGTAAAAAATTCACAGACAAAACATGATAAGAAAATTAAACTTAAGGGAATACATTGTTATTTTGCAAAATAAATTAGATTATTTTCGTGTTTCTAAGCTCAACATTAAATTTCTGAAAAAATTAACCCATCCAATTAATTACCTCCAATACTGGCCGGATCCTGAAATATTAAACGAGGCAGAAAACACACGAAAAAAAAAACCTTCCGAACACGGAAAGTTTCGCTGAAATGACCAGTTTAACTTTGTTAAGCGAGCAAATGCTGTACTTAATTCTGGCACTTAACGGTGACTCCTCCACCCATCGATATATAGAACTGGATGTGCTTAGAAATCAATCCTTTGGAAATCCAAATTCAGTCTATCGGTAACCTTCCAACTGTCAACAGGTGTGTTACCTAATTGGAAAAAAAAACCATATAAATGCCAAACTGGGTATTTTCTAAACGTGCTACAAAAGAGAAGAAATGTGTTATAGAACATGGAATATTTTTTCACTTTAATCACTATTCTATATGATAACGTTCATAAAAATTATTTTTCGTTTGTCAAAATATTTTGTTCACAAAAGTGACAGTCATTTCTAGAACTAGTGATGTTCAAATATATAGGTACTTGATTCTTCAAGTATGTAACTTCTATGCTCGCGGTAATAGATACCTACTTGTGAAAATCATCCCGTACATAATGAGGTGGAAACATTTTTGAATTCGGAATTTATCAGATATTTTCATACTTTCAACAACACTAGTAACATTCACGTTACCATAGTGATTTCATGGGTTTCCATGGTGATATGAACATAGATTAAAGACGGAGTAGAGACGCGTTGCTTACACAGAAAATAACAAAAGCATTTCATATGTCGTGAGCGAGACAGCACTATTAACAATGTATGGTGTCAAAGACGGTGAATCTTGTCGATTGGTACTAAATCACATTCATAGCCCTTCCATTGAATATACTTCCATGCCTCCCACCCACCCTTGTGCGCTTAGGGGGCAAAAAAAAATGAAAATATTTCATGCCTTTTTTCTCTCACATTTAACTTAGCCTTTCATAAATTATCACATCAAACACAACCCCTTTCTCAATTAAGCGATTCCACCCTCGAGAAAAGTTCTGGCTTCTTCTTTTAAAAGCCTTTTTACTCCCGACATGCTTTTCCGGCGTCTTTTCTTTGATAATTTATAAATACAGTGAAGAATATAATTTTGTAAATATAAATATTTGATGGCGGTCATTGAAAATTACTTGAAGAAAAAAAAAGGGTCATAAATGAAAAGATATTAATTTGTAATCCTGTTTAAAGTCAATTCTTTTATCCTAATAAATCTGTATCTTAGAGCATAAACAACGGTACACACATTTAGTAAAATGTGCAGGAGACGAGTTTTAGTGAAAATGTGCACTTTTTTAAACCATCATAACTTCTAAACTAGACGAGATATTTTTGATCTGTAAAAACTATTTATCTTCTTTTATCGATATTTATTTAATGTGAACAACGTATGCGGAACTCCCGTGGTTTATGCTCGCACTTTTATGTGCATCCCATATTTATTACACTTGATATCTCAGTAACTATGAGACCGAGGACCCAATATTTTTACCACTTATAGAACAGCTAATTATAATAATTTCTGCATCATCAACTCAAAAACGCAAAAAGTGGACTTCCATTGTTTATGCTCTTAGGTACAGAAATATACTAGATGCAGGTTTAGCACACTATCTAATGAAAAAGATGTGTTTAAAAGTGTAAAGGTTTGTGTATGGTGTAGATTCATTTTAAATGAATAATGTAATAACAATTAAAAGTTTTTCTTTGCGAGTTGATTTATTTCCTGGAGCGATTTCGGCGTTATAACACTGTGATTTTTGATGCGTGGGCTTTATGTGATTTTTTTGCATTTCTTAACCACTTAGACTAATAGGTTGGTATGACGCTAACCCACCATGCTGTAAAAACGTGCTTCAGTTTTGCCAATACCACCACAGTTTCAGGGAAAGGCGGCAGGAGTTGTAAAGTGTATGCTCATGTGAGGTTTGGTTTATGTTGTATGAACACATGCAGCATGTGTAAACGAAATCTCGCATGTGCCTGTTTGTGGGCACGAATCACATATTAAGCCCTAAATGTCAATATATATTTGCAACTTAGATATAACTAAAACTCAAGCGTTCTAAAAAAATGTGTGAATAAAATACTCCTAATATACATAACATCGTTGTGAAAAAAAAAACAATTGTTACCTGTATAATTTTTTCATCAATATTTTGTTGCAAATCAAATTATTCTATTTTACAACAAGTTATTATATTTTACAACAAGTTATTCTATTTTATTAAGATCTCACAAAATAATTTTAGAAAAGCTGTATTGTAGAAGAACAAAAAACGGCTGTAAAAATCATGAGGTAGTGCAATCTCTTTTTTTTCGCTGAAAGAAAAAATCCGCTCCGTATTTTATTTAACGGAATTCTTACACTTTAAACACAAAACAAAATGAGGTACAACCAAAAGTAAAACAAGCAAGTCCAATCAAGTTTTTATTCAGTGCCTTACAAGGGTGGAAGTGGGAGGCGGGGGGGGGGAGGTTAATTAAAAAAGTTGCCGGACTTTAACTGTCCGACAAATAAAAAAAAATCTCAAACCAAGAGGGAGTGAAGTTTCTAGACCAGAAAAACTGCAAGGAAAAGATATGGGAGGTCTTTGAAATTTTATAAATCAAATTGCAAAATAAATGTATTAAGATGCTTATATATATATACTCATCGTCTGAACAGTGCTTGTTTGGCTTATCTGCAATTTGATTTAAAGATGAACTTTCAATTAAATAATTGCAATCTGAGCTAAGAAAAAAATGTAAAACACGATAATGTCTATAATCTATAATCTATAATCTAAGTTGCAAGGATATATTCATTTAAAGCTCTCAGATGTATGCCCACAAACCAACAAGTGTAGTTCGCGCTTACAAATGCTGAATGTGTACTTACAAATAAAATCCAAACCTCAAATGAACATAAGCCCTACAACTTTTGCCGACCTTCCCTGAAACAGGGGTGACATTGGCAAAGTGAACCATTTTTTACAGTATGGGTGGTCAGCCTCATACCAACCTATAAGTCAAGGAATATGAATAATAAATTACATTTAAATATAAAAAAGAACAAAACCTTATAAAGAAATCTATACAAAAAAAAAAATGTGATAGTTTAAAAAAAAAAATTGTGGAAAGGAATGCAATTATTTAACATATTTTTCCTTATTTTCCCAAGCTTATTTCCCTGAAATACTAAAATAATACCCGGTATTTTCAACGTTTGCTTATGTGACTTTAAACCGAAAAAAAACTACCCACCAGACTGATGTATAAGTGCGTCCTTTTCATTCATTATAATGTCGCTATGCTACCGTTGAATATACCGAGTCTAAGAAATTTTAAGATCATTTCCTGCTTCGTGCAAATGTTGGCCATACTCTAAAAAGAGTCTAGTCGTTTCTAAAACAATGAAAATCGAAACGCTTTAGAATTATTCCCACATTTCTGGCGTATTATCCGATGCAAACAAACAAATGGAGGGATCTACAAAATTTGCGAATACGGGTACATGCGAAATAAGGGCTTGCAAATCCTGAATAACCTTCAGAAAACATGAATTGCGTCGGGATTATTTTTATTTCAAAATTAATGTATGTTATTAAAGAATGAGAGCTTTTATATACCGACAAAATCAGATTTATGTTTGTATAATTGTTTCTAATCTAATCTAATCTAAGTTGCAAAGATATGTAACATTGGAGATTCACATTATATGCATTCTCACAAGCAAACACGCACAAGTTCGCGCTTGTACATGCCGCATGTGAACCAACAACATAAAAACCCAAACCTCAAATGAATATACACTCTTTTTTTTTAAGGAATCCTGTGCGGGAGGCTCCCCAATTCTTGAGAGTCTTGGGGGTCTATGTCACCCTGGAAGGGTGCCTCAGAGATGTTGCTTGAGTTCTTGAAAAAACTCTTGCCGACCTTCCTTGAAACAGGTGTGTCATATGGCAAAGTGAGCCATTTTCTACAGCATGGGTGGTCAGCCACATACCAACCTATAAGTCAAGGAGCAACAAGATACATTTTTAAATCACAAATAATAAAATGTATACACATTAAAGCTAATACATACTGCAAAATTCAGTCGTAGCCGCCAACATTACAGATCAAGCGCCATTTCCCTCTGTCCTTACGTACTTCTTTCGTTTCATCCAGAGTCATAACCTTCTTCGTACAATTATTATGACTGTGGATATTCCATTCATTCGCTATTTCAGGAATTTGGTCCATCCATACCTTTCTCGGTCTTCGACTACTACGACATACATCTATTCTTGCAGCAGATACCTTCTTCGTCAGTCTTTCATTAATTATTTAATTTCGTTAAACTTTGTACAACAAATGTGATCTTAATAATCTTACTTTACGTTAAATTTATTTCAACTTACACCTTCACTTTCACATGCAGACAGCATTCCCAAGGCTGCTAATCAAAGCGGCATGACGGTGATGGTAATTGCGAATAGAGCATGGTCTAACCCATTATATGGAAAATAAATTTCTCAATTGGGACTATCCTCTACAGTAGGGTCGGAACATTTTTGAATTTGGAACTTTTTCTCGGTGGGCAAACCTTAACGCTAGTCTTGTAAGGGACTGCAGTCCTTAGAAACCAATACAAAAATATTCGTATGCCTAGTCCCTAGAAACCCGGCCGGGTGATGACACAATTTGACTAAATAAAACTGATTTCATATTGGATATCCCTGCCGTTTCGAGTTTAATATGTAATGCCCGACTCGGATGTCATGTAGGGAGAAGAGGTGAACGGTGGATGTCGCCATGTTGCTCCGGGTAGCGCGCGGGATCAGCATAACGAAGTGCTATAGAAGTACTAACCGAGCCAGCCAGCCACCTCCTCGCATTCCACACACCCTGATACCAGGACCCAACGCAATCACAGTACCAGGCGCGCATAAGTGTGGAGAAGCTATAGCGTTACATACGAGTACACCCAAGGGTTCTCATTGAATTCCCAACATGTTTTCGAATTGTTCAATGTACCTACTTGATAAATTCGACAAAATTTGATAGGTAATGTTTGTGGAGTATGCAGGTTCTATACGCGGCCTAAATGAGTTAGTCAGCCACCTCCTCGCATTCCACACACCCTGATACCAGAACCTAAAGAAATCACAGTACCTACCCTTTGACCGGTCCGTAGTCCAGGTGGTAACTCTTCAGATTCGTAACTGGAAAGTTGTGGGTTCAAATCCCTGTGGAGCACAAAAAATATACCATTTATATTTTCAAAATTGCTCTTCGCTGGGTTGAAAAATTCATAAAACTTAACAAAATACCGGTCACCAAAGATCCATACAGCCTTTCAACAACTGGGTCTTGCTTGAGAATTGGCGCTTATAAGCGACGACCAAGCTCGTAAAAAGTCCGGTTGATAACTCAGTTTTTAGAATGCTTGCTTTCCATGCCGATAGCAAGGGTTCGATCCCCACCGAGAGTGTCAGAAATGATTCCAGTTTCGGTGTCTATTTCAAACCCATAATAAATACCAGCAAAGTGTACTCAGCCTTCACAATACATGAGAACCAGCCCCTCCGGGAGCTGGGAAACCACGGCCCCCTTACCTGTAAAAATAAATCGTTCCCGCCATAATCGGAGATAACACAGGCAAGAAAGTACACTACATGTGTAGCTTAGTTGCGAACTTCGAAGTATTCCACACACCCTAATACCAAGACACTGTGCACTTTAGAAATCAGAGTACCAGGCGCACATATCCATGGAGAGGTTATATAGCATCTTAGGACACTGAGACAAAGGCCTACAATGAGGAAATGATGGCTTTATCTAGCCTCTCACTTTACGCGAAAGGCAGGTGCCTTTAAAGCACCATAAATTCTCTCGGCGGCCCTTTCAGCAACCCGCTGGAAAAATACGGCCCATCGTTTCTGCATTTCGCAAAGATTGGACAGTCTTTTTTTGAAAACACGTGTTGAAAATCTGCTACTTGGATATTGTAAATTTTCACACATTGGATTTATGATTCATTCCCAACCTTGCTGTTTGTTTTCCATAAAATAAAATGTCTAATTTATTGGTTAACAATTATTTTGTGTATCATACATTAAGACCTCTCTGCAAGCTCGGTAGTCACTATAATCAGCGGCAACTAGATTAATCTTCAGTTTCTATATCGTTCCCTAAGTACATACTGTATTGCCTTATGTCTATCAGAGTTCATTTCAAATAAACAATGTTTGTATGTGTAGGTACTGCCCAATGTGTCTTATAAAAACTGTAAATTGATTATTTAAATATTTAAAACAACTCTCACGTTAGCGTGTTTTACGTTTTTTTCTTAGCTCAGATTGTAAATAATGTGATTCTTAAGACAATTTCATTTAATTAACATAACAATCACTTTTTTTGGGCTATGTAGCTGTGGTCTGGTTGATTCTTTCCGGACAGTTTTGCCCATTGCTCCGATGGGAATTATCAGCGGTTGGCTAGTCGCTGTGATCTTATTACAGGATCTGATGTTCTAGAAACAACGCTTGTTTTTTAATTGTTTCTTCTTGTTTCTAGAACACCAGATCCTGTAAGAAGATCACAGAGACTAGCCAACCGCTGATAATGCCCATCGGAGCAATGGGCGAAACTGTCCGGAAAGAATCAACCAGACCACGGCTACATACTCGTAGCTCGAAAAAAATGAATGTTATGTCAACAAAAACCGGGCGTGAAAGCATCATATACAATTTCAACTAATAGTTAACTTTGAATCAAACGGTAGATAAACCAAACGAGCACTGGGGAGACGATATGGGTGAATCAATCATCGACCATAGATTATTTTTTCTTATTTTTTTACGCTTCGCTGGGAAATCGAACTCATTTCCTTCTGAAAACTAACCTGAAGCGCTTAACAACGAATGGTCCTTTGGCAATTTTAATCAGAATGACACATTTATCTGTGGAACTACTAAATCCCCAAATGAACCAAAAATATACACGGAGATATTCAATGAAATTAATGATGTCATCTCCAAATTCATTGAACAATCTGACGGGGTGAGCTTCCCCCGGTGGTGAATTATAACGGGCTATGTCGGTATTAAATTCGGCGGCATGACGTCACACTCGCGCCGAAATCAAGTTGATTTTAGTGGCGCGGCTTGTATTAGGAAAATTTGCTCTTGGCTTTTCCAGTAATTGGTGTCTCGTGGGAGATGGGAGTGAGGTTGCAGACAGGTCTCTGGAAAATTAAATTTACATAATAATTCTTAAATTTTGTAAGCATTACAATTGAAAATTTTGACTTTACCAGTCGATGCGAGCATAGGAGATTTTCAGCTACATCTGTAACTGTAACTGTAACTGAAACTCTGTCGCCATTTAGCTAGGGGTGGCTAGAGCCTCTGCAGAGTTGCCTCCATTTCTTCCTATCCTTAAATACCGCTTTCAATTCATTCATATCCAACACCTTTTTCATGCATTTTCTTCTTTTACGCTCACTTTGTATATATTCCATTCTTTCACAATATCCTCAATCTGATCACTCCATACTTTTTTCGGTCGTCCCTTACTTCTTTTTCCATTCACACTACCTCTGTGTATATACTTTGTCAGTCTATCATGATTCATTCTTTCCACATGCCCAAACCATTCCATCACATTCTTTTGTACCTTAACTTTCACATCCTCTTTCAAATTAAATTCTTTCTTTACCCATTCATTCTTAACTCTATCCTTCAGAGTTATTCCATCTGTGTTTAAGTTAATCTGGCAACAGTATTAATTGACAAAGAATTTTGCTACGCTACCAACACTACTAAGTTAAGCATAAAGTGTAACTTCCTGTCGCGTTTTTCCTGAAGGGGTTGCATGTGGCGAGTGAAACCCATTTATTTTCCCAGGCAAGAGGGCCGGCCTTACTTGAACCACTTCAGTTGAAGTGGTGGTTTCTCAGCCACTGAGGAGGCTGGTACCCATTTTTTGTGAAGGCTGAGTGAACCTATAAAAAATAAACACATAAATGGGAAATCATTTCTGCACCCTCGGTGGGATTCGAACCCGAGCTTACAGCATGGAATGCAAGCACTCTACAACTGAGCTATCGACCGGGCACTATAGCCTCTGCAATGCAAGCCTCCTCTTCTTCAAAGGCGCTACAACCCTTTTTGAGGTCTCATTTAACCCGGTTGCCTTCAACTCTGGGTTATGAAAGGTTGTGGGTTCGAATACCGGCAGAGCACAATACAAATTTATATTTATATTTTCAAATATATAATATGCTCTTTGCTGGGTGAAAAATTCATATACCTTTACCAAACACCGGTCACTTAGCGTCCATCCAGCCTTACAGGAACTGGGTCTTGCTCCAAAATTCTCTTCAACCGTCCTAGATCTCCAAATTTCTGGTGGCAGTTGATTCCAGGTCGCAGGGCCGGCCACCGCAAAAGCACGGTCTCCGAAAACAGTGGCAATTATGTCTTCCGTCACCGCTTTCCAATACGCAACTAAGCCTTGTAAAACAATAATTGAGAAATATTTCCAAGTCCTTGGTCTGCCTTTCGATCCGCATATATTTGTCATCTCTTCCACTGTGATGCGCTAGTTAGTGCACTGACTGAGGAACATGCCGGCCCCTGTGGGACTCCTAGCTCGGAGGGAGGTCAGGGGGGGAGAGCTTAGGGGGGGGGGAATGCTGTGTTAAGGGGTGGAGCACCCAGGGGGTGGGACACGCTGTGGGTTGGGGGGTGATAGGGGCCCATGGGGTGGGGACGCGCCATTCTCATGTCGCGTGCGGATTACACACCGACCAAAACTTGTTGGGAACCCATCGATGTTTAACTATGAAAACGGTCAATATTTATCCCTGAAAATGAAAGTATGTTTCGTCAATTTTGTTGTAAATCATCATTAGCATTATAATGATGATGATGCCTATGACTGATAGGTTGGTATGCGGCTGACCACCCATACTGTAAAAAATGATTCACTTTGCCAATGTCACCCCTGCTTCAGGGAAGGTCGGCAAGAGTTGCAGGGCTTATGTTCATTTGAGATTGTTTTTTTTTTATATTGTAGGTCCACATGCGGCATGTGTAAGCGCGAAATTATGCGTGTCTGCTTGTGGGAATGCATTTAATATGAATCTCAAATGATACATATCTTTGCAGCTTAGATTTAGATGCTCGACAAACCTGAGTGGGCCTTGGCTGAATACAGGATTCTCGTCTAACCTCGCCTCTCCAGCGCCTTTGGTCTCCAGCTACGTATCTAACTATGTTAACATCCGTCGCAACGCAAAAAAACTAAGCTACATATATAGTGCAACTTCTTGCCGCGTTATCCCGGCAGGGTATCCCATGTGAAGAGTGGAGCCTGTTTATTTTTACAGGTAAGGTGGCCGGCATTATATCGATCTCTTCAGTTGAAGTGGAAGCGATTGGTTCTTATTTCTTGTGAGTAAGCCTTCAAGGTTTTTTATATTCTGTTTGAAATAATCAACGTTACGGGTGGATGTACCGGCAAGGTTTACTCAGCCTACACAAGAAATGAGTACATGCGCCCTCGGGAGCTAGAAAACCCCTTTGGATGAAGATTGACGTAAGGCCGGCCCCCTTACTTGTAAAAATAAATAGGTTCCACTTGCCACATGCAAAACTCTTTGGGGATAACGTGGGCGAGAAGTTACAGCTTACGTGTATTTTTTTGGAATTGTGTCCTAGCGCGTGTTAGATATAACAGGCATTCAATACAAGCCTCTGGATAAAGGCCATCTCTCAAATGATCCTGGGATGATCTGATCTGTGATTTATGTCCCTTCCCCCTTTCACCTCCATTGATGAACGCTTTTTATTCCCAACATTTCCTGCGCACTGCTTTTGTGTATTGTCTCTCTCCCACCCCCCCCCCAACCCAAAAATTTATCACCTTTTCATTATTACCCCTACAATACCTACAAATACCTTCAGCAATAAACTCGGCACAAATTCCATACACAAAAAATTGTGACGTCAAAAGACCGGATCGTTTTTTTTTTTAAGAAATCCTGTGCGGAATACCCCTAGATTTCAGGGACTCTAGGAGTCTATGACACTTGTTGTAGTGCTGCAGAGGTGTTTACGAGGGGACCGGTCCGTAGTCCAGTGGTAACACTTCGGACTTGTAAATAGAAGGTTGTGGGTTCGAATCCCGGCGGGGCCCAAAAAAGTATACCATTGGTTTTTTCAAATTTGCTCTTCGCTGGGTTGAAAAATTCATAAACCTTTACCAAAGACCGTTCATCAAAAGGTCTATCCAGCCTTACAACAACTGGGTCTTGCTTGAGAATTGGTGTTTTCTACAGCGACGACTAAGCTCACAGAGGGCTCTCGAGTTGTAGTACACACAAAAACAGCGCTCACCAAAAAAATCAGCCTTTTTTTTTTGTCATCGTTACAAGGGCCAATACTTAACCAAGACCTTGTTGCTGTAAGGCTGTATGGACCTTAAGTGACCGGTCTTTGGTGAAGGTTTTATAAAAAATTTCAACCCAGCGAATAGCGTACTTGAAAATATAAATTGTATATTTTTTGTGCTCCGCCGGGATTCGAACCCACAACATTCCATTTACGAGTCCGAAGTGTTGCCACTGGACTACGGACCGGTAAAAGCTTAGGAAAATGAAATTTATATTCTGTTGTTGTTTGCTAATGGCTTTGGTCACGTAGACGTGAGACGTTTGCTCGCCGAGAAAAAAAATCCATCATTAAATGTAGAAAAAAATATGGCGTTTTGTCAGTCTTTTCCTTTGTAACATTTGGAAATTGATATACAATAGAAAAGAGACATGAGATAATATGTAAAAGCAATTTTTGTGTGACCTCTATTGACCCCAGTGATGTTTGCTTGGAAACAAACCTTACTGAAGTCTTAAGATTTAGCACACTGAATGGCTCAGAAACTCCATCTATATGTTTTGTATTTATTGGTAATTATTTTTATTCAATGCTTTTCAATTACAAGTAAATTAAAGGATTGTTTTTTTTGTTTCAGGTATGAAAACTTCGGATTCTGATTTGAGCTTCTATGGCGAAAACGTTTTGTGGTATGATATTTTTCTTATTTTATTATGTTACCATCGGTACTATTTTATTATGTTACTATTAGCGAGGTACCAGTGGCGAAGGGTGCCATACAAGCCGATTTCTATCGGTTTCCTTTTTAAAATGAGGCAAAAATGATAATAAAGTAGACTGCATGGTTTCAATGGGGGAAAAATACGTATTGTTTCTTTGGTTGTAAATGTATTTTTTTACTTTGCGCTTATATTTTTTAACAACTTTCTTACATCATTTTAAAAGGGAAACCGATTGGAACCGGCTTGTATGGCACTCTTTGCAACTGATAGGTACTATTCTATAATTTCAATGATCCATAATTCAGAAATGAGATCAGACAGGGATACGGACAGTAGAGGACCTATTTCGAGCCGCGAGAGATATTTTCGGAAGGGATAGTTGACGTTGGGGGGACCAGACACGACACTGGAGCCAGAAAAACAAGATTCCATTACTTTATTGTACACCAAATATAGTCGTTTTCACTAAAAATAAAAGGGGCATCCTATAAGATATAATTTGATAAGAATGCTATTTTATTAATATAATTTAAAAAAATACTTAACTGCTTCTCAGAAAAGCTACAAAAGTATAAAGACTAAGAACAACAAGTACTTAAAGCGTTTTTAGATAAATCGTACATAATTCAAAATTTCTTACAATATCAAATGAGTACCAGCCCTCTGGGCAGCTGGATAACCCCCACATCAACTTTAGTCGGTGATGTAAGGCCAGCCCCCTTACCTGTAAAAACTAATAGGTTCCATTAGCCAAAGGGACGACCATTCCATAAGCCTAAGGGACGACCGAGATATGGAGTGATCAGATTGAGAATATTGTGAAAGAATGAGATATACAAAGTGAGCGTAAAAGATGAAAATGCATGGAAAAGGTGATGGATATGAATGAATTGAAAGCGATATGTAAGGATAGGAAAAAATGGAGGTAGCTCTGCAGAGGTTCTGGCTACCCCTAGCGGAATGGTGACAGAGCTACAGTTACAGCCACATGTGACACTTTCGGAGAGTAAGAGACATGGTATTAGACAATACATACGTGTAGCGTTTCTCAATGTGCGTTTTAAAAACACCAAGGTATTGTACTTTCGAAAATACTATTTTTGTCGTTTTCAAAGTTACTTCTAACAAACATCAAACGTTGTTTTGTTAAATTGCCTGCTTTTTCAAAATTCTTTAAACCCACAATCCTTCACAATAACAATGGTGTGCGTTTTTTTATTACAGGTAACATTATCCAAATCAGAAATGTAAAATCGGATTTGTAAGCTCACAACCCACGAAATGTGCTCTTTGAATCCTCGAATGTTTTGCGTTAATGAGTGACCAAGGTGATGTTAAACAACACTCCAAGTATAAAACGTTTACGTCAACTCCCTTCGATTGCGTAAACTGAAAATACATGCAAAATAATACAACACTCCGAGTGAGTGATTTAGTTTTCTTACATATTTTCGATATACGCGCTCGAGGGGAATTTATGTTTTTTTTTTATACTCGGTGTGAAGAACTGGATTTAAAACTCGATTAAGGCGTCAAGTCTTAATGACGCTTTGTCACGGAGTTGTTGGTTCGAAGCGAGAAAAGACGAAAAAAATATACGCACTCTCAGTGTTAGTTCAATTTACCTTAATCTCCTACCAAATTGTATCGCCTTCATAAAAATGCCACAGCTGAATTAAGCCATCAACATTAATGGTGTTTTTTAGATTATTTTGAAAATATTTATACCCTTTTGTGGACTGAACTTCAAATACAAATTTATTTGACATAAAAAAGTAAGAGATTATTCATTTTTTTTAAGGTCGTAGAGGTCCTTTTATCAAATCTCAAATACACTTCTGAAATTATGTTACGTTCTAAAAATTTATACTTTTGCTCGGGGTACTGCTCTTTGATTTTTAGGTTGGTGTGAGACCCATACTGTAAAAAATGGTTCACTTTGTCCGATGTCACATGTTTCAAAAAAAGTTGGCCAAAGTTGCAGGGCTTTTATTATTTTAGGATCGAGCTTATAACTGCACATCAAGGTATAATTGCATTGGTTAATATGCAGTTCCTTAACTAATAGACTGGTATGAGGCTGACCCTCATTCTGTAAAAAACGCCGTAGAAAGCTCCGATTCTTACGCTTAAGACCTGATTCTTGTAAGGCTGGATGGACCTGTTTTGACCGATCTTTGGTAAAAGCAGATAATTTTTTATACCCAGCGAAAATCATATTTGAAAGATGAGCTATTTTCGTGCCCCGCCGGGAATCGAGCCCTACGCCTTCCAATCACGAGTCTACAAGTGTTAACCACTAGACTAGAAGTCTGAACAAATTGTGATTTCTATGAGGCTGACAGCACATGCTGTAAAAGCTTGTTTCACTTTCGCAAGTGCCTTCCCGGTAGGAGCACGGTCACTTACAGCATGTGTAAGCGCGAACTTTCATGGGCCTGCTTGAGGACATGCATTAAATTTTAGTCCTTTTTTCCAATTTATCCTTGCAACTTAGATTATAGAATAAAGGAAAAAAGTAAATGTATTGTCTGACGTGTTCTATTCATATCCACATTTAAAAATATTCTTTTACATTGTTCATACAGAGTGCGGCAAGTGGTCTAAATTTAATACAATTATTATTATTTTTTTATTTTTTTTAAGAAATCCTGTGCGGGAGACTCCCTAGATTCTAAAGACTCTAGGGATCTATGACACTTGTTGTAGTGCCGCAGAGGTGTACGAGCTTGGTCGTCGCTACAAAGCGCCAATACTCAAGCAAGACCCAGTTGCTGTAAGGCTGGATGGACCTTTGGTGACCGGTCATTGGTAAAGGTTTATGAATTTTTCAACCCAGCGAAGAGCACATTCGAAATATAAATGGTATATTTTTGTGCTCCGCCGGGATCCGAATCCACAACCTTCCATTTACGAGTCCGAAGTGTTGCCACTACGGACTACGGACCGGTCCAAGATGTCAACGACACGCGGTGTGCCTGAGCGGTTACCCATCCAAGCACTGACCACGCCCAATGTTGCTTATTATTACTTAATTGACAACATTCCAACACTGTTACCAAGCAACAAAAAGTATCTGCAATGAGTTTTCGTCATAGTTTCTGTCTGTAAGCCAGTACTGTCAAAGTTTCTTTGTCTCATTCACTCAGACCCGAAGAATTGAATAAATTAAATACAAATTAATTAAAAGACTCCGAGTTTGGCAACTTCTCTCTCCTTCGTTTCTTTGGTCGACGAGGTATACTTCATGCCGAGTAAGAACATTTACTAAATAATGAAGAAAACGAGAAGTGTGTGAAATACAGTGGTACCTCCAGATTCGAATGTGCCAACATGCGAGTTATTTGCGAAGTTTTGTTTTGAAATACAAGCGAAATTTGAGATGCGAGGAACGTGGAAAAAAAAACACCCCAAAAGAGTTGCAACTGGGCATGCATCGGTGCTATTTAATGGCAATAGCCTAACAGCTTATTTACAAAGGTCCAAGGAAGAAACAAACCTCTTTGGAGCTTTTTTTGCAATCTGGCGAAAAACGCAAAGACCAGTGAAGAGAAAAGCAGTGACTTAAATGAAGCATTCAGTAGCATTTAAGTTTGTGCGTAAGTTACATTTAAGTGACTAAAATACAAACATGTATGTACACATAATAACAACCAGTTTTTTTTGCTTTAAATTCTCTTTTATTATATTTGTACACAATTTTTGTCATTTATAAATACATTTTTCTTTTTAAAATACACGTAACAAAAACAATTGGGGGTAGCATTTTTGAAGCGGAATTAATTTCAATGGGGAAAATTGCTTTAAGAAACGAGCAAATTGAAATACGAGCAACGTTACGGAAAAAATTAAACACGTATCTTTAGGTATCACTTTACTTTAAAAATCTGCAGAGGCGCTTGAAGCTTTCGACGAAAAAATTGCAGCTTTCGATGACTCTAAAAGCTGTTTCAAGTTGGAACGCTGGGTACTGAATACAAATTGATTTTCAGGTATGACTTTCAGTACCGCTTTATAATTATTGTCTAAGTGTTATTTAGAGAGTTTTGCCACAAGGAGGCGACAAATAATTGAATGCCGCCGAAACGAAGTTTCCAAGTCTTTTGTAACGGAGCTTTTGTCGGAGCAAAGTTTGGTGCAAACAAAAATTTGAATGGAATTAAATTAAATTTGTTTATAGTTTAATGAAACTTCAAATGTAATTAACGAGTAAGAGTGTAATTTGGAAACAAGGCTTGTTCTTTCAGTGTTTTAGGAATGATTTTAAATTCGGTTTTGTAGACAGCTCCTTGACTGATAGGTTGGTATGAGGCTGACCACCCGTGCTGTACAAATCGGTTCACTTGTGCCAATGCCACCCCGGTCCAGGGAGCGGCGGCAGGAGTTGCAAGCTGTATGTCCATGTGCGGTTTTCTAATTTTTAATCATAAATAGTAGCATATTTGCGTCACTAAAAGTGACAGAAAGGACTCACCAGTAATTCTTTGTGGTGTCTGCAAAGAGATATTTTTTCGAGTGGTTAATTTCATTATTATAGAAAAACAAAATACATAAAGATTAAACACTTAAAGATCTCACACTGAGAATGAAATAACTATCTAACTTTCATGGTTAGCAAAAAAAAAATTAGATGACAACTTTTTTGGAGTTCTTTCGACTATGTTCTCTTCCCGACGTTTGCTTTCACGAACAGTAAGCATTTCCAAGGCAGTAAGCGGACGACAAGACTTCCTCGTTGCTTTGATTACCATCCTTGAAAATGCTTTCTGCTCATAAAAGCGAAACGTCACCAGACAGAAATGCGGCAAATATAAAATGGTCTTACGCGAAAAGAATTTGAATAAAAAATGTTGTTATTTGATCAATTTTACGTCAGCTTTGTAAATTTTACAGGTTTGATTGTACCTGAAGATGATCGAGACATCGAAAACTTTCGTGCATATTAATTTAAAAAAATAATAAATCGAATGAAAATAAAACAGTGTTTAATTAAAAGTATTTTGATTCTATAAAATTTTGTCAATGACGATACCATGTTGAAAGCACCGGTTCTCATCAGATCACCGAAGTTAAGCAACATTGAGCGCGGATGCTACTTGGATGGGTGACTGCTAGGTACACCGCGTGTTGTTGGCATTTCTTGGACCGGTCCGCAGTCCAGTGGCAACACATCGGACTCATAAATGGAAGGTTGTGGATTCGAATCCCAGGAGAGCACAAAAATATACCATTTATATTTCCAAATGTGGTCTTCTCTGGGATGAAAAATTCATAAACCTTTACTTAAGGGCCGGTCACTGAAAGGTCCATCCAACCTTACAACAACTGGGTCTTGCTTGAGAATTGGCCCTTTTTTACAGCGACCACTAAGCTTGCAGAGGGCTCTTGAGGTGTGATACACACAAAAACAGCGCTCACCAAATAAATCATCCTAATAATATTATTCTATTATTTGTAGAAATCAAATTTAATGGTATTTTTGAGACTACAAGTCCTTAGGGAATTGCCTTTGGTATCTTTTCGCATACGCGTTTATCTTGCAGCCTTTCCTTACCTTTGAACGCTTAAGTTGGCGGGAATGATTTAGCTTGGCGAGGAAAGGCTTTAGATACATAATATCACAACATAATGAGGCATGCGACAAGAGAAACGTCCGCCTGTACACTAGTCACTACCTCAGAGGTGTTAAAGTGTCCACGCTGTGGGGACAAGGCCTTGCAGTGGATATAAAACATGATACTCGTGTTATTTACAGATTTATAGTCCAGCACCCCTAGTATGAAATATCGCGTAAATTCTCCAACATCGCGTAAATAAATGGAAAGAAGTATTCGGAATTGGTTGAAAGTTTCATTCTAAAAACCGTTTCATTTTCATTCATTATAACTGTAACTGCATTGTAACCACTTCGCTAGAGGTGACCAGAGCCTCTGCAGATTTACCTTCATTATTTTGGGTGTCAGAAATGGTATCCCATTTCGGTGTTTCAAACTCAAAATAAAATACTTTCCTTAGCCTTCACAATAAATGAGTATTAGCAACCTCGGGAGCTGGGAAACCCCCCACTTCAACTGAAGTGGTTGACACAAGACCGGTCCCCTTACCTGTAAAAAATAAGTAGGTATGTTCCATTAGCTACATGAGGAGTTACGCTTTAATATATGTAGCGTAGTAACTGTAACTGTAACTCTTTCGAGATTCCGCTAGGTGGGGCCAGAGCCTCTGCAGAGCTGCCTCCATTTCTTCCTATCCTAACATACCTCTATCAGTTCAATTATATCGATCACCTTTTTTATAACTTTTTCCATTCGCTTTGTATAAAAAAAATTGAAGTTAGAAAAATTAGACAATGTTAAAAGGATACGTGTTCAGTCTGTAATCTTTCATCTTATCTATAAGCTAAGTCACAAATATATAAGACATTTCAGATTCATATTACGTGTACCTATTATCATAAGCAGACGCGAATAAGTTCGCACTTACACATGCCATAATATGTGGACTTACAACAATAATAAACTCAATCTCAAATAAGCATATGTAAGCCCTCCAACTCTTACTGATCTTCCCTGAAACAGGGTTAACATCAGCAATGTGAACTGTTTTTTACAGTATGGCTGGGCAGCCTCAAATCAACCTATTAGTCAAGAAACACAAATAATTAATTACATTTAAATGTAGAAAAACGATCGCTAAGTAATATAATAAAATTAAAATGTTAACAATATCTATACAAAAATACTTTAAATTGTTTTTCTTAGCCGCCAGCATTACAGATCAACCGCCATTTCTTTCGATCCTTGCATACTTCTTTCACTTCATGCAGAGTCATCCTCTTTAATGAAATATCTATCTATGACGAAACAATTCAAGAAGGTAACTAGAAATATAAATTTGAAAATAATTGGACCTATCATAAGCGTTGTGTGGGCAAATATGAATACTTAAATTAAATTTTGATTAAGACATTCAGACACCAGCTCGTTTAATAAATAAAAAACTGGTAAAATTTTACATAGCATGTTATAAATCAATTTTCTCATCATGGCTGCATTAATTGGTACCAACTTGAAAATACTTGAAAACCCACACGTGGTATAACGTCCATAGAGAGAGGTTGAGAAGAGATAAAATATTAAGTGAATATTAATCGATAACTTTAATTACCTAACCGATCAGGAGTTGTGTTTTTTTAAAGCTTAAAAAGGTAGGTGATAGGGCTCACACCTTGAAAATAAGCGTAGAAAAATGTTTTCCTACTGGGGAGGAAGTCTCGACGACCGTCGATAAATTTTACCGTATCTATTTAAAGATACGACGGAATAAAACATAGCAGCGTATCAACAGCTGATCCATTTTATATTGAAAACAATAATCAGCTGTTCAGGCACCGTTATGTTATATTCCGTCCTATCTACGAATAGTTACGGTAAGATCTACTGATATCCGTCGAGACTTCTACCCCAGGAGTCTCGACGGCCGTCAAAAATCGATTCAATTCCGCCAATGTCACCTCGGTTTCAGGTTAGTATTGAATGGTTTATGATCATTTGAGGTTTGAGTCTTCATAAGATATACATACAGCATGTCTAAGCGCAAAGTTATTCGTGTCTGTTTATGGGAATGCATGTAATATGAATCTTATATGAAATATATCTTTGCAACTTAGATTTTAGCCGTAACAATGAGTCGACTTTTCTTGCGATGAATCAACGCATTATTCTCTTCATCATTACTCTTTGCACTTCATCTGCTGAGACAAAGAAAATCTGCTCGAAGATTCTCAGCTGTAAATTATTGAGATCACCAGGACATAAATTATGTACGGAAGTGATACCGTGACGGTCTACAAGACTTCTACCGGCGACATCTTGCAAAGAAAAATATGTAAGAATAGAACTGTACAAATCGACTTGCTGTTCCACTTCCCTGTACTATTTTTAACTTAGCATATGCTGTATTTTGTATAGAATTAAAAACAGATTTTACGAACCGTGTCATAAGACCGGTTGATAGTTCAGTGGGTAAAATGCTTGCGTTTCATGCCAGTGAGCTATGATTCGATCTCAAGGTGTCAAAACAATCTAATTTAATCTAATCAAACTTGCAAAGGTATGGATATATATATTAACATTTAAAATTCATATGGAGCAGAATGCTGGACTTGCAAAAAGGTCCATGAACGGCAAGTCCATGTTGCCGAGATGAGAATACTGAGGTGGGCTGGAGGCGTCACTAGGCTAGACCACATAAGAACGAATACGTGAGGGGTAGCGTTAAGGTTGCCCCAATAACAGACAGGATTAGAGAATCCCAATTCCGGTGGTTTGGCCATGTGATGCGAAGAGATAATGAACACATTGTTCAAAAAGCCCTCAGCCTTCCCACAGGACCAAGAGGCAGAGGCCGCCCAATGGCAACATGGCGGGCCAATATTGAAAAAGAAATGCAAAAGGGAAACCTGATAGAGGAGATAAGCCAGGATAGAAAAGTTTGGCGTCTTCGAACAAGGAGGGCCGACCCCAAATGATGGAATAAGGCAAAGGGAAAAAAGATTAACATTTAAAATTCATATAAAATGTAGGTCCTCGAACAGACACGTGTAAGTTCACGCTTACAAATGCTGCATGTGTACTTACAAATAAATTAACGTACACTCTGCAACTTTTTCCGACCTTGTAAACATACTGTGACATTGTAAAGTGTGCAATTTTTCACAGTATGGATGATCAGCCTCATACCATACTAAAAGTCAAGGAAAATGTGTCAAAACTGAAGTCGTATCTGTTGTCATCAAGAGACATGTCCCTTCGATGATAAAATTGTACGTACTGGATTGTCCAAAAAATATGTTGTTGTTCGTGATCGAAATTGTGATTATAAGCAATACAAGAATACACTCCAGAGTCTATGGCAATAATTAGTTAAAACAAGGACTTTACTTGTGTGTTATTCTCAAAAAAAATTGAGTCGTGATCGACTTCTTCTTCGTACCTTTTCTATCGAAGATCGGCGATCATCATGGCTATTTTGACTTTGGATGCTGCGGCTCGAAACAAGGACTTGGTGCTTGTACCGATCCACTGTCACAAGTTTCTCAACCACAATGTCCTTGGGTGTTCCTGAGTTCTTCTCTCCTTAATCTTACCCTGTATGATAAGATGAAGAAGATTGTATTTGTCATTTCTCAAAATGTGACCGAGAACATCAGCTTTCTCTGCTTAATGATTGGCAGAAATTATTTTGTGGTGTGCATACGTTGGAGGACTCCTCATTGGCTTGACTTCTTCAAGAGTGGTGTTAGACTATCTTTCTTAAAGTTAAAAAAAACAAGAAGAAAGAGTATGGTATCATGATTGAGTTACAAAACACCTGCGCTTAAAATCCCCTTATTTACTTTGTCAGCCATCTGTAGATATAACCGGTGGGATGAAAATTAAAAATATTCAAATACCAAGTCGCCTCGGGAATTTATTATCCAAATATACCTCTAGTATAAAAACATCCATTCAAACTCAACCCTACCAAAAATATATGGAAACTAAAATACTCACTAGGAAGCGTTGTGTTAATTTCCATCCTTGGAATGTAAAATATAAGTGGATTGGAAACTTGATCATCGCATTGAAGCAAAGTATGGGATAAAAGTGTCAGCCTGAACTGTCAAACACAATACAATACTTGTGAAATCCTATGCTTTCTAGCTTTTACCACATTATGTTTTGACACCCGAAAATAATACTTGCCAGTTATCTATAATCTAGTATCAAATTTGCAACGATAAAGTCACATTTAAGATTCATAATTGATACACGCAAATAATAAATACAAGTTTATTTTTTTTATAAACGCACTGTATATGTGCTCACTACACAAATACCCAAGCCTCAAATGAAAATAGATCTTACAACTCTTGCTACCCTTCACTGAAACAGGGGTGAAATTGGTAAACAGAAGCTATTTTTACAGTATAATTGGTGTCTTATAGGTAATAATGTCTCTTTTATTTCTAAATTAACAAATTTACCACCGAAAATAATAAAAACGTGTGTGCAAATTTTCCACGCTTCTATATTCTAGCTTCTCTCATGCTTGTCTGTTAACAGTGAAGTCACATAAGGAGCACTTTTGGTCTCTTTCTAAGTAAGGGCGATTTATGTTGAAGCGAATATAGCATCTACCGGCGTCAAAATGATTATTTACTTTTTATATTGTTGAACGCTATAGTTGAGTTTAGACGTAATTTTTTATACTTTGGGAACCTATAGACCCTATAGGTGCCCACCGTTTGGCCGGGAGTTACTTTAAATGGTAATTGGGAACAAAACCAGTAGTTAAATGAGAGATAAAACCTTCAAACGAGACCTCTAACATCTTCATCACAAAAACAGTAGGACCATCATTATTTATTCCAGCTTACACCTCCTTTATTTGATTTACTGCATCTCGTCTAGGAGTTAACGCTACGGACTCGATGTAATAAGGTGTGGGTTTGATTCCCGTTGGAGCACAATAAAAACTATGCTCTTCGCTGGGTTCTATAATCTTAGTTGCATAGATATATTTACGTTTAAAATTCATATTAAATGCCCAAATGTGGGCATTGCACTCGTTATCTGAAGGTCGTGGGTTTGATTCCCGGTGGAGCAATAAAAATATCATTAAATGTTGACAACATACTCTATACTATATGATAGTATTTAAAATTAAATTTAAAAATACATGAATATTGGCATGATCGGTACGTAGTCTATTGGTAACGCTTCGAACTCGTAAATGGAAGTTGGTGGTTTCAAATGCCGACGGAGCACAAAAAATATACCAACTATATTTTCAAATATGCTCTTAGCTGGGTTGAAAAATTAATATGCCTTTAGATACCTAAAAGACCGATCAGCAAAGGTCCATTCAGCCTTACAGTAACTGGGCATTGCTTAAGAATTGGCGATTTCTATAGCGACGACCAAGCTCGCAGAGAGCTCTTGAGTTGTGATTCACACAAAAACAGCGCTCAACAAATAAATCAGCCTATTATTATTTATATATTCGATTATAGATTATAGGACACAATGCACACAAGCTTCTGCTTTCGCATGAAGACAACTGGCCAGGCAAAACAGGTTGGTGATTTGCATTCCTCTTCACAAGTTTATTTTGTAATAAAAAAAAGCGATGTTCACTTCTGCCTTTAAGGGTGGGCACTCTATTTTGTTCATCAAGCTAGAATTTTGGAATCTTAAGTAATCCAATAGGAATTGGGTTTGCAGAGTTATTTGAACGTTCAGCAGACAATGGTCTAATTAAATTAGCTCCTAACAGTAATAGCTAATTGCCTCATCCAGCATCCCATTTACAATAAGAGAGAATTCACGTTCAAAGTGCCGCTATTAGAGCAACTTCATTTACGTATTTGTTATCGAATACACTTGACTATGAAGTTAAATTTAAAAGTTTTGTAATACTCTAAAAACTTGTAATACTCCTAAAATTTGTTTCATCCGGTCGATAGCTCAGTATATAAAGCACATGCATTCAACGCCGAGGGCAAGAGTTCAATCTACATCAAGGGTGTCAAAAATGGTTTCCTATTTTGCTATTTATTTCAAAACAAAAATAACTTTAATCTATAATCTAAGTTGCAAGGATATATTCATCAAAGCTCTCAGATGTATGCCCACAAACAAACACGTGTAGTTCGCGCTTACAAATGCTGATTGTGTACTTACAAATAAAATTCAAACCTCAAATGAACATAAGCCCCACAACTTTTGCCGATCTTCCCTGAAACAGGGGTGACACTGGCAAAGTGAACCATTTTTTACAGTATGGGTGGTCAGCCTCATACCAACCTATAAGTCAAGGATTTTTTTTTTTTTGACAAATACAGCACTACAAATAGGTAAAAAAATAATCTATACATACCTACACACCGAAATACTAAAAATAATCATTTTAAAACATAACGTAAGGATCTAATCATGAAAATTAAAAAGTTATATGAACACAACGAGAAATAAAGAATTTTTGGTGTATGTGAAAATTTAGATGGTACATTATATTTTGTTAAAATGCTACAATATCTGAAAATTTCATTTGCACATTAAACAAGCGTGATTATCAAGAAAACAGTTACACATTTCGTCCCTCCAATGCTTGTTTGGCTTATCTACCGTTTGATTCAATAATGACTTGTAGATGAAATTGTCGTAAGAATCACATTTTACATAATCTGAGGTGTATTATGCAATCTTTATTCTATAATCTAAGTTGTAAGGAAATATTAACATTCAAAGCTCAACTTATTTAGGTTTTCAGCAGTAACTTTGTGAAAGTTCATCTTTACAATTGTTAAAAATGAAAAACAATTCACTGTGTGAGCTTTATTTTTAAAAAAACACTACTAGTTTCGGTGGGTCAATATCCACCATCGTTGACACCCGTCGATGGTGGATATTGACCCACCGAAACTAGTAGTGTTTTTTTAAAAATAAAGCTCACACAGTGAATTATAACAAAGTTTTTCATTTTTAACAATTCAAAGCTCATATCAAATGCATGCCCTCAAATGAACATAAGCCCTGCAACTTTTGACGACCTTCCCTGGAACAAGGCTGACATTGGCACAGTGAATATTTTTTTACAATATGGGTGGTCAGCCTCATACCAACCTTATAAGAACAGGAATTACCTATAAGTTAAGGTGAGAAAAAAACGACAATGTTTTTATTATCAATTTCCTTGAATTATAGGTTGGTATGAGGCTGACCACCCTATACTGTAAAAATGGTTCACTTTGCCAATGTCACCCCTGTTTCAGGGAAGGTCGGCAAGAGTTGCAGGGCTTATGTTCATTTGAGATTGGGTTTTTATATTGTAGGTCCACATGCGGCATGTGTGAGCGCGAAATTATGCGTGTCTGCTTGTGGAAATGCATTTAATATGAATCTCAAATGATACATATCGACGCTTGAAAGGCAATCTTGACTAAGCGACACTGAGTAAACTTTACAGGAGAGCCATTTAAAGTTTTTTTTTTGAGAAAAAAAATTGTAGAAATTTGACAACTTGTCGAATTAGAATCATTTCAAAAGCCTTGTACATATTTATTTTTTCGTTATTCAACGTCATTTAAATAAATAAGCTCGTACTGTAAGTTACGTAAAAAATGTCGCTTAGATAAAAATTACCTCAATTTAAGAACAAGTAAAAATATCTAAGCGATCACCGTAAGATTTGCAACAACGAGTAAAAGTATCCAAGCGACCGTTGTTTTGTAAACAGAAACAAGTAAATTTAGGCATATCAACATATTTTACAATATAAGTACGGGAATAATTATCTATGGATATATTGATGTCAAAAATATGTTAGGTAAATTTTCCTAAATATTTTTAAATGCTTTCTAAGATCGTAGAAAATATAACTAACTTTAATGTAAGTTTCAAAGTTTCCCATCGTAAGCGACATTTCCCCACAACGTCCTCATAGAAAGACCTATAATTAAATAAATGCAGTTTTAGATGATACAAACATATTTTTATTTGTGAACATATTTCTTAGACATGGATCAATTTAATCGATTTCGTCATCAAGAATGGTCAAATTAGAAGTAGAAGAAATAAGTTGTGTGAGGAGTCATATACCAGTGATGGAATTATGCTTAGATAAGGAAAGCTTTTCTTTTTGCTTACCTCGCAAGGGACACTGTGTGATGGGAAAAAATACACATATTAGTAGATCTTTCAATTATTTTATTGAGTAGGTAAGCAATATCTGGATTTTTGTAAGTATTCGAATAAATAAACATATTATAATTGGATGTTTATTTAATTATTACTGAATTATAATTAATAATTTATCCTTTTTTGGAACATGGAATCCGATATTAAAATTTTCTGAAAATATTTTACGAAAAATTCTTTCACTCACTACATCCACCCCTTGATTGATATAATGCTTTCTGTAAATGTTGTATAATGTGGCAATATTTTTATAATCTTGTGGAAGGTAAACTTTACTTGAGTCTTGACGACAGTAGTGCGAAGGCACTGCTGGTAAATTTTTAATAAATTTCATCACGGTATCTATAGTCGTTGACTTAGTTTTATTTGGTGGTTCACATTTTCCTCTCATATCTTCTTTTGCACATCCCCAAGCAGCAGATTTTACAATATTGAGAATTGTTTTATTGCATACGTTGAGAGTTGCTGACAAAAATTGTTGACATATTTGTCTTTTCCCTTCTCCTTCGTTAATAAAATATTTGAATGTGCAATTGCGGATTTCGGAATCTAATCTCTTGCGCTTAATACTTTCTTTTTTAGATACAGATGATGATGATGATGATGATGATTTGTATAGCGCCGTTTCGTGACTGCTGTCACTGCAAGGGCGCTTTCAGGCTTGACGCGGCGGTGAAGAAATGAGTCTTCATTCCCTTCTTGAAGCTCTCGATCCCTTCCTTGGCACGCACTTCAGGAGGCAGCTGGTTCCAAGTGGACGGTCCCGCAACGGCGAAAGCGCGGTCTCCGAACACTGTACATCTTTTTCTGTGTTGAGTGCTGACAGATGTAAGAGCACTGTCGGCAGATCGCAGAGTGAGCCCCCTCTCGCTCAGACTCCTCGGTAGTATAAGCTCCTGCAAGTACTCTGGCGCCACTCCATGCAGCGCTTTGTGTACCGTGAGGCCCAGCTTAAATTTAATCCTTTCTGGGATCCTCAACCAGTTACCAACCAGTCACGACGGCGCAGTGGATCGAGAGACCAATAATGTTTATTTATACTTTCTCTCCTCTCTTCAGTAATCAAACCACAATCATTGCCACATTTTTTTCCAGAACAAGGATTATTTAATACCCCTTTTTCGGCAACAATATCACCTTTATTTGTCGTATACTCTTTTCCCGAGTTTCTGTTTCGCGACCGCTCTTTTCTTAAATTAGTTTTTTTAATCTTAAGAGCTGAATCTGCGATCAATTCTTCTTGTGTGGGAAGTATGTTGTTTTTGCCTTTCGTGCCCTTTTTTCCCCTTTTATTTCTTTTCCTTTTAGTTCCAGGTATTTCCAAATCTTCGTCTGATGTATCTTGCCTATTTGTTAGATCTTGGCCTTCTGACCAACTATCTGAGTCGTATTCGTCAGCGTAAGTAAAAAAATCTTCTTCATCTGACAAATAATCAATATATTTAATATCTTTTTTTGATTTCCTTTTACCGTCATTCCCTTTTATATTATTATTAACGTTACTGGGACCAGCAGATGTAGATGGTTCGTTTTCTGTTTGATTAATTGTATCTGGTTCGGCAGTTAAAATGGTATTCAAATTATGATCTTCCAATGTTGTTGATTCCAAAGTTGATTCAGGAAAATTTGTTACACCCCTTTCAGGTAAGCAAACAACGGTCTCAGGAAACTTTAAAGCATCCAAAGTAGTAATGTTAATGGATTCTTGAGTTGGTATTTCGTGAAGCTGTCTTTCGGTGTCATTAGTAGGCCAACAAATTGTTTCATTGCAGTTTGAATCAACAATGTCTCTCAGATGGCTTCGATTTTCGCATGTACTGTCCTCCGAATTTTTCGAAGGCACCTGTAAAGATTAATCAAATTATAAAATAATAAGTTAGATTTCGTTTTTGAGTATCATAGAATAGAATATAAAAATTCTTCATTGATGTCACAATACTCTGGACATATAGAAAAATAAACAAAGATTTTTTGATAAATTTCAAAAGGCGGGCTTATTACATGACGTAAACTCTTCAAGCCATCTTTGAATATACCAGAAACTACTTACAAATATAATTATGTAAGTACATGTTTTAATCCAATTGAAATAGTAGGTTTATAGAAAGAAATTAATAGAAATCAAATTGTGTTGTACATAGTAGACAATGAAAGAAGATAATTATCAGTATCATGGGCCACTAGTCGTATGGAAACTTTATCTATTCAACACCATTACGATCAACTAAGCATGTACGACTATAAAATCACCAAAACTATGTTTCGTGAAAAGTAAAAAACAAGGAGCTTATCAAAAATCACCTGTTATTTGATTTTAAGATCGTGTAAAAAGGACATCGAATGACTTGTGTGAAAAATAGTTTAAGAATTGTTACATATAGGGAATAAAAAAACTTACCGAATTTCCATCGAAATTCAGTTGTTTCCGACAATTCAAACTACTTCGTATTCCGGCATTTGCTAATGCAAGGTCAATCAATGTAGAAGTAAGACGGCGTCTTTCAAGATCCATTATCTTAACTGTAATCAAAATAATGAGGAAGGTAATTTTAAAAAAGCATGAAATAAATTAATTTCATTAATTTTGGCAAAGGTAGGCCAAGTACTTTGATGGAATACTTACTATAACTAAGTGAAATACGCTCCGAAATTGCGATACAACGAGATGCACAACCACTCCAAGCGACGTCTCAAACTCAATTGTCGTATTTTAAACAACGCATTAGTGATGATTTTAGTACGATCGTTGTTCCTAAGCGCAGATATTATTATTTGTTGTATCCACGAAAAATATCTAAGCGACATTCACAGCACATCATTAGGTGGAGTAAAATTATCTATCCGACATAATTAATAATAAAAGTTATCACGTATAATATCTATGCGACATTTTATACCATCTCACGGTATTGGGAAAATATGTCTAACCTACATTTTTTATGTAAAAAAAATCAAGTAAAAATATATAAATAAGGAAGAATATATTAAAATTGTTCAGACAAATGTATGTAAGTAACAATATTTTCCTAATTTGTTCCAGGTTAAGTTGAACATATACACTTATGTAAAATAACTATGTTTGGTAAAACTATTTATCCACATTATCATAAAAAATCAAAACATGCTAAAATGTACAAATCACAATAATTATAATTTATCAAACAGGTAAAAAAGCTGAGTAACCAAACAGTTAAAATAAAAATACATGAAAAAATCACTTTGTCCAAAATATAATTATTTAGAATATCCTAACCGTTAACGATCCATTAAATCATACTTTTTTTGTCGCTTAGTAGGGACAGAATTGAGAAATTTTATAAAATCACGTTGTAGCTAAGCGACAAAAAAATTGTCGTAGAGTTATAGGACCCAGACCAATCGACGGAGAAAAATTTTCTGGTTCCAATGGTATACATAACTCAATATCGCAAAATCTGTCGCTTAGTCAAGATTGCCTTTCAAGCGTCGATATGTTTGCAACTTAGATTTAGATTTAGATAAGACAATTGGTCCAGTACACATACAAACATAGCTCATGCGAAATTACCTCTGTTGGAGATAAGACAAACAAGCACTGAGGTGACGATTTACCGCTCTTCTCAAAGAGATATCACATTAAGGCGTGATGCCCGTCACTTGGTATAAAGCCGATGTCAAAAGAAATGCATTTAAAACAGGCTGGACGCGGCGGGGATCGAACCCCGTACCACATTAACGTCACTTCTCGGCTGGACCGTGAAAAATTCATAATCACGACTCAAAGGCCAAGAGTTTTTTATTTTTTTTATTTTAATACTTACATGCATTTATTATTCGACCATATTTAGTACAATCTCGTTTGCGATCTTTCCGCCTAGTTGGCATACTTTGCTTTGCGAAATTTATGACTTGTGTGTTTGTAATTTAACGTGACAGTTTTGCACTGATTGAGCAGATGAGTTTAATATTCAAATCTAGTAAGGAAATGTTTTTCGGTACAATAAATCAATAACTTTTTAAATGTTATTTTAATTTATTGACTCATTGGTTTAACCAAACCTTTACCAAAGACCGGTCATCAAAAGGTTCATCCAGCCTTTTTGTTATTTCAAAGTTTTCCATACAAGAAAATTGTTGTTCAATAACATCGCAAATTTGGGACGGTCCGTAGTCTAGTGGTAGCACTTCTGACTTGTAAATGGAAGGTTGTGGGTTTCAAACCCCGGCGAAGCACAAAAAATATACCATTTATATTTGCAAATATGCTCTACGCTGGGTTGAAAAATTCATATACCTTTACCAAAGACCGATCACTTAAAATCCATTAACCCTTACAGCAACGGGTTCTTGCTTGGAAATTTGCGCTTTCTACGACCAAGCTCGTGCAGAGTCCGGTCAATAGCTCAGTTGGTAGAATGCTTGCATTTCATGCATGCCGAGAGCAAGAGTTTGATCTCAAGGTGTACTTAACCTTCACAAGAAATGAGAACCAGCCCCCCCGCGAGCTGGAAAACCCCCACTTCAACTGAAAGTGGTTGGTGTGTGGCCGGCCCCTGTAATCTGCAATCTGTCAATAAAATAAAATGGTAAATTATATGTTTATAAATGTTGTGTATGTTCCTTGACTTATAGGTTGGTAAGCGGCTGACCACCATGCTGTAGAAAATGGTTCACTTAGCCAATGTCTCCCCTGTTTCAGGGAAGGTCGGCAAGAGTTGCAGGGTGTATGTCCATGTGAAATTCGGGTTTTTATATTGTAGGACCACATGCGGCATGCTTAAGCGCGAACTTGTGCATGTCTGTTTGTGACAGTGCATATAATGTGAATCGTTAATAATACATATATTTTGCAACTTAGATTAGATTAGATAAAAATATATGACTATTATCTATTAAATTCTATTATCTATTAATATCCTATTAAATTTAATGCAATTGAACTTTTAACGCTTGATGAACAGAAATAGGGACGTATTAAAATACTTCTTACGGTAAATTAATAGCTCTTTCAAGAACCTAAAAAACCCGTATTGATGATGAGTTGATGATTTCTTTATAGCGCCGTTTCGTGATGTAGTCACTCCAAGGGCGCTGGTGCAAACGATGCCAGAAATTTGCTTGTCTTCAGTGCATTCCAGAACTTTCCATGGTCCTCTAGCTCTCTCACATGATGTGGCAGGTGGTTCCAGGCCGTGTTGCTGCCTACCCACGTGTTAAAAGCTATGAACGTCCCTGGCCCGAGTTCAACCCAAGATAACTAAGCTACCTAAACTCACCCCAAAATTTTGACCAATTTAATAATAATAACAGGCTGATTTATTTTAAATTACACATGATAAGAGAGCGCCGTTTTTGTGTGTGTCACACCTCAAGGGCCCTCTCCGATCATGGATAAGACTTTCTAAACAAGTGTGCCTTGAGTGCTCCTCGAAATACACCCACAGATTTGGAGTTCTTCACTCCGGGTGGCAGTCTGTTCCACTCCACCGGCCCCGCAACACGGAAAGCGCGGTCTCCGAAGTTTGTACGAATCTGACGGCGCGGCTGAACCAAATTGACTACTCCATCACCCGCAGATCTGAGTGTCTGCCTCCTAACACCCATTTCAACAGGTGAAATCATATCAGCCAGATAAGGTGGGGCCAAGCCATTGATGGCTTTATATACCATTAAACAAACACGGAAGACCACCCTCTCCGGGAAACGAAGCCAATGAAGTTTTTTTAACAGCGGGGTGATGTGAGCGAATTTGGGAATCCCGAATATGAGTCTTGCTGCCGAATTCAACACAGATTGAAAGCGATTAAACTGTTTCTTCGGCTGACCACTATAAAGCGTCGAGCAATAGTCAATCCGAGACATCACAAACGCACTCACCAGGGTCTTAACCGCATCTGACGGCAGACATTTTCTTATTGCCTTTATTTGGCGAAGCGAAAAAAAAGAAGAAGCTATTGTGGCATCTATTTGCCTATCCAGTGTCAGGTTACGATCCAGTAAGACTCCTAGAAGTCTTACCGAATCAGAAGGCTGGATTAGCTTACCTCCTATGGAGAGTGGTACTCTATTCACCAGAAGGTGGTCACGCCTCGATGTGGCTGCCCAGAGTATCTCCGTCTTATCCATGTTTAAGATTAGGCCATTGTTCCTCATCCACCCACCGACCTCCGCGATACACCCAGAGACCCTGCAACTGAGGTCCTCAGCCATGTCTGGCCGAGAATGAGAGTATATTTGCCAGTCATCTGCATATGAGTGTGCGATGAGGCCCCATTTTTCAACAATACTCTCAATCTCAGCAGTATACAATATGAAAAGGATCGGACCCAGCACAGAGCCCTGTGGGACCCCGGAAGACAGCGAGTAGGTAGGTGAAACACTATCACAAATACGCACCGCCTGTCTGCGCTCCACCAGATAGGAAGAAAACCACGCCAAAGCCCCTCCGGTCAAACCAAATGACACCTCCAATCTCTCAATAAGAATTGGGTGACTTACTGTGTCAAAGGCCGCACTCATATCAAGAAGCGCCAGTAAGGCTAGATTACCACACTCCACAGCTGATATCATATCCGATACAAGCATGAGCATACCGGTTTCTGTTGAGTGATATTTCCGGTATGCAGACTGCCTCTTAGGCATTAAGCCGCTTGCATCCAGATAGGATACCAACCGCCGCGAGACAATCCGCTCCAGCACCTTCGACAAGAATGGCAGATTTGACACAGGTCTATAATTTGAGGGATCACCGGGATCCAACTGTGGCTTTTTAAGGATTGGCGTGATGTGTGCTACCTTCAAAGACGGAGGAACAGTGGCATCCATTAGGCATCCATTGATTACCTTAACAATAAATGGAGCCAGCTGTAAGATGCATTCTTTGAGTACCCAGACTGGTACAGGGTCAAGGCCACACTGCTTGTTTGGCGATCCTACCACGATCTGACACACCTCATCTATGTCAGTTAAATCAAATACTTCGAGTCGCGAAGCACTTCCAATCCTTGAGACAGAAGTACCTGCAACCCAAGCAAAGTGCAATTGAGGTATTTTGTTTTCAAAATACGTGGCAAAATCGCAAGCAGTCGACGTCAAACCTACACCAGCCCGAGCACTCCCAGACAAGTTCTCCAGAAGCTTCCACACCTGCTGAGGGGATTTTGCCTCAGCAATCTTTCCACAATAAAAATCGGATTTCTTCTGGAGAATAGCAGACCTGTACACACCTTGAGCGTCAATCCATGATTGCCTAGTGCTACCTGGCTTACCGTTTTTAAAATTTCGCTCTAGTTTTCGCATATTGCGTTTCAGCGTACGGCATTCATTGTCAAACCAGATAGCACTGTTTCGCTCTTTGACTACTTTACATTTGATTGGAGCATGCAGCCCAATCAAATCGCCCAAGGATTTATTATACAAGTCTACTAACTCGTCCGGTTGCATTGAGACATAGGTTCCCGGACAGCAGACTGGTGAAACAGAAAGATCTTTTTTAAAGATCTCGAGATCGAACCCGTTCCAGCACCTAGAGGTTATGCTCTTATAAACAGGAACAGGCCGTCCCACATTAAGGCTAGATGTCACCAATCTGTGGTCCGACAAACCTATATCTACTACCTTCGTCTCTGAAGGTGCGTCCTCCTCTCTGGCTATAACTACATCCAGTAGGCCACCCGCATCATGAGTTGGTGCGCCAACCCACTGTCTGCAGCCATAGTTCGCTAACAAGGCGGTGAGAGCCACACTGTTAGTGTCGTCTCCACGCTCAAGCCTGACGTTGACATCCCCGACCACCAGAAACATCTCGTTGCGCGTCACAAGAGTCTCAAATAGTTCCCGGAACTCCCTAAAAAATTCAGCCGTTACAGGCTTGGAGCCCGGACGATAAACTACAGCAACAGTGAGAGCCGCACTCGAAGACACTCGACACACAAGGCACTCAAAAGACGTCGTGGGGAAAATTTTGATCTTCTCCACACGAAATCCCGAACGTACCAGCAAGGCCACACCGCCGTGATTGGACCAAGAGATGCTCTCTGTTCCTTTACGACGGCGCGGCCTTGCCCGTGCTTCCTCAAGCGTCGTGTATCCTAAAGCGCGCAATGCTCTCAGTGATGCAGAGTCGTGACTCTCATGCCATGTCTCTGTTAGGGCGAGGATGTCAAGATCATGGCTCTTACAAAAGTCGTCAATTTCAACAATCTTATTTGCAATAGAGCGCGCATTCCAGCAACCCAGTTTCACTGTCTTCTCCAATGCTTCCCGATGTCTTCCTCCGCTGCCAGTCGGCAGGGAGTTCGAGGGTGGAGGTCCCACCGAAGGCTGGTCACTGGTAGCACGCTCCTCATCATTGCACAACTGCGCTGGCAAAAGAAGCGGCGCTGGCCGTGCTGAGTAGCACAACCTTTGTCCACCTCTCTTCCCCGGTCTTCTTCTGCGTCGTCGGAGTATTAAACGTGGCCATGATGATGTGTTGAATTTGGTAGAGTTCGGCTTTAATTCAGCAAAAATGTCAGTGAGTTGTTTCACTGAGTAGACGCGCACTGTATGTACCAACGTGTTTTGTAGCGACATGCACAGGTACCAGACACACACTTACACACACACAAACGTTCGACGCATGCCGACACAGTTGTCAATCGGACGTAGGTACCTCTTGTAGATGCAGCGGCAATATAAATATTCTCTCACAATAATATTCGCCGCCGCAAGTACCCACCTCTGCACAATGATATAATAGATAATTTTATCAAAATTTACGATTCACAAAAAACACATGAACACCAAAACAGTCCAGCTTCAATTTGATACAGATGTTGTGGCATATATTGGCCGACACTTTAAACTATATAAACTATGAAACACGCAAGAACCACCAGTCAAAATCTTTTTTTATTTACAGAGAGCTTCTACCGTCAGCTTGTCAGCGTCGGTAGGTAGTCTCTCTCTAATATATTGTGTAACAATAAATCAAATGCTCGTTTATTTCATGTTATGTAGAATACAAGTCGTTATTTCTAGCCGGTATGTACTGTGAAGTTATCGAATTGTATAAGTTAAAACTAACCAAGTATTTCCACGATAACAATCGCATTTTTGTATGACAGGCTGTTATACGTGTTTTAAATGGCCGTATGAAATATGAAGTGGTAGTGCAGGTGTTTCAAACCCGCGAACCAACCCAAAAAATGAATGCGGTCCGCCGAGAACTTTATTAAATTTGTACATTGATACATGGCTCACTTTGCCAAAGCCTCTCCTGTTAAAGGGAAGGTCGGCCAAAGTTGCAGGGCTTATGTTCATTCGAGGTTTGTTTTTTTGACTGTAGGTCCATATGCGACATGTGCATAATTACGCATAAGAACTTATACGTGTCTGCTTATGGGAATGCATTTAATATGAATCTTAAATGTAAGATATATATGCAACTCAGATTATAGATACATGGTTCCATTGCCAATGTCACCACTGTTTCAGGGAAGGTCGGCAAAAGTTGCAGGGCTTATGTTCATTTGAGGTTTGGTTTTTGAATTGTAGGTCCATATGCGGCATGTGCCAGCGTGAACTAATACGTGTCTGCTTATGGGAATGCATTTAATATGAATATTAAATGTAATTTATCTTTGCAACTTAGATTATACATTATAGATAAATGGGTTTCTCAAATAAATGGTGGTAAATAAATAAACCTTTTCTCCAATTTTCTACGAAAGAAAACACTACAAAAGTGTAAAAATCCTGTAGTTCAAAAGTTTTTTCTGAGCACTTAATTATAATTAGTTCACTCACTATGAGAAGATACACCCAATAAAATGTTTTATCCACGATTTCTCTGTAACTGTAACTGTAACTCTGTCGCCATTCCGCTAGGGTTAGCCAGAGCCTCTGCAGAGCTGCTTCCATTTTTTTCTATCCTGACATACCTCTTTCAATTCATTCATATCCATCACCTCTTTCATGCATTTTCTTCTTTTACGCTCACTTTGTATATCCCATTCTTTCACAATCTCCTCAATCTGATCACTCCATACTTTTCTCGGTCGTCCCTTCCCTCTTTTTCCTTTCACACTTTCTTTGTATATATACTTTGTCAGTCTATCATCACTCATTCTTTCCACATGCCCAAACCATCTCACATCCGTGAATCAGTTCTTTTCAGTTTTACTTTTAACGTGGCGATATATTGCCCGCAGTATCATCTGAGTTTGGCATGCCTGTACTAGTGGGTATCTATGGTTTGCACTACGAGTGACTCGGTACACGAGCATCTATCTAAAAGTTATTTACGAGTGAACCTACCTGGCCGTATGGTGCAACAGTTATTTAGTACCGACAGCCCGTAGCGCTATCAGAAGCTATATTTCTGACCTGCCAACGTAGGAATACAATTGTAAAATACATATAAAACAAATATTGATAACTAAATCAATCAATACACTTACCTGAAAAGTTGCTCTATAATATAAATAATGTTCATGGTAAATGCAAAGTCTTTTAAGCAAGCTGTATAAAAGGATTTTGAATGATGAAATCAATCTTATTGCTTTTAATATTGCAATGGTATTTTATCACTTTTGGAATGGGATTTTATCACTTTTGATTTAATTTTAAATACATGAATTTAAGGTCCGTGCCGTGAGCTTAATAGAGGAAAAAAGTTGTTACCGACATTTAGTTTCTCTGAAATCTAGCGAGCGGGAGACTCCCGCACAGGATTCCATGAAAAATTTATTTGGTTTATTCCCCCTATTTAAAACATATTTTTAACTACTATCATGAGTTTATTTTACACAAAAAAACATCTTTACAATTTTATTATAATAATATTATCGTCTTTTAATTCAGTTCCAGGTTTTCATCATGTGATGACGGTTTCAGCCTATAGATTAAAATACCGTTTTAGATTTTCAAATTTGTAAAATTTATCTCAACCCAATGTAAATTCTAAATTTTATAGTCTATCGAAGAATTCTCCAATAAAATATTATGAGAAATAAACTTCAGCTGATCTTTACTTCATGAATCACGAGTCATGACATATCTCGAACAAAAATGAACACACCTTTACTAAACCTATAAATTCTCGCGTAGGTACAGCAAAACTGCGAATATCTCTCATCTGCCGTAAACAATGTGTTAGGAAGAGCTTTTTTTATGATACTTTTTATTTTTTTAGGTTTGATTAAAAAATAAACGCCGTTTATTTATTTCCACAGTTATGCATTTTATTATTATCATTTTTTTGTTAGCGTTTCCTTGTTTCAGGGAAGGTCGGCAAGAGTTGCAGGGCTTATGTTCATTTGAGATTGGGGTTTTTATATTGTAGGTTCACATTCAGCATGGGTGAGCGCGAAATTATGCGTGTCTGCTTGTGGGAATGCATTTAATATGAATCTCAAATGATAAATATCTTTGAAGCTTCGATTTAGATTTAGTAGGTTTTAATTTAGGTTTTAGTCTACAAGCTTTTGGTCAATCACATTAGTTCTCTACCCTCCCGAGCAAAATCCATCTTTTTGTAGGTTGATTTATATTGCCAGAAAGGTTTTATTAGCGTGCACCTAGGCATTGCTAGAATCTCTGTGTACTATACAGCATATTAGATGCAATATTGGCATTACAAAATTTTAATAAATCAAATCGCAACTGGAGTTACGATTGTGTGCTGTATTTACAAATTAAAATCATAGAAATGTACTTTATTTGCTATTTTGCATTTCAACTTATTTTTATTTCCAATTTAAATCTTTTTCTCAATGAATTTTGCTTTACAATTCATTTTTGTAACATTATGACTCTGTCTTTACATACTTATTTAATCTCCTCAACGTAAACGGTCATCAATCTTTCCACGCATGCTCTTCTTTTATTCTCTATCACCTTAAATGTTTGTAGGTAGATCTCTGCAACTTAGATTATAGTAGATATTTGTTTTATCACGAGTGGTCGATCACCAGACATTGATGGAAGGTTTATTTATCTTGCTTCTGATGTAATGGCTCGTGAACTATTTCTGTTGAGTAAACACGTGACAAATAAGAGACGAAAATAGTGTTGACTTCATCGGATCGATATTTTCCGAAGAACAAAGAAATATCCAGTCATGGACTTACAGTAGTTGAGTTTATATTCTACTCTTTGATTTAGAGATTTACTGATAGTTGAGGTTGACTCGCTTGAACCTTACACAAACGGACACTGACACATTCGCAATCTAAAATTCTGTATCTCGAGCATAAACCTTCTCCCAATTGCGTAAATGGAAAAAATATATGAAAACTGAATCACTTCGTAACAGTGCCGTTGTATATTTCATAAGTTTTCGATTTATGCAATTGAGGGGAGTTAATTAAAATGATTTATACCAAAAATCTTTCTTCTTCTCCTTCTTCCTGTGCCTCTTCAATGAAGATAAGCGATCATCAAAGCGATTAGCACCTTTGATACTGCGGCGCGAAAGAGCGGTTTTGTGCTTTTGCCAAACAATTAGCTCAGATTCTTCAGCCAAGATGTTTTTCTTTGACCTGAAGCTCGTCTTCTCTCAATTTTTTCCTGTATCATGCGATGCAAGAGTGAATACTTCTCATTTTTGTCATTCTACGGCCGAAATAAATAATTGTTTTTTGCCTTTTGATGGGCATCAGGTGTTCGACTCTAGTACTCAAACAAGAAAGAACCTCGGTATTTGTGACTTGATCCATCCAGAAAATCTTCAACATCCAACGGTAGACCCACATTTCAAAAGCAGTGATTCTGTTCTCGAGCCACGGTGTAAGTGTCCTCCCTTCCATGCCATAGAGTACAATCGGAAAGATGTAGCATCTCACCAAACGCAGACCTAATTCTAGCTTTAGGTTTCTGCTATTGCCCGGTATTTTCAACGTCAACATAGCGCCTTTATACTGACTGAATCGGAAGCACATTAAATGCCAAAGCATGGAAGTTAATGGTCAACCAATGTCAATCAAAAACAAAAAATCAAAACCTGATCACTCTGCCACACCAAGAGATCCCAGGGTTCAAACTTCAGAGAGGACTGTCGATGACCTTAAATAGGGTCCATACAGAGCAAGACCGTTGCAACTTCTTGCTCAACAAATGGGGATTAACTCCATCTCCAGGATGTGACTGTGGGGCGGAGAACCAGACTGTCCGGCACATAGTGGGGTAGCGTCTCATCAGAAGACACCCTTCTGGCCTGAAAAACCTTCACGAAGCCACACCAGGAGCAGGGAAGTGGATGGAGTACTTGGATTTTCGCCTCGGACGCGGCCCAAAGGCCAAGAAATTTGTTGCGCTTGCCGGTAAAAGGTAAGTAAGTAGGTATGTCAATTGCGTGGGTAGTTTTATTTATCAAGTCACATATTATGCTAAAGTTAAAAATACCGGGCCTCAATCATACATCGTCTTAGCAACTTTTTTGTAGTTTTTGTTTTTGTTTTTGGTTCGGGATCTCTCGGCTTTATTCGGCTCTCCTCCCGAAGTCGCGTTAATTTACTCGGGCCATCATTCACGGACGTGGATTTGCGCGACATCTAGACTAATCCCGGTTTGTAAATAACAACGCCATTAATTCTCTTTATCTCTTATTAACTCCCTCTTTCTGCGTCCTCACTCTGCGTGAGTGCTGAAAGGCGTGGCGACATTATAAATCCAAGTATCATTCACGATTTGTAACAGCAAAAATTTAGCGAAATCTCATCTGCAAAAAAAGTTGTGAATAGGAAGCGTTTCCTTCATTGTCTGGATTTTAATCTTTCGATCTGAAATAAAATTTATATCAGCTCGTGGATCTTACGAGAAAGACCGCCTGGAGGCATTTGAGATGTGGACATGGAGGAAAATGTCCAAGACATCATGGGTCGAAAAGAAGTCCAACGAAAAGGTGTTGCGGGACGTAGAAGAAAGAAGAGAGCGGATAAATCATATTTTAAAGAGGAAAGCCAAGCTAATAGGGCACTCAATCAGACACAGCACCTTTCTTAGCAACATCTTTGAAGGCAAAATCTTAGGACTACGCACAAGAGGTCGCGCAAGAACTTCATACTTCAAGGATTTGAAGCGGCTCATGGATGTCTCCTCCTATTCGCATCTCAAGAGGGTGGCAACAGACAGAGACAGATGGCTGATACAACAAGGCCAACACTGCCTTTAGAAGATGATGATGTGTATCTTGAAATGAGGACGTCCAGCTTCCTTTCCACTTTTTGCAGCATTGGCTAAAAAAAAAATAGGTTGATTTGAAGTTTGCCCTTGCTGTAAAAACTCGGTTCTTTTTTGTCAATGTCACCCCGGTTTCAGGGAGAGGCGACAGACGTAACAAGTTTTATGTTCATGTGAGGTTTGGATTATTCTGTAAGTACACATGCAGCATGGCGTCTCCGTAGTGCTTGTTTGTCTTAGGGTCATCAGAGATAATTTAACATGAACAATGTTTGTATGTGTACAGGACCAATGTGTCTTATGAACACTGGAAATTGATTGTTTCATTATCGTTTTTTCTTTGCTCAGATTGTGTCGAATGTGGTTCTTAAGATAATTTCATTGAAAGGAATCTAATGGTAGACAAGCCAAACAAGCACTAGGGGGACGATGTGGACGAACTTAGATGTGTTCGCTTTCATTAAACATAAGCCTCAACGACGTCAACGACGTCAACGACGTTACCATGTTGAAAGCACCGGTTCCCATAGATCACCGAAGTTAAGCAACATTGGGCGCGGACAGTACTTGGATGGGTAACCGCTCAGGTACACCGCGTGTCGTTGGCATCTTGGACCGGTCCGTAGTCCGTAGTGGCAACACTTCGGACTCGTAAATGGAAGGTTGTGGATTCGGATCCCGGCGGAGCACAAAAATATAGGTACCATTTATATTTCGAATGTGCTCTTCGCTGAGTTGAAAAATTCATAAACCTTTACCAATGACCGGTCACCAAAGGTCCATCCAGCCTTACAGCAACTGGGTATTGCTTGAGCATTGGCGCTTTGTAGCGACGACCAAGCTCGTACACCTCTGCAGCACTACAACAAGTGTCATAGACCCCTAGAGTCTCTAGAATCTAGAGAGTCTCCCGCACAGGATTTCTTAAAAAAAAAACCTAGAAAATAAATTAAAGATAGACTCACTAGACAGATTCCGCCGGGTTGGAGGTCAATAGTGAATGGAAGAGTTATATGAAAGCTATCATACAGTTTATCAGTTAATCTATATGAAATCAGATATACAATATCCCAATTCATGGATACAGACTTTATATTCGTTTCGGATCTCCCTCGAATATTATATCTTGGTAAAGGAAAATTCAGAAAATTCAAATGTCGCATAACGTAAAATAAATCTTCATATTATGGCAGAGTCCCATTCATATAGCTTTTATGATAATTCATTCAAGTTAAACTTTTACGAGATTTTTAAGCGGCCATTTTCCCCCAACGACTTTTATTGCTCAATACTTATATGCAAATTAACGATGTCAACTGCTCGGCCCGGGGTTCATATTATCCGTATTACGAGTGTTTCATACAATTTTATTCTACATAATGCCCCTCTACTCCAAGTGTACAACGACAAGCATAAAGTCAACCATAGCTATTATCAAAAATACCTGAAAACTGAAACGTTCACTGGGAACGCTGTTTTACTTTTCATATTTTTTGGTTAAACGATAAAGTTTAGTTTCATTCTTAAGTAAGTACTGGTTGTCTGTCATACAATACCCCTCAGATGTAGCGTTCTACCAAAATTGTATTGAATATTAAACGCTCAAGAGAAACGCTTTTTATTTTGCATCAATTTTCGATCAAAAGAAGTAGTAGAGTTTTTAATATATATTTTATACTCGAGTTCTTTCTTTATGTCACGCAACATCTCTGTATTGCAAAGTAAACGCTCTCTAGAGATGCTGCTCTATTTTACATATTTTTTAGTTTAAAAGGTATAGTTCAGTTTGAACGTAATATTTTATTCTTGATAACTTGTTTTATGTCATACAATAACTCTAGAGTCTAGACTATAGCGTTTAACCAAAAACGTATTGAAAATAAAACGCTCACTAGAGATGCTGTTTTGGATTACATCAATTTTTTGTCTAAAATATAAAGTAGAGTTTGAACGTTAGCTGTAATACTTGGGTTACTGGTTTTATGTCATACAATAACTCTAGAATTTTTATTCCATTCGCATTTCATTTTTACTTTATCGCACAATATATTTTTTAAGAGGTCGAAAATTGCCAAGAAAAAGATTGCAATTGCAGAAGTAAACTTTTTAAGCGATACGTCAACTCGTTTATGAGCCTTTTTTCTAAATATTTTTTGGCAGTTGAACCTCCGACGAAATCAAATTTGCATTTTACAAAATTGTAACATTTTTTTACAGTATGCGCAGTCTCATACCAATAAGTTAAATAATAATACATCATGCAATGCTCCTCGGCCTAATCTAATCTAAGTTGCAAATATATGTAGCATTAAAGATTCACATTATATGCATTTTCACAAGCAGAAACGTATAAGTTTGCGCTTAAACATGCCGCATGTGGACCTACAATATAAAAACCCGAATCTCAAATAAACATACACTGTGCAACTTCTGCGGACCTTCCCTGAAACGGGGTGACATTGGCAAAGTGAACCATTTTCTACAGCATGGCTGGTCAGCCGCAAAGTCAGCCGCCTATAGGTTGGTATAAGGTTTACCACTCACACTTCTAAATTGGTTCTCTTTCCCAATGTCACACTCAGTTCAGGGAAGGTTGGCCGGTCAAAAGCTCAGTTTATAGAACGCTCAAGAAAGCTCTCTGGAAAGATCATCTTCTGTACGAATCTATTTTTCTGTAATACATCTTATTTAAAGTCAAGATTATATTCGGATATATATTATTTGTTGTAGTGTTTTTAATTTTCTACCGTCGACTCTATATTCTTCAACGCGGAAACGTTTCCCAGTTAATTTTAAATGCATCCGAACAAAAAAATTAAACGAGATTTTCGTGGAATGTGACTAAAACGTACGGCAGCCGCTAGCAAAACTGACATCGTTATGTTCATCTTGGTTTTATTTTTGTTTACTCTGCAAACGCGCGTGCTTAGAAACCTTTTTAAATTTTTATCTGATTACTAGTTAGTATATGTGGCGTCATCTTTTTTCGGTATTTCAACATCATGAAAATATGGCTTGATCAGATTGGTGATATTGTTAAAACAATTATTTACATAGTGAGTAAAATGAGGAACAAAGAAAGTGTGAAAAGAAAAAGAGGGAAGAGACGACCGAAAAAAGTCTAGAATGATCAGATTGAGGAGATTGTGAAAGAATGGGATATACAAAGAGAGCGTAAAAGAAGAAAATGCATGAAAAAGGTGATGGATATGAATGAATTGAAAGAGGTATGTCAGGATGGGAAAAAATGGAGGCAGCTCTGCTGAGGCTCTGGCCACCCCTAGCGGAATGGCGACAGAGTTAAAATTACAGAAAAATGAGGAACAGTATGAAAAACGTAATGTATTTCAGTGGATTATAAGAAGTACCTATGTAATGACAAGAAGAAATTAATGCAACTCTACAGAAGCTTTGATCATCTCTAGCGGCGACAAAGCCACAGTTACAATGTAAGACCATCCAGCATTACAGCAATCGGGTCTTATTGGAGAATTGGTGCTTTCTAAACCAATCTCCTAATGTAGTTCCTAATGATGCCTGACTTGTAGATTATTTCCACACAACCTCAAGAACTTTTTTTGGATTTGTTTCAACGTATCTGAACATACCGGTCCGTATTATAATGGATAACGTTACGGAGTCGTAATCACGAGGTCGTGGGTTTGATCCTGGAGGATGGACGCTCGGTTAAAATATCCTAATATCTCTCTATGTCAATATAACCGGTCACCAAAGGTACATGCAGCTTTACAACCAACTGGGTCTTGTTTGAGAAATAGCGCTTTCTATTTTGACGACCAAGCCCGTAAAGGACTCTTGGTAAACACTTGCATTTTAAATAAAGAACACTTAGAAAGTAGTATTCAGTTTTATTTGGTGAGCGCAATTTTTGAGTGAATCCCACATGCTGTAAAAAAAGGTAAACTCTACCAATGTCACCCCTGTTGCAGGGTAAGACGGCTTAAAGTTGCTGGGTTTATTTTCATTTGTGGATTGGTTTTTTCAATTTTAGTATACACATGCAGCATTTGTAAGCGAGAAATTACACGTGTCTGTTTATGGGCTTGCAAGTTATATGAACCTTACATTTTAGTACTTCTTTGCAACTTAGATTAGATGTGCTCATGTTCCATTTTTGAACATGGTCTAAATCACTTTTAGTGAGCTCTTATTTTGCTTTCCTTGCTAGTAAATTGATATCCAGGGCTCGCATACCTCCCAAGTGCACCCCCGTATGATTGAAAATGACGTGGGGGATGAATTATCTGCCATCAGATATCTACAAATAAACACACTTAGGCCCGAAATATCCTCACAAGCTATATACGAGTATTTTTTGAACGCAAGGTATATTTAATGTAGTCTTGATAATGATAGATGTACGTATTTTAGAAACAAGAAGAGTGTGCGAGCCTTCATCTATAATCTTAGTCGTAAATATTGTACCGTTTTTAGCAGGTTCAATAGATTTAACTAACTTGTTAAATAAAAAACGAAGATTTTTATTTATTTAGATTTATTTTCTGTTCTGTTTTACAATGTTTCAGTTAGTACTTTACAGGTCGGTGCTAAATTACCGAATGCCCGCAAACGACTGTCCGCTCTCCTTATACGGATCTATCTATTTGTTCTCGAATAGTAATTATTGTTACAAGTACTTAGTCTAGAAGCACTAGTCGCTTCGAGGACATTCCTTCACACAGCCTAATCGTTACAATATATATTGGCATTTAAGGCTCATATTCAATGCATGCCCACAAACTGGCACATGTTGTTTAGTGCTTATACAATACAGATGCCACATGTTATCTTACACATTTATATCCAAACCTCAAAAGAACATAATATCGCTCCCCCAGTTCTTGTTTGCCGTATACGCCAATCTTGTCAAATATGACTTTTTCATGCAGTTGTCTTATGAATCAAATTTTACACAATCTGAGCTAAGAAAAACCGTAAAACTCGATAATGTGAGAGTTCTTTTCAATATTTTTAAAATAAATTTCTTGTTTTCATATGACACATTGGTCCAGTACACATGCAAACATTGCTCATGTAAAATTTTCTCAATGGCGTATACGGCAAACAAGAACTAAGGCAGCGATATGTAAACCATGCAATTTTTACCGACCTTCCCTGAAACAGGGATGACATGGGCACAGTGAAACATTTTTTTTATTGTAGGTCAGCCTCATACCAACATATAGGTTAAAGAATTTTCATCGATTTTTTAAATGGTAAAATGTTTACGAAATACAATAGCAACCCAAGTGAGTGATTCAGTTTTCATGTTGCTTTCTACTTATGCGATCGAGGTGAATTTACGCAATGTTACAAGATGGAGTAGGTTGTAAAAATGTAAACTGAGAAAGAAAACAACAAAGGACTTCATCAGTTTGAATAAACTCCAAAAGTGACTACGCTACACATATAATGAAACTTCTTGCCGCATTCTTCCCGATGGATGATTAAAACGGATGATTAAAATGGATGATTTAACAAATTTAAAGAAGAAGAAGATCCATATTATGGATTGCAAATATAAAATATTGGAAAAAAATGAGGATCACTCTCCACGTATGTGCACTATCAAAATAACACGGGTAAATCATCATTATTTATTACATCAAGAAAAAATCCCAAATACTCCAAGACTCTCATCACTTCTTATACATATTTATATATCTGATCATCCATTTCCCTCACTATTATTACTCGTTGACACTCTCGCTGTCTGTCAAAGGAATTCCTCTCCTTATCCTACACCCAAGTGTACACTCAGCCATAGCGTTTTACCAAAAACATATCGAAACTAAAACACATCCTAGAGGCGCTGCTTTCGTTTGCATTCTATTTTTTTTAATGAAGTTTTATACTTGTAGTAATTCTCTTACAATGTGTGAATGTGTCCCCCATTTATCACACAGTCGTGAAAACATGAATCACTATTAATTATTATTAACCCAAAGAGAAAATTCTTACAAGAAAAATGCTCCTCTTTCAAAAGAGACACTGTAAATAAACAAGCAAATTTAGTGTATTATTAAGGCACAGACGAGTAAATATTCTCTGATCCTAGAAGTATATACATGTACTATGTATAATCTCTAATCTGGCAAAAAAATGTGTCTCTACAATCAGTAGACAGACGAACGGACGGAAAGGTTAAAAAAAAATAACAAATTAAATGTCCTGTTGAAGGGGTGGAAGTCTCGACAACCATCTGTATGAAGATGGGAGGGAGTAAAACATGGTGGTGCCTGAAGCTGATCCTTATTCCATATGAAAATGATGAGCTATTGATACGCCGCCCGTCATGTTTCATTTCGTCCTATCTTCAAATATAAATTGTATGATCTATCGATGGTACTCGATAGATTATACAATATAGATACATCCTAGATAGATGACATTCTCCATTCTTTCCGTATCTGGACCATTTAGTAATTATTTAGCCACCTAAAAAGCAAACGGATTGTTTGCGAAACCGGTCGTGGAACTGAACATACTCACCTTTCTCAAAAGAATATTACTGTATTTTTTCCTTGACTTATAGGTTGGTATGAGGCTGACCACCCATACTGTAAAAAATGGTTCACTTTGCCAATGTCACCCCTGTTTCAGGGAATGTCGGCAAGAGTTGCAGGGCTTATGTTCATTTGAGTTTGGAGTTTATTTGTAAGTACACAATCAGCATTTGTAAGCGCGAACTACACGTGTTTGTTTGTGGGCATACATCTGAGAACTTTGAATGAATATATCCTTGCAACTTAGATTATAGATTATAGGTATAGTACCTATAGTTAGTTTTTCCTATAAAGAACAAACTAATTCGTAAAAACAATATTCGTTACGTACAAATAAAACTTTTACCTTATCTGCTTGTAGGTACTTCTGCTTTTCGTACGTTTAGTTTTTTTTTTGCACTTCTTGGTCGGGAAAATTAGTACGTAACAAAAAGTGGTCCCGGAATTGCTAATAAAACTATTAAACGTGCTAATTGCCACCTTTCCCTGCCACCAATTATCCTTTATGGGGCATTTTTACGCCACCATCCCCATTATCGCAAATTGTCCTTTTCGCAGACTTGTATGTCCTATAGCGTAGGCCTCCATGCTGTAACCGATAGTAATGTTCGTTACATAAAAAACTGCCTGGGTGCAAAGAAGTAATTAACTTGTTTGTTATATCCAAGTGTTCGTTCTGCAAAAGAAGCTTAAGCTAAGCTGCTAAAAATGACAGAAATAATACCCTAAAACTCACGAAAGACTTCTGATAAATACATAATTATTTTTAATTACATTTTTACTGATGCTATATCGATAGGGGCTGTTTAAATTTTACAACGTAGTTAATAAAAAAATACAATCTGGCATGATTCTCAAAATAATTCTCTACAGAAAATTCATATTTTTAAGTGTATTTCTGTTAACACAGTGAAAGTCTATTTTACTTTTTATAAATTCAATACAAACAAAAAAAAAACACTTTTATTTAATTTTTTTTTGCTCAAACGACTTCACATAATAACAAAAAAAGTAAATTAAATCTTTGTTCATCATATTGAATTTATAATAAAAAAAAACAGAAAATTTATTAGAAAAACACTTTCGTTATTTATCCTTTGCTTACAAGGCTCTGTCAGCATTCTTATAAGTGTCAGCAATGATTTTACGTCTCGGTAATTATTTTAAATCTAAAATCAAAATACCAGCGAAATTTACCAAGCCTTCACAAAAAATGAATATGAACCCTCTCAGATTTTGGAAAACCCACACTTCAACGGAAAAGGTTGACATATTAAGTCCGCTCCCATTACCTGTAAAAATAAATGTATTTTACACAAAACATGCAAATTCTTGAGGGATGAGTTAAATTGCGTTGTTTTTCATTTAAGAAAGTTTTTTTTTTACCTTTTGGTAAGACCTTTTGTTCGCTGTATCAAAAATTCCTTATATCCCTATCCGTTGCATTTAATTTTCAGTGTTGGTATCTGTAGCCTGTAAGGCATCCTCCTTAAGGCTTTAGCTAGATGTACTTACCGGTGCAAATGGTTTACGATACTGCGCAACAAAACGACGCTAATTAGTGAACTTAAAGTCTCAACTCCTTAATGGGCTTGCAAACTGCAAATTGCTGATATATCCCCCCAGGTTCCGTGACAGAACAGCACAGCGACGAAACAACACACGACATTACATCACATGACACAACATCAAATGATGATGATTTATAGAGCACCGTTTCGTGACTATTGTTATTACAAGGGCGCTTTCAGTCGAGACGCTACATCATGACATTTTACGCTTGACATTACATCCCATGACATTACATCCCATGACATTACATCCCATGACATTACATCCCATGACATTACATCCCATGACATTACATCCCATGACATTACATCCCATGACATTACATCATATGAAACTACATCACATGACTTAGCATCACTTGTCATTAGATCTTATATTGACAATACATCACAATGATAACACAAAACACTTGCCCATATCTTTTATTAAAGTTTATAAAAAAAATTACGAGCTGATCACTCTGCCACACCAGGAGGTCCCAGGGTTTAATCTTGCGAGAGGACTGTGGACGACCTTGAATAGGATCCGAACCGAGCAAGGCCGTTGCAACTTCTTGGTCCATAGATGGGATTAACTCCATCTTCAGGATGTGACTGTGGGGCGGAGAACCCGACTGTCCGGCACATAGTGGAGGAGTGCCCCATCAGAAGACACCCTCCTGGCCTGAAAGACCTCCACGAAGCCACGCTAGGAGCAGTGAAGTGGATGGAGGGCTTGGATCTTCGCCTCTGACGCGGCCCAACGGCCAAGTGATTTGCTGTGCTTGCCGGCCATACGCAAAGTAAAGTAGTAAGTACCAAAAAATTAAACTACTGCAACGCAACGCAAGCAATTAAGCTTGTGTCGCATGTGGCGTTTGGAACATATTTATTTTCACAGGTAAGGGAACAACCTTACGCCAACCACTTTAGTTGAAGTTGTAAAAGCTGAGTAAACTTTCCGGTGTTTTATTTTGACTCTGAAATAAAATTAAAACGGGGAAATCACAACAACTTTGGGGTAAACTGTACTGTACTGAGGCCTCAGCCTCCACTAAGGCTTCCTCTGCATGCAGGCTTTACTCTCCAAGGCATATTTATGTTGTTTTGTCATGTGATGTTTTGTCACTGCTCTATTCTGTCCTGTCACCGTTATCCCTCGGCTTCTGCTGAGGCCTCCTGTGGATGCAGACTCTACTCTCCAATGCATGGTTATGTTGTTTTGTCATTAGATGTTTTGTCACTGTTCTGTTCTGTCCTGTCACCGTTCTCCCTCGCTTCTGCTGAGGCCTCCTGAGGATGCAGGTTCTACTCTCCAAGGCAGATAAATTTGTCTCAGGCTTTGTCTTTCCCCCCGCCATTGCAAACGTAATTTTACGCAGTCTGGCTCCTTCAATGCCAAAATGGCGGTCATAAATCTAACCGGATGTTGGGGTTCGCTAAAATAAAGATCTTTCTCAATTGCTTCGAGTTTAATCAATGAATAGCACATTTAACAACTGATCCTTAGTACAATGTTCAACGCTACAGACTCGTAATTGGACGATCCTGGTGTGGAATCCTCGAGTCGCTAGATTTTGGCATCGTCTTCAAATCTTTTCAAATCTAAGTTGTAAAGATATGTTACATCGGGGATTCACATTATATGCATTCTCACAAGCAGACACTAAGTATGCTCAAACTCTCCTCGCACGCGTCATGTATGTATGTGTCAGAAGGTCAGTAAAAGTTTGCGCTTACACATGCCGCATGTGAACCTACAACATAAAAATTCCAATCTTAAATGAACATACACCCTTCAACTCTTGCCGACCTTCCCTGAAACAGGGGTGGAATTAACAAAGTGATTATTTTTTTTACAGTATGGAAGTTCAGCCTCATACCAACTTATAAGTCAAGGAAAGCTATCAATTCAATAAATAAATAATTAAAAAAATCTTTTTCAAGTGAAGTAGTCGGCGCAAAGCTCTCCCCGTTACCTGTGAAAATCGATAGGTTCCAAACGCCACATGCAACTTCTTTGGAAACATCACGCTTAGAATCACACTGTATGTGCAGCTTAGCTGCGAGCGTGATAAATTAAAGACAGAGTGAGATGCAAGTTATTTCAAAGCGTAATTACTGAATTTAATTAACATTGTTCTGGATACTGTCGCTAAGAAAACAACAGCCTGTAATATTTTCCCGCCAACAAATTTCCCCTATCCGTTTCTCGTTAAAAAAATAAACAAAATGGCTAACGCAATCATTATTATTAGTCAGCCGAAGTGTCGTGTATTTTTCTTGAGAACAACTTTGACGTTTTGTCATTTGAAAAGTTTTTAATTATTCCGTTTTTGTTTTTCGCGTCCTGCCTTCATTTTCATCGAAATTAGTATAAGAGTTTTTTTTAATTACTTACAAGAAAAACGAGAGTTTATAATAAATTATTTTTCTTTTATGTGTAATTTTTTTAATTTTCAATTTTCCTTGAAGCGTTGTTTTTTTTGCCTTGGTTGAGTTTTATTTTGTATTTTACTTTTGATAAGTTTTTATTGCTTTCATATTTTAACACTTTTTTATTATTCCAACATTAATTTATTTTTAAGTACCTACTCAAAGTTTTCGTTCAATAATTTAAAGGCTTTCCAAGTGATTTTATATTATTTTGCGTCTAGGTGCATTTACTTGCTATGTATATTATGTGTGTATAGACGTAAGTGTTTGACACTTTGAGGTGTTGGTACTCTCTGAAAACGTCCATTCGAGAGGCGTCTCGTATGGTCTGGAACATGCGAAATTTATTCCGTTGGTCATATAATATAAATACGGTCGGTGGTTTTGTGAATGATTAGTAATTCCCTGGTACCAGAATCGCGAAGCCGCTAATACAGAAATTACAGAGTGAACCGAATGTAATCAATTTGTTAAAAATAAATACTTAAAAATAAATTCAACTGCAATTTTATGAAAAGTGAACCCGAAATAAAGCATTACATTATTTATTTTCACAGGTAAGGGGATCTGCCTTACGCTTACCATTGCCCAGCTCTCGAGAAGGCTAATTTTCAATTATTTATATGGCTGAATAAACCTTGCCGGTATTTGATTTTGGGTTCGAAAGTTCCATCAAAACGGGAATCATTTTTGATACCCGTAGAGTGGTCAAACACTAGCCTTCTGACATGGAACGCAAGCGTTCTACAAACTAATCTATCGACCGGACTACTTCTTTGAAAGATACATATAATACCACTATAATCCTAGTATAAAACATAGTGTATACTCACCTCGATGACGTAAATTTAAACTGTTTTCAATCATCATACAATTATTTTTCTTTTCTTTTATTCGTCTATTTTATTCCACAGATAAGTATAGATATTTTTATCTTCAAGTTTTATCGAGTATAAGACTTAACGTGTAAACATAAACATAGCATTTAACAAAAATACTATTAAAACTAAGGCAGCGCCTTCAATAAGCGTTTAAGTTTCCATACATTTTTCAGTAAATTCATTTGAGTCGAGCTTAAACTTAATATATTATACTTGGCTTTTTATTTTCCGAGTACATTCCAATCGCTATCGTCGACTGCTATTGCACACTGGTCGCGCTAGGAATTTTAATAAAGAAAATAAACCCGTTTCATGAATCCCGAGTGCCTTACCCCAAGTATAAAATATTGCGTGAAATCCTCTCGATTGCGTTAATCGAAAAATTGTATGAAAATTTCTTCACTCCCTAGGAGTGCAGCCGCATATTTCATACAATTTCGATTTACGCTATCTAATTTATGTAATGTTTAATACCTACACGGAGTAATGTTTATATTGGCTGCATTCACACAAATAAACATTGAACCCGTATAGATTGAAAATAAAATTAAATCTCCCTACTATAATATAAAAGAGTAGCTGTTTAATATAATATTATTTTAAACGTAAATATAAATGCAAGAGAAAACTGCACTTATTGAGAATATGTGAGAATAATGAGTCTGCTATTACAATATATATTCTTGGTATAACAAAATTTGGTATAACGCTGTAAGCGAGAGGTTCGATTCCCCACTAAGTATATTAGGATATTGGAGGAATGTTGTGAAGGTATTATTATATTAAAGATTCATTTGTGATGCATATTCACTAGCAAACACGTTTAAATCCACGCTGAAATATGTTGTGTGTAAGCACTACAAAAAATGATAACTCATATCTCAAATATTCATTCAATTTTCGGTCTTTCTCTGAAATAGGAATGACTTAGGCTAAAGCATAACAATTTTAAAACTGTCGGTCTTGAGCGGAAAGAGTTGCAAGGCTTTGTTCATTTGTGGTTTGGGTTTTAATTTCGTAAGTACACTTGCAGCATGTGTAAGTGCAAAAATTACACGTGTATGCTCGTGGGCGTGAATTACACAAGCAGTTTAGATATGTGCAACTTAGATGATAGTTTATACACGACCAATATCATACCCTTTTCATATCCTAATCACACCGTTAAAACTTGGATAGAATCGAACCCTAGCCGTCGGGGTTTTTATGACAAAAAAGATTCTTACACTGAAATTAACGTTGAATATTTATTTTTTTCATATCTCATTTGCATCTTGACTAACATTGTCTTTGCAGCTTAGATTATTGATTCATTTGTGACGTAGATAGCGATGTATGCATTTTTCTGCAATACGGCTATCATCTCCGCAATAAATAAGCCCGGAGGATTTATGCGTTTGGTGATGAGGAACAGAGATAAACATATTTTCCCCTATTTGGGCATATGGGTAACACCACGTTTATAAAGTATCTTACTTTCCAACCCTGCGGATATTTGACCGGTCCGTAGTCTAGTTGTAACTCTTAAGACTCGTCGTAGCGCTTTAGACTCGAAAGGTTGAGAGTTCTAATCCCGGGGGAGCACAAAAAATATATCATTTATATTTACAAATACGCTCTTCGCTGAATGAAAAATTCATATTACTTTACCAAAAACCGGTCACTGAAGGTCCATCCAGCCTTACAGCAACTGGTTCTTGCTTGAGTATTGGTGCTTTGTAGCGACGACCAAGATCGTAAACAACACATCTGCGGCACTATAACAAGTTTCATAGACCCCTAGAGTCTCTGAAAGCTAGGGAGTCTCTCGCACAGGATTTCTAAAAAAAAAAGAATTTGTATAGCAATTTCAACAGAGCAAGCCTGTAATGTCTTCGCTAAAATGAGTAATGTTGTGCATGCATAGTGAGGTGCTATGTCTTCCCAATCGCTCTATATGGTATGAAGGGATAGACGCTCACGCAGGCACTGGAGAGACGAATTGAAGCGTTCGAGATGTGTCTCTACAGAAAAATGCTTCGGATCTATTGGCGTGATCGAGACACCAATGAAGAAGTCCTCCAACGAATGCGCAATACAAAGGAGCTTCTGCCAACCATTAAGCAGAGAAAACTAATGTTGGTACTTCGGTCATATTTTGAGAAATGAAAAATACCATCTTTTTCATCTTATCACACAGGGTAAGATTGAGGGGAGAAGATCTCAGGGACGCCAAAGGACATCGTGGTTGAAATACCTGCGACAGTGGTCGGTGGCAATTTTTTTTTAAAAAACATCAAGCAACTCACCGTCCATTTGGGTTAACGAACAGTCTGTACTCTCCCGAACCATGGTCTCCCTTTGGGAATGAGATCGTCTGATGCAGATTGTATCCTGCCTGACAGGACCCTTGACTAGGGGAGCATACACCGAGTGCAAAACATCTCACCTCGATTGCGTAGATCAAAAATTTACGGAATATACAACGGCACTCCTAGAGAGTGATTTACTTTTTATACATTCCTTCGGTTTACGCAAATGAGGTGAGCTTACACTTTGTGCTGTACTAGAGAAACAGGAGTAAGGGTGGATTCGCAAATAAGCTGCAGTTTTGGGATTTGGCTTGTTGCCAATGCTAGGGGTTGCAGGGGAAATTGGGTGTATCCGTTTTACCAACAATATCCTTGGTGCATTCTGAAGTGATAAGCTGCAATTTAAATGATCTTTGTCCTAAAACGTTATCATTTTACTAAACTTCATTACCAGCTAAATTTCAAGATATTCAACAATGTTTATGAATCTAAAACTTTATATTTCATTTCAATTCTATCTTGTCTGGTTGATAGCTCAGTTGATAGAGTGCTTGCATTACATGCCGAGTACTCAGGTTCGAATTGCACCTGTGACAAAAATGATTTCCCGTTTCGATGTTTATTTCCGACCCTTAAATACAATACCGGCAAGGTTTATTCAGCCTTCGCAAAAAATGAGTACCAGCCCACTCAGGAGCTGAGAAACCCCCATATCAACTGAAGTGTTTGGCCTAAGGCCAGCCGCTTTTACTGTAAGAGTAAATAGGTTCACTCGCTAGGGGTTACACTATATGTGAAGTTTAGTTGCGTTTGCGTTGCGACTAATAGGTTGGTACATATGAGGCTGGCTCCCCATGCCTTAAAAACTTTGTCAATTTAGCCAATGCCTCCCTTGTTTCAGGGAAAGGTGGCAAGACTTGCAAAGTTTATGTTCATGTGAGGTTTGGTTTATTTTGTATGTACACATGCGATATGTGTAAGCGCGAACTTACTCGTCTCTGTATGTAAAAATGCACTATATGCCTTAAATTTCGATATCTCTTTACAACTAAGATTATTTTAGATTGTATGTACATCTGAAGCGTTGACAGGTCATTTGGTAGAACGCTTGCGTTTTAAAATAACGCTTCATTGAAACAGCGTTTAATTAGAAAGAACGAAGTATAAATGGTCATTCGCTTGTCATGAATTTATTTAATTTATTTGATCACCATTTCAAAAGGAATTATTGATAAAGCTAATATCTTTAATCCTCCAGATTTATACAGCCACATAAAATCCTGCAGAGTTTATACCCAGTCCAACTCCCAACTTAATCCCAAGGGATCAACGACAACTTGGCCACAGACACATCGGTCACGGATACATCGGTCACGGATATTTCAGTCTCACTAAAGTTCATCCACACGAAATTTCGATCGACGACATTTTCATCACTTACAATATATGGTTCACAGACAGCTTCATCGTAAAAAATGACGATTAATTAAAACTTTAAACTATTCCTTGACTTCTAGGTTGGTATGAGGCTGACCACCCGTACTATAACAATTGTTCACTTTGCCAATGCGATCCCTATTTTGGGTTTTTTTATGGTATTTGGTATTTTGTATGGGTTCATTTAAGGTTTCGATTTTAATTTTTAAGTTCACATGCAACATTTGTCATTACAATCTCACATTTGTATGTTTAGGGTCATGGGTTTAATATGAATTTAATATGAAAGTATAATATGAAAGCAACTTAGATTATATTAGACAAAGAATTACAAAGGTTTTTTTAGAGAGCAAGTTTATATATGTGGACCTATTTTGTATGTAACAGAAATTGCGTTGACTGAAGAGTAGTGTGGATGAACCGTCGTGTGACCGAATTTTCTGTGACCGATGTGTCTGTGAATAAAATTTCGTTGACCAAATGTCGTGTGACGTATTAGTCGATGGACAAACTTTCTGTGGTCGCGTTATCTTTAACCGATTTGCCGTGACACGACCCCCAAGTCTTCGGCGAAATGTTTTCAGGATTTTCAATAAAGGTGGCTCTTTATGTCCCGGAAAATCTTTTGTAAGCTTACGTGGCTTACCAATATCAACCCCTCTGTTCGCATCGGCTCTTGCCTTTGATTTTAAACGAATATCCCATAACTCCATCCGCTCTGCAGGTAGCCGCGATAACTTTTCTGAAGACTTCTCCATTATATTTCATTTTCAGCTCTATCGCTCCGTCGAAGCAATTACATAAGCCAGACATTCCCAAAGTTGCCGATACACACACCAAGGATAGATTTTGACTTGTTTTTATAAACCTTTGATCTAAGCGCTTAAGATGTACAAGTATTTTTTTATTTTTTTTGTGTTTTATTTTTTTACATGATTTTTTTTTTTTAATTTAACATTAACGATTCATGTTTAAATGCAAGTTAAAAAGCAGACAAATATAAGTTTTCGTTTACACAATCTGCATTTTGTGCATTTGCAAATAAAGGATCTATAATCTATAATAATATATAATCTATAATAATCTATAATCTATATTTGTTAGGGTTTGGTGGTTCACGCTGTGAAAGTCCATTGTATTTATTTTAAAAAAACACACAGTTTTAATTCACTTTTCTTTTTATGGAATTTTGATTTTTATTGCAAGAGCCTGATGATGCTTTTTAAATTGAAAATATTCGAGAATAAAAAAAATATATAGAGAATTAAAACTGTGTATTTTTCTTAAAATAAATCTATAATCTATGTTGCAAAGTGACATGAACATTCAAAACTCATATAAAATGTATGCCCACAAACAGACACGTGTAAGTTTTCGCTTACAAATGCTGAATGTGTACTAACAATTAAAACCAAACCTCAAATGAACATAAGCCCTGCAATTTTATTGATTGTAGAGGCATTAACTTTGTAATCGTTCATCATTAATGATAAAAGAAAAACAGCATTGTTTTATATATTATATACTCACGTAATCGAAAACAAAGCTGTTTTTCTTTTATCATAAGTCCTGCACTTTTTTCCGACCTTCCCTGAATCAGGGGCTACATTGGCACAGTGAACCACTTATGTACAGCATGGGGGGTCAGCCTCATACCATCCTATAAGTCAAGGGAAATATAAAAACGAAAGTAATATTAATTGAAGATCGATGAGAAATAATGAATGATTGAAATAAGGCGTTAAAAAAAGTATTAACGGTAAAAAGGGTTTATTTCATATAACACACAGTTTTTCCAAGTGGTCTACGAGGCAAACATGTTTCAGAACCTCTGGATTGGGCTGTAAAAAGGCAGGTATTGTTGCTCACAAACGCAGCCTATTATTTTTAATTGGTATTCCCATCACGATGGTATTATCAGGTTCTGCGTTGTTTATATAAAATATTGACTTCATTGAAATATAATTATCAATCTAATACAGTTACCTTATTTCTATAATCTGTAATCTAAGCTGCAAAGATATGTTAACATTTAAGGCTCATATTAAATACAAGCCCACAGACAGGTAGATGTAGGTTCGCGCCTACACATTCTGCGTGCGTGTATACAAATTAACAAAACCTCTCATGAACATAAACCTTGCAACTCCTGCCGCCTTTCCCTGAAACCGGGGTGGCATTGGCAAAAGTGAACCGAGCTTTACAGCACGGGGGGTAAGCCTCACACCAACCTATCAGTCAAAGATTGCTAATACAAACAATTCATTCCCATAAAAATCTGATATGAAGAGAAAAATTTAATCGAAAAACAATAATATATTTTTAGTATCAGATTAAAACTTATTACCTATTTATAACATTCGTGCATACATTTAAAAATAAAACCTCATTGATTCTTTTAAATAACCTAAGTTGCAAATATGTGTTACATTTGAGATTCATAATCTAGAAACAGACACGTACAACACATCCGAAACTACAATGTAAAAAAACAACAATTTCAAATGAACATAAGCCCTGCAACTCTTGTCGGAATTCCCTGAAACAGCGGTGACATTGGCAAAGTGAACCATTTTTTACAGTATGCGTCGTCAGCCTCATACTAACCTGTAAGTCAAAAAAAATGCAACCTAAAAAAGTTCTTCTTATAGTACAGCGGGCAGGGTGCTGTCAGGTTGATACAACCGCGCCGTCAAATACGCGTTAATTTTGGGGACTGCTTTTTGGATTTCAGGACCGATGGAGTGGAATAGATAACCACCCGGAGTTGGAAATTCCGAATCCGTTGGCTTTTTTCCTGTCATACCATTTTTTTTTGTCATACCTTCATGTTTATATTGGCAAATTAATCATATTGTTACGATTTTTGGTTCGGATACTTTTCAAATAAAACTCTACTCCTTTTTTATACTCATTTATTTTACACGTTTATATTTATTTTTACAAAGCCACTCTCATTTATTTCATTACACTGGTTTTAGTTCACTGGTCGAATTTGTTCAATGTATTAGTGAAGCTCGCAGATGACTGACTAGTGCAAGCAACTTGCACCCTTTTATACTGAGAGATTCGAACACTCCGGAATACATATGTAATTGCTCGAAGCTTCTCGAAGTACTTCGTCTAGAGTCTTCTCTATTTACACACAATTATCAATCCTACCCACCAATACAATAAAGAATTCCTATAACTAATAATTATATCTAATCTAATCTAATCTAAGCTGCAAAGATATATATCACTTAAGATTCATACTAAATGCATTCCCACAAGCAGACATGTATAATTTCGCGCTAACACATGCCGCATGTGGATCTACAATATAAAAACCCAATCTCAAATGAACATAAGCCTTGCAACTCTTGCCGTCCTTCCCTGAAACAGGGGTGACATTGGCAAAGTGAACCAATTTTTATATTATGGGTGGTCAGCCGCATAACAACCTATAAGTCAAGGAACATACATGACAAATTACATTTTTTTAAATCAAAGAATAAAAATTACAATATATACATGGACATAAAAAACTAAATCATAAAACCAATTTCACTTTAACAAACCCTAGCCGCCAACATCACAGATCAACCGCCATTTCTTTCTATCCTTGCATACTTCTTTCATTACCTCCAGAGTCATAACCTTCTTCATACAAGCTCTTCTTTTATACATATTTTAATATTTACATTGCCTATTTACATAACAATATTTTACAGTATGGGTGTTCAGCCTCATAACAACCTGTGTTAAGTGTCCACCCTTTCATATAAATAAAAAAATGCAATAATAAATCAGCGCGTATGCTGTGACTCGTGATGTTACTGCAAAAAACTCTTAAATTGATATTTCTGCCAGCATTTTCTCTGCACCAAAAAACAGCTCCAAAAATAGTGTCACACTGCAAAAAGCCTCGTTATGTTAGTGGCCGTTGTTCCCACGTGGTTATGGGACAAGAAACGCGGCACCCGCGTCACAAAACGTGACAGGCTTTTTTGTCGCGACCCCAAGAATAATGCATGAAAGGACCAACCCCAGAGGAGAGGGGTGGCAAGAGAGAGATGGCACTTTTTAGACGAATTTACATATATTTAAATTGTTTTACTTTGAATGAAAAACTAAAGGAATTATTCAAAGTCAGCGGTAGACATTTATTTGAGTCAAACAAAACCCTGGAGAACGAAAATTGTTTTGGAATATATTGTTAGATACTTAATTGGAATGTGATTGTGCTCAAATTCCTTGACTTATAGGTTGGTATGCGACTGACCACTCGTACTGTAAAAAATATGGTTCCCTACGCCAATGTCACCCTGTTTATGCGAAGGTCGGCAAGAGATGCAGGGCTTATGTTTGTTTGAGATTGAGTTTTTAAGAGATTGATTGAGTATTTATGTTTATATACGAAGCGAGCGTAAAAGAAGAAAATGCATGAAAAAGGTGATGGGTATGAATGAATTTAAAGAGGTATGTAAGGACAAAAAGAAATGGAGGCAACTCTGCAGAGGCTCTGGCCTAGCGGAATGGCGACAGAGTTACAGTAACAGATACAAAGGGGCATCGCCAACTATCGATGATGATGATGATGAGTTGGTGATTTATTTATAGCGCCGTTTTGTGATGTAGTCACTCCAAAGGCCTCACAAAATTTGCTTGTCTTCAGTGCATTTCGGAATTTCTCATAATCCTCTAGCTCTCTCACATGATGAAGCAGGCAATTCCAACCAAAGGACCAGCAAATGCACGCTCTCCAAACACTGTGTTTACTCTTATAATCGGCTCTTCAATACGTGGCTTGGCTCCGGTTTCTGTCGAGTGTAGTGCCATCCTATCCATGTGGTCCCTTTGTGATATTTTTCATTTCTCAAATTAATTTTAAGCCGTTGTATACAAAACATTTGGATGCAAGACAACATATGGAATTAAATCTAAGACTTTGCTTACAAAATATTGGGGGAGTTTTTATGAAAGGGAAACGCGGGATTTAAATTTAAGAGTGCATGGGATTTAAGGGTCTTAGTTGACAGCGCTATAAGTCAAGTTATACTACTTGTTTACAAGGTTACATGTTAGAACGACACAATGGCAAAACGGCACATGAAATAACGACACATTTAGAACAACAGATGACAAAACAACACATGACAGTACGACATATGACAAAACGAAATGTGGCAGAACAATACATGACAGAACAACACATGACATAACAACACGTGACAGAACATCACAATGAAGTACATCCCAATGACAGTACATCACATGAAAAAATATCACAGGAAAGTGCATCGCAATGACACAACATCACAAGACAAAAATCACATGACGAAGCATCACATACCTAAAACAGAACATACCCTAAACGGCACATGAAAAAACATCACATCTCTGGATGTGATGTTTGTCTTTGTGTAGTTTTGACATAGTGATGTATTTTCTGTGATGTACTGTCATTGTAATGTTCTGTCATATGTTGTTTTTTCATGTGTAGTTATGTAATGTGTTTTTTCTCTCATGTGTCGTTTTGCACTGTGTCCTTATGTCATGTGTCGTTATGTCACTGTGTAGTTATGTCATCTGTCGTTTTGCCACTGTGCCGTTCAACACCTGTCACCGTTTAAAAACATCTGTACCCCGAGTATACAAAATTGCTCAAAGACTTCACTCGATCGAGTAAATAGAAAAAAATATGAAATATACTACAACGCCCCTGTTGAATGATTGAGCTTTCATACATTTTTTCTATTTACGCGATCGAGGGAAGTTAATGCTGTTTTATACTTGGGTTACTGCTTAGAATGTACCTAAGTAAAAACCCTTCTTGCAATTTATCAAGATTAAGCATTTTGTGATCAAAAAAATGTTGTGAAGGCTTGTGAGAAGGAAAACGATACTCGGGCTTGTTAAAAAATAATTGTATGGGCACTTGAAGAGATTGCGTTTCAACTTTTGAATTGAAAATCGCATAAATGAAATTGTAAGAAAATAAGCAATAATGTTTAGAGGAACGTATGAAATGAAGATATGAAATGGAAAATAAGCTAGGATATAAAAAATGTTTTTAACAAAAATAAATAAATCGATGCTGGAGTGATGTTTTCCGGGATCTGTTGGCGTGGTCTGTGGGAGCTGGAGCTTCCGGACGTTTCGCCCATTTCTACGATGGGCTTCTTCAGTATTAAGTATGATGATGATGATGATCTTGATGAGAACTGTGAGTTCTCTCCTCACAGCTCTCATCAAGATAAACAGTTAAAATGTTGATCTCCTATTCATAATTTTTTGCTAGGTCGATCTCCTCAAGAAAAAGTATGGGCACCAGTGATCTATACTAATCTATAATGGTTGCATGCCCACCAGCAAGCACATGTAAGTTTGCGCTTACACATGCTGTGTGTGTAGTGTGTACTCACAAAATGAACCAAACTTTACCTAAACATAACCCCTGAAACTCCTGCCGTGCTTCCCTGAAATTAGAGTGGCATTGGAAAAAGTGAACCGATTTTTTTACAGCACCAGTGTCAACCTTAAATCTATCAAGTCAAAAAAAAAAAAAACATAAAACTGAAAAATATTGTACGTACAATTAAAACGATTTCACTTTGACTTTTCTAAAATATATTTCACTTTAGAAAGTGATTTTGTCATTGACGGCCTCGTGAAGGACTCCATAAAGGCGCTAATGAAATTCTTATAAAGGTCTGGCGAGGGCTTTCACAGGGACTCCCTGAAACTTTCAGTAATTTCGTTTCTATTTTCACGACTGAAAAAGTGTATAGACCGTCCTTTGAAATTCTCCACGATTTTCCAGACAGCTGCTCTGTGATTTAATGTTGTAATAATAATATATATTTTTTCTGTCTGGACTTTATTTTCTAGCAAAAATGTAATTCTATACCTAAAGTACCAATGACGTCCCTGCCGAGTAAATTATATACATATTTAACAACATTTAATATTAAATAATATTACGATTTATTTGGTGAGCGCTGTTTTGTATAAATCACAGCTGCGAGCTTGGTCGTCGCTATAGAGAGCGCTAATTTTCAAGCAAGACCCAATTGCTTCAAGGCTGGATGGACCTTTAGTGACCAGTCTTTGGTAAAGCTATATGAATTTTTCAACCCAGTGAAGAACATTTGAACTTCATAAAAATCCTTTGAAATAAAGTACGATGAATTGTTCTGGATCCACCAAAGTCCTGAAATAGCGAATGAATTGGATATCCAGAGTTGTAATCACAAGTGATCTTGCATGAGAAAGTTTGCGGCTCTGGATGAAATGAAAGAAGTCCGAAAAAAAAATGGCAGTCACTGCAATGTTAGCGGTTAATGTAATTTTTTTTTTAAATCTCCATTTACTCTTGTATTTTAGATGTACATAATTATTGCTGCTTTTTCACAACACTTTATTCTATACTTGATATTATTCTGGGCCTTGAATTTTAGGTTGGTAAGAATCTATGTTTACCAAAAATCACTGACCCAATAAATCATGTTTAACACAGTTATATAAAAACTCAGGACTTTCATTTATAAACCAAAAACTCTACCAACTTAGAGAGCATTCTAATGACGAAAAAAAAGAAATACTTTATGCTCCTACATATGTTTCGTTGGACAAATAACTTATGCACCTTGAATATTAACTAACTGCCGTGCAGAGAGCTTTAATTCTGGTTTGTTCGTGTGAATTAAGAATAGCGCCATTAATAGCCATGCGGGGGTTCCCTAAAGAAATTAACTTTTCCTCGTCACGTCGCCACGTACGCTATGCGTTGACTGTGAATAACGCCGGGCCACACACTAATACTCGTATCATATGAATTTGTCGCATTAGCACGTCCGGTCTCCGTGAAATAACTCCTGCAATACTTGTGTGGGAACCAGGGATGCTATGAATATCTGTATCCTTAACTGAAACTATCAGAAATCCGAAATAAAAAAATAACGGTTCCTGCAAGGTATACCTTCACAAGAAATGAGCACCTTCCCCTTCAGGAGCTGAGAAACCCACACTTCAACTGAAATAGTTGCAGTAAAGCGGACTCTCTTATCTGTAAGAATAAATATGATTCACTTGACACATTCGAAACCTTTCGGGTATAACGCGGCAAGAAGCTACATTATATGTGTAGCCTAGATGCATGAGTTGCGTTGTGTTGCAACTGAAACCGAAATAAAAGTTTGGGATAATTTCGGGTTTTCACGCCACGTACAAATTGGTCCCACGACAACTCGTTCACGATTATTTGGTCAACAACATTTCGGTCGCAAACGCAGCTAAGCGAAACATATTGTGTCCCTTCTTGCCGCGTTATCCCCGAAGGGGTCGCATGTGGCGATTCGGTACGTGTTTATTTTTTCAGGTAAGGGGGCAACCTAAGGTACGCCAACCACTCCATTTAAAGTTAAGATTTTTCAGCTCGCGGTGTTCATTTATTGTGCAGGCTGAGTTAACCTAGATATTTTATTATGGGTTTGATATAAACACCGAAACGGGAAATCATTTCAGACACCCTCGGTGGGGATAGAACCCGTGCTCTCGGCATGGAATGCACGCATTCTACCTACTGAGATATTGACCGGACTGTTATACTTTTACAATTCCTTTAAATTATATTATCCGTAAATGAAACTATCCGAATTAATTCCGTAATCATACCTGTATCCAAAACTAAAATATTTTTTCTATATCCATATCCGAAATTTTATTTCCCTAACATCCCTAGTGTGAACTCTCCACCACTTTAAGTACAAGAATATCCAAAATTGTGAACAAACTGTAACACTCACTAGAGCTTCTATTTTAGTTTTAATACATTTTTATTCAACGCTTGGGTTGAGTTTACACGTAATGCTTTATACAAGGGGTTGGGGAATTGTTATGTAATTTTATATGCGTTTCGTGTGGATTATAAAATTCCTTGTCGCTTTACGGTGTCTGAATATATAATGCACTGCGGACTCGAAAACGTGTTGAAAAGATTGTAAAATCTCCTCTTAAAATAAATGAATATTTACATCTACCGTACGATTAAAAATACCGTTTTTGGGGTTCAAAAATTTTCAAAAAACTTTCAATGAACAAAACTGGTTTTCTTTCATGGATATTTATTTTACACTTAGATTTATTTAACAATTTATTTTTAGTTTTAACAATTCACATTTATGGCTTAGCGCTTTACATTTACTTTACAATTGGTCTTCAATGTCTTTCTTGGTTCTATAAAGCTCATATTCCCACCTTTGAATAGAACTGAATAAGTGCTGATTCACTGATTTGAGAAATCATGAATAAAACCTTTCATCGGGTGTAACTTCTCATAGTAAGTGAACTAATTATAAGAAAATACATGAAAAAGTTCTAAACTACAGGATTTTCACAATTTTCTAGTGTTTTCTCTCGTAGAAAATATGAAAAAAAATAGTGGATTTATCTGAGAAACCCTATGTTGTATAAGCTTATGATACTCGTAGTAATAAAAGGACTGTAGGCTTAAATGCCAATTTAAATTCTCATATACGTGTCATGATTTTTTCCTTAAAAAACGTTGGGTTATTAAGTTACTTGTTCCAAAAAAATTTGTGGTTTGACTAATAGGTTGCTATGAGGTTGCCTCTCCATTCAGTAAGAACTTGTTTCACTTCTGCCAATGCCAGGGAAAGGCGGCAGTAGTTGAAAGGTTTCATGTGAGGTTTGGTATATTTTGTATGTACAAATGCAGGCACATAGGGCATGCATTAAAAATTACCTACGTTTTATATTAATAAATATTATTTCTGTTGTTTCAGGTATGTTGAACATTCTTCAAATTCGATGTGGATCGATTAATCAATACGAGAAAATACTTCATTCATACTATACTGCATAGTAAGTAATCTATAATATATGATCTAAGTTGCAAAGATACATTGAAATTTAAGAGCAAATTTTATGCATGCCGTCAATCAGGCGCATGTAAATTCACGCTTACACATACTGCAGGTTAACACACAAAATAAACCGAACCTCACATGCACATAAAAATTTCAACTCCCGCCGGCTTTCCCTGAAACCGGAGTGGCATTGGCAAAAGTCAACCATCATCATCATCATCAAGTTTTTACAGTATGAGGGGTCGGCCTCATCACTCAACCAACCTTATTACCTCCTATATTAGTCAATCAACAAAAAAAATCGGGAAGTGAAATAAAAAACTTACAATCTATCTGTGGTAATCAAAATATTGTGCGACTGTTTATCTACCAAAAATGTATTTAAAAACCAAACAAATATTGATATTTTAAGGGACTCAATACAATAAGTAAAAAAAAAAACAAATAAAAAAACCTTCTAATTCGTCCTATATTTTTCTTTCTTATACCCCATATGGAGAACCACCCACTGTTAGCGCGTCATCCTATTCTCTAAAATCTCTAGAATTCCTGCAGTCAGATTATACTATACTCCACTTTACGAATCTTACCCAAAAATACATCGAAACTAAAACGCTTTCTAGAGGCGATGTTTGAATTTCAATACTTTTTTTTAAACAGAGTTTGAACGTTTAGTTTTGTACTAGGGGTAGTGACCACCAGCGCTCGTGACGGTATGGACCTTTGAAAATATGTCTGCCTACTCTTATGTGAGATATTGTAGATCCAAGTTGAACAATTTTACGATCTACCCTCAGCTTTTTGTGGGTACAAGAAATAGCATAGAGAACGCTTTTTGGACGTTAATGAAAGGTAATTCAATCGCCTGTAAAAAAAATCTTTCTTTAGACTTAAAAGAGTGTTAGTAACAAAAAAGATGGCGTATTCATTGATAATTTTACTGAATTATAACGATTAAAAAAATGTATAATTTAAAATAGTTTCACCACAAAAATTATTTAAAAAAAACACTACAAACAAAGAATTTTTGTGGTGACACTTTTTTAACTTATAATATTTTTTACCTGTACATTTTAGATAAACAATCAATAAACACGGCAGATTTTTTCATTAATATCACTCTTTTACTAAGACCATTCAGTTTAAGTAACTCTAACTGTAACTCTGTCACCATTCCGCTACGGGGTGGCCAGAGTATCTACAGATTTACCTCCATTTTTTCCTATCCTTACATACTTCTTTTAATTCATTCATATCCATATCATCACATCACAGTTGTCTGACTATGAAAGTTCAAATAAATAAGACCGTTAGTTCGAGTTTCTACGGATTACGGCAAATCAAGCTTGTTAATAACTGTCTACCAATGGAAGCAAGGAAAGCTTTAGTAAATGCATTTGTGGTATATAAAATAGACTACTGCAATAGCTTATATGCAGGCCAACCAAAATGTCAACTAAATAGGCTACAATTGGTTGTAAATGCGTGCGCTCGCATGATTTCTGGTCAGTCGAAATTTACACACATTACTCCTCTTCTCCACAAGCTTCACTGGCTCCGTATACCGGAGCGCATCGAGTTCAAAGTGTGCACGATGGTCCACAAAGCTTTATTTGGAAAAACACCCAAATATCTCGCTGATTTAATCAAACCAGTCACCCTCGGCAAAAAAAGCCTAACACTGCGCTCAGCTGAGACTGGATCCAAATCAAGGATTGAAGAACCTGTAAGAAGAGTTAACACAGTGTTTGGAGAGCGTGCATTTGCAGTTGCTGGCCCTCTGGCCTGGAACCACCTGCCACATCATGTGAGAGAGCTAGAGGACCATGAAAAGTTCCGGAATGCACTGAAGACAAGCAAATTTCTGGCATCGTTTGCACCAGCGCCCTTGGAGTGACTACATCACGAAACGACGCTATAAAGAAATCATCAACTCATCATCATTTATTCATACATTGCCTTCTCTGACATTCACTTTGTATATCCCATTCTTTCACAATTTCATCAATCTGATCCAGCCATACTTTTCTCGATCTTCTCTTTCCTCTCTTTCTTTCTACATTTCCTCTGTATATTCGGTCATTTTGTAAGTCTCTCATAATCCATTCTTTCTACATGTCCAAACCAAACCAATCGGACGAAATGTGAACTAAAATGAATAAACAACTTCTTAACCAATGTTTGAATGTAAAAATAAATAGGTAATGGGCCCCCTTATGCCATTCTACCTTCCCCAGCCCTCACACGTAGTTCTGCCTACCTCACAGTATGGAACTATGCCTCATCATCATTCACCCCATATGGTTTCGGCCACTGTCCATACTGCTATGTTCCGATTTCCGAGTAAGACATTGTTGCTCAAAATATTTACCCATTTGGGGCAGGTCTTTTGTGCTGAATCTACTAATAGACAGACCGTTTAACGTAAATATATCTATTTCTTTTAGAAACATAAATCAATGAGATAATACATGAAGACTTTTTGTGAAATACTTCGGGGAGAACGCTGCAAAAAGTTTCAATGTTTGCGAAGCTTTGTTGTGTTTTTCAAACCTAAAAGTAAAAGACAAATCAGGATGTTTTTTTTACAATGTTCTCATAAATTAATTAAAAAATCATTTGAGTAATCTATTTTTTTTACCTTATTCAGTAGGTACCTACTGAGGAATTTTTAATCTAGGTTGCAAAGATATGTCACATTTAAGGTTCTTATTACATGCATTCCTAAAAGCAGACACGCGTGTCGCGTAAGTACGCACTTACAAATTTCATATGTGGACTTGCAACACAAAAATGCAAGCTCATATAAACATAGGTCGACTACAACTCTTGCCGACCTTCCCTTAAACGGGCGAATTTGGCAAAGTGAACCATTTTTTACAGTATGAGTGGTCAGCCGCATACTAACTTATAAGTCAAGGAACCCCTTAATTCAACTACCCTGATTTATATCCCAGCCGTATTGGCAACGAACCGACTATATAATTACGAATGTATGAATTTAGATCTGTGTATGTTTGCTTATGATTGTGTGTCTATGCGTTTTTATTTACTTGTATATTTGTGTCTAGACGTAAGAATTTGGATGGTTGTACATTCTCGTTTTAGCTCGAAGCTTCTGCTCGAGACGATTCTGGCATGGTCTGGTGTATGCTAGAATATCCTTAACTCACCTTTAAATATAACAGTGAACCAAATGTGAGAAAATTCTAAGATAAATTTAATCCAAGTTGTATTTAATTGAACTCAAGCGCACCGACTTATGATTGTGTGGCTATGTGTTTTTATTTACTTGTATATGTGTGTCTAGACGTAAGAATTTGGATGGTTGTACCTACTTGTTTTAGCTCGAAGCTTCTGCTCGAGACGATTCTTGCATGGTCTGGTTAATGCTAGAATATCCTTAACTCACCCATAAATATAACAATGAACCAAATGTTCGAAAATTATAAAATAAATTTAATCTAAGTTTTATTGAAGTGAACCCGAGCGAACCGACTATTATTGTTAATATTAGTAAATAAACGATATTTTTTTAAACGATATTAAAACACAGCAGATAGCGTGAGGCGAGAGCTCCGCCGAGGTGGGCATTGGCCTCCCCACTGTATCTTAATAGACTATTAGGGTATAATCACTTTGGGCAGACAACCTTCGTCGTTATTATGGATGTTTCATGTCTCAATATTGCCATAGGGATGGATTTATTCTTAAAAAATTACGTCTTCAAATATTTCAGGATCTTTGTTATTAACATTTAATAATTTATTAAACCGAACTACGACATAAAAAATATTATTCAATTTGATGTAGGTACTAATCTTTAATCCATAATCTAAGTTGCAAAGATATATTGAAATTAAGATTTATATTAAATGTATTCCCACAAGCAGACACTTATAAGTTCGCGCTCAAACATGCCGCATGTGAACTTACAATATAAAACCCAATCTCAAATAAACATAAGCTCTACAACTCTTGCCGACCTTCCGTGAAATAGGGGTGACATTGGCAAAGTGAACACTTATGATATCGATTGTTTCTGTCTTTAAAATTTAATACGATTTATTTGTTGTTTTATATTTTTTACAATTTTTGTTGCTTGACTTAAAAGTGAGTTTGAGGCAGACTGAAAAAAATGGTGTACTTTGCCAATGTCACCCAATGTTTTAGAGAAGGCTGGCAAAAGTTGCAGGGCCTCTGTTCATTTGAATATTTGGGTATTTATTTTATAAGTGTATGTGTCTGCTAGTGAGCATGCATTTAATATGAATCTAAATATGTTTATCATTATTCATTACAACTTCTGTTATAGACTATAGATTGCAAGGGACCATAGTAAAGTTGTATGTGTGGCGTATGATGTTTGCCTGCCGAGAAATGCAACATCCGTTCCGATAACGTTCCGAGTCCATTCATTTATATATAATGGTTCACTTTGCCAATGTCACCCCTGTGTCAGCGAAGATCATCAAAAGTTGTAGGGCTTATGTTCATTTGAGGTTTGGATTTTATTTGTAAACACTCAGCATTTGTACTACATTTGTACTATTTGAACTACACGTGTTTGTTTGTGTGCATGCATTTGAGAACCTTAAATGTTAATATATCTCTGCAACTTAGATTACAGATAAGCTCTATAATATGATGAGGAAGTATAAAAATTAAAAAAAAACACAGATATCTATCATATTATTTTGACCAAGCTTGAAGGTCGAAAGGTTAAACTTTATAGATATTTTTTTAACGTTTTTTTTTACCGTGGGTAAAAACTGAAACACTAATACAAAGTATCAGTTACTTGCTGATCCCATCTCTTATCACAACCATCCATCACTAAATCAATACGTAGGCATCAACAATAATGATACAAAAGAAGTTCCCCTAGTGTAAAAAAAACGCTTTAATTCAAGCAAGGTTTTAACAAAAATATATTAAAACCTAAACGCTCCGCAGTAGCGCTATTTTAGTTTCTGTGCATTTTTTATTGTAGGCCTTAATTAAGTATACGTCTATATTTTTTATACTTAAAAAAAAATGTATGGAAACTAAAATAGCACATCTAGTGAGAGTTTTACTTTTGTACATTTTTTTTTATACACGGTTAAGTTTGTAAGTAAAGCTTTGTACTTGGTGTACAGAACTTCGTATTTTTAAACTCGAATTCATATTTTTTTCTTAGTTTCAACAACAAAAATGTATGGAAACCAACACAGCACGTCTAGCGAGAGATTTACGTTCAATACATTTTTTTTAACACACGGTGTTAAACTTTATACTTAGGGTAAAATGCCTGTGTTTTTTTTGGATTCGACCTCATACCTGCTCGTTGAACGATAAATCAAACCCAGGTACAGCCTCCCACAGGGAACCGGAGTCGTCCTTTAATCGCAGTAGTTAAAAAAATATTAAAAAACGAGACTTTGATGAAGCTGTCACAAATTAAAGGTTGTAAAAGGAAGCTACCGCTTGTAATTTATGTTAAAAGCCATGTACGTTCAAGTCATTCATTTTTTCTCAGCAATTGAGTCGTATAGAATCAAAGCCGTCAATCAAGGAATTTGAAAAAAAAAGATAAATAAGTATATAAAAACACGATAAATAATTTTCTTATTGTTTCCGTATATTAATTTCATTTTCAAAACAATCTTAGATAGCCGGCTTTGATTATATGTTATTCTATAAGTGTTCTTTTGAGCAAATACATGATGTAAAAAATGTTTAGTTTTTCGATTAATTTTGAGAAAAAAAACAATAGCTTTTAAGATTTTTTAATGTAACATGATAAAGACATCTAGTGTCGTGTGGACGAAACTTTTTGTATCTTTGCAAGCCTATAATATTAAAATTAAGGTGGGCATATTTGCTGAATAGTTGTGTGTTATCTATTATCTAAGTTGCAAAGGTGTATTGACATTTAAGGCTCATTTTTATTCCATACCCACAAGCAGGCACATGTAAGTTCACGCTGCGTATGTTCATATAAAATAAACCAAACCTCACATTACCGTACACTTTGCAACTCCCGCTGCCTTTTCCTGAAACCAGTTAGCATCAGGCAAAAGTGAATCAGCATGGGGGGTCAGCCTCATACCAACCTATTAACCAAGGAAACTCTATTTTTTTTTAAACATCTGCTAAATGAATTCAATGGAAAGCATTAAGAAAGAAACACATTATAAACAGTCTTCAGCTATTTACATTGCGGTTTTTTGTTATTTCATCTGAAATTCATAAAATTGATTTACTGCGTCATTAAATTGATTTTAACCCTAAGCATTCCAGTGAAAATCAAAGCACCATCATAGATAATAATAATTGTTGTTATTAATCCATTTTACGACTTGCTGGCTAATAAATCATACGAAGAGATAAACGGGCATCAAACATCATCTTCCTGGGACCCTAACGGGGCTATTCTTAGACATTTTGATCGTCGGTTGAGCCCACGCTTTGACCAACTAATGATGCCTGAGCTAGAAGTTTCATCAGCACGGTCATTCTTACCTATCTCAGACCTATTTCTCAGACCATATGACGCGATTGATGACCGAATGCTTCTGGGTTTTGTTATAAGGCTCTGTAAACAGTTTACAGAGCCCAGGGCGATGGCGGATGTCTTCAGCTGCGTCGTTCGATCTAAATTAGAGTACGCTGTTGAGGTGTGGACACCTCATCAGCGGAAGTAAATTAATATGTTAGAACAGCTCCAGAAGAAGTTCCTGAGGTACCTCCTCATGAGAACGCAGAGAAACTACCCTCAGTTCATGAACCATGAGAACCTGCTTCAGGAAACTGGCTTCAGGAGCTTAGAAACTAGGCGCAACGAGACCCTGATGGTGCTCACTTATAAAGTCATCAATGGTTTAATAAACAGTCCCACCCTGTTGGAGGGTTTCAGGTTGTTTGTACCAAATTATTATATTCGGAGGCGAGGTCATGATCTTTTCATGTACCACTGAGCCGCACCGATGTCTTGGCACAGCATCCTTTAACTCGGAGTGTCAAACTCATTAACGAGTCAAAAAAAGACATATTTCAATATAAGAGTTTTAGGCTTTATACACGGCCGGCTGACGTTTCGCCCATTTCTACGATGGGCTTCTTCAGCGTGAAGTATGATGATGATGACGATCTTGATGAGAACATCCTCTCCGCACAATGTTCATCCTCAGTCGTCGTGCAGAAAGGATGTTCTCCTGAAGACGTTGGCTACGTCACCGACGAAACGTCGAGAATGATGTAAGTTCTCTCTAAACGGTTCGTGAAATATCCGAGTTAAATTAAGTTTTGAAATTTGTTTAGTTTTAAAATTAATAGAATGGTCGAAATCACTCTTAAATATTTTCCGTAAACTTTACTTTTCTCAAGTTTTGCAACTCTTACTAAAGGTACTGGGCTGAGAGGGTTAAACGTTGTATAAACGGAACTATTCTAAGACATTTTAGTCGTTGGTTGAGCCCATGCTTTGACAAACTAATGATGCATTTGTATAATAACCTGTCAATCAAAGATGGCCGCCAGTAAACTGCTGATTAGTCTTCATACAAATATTACCACAATTCGGTAGGTAAGAATAACCGTGATGATGAGACTTTCAATCCATCATTAGTTAGTCAACGCGTGGGTTCAACCGACGACTAAAATGTCTAAGAATAGCCCCGTTTGAGTTTTAACGCAGGGTTTGAATACTTGGAATCAAAACACGAACGTTCGTCCATTAATTACACGTCTTCGATATAAAGTGATTGTTGTGAAGTGTTTTACAAGCAATTCATTGTTAAATTGAACGATAATGATCTCATACAGCATGATCTCACCACAACATTCTGTGTGGGATGGGTCAGGTCTTGAAATATATATCTATTTACACTCTCATATAGGTAAGGGAATATTTAATGCACTCGTAATAATAATAATACGATAGAGTATTTGGTGAGCGCTGTTTTTGAGTGAATCACACCCTGCCAATGTCACTTTTTGCCAATAACACTTTGCCACTGTCACCCCTGTTTCAGGGAAGGTGCGCAAGAGTTGAAGGGATTATTCGTTCATTTAAGATTGGGTTTTTATGCTCTAAGTGCACATGCGGCATGTGTAAGCGCGAACTTATACGTGTCTGCTATTGGGATTGCATTTCATATGAATCTTAAATTAAACATGGATTTTCAACTTAGATTTTGTATTATTGACACCTCAAGAATCCACTGCAAACTTGGTAATTGCTATAAAAGCGTCAATTATCAAGATTTACCCAGTTCCTGTAAGGCTGGATGGACCTTTGGCGACCGGTCTTTACTAAACGTGCATGAATTTTTCAACTATGCAAAGAGAAAATTTCAAAATATAAATGGTATATTTTTTGTGCTTCGCCTGGATTCAAACCCACGACCTTCCATTTACGAATCCGAAGCGCTAACCACTAGAAACGCATTTGAGAAGATTATACATATTTGAATGCAGCTCTAACGATGACCTCATCTTCGCCACACATTTTGGTACAAACACTCGTTTACCGTGCGTGGTATTTGGTGCATTTTTTTTATTTTTCAAATTTCAACTCGCTGTGCTTAAACCAGTTTTATGTTTTGGTACTTAGTGCCTTTTTAAAGCAACCATTCAAGGATAAATTTGAACGTGTTTGTATGTGTACATAAAATATCTCTATCATTACCCCACACGCTGTTGCCTTATTAATTTACCGATAGCCCCGAGATCGGTAAAAAAAATACAGAAAAAAAACCTTAAATCGCTTTTAAAGCAAGAATCCTCCAATAAATAACAAACTCTATAGTACCCATACTCCCAGAAATAATGTTCACGTTTTAACTATATCATAGCGTTTAACAAAAATCCCACTGCGTTTTATTGAACATAATTTTCTAAATAATTTATTTCATTATTTTTCTACAGAAGTAGGTTATTAAAATAACAACGAAAAAAATGACATCTATCAACCATAATTAATATATTTAAAAAAACATAAACATTTAAGGTTACATATTCTCCAAATCGTGTACTAATCATGCGTAATCGTGAATTTCTTCTACGCAAAATCGACACTTCATCTTTTTAAGAATAGCGCCCCGTCAATACGCATGCGCACTGTTGCGTTCGAAATTCAAAATATTCTGCGTTCAAAAATGGCTGCGTTCAAAATTGAAATATTTTTTATACCTACCCATTTGATTATTTTTTACAAATTACATAACTAAAAATGAGGCAAATTACAGAAATGAAAATGAGACTAACCAGGGAATATCGACACAGGTGAGCTGTTTTCCAGGATCTGTTGCCGTGATCTATCGGAGTTGAAAGGTTCCGGACGTTTTGCCCATATCCACGATGGACTTCTTCAGCGTTATGATAATGTTTTAGCAACCCTCCAATGTAAGCCTTCAGCCGAAAAATTCTTAGACATCTTAGTCGTCGGTTGAGCCCACGCTTTGACAAACTAATGATGCCTGGCCTGAATGCTTCATCACCACGGGCTGATGGCTTCTAACCTACCGAATATCGCTAATATTTGTATAAAAACTAATCAGCTGTTCGTTTGCGGCCATCTTGGATTGACAAATCTTCATACAAATGCATCATTAGTTTGTCAAAGCGTGGGCTCAACGGGCGACTAAAATGTCTAAGAATAGCACCGACAGTGTACATTTTCGTTCAAATAGTTTCTAGTCCACAGTCGATGCACATAAGAATGTTCCAGTAATTTGTAGAGTGTGTCCGAGATCAACCCTTCTTATAAAGATGTGTTCATTAGCGCGTACAATAAATTAAGACGCTACAATCCCCGCGTTAATCTAAGAATTTATGTTTCAATATCCTTTATACCTACCCTTGCCTATAATTATTACCGACCCTTTTAAACATTATAAATCGTTCTTTTTGTGTATAGGTAGAATCCCTCCCCTTTGTTCTACCCTAATAGGATATCATTTGCATCTTGGTTCTTTATTTTTAACTCTGTTTACGTGTTAAAGGAACCGCTTAAGTTTGAGTTGAAAATTAGTACACAACACAATGGACAAGACTCAAATTCCATGGAAAAAAATGTGACGTCAGACAGCTGAGTTACTAGGGATTCTTTCCTAATAACGTTTCACGTCTTTTATTCTCCAAAGTTTGTTCGTTTTTATAATTGGTTTCAACATTGTTTTTTTTTGCAATTACTTTATTTATTTATTTATTTTTATTTATTTAAAAAAAAAAAGATTTGTGAAGAGGAATGCAATTCACCAACCTATTCTGCCTGGCTAAGTGTTAAATTACGTAGGTTTTGATTTTTATTGTTTAATTGTTTACTGATTGTTTGTTTTAAATACTTAAATGTACTTAATTAATTGTTTGTATTCCGTGACTTATAGGTTGGTATGAGGCTGACCACCCATAATGTACAAAAATGTTCACCATGCTAATGTCCCCCCTGTTTCAGGAAATGTCGGCAAGAGTTGCAGGGCTTATGTTCATTTGAGATTGGGGTTTTATATTGTAGGTTCGCATGCGGCATGATTTAGCGCGAACTTGTACGTGTCTGCTTGTGGGAATGCGTTTAATTTGAATCTTAAATGATATATATCTTTGCAAAATACAAATACAAATTAATTTTATTAATCAAAATACAAATCTTTGTAAAATAAAAATAAATAAATAAACAAACTTATTTCATTATTGGTTGCGCACCAAAGTCACATTTAAACCATAGACGTTTTTCTTTCAAGAATAAAACCTATTTTAAAAAAATTATAAATTTTAAATTTTGTGTTACCCACATATATTAAAAAAAAATCAAGTTATCTTTACATAAAGTATCATATTTCTTCATTATTTATATTTCTCGAGAAATTTCGTCAGATACCATTATTATAAATATTTACTTGAATTTTATGTAGCTTACGTTGTTTTTCCACAAAATTTACATAATAATTCTGTAAATAAAATGTACACAGCTTATCAAATACAAGTTTCCTCTATCTTAACTACCTTCATGGAATTCCCGATCTTGGAAAGATCTAAAGTTTGTCGAGAATTCAGGTCAATACGTTGTTTACACTTAGGCTTACCATAAGTTCAGATTTAATCGGGATAGTCCCGGTTTAAGGTATTTTAAAACATCCACTTGGTATTCTGTTTTGGACATGATATCTTTCACTGCATCAAATTTGGTTTGTTCAGTCAGTTCAAGGATGTTATGACTTATGGATCTTTTTATCCGAAACTACCGTAAGTATTATCTGAAATAATCTTCTATCAGTTACTGAACCTAAAACCTTTATTTGTTTACAGATCCTAAATTTGGCATCTATTGTCTCTTTAATATAAAATAAAATACTCGTATGTCTCTCGAAAGCATTTCATTTTTTTTCTTTTTCATGCCATCATAGTTTCTGGATATTTTTTTGAATAAATATTGAATTGAAAGAAGTAAAAAAAAGGTTATTTTATTCTTCTTTTGTTCTTACACCTGCCAACTAAAATAACATTTTAATTAACATAGAATTGCTTCTTGAATGGATTGTTATCATTGTGGGAAAAAACATTTTCTCTACTTTAGTTTATTGAATCCATAATTTTTACACTTGACCACACATCAACACGGCATTTTGATAAAAACCAAGAGCAGTTGCTAGTACAGCAGTATAAACGTGACTATAATCTAATCTATAATCTAAGTTGCAAGGATATATTCATTTAAAGCTCTCAGATGTAAGCCCACAAACCAACAAGTGTAGTTCGCGCTTACAAATGCTGAATGTGTACTTACAAATAAAATCCAAACCTCAAATGAACATAAGCCCCACAACTTTTGCCGACCTTCCCTGAAACAGGGGTGACATTGGCAAAGTGAACCATTTTTTACAGTATGGGTGGTCAGCCTCATACCAACCTATAAGTCAAGGAATATGAATAAAGAATTACATTTAAATATATAAAAGAACAAAACCTTACAAAGAAATCTATACAAAAAAAGTCAGAAATTTCCTATGCAAAAAATGTAGCAAATGAATACACCAACATTAAAAATCACCATTGCAGATTAGCCGCCACTTCTTCCTGTCCTTGCACACTTCTTTCATTTCATCCAGAGTCATAACCTTTTTCATGCAAGTCCTCCTTTTATTATGACTCTGGATATCCCATTCATTCGCTATTTCAGAAATTTGATCCATCCATACTTTTCTCGGTCTTCCTCTACCACGACATCCATCTATTTTAGCAACATATACTTTCTTCGTCAATCTTTCATCACTCATTCTCTCCATATGCCCGAACCATCTTAACATACTTCTTTTAATCTTCACTTTCACACTTTCCCTTACACCACATTCTTCTCTTACAAAATCATTCCTCACTCTGTCACTTCGTTTTTTCCCAATCATACTTCTTAGATAGTCCATTTCTACTGTATGGACTTTACTAATTTCCCTTTCACTCACCGTCCAGGCTTCACTTCCATACATCAAGGTTGGCACTAGTATATCACCGTGCACCGCCAATCTAACATTTTTTGAGAGATTCTGGTTCCTGGCGATGCTAGCGGTAGCACCCAGTACGCACCTGCCTTTCATTATTCTTCTTTCAAATTCACCGGTCATTCTTCCATCTTTTTCAAACTTACTTCCCAGGTATACAAACTCATTTACGACATCAACATTCATTCCATTAATTTTAAATTCATAATTCATACTTTCATCATCTCTTTCAAAAATCAATACTTTCGTCTTACCTGCATTCAACTTCAAATGGTTACCTTTCAAAGCTTCATTCAATCTAGAGAGCATTGTTTGCAATTCTACTGCTGAATCAGATACAAGAACTGCATCATCTGCATACAGTAGAACACTCACTTTGCTCTCTCCTATCATCAATCCACAATCATTAAGTCGAGCATCTCTGACACACTTGTCCATGACTATGTTAAATAGCCATGGACTCATCACACATCCTTGCCTCACACCCTTATAAACTTCAAACCACTCACTATACTCACCATCAATACGGACACATGCCTTACTATTTTCATAGTTTGCATGCACCGCACCTAGGAGAGCCCCATTCACTCCGTATGCTTTCAAAACATCCCATAACATACCTCTGTCTACTGAGTCAAAAACCTTTTCCAGATCTACAAAGGCCGTGAACAGCTTCCGCCTCACCGACGATTGTTTTTCAACAAGTTGTCGTAGAGTAAAAATCTGATCAACACAGCCTCTACCGGCCATAAAGCCGGACTGTACATCGGAAATCCTTTCACTAGTAGTCAGAATCACATTTTTTATAATCACCTTACAGAAGACTTTTCCTGGTATACTGAGTAGACTGATTGGTCTGAAGTTCTGACAGTCTTTTTTGTCCCCTTTACTGATTTGCTCAATAATACGGATTTTTAACTATGATTTTTTTACGCATATCGGAGTTACCTAGAGAACGCCTTCATACCATATCTCCTTCTTTTTTTGATCTGTGATTGAATCCCTTATAATTAGCAATTAATTTATTGTAACAAACGAGTAGGTACCTATCTGCATACACAGTTTTTTTTTACTTTTTTCTAGCTTCCACAATTGTCCCACTTCTAACCTGTAAAATTATGTCCAACCTATTCGCATAATAACAGCGTCTTCAATACCGCTTTAACAGGCAAAGGGAATGGATTTTAGATAGATGCTTAGTTTTTATAGCCCATACAGTTTCTAGATTCTTATGGACGTATAGATACTCTCTTTTGGAATCTTCCATGTTCACTGGTTATAGATTTTCCAGTCTACGATTTTCCGTTTTTACAGGACATAGAGATTCTTTTCAATTTTCCAGTATTCCACTCACATAATTTCTATCCCCTTCAACGTGTCTCCACTTTCAGTGCAGAATTTCAAAAGAATTTCTCCAATATGACCGGAATCGTACGTCCTGTACCACGAGTATAAAACACGACTTCTAAAATAAACCATAACGTATACTACCATAAAATAACACAGCGACTCCGATGTGCGGTTTTGTTTTCATTCAGTTTTTGGGTAAAAGATTACTATGAGAATGAAACGCTATAGCTGAATAGAGTGGTAGGGTTAGAACATCACAGTGACAAAACAACACAATGATAAAACAATACAGAAAAAAACATTACAACGATAAAACATCACATGACAAAACTAACACTGCGCTCGGCTGAAACTGGAGCCAAATCAAGGATTGAAGAACCTATAAGAAGAGTTAACACAATTTTTGGAGAGCGTGCATTTGCGGTTGCTGGTCCTCTGGCCTGGAACCACCTGCCACATCATGTGAGAGAGCTAGAGGACCATGGAAAGTTCCGGAATGCACTGAAGACAAGCAAATTTCTGGCATCGTTTGCACCAGCGCCTTTGGAGTTACTACATCACGAAACGGCGCTATAAAGAAATCATCAACTCATCATCATCACATGGCAAAGCATCACATACATCACAAACATTTATTTGCCTATTATGAGGTGGTTGACCTAGGACCGATACCCTTACCTGAAAAAATAAATAGGTTCTAAACGCCATATGCAACTCATTCGGGGATAACGCGTTAAAAAGTTTATATTTATGTGCAGCTTAGTAACGTTTATTTTATCTAATAATGGTAATCAATGGCACTATTTTCTTGTAAAAATTGAACCAAATAATGAATGCATGAGTTCCATGTTCTTATGCTCCGTTTTGTCAAGCCGTTTATGATATTTTCTGTTTCGTGATGTTTTGTCATGTGATGTTTTTTCATGTGCTGTTTATTGTTAACATAGGTATTCTGTTTTAGGTGTTTGATGTTTTTTTCATGTGACGTTTTGTCATTGCGATGTACTTTTCAGTGATCTTTTGTCATTGTAATGTTTCGTCATGTGATTCATTGATGCGATGTTAAGTCATGTGTTGTTTTGTCACTATACCGTTCCATCATGGAACCGACAAAGTAGATACGTGAAGTTTTTTACTTGGCGTATTCGTTTTACTTTCTGGTCAACCGCAATTAGTTACATATCGATGGACAAAGGGGTAGACTGATTGTTTCCGTAGCAAGACACGCCAAAAATGAAAAGATTTTTTGCGCTTGGTTTAATATCAATAGAGAATAAAAGCAAGGAACAGAAATTACGAAATAACATGCGGGTGTATTGGAAGAAACGTTTTTTTTTCAATTTGTTTTGATATCCAGAATCATAATAAAAAGAGAGCTTGTATGAAAAAAGTTATGACTCTGGATGAAATGAAAGAAGTATGTAAGGACCGCAAAAATGGCGGCTGATCTGTAATGTAGGCGGCTAAGATAAAGACTTATTTTCAGTTTCAGTTTTTTTGAGATTGGGTTTTTATATTGTAGATTCATATGCGGTATGCGTTAGCGCGAACTTATACGTGTCTGCTTGTGGGAATGCGTTTAATATGAATCTTAAATGATATAGGTGTATATTTGTAACCTTATTAGATTTTGATGAAAGCTGAGCAATCTTTATAATCTTTTATATTAATTGTAAAGACGTATAAATATTTGAGATTCATGATTTGTGCATACCTACAAGCAGGCACGTCTAAATTCTCGATTACACATGTAAATATAAAATAAAATTAAAAAAATCTCAAAGAACATAAAACTCTCCATCTCGTACTGCGCTTCCCTGAAACAGGAGTAACATCGACAAAGTGAACCAGTCTATACAGTATGGATGTATTTAGAGTCTAAAAAAGTAAAATTCCATCGATAGCTCAGTTGGTGGAGTACTTGTATTCCATGCCGAGAGCTCGGGTTCTAACCCCACCGAGGGTGTCAAATTGCTTTCCCGTGTCGATATTTCTTTCGAACCCTAGATACAATAGCAGCAAGATTTTCTCAGCCTTCACACAAAAAATTAAAACCAGCACCCTCAGGAGCTGGGAAACCCCTACTTAACTGAAGCGGTTGGCGTAAGGCCAGCCCCCTTACCAATAAAAATAAAAATATTCCACTCGCAACATACGGCTCCTTCGGAGAGGATGCAGCAAAAAGTTACACTTCATGTAAAGCTGAGTTGAGTTGAGTTTTTTTTTTGCGTCGGTCAACTGCATGGAGTAATAAGGCGTTAAATAGTTGCGAAGATTTTTTACTTAACACCAACCATTATTTCTTCTTTTTTTCAGGTAGACAAAATGCAATTTTCTCTTCAAAAAGCGTTCATTTTAAAGCGTCTAAGCTCAAATTCCAAGTTAAAATGGCTCTAAAAATGTCAGCGTGTCGCACGTAGCACTAAATTAAGTTGAACCCCGAACCATTCACAATTCAACTGTCAACCACAGCCACTGGACTAAAGTACGGTCTCCTTAAACTTTGGACGGCACCCGCTGTACACGGTGTTCTACCCTTGTGAAATGGAGAGAGGCTGTAGATCACAAAGTTTGGTAGTATAAAATAAGGTAAGTCTTTCTATATGACCAAACGAAAAAAATGTATTTTCAGTCTTGCCGTATTCCTATAATCTATATTCTATAATCTAAGTTGCAAACATTAAGAATTCACATGGAATGTATGCTCACAAGGAGGTATACACGTTAAAGCTTACGTATTATGCCGCATGTGTACTTACAAAAGAAAAACCCAAATCTCAAATTGGCATAAGTCCAACAATTCCTGGCAACCTTCCTTGAAACAGGGGTGGCATTGGCAAAGTGAACCATTTTCTACAACATGGGTGGTCAGCCGCATATGTCAAGTCAATCAACCTACCTATAAGTCAAGGAGCATACTCGTACACAACAAATTACATTTTTAAAATCAATAAATAATAATATGTATGAACATCAAAACTAGAACATAAAAAGAAATTCAAATTTTAACCCTAGTCCTAGCCACCAACGTTACAGATCAACCGCCATTTCTTTCTGTCCTTACATACTTCTTTCATTTCATCCAGAGTCATAACCTTCTTCATCATACAAGCTCTCTTTTTATTATGACTTTTGGAATTCCATTCATTCGCTATTTCAGAAATTTGGTCCATCCATACCTTTCTAGGTCTTCCTCTACCATGACATCCATCCATTCTTGCAACGTATACTTTCTTCGTCAGTTTCAAGCCAAACAAGCACTGGGGGGACGAAGTGGTTAACACTTCAAACTCGTGATTAGAAGGTAGTGGGTTTGAATCCCGGCGGAGAACAAAAAAAAATCATTTTCAAATTTCTCTTCGCTGAGTCCAAAAATCAATCTGCCTTTTCCAAAGACCGGTCACCATAGGTCCATCCAGTCTTACACCAACTGGGTCTTGGTTGAGAATCGGTGCTTTCTACAGCGACGCTCAAGCTCGCAGAGGGCTCTTGAGGTGTGCTTCACACAAAAACAGCGGTCACCAAATAAATCAGCCTATTACTTTTATTGTTACGAACGTATGAGTTCGCGTGGACGTGAGCCTAGGCACGCTGATTGGTGTGTGATGTATCTGGTATAGTGTGGAACAATGCTCTATTACCATCTACTAGGAATGATCTTTCATGTTCTAGAACATGCAAGAATTGTATTTTTTGTACCTATAAATACAAGCATTTATTCTGCGGGACAGACAGAGTAACTTTGATCATTGTAACGCAAAGACCATAAATAGAGAGTGAAGAGTAAACAGTACATTGTAACCTATATTGTGGCAAATAAATAAAAAAAGAACCCCATGTCAAATCATAACATTACTTTTATTATATCTTCGCCTACGTTGGCCGTTGGCCATTTTCGCTTTCTCCGAATGCTTACTGTAACGAAAGCGCTTATTTAATATGCCATAAATAAGCCTCACTCGAAACTTTTCAAACTGCAATCGCGTCGGACAAACGCGTGTAACTTCGTCTATTTATCAATGCTTTATGGCTGTTAAACCGCAATGTTCGCCGCGCTGTTATGAGGTGCGCTATAATGGTGACAGGTTAGAACGTCACAGTGACAAAACGACACAAAACAGAACGACACATCACAATGTCAATGCATCACATGACAAAACATCACTATGACAAAGCAACACAGAAAATACAAAACAACACGAGGACAAAACATCACATGACAAAACATCACATAGCTACTCGTGATCTAGCAACAATCCCACAAGGAGTGCCACCCGAGGTATGCTATTAGCTTCAGTAACATCGAACCATTTACTTTTAGAGTCATGGGCACGCCTCTGACCTAGAGGTTCTTGTTTTGTCGTGCCGTTGCTTTCACTTCACGGGAAGGCCTTTCGCCACTTGAGAAAATATATAGCTTTGCATGAGCGTCCATGTGCTGTGGGTCCTTCTGACACATACATACAGGACGGATACGAGGAGGGTTTGAGCATACCCCTGAAATACCTTGAAAAGAACAAACCATAAACGGCACATGAAAAAACATTACACACAGCACAAGCATTTATTTCGCTTTCACAAGCCATAATATGTGACTTCGGGGCTAACTCGGTAAAAAGTTGCTCTTTATGCGCATTTTTTTTTTTAACATTCTTCTTCTTCTTCGTGTCAGCTTCACACCGTATTGGCCCAGTAACGAGCAATGTCTACAGCTCTTTGGTTTCCCGCAAAGAGATCATCCATGGAGCAGCTTGTCGGACAGGAGGGACAACACCGCAGGTGCTCCATAGTTTGCTGAGCTCCACACTCACATAGTGTAGAGTCCTCTCGTCCCAGAAATCCCCAGGTCAACATGTTGGCCCGGGCTCTTCCAACATTGGTCCTCAATCTGTTCATAGATTTCTACACGGGCCACTCGAGATTCTTTCCTGGAGGTAGGCTCTCTGCAGGCGTGTTAATTTTTTTATACGCTTTTACAAATAATAAATGCATGAGTTCCAATTTCTCATGTCTCACTTTTTTTTCATGCCGTTTGTGGTTTTATGTGCCGTTTACGGTATGCTCTGTTTTAGGTATGTGATGTTTTTTCATGTGATGTTCTGTCATTTGTTGCTATGTCATGTGTCGTTCTTTCTTGTGCCGTTATGTCATGTGTCGTTTTGTCACTGTGTCGTTCTACCATGGAGCCGTGCTATAATAACAAGTCCCTACAATTTATTGAAGCCATAAACTTTACGACCTCGAGAATTGTAAAGACTTTTCATATATTTTTTTGGTTCACAGCTCGACAAAGACCAAAACCGAATAGCCGGCAAAGATGAACTCTTGCCGAGAAGCGATTTGTATCGCTTGAACTGTCCTCTCTTTGTATCTTCTTCTATGTATGTGCTAGTTTGTCTTATGTGCATCAGAGGTAAATTCACACTCCGTGGAAAAATTGATTGCTCGCCACTGCTGGGACGGATTCTACAGCTTTACGCCCCCAGCAATTATAATAGAGCAAGAAGTCCTGATCTTTTCACGATCCCCGCCTGCGGAACCAATGTTCTCCGTCAGTCTTGGGTAGTGCGTGCGCTGTCGCTGCTCAATACTCTGGCCTCCTCAGCCCCACACCTGGATATATTTACAACTGGTGTGGATCGCTTACTATCAGAGTCTGTATGTATATTAGAACGACGTATGGATGCGTAGATTAATGTATCTGTGTATTGTTCTATTATGTCTGCAATGTAATATGTATTGTGACGTTTTAGTGTTTCACTGTCAGTTATGTATATACATATTTGTTAAATAAATAAATGAGCAATATTTATATGTGTACTGGACATTGATTTAAAAAATATTTTAAATCTAATCTAATCTAAGCCGCAAAGATATGTAACATTGGGGATTCACATTACATGCATTCTCTCAAGCAGACACGTACAAGTTCGTGCTTGAGCATGCCGCATGTGAACCTACAACATAAAAACCAAATCTCATATGGACATACACCCTGCATCTTACACAGCATGGGTGGTCAGCCGCATACCAACCTATAAGCCAACCTATAAACAACTCTCAAATTACCGTGTTTTACGTTTTTACTTTACTCAGATTGCGTAGAAGGTTCTCTACGAGAGAGCATCATGTTTCTCTCTCATAAAGTCCATAAAGTCATCAACAGCTTAATAGACAGTCCCAACCTGTTGGAGAGTCATAGGTTGTATGTGCCAGGTGACTATAGGCGTGGGCGAGGGCATAACTCACTTTATGTACCGAACACCTTTACGGATGTCGTCGCACAGCATCCTGTAACTCGGAGTATAAAACTCTTGAATGAGTCTAATATAGACATCTTATATTGCAATCCTAATAGATTTAGAAATGTAACTAGAGATTTTCTCCCAGCGTGTTGATGGCTGAGAGAGTGCACTATAATTAGGGAAACCTTTTGTGAACAAACAAAAAATTATGATTTATTTATGATCTCAATCATTTTGTTAACAGCTCACCATCTCACGTCTGGAGTGTTCACTTCATCAGCTTATGGCTCTGCACTTTCGGCGCCAGTTTATTTTATTCATTCAGCGATTTCCCGCTCCCTGAATGGGCAATCTTTCCGTAGGTGGGCCGTGACATAAAAACCCGACCATTTCACGAAATCGAAACAAAAATCACTCTCGCTCTCCTTCTTGTGTTGAAGGAAACGTAGAAAGAAAATCTACCTACAAACTTTAAAGACCATTCAAACGGAGGGGTTTGGTTAGTGGTTAGTGTCTTTTTTGGAAAGTAACACTTTTCTTCTAATGATGATGATGGATGATTTCTTTTCTGTGGCGCCATTGAATGGTCCAGGACCATCTTAAGGGCGCCATGGCTTCTGGAAAAAAGCAGTATCTTCAGTCCCTTTCTGAAGGTGGTGGTAGGCTGTTTTGCGCGAACACCGACGGGCATTGTTCCAGGCAACCGGCCCGACCACCGCAATGGCACTACAGTCCATATATCTCCTTGGCCTCTTGTATGTTTCCCCTCCAGCTCCTTCTGTCCTCAGTGGTTCACTTCCAACTTGTCTCCTGGAGAAACTGCGCTTTATCTCGTTTCCCCAGTGCTTATCTACCATTTTTTAAGGAACCCTGTGCGGGAGACTCAAGCTAAGAGAGTTTAGGGGTCTAACACTTGTTGTTGTGAACAGAGGTGTTTGTGATGTGGCAGTTGATGTCCTGATCAAGTTGCACGGCCGTTAGCTGCGCAGTGCTGTAATGTGTGTTGCGTTGCCTTGTCTTTATTTTGAGACACTGAAAGGAAATGACGTTGATATTGGTTTTAAATATGGCAAGGTTAAATTGGGGTGGAAACACAAATACCGGTAGTTCCACAATCAGGAATGAGTCGTGAAAACACCAAGTTATCATAGTTTTGATATCGACTGCAAATGGATGGATGTGAGACGTTCTACGAGTTTATTTATTTATTTATTTATAAATAAATAAACTCGTAGAACGTCTCATTTATTTATAAATTCACGACACTTAGTGCCTTTTACAAACCATACTAAAAATAGTGTTATAAATACAAGAGTAAGTAAAAAGTATAAAATGAAACAACAAATATATCAGAACTACAATTGAAAACTATCCGGGATAAAAAGTAACATAAAACAAAATAATGATTACATAAGTAGGTATTAATACTTTAAAAAAAAAATAGAGAGATGAGATAAAAAAACAAGAGAAAAGACAGTTTATGAATGTATAAATAGTAAGCAGAAATTAGAAGTAAGTAGCTGAATATAAAACCACAATTAAAAATAGATTGAAAAAAATTATAAATACCTATATATGAAAGTAAAATGAAACAAATAAACACAATAAAAAAAACTATATAAAAATAAGAATAACAATCAAAGTTACTATTTAGAGAAAAAATATAAATCAAAAATCAAAAGAAATATACAAGCAACAGAAATAAAAACATTATTCATCCAAAAAGTACCTCAACAGACCAGCTCTATACCTATCAAAGTTATTGTTGGGTGGGTCAAAGTCTAGTGTACAGGTATTACCACTACGTTGAAGGCGATTTATGCAACTGTTATATTGTGCATTTGTATTGGAAGCTACAGGGCGATAAGGAATAATGTGTCGTGATCCTTGACGAGGGATTAAAAAATTTAACTCGCCCAGCAACGACGGACAGTCTATAAGTCCATTTTTTATTTTATAAAGGGTCAACAAGTCAATGATTTTGCGTCTTTCCAGTAAATTATTTAATTTAAGAAAAGAGTTCAAAAGGATGGGATCAAAATTAGAAATAGGAATTTTAAGCTTATAATTTATAATTTTCAAGAATTTAATGTGAACTCTTTCAATACTATCTATATGAACCGTATAATGAGGAGACCAGACGGGTGAACAGTATTCCAGACAACTACGGACTAGTGACGTGTATAACAATTTTATTGTATTGGTATCACGAAAATCCTTAGCAATGCGGAACACAAAACCAAGCATTTTCAAACCTTTAGCACATACATTGGTTATATGTGGAACAAATGATAGTTTTTGGTCAAATATCACTCCCAAATCTGAGACTTCAGTCACTGTTCCTAGACTTAAGTTGTTAATAGAGTAAATAAAATGGATGGGGTTTTTTATTTTAAAAAAACTCATCACATGGCATTTCGATACATTGAGAAATAAGCGGTTAAAATTACACCAATCTGCCAGTCTATCCAGGTTACTTTGAAGACCTTGGCAATCCTCTACGCAATCCACAACATTAAAAATCTTCAAGTCGTCGGCAAATAAAAGGACTTGACATTCATAAAAGACATTAATGATGTCATTAATAAAAAGTAAAAACAGCAACGGGCCCAAATGAGAACCCTGCGGGACTCCGCTTGGTTGGGTAAATGGTTCTGATTCAGTCTCATCAATTTTAACAACTAGGTAACGATCCTTAAGATAACTACCCATCCAGGTCAAAAAACTGCCCGAGATTCCCATGGCTTGAAGCTTTATGAGCAAAATGTTGTGCGAAATTCTATCGAATGCCTTAGAAAAATCGGTATATATAACGTCGACTTGTTTACGTTTACTAAGGGCATTTGAGATAAAATTTTCGTAAACCATGAGGTTGGTGGCCGTTGACCGATTAGGCAAAAAGCCATGTTGATGGACCGTCAAAGATCTAGTAATAACGAAACCAATCTTAGACAAAACAAGTTTTTCCAAAAGTTTAGGAATGGCCGACAATAAATTGATGGGTCTGTAATTTGTGACATCATTTTTATCTCCACTCTTAAATATTGGAGTGATGTAAGATTTTTTCCAAATTAGTGGGAAACACCCAGAAGATAAAGACAGGTTAAAAATAATACATAAAGGTTGTGACAAATGAGCTACACAATTCTTTAAAAAAATGGTCGGTACTTTATCAGGGCCAGGATTGGTTAAGGGTTTCATTAAATTGATTCCAGACGCAACATCAGACTCTACTAATGACAAATTTGAGAGCTGAAAATCAATAGGAGATGTGAAATTGAACGAATAATTGATATTATCGTCAGAATACACACTTTTGAAGAACTTAGCAAAGAGGTTAGATACTCCCACTGTACTACTAGTCGATAAAACATTCTGACTCTCATTCTTTTTAAGATGACGGGAATAGTTGAAAATCTTTTTGACATCTGACTTTACAGATATTTCAATTCCTTTGATATATTCACTATAACACTCTTGTAAACATTTTTTACATTTATTTCTGTAATCCGTAAACACTACATAGTCAGACTCCACTCTGGATTCCTTGTATTTTTTATGAGCAAGTTTTTTCGCAAAAATCAAATTAATTAGATCATGGCTGTACCACTTAGGGAATGATGATATTCTCACTTTAGTGATCGGTACGTATAAATCAATTGCATTATTCAGAATGTTGTAGAAACCTTCCACCAACACGCTCAAATCATCATTACTCCCATGTATGAATGACCAATCAGCCTTCATTAAAAACTCATTTATACTTGCATAATCCGCCTTGACAAAATTACGGTAGGATTTTGGAGAGACAACGTTCCCTTTACTTGGCCCAGTCATATCCACAACAATATCCAGAATCGGGTGGTGTTTGTCCGGAGGAACGACAGCCTCGACAGACCCATAAACGACTGCGGATATGTTACTACAAAAAACTAAATCAAGTGTTTTATCATTTACATTTCTTACACTATTAATTTGTTTAATGTTTAGAAGATGACACATATCAACTAAATTTTTTTCACATTCAGTTAGATTGCAATTCATTGCTGAGTCTGAATCTAAATCTTTCCAATCAATATTGGGAAGATTATAATCTCCCACAATGAGGAATCTTGCGTCTGGATATGCAACCTTGAGTCGTTCAACCTCTTCAACATGACTACGATAGACACTAATATCAGAAGAAGGTGGAATATACACCGAACCCAGTACCATTTTAATTCCACTAAAGGATAATAAGGCAAAAACATGCTCAACATCATTATTTAAAGTTTTTATCTTGCGAGAAACGAAACCTGTTTTTACCGCGATCAACACTCCGCCACCTCTCACTTTATTGCTGTTAAGTTTGTTTCGGTCGAGTCTATAGGTGGAGTAAGAAGATAGCCCAAGCTCTGCGGTGTTGATTGCTGGATAGAGCCAAGTCTCGGTAAAGATGAAGATGTCATAAGATAGGGTTGGCACAATAGATGCAAAATCAGTTAGCTTAGTACAAATACCTCTAAGGTTTTGATATAAGCACTTTAGTTTGTGTCTCCGTAGTTTTTTGGAACAGTTGAAATTATTTTCGGCTTCGAGTTAATATATTTAATCGTTAAATGTTCCTCCCCATTTCTCTTCCTCTCTTCCAGTTCAGTTTTAAGTTCCGCAAACAATTTTCTTTGTATTATCGTGCTGTCTTGCCTCATCTTGATACCGCTAGTTAATTTGCTCCTATTGAGGAGCAAATTTTTTGCCGTCGAAGGATCTTCAAGTTCAACCTTCAATGGACGGTTTATGTCATTTTTTCTGACCCCCAGTCTATGTATTTTTTTTATTTTAGGCAAGGCTGTAGGATCAACTTCACTGATTATGTTCTTGGCAGATTTTATATCAGTATCAACAGAGTTCAGCAATGCGTTATTCGTTTCTGGAACGTTAAATAAAATAATATTCTTAGATCTCTCCCTGCGTTCTTCAATTTCCGAAATAGCATCATAGACTTCAGCAGGATTAAGGGTATTATTTGGCTGTGGAGGGTTTTTTAATACAGCTTTAAAAGCATTTACCTCGCCCTCCAGACTGCCCATCTTTACTGCCATTAGGCTGATATTGCCCAGAAGATCGGTTAGTTTGGGTGTGAGCTTAGATATTTGATCTTTTGTAAACTTATTGTTTGTGTCATTTATTATTTCACACAATGATTTAATCATGTTCTTAGCATCAGTTATGAAATTTATCGCAGTCATTCTTGTCTATTGTAATAACAATTTTTTTTTTGTTTATTACAAAATTTGAGTGACAACCCTGTTTCTGCGAGATGTTTATTGGCTAACAAGCCTTCAAGACTAAACGGCAGATTTGCTAAAATAACCCTTAATGGTAATATATATGTTTTTTTTTATTTTAACAAAAAACATACAAGCCGGAGGCAAAAAGTACGGCGAACAATATGCGATATAAAATCAAGATTACTTAACACGGATATCACCAATACATTCACACAGCACTAATATGACATGTAATAAAAATTATTACTCCGCTAGCAAAAAATTTGAGGTGCACACTCTGTATTAATAATATTATATATGTTGTAATATTATATATGTTGTAATAATATTATATATGAGTTGCCCTTGTTGTGATGAGAGGACCCCTGTAAGTGAGGATATTTTATCAGAACAGACGCCATTATAGTACCTATAGACGAGAGTGATCATTCCAACTTTCCTTCTGTGCTCGAGAGAATGTAGGTTGACTGTGAGAGTAGAATCATCAATCGGCTTCATCGCTCTTCTCTCTCTAAAGAGACGATTTCTCGCTCACTGTCCTTGTCTGTTTGTGCCATCACTAGTACAATTTAATTCAAGGAAACTGACTGGTTAGTGCCGTCCCGAATGGGGTCCCGATTTTATGTTACTCACTATTTTTTTTCGATTACCCCGAGGTCCGTGTTGCCTCTTTACGACCTCTCCTGTAATTACGACAATACTAAAAGATAATAGACCGAATTTACCTTTTCTTTCTCTTTTGTCTGTTCTTTTTTTTCCTGGCTCTGATGATAATGCCGTGTCTAAATACAATCCAATTAAATTATACGGGTGTTTTAATACGCCTTATCTTTTTTGTCTGCAGTTATTTATTATGGGGTACATACTTCAGTACCAATCCAAAGTATAAAACTTTACGTTTAGACTCAGCAACAGCGTTTACCTTCAAATATATGGAAACTAAGACAGCAGGTATAGTGAATGTTTTCGTTTCCATACACTATTTGACTAAAAGATATATTCTTGGAGTAGGTACAGATGCGCCATGGTCTCTTTTTCTGCCTTATCTACTTTTATTAATGCGTCGATTCTTCACTTGAAATAATGTCTAAGGTTTGGTTTGCTCTTGATACAAAATGTGTGAAATTTCAACTCATCATAGCGTTTTACCAAAAACGTATGGAAACTAAAAAGCTCACTTGAGACGCTGTTCCAATTTTAATACAGTTTTTGGTAAACGCTATGATTGATTTTAAACGTTAAGTTGTATACTTGGGTATAGTTGCTTACAAGCATTTGATTCAAAAGGACTACCCATACTGTAACAAATGGTACACTTTGACGATGTCATCCATGTTTCAGAGAAATTTGCCAAGAATTGCAGGGCTTATTTATGTACACTTCAGATTTGGGATTTATTTTCAAAGTACACAACTTGTGCGTGTCTGGTTGTGAAAATGCATGTTATGTGAATCTCCAATGTAACATATCTTTGCAACTTAGATTAAATTAGGTGCACATGCGCATGTCTGCTTATGGGAATGCATGTCATATGAATTTTACGTATTGAGCTAACAGGGTTTCTCAGATAAATGCACCTTTTTCCTATTTTCTACGAGAAAAAAACATTACAGCATGCTGTACGTAAAATAAAATACGTTAAATTCATATGACATGCATTCCCATAAACAGACATTTTTTTTTTTTTTTTTAAATAGATTTGTGAAGAGAAATGCAATTCACCAACCTTTTCTGCCTGGCCAGAAACAGGTATTAATATCATCATTTAATAATTCATTATTGTTTATTATTAATGAATTATTAAATAATAATTACCCAATAACATCTGTTGAACCAAGGTCAAAGTTAAAGCCAAGTGACCCAAGCGGGGATCGAACCAACGTTGTTCCATTCGAAACATGCTAGAAAGATCAGCCTTCTTGGCCCCCGCGGCTATAACCCCGACATGCGCATATGTACAGTGTGAAAATCATGTAGTTAAGACTTTTTTCATTTTTACTTCCTTATAGTTAGTTCACTTACTATGAAAAATTACTCGCAATAAAAATGTTTTTATCCACGATTTCTCAAATCAGTGAATCAGTTTAACCTCCAAGATGGCGATACACATCTTTGCAGCTTAGATTATGGATCATACACATGCAAAATTTGTCGGGACATAAATTTAAGGAAAAAACCAGCTTCTTCGGTAACTAAATATTCAAAAATTTTGACAAATCACCCATCATTAAAATGTCTTCTTACCTACTAATTTTCAGTCGAAAATTTTAACATATTTCTTTATTCCTAGAATTTTATTTCTTTTCGCGCTCGATTATTGTCCACTGCTTTTAATTTATTGCAACTTTTGACAGCTAAACCTTAACGCACCATATACAAGTATAAACTGAACCACAGCGTTTCACGAAAAATGTATTAAAACCTAAAATTTTACTAGAGGCACTCTTTAAGTTTTAATACATTTTTTTGTAAACGCTACAGTTGAGTTTCGTCGTTATATTTTAAACTTGGATGAAGTGATTTAAGATGGCATTATAAATGTTAAAATTTGCCAGGAATTTAGTATGATTTATGAGTTATATTTTTCCTGTCCCCTTAGTGCTTGTTTGGCTTAAGCCCATCAGAGGTAACTTCACATGAGCAATTTTTGTATGTGTACTGAACCAGTGGGTCTTATAAAAAACGGGAAATGGATTTGAGAAATATTTGAAACAACTCTCAAATTATCGTATTTTACGGTTTTTTTCTTAGCTCAGATTGTGTGGAATATGATTCCTTATACAGTTTTATTGAAAGGTCATCTTTGAATCAAATGGTAGATTAGCCAAACAAGCTCTGAGGGGACGATATCTCTGTCGGCAAATATTATAATTTTTTGCTGAGCCATAAAGAACAATTTAGCTGACAACTTCTAAGTTGTTAATCGGTGTTTTTTTTTTCGATTTTTGATTTATACAAGGCTGATTCAAAATTGCTTCAACATAATGTGCTTACCAACAAGAAGGTATTGATACTTTACTAAATATATGGAGAAGAATGTAGGTCACAAATTTATTAACAGTTGTTAAAATCAATAATATTCATCTCTTTCAAAATTTAATTATTTAATTTAGGGAGTAGGGACACACTTTTTTAAATATTGTTATGTAAATAGTAGATTAATATAGGTGTACATCGTAGGTAGTAATAATTATTATAGTGTTATGTCAAAAGTAGATTAATATAGGTGTACATCGTAGGTAGTAATAATTATAGACCTAATAAATATAGAAATGAAATAATCCTTTTATACTCTTGAAGCCGGTAGAACGTTCGAGAGTTTGCTGGCAAATTAGTCACTAGAGACTTCTGTCTCTGAAGTATATAAGGAGCAAAATTGAGTGCACCAGGACAGTTAGATAGTCGCCTTTTATTAAAGTTTTTTGAAAAGATTTTTGTACAACACTGGAAATTCATTTTAAAAAATTGATTATTTTTCAATAAAAAATAAAAAAATAAAATAAATTAAAAACTTTATTTCATTCCACTTTTATTGTTTTTGAGTATGTTACAAACAATAAAAGTGGAATAAAACAAAGTTTTTAATTTCTTTTATTTTTTTATTTTTTATTGAAAAATAATCAATTTTTTATTAAAGAGTGTGTGTGGTGCTGAACTGTGAAAATAAATTTGAGTTGCTAAAAGTGTTGAAAAAATAAATATAAATTGTAAAATAAATTAAGTGAAAATAAATATCCTGAAAGAAGACCTGTATGTTTTAATTTAGAGACTATCCGAACCCGATAACATTACAAGAGCTTTCTTACTATTTTTTTTTGTAAAACGCTAAGGATGTTGTGTACCTACTAGTAAAAAATTTCATTCTTGGTGTATAGCTGTTCTTCGAGTATAAGACATTGCGTTAATGTCACCTCGATAACTAAAATGTATGGAATCTACGACGGTACTCCTAGAAAGTGAGTTAGTTTTCTTACATTTTTTCGATTGAGGTGAGTTTACGCGATGTTTTATACTCGGTGTAACTTTATTTCGAGTGACAAATAAGTGACTGCACTTACGAGGCAGCGAGCTGAGATTTAAGAGGTCTTTTATGATGAAAGATGTCACTTTTTTAATATCCATTAGCCTTGCGCGTAGACTCCGGGGCCAAGTTAGCGGAGAAAATATGGCAGGACGATTGTCTGCGTCCGTGAAATGTGCCAAAACACTCGCATTGTGGCAAAAATGCCTCGGTGGCATGGCAAAAACTGAAAGGGGGCAAATTGTAAGAAAAGGGTTTATTTTTCATTTTTGGTACGGCCAGTGCTGGAACGCGGATTTATTTTTAATTTTAAATAGCAAAAGGTCATGATAAAAGGAGAACTTGTATGAAAAAGATTATGACTCTGGATGAAATGAACGAAGTATGTAATGACATGCAGCATTTGAATGCGCAAACTTACACGTGCCTGTTTGTGGGCATGCATTTAATATAAATTTTAATTATTTATATATTTATTTGCCCCTTAAATTATAGAATTAACACTGACTTAAATATGAGACATTCAATTTAAGAAAAAAGTACTTGAAAAATAATTTTGAGATCTTACCCTTCATTAAAATAATTTAATTATCGGATGAAAAAAATATCATTATTTCAATAAGAAACTTATGAATAAGTAAATATTTTGCTGTAACTAAGAGTCGGTATGAGGCTGACTACCAGTACTGTAAAAAATACACGCGTCCGCTCTGTCTCACGACAAGACGGTAATAGTTGCAGAGTTTATGTTCATTTGCGGTTTTGTTTTTCTCAATTGAGTAAACCCATAACATTATATTGAAAAATCTATCTTACACGTGCATGCTTATAATCTATAATCTAAGCTGCAAAGGTATGTTAAATTAAATGCATGCCCACAGACAGGCACACGTGGTTTCATGCCTACACATACTGCTTCTGTGCATACCTCACCTGAACATAAACGTTGCAACTCCTGCCGCCTTTCCCTGAACCCGGGGTGGCATCGGCTAAAGTAAATTGGCAAAATTGGCAAACATACGTATTCTCAAAAAACATTTATCCCTGCAACTTCTATCACGGTTAATTTTTATTTTTGCTCCTGTCCTGGCTCTCTGTCCCCTTGTCCCGTCTGATTGGTATAAGTTGTCCCCTGCTCGCGAGACTGTTTATGAGCTTGTCCCTTCTGGAGGACAATTTGTAACTCGTAATGTTACCATTTGTCCCCTTTCTCTCTCTTTGCACTACATCAAGTATAAAACTTCACTCAACCTCAGTGTCATACCAAATATGTACCAAAACTTAAACGCTTACCAAAGGCGCTGTTTAACTTTTCATACTATTTTTGTTTAACGCTATTGTTGAGTTTAGTAAAACTTATGTACGGTACAATATATTACAGCTGACCCTTGAGGGGACAAACAATAAACATTACCGAGTAGTGTGCTAATATAAGAGGACGAACTGTGGTCATATAAGAGGATTAATTTTTGCACAAATTTTGGCGTAAAAACCTCTTAGTTTTCGTCTATTTCTGAATGCTCGCTTCGTTTCAATCCTAGGATTATTCTCTATCTTTTGGTGCCACTTCTGTCGAAAATCTGCGATCAAGTCTACTTTGACCTTGGATTCTGCGGCTCGAAACAGGGATTTGTTGCTTTAGTTAGTCAACGGTTTTTCAGCCACGGTATTCCTTGACTCAAAGGTTGGTATGAGGTTAAACACCCATACTGTGATAAATGGCTGACTTTGCCAATGTCACCCCTGTGTCTGGAAAGGTCGGCAAAAGTGGCAGGGCTTATCTTCATTTGAGGTTGATTTGTACGACTCATTCCTTTGCCTGCTTTCAACTGCCCGCTTATGGAATGAGTTACCGGTATCTGTGTTTCCATCCAAATTAAACCTTACCCTTTTCAAATCCAATATCAATCGCCATTTCCTCTCAGTGTCTTATAACAAAGCAACGCAACACACACCACAGCACTGCGCAGATAACGGCCCTGCAACCGGACAAGGACAACTGCCACATCACCAACACCTCTGCGGCACTATAACAAGTGTCATAGACCCTTAAAATCTCTTGAATCTAGGGAGTCTCCCGCACAGGCTTTCTTAAAAACAAAGTACACATTCAGCATTTGTAAGTGCGAACTTACATGTGTCTGTTTGTGGGCATGCATTTGATATGAGTTTTGAATGTTTATATATCTTTGCAACTTACATTATAGATTTATTATAGTCAATATTATTTTAACTTTTTAATTAATCGTACCTTAAAAATAGCACCCACATGCCAAACGATAAGAAAATAATATAATTAAAATGGTTATTTGAACCCCTGTTTTTTCTCAGAATTTCCTGTTGGACTCCATATTATTTTCTGACCACAGAGCAGGGCTTTAATAATGAATCTCTCACCACTAATTCATTACAAAATTCGTTTCTTATCTCTTAATACGAATATAAAATGTGGAATGTGTCAAAATAAAGTGTCATACACCCGCACATATCCACACGCCCCAACAGGCTATTCACGTAACATTTAATCCGTGGCTGATCTACGGGTCATCCCTTTTTTGTAGAGAAAATTTACGGTAGGCTGCGGATGAGCCGCGGCTTTGCTGTTTGAGAATAACACTGTAAGAGAGAGGGAGTGATAAACAAGGAGATTTATTAACTTAATGGTTACCACCTTAACATATAAAATAATATTATTAAGAACATGTAGGTACTTATACCGACGAAATAAGAAAAACACAGACTTAGCGTTTCGTACCATTTTTTTTAACTCCAAGGATCCATTTAAAAAAAAAACAACTCGATCGTATATGGTGAAGTCAAGTTTTACTTGTGATTGTGTGTCTGTGTGTTTTTTACTTGTGTGAGTTTGTCTCTAGGTGGAAGTTTTTGAGTATTTGTACTTGTGTTTGCTCAAATATTCTGACAAAACCTCACATGTTCCAGTTCACAATGTTTCGAGAACTGTGCTTATATCATACTGTATAGGTTGGTATGCGGCTGACCACCCATGCTGTAGAAAATGGTTCATTTTACCAATGTCACCCCTGTTTCAGGGAAGGACGGCAAGAGTTGCAGGGTGTAGTCCATTTGAGATTTGGGTTTTTGTGTTATAGGTTCACATGCGGCATGTGCGAGCGCGAAATTGTGAGAATGCATATATTTGAATCCCCAATGTAACATATCTTTGCAACTTAGATAAGATTATATTTTTTATGGTTTGTGTATTAACACTGTGAAAATTCATATTTTTTTATTGTTATTCAATTAAATAACCTTTTGTAAGTTTCAAAACAATGTTTGTATTTCCACAAATCTCTAATATATTTGAAATTATCAATTTTTAAATATTTTAAATATTACAAACGTTTTCGACCAATATAGTCATCTTCATGTAGTATTTTTTTTTTTAAATAGTCAATAGGTAAGTCAAATAGGTAAAATGAATTAAATTAATAAATATCAGAATATAAAAAAAGGTCCAAAAATAAAATAAGTTGTACATTAAGATAAAATTCATCAATAAAATAAGAGTCATTTTTTGAAAAACAATAAATCTTACAAATCATATGATTTTTAAGATTTATTAATTGAACCCGTAAAACGTACCATTATTATGGGAACCGGTGTCTGTCATTCTGTAAACACACGCCACAAATAGTATCTTATTATTTTTAAATCCATTCACATGTACGTAGAGTTTTTATTGTATGTATTGGTTGAGACTCTTGGGTGACCCAAACGTCTTATTTGGGACCTGTAGGGACTAATGGACGATATAGACAAACATTTATTTTTAATCCAGAGACCAGATAACAAATTGAGACACAATCTGGGACCTTAATTCACACCCACGCTGTTTTAAAAATGGATTGAATGGGAATAAAAAGGTTCCTTGAGGACCAAAGGATTTGGGTTATAGTTACCTACTAAAAAAACTCTGTCACAGAAAATACCAGGGCTGGAAGTCTCAACACCACGGTAATTCTTACCTACCGAACATCGGTAATATTTGTATGAAGAACTGTCAATCCAAGATGGCCGCAAGTGAACAGCTGATTAGTCTTCATACAAATTTTACCCATATTCGATATGCAAGAATTACCGTGGTGATAAGACTTCCAGCCCTGGTATTTTTGTAGTGGTTATCTATCATCCATGTTGCAAAGATATATTGACATTTAGGGCTCATATTTAATGCATGCCCACAAGCAGGCGCATGTAAGTTCGCGCTTACAAATACTGCATGTGTACACACAAAATAAACCAAACCTCATATGAACGTACACTTTGCAACTCTTACAGCCTTTCTTTGAAGCCAGGGTGGCATTGTCTAAAGTGAACAATTTTTGTAAAGCATGAGGAGTCAGAATCATACCAATTGTCTCGAAATTATCGTCTTGAAATACTGATAAAAAGTAACTGATATAAATTTTCGAAAAAACCTTATTCACCTCCTTGTCATCTAGCGTCGGATGGATGAAACTTTGAATACATTGTACTTTAGAAAATAATTTATTTTCACATGTATTTTATTTCAACCAACTTTTACTGTCTGTGGTAAAGAAGTTTTGTATGTCACATTAAAGATGTAATAAAATATATAATTTCGTTTTAAAAATAGATGACCTATTTTCTTCACTGAATATAAATTAATCTATGCAAATAAAATGAAGAAAAAAAATACCAGACAGATTTAAAGACATTATTTTCATTATAAACCTATTCACAGCCAAAATAAAAAGCTTTCTAATTTTTTTATGATAATATTTTTATGGGCTTTCTATCAAAGCTCGTGTCGGAAGATTTCTGTCCCATCCCTTTTAACCCCATCTCCCCAAGAGTTACCGGTAGAACGGAACAGTGACAAAATGACACATGGCAGAATGAAACTTTTTTTTATAAAAAAAAAATAGATTTGTGAACAGGAATATATATATATATATATATATATATATATATATTATATATATACAAGGATAATTTATTTATAAGGTACACATAATTGAAGAGCGCCGTTTTTGTGTGTGTCACACCTCAAGGGCCCTCTCAAATCACGGAAAAGATTTTTTTGTAAAGATGCGTCTTTAGTGCTCCTTTAAAGACACCAACAGTTTCTGCCTTCCTCACATTAGGTGGTAGTCTGTTCCACCCCATTGGGCCCGCAAACCGGAAAGCACGGTCCCCAAAATTAATGCAAAAGGAATGCATATCACCAATCTATTCTGCCTGGCCAGAAGCAGGTATTAATACCATCAATTAATAATTCATTACTTGACATATTAACATGATGAACTAGGGTCAAAGTTCTGGTCAATGGACCTAGATGGGGATCGAACCAAGGTTTTTCTATTCCAAATGCGCTAGAAAGATCAGCCACAAGACCTCCTCGGCCATAACACTGGCATACATTACAGAACAATACATGACAGAACGACACATGACAGAACAACTCATAACAGAACGACTTATGACAAAACATCAAATGTCAAAATATCACATACCGTAAGCGGCACAAATAAAAATCATCAACTCATCTTCATCATCAAGTAGATCTGCCATGTAAATCTTATGGTAGCATAATGAGTGTCTGTTTTAAGTATGAGATGTTTTGTCATGTAATGTTTGGTCATTGTGATCTACTTTCCTGTGATGTACTGTCATTCTGATGTTTATCATGTTTGGTTCTGTTATGTGTTGTTCAGTCATGAGTTGTTATGTCATTTTTCGTTTTGTCACTGTATCGTTCTAACATGGAACCCTCCCCAAAGTGTCCTTTAGTCGGGACGCAGAAATCAACCCCTCACCACCTCCTCAATGGCTTTTGATTATACAATACCCCTGTGATTACACAATAAAGCTTGTACCGTGAGTAAAAAACCTTATTTTACAACTCAACCATCGCGTTAAACCAAAAATGTACAGAAAATAAAACACTCACTAGAGGAGCTTTTTAAATATCCATACATTTATACGTCAACTCTAAACTTTTTTTTTTTTAAGTTTGGGTACTGGATATGAAATAATTCAGAAATTTAATACTAGACAGTTGATGATAGAGTAACGAGGCATTAGTTTGTGAGATGGGTGGTGGGAATTGAGTTACAATATTCGTGGAGACGAAACTAACTTACCATACACCCAAGTGCTTGTTTGGCTTATCTAACATTTGATTCAAAGATGACACTTCAATGAAATGGTCTTAAGAATCACATTCTACACAATCTGAGTTAAGAGAAAACTTAAACACGATAATGTGAGAGTTGTTTTAAATATTTTTTAAATCAATTCTCAGTTTTAATAAGACGTATTGGTCTAGTATGCAAACAAACATTGCTCATGTGAGATTACTTCTGTTGGCCATAAGACGAACAAGCACTAAGGGGACGTTTTATTTAGATGCCCAATAATAATGAATGCCGTTTTTTTAATAAATCCTGTGCGGGAAACTCCAAATACTTCAGAGTCTCAAGGGGTCTATGACACTCGTTGTAGTGCCGCAGGAGTGTTGGGGATGTGGCGGTTGTTGTCCTGATCCTTCATAGCAGGACTGTTAGCTGTGTAGTGTTGTCTTGTGTATTGAGCTTTCTCTGTTTTAAGACACAAAAAGTAAGTAGTAATTGATATTGGTTTTGAACAGGACAATGCTTTATAACAATGTTTTTTTTTTTTAAGTTGACAAATTCACAGACAATTATTACTGCAAAGCGTACGCACGTTTCAAAGAGATTGTAGTAATACGAAAAATGCAGAAAAAAAATACAACTCTTAGTTTTGCCTGTTAACAGTGTGGTGACTCTCGGAGTATCACTGTTCTCTTTCTAACTAACGAAAATTTGTGTTGAGGTAGATTGAAACGGATATAGTGTCTACTTACGTAGGAATAGTTTCGAATCCACTAAATAATAACGCAATAGTCGTTTATAATGTATGATAATCTATTTTCATTAAAATGAATTGATATTTTTTATCCTCATGATGGATTGAGCGTTTATTATTTTTTTACTTTTGATACGTCTAATATTATTGTTGTGATGATTTATTTGGCGGGCGCTGTTTTTGTGTAAATCACACTTCAAGAGCCCTCTGTCTAGGGGGGGTTTGTCTACTGACATGTAATGAGACATGAAATTAGAGATAGATTGATCTTTTTAGCGGTTGATTTAATAATTCATTAATTGTAGCATAGCGTTCAAATTGAGTGAGAAGGCATGAAATACTTTTTCAAACTGGTATGAGGTTGACCACCCATACTGTAAAAAATGGTTCACTTTGCCAATGTCACCCCTGTTTCAGGGAATGTCGGCAAGAGTTGCAGGGCTTATTTTCATTTGAGGTTTGGATTTTATTTGTAAGTACACAATCAGCATTTGTAAGCGCGAACTACACGTGTTTGTTTGTGGGCATACATCTGAGAGCTTTGAATGAATATATCCTTGCAACTTAGATTATTATTAGATTATTATTATTATTATTATCCAAAAATCAAAATTGTTTTTTTGTATGCAGCTCACATGACGTCATACATATTGTATCAAACTTTCGTTTACTCTGCATGGTGTTAAATCCCCTTTTTAAATTTTAACGATTGAGTGTCTAGTCGACGGCTCAGTTGGTAGAATGAGAGCAACCTTCACAAAATGAGTACTAGCTCTCTCGGGAGCTGGGAAACCCGCACTTCCACTGAAGGAATTGGCGTTAAGGCCGACCCCCTTACCTGCCAAAATAAATAGGTTCACTCGCCACATACGACCCTTTTGGAGAGAATGCGGTAAAAAGTAACGCTACATGTGTAGCTTAGTTGCGTTGCGATAAATTGATAAAAGCTATTTTCTATGATTCCGTTTTGTAATTTAAGTTTCACATAAATTGCTACTAAGCTTCTCATAAAGTACAACTTCTTGTCGCGTTTACCTCAAAGCGGTCGCATTTGGCGAGTAGAACTTTTTTTATTTTTACAGGTAAGGGAGCCGGCCTTACGCCAACCACTTCAGTTGAAGGGGGTGGTCCGTTGGAAGCTGATACTCATTTCTTGTAAAGGTTGAGTATACCTTGCCGGTTTTAAATAAACACCGCAACGGGGAATCGTATCTGACACCCTCGGTGGGATTTGAACCCGAGCTCTCAGCATGGCATGCTAGCAGTTTACCAACTGAGCTATTGACCCGACAATAAAATATAAAATATTCATAAATATGCTGGGACTGCTGGGAGTAGTTAAAAATGGAATTGTAACGACCAATAAAAAGCTTTACTTTGAAAATTTGTAACAAAATATTTGCGGCAGCCACGTTTAAACATTGAAGTGTGGAAATATACATTGAAAATCAACTTGTAAGGAAATGCTCATGTTTAATTTATTTTACCATAAACAAATTCTGGAATATTAATCACGCTTAAACCACTAGATGAAATTTCCAGCTTATGAACAATGTTTATGATATTTAAAAGTCAAATATACATATTTGATCATATTTCTTCCTTAACTATTGGTTGGTATGATTCTTGATTCTCGATTCTTGATAAATAATGCTTCACTTTGCCAACGTCCCCCCTGTTTCAGGGAAGGTCGGCAAAAGTTACAGGGCGTATGTATGTTCATTTAAAGTTTGGTTTTTAATTTTTTGTAAGTACACATGCAGCATATGTAAGCGCCAACTTTTACGTTTCTTTCTGTTTGTGGACATGCAGTTAACATAAATTTAAACGTGAACATATTTTTTCAACTTATATTATAGACCTTGAATAAATATATGCCCACAAGCAGACACGTATAAGTTTGCACTTACACATACTGCAAATAATTTTACGTAGAATTTCATAAAATATTATGTATTACGTATGTTAAAAATCTCAGGTGTTTTTCTTCGCTTTTACATTCTATTTGAGAATCGTTTTTACATAAACATTAAAATTTCGCCAGCAAATTTTTGCGCACGCGAAAATTGTAAAAGCGGTATAATTTTGTATGGGATTTAAATTTGAATGTCTTTTCTCAATAATGCTCACTCATTTTGTAAGCGGGGGGGTGGCTGGGTGAAAGGAAATTCAGGCTGTAATCTCGTTTGCGAGTTCATTTGAGAAATATTGTCACCAGGGAATTAGGAACTTTCTTTTGGACCTGTTGAAATTTACATTCTACGTACATTTATTTCGATAAAAAATCTCCTTTTTCGTTACAGTTTAATTCTTTTGAAATAGGTACATTTTTGGAACTCTTTTGTATTGTATTTGTAAGAAAAATTATACAAAGGGTTTTGTAAACAAAAATATTATCTTTTTCGGTTTTCGCCATATCAAGTATGCTTTAAAATATCAGGAATTGTTTGGGAAAACGCTATTTTTACAACAAAAAATATGTTTTTACAAGAGAGAATAAACTAAAGTTTATTTTTTTACTTGTTTTAATTTTACAAATGATGTACCTACTTATAAACTTTGAAAAGATTCTGTTTTCATTTCCAGTTGCAAAGACATATAAACATTAACGATTCATAATAAATGCATGCCCACAAACAGACACGTGTCAGTTTTGTATTTACAAACGCTGCATGTGCACCTAAAAATTAAATTTGATATCTCAATTTTTTTTTATTTTTTTTTAATATAGATTTGTGGAAAGGAATGCAATCCACCAACCTATTTTGCCTGGCCAGTTGTCTTCATGCGAAAGCAGAAGCTTGTGTGCATGCAACGGCATCTGTTGAACCAGGGTCGAAGTTATCGTCGCGGGATTCGAACCAGCGTTATCCGGTTCCAAATAACCTGTCTTGATCCCCGCGGCTATTACACCGACACAGATGATAACAAATGAACATTAACCATTCATCTTTTGCCGGCCTCTCCTGAAACAGGGGTGACACTGACAAAGTGAACCATTTTTTTACAGTATGTGTGGTCAGTCTCATACCAACCTACAAATCAAGAAATATAAAACTTAAGTGACTACAATTTTTTTTAAATATTATGAAACTGGTAACCTAATTTTTCAATGTGGAATTAAACTTCTTACCTTTGATAACAATGAAAGTAGATAGGTATTTGTGTATAGATGTTCTTTTGGCGCATTTTTTGGCGTACGAAAAAATACCAGATGATCGTAAAAGGAGCGACCGGGAATCGAACCTGGTAGTCTTTTATTTATTTAAAACCGTGCATTCCTCGACAATACCAAATACAGAATGGAGACACTTGTATGGTGATTCGAGGCAAAGCGGTACGCATTGTTATGTAGGTTTAATATGTCATAAAAAGATACATTTGTTTTTAGTTTTGTCGTCTTGATAATCAGCCTTGAAAATGTGTTCTGTTTGGGAAAGTGAAACGTCGGCAGATAGAAAAATATGGCATTCAAAACATTTTTTTGATGAAATACAAATGTAAATCATTAACGAGAATCACCATACGTACCATCGTGGAAGAGGAAGACCGAGAAAGGTATGGATGGACCAAATTTTCGAAATAGCGAATGAATGGGATATCCAGAGTCATAATAAAAGGAGAGCCTGTATGAAAAAGGTTATGGCTCTGGATGAAATGAAAGAAGTATGCAAGGATCGAAAGAAATGGCGGTTGATCTGTAATGCTGGCGGTTAAAGCTGAGGCTTTTAAATTATCATTATTATTTTTTTTAAATATGTTTTGTAGTTTTTTTTTTAAATTTTTTACTGTTTAATTGTTTAGAGTTTATTTGTTTTATATATTTGAATGCATTAATTGCTTGTATTCCTTGACTGATAAGGTTGGTATGCGACTGACCACCCATACTGTAAAAAATGGTTCACTTTGCCAATGTCACCCCTGTTTCAGGGAAGGTCGGCAAGAGTTGCAGGGCTTATGTTCATTTGAGATTGGGTTTTTTTATATTGTAGGTCCACATGCGGCATGTGTAAGCGCGAAATTATGCATGTCTGCTTATGGGATTGCATTTAATATGAATCTCAAATGATACATATCTTTGCAGCTTAGATTTAGATTTAGATTTTAGACCATAATTATATTGTGACCGTAGCTCAATTGTCAAGACATATTAACAAGAAATGAATTGCTTTCTAAGAAAGAGAGGCTGGCGGTACATAAGAGAATATTGTTACCGACCCTGATGTGTTTCTACATTGGTGATACGTGGACTGTAAATGAAAGTGAACTCAGTAAAGTATGAAGATAGAAATGGCTCATTTAAGAGTCGTCCCCGATCGATAGCTCAGCTGGTAGAGTGCCTACATTCCATGCTCGAGTTAGAAGTAGTTGGCGTGAGGCCGGCCTCCTTACCCGTAAAAATAAATCATTTCCAATAGCCACATGCGATCCCTTCGAGGAAAACGCGGCAAGAAGTTACACTGTATGTGCCGCTTAGTAGCGTAAGAGGAACGAATCCCACTACGTTTCGTCGGATATCCGAAGAAGCTGGCATGCATGAAGTGAGTGATGAATGTCGAGGAGATGAAGGAAGTGTGCAAGGACAGAACAAAGTGGAGACTAATCTAGCGAGGTACTAGCCACACCTAGCGGAATGGCGGCAAGAGAAGTCCATTGTAAATTAGTATCTACTAATATTTTCCTTAAATCCAATCTCTTCTATTTTTCAACAGATAACAGATTCACCAAGTTATGACGAATATTTCATTTTAACCACTTTCAATTTGTAAACAAGTTCCATACAACATGTCCATAAATTGCAAGGAGTTGATATTTAAATAAATACTTCTGCCCTGTCACTGATACAATCAAGCCGTTACGATAAATTCTTCGAATCTCTCTCTCTTTCTTCGAGAAGTATCGAATGATCTCGAACAAAAGATGTTGGAGATTGATGCGTTGGGGAAAAGAAGCGGAAAGAAGTTTCCATTTATGGTCTGAGTGCTCGGAGTGATCTTACCATTTGGGGAAGAAAGGATACCTATCTGGTTACTGCCTTGCCTTTTTTGAAAGAAAGAAAAACAAACATGTGAAACGGAGATTTACAAATTGATAATATCTGAGCCGTTCGCTTTTAAGTTTCTTTTGAAATAATCGGCAAATTTATTTTCACACAATTTTAGTTCATTGAATTTTAAATAACGTTTTTTTCAAACGTACTATAATAATAATAATTTTACGATCATTTATTTGTTGAGCGCAGTTTCTGTGTGAATCATACCTGAAGAGCCCTCTGCGAAAGCGCCTATTCTCAAGCAAGATCCAATAGCTGTAAGACTGGTTGGACCCTTGGTGACCGGTATATGATTTTTTCAAGCGAACGAATAACACATTTGAAAATATAAATGGTATATTTTGTGTGCTCCGTCTGGATTCGAACCCACGGCCTTCCATTTCGAATCCTAAGCGCTAACCACTATACTACGGAACAAAAAATACTTATTTGTTTTGTAAACTTACAAACAAGAGTTCTTTCATTTTAATGATTGTGATTTCCGATGACAAAATTGTATTCAGTATAATTTTCCGTACATTTTTTTTTATATTCAGTAGGTTTAGGAATATTTCAATCAGGTTTCCGTACATATATTATGATCCTGGAAGAATTCCATTTACCTACCTGCAAACGGTGACAGGATAGAACAGCAAAGTGACAGAACAACACACCTGACCTAACGTCACACGACCTTACATCACATGACAGAAAATAAAATGACGAAAATTACATGGCACTTCGCAATGACATAACAACACAGAAAATATATCACAATGACAAAACATCATATGAAAAAACTCACATACCTAACACAGAACATACCATTAACAGCACATGAAAAAACAATGCGTACTATGCCGTCGCAATAATTATAAATGCATGTGTTCCATTTTCTATCGTGAGGTTTCTTTGGCCGTTTTTTGTATTTTTTGTTTTGCGTTATGTGATGTTTTGTCATGGGATTTTTTTCCTGATCCTTTTTCCGTTTTTTTATTTTCTGTTTTGCGTTGTGTGATGTTTTTTCATGTGTCGTTTATGGTATGTTCGATTTCCGGTATGTTTTTTGTCATTGTAGGTAATGCTTTGTCATGGTGATGTTTTTTCCTGTGACGCTATGTCATGTGTTGTTTGATCAGTGTGCCGTTCTACCATAGAACCACGTTCCTACATACATGCAAGCTCAAGTTCCCGAAACTAATTATCCATCTTAGAGCGCTGGCATAGCGTCTCCCCATGAGGAGTTTGGTTTTGAGGAAACCACCATTTCATTAGCGCTTCCTCCGCCAGTCTTTCCCCAAGAGATGAAGCCTTTAGCAGTACCTACCTCAAGAAGAAAACTTTATATATCTACTCGACTATAGTGCTTATTAAAAGAAATATAAATTAAAACGATTGGCTTATATCATCGATCAATATTTTTACGATTCTTCGTGTTCAATTCAATAAAAACTTTGGTTGATTTCCACTCACCACACACAAGAGCTTAGTCTCTTTTGGGAGAGGAATAGCGTAAACACCATAAGTATTAGAATTAAGAAAAAAAAATGGGGTAAGGCCGGCTTCCTTACTTGTAACAATAAATAGGGTTCACTCGCCACGTGCCAGGCTTTCGGGGATAATGTCAAAGATATAATAAAATATAGAATCTGTTGATTCACAAAGAAATACGTAAGTCACTAAAGGTCCATCCAGCCCTACAGCAATGGGGTCTTGCTTGAGAATTGGCGCTTTCTACAGCGACGACCAAGCTCGCAGAGGGTTCTTGAGGTGTGATACACACAAAAACAGCGCTCACCAAATAAATCATCCTAATATTATTATTAAACTAATTTTTACTCGATTTTTTTCTTATTTTGTTTCTCTTTTGTTCTAGGTAAATGACGAGGTTTTTATGATTCGAGGGGGTCTATCACATAAGCTAAGTGAAATAATGTTTTTTTTTTATTTAGTCATTTTGAAAGTAATAAATTATATAAAATATTGTTGCACCCAGATATATACAAACATCTTATTTGAACACATCAACATAGCTCTGTTGAATTATAAGGCTTTTAAATTTAAAATGTTATCTTTAGCTAATTTTTATATTGTATTTTGCCATTTTTTTTTTCATTTCAAGACAGCTTTTAAATACATAGTTAAATGAACATTGTCATTTTTGTTTCTTGACTTTTATATTTGTATAAATCTGTTATAAGTCAGGAACATAATAAAAATATACATTTAGCTTTATAAAACAAACAATAAATGAAAAAAAAATACACAAATATATTGGACAATTTTGTAAAGCGCTATAATTAAAAATCACCTCAAAGGCTCTTTACAACTATGTATATAAATTTAATGAACATGTAAAATAAAATGCAGTCTAAAAATTAAAACGTATGCACGTTTTGCCTCTATGGGATGCTTGCCCCTGCCTCATAGCATCGTTTATGAATAGAGATGAAAATTTTGGCAAGAACTCCCTGGCCCACGCTATGATAAATCCCGAGTAACAATAAATGAATGGTTTGCTGGATTACCGCCCGTAGAATATATATTTTGATTCAGTAGGGTGGTGCATGCTTTCTGAATTATTCCGCATCAGATCTGCTTTGATTGCAAGTGAGCCTTTTAGATACACTAGCCAAAACTTTGCGATAGAAAAAAAATTCAAAAGGCTTACATGCGCTTTGAGCAAGAAGTAATAAAATGTTGGTTTTCTTGTTTAGCAATAAAAAACAAAATATTTGTTTAGCAACCCGGCAGTGTAAAGTCAACTTTATACACCAATTAATGTGCGGACCTCATTTGATAAGAAATATTTTATTTATTTATTGTAAAGACACCAACAGAACAAAGGAGTTGCACATACACAAAACACATAATACAAATACATAAGTATCTCCAAAGCTCCAATAATAGGTATCTATCGCATAATATTATTTTAACAAGAATTAATTAGCTGGATTAGGTATTTATGAGTTGGAGTAGGTATATCCTCTAACCCGTCCCGCACGTATGTGTCAGAAGAATCCCCATCACGTGGACGCTCATTCAAAGCTATGTATTTTCAAGTGGCAGAAAACCTTTCCGTGATGTTATATGATGTCTTGATAATGATAATAATAAATATATAGACAAATATTAGTCAATACCATATTGAATGCAAATTTTGATCAACGACACTTAAGTATTTACTAAGCAAGATAGTAAATTTTAATACGTGCTAAATTGAGATTATTCCTTAAATTGAAAAGCCAATTCTTCATGGCTTATTCTCGAGTCATTATAGAGATTCATCGTCATCATTAGCCTCGCTCGAACCGCGTCCGTCTGCCAGCATTTAGGCATGATTCACCGCGCAGCCTAAGCCATAGCTTAAGCCCGGCTTAGCAATAACAAGTGTTGCCTGAGCCGAACCATGCATGCCTTAATCCTATCTAGAGGCCGGCCAAGAAAACGCTGATACTGCAACTAATAAAGTGCAACGGATTATTGCACTCTTGTGTATGTGTATGTTGGTGCGTCGATATGCTTGCACTATGAGAAATGCTGTTGTAAATGTTTGTGTTTTTAAGTAATGATTTGTTGAACGTACTATTTAAAGCTGTAACGTATATAGTGAAACTAAAGACAGATAGTTCAAATGAATTCATGGCAATTTGAAGATATGTGATATTTAAAACCAGATGATTTTTTGTTGACCACTTTCCTTGACTTACAGATTGGTATGCGGCTGACCACCCATGCTGTAGAAAATGGTTCACTTTGCCTACAGCATGATTATTATAGATGACCTTCATACTGATCGCTACACAACTAAGCTGTACATATGCTTAAACTCTCCTCATACCCGTCCCACATGTATGTGTCAGAAGGACCACGTGGAAGCTCATTCAAAGCTATGTATTTTAAAGGGGCAGCAGGCCTTTCCGTGATGTTATATTATGATATCTTGATAATGATTGAAATCGCACGAGGAAATAAATCAAATCGTGAAGAACAACATTGGACAGGCCCGTAGTCCAGTGTCAACACTTCGGACTCGTAAATGGAAGGTTGCGGATTCGGATCCCGGCGGAGCACAAAAAAATATACCATTTATATTTCGAATGTGCTCTTTGCTGAGTTGAAAAATTCATACACCTTTACTAAAGACCGGTCACTGAAAGGTCCATCCAACCATACAACAACTGGGTCTTGCTTGAGAACTTTCTACAGCGACGACCAAGCTCGCAGAGGGCTCTTGAGGTGTGATACACACAAAAACAGCGCTCACCAAATAAATCATCCTAATATTATTATTATTATTGTGTTTTATTTCTACATTATCAATTTTAGATAAATCTTCTCAATGCTAGTACACAAACCCTTCAAATTTTAAATACATTTCTTCTTTTTTTTTTCAAACATTTTTCACCCTTGTGTATTTATTTATCCCTACTCGGATTTCACCCTACATCGGTAATGACTTATTGAAAGTGTACCATTTTTATACATCCATACATCCAACACAACGCGCAAAAGATCTCCGAAAAGTGTCATGAAAAATCACAGCTTATGCATGCTGTTCATTTAAGTGAAAATACCGATACGGCTCCGCTATATTTTCGCAACACTGCAAAAGCTTTTGACTCTAAAACTTTTCCCGGCGAAGCCTTTTGAGTATTTTACTCTGTATATACCGGGGCTGCATTATTCTTGTCCCAGTTGATGGATGTGTGAGGGGGCTGGAAAACCGGAAGTTTCCGAAAGGGGAAGAGGAAGGAAGTCGGAGGCGCGAGCGTCGCATAATTTGTTTTGGCGCTATAAAGATTTTTTTTTTTGCAACCCACTTTATGTGTCTATTTTTTTATATATTTTTTTTCGAGAGGGTTGAAAGTTTCATACGCAGTGTAAAACTTGGGAAAACGCCAAGTGTAATGTGTAAAATATTACGTTTTTTTTTTACTGAAAAATGTTTTCTTTGCGTTTTTTTTTCTATGAAATATTTAAGCATAATATGTGTACTGTACTACCACTCTTTACATGACTGTTTAAAGGCATTTTTAATCCCATCTAATCTAATCTAACTTGCAAAGATATGTACCATTCGGGATTCACATTATATGCATTCTCACAGGCAGACACGTATAAGTTCGCGCTTGCATATGCCGCATGTGAACCTACAATATAAAACCCAATCGCATATGAACATAAGCCCTGCAACTCATGCCGACCTTTCCTTAAACAGGAGTGACATTCTAATCTAATCTAAGTTGCAAAGATATGTTACATTGAAGATTCACATTACATGCATTCCCACAACCAGACACGTACAATGTCGCGCTTGCACATGCCTCATGTGAACCTACAACATAAAAACCAAATCTCTAATGGACATACACCCTGCAACTCTTGCCGTCCTTCCCTGTAACAGGGGTAACATTGGCAAAGTGAACCATTTTTTACAGCATGGGTGGTCAGCCTCATGATTGATATAAATGAATTATGTAGCTCACACAACGCCTTTATTTCAGCCATATATTTTTAAAACTGTCGTTTACCATGCGCAGCATTTTGTGATTTTTTTTTTCAAAATTTAACTAGTAACACGTGCTTAACACGTTTATACATTTCTCTGGACAACTTTTCATAAAAAAATCTTTTAAATTCCTGAGAAAACTTGATGTATAGAAACAAACTGCTTTGCTTACGTATTCCGTTCCCTCTCAAAAAAACGCTTTTTGACCTCTCTTGATATATTTTCTAGGTAAAACATTTATATTTGTTTGTGCTCCTTGACTGACTTGGTATGAGGCTGACCACCCGTGCTGTAAAAATCGGTTAACTTTTGCCAATGCCACCCCGGTTCAGGGAACGGCGGCAGGAGTTGCAAGGTTTATGTTCATGTGAGGTTTTTTTTTACTTGTATGCACACATGCAGAATGTGTAGGCGCGAACCTACATGTGCCTGTCTGTAGGCATGCATTTCATATGAGCCTTTTAAATGTTAACATAGATTATAGAACTTGTAAATTAACGGAAACATTCAGAAACCTTCATTTGAGATTATAAGAAATTTTTCGAACAATATAAAATTAATGTATATCAAGAACACTATATGCACCATTAACTTTGAAGACTTTTCTTAAGTAAGAACGTCTTAGAAAATTATTTATGCACAAAATAATAGACTACAAGCAAATTAATTATAAAGGCATTGTAGCAGTGCTATTCACAAAACATTTTACCTACAGCTGATCTAAGGATCATCGATTGTTGTTTGGAAAATTCCCTGTAGGCTGCGGATGAGCCATGGCTTTGTTGTTTGAGAATAACACCGCAAGAGTCCACTAATGAAAAAGCTTTTTCCTTATATTATTTCACTTGCTTTGCGTTCTAGAGAGGCAAAACTTGCCTTGCTCTCTGCAATCATTTATTATGGAAAAGTTTGAGCAACTTTGAGCGTTAATTAGGTAAACACCCTGAAGGCTGTTGCTCCATGCAAGATGCAAGCGCTTCCCAAGTTTTTCCAACTCGTAAATCAATTATGAAAATTGCAGATGTGATCCGGGCAGCAACTTTGAAAAATTGTTGTAGTTTCTTTTATAAGTTTGTATGTCATTTGCTATTCTTATGTGTCCCATATCAACAAGTTAACAACTAATATCAACAATATAAATATACACATCTGGTATACTGTCTTTTCGTAATTTGCAAATACATTTGAAGTGAATATTCACTGTTTTCATATTTTACCAAGCCATTGAATTCAGATTCTTATAATCGAATTTAGGTTAGGTTAGGTTAGGCAATTGAATTCAGATTCTCATAATCGAATTTAGGTTAGATTTATGGTCGTTAGACATATTAATTGTGAAATAACGTAAAATAATAATATAAAATTTATACGAACCGTAGTTGGACAGTTTCAGTGTTCTCGACGTTTCGTTGGCGTTGGAAGCAACGAAACGTCGATAACACTGAAACTCTCCAACTAAGGTTTCGTATAAATATTCGTTTATTTATTTTATTGCAAGATTTTTATTTGTCCCTAAAAAATTGTGAACATGTTACTAACTGGTTTCATCAGTGTGAATTTAAATAGGGCACAAATTACCATGCACGGTAAATGACAATCTCTACCCAAATGTGTGGTGGAGATGATAGCGTCGTGAGAGCTACATAAGCAAGATACTCGTACTCTATTGATTTTTGTAAAAAAAACTGTTTTATTTTTTAACTTTCTCATATAAATTACGTTTTCCTCTTTTTGTTAGTTTCATTATTTCTGTTTTTCTGTCTATTTTTAATCAATCATTTGTTACTCAATTTTTTTTTCGTTTTTCCTATCAAAATAATATTTTTTTCAAATCATCGCTTGTTTTAAAAATAGAACAGTTTAAATAGCAAAAATGCTTTCCATTATTGCTTTTCAAAAAACAAAAAACTTGTCAAAGCGTTTATTTCAACGGGTAAAAAGCTCAAAAAAGTATATTTATCAATAAAGAGTAGGTATTGTAGTCAATTTCCCGAAGAATCTCACCGAGTTTTCTCAAATAAAAGTCCAAAAGCGAACAAAACTTTTAGGTCTTCGTTTAGCAAATATTAATTTCCGACCCAATAACTAGAATACCTTCAAAATTATAATAACTTTCAGGAAAACGGGGTCTTCAACCCTCCGAAAATTAATTATTTTGAGAAATAAATTTACAACATCAATTTTTATTTCATGTTCCTGTAGATAATTTGATAGCAGGTTGTTTTCCCATTCACTGAAACTTTGTTGTTTCAGGCTTTTATGGGAAATATTTTTGTAAGCAAAAACAACAAAGTACTTGAGACGTAAAATATTGAAACACATAATAAAAACAAAATTATGAATAATTGTAATGTAAACAGAAGTATTGAAGGATAAAAGAAAAACAGCTTTGTTTTCGATTACTTGAGTATATGTATTTTATACCACAACCGGTTTCGCAAACATCCGTTTGCATAGTCAGTTGGTTAAATTAATACTAAATGTCTTATGACACCCTCTAAGATGATTCCGTTCTAAGCCATTTAGAATTAATCTAACCACCTGACGATGCAAACGGATGTTTGCGAAACTGGTCGTGGTATAAAATAAATATACTCAAGTAATCGAAAACAAAACTGTTTTTCTTTTATCCTTAATGATGAACGATTACAAAGTTAATGCCTCTACAATCAATAAAGAAGTTTTGAATATTATAAAAGTAAAAATAACATGTATCTACACATTTTTTTATGATAAAGCAAAGACAAAAATAAGTTAGTTCAGATGGTGTAGACATGTTTTATTTCCGCCATGTTTTATTAAAAATTGGTTTTTATGTTGTAGGTTCACATGAGGCATGTGCAAGCGCGAACTTGTACGTGTCTGGTTGTGAGAATGCATGTAATGTGAATCTCCAATGTAACATATCTTTGCAACTTAGATTAGATTAGATTAGATTTTATTCCGTCCTATCTTCCGGTTCGTATTTCAATGGTAACAATTCGGACTCGTAAATGGAAGGTTGTGGATTCGAATCCCTGCGGAGCACAAAAAAATACCATTTATATTTTCAAATTTACTCTTCGCTGGGTTGAAAAATTCATAAACCTTACCAAAGACCGGTCTTCAAAAACGTCCATCCAGCTTTAGAGTAACTGGGTCTTGCTTGAGTATTGATGCTTTGTAGCGATAACCAAGCTCGTAAAAAGTCCGATCGATGGCTCAGTTGATAGAATGCTTGGATTTCATGCCAAAAGCAATGGTTCAATCCCCTCCGAGGGTGTTAGAAATGGTTTCCCGTTTCGGTAGGTATATATTTCAAACCCAAATTAAATACCAGCACGGTGTACTCAGCCTTTACAAGACATGAGTACCCACTCCCCCGGGAGCTGTATACCCCCACTTCAACTGAAAGTACCACCCTCACCCGTAAAAATAAATAGGTCCTGAATCGCCACATGCGACGCCTTCGGATATAAAGCAGGCAAGAAGTTACACTATATGTATAGCTCAGTTGCGTTATCTTCGAATAGATACGGTAAGATCTATGGACGGCCGTCGATACTTTCACTCCAAGAGTGTAAATATTGATAAAGCCATCCATATTCCAGCTCATTCCAAACACACACTAATTCTACCATCAACTTTGTGCCAAGTTTTCCTTTGCGAAATGATATTTCTCCATACGTGCGCTCTGTGATATCAAAGCCTTACAAGATGTTCATATAACAAGCTTAGGGAGCAGTACCCCTTAAAACATAAATTTTGCGTTTGCCTAAAAAATATGGAAACTTAAACGCTCTGTAGAGGCACTGCTTGCTTTTTAGTAGGAGATAGAATAGAGTTTAAAACAGGTTTATGTTCTGATTGCAGGTGCGGCAAGTAGACTCGCTGCAATTACTATCTCGAGTGCACAGACTTAACTAAAACTTGAGAAACTTAAAGGGGAAAAGTGTCTTGAAACTCGACTAGACTAAATCCCATCGTACCTTAGCCTTCGCGTATTACCTGCACAATTTGAGCTCACACCTGACACTATTCCCAACACCTTAGTTTGTTTGACACGATAGGAAATTGTATGATAATTGTGGCGTGCTAACAAATTCAAGTGTGATTGATCGTCCTCCCGGGGCTTATCCACCATTTGATTCAAAGATGACCTTTCAATGAAATTGTCTTAAGAATCACATTCTAAATAATCTGAGCCAAGAGAAAAACGTAAAAAACGATAGTGTAAGAGTTTTTTTTTTAAATTAAAGTCAGAAGACACAATGGTCCAGTACACATACAAACATTGCTCATGTGAAATTAACTCTCATGGATATTAGACAAGCAAGCACTAAGAGGACGGATTGACTGCTCTTGGAGTTTTGGATAAACGAGCAATGATAAAGGTCAGTTCAATCAACAATTGGGTGTTTTTATTAAATACCACGACAGGCGGTTAATCTGTCATGCTGGCGGCTAGGGTTTTTTAAATTAGATTTTGTTTTCTGTTAGTTTTTGATGTTCATACATGTTATTATTTCTTGATTTTAAAAATGTAATTTGTTGTGTATGCTCCTTGACTTATAGGTTGATATGCGGCTGACCACCCATTCTGTAGAAAATGTTTCACTTTGCCAATACCACCCCTGTTTCAGGGAAGGTCGGCAGGAGTTGCAGGGTGTATGTTCATTTGAGATTCGGGTTTTTATATTGTAGGACTACATGCGGCATGTTTAAGCGCGAACTTAAACATGTCTGTATTGTGAAAATACATATTATGTGAATCTCTAATGTCATTTATATTTTGCAACTTAGATAAGATTAGATTAGATTAGACAGAATACCTGCAAAAAACATATACGACATTAAAAAATGTACAAGCTTTTCTTGATTTTTTTATAAAACCACTGGCAAAATCTATTACTGGAATAAGCAGCACAGTCCTTGTGGTTGGTGTCTCCGCTAATTGGTAAAAAAAAAAACTACCACCGCAGTCGCCAGATGTCAGGCTACAGTTTGGATTAAAATTTTTGAGGATATAACCAGTTTTTGCCAATATGAAGCGACATTAACTATTGCCATCTAGTGGCATCTGTGTGGCTGAAGCTCTGCAAAATTTTTAATGCAATAACAGTCACTATCACAGTTTATGACGGTATTTCCGGTTCTTTGTGACAGGCAACAACCATCAGAAATACGTACAGGCTTTCGAATTAATAATTTTGATTTACTCAAAAATTTCTTCAGCTGAAATTCCTTGTTTTTCCCCTGTAGTCTTCAGTTCGGACCAACAGTTTTGAAGACATCACCATTTTTCCCCAATATAAAGTGACATTTTGTATCAGGAGTTCAGAACTGCATGAGGGGTGTTGAAGACCCCGCCTGATTTGTTTACAGTGCGCCGTGTATGCTGTTAATTGAAGGAGCGCCGAAGACAGAGCTCAACTTTGTAGGGGAAATTTTATAAAGCTCGTGTATTATGTTCCGCAAAACATCCGAGTAAATTTATGCATGGAGAATAGGATTCCATGATAGAGTGACACAGTCACCAAATGACACATGACATGACGACGCATGTCAGAACGACATATGAAAGGATAACACATGGCAAAACAACACATGACAAAACATGACTATAATAAAACATCACAGTAAAGTACATCACATGACAAAACATCACTATGGTCCGTAGTCTAGTGGCAAAACTTCGGACTCGTAAATGGAAGGTTGTGGGTTGGAATCCCGGTAGATCACAAAAAATACACCTCAAATATGCTCTTCGCTGGGTTGAAAAATTCATGAAAAAAACGTTTACCGATCCATCCAGCCTTACAGCAACTGGGTCTTGCTTGAGTATTGAGGCTTTGTAGCGATGACCAAGATGCAGCCCTATAGCAAGTCACTGCCTTAGTTCTTGTTTGTCGTATACTTCATTGAGAAAATTTTACATGATCAATGTTTGCATGTGTACTGGACCAATGTGTCTTATGAAAATAAGAAATTATTTTTAAAATATTTAAAAGAACTCTCACATTATCGAGTTTTACGTTTTTTCTTAGCTCAGATTGTGTAGAATTTGATTCATAAAACAACTGCATGAAAAAGTCATATTTGACAAGATTGACACCTCTGCGGCACTACAACAAGTGTCATAGACCCCTAGAGTCTTAAGAATCTAGGGAGTCTCCCGCACAGGATTTCTTAAAAAAAAAAAAAAAAAAAAATTGGCGTATACGGTAAACAAGAACTGGGGGAGCGATTAGTGTCATAGACCCCTATAGTCTTAAAATGTAGGGAGTCTCCCGCACAGGATTTATAAAAAAAAAACATAGCAGAACATCACAATCACAGTACATCACATGACAAAACATCACATACAAAAAAAGGAAATACCATAAACGATTCATGCATGGAAGTTCAGTGGCGTTTGGTAAGATGGTTCTGGAGGGGCCGTGCTAATTCCTCCAACCGTTCGACCATTGCTCGCAATGTTTGTTCTGCCCCGACCCCTGGTCAAAAATCAAATAGATTCCTGAAAAACATCACAAAACAGAAAACACCATAAACAGTCTGACATGAGAAACATGAGAAAATGGAACTCATGAGTATTAAATTATTTCTTAGAGGTTCTAAAAAAGTAGCGCCGCCGATATCACACCTACATCTTGGGGTTGCTACGGCATAGTATGCATTATTTTTACAGGTGAGGAAGGTAACCCCAAGATAATATTTAAAGCAAGGACTCATAATAGGCTAAATAAAATATGTTTGTGATGTTTAGTCTTGCGATATTTTTTCATTTGCCGTTTATGGAATGTTCTGTTTTAGTTATGTGATGTCTTGTCATTGTGATTTATTTTCTAGGTTGTTTTGTCATTGTTCTGCTATGTGACGTTTTGTCATGTGTCGTTTTGTCACTGTGCTGCTCTAATCTGTCACTGGAGAAGAGATGGCCGCTAATTTTATAGGAGCTCCATAAAGCAAGGAAGCGTTCACCTAGTATATACGTATTTTTTACAATCTATTTTTTAATGGCGCATAACATTGCATAATGAACAAAATTTTAATTAAAGCATAATAAAACGTGTTTTTCTATAAAATATCAGAGTAGTTTAAAAACATAGCGTTTTTTTTTATTTCAAAATATTTTTTTAAACTTCGGGTGGATCTATTTGGTGAGCGCTTATATTGGGAATCACACCTCTAAAGTCCTATGGATACTGGTTTTTTTAATTTTACAAATAAGGGCTGGTTGCCTTCTATAATCTATAATCTATGTTGCAAGGATATATTCATTTAAAGCTCTCATATGTATACCCACAAACCAACACGTGTAGTTCGCGCTTACAAATGCTGAATGCGTACTTAGAAATAAAATCCAAGCCTCAAATGAACATAAGCCCCACAACTTTTGCCGACCTTCCCTGAAACAGGGGTGACATTGGCAAAGTAAACCATTTTTTACAGTATGGATGGTCAGCCTCATACCAACCTATAAGTCAAGGAAGCCTTAATGGTGGAGAAACCTGTTTTACCGATTTTTTGGTGGAGATGGAGGAATTTATCAATTCAGCGAAGAGCATAATTAAGGACGTACTTAAAATCGAAAAATTGGATCAAAAGTTGCTAGATCGAAAGCGATCATGGAGTAAATGGTGTCTGTTCTGATGAAATATCCTCACTTATACCTCCTCCCCTCGTCACAACAAGGGCAACTCGTAGAACGGCTCACATCCATACCTTTACAGTCGATATCCAAACTACGAGAACTTGGTGTTTTCACGACTCATTCCTTTGCCAAACTGCTTACGGAACGAACTACGGATATCTGTGTTCCGACCCCAATTCAACCCTGTTCTATTCAAAACCATTACCAATCGCCACTGCCTTCCAGTGTCTCAAAACAAAGCGCAACACACAACACAACACTACGTAGCCAACAGCCCTGGAACAAAGGATCAAATTTAAGAATCAAGACATCAACAGCCACATTGCCAACACCCCTACGGCACTAAAACAAGTTTCATAGACCCCTAGAGTCTCTGAAATCTAGGAAGTCAGGATTCCTTAAAAATATCTCTCATCCTTTTTACATATTTGTACCAGTATTGTCTTCGTTGCCTTTCTTGCATTACAATGTCTTCCGTACTGCAACACAACGCAACGCAACTAAGCAACACATATAGTGCAGCTTCTTGCCGCCTTATCCCCGAAGGATTTCGCATGTGGTCTATAATCTATAATCTAAGCTGCAAGGATATGTAAGCATTTAAGGCTCATATGAAATGCATGCCTACAGACAGGCACATGTAGGTTCGCGCCTACACATTCTGCATGTGTGCATACAAATAAAGAAAACCTCACATGGACATAAACCTTGCAACTCCTGCCGCCGTTCCCTGAACCGGGGTGGCATTGGCAAAAGTGAACCGATTTTTACAGCACGGGTGGTCAGCCTCGTACCAACCTATCAGTCAAGGAGGTGAGTGGAACTTATTTTTTTTTACGGGCAAGGGCCTTACCCGGCTCCTGATGAGGGTGGTACTCATTTCTTGTGAAGGCTAAGTAAACCTTGCCGGCATTTTATTTTGCGGTTCGAAATAAACACCGAAATCGGAAATCATACCTGACATTCTTGGTGGGATTTGAACCCAGGCTCTCGGTATGGAATGCAAGCACTCTACCAACTGAGCTATCGACCGGGCTGCACTTTTTCCTTATTTCAGTGTTTTCATTTCAACTCTCGTAATTTCACTGAAACGATCTATCCATTCTCTCTTTTTTCTCTCCCTTCCACGTTTCCAAGTCACATAAGAAATATGCATCCCCATGTATCTAAAAATGCATTATCCCTTGTATCGGAGTCGCTTGTCGTTTGCTTTATCGCATTTTAGCTAGCACCATTGACTCCTGTCGCGTATGGGGAAGTGACAGTATGGAAGCTTTAATCTAGTATACGTCATTAGGCGCGTTAGCGGACCAATATTGGAAAATGCAAGCACCCCGTTAACATATTATTACACTTTTAACAGTTAGTTTTCAGTACTGCGAGAACAAAATATTGAATAAGCTCCCCCCGATCGCGTAAATAGAAAAATGTATGGAAAATACAAAAGCACCCCTAGTGATGGAATAATATATTTGGAGCTCATACTTTTTTTTTCTACGCGACCGAGAAGAAAATATGTAAACGTAAACGTAGCTAAACTACACATATAGTGTAATATCTTGCCTGCGCTATCCCCGAAGGGGTCACATGTGGGGATTTGGAATATATTAATTATTGTTACGGGTTAAAAGGGGTTTCCCAGCTCCCGAGGGGGTTGGTTCTCATTTATTGTAAAGGTTGAGTAAATCTTTCTGCTATTTTATTTTTGGGCTTTAAATTAACAACTAATTTGGAAATCGTTTCTGACGCCCTCGGTGGGATTCAAGCCCGAACACTCGGCATAGTATCCAAGCACTCTACCAACTGAGCTTTTGGCCGGCAGATAGACAATACGGGAAAATCAAAATGGTACAAATATTTTAAACACAATTTCGGTGCTATGGCTGAGGGGGCCAAGTGGGCTGGTGTTTCTAACGTGTTTTCGAATAGAACAACGTTGGTTTGATCCCCACCTGGGTCATTTGACCGTTACTTTGACCCTGGTTCAACGGATGTTATTGGGTAATTATTAACTAATAATTCATTAAAATAAACAATAATCAATTATAAATTTATGATATTAATACCTGTTTCTGGCGAGGCAGAATAGGTTGGTGAATTGTATTCTTCTTCACAAATCTATAAAAAAAAAACACAATCCAGTCAATAGATCACTCATCAGTACAAATTTCTACTAAGTATATTCTAATCTAATCTAAGTTGCAAAGATATGTTACATTGGAGATTCACATTACATGCATTCTCAAAACCAGACACGTACAAGTTCACTCTTGCACATGCCTCATGTGAACCTACACATAAAAACCAAATCTCAAATGGGCATACACCCTGCAACTCTTGCCGTCCTTCCCTGAGACAGGGGTGACATTGGCAAAGTGAACCATTTTTACAGCATGGGGGGTCAGCCGCATACCAACCTATAAGTCAAGGAATCAAATCAAAGAACACAATGTCTGCAACGTGAGATAAAGTGTGCATATCTTCCTTATACACCATAATTCTTGGGTAATCTTTATTCCACACCGGCCTCCTGCTCTAATGGCGGGGCGGCTGCTGCGTACCACTGCTCTATGGGGTGTAAAGGTCGATAATGTGGGAATCGAACTCTCCCAATGGATGTTCAAGTCGGCAGCCTAATGAACTGTGAGCCAGAGAACTTTGTAAAAAGAGATTTATCAAACACTGGTTCGCTTTGAGATGGAGATATGTGGGAAAATCAAAACGCATTTTCACTCTTTTAAAACCTATCCATATGTGTCTGATTATTCAATAAAATATCTTACTTATTTTTAAGGCCCTTGAGGTGAGACACACACAAAATGACGCTATTTTATCATGTATAAAATAAAAATAAATAAATCATTCTCATATTATGTACTAACTTCTGTTATGTTTAAGATGGAAGGTATCTTCAGAATACTTACATCCGGCTAGCTCTCATCAGCATCACTCTTAGGGCGTGGGGTTCTTTCCTTCGGTATTGCTTACTTATATCTTGGGAAGGTTGTATAGTAAAAGATGAGTTTAACATGAACAAAGAAATGTTTATTTACTTTACTAATATGGGGAAAAAGGGGAATTTAGGGAATGGCCAGACCTACAAGTTGTCACTAGAACACTCCCTATTCCGTTGGCTGGAGTTCTAAACGGAAGGCCTGGGGCAGCACCCCAGGCTAGCGGCGGCTCACAAGGCGGACGCCTCCACACGTTGGAGCCCCTGGGTGGGCGCTCCTATGCACTATGTCTCCTATGCCTCTGGTCCACAAGGCGGGTGTCTTGCTGGCAGGAAATCCAAGTAGATGGGGAGGAGGGAGCTCCATTGTAGTGCCCCCTCTTGCACCGCTTGGTGCTTGGTCGCTGACGTCTTAATCGGTTGGCATCTTGCCGGGAACTAACGAACGGCGGCCTGATTAGTTCACACGGTGCAGTTCGGCCGTTTCCGTGACCGTTCAGCTCCGTTCGGCCCACAAACACACACTGCACACTTCGGTATTGTTTTTTTATATGTTATTTAAAATAACATAACACTTCATCTGTCTCAGAAGCTTTAAATGATAAATGCCTCCCGCGACACAATCTTCCAAGACGTATGTCTTCTGCCGCTTCTCTTAAGGGTCTTCTTACTCCCAGGACTTCCACGTCGGTCTTAATTGTCTGCCAAAAATATCCTGGGACATCTAAGTGGTCTGAAATCGGACGGAGCAACATTCAAGACATTTCTGATTTATCTGGAGTCTTCTGCCCATCAACATCAAGAAGTCTTCAGTGGGCTGGTTATAAAACATGTTAACCATCAAAAAATGTAACCAAAGAAATTGTGATCAAAATTAAATGTTGCCCAAAACCACGTGTCTTGTTATTGTCACATCGCCGAACGCACTAAACCCCGCCTCCTTGAAATTTACCGACACAACCAAGGTATAAAAAACGCGTGAGCTTCTTTTAGCAGTCAGTCAACATTGATGCTTTGCGCTGTGAAGACATTACGATAAAATGTGTGTCTTAATGAATACATTATGAATTATGATTAAATATGGAAGAAATACTTTCCGATTAACAGTAACAAATGCTTCCTGAATTTATTTCAATTACTTATTCATATCGTTTCAATTTATCACTAGCAATAATGCATTTCTCTTACATTAAATTCAATTTATTTATTCTGATAAACAGTAGCATTCAAGATTCTACGCCCACCATTTATTTTAACCACTGTAATACAATACTCCGACATGGAACGAGCTTTAAACTTATCCTGCATTACAAGTTCATAAAAAAGCAACAATACAGAATGAGCTGCTATTAATCTCGCGGGTATATAGTATTTTTTTGCCTTTTGATATATATTCTGATATCCTCAACAATAAACATTGTTCGTCCCACTCTTGGTCGAGCTGAGAGAGCGACTAATTGCCCGGAGCCTTATATTCACTGAGAAAGAAAAACTTTTCATACTAAGTATTTATTGTTTAACGTCTCGGGAATATTAATATCTGTCGGACTGTTCTTTTTTTGTGATAATTACGGAGCCATTACGTTTTATAGTGATCCTTTGTGGAAGTCGTTAATAACGCTGTTTAACTCGACTTTTAAACTTTTTTACTTGCGAAATTCGTGAATTGTTTCTGTGAGATTTTGATGTTTTATTTCTGAGAATTATTCGCTCAAATTTTAATCGTAGCTATTTTAATTGCTGTGTATGCGAATTTTAACTTTTTGATGGGTCTATTTACATTGTTTTGTTTTTGTTGATAAAATCAAACAATTTACGACGTGTTTATCCGATTAATACGGAGTTTAAGAAATTAAAAGCGACCAAGAAAAAAGAGTATTTGTATCAAAAATCTGAGCAGTAAAGTGCGGTATTCATTAAGTTAAATAGAACGCTTGCTAAGAATACTAGTAGCTGAAGATACTAGTATAACGCTACAGACAGCTTTGGGCCTTTTATAGTATGCATGAGGATTTTTCTCAAATCATTGAGAATTGGCACATGCAAGACCTTACTAGAGCACTCGAAAAATCTCAACCAATACAAATACTAATATTATTAATAATTATTATTATATGAGGCTCAATTATTATCAAATGTAATTAATTGCTTGTATTCCTTAGCTTATAGATTGGTATGAGGCTGACCACCCATACTGTAAAAAATGGTTCACTTTGCCAATGTCACCCCTGTTTCAGGGAAGGTCGGCAAGAGTTGCAGGGCTTATGTCCATTTGAGAATTGGGGTTTTTTTATATTGTAGGTCTACATGCGGCATGTGTGAGCGCGAAATTATGCGTGTCTGCTTGTGGGAGTGCATTTAATATGAATCTCAAATGATACATATCCTTGCAGCTTAGATTTAGATTGAGGCTGACCACCCATACTGTAAAAATGTTTCACTTTACTAATGTCACCCCTTTTCCAGGGAAGATTTTTAGGGTGTATGTTCATTTGAGGTATGGATTTTAATTTGTAAGTACACATTCAGCATTTGTGAGCGCAAACTTATACGTGTCTGCTTGTGCGAGTGCATTTAATATGAATCTCAAGTGTAACATATCTTTGCAACCTAGATAAGATTAGATTAGACCTAACATCTAGAGACTTCACAGACAAACAAAATACATAATCACACATTCGCAACGCAATTTCTTCGTGAACCAATATTTCTCTTCCGATTGAGTTTTCATGCCTCTCTACCACATCAATATTGATTAAGAAATTATCTGGAATCGTGCTAAGCCGAGGATCATCTCATATTCATTCTTACCTCGTGATGAACTTCGAACTCTTAAAGACGGGCTTTCCCACACAGAGTGAGGTAATTCAGACACCTTTTATTAAAGGCTGAGAGAACCTTTATGGGTCTTTAATGACAGTCATCACTCTCTGCTGTGTTTCTTTTTATCAAAACCGTAGTCGCTTAAATCAAATGCAGTGAAATTGGATTTTTCTTTGTATGTTTTTTTGACTTTAAAAAAATGTTGGCTATTAGAGATAAGGTAAGGAAGTTGTTCAACTTGACTAATTTTATTGTTTGTTTAAAATAATTTTACAAGACGTAAATGTACGTTAACTTTCCAAAATGTACATTTAATGGTTTAAATTTTATCATGTTTTCAAAAAAACAACAGTTTGTAAGAAAACCAGTTTTTGTTAAATTGTTACACAGATAATTTTCACTAATTTTTTATGTAAAAAAATAGTTTCCGGTCCTCCGAAAATGATCAGGTATCAAAAAAAATCCTTGACTTATATGTTGGTATGAGGCTGACCTACCACAATGTAAAAAATGGTTCACTTCAACGTCACCCCTGTTTCACGGAAGGTCAGCAAGAGTTGCAGAGTGCACGTTCATTTGAGTTTTGGGTTTTTATGTTGTAGGGTCACATGCGGCATGTGCAAGCGCGTACTTATAGGTGTCGGCTTTTTCTAATACATATAATATTAATCCCTTATGTTACATATCTCTGCAACTTAGATTGGATTAGATTAGGTAAGGAGGCCGGCCAGTTGAAGTGGGGGCTCCCCAGCTCCCAAGGGTTCTTGTCCTCATTTCTTGTGATGGCTGAGTAAACTTTGCCGGTATTTTATTTTGGGATTTTAAAACTAACACCGAAACGGGAAATCATTTCTGACACCCTCGGTCAGATCAGAAGTATTAGAACCCGACCTCTCAGCATGGAATGCAAGCACTCTACCAACTGAGCTATCGACCGGACTAGGAAGATCAAAAATACGATGGATGGATGTGATGCAGCCAAGGTGGGCAGACATATGTGGCTGGAGAGGCAAAGTGATGGACAGGCGAGAGTGGAGTAGAATCCTGGATTCAGCCAAGGCCCACCCAGGGCTGTCGAGCTCATGATGAATAGTTGGTTCATCCATGTTGCGACACATAATTAAATATATACAGCCAGTGGTCTAAAGGCTATTTTAATTATGCACTCACATTGTACATATAAGGTTTTATCGCCCACATAAACCGTAAACCCACGGTGTCTACGACTCCAATGAAACATTGTAATTGAACCGGATTTTATTTATGAAACACTATGTGGTATCTTTAATTTTTTAATGAAGGCTATGAATTATTTTTTTGTAGCTTTTTTTTGTCAACTATCTGCCTACGTGTTCTTGAAAAAAATAATGAAAACTTGTCTCTAAAATATTGCCGGCTGATAGCTCAGTTGGTAGAACGCTTGCATTCCCTGCCGAGAGCTCGGGTTCGTAAAACACCGAGGACGTCAGAAAAGATTTCCCGTTTCGGTGTTAATTTCAAACCTAAAATAAAATACCTACAAGGTTTATCCAGCCTTCACAAGGAATGAGTATTAGCCCCCCCGGGAACTGGGAAACTTACTTACAAAATTAAATAGGTTCACTCCCCACATGCGATTCCTGCGGAGAAGACGCGACAAAAAGTTACACTACAAGTGCAGTTTAATTTCGTTGCGTAAAATGATTATAGAAATAAGTTTTGCGTTATCCAGATACTTATAATAAGGTCACTCACTAACATAATATATTGGTCATCACAACAAAATGGTAACGTCGCACGGCCGGGTTACTTATTAAGTCTATTTTTTATTGGTTTCTAAGGATGGTAATCCCACACAACTGTGACGTTTTCTCGTCGAGAAAAAAGTTCAAATTTCAAATTTGGGATCTTTCTTTAGACTTTTGATTTATTTTCCACGATTTGGTCACACACTAACATACATAAATTGTCTGGCTCACTGACTTATCTGGTCTGCCCTATGTCATGCAAAACGTCTCATTTTATAAAGACGCTGTGTTATTCCAGAAGGTCCGGCTTTGCGAGTTCTAGTTCTTTCTAACAGTTTCTTGTACCTACCTTCCATGTTCATTTCAAGTTTGGATTTCAAATAGTAAGTAAACATGCAGCATTAATTGTAAGCGCAATTTTCAACGTGCGTCTGTTTGTGGACATGTATTTCATATGAACATTAAATGTTAATACAATATCTTAGCAACTTAGATTATAGATAATAGTATGAAGAAGGTTATTAACAATCATATCTGTTTGTCATATTATCATTCAGTTGTTTTTAATGCCCTGAAATACATCTTGCTTTAAAGTTTTAAACTCAACCACAGCGTTTTACTTAGAAACTAATTCGCTCACTATGGCGTTGTTTCAGTCTGCATACATTTCTTCGAAAACGCTTCGGTAGAATTTTAATGCAATGTTTAACACTAAGGGTACTGGCTTCTATGTATTTTGCTTGTTTGTTACTCATATGCTGTGATAATGAACTTCACGTTCAATGTCCATTCCAACTAGCCAGTCGTACGTGAAATTCATTTGGAATGGGACTGTAATCACGTATGCTGTACCTATGTATTAGGGATGGGCCGAATGTGGTTTGAACCGAATACGAAGTTCGGCCGAACATTCACAAAGATAAAAAAAAGTTACGCATTATAGTTTCTTGTTACTGTTATTTGTTGGATTAATACTAACTTTAGTTCATTTTTGTTTCAATCTGATATCTGTGTAACGGAGTAGAAGATTTATTTTTATCAAATTGTAAGTAAATGTTCACTTGTTCCTACTAAAATAAATGACCATGAGTGAGTAGGTACATATATACAGGCCTAATTTTTATTTTACAGTTATAAAAGATACTATGACATCCAATTTTATTATACCAGTCAACATGGTGCAAGTATGTATTTTGTTTTAGTTTATCTTACACCGAATGTTTGGCATTTGAACCGATTTCGGCCGGATTCTGAGCTGCCGAAATTCCGTTAAACTGAATGTGAAACGAATTTCGACCCATCCCTAGTATGTATGAATGAATTAAGCATCTGTTATGAATAGAATCCTTCAAAAACCAACTGTAAACAATTAATTAAAATTATTGCATATTATAAAGAAAACACATAAATTGTAGCGAAAGGATTTAATAGGCATGCAAGGAAAATAAAGAACAGGGAAAATTTGAATATGGAATAGAACAAAACAAAAGAGGATCGACAAGGAGGTAAAAAAGGTAATCTCTTACCTGGCTTCAAAGCCACAAAAAAACGCAACTAAGCTACACATATAGTGTAACTTCTTGCCGCGTTATCCCCGAAGAGTTTCGCATGCGGCGAGTGGAACCTGTTTATTTTACAGGTCATTACCTCAGCCTTACGCCACCCACTTCGGAAGGTCGGCAAGAGTTGCAGTGCGTATGTTCATTTGAGATTTGGGCTTTTATATTGTAGGTCCACCTGCGGCATGTGTTAGCGCGAACTTATACATGTCTGCTCGTGGGAATGCGTTTTATATGAATCTTAAATGATTTATTATTATATATTTGCAGCTTAGATTTAGATTTAGATTTTTAGAGAAGGTTGAATTTTTTTTTTGCAATTTTATAGCTTTTATTTTTTACCCTTCATTTTTCATTTTAATTAATAATTTTTCTACCATAAAGAAACCTTCATTCCTCCAACAACAACAAAAGACAATAATTAATTAAAATACTTTTTTAACTTTGTTACAATTCACTTGAGTTTTATTTTTAAATTTTTTTTTTTTTTTATTTTTTTTAAAAAACAAAAAAAAAAATTTTAAAATAAAACTCAAGTGAATTGTAACAAAGTTAAAAAAGTATTTTAATTAATTAAAATGTGCTTTCACAAAGTTACTGCCCAAAATCTAAATAATATAACAAAAGACAAAGTGAAATTCCCTTCCAGTAATTTTTACGGCGGTAAAAAGCGATCGCCCCGAGTACTTTTACAGCGGTCGTAATACGCTTTATAGTTTATTACCCGCTGTATCGGAGCTTTGTACTTCGAGTTTGCGTAAAATTCACTTCGATAGCGTAAATCTAAAAAATCTTTGAAAACTTAATCGCTCACTAGGAGTGCTGTCATATTCTTCATACATTTTTAGCGAGTTAACACAATTTGTTAGACTCGGGATGCAGGTTAAGAGATTTTCCTTATTGGAGCCGATTATTTTTATTTTAGCGTCGCTTCTATCAAAGAACGCCTATACAATTCATTTACAATGGTAATCAAAAGTATACTACCGGTAACCCGAGTGTAAACTTGTATGTAACTCAACTTCCCGTGCCATTAAAAACTCGATAGAAATAACTATTGATATATCGATCGCTCATAGAATTGATCGGTTCTATAATCTAAGTTGCAAAGATAATATCTTTGTTTACATTTAAAATTCATATTAAATGCAACGCCCACAAACAGACATGTGTAAGTTTGCGCTTACAAATGCTGCATGTGTACTTACAAATTAAAATCCAAACTTCAAATGTACATCAATCCTGCAACTTTTGCATCTTTGTTTACATTTAAAATTCATATTAAATGCAACGCCCACAAACAGACATGTGTAAGTTTGCGCTTACAAATGCTGCATGTGTACTTACAAATTAAAATCCAAACTTCAAATGTACATCAATCCTGCAACTTTTGCCGACCTACCCTGAAACAGTGGCGACATTGGCAAAGTGAACCATTTTTTATAGTATGAGTGGTCAGCGTCAGACCAATCTATAAGTGGAGGGATATATATTGAAATGCATATTTAATGCGCGCCTCAAGGCGCTTACACATGCTGCATGCTTGACAATAAATTGCCAAAATTCCTTCAAACAAGAGTGGCTTTTTTTTCTTCTAAAAGAGAAGAGATATTTTGCTCCATCGACGAAACATGGATCTAAGTCCGACATGCCGTCACCCCAGTGCTTATTTGGCTTATCTACCGTTGTATTCAAGGAGGACCTTTGAATGAAATTTTCTTGAAAATCACATTCTACACAATGTGAGCTAAGAAAACAGCGTAGAACACGACAATGTGGGAGTTGTTTAAAATATTATTAAACCAATTTCCAGGTTTTATAAGACACATTGTTCCAGTACACATACAAACATTGCTCATGAGAAATTACCTCTGATGGACAAACAATCACTAAGGGGACGAGCAGACAATACAGTATATTATACATACGACCAGTCTGTAGTCCTGTGGTAACACTTCGGACTCGTAAATGGAAGGTTGTGGGCTCGAATCTTAGCGGAGCACAAAAAATATATCATTTATATTTTTCAAATTTGCTCTTCGCTGGGTTGAAAATCTCATAAACCCGTTCCAAAGACCGGTCATCAAAAGGTCCATCCAGCCCAAGGGTAACTGGGTCTTGCTTGAGTATTGGCGCTTTCTACAGCGACGACCAAGCTCGCAGAAGGCTCTTGAGGTGAACAGCGCTCACCAAATAAATCAGCCTAATTTTTTATTTATTTTTTAAATATACTAAATAATTTAAATATACTTATCAACAATATACTTAATCGACATTCGTTGGTATCCGCATCATCTAAGACATTATATTACCTCTGATGGGCATTAGACAAACAAGCACTAAAGGAACGATACAGAAGTAAAAGTTAAGTCTGACTTAGACTAGTGAAAGTTAAGTATGGCTTAGGTAAGTGAGACTTATGTGTAGTGCTGTCTCTGAATAAGGTTGTAAGTGTTTGCGAATGCTGACGCCCATAATAAACAAGTTACTTTTGACTTTGTTGCGGGCTTATCATCCCTCTATTTGACTTAAGCCCTACAAACTAAGTTTGCCTTAAGTCTGATACTTATATATTCAAGTTGTTACCTCCGTAACCGAGACGTGACTAACAAACGTACGCTACCCCACTAAAAATACTAGGCTTAACATGAGATGAAAATGGAGAAGACCTTGTACATACGTTGTTAGGGCACGATGATTTTATATGATTTTTTTTTTCAAAAATTTTTTTAGGACAATGTACTTAAAGGTACAATTAAAAAATGGGCGAACTTATGCGTGTCTGCATTTAATATGAATCTCCAATGTTATATATCTTCACAACTTTGATTATTATTATTTATTAGTTAAAAGAAAATCAAAATATTAATGAGAAATATACGATTACGAAACAGATTTTTGTTTGATTTTTAAGACATTCTGTGCGGGACTCCCTAGATTTCAGAGACTCTAGGGGTCTATGATACTTGTTGAATGCCGCAGAGGTGTTGTTTACGAGCTTGGTCGTAATACCCAGCAAGACCCAATTGCTGTAAGGTTGGATGGACCTTTTGATGACCGCTCTTTGGTAAAGGTTTATGAATTTTTCAACCCAGCGAAGAGCAAATTTGAAAATGTAAATGGTACATTTTTTGTGCTCCGCCAGGAATAGAACCCACAACCTTCCATTTATGAGTCAGAAGTGTTAACCACTAGACTACGGACCGGTCAAGTTATAGGGAAAATGGTTTATGGTTTTTTGCTTAGAAAAATTAAGACTGCTTATTCTTTCTTATGTATTTATTTTAGTTTCTATGTTTATTTCAAAGTCATAAAGGAACAAATCGCTATTATTTTCTGTCCTTACATTTATTTTTTATTGAAATAAATTCGTTATACATTTTTATCCTTAAATCTATTACATTGTTCATTAAATGGTTGTTACACTATACCTCAACAAAAATAGACTAAGCTCTTGTGTGTGGTAAGGGGAAAACATATTTTTTTTTCATTTTCATACAGAGTCTTAACCTGTAATGATAATAAATAAATATATTGCTATTTAGCATTCCAACTGAAATATATTTTCCCATTTCCGCAGATAATGCTTCAAAAAAGGGAAAAGCGTTTAGCCTTTTGCATAACTTCAGCATCTGCCCTTGCTAATCCCCGCTAATTCACAGCTGCTTTAATCCCTCAAGATCCAGCATCTGAACCCTGCCATTTCAGAAGTTAACCCTTCGCCTATCCCACTACACCACAAACCATCCCCTCCCCCCAGTTTATTACCCACCTCCCCCGTTTATTCTAAACAACTCAATGAGTTATCATATTGTGGAGTCGAAACTATTTAAATGCAAGTATACACTATCGGGGCTATTCTTAGACATTTTAGTCGTCAGTTGAACCCACGGTTAGACAAACTAATTATGTATTTGTATGAAGACCTGCCAACTCAAGATTGCCGCAAGTAAACAGCTGATTAGCCTTCATAATATTACCAAAATTCGGTAGGTAAGAATAATGAAACTTCCAGCTCAGGCATCATTCGTTTGTCAAAGCGTGGGCTCAACCGACGACTAAAATGTCTAAGAATATCCCCGTATATCACCACCTTAAATGTCAAACTAAATGAGCGCTGATTCACTGATTTCAAAAATCTTGGATAAAACATTTTATTGGATATAATTTATCATAGTACATAAGTGAACTAATTATAAGGAAATGCTCATGAAAGACTTAGAAACTGAAGGATTTTACAACTTGTATGTGGTTTTCTCGTAGAAAATAGAAAAACACGTGCATTTATCTGTGAAACCCATGGCAGATGGATTATTACTTATTCAAGTTGGTATCGATATCTGTTTCAACCAACCTCAACAGAAATCTTCGTCAGTCAAAAAGAGAGCAATGACTCTTTCGAGTATCAACGAGTAAGCAAAATGTACAGTTTTAGATTTTTTTTCTGCATTGTGCGCATTGCTGATTTTTTTCTTTGCGCGAAAATCGTACGCACACGTTGCAATTATTATGGTCGGTGAGTTCGTCAATTTTGAATGAGAAATTGCATTTTTATGGATTCTTAAGGTATTTACTTGGTAATTATCCATCTTGAAAAAAAAAAAAAAAAACTTTATTTTTGATTACGACAGTCTAATCTAATCTAATCTAATCTAAGTTGCAAGGATATGTTACATTGAAGATTCACATTACATGCATTCTCACAACCAGACACGTACAAGTTCGCGCTTGCACATGCCTCATGTGAACCTACAACATAAAAATCAAATCTCAAATGGACATACACCCTGCAACTCTTGCCGTCCTTCCCTGAGACAGGGGTGACATTGGCAAAGTGAACCAATTTTACAGCATGGGTGGTCAGCCGCATACCAACCTATAAGTCAAGGAACAGTCGACAAGTATAATACGTTCCACGACCGGTTTCGCAAACAGCCACCTTAGGATGCAAACGGGTTGTTTGCGAAGCCGGTAGTGGATGGAACTTACATTATATACTCGCCGTAATCAAAAACAAAATTGTTTAATTTTTTATTTCAAAAATTGCATTATTACATAATTGCATCAGGATATTAAGTATTCTTTGGTGTTGGACAGCTCTGTGATTGACAGGTCCAGTTGACACGTAAGCCTCATAGTATATTACAACACCGTAAATTAGTTTCATATCCACCAATATAATAACTTAATTCCAAAAACCATCCCCTCCCCTAGTTTATTACCCCCCCTCTTATTCTAAACAACTCCTCCCCTCCAATTCTTCCCCCGTCTTAATTCACATTCCAAACGGGTCATAATTAATCCAGTATCTTCCAGCTTGAAACATCTTGAAGTTTACCGCAAACGCAAAACTCTACTTTAAAACTTAACCGCTGAAACTAAAATAGCACCTCTAGCAAGCGTTTAAGTGTTCATACATTTTCGGAAAACGCTACGTATAGTAAGACTTATCTCTCAAAGCCTCAACAAAGTAGTTGAAAGTTTCGCTTGCTTCTTTAGCTAAACAATCCACGACGCGTGTTTGAAGGTGAAATTCCTCAAACTGAAAGTTGGAAGTTTATTTTTTAACACAGTTTTTTTCTCACAAATAAAACAGCTTCAGCAGTTTTGGTTGTTCTACCGATCGTATGCTATAAAATATGGCAGCGTGTAAACAGCTGATTGACTTTTGAATTCTCTTCTACAAATTGTATGGAGAAAAATTGATTATCTGTTCAAGTGCATGTCTCATCGCTTGCTATCTTTTATATGTAAAAATGATTCCACTCGCTACACGCGACTCTTTCATCAACAAAACGTCATGAAGTTACACTGTCTGTGCAGTTAAGATGCTTTGCTCTCCCATACCTCCATTTTGCCATCAATTGTTTAAAATATTTTTTAGTATTCACCTTTAATAATTTTGTTGTCTACTTCCATTTGGTAATTTACTCGAAACAAAACGTCTAACGGTATCACAATGCCATACATTTCTATAGCCCATTGCGTAATGGTTATTACTAAACGGCTAACCCGTGTTGAAATGAAAACATTTATGAATTTGAAACTTTTTTCTTTTCTTAATATGAGGAAGTATAAAAATTAAAAAATACATGGTTTTATTTTCACAAATTGAGCATTTATTACACCTCGAGTACTTTCGATTTTCTTGCGTCATTTTCAAGAGGACCTTGCTGATTAGACTCGTGCTGTCTATTGTCCCATAACAAGCACTCATGTTACAATGTCCCTCGTTACTTGACAGTGACATAAATAAATAAGTATATTTTATGTGTAGAGTCAAATAAAAATTGTTAATAGTGCTAAAATTTATCGAATTTATTTATCGGATTGCTCCAAATAAAGCTTTCCTTTTTTCAATGGAAAATAAAAGGCTTGAAAGGAAAACAATACAAAAAATTTCACCGCAAAAAATAAACAAACTCAAAAAGTTACTTGGTTAATAGGTGAGTATGAGGTTGATCACCTATGCTGTACAAATTTGGTTCACCTGCCAATACAACTGCAGGGCATAATATGTTTATTTGAGTTTTGGGTTTGAATGTTTAAGCTTATATGCAGGATGTAAAAGCGCGACCTTATACATATGTGTCGGCTTGTGGGCATGAATTCAATATGAAACCTAAATATAATTTATTTTTACAACTTAGGTTAGATTAGATAATCGAAGGGAATGATAAATCACACGTTTTGACAAAGGTAAGGTTTTAATTACTTCAAATGGACGAGTACATTATAATGACTATTATTCACTATTTTGTTAATTCTCTCATGGTCGTAGAAAAAGTATTGTATGCCACTGCACGTAATTAGTCTTTGTAACACTCGTGCTTTCTATTGTGCCATTCGGCTGCGCCTCATGGCACAAACTAGCACTCGTGTTATAGCTTGGCAGTGGCATAAATAACTATTATTTTTATATCGCATTTCCATTGTGAAACTTTCCAAAACAAAACGATCCTGTTAACATTTACATTGATATCTTATTCTTTAACCCGTTAATCTTCCACAGCTTTTCCTGCCATTCTTATCAGGTTTTTCATATCTACTTTTGCGCAGTAAAAATCAGTTTGATAGACATGAGTAGGGAAATCACTTCCAACCACAGATTTCGCATCGTCACGCATAAAATAAATCAGTGAAGAACAAAAATTCCATATTAAATTCTAGCTTGACACATTGCCATTTCTTGTCACAGCCAGGCGTGTCATTTTTTCAGCGTAATACAAAGTGAAACCTACCAATCTTGAGTCTCTAACATCAGAGGCGAAGCGTTATTGTTTTCTAGACTGAAACTGGTTACAAATAAAATGAATTTATACAAATTCCAGCAAAATTTTCGCTGAAATTTAAGTTGTAAAGATATATAAGCATTCAAAACTCATATCGAATGCATGCCCACAAACAAACACGTGTAAGTTTGCACTTAGAAATGCTGAATTTGTAGGGACTTACAAATTAAAAGCAAATCCTCAAATGAATATAATCCCTGCAACTTTTGCTGACCTTCCCTGACACAGGGGTGACATTGGAAAAGTGAACCATTTTTTACAATAAGGATGGCCAGCCTCATATCAACCCATAAGTCAAGGAATACCAATAAGAAATAACATTCAGGTATAAGTAGGTAAACAATTTTTTTTTAAAAAGAAATCTGTACAAACACAATCGATAGGTCTACAAGAAATTAAAACATAAAATAATGAATAAATTAAAACATAAAAAAATACATTATGTTATGAAGAATGCTATTTCCAACATCATTAATTAAAGAGGCATTTACTTGTTAACCTTTCATTTTTAATAGTTAATGCAATGATGAAGATGATCTTGATGAAAACTGTGACGACTGTTTTTCAGACTGATCCTGAATATGCCTTTTGAGGCAAAAATAATTGAGCAATAAATAAAATATAGAAGTGAGCTACAACCCGTGTATTTTTATTACAATAATTGATTTGAAAATAGGTTGATTTTTGTACCAACTAAAAATAATAGGCTTTCACTATGTGAACCACCAACCCCTAACAAATACAGTTAAATAGCTCACTTTGCCAATGTTACCTCTGTTTTAGGGAATGTCGGCAAGAGTTGCTGGGTATATACCATATGATCGTTTGAGATTTGGGTTTTTATGTTGTAGGTTCACATGCGGCATTTACAAGCGCGAACTTATACGTGTTTGCTCGTGAAAATGCATATAATGTGAATCTCCAATGTAACATATCTTTGCAACTTAGATAAGAGTAGATTAGGGTCAGCCTCATCCTAACCTTAAAATCAAGGAGCAAAAAATAAAATGGAAAACAATAAATAAAATAGGATAATAATTAAATTAACCATGTTGAATGTAAAAATCGCAGGCGCTTGCATGAGGTATAGGCAAATACATTTCAATATACCTATTTTCTCCCATGTCTCCCAACTCATTTGAAATTGACTAAAATGCTAACGATGGCTCCAATCGAACTTAAATTTTGAATTTCAAATCTGAATATAAAGCTTACATGTTTTTTTACCATATATTGCCTACCTATTAGGCGCATGTGCTTGTATGGGATGCATGAACCTGAAAAAGCGCCAACATTGCAGATCAACCGCCATTATTATACTACAGTCACTTGAAATAGGTGAACTGTTTAATAATATTTTATTTATTTAATTGAAAAATTCAAATCAAAACACTGTTTTGTATTTTCACGATTATAATCATTTATTATTTAATTTTACAAACGTTTTCGATAATATATCATCGTCAGGTATACAAAAAAAATTAAATCCAAAATTTTTGTACTGTTTAAGCTTATTTCGAAAGACAAGCCAATAAAAATGGTGGAACATCGTCTCTACGTCCCTGCCAGACATATCTGGAGGCTTTTCTAGTTTATTTCCTTAAAAAAACAGTCACGGATTTAATATGCCCAAGGAGCGTAGTGATGTATGGCTGGAGAAGATTTCCTCTTGCCTTGCAACTGAGAGAAAGGGAATTTAGTATTCCGAATCTGTCTGGAAGTTGTTAATACTTCATACTGGATGCCCTTATAACATTTGTACGTCTAAAAACGGGTTTAAAATGACAAAACGCACTTTTATGTGTTAGAGGTATAAGTTTCATGATAATGCTTACAAATTACAATTAGTTAACAATTTTATACCTTTGATGAAATCGATTTTAAAAATGTTATTTGTCGTGTATGTTCCTTGACTTATAGGTTGGTATGCGGCTGACCACCCATGCTGTAAAAATGGTTCACCTTGCCAATGTCACCCCTGTTTCAGGAAAGGACGGCAAGAGTTGCAGGGTGTATGTCCATTTGAGATTTAGTTTTTATGTTGTAGGTTCACATGCGGCATGTGCAAGCGCGAACTTGTACGTGTCTGCTTGTGAGAATGCATATAATGTGAATCTCCAACATAACATATCATTGCAGAATGATCTCCGAAAACGTTTTTTTCAAAAAATAAATACTCACAGTGGATTAAAACAAAGTTTTTTCATTTAAGTGTTCTAAAAATTATTTATTAATATTTTTTTAATCAAATATTGCAAGTTAGATTAGACTAGATTAGATTAGATTAGATGAACTGTTACATGGACATAAAAAACTAAATCATAAAACCAAATTCACTTTAACAAACCCTAGCCGCCAACATCACAGATCAACCGCCATTTCTTTCTATCCTTGCATACTTCTTTCATTTCCTCCAGAGTCATAACCTTCTTCATACAAGCTCTTCTTTTATTATGACTCTGGATATTCCATTCATTCGCAATTTCGGATATTTGGTCCATCCATACCTTTCTCGGTCTTCCTCTACCACGACATCCATCTATTCTACCAACATATACATGTATATATTGTTATTTTTATTCTTTGATTTTAAAAAATGTAATTTGTCATGTATGTTCCTTGACTTATAGGTTGTTATGCGGCTGACCACCCATAATATAAAAATTGGTTCACTTTGCCAATGTCACCCCTGTTTCAGGGAAGGACGGCAAGAGTTGCAAGGCTTATGTTCATTTGAGATTGGGTTTTTATATTGTAGGTCCACATGCGGCATGTGTTAGCGCGAAATTATACATATCTGCTTGTGGGAATGCATTTAGTATAAATCTTAAATGATATATATCTTTGCAGCTTAGATTAGATTAGATTAGATTAGAACTGTTGTTGGTAAACTTAGAGTATTCTCCAAGTTTTGTTGATGTCTTTACCAACGTCTTCAGGAGACGCTATTGTGTGGTGAGCAAGGATGAACTGAAGCACCTAACAAGGACGTCTCTTGATGGCATTGGTTACGAAACCAAAGAAATATCGGGAATAAAGTAACGGCTCATCTAATATCTGATTTTGTAATTTATTTGAAATCTGTGTAAATCGTCCCCTTAGTGCTTGTTTGTCTTATTTCCTTTAGAGGTAATTTCACATAAGCAATTTTTGTGTGTGTACTGGACTTATGTGTCTTATGGAAACTCGAAATGTTTTTTTTTAAAACAACTCTCACATTCTCATGTTTTACATTTTTTTCGATTCTCAGATTGTGATGTTAATTTTAAGACCATTTCATTGAAAGGCCATCTTCAATAAATAGATAAGCCAAACAAGCACTGCGGGGACGAAATGTTTCCAACATTGCCGATCGACAGACACTTTAAGTTCCTTACACACATTTATTTATTTATTGATGAGCATTTGTAAGCGCGAACTACACGTGTCTGTTTGTGGGCATACATCTGAGAGCTTTGAATGAATATATCTTTGCAATTTAGATTATAGATTATAGATAGATTGATCATTTTATTAAAACATACTTTTTCCTTGTTTCAGGTCCTCCTGGAAAGAGAGGAAAGAAAGGAAAGAAAGGAGACGCGGGTGAACCTGGTCCAGCCGTAAGGAATTTCAAAAAACTGTCATTTCATATTCAAAATTACATTCACAAAAAAACAATACATTACCAGACAAACAACAATTTTCAAAAAAAAATTGTTAACATTTTTTTTTTTTACTTTTTGTTAATTATATTTTAATATTTACAGGGTGTTACGGGACCTCCAGGAAAAAATGGATTTCCGGTAGTTATTTTTTTCATTTATTTTTTACAATATTTTTCTTCCTCTTTTTCTATATTTTCACAAATTCACGCAACAGAATCCTTTTCACAACTTATGTGTGAACATTTAATTTTTTACATTTTAGTTTATTTTAATCTACTTAACTGGTTATTTTATACATATTTTTAAGTTTTATATTCCATCATTTTTAATTGAAAATATTCCGATCTTATGACAAAAAACTTCTATTACTTTTTTTGCAATAAGGGCATGATTGCATCTTTTACGAGGGTACCAAATAAACTCAGATATTGAAAATTTCCGTAGAGTCCTCATAGGTAATAGAGTTTGTATTTTTATACTAGCTAAAGTATTGAACTTTACCATAACGTTTTACTAAAAATATTCGGAAACTAAAACAGCGCTTCAAGTGAGGGTTTTAGTTTTAAAAGATTTTAGCTGCAACGCTGTGGTAGAGTAGAAATGTTAGGTTCTATACTGGAAAAAGTTACCTTCTCGAATGTTTTCCTGTGAAGGAAAATAACGAAATTCTGTTTTCCAATCTCGGAGCAAAAGTGGAAAAACTCAACTTCTATGAAAATTCCTTACTTTCCAGGCTAAGGGTGAAAAAGGAGAGCGGGGATACATGGTAAGGTTTTTGCCCGAAATTACGTGGTTGCGGGCTAACACAAATACTCCAAGTATAAAACTAACGTGTAAACATCATACACTTTATTTTAACAAAAAAGTATCAAAACGAATACATTCAATAGAAACGCTGTCTTGGTTTTGGTACATTTGGTAAACGCTTAGTTTGAGTTTAAGCGTAGAGTTTTTACTTGGGGCGTAGTACTAACAAAGCGAGCATTTTTGTTGTAAAACTTTAACAAAGTAACAGCCCAGCAATCCAGTGGGTTTATAGCATTAACTTAACATTATTTTAGCGAAAACTTACCCTTGTTTTACTGGCCAACTAACCACAAAACTCTGTATTTAGTTACTACTTGCATTATTTTATTTTAACTATAGTTTTTGTTGTGGTTTATCGGAATGTTTCATTTACTATTTTAATTGCTTTTTTTAACAATGAAATTAGCTTTTTTTAATGAGAATTTAGCGGTCTTACTCTGGTAGTAATTAATGCTTCAGTTTCATAATCGGAAGGTCGTTGATTCGATTTCCAGTAAAGCACGAAAAAAAAACATTTTAATCCAATATAATTCTTAAGAAAATAACTAATTAAAATTATACAATGTTGCTTGTATTAAAACTTTTTACTTCAAAACAACTACGTACATTTATATTTTTAATTTCCCCACGGAAAATACAACTGTTTCCAATTGAAATAGTAAACAACTGAAAACAATAAACTTTAGAGTAACCCTCTACCTCGACTTTAAAACTAACCATGGAGTTGGATAAAAATAATGTATGGAAATTGAAACGTTCACCAAAAGCGCTGTTTTAGTTTATCTACATTATTTTTATAAACGCTGCTTTTGAGTTTAATACTTGGAGGATTGTACACGGTTTGTAGCTGTGTTCAGTGTGAGAAAACGTATGTTTTCCTTTATTGTGTTACAAGTACGATAGTTTTTAATCAGTTTGTGTAAAGTACTGTTGGCCGTATTTAGCCATTTGGTGTGTTAGGCGCTGGGTTTTTTGGGGGTTTTACCCAAAAAAATGTTTCACTGGGTTTGGAAGATTGCTTAAACTGTTTATTAGATAATTTAGTTCACAAACTTACATCAGATTACACAAATTATATTGGATGAACGCAAGCGGACATGTTGCTAGTGTGAAAGTTTGAGAGAGAAAGGCCGGAAATCGGGCAGCTGTCTAAAACACTGATATGAAATTGGCAGCAAAAACCAACATAGACAAGAATACGAATGCATCTTGGTAGGTATGTTAAATTATTAAATGTTAAATTCTTAGCAACTGGATCGATTACCCAGTTCAGAAAAAAACAGTTAAAGACAGGATACTCTTTGAATGTACGTAAAAGTTTTCAGAAAATTAACAATATCTATGCTATATTTTTTTAATGTTAGTAAAACAATAATTTGCAAATATAGTGTTAGCAGTTACACGGCCGGCTGTTGATACTAGAAAGTTGCTTTCCGGGATCTATGTTGCCGTGGTCTATTTGAGTTGGAGATTCTGGACGTTTCACCCATGTCTGCAATAAGCTTCTTCAATGCGATGATGATGTTGATGAAAGTTAGAGATACATTTTGTTCATTTTGGAAAATCCCCATTCACGAAACTAGCCCCAATGCATTCGTTATCATTTCCATTAATTTTTAAGGAATTTGATTTGTGATCCCTCGTCTTATAAAATGATTAAAAATATGTTATTTCAACAGAAGCTGCATTTAAAAATAAAATGTTATATACAGAAAGAAAGAACAAAGAAGAAAATTGCCTTTGTTAATTTCGTAAAATACCTGAAGAAATCAAAAATGTTTTTTCTTTGATTTTAATATTATTTTTACATACAACGCATTTTGTCACTTTTTTGTGTTAAAAATATAACTACCTAATAAGTAATACCATACATATGTAAGAAGTAATATTTCTTTGAGGTTTTTTTAGTAAAAAGAGCAGTGAGATACAAGACATTGTTATCAACTTACTTGGGGCTATTTTTAATGAAGCAATGTCACCCCTGTTTTAGGGAATGTCAGAAAGAGTTGCAGGGCTTTTGTTCATTTGAGGTTTGGATTTTATTTGTAAGTACACAATCAGCATTTGTAAGCGCGAACTACACGTGTTTGTTTGTGGGCATACATCTGAGAGCTTTGAATGAATATATCCTTGGAACTTAGATTATAGATTAGATTATAGAAGCTACGATTTATTTTGCACAATATTAGTTACACTGTACTATTTACTCTTCTCGCTCTGGCTTTTGTATTCACGTTACAATATTTCAAGCGACTCTGGCTCTTCAACAGAATCTTTGCTCGTATGTAAATGGGTGGCAGAGACGATTTTTGCGTGATCGAGATTACTCAACATACTTCTATAATGGATTTTTCGAAACATTTCCAGATTGTTCGACCACACCAGTGTGCTTAACGAATCTACCACTACGAATCCATAGTTCAGAACAATATACAATGTTGCTTAATCATCAACTTAGAAACTGTCCTAAAAAAAATTAGAATACTTTCTTTGTCTGAACAAGCCGCTAGTACCTACTAACACACCCTAATAATGATAGTTTCGGACAAACACGTATTGCTGTATCTTTGCTGGTTTTTCCTGTTTTTCTTTGCAGTCGCAACAACTTTTATTGTCTCACGTTGCGGTTTAATGTCCGCGGGAAATTTTATTGCTTTCTCATTTTCATCCGTACATTATTACAAGATGGATTTTTCACGTATAACTACGTGATTTTATCGCTTCTACGTGATTAAATCTCAACATTATTTTAAATTGTCAACACAACAAGACCCTTACTATTGTTATGAATGTATGAGTTTATGTCTGTGTTTGTTTACTTATGATTGTGTGCTTTTTCTTACTTGTATATATGTATTCCTCGACTTATAGGTTGGTATGAGGCTGACCACTTATATTGTAAAAAATGGTTCACTTTGCCAATGTCACCCCTGTTTCAGGGAAGGTCGGCAAGAGTTGCAGGGCTTATGTCATAATCATCATAATTATAATCTAAATTGCAAGGATATATTCATTCAAAGCTCTCATGGGGCATCCACACGCTTGCGGCAAACGCCTTGCGGCGCGTAGTCTTAGAGCTAGACGTATGAAACCTAACCTCGCAGAGACATTGTCAGGCTGGTAGTTTGCATCGAGTACATGAATTTTTTCACAGATCTGCCTTTTCCTATCCTGGAGCGTTTTGGATCTGTGAAAAATTCATGTACTCGATGCAAACTACCTGCCAGACCATGTCTCTGCGAGGTAAGGATTCATACGTCTAGCTCTAAGACTACGCGCCGCAAGGCGTTTGCCGCAAGCGTGTGGAAGTCCCATCAGATGTATGCCCACAAACAAACACGTGTAGTTCGCGCTTACAAATGCTGATTGTACATACAAATAAAATCCAATACAACTCTTGCCGACATTCCCTGAAACAGGTGTGACATTGGCAAAGTGAACCATTTTTTACAGTATGGGTGGTCAGCCTCATACCAACCTATAAGTCAAGGAATAAAGATGTCCATTTGAGAATTGGGTTTTTATATTGTAGGTCCACATGCGGCATGTGTGAGCGTGAAATTATGCACGTCTGCTTGTGGGAATGCATTTAATATGAATCTCAAATGATACATATCCTTGCAGCTTAGATTTAGATTTAGATTTATATGTGTATCTAGACGTAAGTATTCGGATGGTCGTGATTATGAAAGCAAAGCGAATGAACAGAGAAAGATTGATGAAAAAATGAACAGGAGTTTTACCGACAGTAGGAAGGAATTCTGGAGATGGGTCGGTGCCAATAGGAATAAAGATTCTGCATTGACCACCCCAGGAATCAAAAGTGCTGTTGGTGAGATGGTATGGGAGAAGGATGAAGTATGTAAGAGATGGAAAGAATATTTTGAAGGGATTTTTGGTCGGGGCGAAAGAATTTTGTTTAGAAAAATGACAGAAGAGAATGAATTTAGGATTTTGAAAGAAGAAATAAAAGTATCTATTGAATGTTTGAAGAATGGAAAGTCTGCTGGGTTTGATGGAATAAATGGTGAAATGTTGAAAGCAGGAGGTGAATGCGTGATAGATTGGATGTACGAATTATGTAAGCTTTGTGTGAATGCAGGAGTAGTACCGATGGATTGGAGGAAGGCAGTCATTGTTCCCATTTACAAAGGTAAAGGGGACAAAAAAGACTGTCAGAACTTCAGACCAATCAGTCTACTCAGTATACCAGGAAAAGTCTTCTGTAAGGTGATTATAAAAAATGTGATTCTGACTACTAGTGAAAGGATTTCCGATATACAGTCCGGCTTTATGGCCGGTAGAGGCTGTGTTGATCAGATTTTTACTCTACGACAACTTGTTGAAAAACAATTGTCGGTGAGGCGGAAGCTGTTCACGGCCTTTGTAGATCTGGAAAAGGCTTTTGACTCAGTAGACAGAGGTATGTTATGGGATGTTTTGAAAGCATACGGAGTGAATGGGGCTCTCCTAGGTGCGGTGCATGCAAACTATGAAAATAGTACAGCATGTGTTCGTATTGATGATGAGTATAGTGAATGGTTTGAAGTTTTTAAGGGTGTAAGGCAAGGATGTGTGATGAGCCCATGGCTATTTAACATAGTCATGGACAAGTGTGTTCGAGATGCTAGACTTGATGATTGTGGATTAATGATAGGAGAGAGCAAAGTGAGTGTTCTACTGTATGCGGATGATGCTGTTCTTGTATCGGACTCAGCAGTAGAATTGCAAACGATGCTCTCTAGATTGAACGAAGCTCTGCTAGGTAATTATTTGAAATTGAATGCAAGTAAGACGAAAGTTTTGATTTTTGAAAGAAATGAAGAAAATACGAACTACGAATTTAGAATAAACGGAATGAATGTTGATGTGGTAAATGAGTTTGTATACTTGGGAAGTAAGTTTGAGAAAGATGGAAGAATGACAGGTGAACTTGAAAGAAGAGTAATGAAGGGCAGGTGTGTACTGGGTGCCACAGCTTGTATCGCCAAAAATCAAAACATTTCTAAAAATGCTCGATTGGCGGTACGCAGTGGCATACTTTTACCCACCTTGATGTATGGAAGCGAGGCCTGGACGGTGAATGAAAGTGAAATTAGTAAAGTCCATACTGTTGAAATGGACTTTCTAAGAAGTATGATTGGGAAAAAACGGAGTGACAGGGTGAGGAATGATTTTGTAAGAAAAGAATGTGGTGCAAAAGAAAGTGTGAAAGTGAAGATTAAAAGAAGTTTGTTAAGATGGTTTGGGCATATGGAGAGAATGAATGAGGAAAGACTGACGAAGAAAGTATATGTTGGTAGGATAGATGGATGTCGTGGTAGAGGAAGACCGAGAAAGGTATGGATGGACCAAATATCCGAAATTGCGAATGAATGGAATATCCAGAGTCATAATAAAAGAAGAGCTTGTATGAAGAAGGTTATGACTCTGGAGGAAATGAAAGAAGTATGCAAGGATAGAAAGAAATGGCGGTTGATCTGTGATGTTGGCGGCTAGGGTTTGTTAAAGTGAATTTGGTTTTATGATTTAGTTTTTTATGTCCATGTATATATTGTTATTTTTATTCTTTGATTTTAAAAAATGTAATTTGTCATGTATGTTCCTTGACTTATAGGTTGTTATGCGGCTGACCACCCATAATATAAAAATTGGTTCACTTTGCCAATGTCACCCCTGTTTCAGGGAAGGACGGCAAGAGTTGCAAGGCTTATGTTCATTTGAGATTGGGTTTTTATATTGTAGGTCCACATGCGGCATGTGTTAGCGCGAAATTATACATATCTGCTTGTGGGAATGCATTTAGTATAAATCTTAAATGATATATATCTTTGCAGCTTAGATTAGATTAGATTAGATTAGTACCTTCTCAAAGCTTCTGCCTGAGTTGGTTCTGGGATGGTCTGCTACATCATAGAAAAGCCTTTAGTCCCCTATTAATACGGATTGCAGGACCGGTCGATAGCTCAGTTGGTAGAGTGCTTGCATTCCATGCCGAGAGCTCGCGTTCGAATCCCACTGAGGGTGTCAGAAATGATCTCCCGTTTCGGTGTTTATTTCAAAACCGAAATTAAAATACCGGCAAAGTTTACTCAGCCTTCACAAAAAATGAGTACCAGCCCCATCGGGAGCTGGGAAACCACCACTTCAACTTCAGTGGTTGGCCTTTACCAGTGTTGCCACCTTAGCCCTTTTGGGGCTAGATCTAGCACTTTTTACTGTAGGTGAACTCGTTGTTTAAAATGATTTAGCCCGAAAAGGGCTATATCTAGCCCTTTTTATTTACTTAAAAATATTGTACGAAAATCTGGAATTTGCGCCATGCTAACATTGCAGTAACATCGAACTTTCGCGATTTTTGTCATATATATTGTTTTTTTTTTTTTGGTAGATACCATATGTTCGATTATGGCAGCATATCTATGGCAATTAAATTATTCTTAACGGAAAATTTGTTAATTTTAGTTTGTAAAATAACTAATATTTTTAATTTTTGAACCTAATTTTGAAAAAAAATATTGTGACTCAAACTAAAAAATAAATGCATAATTGGAATCATTAGTCCAGGTGTTTTTTTAGCCTTTTTTTACAACAACTCTTTTTGTGCTCGTTTTAGCCCGATCTAGCCCTTTTTAGCTTGTTCAATTGCCCCCATTACTAAAACTAAGGTGGCAACACTGGCCTTTACCAGTACAAACGGATACGTTCCACTCGCCACATGCGACACCTTCGGGAAGAACGCATCAAGATTTTACACTATATGTGTAGCTTATCACGTAATATATACCTTTGCAACTTAGATAATAGATTAAAAATTAAATTAATTTAAAGATATATTTGTAGATTTTGTACAGATATTCTAATATGACGTGTATAGACGTGTAGAGTTCCTTGACTTATAGGTTGGTATGCGGCTGACCACCCATACTGTAAAAAAATGGTTTACTTTGCCGATGTCACCCCTGTTTCAGGGAAGGACGGCAAGAGTTGCAGGGCTTATTTCATTTGAGATTGGATTTTATTTGTAAGCGCACATTCAGCATTTGTAAGCGCGAACTACACGTGTTAGTTTGTGGACATGCATTTGATATGAGTTTTGAATGTCTTTGCAACTTAGATTATATATTTCTTGCCGAGTTTTCAAGTTTCTAGCATTTTCAAAGTCTTATCAGCTTGTGGCAGATGCCATTACATATTCAATTCCATTCACATCTCATGAAGCAAATTAGTGATACTATGATGGTTCAAACATCTCTCTAAACAGGGGAACAATCTGCGAAATTCCACAACTGTAGGAACGGCTAAATTTACATAATGAAAATTACATGCTCCTTACTGTCTTCATTTTGCAACATTAAGGGTCATCTGCAATCTCAGTTTCAGCTACAAAGCATTCACCATTTTCTGTAAAACTACGTAAACGAAAAAACGTACTAAAGAAAAGTGAATGCATCATTCTACGAGGAAGTAATTTTGCGGTTCTTTAAAGAGCATATACATAATATATATATATATAAAAAAAAACGCAACTAAGCTACACATATAGTGTAACATGCGACCCCGAAGGGGTCGCATGTGGCGCTTCGGGACCTATTTATTTTTACAGGTAAGGGGGCTGGCCTCACACCGACCACTTTCAGTTGAAGTGGGGGTTTCCCAGCTCCCGGGAGGGGCTGGTTCTCATTTCTTGTGAAGGCTGAGTAAACCTTTGAGATCGAACCCTTGCTCTCGGCATGGAATGCAAGCATTCTACCAATTGAGCTATCGACCTTTATACGAGCTTGATCGTCGTCGCTACAAAGCGCCAATTCTCAAGCAAGACCCAGTTGCTGTAAGGCTGGATGGACCTTTGGTGACCGGTCATTGGTAAATGTTTTATGAATTTTTCAACCCAGCGAAGAGCAAATTTGAAAATATAAATGGTATATTTTTTGTGCTCCGCCGGGTATCGAACCCACAACCTTCCCATTCAGAGTCCGCAGTGTTACCACTGAGCTACGGACCGGTCTGTATGTGATACATATATGAGGATGATTTATTTATTTTATTTTGTACATGACAAAAGAGTGCCGTTTTTGTGTGTGTCACACCTTAAGGGCCCTCAAGCATGTGTAAAGGGTTTTCGTATCTTCTAGTTTTGTTTTCTAATTGAGTTTAAGTGATTTTCAATAGAGTCGGAACAAAATAATCCCCTAGTTTGCTAACCTTATAACATTCTGTTTTTTTTACTTTCTTGTTATCTAATATTAAAGTGACCTGTGAGCCAAAATAAATTGGTTATTTTCCGACTCGATTGTATATGTTTGTGTATTCTTCTTATAACCATAGAAAGAAGATTGTGTGTACAAATGTTATTTGGATTTAAGGAGTAGATCATTTTGTTTTGGAGTAATCCTAATGAGGGCTTAGATGGAGTAGCAAGTCGTAGATTTTAATTCCAAATCACGATACAAGTCTGAGCCGGAAGTCTGCTCTGTTTCAGGGATTCAGTGGAATGAGAGGTTATCCAGGATTTCCGGTTTGTCCCTTTCAATTTCATCTTTGTCTTCCGGTGAAGGAAGTAGACCATCTACTCGTGTAAAAGAAAATGTACCCTGTTTATCATTTGGTCATCTGTAATTCTTGTTGTCTGTTTTATTTTCATTGGGGAAGGAAGTAAGGTATTTCATAGATTGTATATAGAAGAGGTCTTCATTTCTATTTGGTCATCTTCAAATCACAGTTTTTTGTGTTAGTTGAACATGTTTCGGTTATTTTTCGATTGTCTACCAGCATTAAAACGATATAATAAAGCAAAGTCTTTTTTTAATATAACTAAAAGAAACTAAGCTCTTATGTGCGGTGAGGGGACTCGAATCGTGCTTTTGGCATGGCGGTCCTGCGCTGTGGAATGCCCTGCCCCATGAGCTTATAGCCGTAGAGAGTGCAAGTGCGTTTAGGTCGGGATTGAAGACATGTTTGTTTCGTTACAGTTGAACAGTTCCCTTGCATAGATTATTCACAAAACGACACTATTGTCTATATTGTCTTCATTATTATTATAATTACAAAATATGAGATTTTCTTGCGTTCTAATAGAAGAAAGTAAACTTTTCAAATTACTTTTTAATTTGGTTTTCTTTTATTTAATCAATCCTTATTCTTATTGTTTTATTACATATGGTTTCAGTTTGTATTAACACATGTAATAAACATTTTAACACACAGCTTTTTTACTCACACATAGATATTTACTAATGCTTTTGATTACAGGTATTTACCTAATGTGTACACAGCTTACATAACAATTATTGTAATTTGAAAATAACAAACTAATATTTTGCTAACTTAAAATTTTCTAAATTATGCTATGAAATAGGTAGTAAAATAATCTAGGTTTTTAAAAGTATTTCAGTCTTTGAAATTACTATGGACATTTTTTCAATTTCATAACTGAATCCTTCTCCCCACAAATGATTTTATAATTAAATGTATAATTATAGAAGTTTGAAAAGAATCCATAATTGAAAACAATTATTTTCATGTTTGATTCTAGGTTGATAGAGATTAGGTTGGTACGAGGCTGACCACCCGTGCTGTAAAAATCGGTTCACTTTTGCCAATGCCACCCCGGTTCAGGGAACGGCGGCAGGAGTTGCAAGGTTTATGTCCATGTGAGGTTTTCTTTATTTGTATGCACACATGCAGAATGTGTAGGCGCGAACTTACATGTGCCTGTCTGTAGGCATGCATTTCATATGGGCCTTAAATGCTTACAAGTCCTTGCAGCTTAGATTATAGATAGATAGATTCAAAACAATAAACCACGTTATGGTATAAACTACGTGTTCCATACAACCTTTAATTTAAATCCAAAATCCAGCTCACAGTTTTTGAACTACTTTTTTTCCGTGTTCAAAGAGTTTCAAGGGTATTATTACTTAACGAATTTGAATGAATTGATTAGGTAAAAAAAAATTGTCACAGTATACTCTTAACTATGAAAAATAAATAGAATTTATAAACGAAATAATTTCTGGTATATTCAGATTCTACCAGTATGATCATTAATTTTACTAGTATTGAAAATTCTTTGGGTAACTTTACTGTCCTCTGTCTTAATATTCTTTTCGCATACTTGTAACAGTACATCCCCTAAGTGCTTGTCTGTCTTATATCCACCAAAGGTAATTTCACAGGAGCAATGTTTGTATGTGTACTGAACTAATGTGAATTATAAAAACTGAAAGTTGTCTTTAAAAATATTTCAAACAACTATCACATTATCGTGTTTTTTTTTACTCAGATTTAGTAGAATGTGTTTTTTAAGACAATGTCATTGAAAGATCGTGTTTGAATCAAATGATAGATAAGCCAAACAAGCACTGGGGGGACGAGTAGACCTTTATTATTTCCCTCATATTACCGCTTTATATTACTGTATTATTTTTTTCTCAGGGACCAATCGGGCTCGATGGACCAAAAGGAGATCCTGTAAGTACTTAAGATTTTTTTTATCTTTTTACAATTTTTACCCAAAAGGGAGTCGCATAAAATCAAAGGCCGTAATATAGTATTATGTTGGAAAATGAGAAAAATACATGTAAATTATGAAAGATTGATTTCCTATGTTTATTACATTTCTATCTTATTTAAAAAAAAAATCTAAATTTCCAAATTTGCTTCTCAACGACTCAATGTTTCTTTGCCCATTTTCTATGAGATTCAATAATTTGCAAGAGTCCAAATTACCGAAAAGGTTTACTCAGACTTCACAAGAAATGAGTAACAGCCCCGTCTCGGAAGCTGGGAGACTCCGTGTCCCAGGTTGGCGTCTTCTTTACCTGTAAAAATAAATATGTTCACTCGACAAACGCGATCTCTTTGGAGAGAACGCGGCAAGGAGTTGCACCATATGTATAGCTTAGAAGCGTTTATTATTTTTGGTTTCAATTTACAGAACGTTTTTTCGCTTAATTGACCCAATCAATATTTTCGAATTTCATTTCGAATAAAAATAATTGCTTCCTGTTTTCACTTTCAAAGGTTTTTTTTGGATTTCAAACTTTTAATTCAGGTCATAAAAATTGTAAACCAAATTTCATTTTTTTTTTCATTGTTAACAATTTCTTATTGTTTTAAGCAGACGTCTTGTTATAAAAGTGAACAAAAAAAAAACTTTTAGCAAGTAAAAATGATTCACTTGAAAGTTACCCTCGCTGCACGGAGAGGAAATTGTAAAGTATTGTGAAAGTTGTAATTTGTAAAAAAAAAAAAGTGAGAACATTTGTAAATTATTTTTTGAATGTTTTTTTTCAGGGAAGAGCGGGGGACAAAGGACATAAGGGTGAATTGGGGAACCCTGGTTTCGATGTATTTTCAGCTGTCAAGGTAAAAAAATCTTTGGATTTCATTATTTAAAAAAATACAATACGAAATTAATTATACACTTAAGAAAGGAAAATTAGAAGTATAAAATTGGAAAAATACTGCAGAAAGGCTGTTTCGTAATTTATGAAAAAATATAACTTTTCTACTTTTCCAAGAAATATCTAAATAAATCGTTGACCACAATATCATTAAAAATATTAATAAAAAAGAATTCTCAATTAAAAGAAAGATACATAAATAAAAAATATTACGAAATATCTCATTTTTAGAATCTTTATCATTAGAAAATAAAGTTATTGTTTACAAAATGTTAAGATTTATCAACAGTCTGAAACATCTCCCTTACTTTTAAAACCTAAATAAAGAGATATTTATTGTTTTTTGTTAACTTAAGTATGATACACTTATGTAATGATTAATAATACATTTTAATTTTTTTTAACATAGTATACCCATTACAGGGCACTATTTTCTCAATATTCCTTTATTTTAATGTCTGTATAAAATAACACAAATAATTTTCAGGGCATGAAAAGGTCCGTAACCACTCTACGTGGTACAACTTTAGGCTACGCAGAAATCGTAGCAGTCAAGGTACACAACTGAAAATCGTAGCTCCAAGTTACTTTGCGAATGTGTCGTAGAACCACTTAGCTTTGTCGTAATGTCGTCTTTTTTACATTGTAGCTTACAGTGTTTGTTATTTTGCCGGTTATTTTGTAGAAGTATGGTGATAATTTTGTAGGTTTAAAAATGAATTCTGTTTATGTTACATTGCACTAGGTATTTAGGTATTTTATTTTTGTAGATTTTAATTTGTTTTCAGTGTATTGTGTATTTGTGTCTTGAAATTGCCACTGTTTGTTACTACAAATATTTTTCTCTGAATTGTTGGGTTTTGTAAAGTATAGTTTCAATTGGCGAGACATCTAGTATGTAATCAATACTAGCATATTAATATTTTTAAGGGTTTGGTGGTGTACACAGTGAAAGTCCATTGTATATTAATTAAATAAACAAAGTTTCAATTCACTTTTACCTTTTTTATTTTTGTCTAGCACTTTTGCCTACATGGCACATTGTCCTGATGATGCCTTGTAGGCGAAAGTGCTAGAAAAAAATAAAAAAGATAAAAGTGAATTAAAACTTTGTTTATTGAATTAATATCTAGCATATTAACGTCACACGTCAAAAATAAACATAAACGTAACGGTTGCCTGGAAACTGATTAAATCAAGACCTTGTTCGTATGAAGCATAATACACCAATTGTCTCATACCCTCCATTTATATCATTTATATCGATCAATGTGAGGAATTAAAACAAATACTGGTGATTTCAAGATTTGTTTGTGCACGTTTTTATTTTATTGATTTTATTTTTTACACGTAGAATTATTTTTAGGGTCTACAAGCAGCAGGCCATAATATCTCTGCACAAACTATTATTCAACTAAAGGTATGCACTGGTTTTTCTTATTTTATAATTTCCTCTTGCTTTGAAAAAATAAAATACGCCATTTTTCAAAAAATATTTGCTGAAAGCATGCGTTGTTTTATATGCTTAGGTATATAATTAAAAATATGTCAAACGATTATAATTCTAGCTTACACCTAACAATTGCTTATATATTTATTTCTGTTTTTTTTTTAATAATCCTTAACTTACTTTATTTCATTGGAAAGTGTGAGTTTGTAAAACCTTTACCAATATCTTCTTTTAACAATAAAATTTCTTTTTTAGTTTACAATTTTGAAGGAATTCAAAAACACTGTTTATTTTCACACAAATATATTTAAAAAGATTACAATCTTTAGAATAAGTTACAAACGCGTTTTCGACCTAGAAGGTCGAAAACGCGTATTAATAATAAACGCGTTTGTAATAATAATCCGGTATGATTATTGATAGTCAAATATCAATAATCATGCCTGATGATGACCTTCTAGGTCGAAAACGCGTTTGTAACTTATTCTAAAGATTGTAATCTTTTTAAATATATTTGTGTGAAAATAAACAGTGTTTTTGAATTCCTTCAAAATTGTAAACTAAAACAGTATGAATTTTCACAGTGTTAATACACAAACAAAACAAAATATAATAAAATTTCTGTGTACAAGCTACTTTTCAAAATTTTACAATATATATTTTTTTTCAACATTTTTTCCGACTTATCTTATTAATTGAAAATTAAATTCTATAAAATCACAAGCGGAAAGCAATTCCAATTACTTTCTAAACCTCAAATTCACCTCCGTGAACATTTTGAAAATCTGTCAAAATTTAATATTAAAAGCATGTATTTTGTGTTTAGATTTTGTTTGCTTTTTGATGTGTGTTTTGTAGCCCAAAATATTGTACATTGCTCGTGGTATTTTCTAAGTACTTAATGGGATTATAAATCGGGTATTTTCAGGCATGAAACGTGTGAAAATCATGTAAAAATTCAACATTGTTCACCGCAGGAAATGGCTCATCGAAACCTTTGAATTTCGTAATCTCATTTGGGAAAATTTCGAACGTGTGGAAGCTTAAATTGGTTATTTATGAAATTGGAAATGTTTTAAGCTTATATAAGTAAATGTTAACGCTTACGTAAGCCGTCTAAAATAAACAATCTTAAAATTTACATACGAAAATTATGTTTTATGATGATTTACCCTGAAAATTTCTTCATCGATGTAGTCTATTATCCATCTTGCGAAGATACTGATTTTTTTGATATTCATCACAACTGATTATCCACAAACAGACACGTGTAAGTTCATGTTGACGCATGCTGCATGTGTAGAAAGAAAATAAAAACCCAAATCGTAAATTTCGTAAATCTCGAATACAACGCCATTCCTTGTAACAGAGGTGACATTGGCATTTTTGGCATACATAATGAAATTTTTCAAAAGTCAGTCACATTGCTGCGTTTTTGGGATCTTGAGGGGCAGTCTCAAATGGGTTTGGCTTCCTTGGTCAACCACTACCAACACTGTCTGTCCAATGACATCAGTACGTAAGGGAAGTACATAAAAAAACACTCTTCTATTTCTTTTATTTTGGTAATGGTTTCGAAGATACATTAATAAATTTGTATGATCTATTTTATTTAATGTTTTTTTTACAATCGCTTAAATACGTTTATTTACGTTTTTTTTCTTATACAAAAATATGTTGTTTTTTCCCCTAAATAAAATAAAAAATAGATCATGCCGTCTCTACCACACGTAGCTATCTGTAACATACATCTGAAAACTCTCCAATAGGGTGGGACTGCCAAAAAGGAACACACAAAACTTAAGAGCTCTGTACACTGCACCATTAAAAGACGCTGAAGCTAAGAGTAGTGCACACGTGTTTCAGGGAGAGCCGGGAGAGCCAGGTCCACCGGGACCTCCTGGACCTCAGGGTACTGAGGGTCTGGCTGGACATGAAGGCCGCGCCGGAGTTCCAGGAGAACCGGGGACCAAAGGAGAGAGGGGGCTGATTGGACCCGCGGGACCTGTCGGACCTACGGGGGCGCCGGGAGTGCAAGGAATTAAGGTACAAAAAATAATATTAGATTAGATAAGATTTAGTCAGATTAAATTGTATTGGATTAGATAAAATTATATTAGATGAAGTTAGGGTGGATTATATTAGATTAGATTAGATTGAAAATGTAATTTTGTGGGTTTTGTCACATATTAGATACGATCAGATTAGATTAAATATATAATTCAATTGTACGAGGTATGATCACATAAATGATGAGACTATGGATTTTTGTAGATTAAATTTAGAAATGTTACTAGATAAAATTACATTATAATAAATAAGGTTAAATTGTAAGTCCGGTCGATAGCTCAGTTGGTAGAGTGCTTGCATTCCATGCCGTGAGCTCGGGTTCGAATCCCACCGAGGGTGTCAGAAATGATTTCCCGTTTCGGTGTTTATTTCAAACCCCAAAAAATACCGGCAAGGTTTACTCAGCCTTCACAAGAAATGAGTACCAGCCCCCTCGGGAGCTGGGAAACCCCCACTTCAACTGAAGTGGTTGGCGTAAGGCCGGCCCCCTTACCTGTAAAAATAAATAGGTTCAACTCGCCACATGCGATCCCTTCGGGGATAACGCGGCAAGAAGTCACACTTTATGTGTAGCTTAGCTGCGTTAGCTGCATATGAATTAAACAATAAGTAGACGGATAACTTTCCTCCACAAGTCTGTGACACTTTCATACCTACTAGGTAGGTAAACTATTTTGCCTAGAAGTTAGGCAAAGTCGCCTAATGACAAGATTCCACTCATATTAATCAAATTAACAAAGTTCCAATTCACTTTTTACAATTTTATTTCTGTCTAGCACTTTCGCTTACAAGGCATCATCAGGACAATTAATTTGATTTTAAAGATAATTATATCTCATCTACAGTTGTATTAGTTAAGATACCAGATAAAATTTAATGTCAATTTCATCTGCTAATAGGGCCAAACAGGGAGTCATGGATTCAAAGGAGGAATGGGACACCCGGGATTGACTGTAAGACCTTAAAATAAAAAAATCTGGTGATGGATTTGAAATAGAAAAAAATAAATCAGTCAAATCCTGTGGTCGGTATTGAGAAACTGAATGTGAGACATTTTCAGGGGTTCCCCGGTATTCAGGGGTCGACAGGATTGCCAGGATTCCCAGGATCACCTGGCAGCCCTGGCAGGATGGGATATCCGGGATTGCCAGGGAGACCAGTAAGAATTGTTTTTCAGGGTTTCTGGTGTTCTACTAATACCATAGTTTTCAAAGCGACTAATATTTTTTGGTGGAACTAACATTTTTGTAGGAAGTTACGTCGAGTATAAAGTATACTAGTGGCCACTCACATGTCGTGGGGCATAAAATTGTATTGAAGTATTCGTTACTATTTACGCTTACTGGAGGCGCAGTTAATAAAAAGATTCAACAGCGCCTCCAGTGAGCGTAAATGGAAACGCAAGCTTCCATACATGTTTTTCTTTCCAAAGTAGGTAGGTACCTATTAACAGTTGATTCTTTATTAATGCTTTAACATTACAATCTACTAACTTTTCAGTTAAAATAAGACTTGAATACTACTTAAACCTTAACGAAAGTAGACCTTTATAAAATAGGCCTTTAAAATTGATAAGTATTGTTTCAACAATTGCTTAGACTACGCAAAACTGAAAGACTTTTTTAAAACTGAATGTTTATGTAACATTTAAAAACATAGAATTTTTGATACTGAAAAATCTTGAGTAGGTATTCAGTGAATGGCGAAACTCAAGTTTCAAGAAAAGTTGACAAAATGTGTAAAAACCTGCTAAAATCAATAAAATAAATAGACACACTCATTTTTATGTAATTGTTTTAATCAAAAACATACATTCAGTATAGATGTTTCTTAATACTTACAAAGTGCATTTAATTTCATTTTTCTTTTTTATAAGTAGCTACAAATCGTAGTCATTTAATAAAATTCCTAGATTTTTTTTTTTAAATGTTCACATTTAAATGTCGTACCGACGACCTCTTTATCGTGAATTAAATTCACATTGTCAGTTACAAATACTATGTACCTGTGAAGTTTATTAAATAAATCGGTCGTACATTTACCAATTTTACTCATTCTGTAACCATATGCAAAGTTAATATTGTTAATGGTTAGGGTGTGAGTGCCTCGTCTATCATAAAAAAATGGTTAATTGTACATTGAAACTTTCATGGCCGGTTCTTGTTGACACAACAATCACTTTTTTCGGGCTATGTAGCCGTGGTCTGGTTGATTCTTTTCGGACAGTTTTGCCCATTGCTCCGATGGGCGTTATCAACGGTTGGCTAGTCGCTGTGATCTACAGCAGATTCTGTAAGAAGATCACAGCGATCTACAGCAGATCCTGTAAGTAGATCACAGCGACTAGCCAACCAGTGATAATGCCCATCGGAGCAATGACCGAAACTGTCCGGAAAGAATCTACCAGACCACGGCTACATAGCCCGAAAAAAATTATTGTTGTGTCAAAACAATGGTTAACCCATAGGTTACTTTACTGTCTGTACCTAACTTGCATAAGGTTTCTCAGATAAATGCACCTTTTCCCCTATTTTGTACAAGAGAAAACACTAAAAAAGTGTGAAAATCCTGTAGCTTAGAAGCTTGGCATGATTATTTCCTTACAATGAGTTCACTAACTATAAGAAGTTACTCCCAATAAATGTTTTATCCACGATTTCTCAAATCAGTGCATCAGAACTTATTCAGTTTTACCGTTTAGGTAGCGATATGGTGTTTGGTTTGTAACAAATAATCTAACCTATTTAACAATTTCTACATATTATTAAAATGATTAAACAAACTTTAACACTCTTTTCAGGGCGACAAAGGGGACAAAGGTGAACGAGGTCTAACCACAACGCTGAAGGGAGACCAATTCCCAACTGGCATCATAGAAGGACCTCCTGGCCCACCAGGACCTCCTGGTAAGTCCAATTTATGATATCATGGTCGTTTTTGGTTTTGAAACACCTCTAGAGCTTTGGAGTTTGGAAGCTTCTATTCTGGATAAGACACATCTAAAATATGTGTCTGCACAGTCCTTTGGAAAGTGGTTACAATGCGTGCTCAATACTTTCTTAATTTTTTGGCTTATCTGCTTTTTTTCTTGAAAAAGATCCATGGTTATTTAGCGCAGAAATTTGTTTATCATGAAAATTAAAGATGTCTGGGTAAAAAAAAGTACCTACTTATATATGTACAAACTAACAAAAATCTGTGAGTAGGTAGGTAGGTATCTGGTTAGTTGAAAAATAATGAACTTTTCATAGGTGTGTTGAAAAACATGTTACGCTACTATGCTATTAAGCTACACATGAAGTGTAACTTCTTGCGCATTTTCCCTGAAGGGATCGCATGGGCCGAGTGAAACTAATTTATTTTTACAGATAAGGGAACCACTTCAGTTGAAGTGGGGCTTTCCCATCTCCTGAGGAGGCTGGTACTCATTTGTTGTGACGTCTGAGTAAGCCTTGCCGGTATTTTATTTTAGGTTTGAAATAAACACCGACACCCTTGGTGGGATTCGAACACAAGCTCTCAGCGTAGAATGCAAGCACTCTACCAACTGAGTTATCGACCAAACTCAGATATTATTGCATCATAATAGTCATTTCCTTTATTAGTATGGTCAAATAGCTTTATATTTTAAATGGTTTATAGGTACCTAATGTACCTACTGCTTTAAAGGTCCATTTATAACATAATATTCTAAGGCATTTTCCCTTACCTATTGTCTTTTAAATTCCATAAAGCTCTTTGTGGCTGTATTTCAAAAAGTCAATAGTTCAATAGGTCAAAACCAAACAAAAGAACAATGGATCTATTCACCTTAAAAAAAGGTACACCGCCTTAAACATACCACATGTGTAAGTAGATTTTTTAAATATCTTCTACCTGAGCTACAAAGGGACAACACAAAGTAAAATTTAGTTTTAATAGTTTCATCAGCATTAGTATTATTGTTCAATGAGAAATGGGTGAAATTTTACTTAATAATTAATGTCTTTTAGTTTCTATCAACTTCGTACATAAGGTGCAACAGTGAAAAGTCAGCTTGATATTAACAAAAAGCTTCATAAGTTGGCACACAGATGTCAGCGTCTGCAAAAAAAAAAAACTTCTGAATGAGAATTGTACAAATTACAATAAATAAACGTAGTACCTATGTTTCATAAATAACTAAAGTCTGGGTGTTTCATGCTAAGCTTTGCATTTTTACTGAATGTAAAAGACCAACTCTTGGTTTAACTCATGGTTTAATTTAAACGAGAGTTGCTGTCACATTTACAACCTACTTACAACCTCTCAGATCAGTAGGTATGTGAAAGCCCGTTTAAAGAGAACTTAAATTATTCTCAACGTTTTGGCGATGTTGTAGCCAATATCTTCAAGAGAGAATAATGACTTTGAGAATGATTTCAGCTCTCTTATAAGGACAGATTGTGCATAATGTGATTTTTAAGACAATTTCATTGAAAGGTCATGTTTAAATCAACTGGTAGATACGCTAAACAAGCACTGAGGTGACCATAAGCTAAGTTTGAAACTTCCAGGCTTTAGTAATTACTCCACAACATGCCAACCTTTTGTATGGAATAAGTTGTCGGTGTTATGGTCATGGGTGTCAAGTCGCGTGCCCGACTAGCGTATTAGTAACAGAATAGCGTTAGTCCAAATCACGTCTGGCCCATTGAACCATAAGTTCGACCCTGGTTCAAAAGATGCCATTCCATACACACAAGCATCTGCTTTCATATGAAGACAACTGGCCAGGAAAAATAGGTTGGTGAATTGCATTCCTCTTCACAAATCTATTTAAAAAAAAGTGCTGCACTTTAAAATGTTCTATCATATTCTCTTTGTATAAAAATGTACCTAGCTTTGTATTAGCCTTTAAGCATAAAAATTGTCCTATAAGTATAAAATACAGGGTCGGATGGCAAAGGAGAAAAGGGCGAGGCGGGACCAAACGGGCCACCAGGGCCGGCTGGGGAAAAAGGAACCCGAGGCAAACGTGGAAAACGGGTAAAGTATGGCGTGCATTGGAAAATGCGGAATGGATCAAATCACACAACTTCATTTCTATCTTCTCATACTCTGAAATGCTAAACATATTCACCAACCATCACAAAAATCTATGCAAACATTTACTTCTAAAAATATATTATATACTTTGAATGATAATTTTAAACCGACCTGGGAATGCAGGCTAAAAAATAAATATTGCAATATTTCAAAACATTTAAAAAATATTATAACCTACCCTTCCTTTTCCATTTTTGAGCATGGCAATATTTTTGTTTTGCATGATTAGCTTGGTATGTTGGTAAGCATGATTTTATTTTTTATTGTTTTTATGGGTATGTAACTTGTAGGTACTTTACAAAAACTTAACCCTACATGGATGTAATAAAATAAAATTTTGTTAGTAGATTAAAAAAAATACTTATTTTAAAACGTTAAAATTGTTTTATATTTTTAAAAAATCAAAAGAAAATTGATAGTTGAATGTTTATTTTAAACCATTTTGACTTTGTAAATTGTAATTTAATCATTTTTTAATTTGAAAATTTCAGCTTCTTCAGTTTTCTTTTGCATTATTCACTAAATTAATTTTGATTTAGTAAGTAGGTATATAACATACTTATAATATGGAAAATTTGCTTTAATTAATTGTTGTATTATTTTGTATTATTTCTGTAGTAATTTGTTTTTTATTCACACAACTATTTTAGCTTATTATCACTGCTATCACAAAATAACACACGCAGCCTTAGCAAATACTTTTCACCAATGTGCACTAGAGGAAGAAGACGAGGCACCAAATAACCCAACAATAATAATATTAACAGACCAAAACACGCCTTATATCCTGGAAGCACCATCTAACAAAATAACACGGGTCATGGAGAAAAATCCTTGAAGAGAAAATCATCAAAAAGTAAGTGGTAGGTTAACATTTTTCTTTATTCAAAGTTTGAAAAAGGAATCATTCTGTTCCTTTCAAATTATAATGTAAAAAAACTTTCAATAATAATACACAGATGTCACTACTATTAAAATAAGTTTTACTTTAAAATAAGTTAAAGTTACTGAAAAATAATGAGAAAATATGACAGGAACATCTATAACTGTCAGTTTGAGTAATTAAAAAAATAAGAGGAAAAACTTATTTATCCCTTAATTGATCTGAAACGGTAGGTATTCTGCTTAATTCCTTAGATAGTGATTCGTATCCAAAAATAAGGTGTAGGTACCTACTGTGATTTTTTCTATCTATTGAGTTCTTTCGTAAGCGCTAGCATCTCTGAAATGGATTGATATCCAATGTGTAAGGAATTTAACAGAATAGCGATTTTTTTGTTACATACCATTAGAATCTATGTCTATGATTGTGTAAAGATGTTTTGATGTAGATGACATATGCTATTATTTTTTGTTGAAAAATAGAACAATAGAAAAATAGTAAATAGATCCCATAATATTTTGAGGCATGTTTTTTCATATTTTTCTTTTGAAGTAGATTGTTCAGTAAACATACATTTGTTTTTTGTTGTTAATCCAACCTGTCCCCTTTAAAAAAACTTTTGTTTCCATAAAGCGTAAAAATATTCTATCCAACAATTTTCATTTGTTAAACTGCCAAAAAAATGTGACGTTTTTTACATTATTTTTTCAAATATAACAGGGAGACGTCGGTCCAATGGGCCTTCCTGGAACTTCCGACTACCAAGGAGCCAAAGGTTGGCAAAATAATTCTGAAAAATAACCTTTTTATTGGGTTTAAGTCACAAAAAATAATCAATAATTAAGTACACTGATTCATCATTAATAGCCACTGTAATAAATTAATTAATTTCACATATTAAGTAAAATATATTAACTAAAACATTCATTATTTTCACCATCACATTAAGTATATAACGCAAAAATATATTTTTCTTTCCATCACCTCTCATCGTCAATTGCACACACCCAGAGCTGGCAAATCCCTTTTTTTAATTAATTTAATTTCAGATGCTTAATTTTGTCTTTCTGGCCTTTGAACTTGGTCCATAGTTTTGTTCTTTAATTTTCTTCTTCTTCAGCTTACGTTTCGTCACCACTGTGTGTGACTTCTTCGGAGCTCTGCTCCCTTCTTCAAAACGTAAGCTGAAATCTTTAAGAAGTCTCAAGAAGAAGAACAAAACTATGTACCACGGTTAAAGCCCAGTACGACAAAATCAAGCATCTGAATCCCGCCGTGAAAGCCTAAAAACATTTATAATTTCATTTCATTTTAATACAATTTAGATGCCCTTTCATTCACACTAACAACCAGCGTCTGAGAGCAGATTTTTAAGTCTAAGAAGATCCTTTAAATGATTTGATGGCAACAAATTTAATTAAATTAATTTTAAATCAGCACTTTAATGGTTAAACATTTAAACTAATACACTTATCTGTAAAATTAAATGCTCTAAAATGATAATAACGCTGCTTATTCGATAAATAAAACCACTGAAGGATTTATTGTATTATTTTAAGTTTTATTTCTCTACAGGGTTCAAATGATGCAGTACGAGCCATGGATATTTATTGTAATGATTGCTAGCAGATGTGTGAAAATTGTTAGTGAACATGTTGGGTATATTTCAGGGGATAAGGGTGACTCTGGGTTGCCAGGAACTTCTGGAGAAAATGGATATAACGGAGAACCAGGACCACAAGGGCCACCTGGATCACCCGTAAGTTTTCAATATTGTATAATAATTCTCCAAATACATCAGTTTACTCTGCTGAATGGTTGGCAGAAGCTCCTTTGTGGTGTGCATACGTTGGAGGACTTCTTCATTGGTGACTCAATCACGCCAAGAGATCCGAAGCATTTTTCGATAGAGACACATCTCCACCGCTTCAATTTGTCTCTCCAGTGCCTGTATGAGAATCCATCCCTCCGCTGTTGTTTTAGTCAATTTTCATAATTTGAGAGCACTCTTTGTCCCCCAAAAGCTTACTCAAAGTACAGACCTAAATCTGGAAAACATCACAAATTCAAATTGTTATAAGTACTGAAATAGTAATAATGATTTGGTTTACTCTGTCTATACAAGAATTGAGAAAGTACCTTTACGGGAACAAGTCTTTACTCACAATAAAATAATTGAATGTATTGTGGAAGACTATTCAATAAAAAATAAATAGATCCTGGAGACACTGCTGTGAGAAGATGATGTACAATTTAAATAGCATGATGCAATGCTATCATTTCACAAATCCAAACATAGTTGATCATCAAGTGAGACCTAAAAGAGTTTAAGTTCTCTGGAGGGTAAAACATTCAAATAAGTTCCTTAGGTATATATTATTTTGTTTAATTTTAATTTTGTAATAAGGCAGATTAACTATCTAATTTGGAAATTATTATGAAGGGAGTCATGAATGTGAAGGAACTGAAAGAGTTTTGTCAGGATAGAACAAAGTGAAAACAACTATGCAAAGGTTTTGTCTATCCGTTGCAGCGAGCTACAGAGAAAGTTACAACTAATGCTTATGTTTCAGGGAATCCTTGGTCCTAAAGGTGAAAAGGGAGACTATGGAGATATTGGTCCGCCAGGTTTGATGGGACCACCAGGTCTGCCCGGACCTCCTGGATATCCTGGACAAAGAGGAGACAAAGGAGAGAAAGGAGAATCTGTAAGTCACAACAGATATTGATTTATTATTTTACAACAGGCATGTCAAACTCGTATATGAAATTGTGGGCTACATGATATGTTATTAAGTACTATGTTAGGGGCGACAAAGAACTAAAAGGCCAAAAATGATCATCAAAATTGGAAAAGCAAAATTTATTTTAAGTTTGTAAAAGTCTTGGCAGGAATGTGTTTGACATGCCTTCTTTACTAAAAAAAAATCAAATTAACCACAACGTAAATACAATATTATAGGGGGCGGTAGCTGCCCCCCCCCTGGCCCTTCCTGGGTACGCCCATGGCAAAATATAAATAATTTTAACCAAATACATGTTAATATTTAGGTACCTACCCACATTTTCTTATCAATACAGAATAATTTAGCATTATTAAATCTAGATTCTAGTGTACCTAATCTTTTTGTATATAGGACTCATTCTCAAAATCCGCTGATTGCATCATATTTGAATGGTAAGGAACCAAAGGCGGCAAACCAGGATTTTTTTCAAAAATGATATGAATATATGGAAACATAAGTCATGTTATCATCATTTCAATAGGTATATTTATCTTGTTTTCGAAAAAAATCCTAGATTCCCAGCTTTGATTTTATACAATTCATCTGAAACATTTGTCACAAAACATGTTTTCTAATTTGACATTGTGTTTGCTTTATTTTTCATTTCCTGCAAACTCTGCTTTTGGCTGCTTTCGGAACTCATAATCGCAGAAATACAAAAAACTGAGAAGAAGACAGGTAACTTTCTAATCCTTCATCTTTTCTTTTATTTAATGTTTATTTTACCGCATAAACAAGAGATTAATACTTTTTCAGGAATTTAATTTCTTATTAAAGTAACCTAAAAACATTAGGGCTGTTATTAACAAAAAATAAGTTGGAAATATGAATTGACAACATGCAACACCGTGGCCTTGAAATCTGCAGCTTGTATTCCAGGCGGTGTTAACCTCAGCAAAATAAAAATCCTCATAAGAAAATAATCTCTGAAATCTAATGCACTCAGAATATTTTAAATTTGGGGAATATTTATTAAATCAACTAGGTTATAGACAGTACAGAGAGTCATAATTTCAATACAATATTATTTCTATAGTTAGAAAACGTACCAAAATGTACCATACTGCATTTAGCATTCCCACCAATCGGATAGACTGGCAGTGCTGTGAACTAGAAAAAATCCCTGATTATCTGGAATCCATTTTTTATTCACTATGAGTGACGTCACAGGAATATTTTGAATGTTCAAAGTCCATTTAATAACTAACTATAGGTATTAATGTCAAAGGAATAAGTTGGAATTTCTGCCTAGTGTACATTTTCCATCCCGGTTTTTTGAAGTTATTCATTTAATCTTATAGCCGATATTGAATTTACAGGGAGACAGCACTGGAATGGAATTCATGGGAGGAGAACTAGTAAGTACATTTTATTATTTAGTTACAACATTCATAAAAAGGTTTATTACCGTCATTTAGAGAAAAAAACTTTGAAGAAAAGATAAACAAGGATATAAACCTAACTACCACCACCATCATGTAAAACAGGGGTCGGCAACCTTTTGTCGTATAAGGGCAAAATATTTTACGTGGGACTTAGCGCGGGCCGCACTTGAGCAGTGGCGGATCTAACGGGCAGCATTTCAGCAAATGCTGACTAACCCCCCCCCCCCACTGCCGCGCCCCCTGGGGCCCTCTTGTGAGTCATGCAGCGTGAGCATTAATAAATATACGTACGAACTACAAATGAAATTCACTATTGATTCTACCACCCGCCCCTACGCTTGGATCACATGTCATTACCTAAAATAGGTATTTGTATATAAATATTTTAGTTTTAAAAATAAAATTCTTTTTGTCCATTTTTATGGCATTTATTGGTTTTTTTCACTCACTATGTGTATGATATCGTCCGGCACGTGGTGCGTTGCGGCGAATATCTTGCGGGCCGCATCAAGCCGCCTCAAGGGCCGCATGTGGCCCGCGGGCCGCAGGTTGCCGACCCATGATGTAAAATGTTACTTTTGATTATTCTTTATACCTTTTTTTTAATGTATGAGTATTTCCCTTAAGAAAACAAAAATAATAATCCTTTATTATATTGTCCTTCGTCGTCGTCTTTCGTCATCGAGTTTCGATTTTCAAAATCAATGCCATCACAGCAGATGAAACACATTCATGATGTATGGCAAATTAATTTTTGTATATATGCTGCAATGCTGCGAGCTTTCGCGTTTGTGTTTAAAAATGTATGAAAACTTATTTCAAAAAATCTGTTTTTTCATATTGAAAATGTATGGAACTATATTGACATCTAGCGGCAAAACGTGAAAGTTTTTTTTATATTTTCTTTTATTTCATGCAAATTAAAAAAAAAAAAAAAAAAAAAATGGATTTAAATCTGTAATCTAAGTTGCAAAGATATATAACATTTGAGATTCATATTACATGCATTCTTACAAGCAGATATGTATAAGTTCTAATCTAATCTAATCTAATCTAAGCTGCAAAGATATATATCATTTAAGATTTATATTAAATGCATTCCCACAAGCAGATAAGTATAAGTTCCCGCTTACATATGCTGCATGTGTACTTACAACATAACAGCCCATTCCAAATGAACATAAGCCCTGCAACTCTTGCCAACCTTCCCTGAAACAAAGGTGAATTTGCAAAGTAAACCATTTTTTAAAGTATGGGTGGTCAGCCTCATACCAACAAATAAGTCAAGAAAATTATTTTGTTTATTTCTTTACATAATCTAAGTTGCAAAGATACATACCATTTAAGATTCATATTAAATGCATTCCCACACGCAGACAGGTACAAGTTCACGTTTACAAATGCCCAATGTGGACTTGCAAAATAAAAAAAACTATCTCAAATGAACATAAGCCCTGCAACTCTTGCCGACTTTTCCTCAAACAGAGATAAAATTTGCATGGTGAACCATTGCTTACAGTATGGGTGGTCAGCCACATACTAACCTTTTAGTCAAGGAAATTATTTTGTTAAGTTCTATAATCTAAGTTGCAAAGATACATACCATTTGAGATTCATATTAAATGCATTCCCACAAGCAGAAAGGTATAAGTTCGCGCTTACAAATGCCCCATGTGGATTTACAAAATAAAAAACTAATCTCAAATGAACGTAAGCCCTGCAACTCTTACCGACTTTTCCTCAAACCGAGATAAAATTTTCATGGTAAACCATTCTTACAGTATGGGTGGTCAGCCACATACTAACCTATAAGTCAAGGAAATTATTTTGTTAAGTTCTATAATCTAAGTTGCAAAGATACATACCATTTGAGATTCATATTAAATGCATTCCCACAAGCAGACAGGTATAAGTTTGCGCTTACAAATGCCCCATGTGGACTTACAAAATAAAAAACTAATCTCAAATAAACATAAGCCCTGCAACTCTTACCGACTTTTCCTCAAACAGAGATAAAATTTTCATTGTAAACCATTCTTACAGTATGGGTGGTCAGCCACATACTAACCTATAAGTCAAGGAAATTATTTTGTTAAGTTCTATAATCTAAGTTGCAAAGATACATACCATTTGAGATTCATATTAAATGCATTCCCACAAGCAGACAGGTATAAGTTCGCGCTTACAAATGCCCCATGTGGACTTACAAAATAAAAAACTAATCTCAAATGAACATAAGCCCTGCAACTCTTGCCGACTTTTCCTCAAACAGAGATAAAATTTTCATGGTAAACCATTTTTACAGTATGGGTGGTCAGCCACATACTAACCTATAAGTCAAGGAAATTATTTTGTTAAATTCTATAATCTAAGTTGCAAAGATACCTACATACCAATCGAGATTCATATTAAATGCATGCCCACAAGCAGACATTTATAAGTTCGCGCTTACACATAATGCATGTTGACTTCCAACATAAAAACCCAAACTCAAATTAATATAAGTCCTGCAACTCTTGCCAATCTTCCCTGAAACACAGCTGAAATCTGCAAAGTGAACCATTTTTTAAACTATGGGTGGTCGATTTTCTTTTACAAAGGCTGCATGTTTTTATTTTACATGTTTTCCGAATTTTATCGCGAGGAAACTATGCGCAATATACACATTCACCAAATGTTAAGGGGTTGGGCTGCGTAGCAGACAGGGGCAACGCCCCTAGTAGCCATTGATTTGACCAGTTTGTAGGAAGAACCACCAATACTTAAGAACAACCAATAAAATACTTTTTTTGTACTTTTTATTCTGCTTTACTTATAAATAATGTATCTAAATATGTAAAAGGCACCCAGTACCGTGTATTTTGATATAATAAAATAAAATGTCTTGAACTACTCGATGATAAAGTAACTAATTTGAAAACTGAACATAATTTTAATAGGTATTTGAAACAATCATAGAAGATTACAGTTTGGAAATTATTTAGTTGTAAATGGCAGGTAATTTAAATTACTATTTTTTTCTGTTTAGATGTGAGCCAGGGATGTAATAATTATACCTACACATTGTGCGTTAAAACAACATTCCCGATTTAAATAACCATTCTTGAATAATTATCATTCGTTCCTAATTAACAAAAATATCATTTGATCTTGAGAGCTGAAGACGCTCATCGCAGATGTGGGTGAAACATCCGGACGCTCCAGCTCCAATAGACCACGACAACAGATCTTGCAAAGAAACTCTCCAGTGACGGAATAATAATGATTGCAGAACCCTTATATACTCATACATGATGAACAAAGCATACAAAATGCACAATGAATTTTGAGTACCGTTTCGTAATATGGCGCATATTAAAAAGGATAAATGTGTGTTTCAGATTGTGGGTCCGCCAGGTCCCCCCGGACCTGTTGGGATGCCGGGTCTTCAAGGTCCTCCCGGAATCAAAGGAGACAGAGGTAGCAATGGATTTAAAGGAGACGCTGTAAGGAAACATCTATCTACATGCATTCATCTGAAATACTTAATAACCATTAATGATTTCTTATTTTCACTGGTTATCATGTTACACTTCTTTCAAAAATATTTGAACCTGTAGTTCATAAAAAAAACTTCGTTTGGACTCATGTATCTTGGATGAGGAGGTCAAGTTATCTTTCTACGTTTTAGGAGGTCTTCCAGCTGGACATTAACCTATTAGCATTTTATCATCTACGATGTGAGTGAGTCTTTCACGTCTAATTCTGGAGACACGATCGTACCAACATCCTTAGATCTGCTATTGTATATATATACAATCTCAAATAATATATTGTTTCTAATTGTACACTTATCATATTTTCAGGGGGAGAAAGGAACTAAAGGTGATCCAGGACCCATGGGATTACCGGTAAATATACTTTGATATTATTTGAGTAAGTTTTTAGCTAAGGATAACAATCACTAATAATAATAAACAATGTCAAGTTATAGAATATGAACATTTGCATGTTCAATAACTATTTTTTGATATAAAAATATTCAAAGTAAAATCACCCGCACATTTTGATTAAAATGCAATATTTACTGATTTTCAATACCACCTTTTTTGTGATTAATATTACAATTCACTCAATGCTTATTTTTAAACGCACCTTTGATTCACACTCACTGTATTAATAATTATATCAAAGATTCGAACCCCACCAAAGATGCAAACCTAATCAAAGATTTAAACCTTAGCTGAGATGCTAACCTCATCAAAGATTCAAACCTTAGCTGAGATGCAAACCTCATCAAAGATTCAAACCTTAGCTGAGATTCAAACCATAGCAAAGATTCAAACCTGAAGCTAGCAGAGATTCAAACCCAGTTGTAGCAAGGGGTGTGCACGTTGCAGTGTTTGTTTGCACCGTATTGTGGTTTTCAGGGTCCTATGGGCTTGAGGGGGGAACTTGGAAGAATGGGAGAGTTTGGGAAACCAGGTCCCATGGTAAGCAATTCGCTGGCCAGCAACCGAGTACAATAATTAGCAACTCACATTCCCCGTGTTCATTTATTATTTGTTTAATGTGTCTCTTCCTTTACTTACTACATCAGCATCTGTGTTTTATTTAAACAATGGAGTCGGCACAAAGTACCCAGCAGAAAAAAATAACGTCCCCAGACAGTGTTGCTAGTGAAATGCCTAGGTTTTGTAAAAAAAATATAATGTTTGCACACTTACAGAGTGAAAATTCATTTTCAAATATATATTTTTAAGCATTGTTTTTTTTCGCACAAATTCCTGACAATGACTGGATAAAAACTGAAATCTCTAGGGCATTAAATACTCAAACTTGTGAAAATATAATTGTGTTATATATTATACAAATAATAATACTAAATTATTTGTTATCAAGTATACAAGAAAAACAGCTTTGTTTTCGATTACTTGAGTATATATATTTTATACCACTATCGTTTGTTATCGTTTGCAAAGTACGCTAACCACCTTGAGGTGTGACGTCATCCCCCTGATGGACATTTGAAAATTGGAACTTTGTACCGACTCCATTATTCTTGATTAATGTAATCATCACTTTGTGGTTTGTTGAATGCTACATGTAACTCCCGAAACCCTTAAAACATTTTTTTTACATTTTTATTTTTGGATAACAAGCGAAAGCCTAATATGAATGTCTTTAATCTATATATTTTTTTAAATAGGCTTTTATTTGATTCTTTCACTTACAAACTAAATACCATGCATAGTTTTGGAGTCAGCTTCATCAAATTATAAAAAAATAGTCAAACATCTCGTGTACCATTTGGTTGAATAAACTTTTGAGACATTTTGGATTGACACATTTGTACAATTAAAAAAAATGTTTTTTTTTAAATGTACGATGATATTTGATTCTATGTGAGATGAGGGTAAGTACTCGCAGAATGTCCATTTGAACTGGCTAATCCTTCATCTAGGGAGGCGGGAGGAGATCGCGCTATGGCCAGAAAGTAAACAACTCATCGAGAGAATAAAAGAATGAGTGTGTGAAAGATCAAAATCAAGGAAAGCAACACAAATATATTGTATTTTAATTTTCCAAGTAGGTAAAATCAATCAAGGTAAAAACAATTCAGTGTGATTTTATTTGGAGCAACTTCCCTGTGAATGAGTTTTTATGTGTTGGTTTTTTTAAATTTAATTTTGTAAATCTATAATCTAAGTTGCAAGGATATATTAACATTCAAAGCTCATATCAAATGCATGCACACAAACAAACAAGTGTAAGTTCGCGCATACAAATATTGAATGTTTACTTAAAAATTAAAATCCAAACCTCAAATGAACATAAGCCCTGCAACTTTTGCCGAACTTCCCTGGAACAGGGGTGACATTGGAAAAGTGAACCATTTTTTACAGTATGGGTGGTCAGCCTCATACCAACCTATAAGTCAAGGAATAAAGTAAAGCACAAAATAAAAATATTAGGTACTATAATTTTAATGAAATGTTTATTTCATGAACAAAGAAAATTTTAATTTTAAATTAATAAATCTTACTTTAACTTTGCATGCGAATATTAAGGTTAATCAAAAAGTTTTTTCCTTTTTTTCTTGCATTTAAGGAATAAATTATATTTTGATTAACATTAGAAAAAAAGTTGTAAAAAAAATCGAATAGTTTTTTTTTTTAATTTTTTTACGAAAACGTAAATTGTGATTTAAAGTTAAAATTTTGTTGTAAAAAGTAAGATAAGATAACTTTAGAATAATTCAGAGGAATTTGAGATTTTTAATACTTTGTGGCTTAAATTCTTTTCAATATCCTAAATAAATATTTGGAAGTACTACTCATGTATCCGCATAAAAGGAGCCACATGAAATTTAATGATTGTTTACAAATAATTAAAAAAAAAAAATAGCTGTAGGTACAAAATAAGCCATTCATATCATTCAGAAACTTTTTGTTATTTTCTTTTTGATGTTTTTCAAAGAAAAACGTTATTTGATTCTTAATTATTTCTTATTTGAAGTAAAGAAAAAGTTCTTTTATTAAATTTTTCAAACAAATAGTAAAAATTAAACATCACTCTTTGAAAGAGAAATGATATAAAATCACAAATGGTTCTGTTCTTTTTTACTTCTGTTCATATTCCAAAGTCAATACTCCAGTTTGAACAAACTCATTTCATGAACATTTTGAACAGCTTATTGAATCATTCATAGTGTTTATTGAAACTTCCATATTATAAATTTAAGGCAAATATTTGGAAAATAGTAAAATATTCAACATTACAAATTAACAAAATATCCTGCTTCACAAAATTCTAAAATTTCAATACATATTTGCAAGAAAAGTTAAATAATAATTATAAAGACAATAATCTTCACTATGAAAATTAGTCAGCTAGTTTCTATACAAAATAATCCATTTTTTTTTTTTTAAAGCTTTTAAATGTAAAATTGTTTTTGGAAATACCTTATAATCTAACCTATGTATTTGTGTAATTTTTTTTGTCTTAAATCTTCATTCCTATACGAAAAGATATTTTCCAAATCTCTTGAACTACCCTTTAAAATTTTAGCTATAGGAAACTTGAAATAATATTTTTTAAATATAAGATTGAAAAACTTGTCCATCCATTGTAATTTATCGATCAGTTAGTATCTAATCATTAAGAATTTAATGTAAAAATATTAAGTTTAATATTATGAAATAGGTATTAACATTATAAACTTTAGATTGGTTTTAGGTGATAATATTTATTTTATCATTAAAATTGTTTTAGACGATAACGTTAACGAAATTGTATTTTATTTTCTTTAAGTACATGAATGTTCTGGACAATTATTCTCGTAAAAAATAGTACAGTCCGACTCGATTATAACAAGCAGTTTAATAATATTTCATTTTTAATTACGTACAATTTTAAAGCCAAGTCCAAGCACTTTATTTTATTTGAAATTATATGTATGATATTAAACAATCATACAGTTTACCGACAAAATTTCAACTAGGCATGCATTCCACACATTTATTGAAATATTTAAAGTTGTGACATCGCACAGCCGAGTTCCTAGGGCAAAGGCTAACTGATATTCTATAATTGGTTGCTAAGCACCCTAGTCACAAAGACCTGTGAAGTTAGACCGCTGAGAGAGAATCTAATTTAGTGTTTTGCGCGGAGCATATTTTTTTTAAATAACTGCCAGAAAGGTTGAATTTTTATTTTCTTCTAAGTTGTAAACAAATATTTTATATGCAGGATTATAAAATGTAATATATAAACATCTACTTACTAAAATTAGGCTAAAACATTGTATTTTATACCTCATACTAAATAAGTAATTAATTAATTGATAAATTATAAGATTTAAATTAAGTCCTGTAAACACTTTCCAACATACAAATCTAATATATTCTTGCCTGGAAAAATAAATTAAAAACCTTTGATTAAAATAATTTTAAATTCCTTATGTATAGAATAAAAACAGAATCACTCATCATAATTTTTCTGATTATTTTAACTTGTAAATGTTAAATGTTGAATATTATGATACTGCTTTAATTATTTACTTATCCATGTAAAGTTTGTACAATGTTAATGATGAATATTAGCATTAATTTGTTTGTTTTTTTTTTAATAAATGTGTGCAAGTGCACGAGCTATATACCCAATCTGACTTATTTACTTCTCGCTGGAATGTTATGCTTTTAATTTTATATTTTTTTAACACAAAACACTGAAAACTATTTTACAGTCCCAAATTATTTTGTAAAATACTCAAATTTTAATAAAATTGATGGCATATAAGGTCAAATCCAGGTAATCTGTTTTTTTTTTCACGATAATAAGGTAAAAACACGGAAAAAAAGAGGATACTCTCTTTTGTGTTTCCGTATGTATGTGTTTATCTCATTTTGAAAAAAAAAAATCTAGATTGCTGTATTTGATTCTACATGACTTAAATTTAAATTTTCTGTCAATTTTTGTATTCAAAGCATGAATTTTTAATATTGAAATTACCGAAACAAAGTTACAGTTAAACTGACAGAAAAATCTGTTTTCAAAATTATTTTTTTTTCCAAATTATTAAATTTTTTTGCACTTTTCTTTAATTCAAAATCAAAAACTAAAAACATTTATTGACAAAACAATCATTTTTTTCGGGCTATGTAGCCGTGGTCTGGTTGATTCATTCCGGACAGTTTCGCCCATTGCTCCGATGGGCATTATCAGCGGTTGGCTAGTCGCTGTGATCTTCTTACAGGATCTGGTGACGGTGAAGTACCGGCCGTGAAAGCTTAAATGTACAATTAAAAACATTTAATTTTCATAACAAAATATTCCTTATTCATTTTATTCCCTTAGCATTGCATGATCCAAAGGTAATTAAAAATTTACTCACAAATCTGATATGCGAATCTAGTGATTAAGCACATATAAGTATGCCCATACATTTATTCAACAAAATTGCCTGGTGACATATTATTTTGAATGGTGCCTAGATGTATATGTAACTGTAGCATCCCTAAATGTTTCATACCATCATCAAACCATTCTTCCATATCTCGCTAGATCTTTCACAATGGAGTCTGCGCATTTAAATCAGAAATATTTGACAAGGCTTTGCCGGGTTGCTAAGCATTAGGTTGAATTGTCATTCACGCATAATAAAATATTACACTGAAGACAAGACATAAATTTCAAACTTCAATACAATATTATGTAGGTAGATTGAAAAGATGATAAAGCTCTAAATAATTCCACACAGATTTCACTGCACATATATTTCATAATGCTGTTAAATACAAGTAAGTAAATCCCTAATTATTTGAAATTAAATTTTGGTTTGACATCCAGCAGAGGGATTTTTTTAATGGGTAGACTCCATTCACATTTCATAAATTCTTTGCTTGTTTGTATCATACATGCATATATTACTGTTTATCTTCCATTGACATTTTTGTTCACGAATATATCTGATTGTTTTTGTTTAACATGCTAACATACATTATCAAACCCATCAATATTACACCGTAAGTTTTATTTCCTTAAACCATATTACATACTTAGGGCCGTTCTTATAAACGTTGGACTAAATATCCGTAAGTAAATACTCATTTAACTAACGGATGGACGTTAACGGACTGATCTTACCGATGGTCGTCTTATAAAGCTTTTTTAACCGTCCGTTAGTTCTCAATAATGCACTCGTATTTTTGATGATTTTTTGCGTGCATTCATGAACATATGTCATCCGTTTGCTGTCAGAGAAGAAACATAACCTAAAGTTGCGTATGACAAACACGAAAACGACTGATACAGCCCTATTTTAATGAGTTCTCTATCTCTGTCGGAAGAAATTATCTTCAACAGGATAGAGCGGAGAAGTCCAAAGACGCGCAAAACTCACCGCAAAAAAATAATGCTTTGACAGCTGACCTAACCTCAAACCTTAACAAACCGACCGGTATCTACCTGGAAACCGGGGGTCGGCTGTCGGTTAGATCCGCCGGTAAAATTAAACCGAAAATTTACGAACGAATTGTTATAATACAGAAAAACGAAATTTGTACCAAGTTTCGGTTTATTAGATTTGACATTTAACAAACGGATGTTTATAAGAACGGCCCTTAGTATCCCAAACTTTAAACCTGTTTAAGACTTTTTCCAAGCGACGAAAACATACCTAACTATGAGGGGTTCAAAGTCGGCATTATGTAGAAAATTCTTTTATAGGGAAATGGGATCACAGCACTTGTGTGATCACAGCATTTGTGTGCTCACAACATTTGTTTGACATTTCCCTAATACACCAAGTCCCTATAAATCTTTTGGCTTACCAGTAGATTGTGTAACGCTTGTTGGAAGTCCGAATTTGGTTTTAAAATATATTTTTGTGCTGTCATAAATTTCCACAACACTAAAAAATACTACAAAAAATTTAAATTGTAGTTTTCACTACTTAAAAATATAGTTTTGACTATAAGTAGCTCCAATTTAGTCTCAACACATTTTCATTTGAGTCCTATAGAACCAAAGACAAAAATATTGGATAAAATTTGATTCCTGACTGGGGTGGTCAAAGAGGATAAGGAGTTGGCATTCGAATTTGCGTTATTAACACTAGCGCCGTTTCGAACCCCGCCTGCGCCGTGCCCTATCATCAATAACTTCGACCCCAGTTCAACAGATGTCATTGGTAATTCTTTATTAATGATTCATTAAAAAATGAATTATTATTTGATAATCATAAAATCTATTTCTGGTCTGGCAAAATAGGTTGGTAAATTTCTTTTCTCTCCACAAATCTATTTTAAAAAAAAATGTGTTTCTACGCGTTCATCTCCTTTCAAAAAAATCCTGTATCATCTTTGGTTTTAAAAGACTCATTTACAAAAACCGATTGAACTCATTTCATATGATTTTTTTCACTTTACCTACTCTCTGACATATTGACTAACAGCTCTCAATAAAGTTGTTGTTATTTTCTGTTTTTAATGTAAAATATTTTCAAGCTTATTTTATTTTTCTTTCCCACAGGGCCCACCCGGGTTAGACGGAATGAAGGTTGGTACCTATACTATACTCTAATATACTATACTATACCATATCTATAGGTACTATAAAATACATTATACTTTAAACTAATATACCCTAAAAGATCATTCCATAAGAGCATTTTTAATTAACCCGTGACTGGCAACCAGGTTCCCCTGGGGAACCAGAAGGGCTGCAAAAAACGTGCCTAGCTGGCGCCTTTGCAGGTAGCGGGCTGATACCCTAGGTATGCCTCGCCAGTTAGCCATCTGCTTGGCACGCGGAAGGGTGTCTTTAACGAAGTGACTGCATTTGTGTTATGACGATTTAAACTTTTTTTGGTTCCTTTAGGGAACCACCTTGCCCTCAGGAAACTTTTTCTTGTTGTTTTTTTTTTTTTTTTTTACTTTATGTTTGTAGAAATGGCATCCAAACCTAAGTCAATGAAGCCCAGTAAGCATAGCGAATGTATTTACAGAGTAATATACAGAGTATAGCGAATGGACAATTTTTTTTGCGCTACTGAACATATCCCTGGTGAACGCACAAGTCATCTTCCAGTCTTTTCTTGGAAATCCAGATCTCACGCGATTTGGCTTCATCAAAAACCTTAGTCGCAGCCTTCTGGAACCTCATCTGAACAAGAGACTGCTAAACACTAAAATTCCGCGACAAATCCGTCAGACAATCTCGTGTTTCTGGAGAAAAAAGTTCCAGCAGAACCGTCAACATCGACTTTGAAGAAACGCACAAGGTGTGGGATATGTCCTTGAGGTAATAATAAGAAAACCTGGTCTACTTGCAGTGTGTGTAAGAAACCAATGTGCAATAAATGCCGAGCCAATGTCTGCATTGAGTGTGAAAAATGTACCTAGAGACCCCCTTGCAGGTTTTGTTGTGCAATGACCTTGAGTCAATGTTTTTTATGTTTTGTGAAGAGTCACATGTTAACTCATAGATTATGCAAAAAAAAGTCGTTTTAATTCTTTAGAGTTACCACAAGTATTTTTTTTTACCAAAAGAGGCAGTTTTTGCCATTTTCCACCTGTAGTTAGCATTTGTTTATTTTCATACCTTTATTGACATTGTTTTGCTTAAATTTTAATATTGTTGATTCAATAAAGTCTATTTAACATACTCAAGTATTATTTATTTTAGAAGGTACTGAAATAGCTAAAGTAGGCATAAAACAAAAACGGTTCCCGAAAGGAACCACATTGCCAGTTACGTGACTAAAAAACCACCTTGCCAGTTACGGGTTAATAAACGCCAGGAAGTGCAAACAGTCATAGGAGTCAAACTTAAATATGAATTCAAACCAAATAACATGTTTTTGGATTGTTTCATGTTTTATTTTATCATTTGAATTTAAACTAAGCACCAGTGCCTATACGCCTTCAATTGTGTAGCATGAAGCTTATCTACAAACCTATAATCTTACTTGCAAAGATGTAGATTTAAATTTATGATTTATATTTAACGCAGGCCAACAAGCAGACACGTTTTAGTTCACACTTATATGAGTACATGCTGCATGTGTACCTACTAAAAAAAAACATGAGTTCCGGAAGGTTAAAAATTTCATATAATTTCAGGGTGCCCAAGGAGAACCAGGTTCCAAAGGGGAAAGGGGTGACCCTGGCTTACCGGTTAGTGTAACAGTTTTTGTTAGTACTTATACATTTTTTAAGTGCTCATTTTTAATTATTTAGTAAGCCCTCTTAATTTTGTAATGACTAATCAATTTATCAATTAAAAAAACATGGAAATTACATTAGTTGGTTAAAAACAATAATTTACAACTAACTTTTATTTTGAGTTGCCTCTTTCCAAAGTCCGCTGTCTCCACTTACCTATAGTGAAAAATGATCTTTTATATTTTTGTCTAATCACCCATACTTATATGGTTACACTTTTGTTCGCATGTTCTATATCTGGACTATAAACAATATGTTTGTTAATCGTGATTTTGAAATTCTGCCATATTCGACATTAAAAATGGCGATTTCTCATTATGTGTGGAGATATATAAGGAGATTTGGAAACAAACGACTCATTTGTACTTAATATCACAATATATGTATGATTAATAACTAGCGTGTTGTATTTTTCACTAACATATTAACAATGTAACTAACAAACTGAAATATTTTTCAGGGGACAGATGGTATTCCTGGATCAGAGGTAGGTATTACTTGCGTACTTTATCCTGCTTGAACATGTAACTAAATAACAAACTTCAAGATATGAAGACATGTTGTACCTTTCCTTAAATAAAGCGGTAAAATGATGCTTATAAAATTAATCCACGTTATGGTCTAGCGGACTAGGGGGTCGCAATCAAATTGGCTCTTTTAAAATCAGCACCGGTTTAAATCCTGTCATGTCCTTAAGACAATAACTTTGAAGCTGGTTCAACAGATGCCATGCAATAATTATTAATTAATAATTCATTACAAAAAACTAATGAATTCTTTATTGATACTGTGAATATATTATTCTTGTCAGGCAAAAATTGCTTGATAAATTGAATTCCTCTAAATAATTCATTTAAAAAAATGCGCAACTTGCACACATTTTTCCAATAGTATTACACAACCCTATTTTGGAAAGGCGTTACTTACACCCAGAAAATCCATGGTTCATCCGCTGCCTAAAATGAATTTTCCAAACAAAAAAAAAACACTGATTTATGGATCACCTATGGATCGAATATTTACAAGAATAAAAACCTGATTAGGATGAAAAGATGAATAAAAACAGAACACTGATAACTTAAAAATCTTGTGGAAGTTTAAAGAATGGTGGGAAATATACTCAAAAATTATTTAAGATAGTTTGGTTTATTTGGTAAAAAAAATTCCACAATCTTATATTTTTTACTTTTAGGGTCCAAAAGGTGATAAAGGATATAAAGGAGAATCTGTAAGTATTGAACGTAATAAAGTATGTTTCATTAACAAATACACAAGGTGATGGGTTAACATTTTAACAATTAATTTTACAAATAACTTGCATTTAAATTTTTGTGCCCTTTTTCACATTCACAAGAAATGATAACCAGGATTTCCCTCGGGTTCAGAGAAATTGTTGGGTTAGGTTCCAATCCCCCCATGCTTGTATGAAAAGAATAACACACCATAAAGATGCATCATATTAATATGTTGAACTAAGTTGTGTTCATTTTATTAGAACTGGCCTTTTCCCGGATTAAAAATAAAAACCTTTTTATGAATAAGGGGGCTTATGAACTAAACTTTTTTTTATCTATAATAAAAATTAATAATGTGTAACTCATCACTTTCTGTATTTGATAAACCTTTTCTTTTTCAATAAATGCAGTACCCGCTGTTTGAATGCATTGTCAACATGCATTTTTAGCGCATGCAAATGCAACAAAAATGGATGAAAGAATGCTAAAATGAATGAAAGCATTTGATAGAAAAGCATTTTAGTCCATCATCATCTTTCACAAGTACTCATTTTGCCACATTGTCTCTCCTTCGAAATGGTACCTATTACTCATAAAAGTTTTGTTTTACGAACATACATGGCATTATTTCATTTGTATTCTCAAATTGGATTCAAAATTAATAATTTAAATTGCATTAGAAATATTATTAGCTTATAATCTTATGTATTGCCAATGCCACCTTTGTTTCAAGGCAAGGCAGAAAGAGTTTTGCGGTATACATATTTTCATTTGAGATTTTATTTCACTTACATGTGTCGCTTGTGGGCATGCATTAATTAATATTATAAATCATAAATGATAATATATCTGTGCAACTTAAATTATACATAGATCTCATGAAACAGATCTGTTTCGTAACAAGACAAATCATTTTAACACATTTTGTAAAAAGAGAAACTCAAAAAAATCAAGTAATAATTTACAATGGATACATAATTTAGGAGCTTTGCGTAAATTACATTCAAATTAAAATATTCCTTTTATCCACATATTTATTTTGGATTGAACTTCTTCAAGCTGTTTTCTACAATCTTTTGATATTTTTGCTATAGGGTCCCATCGGAAAGCGAGGAAGAAAGGGAGACAAAGGCGACAAAGGAGATCAAGGTGTTCCAGGCTTAGACGCACCGTGTCCTCTTGGTCCTGATGGTCTACCGCTTCCAGGATGTGGCTGGAAGCCTCCCAAGGTAAACATGAACTGATATTTCATATTATAGTGGTGAAAGGTTGTACTAAAAGCATTGAAATTAATAAATATTATTGTTTTAAATAATTAAAGGTAGTTGAAATGTAGATATCACAGAGTTCAACATATTGTAATAGGGAAATACAGTTTTTTTTTATTTCACAAAATGATAGACTACATTTTTAAAAATGCATCTGTGTTTTCATAAAAATAAAATCTGGCGTAGTTTTTACACTATAGCTCTTTAAAATTCGCACATTTTCGATTTCTGGTACAACAGGGCATTTTTTTATTTAGGCGGATGTGACGTCTATGGATTTTTGGATATTATGTATTTCATACAAATCCACAAAATCAATCAATGTCAATTCGACATCACGGCTTGGCTAGCCGGCCGCGATGTATTTTGGCGGGACCCAAATTCTCGGCATTTTATTTTAGAAAATTATCAATGATGTCTTTATTTTTACTACTTCAAAAATATATGGTTGTGATACTTGAAATGTACCTACTCTAAACAACCATAGTATTTTCAACCATATTTCCCACCCCTACAATTACTATTTTTTGTTTCAAAACAGAATTAGAACACCGTTTGGTGCCGAATCGGAAGTCTTATAGTGTATGGGGACATATAGCAGGTGGAGCAAAGTTTTACTCCACTATGTGCAAGAGGAGAACAAGAATCGAGTTTTGTTTCTATATTCAATAAACGTTTGAGCAACTGATCCCAGGCAAAATCTGCCAAAGCCGTAAACCATCAGGGAACAAGGATAACAGTCTAGAATAATCTGAAGGGATTCACCACACTCCTGATCTTTTTTTCATTTCTCCCTGTGGTAGATGCGTGACTTGTGAAGCAGCCGAAGAGACCAGACAGGTCCCTTTGCTCTCAAGAACTAACAAGCACTGAAGCACTGACACTAATTGACATAGTTTTATTGTCGCAAGGTGAGAGGTGAGGATAGACAGGGCTAATAATTTGCTCCCCCAGTTGTTGTTTGTCGTATAGACCAATTCTGTCAAATATGACTTTTTAATGCAGTTGTCTTAAGAATCAAATTCTACACAATCTGAGCTAAGAAAAAACGTAATACTCAATAATGTGAGAGCTGTTTTAAATATTTTTAAAATCAATTTCCTGTTTTCATAAGACACATTGGTCCAGTACCTACACATGCAAACATTGCTGATGTAAAATTAGCTTAATGGTCTATACGGCAAACAAGAACTAAGGCAGCGAATTGGCTACAAAAATATGTAATTAAAGACCAACAACCATAGATAAAAATATCAACTTACAATTTGCTAAAATAAAAGTAGTTTTCACACGGTCCCATACATTTTGTGCCCGAAATCATAGTCAAATTGGACTCAAATCGTTCCTAGTGAAAAGGTATTTAGAATACTTTTTGCTTCAATTTCTGTTGGAACTCTGTGATATTTCAAGCAAGGTTTTGATTTAGTGTGATTGTAATTAATTTAATAACAAAAATGTAATGTTTATGTTTGTTATTTACAAAGCGGCTTAACGACACAAGCATGGATAATAACACTATGTCAAACGTAAGTATTCAATTGTATAACGTAGTGAACACATAGTGTTAGAAGCAATGGTATTTTAGTCATTGGGTAATAATTGATTAACAAACCATTAAATTGTTAGAATCTTTATATAGAAGATTTAAAAGTGCCTTTAGCATAAGAGACAACGCAAACTTCCATACATATTTACTTCACATGACGTGTAAGCAGCGTAAACCAGTAGGTATGTTCAATGTTTTATGATTAGGGTAATATTATTTCATAAATGCTATTAGATAGTTCCTAAAAGCACGTAGATGATAGATCCAAAAATAATTTGTTACTATTTCAGATTCAGAATTGTGTTTGAGCACTCTTACTAATCTTTTTCTTAAGTTTACCACTTGTATACAACATTGTCTTAATTCCCCACCATTCACCACGTAAATAGAAAAAATGTATGAAAACTAAATCATTCACTATGGTAGCTGTTGTACCTTCCATACCACTCTCCATTGGGAGACAGCTGATTCAGCCGTGCAATTCAGTAATACTTCTAGAAGGACAGGATACTGGATCGGAACCTCACAATGTGAGGGCAGTTGAATACTACCGCATCCTCCTCGTTTTTTGAACTTCGCCAGATAAAGGCAATCAGGAGATGTTTACCGTCAGGGGCAGTTAGAACCCTGGTTAGTGCTCTTATGATGTCTCGAGTAATGCTATATGTAGGTCAGCCATAAAAAACAGTTCAACCGGCTTCAATCTGTGCTGAGCTAGGCAGCAAGACTCATATTCAGAATGTCCAAATTTACTCACATTACTCCATTGTTAAGGAAACTGCATTGACTTCGTTTTCGCGGGAGTTTAGCCGCTCCGCACCGACCTGCAAGAGAATCACATCACAAACCAGTCAAAAGCCAACCACACACACAAAAGAACTGCCCTGATGAGGGATCGTGTAACCGATCCGAAACGTTGGCTCGAAAACAAAAATAGTCAACGGATTACCTGAAAACCCATATAATTTTTTGTATCTACACGATGGTGGAGAATTTAATTGATGCTTATGGTACGAGTAATTTTTACCTCAATATTTTTGGTATTGGTGTATTTATCAATGTAGAACTAATATTAGTGTTTTAACCCTCACTAACATTTCCACAACAGGAGATCCTTCCACCTTCACCGCCCCACGAAGGAATAGACCCTGGACCTGACGACAGGGAAGAACAAGAAGAGTACGAAGATAACCAAGAAGGACCCGAGGAGTACGACGAATATCCTGACAACGGAGCCACTAGCGTTCACCATCCAGACAAATAACATAGAGCCCTCTCCAACAAATCCCACTGCACCAAACTAACAGCCGATCCTGCATTTGTGGTTCTTGTGCTGACACTAACGGGCTGCTTGGTCTATGGGACAGTGCTAACATTATAATATTGTGTAATGACACTAATTGTTAAAGTAGTTAACGAGTGTGGCAGTCAACTGGTGTGGGTTATTGGCAATAATTTAACAGAACTAAATTTTTACGATATTCTGAAAAGTGCATCTTAATTAGTTTTTTCTTTTGGGTAAGTTGAAATAATTTTTTTGAGTCATTTAAATGCCGCAAGCATCGATCAATGTAAAAGAAATAGATGGTTTAATATGAATCTTAAATGCTCATTTACCTTTGTAAATTAGATTATAGATGGAGTATTACAGCCGTTTGGCTTGCCAATAGAACCACACCAAAGGTGTAGCTTTAGTAAGGTGAGGTATATGAGAACTGTCAAAAAAACATTGTTGTTTTTTTATCTCTCTTTTATAACATATGACACTTCTATCTAGTGTCTCTTTTTTCATTGTCTACCAACTTTTGCTCCATGGTAAGTGCATTAATTTGGAAAGAAACTGACATACACCATATAGTTCTTTAATTTTGATCGATGGCTGTAAGCATTAAATTAAAACAACAATAGCATTTTTCCAAATGTATAGAAACTAAAAAGCTCACTAGAGGCGCTATTTGAGTTCAGATGTATTTTCTGTTTAAATTTATGATTGAGCTTAAATATTTAGTTTTATACTTGGCTACAATATCATGTGATTTCTTTTACGACATCATTTATAGGTTAGAATGTTTTCTGATTTTTTCCAAACTATTTTTTGATCTTACATAAATAAATTGTAAGATAGTTTCATTTATTGCAGAGGCATTAAGTACCATATAAAAAATAAAGCTAACTTTTTTTTAGGTTATGTTCTCAACATTTGTACTGTCATGTGTTACACTCAAAACTCCATTAAAATTATAAGCTGTCACTTCATTCTAATTGGTTCTTTCTTTTCTATTAAGTTTTTTTCCTTCATTTCTGTTCAAAGAAATGTACCATTTTGTCTAAACTTTTATAACATTGTAATGATTTTGATTGTTTTACAGGAAACGCAACTGGATTGGCTCAGATTTCAACGAATCCAAAATAACATAAACTAAATACAAAACTAAACAATTGTTGTAAATAATAAATGCTGCATTATCTTTGATAGTAATTCATATTCAAAAACAACAACTTTACATTATAATAACTAATTATACCTACACTGTTTTTAAAAACGTCCATGATGTCTCAATACAGTAAGTTTTTTTTGTAAAATATAGTGTTCCCTCAAATGTTAAGGAAAAATAATTGTAAGTTATAAGCCTACAAAAGTAATATCCAAAGATTTATTTAGTAAAAATACCATTCATACTTCAAATGAGATGTATAGAGGTAAAAACGGGAATGTAGGATTTTTTTTAAATTACTTTAATACATGGACCTGATTGTCTGCGTTTCCCCATGTTTATCTCATTTCCCAAAAATATCTGAGATCGCTGTTTTTGGCTCTATACAACTCAAATGTTAAGTACTTTATTCCTTATTCAATAATATTTTTTATAAATTAAATGTCTCTGGAAACATTAATTCTACTTCTGAAGTATTTAAACTAAGTACATATTTTATAAAGGTTTTCAGCAAAAAATCTCTTGCCTACATGCAAAAATGCTTTTAAAACAAGATAAAAATTTGAATCCTGTTTTCAAGAATCTGTTAGTGATCCATCGGAGCTGGTTGTTCCGTATGTTTCACCCCTGTCTTCGATGGGCTTCTTCAGCCATGTAATTACAATTCAACTGGAGATACGGGGGAAAAGAACATTACTCTCTTTTCTGATTGCACCACAGCAACAGAAAACACTACTCTAATCGTCACCTTAGTGTTTGTTTGTCTTATCTGCAACAGAGGTACATAATTTCACATGAACAGTGTTTGTATGTGCACGGGACCAATGTGTCTTATGAATGTTGACAAATTATTTTGAAAATATTAACAGCGACTCTCACATTATCGTGTTTTACGTCTTTTTCTCAGCTAAGATTGTGCAGAATATGATTCTTAAATTAGATAAATCCATTTGAAAGTCATCTTTAAATCAAATGGTGGATAAGTCAAACAAGCACTAGGGTGACGTAATGTCAATTGCCAGGTGTGAAAGCCTAAACGTACAACAATAAAAATATCACATACTAACTTAATTAAAAGGGAAATTTAAAACAAGACTTTGCTGGTATTATCTTAAAAAATATATGCATTACCTCAAATAAAAACTAGACAATGAAGAGAACAAATAGGTTAGGATGACAATGGAAAGGATATACTTTTTCCACAACAAAAATCTTGCATTTTAAACAATGGATTCATATAGAATCAAAGACATCTAAGTATTTTTTGAAAATCAGATAATAATGTTGAAACATACATTTATCTCATATTTCACAAAAATCCTAGATAACCATGTTTGATTCTACATAGCTTTGTTATTCTTTTGATTATTATTAATGAAGATCACTACAAAAACATATGTATACATGTTCCTCTTATTTAATAAATATTTTTTATCACTTAAACATAAGTGCAAACTCATAAAACTAATATATTAATTAATCTATTTAAAATAAAATAAGAAAACAGGTTTTCAGTTCAAAAATTTCATAGTATAGTTTATACATTCCTTCTGACATATTTTCTGGATAAAACAAATACTTTTCAATATGTTTTAATACTCTAAATTTTTTTTATAATCTTTGAACTCTCTAGCTTAAATTTTATTTCACATAATTTCTCTCTTCAATAATAAACAGGTTTATTATTTTTTTTCAATAAAATTGTACATATTTTATATAAATAGCTGTAAAGTATTATATAAAGTTCTTTTTTTTTTACAATTTGAAAGAATAAGATTTACGTCAATTTGTATGAACTGCCATTTTTTGTAATTAAGTTTAGAACAAGGGACAGAAATTGTTCTCGGTATTTTTAAAGTTTTAAATTCAATAAATGGATAAGTAAACACTTGTAAAACAAACTATCTTTTGAACATTTACAGAATAATACAACTTTTTGAAAATCAAATTGTTAATACACAAACCATAAAAAATATTTTGAAAATCATTTTACCCCAGTTAGCTCCTGGCGATGATTGGCTAGCATTCGAAAGCGCATTACATATTGAAGTCATGAATACAAACAATGTTTCTTCAAAAAGTGTTTATTTCATATTTAAATTATTAGTAAATTAGAAAGAATACAATAATGGATAATACACAAATATTTTCAAATTTAGTGCCGTATTTGCAATGAGAGCAGTTTAATCTCAAAAGTTGATTCATATTTTGCGAATTCACAATAAAAATGTAAATATTTTCAAGAATGAATGTGTATTTAGTATAAACAATATTTCATATTACATATATTCATATGTAGGTTACTTAAATATCTTACAGAATAAATAAATACGTGAAGTTTCTATGCATAAACTAGGAATTTGGCATGTAAGTATATTTTGATAAACATGGGTATTTTCATTTAAGCTATGATTAATTGTAGGTTAAGACGCATTAATCTCTCAATTCCCCATTGTCATTTTTTTATAAATAACGAATAAATCAAACGCTGTTGTAAAAAACAAATATTTTAAAATTAAACTCGTTACAAAAAATATGGACCCTGGTTTTATTTTCATCAAATACAATATGTTGAACGTAGAAAACATGGTTAATCAAGCAACGTGTATTATTCCCTCAAACATAAACGCAAAATGCAACAAAGCTACACATAAAGTGTAACTTCTTGCCTGCGTTATCCTCGAAAGGGGTTGCATGTGGCGATTCGGAACCTATGTCCACACCTCATCATCCAGGGTGATACAAAAGTACTTCTAGATAATTCAATGCATGTACTGCATCTACACAAAAATGGACAAGATAAAAGGATCATCGCAAACAGATTAATAAAGTACAGATTCAGAACAAAAAAGGCAGATATCAACAGCCTACCACTGCTATGAGTTGGAGCAATATCAACGAGAAGAGAAGATTTTGAGTCTAGACAAAATTCCTATCTGACTATGGAGCTATAACTGGGTTTTGAAACATCATTCTGAATTAAAAACTGCTTGAAATCCTGTAAGTAATGATATGGTCTATTCTGAGCAAACCAGAAAACCGTACTCTTGTGAGATTTCATAGAGTAAAAGGGACATTTCAGTAAGCTAAAATACACACTTAAGTTTTATCAACCCTACTCTAAATTGAACACAACTATGTACCATTATTGTACTACAGGTATATCACAAACCACAAAAGCTAGACACACAATTCCAAACATGGCAATCACAATAATATTGAGGTATATACGAGTACACATTTCAAATGGATATCACGACATGAAATTGGCAAACAAGCAATATTTGTACCTTTCTTATTTTAATACATACATTTGCATCAATAAAGCCCGGGTGTTTAAAACTTAGCTTAGTGACTTTTACTGAGCCCAAATTAAAAACTTACGAGAATTGTGCGGTTAGATTTTTTGCTCAGCTGAATATTCTTCAACGATGCAAAGACAATTTTCAGAATAACAGGCCGCTTGTGGAAGATTTATGGCAGTGGGTTCCCTATTTTTGGTAAGTATTTAAGTAACAACATTAACAAAACATTGATAATGTGAATTAAATGCTTGTTATACAACTTTAAAAAATTGATAAACATTTTATGGAGGAATTTCATTTAACAATAAATTAAAGAAGGCTTACAATTTTTGTTATTGTTAACTATGGGCAGTGAAGGTAGTTTTGTTACATTACAAACATCTTCTAATTTTTCAATTTCCTAACTAAAGAAAATGCAATTGTCAATAAGTCAATCTCTTTTCAACTGTCACTTTTTACAAACCAATGTCTATAAAAACATGGAAAAGAGACGAGTAGACCTCATCACATCATTTCTAAGGACTTATTAGATCATGGTTATCGTAGGATCTCCGACCAGCGATGTCTAATTAAAAAATGTGCCAGGTAACTGCATTTATTTTGGTCATAAACATTCTACATCCATCCTTTTGTATAGACAGCTTATCTGATAAATGCAAGAAAACTTGGCTTGCAGACTCAGCAATAAAACATGGCGATGCATAGTCAGCTGATCGCGTTATGTATGTTTTCAATACAAACTGTGTGTAATAGGAAACTGACATTGTTATATACTCTGTGATAGCTCCACTATTGAATAAGAGTTTTAGGCTTATACGATTGGCTGATCATGCTGGAGTGTTTCTTTCCAGGATCTGTTGCCGTGGTCTGTGGGAGCTGGAGCTTCCAGATGTTTCGCCCATGTCTAAGAAGTCCATCGTAGATATGGGCGAAACATCTGGAAGCTCCAGCTCCCACAGAACACAGTAACAGATCCCGGAATGCAACTCTACAGAATCCCACTATTAGTTAAAATACATTTTCTCTGGGTAACCTATTCCAACTTCATCTACATAAATTTACTAATCATTTGAGTCATAAAGAACCAATGATGGCCATTTAAGATTTAATTGGTGGACAGCTGTTGCCATGTTTTATTACTTGCTATCTTAAAATAGATACTATCGACGCCTGTTGAGTCTGCAGGCTCTGATCACTATCTTTGTCTTAGTTTATGGTATAAAAATACTTAAAATACGAATGTCATGGTACATATCATGAGAATTCAGTCAATAATGGTGTGTCGATACAATTTATATTTGCCCAGGTATTTCTTCACATCCTCTTTGTAGTACGGCTTCAGTGCAATACAAGTTGGGATATTCTCAGGTTGTTCAATCCAAACCTTGTGATCGATCGCATTGTCTTGCAAGACTTGTGCCACATCCAGGAGAGCCCTTTCATTCGGAACCTGAAAATTGGAAACAATGATATTAAATACCAATCTTTACAACAAAAATGCTGTGAGATCTACATATGCCTGAGTGGGATACTTCATCTGGAAGCATTTGTACCCCGGGTATAAAACATTGCTTAAATTCACCTCAATTGGTGTATCAAAACTAAATCACTCCTTGACTCATAGGTTGGTATGCGGCTGACCACCAAAGCTGTAGAAAATGGTTCACTATGCCAATGCCACCCCAGTTTCAGGGACGGCAAGAGTTGCAGGGTGTATGCCCATTTCAGATTTGGGTTTTTGTGTTGTAAGTAGGTTCACATGCGGCATGTGCAAGAGCGATCTTGTCCGTGTCTGCTTGTGAGAATGCATATAATGTGAATCCCTAATGTTACATATATTTGCAAATTAGATTAGATTAGCCGCGCAGAGCCACGAGGACGGTGTTTGGTGACCGAGCCTTTAGCGTTGCTGCTCCAACAGCAATTCTCTATCTGCGACCCTCAGGGAGCTGAAGACTGAGGCAGCTTTTCGCAAAGGGCTCAAAACCTACTTTTTCAAAAACTCTTACAAAGCGCCTTTGCAGTGACTCAGTCACGAAAAGGCGCTATACAAATGTTATTCATTATTATTACTATTAGACTCTCTAGGACTAATGTCATATATTTCATAACAATATTGATTTACGCAATCGAGGTGAGTTTTACGTAAAGTCTTATACTCGGGACACTGATTAGTGATTGTTTTAATTGCAAGAACTAATTTTATTCTTAGAATTTATTGTGAGGTCTGACAGAATAGTTTCTGAACGCAAGAGTAAGTTTTGAACAATAGAAAATTAGTTGGAATAAAAATAAACACAAATTGCAACTACGTGCTGTCAGTGTTTAGAATTATGTCAGGTACAGACTATTACAGTACTGTAACATGAAACTAGCTACAATGTCAGCTAATTTTAATCACTATTGTATGTCTTGCCATCATCGATATAAATAAAAGGATTGATCATCATCATCATCATTGGCACGACAACCCGGGGTGGGTCTTGGCCTCCCTCAGCAACCGCTGTCTATCCAACGTCTTCCTCCTCCAGTCCCACATTCCCACTGCACGGCAATCCCCCACCACTCCGTCCAGCCATCTTGAACGTGGTCTTCCCACTTCTCACAAAAGGATTGATAAATCATCAATATTTTATTTATATCGATGCCTGCCATAAAATTGTTGTATGACACGACTCAAAACTAAACAACCGATAGGAATAATGAGACAAACAAGATTATTTAAAAATAAAGAAACATTCCAACCATGTTTTTATCCTAAAAACAGGCAGGCCAACACACCGAGACTTTTTTTTAAATTGAGTGTGTTTCCACTCTCTCCGTTAACATTTTCTATTGACTCCGTTAACATTTCTACTCGGTCCTTGGCAACCCTCAACTTGTATAGTACAAATTAGATACTGTGGTCCACAATACCATATGAGTTTGACACGCCTACTATGGCCGTGTTCGGAGAGCTCGTTTGACCACAGTGAGCGCTTACAGTAAAAATCATGATCGGGGAGGAGTATGGGAGCTCAGTTGCAAAACACCCTGAACGATCATAAGCAAACTTCATATGTCAACCAGACAGCAGCTGTCAAAGCTCGGCAGAATATAGATTTATCTCAAAATGGATTATTCAGTTATAATTATGATATTTTCAATTATTGAGGTGCTTCTGATATCTCAATCCATTTCTTAGGGCCTGTTGCACCAAACTCCAATCAGACGAAAATCAAAATTAAGTGTGATTTCTCCCTTTCAAATCAAACAATTGATTGCATTTACGTAAGTCAGCTGATGTGAATCATATTTCCTGTTCAAATTCCATCACATTTTTACCAACTTTCGAGAAATACGAGATTTAACCGAGGTCCTTACCAGAACTAAGCAATCAAATTTGATGTTTCAATTAAATATTGATTGGAGGTTGGTGCAACAGGCCCTTAACATTTATAATTGTGGCTAATATTTGTGTTATTGAGGTTAACTATCAACTATCAGTGGAACAGTATGAACCAGCAGTGTAAAGTTAGGAACGCTTACGCTGATCCACTTTTGCAAACAAGGGAAATTAGCGAACGGCCAAGCTGTCGTGCGTCACGTCATCATTGTTATGTTTGCTTACGATGAGTTCCCTGACTGTGTGAGCGCTCAAAGTGCTTGAAGCGCACTCCCCGAACACAGCCTATAAAATATAAAGGGACACAGCTTGCATGAGAGAGGCTGACTTGGGAATTCGGTTTGAAAACAAAACCAGATAAGCATGTGGAAGCACAGAGGATGCCAAGACCTTAGTCAACTAGACCTGTGACGTCACCTCGCTGAAAGAAAATTAGAACCCGAAAAATTGATCAGATTCTATTTGAGAACATTATTCAAATCTTAGATGCACATGAAATATACAATTTTTAACACTTAAAAATCAGATTAAAAAAACATGTTAGATATCAATGATTTAAAGATTACCTCCAGAACCACCTTGTGCATATTGTCCAGATCAGAGAGATACTCCTTGGTGTTGGGATCGTCTTGAAAAAGATGAGTGACTGCTGTGGTGGCATGACAGGCTTGGGCGACGAACGCTCCCATCGGCCATTGCATGTCTCTCAACAAGTCGTGGCGGACCAAAATATACTGCACAAGCTTTGCCATTTTGAATTAACAAATTACTGTACGACACAACAAGAGGCAACTGAATCGCTGTATGAAATGTGAATTTAGCACGGATTTTTTTAGGTTATAAAATATTTTGACAGCTTGACAGTTTGACAGCTATGCCGTGTTCATAAATGTCGTTGAAAGTGCTACGAATACCAGATCGATAGAAAAGTTGTCCCTTCACCTTTTAAAAAAACAAATATTCAACATAAATCAAATAAAAACTATGGGAAAAATATTTTTTTAAGAAAATTTTAACACCGCGTCCATAGTCTATAGATTTTTTTTCATATTCATTATTTTTTTAGTAACGAGAAGTGTGTAATGGGGGAAAAGTTTGTAGCTGGCAGCATTACTTCATGGCGCCAATTCCGAAAACTTCAAATGGAATTGGATTCACACTTCCAATGCAAATTTAAAAAGTCGTAATCAGCTCGACGGTTGAAAGGACGTATATCGCAGTAAATTTCTTTATTGCTTTCCCAAAACATTGCAGCATTCTTTCGTATTTTAATTTAATTGACACATTTACAAAGTAAGTAATAAAAATCACAATCTTAACCTTTCCTTTATAATTTACCAAATTTGTTCCTTTAAATTTTTATCACCGTACTTTAAGTTCGGTGACAAAAAAAATAAATCTGGTACTTTTGCGAAACAACTAACTTCGTTTTTTTAGTGGGGCGATAATATCAACTTTTGATCTTTTTGATACAGCTTGAAATAAATAAACCAGCCCTCTGTCGTGTAGGAATGACAAATTAAAATTCTCTCACCATGTGGGGTATTACCCCACACTCGTTAAGACACGCCCCCAACCAATCACAGTGAGAGAAAGTCGCTTAGCAAGAGAAAGTATTTAAAAAGGCTCGCAAACGCATTATCAGCAGTCTGTGACCGTCGTCAAGCAAGTGCGTTGTGTTTTCGCGCTCGATATCGTGAATTTTAAGTTCGCGGGTACTTAAATGTTAATTTTTGTTCAACAAGCTTTTGAAATGTTGAAAACTGATATAAAATTTAAAAGTGTAAACAATAAATCAAATTAAATAAAAAAATAAATGAAATACACTTACTTAACCTCACTTTATTGTCAAATAAAATAATTTAACTGAACGTAATCAGTACAAAATTTGAATGAGTTGAACACAAGCTCGCATGCGTAGAGTGCAAGCACTCTACCAACTATGCTATCGACCAGGCTTATTTTTGAAAAAAAAGTAGGTTTCCGCCATTAATTCTTGAACTATTGAAATATAATACGTTTGTGTATTTAAAATAAGTGTTTCATAAAAAAAACAGTGAGCAGTGCATCGTTTTCTTCTTCATTCAATTGAGCACCATCATGAGAAAGCCTGCAAAAAATGCGATATTAATATTTTTTCTTTAAAAGTAACACGTAGGGCCACATAATATTTTATATCCTAAATCAAAGTGATGGGAATTAAGTGTGTTTAAAAATAATTTCAATGGATTACTTGAAATAACGTGACATGTGAAAGCCAAAATAGGAGCAGCAGCCGGGAGCTTGCGCTGACACATGTAAATTATTATTTATTAATACTCGCGTAAAGTATATAGTGTGTTCCAGGGCTGGTTTTACAATGATGTAAGTCATTTTGAATTTATACAATGTTTTCTTGACATTAAATTTATTTACTTTATATTTTGTATTGTTTGTGTATTAACACTGTGAAAATTCATTTTGTTTCAATTTATAATTTTTGGATGAAATTTTTCAAGCAAAACACTGTTTATTTTCACTATAGACTTTATTTAAAAGATTAAAATCTTTAAAACAAAATTACGAACGTTTTCGACCTAGAAGGTCATCATCAGGTATATATACCTGATGATGACCTTCTAGGTCGAAAACGTTCGTAATTTTGTTTTAAAGATTTTAATCTTTTAAATAAAGTCTATAGTGAAAATAAACAGTGTTTTGCTTGAAAAATTTCATCCAAAAATTATTTACTTTATTTTTGTTGACATATTTGTTTTTTTTTTTTTTAATTGTGAAGGCTTTGTTAAGGAATCCTGTGCCGGAGGTTCCCCATTTCTTGAAAGGCTTGAGAAGAGGCAGGTTAGTGCCTTGCAGAAGACCGCACTAAGCAACTTAATCTATTGCTGGTTGAGATTTGTAGAAGCTTGTCCCTCAACGAGTGTTCCTGTTCTCGGCATTGGAATCGACTAGCACCTGACGCTAGACAAGCAAATATCTAAAACAACCAAAGCAAGTTTCTTCGCTATTTGACAAATTAGAGCTATAAGAAGCAACTTTTCAACAATTGCTCTAAAAGTTGTAGTCAATATTGTGGTGTCAAGAATTGACAACTGCAACGGCATTTACGTTGGGCAGCCACAAATCCAATTAAAGAGGCTCCAATCTGTGCTAAATGTGGTGGCAAGATTTATCCATGTCGCCTCAAAACTCTGCCATATTACGCCGCACCTGCAGAATCTTCTCTGGCTGAGGATACCTGTGAGAGTCCGGTACAAGATCAGCTTTCTGGTCTTCAAGACCCTGCACGGAACCGCATCGCAGAATATGAGGGACCTCATAGCTCCAGCGACTGCAAACTGTAGAATGGCAACACTTCAGTACGTTCGATCGTGCAGCAGTCGTCTGGACTTTCATGGAAGAGAAAAGAAGACCATTTTTGGAGAGCGAGCCTTCATGGTAGCTGCTCCAACTGCATGGAACGGCCTTCCAGATGACCTGCACGAGATGGATTTGTAAAATATGTTGAGTACGATGATATACGAACAAGCACCTTTGGGATGATCTAGTATCATGAAACGGCATTATACAATTCCGAATTTAAATAAGGTTCCATTTGAGTTGTCAGGTTATGAGTAAGATTCACTTATTTTCCTGATAATTAATCAATGTTACACAAGTGAATTAATCCAATTTCAGTTTCCATGCCAGTCACGATGATGTGATAGTGTTTAGAAGCTACAAAGAACAATTAACAGAAAAGTGTTACTGAAGATCAATAAAACACATACATTTTTATAAAAATGAATTTATTTTTATGAAATGCCTCTTTTACAGTTAATGTACTTACATTTAATATTTTTATAACATAGATAAAAAGATGGATAAAGTAAAGGTTTTTCAGTACCTATCTACTGTCTACTCAACACAAGAAATTTAAATAAATTCCTACCTATGGCTAAAGGTTCCCATAAAATATTTTGTCTTAACACAAGAAAATAAAGAAACAAAAACTATTGATACAATTAGATAGTATTAAGTCCTTGCTTTGATGAATATTTAATTTGCAGAGATAGGTATATTTTAATTTCCAATTTGCTTTGAGAAATTACTACCTATATCCATTTTTAAAAACATTTATTGTATTTTCTAAAAAAATTGAAAAAGTAAGCCAAATTTTCTTTGTGTCGAAAAATATTTTCTCTCTGTGTTAAGCATAAAAGAAGGTAGATACTTGATAACTAACAAAACTGAGTATAGGAACATAGTGATATATATCTTAATTGAAAGAAATCTTTGAATTTCTTGAAACAATGCCTTCTATCATACAATGCCCTCAGTATAAAGTATTGCGTAAAACTCACCTTGATTGAGTAAAACAATAAAAGTATAAAAAGTAAATCTCCCTTTAGGAGCGTGTTCATTTTTTTGCATACATTTTTGATTTACGCAATGAAAGTGAATTTTACGCAATGTTTTATAATCGGGGCACAGATCTGCTCACTATTTTATCGTATTATTTTATTTGTACTTGTAATAATAATAATTATAAGCCTTGTTTTTGGTCAAGCCTTTTCTCATAGAAGATAATGCTTCAAAAAAAGAGGTAGTGGAAATATAAACGAAAATGTTTAACTAGTGTTTCGATTAAACCTAGAAAAATAATTTGGCTTTACATTAATATTAAGTACCCATAAAATCATGAAAAACAGTTTTTCTGAGGCCAAACAATGAAGAAATATAAAAAAAAACTTACAAATTATACTAAGATAATAATTAGAATACATTTTTTTAACTGATGACATTGATAAATTTAAGTATATTTTGTGGGTATGTAAGCATGGTGTGTATACATGGGAGGAGCAATTGTTTATTTATTATTTTTACCTAGGTACCTTTTCATTTCTGGAAAAATATCTCAACGGACACAGCACAAGTTCCATAGACAAAAAAATTGTGCCATCGCACAGCCAAGTATCTATGAAAAAGTCAAGATGATTTGATATTTATTAATCCTAAAAGTCATGAAGACCTCTGGCGTTTGCCTGTTTGAAAATAGAACAATTTGGGATTGACTCCGCACAAAATTGAAAAACGGAAAAGGCAAATTTTACAGGTATTTATGACAAAAAAAGTTCCTGGCAACCTTGCCCTGTGTCGTTTTTTTTCACAACTTTTTTGTCAATTTGTGCCAAGTCTATTTTTTGTTGATTACATTAAAAGTATTATGACTAAATTACTTAAAAAAACAGATCTTGCCAGTTAAAAATAATTAAAATCGTAGGTAGCATCAAAATAATTGGTTGAAAATGTGACCAGTGAATAAATTGTTTGGTAGGTAGGTACATACAAATAATTGTACAGATTTCCTAGTCACACTTACTTATAAATTAATTAATTTCTGTTTTTAGTCTATGCCGTTACAGTCAGCCATTTCATTGACTGCTGTGTACCAACCTAAAAAAAAAAGGTTATCTGCACATGCGAACAAGAGGAAATAATGACATCTTCTAGACCAGCAAATATTATAAGTCATTTAGTTTTTTCAATACATTATTTATGGAAAAAAACATATTTTTCCAACTTCCTTTTATTTTTTTTTCACCTAAATGCCAGAAATAATAATGAATATCCAATTAATAGCTATGGCAACATCTTTAGATTCATTGACCAAATGGAACATTTTTGAATTTGAAATTCAGAAGCTTTGTATACATCTGACTTGTTGTCAAAATTCATTGTGTAGAGTTCTTGAGAGTCAGAATGTTTTTTCTTGTTTATTAAAGATATGAGTTGAAATTATAAAAATTTAATTTAAAAAAGAAGAAAATGTCATTACTTAGTTCTTCTTTTGTACCTCGCATATTTCAATTTCATACAATACATCTTGTTACGTCTACTTTATTTTACAAGTCAAGTGAACAATAAATGATAATTTCACTTAAATGAAATATTAAACAGTGAGCCTTTATATTTTGAGCATTTTAAGAATTGTGTTGAATTATTTACAGCTATGTGGCAGAATAATTTAAAAATGACACACAAGCTTTTAAGTAAAAACAATATTCTTAGGCCAAAACTAAACAACTTTTTTTATTAAGGTATTTACAATAATAAAATAATAACCAAATCATTGAATTAACATAGAAAATTAAAATAATGATTCTGAATTTGGATTCAGTTTCAGATAGGTGTATGGATAATAATGAACGTAGGTGACATTTGAGCAATGGCAAATTATTCAGTGCTACCAACTCACAAAATTAATACCTATCATTTTTTTTTTCTTCCACAAAATATTATTCAATTAATAACAATACCTCCCTGATAACAATTCTTAGTACTTTAGGCATGCCAATTATTGCCTCGTTTTTTTTATCAAAATATAAAATTAGAACCACCAGTAAAACACCCTAATTTTACGGTTAACTGTCAAAAGTGATGTGTTACAAGATGGCGCCGGTAGTTCCATTTTTAAACACGCTCATTACCCCCTCTCATGTATCAATGTCTAAGGATTTGAAAGTATAATGTAATTTAAAGATAAAGGTAAGTTTATAAGCAATAAAGTTTGATTTAAAATATTATTCACATTGCTGGAAGTGGCCATTAGTTAAATTTCTATGTATTCTTTATATAACATGGTATAAACCTTATATTTTAACTTAAATGTTTAATATTTCATAAAACAGTCAATACTTAATTGAGAATGAAAAACTAAAAATAAAGCTAAAAAATTATAAAACTAACATTATCTACGAAAAAATGAAATTCAGTATTTTTTTTTACAATTAATTCACTATTTTGTCTTAGCAAAAGTAATAGGGATAAAATTATTTGCTATGTACACGTTATAAAGGTAAAATAATCAAATAGGAATATTATCCATGTACCTAAAGGATTGAATTCATTTGAAATTGAGAGAAAAATAACAATAAGAAATTATATACATTTACTTGCTTCCATATATTTTTAAGTAATCCTCTCGAAACTTAAAATTAAGGTTGATGTATTTTACTATTGATTTAATTTCCAAAAAACTTAGTTGATACACTTGTTTAACAATTTCCAAGTATGAATAAAATATGGATAAAACTCATTCATTTAACATTATTTAATGTAGGTATGTATTTTTATCAATAGGCATTAAAAATATGATAGGAAAGTATACAATGATAAAAGTACAACATCTTTAAAATATATTGATTCATAATTACAGTGTAAAAATAAACATTAAAAATTAAAATAAAACCATTTTTCTTGAATGCATTTTTAACACCATTATTCACAAACAATGCTTTGAGACCCTGCAATGCTATGCTTAGCATCTTATCAGTCCTTGCATATTTTAAAACAAGCTATCAGATACTCAGAATCATGCACAGCGTTGAAAGTTTTCATAGCATTGAGTGTGCATACTGGTGTAGTGCATTTTACTCTAAATGCCTGTTATTCTCTGTGATACATTAAAAATATTATTTACACGTGCGTGCGTAGCTTCCACGTTGCGTCATATGTTCCACAATAACGTCGGCATAGTCTTTATATTAAGATTAATTAAATCACAGTCAGGCCGTTATGATTATATTTTAATTCTGCTTCCTACGTGTTACGATGAAATCAAGAGTATTGTTTAACTATCAGTCTTCTATGCTGATAAAAATATATTCTCAGATAAAATTACACCAGGCACCATTGATTTTTTTACAACTTGCACCGTTCATATCAAATGTTTCTAGTTTGAATGTGATTTGAAGTTCTAGCAGTCTTGAATCACAATATTTGAATATTAAACGTCACTGTGTTTAGCGTTGCCGTTCACTTTGAGTCCGTTCATTGTAATTGTGCCGTTCATGATGTTTGGGCTTTTGACGCCGTTCGGGATTGAGTTGACGTGGTTCATGAGCGGGTTGGTGTGAGCTTGATGAGCGGGCGGGGTGTTTTGTCCAGGTGGGGTGCTTGGGGAAGTTGGATGGATGAGCTCCAGTCTATCATCAAAGCCTTTCTTGTTCAGGACACTATGAGTTGGGATGTGGATCTTGTTATGCGGTGGGTGAGGTAAAGCGTACCTCAGTTTATCCCAGAACCAAGGATCACCCCATTTGACATAAGTGTTCATCGACAGATACGCTTGTAGCTCTGCATCCAAATTATCAGTAGGCCCGATGTCTCCGTACAAAATCACTACAACTCTTGCTCGGCCTTCCTTCAACGCACGGCTGTGAGCTGCTCTGAATTCCATCCTGCCCCAAACGGATTCCAAGAAGTTAGGAGACAAAACAACTAATGTGCGTCGTGAATCTTCAACGGATCTTGCGATTTGCGTTGGAATCCATTCACCGGCGACCCAATCTCTGAAGTGTAAGCATATTTTAAAAGGATGTGGACCGCCTTCCAGTTCGGGTACAAGCTTATTGACTATGAATTCTTCGTCTTTGTGCGAGAATGAGATGAACGCGTCGTATAGTTTGTCTTTGTCTATTTCTGTTTCAGTGACCCACCAGAGGCACAGTCCTCTTGCGAAGAGCCAGACTTTTACTTCTTGTTGATATTTGTAGTACAGCGCAGCGAGCAAGCCGATAAGCAGACCAATGAAAGCGATGGCAACACTGATGGCCACAACGACTGGAGTTGCTCCACACAGATCTCCCACCGAAAGCAGGGAAACTAAGCTGCCATCCGAGCAGTTCATCGCTGACAAATCTTGGATCTGAAACACATAACACTATAATAAGTACCTTCTTCTATATGATTTTTTAAAGAAATCCTGTGCGGGAGACTCCCTAGATTTCAGAGACTCTAGGGGTCTAAGACACTTGTTGAGGTGTTTACGAGCTTGGTCATCACTACAAAGCTCCAATACTCAAGCAAGACCCAGTTGCTGTAAGGCTGGAAGGACCTTTTAGTGATCGGTCATTGGTAAAGGTTTTATGAATTTTTCAACCCAGCGAAGAGCATATTTGAAAATATCAATAGTATATATTTTGGGCTCCGCCAGGATTCGAGCCCACAACCTTCCGTTTACAAGTCCGAGTGTTGCCACTTGCCACTGGACTACGGACCGGTCAAATGCTCTATGTTAAAGGTATTGTTTTGTTGTTTATCAAATGACTTCAGGCAAGGGATTAAGAATGAACAAAAAAACGATAAGAATGATTAGAATTATTGTAAAGTTGAACAAACCTTTGAAGGGTGCGTTTGCAGGAACGATAGGAACTGCTGATTTTCACAATCACAAGCAATTGAGTTTCCGGAGATCCAGAGCTCTTTCAGCGTGGATAAATTGATGAATTTTTCTGCCACAGAATCATTGATGTGGATCAAATGATTGTTCCTCAAGTCCAAACTCTGCAAAAAAGAATGAAAATTAATCTCTCTCTCTCTAAAATGGGACTACAGCGCAAATTTAGCTATGAATTCAAAATGTTGTTCCTAGAATTCCTTCTGTGACCTAACCTATAATTGAATCAACAAAATATTTTAACCAAAAAGTTTATATCAAATGTTATTTTCTGTAAAACAAAGCAGTATTGCGGACTTGCATTTCTGAATACAGATCAGCTAAATCAATATGATTTTAAAAATGGTACAAAAAATTGGTGTTTACCTCTATTTTATCAGGGATGTCTTCAACTGCCAAATGTGTAATGTTATTCCCGGCAACAAAAAGCTTTGTTATTTGATTGTAGGTGGCTCTGTCACTCGAGAACTGAGACAGACTGTCAATCATGTTCCTTTCATAGTGGAACTCTGTATAGGCGAGCGACAAATTCTGGATGTTTGGCAATCTCGACGTGCTTGGTACTTTGGATGCCAAACAATTGATGATGAGGGATCTGTCATGTGGCCTCACATTGCATTCACAATTCAGCGGACACAACGGTGGCTTGTTGCTTCCGGCGAAGTCCAACGGACACAGCATTTCTTCAGGTTTCAGCGATGTAAGCAGTCTGCCGTGTAAGTTCTGTGGTGAAACACATTTGGCATTGCCTGGTATAACGGTCAGAGTATTTCCAACTGAAGGATGCAGTTCTCCTCTTAGGTACTTCACAAAATGATACAAAATGCAGTTGCATTTCAACGGATTGTTTTCAATGTATATTTTGACGTCGTTTGGACTTGTCGCGTAACCGTTATTGTTGAGTTCAGCGTTTTCTCTCGCTAATGTTTCGGCCTCGTTGAATTGTATCTCAGATATATTGTTGTTCCTCAGGTCCACAGATATTCTGTTCGACAAGAAGTGAAGGCGTTCGTACTGGAAAAATAAAAAAATCCTATGAAATGTATTTCTTGTTGGACATTAACAAAGTTTTGTTTGGTGTTTTCTGCTATAACCACCAGATAAATTTTTAAGAAAGCGTAGAAATTGTCATCAAAGATCATCTTTATTGTTATGATTTTCTAATAAATATCAGATTTCATGAGAAGAGAAAAAATGCATTATCTTTTTCAAAAGATTTCCACAATAGCAACATTTTAATCTAATAGATGGCAGTATTTATTTTTACATATGTCTTGATTTGTGATTGATTCATTCATTCAGCCTTATTATCCTTTATCTCTAATCCATAATTTATTGTAGATTTATTTTACTCACCCATAGTATGAACACTTTATTAAAGCTAAGATCCAGAGTTTCCAAGGTGAGAATTGTAAGTCCCCAATCACTGAATATTTCTGTGATTTCATTGTGACTGAGGTTCAAGAATTTCAGCTTATTGAGACCCTGGAACGGAGACTGGGGTCCAAATGTGTCTCTGGACTGAAAATGGGAAGGTGGCTCTTCATTCTCTTGGAGGCTCAACTGGTTGTAAGACATGTCTATGCTGAGGAGGTTGATTGTGTGTCTGAAGGCAAATCTTTCTATCACTCTCAGATTGTTGTGTTTCATTTCTAGAACTTCCAATGATCCGAGGAATGTGAAGAGGTTTCTGAAATGAGAAGAATACAATTGAACATTTGTGATTAACAATGAAATAAATACAATGGCCATTGAAGAACAATCGTAGACTCTTGAATGAAAAGTAGAAGGTTCAATCCCCAAAATGATCATTGTTAAGGTAAAAGGCTTATCAGTCTTTATCAGAGACCAGTACTAAATGTTCATCCAGCTTTAGACTAGCTGGATCTTGCTTGAAAAATTTACGCTGCTATAAACACCACTTTTCCAAATTGATTGTCTTTTTTTTTAGATTTAAATTAACCTCAATTTTCAAACCAATGACTATTCTTAATTTATCCCTCAAAGATCAGTAACATGTAAGTTCTTCATTATCTTCCAATGGCGCTACAGCCCATATTTCTCCTTGGCCTCCTTCAACATTCACCCCCAGCTCCTCCTGTCCTCAGCGACCTACTTCCAACTTGTCACCTGGAGAAGCTGTTAAATATTAAAATATTTCAGAAAATAAAAGTATATTTGACTAACGATGATATGGTGGTCAGTTTGTTCTTATTCAGCTTCAAAATGTTCAGCCTGGTGAGGTGTTTGAAAGCGTCATCATGGATAGTTGTGATTTCATTCTCACTCAAATCCAGGTTCAGCAAGTTCCTTTGATCCTTGAACAATTTGCTCGGGATAACAGTGAGAGAATTCCCCTTCAGAGATATGTTTTGTATTTCATATGACTCCCAGAATAATGACTCGGGCAGTGAACCAATTTGATTTCTGTACATGTAAACCTCTTGAAGGTTTGACAGGTTGCTCAACAGTCTTTCAGGTAATGATTCCAGAAGTTGGTTATTATCAAACAGTTTCAAGATCTTTAGATGAGCAGTTCCAGCGAACAATCCTTCAGGGAGACTGCTCAAATTATTGGAAAACAAGTTCAAATCTGTAAGTTTTGTGAGTGGGTTCAAAACCCCTGGTGGGAGAGTTTCAATTTTGTTGGAGCTCAAATCTAATGCTTCCAGGGAATCCAACCCTTCAAAAATGTCTTCAGTTAGATTGGTCAGTCTGTTATGCCAGAGGCTTAACGATTTCAACAACTTTAAATTCTTGAAGAGTCCTTCAGGAAGAGATGGGATGTCATTGTGTCCCAATTCCAAATTTAACAAACGTGGTAAGTGCTCAAAGAGATTTGGGGTTAGTTGTATTTTGTTCGATCTGAGATCCAACCACGTGAGACTCTTCATGTCTGTGAACAAATCCGCTGCCAGGTTCCTCAAAGAATTCCCTGATAGCACCAAACGTGACAAAGATTCTAGTCCTGCCATATGTGTCTTTGATAAAGTTTCAGTTATGTTTCCAATGTACTTTGAGAACATCAGCGTTTTCATGTTGGAATAGTTTCCAAATTTGCCGATGATCTCTGCGAGTGGAGTGTTTACTGGGAGTGGGCATAGGTTGAATCTGAATGTGTCAATTTCTTCCCGGTTGATGATTGGCAGTGATGACAGAGTTGAGAAGTTGACGGGAGGTTTGTCTCTGCAGTTGATCTCGATGTAAAACTTCTGGAAGCTGTGCGCGAGGACCTTGATCACAAAGTCGGAGGGTTCTGAAACAAGAAGAATAAAAGAATGGTTTAAATTGGATCTAAGCCATCATCAATGATCTCTTCATTGTATTTAGATATTGTTTTAGTGTAATCAGGCGTTCTTTGAGGAAATTTGCTCAACAGACCACATTCAACTTGATAATCCTTTGCTTTAAAAAATTCCATTGACTGAGAAAGAGCTGTGAAGTCACTTGATGTTCTTGTTTATCATGATACAGAGTAATTTTTTTTTTTTTTACTTCTGGGTGAAATTTGACGTTTAGGTCCAATCAATCAAAGATTATTGAAGAACGTCTTGGGTTATTTAAAACTCAAGTAAAAAAAACTGATGAGTTTAAAAATTTAATAACTTTTTCATGTTCTTTCAGTTTAAATTCGCTTAGATACTGTAGCAAGTATACAAACTACACACCCTTTATCTGCTCTTAATTCTCTATAACATGAACTGATAAATAGATTGAACTACATTTGTTGAACCATCGAAAATAATTATCAATTTTCAAGCTTACTTAATATTTAAACACGAATTGGTAGATTTCGATAGGAAAGAGAAACAATATCATATATTTTTTATTATTGATAACGTAAATTAATAGGTAATAAAGCAGAATATCGGACCCTGGCATCTCCATTACCGTCATATTGTCTTTATTACAGACTGTCTTTGTTAGCACTAAACAATGAGGTAAGCTGGAAGGCTGTGTCCATTGTGTCGTGCCGTATAAGCCTTACTTTCAAGTACTGACACAGCTCTGCGATCTAAGTTCGTAGCACTATTGGTAATGTTGTGCCCCATTTACATTCAGTTCCTAGCGGAAGTGAGAAGGGAAGTTAGCAGGGCATGTGTGTAAACGCGCATAATCGTGTTAAGGCGAGTGGCGAGGGAGGCGTGGCTAAATATACGTAAGTACGTATTGTAACCAATCGGGCTCTCAAATCGTTTCTTTGACTCGCGCAAAAAGACCGCCGACTTTTGGGTACATACTTCCCCTAAGAGCAGGCTGACCGTAACACGAGTGAGCAGGACAGTACGCGTGTTTACACCAATGCAATGCTCTGCCCACTGTTCTCCTGACTGTCCTGCCGCTAGGAGCTGAATGTAAATGAGGCATTATGTTTTAAAGAGAGAAATATTTCATTAAAACTGAGGTTTATTTATTTAAGACAATAGGGTAATTTCACATAAATTTTTTATTTCATAAAATGATAGACTACCTTTTAAAAATTGAATCTGCGTTTTTAAAAAAATAATATCTGGCTTAGTTTGTAAACTACAGCTCTGTAAAATTCGCCCATTTTCGATTTCCGCTAAAACAGCTCATTTTTTTATTTAGGCGGATGTGACGTCAATGGATCTCACAATGTATGGAGTGTACCGTTAGGTCTTCTTAGACCCATGGATCCATCTACGTAATTTTGACGTCACAGCGTGTTTCTTCGGCCCCACTGCGTTTTGGCGGTATTCAAATTCTCGACATTTTATTTTTGAAAATAATCAATGATAACTTTATTTTTACTATACAAAAAATATATGGTTGTGATCCTTGAAATGTACTCTACACAACCATAGTATTTTAAACCGTTTTCCTCACCACTGCAATTACCCTTGACTGATAGGTTGGTATGAGGTTGACCACCCATACTGTAAAAAATAGTTTACTTTACCAATGTCACCCCTGTTTCAGGGAAGGTAGACAACCATTTGCTCACCCTTCCAATATACTTATCTTATTTAAAAAAATACCTAGATTACCGTTTTTGATTAGATCCGACTCATATTATACAGTGGATTAAAAATATGCAAAGACAATTTATATTACAATAATGTAGGTGGCAGTAAGCCAACCTTCCCTCAATGAAGCTCTGCCGAATGATTGATGAGTAACCTGCTACGTCATTCCACCAGCCTGTCCCCTAAGTAAAAAAAAAACATTACCTTCAAACTCAACTATTTCAGTTTTCCAAAAAATGTTTGGAAAATGAAACAGCGCTACTATTGAAGGTTCTAGATTGCATATCTTTATTTGGTAAACGTTGTGATGACGTAATGGGATTCCGGATCGTAGGACCAAATGGTCCGGGGGCGATTAGGGGAAATTATGCAAATTAATTCACGATAAGCTGGAATTTTTCCATCCCCCGATTTGGCTCATCTGCCGGCCTGGAGATTTCAATAAAGAGTTACGAGGGGATCGATAACGGAAGGTCTATAGCATTATTTTGAGTGCCACTTTTGCTATGTATTTTTTTCATGAAAAAAAATACCACATTTTATGAAAAATAACTGCCACATTTTATGAAATATAAATGCCACATTTCATCTTAAATTAATGTCGCATTTCATGTAAATAAATGCCACATTGTATGTAAAATAAATGCCAACAGTTAAGTTAAAGCTACAACCTGACATTTTCACTTTCCTTGATTGAGTTTTCATGTTTTTTTGACAAAATAAAATACCACATGTTTTAGGAAATCCTTAAGCCGTTTTTTCAACATCAAATTATATATTCTTTTTATTTTGAAAGAATAACTCTCATCGTGGCATAAAGTTAGAATTAAAAAGCATTTTGTTACCCTCTATTGATGTTTACACATTTTGGGTCACAGTCTTAACAACGTCGATACACCTTACGATAATTTGATACCTAAGCTATCCAACATGGCCGCATAAGACCAGCTGATTGGGTATTTAAATGTGTTTTTACGCGCATTTGATTTCCCGATCAGCTGTTCACACGCGGCCATTTTGAATCGCTCAGTTATCACACGATAAGAGCAATAGAGATTGCAGGGGATGATCCTTTTTTGGATAATTAAAGGGTTTTTTAGAAATGAGAGACTGAATAGAAGTTAATCAGCTGACACCATCTTTAAACAGGGTGAATTTACTTTGTAAAACATTACTGGACACATTTTAAAGGGTCGTTTTTCAAGCTTTTGCGACCCTTTTGAAGCAACTCTACACCACCGCCCCAAGTATGAAAATTGAAAGTTTGAACTTAATCATTGCGTTCACCAAAAATACACCAAAACTAAAATGCTTAATAGGTGCGCTGTTATAGTTTCTGTATATTTTTTGGTAGACGCTACGGTTGTGTTTAGGGGTAGGTTACACTGTATCAAGTGAATGGAGAGGGCACATCCATTATACAAGTTGTGTTGAAAAGCCGTTCCGAGGATTTTCTAGTGTTAGTGCTAGTGTCGACAAAAACTATCCGCGTTGGCGAGTGTGAGCTTTGCTTTACGATCCAATACCCCTAGTATGAGGCATTTACATAAACTCCCCTAGACTGTGCAAATCGAAAATGTATGAAATGCACGACAGCACTCATTGTGAGCGATTTTGTTTTCATATATTTTTTTGATTTACGCAATCGAGAGGATTTTACGCTGTGTTTTATACTCGGGGCCCGACAGAGCCCGACCATATCAATGAAGTAAGAGTAACAAAGAGTTAGCTTTACATAGATACAAGTCTGAAATATAACTTATAAGATATTTTCTAGCTTAAATTATGCCTTGTATTCAGGCCCGGATTAAGGGCGGTTTGAGCGGTGCAACCGAACCAGTCCCCCGCGTCCTACGGGCCCCCAAGATGAAAAATGAACTTCAACTTATACTTCCAGGATCAAAAACGCCCTTGGCGACTTGTATAAAATTGTATGCAAAAATATTTCAACACATTTTTTTACAAAAAGGACAAGACGAAGCTCCCTCCAACAAATGACTCAGAGCTCCAGATTATTTGAAATCTAAGGATTCCCCCGAACTAGATTCTCAAATATAAACTTGAGACGCCGTCGTAACTTGTTTTGGTTCGAAAAAAGTACATACATATTTTTGTAAAGGGGTAGGAGGGGGGATATGGGAGTCAGGGTTGGCCCCAACTGTTTCTCGTCTAAATCCGGGCCTGCGTGTATTTGCGATAGTATAAAGCTTTGTAAACGTATTTTTGTTACAAATTCTATGTAATATATCTTTGCAACTTAGATTATAGACTATAGACAGAGAATTTAAGTGTTTAGGCAATGAAACGTCATCCTACATCCACATGTCGCACATACTCAAGCAAACTATTCAATCCCCTTGAATTTAAGCTCACCATGTCTACTCCATGCTATTCCGTTCCTCTATACACATCTCCTGCGCCTCCCAACCTCTATAGAAGGAGAATATATCCATATAACTACGTGTATGTATGCCCACATAATGCGAACGGTCCAGTGAATATCCCATTCACCAAAAGTCCATTAATCAATCTCAGGAAACTAAAGGCTAGGACTGCCTGGATCTAGGACCTGTACCTACATTTGTACTGCAGTGTGCAGAACGTGTGTTTATATAGTAAACAAATACAGGAACATAAAAATAACGTGTACATCGGTCCGCAGTCTAGTGGTAACGATTTGGACTCGTAAATGAAAGGTTTTGGGTTTGAATTCCCGCGGAGAACAAAAAAATATTAATTGGGTTTTGTTCACATATGCTCTTCGCTGGGTTGAAAAAAATATTTAAATTTATTAGCCATTTCATATACGTAATAAGTGTGTTAAAATGATCAGCCAATTTTTAGATAAGTATTTAAAATTACAATTTTCTTTTCCTTGACTTATGGGTTGGTATGAGGCTGACCACACATATTGTACAAAAATGGTTCACTTTTCCAAAGTCACCCTTGCTTCAGGAAAGGTCGGCAAGAGTTGCAGGGCTTGCGTTCATGATATTAGGTTTTTTTTTGTCAGTCCAATAATAATAGTATTAGGATGATTTATTTGGTAAGCGCTGTTTTTGTGTGTATCTCATCTCAAGAGCCCTCTGCAAACTTGGTCGTAGAAGGCGCAAATACTCAAGCAAGACCCAGTTGGTGTAAGGCTGGATGGACCTATTGATGACCGGTCTTTGGTAAAGGTATAATATGATTTTTTCAACCAAACGAAGAGCACATTTGAAAATATAAATGAGATATTTTTTGTGCTCCGCCAGGATTCGAACCCACAAGCTTCCATTTACGAGTCTACTACGGATCGGTCGTAGTCCAGTGGTAGCACTTCGGGATGTGTAAGCGCGAATTTATAGGCATCTGCTTTTAGGAATGCATTTAATGTGAATTGAAATGTAATATATCTTTGCAACTTATTAGATATCCCGTACTTGGCATGAAGCGCACAGGGAATTTCTGGTTGCCATCGATTAATCAATTAAATGTTTTAAATCCACTTCGTGTGTGCACAAATGTACGGTGTTTTTGTACATTTAATCTGGGATACATTCCTTGCATTATTTTCGGATTATTTAGGGTCCTTTGGGACTGGATGTTGTCGTTACTGGGGCGGCACTTTGGTTAACGTTCTAGGGTTGGCGTGCGACCCTCAACACTTGTTCCATTTGTTGTACCCCTAGTTTAAAACATTACTCAAATGAAACATTTACTTAAAAAATGTTTACAAACTCAATAGCGACTCTACAGAGTGTTAAAGTTGCTGTATATTTTAAGTTACGATATGATTGAGTTTAAACGTGTACTGCTCCGTACAATGTGTCCCCTTGCCTAATAAAACATTGATGGATCATCAGATTATGTTATCTGGTGGATCTTGCAACAGAAAATGCAATTATATTTTGTTTTTAATTGCATTTCATTCAACTGTTATGTAAATAACAAATGCATATAAATTTTAGGTGGGTAGATGTATTAGTTATAGCTGATGAGAGTTGGAGTAATTATTATAGGTAACCAGGGGTAAAGAGACATTCAATTATGTACCTACTCGAAGCTGGTAGAAGTTCGTCGTTCTGGAATGTTCCAGCAAAATTGGTTTCTAGTAACTACTATCGCTGCAATATAAAAAGCGGCAAATGGCTTGCAGGAGTCAGTCTATATACAACGCTCTGCTTTTGAACAAGAAAGACATTGTAAGTGAGCACCAACTGTGAAATAAATGTAAAGTGCTAAACCATAAATGAGAATTGTTAAAAATAAATATAAATTGTTAAATAAATCTAAGTGTACAATAAATAGGTATCCTGTAAAGAAGACCAGTTTTTTTTTTATTTAAAGATTTTTTGAACTCCAAAAACACAACAATTTGGTGCGTGCTATTGCATGCAATAATACGAGGGTGTGATCGATTTGGTTTAGCCGCGCCGTTAGATCCGTACAAATTTCGGGGACCGTGCTTTCCGTGTTGCGGATCCGGTGGTCTGTGGGTGTATTTCGTAGAGCACTCAAGACACACCTTTTTAAAAAAAGTCTTATCCGTGATCGTAGTGGGCCCTTGAAGTGTGACACACAAAAATGGCGCTCGCTTATAAAATATAATTTAAATTTTCTAAAGGCATTCACGGAGCGAAAATTCATTTTAATTTCAATTAAAAAAAACTGTTCTTATAACATAGTTTTATTTTCACATTTTTTGAGTTTAAAATGCCAAAGCGCTATCCGACTTTATCCGTCCATCTTCAGAGGCTGTTAGCCTCTGAAGTTAGCCTTTGAAGGTGGATGGATAAAGTCAGCCTCCCATCAATTATTTAATACAAATTTACAATTTGTATTCAAAAGACAAACCTCGAGCTTGATACTCGCAAAATATGGCGATACGAATAATTTAGCAAGTCGGGTTTCTATAAATTTGCATTTTGAGATAGTTCAATACTTTGTTAGTATAAAATCATGCATATAAAATCAAAGGCGGCAATATAGGATCATTTTCGCAAGTAAGATAAATATATAGAAATACAGGAAATCGCTTGCTCATCATTTAAGTATTTGTACTGGTTTTGAAAAATAAGTCTAGATTGCCGTCTTTGGTTGTATACTACTCAAATATTGTAATGCACACTTTTCTCATGCTAAATATTCGAACCAGCATAAAGTACGACAAGTATAAAACTTTACATTCAAACTCAACAATTGTGTTTTTCTTTAAATTTATAAAGCACCTCTGATGTGCGTTTTAGTTTCTATACATTTTCCGGTTGAGTTTAGAATTTAAGTTTTCTACTTGGGGTACAGGAAATTGTGATCCTCAATGTTCGTCCTTAGCCGCAAGACGCCAGTCAACTTTTCCTATTTCCAAACCCCTCGAAAATCGCACACAGACCATCGCTTTTGTGTGACATTTTAGCACGTTTACGTTAAAAAAAGTGTAGTGGTTTTGATGTATGAATATTACAATTTTTGTATGAAGCAAAATAATGTATGAAGCAAAATGACCGGTCTGTAGCCTAGTCGTAACGCTTCGGATTCGTAAATGGATGGTCGTGGGTTCGAATCCCGGCGGAGCACTAAAAATCTACCATTTTTATTGGTTTAAAAATTCATGTACCTTTATCATTCGTTGATTCATAGGTTAGTATGACGCTGAAGTGCCATCCTGTAAAATGGTTATTTTGGCCAATGTCAACTCTGTTTCAGGAAACGTCAATAAAAGATGTTTGGTGTTTATGTTTATTTGAGGTTTTGATTTTATTTTGTAAGCGCGAACTTACACGTGTCAGTTTGTGAGCGTGCATTTAAGATGAACTTAATTTATCTTTAAAACTTACATTTCGCTCCCCCAGTTCTTGTTAGCCGTATACACCAATTCTGTCAAATATGACTTTTTAATGCAGTTGTCTTAAGAATCAAATTCTACACAATCTGAGCTAAGAAAAACTATGAAACTCGACAATGTAAGAGTTGTTTTAAATATTTTTTTAATCAATTTCCTGTTTTCATAAGACACATTTGTTCAGTACACATGCAAACATTGGTCATGCAAAATTAGCTTAATGGTCTTTACGGCAAACAAGAACTAAGGCAGCGATTTGTCACTTGAAAGTATTCGTTGTCAAAGCGGGAAATAGGTAGGTCACACCTAAAATGGATGGATGATGTTCAAAATACCAAACGAGGCATCCGATAGAAAATGAACACAGAAAAGATTTTAAGAGACCTACGTCAATAGGGAATTGTACAGGCATGATTGACACGCACGCATGATACGCGAGTAGCATTGTGTAAAGGGCATCACAAGCGATTTCGCGGGCAAACTTTGTCCCCGTTTCTATTTCCGAAGATGAAATTGCAGATATTTTCGAATGTGACCGAATGAGTTTCGAGTTTCACAAGGAGCCGCGATCCGAGGCAAAGTTTAGTTTATTGTACAAGAGGCACTACGTGAAGCCACGGGTAGAAACGAGGTACACATTTCTTGGTCTTGACATCACTTCTTCTTCTCTTCGTGCCACGCTGCCACCTCTATCGAAAATCAGCTCCATTCTCCAGAAGCCATGGCGCCCTTGAGATGGTCCTGGACCATTAAATGGCGTCACAGGAAATAAATCATCCATCATCATCATCATCATCAGCTATCTATAATCTATCTATAATCTAAGTTGCACGGATATATTCATTTAAAGCTCTCAAATGCATGCCCACAAACAAACACGTGTATGTAGTGCTATCATCATTGCAATTTTGACTTTGGATGCTGCGGTTGGTGCTTCTGCCGAACCATTGTTGCAGGTTTTCAGCCACGATATCCTTCGGCGTCCCTGAGATCTTCTCCCTTCAATGTCACCCTGTGTGGTAAGATGAGTAACTTACCTTGGAGTTACCTTGGACGGTAATCTATCGTTCATCAAACACGCAAAGCCTATTATCCAGAAGGGTTTTGGCGCTTTCGGCAAGGTTGCTAGGCTTTCTCACGTCACTTGGGGACTTAGAGATCGTGCACTCCGTATCTTGTATCAGGCAACCTTCATCGGCACAGCCCTCTACGCAGCCGGCTGCTGGGGTGATAAGAGCCTCGAGAGTCTACAGTGGCGTGTCATCCTTTCCGGCCAGAAATTATCTCTCCACTTGCTCACCAAGGCGTGCAGATCCCTTCCAGGTGGCCAACGGCATAAGTCTTTTGAGACGCGGCCTCACCGCTACTATCGGCGAAGATAGCATTTATCCCCCTCAGAGGAATCTCCTCTGGGACTCGGAAACTGATCGTGCTTTTGGCTCTCCTCGTGTGGTAAAAACGATGGGATTCCTCCGACAAAGGCAGAACCACCTTTATTTCTTTCCTTCGGTCCGTGAGAGATACGAGGCTCCTTGGTTGGTCCCGGACCATTGGACCAGTCAGTTCTTGACTGGTCACGGTAAGTTTAGGGCCAGGCTCTTCCAGCTTGTCCTCTCAAAGGGGTCGGGTTGTGAGTGCGGAGCGACGCTGCAGGACGTGCGACACGTCCTGTGGGACTGCGAAGCCTTGCAGCCTGGTCGTGAGGCGCTCTTCAACGCTGTCAGACAGGCCATCGGCCCGATCGGATACGCGGACTTTGTGGCCAACAAATCCAACTTTGAGGCTTTTTCAAAGTTTTATGCCAGCTATGGCGAGAACTCGTCGGTTTTTAAAAGCGATTTTGATTAATATTAATTAAAAAACACACTGTTTCAATTCACTTATTATTTATTTTAAATATGCCAAACGCTTTCGCCTAAAAAGGCATCCTCAGGACAATGACAATGACAAGTCATTTGGCATATTTAAAATAAATAATAAGTGAATTGAAACAGTATGTTTTTTAATTAATATACAATGGACTTTCACTGTGTAAACCACCAAACCCTAAAAAATATTGATTTTGATTAACTTTGCTCTCAAACATGTTGCATGAATACTAACCAAAAAAAACTTGAACCTCAAATTAACATACACCCGATCTTCTATGGAACTTTTGCCGACATGAAACACGGGTGATATTGGTAAAATTGAACTAATTTTGTTGTCATATTTAACTAATGATCTTGCAAAAAATATTGCGTTTAAAATCTATAGAGTATTTTCATTAAAAATCCACCCTGAATAATGTATTATTATAGACATGTATAAAATCGAAAAAAGTAGGTTCATAAAACCTCTCTATGGCTCCCCAAGTAAAGCAAAGTTCATTATTGAAAGGTACTAGATGTTTATCCACGAATTGAAACGAAGGGTGAAGTTCCAGATTAAAACGCGTCTGATCAAATTGAAAGTGACGTAGTTGAAATGACAAGCAAGAAACGGGAGGGGGAGGGGATCTTAAATGTGTCGGGCACTTAGCGTAATTGATGGCTCGGCTTATTCCGGTGGGCGTTTTGGATTTCTGATTGATTATGTTGCAAAAATACGATTAATTTATCACAATTTGTTTTGCAAGTTTTGCTAAACCTTTAAGTGATCGTAGTTAAATGAACCTTAGAAATTTAAAATGTTACTACCCGCGGACAGACACTCAGATCCAGGGACTCGAATAAAAGTCTGCTCCAGCTGCCGCGCAGAACCACAAGGACGGTGTTTGGTGACGGAGCCTTTATCGTTGCTGCTCCGACGGCTTGGAATTCTCTTCCTGCGACCCTCAGAGAGCTGAAGACTGAGGCAGCTTTTAGAAAAGGGCTCAAAACTCATTTTTTCAAAGACTATTACAAAGCGCCTTTGCAGTGACTTAGTCACGAAAAGGCGCTATACAAGTGTTATTTATTATTATTATTATAATTATTAACCTTCTTCTGTTTCAATCGAAAGAGAGCTAATAATTCACTTTTTAAATAGGAAAACCAAACTAATAGGATACTCGATTAGACAAAGCATTACACAACAAAGGAGCTTCTGCCAACCATTAAGCAGAGAAAACTGATATACTTCGGTCACATTTAGAGAAATGAGAAATACCGTCTCCTCCATCTTATCATACAGGATAAGATTGAAGGGAGAAGATCTCAGGGACGCCGGACGACATCGTGGCTGAAAAACCAGTGACAGTGGTTTGGCAGACGCACCAAGTCCCTGTTTTGAGCCCGAGCATCCAAAGTCAAAATAGCCATGACGATCGCCGACCTTTTATAGAAGTGGCGCAAAAGAAGAAGAAGACAAAACATCTTTTAAAGCATAAACCTTGGAAAGACAAACAAGACGTCGTCAAAAAACCTGAATTATCACAGGATTTGAAGTAACTGATGAATATTTCACCCTATTTGCAGCCCAAGAGGGTGTCAATGCTAGGATTGGTAAGTGGCAATGTTTATCAATCTTTTTCGCCATTTTCCCCATCCAAGTCAATCCTTTTGAGCTTCTTTTGGAAGGGAAAACACACATCATATTGGTTCATTTTTCTGGTTCATGGAATGCCAATTAGGCCCTTTACATGGTGATAATAATAATATTAGGATGATTTATTCGGTGAGTGCTGTTTTTTTGTAAATTACTCCTCAAGAGCCCTCTGCAAGCTTGGTTGTCGCTATAGATAGCGCCAATACTCAAGCAAGAAGCAAGTAAGGCTGGATGGACCGTTGGTGACCGGTCTTTAGTAAAGGTATATGAATTTTACCCTACGATTCACGACCTTCCATTTACAAGTCCGAAGCGTTTTAGTAGTTTCTTTCTGAATTCTATGCCGTGGACCATGAAGGTTTGTCCACCTTTGGAGATGTTTGACTTCTCCAGAAAAAAAGTAGCCCTATCCAGTATTTCTCTGGTGAGATGGAAGTATCCAATTTTGAAACAAAATTGCATAGCGCACCTATGAGCTCCCATTTAAAATTATGGATACTCAGTGGTACAAATAAAATACAAGTATTACGGTTTCTAGACAATACGTTTTATTTATTTAGTTATTCTAATATGCGAAGAAAAATATATAAGTAGGTCTACTAATTACCTCAACATGACTTACTTTTAGGAAGTGAAAATCTTGATTAAAAATAACCACAAAGTGTCAGCAACAGAAAAAAAACAAGATGGATTAAAATTACGATGAATTTGACGCGTTCTCATTTGCTATAAGGACCTTTTATAATTACTTTACGTATATGTAACTCTGCTTTGTATGTGTGTGCCAGTCAATAAGTAATGTAAGATTAGCGCCCTTCTACCAATACATATGTACAAATATGTTATATTGCAAACTATTGACGTTTCTTAATAAGGCGTCAGTCACGTGACACCCCAAATTATATAGAAGCTTAGGGGTTATAATACAAGGATTAAAACCACAAAATGACGCGCAGTTAATTTTTAATCAATGTGCTACTGTTTCGAAACAACATCAAATTATGTGCCACGCTATATTACTCATATTCATATTCATGTTCGCGCGAACCAGCCTACCACCACCTTCAGAAAGGAACTGAAGACACTACTCTGTCCTGGACATTAAATGGCGCCACAGGAAAGAAATCATCCTTCATCATAATCATCATATACACCATATATTAATAAAAAAAACATCGAGTGCAATCGAAGAGCGTAACAAGTTATCCATCTTTCTTTCTTCCTTACTTAATCACCTATTCTTGTCCAAAATTGCGAAACATAGGCTTCCCTCATATTTTCTAAGGTATTTTTATCCTGGGCCTTTGATATCTAGTCCCAAGCAATCCTTATTCTGTCATTTGAACATCAAAAGGTCTTCTTCTACTTCTTTAATGCTACGAGGTCTCCATTCCACTCTACTCTTGGTCCATCTTTGGTCATTGAATCTAGCAGCATACCCTGACCACAACCACTCTTGTTTTGCCACTCTCTGCAATGGGGAACAAGATTAAGAGGAATCGAAAGCAATATACTTATTAAAACATCTGCCACTCATTCTCTGTGGTCTCCTACATACATGGGGTGAGCTCAGGAAATAATTGTGCCGTATTGTAGGAACTCGTAAGCCTACTTTCCCATGGTCTGTAGTGTATTCGATAAAGTGTTCGCGGTTTGATGTGGGAGGGGGACTTGAGATATTCTTTGAGATTGAATTTCGCTGTAAAATTGGACGTGACAAGCTTTTAGCATTGTGTGTTATTGAAATTTCATAGAATGCTTTTAGCATTACTCACCGAGTGTTTTATATTACTTTTTCATGTTAAATATACCTACGCTAAGTGCGATCTTTGAATAAGTAAAGAAGTACCTACATTATAATCTATAATCTAAGTTGCAAAGATGTATTTAGCATTCAAATCTAATATCAAATGCATGCCCATAAGCAGACACGTGTAAGTTAGCGCTTACAAATGCTGAATGTGTAAATAATAATAATAAATAATATTAGGATGATTTATTTGGTGAGCGCTGTTTTTGTGTGTATCACACCTCAAGAGCCCTCTGCGAGCTTGGTCGTCGCTGTAGAAAGCGCCAATTCTCAAGCAAGACCCAGTTGTTGTAAGGTTGGATAGACCTTTCAGTGACCGGTCTTTGGTAAAGGTTTATGAATTTTTCAACTCAGCGCAGAGCACATTCGAAATATAAATGGTATATTTTTTTGTGCTCCGCCGGTATCCGAATCCACAACCTTCCATTTATGAGTCCGAAGTGTTGCCACTACGGACTGCGGACCGGTCCAAGATGCCAACGACACGCGGTACTTACACGTGTAGGTACTTACAAATAAAATCCAAACCTCAAATGAACATAAGCCTTACAACTTTTGCCGACCTTCCCTGACACAGGGTCGACATTGGCAAAGTGAACCATTTTTTAAAGTATGGGTGGTCAGCTTCATAACAACCTATAAGTCAAGGAATGTAAGAGAAATAAATTACGCATGAAAAAGGGAAAGCATCTCAAAATCTTTTAAAACGCAACAAAACTAAGCAGCACATATAGTGTGAAACTTTTCCACATGTTCCTCGAAGGGATCGCAATTTCGCTCCCCCAGTTCTTGTTTGCCATATAAGCCAATCTTGTCAAATATGACTTTTTCATGCAGTTGTCTTATGAATCAAATTCTACACAATCTGAGCTAAGAAAAACCGTAAAACTCAATAATGTGAGAGTTCTTTTAAATATGTTTTAAATAAATTTCTTGTTTTTATAAGACACATTGGTCCAGTACACATGCAAACATTGCTCATGTAAAATTTTCTCAATCTGTCGAATGGAAACTATTTATTTTCACAGGTAAGGGAGCCGGCCTGAATACAATTACTTAACGTGAAGCGGGGGTTTCCCTGCTCTTGAGTAGACGTCTACTACTAGACACGTTCTCATTTCTTGAGGAGGCTAAGCTAAAACCCAAAAATAAAATGTCGTGCCGTTATTTTTATTTTGGATTTGTATTCCTTGACTTAAAGGTTGGTATGAGGCTGACCACCCATACTGTAAAAAATGGTTCACTTTGCCAATACCACCCCTGTTTCAGAAAAGTTCGGCAAGAGTTGCAGGGCTATGTTCATTTGAGCTTGGATTTTTTATTGTAGGTCCACATGCGGCATGTGTATCTATATCTATGTGTATATATATCTTTGCAGCTTAGATTTTAGATTAGAAAGCATTTCAAGCACCTTGGTGGGGATCGAACCTTAGCCCTCTGGCATTGTACATAAGAACTTTCACAACTTAGATATCGATTAGAAATAAAATCTTCTTAAATTGGGTAGTAAAGAATTGAAGACGGAAATCTAGGCGTATTTCCGAAAAAAGAACATAACAATTTCTCTTTTTTCACGTAATTTTTTGTACTTTGAAATTTTCAAAAAATCTTAAAATACTGTTGAAACATGGAGCTAATAGTCGTTTCTAAAAAAGGAATTCAATTGTTTTTTTTAATAACGTCACAAAAGCAGTCCATTTTAATTTGGTCTCATTTTGACGTTCAATATTGACTGGGCGAAAAAAAGTATATTTAGACATTAGGTAATTCAATATGAAATGTACACATTTCTTTGATGTGGTTCGTAAAATAATATTTTATCGTGGATAAAGTAAAGTACCGTAAAGTGGCTTACCGCTGCCAGACCAATTGGAATTATTCGATAAGTACAAAAGAAGTTGTAAAACGAGGGAGAACTCCCGCGTGAGTATTTCAGGCTATTTTCAGTCGTCGCGTTTTTCTACTACGCTGAAAAGGCTGTTCAGACGGAAGGCAGTAAGCTGAGGAAAGTGTTAGGAAGTATGATATAATAATTATTGTTCTTACTCATTTTCAGACTCCCTAGATTCTAAAGACTCTAGGGGTCTATGGCACTTTTTGTAGTGCCGCAGAGGTGTACGAGCTTGGTCGTCGCTACAAAGCGCCAATACTCAAGCAAGACCCAGTTGCTGTAAGGCTGGATGGACCTTTGGTGACCGGTCATTGGTAAAGGTTTTTGAATTTTTAAACCCAGCGAAGAACACATTCGAAATATAAATGGTATATTTTTGTGCTCCGCCGGGATCCGAATCCACAACCTTCCACATTGTTGTGTTTTTAGGGTTCAAATAGTCTTTAAATTAAAAAAAAACTGGTCTTCTTTAAAGGATATTTATTTTACACTTAGATTTATTTAACAATTTATATTTATTTTAACAATTCACATAAATGGTTTAGCAATTTTCATTTGTTTCACAGTTGGTTATCACTTGCACTGTCTTTCTTGTTCAAAAGCAGACCGTCGTATCAATACTGACTCCTTCAAGCCACCTGCCGCCTATTATATTGCAGCGACAGTACTTACTAGAAGCCAATTTTGCTGGAATCTTCTAGAACGACTAAAAGCTTCGAGTAGGTACACGATTGAACGTCTCACTACCCTAGGTACTGTAGAGTTCTCTGTTTTTCAACCAATAATTATATCGCTATGACTTGTGGCAGATCTTGGGGTGGAGGAAGGGAGATCTCAAGGGGAGGAGAGGGAAGAGATGCACCCCTGACGTTGCAAGGGATGGGGGGAGTTGGATCTTGCACGGCGATCGATACGGATGTGTTTTGATTCTCTAAACACTAAAAATAATTAATTTAATTTCCTAATTAGAATAAAATCGGGGAGTTGGATTTTGACTGGCGATCGATACAGATGTGTTTTTCGTTTTCTCTAAACACTAAAAAAATAATTAATTTCATTTTCTAATTTTTGAATAAACTCGGGAGTGAGATTTCGGTTGCCAATCGATACGCACGTGGTTTGTTCAAATCTCAAACACTAAAAATATAAATTTATATTTTCTAAATTTTAAATAAACGCGATTCTCAATCCGGTGCGACAGTCGACACGCGTGTGGGGTTTCATTCCCTAAGCTCGTAAAATTATAAACTCCGGTTTTCTAAACTCCGATAATAAATTCTCAATTAAATATAAACTTAATCAATCAAATCCGAAATAAACATTTTTAAACGTTTTAATAAAATGATGGACCTTATAAATATTAAACGCGGAAATTCTCTTTTGTTTACTTTAAATAATAATTGTGAGAGTGGAAGTGCAGTGTCTTATTTCTTTTGGGTTCCGGCATTTCAATATTTAAAAATAAAACCATTATTTTCGAATTAATTCAGAGTTGAAGCAGAAAAGAAGATCCTGGGCTAAGTGTTTTCAATTATACTAACAAATAACTAATTTCATTAAAACCACTTGTCTGAATTAATTTCATGTTGGTGTTTCTTTCAGGAGTATTCATTGTTTGCTTTCTGTTAATTATAAATGTATTTCCAGGGATTCAATGGCTTACCTGAGTGGAGGAATGCTGGTGTTTCTTCCAAGTTTACTTATTGCTTGATTTCTGTTAATTATAAATGTATTTTCAGGGATTCATTGGCTTACCTGAGTGGGGGAAGGTTTCCCCTTTTTATTTAGACTAAGAAATTGTTTACTATCGCTGTTTTTTTCTTCGCTTCCATGTACTAACACACACACACACACACACACACCACTTTTGATTTTGCGTTCAATTAAATTCTTTCACTGGAATTCTGCAATGTTATATTGAATTCAAAATTTGTTAGGTCCACTTATAATCGAGACACGAAGCTTCCGTCCTTGGCTGTCCAAGAGTCATGATCACTTCCGCCTCCCTCCTAGAATTCCTTTCTGTGGATAACAGCTGAGTCTGGGTTCCCGTCAAGTGGACTTCTCACAGGGTTATAAGGTACAAGATACATACAAGGGTATCAGGGACCTATTGTCTTAGATTCTAAATGTGGGTCTGGTGATGGAATAGTCCACAGGCACGGGATGGCCCTGAGAACCTATAACATTCAATGCAGAATTACCTAATCACTCTTACACATTACGGAATGCTGTTCTCCTTGGGGTGGTGAGAATGAAAGAAGTATTATGAAGAATTCGTATGCTGCATGTATTCCCTATAAGTAAGGTCTGAAAGTAATCCATCTGAAGGTGAAAATGTATTCCAAACACACCATTACACATCCATCACACTAGGGGTTGGCCAAGCTAATAAAATGCAAATTTCATAAATAAATTATAAACAAACAACTCTGCAGTATGTGCTGAAGCCGAAATGCCTGCAATCTCATATCGAGATACACAAAGAATAACGCGGATGTACCTAATGCAGTTGAATTTGAAAACCGCTGAGTGACCTTGTTCATAATATGTTCCCGACCACCACAACGTTCCTGATAATTGGCAGCCGGCCTCTGGCCAAATACAACTGGATATGTTCCCGACCTCTGGTCGCAACGAGAGTTCCTGAAATGATCTGGGCTCACTCAGCTGGATTAGTGTTCCATGATCTCTGATCATATTATATACTTGGAGTTTGCTTGGAGCCAACATTATTGCAGTAACTTGTAGCTGAACACACACAATCCAGACTAACCTTCCTGTCCCGTGGTTTTTTGCAGCAAAAGATTACCATACGGAGAAGTTGGGTAGGGTACAAGGGGAATTGGAGGAGGTACCCAAAAGGCCGTTGGGGCCATTTGCCATGATTAATTAGAGTCACTTAATCGACGAGGGTGTCGAAATCTTAGATTCACGCCGCGTGTATCCGAATCCTTTCCTTGAAATAACTAATAAAGGTCCATTTTGCAGTGCCTTTCAGATGACCGGTGGTCATAGAAAGATGCTGTAAAAGCCATGGACCTATTAACTTACAGGTGGACGCGCAAAGGTAAGAATTACAACAAAGAAGAGATCGCCTTGCATGTAATTACTTTCACTAACAAACTAAAACCTAACTGCCTTTCATCTCGCAATTTTTATGTCATTTATGTTTTTATCTGAAAATAATTTCGACTACCTTATATTCCAATTAATTAAACTCGCACACATTAAGACCGTTCCGTAATTAATAACTCTTAAATCTCGTCGCCTTAAAAATAATTGTAGTTCATACTACCTCATCTTTGATCGCGTAAACGCAAAATCAATACTCGTTATAATCTTATAAAAAGGTAGAAATGTATGAGGGGTACACCTCCCAAAAAGTACTTGGGTTTGCCACTAAAGTAGATTTTGAAACGGTAAAACAAAAAATAACACAACGTTCTGTTTCATAATCTTCCACACGACGAGGAGTCCTACCCTTAGCTAGATGATCACATAATAATTGGCCAAAGATAATTACTACCTCGGTAGGGGTAGATTGCTCTTCCAGCAACTGAAACTGAAGGGGGGAAAAGAATCGGAGCAGCCTAGTGCTATTCCTTCAGAGAAGGTGTGTTGCACTTGAATCCTGGTGATTCCAGGGTATATTCTCCTGCACATTCGATCGCTCCACAAATAACTTCGGAGGAAAATCCCTCTTTCGCGCTTCCTCCTTTCGCGCTTCTCTTTCGACTCTTCGTCGTTCCCTCCGACCCCTCCTTCGGCAGGGGGGGGATCATTACAATTGGTGCCGTGACCAGGATGGGAGGTCATACAAGTATCTCTCATACATTTATTACGTTTAATAATTTGTGTAAATTTTAAAATCAGTAATTTTTATTAAAGAATAAATAAACTTTAACTCGAGTAACTTACGTAAACTAGAAGTAAACATACCGCCGGATAATAATAAAGCAAAGTTTAGTCCGCTTAATACACTTTCAAATAAAATAAAAATAAACCTTGAAGTAATATTGTGCGCGTCGTCTTTGTTACCTTACACATGTTGTACGTGCCTCTTGCTTCCTAATGCTATTTATATTCCACTCTATATTGGGACTTGAAATGAAGTTTTCCTCTTTCCTCTTTCCGATTTTGTTTTTTTATTTTTTTTTTTTTTGAATATTTGAATTTTCTACATCTTGTAATGAGATGATAAATGGTTATTATGTGAAACAGGTTATTGCACTTTGCGCAATAATAAACCTTTTGTTAGATATCATATTATGCGTAATATGAGGTAAATTCACTTAACTTTAAATTTTTAGACTCGTTAGGCTCTTGAGGTGTGGAAACACACTAAAACAGAGCTGAACACCTAAGTTTATTAAAATAAGGGTATATAATTTTGGGGTGGAAGCGGCTCTTTAGATGGGTTGCAAAACTAAGTAACGTATCTCTGGAATTGACAATTTCAGTGTCAACAAAGCAAATTTTATTGCTTCATCTAAAATCTGATTATTTGCATGGTATAATTGCCTTTCTTTGGACACGAAGTGATGTCACTGTTGCTAAGATTTTATGCAAACAAAAAAATGCAAAGGAACTGAGCCATGTTGAGGCAATTCGGGTCGGCACATGTGTGAAAAAAAATTGGGGTGGAAATAATCTAAAAAGTCGTAAATTTTGGTTTGTTATTTTAACTATCGTGGGACGTGATAAAATTTTAGTTCACTCAAACGACAAAAAATTTAAAGGGATTTAAATTATGGATTTTGAGCGCGTGAAGTGGTCTTTTTTTTTCGGAACCAATAACTCTGAGGAACGTTAATCTTTCAATTTATTTTTCAAGAAATAAAATTTTATGGTCGTGAAAGAAATAACGCTTAAAACAAGGGTGGGATTTTTTTTACACAGGACCCTTGGTCTGTTCATTCCCAGGAAATTTGGAGCGGCCTTGAATATTAATGTGTTATTTTTTTTGGTTTTATGGGTCCATGTCGTGTCGGCCATAAGATTTTATGCAGTGACGACTGATTGTTGAACGATCACTTGCGTTGCATAATATCATCCCGGCCTTACAAGGGAACCGGGTTTAAATTTTGTAATTTTTTTAGACACTTAATATTTTATATATTAAGATGTTATCTCAATTAAGTTTCAAATGAGCATTTATTCTCCTGGAATGGTGTTTTCCATTTCGATAATCTGCTATTTGGGTTAACTATTTTTTCTGTTGAAAGTAACAGTTGTGCTAAAGTTTTGGGGGAATATATCGCCTCATAACGGTTGAATAGCGTTTGTTTGACGTACATTTAAATTCAATATTAAATAAAACGCTACCTTGAATGGTTATAAAAAAACTAAAACTATGGTGAATCCTGGTTAGATTATATACTTGACATTGTTCCTTGACTTATGGACTGGTATGAGGTTGACCACCCGTACGGTCGAGGTTGTTTTACTTTGCTGATGTCACTTATGTTTCGGGGAGTGGCGGTAAAAGTTTCTTTTAACATTTGGGGTTTGATTTGTTGATGCACACACGAAGTGTGATGGCCTGGGCTAACGTGCGTCTGATTGTGGGCGTGCATTAATTTCGAATCTTCGGTATTGGTACATCTTTGCAACTTGCATTGTAAAGATAGTTGAGTGTCAGTTACATTAAATTTGGGACAATTGGTTATTGTTTAGTTTTAGTTACTTGCCTGCGTTGTTGTATGGCAGAACTAAAATTTTGGTTTCGAATGCGTTTTCAATGATTTACGCACGAACATGGTTTAATTAAAAATTTTGGATCCCTGTGTAGGGCATATTTACTAAATAGTCCAAATAAGTTTTGAATTCTTGGGTTGAGAGGTGACGGATCACTTTAAGTGGACTCACTGATTAGGGATGGAAACTAGAATGCACATGTGTTACGCACATGCGTTATGCGACACCTTATCGGGTCTGAGCGCGTATAATTATGAAAAAAAAAAAGGGGTTTGGGGAGTGGAACAAAAAAATATATGGGTCAACTTGAACCTGTTGGTTGAACAGTGGGCGAGAACCTTTTGGGAAAAATTTCTCAAAATAACAAGATTGCCATTTTTCTAAATTTTTGGGGGAAATTGTAGAGTTCTCTGTTTTTCAACCAATAATTATATCGCTATGACTTGTGGCAGATCTTGGGGTGGAGGAAGGGAGATCTCAAGGGGAGGAGAGGGAAGAGATGCACCCCTGACGTTGCAAGGGATGGGGGGAGTTGGATCTTGCACGGCGATCGATACGGATGTGTTTTGATTCTCTAAACACTAAAAATAATTAATTTAATTTCCTAATTAGAATAAAATCGGGGAGTTGGATTTTGACTGGCGATCGATACAGATGTGTTTTTCGTTTTCTCTAAACACTAAAAAAATAATTAATTTCATTTTCTAATTTTTGAATAAACTCGGGAGTGAGATTTCGGTTGCCAATCGATACGCACGTGGTTTGTTCAAATCTCAAACACTAAAAATATAAATTTATATTTTCTAAATTTTAAATAAACGCGATTCTCAATCCGGTGCGACAGTCGACACGCGTGTGGGGTTTCATTCCCTAAGCTCGTAAAATTATAAACTCCGGTTTTCTAAACTCCGATAATAAATTCTCAATTAAATATAAACTTAATCAATCAAATCCGAAATAAACATTTTTAAACGTTTTAATAAAATGATGGACCTTATAAATATTAAACGCGGAAATTCTCTTTTGTTTACTTTAAATAATAATTGTGAGAGTGGAAGTGCAGTGTCTTATTTCTTTTGGGTTCCGGCATTTCAATATTTAAAAATAAAACCATTATTTTCGAATTAATTCAGAGTTGAAGCAGAAAAGAAGATCCTGGGCTAAGTGTTTTCAATTATACTAACAAATAACTAATTTCATTAAAACCACTTGTCTGAATTAATTTCATGTTGGTGTTTCTTTCAGGAGTATTCATTGTTTGCTTTCTGTTAATTATAAATGTATTTCCAGGGATTCAATGGCTTACCTGAGTGGAGGAATGCTGGTGTTTCTTCCAAGTTTACTTATTGCTTGATTTCTGTTAATTATAAATGTATTTTCAGGGATTCATTGGCTTACCTGAGTGGGGGAAGGTTTCCCCTTTTTATTTAGACTAAGAAATTGTTTACTATCGCTGTTTTTTTCTTCGCTTCCATGTACTAACACACACACACACACACACACCACTTTTGATTTTGCGTTCAATTAAATTCTTTCACTGGAATTCTGCAATGTTATATTGAATTCAAAATTTGTTAGGTCCACTTATAATCGAGACACGAAGCTTCCGTCCTTGGCTGTCCAAGAGTCATGATCACTTCCGCCTCCCTCCTAGAATTCCTTTCTGTGGATAACAGCTGAGTCTGGGTTCCCGTCAAGTGGACTTCTCACAGGGTTATAAGGTACAAGATACATACAAGGGTATCAGGGACCTATTGTCTTAGATTCTAAATGTGGGTCTGGTGATGGAATAGTCCACAGGCACGGGATGGCCCTGAGAACCTATAACATTCAATGCAGAATTACCTAATCACTCTTACACATTACGGAATGCTGTTCTCCTTGGGGTGGTGAGAATGAAAGAAGTATTATGAAGAATTCGTATGCTGCATGTATTCCCTATAAGTAAGGTCTGAAAGTAATCCATCTGAAGGTGAAAATGTATTCCAAACACACCATTACACATCCATCACACTAGGGGTTGGCCAAGCTAATAAAATGCAAATTTCATAAATAAATTATAAACAAACAACTCTGCAGTATGTGCTGAAGCCGAAATGCCTGCAATCTCATATCGAGATACACAAAGAATAACGCGGATGTACCTAATGCAGTTGAATTTGAAAACCGCTGAGTGACCTTGTTCATAATATGTTCCCGACCACCACAACGTTCCTGATAATTGGCAGCCGGCCTCTGGCCAAATACAACTGGATATGTTCCCGACCTCTGGTCGCAACGAGAGTTCCTGAAATGATCTGGGCTCACTCAGCTGGATTAGTGTTCCATGATCTCTGATCATATTATATACTTGGAGTTTGCTTGGAGCCAACATTATTGCAGTAACTTGTAGCTGAACACACACAATCCAGACTAACCTTCCTGTCCCGTGGTTTTTTGCAGCAAAAGATTACCATACGGAGAAGTTGGGTAGGGTACAAGGGGAATTGGAGGAGGTACCCAAAAGGCCGTTGGGGCCATTTGCCATGATTAATTAGAGTCACTTAATCGACGAGGGTGTCGAAATCTTAGATTCACGCCGCGTGTATCCGAATCCTTTCCTTGAAATAACTAATAAAGGTCCATTTTGCAGTGCCTTTCAGATGACCGGTGGTCATAGAAAGATGCTGTAAAAGCCATGGACCTATTAACTTACAGGTGGACGCGCAAAGGTAAGAATTACAACAAAGAAGAGATCGCCTTGCATGTAATTACTTTCACTAACAAACTGAAACCTAACTGCCTTTCATCTCGCAATTTTTATGTCATTTATGTTTTTATCTGAAAATAATTTCGACTACCTTATATTCCAATTAATTAAACTCGCACACATTAAGACCGTTCCGTAATTAATAACTCTTAAATCTCGTCGCCTTAAAAATAATTGTAGTTCATACTACCTCATCTTTGATCGCGTAAACGCAAAATCAATACTCGTTATAATCTTATAAAAAGGTAGAAATGTATGAGGGGTACACCTCCCAAAAAGTACTTGGGTTTGCCACTAAAGTAGATTTTGAAACGGTAAAACAAAAAATAACACAACGTTCTGTTTCATAATCTTCCACACGACGAGGAGTCCTACCCTTAGCTAGATGATCACATAATAATTGGCCAAAGATAATTACTACCTCGGTAGGGGTAGATTGCTCTTCCAGCAACTGAAACTGAAGGGGGGAAAAGAATCGGAGCAGCCTAGTGCTATTCCTTCAGAGAAGGTGTGTTGCACTTGAATCCTGGTGATTCCAGGGTATATTCTCCTGCACATTCGATCGCTCCACAAATAACTTCGGAGGAAAATCCCTCTTTCGCGCTTCCTCCTTTCGCGCTTCTCTTTCGACTCTTCGTCGTTCCCTCCGACCCCTCCTTCGGCAGGGGGGGGATCATTACAGTACCTACATATAATAATTACTTCACTTCTCATCGGCTATAACTAATACACCTACCTACCTACCTAACATTTTATATGTACATATTTGTTACTTACATAACAATATGAAAACTAAATCGTTCACTAAGGGTGCGTTTTGTTTCTCACACGAACTTCTCTATTTACAACATCGTGAGGGGAATGAAAAAAACATGTAGGGAAACTAAATCACTCACTAAAGGTGCTGCTGTATCTTCAATACATTTTTCTATTTACCTGATTGAGGAGAATTTCCACAATGATTTTTACTCTGAGTACTAACCACTTGGCTACTTGTAAGCTGTACTAAACAACTTGTAAATTGCCTCGATCTGAGCACGCAATAATACTTCGTGTCGTGATACAGCGTATGAGGCATTAGTAGCCACAAATGCTAGTTATTTCCAAGTGCTTTATGCAATGGCCGCCTCCCCTCCTGTGCTGCTCCATCTCGGATCAGAAATGACTGCCTTCCGTGCCGGTAATGTCTTTCTCAAGGCGCTGTGACGTCAGGGGCAGGGCTACATGTGTCGATGGTCATTAACAATCAGAACGACCCTTTATTATTTAATACAATACATTAAGTTTAGCTGTCTTAAAAAATGCAGAAGCTTCTACAGGGAAAGATTTTGAAGGCACCATGACACCTTGGTGACGCACAATTGAGCGTCATCTGTTTTATTTTTAATTAATTAGTCTAAAGAAGCGAATTGTCATGTTGGTCTGTCACAAACTGAAATAAAAGTGCAAATAAATCGCAAGATGTCAGTATCAACCTTTTTGACACGGAGCGACGTGAAACTAGCAATGAATTGGTGACTTCCGTTTCCGTCGTTGTTGCATGCAGACACGTTTTTATGTGTCTCGACCGATTTGAAATTTAACCGTAAAAATCTGTGAGTGAGTGTGATTATTTTTCATATAACTTCCAAGTGCGGCAGTTGTTTGAGAGAGAAAATACCTAGGCAGTAGATCTAAATATTTTCATATCTCTCATTTGGAGAATACAGTGCAGTTTCTCCATTTGTTTTTTTGTATTTATATAATCCCTGAGGGGTAAAAGTTACACCTTGCCCCTCCACACCTTGTAGTTTGTATACATGGATTTACATGTTTGTCAGATCTACGAAGCCTTTGTCACAAGCCATTTTAGGTATGTGATTTCGCCACAGAAAATGTATCGAATTTTTATGGTACCTAGGTATCAGTGGCGAAGCTTGCCATACAAGCCGGTTCCCATCGGCTTCCATTTTAAAATGATGTAACAAAGTAGTTAAAAAATATAGGCACAAAGTATAAAAATACATTTAAAACCAAAGAAACAATACCTATTTTATCCCCATTGAAACCATGCAGTCTACTTTATTATCATTTCTGCCTCATTTTAAACGGGAAACTGATGAAAACCGGCTTGTATGGCACCCTTCGCAACTGCTAGGTATATGTTAATAGTTAAGAAGAACTATGATAATTTAAGTCAGATGAACAAAGACACAAGAATTGTGAGAAGGTTTCAGAAAAAAACGATCAGGTAATGTTAAAACGACAGAAACAAAATAGATGTAATGTAATGACCAGTGTCCACTCAAATTTAAGAGGAAAATGTATATTTTGCATCTTATAATTTAAGATGGCAAAAAAATGAGGTCGATATTTGCCATTCTTTTACTCAGTTTTAACTTTTGCAATTAAAACCTGTAATTAATTAATGCCCCATATATGCAATAAGTAGGTGCTTCGGAAAGCGCAGAAAAGTAAAACATAGGAAGATTGATAGCCATTGTCGAGGAGACTTGACAGAGTAGGTACTAACAGAAAGAAGTGGTACATAGTTATAAAAGTACTTTTTTTCTAATTTTGTTTAATGGCTTTGTAGCTCTATTTTAAACATGGCTGCAAATTACAGCTGCTTAGGTACGTTTCTAAGTTTACTTAAGAAATAAAAGTTTCAAGTCTTTTAATATTTTTAATGGACGTTTCACGTGTGCATGTGGGGAGTTTTAAAATGTAAACATTGTTAAGTTTTATAGGGAAAACAAAATAATACAAAATGCAGGAATAATCGCTTCTGATATAATCATACGAGTAATGTACTTGCGAACTGAGTTGAAATTCTTCTAACTAAATGGTATAAGCAAATAAGCATAAAATATAAGATGTGTATTTTCCCTTCCGTCCATCGAAAAGGTCCATAGAGCATTACAGTTTGCTTGAGAATTGGCACTTCTACAGCGACAACCAAGCTTGTAGAAGGCTCTTGAGGTGTTAAACACACAAAAATAGAGCTCACCAAATAAATCATCCTCATACTATTATTATTATTATTCCCTTCAAAATTTAGTCCTCGGCCAAAACATTTTGTGCGAGCTATCGTGTACCGTGCGTGGTATTAAGTGCCTTATTTAAAATTTCAAAATAATGTCAGTCAATAGCTCAGTTGGTAAAATGCTTGCGTTCCATACGTTCCACTATGAATGGGCAGATTGTGGGTCCGACTCCCGGCGGAGCGCAAAAAATATACCATTCATATTTTCAAATTTGCTCTTCGTTGGGTTGAAAAAATCATAAACCTATACTAATGACCGGTCACCAAAGGTCCATCCAGCCTTACAGCAACTGGGTCTTGCTTGAGTATTGGCGCTTTGTAGCGACGACCAAGCTCGTAGGTACACCTCTGCGGCACTACAACAAGTGTCATAGACCCCTAGACTCTCTAGAATCTAGTGAGTCTCCCGCACAGGATTTCTTAAAAAAAAAAATGGTGTTAATTTCAAACACAAAAACAAACTGCCAAGGATCACACAATCTTCGCATGAAATGAGAACCAGCCTACTCGTGAGACGAGAAACCTAAATTCAATTTACGTGCTGGTTGTTTTTTTCAGCGAAGGCTGACCCTCTCGTGTAAAAATAAAAAGGTTCCACTCGACACATGCTTTCGGTGATAACGCAGTAAGCAGTAGCACTATATGTGCAGCTTAGTTGCGTACTACGGATGAGATTTCGACACGCAAAGCTGTCACAGGCGTTCAATAAAATATTGTGAAATTTCATAAACAGTATGAAAAATGTTCGCTTTTCATAATACAGAAATGCGTGGTTTAATCTGGAGATTATCAGCACCTCAAGTATAAAATATTTACATTCGCTCCCTTCGATCGCGTAAATAAAAAATGTATGGAATATACTACGGCACACCTAGCGAGTGATTTAGTTTTCTTACTTTTTTTTTTTACGATTTACGCTATCGAAGGGAGCTTACGTTATGGTGTATACTCGCGCCACAGGAAGTTTTAGCGTCGGTTTTTACAACTCCCGCTGAGAAAACCGGAAAAGTCGAGTATTTGAAAAGACGTAAATTAATATCAAAGTATTTTTTATTCAGTATTTTTAAAATGATTTTACAAGAAAACTTTTTGTACCTGGCTAAAAATACTTGGTTAATTTTTGTTGTACGAGTAAGTAAACATACATATTTCTAGCACTTGTAAAATATGAGTTAAATAATTAAGATTTTTTTTAAACTGTATCTGTAACGTTGTTGCCGTTCCACTAGGGGTGACCAAAACCTCTACAGAGTCTCCTCCACTTATTTTTATCCTGAAATACTTAATTTAATTAATTTTTGGTAATTTATACAGCGCCGTCATGTGACATCACCTCGAGGGCGCTTTACAAATATTAGATTATAAAATAAAATATAATACAATGTAAAATTGAAAACAGAATTACAAACAATTTTAAAATAACAGAACAATGAAATTAAATAAAAATGTCGCTAGGTCAAATAATGAAATTAAAAAGTAAAAAATTATACAAATTAAATTAAAAGAGTCAAAAAATAGTCAAATATTATAAAAATTCTCAAATAGGTGTGTCTTTAGGCTTCGCTTGAAACCGTCGAGGTCAGAGGCCTGCCTGAGAATCAGAGGCAACTCATTCCAGAGCTTGGGACCTGCATGGCACAGAGCACGATCCCCATAGAAAGTTTTTCGTACTCTGTACGGCAGAACCAGCTCATGGGCCGCACTCTGCGCAGATCGCAGAGCACGATGCCTGTCCCCCAAATCTCTGAAACAGCACATCTCCCTGATATAATCTGGCGCCACACCAGTGACAGCCTTGTACATGAGGGTACACACTTTGTATTGTATTCGGGCCTCAAACGGTAACCAATGTAGATCCCGCAGGAGAGGTGTACAGCTGTCGTATTTTCCAGCACCGAACACAACACGCGCTGACGCCCTCATTACAGACTGCAGCCTGTTCAGCTGCGTATGTGGCAAACCTATCAGAATCGCGTTGCAATAATCAATCCTAGACAGAATCAGTGAAGATATTAAGGTTTTTAAACAGTCATTCGGTAAGTATCGTTTGACTGTCTTGATCTGTCTAAGATGATAAAAGCAAGACCCAACTGTGGTACCGATATGCTGCTCCATTGACAGGCCACTGTCCACGACGGCTCCAAGAATCCTTACGGATGTGCTAGGCCTTACACACACCCCACCAACAGCCAGGTCACCGACAGGTATCAAATGCTGTCTTCTTCTCGAAGCAAACCATATAACCTCTGTTTTGTCAGGATTCAGAAACTTCTCTTGATACATTCATACCCATCACTTTTTTCATACATTTCTTTCTATTTCATACTCTGTATTTTACGTACCTTCACTACAATTCGCTACTAAGCTACGCATTAAGCGTAACTTCTTACCAAGTCTTCCCCGATGAAGTTGCATGTAGCGAGTGGAACCTATTTATTTTTTACAATTATGTCGGCCGGCCAGCCACGACAGCCACTTAACTTGAAGTGGGAGCTCCCCAGCTCCCAAAGGTGCTGGTACTCATTTCTTGTGAATGCTAGGTAAACCTTGACGCTATTTTATTCAGGGTTTGAAATACAAAACCAAAAAAAAAAAAACATTTCTGACACTCTCGGCTTCGGTGAGATTCGAACCGGAGCTCACGGGTTGGAATACAACCATGTACTTCACAAACTGAGCTATCTACCGGACACTAATTTGATCAATCCATTTCTTTCTCGGTTTTTCCCATTTCGACAGCACATTTATGATTGTGCTCTTGTAATGTATTTTTTTAAGTATTAGAGTAGTTTTTTTTTAATTAAGCCCAAAACTCAAATGACAATTACAAATATACAATATTTTTGATGAATAACGTATAATTATTTTGACTTTTTATCAAACGCATGAGTTACAAATACAAAAAAGTATCCAACACCCTTTGATACGTCGCGGTGGAGAGATATTAATTGGCTACTCAAACAAAATCGGATATTTTTTGAGGTCTGAGTTTTTTTTTTGGATAAAATACGATGTCCAGTCCGCTGAAATTATATGGTTTTGATTGAAATATCTGCAACGCCCTCTGGTGATCCATCAAACTCGTGTAGGGGACGAAGGGGAAGCTAGGTCCCCCACTGAAATCCACGCTTTTGTGAAAACGACTGGATATGAAGCTAGGGTAAAAATTAAAGGAGATTGCTATTACTTTTTCATTGACGACTTTTAATTTTGAATTTTATTACCTGACGATGATACTATATCGAAAACGTGAGTATTTTTTTTTTTAAATAAATTATATATCAGTTAAAATTAAACAGTGTTTTTATTCGAATTAATCAGGTCCACATGCGGCATGTGTTTGCGCGAAATTATACATGTCTGCTTGTGGAAATGCGTTTAATATGACTCTTTAATGATATTTATCTTTGCAGCTTAGATTTGGACTTTATAGATTTAGAATCCTTAAATTAAAATATTAATTAAAGGAGATTCGTTCGTTTAAACTTGAACACAGATTGCAGTGATTTAGGTATAACTAATTTGTGTTTTGTCAGTTGTTTTCTTGAAAATGCTGGAAAACACTATGAAAGCGCTCGAGATATTAACTCAAGTCGTAATTTAAGACTTAGTTTTAATTTTTGATTCATTGATTTAAAATATATTAATGTATTTATCTGGATAAATAAATTGGTGAAAAAAATTGAATCTTGACGTAATTATCAGGTCCATAACCTTACCCGGTCTGGAATGCGCCTTATCAATCAATTCATGAAAAGGGATGATGTGATTTTTGCTGCCTGGCCATACAAAATCTATATTGAATAAGAGTTTAAGGCTTACACGGCCGGCTGATGATGCTGGAGTGATGCTTTCCGGGATCTGTTGCCGTGGTCTGTGGGAGCTGGAGCTTCCGGACGTTTCGCCCATTTCTACGATGGGCTTCTTCAGCGTGAAGTATCATATAAGTCAAGTCAATATCAAGAAGTCATAGATGGTGCTTTTAAAATGTCACACAATAAACACACGCTGTAGAAGCAAGATGGTAGATAATATATAAACCCTCAGTGCACACACACTGACATCACAGTTCTCATAAAGATCATCATCATACTTCACGCTGAAGAAGCCAATCGTAGAAATTGGCGAAACGTCCGGAAGCTCCAGCTCCCACAGACCACGGCAACAGATCCCGGAAAGCATCACTCCAGCAAAATCTATATTGTTCGACAAAAATAAGTTGTCTATGAAAAAACGTTGTTTATTTTTAAATGATTTAAGTGAAAAATTGTATGAAAACAGTTTTGTGTGTGACATTTTAAAATATAATTTTGTGGTCAGTTTTATTAATGCAATTCAATCGAGTTTCCCTCATCACATTTATCATTCAATAGAAGGTTCTCAATACTATTCTATTTAAACTACTAAGTCTATTTAAAACGACAAAAACTTACTCAAAAAATGAGATGAATTTGTATGGCCAGCAGCGAAATTTTATCCTTACTTTTCACAGATTGATTGTAAAAACGGATACTATCATATACACTGCGCGACTTCCGATTCGGCATCAGACCGGAAGTGTAAAAAAGGTTTATTTGCACATGATTACGTGAAATTTATTTATGAAATAGATAATACAAAAAAAAAATACGATTATACTCAAGCAAGGTTCTCTCTGAGTCCACACATTTTTAATGTGAGTGAATATTAGTACAAGGGCCGGTATTTTTTTACTGCGATTCCGCGCGCCTATAAACGTCGGGCCGATTGCTGTAATTCATTTTATTTTCTCTTTTTATTGAATGCGATATTTTTTCAGCTGCGCGTCGCATGAAAAGCCACCATTTATATCAGCGTGGCAGTCGTGAAGTGAAATGTTTCAGCTGAATTTCACGTGAACTTCAGTTGTATTTTATTATTTTTAATGTGAGGGTGCGCTATAATTTATTAAGGTTACTATTAACCCTTTTCTTAATTTACGAAAGTAAAATATTCACAATTATTAAATTAAAAGCCTGAAATTCCAGGCCTTGCTCGTACAATCTTTTTTTTTTACTTCTTTTTCCTTTCCCACGTTTCGTTAGTATGTTATGGGAAACTTCTAAGAAGTTCTTCCACCTTTTTATTATATGTGAATTATTGTCGCTCCATAGTCTAGTGGTAGCGCTTCGCACTCGTTAATGGAAGATCCTGGGTTCGATCCCCGGCTGAGCACAAGAAATATACCTACTACTTATATTTTCAAATAAGCTCTTCGCTGGGTTGGAAAATTAATTGCCTTTACCGAAGACCGGTCACAAAATGTCCATCCAGCTTAACAGCAATTGTGACTTGCTTGAGAAATGGCGCTTTGTAGGGACAATCAAGCTCGTACAAAGTCTGGTCGGTGGCTCAGTTGGAATAATGCTTGTATTGCATGCCGAGAGCAAGGGTTCGATCCCCGCCGAGGGTGTCAGAAATGATTTCCCTTTCGGTGTTTATTTCAGGTTTATTCAGCCTTCACAAGAAATGAGAACCAGCCCTCTCAAGAGTTAGGAAATCCGCACTTCAAATGAAGTAGTTGGCGTAATGCCGGCCCTCTTACTCGTAAAAAAATAGTTCCCGAACCATCACATACGACCCTGTCGGGGATAACGAAGGCAAGGAGTTTCACTATATGTGTAGCTTAGTTGCGATTGCTTTGCGTGTGCTTTTTTACTTTTTTCTTTATTGCAACCTGATGCAGAAAATATTCTGCAGTATCGCAAAATTACGAGCATAAAAAAGCCTTCTGGAAAAATTGCATCAATATTTTTTTATTCGACCAAAACCATCAAGCTAAGAAAAAACATTTTTTTTCCTCCTATATACACCAATGACAAAATTTTGATTGATAGATTGAAGGAAAAAAAACGAAAGGAAAAAATAGATGGAATGCTTTCAATTTCTTATCGCATTACTACACCATTCATCATTGAATAATTTCTCTAATTTATATTCTACTTCTTTCAAATTTCCACAAATATTTTTCGTTTGTAAGTTTAAATAAGGCATTAAATTTAAAAGTATTGAATTTTAAATAAAAATACATTTTTACATTTTAAAAACTGTTTTAACCTCTGCGAGTTGAGTTTTGTCATTTTCAAAACGGCGCTAAAAACCAAAATGTATCGCGGAGACGAAGGCATCATGTAAGCTGATAAAAAAATTACATTTTCTAATCATTCATAAATTACAAATTTAAACCATTTCCCTAGAGGTGGCCAAAGCCTCTGCGGAGTTTTCTCCATGACATTCTATCCTTGTATAGGTACCTCGTTGAATTAATTAATTATATCCATCACATTATACACACATTTTCATCAACTCTGTACGTCAAAAATTTTACAAATCTGATCAAAACCATACTTTTTTTCAGTCTTTTCTTTCTTCTTTTATGTTACTTTTTTGTTTTTTGTATTACAGAGAGAACGACACGCGCGACAACATTTTAAGTTTGACAGAGATATTTATAATTTCATCGGCCCGTTTATATTTTTATGTGGGGATGATATACAACCTTCGTGTTGGTTCCAGCGCCCCTGCAGTACGGGGGACATACTTAACGAGGCTTCTGCCGCAATTCCTTACACAAAGAGATATGCTGAATTTACATGTTCAATGTGGCACGACCGTGGCTTGATATTCTGAATTATCTAAGTCGAAAATTCGGAGATTAATCTGTAAAATATTGTGAAAAACTCTAGTTTGCATTTCAGTCACTTCACAATTCGAGTCGAACGTGGATTTCAATAGGGACGTTAAAGAAAAACGCCAATTATGAAGCATAAATGTTGAATGATGATGATTTATAGAGCGCCGTTTCTTTGACTACTGCTACTGCAAGAGCGTTTTCAGTCTTGACGTGGCGGTGAAGAAATGGATCTTCATTCCCCTCTTGAAGCTCTCAATACCTTCCTTGGCGCGCACTTCTGGGGGCAGCTGATTCCTAGTGGACGGTCCTGCAATGGCGGAAACCCGGTGTCCGAACACTGCCTTATAAAGAACTGTATTAATCTCTTCGTAGTCTATTGGTAACGCTTCGGACTCGTAAATGGAACGTCGTAGATTCGAATCCCAGCGTAGCACAAACAAATATAATATTTATATTTTTTAAATATACTCTTCGCTGGGTTGAAAAATTCGTACACTTTTACCAAAGACCGATCACCAAAAGTCAATCTTACCTCACTGAAACTGAGCCTTGCTTGAGAATTGGCGCTTTATAGCGACAACCAAGCTCGTAAAAAGTCCAGTCGATAGTTCAGCTGGTAGAATGCTTGGTTCGATCCCTACCGTGGGTGTCAGAAATTATTTCCTGTTTCCATGCTTATTTCAAGCCCAAAAAAATACCAGCAAGGTTTATTCAGCCTTCACAGGAATGTCTTTAATTGATGGCCCACTGGTTTGGTAGTGTACCTATGGAGCGGTTGTAATTGGTACAGCCAAGACAGACAAATGGATCACTGTGACAAAGGCTGTTACACGAATGACTACATTCGTGGTATACTACGTGTAAAAGAAGCTGGCATTTATCGTGGTGAGGTTGTGAGCTATGACAAAGCCATGCTGATATTCTTGTCTGCTAATTGATGGCCCACTGGTCTGGTGGTGTACCTACGGAGCGGTGGTAACTGGTACAACCAAGACAGACAAATGGATTACTGTGACAAAGGCTGTTACACGACTGACTACATTCGTGGTATACCACGTGTAAAAGCAGCTGGCATTTATCGTGGTGAGGTTGTGAGCTATGACAAAGCCATGCTGATATTCTTGTCTGCTAATTGATGGCCCACTGGTCTGGTGGTGTACCTACGGAGCGGTGGTAACTGGTACAACCAAGACAGACAAATGGATTACTGCGACAAAGGCTACGTGGAACTTCCATAGTTAGAAATGTGCGAGGGGGAAGTAAGAAATGACATTATATGGCTTGTAGAAGAATGGATGCAGAAGTCTATAATAATCTACAATCTAAGTTGAAAATATATATTAACATTTAAAATTCATATTGAATGCACTTCCACAAACATACACGCAAAAATTTACGCTTACACATGCCGCTACAACATAAAACCCAATATCAAATGAACGTAAGCCCTGCACCTCTTGCCGACATTCCCGCATGAAACAGGGGTGAAATTGGCATAGTGAAACATTTTGTACAGTATGGGGGGTCAGTCGCAAACCAATCTATAAGTCAAGTTTTTTTTTAATTTGAAACCGTTCTTCGTTCAAAACAGTGGAGAAATTTATTGCTGTCTACGGTTTTATTTTTCCCAACAAGTAAAAATCATCAATATTTTAATGTTTGTATTTTTATTTGTTTATTTAAAAACCAAGTAGATTTGTGAAGAGGAATGCAATTCACCAACCTATTCTGCCTGGCCAGAAACAGGAAGTAATATTACCAATTAATAATTCATTATTGTTTATTTTAATGAGTTATTAATCAATAATTACCTAATAACATTTGTTGAACCAGGGTCAAAGTTATGGTCAAATAACCCAGGCGGGGATCCAAACAACGTTATTGTATTCCAAACACGCTCGAAAGATCAGCCCACTTGGCCCCCTCGGCCATAACACCGACTATCATAATGAAAAATATGTAGTAAAAATTGGTAGAAATAATAAATTTACAAACCTTGACTCGGGCAGTTCATTTCCATGTGGTAAGGTTCAATAGAGCTGCAAATACAGTCGATATTTGGCGGGCATTTTATGGCGCCATCGTGGGCTGTCACTGTTGACAGCAGGAGCACCAACACAACAGCTGACAGATACGACGCCATCTTGAGATCCGCCATCTTTGTAAAATGGCTTCCACGTCTAAGAGTCACGCGGGAATTCAAGTTGTCGTTTGGTGTGTCATTTGGGGACCTGCATGTGTCTTTATTAATCTGAAAAAAAGAGAAAAATAATTATTAATTTATAAAAAAAATAATGAAGGTATTGATGCAAGTGAGGTTGTTGAATTTTTTTTATGATTCGGCACAAATGCATGCAGCCAAACATTTTTTTTCACAATTTCATCATGAAAAAGCTTAGTAGGTATACTATTTTATCATACGAATAAATATTGTTTAGTTAGGCCCGGTATATTCAAGTTTAGTAATATTTTAATTAACTATTACTTGAACTATTATTCAAAATACACAAGTTCGAGTTAACTAAAACCGAGAATTACCGAAGTGACAAGCCCCGCCCCCAAATCTTGGAAATAATTACAATGCCATTCAAAGGCTTTCAAACCAACAACTGTTTGTAAAAATCAAATGCCTAACCTTCATTAAGCTGGAAAACGACACAAAAAATGTTTAGTTTGCAATAATTTTGATGTATCCTTAGATAAAAAAAAACAGCTGCTGTCAGTGAAGACGAAGCCATCTTAAAAATCGTAAGTTAAGTAACTTAATATTTACTGGCGAAATTTGGTGAGTAAAATATTATGATAATTTATCTTAAATTGCATTTTAGTTAATTAATTAAAAAAATCATTTGAGAAGAAACAGAAATCTATAAGAATTGTTTTATGTTTTCTGATGAAATGCTAGATTTTGCTATAATCTAGTAATTTGCTGTGATTGTTTAACCGTACGCCGTTAATTTCATTTCACAACAGATATACATAATGGAATAATGGATGCCATGAAAAAGGTTAAAATGCGAATAATAGAAACGCTCGGAAAAATGTTGACACTGAAGGGAAATTAAATCTAGAGACTGAATAGAGGTAATTGGCCTTTGTGCGCCTCAGAGGTCTGGCGAAGACAATGGGTCCCAAAGAAAATGTGACTCCAGCCGTTATAACTGAGGCTTGAGAAAGCGTTGCTCTAACCTGGAGGTTCCAAAAGTGTTTTTTTTTTTAAGAATTCCTGTGCGGGAGACTCCCTAGATTCTAGAGACTCTAGGGGTCTATAACACTTGCTGTATTGCCGCAGGGGTGTACGAGCTTGGTCGTCGCTACAAAGCGCCAATACTTAAGCAAGACCCAGTTGCTGTAAGGCTGGATGGACCTTTGGTGACCGGTCATTGGTAAAGGTTTATGAATTTTTCAACCCAGCGAAGAGCAAATTTGAAAATATAAATGGTATTTTTATTTGTGCTCCGCCGGGATTCGAACCCACAACCTTCCCATTCAGAGTCCGCTGTGTTACCACTGAGCTACGGACCGGTCATCACCGATTTGCCTCATACCACTCTTAATAATAATAATCTTGCGATTATTCCTTGACTTATAGGTTGGTATGAGGCTGACCACCCATACTGTAGAAAATGGCTCACTTTGCCATTGTCACCCCTGTTTCAGGGAAGGTCGGCAAGAGTTGCAGGGCTTATGTTCATTTGAGATTGGGTTTTTATTTTATTTTGTAGGTCCACATGCGGCATGTGTAAGCGCAAAATTATGCGTGTCTGCTTGTGGGAATGCATTTAATATGAATCTCAAATGATACATATCTTTGCAACTTACATTAAGATTTAGATTTAGAAACATGCTGACCTCATTGACCTATGGGGGTCTATGTTTGAGAACCTCTCCTCGACTCTGACGGGGAATTAAAGCAAAAAGTTGAAAGATTAAGATGCGGACAAAAGAGGTGAAGGTCGGCGGTTTTGATTAAAAAATTTGAATAAACGAGATTTAACGGCTCTGTGACGTCATTCCGTAATGATTTAGGTTTTTGTCTCCACTTTAACTCTCAGTGACAAAGGCAATATTAGCTTAGGAGACACAACTATTTAAAAAGTAATAACTTCTACTCAAAACATTGGCCAATGTGTCACCCCTATTTTTAGGGAAGGTCGGCAAGAGTCGTGGGGACTTTGTTCATTTGAGATTTGTGTTTTTATTTTGTGATTACACATGCGGCATGCTTAAGCGCGAACTTGCATGTATCTGATTGACAGCGTTAAACGCAAACAAACGCAACTAAGCTACACATATAGTGTAACTTCTTGCCTGTGTTATCCCCGAAGGGGTCGCATGTGGCGCTTCGGGACCTATTTATTTTAACAGGTAAGGGGGCCGGCCTCACACCAACCACTTTCAGTTGAAGTGGGGGTTTCCCAGCTCCGGGGGGGGGGGGGGGCTGGTTCTCATTTCTTGTGAAGGCTGAGTAAGCCTTTGAGATCGAACCCTTGCTCTTGGCATGGAATGCAAGCATTCCTACCAATTGAGCTATCGACTTTTTTACGAGCTTGATCGTCGTCGCTACAAAGCGCCAATTCTCAAGCACGACCGAGTTGCTGTAAGGCTGGATGGACCTCTGGTGACCGGTCATTGGTAAATGTTTTATGAATTTTTCAACCCGGCGAAGAGCAAATTTGAAAATATAAAAGCAAATTTGAAAATATAAATTTCAGCGTTCATTAAATATAAGCCTTAAAAATCAATAGATGATTGCAACTTAGATTATAGATTATCAAACATCGTTTCTTTATGAGCTGCCAATAAAACAACGGAAAGCTGGAAGATCTTCTACAATCTTTAATCTATGTTGCAAATATATATTGGCATTCAAAGCTATATTTAAAACATATTCCGCATGTCAAATACACCAAGTCTCACATGAACATAAATCTTGGAACTCCAGCCATTTTCCCTGAAACTAGGGTGACATATGTAAAAGTAACCAAGTTTTTACAGCATGGGAGCTCAGCTTCATACCTTCTAAAATATGAAAATATAGCTGGAAGTCCTCTTTTCAGGATCCATGATACTATATTTTTGTTTTGTGAATCACAGATTGAAAAATCGATATCAAGAAAAAGATGAAAAAAAAATAAAGAAGAAGAAACGAAAAAAAAAGAGAAACATACAAAATATAAAACATGAAAACGACTGCTTTTATCCGATTCCATTTATCTCAGCACTTCTCTTTCTTGTCTCGCGCATATCTCGTCCCCTTAGTGCTTGTTTGTCTTATCTTCATCAATGGTTATTTCCAATGTGTCTTATGAAAACTGGAAATTGATTTAAAAATATTTAAAACAACTCCCACATTATCGTGTTTAAAGTTTTATTCTTAGTTCAGATTGTGTAGAATGTGATTGTTAAGACAATTTCATTGAAAGGTATTCTGATCTAATTTAATCTAAAGTTGCAAAGATACGTAAAATTGGGTATTCACATTATATGCATTTTCACAAGCAGACACGTATAAGTGTACGCTTGCACATGCCGCGTGTGAACTTACCACAAAAAAACCCAATTCTCAAATGAACATGCATTGGCAAAGTAAGCCATTTTCTACAGAATTTTTAGAATCAACAAATAAGAATATTTACGAGTATAAACATTAAAAACTAAAACTAAATTATAATTTAAAATTTTAACACCCCTAGCCCAAGCCGCCAACATTACAGATCAACCGTCATTTCTTTCTGTCCTAACATACTTCTTTCATTTCATCCAGAATAATAACCTTCTTCATACAAGCTCTCGTTTTATTATGACTCTAGATATCAGTACCCTTAGTTCGAGTTGCATAACTTAAGAAAAGTAAAGTTTACGGAAAATATTAAAGAGTGATTTCTCCCAAAATCTGCCGTTTTCGTTTCTTACACTTTATGGTCTCAGCAAAAGAGTTACAGTGATGAAGAAAATCAAGTTCAAACAAACAAAAACGGCAGATTTTAGGGGAAATCACTCTTTAATAATTGCCGTTAACTTTACATTACTCAAGTTTTGCAACTCGTGCTAAGGGTACAGAGGGTTAATCAATTATCGTTAATTGTGAAACAAACCGTGTAAAATAAATTCTGTTTAAATAAATAATTGTAGTTCAATTGAAAGTGAACCCCAACTAAAATAACAATACCATCTTTGAATCAAATGGTAGATGAGTCAAACAAGCACTGCAGGGACAATCTGGCATACCTGCGCGTCTCCAGCGGCAACACTTCGGTGTGAAATTTAATATAGAAAGGGCGGGTCGAACCTGGAGAAGTTGCTACCCTACACGCGAGCGGCTGCTGCCTTAATTTGCCGCCACTCGCGTCCGACTTGAAAGAAACAATTTACCTTTCACAGAACGTAAGGGATGCGACACAGTGAATACGGGGAGGGTGTATTGTACTAGACCTGCCATGTATACCAGTGAGCGACAACCTTTTGAACGCGTTACTACGTCCCTTGTGCTTGATTGTCGTATTTCCAACAGAGGTAATTTCACATGAGCAATGTTTGCATGTGTACTGGACCATTGTGCTTTTATAGATACTGAAAATTGATTTCGCAAATATTTGACACAACTCTCACATAATGGTGTTTTTCTACTCCCATTTGGTAATTTACTAATTACAAAACGGCTAACGCAATCACAATGCCATACATTTCTACACCCGTTGCATAATGTTACATTATGCAACCGAAAAAATGAACATGAGCGCATGCGCATTGTCAGAATTGGAACCATTTTTTAATTTCAAATGTCAACCTTGTATGGGGGTATGAAGACCTGTCAATCCAAGATGGCCGCAAGCGATCAGCTGATTAGGCTTCATACAATATTAGTGATATTCGGTAGGTAGGAATTACCGTGGTGATGAGACTTTCAGCCCTGTTCAGATGAAAATAAATAAGTATATTTTATGTGTAGAGTCAAATAAAAATTGTTAATAGTGCTAAAATTTATCGAATTTATTTATCGGATTGCTCCAAATAAAGCTTTCCTTTTTTCAATGGAAAGTAAAAGGCTTGAAAGGAAAACAATACAAAAAATTTCACCGCAAAAAATAAACAAACTCAAAAAGTTACTTGGTTAATAGGTGAGTATGAGGTTGATCACCTATGCTGTACAAATTTGGTTCACCTGCCAATACAACTGCAGGGCATATGTTTATTTGAGTTTTGGGTTTGAATGTTTAAGCTTATATGCAGGATGTAAAAGCGCGACCTTATACATATGTGTCGGCTTGTGGGCATGAATTCAATATGAAACCTAAATATAATTTATTTTTACAACTTAGGTTAGATTAGATAATCGAAGGGAATGATAAATCACACGTTTTGACAAAGGTAAGGTTTTAATTACTTCAAATGGACGAGTACATTATAATGACTATTATTCACTATTTTGTTAATTCTCTCATGGTCGTAGAAAAAGTATTGTATGCCACTGCACGTAATTAGTCTTTGTAACACTCGTGCTTTCTATTGTGCCATTCGGCTGCGCCTCATGGCACAAACTAGCACTCGTGTTAAAAAGACTATCATTACTTGGCAGTGGCATAAATAACTATTGTTTTACGTTATTTTTTTAAGATCATATTGCGTAGAATGTGATTTATTGAAAAGTCATCTTTGAATCAAATTGTAGATGAGCCATCAGGCGGACGACTATGCAACTAATCGTCCTCCTAGCGCTTATTTTGATTATCTACCATTTGATTCAAAGATGACCTTTTAATAAAATAGTCTTAAGAATCACATTTTATACTCCTGGACTGATAGGTTGGTACGATTTTATGCTCCTGGACTGATAGGTTGGTACGAGGCTGACTACCCGTGCTGTAAAAATCGGTTCACTTTTGCCAATGCCACCCCGGTTCAGGGAACGGCGGCAGGAGTTGCAAGGTTTATGTCCATGTGAGGTTTTCTTTATTTGTATGCACACATGCAGAATGTGTAGGCGCGAACCTACATGTGCCTGTCTGTATGCATGCATTTCATATGAGCCTTAAATGCTTACATATCCTTGCAGCTTAGATTATAGATTATAGATACGGTCTGAGCTAAGAATAAAACTTAAAACACAATAGTGTGAGAGTTATTTTAATGTTTTTAAAATAAATTTCCAATACCTAGACACATAGGTCCAGTACACACACAAACATTGCTCATGTGAAATTATCTCTGATGGACATAAGAGACACAAGCACTTAGAGGACGTAATGTTTGCCACTCACGCTGCGTAGAGGTTTACCTGGCGCAGGTAGACCGGAGCTTGTGTGGTAAAAGAACTGTGCAGTTTTTTTAGACTGCGAAACTGGCAAGGTTTACTCAGCCTTCACAATAAATGAGTACCAGCCCCCTCGGAAAATCCCCACTTCAACTGAAGTGGTTGGCGTAAGGCCGCCCCCTTATCTGTAAAAATAAATTGATTGCACTTGAGACATGCGAAACCCTTCGAGGACGCAAAAAAAAAAAAAAAATGAGGAAAAAAGTTGCATTAATAATTTTGCGTTGCGTATTGTAACATTTGTTTACAATTTTTCTACTTCGTGTTTTTGATCCCTACTTATTTTATCGATCGGTTTACGAATGCCACACAAAATTTTAAAATTCAGTTTTCAAAGGTTCACCATCACTGCCATGTTTTTAGTACACGGAAACTAGGATTGCAATACTTTGCGGAATTAGAAACATCCGTGTAAGCAGGGGGCGTGAAGAATTCATCAGAGGATTTCACCCATATTGGATGTGGCCTTTCTCGGGGAATCCCATCTATCTTTTCAAAATTAAATTTGTACTTTTCTTGGTATAAAACAAAATAAAGTAAAAAGGGATGTGTTCATATTATTACCGAAACTCATGTGAGGAATTAAAGCATGGACGAAAAGCGATAGTGTAATGAATAATGCTTGTTTAGTGGAGAAGAAAAACTGGGAAAACATTGAAGATTCAGATCTGAAATATACAAGTCAGTCTTTTTTTAAACAAGCAGACTGTAACTGTAACTCTGTCACCATTCCGCTAGGGGTGGCCAGAGCCTCTGCAGAGATACCTCCATTTTTTCCTATCCTGACATACCTCTTTCAATTCCTTCATATCCATCACATTTTTCATGCATTTTCTTCTTTTACGCTCACTTTGTATGCCTTATTCTTTCACAATCTTCTAAATCTGATCACTCCATACTTTTCTCGGTCATCCCTTCTTTTTTTTTCCTTTCACACTTTCATTTTCATTCAGAAAAAATGTATATATGATATAAATAGTAAAAGAAATCCGCTTTCAACCAAAAACGCATTTTAGTTTTATGAATTTAAAATTAATGGAATGAATGTTGATGTCGTAAATGAGTTTGTATACCTGGGAAGTAAGTTTGAAAAAGATGGAAGAATGACCGGTGAATTTGAAAGAAGAGTAATGAAGGGCAGGTGTGTACTGGGTGCCACAGCTTGTATCGCCAAAAATCAAAACATATCAAAAAATGCTCGATTGGCGCTACGCAGTGGCATACTTTTACCCACCTTGATGTATGGAAGCGAGGCCTGGACGGTGAATGAAAGTGAAATTAGTAAAGTCCATACTGTTGAAATGGACTTTCTAAGAAGTATGATTGGGAAAAAACGGAGTGACAGGGTGAGGAATGATTTTGTAAGAGAAGAATGTGGTGCAAGAGAAAGTGAAGATTAAAAGAAGTTTGTTAAGATGGTTTGGGCATATGGAGAGAATGAATGAGGAAAGACTGACGAAGAAAGTATATGTTGGTAGAATAGATGGATGTCGTGGTAGAGGAAGACCGAGAAAGGTATGGATGGACCAAATATCCGAAATTGCGAATGAATGGAATATCCAGAGTCATAATAAAAGAAGAGCTTGTATGAAGAAGGTTATGACTCTGGAGGAAATGAAAGAAGTATGTAAGGACAGAAAGAAATGGCGGTTGATCTGTAATGTTGGCGGCTAGGGTTTATTAAATTGGAATTTGTTTTTGTTTGTGAATGGATATTTTGTATTTGGATATTATTATTTAATGATGTATAAAATGTAATTTTTCGTGTGTGTGTGTTCCTTGACTTATAGGTTGGTATGCGGCTGACCACCCATGCTGTAAAAATGGTTCACTTTGCCAATGTCACCCCTGTCTCAGGGAAGGACGGCAAGAGTTGCAGGGTGTATGTCCATTTGAGATTTGGTTTTTATGTTGTAGGTTCACATGAGGCATGTGCAAGCGCGAACTTGTACGTGTCTGGTTGTGAGAATGCATGTAATGTGAATCTCCAATGTAACATATCCTTGCAACTTAGATTAGATTAGATTAGATACCCAATAAGGATTAAAAAAAAATTGCCCTAAGTACATATTTTTTTAACGTGTTAGGAAGAGATTTAAGCATTGCGATTTTGATATTGGAAATTAAAATAAGACAGTGAATATCACGCACCGTAAAAGACAGTTTGTAACACAGGATTGTACCAAAATACGTGGTGGAAATGAGTGCGTCGTGTGAGGTATATAAACCACTTGCTTTGTTGATTTTTATACTTAAACTTGACAAATATATTTTTTAACTTGGCGGACGTATTTCCTCTTTTTCTTGGTCTAACCACTTGGTACTTAGTGCCTTTTTTAATCAACTTTTCAAACGTGTGAACGAAATCCAATTACAAATGTACGCCGAGAAAACCGCAATGTTTGAAATTCAGGATAATTTGTAGGGATTACGCCTGTCCCGTTTTATCTTCCTGCCGAGTGTATTTGAGCGTCCCTCTCTCTCACACCTGTGCGAGTGATTTCTTTTCGGGTTCATCACACGGGTTGTTAATCTCCTTAATTCTGGACGAGGGTTCTCTTAGCCATAACCCCAAATTTAAACTAAATCCCAACGTTTTCACAAAAAAATACAGAAACTTAAAAAGAGCCTCCAGTGAGAGTTTAAGTTTTTAAATATTTCAGATATTACGCTGTGGTTGAGTTTGAATGTTTGGTTTTATTCTCAGGTTACAGGTGAGGGCTTACAACTCCCACCTCACCTGAATGTTCACATTAATTATTGTTATTCTCAGCCTAATACCTTACCCTGAAATAACAAATCCGTTAATATTCTACACGCCAAGTAATCTAATATATTTTAATATCCGTATTATTTTCTTTGATTACGTACTTATGTTCTCTTTGGACTCCTAAGCCGTTCAAATGAGTTTAATGAATTTTTCTGGAAGCATGTAAAATATTCTCGACTTGATCCCTGTGAAGTTTGTGAACAAATGACATAATTTAATAAGGAATTTGGTATAAACTTTTAAGAATAAGGAATTTAAGCAAAGCTTTGATCTTTTATGATTATTGAATTTACCCATAGTTAAATAAACTACGCCATATAATCACTTAAATTTGCCTAAGGTAAAAACTGCGGGGCTATTCTTCGACATTTTAGTTGCCCGTTGAGCCCACGCTTTGACAAACTAATGATGGCTCGCCTGGAAGTTTTATGACCACGGTCATTCTTACCTACCGAATTTTGGTAGTTTTTGTATGAAGACTGTAATCAGCTGTTCTCTTGCGGCTATCTTGGATTGACAGGTCTTCATACAAATGCATCATTAGTTTGTCAAAGCGTGGGCTCAACGGGTGACTAAAATGTCTAAGAATAGCCCCCCGTGAGTAACTATTTTATTAAAGAAATTAACCAATGCGATTCTCTGGAAATTTTCCATGGAAAAAGTGTAACATCTTTTGAATAAGGACTTTTGAGCTCTAGAATTTCTTGAATTTGCCCATAGTAAAAAAAACTACTAGGTCCTTCATGTGACTACCCAATTCACTTGAATTTGTCCATTTAAAAGAGTATAATCTCTTTTTAATGAGGAATATACTCTTGATAATGACCTGAATATTGATGGTCGAAAGTGCTCGAGATATAAAATATTATTGTGTAAATTAAACTACGTTTGAGAAAAAATTATTTTATTTTTAATAGAGGAATAAACCCATTAAAAAAATATATGCACAAGAATCTCTTGAATTCGCTAATGGTAAAAAACTTGAAACTCTTTTTAATAAGGAATTTACCCATGGTCAAATAATTAATAATCTTGAATCTGCCCATAGAATAAGTTATTCACCCGTGGCTAAACAACTTATGAACCTGAAACTCTTGAATTTGCCCAAGGTAAAAAAATATTAGGTACCTCTTTTGAATAAGGAATTTACCCATAACTAAACCACTTATGTACACGACTCTCTTGAATGACTTATGGCCGAATAACTTATGTTTTTCCTTAAAAAGGAATTTACCCACGTGAAAAATTGTATATTTTCTTAGGCATGGGTAAATTGCTAAATCCATTATGATACAATACGCTTGCATTGTAAGGCAAAATCATGAAAGGCTTTTAGCGAAATGCAATCAAAATTACGCCCGACTCAAATTCAATTACCTTCATCTCACAACTATTAATTAGGGGACCTGCCTTAGCGACGACTCTCTCCCTCTGATAACGGTCGTCGGTATATTGTGACGTAACGACGTTAAACGAATTAAACGACGATCGTGGGGGACGCGGCGCGTTAGGGCAGCGGTGGGTTTCACACGTGGCCCAAATAACGGATAACGACGAACGACCACGTGGACTGTGTACCAAGTACAAAATTTTGAGTGAAGACTGAATTATACAATTTTCTAATGTTTGCACATTCACCGAGTGAAAATTCATTTTTAATTTAATAATTAAAAAACTTTTTTATTTAAAAAACACATAGTTTTTATTTTCACATATGAGTTATACTGCCTAAGCGCTGTCGAACCTGCTCGGTTCATCATCAGAGGCTCCCACTTTCTCCTCTCTAAATAAATACGCATTCCTTTCTAACAATACCTACCTACTTAAAAAACCCACTTTCTCTTCCCAAAATATATTTGTTCTAACCCTTGAATTATACAGTTGACATAATAATATAAATATAATTATTTGTTGGTGTTATGGCCGAGTGGTCAAGTCGCTATTCTTGACTAGCGTATTTGTAACAGACTAACTCTGGTTCGAATCCAAAAGGACAAGATGTGTTGTGTTTTTAGAATGTTGGAAGGAAGAGAGAAAAACTGGTACCACATTATTATCACTTAAAAAAAAATATATAATATTTATTGTACCTGCCAATATCTTTGTTAATTGGTAAAGTTAACAGAAAAATCTATCGATCTCCACCTTGGTAATTGACAATTAAAATGGTAAAGCTTACAGAACAATTGTTAATCGATTGTCTTGTCTTGTCTTGTATCCTGCCGCCATTCCTCTAGGGGTGGCCGGTACCTCCACACAAGTGCCTCCACTTGACTCTGTCCTTGCATACTTCTTCCATCTCATCTAATTTCATCACTCTTTTCATGCATGCTCTTCTCTTGTTTCCACTCTGTAAATTCCATTCATTCGCAATCTCACTTATCTGATCAATCCATTCTTTTCTAGGTCTTCCCCTTCCACGCTTACCTATTACATTCCCTTTATACACTCTTTTTGTCAGTCGGTCTTCATTCATCCTTTCAATATGTCCAAATCATCGCATCACACTTCTTTGAACTTTCACTTTCACGCTATCGATAATAAAATTTCACTTACACGCATCGATAATAAAATATATTAATCAGTTTTTGATTTTACTACACACATGTCAAATTCTTTGACACTTAAGTAGTTGTTATTGAGTCGAAAACGAAAAATACTTTTAGACTCGGGCTATTACTGACGCAGGTAATGGCTTGATGTCTATCTGGTTGGTAGTTTATGAAAGTGCCCACCAAATTGTAGAATATAATGTTTTTATGATGCTTGTTCACGTGCAAAAGAAAATAATTGTTTGAACTCATTGATCGATTATTCGTTCAATTTTTTTTTTACAATTTGTCACCTCAATTCGGGGCCTATTACTTAATGAATAACAATTATTTTTTTTCAGTACTTTGGGACTTATTGCAAGATATGAGGATAACTACATAATTAATTATTCAGTACATCTGTTTAAGGGGAAAAATGTTTGTAATTTAGTTTAATTACATTTTAAAATATTTTTGAAACCATGAAGCATTTGAGAAGTATGACAGGAAAAACTTTAAGGGATAGAGTTAGGAATGAATGGGTAAAAAAATAATGTAATTTGAAAGAGGATTTAAAAGTTTAAGTACAAAATAATGTGATGAGATGGTTTGGGCATGTGGAAAGAATGAATGATGATAGACTGACAAAGTATGTATACAAAGAAAGTGTGAAAGGAAAAAGAGGGAAGGGACGACCGAAAAAAGTATGGAGTGATCAGATTGTGGAGATTGTGAAAGAATGGGATATACAAAGTGAGCGTAAAAGAAGAAAATGCATGAAAAAGGTGATGGATATGAAGGAATTGAAAGAGGTATGTCAGGATAGGAAAAAATGGAGGCAACTCTGCAGAGGCTCTGGCCACCCCTAGCGGAATGGCGACAGACTTACAGTACAGTTACAGATTATAGATGTACTGAAGCCTGAGTGTTTCAAAGTAAGCTAATTTGACTGTCAACTTAAAAAAAATTCTCAGGATCTCCTGAACCGCTAAATCGATTTCAATTCATTTCTCGGAAATCATGAAAATATTCTTACAATGGTACATAGTAAGTTTGATGCCGATCGGATAAAAAACGAACTGTTTTTAATCCGATAGCTGTTAATCTTTATTCTCAAAGTGTGTACAATGTAGATACTTACATCAAGTAATATTTAGGTAACTGTTATCATTAATCTAAGTTCCTAAGGTTTTTTCACATTTGAGGCTTATACCTACTCAATGCACGCCCACAGGCAGACACATTTAAGTTCACGTTTACACATACTGCATATGCACTTAATAAACTTAACGTCACATGAACATAAACCTTGGAACTCTTGCCGCCCTGCACTGAAACTAATCTAATCTATTTTTCAAAAATATGTTACATTAAAAACTCACATTATAAACTGGAAGTAACTTTATCCCTAAAACTCATACCAGCGTTAGAAAAGACATTATTAAAAAAAAAATCTTGACCTGTTTCACATTAAAGAGTAGGTTTGTAGCTTCTAAAAATAAAAATAAATAAACACGAAATAACAGATAATCCATTCCACTTCAAAAAAAATAAAATTCTATACTTCATTTGTGTTAGAGCCGACATTAAAAATTCCGACAACATTATTTCTGAATTTATTTACATTAAAATTCAGTAGAATATTTACGGTTTGTAATTCCGAGAGAGCGAGGTATTCAGGGAAATGAAATGCTGAAAAATTGTAAGGCATTATCTTTAAGAAAATTTAAGCACAATTTTTTTGCCAGTGTTATTCACTTAATCCTGGAAGATTTTCTCGAAAACAGCTCCAACATTCAGAGAGCTTCATCACGTCTTGCTTAAGCTGAAATTACGTTTTGTTTTTCAGGAAAAAATGGAGTGAGTTTCATGTTACAGACGAGGTTGGAGTCACTTTGAATAAGCAGCTGCAGGACTAAGTAATATTAACGAGGCGGCATTCATTTATACGGAACCCCCTCCTGAAAAGGCTGAAAAGGAAAAATTACAGGACAACATCTGTAGGAAAATGTTTTTCCACAACCCTGCGGAGTGCAAGAGAAAAATATCCCCAGGTAAATACTGGACTTTATGAAAGCTCATACTCTTTATTGACTGATTTAAATAAAGCGAAGAGTATTTTTACATTAAAAAAGATTCTAAAGGAGTTTTCATCCCTTTTATTAACAAAAAATAATGTATGACTGAAGTGCACAGGTACTTTTTTTTATGTGAAAAAGGGAAAAAAATAACTCATATTGAATGAAATGAAAAATTGAATAAGAAAAGATTTTAAATAGATTATACTGCCATGATTTATTTCGGGTTCACATTCAATGACATTTCAGTTGAATTTATTTTTTAATAAATTGATTACATTTGGTTCACTCTGTAACTTCTGTATTGGCGGCTTCACGGCTTGGGCGTTAATGGATCACTGACTCTTCACAGAACCGCTGCCCGTGTATATATATAACCATGACACAATCTCGCATGTTCCAGATCAAACGAGATGCCTCTCGAATGGATGTTTCCAGAGAGTACGAGATGTTCAACGTTTATGACTTATTTATTTATAATAATGCAGCTTGTGTAAACGCGAACTTACACGTGTTTTTCGACCATTTAGAATTTAGATTATAGATAATGCATAAATAATATAAAGCCTCGTTTTGTAGATGAAAATAAATAGCATTGTTTTCTACATTCCTCTTTATAACGGAATAAAATTTTACCAATTGATTTTTTTTCCAAATTCTCCGAAAAGTTCAATACGAGTTGTTACAGGGTTAAGTTCTTATAAAAGAGTCGTGTTTATAAACAAAAATAAAGAGGGTCACCTTCACCCCAATTTGTAGTCGAAAAAGGGTTTCAGTCGCCCTGACAACTGCTCCTCACCCAAGTATAAACCTTAACAATGTTACTCAACCATAGCGTTTTCCCATAAATATATGGTAACTTAAACGCACAGAAGAGGCTCTGATTTATTTTAGATCCAATCTTGGAAATATACAATAAGCTGACTCAAAACGCAACGTTCTCCTCTAAGCTCTACGATTTCAATTTGTAGAAAAATGTTCTTACATCAAACATAGCGTATTAAGAAAAATGTGTGGAAAGTAATACGTACACGAGAGGCGCCGTTTTATTTTCTGTATATTTTTTCGGGAAAAAAATTGGTTGTGTAAAGTTTTTAACTTACTGACACATTTCACTAAGACTTTTATTAGTTCCATGTAGAGAAATGTTCCTACGAATTCCTGTATTATTTGGTTGCAATAACTGTTCTTCCGCGTTTATACCATTAGGTCCCTTTAGAGCTGTCACTACTCCTTTGTGTCCTGACTCTTCACTTTCATTTCATTCACTCAGATCGTTTGTTTTGAATTTTTATAGTTTTTTTTTTCGTATCATGCATCATTGGAATTATTATGATCTTAAGTCATTTTTTAATAACAAAAGAAACAGATTTTTACGTCCTATATAATCTAAGTTGCAAAGATATATTAACATTCAAAGGACATATCAAATGCATTCTCACAAACAGACACGTGTAAGTTCCCCTTAACAAATGCTGAATGCGTATTTACAAATTAAAAAATCCAAACCTCAAATGAACATAAACCCTGCAACTTTTGCCGACCTTCCCAAGAACAAGGGTAACATTGCCAAAGTGAAACACCGAGAAAAGTATGTTTGGATCAGATAGGTGGAATTGTGAAAGAATGGGATATACATAGCGAATGTAAAAGAAGAAAATACAGGGAAAAGGTGATGGATATGAATGAATTAAAAGATAGATAAAAGATAAAAGATAGATAAAAGATACCTGATGATGACCTTCTAGGTCGAAAACGTTAGTAACTTACTCTAAAGATTGTAATCTTTTTAAATATATTCATGTGAAAATAAACAGTGTTTTTGAATTCCTCAAAAATTTTTAAACTATAACAGTATGAATTTTCACAGTGTTAATACACAAACAATACAAAATAGAATTAAAAGAGGTATATGCAAAGATGGGAAAAATCCAGGCCAATCTGCTGAGACTCAGCTCACCCCTAGCGGAACAGTGACATGGTTCCATAATATGAAATTACTGGCCGCGTTGATAAGTAGAATTGAATACGCCGAGTCATTTCCCTTTCAGAGGGTTTATTATTATTATGAATAATTTGTAACATGCGTACGTCGCACATAATGAATAGGTTTTCACAGTTCATTGGCCGTACCTACAAAGAAAAGGCTTTTCCTCATACAAGGCAGAAATTCAGTGGAAATACTCCATCTTTCAAAGGATACGATTTAATATAACAAAGATTACAGATACTTCAATTTAAGAGTGGTCGGTAGCTCAGTTGGTAGAGTGCTTGCATTCATTCCATGCTGAGAGCTCGGACTCGAATACAACCGAATGTGTCAGAAATGATTTCCCGTTTTGGTGTTTATTTCAAACCCAAAATAAAATGCCGGTAAGGTTAGTCAGCCATCACAAGAAATAAATACCAGTCCTATCAGGAGCTGAGAAACCCATACTTAAAGAAAAGCGGTTGACTTAAGACCTACGCAGCTAACAGCCCTGCTACAAAGGAACAAGATATCAACCGCCACATCACCAACACCTCTAAACCACTACAATAAGTGGCATAGACCCCAAAGTTCCTGAAATCTAGACTCTTTCGCACAGGTTTTTTTTAAAAAGCTTTTAATATATGCCAGAATGACTTTCAGAACAAAAAGGATTATACAAAACTATGTGTATATTTTTCGAGGGGCGTAAAACCTTCCTGTGTATTTAAAAGCAAAGGCACGACAAAATCAAAACCCTCTAGATCAAGCTTACATGTAAAAGTTCACGTTTACACATGCTGTGTGCGTATGAACATAATTACAGGGGTGGCATTGGAAAGAGTGAACGATGACGCGTGAAAACCTTCAGGAATTTTCGCTAGCGAACACAAAAAAAAGTGGTAACAGACACTATCTTGGTTTTTGTAATACAAACGATAATCGAAGTAGAAAATTATCGACTTAATATTTCAATGGAAAATAAGTGTTCCGTGAGTAATGTACAACAAGTTAACTATTATTCAATAACCTATTATTAATTAACCACTATTCATTAATTAAGCAATATCCATTGTTCAACCAACGCTATTCTAATACAATCTGATAGCACGAGTCGCTTTCTGAAAGGATTAAAAGTGTTGCCAAGCATAAAAGGTTGTGTACCTGATGTGTTTCATGAGAACAATGAACCATAAAGGTTTAACAATCATTGAGTCATATGGAACCAAAGGTGGAAATCTATGTTTTTTTTTAAATAAGATAAATGTATGGAAATACAGGTAGTCATTTTCTCATCATTTCTATACACGTATCTCATACTCGAAAAAATCCTAGATTGACGATTTCGATTTTACATAAACTCATTATAATTTTATTGATTGTAGAGGCATTAACTTTGTAATCGTTCATCATTAATGATAAAAGAAAAACAGCTTTGTTTTGTAAATAAAAATAAATACTCACGTAATCGAAAACAAAGCTGTTTTTCTTTTATCATTCATTATAATTTTTTTGTTTCTTTAAATTCATTACTTTATATTTGTTGGAGAACTTGTGTAAAAAAAATTACTTGAACAACACCTGTTCTGATATTTTTATTTTTAAAACAAACACAAAAAATACTTCAAATAACTAAAGAGTAGGTACACTGAAAAAAGATGACAATTATATGGGATTTTTTTATAACCACAAACAGTGTTTTTCACAAAACATCTATAGCTGATCTACGGATCATAGATTTTTTTTATTAAAAATTCAAAAATTGATTTTTTTTAAATTAAGAATTAAAAAAAATTAAAACTTTGGTTTATTCCACTTTACTTATACATATCTGCTTGTGGGAATGCGTTTCATTTGAATCTTAAATGATATATATCTTTGCAGCTTATCTAATATAATCTAAGTTGCAAAGATATGTTACATTGGAGATTCACATTACATGCATTCTCACAACCAGACACGTACAAGTTCGCGCTTGCACATGCCTCATGTGAACCTACAACATAAAAACCAAATCTCAATTGGATATACACCCTGCAACTCTTACCGTCCTTCCCTGAGACAGGGATGACATTGGCAAAGTGAACCATTTTAGCATGGGTCAGCCGCATACCAACCTATGAGTGAAGGAACAGCTTAGATTTAGAAGTTAAATAAATATATTTTCTTGTTTTACTTTCTTTCTATTTCAGTGATGATCTGATCTAATCTAAAGCAATCCCACCTTTACACACTATGGCAGGTACAGCATATTGCCAGCTGTATAGCCAACCACGTAAAAGGGTAAACTGAAGGAACCTGAGGGTCCATTTTCAATTACGTCTCGTCTCCCAGATTGGCGATGGGGAATTTCGCCTGCGTAGGACATTTCGGCAACACCCAATTTTTCGCGAACGTGCTGAGCGAATCACACTGTCTTGGGTAATTTCCCACATAACACTGTGAGCGAAAGTAGTACAGAATATAATTATAGCGGAAGGTTGTGGGCATGCCATGACATCTATTGAACCATGGTCGAAGTTATCGTCGATAAAACAAGGCTGGGATCGAACCGGCGTTAGTTTCACCGGTTTGGACCGGTCCGTAGTCCGTAGTGGCAACACTTCGGACTCGTAAATGGAAGGTTGTGGATTCGGATCCCGGCGAAGCACAAAAATATACCATTTATATTTCGAATGTGCTCTTCGCTGGGTTGAATAATTCATAAACCTTTACCAATGACCGGTCACCAAAGGTCCATCCAGCCTTACAGCAACTGGGTCTTGCTTGAGAATTGGCGCTTTGTAGCGACGACCAAGCTCATACAGGTGTACGAGCACTACAACAAGTGTCATAGACCCCTAGAGTCTCTAGAATCTAGGGAGCCTCCCGCACAGGATTTCTTAAAAAAAAAAAATAACGCCAAGTTGAGTGCCAACTATCCCAGCGACAGATGTTGAATAGACATATAAGAAAAACCATGCACAGTTATTCACTACACGGTTGTTCCGTAGCTGTCAAATAGATACAAAAAAAAAAACTTCAAATGAATATATTCCCCACAATTTATGCTGACTTTCACTGAAATAGGGTCACATTTACAAAGTGTACCAATATATCATAATCATTCTCATACCAACCTTTAAGTCAAACAACTAAAAGAAGATTTTTATTGACGATACATTTTTTTTTCAGTTTTGAAACTACAAAAAATGTTGAACGCCGTTAAGGCAGATATTTTACAAGTAGCCATTACACGTTTGATGAAATATAACGCGAAAAGATAAAGCTTTATGAAAAAAAAAACTACTTACAAAATGAAAATTCTAGTGGGTGACAAATTTTCAAAATGAAAAAAGTGATGACGCGCGCGATAGGGAATAATGAGATTTCAGTTTCAAAGTCACGGCTGAAAAAAAAACCTGAAACTTTTTTTTCGCGGCGATCTTTTTATCGCGATGGCAGATAGAGCGCACGAGAGAAAGGAAAGTGCTGAATAAAAGAGAGGGAAGGTCGTAACGGCGCGTTATTAACGGGGAGGAAACGGCCGTTATTGAATAGACCGTAATGAGGACGAGGCGATTAGACAGGGCGTAAGATGGACGATGATAAGCCGGAACGAAGAGCGGCTTATCGCGGTACTAAGGCACGCTGGTGAATGCTAAACCTTTCTTTGCCAAGATTATCTAAATATGATCCACAAGAACATTCTGCAACTTATGAAAATAGTGTTACGAATGTGTGTCTGAGTGTATTTACTTGAGTGAATGTGTCTGTGCCTCTAGATATATGTGTTAAAATAATTATACCTCCTTGTATTTGTTCGGCAGTGGGAGCATTCACTCGAATCTTCTAAATATTCTAGCGTGGACTCGCGTGTGCTAGAATAACTATTATACACATATAAATAGAGATCGAGATGCTTTGAAGAGAGACTTGTATCAGAGCCGTCGAGCTGAACAGTTAAAAGCAACACTTCTGTAACTGTAACTCTGTTGCCATTCTGCTAGGGGTGGCCAGAGCCTCTGCAGAGCTGCATCCATTTTATCCTATCCTTACATACCTCTTTCAATTCATTCATATCCATCACCTTTTTCATGCATTTTCTTCTTTTACGTTCACTTTGTAAAAATCCCATTCTTTCAAAATCTTCTGAATCTGATCACTCCATACTTTTATCGGTCGTCCCTTACTTCTTTTTCCTTTCACACATGCTTTGTATATTAATTCTCTGAAAAATACAGACACGGAAAGTGTGTCACGTAACTCTATACAACAGATATCTTCTATTAGTACAATTCTTTTCGAGATATCTTGTCGCTGGCAGTGAAACGGTTAACCTCGCTGTAACGAGATACACCGTTATACGAGATAATGCGTATAACGAAGGCCGGGTATGAAGAGACCCACAATTATACACTGCCTTCAATGGAAAATGGGCGGTGTTATCTGGAGTATGGTAATGGGTAGAAAGACAAACAAAATATGTTTGCTACTGGGCTGAAAAGAAGTTTAAATTACTGTTTGTGGAAAAGGTTAAGATTTTCATCTCAGATATTGGGGAATGGAGTTAAGACATGCAAATAAATTTTGGTAGGAAATTATTAATTTGTTAGATATACTAATGTTAGTTTTAGAATGAACCATCATAAAAGTACATTTAGGAGTCTGTTTGGAAAGTACTAGATGACCACTGCATAGAAAACGACCAATCTTTTGACACAACTGAGATGAAGGTCCTCAACTCGGGGTGCAAAAGCAGGGAAAACATTTACACGTGAAGATGGGAGATACTGATTTTCACAAAAATGGTAGTGTACAAAATTAACTCAAAATGTTAATTTTGACAAAATGAAAATTTATTCTATTTTAAACAACAATTACCTTTTAATACTGAATATAAAAAAAAACAATTATACAAAGACTTCGTCCTTTTTTTGCCCGAAAAAACCCAACCTTTCCCCTATTTTGAGTTTAAATCCTTTAGTCGGTTTCTACCTCATTAAGCTTCTGAAGATGGACGGATCTATGATTTAAAATATAAGTTAAAAATATTAATATTGAAATTTAAGGCTCATATTTGATGCATGCCCACAAGCAGACGAGAGTAAGAGCAGAGCAGACGTAAGTTCAAGTTTACACATGCAGCATGTTTCAATAAAAAATAAACTAAACCTCACATGAGCATAAAATTTGCAACTCCTACCGCCTTTCCCTGAAATCGGGGTGGCATTGCCAAAAGTGAACCAAATTTTTACAGCATGGGGTTCAGCCTCATGTCAAAAAAGCCCGATATCATGTTTGTACCAATATTTGATATTAATGTACGCAAAAATAGTAACAATTTAACACTGAAAATTTTGTTCATTATAAAAATAATCTAATTTTATAACATTTGTTGTGCGAACGCAATAAAAAAAAACTACCAAAAAATAATACTTCAGCTTAATTTATTTGACATTTTCAACCAAGTGATACATGCATCATGAACAAAAAAAAATATTTTACACAAAATAAGCTCTCCACACAGGCCCGGAAAAACACCTTAATAAATTCCGTTTTTTCTGCGCGCTGATTAAAAAAATGGACGTGCATAGGTAAAGAGAGAATTTGCATATCTCTACACGGAGTAGGCGTCGGACAATGGACGTGCATAAAAAACTGAGCAAAAAATAAACGCACTACAATGTGAAACCCGCCTCGACAAAAGCGTTGCACAATTTTGAAACTGCAATTAAAATTTTGGGTTTTTTTTTGTGGATAGTATTAATGGATCCACTTCGCGGTTCGGTGGATTTTTTTGTTGTTGTTGATTTTGGATGAAAAACTGCAGAGTCATGTTATCAAATTATTTTCGCTGCGAAATACGAAAAATGATTTGTTTCCGCTCGAGTATTCTAATTAATGGCTTAATGGAGAGTGTTGGAAAATCTCAAATAACTTCGATTCTTTAGAGCAGTGTTTTTCTATGTGTGGGTCGTGGTAAAAAAGAAAAAGATAAGTTTATACACTGCACTATCCAAAGAACACTATTCCGTTGAGGAGAATGAACAAGTTTTTTGTTGTTCAAAGATTTGAAGGATGAACTAATCTTCAGTCGTTCTGCAGAGAGGGTGTATCCTGAAGACGTCAGCTACGTCACTAACGAAACGTTGAGAATAATGTAAGTTCTCTTACATATAACGGTTCGTTTAAAATCTGTTTTATTTTTTAACTGTGTTTTTATAATAATTGGAAATATGTCAAAGGACCGTAATTCCAACCTAAACTCACAATTCAAAACTCATATCAAATGCATATCCACAAACAGATACGTGCGTCGTGCATGGCTCAAGGGAGTCGCTAGAATTTTTCAGCCTATAATGAGGCCACGTTTTCAAAAACATTGAACAACACTGCTTTCAAGTATTCTCCATTTAAGAATGGAACAATACTGATCTTTGATAGATGGAAAAATATTTCTAATTATGTGGGCTCTAACATAGGCATAGATTACCATAGATTAGATTAGGCATAGTACCACAACTATCATTAGAAGATAATAAGATCAATAGAAAATGCAAAATAATGGATAATTACCTTTGACCATTTACTTGTACTTTCAGTACTAGTAAGGTAGTAGTAAGGAAGAAGAAGTAAGGTTTAAGTTTACATATTTACTATTATAATAACTGATTCCTCATCACAAAGTATGTATACAAAGAAAGTGTGAAAGGAAAAAGAGGGAAGGGACGACCGAGAAAAGTATGAAGTGATCAGATTGAGGAGATTGTGAAAGAATGGGATATACAAAGTGAGCGTAAAAGAAGAAAATGCATGAAAAAGGTGATGGATATGAATGAATTAAAAGAGGTATGTAAGGATAGGATAAAATGGAGGCAGCTCTGCAGAGGCTCTGGCCACCCCTAGCGGAATGGCGAAAGAGTTACAGTTACAGTCATACATAATCTTCTCTTTTTCTCCCTTTGCAGGTTCCATTCTTTCGCAATCTCCCCTATTTGGTATATCTATTCTTTCCTCGGTCTTCCTCTTCCACACTTTCTTCTGACATTTCCTCTGTACATTTTCTTCGTTAGTCGTTCAGCATGCATTCTTTCAAAATGTCTAAACCATCTCATCGTTCTTTTTTTAACTTTCATTCTCATATTCTCTTTTAAACCACACTCGTTCATCGCACAATCGCATCGTTGCAAACTCTATCATTCAGTGTCTTAACAGTCATTGCTCTCAGGTAAGCCAATTCAACTTTCCACATATTTGATCAAACTATTCCTACCTCGATCTTTTCTTTCCAAGCTTACCTTAATAGATACCTTAGGTTTAGTGGATAATCCAAAAAAGTATATTTTAATGGAAAAAAAACACAAAATAGGTTTGAAAAACGACGTGAAAAAATTGTGTCATTTCGCTAGTTATCTTTGAATTGTATTTTTCAGTACTTTGGTCGCAAATGACGTTAAATATTACGTCTCACGATAGGGAATGACAGAAATAATGATAACGCGCATTTTTACAGCCGTTTAACGTTATTACTATTGCTCAATATTGTTACGAAATTAGGGTTCAATTGTCTTCAAATTAAAAATACACAGGTCTTCTTCAATAGTTATTTATTTTACACAGTTACAAAATTTATTTTCACACTACTTTCTCGATTATTCCACTTGGTTTTGGTTCACTGATCAGATGACTTCGATGTGTTTGTAAGTCTCTATGATACTGGCCCGCTCTGCAGGCCATTCGCACCTTTATACTCTTCAGAGCAGTATGATCCAGAACTAAAGTCGCCAGACGGTTCCAGAGTAATTATTACTTCTCGACGCTTCACGTACTACCTAGAGATACAACCAAAATCCTACCTACCAATGCAATACAGTATTCCTATAATTATAACAAATACCTACTTAGCCTAGAGCAGTGGTTCCCAAACTATGGTACGCGTACCACCAGTGGTACGCGACGCTTCTCAAGGTGGTACGCAAGCAGCCATAGCCATAGGAAATACATAGTAAATAATAAGATAAAACGTTTTTCAATTTCACGCTTAAATTTAAGTACAACTGAGCCAAATATTTCCTCTTTTGTTTCGAACATGCAGCACCATTTTTCAGCCTAAGACAGGCCTGTCCTGCCACGATTACAAAAATACTAATGTTGGACACCCCTGCACTAAGAGTATTGTATTTTTTTTTATATAATAAATAAATAAGCATAATGTTTTCATTAACAGTTGCAGTTTTTATTACTTTACCATTTGAATGATTTTTTTAACTGTTGCACTTCAGTGGTACGCCACTGATTTATAATTTCATTAGTGGTACGCGAAATTAAAAGTTTGGGAACCACTGGCCTAGAGAATTCTACACTTATACATAATTATCGATCTTACCTACCTATACCTATGAGGACTCTTATAACTATAACTACCCATACTTATTTCAATATTTATATTTACATAACACTATAACTACCCATACTTATTTCAATATTTATATTTACATAACAATATAAACTTATTTATGTTTTTCTTTTAAAAATTCAAAAGTCTCTTGTTTGCAGGAAGAGAAGTGTCGTTATACTTTATTTTTATGTATTTTTATTTTTGTTGATAGTGAATGAAGCGTTTGCCATTAAAAATCATGTTTTGTATTTTTTATACAGAAAAACAGCTTGTTTATGAATATACGAAAAGATAAAAGAAATACAAAGTGAATATGATTTGAGATTGGTTTCTGTAAAAAATCTGTGAATAAATACCAGCCTGGTTTCAGGGAAGGAGCGGCAGGAGTTGCAAAGCTTATATTCTTGTGAGGTTTAGTCCGGTCGATAGCTCAGGTGGTAGAGTGCTTGCATTCCATGCCGAAAGCTCGGGTTCGAATCCCACCGAGGGTGTCAGAAATGATTTCCCGTTGCGGTGTTTATTTCAAACCCCAAAATAAAATACCGGCAAGGTTTACTCAGCCTTCACAAGAAATGAGTACCAGCACTTTCGGGAGCTGGGAAACCTCCACTTCAACTGAAGTGGTTGGCGTAAGGCCGGCCCCCTTACCTGTAAAAATAAATAGGTTCCACTCGCCACATGCAACCCCTACGGGGATAACGCGGCAAGAAGTTAAACTATATTATGTGTAGCTTAGTTGCGTTTTTGGTTTATTTTATATGCAAAAACGCAGCATGCGTAAGCGCGAACTTACATGTGCCTGCTTTTTGTGGGTATGCATCAATATGAACCTTAAATATCAATATATCTTTGCAACTGAAATTATAGATTATAGACTCCGGTCGATAGCTCAGTTGGTAGAGTGCTTGCATTCCATGCCGTGAGCTCGGGTTCGAATCCCACCGAGGCGAGGGTGCCGGAAATGATTTCCCGTTTCGGTGTTTATTTCAAACCTCAAAATAAAATACCGGCAAGGTTTACTCAGCCTTCACAAGAAATGAGTACCAGCCCTCTCGGGAGCTGGGAAAACCCCCACTTCAACTGAAGTGGTTGGCGTAAGGCCGGCCCCCTTACCTGTAAAAATAAATAGCTTCAACTCGCCACAAGCGACCCCTTCGGGGATAACGCGGCAAGAAGTTACACTATATGTGCAGCTTAGTTGCGTTATAGACTAACCACTAACACCTTTCACTAACAAAATTTCTTCACCCACGTAAAGCCGTTACCGAGTTCCGTAAGCTCCTTACTGATGCAGCCCATTATACTGCAAGCTTGCATGCGGAGCCCTCCATAATTATAGCGATTACTCCCTCCCAGGAAGGCGAGGAGTCATTGAGAGGCTCCCGGCCATTGAGAGCAGCTTGTGATGCTGCAAGAGCCGACTTCCTGGAGGGAGAACTTTGGAAAAGCGAGACTGCCTGGAAGAATTCTTGCTACCTTTGTATGCGCTAATTATGAGAGAACGAATTTATCGTGTGACGTCATTTTCTTGTATTTTTTTTCTACGTCAAAGGTTTGAAATATGTATGATACATAAAGTAAGAAGAGTGTCTCCTTTGCATCTATAATCTATAACCTCAATTGCAAAGATTTATTAACGTTTAAATTTCATATCCAATGCATGTCCATACAAAACCACATGTAGTTAGCGTTTACAAAAGCTGAATGTGTAATTACAAATTAAAATCCAAACCTCACATAAACATCAACCTTTTCAAACCTTCCGTGAAACAGGGGTGACATTGACAAAGTGAACCATTTTTCACAGCATGGGTGGTCAGCCTCATACCAACCTATAAGTTAAGGGTACATAGTTCTGATAAACTGATCAAGTAAATATAAAAAAAATAATTGACAAAGATTTCTAAAAGCGATCTGTTTCAACCAAAGACTTTTAATAGAAAATACTGATATCACAAGTCTTTCAAAGGCAAGGTACCTACTGTTGTTGAGATTATGTAGGAGTTTCAATGCACTGAAAACTCTGTATTCCAAGTATAATACTAAACGTTTATACTCCACTCCTAGCAGTATGGAAACAAGACTTCCACATCTAGAGAGAGTAAGATTTAGATTAATTTCCAGTAAAACGCTATGGCTGAGTTGGAAAGTGATATTTCATTCTGGGATGTTTATCCGGCTTTGTCAAAGATAGCAACTTCCTCGCTTCTCGTCCATAGAATTCCTTACGAGAAAGATATCTCCTGTGTTATTGATACTGGATGCAGACGTGCAGGCTCCTGTGAATAGGATGATATTGGAAATTGGTAATGTGAACGTTTTATCAATCTCCTCCATCTAACTGATTTTCCACAAAGGATAAATACTGGATTTAGCTTGACAAAAAGATTCTCATTTCGAGATGTGGATTTTAAAAGCATGTGAGATTATGGATGAAAATGAAATTTTAAGACGAATGTATACAATACATTCCATGTACAATATATTGGCTATTGTGAGACGCTGCTATGTCTTATTCCTTCCTATCTTCAAATAGATACGGTAAGATCGTCGTCGAGACTTCCACCCCTGATGTTTAATGACTTATAGGTTGGTGAGCGGCTGGCCACCCATGCTGCAGAAAATGATTCACTTAGCCAATATCACCCCTGGTTCAGGGAAGGACGGCAAGAGTTGCAGGGTGTATGCCCATTCGAGATTTGGGTTTTTATGTTGTAGGTTCACATGCGGCATGTTCGAGCGCAAACTTGTACGTTTCTGCTTGTGAGAATGCATATAGTTTGAATCCTCAATGTTACATATCTTTGCAACTTAGATTAGATAAGATTATATTAAAGGTACAACTTAATAAGTGCTGATTTGAGAGAACGTAACTAAAACATTTTATTGTGTGTAACTTTTTATGGTAATTTTTCAGTTTTACCATAGTATTTATATTTTCAGATGAACGATTAACATCAAATATAAAATGATTTGAAACTAAATACGATAGACTTTTGAGGTGTAATTATTACAAAACTTCTTCTTCTTCTTAATCCTATTCCTCATTACTGAGGGTTGTGACCCTTGTGGAAGCAACCAATCTTCTCCAGCTCTCCCTCGACTGCGCTCCAACTAACGAGGTGCCTGCTGCTGTCTTCACTTGATCGGTCCATCGTGTGGGGGATCTACCTCTTCCTCTCTTCCCCTCCAAGTTACCGATCACAACCAGTCGTTCCAGGCTATCCTCATTGCCACGGACAACGTGTCCGAAGAACTGAAGAATACGGCGTGTACACATGTTGGCCAGAGTCAAGCCATCCAAACGCAGCTCCCGACGAATGGACTCATTGGTGCGTCTAGCCGTCCATGGGATTCGAAGCATGCGCCTCCAGCACCACATTTCAAAAGTGTCAATTTTTCTTCTTTCTGCTGCTTTTATGGTCCATGTTTCAGCAGCATAGAGAAAAATAGAGTGGACCAGACTCCTGACAAGCTTAATCTTGGTGTTGTTACTCACACCCCGGTCTTTCCATATTTTGTCCAGCTTAGACATGGCACTTTTGGCAATGGCGATACGGCGTCTTATTTCTCCCTCGCAAGATCCTTCGTTACTAATTTGAGATCCAAGGAACTGGAACTCGTTTATGATCTCCAAACCTTGAAATGAGTTTCCCAGATCACCAAACTTTTTTGATCGATCTATGATCATGATCTTGGTTTTACTCTGGTTGATCTCGAGTCCCAGTGCCTTGCTCTCGGTCTCTACTCGTTTAAGGATATCTGCCATCTCTGTCGTTTTTGGCCAAAAGTGTTGTGTCATCCGCATATCTTAAATTGGACAGCTTTACGCCACCAATAGACACTCCTCCATCCCATTGGTACAGAGCCCTGTACATTCGGCAGCACCTCTTGGGTACTCAGCCAATCTTTTTCTCTGGTGCAAGCATAATACCATCCTCCACCATATCCGTCCTTGGTGTCTTACTAGACGGAGCACTATCGATGGAGGCACAAGTGTCCAGGACAGTGAGCACAGCTTTCTTCTATATCCGCCAATTGAGCCTCATCTCAAGATGTTTGCCTGTGGATGCTGTCAAAAGCCTCGTAGCTGCTTTCGTCGTCTCCCGATTAGACTACTGCAATATCATATATGCTGGACTACCGCAGAAATTGTTTGATCGGCTGCAAATGGCTTTCAATGCTGCTGCCAGGGCAATTTTTCGACAGGGAAAGAGCTGTCATATTTTGCCACTGCTGAGAGAACTGCACTGGCTGAGGGTCCGAGAGAGGGTGGAATTTAAGTTGTGTCTCACTGTACATAGGGCCCTGAACGGCACTGCACCCCCATGTCTCGCTGAGCTATGCTCTGTCGATGGGACTTCAAAAAGACCACTACGCTCTGCCCTTACTGCTGTCAACAAGGTTATAGTGCCCAATAGAGCAAACACATCAAACTTTGCAGACAGAAGCTTTGCGGTGGCCGGGCCGGTGGCCTGGAACAATTTACCCATCGGTGTTCGCGCGAACCAGCCTACCACCACCTTCAGAAAGGAACTGAAGACACTACTCTTCTCGAGAAGCCATGGCGCCCTTGAGATGGTCCTGGACCATTAAATGGCGCCACAGGAAAGAAATCATCCATCATCATCATCATTACAACATCGCTCGCTAAATAAAATAACCTATTAAAAAAAAAAAACTATTATTGAAATCAAAAGCTATCGTTCTTTCTTCAGACGCAATCATTTCAAAAACTGATCTCTCATTCTAGACCTCAAATTTAAGCATATCCATGCAACTTAGATACAATAGATTAGCTCCGTAGCAGAGCATACAAATACAGATAAAGGCTCGTATTTGGGATTTTAGTGGTCAGGGGTAATCCTTTGTAGCCCCCTTGTGTGGTAAAAGACGGTACAAGATTAGTTGGTAACTTGCCCCTTATAGGTACACAAAATATATCCGAGAGGATATCCATACACCAAGTATCAAACTCAACTCTGAAATGTATGGAAGATAAAACGCTCAAAAGATGCGCTGCTTAAGTTTGGATATATTTTTTAAGAAATGCTGTGGATTCGTTTAAGTGAAGTGTTTTGTACTTGAGGTGTAGGATTCTGTGACCTTTGAAATTGAGGTCGGGGTATGTGTACCACCCCCTAACCGAAACCTAGTTTGTATTGGATTAGTCTTAATATAGCCTTACAGTTATGGAAGTAAAATATACAATAATATGTAATGCTACACAGAAAACCATATTTCTTGTTATAATCTATATAACATAGGTACAATTAAAAATAAATATTTTCTCCCATTCCTTTGAACTCATTTGAAATTGACTGGAGTGCTAACGATGGTTCCAATCGAACTTGAATTTTAAATTTATTATCAAGATTAAATGTTTTTTTTACCATATATTGCCTACATATTAGGCGCATGCATATGGGATGCACGCCCCTGGCACCAAGTCCCTATTTGGAGCCGCAGCATTCAAGGTCAAAATAGCTATGATGATCACCGATCTGCGATAGGAGTGGCACCGAAAAAAGAACGAGAAGATATAGATCAAAAGTGTGATGAATTTTAAGCTAACAAAGAAACAAATTGAAGATTGGAAAAATCGGGAAAATATTTTCTTTTGCCATCTCCAAGGGAAATTGCACTTCTCTTTGAATAAAATCCAGGAAATTTAAAATTGTAAGAAAAATGAGTTTTTATGGAAAAAAATAAAAGTTGTAAATACCAAACTCCTCCTACAAAACCCCTCGTTACATACTGTCTTTGGTTTTCATTTTTATTATGTACCTAAGTTTAACTAATGATAAAAGCAAAATAATTCGCAAAAAAATGGAAAATAGAATTTTCGCGGTGGGAAAATTTTCGTAGATCTAATGTCCTTAGCAACCGATAGTAAAATATAAATACATGTTTCTTCCGTAGCAGCACGGCTGTGTGACGTCAAAAAAACTTTTTGAAATTTGCAGAGATACCATTTCAAAGACGTTTGTGTTGTAGATACTTATATCAAATAAGGTATAAACGAAGTTTTCTCTAATTAATAATAGTTTGATTTTATATACGTGAATGATTAATTTTTTTTAATTTCCTAGACGATAAAAAATCGGCCTTTTTGTGTGCGTCACACCTCAAGAACCCTCCAAATCCCGAATGAGATATTTATCCTAAAGATGGAAGAATGACAGGTGAACTTGAAAGAAGAGTAATAAAGGGCAGGTGTGTACTGGGTGCCACAGCTTGTATCGCCAAAAATCAAAACATATCTAAAAATGCTCGATTGGCGGTACGCAGTGGCATACTTTTACCCACCTTGATGTATGGAAGCGAGGCCTGGACGGTGAATGAAAGTGAAATTAGTAAAGTCCATACTGTTGAAATGGACTTTCTAAGAAGTATCTATATCTATAATCTATCTATAATCTAAGCTGCAAGGATATGTAAGCATTTAAGGCTCATATGAAATGCATGCCTACAGACAGGCACATGTAGGTTCGCGCCTACACATTCTGCATGTGTGCATACAACTAAAGAAAACCTCAAATGGACATAAACCTTGCAACTCCTGCCACCGTTCCCTGAACCGGGGTGGCATTGGCAAAAGTGAACCGATTTTTACAGCACGGGTGGTCAGCCTCGTACCAAGAGTATGTACGTACATGAGTAAGAAGTATGATTGGGAAAAAACGGAGTGACAGGGTGAGGAATGATTTTGTAAGAAAAGAATGTGGTGCAAAAGAAAGTGTGAATGTGAAGATTAAAAGAAGTTTGTTAAGATGGTTTGGGCATATGGAGAGAATGAATGAGGAAAGACTGACGAAGAAAGTATATGTTGGTAGAATAGATGGATGTCGTGGTAGAGGAAGACCGAGAAAGGTATGGATGGACCAAATATCCGAAATTGCGAATGAATGGAATATCCAGAGTCATAATAAAAGAAGAGCTTGTATGAAGAAGGTTATGACTCTGGAGGAAATAAAAGAAGTATGCAAGGATAGAAAGAAATGGCGGTTGATCTGTGATGTTGGCGGCTAGGGTTTGTTAAAGTGAATTTGGTTTTATGATTTAGTTTTTTATGCCCATGTATATATTGTTATTTATTGATTTAAAAAAATGTAATTTGTCATGTATGTTCCTTGACTTATAGGTTGTTATGCGGCTGACCACCCATAATATAAAAAATTGGTTCACTTTGCCAATGTCACCCCTGTTTCAGGGAAGGACGGCAAGAGTTGCAAGGCTTATGTTCATTTGAGATTGGGTTTTTATATTGTAGGTCCACATGCGGCATGTGTTAGCGCGAAATTATACATATCTGCTTGTGGGAATGCATTTAATATAAATCTTAAATGATATATATCTTTGCAGCTTAGATTAGATTAGATTAGATCCTCAGAACCTTTATGCGTGTCTGCTTGTGGGAATGCATTCAATATGAATCTCAAATGATACATATCTTTGCAACTTAGATTTAGATTTAGACCTAACAAAAAAACATAATTTAAATTTTTGGTTGTGTAATTAAGTACGGTATTATTGAAAATAATAATCGACGTTTAATTTGGGAAGATATATAAATCTATGTAAGTAATTAAAGACAAATTGTACAGAGTAATTTTGCTAAGTAGATTTTCGGGGTATTGCTATCATTTAAATTTACACGTGATGAAATTTTCCAAGTGATACTTATCACAAAATTATCCCCCTAAGTATTATTACAATCACATGAAACAGTTTCAATTCATGAACCATTTGTCTAATTGCCTATTCATAGAGTCAACCATATTCATAAACAATGCTGTGAGAACTTACGCACAATGCTATGCGTCAATTCTGGGCGTGAAATATACATTTAGAAAGGTGCTATGGAAATAAATGCATCTAAAATTAAAACAGAATATTATAAAGTAAAGAGATGGTTAATAATTATATTCATAATTAAATACCGGTCCGTAGCTCAGTGGTAACACTGCGTACTCTAAATGGGAAGGTTGTGGGTTCGATTCCCGGCGGAGCACAAAAAATATACCATTTATATTTTCAAATTTGCTCTTCGCCGGGTAGAAAACTTCATAAAACCTTTACCAATGACCGGTCACCAAAGGTCCATCCAGCCTTACAGCAACTGGGTCTTGCTTGAGAATTGGCGCTTTGTAGCGACGACGATCAAGCTCGTAAAAAGGTCGATAGCTCAATTGGTAGAATGCTTGCATTCCATGCCGAGAGCAAGGGTTCGATCTCAAAGGTTTACTCAGCCTTCACAAGAAATGAGAACCAGCACCCCCGGGAGCTGGAAAACCCCCACTTCAACTCAAAGTGGTTGGTGTGAGGCCGGCCCCCTCACCTGTAAATAGGTCCCGAAGCGCCACATGCGACCCCTTCGGGGGTAACGCAGGCAAGAAGTTACACTATATGTGTAGCTTAGTTGCGTTTAAATAATGCACGGTTTTCTTTAATATTTTTTTTACGTGTTGAAAGACAAGACAGGTTAACGACTTAGCTTCGCTGTTCCATTCTGCATGAAATTAAATTAAGTTTAGCTTATAAACTTAATAAATTAAGTGTTGTGCAAATCTTTTATGACAATTTTAGGGATTTTTATGCCCAATATGTCAGATTTTTTGCATTCAATTAATGGTTACTTTTTTGTGGAAGCACGATCACTTCCTATCTCTGAATGTCTGCCTATCGAAACAAATATCGACTTTTGTATAAAAAAACGTATAAATCGCTCCAGAAACCTTTATCGCGAAGGCACTAGAACTTTCAACACTAATAGTATGGCCAACAATCACTAGGTGTTTTTGTTTTGTTTCAAGTTTAGCGACTGTAATTTGAAATAAAAGAACAAATGTGCATTTTTTGTTCGGCTTAAAGTCACCAAAACTATTCTTGAAACAACTCTCCCTTAGCATTGTTGTAGTCTCATAGCGTTGTCTATGAATACCACTTGTATCTATGACGCTGTATTAATTTCCCTACAAACTGTGCACGTGCATAGATTGGTTTCCACGCTTCATTAGTATAATCACTGTAAGTGTTACTTAACAAGCAGTTGATAGCGAGTCGATATGTCTCTGACTCGAGATGCCAATTAGTATCGGAGACGTATAATAGTCGAACACATCCTCAACGCAACCAATTATTATATACCAAGTTATTCAGTATGAAAATTTAATGAAAGCCTATGGTATGAAATTGCTCCCAAAATTATATATATTTAAGTGATTCAACTGTTAAAATCTGCTTGTTAACCTCGTTCAATTATAAATGCAGCATCTTATTTCAATTTTACTTTAAGTATCAAATGTATTATGTACTTAATATTTGTTCGGTTCGTAGTTTGATTGTTCATAATTTGACGCTTCAGATTCGTCATCAAAAGGTCTTGAGTTTGATTCTCAAATAAGCACAAACAAACTTATCATATAACGTTCAAATTATTATTTTCACAGGGTTGAAAAATTCATGTCTCTTTAACAAAAAGCCGTCTCTCAGTCTCGTATGAAAATTGAAACTTTCTATAGCGACGACTACACTCACCAAATGAACAACCCTAATAGTTTTTGTACCCAATTGTTTAGCATGAGGTTGATCTAATGTAAAAAATGTTTCATTTTTGCGAATGCTAACCCTGTTTAAAAAGGGGCGGCTAGAGTAACTATGAACAACTCATTTAAGGTTCCAAATCTTGTCATAAAATAAACTCCTGCTTTTTTACCTACCTAAAAGGGAGTAGCATTTCAAATTGCAAACCATTTTAAAAAAAATGATTCCATTATCTTATACCGCCCAATTAGTTAGAAAATTTGATGGAAAAGGAGGATGAAAAGAGGACCAGTATCCTGAATACGAGTTGCAAAACTTAAGTAAAGTATAGTTTACGGAAAGAATTAAAGAGTGGTTTACCCCAAAATCTGCCGTTTTTGTTTGTTTGAACTTGATTTTCTTCATCACAGTAACTCATTTGCTAAGACCATAAAGTGTAAGAAAGAAAAAACGGTAGATTTTGAGGAAAATCATTCTTTAATACTTTCCGTAAACTTTAATTTACTCAAGTTTTGCAACTCGTACTAAGGGTACAGGTAACCGCTGGTTTAAAACGGCTCAAAGACGGTTTCCAAATGAGGCTTCGTTTAACGGAGGGTAAGCGAGATATGAGACAGTATGATTCATTGAAATCTTTTTCAGATTTTATTAGCTTGTCTTAACATCTACTTCCAAATCTTTTTGAGCAGCAAAATTAGAGCATAAAAATGTATTGGACAAGTTTTATTGAACTATCCGATCCTAACATTTCCCCTTTCATCACACTCCTTCCATCTGCAATAAATTACTGAGGATACCGTAGCCCCTCACGTTTCAACTTAACCATAAAGTTTCACAGAATAATTGTAGAAAGTAAAACGTTCCTTAGATGTGCTCATCTGGATTGTGTACTTTTTGGTTAACGCTTTGAGTGAGTTTAGGGGTGGATATACTTGGGGATCCTGATGTAATAAATAAAATGCAAAGCTTTGTAGACGGGTGTTGGAGATTGCAAGAGGGAGAATCTATATGTGTGGGTGAATGTAGGACAGTTCGATAAAAGTTGTAGCTTTCTACCGAGGTATTTTATCACTTAGCTTTTCCCATCGCGTTTTATGCCAAGTAGGGAAAGGTAACTCGGCAGTGGAGGGTGGTGAAAGCTTCTGCGAAAGTTTTGCCTCTTCAGAAAAAAATAATGAAAGAAATCACCAGAAGAAAGGCCTTTCCACATCTTGTGACTTTTGGGTTTGAAATAAACACCGAAACGAGATTTTTATATTTTTTGTAATTTTAAACATGAATACTACAGGATAAAAGAAAAATAGCTTTGATTACTTGAGTTGATATATATATTTTATACCACAACCGGTTTCGCAAACATCCGTTTGCATCGTCAGGTGGTTAAATTATTTACCTCATTGGTAACGGTTTATGAATTTTTCAACCCAGCAAAGAGGAAATTTGAAAATATAAATGGTATTTTTTTGTGCTCCGCCGGGATTCAACGCACAACCTTCCATTCAGAGTCCGAAGTGTTGCCACTGAACTACGGACCGGTCATCAAGAGCCCTTTATAGCTGTTGGTAAAACCGGACAATATTTTCAGGCTCCACTGTATCCACGGTAACTCTAGTTTTACAGCATGAGACGGGATTCCCAGTCATTTGTACGTACATGCACTCGGATGGATTTCCATTTATTTTTTAGGACGCTGTAAAATCCACGAGTGATGGTTTTTTTGCACAAAATACTGGTGCGGCGCTCAATCCTTTCGACGACTGCTGAAAACATCCGAAATATACGAGGCTTTTATGGGAAGGATCCGCGTACAGAACCAAACACGGAAATCTAAGTTTTTTTTCAATAATGAAATACATATACACAAATGAAGGCAAAATGTTTTCCAGTGTTTCTATATATATTTATCTCGTTTTACTTCAGTGCTATATTGCCGTCTTTGGTTCTTTGCCAGACATGTGAATTCATATGGTCTCTGAATGAACCGGTCAAGCGATTGAAATGGAACCGGTATGAAATAAAAACGGCAATCTAGTCTTTTTATCAAAAATGAAATCTTTGATTTATAGGTTGGTATGAGGCTGACCAGTGACCACCCATACTTTAAAAAATGGTTCACTTTGCCAATGTCACCCCTGTGTCAGGGAAGGTCGGCAAGAGTTGTAGGGCTTATGTTCATTTGAGGTTTGGATTTTATTTGTAAGTACACATTCAGCATTTGCAAGCGCGAACTACGCGTGTTTGTTTGTGGGCATGCATTTGAGAGCTTTAAATGAATAAATCCTTGCAACTTTGATTACAGATTATAGAAATAAATATACGAAAATGATGGCAAAATGTTTTCCTGTGTTTTTTTAATATCTTTATTTAATTTCTTTTTAACACTAGATTGCCATCTTTGGTTCTATAACATTCATGGAAGTTCATATGGTCTCTGAATGAACAGGTCAATCTATTTAAAAGAGACTGTAACTGTAACTGTAACTGTAACTCTGTCGCCATTCCGCTAGGGGTGGTCAGAGCCTCTGCAGAGTTGCCTCCATTTTTTCCTATCCTTACATACCTCCTTCAATTCATTCATATCCATCACCTTTTTCATGCATTTTCTTCTTTTACGCTCACTTTGTATATCCCATTCTTTCACAATCTCCTCAATCTGATCACTCCATACTTTTCTCGGTCGTCCCTTCCCTCTTTTTCCTTTCACACTTTCTTTGTATACATACTTTGTCAGCCTATCATCATTCATTCTTTCCACATGTCCGGTACCGGTATGAAAATAAAACTAGTCAGGTTTTCTAATAAAGTTTTCTAAAAAACTTTTTTTGTTCATAAATTCAATGAAGACAAGGCAATCGAAAAAAATTTACTCGATGACTTTGCTACAACGTAAAAGTTCTAATAATTTCATACTTGAGGCACTGGCAAGTTCTGTGCGGTCTACAATACTTTGAGTGTGAAATCTTACTTTGATACTCAAACGTAGAGATAACAAAAACTATATGGAAAATAAATCAGCGCCTCTAGTGAGCGTTTAGGTTTACATACATTTTAGGTAAAAGCTGTATACTTGGAATACAGGAACTTAGTCCCTGGCTGATCCCCGGTCTCCTTATCAGAGAGCAGGATTTGCAACTAGGAGTGGATGCCGCCAGAACAGGAAACTGGGGTAGCTTCCGGACGTGGAAGAGAACCCTTACCCCAAGTACACAACTTTACGTTTACACTCAACCGAAGCGTTTTACCAAAAATGTATGGAAAGTAAAACGCTCACTCGAGGCGCTGTTTCAGTTAGCCTATATTTTTTGGTTAACGCTTTTGTTCAGTTTACTCGTTTAATATTGCTTACATGAACATTCATCTGTATCTTTTGGTGTCGTCATTTGATTATTAAGTTTTGTATTGTAGTGTTTGTCGAATATAATGCGTGAAGTTTGGATTCTCTAGAGCGAAAACGTTTTCCAGTTGCGGTGTGTATTTCAAACGCAGGATACTGGCAAGGTTTACTCAGTCTTTATAATAAATGAGAACAAGTTCGCATGGGAGCAAGGAAGTCCCACTTCAAATGAAGTAATAAGCGTAAGAACGGCCGGTCCGTAGTCCAGTAGTCCGTAGTCCAACACTTCGGACTTGTAAATGAAAGGTTGTGGGTTTCAATCCCGGCGGAGCACAAAAAATATACCCTTGATATTTTCAAATTTGCTCTTCGTTGGGTTGAAAAATTCATAAACCTTTACCATAGACCGGTAATCAAAAGGTCCATCCAGTCTTCCCAACTGGGTCTTGCTTGAGAATTGGCGCTTTCTACAGCGACGAGCAAGCTTGCAGACGGCTCTTGAGGTGTGATACATACGAAAACAGCGCTTACCAAATAAATCAGCATATTTTTTTTAACGACTCCGTACTTGCGAGATTAAATGGATTCCACTCGCTACTCGGCAGCAGGAGTTGCAACGTTTTTGTTCATGTGGGGTTTGATTAACTTTTGTGAGTACATATACCTGCTGTAAGTTGTTTTAAATGGGTAAATATAGCTTCAAATATAAATTTAATTCTTAGATAAAGATAATGAGAGTGTAGTGTATAACAAAAAAAAAAAAAAAAATGTATGTATAATTATTATTTTGTAAAATTTTATTTAAAGTGTGGTATACTGTTATAAGTGGTACACACGAACAAACTCCCCCCCATTAGGGTTACTAATGGTAAGAATGAAAAAAAAAAAAAAAAAAAAAAAAAAAAAAAAAAAAAACTGTATACCTGCAGCATGTGTAATCGCGAAATCAATGAATAAGTCAAGGAATGATTGAAAAAATTACAAGTAGATCCAAAAAGTAGCTACTTGTGTATATATGAACGGTTAATTCATCAACTGAAGCCTACTTTTTCACAGACGGATACCCGTAAATTTAATTAACTAAGAAATCCATTAACTATTAACGGCCGATCCGATTAATGCGCGCCGTTACATTAACTTGAAGATCTGTATGGAAACATCCGCTAGAGATGTGCCACGCCAGTGACTGGGGATGTTTGCTTAATTACAAGTCCTCCTAATCGAAGGATAAGCCTCCGTTAATGCTGGTCCCAACTCTAGCCTGGCGTGATCACACCATGACAGAGTCCAAGTTGTTTAAGACAGTTGAATAGTAAAAAAAACACAACTTAACTACATAATAATGTAGCTTCTTGCCTGCGTTATCTTTGAAATGGTCGCATGTGGCGATTCAGGACCTTTTTATTTTTACGGGTAAGGAAGTCGACCTCACACCAACCATATTCAGTTGAAGTGAAAGTTTCCTATCTCCCGGGAAGGCTAGTTCTCATTTGTTGTAAACTAATAATTATTATATTTTGGGATTGAAATAAACAACGAAACGGGAAATCATTTCTGACACCCTCGGTGGGGATCGAATCCTTGCTCTCGGCATGAAATGCAATCAATCTACTAAATATGTTTTAGGTTTTTCGGTCCTTTGGGAGTCCCAAACTTGGTTCAAAATATATTGCACATGTGGCAAAGCATAATGTGAATTTGGAATGTTTGGTCTTTAAAACTGAATCTTGGTCCAACTCTTAAATGATGGATAGAAAGGTCGTAGTCCACACTGCAGAAGAGAAGAAAGTAACCCAAGAAGAAGTGAAAGATCTAATATTGATAACTGACACTGTTTGGGCGAACTGTTAGGTAGGTTTGTTATGGGTAGCTGGCCATAAAATCCTTGTCCTTGTGCCTATGATCTGACCTATCCGATTTGCCCAATCACCTGTCTCAAGCCAGTACTTCTTCATACGCGGCCTTGGATAGACGTGTCCATCGCAGTGTACACCGCGCGCGAACGAAGGAGAAACCACACACAAAAACGCGACCAGTGCTCCGCGAAAGAGGCATCCATTGGAGATAAGGTGAGTCCAGACCATTTGATTCCGTGATTCCTTCCCCCTTGCTCCATTGGTTGGCTGCCTAGACAGATTTGTTGGGCAGTTCGTCCGATCGCGATAATCGAGAACCAGTTTGCGATCTCAAATCCTCCCCCATGCACCCCCCCTTATGATAACGTCAAACTTGGCGTTGTCATAATTTTGGTCCTTACAGAACCGGATCGTAAATTAAAAATTAGATTCACGTAATATTAATTCAGATTCTTATAGTTTGAAATCGGATTCAAAAAAAAAATATTCGCCATTTTTATTGCTACAATTCGTGACGCGTTCATACATTATTATCATAAATATCGCTTTGGAATCGAAGTGCGGGTTAATTATTTAATTGCCTTGTAGGTATACCTATCTCTTGCATTTTAGGTACATTCGAATTAAGCCCGCGGTATAAGTAACTACCTAGGTACTAGCATTGTTTACTTTCTTTGTTTACATTATTTGTTTACATTTTGATAAAATTATTATAACCTTCTTCTTTCTTTGCTACTTCAATTTATAAGGACTTGTACGTACGGGATTAGTAAAAATTATTATTAATTTTATCAAATTTAATTTATTAAAGCCAAATTTAAAACATGACGTCAGAACGCGAGAAACGGGCATTTCAACGACGTAAGGAGCGCCTCCAGAATGAGATAGAGACGTACTTGGAACGGGCACAATGCATTTTCGATACCATTAATTCAATTCATTTGGGAGAAATTTATTTGCGTAAATTTAAAGTGCACGCGGCAGGCATTGACAACTGGCGTAAAGAATTTTTATTACTGGTAAAAGAAAAAAATGATTTAATTGCAGAAAGTGAGGAAGATGAAGCATCAGATAATAATATTATTCTGACATTTGAAGATTTATACGCTGAAATTAAATATACTTACGAGAATTTAAAAGACACAACAAAAACCTCAAGTGCAAATGATATTCCTTTAAAAAGGAGCATCCAACTGCCACGATTGGAGCTGTGTGCCTTCAACGGAGATGTAAACAATTGGCCGGTGTTTTATGAAAATTTTAAATCTATGGTCCATGAGAATGACAGTCTAACGGAAGGTGAAAAGATTCAATATTTAGTTGGAAAACTGGTAGGAAAAGCTCAAAGCATTTGCCAAGGTTTATTGCCAACTGCTCAAAATTATACAATTTTATGGAATTCGTTGGTCAAGAAATACAACGATAAGCGCGTTCTGGCAACAACTTATCTAGAGAAATTGTTAAATATTCCTGCAGTAAAGGAACCATCTGCCTCAAACTTGGAGGACTTTATTGATCTATTTTCAGGTTTAACTGCTGCAATCAAACAGTTGAACATGGAGAATCTAGAAGACTTTATATTCATACACATTGCGTGTAAGAAACTTGACATGGATACGATTAAGGCTTTTGAAGTTTCTATACAAGATTCTTCAGACTCAGTAGATTCAATAAAATTTGTGGAATTCATTAGAAATTACTCGCGAATACTACAGCGCGCAAACGGAAGTAGAAGCAGTAAAATTAACAATCAAATTAACGCGATGCCGCGCAAGCCCTCAGCTTCCCAGAAAAACGTTAGGGCATTTGTTACAGTTAATACTGACAAATGTTTGTTGTGCGGAGACAACAACCATTCAAAGTTGTACCAGTGTCCGAAATACACTATCCTGGACGCTCGGGAAAGGTACAATTTTATAAAATCAAAGAAATTATGTGTCAATTGTCTAAGTACGATGCATAATCTCAAGAATTGTAAATCAAAGGGAAGATGCAGCGTTTGTAATCGATCCCACCATACTAGCCTGCATTTCAACTTGAATTTGCAAGCCGCGGCCGAAGAAAAGGCGGAGCCCCTAGCGCTTTGTGCTATGGGCCCTAATTCTAGTGAGGTAGAATCTACGGTTTTACTAGGAACTGTTTGTTGTGTAATCTTAGACAAGCGGGGTCAAAGACACACTATTCGCGCTTTATTAGACAGTGCTTCACAGAGAGACATAATAACGGCCTCCTGTTGTCGAGAACTTCATCTTGATGTAAAGACGACGCGAGACAAAGTTGTTTCAGGAATAGGGGATATTGTCAACCCTATCAAGGGAGTGACAACAATTACCCTTCTTTCGAGAGTTGAGAAATCGGTCAATTTTAAACTATCGCCTTTGGTGGTTAATCAAATAACTGATAAAATACCCGTCGCCAACATTAATATTGAAAATTTAGAATATTTAAAATCATTACGTTTGGCTGATGAAAAATATTTTATTCCCGGAAAAATTGACATGATTCTGGGTGCAGATGTATTCTCCCGTGTGATAAAACACAACACTATCTCACGAAATTTAGGCGAGCCAGTTGCACTGGATACCCTATTTGGGTATGTGGTACTAGGGAAAGTTCCAGTGCTACCGGCAATCAAAACAGATTATTGTTTCTTTTCAACAATTGAAATTGAAATGAAAAATATCTTGGAGTTGGAGGACGTATCGGACGTCTCCACTCCACAAATCGAGGAGCTGGTATGTGAAGAAAAATATACTAGTACCACCACGCGAGACGAGACTGGTAGATTTTCCGTAATGCTGCCTTTCAAGACCGATCCGGGGCAGCTTGGTGACTCTCAGAGAGCGGCAGAGCGGAGATTTTACGCGTTAGAAAGGAAACTGCTTTCAAACTCTTCTGTAAATTTGGAATACGACCTTAATATAAAAAAGCATATACAAGAAGAGTATTTGAATTCTGTAAATATAAATTCGGATCAATGCTTGAGCTTGCAATACATAGCCCCGCATCATGCAGTGATACGTGAAAATAAATCCACAACTAAGGTTCGCGCAGTAATAGATGCTAGTATGAAAACTACATCAGGATTATCGCTGAATGATGTTCCACATACGGGTAGAAATCTTCAGAATGATCTATTTAAAATAATATTACACTTTCGCTTGTTTCCAGTTGCTCTAAGCGCTGACATACGTAAAATGTATATGCAAATTCTGGTAAATAAAGAGCATAGATGCTATCAGAGAGTTTTATATCGGTTTGATAAAAATGATCCACTTCAGCTTTTTGAATTTACACGCGTACCATTTGGCTTAAAGTGCAGCCCATACCTTGCAATGCGTACCGTTCGTCGTTTAATTGATGATGAGCGAACACGTTTTCCATTAGCGGCACTTGTAGCAGAGAGAGATATTTACATGGATGATTTGGTTTCTAGCTGTTTAAATGATGAAGAGGCTATCGCACTTTCAAACCAGTTGATTGAATTATTTCTTGCGGGCGGTTTTGAATTAGTGAAGTTCTCGAGTAATTCACCATCAGTCATGGGAGGCATTCCCTCAGCTTGTCGCATTTCTGAAGCTGTGGAGTTCAGTTCAGAAGATCAATGTACCATCCTTGGTTTGCATTGGTTGCCTGGAAAGGATGTTTTTACCTTTAGTGTCACTAACAAATTTCGTAAATGTACAAAACGAAATATTCTGTCGACAATTGCGCGCTTCTGGGATTTGATGGGGTTTGTCGCACCCGTGATTGTAACAGCTAAATTAATGATTAAATTTCTCTGGGAACATAAAATCGATTGGGACGATTGTCCTCCTCAGAGTATAATTTCAACTTGGGAAAATTATGAATCGGAACTCCCACTCCTTCAAAGTATTCAGCTGCCACGTCATACAGGTGTAACGCAGGAGTCGATTATATCCCTATTGGGATTCGCGGACGCAAGTGAGAGAGCATATGGAGCGGTGATATATATTCATGTATATAATCCTCCAAGTAAACGCGGAGAAATAAGTTTAGCTTGTGCAAAGTCGCGAGTAGCTCCAAGTCGTACAATATCTTTAGCAAGACTTGAATTATCGGGAATATTGATATTGTCAAAATTAATGCGTGTAGTCATTGATACATATTCAACTCGCTGCCAAATTAATAATGTATACGCCTTTTCTGATAGTACAGTGGCACTCGCTTGGGTTCATTCACACCCATCCCGCTGGCAGACTTTCATCGCGAATAGAGTAACTATAATTCAGGATAATATACCTCCAAGTCAGTTTTATCATATTGCCGGGAAAGACAATCCCGCGGATTGTCTCTCACGCGGCCTGACTCCCGCACAATTAATTGACCACCCGCTCTGGTTTAAAGGCCCTGCCTTCGCGCGCTCACCGATTGAAGAATGGAATTTTTGTAAATTTGATCCAAATACTATTGAAAACCCGCCGGAACAAAAAATAAAAGTTATGACTGTAATGGATAACTTACCCAAGCAACCAACTTTATTAGGTTCACTCGCTGAACGAATCTCTTCCTGGAGTAAATTGTTAAGAGTTGTTATTTACATACTTCGTTTTATAAAAAGATTGTCATCAAAATTTGAAGTCTCTCACCTACGGTTTGCAGAAATCGTAGTTATAAAAGACTTACAAAATCATCATTTTTCGAACGAAATTAAAAACGCGAAAGCCGGTAAAGTCTTATCTCCTGCATTTCGTAAGCTGAATGCCTTTATCGACGCCGATGGGTTGTTACGAGTAGGAGGGAGACTTGTAAACGCTGACTTAGCTTATGACAGTAAACATCCAATACTTTTACCAGGTCGCGGTCATATTTTGAATTTAATCATTGATTACTATCATAGAAAATTCTTGCATTCCGGACCTCAGTTACTGATGTCCCTTTTGCGACAAAATTTCTGGATTTTGTCGGCTAGAAATATTGTGCGTAAACGCGTCCAATTATGTAATACTTGTTATAAGGTTAATCCAAAATCACGCTTCCCCCTCATGGGGGATTTACCTGCCTGTCGGGTAAATGAAGGTAAGGCATTTTTCCACTGTGGCATAGACTACGCGGGCCCCTTAAGTGTGATTCCTTATAGAAAAAGAGGTGTGCACAAAATTAAAGCATACATTTGTGTGTTTGTGTGCTTAATCACGAAAGCGGTTCATATCGAACTCGCATCAGATCTAAGCACGGAAACATTTATTAACGCTCTTAAGCGATTTTTGTCGTGACGCGGGCCGGTAAAAATAATGTACTCAGACTGTGGGACAAACTTCATTGGTGCAAAATCTCACCTCGATGCTCTCTATGGTCTCCTGGAGTCTGAAGCTTTTCAAAATAAGTTCGACAGGGAACTAAGAGACCATCGGATAGATTGGAAGTTCAATCCCCCATCCGCCCCGCATTTCGGTGGAATTTGGGAGAGTAACGTGCGGAGTATCAAACTCCATCTGAATCGAGTAATTGGTAAACAATTATTGACATTCGAGGAAATGTCTACAGTACTTGCGCAAATTGAAGCAATTTTAAACTCCAGACCGCTTTCATGTTTGAGTGCCGATCCATCCGAACCTATTGCTCTAACCCCCGCACATTTTCTCACATTGACTCCTCTAAAGTCACTTCCGGCGACAGATACCTCCTCTAAAGACATTAGTCTACTGTCTCGTAAACAGTATGTGGACCATTTAGTTCAGTCTTTCTGGAAACGGTGGAAGGTGGAGTACCTTCACACTCTCCAAACGCGTCAGAAATGGAACACGGAAACAGAGCCAATCAAGATTGGATCTGTTGTCTTGTTAAAAACTGAAGGTAGTGCACCTCTTAATTGGCCACTAGGAGTTATTGAGGATGTCTTTCCGGGAGCGGACGGTATAGCTAGAGTAGTTAATGTCCGGACGAAAACTGGAACTTATAGGCGTCCAGTTGTCAAGGTTTGTCCGTTGCCAAATCAATAACATTACAAAATAATATACAGTCCACTCGCTAAATTAAGTAGATTTAAGTTATAATAATAAACAAATAAATTAATTAATCGTTGTTTTGAAAGGACTACGTCCTCTCAAGCTGGGGGGCATGTTTGGGCGAACTGTTAGGTAGGTTTGTTATGGGTAGCTGGCCATAAAATCCTTGTACTTGTGCCTATGATCTGACCTATCCGATTTGCCCAATCACCTGTCTCAAGCCAGTACTTCTTCATACGCGGCCTTGGATAGACGTGTCCATCGCAGTGTACACCGCGCGCGAACGAAGGAGAAACCACACACAAAAACGCGACCAGTGCTCCGCGAAAGAGGCATCCATTGGAGATAAGGTGAGTCCAGACCATTTGATTCCGTGATTCCTTCCCCCTTGCTCCATTGGTTGGCTGCCTAGACAGATTTGTTGGGCAGTTCGTCCGATCGCGATAATCGAGAACCAGTTTGCGATCTCAAATCCTCCCCCTCGCATTACCACATGATAGCGTCAAACTTGGCGTTATCAGACACACAACTAAATATACTCGTATTAATCTATTAAATAAATATTTAATTATTTAATAGATTAATACGAGTAATAATATTAAATCATACAAGATTTTTATAGCGCCTTTTCATGACTCTTGGTCATCCCAAAGGCGCTTGCTCATATGAGCGCGCAAACAGGTGGGTCTTCAACCCCTTTCTAAAAGTACTCTCCAGATCCATTTTGCGCAGATCGTATGGGAGGCCGTTCCGTATCGTTGGAGCAGCCACCTCGAAGGCTCGATCTCCAAAAACGGTCTTCTTTTCCCTTCTTGGAAACTCTATCCGACTGCGACATGATGCTGCTGATCGCAGTGTTGCTGTTCTGCTGTTTGTGGTGGCTGGAGCTATAATATTTATTAAATATTTCGGTGCAGTCCCGCGCAGGCTCTTGAAGACCAGCAACCCTATCTTATACAGGACCCGTTCATGAATCTTCAGCCAGTGAAGGGACTTTTAAGGGAAGTTTTAAGCTTTCACTTTCATTGTCGGTATTAGATGACATGGTTTTTCTTGGGTTATACCATGTTCTGTTAGCAGTCATTTTGTCAGCCGACGTTTCGTTCCCTCTACGGGAATTCTATTAATGTACTGTTTTTACTAACTATCTCGTCAGGATGCCCCATCAGGCGTGGTGTATCCTACCCACTCTGGTTTCCCAGTAACTCCATCAGTGCAAATCCCTCAAATATTTGCCCACTCCGCGAGCACTGATCCGCTCATCTTCAAAGGAAATTGATTTTTGTATTTGAGTTGCGGCTCAGATTTGATTGTTTCGCCGCTGAAACTTTGCTTCCGCGTTAATTTGCATGTTTGGTGAGCTCGTACTCGCGGTGGGAGAGTAAACATGTTTACATATGTGCTTTCATTGCTGCCATACATCAAAGAACGAAGTTCTGGTATCGTCTGATGAGATTCTGTGAATTCTATTTGTAAACGTATGAATGAATGATTTAAACATAGCATTGTTGTAGTCTTTGACTTTTAGGTTGGTATGAGGCTGACCCACCATGCTGTAAAAATGGTTCACTTTTCCAATGTCAAACTGTTTCTGAGTGCTTGCATTTCCTGCCGATAGCTCGGGTTCAACTCCACCAAGGATGTCAGAAATGATTTCCCGTTTCAGTGTTTATTTTCAAATCCAAAATAAAATACCGGCCAAGCTTACTCAGCCTTCACAAACAATGAGTACCAGCTTCTTCGGGAGCTGGGAAACCCGGCTCCCTTGCCTGTAAAAATAAAAAGGTTCAACTCGCCACCCCTTCTGAAAGAATGCGGCAAGAAGTTACGCTATATGTGTAGCTTAGGCACGTTTACAAATTACTTGTTCCTAGATCATATGGGAAAACTGTAATAGTAAATTGAACCAGTCTATGCTAGTATAGAATGAAATTTGAGAGATTTAAATGAAATTTGAGAGATTTAAATGAATATTTGAGTTATTACATATCCAAATTCAATTAGATGGAATATTGAAATGTCGAATCGATTATTGAGAGAGGCAGAACAGCTGAATTTACGAAGTAACAGCTGACGAAGAAAGAAGTGCTTTCATTATTTGAATAATGTACCAAGATTGAAGTCTAATTTCTCAGAATAAAAGTATATTAGTTCAATTTAAATTTTATCATGGATGTGAGGTATGAGGCTGACTACCCATACTGTAAAAACCGGTTCACTTTGCCAAGGCCATCCCAGTTTCAGGGAAGGTCGGCAAATGTTGGAGGGCTTAAGTTGATTTGAGGTTTCGATTTTAATTTTGACATCACACGTGCACCATTTGTAAGCAAAAACTTGCATGTGTAAATTTGTGAGAATGCATTTGATATGAGTTTTTAATATTTATATATCTTTGCAACTTAGATTATAGTGTAGGGAGTTTATTTTATCATTTTAATCTCGCATATACTAACGTTGAAAATACCGGGCCTAAATGTGTAACTGAAATGAGAAACAGTAAAATAAAGGTGTTGAAATATAGCATTTATTATTGAACGAGGTTTACGAGCAGATTTTAAAAAGCGACAGATGGAGAACAAAGAAATCTTTTCATTTGAAACATGACCGTTAGTCATTTTATCCTAGTCAGTAAAATTTTACGAATACATGCATTAAAATCTTTACGATTTCAATTAGTTTTAACGTCCCAGCGATAGCCCGGTTGAAGTGGGCCGATTACTTAGTCCACGGAACTATGGAACTTGGGATAGAAGTTGTCTGTGGACCTTTGGATACTAGAACTCCATGGACCTTTAATGTGATAAAAAATATCATCACAATTTATTTATTGAGTTTTTTTGTGTGAATCATATCTCAACAGTCATTTGCGTGCTTGATGCTGTAACAATTTGCTTGGGTTCAATTTGATAAAATTTCGAGTTATTTTACACAATTTATTTTAGGTTTAACTCACATTTGGTTCACAGTTAATCTTTTATATTATCTCGCCCAACGGCTTAGGTACTAATCCTCCTTCAAAGCTATATTTATAGGTGAATAAAAGCTACTCTGGCATACACCAGACTATAACCACATCTTCTCAATGAGAAGCTTCGAGCTAACACTAGTATGTTCAACCATCGAAAAACTTACATCTACAGACACAAGTAAGTAAAATACACAATCATAAGTAAACATACACAGACATAAAAAGCATATTATATTTGAAACAATACAGACTAATCAACGCAAAATTTTCAATCAATAACCAGTTACTTGCTGTAAGGCTGAATGAATATCTAGCATAAATAATTAGACTAGGGACGGTCATACACGTCTACTAATATCAGTATACTTGATACATGGAGTTCTAGATTTTATTTATCCATGGGCTTTAGACGCTCTTGGTCCATGTACGTTTTGATGTTAAAGATCTGGATTCCGTATACGGTCATGACTATCGTCCGGTCATTAGGGAACGGCCTAATTATTCCGGATTAGAGCGAGTCAAGTTGGTAATGCCCGGATTTAAACCGGGTTAAATGTTCGATTCGGCCGGAAAGCACAATCGCACTTAGAGGGAACAAGCGCCCACGTTTTGCAAATTTAGTCGAAACTGACTTAAAGGCTGTGATAAAACTGTTTAAGTGAAGTCAAAATCGATTCAATTTGTAAATAGTTTTGTTATCAGAATTGGAAAAAGTGTGTGCGGTGGAAATAAAGCATTTGAGAAGCATGACGGGAAAACTCTGAAGGTTAAAGTTGGGAATGAATGGGTAAAGAAAGAATGTAAGTAGAAAGAGGATGTGAAAGTAAAGGTACAAAAGAATGTGATGAGATGGTTTGAACATGTGGAAAGAATGAATGATAATAGACTGAAAAAGTATTTATACGGAGGAAGTGTGACAGGAAAAAGAGGATAGGGACGTCCGAGAAAAGTAGGGAGAGATCACGAAAGAGGAGATTATGAAAGAATAGGATATGCAAAATGAGCGTTAAAAATACACACTTCTTTTACAATTTAATATTTTCGTCCTCAGTAATTTACGTTAATCAGTCAATGAAATTATTTACTGAAATATGTATATACAAACAGGTTTTAAAAAAAAAATTAACATCAAAAAATAAGAAAATTGATGGAATGATGTTGGGTTTTCCATCCAAATAAGATGCATTCCAGAATGGTTCAGGAATCAAGTCATCTCTTGAGCCACACATTTCCATAGATAGGTACAGTCTAAATGTAGACCTCCTCCATTTGATTCTGAATAACATTAGTGGGGAACATGATCCGACCTTAGGCGGACGCCTGAATGATAATTTGATTGTAATCTTCAATTAACACGCTGATAGGATCAACATAAATTAAAGCCCAGCCCTGGGTCGCGTTATTTGTGCCTAGGCACATAACATCTAGATGTTACCTCTGTGATTAGCTGTATTAGAGTACGCTTGAGGAATTCATAATACTTGTAATTTGTAGACATGTATGGTTATTAATTTCAGAGTGGTATATATAAAGATATCAAAATCATCAAAGCACTAAAACTCAGGATAAGTCTGGACTCTTTGATTAAAATAAGACTCTGGATGAAATGAAAGAAGTATGTAAGGACAGAAATAAATGGCGGTTGATCTGTAATGTTCGCGGCTAGGGCTAAGATTTTTTTAAACAAGAATTTTGCATTTTGTATTTGTTTTGATGTTTATACACATTATTATTTTTTCAGAAACTATACGATATGTTCAGAAACTTCAAATACAATGGAAAGTGAATTTCCTTTGATAAAGATTATGTTGTCGCAAAGACATGGATATCCTAGTTGGCAATAAGCATGATAATGTCATCACAAACCTGCAGCAAAAGCGTTTAAACTCTAACATAGCGTATCATTCAGAAACTAATCCGCTCACAGGAAGTGCTCTTGTGGTTTTCATAGATTTTCTGTGAAATACTGTGGTTGGGTTTAAGCTTATGGTTTTATACTTGGAGTAGTGATGTTATCTTTTAGCTTTTCAGGACGGAAGCCCATCCAGCATGCGCTCTGATATTGTGTTGTACTTCCAATGGCGGTTCTATGGTAGAACGACACATGACATAACGATAGATAACATAGTGAGACATGACAGAAAGACACATGACAGAGCTACACATGACAGAGCGACACGTAACAAAACAACGGATGCCAGAAAATCACAATGACAAAATATCAAAGGAAAGTACATCACAAGGTAAAACATCGCACAACAGCAAACACAATTAACGGCATGACAAAAAAGTGAGACATGGGAAAAATAAAAAAATGGATCTCATGCATATATTTTTGGTAACGTTTCAATAATAAATGTTTGTGACGTTTCGTCATGTCGCACGCTTAATAATAAAGATCAATAACTCAAACATTGGGAAAATCGAGATTTTGTAATAAAATGCAAGAACAATGCAAGAAGAATAGGTAGAATGTGACAGCCGTTAAATTTGGACGAATATGACCGAGATAAAACATCTGTCGCCTTTTTCATCCCATACAAGTTGTACTGGTTGTCTGAACTTCAAACGTGATTTCCCAACATTTTTATTTTTTTAGTTATGCTCTTTATGATTAAGCATGCGATGTGATGTTTTATTATGTGCCGTTTATGGTATATTCTGTTTTAGGTACGTGAAGATTTGACGTATGATGTTTTGTCTTCGTGCTGTTTTTTTGTCATAGTGATTTATTTTCTGTTGTTTTGCCATAGCGATATTTTGTCATGTGATGTACTGTCATGTGTTGTTTTGCCATGTGATGTTATGTCATGTGTCGTTTTATCACTGTGCCGTTCTAAACTGTCACCTTCAATAGCACATCGTCTATGGAAAATTCGGCTGAACGTTTGCGTTAGATGCATGAGGGAATGCAACGGAGTTATAAACAGTGCTTTGTAAACTTTTCAGTGTTCTAATCCAATCTAATCTAATCTAAGTTGCAAAGATATGTTACATTGGAGATTCATATTACATGCATTCTCACAACCAGACACGTACAAGTTCGCGCTTGCACATGCCTGTTCGGGATTTGGTCGGGATGGATGGTCGCTGGTTTCTTTAGTTAAAATTCTTTACTTTTTTGTTACGGTTGAACTTTAATTTTTATAAGTGTACAACAATTGAAACAGACAATAGTAGAGAAGAACACTTACAGCAAGAGAATAGGAGAAGAACACTTAAATTGGCAGAATCTTTGCTTTTATATTAGGGCATTCTAACCCTGCTAAATTTCTGTAACAATAACTCACTTCTAACCAATGGCAGGCATTGACCAATAACAACGTTGTGACGTCAGACCATAGACAATTTGGAGTTGCTATATTCACAACATATATCCCTTTTTCTTACCTACCATAACTATAAATAACATAAACTCACTCTAATATCGGCATTATATTTATTATTGAAATAGTCGGAATATTACCCGACACTGGCGCTCCCGCTGTACGTGGGAATTCGCCAAGAAGAAGAAGAGGATTAATTGTCTCACTTTTTTGAACTAATGTTATTTTTTCCTTCTTTCATACCTCTCATATTTTCTCAAACATACTGCCCCCAAAAAATATAAATGGTTCAAACAATTTTATCAAGCAATTCAATTAATCCTAGGCATAACACTTACACCTAATTTGCATATTACTTGCACACACTTAACTTTTTTTTATTTCAATTTTTTCTCAATACATTTTTTCTTACAATCATATTCATTTAAATTGATTCAATAAATTAATTTAAATAAATTTAATAATTGAGCTTCATTAAATAATTCAATAGATAAATTAAATAAATAATCTTAATTCAAATTGCATTCTCATTTGTTTCCCCTTTACAGAAATAAAAGTAAACATTCATAACATCTGATACATAATAATTTCAAATATTCAATATTCATATTCAAAATACAGGCTCATGCAACCTACAATAATCTTTTAGTATCCATTAAAATTATATATTCATATCAGTTTTTTAATTCAATAAACTTGAAGTTCAAAGGCTTTCTGGCATAATATGAAATTCTTTTCAAATAAACCTCTTACTCTGGTTTTTTTTTTTTTTAATTATAAATCATATAGCTTTAACATGTTAGAAAGAATTCCTTGCACTCTGTTTACATGTTATAACTAAGGTTCCATATTATATTTTTAAATGCATCACACAGATTTTATACAAAAATCTCCTTTTTTTTTTTTTTTTTTTTTTTAATTATAAATCATATAGCTTTAACATGTTAGAAAGAATTCCTTGCACTCTGTTTACATGTTATAACTAAGGTTCCATATTATATTTTTAAATGCATCACACAGATTTTATACAAAAATCTCCCCTTTTTTTTTACAAACAAAATAATTTTATAACTTCATCATAATTTTGGTTAGAAGATTTCTATTACACATTTGTGAATCTTCAGGTAATTTGCATAATACTAGAGACAGTTTTTAAAGTAACTACTCTAACCAACTTATCACTTTCAGGATGAATCTACATCACCCTACCTAGTTTTCCACCTGAAGGGGACAACCATGTCCTCTCTTATTAACACCAGATCCCCAATTTTTATATCATCCTGCGAACCTTGTTTCCATTTACTACGGGTGGTGCAAAGTATGTAAATATTCAACTGTCCACCTCTTCCAAAATGACTGTAAAGTTGACTCAACAGTTGATATCTATTTAATGTTCCTATTTTTAAATGATCTGTGGAGGGTTCTGGCAATGCAATGATAGGTGATCCGATTAAGAAGTGACCGGGAGTTAAGGGGTTAAGATCTTTTGGATCGTTAGACAGTGAAGTGATTGGTTGAGAATTCAAACAGACCTCAATCTGAGTTAGAATAGTGTAGCACTCTTCAAAGTTGAGAATATGTATACCCACAATTTCCTTTCCAAAGGAATTTCTGTACTTTTCACAGCTTTTCCCATAGTTCTCCATGAAGCAAGTAGCTGCAAATAGCTGAGTTTAAGAGTTTAGCATTTCAGATTTTGCACACACAAAATTTGAAATATAATGAAATATATGTGTTGACGTTTTCCTCGACGGGAAATGAACCTCTTAAAACCAATTTAAAATAACTTGTTGACAATCGAAGACTAGTCCCTTTTCCTCATGTATTGCTTCAGTTGCAAGCAGACAAAAAAAACAGCAATGTAAGTTCTGTATTGAACCTTACTTCTGATATTTCTACTTTGCCATTATCGGACCGACATAGTCCACTCTGGTAATCGAAAAAAAGTCTTGATGGGTTTACCCTCTGAACTGGTAACTAGCCCATTTGTTGCTGTAAGTTTTTGGGTTATTTCTGAAGTTGACAATACAATCTTTACATGAGTACAACAATGATTTACATGATATTATCCAATAATCTCAAAGTATAAATGACAACTATGTAATTGTACCTATATGAAGGTTTTTTTTTTTTTTTCTGTGGTAATCCTTTACAATTAATTTTTTAAAGCGAATGCTGGGAATGTAATATAATGAAATTACCTTTTTTTTCTTCTGGCATACTAACATGTTTTTGTCGACTACCAATCTTTAATCTTATCCTCATCTATCTAAGGATTTAATGATAACAAACTAAAAAACCCGGAACCAGAAATCAAGCAACAAACTAATGTTCTTAGCTTTCCTTTACATAAGTTTCCTTTTCTGGAGCGAAAATTTAATGTGCTTACATCATAAGTTTTCTAAGGGCATAAGTGTTGATTCTCTTTGTTAGGTCTTACACCTCAACAAACATGATTCCTTTAAATTTATTTCAATTAAAAAAAACTTGAGAAACAACAACAAAACTGAGGAACAATTCATATCGAATAATGAATTATAACCAAACTGGAGTACCATACAATAAGTTAGGATTCACTCCTCAACTCCTCGAACCTCAAAAAAAACATGTTGTAATTCTGTGATACTCACTTAACGTAAAAACCTTGAGAAACAAATGCATATTCATTCTTATTAACTATACCCACAACCAAAGTATCATAAAACAAATTAAATTAGGATTCACTCCTTGAGACATTAAATTATTGTCCTTTTAATCGGACATGTTTCCATATCAATAGCTTAGTTCTCGTAATAATTTTGTTTGTGACAGTATTTAATTCAATCTGCCATAATTCCTTGGTTTTATCTCCCCAGAATACCTTTGGTAGAGACTTATCTTTCTCTCGTATGACAATTTGCCTGTACATGATTCGTTGGTCTGCAGTCATCATTCTTCGATGGCTGCGAAACCCTAAGAGAACATTTAAAATGTCTGGCTGAATAGATTGTTCCACCACTGTGATGTCATTCAAAGACATCCTAGTGCTTGTTCCGGCGCTAGCACCACACACCACTTTCAATCTATCAGTGTTTGCTCGCTTTTGTTCAGCTCCACTATGCAGCAAACCATATGGAGTTTGCGCGCCACTATCACTTTTTAACAAAAACACATGACTAACTGTCAAATCCTCATTAACAAATTCCTGACATGGCTCTATCTCGCCAGAGCACCCTTGTAATTTGGTATCTAACGATGGTCCACACTTCATGGCTCCATCCTTAGAGTCCCCAAAAGCACTATGGGATTGATCCTTCCGACCAATTCCCACTTGAAATCCACCGTCCTCACTATTGGCTGTCGTGCTCCTAAACAACTCCTCGAAGGCTCGTTCCTCCAAAGAAATATGTTTAATCTCAGTTGTGCTGTCTTCAGTTGTATCAACTAAATCTTTGAAATATTTACTTGGTTCTGAAGCATCTGAAGCGCTCCTCGCCGCGGTGGTCAAGATGGTCTGCACTGGTGATTGTAATGCTGCAGTAACAAACCCAAGAGCAGATGGATTGTGTGTGATTTCGTCTTTCTTGTCCGTGCGAAGAACCTTCCAGAATACTTCTTCACCAAGCTGCATGGACATTGGACCCGGTTCCTCGAACTGCAGGTCTGTCCGCTGTTCTCGTCTCTCTGGTTGATTAGCTCTGAAATCCGTTTTAAATTTTGGTGTATTTATTTGTTCATTAATTGAGGGCATTTCGTTAATTTTGACTTCATTTTCAATGGACTGTAATAATATTTGTTTTTCATTTTTCTCCAATTTTCTTTTTGCTAGAACAATTAATTTCACAAATTCTTCTTCTAACAAAAACCTATTTGAAACTTGGGATGAATTAACTGTTTCAGAATTAATCTCTACTTGAGTCTGATATTCATCGAACTCATCGAACAATTTTTCAAATCTGGACAATCTAAATTGTAATTCCATTTCGTCGATGTCCATATCTTGTAATTTATCCAAGTACCTTTTAAAAATTTGTATTCTTGATGGAACTACTTTTAACCATTTTAATACTGAATCCATTTTTTATTGAATTATTCGCCAGATAAAACAATAGTTAATGTTAGTAATGATTTTCTATTTCATTCTATTCAACTCAAAGTAGAATCAATTATTTGAAACAATTGTGACAATTTTCTATTACCGCTAGGTTTACAAAATAATTTTAAAAATCTCCCAATAAAATTAAAATTTTACAGGACTACATTACAATTTACAATGCTCATCTCCTCTATGGCAGATATGACAATTATTATTTACCTTCAAAATCACACAATTAATAACTTTCAATCAAGCAAAGCAGAATTAATTATTTAAAAAAGATTATACAAATTGTAAGCGGGTAGACCCATATAAAATTGCGACATTTGCACATCTAGACTAGTGTAAAAAATTAAAAATTTTAAAAATGCAAATTTGATTTCATATAAAATTCCTTTTTTACATAACACATTTGTGATATTAAACAATATCCACAATTTAATAATTTAAAAATTTATATTGGCTTCTTTCTATAATCAACTGAACCAATTTGTGATGTTTGATTTGAACTACCCTTTTTGTTACTTAAATTTTGTTCTGTGGGTAGGTACTTTTTGCAACATTCATTAATCAAATAAAACAGAATGAACAAAAAATTTACTCATCTTGGATTTCCCGGGCTCCATTCCCTCTGGACCGGTCCCTGGTTGATGAGTCGTCCTTTTTCTTCTCTCCGGTGGCAAGCCCCCCGGTTGAGTGCGGTTCTGCCGGCAGCCCAGTTGATCCCTGCGATTCCTCTGGCGCCTGCCCGGCTCGTGATCTGCGGTGGCCCCTGACGTCCTCGACGTGGTCACCAGCGCAGCCTCGTAGTTGTGGCCTGCCAACCTTGGCCCAGCCCAATTCTTGATGCAGCTCAGTCGAATCCTTGCGATTCTTCTGACGCCTGCCTCGCGATCTGCGGTGGCACCTAACGTGGTCCACCAGCGCAGCCTCGCCGTTGCGGCCTGCCAAACTTGGCCCAGCCCAATTGTTGTTGCAGCTCAGTCGAATCCTTGCGATTCTTCTGACGCCTGCCTCGCGATCTGCGATGGCACCTTGGTCACCAGCGCAGCCTCGCCGTTGTACTTGATGTACTCTTCGCTTCTTTGTTTCCTCTCCTCCTTCTCCTGCCTTCAACCGGTTTCTAGTAACAATTTGTTACTTTTTTATCCGGTGAGATGGACCAAATGTTCGGGATTTGGTCGGGATGGATGGTCGCTGGTTTCTTTAGTTAAAATTCTTTACTTTTTTGTTACGGTTGAACTTTAATTTTTATAAGTGTACAACAATTGAAACAGACAATAGTAGAGAAGAACACTTACAGCAAGAGAATAGGAGAAGAACACTTAAATTGGCAGAATCTTTGCTTTTATATTAGGGCATTCTAACCCTGCTAAATTTCTGTAACAATAACTCACTTCTAACCAATGGCAGGCATTGACCAATAACAACGTTGTGACGTCAGACCATAGACAATTTGGAGTTGCTATATTCACAACATATATCCCTTTTTCTTACCTACCATAACTATAAATAACATAAACTCACTCTAATATCGGCATTATATTTATTATTGAAATAGTCGGAATATTACCCGACACTGGCGCTCCCGCTGTACGTGGGAATTCGCCAAGAAGAAGAAGAGGATTAATTGTCTCACTTTTTTGAACTAATGTTATTTTTTCCTTCTTTCATACCTCTCATATTTTCTCAAACATGCCTCATGTGAACCTACAACATAAAAACCAAATCTCCAATGGACATACACCCTGCAACTCTTGCCGTCCTTCCCTGAGACAGGGGTGACATTGGCAAAGTGAACCATTTTTACAGCATGGGTGATCAACCGCATACCAACCTATAAGTCAAGGAACAAACACGACAAATTACATTTTATACATCACTAAATAATAATATCTATGGACAACAAACAAAAAACAATTTCCAATTTAATAAACCCTAGCCGCCAACATTACAGATCAACCATGACACAATGTGTTCAAGGTGCACAAATAGAGTAAAAAAAACAGGTGTTGTAATTTATATAAAGCGAATCTGTAAAAAAAAATGGAAGGAAAGAGAGGAAAGGGAAGACTGAGAAAATAATGCCAGGATTAGATTGGTTAAATGGTGAAAGAATGGGATGTGTTATGTTATTTTAAATAACATATTATAAAAAAACAATCCCGAAGTGTGCAGTGTGTGTTTGTGGGCCGAGCGGAGCCGAACGGTCACGGAAGCGGCCGAACTGCACCGTATGAACTAATCAGGCCGTCGTTCGTTAGTTCCCGGCAAGATGTCAACCGACTAAGACGTCAGCGACCAAGCACCAAGCGGTGGGAGAGGGGGCACTACAATGGAGCTCCCTCCTCCCCATCTACTTGGATTTCCTGCCAGCAAGGCACCCGCCTTGTGGACCAGAGGCATAGGAGCGCCCACCCAGGGGCTTCCACGTGTGGAGGCGTCCGCCTTGTGAGCCGCCGCTAGCCTGTGGCGCTGGCCCAGGCCTTCCGTTCGGAACACCAGGCAACAGAATAGGGAGTGTTCTAGGGACAACCTGCAGGTCGTGCCAATCCCTAAATTCCCCTTTTTCCCCATATTAGTAGATTAAATAAACCCTTATTTGTTCATGTTAAACTTATCTTTTAATTATACAACCTTCCCGAGATATAAGTAAGCAATACCAAAGAAAGAACCCCACGCCCTGAGTGATGCTGATAAGAGCTAGCCGGAGTAAGTATCCTGAAGGTACCTTTCAATCTAAACATAACAGATGTACAAAGCGAATGAAAGCGAAGGAAATGTATGAAAAAGGCGATGAATTGAAAAATATATGCAAATATTTGACCAGTCCGTAGTCAAGTGGTTAGCGCTTCGGACTCGTAAGTGGAAGGTCGTAGATTCGAGTTCCATTAGAGAAAAAAAAATACCATTTATATTTTCAAATATGCTCTCCACTGGGTTGAAAAAAGGCTGGCCATCAAAGGTCCATCCAGCCTTACAGCAATTGGGTATTGCTTGAGAATTCGCGCTTCATATAGCCACGACTATGCTCGACCAAGTAAATCATTACATTATTATTATTATAGGACGTTTGACAGGACTGGAGACAAATGTATTTTATAGTATGTATCAATGCAGTAAGTTAGTCTCTGCTCCCCTAATATGTTATCACTCAATAGTTAAAGCCTTGTGGAAAAACAAGTTTCGTATGATATCTTCCATGTACAGCGATGGAAGCCGGTCACCCATTTTTGACTGTTGGATTGTGAGAAAGCTCTCTCAGAATCAGATCTGGGCATTCTTAATTAAAAATATTAACACTACCTAGTGCAAAAAGTGAAAAAGTGCTAGATGTTTTTCTAAAAGAGGGGAGTGGTTCAGAAAACTTTGAGATGACAGCGTTTTTAACAGATCTGCTCCACTTTAGATTTTGCGGGACTTTAGCGAACAATGGAGGCTACATACTATAGAGTATAGAGTGTAGACTCTCTCTCACATGCTCACATGAAGAGAAGAGGAGCCATTGTGAGGAGTTAGCGGTGCGGCGTGAGAACCCGGACTAACGGACCATCGGAGATGTGTGACGTCATAGAGAGAAGATAGATAGCGCGCAGTTTGTGCGGCTTTGAGAAGAGCATATTTGAAAATATAAATGATTTTTTTGTTGTGCTCCGCCGGGATTCGAGCCCACGATCTTCCATCTACGAGTCTGAAGCACTACCACTTGACTAAAGACCGGATAGTGTTAAACAATAGGGTAATACAATATATATGAATGATTGGTTGAAATCAGACAAATAACATGCATTATTTGCAATATTTGTGAGCTGAAATATGTGCATTTGAAAGAAGATACTAAATACCACGTACGGTGAGCAACAGTCTGTTAGAAAATATATGGCAAAGTTGAGGACGTAGTGTGATCTGCAGAAAAAAAGTTACTGTGTTGATTTTTTAACAAAAAAATGACAAATATTTTAAACTTTTTCATTAACATGCTCGTTTTTTTCTCAGTTTAACCGTGAAAAAGTGTACGAAGAAATGATGAATCAATTGAAGTTTAAAGATATAAGAGGTATACATACAGTGAAGTCTATGGTCACGACAACCGATGTTAACATTCAGTCATATAAAATTTTAAGATAGTGAAGAAAATGAAGATTTAGTACTTACATTTGTTGAAATCACTTGTAGGGTCGTTTACAAATAAGAGGGTTCTGAAAAAATAGAGAAAATATATGTTAGAAAAAAAATTGAATGGTAACAACACAAATTTATGTATAATGGAATAAATACGACACCGGTAATGGTAACGGCGCCACAGAAACAGAAAATGGATGGTTCGGGCATCAAGAAGGAATGCACGATGATTCCCGTGAAGTAAAGCAACGGCATGATAAAACAAGATCCTCTAGGTCAAAGATGTGCCCATGGCTCTAAAAGTAAGTGGTTCTATGTTACTGAAGCTAGTAGCATACCTCGGGTGGCACTCCTTGTGGGATTGTTGGTAGATCACGAGTAGCGTGAAGAATAATACATAAACATAATACAAAATTATAATAGGACAGGATTACTGTGAATCCGGCAGCTTGGAAAAAGGGAGCGCAAAATCGCTTGAAAGCGGAGAAATTTGATTTGGTAACAACAAAGTCTGCGTAACCGACAAGGCTAATTGGCCGGCCGTACTGCAGCAAGGAGCGCAACCCGATCAAAGTGTTGCAAAGGACAGTGCCACAAGATGTGAGATACATCCTGTGGGAAAAAATACAGAAAAAATGGAAACGCCTCTGCAGAGGTACTCGCCAACTCTAGAAAAATGGAAACTAGATTCAGTAAAAGCTACTTGTGTTGTGCAATCGAGTTAGTCTCTGTCCGTGCCACCAATTAAACTATTACCAAGTCTTTTGTGGTCGATTAGTAGTATTGCGCCAAAACGGTCTCGCCGTGTTGCTAAACTGATTACGACTGGAAGAAGCATTGTTCCACCTAGATACAGCATCACATTCCATTTCACCAAACTCGTATCTAAGCTAAAACGCTCAACGCAGACGCTACTTTGGATTTCATACATTTTCTGGTCAATGTAACGGTTGAGTTAATAATTATTGAAGAAGAGAATGCCCAAATCGATATCGATATCAATTTGCATAACTGTCTTCACCTCAAGCGATTAACGTAATCAATTTTGCAATCAGTTTTTCAATCAAAAGATGAAATATAAAATTATTTTGAAAGGTGAGTGGGAAGTAATTTTGTTCGAAAGAATATAAGTGCATTTAATGTCAATCCAAACAAGTAAAATTGACTGTTGGTTTGGATGAATTCTTGTGATTTGTGTACATAAAGTATTGTATGCCACTGCGCGTAATTAACCATTGTAACACCCATGCTTTTATTGTGCCATGGGGGGAAATCGAATGACACATACTAACGCTCATGTTATAATAATCCAAACCTCAAATGAACATAAACCCTGAACTTTTTATCCGACCTTCTCTGAAACACAGTTGGCATTAGCAAAGTGAACCATTGTTTACAGCATAATTGGTCAGCCTCCTACTAACCTATATGTTAAGAAATTAGATATGTAAGCTCAGCATCAAAGCTTTCGTCAAAAGAGCAATGCGAATCGGCGCTGTTTTATTTAAAACATACACTAGTCAAATTACAACAGCCTCAGCCAACGAATTAATAAACAATTATAAGCTGGAACATTCATAAACTTTTCGGAGACGAAATTAAAACAAAATTAATATAGTTGGGATTCCGCAAAAGATTTATACTCCTTGACTTATAGGTTGGTATGAGGCTGACAACCCATACTGTAAAAAAATGGTTCACTTTGCCAATGTCACCCCTGTGTCAGAGAAGTTCGGCAAAAGTTATAGGGCTCGTGTTCATTTGAGGCTTGGATTTTATTTGTATAAGTACACATTCAGCATGTGTAAGCGCGAACTAAACGTGTTTGTTTGTGGGCATGCATTTGAGAGCTGTAAATGAATATATCCTTGCAACTTAGATTATAGATTATTATAGGTTAGCGACCCCATTTTTTGTTTCATAAAATTCAATTTTAATCTTCCATTAGACCAACGGCACTTCCTTGCGAGAAGAATAATTAAATAGCAAAGAAACGGAGTTTCATATATTTCTTAATAAAGACACCGCACAATTCATAAAAAAGAAATTGAAATTTTTCGTTCTAGTCTCGCTTCGGGAGATTAAAACAAAACTGTGCCTTTCAGAGACATTGTATAAGTGAAATGTCACTTTTTCATTAGAGTCTTTTTTCAAGAAATTTGTCAAAGCATTTGGAGTCATGATTTACTATCTAATATACAATCTATGATATAAGTTGCAAAGATACATTACATTTGAGATTTATATTAAATTACTACATTCCCACAAGCAGACACGTAGTAGTGCCGCATGTGGACTAACAATATAAAAACCCAATCTCAAATGAACATCAGCCCTGCGACTCTCACCGAAATTCCCTCAAACAGGGGTGATATTGGCAAAGTGAACCATTTTTTACAGTATGGGTGGTCAGCTTCATACCAATTTATAAGTCAAGGAACTAGTACTTGTAAACCACGTCATCATCTTCATCGATGGCACAATAGAAGGGATGGCTCTTGAACACCTTGATCAACCACTGCCAGCACTGTCACAATTCAAATAATAATAATAATACATAAATAATCGTCCAGTTAAGACCCAGGATGTCCAAGCGCGGATTAAGGAGACCCCAATTGAGGTGGCTGGACGACATCAAGAGAACTGCAGGCAGAGGATGGCTGAACACAGCAGCCGATAGACAGGAATGGAGAAGATTGGAGGAGTCCTACGCCCAGGAGTGGACTGGCTGAGAAAGGAAGGAAGAGAAAAAACAATTTAAAGAGCGCCGTTTAGTGGTACTTGCCGCTCCAAGGGCGGTTTAATTTGTTGAAGCTTCCCTTAAATGATGTGTCTTGAGCAACTTCCTGAAACTGCCAACTCTGTTCTCTGTTCTTAAAACTAAAAGCCCTTTGCTAGCACACATAGCATAGTAGCAGAATTTAAGCAATACATTTAGATTTTTACTAATACAAATTAACTCAGTCCGTAGAGTGTTTGCATTCCATGCCGAGAGCAAGGGTTTGATCCACACCGAGGGTGTCAGAAATGATTTCACGTTCCGGTGCTTATTTCAAACCAAAAATAAAATATCGGCAAAGTGTACTCAGCTTTCACAAGAATTGATAACCAGCACACTCGGGAGCTGGGAAGCCCCACTTCAACTGAAGAGGTTGGCGGAAGGTCGGCTCCCTTACCCGTAAAAATAAATAGATCCTGAATCCCCACATGCGACCACTTTGAAGATGACGTAGGCAAGAAGTTAGACTTTATGTGTAGCTTAGTTGCGTCCACAATGTCATCACACCAACTTTTTAACTCAGCAAGTGTTAAGGGCTAAGTGATTAATAAAAAAAATCGAGTCGAAGAATTTATTGCGTGGTGATAAATCGCAAAGGCGAGAAAAAGTACGCGCCAAATTGCGGGCGTTTTGTCATTGAAAATATTTGTGAAAAATGAGGAGTGGCCCATACAACCCGCCAAATGCAGGACGCCCCCTTAAGCGAGCATCAAAATGGGGATTAATTAATGGCTGGATATCATTTTTCATTAAAAAAAATATGCAGAAAACTCGTATAAAGGTACTCGATTCATTTTCAGTTAAATGTGCTCCTCTCATAGACTAATTGTAACTGTAAAAATGAATGTACTAAAATCTACATATTATTCTCTATTTCAAAAATAATTCGTGAAGAATGCAATTCACCAACTTCACAATTCCCCAATGACATATGTTTGTACCAAGGTTTAAATTACCGTCAAGGGGTCGACGTCAATCAAACCAGCGTTGTTTTATTTCATACATGCTAGCTGAGATTACCATCTTGACATTTTGGCTATAGCACCGATGAGTGCTTAGACGATTTATCATTTTTGTAGAGTACTGAATTTAAAAGTGATTTTGTCATTCTGATAATATCTTTCCTGTATGATTTTTGAGTGATTTTATGCCATGCTGCATCCGCAGCGAATCCACAGTAATCCTGTCGTTAGTCTTCTTATTTTTTATTATTATATTCTTAACGCTACACGTGATCTAGCATCAATCCCACGAGTAGTGCCACCCGAAAAATGTTATTAGCTTCAGTAACATCGAACCACTTACTTTTAGAGTCATTAGCACGCCTCTGACATGGAGGTTATTGTTTTTTCGTGCCGTTCTTTAACTTCACGGGAACGCTTTCCGCCACTTGAGAAAATATAAAACTTTGCATGAGCGTCTATGCGGAATATGTCCTTCCGTCCTTTTACCCGTCTTGTATGTGTCAACATACAAGACGGGTAAAAGGAGGGTTTGCGCAATTAGAAATATTGGCTCCTACATAATGATGTAGGAGCTAATTTCTCATAATTTCTTCACATCTACTTTCAGTTATATACATTCCATAAATTTAAAATGCAATATATTTACTAGGTGGGAATGAAATATTACAATCCATTTTAAATTTAAACCTTTCAAAATGCGTTTAATTTTTTCATGAAGTCATCCAATAAATGCGATTTTTATTGCGCTATTCGGCTCCGAAAATCGTCGATAATTCATTTGAACGTACACAGAGCAACCGATGAAAAATTACCTGAAAGCTTTACGTGAAGTCGTGTGCAACAATGGACGGCCACTAATTTATATAAAATTCAACATTAATTTACGTTCGGACGGGGCAATACGTTGCAAAAACAAAAATACTGGAAATCATTTATTTGAAAATGTTATTTGATTTTAAGCCTTCGGGCTGTGAGCTTATCCAGTGACAGCTTTTATATATAAATTGATATTGGTATTCAAACAGTAATGATGTTTTTTTCTCTTCTAAATGACAATGACAATCGGTTGTAATTGATCGAAAATACTTTTGAATATAATTGGAAAACATATTCATATATTTATTTATCTAGAATGTTGTACACTTAACGTCTTTATATTATCACATTACAGCACATTATGGTTCCTTCACTTACAGCATACCACCTTTACTGTAAAAAAGGGTTCACTATTCCAATGTCACCCCGGCTTCGGGCAAGTTTGGTGAAAGTTGCAGGGTGAATGTTCATTTGAGATTTGGGTCGTTATGTTGTAGGTTCAAATGCGGCATGTACAAACGCGAACCTTTTTGTGTCTACTTGTGAGAATGCATATAATGTGAATCCCCAATGTTACACATTTTTGAAACTCAGATTAGATTTGAATTGTGTAAATATAATATGTAAAACGACCGGAACTCCAGTTTCAATGTACACCGTTCCTTAACCTTACAAATTCTTTCACTTGCTTTCAAAGCGCATACTTGCATATATAGCAGCACGACAATATGATATAGCCATTCAGGGAAAATGCGGCATGGAGTTACACTATATGTGTAGCTTTGTAGCGTAACATTATAGACTAACTGGCACGGTACATAAGTAGGGCAGTTCATCCCATTGCAAGGTCTGAAGCGGCTCATGTGACGTCCACGCACTTCAGTAAGGGATGGCGCAGGCAAGAGGAGTACAGGGGTGGAGTCCTCACTACCGCTAATTAAACACTTGAGAGGGATGAGGGGTGGGGCTAGGGGCTAGGGGCTGGGAAGCTGTAGGCTGGATTTGTGAAGGCGATTCCGTAGCACTGCACTGCAGGAAATCATAGACGGGGAAAAACAAATGCTTTAATTTTATTTTTCTATCTGTTGTATATATCAGAACATCATAATTCAGTTTTCCGGTTCACAAGCTTTGAAAGCTCAAGGTCTCTTACACCACAATCCTCAAGAACTCTCTGTCTTTTGGTGCTTCCCTCCATGGTCTCCTTACTCCCAGGACTTCAGCGGCAGCCTCAAAAACTTATTTGAAAATTAAAAATAGCCACGTAGATAGATAAAAAAGGATGAGGAATTATAAAAGAATAGAAGACTGAATACACCCAATGTTCAAAAATGAGTGATAGCCTACGCTGTCACTAAAGCTTTGTTTGTTGCATGTGGAACCTATTTATTTTAACATGTAAGTGGGTTGGTCTAAACTAACCATTTATTTGAAGTAGGGGTTTTCGTATGGCGGGTTCGTGTTTCTTGTGAAGGCTGAGTAAATATTGTCCGTATTTGTTTATTGTTGGGAGATGAAAGAAACAAACTGCGCTATCGACCGGTAACTTAGCAATAAACTTTTTTATTACACATGTTAAACCACATCTTGTATAATTTAATGCGCATCTTACAAAATAATAAAGACAAATTAAAGTAGATGTACGAAAGTAAGAAAGAATTTTTATCATAAAATGAACGGATATTTCTTACACTCTACAACGCAAACTATTTATAATACTTAAACGAAAAATTCCTCTGTATCTCAGCATATTGCATTCTTTAAAATGTCCAAAACACATTCGCACATGTTCCGGCGTAGAGCAGTATCGCACGCTACGCTTATGTAGAGAGATTTGTAGCGGTCGTAGAGGCGCTCTGCGTAGGGCAATGGTTCTTAAACAAAGGTCTACAAAATCCTGGGCTGATCATGAAAGGGCTACAAATAAATGAAAATATTGAAAAATATAGCTAATGAGCAATCTAGGTTTAAAAAAATGATCAAATGTGCGAGGACGCGTTTGTACCTGAAGCCCTTGGGAACTTTTAATTTACAAATACTATTTCTCGTATAAAGGGCAGGCACTTAAATTCAATTTACCACCTTAAGCTTATGTTCTTACCCATTACTAAGTTAAATTACTGACGTTACTAACTAAATGGTCAATTGCTGGGTGATTTTCTGCTTATTCAAATAAATTTAAAGGCACGACGGTGTAACTGATAATTTGTGAATTTTGTAAAGTCCTGTTAAGTAGGCTTTAGTCACCCTAAGATTGCTCTTTTTTAAGGAATCCTGTGCGGGAGGCTCCCCGATTCTACAAATGCTTTAGAATCGGGGTGTCTAACTGTCTATGCCACCGTCGAAGGGTGCCGCAGAGGTGTTGCTTGAATCGTTGCTTCTGTCGTGGGGCTCTGTTTTCATCTCCAGCAGGATGAACCTGCGAAACTTAACACTCTATTCATGTAACCGTTCCTGTTCCATCGAAGTGGCAATTGAACCTTATTTACAATTATTTTAAAAATACTTGTCAAGCCCGAACTTGTTAAGAAGACGCTAGCTAAAAACTCACATTGATTTAAATCGATTACAAAACAAGAAAAATATTCTTTAACCATGTGGTCCCAACATCATAAAAGTGGTCCTTAGTCCAGTGAAAGCAATCTAAGTGGTCCCTTACTTGAACAATACCATCAAGAACCACTGGCGTAGATATTGTATGTGCTACGAACAATCGTAGAGGGAGTAAAGCGTTCTAATGGGATGGCGTAGCCGTGGACTATGTAACCACTTACGTGAGCCTGGCTGGACAAATTACTTGGGTAATGTATTTATTATTTTCAATGCTACGATCGCTCCTGAATAGTGTATGATCTGTTCAACCTAATGGGAAATAAACACGAGTTTTGTAGGGTTACAAGAAGATGTGAAATAACAGTTCAATTAAATTAATAAGTATTTCAACATAAGAATTCGCAATTACTGTGACTGCGTGAAACAAAGACGTTTTATTTTTCAATTTACTAACTTATCGTCCCACCAGTACTTGTTTGGCTTATTTATCATTTCATTTAACGATGACTTTTGAATGAAATTGTCTTAAGAATCACATTATGCTTAATCTGAGCAAAGAAAAAACGTTATATACGATAATATCAGTGTTATTTTTAATATTTTAAAAATCAATTTTCAGCTTTAATAGGACGCATTGGTCCAGTACGCATACAAGCATCGCTCGTGTGAAATTACCTCGGTTGGAGATAAGATAATCAAGCACTGAAGTGGAGTTATATCTGCATATCAAATCAACACGGTTTCTAAGTCAAACCAAGGCCTTTGGATTCTTAATATGTTTTTATGTCGTACGAAATGCTGTTCAGTACCCTTAGTACGAGTTGCAAAACTTGAGTAATGTAAAGTTTACGGCAATTATTAAAGAGTGATTTCCCCAAAATCTGCCGTTTTTGTTTGTTTGAACTTGATTTTCTTCATCACTGTAACTCTTTTGCTAAGACCATAAAGTGTAAGAAACAAAAACGGCAGATTTTGGGAAAAATCACTCTTGAATATTTTCCCTAAACTTTACTTTTCTCAAGTTTTGCAACTCGTACTAAGGGTACAGTATACTGTTATGAATTCCAATTCTGCCCTTGGAAGTTTTGTATCTTTATGCCACTAAAACTTTTTGATTCAGATTTAATGATCTTCTTTATTGTTTAAGCATACATTTTTAATACAATGCGATTCTCGCTTCTAACACCATAGATTGTTTAAAATTCTTTGAATATAAAATAGACAGCTTAAGTATTTTATAGCAGAGCTTAGCGGTTAGACTCTAAAGGCAGTGGTGGAACATGTGACGTTTTTAATTACTCTAACTAGTGTATGGGGGCGGACGAGGGGGCGGTGAACACTTCCTGCCCCGTGCAGCCTTCCGGAGGCTTTGTGTGCGAGTGGGCGCTAGAACCGGGCGCTCTCAGGGTAGGACAGGGGTCCTAAAAACGGCGCTATGGGGGTGTAAAGAAGATTTGGGGGTAAGTGAAAGGGCGCTTTTGGGGTAGTAGAAAGGCTCTTAAAGCGGCGCTATAGGTGTAAATGGGAGATATGGGGTTAGGTGAGGCACTATAAGGCGTGCTCTTGAGGTAGATTTGGAACGAAAATGGGTCTTTTGGGGGTAATGTGGGTTATAGAAGGAGTCTTATAGGGGTTGGTAAGGCGAAAGTAGGGGCACTTTTGGGGTAGACTTGGCACTAAATGAGGCTTTCGGGTATTAAACGGGTGCTAGAAATGGCGCTCTGGGGGTAGGTTGGACACTTGAAGTGACCTTTTGGGGTTTAAAGGAAGCGTGTAAATGCAAGAAGGGATACTTTGCGAAGCACCTTGCTTTTAGGGGAAATTTGAGAGCTTAAATAGGTGCTCTGCGGGTAGAAGAAGCACCAGAAGAGTTGTTTTATAAATATAAAAGAGCGCTAAAAAGGGCGCTATGGGGGTAAGCTTAGTGTTGTTTGCAAATAAAAAATGCATTTAAAACAGCGTTTCGGTGCTAAAAAGATGCTTTAGAGGTAAAAACAAAACACTTTTTAGGTAAAGTGGACACTAAAAGTGTATTCGGGGGTAAGAAGAGCCCTTCAAGGGGCGCGATGGGGGTAGTTTAGGCACTAAAAAGGGCACATTGGGTTTTGTCGGGGCGCTAGGGGGAGCGATATGGAGGTAGGAAAAGAGACGAGGAAAATTTAGAGCTGTCAAGTTGCTGGGGCAATTCAAAGTTGTGGGCATTCAAATTACACCTAATTAATTCAGTTTCATTATAACATTCGCCACTATTTGCGAGGCATTTTACAATTGAAATTTTCATAATGGATGAAGCAGGAAATAGTGTACTTGAAAATGTAACCATTTTTCCCCTTTGTTCTGTCATAGAGCCCCTACCATTCTGTTAATTCGAGACTTGCATTACTGTATTTATCGATAATTATTATGACTTATTTGGTTGGTATGAGGCTGACCACCCATACTGTAAAAAATGGTTCACTTTGCCAATGTCACCCCTGTTTCAGGGAATGTCGGCAAGAGTTGCAGGGCTTATGTTCATTTGAGGTTTGGATTTTATTTGTAAGTACACAATCAGCATTTGTAAGCGCGAACTACACGTGTTTGTTTGTGGGCATACATCTGAGAGCTTTGAATGAATATATCCTTGCAACTTAGATTATAGATTATAGATAGATAGATTATATAAGTAAAAAAAAATGATGAGATGGTTTGGATATGTGGAAAAAATGAATGATGATAGACTGACAAAGTGCATATAAAGAGGAAGTGTAAAAGAGGTAAGGGGTGACCGAGAAGAGTATGGAGTGTTCATATTGAGGAGATTGTGAAAGAATGAGATATAGAATGAGAGAGACTAAAACCATTTGTTCTTAGTTATTTACTTATCATGGCTGACAGTAAAACAGACTATTAATTGATTTATCAGTGACTGAACTGGTCAATAGCTCACATGAAAAGCTGCTTGCATTCTATCCCGAAATCTTGGGTTCAAACCCCAACAAGGGGGTCGGAAATGATTTCCGGTTTCGAAGTTTATTTCAAATCCATAATAAAAAATCCGGCAACGTTTACGCAGCCTTCACAAGAAATGAGTACCAGACTCTTCGAGAGCTGAGAAACTCCCACTTCAACTGAAGTGGTTGGTGTAAAGCCGGTCCCCTAACCTAATATAATCTAATCTTAGTTGCAAAGATATGTAACATAAAAACCCAAATCTCAAATGCAACTCTTACCGACCTTACCTGAAACAGGTCCAAATAAATATGGTTCACTTGCCACATGCACGCCTTTGGAGATAACGCGGCAAGAAGTGACACTTTATGTGTAGCTCGATTACGTAGTTGCGTTTCGATGGTTCCTCTAAGGCCCGTATAGACCAACACCTCTGAGTGGTGCGTGCCCATTAAGTGTGTGAATAATAAATAACCAACGAACTGCCCAATAAACGTCACGGCCTACCTGCTTGCATATTATTTAGAGCGGACTTGGCCGTAACTTGGCCCTAACTTGGCCGTAACTTGGCCGTAACTTGGACCCACCACTGTACGCACAACCAATTGTACGGGTCACAGGTTTAAGCTTCGTAGAGGTTCCGTAGCGCTTTTAAGTTCCACAGGTTTATTTTAATAAATAAGTTTCAGGGAAGGACGGCAAGAGTTGCAGGGCTTATGTTCATTTGAGATTGGGTTTTTATATTGTAGGTCCACATGCGGCATGTGTTAGCGCGAAATTATACATGTCTGCTTGTGGGAATGCATTTAATATAAATCTTAAATGGTATATATCTTTGCAGCTTAGATTGGATTAGATTAGATTAGATTAGATATTTAATGCATGCCCACATGCAGACACATGTAAGTTCGCACTTACACAGGCTGATCTTCGATTTTTTCTTTGGTAAATTAATTGCAGGCTGCGGATAAGCCACGGCTTTGCTATTTCAGAATAACACCGCCAGGATTGACAGTAAGTTCAAAGAAAAGATTTTGTAGGACGTAAAAGAAAAAAAAGAAAAAAGCGTAAATCCCATTTTGAAGAAGAACACCAAATTTATAGGGTACTCGATTAGACATTGCATCTTTATTAGCCATATATTTAAAGGAAAAATTAAAAGAAGTTTGTTAGAAAGATGTACTATATCGGTAAAAAGAGCTTTTCGTTAAATTAACCCGTACTGTAAAAAAGGTTTATTTTACCAATGTCACGTTTGTTTAAATGACGGTCAGCAAGAGTTGCAGGGTTTGAGATGGTGTTTTTTGCATTGTCGGTCCACATGTCCACAGCGCGAACTTATACAAATCTGATTGTGGGAATGCATGGGTTACGAATCTTTAATTTTATGTACATATATTTGCAACTTAAATTATAAATAACCGTTTAGATTTCATTTCAGTAATACGAGAAGTAGAAATTCTCGCTTAGGTCAGTCTCTCGTAATACTCGGATGGCTGGGAAACTTTACGAGAGGTCCCGTGTAACAAAGCTCTAACCCACCCTTACTTCAACCACCCCGCGGCCATAACCGTACAGCGGTGAGGGTGAAGGAACCATGTGCTAAGCTATCATCACTATCATCATCATCACCTCACGTGAGGCTTTCATTTAAACTAACTCAGGTATAAAACTTAACGTTCAAACTCAACACAAGCGTTTTACCAAAAAAAGATGTGAAAAGGATGAAATGAAAGATCGAAAAAATATTGGTTGATCTGTAATGTTGGCAGCTAAAGGTTTTTTCATTAACAGTCATCTTGGTTTCACATTTTTTTATGTGAAAATTACAAACGTTTTCGGTTGTCAGACCAACATTAAATGTATTTTATAATTTTTTGTACGTTGACTAATAGGTTGATATAATGTTGTCAACACATATTATTGTAAAAAATAGTTCAGTCCGCCAATGTCAACCCTGTTTCAGGAGAGAGAGGCAAAAGTTGCAGAGTTTATATTTAAAGTTAGCTTCTGAAGGTAGACGGATGAAGTCCGATAGCACTAAGCAATTTTAAAGTCAAATAAAGCGCGAGTGTTTTTTATAAAAAGTTATTTTAAATTAACTTTTTAGTTCATATTAATTTGACTTTTTTGTAAATACACATGCAGCATGTAAACGTTTATGGGCGTGATTTAAAAAAAAACCTCAAATTTGAATATATCTTCGCAGCTTAGTTTACAGGTTAAAGTGTGAAACAAGAAGGCGCTGTTTTAGTTTCCGTACTATTTTGGTAAAGATTTGAGTTGAGTTAAATATCTTAAAGTTGTATACTTGGGGTGAAGGACGATATTTAGTGAAGTTCATTAAAAGGATGATGGGTTAGAGGTTAGACCGATACGCAGCGGCCTCGTAAAGTGAACTATGAAGGGTGAAATGAAATTGAAAGTTTATATGAATGTTTACCATCATAAATTCATATTAAATGCATGCCCATAAACAGTCACGTACAAGTTCACGCTTTCCCACACGTGTGAACTTTCAAAATAAAGACCCAAATCTTAAATCAACAAAAGCCCTGGGACTTTTGTCAACCGTACCTGAAACAGAAGTGACATGGGCAAAGTCAGCAGATAGTCGCCATTTTTTCTGTCCTTGCTGAATTACACTCATCAATCAGGGCACTTGATACTCTGGTTTGGTTTTTGCAATGTATGAATTTCAGTTTACCCCCACTTCAGCTGAAGTGGTTGGCGTAAGGCCGGCCCCCTTACCTGTAAAAATTAAAAGGTTCCACTTGCCACATGCTTACGCCTAACGGTATAAAGCGGCGGCAAGAAGTTGCACTTTATGTTTAGCCTAGTTACGTTGCCTGATTCTTCTATTTAATAGACTAAATCAACGTCTTGGTACAGAGGGTATAGTTGTATTTTCTACGTTATAATATGTTGCCACTTTTTCTTCCTTCTTCTTCCTCAGCCTTTCTACGTCCACTATTGGACATAGGCCTCCTCCAATCTTCTCCATGTTTGTCTATCGGCTGCTGAGTTAAGCCATCCTCTCCCATCCTTTCTGGGGCCTTTACTAAGGAGTATAATTTTTCTTTCAGACTAGCTCACTGTTTATTTCAAAGAAACATACTAGAATGATGTAATCCTTTTCAAAGCAAGTCAACGACTTAAACTCCTGAAAATTCCACACAAAGGCGGCAAAAATTGCATACAAACGTTGGCGAGGTCATAAAGCAACAGTTTTATATTTTCTCTCATGAAAAAGCGTAGAGGTAATCAAACTTTCAAGTGAGAGAGATGAATGCAAAAAGCGTAGTAGTTTTATTCAGAGATAATCATAAAGTAAGTTAACACTTACTAGTTATAAACGCTGAACTCAACTAAGCTGAATTTAATTATTGTTTTATGAATGACTGTGTATTTATTATTAGTAGTAGAAATATTTGAAAATATGAATACTAATTATAACCGTTGAGGGTATGAATGTGTGTCTGACTTTCTAGTGCATACTGATGTGTTTGGAATAATCCAGACACTCTATAGTGAACTCTCGACCTTTCTTTAGCGCTTTATATATAAGGCGAGTTATTTTTCAAGTTAGAGAGAATTCGCTGGTGTGGATAAGCGTGTGAAAAGTCTCCGTGTAAATTGTGTTCTATAAATGTTCAATAAATCATAAGGAAATAAAATGCTCTAGAACCTATTTTGAAACTAAATGATTTGTTTTTTAACGAAAACGAAGCGGAGATGTGGCGAGTGGAACTTATTTATTTTCAAAGGTAATGACGCCGGTCTTACGTCAAATACTTCACTTAAAGTGGGAGCTAACCTGCTCCCAGCAAGGCATATTTTCATTTCTTGTGAAGGCAGAGTTGTAACGAGATGAATTTGTTTGTTTGGTGGAATGGAACATTAGATTTGAATTTGAATAAAAAAAAGAAAAACAAAAGAAGGCAGAAGGACAGAAAAAGCTTCCCTGGCGGGAGAGCCACAAGCATGTGAATTTTGGTTATATGTAATCAATATTGCTGTGGTAAATATAATAATATATACATTGTGATTGTGGATAAATAAATTACTATTTATATATTGTGATTGTGGATAAATAAAAGTGTTTATAAAGTTTTGGTTCATTATCCTCTTTTGTATAAGTGATGTCCGGTCGATAGCTCAGGTGGTAGAGTGCTTGCATTCCATGCCGAAAGCTCGGGTTCGAATCCCACCGAGGGTGTCAGAAATGATTTCCCGTTTCGGTGTTTATTTCAAACCCCAAAATAAAATACCGGCAAGGTTTACTCAGCCTTCACAAGAAATGAGTACCAGCACCCTCGGGAGCTGGGAAACCTCCACTTCAACTGAAGTGGTTGGCGTAAGGCCGGCCCCCTTACCTGTAAAAATAAATAGGTTCACTCGCCACACGCGACCCCTTCGGGGATAACGCGGCAAGAAGTTACACTATATGTGTAGCTTAGTTGCGTTTGCGTTGCGATATGGTTCCTGGCGCTATGCACTCAAGCAGTCATAATTCTTTAGAGCACGGTCAAACACCTCATTGAAGATCCTTATAAAATAAAGTAAGAAAAACCCTCACAGAGTATACCTTGCCAAAACTATAACTATTAGTTTGAAATACAAAATGAAACTTAAAATAATTTCTGGCTCACTTGATGGTGATTTTTAACACAAAAAAGTACAGCTGGACAATAGTTACACAAAAAGAAAAACATTTTAATTTCTAGGTTCATTGTAAAGAAAATAAAGGTAAAGGACTACGAAATGTCATATTGACGGTCAAAACGACATAGGGCATAAGCGACGTTTTGGTCGAAAATGAGTTATGAATGCTATCCTACTTAAAATTCCCGTGGCTGTACGATGACTTTTTTGTCGTTTATGCCCAAACAAAAACAGCGTTTTCACAGTATGGTTTTGATGTAACCGACGAAATTATTGACCTTTTTTGTCCGAAAGGCGCTTGTGACATAACGCCTCGTAAAACAACGTAAAATCACATAAATAGACTTGCATTATTTTTTAAAGTTCTGGAGTTGTTTTGATTTTAATGATGAATAAAAAAAAAAGTGATGCTCATTTTTCTGCCATCTTTAAACTTTAAACTGCTTTTCTGAACAATTTAATTTTTGTCGCTTATGCCCTTTATCATTTTAACCGTCAATATGCTTTTCTACCTTAACGCTACTCAGAGTTAACTAAAGAAAGTAAGTACAGTTTACGCTAACGACTCACTCTGGATAGCATTGCATGACATTAATCTAAAGTAACACCATCTCTGTGTAAGCAGATCTCGACAAAGAAATTTCCAGAAGCGAGACGAACCGGCACACGTCCATGTAACGCTACTGTAAGCCACTTTGAAACACGACTCCGCATATCCGACGCTAGAAACAACTGGAAAAACTCAAGTTTCCTGTACCAAGAGTATAACATATTGCACAAGTCTCACCTTCAGGATGTAAATAGAGGTAGACGTGTTAGTGATGTCCTAAAGAAAAAGTACAGTAAATTCATATAGAAATAGTGGATTATGAACAACTGACGAAAATAGTGAACAAAAGGGATGTCGAAGGTAAGCATGTAAAGGAAAGACTGAGAAGAAAATGGATTGATGAAAATAAATAAAATACGCCAGATGGTAAAATGACTGGGATCCATAGGGTGAAAAAAGGGATGAGCATGAAAGAACAAAGTTATGAATGTGAAGGAGATAAATTAAAAGTGAAAAGATAGAACAAAGTGGGCAGATTTACAATTAAAGGGTTTGTTGATTGTATATTTAGTAATTTCACACCGTAAATTTGATTCCATTCGTGATTAAGAGTTCGATTCCCAAAATACCAAAAAAAAAACATTTCATTTTTCAAGTACTCTCTTTGTTGAATTGGAAATTGATCTGCCTCTATCAGAAGACTGGATTATTTTTTTTATCCAGGCTTGCATCGGTTGGTCCTGTCTTCCAAAATTGACACTGACTGAGCTCTTGAGCTCTTAAGGTATGGTTCGCACAACAATAGCGCTCATATTAACGTATAACAATCAAAAAGAGGAATCTCTGTCAATTGAGCTATAGGCATACGAGCTGGAGTCGCTATAATCTATAATCTACGTTGCAAAGATATTAAATTTAATATTTATATCATGTGCAATCCCATAAACAGACACGTATAAGTTCGCGCTAACACAGGCCGCATGTGAACTTACAACATAAATACCCTGCAACTCTTGCCGACCCTCACTGAAACAGAGGTGAGATTGGCAAAGTGAACCATTATTTTACAGTATGGGTGGTCAGCCTCATACTAACCTATGAGCCACATAAATAAAAACTGAACAAGGAAAAAAACTGACAAGAACAGAAAGTCGTATTATATTTTTTTGTATAAGATATGAAATTTTTAGTTCAACTATTTACCTAATTATGATGCTTAGCATGTTAACCGGACTATATCATGAAACTGTATGGGAAATGATGACAAAGGAATCACATGCCTCTACTGTAAGTAATATGGTCCGTTGGTTTGGAAGCAAGTACGGTCTGCCCATCTAATAGGCAGACATACTATATGTAACACAAACCACAATGGACCCTATGTGGTTACGGCATACAAGTGGATCTGATATACAGGCATGTGCGTACGTTTACACGATGATAGAAGCGGAAGAAAACACAGGGAAACAAGACTGGTAAAAAGAAAAATGTATATTGTATTTGACAGGTAAATCGAGTAAGGTTAGAAGAATAAAATACACTTGACAGGTATTTAGTCCAGTAGTTAGTGCTACGATCTTGTTTTGAGTCCGATTACTGGAAGAGCACAAAAAAAACTTTTAAATACGTACATCGCTGGGTTAATGCATACTCACAATGTGTACTGTGTACTCACACGGGTTCGAATCCCGCCGAGGCAAGGGTGTCAGAAATGATTTCCCGTTTCGGTGTTTATTTCAAACCCCATAATAAAAATACCGGCAAGGTTTACTCAGCCTTCCCAAGAAATGAGTACCAGCCCTCTCGGGAGCTGGGAAACTCCCATTTCATCTGAAGTGGTTGGCGTAAGGCCGGCCCCCTTACCTGTAAAAATAAATAGGTTCAACTCGCTACATGCGACTCCCTCGGGGATAACGCGGCAAGAAGTTACACTATATGTGTAGCTTGGTTGCGTTTTAGCGTTTACAATGTCAATACAAAAAACCGTCGATCTTTCAAATAATTATATTTTAGTTGCCTTTTCGGAGCTGTTAGATTAGTGGACAAACGTTTCAAAAGTGTAATTAAATTCTGTGAAAAGATCACATAAGTTGCTGGAGAAACCTTTCACATCTCCAGTCAGGGTCAGTCTCCCCTCCACTGACCCACGCCCTGTATATCCATCCCATCCAGGGATGTGTCACAGGACTCGCATGCAAAATTTATGTGAGATGCGAGTGGCAGAAGGCCCTCCCGTGAAGCTACACTTTCCCAAGTGCTTACACAATGCAAAGGAGGCTCAGAAATCACTGAAAGATTATAGCCGTGGGGGTTCAGGGCTCGAGGATTTTAAATTTACAAACAAAAATGCTAAGTGATTCTGAGCGTCTTGACATATGACTGAAGGCTTTGAATTTGAGATGCTACTACTGAGACTGTTTGGGAGGCGCTCTCCTGACAACATAAGTGGCCAACCACCTAGAGGTGGAAAATAATAAAGAAAAATAGAAAGAATGTGATGAGATGGTTTGGGCATGTAGAAAGAATGAATGATGATAGACTGACAAAGTATGTATACAAAGAAAGTGTGAACGAAAAAAGAGGGAAGGGACGACCGAGAAAAGTATGGAGTGATCAGATTGAGGAGATTGTGAAAGAATGGGATATACAAAGTGAGCGTAAAATAAGAGAATGCATGAAAAAGGTAATGGATATGAATGAATTGAAAGAGGTATGTAAGGATAGGAAAAATATGGAGGCAACTCTGCAGAGGCTCTGGCCACTCCTAGCGGAATGGCGACAGAGTTACAGTTTACAGTTACAGTATGTCTAATTAGACCGACGAGTTCTCGCCATAGCTAGCACAAAACTTTGAAAAAGCCTCAAAGTGGAGAAACCTGTGATATTTCAATTAAGAATCTAACAGTTTATTGCAAATATCAAATTGTATTTTCCTTATAAATAAGCTGTCCCCTCACATCACAACCGCAGCACTGATTTTACATCACGCGTAGTAGCACATACAAGGGAGGCATGTGCGTGCTAAGGAAAACAGTGTGTGAGAAGGCGCAGGTGTCCGCTAGGAGAAATTGTAGATTGTTATAATGGGGAAGCCGGTTCCATGTTAGAACGACCCAGCGACAGAACGACACAGCGGTTCCTTAGAGTCATGCAATAGCCTCTGCTCTGGAGGACTTTCTTTTCTTTGACACGAATAGAGTTACACTAGCTGATTAACTTCATCGGGAAGGCCCTCAGCCACTTGAAAAAAAATTGTAATGTTGTTCACCGAGTGAAGCAACTCCGCATGAGTTGTATGAACTGGGTGGGAGGTGGTGGGAGAGTGCCATATCAGAACGACACTTGACAGAACATCACATGAAAGAACGACACATGACATAACGACATATGACAGCACGACACAGTGACAAATGGAAACATGACGTAGCGATATATGACAGAACTGAGAACGACACAGTAACAAAACGACACATGAGAAAACGACACATGAACATCACAATGACAGTACATTACAATGACTAAACATCACTATGACAAAACATCACAAAACAGAAAAAACCTAAACGGCATGGCAAATGAGAAAACGGAACTCATGCAACTCACTCATGAACTCATTCGATTTGGTAAAGCTTATAAAAAAAAATAACGCCCCCGATTATCACTATTATATGAAGTTACCTAAATAAGCTGCACGTAAAGAGCAACTTCTTAACACGATATTCCCGCAGAAGTCGCATATGGGTTGTGGACGCTAATGTTCTGTCACGTGTTGTTCAGTCATATTTCGTTATTTCACGTGTCGTTCTATCATGTGTCGTTTTGTCACTGTGCCGGGGAAAACGCCTGAGGGTGGGAGAGTGAGATGGGAGAGGGGGGGGGGGGAAATCACAGCTTAGTTATGATAATATTGTAGTACACCTATATTATTTGCGAATACCTATGTTGTTTCTCAAGAAAAGTGAATTTCTTCGGTAACAAAATCAAGCTTCAGTTACAAGGAATTGTAGTATTTGCTAGATACGAGCCTTATAGAATCAAAAACCTATTGACCGGCCCGTAGTCTAGTGGTTAGCGCTAGCGAAGGTCGTAAAAAGATTCTCGGCGGAGCGCAAAAAAATATATCATTTATATTTTCAAATATTATCTTCGCTGGGTTGAACAACTGATATACCATAACCAAAGACCGGCCACCAAGGTCCATCCAGCCTTACAGCAACTGGGTCTTGCTTGAGAATTGGCGCTTTATATAGCTCTACGAGCGTGCATTTGAAGTTACTGGTCTTCTGGCCTGCCTCAACCTATGAGAGAGCTAGAGGACCATGGAATTACAAAATGCACTGAAGACAAACAAATTTCTGGCATCATTTGCACATGTGCCCTTGGAGTGACTACATCACGAAACGGCGCTCTAAAGAAATCACCAACTTATCATCATCATTATCATCGTATTGGGCTCTTGAGGTGTCTATCTATCTAAATCTAAATCTAAGTTGCAAAGATACGTATCATTGAGAATCATATTAAATGCATTCCCGCAAGCAGACACGCATAATTTCACACTCACACATGCCGCATGTGGACCTACAATATAAAAACCCAATCTCAAATGAACATAAGCCCTGCAACTCTTGCCGACCTTTCCTGAATCAGGGCCCCAGGGGTGACATCGGCAAAGTGTGATGCACACAAAAACTGCGCTCACGAAATAAACCATCCTAATGCTATATTAAACTATATACTTCTTTTCTTTTTTGTGCATAAAGTTGTAACGACACCGTTGGCATTACCCGATGAAGGTACATGTGCGCATAGAGAACAATTTGACCATTGTAAGGGTAGTTTGATCAGAGAAGTAATATCCAATAAGAGCGTACCGGGCGAGTCTTAATGAAGATTAATGTTTCGTGCAGAGAATAAAACGTTTATGGCAGCATCCCTTAAAGGCCGTTCACACGAATCGAGCGAGATTGCACAAGTAGAAAGGAGTGTGCAAAATCTAGCGTACAGAAACCAACGTGAATAGGTTCCAGAGACAGTAATAATAAAAGTATTAGGATGATTCATTTCGTGAGCGCTGTTTTTTTTGTGTGAATCACACCTCAAGAGCCATGTGCGAGCTTGGTCATCGCTGTAGAAAGCGCCAGTTCTCAAGCAAGACCCAATTGCTGTAAGACTGGATAGAACTTTGATTACCGGTTTTTGGTAAAGGTATATGTTATTCCTTGACTTATAGGTTGGTATGAGGCTAGATTGATTGATTAGATTGGTGAAATTGTGAAAGAATGGGATATACATAGCGAATGAATCCTTGACTTATAGGTTGGTATGAGGCTGACCACCCATACTGTACAAAATGGTTCACTTTGCCAATGTCACCCTTGTGTCAGGGAAGGTCGGCAAAAGTTGTAGGGCTTATGTTCATTTGGGGTTTGGAATTTATTTGTAAGTACACATTCAGCATTTGTAAGCGCGAACTACACGTGCTTGTTTGTGGGCATTCATCTGAGAGCTTTAAATGAATGTATCCTTGCAACTTAGATTTTAGATTATAGAGATTATATATTATGCATTTTTTCATCCAGCATGTAATTTGTAGGTCTTTGACACTTGTTGGAGTGTCATTGAGATGATAGAAGTATTGGTGAGGTGGTATTTGATGTCCTTATCCTTTGTAGCAGGGTTTTAGCCGCAAAGCAGAAAAAATATTTCTTCAGTGTAAACATCTAAGCAACATTGTGCGCGGATAGTACTTGGATGGGTTACCGCTCAGGTACACCGCGTGTCGTTGGCATCTTGGGCCGGTCCGTAGTCCAGTGGCAACACTTCGGACTCGTAAATGGAAGGTTGTAGATTCGGATCCCGGCGGAGCCCAAAAAATATACCATTTATATTTCGAATGTGCTCTTCGCTGAGTTGAAAAATCCATAAACCTTTACCAAAGACCGGTCACTGAAAGATCCATCCAACCTTACAACAACTGGATCTTGCTTGAGAATTGGCGCTTTCTACAGCAACGACCAAGCTCGCAGAGGGCTCTTGAAGTGTGATACACACAAAAACAGCGCTCACCAAGTAAATCATCCAAATATTTTTATTTTATTTATTTATCTCAAGTGCCCCCTGTAATTAAGTCATCGCTACAGAATCTTCTAATTACTCAAGCAAAACTGGATGAACCTTTGATGAAAGCACATACATTTTACAACCCAGCGAAGAGAATCTTTTTTTTTTTTTTTGTATGCCCTGTCGAGAATGGAGTCCAAGACTTCCAAATACCGAGTCCGTAGCGTCAACCGCAGCTACACTACGGATCAGTAACTTTTGGCTAGTAATCACTCGCTGCAAGGTACTAGACTGGTGTGAACCGGGAATCCGCCGACGGGATGATCGCTATTCTTCAGGTAATTTCTTTATCAACTTTACTATCAGTAAACTTTGTTATTTCTCTATAAAGTGGATCAACGCTCGCAAACTCTCTCAAACGATCTCCTCTTCCTGCTGGTGGGGAGGAGAGACATTTCTCACCCCGCCTCCACGTAATTACTCTCGAGTTTTCGGAGGCGATAAATGCTTCATTGCAAAAATTTCACTAATAAAATGTTGATTAATTTAATGTTTAAGTTTTCGGCAGAAAGTTTACAATGTTTTTATAGGTTTCACGAATATATGGATGAAGAAGTTTTCTATTATTGATCTAAATCTAAGCTGCAAAGATATATATCATTTAAAATTCATATTAAACGCATTCCCACACGCAGACATGTATAATTTCGCGATAACACATGCCGCATGAGGACCTAGAATATAAAAACCCAATCTCAAATGAACATAAGCCCTGCAACTCTTGCCGAACTTCATTGAAACAGGGGTGACATTGGCAAAGTGTTTTTTTTTTTACAGTACGGGTGGTCAGCCGCATACCAACCTATAAGTCAAGGAACATACACGACAAATTACATTTTTTAAATCAATAAATAATAATATATATGGACATCAAAAACTAAAACATAAAACAAATTTCACTTTAATAAACCCCAGCCGCCAACATTACAGATCAACCGCCATTTCTTTCTGTCCTTACATACTTCTTTCATTTCCTCCAGAGTCATAACCTTCTTCATACAGGCTCTTATTTTGTTACGACTCTGGATATTCCATTCATTCGTATATAAAGAGAAATAAAGGTTATAAAATAAGAAATACAAAAATTAACGTTATAATATGTTTTAGTTTATGATGGATAACAATTTTAGGAAGTGACGCTTCCAAAGCATCAAAAGCAGTGATGTCTCTCCGACAAGTGACGTCACTCTGAAGATGGCTGGGTAAACCTGAGAGCTGACAGCGGCACGCTTGTTGTAATCAAATACGAAACAAAAGCTTGTTTGCGATTTCAACTTTCCAACGGGTTTCAAAATTGTAACTTATCTGGTGTGAACGCACCAAGGAATTCAATAAATAATAATAATAACTAAATTAGGCTGATTTACAGTTCCTTGACTTATAGGTTGGTGTGCGGCTGACCACCTATACTGTAAAAAATGGTTCACTTTGCCAATGTCAAGAGTTGCAGGGCTTATGTTTATTTGAGATTGGGTTTTTATAATGTAGGTCAACATGCGGCATGTGTTAGCGCGAAATTATACATGTCTGCTTGTGGGAATGCATTTAATATAAATCTTAAATGATATTTATCTTTGCAGCTTAGATTAGATTAGATTAGATTATTTGGTGAGCGCCATTTTTGTGTGTATCACACCTCAAGAGCCCTCTATATTTAAAATTATTATTACACGATGACACTACAAGTTAAAGTATTTTTAAATTGTTATATTTTTATGGTTTGGAGAGCTATGAAAAAACTAAACATTTCAATCTCGACAATAAAAAAAATGAAATTATTTATTGATAACAAAAAAATGCATTTATTCTTTAGGATTAGTTTCTTGAGTTTTAGGTTGGTATGAGGCCGATCACCCACTGTAAAAATGATTCAATTGATCAATGTCATCCAGGGCTTCAGTTCACTTAAGGTTTTTATGCTGTAAGTCCATGTGCGGCATGTGTAAGTTCGAACTAAGTGTCTGCTTGTGAGAATGCATGTTATATGAATCTTAAATTTGAATATATCTTTTCAACGTCCTTCACATTTATGGTTTTTTATGCTGAGATGTTAATACCGAGAAGAAGTAGTTTTTTGTTGTTGTAATATATATCGCACATACGAATATCAATGCCACTCCTGTAACAAGAAAACGGGGCAAGAGTTGCAGAGTTCTTTGTTTAATGTTAAGATTATCTTTTGAAATTATGTAGCATGTTTAAACGCGATTGCTGGAGGGTGCGCATGGAGTGTGAATCTCAATTGTTAATCCACAACTAAGAATCAAACGGTATCGATTAATTTATTAGAAAGCAGGTTACCGATGATTTTTATCGGTTAAACAATAACTAGGACGAAACTCTTAAGGTAAATGTGATGCAATAATAAATTGTGCTATCAAAAATTTCAATTAAATAATTAATAAATCTGATAACAACTAATTATTTATCATTGTATAATCTATTAAAAATGCTTAGATTTATATAATACACGACCAAAAGCAGACACTTTTAAGTTATCGCTTACACATGATGCGTGCTACCTACTTACTAAGAAATAAAACACTTTACTTAATTTCCCTGAAACAGGGGTGAGTTCGGCAAGATTGAACCAAAGTTTACGGTTTAAGTGATCAGCTTAATGCCCACCTAGAAGTCAAGGAACAAATTGAGGTTATTCTTGTCAGATTTCTTTATCCCCAGTATAAAAGAAGTGCGTAAATTAGAATATAGAAAACAATTTGGATGAAAACTAAATCATTCCCTAGTGGTGCCGTTTTACCTTCCATGCATTTTTCTACTTACATGATCGAGAGAATTTACGCGATATTGTGTATACAGTAACCTTAGTACAAGTTGCAAAACTTGAGTAAAGTAAAGTTTACGAAAGTATTAAAGCGTGATTTTCCCCAAAATCTGCCGTTTTTGTTTGTTTGAACTTGATTTTCTTCATCACTAAAACTCTTTTGCTTAGACCATAAAGTGTAATAAACAAAAACGGCACATTTTGGGGGAAACCACTCTTTACTACTTTCCGTAAACTTTACTTAACTCAAGTTTTGCAACTCGTACTAAGGGTACAGGTCTCGAGGTAAACAGGTCAAAATGAAATAACTTAGAAATATTACAAAAAATCAGAAGAAGAGAAAAGTGTATTCAAAATGATGAATAAAATTAATTATTGTTACTTTCGGGATGACTTCGCTAAAAAAAAATGGCCGCCATAAAGAGCGATCAAATTTTGAAAAGAAAGGCCCAGAAATAGATTGCATTATGACTTTATTATCACGAGCGGGCAATATAAAGTCTGTGCCGCGAGGCGACTTCACTTTTCCCGCCGAAATCGTCCAATAAACGAGGAATATTGCGATTTTAATACATTTTTATCGGCTTATTATGCGTTATGATTCCCTTCGACTCGGAATGATTCGTCCGTGATTTTTGCAACGCGAATCTTTCGCTTCGAGAATAGGTACCCAAGTCAACCAAAGTGTCTGTAAAATAAAATCTATGGAAAATAAGACAGCGATTCTAACGAACTTTATTATTTTTAATTTTTTGTTTGAAAAAATAATTACTATTTCAAAGAAAAAACAAGATTTTATATTCATATACCATTCTTTCTGTGTTTTTTAAATTAAACCTTTACCCTGAGTACGAGTTGCAAAACTTGAGTGGTTTTCCCCAAAATCGGCCGTTAACTCTTTTGCTAAGACCATAAAGGATAAGAAACAAAAACGGCAGATTTTGGGGAAAACTTCTCTTTAATATTTTCCGTAAACTTTACTAAATACTCAAGTTTTGCAACTCGTTCTAAGGGTTCTGATGATGGACTGAGGATCGAAAACGTTTGTATTTTTTTAACATACACAATAGTAAAAATTAACATCACCTATAGAGTTTTAACCGAAAATTGTATGGAAACTAAAATAACGCATTAATTTATTTACGTTTTAACGTCACGTTTAAACGCATCAAAATCGTTTATCAAAAAGAAATGAAACAGTGCCTCTGAGGAGCGTTTTAGTTTTCACACATTTTAATGGGGAAACGCTTTGCTACTTTTCATCTAAAGTGTTATATTTTATACGTGGGGTAAGTAAAGGCGGAGTGTGGGATAGTTTGGGACCGCCCACAAAATTTTATTTACTTACATTATTTGAAGTAATGTTTTCAGGCTTTGAACGCGATCGGTTTTCTCTATGGACATACTTCTAATCAATGTTTTTTTTACTTAAAAAGCTTATTTTAATACAAGTATCTATTGAATACCAATAAAGCTATTACAGTTTTTCATTTCCCGATTTGTTGACCATGGACGATTTCAATTTTGAACAAGTTTTCAGGAAACACGCACATTAGTATCGGAGTTATTCCTGTGAAGTTTGATGCAGATAGAATCAAGACTAGTTTTCTTTTGTGCAGCAGAATGACTTTTTTTTAAGAAAGCCTGTGCGGGAGACTCCCTAGATTCAAGAGACTCTAGGGGTCTATGACACTTGTTATAGTGCCGCAGAGGTGTTGGTGATGTGGCAGTTGTCCTTATCCGGTTGCAAGCTGCGCAGTGCTGTGGTGTGTGTTGCGTTGCTTTGGTTTGAGACACTTGCAGAGTTCAAGTACGTTTGAGAACTTTTGTAATGACATGTGTCAGCGTGACTTTACACGTATCAGATTGTGGGCATACATTAAATATTAATATTAAAAGTAAATATATCTTCGCAATTTCCATTTAAGATTCAAGATGTTCGTTAAAAGACTCAATAGTTTCACGATCTTACGGTTTAATCTCATACTCTAAAGATGTCTCTCTTCCAGTTACTGTATCATACCGTCGTTGCACTAGGGGTGTCTGGTACTTCCACAGATGCATCTTCACTTTCCTCTGTCCTTGCATACTTCTTTCATCTCTTCTCAAAATCCGTACCACAGCCAGAATTAACTCGCAGAGTACTTTTTTTTGGAAAAACGTCTCGTAAACCTTAAAAAAGGCAAGCGTAACACAAACATACAAAACTCTGAGACCCCCAGTTTTTCTGGAGTGCGCCTCGAGGCATGCTTTGAAGTCCTGTTTTCGTTGCGATTGGGTGAGTCCACAGAAAAGATGAAATAAGAGAAGTAAAGCGCCGTAATTTAATATTTCATTTTTCTTGGCCTTTTCACAGAGGCTTCAGAAGTAATTTGATAAGAAAAATTTAATTTTTTTTTGCTTTAAATTTTGAAGGAATTCAATGGGGGGGGTTTTGGATTATTTTAAGGTAGGAAGAGTGAAGTAAAGAGTAGGGAAAGTATAGTGAATTAAAATGGTTTCCGTATCGAATAATATTGGAATTTTTAGAGCCACGATCTCATAAATGTGTTATTTTCTTTTTACTTTTATTATTATTTATTTATTTATAAAAATTGATTTGTGAAGAGGAATGCAATTCACCGTCCATACAGCCTGGCCAGAAACAGGTATTAATATCATTAAAGAGGAATGCCCGGAGAGCTTTGTGCAGCTTGCAGAGAGCCTACCTCCAGGAAAGAACCTCGAGTGGCCCGTGTGGTCCGTGTGGAAATCTATGAACAGATTGAGGACCAATATTGGAAGAGCCCGGGACAACATGTTGACCTGGGGATTTCTGGGACGGGAGGACTCTACACTATGTGAGTGTGGAGCTCAGCAAACAATGGAGCACCTGCGGTGTTGTCCCTCCTGTCCGACAAGCTGCTCCATGGATGATCTCTTCGCGGGAAACCAAATAAGTGTAGACATTGCTCGTTACTGGGCCAATACGGTGTGAAGCTGACACGAAGAAGAAGAAGATCAATTGATAATTCATTATTGTTAATTTTAATGAATTATTAATTAATAATTATTATCCAATAACCAACGTTATTCTACTCCAAACACGCTAGAAAGCTCAGCCCGCTTGGCCCCCTCGGCCATGACACCGACATTATGTAAGTATTAGGTAGATTGGTATGAAGCTGACCCCATGCTGTACAAACTTGGTTTCACTTTTTCCAATGCCACTCCGGTTTCAACAAAGGGTAAAAGGAGTTGCAAGGTTTATGTTCATGCGAGGATTTTTTTATGTTGTTGTATGTACACATGTGGCATGTGTAACTTTAGATGAAATGATATAATAAAGTATCGATGTTTCCCACACCAAGAACAATTTTGTTTTTTTCGCGAGCTACGCAAAATAATGGCAAATTTCCATGCCATTTCAGGTGACATTTTATTTATTCGAAAACACCTTTATTTTTTCTACCGCATTGAAAAAGAAATATCAATAAGTTGGCAGCTTGGAATTTTATATGTGTTAAAAAATATTGACACAATCTTTTTAAGTGGTTCTTACGAAATTGCTTTTATAATTTTTTGAAGAGCCTGTGTTTCAATTAAATTGATTATATTTTTAATGTACTGGGTAAACAATACATTGATTAATCGAATCTACGTATTAGAGAATATTTAATTTCTGTTTGTTCCATACTTAAAAGGTTGGTGTGAGGTTGGCAATCTACTCGTATACTTACTGTAAAAACTACTGCACTCTGAACAATGTCATTCGACCCTATTTGATAAAGGGTTGACATAAAAGAAAGGAAAAGTGGCAAAAGTAGCATATTTTATGTAGGTAAATTTGATGTTACGATTTTTTTTATTTTACGAACGCATACCTACTGCATGTGGAAGCGCTAACGTACACGTGTATATGTGTGAATTAAATGTACATTGTAAATGTTGATTCATCCTTTCAACTTATATTATCGATTTATTTGTTTTAAAAATAATTGATTAATGAATTAATAGGAAAAATAAACCAAAATTTAGATGTCTGTTTTTATAAATTCGTATTAATGTAGATATATCGCTGCCTTAGTTCTTGTTTATCGTATACGCCATTGAGAAAATTTTACATGAGCGATATTTGCATGTGTACTGAACCAATGTGTCTTATAAAAACAGGAAATTGATTTAAAAAACATTTAAAACAATCTCCCATTATCGAGTTTTACGTCTTTTCTTAGCTAAGATTGTGTAGAATTTGATTCTTAAGACAACTGCATTAAAAAGTCATATTTGACAGAATTGGTCTATACGGCAAACAATAACTGGGGGAGCGATATGCTAAAAAATATTTGAAATTTGAAAGTAATATTTTAAACATGTAGGTATGTATATGTTGTTGGTGAATCATTGCTTTCTTTATTTTAAATATGATTTTCTTACTTATTATAAAATATATTTGCTTCTACCGACTGCACGCGTCTGGTATTCGATATATTTCCCAATCAATATAAAAAAATACATTTTGTGGTTATTCGAAGAAAAAAATATATATCCTCTGCTATTAAATCTTGTTGGGAAAAGAAATGGCATCAACGCGAAAAGCCAAACGAGTAAATCCGCCATGTCACGTCCCAGGGCTGGAAAAGAACAGAAATCGCATTGTCTTTTTTGCCATTTTTACTGTCGAGGTATCGGAAATATACAAGAGAAAAAGTATTTGCCAAAACTCAATATCGCCCAAATGTGCGAACGGCCAATAATGCTGTCAATCTTCCAGAATGGTTTAACTGATGTTTTTTTAATATTCTCTTTTTTACTCTTCTTTATTTCGATCTTATCTAATCTAAGTTACATTGGAGATTCACATTACATGCATTCTCACAAACAGTTCGCGCTTAAACATGCCGCATGTGGTCCTACAAAATAAAAACCAAATCTCAAATGGACATACACCCTTCAACTCCTGCTAACCTTCCCTGAAACAGGGGTGACATTGGCAAAGTGAACCATTTTCTACAGCATGGGTGGTCAGCCGCATACCAAACGATCTCTTCGAAAAATTACTTTTACATTGTTACGAATGTGTGTCTGTGTGTTTTTACTTGTGGTAGTGCGTCTTGCGTTTAGAAGTCGTGTTGTTATAGTGTTACTAACTATGAGTTTGTGTGTACATGTACCTAGGCACACAGTTTGCTGGTGTGTTACTGGAATAGTGTCAAACAACTAGTATAATGACGAAATATATAATAGTAGACTGATCTGGTACAATCCACTATAGAATAATCTCGAACATGCAACAATCGTCTCTTTCGTACGTGTATATTATACGAGCAGGGATTCTGCGGAGAGCCAGCGTCGCTTGAAACATTGAGCCGCAAAGTCGATAGGCAGAGCAAGAAAAGTAATCGGTACATTGATAAACCGTTATTGTGGAAAATAAATATTCTTAAATAAATAAATCGCAGATTAATTAAAAAGAACCCCAGTAAAATCATAACAATAGTTTCAAAACGGTAAAACTTAGATTGTGCCTTTTGGATGTCTAGCCCTCTGCTGTGGAATGCCTTGTTGCCCATGAGCTTATCGCTACAAAGAGTGTAGAAATATATAGATTTGGATTGAAGACGAGTTAATTTCAAGGATGCCACAGTTGAATAGTGCCCTAAAATTATTGTCTTTTTATTATACATAATTATAATTTCTAACGGGGCTTTTCTTAGACATTTTAGTCGTCGGTTGAGCCCACGCTTTGACAAACTAGTAATGCCCGGGCTGGAAGTTTCATCACCACGGTCAGTCTTACGACAGGTCTTCATACAAATGCATCATTAGTTTGTCAAAGCGTGGGCTCAACCGACGACTAAAATGTCTAAGAATAGCCCCGTTGTATGTTTCAATGCAATGGAAAGCTTGGTACAACTGTAAATTGTAAGTAAAAATTATCTTTTTCTAATGTCTTTTGTGTGACCTGCACTCGTACATTTATGTGAGAAATATGTTATGCACTTATGAGAAAGTGTGTGAGAACACTATTGTCTGATGACATTGTTCTGTTAGAAAATAGATTGAAGGTGAACACAAATAATTAAATTCGAACTGTCTACAGTGCGTCAGATGTGAATACAATATTTTCTCTAGAAACTGAAAACAATGCATCTACGCTTTATTGCAAGTAAATGCCTTAACAATTAATGATAATCTAAGGCTAATTATTCGTGAATCAAACTTCGAACCAGGCTATAAATTCGGTAGTTTTAAAGAGCGTCTATCTTAGCAAGACCCAACTGTTTATGGTTACAGGTACTCAAGCTTTTGTGTGGATCAAAAGATGGGCCTTCAACCCCAAGCATTTATACGAATTCAGTTTAAAATATTTGAGTTGTACCAAGATTCGATGTATGAAGCTTTTCATAACACATAATATAATGTGACAGTGGCGAAGGGTGCCATACAAGCCAGTTCCCATCGGCTTCCTTTTTAAAATGATGTAACAAAGTAGTTAAAAAATATAGACACAAAGTAAAAAAATACATTTAAAACCAAAGAAACAATACGTATTTTTTCCCCATTGAAACCATGCAGTCTACTTGTATGGCACCCTTTGCCAATGTAATGTGGTAACCTAAACAAAAAAAACGCACAGTTCTTATCAAGATCATCTTCATCATCATACTACACACTGAAGAAGCCCATCGTAAAAATGGGCGGAACGTCCGGAAGCTCCAGCTCCCACAGACCACGGCAACAGATCCCGGAAAACATCACTCCAGCATCATCAGCCGGCCGTGTAAGCCTAAAACTCCCATACAAAAAAAACGATCTAAAATTACCCGCGAACAGTAGAAAGCAATAAATAATATAAACAATTCGTAGGAAAAGAAACAGCTAGTACTGTACCTTTAGTACGAGTTGCAAAACTTGAGTAAAGTTAAGTTTACAGAATGTATTAAAGAGTGATTTTCCCCAAAATCGGTCGTTTTTGTTTCTTACACTTTATGGTCTTTGCAAAAGAGTTACAGTGATGAAGAAAATCAAGTTCAAACAAACAAAAACGGCAGATTTTGGGGAAAACCACTCTTTAATACTTTCCGTAAACTTTACTTTACTCAAGTTTTGAAACTCGTACTCAGGGTACAGGTAGTGGGACGAAACACATTTAGCGAATGAGATCCGCCCATGAATTGGCGAAGACAATATCGTGTCGTCTCCCGACCGAGTTGCTAGAAAAAAGTCATTCAAATATTTTGTGATTGGTTACTAAGGAAGGAAGTCGGTACAAGACTGAAATTAAAAATGTTCCAACTTCATTGCGGCATATTTCTATTTTTTAGTAATAGTATTCTTTACTTTTTTTAAGTGATCTGGAAAATCATTTCCATCATCATTTTTTACAGAGAATAGATGAAAATATATCTAATTTAATCTTAGTGGCAAAGATATATTAACCTTAAAAGTTTATATTATATGCATGTCCACAAACAGACACGTGTAAGTTCTCACGTACAAATGCTGTATGTGAACTTACAAATTCAAAGAACCTCAAATATACATAAGTCCAGCAACTTTTGCCGTACTTTCCTGCAACAGGGATGACCTTGAAACTTTTTTTTACAGCATAGTTGGTCAGCCTCATACCAACCTACATATAAGTCAAGGGAAATATAATATTATTGACAAATATCACAAAAAAAGTGACAACATTTTCCCGAAAAATCTGAGTTTTGTAACCGCAAAAAAAAAACTGTTTGGTCCTTTATGGCTTTGTGTTTTTTTTTTTCGTTTCTTATGTACTCATGTGCCCGCGAGCATTTTCGTGTTTCTATGACGCCTCCGATATGAAATACGGATCGAGATAAAATCATACGCGATACGTGCTTTCGATATTTTATTGAAGATGCGGGTTCGCTTTTTATGGAGGCACAACATATATACACACACAAAGACCGCAGTGCTGGTGTTATTATTACATGTCGACTGTGATGTTACGAAACATAGAATATTCGCGAACGTTTGATTTGAAATTTTATTTTCCGAGAAAGCCTTGGATTCTTAGCTCTTGGATCCTTGGAATCTTAATCCAAGTTGCAAAGATATATATAATTTGAAAAACATATTAAATGCATTCCCACAAGCAGACACGTATAATTATTTGAAAATTCGATTGGATAAAAACAGAGTTTCAATTCACTTTTTTATTTTTATTTTTGCTCAAACGTTTTCGCCTTATGAGGCATCTTCAGGAGCATACTTGTAAGAAGATGCCTCAGAAAAAATGAAATAAAAAAGTGAATTAAAACTCTGTTTTTATTCAATTGAATTTTCAAATAATACAATGGAATTTCACTGTGTGAATAGATTTACACTTAGAAATATAAGCCACGTATAAGTTTGAGCTAACACATGCCGCATGTGGACCCACCATATAAAAACCCAATCTCAAATGAACGTAAGCCCTGCAACTTAAAACTTCCCTGAAACAGTGGTGACTTTGTCAAAGTGAACCATTTTTTACAGTATGGGTGGTCAGCCTTATACCAACCTATAAGGCAAGAAATTTATTGGTAAATAGTGTGTGTTGGTATGAATATTGGTAATTCTATGAAATGTTACTTATCAGTATGATATTATACATATTTGGAGCTCTTTTGACGTCTCACTGTGAAGTAGGTCTGTTACCATTGAGCGTCCCCGCCGTTTTATGTGGAGCGCTATCGAACCCAGGAAGTTTTGAATGGCAGGCCGTTATCGCCCTCGTATATTTGTGCCCCGGCAGGCTTTGCTACGTTAGTTCTGACGGATATCCCGCTGTCCTTATCATATCTGAGAGATGAACGCAAGAAATAGTTGTATATAGTATTGTTATCAATATGCAAGATATTATGACCGGTGCGTATTCTAGTCGGAAAGCTTCGTACTCGTAGATGGAAGGTTGTGGGTTCGAATCTTGGCGGAGCACAAAGAATCAACCATTTATATTTTCAAATACGGTCTTCGCTAGTTTGAAAAATTCTTAGTTCAAATAAATAAAAAAAATTACCTTCTTAATTAAAATACGTCAATGGATAAAAACAGTAGTCGCGCTGTTTTTCAGTACTGTGAAGATCTGAAACAAAGAAATGTAAATAATTAGGAATCTATTTGAAAGTATACAAAAAAATAATGACCATTATTAAGTGTAAGAAATAGTATAAAATATTGTTGCAATTTACAGGCTTTATTTAATAAAAACTTCGGTGGATTTATTTCATACAATGTATTTTAAATTTACATGAACATGTGGTTCGTTTACATATTTAATTTTTGTACTGCAATGCTCGACAGCTCCGATACAAGTCTTACGATACAGACAGCTTTGACCCTAGTTATAGCATATCATATGGGACATGCGAGATTTTGCAAGAATAATTTATTTAGAACATTCGAGTAAACACTCACATCATCGAACAAATAAGTGCTATTATTTAAACACCTACATCTAGAGATACAGACAAACTCACACAGGTAAAAATACTTAAAAACACATTCGTAACAATATGGATGAGTGATTTAAAATGAAGTCAGCAGTGGAAAAATCAAGTTTTAAAAAAAAACTCGTTTGGAAAAACGTCGTGCAATTTTTTTATTCCTACAAGTACGCGAACATTTTTAAATTCACCGGTAATATTTTTTTTTCTTTACATAAAACCATAAATTTTTCACGTGAATGAAAAAAAAAACACGAGTCGGGAAAATCAGCGAATTACACTCGGATATTCCGCATAAAAGGGGAAAAAAACGGGGAAAAATGTGAACGCGGTGAATCGTTTTTTTCCCTCCATTCTTTCGCTGGCTCGGTCCTTTCATATAAATCTCAGATAAATGATCTGCAACGCAAGTAAAAAAACCATTTCGTTTCAACTCAACTAAAGCGTGTACAAAAAAAGTATTGAAACTTAGGCAGCGCCTCTGGTGAATGTTTTAGTTTCCATGAAATTGTTAACTTGGAGTTTGGCGTCCTATGGGACAAGGCTCGGCTAATCAACCTTATTGTGGAGGAAGGGAAACCAATATGGGATGAACCTTAGTTGTATTGACAAATGTTGCTAGCTTTTTGCTGGTAACAATGGAGAGTAATTGAGAATTTTGTGTTCGTTAAATGGTCTAGCAGATATATTATTGATTTTAAGGTATTGAACAAGTTTTTTTGGGATGGAAAGATTCAATGAATATTCTGCAGAGGCTTTGGCCACTCATAACAGCTGATAGAGAACAGTTACAGAATTAGTATTTTGGCAGAAAAATTGAGACCAAATGTTAAAAAAGACAATATGGTGTAAAGAATGACTTAAATGAAAATTTGATACAAAACAATTTACTAAGTATCTTATTTATAAATTATCATTAAAATTTCTAGGTTGATTACCCTTTTAGTCAATTAGACCAACCGTTATGAGAGAGCATACATAATTCTCGATGTTTCGTTGTTGACGTAGCCAACGTATTCAGGAGGCACCCTTTTTGCACAAAGTTTGAGTATTTACTGATCACAAAATATTATGAACCCTTGAACGAAGGTCTTAACTATGATTGGGAACATCAATTGTCGTGTTGATTTTGTATAAACTTTTATCATTCTCTACGTTTGGTTAGTTGCTTCATTGGGTTACGTAATTCTCAGTCGTCGTGCATACAGTACTCTTAGTAGGAGTTGCAAAACATGAGAAAAGTAAAGTTTACGGAAAATATTAAAGAGTGATTTCTCCCAAAATCTGCTGTTTTTGTTTCTTCCACTTCGTGGTCTTAGCAAAAGAGTTACAACTTGATGAAATAAATCAAGTGTAAACAAACAAAAACGGCAGATTTTAGGGGAAATCCCTCTTTGATAATTGCCGTAAACTTTACATTACTCAAGTTTTGCAACTCGTACTCAGGGTACAGGACTTCTTACGAGCTTGGTCTCAGCAAACCGCAACAACTAACAACAACAACTACATATCGTAAAAATATAATAAGTCTGGATATGACTTCGTGTAATTTCTTTCGAAGATAATCATTACAAATTTATTATTTTCAATCAATTTAAATTTAAATATTACAATTACCCACTTCAAATCTAAACATTCAAATCCAAAATGGCCATTTATGACGCCAAAGAAATTTCCTGACAACGTGACAAGATACAGTTCTTCTATAACTGTGAAGTTATTAAATTTAGTTGTAAATAAGTCAAACGGCCGTAATTCCAGCTTTAACCTAACATATATGTTACTATGTTACCCACACCTACAGAGTTGATTGCATCATCCTGAAAATTTTATACCCTGAAGTTTTTTTTACAGCATCGGCAAAAACAAATGTAAAAATTCGCCCTTAAGAGATTTAGCTCTTCCAGATGAAGTTAAGCGAATGATAGAGAATCGTTGACAGAAGAACGGTGGTCTCTTGCACCCTCGACTACACCCCTGGGGATGACTTTTTTAATGGATCCGAAGATTAATGAATCAGCTGTCGATGCGGAAACAGAGAGAAGTAAAAAATTGCACGGACCACAAAAAAGACCCTCGACAAATTTGAAGAAAAGCTTTAAAGAAGGCGTTCCCTAGGACAGAGAAAAAAAATTAAGCTAAGTGTTTTGAACGTAAACAGTACTGTTTTATATACTTTTGATTCAGATTTACGGTAAACATAATCGGCGTTATTTGTAAGGTTAGTTGATCCAATAAACAAAGTTAAACTTTTATTTTAGTATGGAAAAAACTGACTTTATAAGGGCTTAACAATTACAAGCTTTTTATGAATAAAAGGGAGTATTTTTTTTTGAAAAATAAGTAACGACAGGACTGAAAACGTTCGTTGTTTTAATTTCAAACACGCGTGTCAAAGCTAACGTCTTGACTTGCTCGACCATAAAGCAAAGAGCATCTTTATGCAGTTTTTACGAAAATGATGTATTCTTTGACTTATAGGTTGGTATGAGGCTGACCACCCATACTGTAAAAAATGGTTCACTTTGCCAATGTCACGCCTGTGTCAGGGAAGGTCGGCAAAAGTTGTGGGGCTTATGTTCATTTGTGGTTTGGATTTTATTTGTAAGTACACATTCAGCATTTGTAAGCGCGAACTACACGTATTGGTTTGTGGGCATACATCTGAGAGCTTTAAAAAAATATAGGTATCCTTGCAAATTAGATTATAGATTATTATAGATGTATACATATACATACAAAACAATTGTGTATTTTTAACTTGTTTGAATTCCCTAAATTAACATCACACATAAAAAAAAACCGGTTAAATATTTTGTACTTTAATTTCAATTTTCAAGAATTTTTATCTTATACAATAATTTAAGCTCGTTCTTGCTTGTTACACAAAAATAAATTCGAGAAAAATCCAAAAATATATTTCGAAAAAAATTGTTCATCACGAGTTGATTTATTTCATCGAGCGCTTTTGGTATCGTCACACCATTACCATGAAAACAACTAACAAATCTACAAATTACAAAAGTTGATTCCGGAGAATGTTTCATGTGGCGGAATTAAGGTTGAAATATTCTTTCAGGGAAATCATATTTATTTCAGTTTTTAGTTGATGTATGAAAAATTAGACAGTATGAAAAAAAAAAAAATTAAAAACCACAAATACCTGTTAACAAAATAATTAAGCAGATCATATAAGATGTGTTAAAATACGAAACGTGCAGGGATGTAAAACATTTTCTAGGTTTAAGAAATAACACGCACGGTAATCTCATGAAATCCCAGCAAGTAATCTCTCGTACATATTTGTGAAGGAGATGAAGGCTGTGTACTCTCGTGGTGACATGTTAGAACGGCACAGTGACAAAACGACACATGACATAACGATACTTGACAGAACGACCCATGACATAACACATGAAAGAACGACACATGACAGAACGACACATGAAATAACATTACAATGAGAGCATATCACATGACAAAACATCACAGATGACAAAACAACACAGAGAATACATCACTATGACAAAACATCACACATCTTAAACATAAAATACCATAAACGGCACATGAAAAAACTTTTTTTTTAAGAAATCCTATACGGGCGACTCCCTTGATATCAGAGACTCCAGGGGTCTATGACACTTGTTGTAGTGCCACAGAGGTGTTTACGATCTTGATCATCGCTACAAAGCGCCAATACTCAAGATAGATCCACTTACTCTAAGGCTGGATGGACCTTTAGTTACTGGTCTTTGGTAAAGGTTTTATGAGTCCTTTAATGAAATCACTTTGTGCTGTTTTGTCACAGCAATGATTTGTCGTATGATGTACTGTGATTGTGATGTTCTTTCGTGTGTCGTTCTGTCATGCGTTGTTTTGTCGCTGTGTCGCTCTAACATGGAACCTACTCTCGTCAGTACAGTAACCCTAGTATCAAACATTACGTATTGCGTAAATCAAAAAAATGTATCAAAACTAAGTCACCCTCTAGGAGTGCCGTCGTTTATTGCATACACTTTAGATAAACGCAGTCGAGGTAAGACTTCCGCAATGCTTTATACTCGCGTTACAGAGTTCCCCACCTGAAGGCGTCCCCCTCACATCCCTGTCTCTTAATTAGGTAAGAAAATTTAGTTTGAAGCCTTCATAGTAGAGATGTCGCGAATATATTTTTTTTTGAACATTCGTATATTCGGTCAAATAAAAGGTCTAATAATACGAAAAGGGCATGTAGATAGGTATGTATATCGGTAGGTAAATAGCAAGATAGAAGCAATTAAACACGACAACGCGTAAATAGCTGATACATTTTTTATGGTACAGCGATCAGCTGTTTAGTTTTTGCAGTGTTTTATTGCTTGCTATCTTAAAATAAATATGGTCATATATCTAGCAGGAAACCCTACTTCAACTGAAGTGGTTGACGTAAGTCTTACCTGTACAGATACAAAAGGTCAACTCGACATATGCGAAACCCATCGGGGAAACGCGGCAAAAGTCACACTAATTGTGTAGCTTACTCACGTCACGTGATAACTTCAAACTCAAAATACCGTCAAGGTTTACTGAGCCTCCACAATAAATGAGTACCAGCCTTATCGGAAAACTTTCACTTTAACTGAAGTATTTGGTATAAGGCCAGCTCCCTTACCTGTAAAAATAAATAGTTTCCACTAGTCAAATGCAAGCCCATCACTATGAAAGAAGTTACACTATGCGTGGTAGCAACAGAACGTACCTAAAACTGGCAGATATTCACATATTTCTATCAATAATTCTAAGCCTCAAATATTCTTGAATACTCTCGAATATTCGACACATCACTAGTCCACATGCTCGCGTCTTTTAACCCTCTAATGTCTGCCACGACATTCGTGCCAGCATGCGTTAATATACGCAACAAGAGCGCCGCTATGTGGGCCTAAGTGATTTTCGGAATTCCTAGCGTGGAGTTAAAATACCGTCTACGCAAAAATTGAATTATAAAGGGTTTCCCTTACACTGCGTACAAGAGGTTTATTACAAGAGACAGTTTGTCATTTCGTAAGAACTACGAGTTTATGGTGTCATATTAATGAAGAGAATATTATCATATGAAGTCTTTAAACAAAGCATCCTCTCCGGGATTCTTGGCTTTGGCTGGGGAAGTCTTCTTGCTACAAAGGAAGAGACCAGAAGCGTTATTCTACTGAATTCCTTACACTTAGGATATCAATCCAAGTGGGAGCTTGCTAGCGCTTGCAAAAAAAACTCAAAAGATTTAAAATCATAGTACACCTTATTTTTGGACACGAATCGCTATCTTGCCGTCTGAAGGTCGTAAAGAATTTAGAAGAACAACACCTCAGTTCTTGATGTTGTAGCAATGAGTGTTTGCATATCATTGCTGAGACCTTGGGTTCGAGTCCCAACAACGGGGATGTCAGAAATGATTTCACAAGAAATGAGTACAGAACTGGGAAACCACCACTATAACTTAAGTTGTTGGCGTCAGTCCGCTCTCTTTACCTGTAAAAATAAATACGCTGTTTGCCACATGTGACCCCTTCGTGGAAATGCGGCAAGTAGTTAAGCTATATGTGTAGCTTAGTAACATTTTAATTAATTAATTTCGTATATTTTATTCATAACTCTGACTTTAGTCAAGGCATGAAAAAACACCATACTGTTACTGTGACTCGCCATTACATTCCGCTAGGGATAGCCAGAGCCTCTGCAGAGCTGCCTCCATTCCTTATATTCTTATCCTTACATACCTAATTCAATTCATTCATACATAAATGTTTGCTTTTTTTACTCTATTATGAAACTGGATTAAAACTTGTAAGTTGAATATATTTTGCATAAAAATAAGTAAGTATTACCACAAAATCTTTTTACGAGACGCAACTCAAAATTTCATAGACAAAAAACTGTTATAAATAATTCTGTTTACACACGACAATGTTGGCGACGAGTTTTATCTGTCGGCCCGACCGGAGATCCGCCATCAACTTTTAAACTCTGCCGGGAAAAATATGTTAAAGCCGCGAAATTAGTCTTTATGCTGAAAGTTTTAGGCCGAGAGATAACGGCGAATATTTCTTTGGGAAATGAATATTTGAGAAATATTGTCGCAAGTTTGTTTGGAAGCGTACTCGCCAAGTTTAGAATTATGTTTGAAGAGCTTTAGATCAGCGGCTCTTAACCTGTTTCCGATCGAGGACCACTTTCGCTGATACGTTTCAACCATCCCTGGTTGAAGTTCATCAGGGGTGTAAGTCTCGACGGCCGTCGGTATATCTTACCTTACCTATAACCGTTGGCCTCGATCAAACAACAATAATTCAACAGTTCGTGGTTCCTCCTTATAGAGGACACACGTCTCCTGAAGACGTCGAATATGACTCCGACGAAACGTAGAGAAAATCGTTCTTATTTTTGCACGGTCAGTAAAATCCGTTTTTTTTTCATTCTTTAAAAAATCTCACCGTATCTATTTGAAGATATGATGGTATAAAACGAGGTGGTGCCTGAACAGCTAATCTTTGTTCCATATAAAATGTATCAGATATGAATATTCACATTTTTTAATCAACACCGTCAAGAGTCTGTATCGCTCCATTGCTTTTCTATTCTGCAAACTGTGAACGCCCACAAACAATGAACCTTTCGAAAACACTCGTTATGTAATCTGTCTCCGTCGCACTTGCTTACTAGCTGTAAATCCACCCATTTTCTTTACGATATCGACTCCAATCGAAATCAGGGCCCAGTTTATTTTTTTGGATTTGATTATATGTTATAAACGTATGAGTTCGTGTGGACGAACTAGCACGCTGACTGGCGTGTGTGTGATGTCTCTGGTATAGTATCGAAAACCCCTAGTAGAAGTATTTACCGTGCTCGAGAGCATGCAAGAATTGTCTCTGCCACCCATATAAATACGAGCAAGTATTGGTGGGACAGAAGAGACGCTTTTACCATTGTAACATTGTAACCATTGTGACCTGTAAGCAGAGAGTGAAGAGTGAACACTACATTGTAGCCCATATTATGAAAAATAAATTTAAATTGCAATTTAATAAAAAGAACTCCAAGTCAAATCATAATGCTCGAGTGTTTTCTATCGTTATACAGTCATCGTCCGGGGGCAACTTCTTATGTAACACGCATGACCTTCCTGCGGACCTCTTTCAGGGCTCCTGTGAACCTCAGTTCAAGAAACACTGATTTACAGGGTGCCTAGAACCTGTGAAGAAAAGTTTTCTTTTGCTACAGAGATCTAAGGAACACAACACAACCCGAGTTTGACATTTTATACTTGGAAGTTTCGCAAACAGGTTTATACGGCGAAATTTATAAGAGAGATGAATTAAGCTGGTAAAATGTTTTGTAACTATGTGACAAATATCTTAGAGGTAAAAGGAAGAACTTTCTGACAGGCACGCCTAGTAGAAAACATCACGTAAATTAAAACAATGTACGAAAACTGAAGCACTCACTAAGGGCGCTGTTGTATGGTGGGGAGGTTTATAAAACGCAAAAAAACGCAAGTAAGCTACACATATAGTGTAACTTATTGCCGTGTTATCCCCAAAAGGGTCGCATGTGGCGAGTTGAACCTATTTATCAGGTAAGGGGCGCGGCCTCACGCCAACCACTTCAGTTAAAGTGGGGGTTTCCCAACTCCCGAGGGGGCTGGTACTCATTTCTTGTGAAAGCTGAGTAAATCTTACCGGTATTTTATTTTGGTGTTTGAAATAAATTATTTCTGACACCCTCAGTGGGATTCGAACTCGAGCTCACGGTATGGAGTGCAAGCACTCTACCAACTGAGCTATCGACCATACACTCGGGGTTAAAGCACATTATAAGGAAAGCATCAATTAACTATCATATAAATTGGTATGATATTTTGAAAGGAGTAATGTGTTCTTTCAGTATCCATCTATGGCTTGGAAACAAAAGGGCTCACTCAGTACAGCGCCAAAAGATTGAGGACGTGCCAAAGAGCTATATTGAAACGAGGATGCTCGGAATCAGTCTCAGAGACAGGGTTTCAAACTAGGAGATCCGTAGACGTACTAGTGTCAGTGATTTCATACAGCGAGTGGCCTGCTTAAAGTGGCGCTGGGCTGGTCACGTCGCAAGGCAGGACCATGACAGGTGGCCGAGAAGGATCTTCAAGTGGCGGCCCAGAATGTCCAAGCGGAGAGTGGGGAGACCCCGACTGAGGTGGCTGGACGACATGAAGGGAACTGCAGGCAGAAAAAGACTGAACACAGTAGCCGATATTCAAACATGGAGAAGATTGGAGAAGGTTTCGTTCAGGAGTGGACTGAGAAATGCTGAGGAAATAAGGAAGGATAAATTGACATTTAAGGGTTATATTCAATGCACGACCACAGGAAGAGAACTCAGAAACAGAACTTTAGAACCAGATGTAAGGGAGTTGCAATAAAAATTATATATTACTTTCTAAAAAGCTATTTCAACGCTGAAAAAAACACTCATTTCGTACATTTTAATTTTATGAATACAACGGCACGAAGACCGGCTATAAAAATTAACTTTTAAATAACGGACAATGGCGATATAAAAGTTGGTCGGGATGCGTTGCGCTAAGTTGAAATTGTATTTTTCCGGAGCCTTTGTATTTGTGAAGCCGAACTGTAGCCTTTTGTAGAATGCAAAATAATACTATGCAAGTTATAACCTTGTATAGTAAGTCTAGTAGTTGACGCTTTAAACTGGATATTAAAGGTAAATGGTTTGAACTGAAAAGGAGGTTTATGAGTAATCTCCAAAGGTCAGTCTGGTATTTTCAACGTTAGCATAGCGACTTTACACTGAATGAAAAGGGCGAACTTATGTTAATGTTTTGGCTAGTTTTTTTATCAGCTTAAAGACACATAAGCTAACGTTACTAATAATATACCAGGTCTCAGTAAACGGGATTGATGAAACTATGAAGTCACTGTTTCATCAAGATCATCTTCATCGTTTCACTTTTACGCTGAAAAAGTCCATCGTAGACATGGGCGAAACGTACAGAAGCTCCAGCTTCCACAGACCACGGCAACAGATCCTGGAAAACATGATACTATATCTCTTTGCAACTTAGATTACAGGTTATAAATTATAGAAGTGAGATTTACGCGATATTTTTTATTAAGGGCACTGTTTCTGTGATTTATCGGAGCTGGAGCTCCCAGACGTTTCGTCCATGTCTGCGAAGGGCTTCTTAAGATTGACAAAAAAGAAGAAGAAAGCAAAGTTCAAAAGTCAAGAGCGGTTTTAATCCAAAAATTGGAGGGTTGTATAATGTATAATTTCTCACGCGAGACGAGGAAAAGTGATCGAATAATCAGCAGGATTCCTAATCAAGTCGCGACAGGCCGCCGCAACTTCAGACGGGGGTGGCGGAGGCAAAAGTTTCAAATCAAATTACTGGGCTAGCATTTGAAGTGTATGAGCTTTCGCAGGGCGGGCGGGAAAGCTCGCGGCTAAAAGTGTATAAACATCAATAAAAGTTTTGTAATACCCTTTGATTGGTTGATGAAAATTTGATGCGTAGGTACCTACAAAATCAAATTTCTCCGCTTTTGAGCGATTTTGCGCTTCGTTTTGCCAAGCTGCATCCGCAGCGGATTCACAGTAATCCTGTCCTTAGACTTTCATTATTATTATTATTACGTTCTATGTACCAATGTCACCCCAGTGTCAGGGAAGGTCGGCAAAAGTTGTAGGGCTTATGTTCATTTGACGTTTGGATTTTATTTGTAAGTACACATTCAGCATTTGTAAGCGCGAACAACACGTATTTGTTTGTGGGCATACATCTGAGAGCTTTTAAATTAATATATCCTTGCAACTTAGATTATAGATGTGTATCATTCTTCACGCTACTCGTGATCTAGCAACAATCCCATAAGGAGTGCCACCCGAGGTATGCTATTAGCTTCAATAACATCGAACCATTTACTTTTAGAGTCATGGGCACGCCTCTGACCTAGAGGTTATTGTTTTGTCGTGCCGTTGTTTATACTTCACGGGAAGGCCTTCCGCCACTTGAGAAAATATATAGCTTTGTATGAGCGTCCATGTGCTGTGGATCCTTCTGACACATACATACAGGACGAGGAGGGTTTGAACATACTGTGGACCATATAAAATTGTTACGAATATAAGTTGTGTTTTGTGGATTGTCTGTGTGAGTAAATAATAAAGTACATGAAGTCTACCTAAGAATAAATAGATGTAAGGTACTTCATAATATAATGTGATATTGATTTGTATTGTTCGAGATTGCGTGAGTGTTTGGTCGGTTGTTCTAGTGAGTCTCGCAAGTTACGATTCTCAAAGATTTGAGAACCATCTTTATTCTTGCTATAAAATAAAGACCGAACCTCTGTGTAGCTAGAGAAGTCAATCTACCGTTGGATTGTGCAAGTATACAGTGACTCTGTGTATCTGAAATAAATTGTGTAAATTAAATCACCGCAGTTTTGATTAAATTGAATGCGCGAACACTGTTGACTTTCAATATTTTCATTATAAAAAATTGTAAAAGTTTCGGCCCTCATATCATCATAATCTTATTATGATAAACAATTCGCTGCCTTAGTTCTTGTTTGCCGTATACGCTATTGAGAAAATTTTACATGAGCAATGTTTGCATGTGTAGGTACTGGACCAATGTGTCGTATGAAAACAATAAATTTATTTGAAAAATATTTAAAAGAACTCTCACATTATTGAGTTTTACGGGTTTTCTTAGCTCAGATTGTGTAGAATTTGATTCATAAGACAACTGCATGAAAAAGTCATATTTGACAAGATTGGCGTCTACGATAAACAAGAACTGGGGGAGCGAATTGTGTGACTTCAACAAATAAATATTAGGAAAACTGATATGGCAGTTCATGTTTTTCTGTCGTAGAAGAGACTTGTCTCTTGATGACGTCGGATACGACTTCTACAAAACGTCAATAAACACACTATTTTCTAAGTAACGCGAATTTTGATACTAAACAAATACGAGTAATTCCTCATCTATCTTCAGAGAAGACCTCACATTTCTTGAGATAGACAAATTAGTGACGTCACACGGCTGGTTTGCTAGAAAAAAAAAATACTGGTTGCAAAGGTGTTACGTTTCTTTGTCCGCCGAGATTTTTTTTCCAAATTAATGTTGTATTTAACATAGAACATAGACTTAGAGCTGACTAGGAATGGTAAATGATAAATTTCGTGTTTAAATGTTTCGCTAATATCTGCGATGAACATCATCAGCGGCGTTCCGATCCGGTCGACAGATACGACGCGACTGATCATTGCAATGTCAGCAGAATAATTGAACTGTCATCGGTGTGAAGCCTGATACACATCGCCCGTCACTGTTTACATGCAGGATAATATAATGTAATACGGATCTCCATTACACTATGCGGGCAGCGTTACATTGAGCTACATAGAAAGGTTGCGATCTTCTGATAGCAACGTTTAGGGATGTTTAACTATAAAGAATCGATAATTTCGATCGATAGCTAAATAAACATATAAAATCGCCACCTTAAAAGGAAAACTAAATAAGTGCTGATTTACTGATTTGAGAAATCATGGAACTAATTATAAGGAACTGTTCATGAAGAACTTCTAAACTACAGAATTTTCATACTGTTTTAGTAATTTCTATCATAGAAAATTGGAAAAGGTGCATTTATCTAAGAAACCCCTGTTACTTTCATATTCTTTTTACACTTGTCACTTATTCTTTTTTACCTTTAATTTATCGAAATATCGGAGTTTCGATATTATTTACGACAATGTTTGAGGCTGACACTCCATGCTGTACAAACTTGGTTTACTTATGCCGATGCCAACCCGGTTCCGGGGAGAGGCGGCAGGAGTTGCAAAGTTTATGTTCATTGATATGTGGTTGTCCATGGCAATGGAGATAGCTTGGAACGACTGGTTTTAATCGATGGCTTGGGAGTAGAAGAGAGGAAGTGGAAGATCCTCCATACAATGGACCAATCAAGTGAAGACAGCAGCAGGCACTTCGTGGTTAGAGCGCTGCGGGCAGCGCAGTCAAGAGAGGACTGTAGAAGAGAGTGGTTGCTTTCACATTGGTCATAACCCTCAACAATGAAGAACAGGTTTGAATTAATGAGAAAAAGAGGTGTGGTTTATTTGGTATATACACATGCAGCACGTGTAAGTGCGATATTACATGTGCCTGATTGTGGGCATGTATTAAACATGAGCATTATTACATCTTTGCAACTACGATTAAAGACTATAATCTAATTTAATTGAATCTAAGTTGGAAATATATGTTACATTGGAGAGTCACATTACCAGGCACGTACAAGTTCGCGCTTGCACATGCCGCATGTGTACCTACAACATAAAAACCAAATCTCAAATGGACACACACCCTGCAACTCACCCTGTTACATGAAAAAACTTATTTACAAATTACGCCAAGGATATCGATGTTCACAGTTTGATTAACTACTGTCGATATTCACTATCGATGTTTTCGCAACATCCTTGCTGCGACCGTGCGACACAACTATCTCGTCCTTTCGCGCCTCGTGGGAAATTAAAGCTCTCACTAATGCAACTCTGAGAGTTATCTGTCCGGTATTCGGCCGGCACACTCAGCCGGTATTCGACCGGTATTCGGGCAGGGTTAGTATCCGGGCTTTTTAAGGGAATCCGGTATGCGGCGTGGAGATGGCTGGCGTGAAATATTGTCACAGAGATGCGGTGCGGAATGCAATATACAAAGTATTTTATGCGGAGAGAAACTCTGTAGACAGTGGCGGAGAGATCACATTGGCTTGCCTTTGGAAGTCTAATCTAATCCAATCCGAGTTGCAAAGATATGTAACATTGGGGATTCGCATTATATACAGTCGCATGTGAACCTACAACATAAAAACCAAATCTCAAATGAACAAACACCATGCAAACTTCGCCAACCTTCCCTGGTAAAGGGGTAACATTGGCAAAGTGAACCATTTTCTAAAGCGTGGGTGGTAAGCCGCATACCAACTTAATCACTAGTGAAGCTTAAATGTAATTAAAAAAGTGTATAAGAGATTTACCTATAACGTTTATTTCTCTACTGTATTTACACGGGTCATAAAAAACGCAACTAAGCTATACATATAGTGTAACTTCTTGCCTGGGCTATCCTCGAAGGGATTGCGTTTGGCGATTCGGGACCTATTTGGGACACGGGATTTGTACTAATCGTTAAAAAAGTAACGTTACTTTCGATTTCGTGTAAAACCGACCGACTTATTGCTGATATGAGATATCATACTATGATTTAAGAGAGAGAGAGAAGGTTGTACACTTGAACAGCGGGAAAGAACGAGGTGTGTAAGCTTCTAAAAAGTCAGTAAAAAATCAAGTCAAAAATATTTGTATATTTATATGGATTTAAATTTTTTTTTCAATCGGGTCACCTTTTAAAAAATCTCAAACTCCGCCACTGGTACCTACCACAAGTATAAAATATTTCGTTTACCAAACGTTTACCATAAAAATGATTCAGAAGTAAAATAGCACCTCTAGGTAGCGTTTAAGTTTTCGTAGATTTTTTGGGAAAACGCTATGATTTTGCAGTATTTTATGCGGACTAAATCTGCAGACTCCTCCCCGCCCCGTGAAATGCGAATACAATTTGATTTTCCGTCTAGACGTGGGAGACTCTGAGTGCATCATTTTGTTTATCGCGGCTACGTGTTCCTCGCAATGCAATGCTTTTATTTTAAGTAATGTTGTATCTAGACGCCATTACGCTGCGAGAGGCCAGTACCTCTGCAGATGCGCCTTCTCTTAGTACTGTCCTTGCAAACTTCATTTATCTCTTAAACGTTCATAATATCTCTCTTCATACATGTTCTTCTCTTTTTCCATTTTAAATATTTATTTATTTATTTAGATTTTTTTCACAAAATCGTTTACAATATATGTACATACTTGTTAACTCTTCACTTTCTGGTTACAGGTCTTCGAGTTGCAATGGTCAAAGCGACTCTGTTCTCCCCACAAAATCTTTGCTCGTATTTATATGTGCGGTAGATACGATACTTGCATGTTCGATAACATGGTAGATACTTTCACTAGGATTGTTCGACACCATTCCAGATTGTTCGACACTATACTGGAGACATAATACACACTAATAAGCTTGCCTAGGCTTACGTGCACACGAACTCATACGTTCGTAACACTATAATTTAAGTTGCAAATATATATTGACATTTCAGGCTTATATTTAATGCATGCCCACAAACAGACACGTATAAGTTCGCGCTTACAAATACACCGAGTGTCAAAACTTTAGTACTAAATTGGGTAGATAGTTCGAAAATACACTAAAGCGTTTCCATACTGAACGTATGGAAATCACGTCAACTGCATACCTACAGTTTCATAAAAAAATCTAATACGATGAGTGACGTCATAATGGCCGAGAAAATTTAATTGCGCAAAGTTCATTGCCTACGTTCGCTTGGACGTAAGCACTCATTTTGCTTTCGTTCGCTTGAACGTTGGCGTTGCACTGGCCTACAGTCGCTTGAATGTTGGTAGATATTCGCTAGAATGTTGGCCTCAGAATGGCCCATAGTGGCCTGAATGTTGGCCTCACAAAGGCCATTGTGGAGGCGGCGCAGTTTATATTCGTCCGTGCAATTTATGTGCCCGGGCACAATCGCACTCGGAGCACGATTATCTGTGCGAATGTGTGCCCGTAATTTCCTGGCACTCGCTGTATGGAGAACTTGGCACTATCTGGTGTTAGCATGTGAGGCTGGTGACTCATCAAGTGTGCGACAACAGGTGGAGCGGGTGCGGGTAGTGCATACAGGCAAATAGATCTATCTATCTGTAATCTAAGTTGCAAAGATATATAAACATTTAAAATTCACATTACATGCATGTCCACAAACAGACAAAACACCTCCTCTCAGGGTCAGTCTCCCCTCCACTGACCCACGCCCTGTATATCCATCCCATTCGGGGATGTGTCACAGGACTCGCATGCAAAAATTATGTGAGATGCGAGTGGCAGAAAGCCCTCCCGTGAAGCTACACACAACCCCATAAACATACATGAGTAAATTCGAGCTAACACATGCCGCGTATGTAACTCTTGCCGACCGTCCCTGAAACAGGGGTGACATAGGGAAAGTGAACCATCTTTGAACAGTATGTTGGTCAGCTTCATACTTACCTATAAGTCAAGGAATACTGTATTCTGTACCCATACTGTAAAAAATGTTAACATTACCAATGTAACCCCTGCTTCAGGAAAAGTCGGCGAAAATCTCCCTTACATGCAAGAATAACAACAATCCATAGATCAAACGTTCTGCAAATAACACTGCTTGAAAAAATAGGTCTTCAGTCCTTTGCAAAATACAGGCTTAGTCTTCAGCTCTCTGAGGGTCAATTGCAAGAATTTAACACCTTACCATTCGTAAATCAAGCTCTAATTTTTAAGGTGTTTGAAAATAAATTATTAAGAAAATTAAGACTAAAGCGAGTTTAGTTGGATGTACATTTAATTGGATTTGTAGCCAACTGTACGAGATGTGTACCTGTGACCGTAGCTCGGCGCCACTGCTCTAGTTTCACACAATAGGCGAGAACGTTCTAGATAATACGTGCACCGTACATAATACAAGAGGTAATTTCACTAACTGTACTCTGAGAGTTCTACTGGTACATGATGTATGTACGTGGAAAAAAAATATTATTCATTTATGTAAAAATACGAACTCCTTCTTCTTCTTCTTCAGCCTTTCTCAGTCCATTGCTGGACGTAGACCTCCTCCAATTTTCTCCATGTTTGTATATCGGCTGCTGTGTTCAGCCATCCTCTGCCTGCAGTTCTCTTGATGTTGTCCAGCCACCTCAGTTGGGGTTTCCCTTCTCCCCGCTTGGACATCCTGGGCCGCCATTGGACGATCCTTTTCGGCGACCTGTCATGGTCCTGCCAGTATGACATAATTGACACTAGTGCGTCTACGGATCTCTTGGTTTGGAACTCTGTCTCTGAGGCTGATTCCAGCGTCCTCCTTTCCATGACTCTTTGGCACGTCATCAATCTGTTGGCGCTATACTGAGTGAGCCCTTTTGTTTCCAAGTCATATGTAGATATTGGAAGCACGCATGACTCAAAGACCCTGCGATTCCGATTAACAGGAATTTTCATGTCATTGACAATGTAGCCCAAATTAAATAGTTTGGTTGTCGTTACAGAGCGCCACCTCAATCCATCCAAAAATTCTCAAAAGCTAGGTGAACCTTTATCACAGATTATAAAATAAGATCATTCATTTTCAACCAATGACGAAGTTGTTCTCAAAAATTTTTTTTGCTCTATTCATTTCCTTTGCTAAGAGATTGGTGTGAGGCTTAACACCTATACTGTAAAAAAATGCTGAATTTGACAATGTCATCTCTGTTTCAGGGAGGGTCAGCAAGAGTCTATGTACATTTGAAGTTAGGGTTTTATTATTTTGTAAGTTCGCAAGCGACATGTGCAAACGCGAACATATACGTTCCCGCTTGTGGGCGAACATGCAATATGAAATCTAAATGTAATTTATCTTCTCAACTTAGATAATAGATTTAGTTATTGTATAATAAGATGTTAAGAAGAAGTTAAGCAACATTGGGCACGGATTTTACCTGGATGAGTGACCGCTAGGTACACCGCGTGTTGTTGGCATTTCTTGGACCGGTCTATGGTCCAGTGGCAACATTTAGGATTCATAAATGGAACATATGCAGAGCTAAAAAGAGCCACACAAGACAGGGAGGAACGGAGATCAAGAGTACAAGAGGCTTTTGAGGTGTGATACACACAAAAACAGCGCTGACCAAATAAATCATCCTAATATTACTATTTTTATTATGAGGTATGTCAAAAAGTTAAATGAAAATTAGCACCCTCAGTGGAATGAAACGGGGCTGAAAGAAAATATACAAAACGTAATCATTGTACGGGTTTGAATTAAGGATTTTCTGTAGAATCTAGATCGATTAAGTTATAGATCGTGCGATTCAGTTTCCAATAGACCCAGGTAATATTATAATTAGGATCTCGCTTTGTATACTAAATAGGAGGAAGGTATTCCGAAAAAGGAATAAGGGAGATCGGACCGAATTGTTAATTTGAATTAACATAAAACTTCGCTTAGCCCGACTGAAAATTAAACCGGTCTACAGTCGCTATAAAAGTAAGGTTTTTACCATTTCCCACGAAGGCAATTATTCGCACGTTACGCCACTGGCGGAGTAATTGCTCGTAAAAGTAAAAATGCTGAGTTTCCTTGACTTATAGGTTGGTATGCGGCTGACCACCCATGCTGTAAACATGGTTCACTTTGCCAATGTCACCCCTGTCTCAGGAAAGGACGGCAAGAGTTGTAGGGGTGTATGTCCATTTGAGATTTGGTTTATGTGTTGTAGGTTCACATGCGGCATGTGCAAGCGCGAACTTGTACGTGTCTGCTTGTCAGAATGCATGTGATGCGAATGCCTAATATCACATACGAGTATCTTTGCAACTTAGATTAGATTAGATTCAATGACATAGAATGAGGTAGGTATACCTCGATGATTTTTCCAGACAAAAATCTCCATTAGTTTTTAAAAGATTTTTTTTATATTCCATCAGAAAATTCCTTGTTCACAGCTTCCTGCATTAAGGGTGCAAATCCCATAAGACACAGAGGGTGTAGGCACCTCCTAGGATCCTGTCTACTCCATAATCACTGTCTGGGCACCAAGTTACAACCACCAAGGTCACACCATTCCTAAATAATGTATGCAAACTAAAACAGCACTTCCAGTGAGTGTTTTACTTTAGTTATGTTTTAAGTACAAACGATCTGGTTGAGTTTAAACGCCACGTTGGGGTACTGGGTGGTTAAATATTTAAAGAAGGCTTGTCAGTGGCTAGAGGGCAATGACCTAAGATACAAACTTGACAATGCAAGTAGCTTCATCCTAGCAAAGTGAATTATACATGACTCTAATGTAAAATGACTGGCTTTGTGGACGAGAAATGATGAAGTCTCCCCGTTTTTGTCTTGCCACAAATGATCTTATAGTGTAACTTCTAGCCGGCGTTATCCTCAAAGGTGTCGCATGCGGCAAATTGGGACCTATTTTTTTTACGTGTAAGGGAGCCGGCCTCATGCAAACCACTTCTGTTGAAGTGTGGGTTTCCCAGCTCCCGAGGGGGCTGGTTTTCATTTCTTGTGAAGGCTGAGTAAGCTTTGCCGGTGTAAATTTTGAGTTTGAAATAAACACTGACATGGGAAACCATTTCTGGCACCCTCAGTGGGGAATGAACTCTTGCTCTTGGCATCGAAAGTAAGCATTCTACCAACTGAGCTATCAATCGGAATATTTACTAGCTTGTTCGTTGCAACAAAGCACCAATTTTCGAGCAGACTCGATGTTTTGGTGACCGGTCTTTGATAAACATCCATAATTTTTTTTAACCCAGCGAAGAGCATATTTGAAAACATTAATGATATCCATTTGTGCTCCACAGAGATTCGAACCCACGACCTTCCATTTACGAACCCGTCACATTACCACTAGACTAAAGACCGGTCGATGAGCATCTAGACTAGTTCACTCTCTTTCAGAACATCAGATACATTCTTATCAAATCCGCGTTGAAAACGGAAATTTCCCCGTTGAAAAACTAGCTTCTTTTTCCTTTTTGTGTTGAGGAGGTAGTCATGTCCTGCATATAAGAACATGGCAAAAGACTTTAATGTGGTTCGTCTCGCGCCATAATTGGACGGCGGGGAAAGGAGGCTTTTTTCATGAAGCCTTTATGACTCTCACCACCCTCTTGCTTTGTTTCCCTTATACTCTGATTTAATGTGTATTATAAGAAAATTTAAAATTTTAAGGGAAATACACCTAAGATTTTCTTAATGAAATGTGGGACTTTTATAGAGGCGCTGCCTGGTTTTCTTGCAATTTTTTTAAAACTACCTTATGTACTTACATCAGGTAAAAACTCACTATGCAAACTATTGTTATAAAATAAAGTTATGCTAAGTATGGTTTACGTATTATAACTGAAATCTGTTTTTACTTAAAAATAATAAATAAAACTGAAAATTCATATTTAATCTTTACAAAATTTTGATTAACGCAACGCAACGCAAAAAAAAAACGCAAATAAGCTACACATATAGTGTAACTTCTTGCCGCGTTATCCCCGAAGGGGTCGCATGTGGCGAGTTGAACCTATATATTTTTACAGGTAAGGGGGCCGGCCTTACGCCAACCACTTCAGTTGAAGTGGAGGTTTCCCAGCTCTCGAGAGTGCTGGTACTCATTTCTTGTGAAGGCTGAGTAAGCCTTGCCGGTATTTTATTTTGGGGTTTGAAATAAACACCGAAACGGGAAATCATTTCTGACACCCTCGGTGGGATTCGAACCCGAGCTTTCGGCATGGAATGCAAGCACTCTACCACCTGAGCTATCGAGCGGACTTATTAACAAAAACAATATTATTAAAACACTGTTTTACTTTCATTCTAATCTAATCTAATCTAAGTTGCAAAGATATGCAACATTGGGGATTCACATTACATGCATTCTCACAAGCAGACAAGTACAACTTCGCGCTTGAGCATGCCGCATGTGAACCTACAACATAAAAACCAAATCTCAAATGGACATACACCCTGCAACTCCTGCCGACCTTCCCTGAAACAGGGGTGACATTGGCAAAGGGAACCATTTTCTACAGCATGGGTGGTCAGGCGCATACCAACCTATAAGTCAAGAAAGTCAAAACATTCTCGATATAATTTTTCAGGAATCAAAAATATAATAAACACAGAGTTTTTAATATTTTTGTTCATTTCATGATAAGGTCATAATTTCTACGCAATCAAATTTGCAAATAAACGAAAGCTAAGATAAGCGAATGAATTGCCTAAATGCGGGGAATAAAAATGTTACTTTGCATGCTTACAATATAATTACTCTGGTTGTTCAAATAACCAACGAATTAATTTAGCATTGTGGCAAATAAAATAACGGCAATAAAAACCTTGATAAAACCTAATTCCTACGGCGAACGTTTATAATTGTGGCAAACAAAAATAATCTGAAGTTCTGTATTGGATTTAATGATGCTGAAAGCCTGTATTGCTCTACTGTAACTGTTTTTGTTTTCAGCTATGATTCCGCTAGGGGTGGTTACATGCCAGTATTTTTACTTTATTTGTAAGTGAAAGTCGCAACCAAGCCACACATATAGTGTAAATTCTTGCCTGCGTTTCCTCCGATGGGGTCGCATGTGGCGCTTCGGGACCTATTTATTTTTACACGTAACCCCCTTACGTCCCCCCCCCCCCCGGCCGGCCCGTCTCCCGGCCCCCGGCCCCCCCGACACATGTTATAACGACATATGACAGAACGACACATGCAAGAACGATTCATGACAGAACAATACATGACAGAACTTCACAATGACAGTACATCAAATGACAAAACCTCACTATGACAAACAACACAAGGACAAAACATTACAATCCTAAAGCAGAGCATACCATAAACGGCACATGAAAAAACATCACAAAAATAAAGCCTGTGATCTTTTGTTATTGTGATTTTTTATCATTTGAAGTTCTGTCATGTGTCTTTTTGTCACTGCGTCGTTCTGTCATGTGTCGTTCTGTCATATGTTGTTCTGTCACGCACCGTTATGCCATGTGTCGTTTTGTCATTTATTGTTCAGTCATGTGTCATTTTGTCAAGTGTCGTTCTGTCATATGTTGTTCAGTCATGTGCCGTTCAGTCATGTGTCGTTCTGTCATGTGTCGTTTTGTCACTGTGTGTTCTACAATGGAACCACCGCTGATATAGAGCCCTGTCGAAGCAAACGCTTATCGAAACGAAAAATACTGTGAAATTCGGCATTGGGCGCAGATCTCTATCTGCAGCAAAACAAACTCCGCTGCGGAATTAATCGGACGTTATCGATTCCGTTAACAAATTGAAATGGCAGCAGGTGGAGTGGCTGTATCGCCAACACAAAACTTTGCGTTTTAACTAAAACAAAGCGTTATCCAAACATAGCGTTATGATTTTACCGGGTTCAATTTAATAAAAATTGTGGTTATTTATTTTGCACAATTTATTTTTTATTTATTTTAAGATACGGTTCACATCCGTACCGACCGATCCGTAGTCTAGTGGCAACACTTCGGACTCGTAAATAAAAGGTTGTGGGTCGAATCCCGGTGGAGCACAAAAAAAGCCGCTCATATGGATACAGTTTATTTGGACGTTTCTCGTGTATTCCAGATTCTTCTTTAGTGGATTGTTCCAGAGCAGTCTACTATCATCAGTTTCATCATTATGCTAGCTGTTTGAGACTATTCCAGTTACGTGCACCAGCAAGCTAGGTGCCTAGGAACCAGGCGCGTGCATAGGGTATATGCAAATACATTTCAAAATAAATATTTTCTCCCATTCCTTTAAAATAACTCATCTGAAATTGACTGAGGCGCTAACGATGGCTCCAACCGAACTTAAATTTGGAATTTTAAATCTCATTATTGAACTTATATGCGTTTGTACTATATATTTCCTAACTATCAAACATCTGTGCGTGTATGGGATGCACGCCTCTGCTAGGTATCACGTACTAATACTCCTATAATGGATCATACTAGAGCCAGATTGTTCGACACACACAAGCGTGCTTAGGCTCACGTACGAATTCATATGTTCGTAACAATATAAAACGTAAAAATCAATCTTGAATCGCAGCTGTATTTCTGATAAGAAATTCGTTAGGGGCGAAAACCTCCCCGTAACTTCCACCCTTTCGTGAAACAATGAAATTTTCAGCGAGTATTGGCCGTGTGGGGTAGGGCATGGGTCAGCAACCTGCAGCCCGCGAGCCGCATGCGGCCCTTGAGGCGTCTTGGTGCGGCCCGCAAGATATTCGCCGCAACGCATGTGCCGGACGATATCATACACATACACAATGGAGTAAAAAAAAACAACAAATGTCGAAAAAATGGACAAAAAGCGTTTTATTTTTATAACTTAAATATTTTTATACAACTAAAATATTTGTACAAAAATTTTTAGGCAATGACATGTGCTCAGCGTAGGGGCGGATCTTAGACCCGAAAGGTGGTCAAACTTATCCAAAAAGCGGAATAGAATTTGTGGGTAGATTTCTCTATGCAGGCCGGTGTCGTTTCGCGTGGAATTCCTTGAATTGCGGGATTCCCAAATTGAATTGGCGGGGATTCTACAATACATATATGACTTATTATGGGGGGTAGAATCAATATTGAATTTAATTTGTAGTTTGTAAGTCAATTTATTAATGTTGACGATACATGACGCGGCAGGGGGTAGTCAGCATGGGCTAAAATGCTGACCGTTAGATCCGCCACTGCCCAAGTGAGGCCCACACTAAATCCCACGTAAACTATTTGGCTCTTTTACAACAAAAGGTTGCCGACCCCTTGGGTAGGGTATGAAACCGCAGGGGGGTTGAAGTCGCCTATCAGCTCTTTAGTTCAATACTTCCGGCCGATGTATTATGTACGACCCATACATTATTGTATACCTTCTCTAATCCGCACCCCTAACTATTACCAACGGACCGGTACTTGGGTTTTAAGTCGGAGCCCAAGTTGCTTCCGTGCTGTGAAATCCTTTCTCGATTATCCGATCGTGAGAAATTTTGTACAGCTTAGACTATTATAAACAATGCTTAAGTCTCGCCTAAAAGTGTAAGCATTGTAAAACTTAGAAGGTATAAAGCAATGCAACTAAGCTACATCTAAATCTAAGCTGCAAAGATATGTATAATTTAAGATTCATATTAAACGCATTCCCACAAGCAGACATGTATAATTTCGCGCTAACACATGCCGAATGTGGACCTACAATATAAAAACCCAATCTCAAATGAACATAGGCCCTGCAACTCTTGCCGACCTTCCCTGAAACAGGGGTGACATTGGCAAAGTGAACCATTTTTTTACAGTATGGGTGGTCAGCCTCATACCAACCTATAAGTCAAGGAATACGAATAATAAATAACATTTAAGTATAAAAAAGAACAAAACCTTAAAAAGAAATGTATACAAATATTTCCAAAACAAACAATGTAGCAAATTAATACACCAACATTGCAGATTAGCCGCCACTTCTTCCTGTCCTTGCATACTTCTTTCATTTCATCCAGAGTCATAACCTTTTTCATACAAGTCCTCCTTTTATTATGACTTATATTCCGTGATCTGTGATTATGACTTTGGATATTATACGTAGGGCTAGAGTTCGATTTTAGACGTAACATAAATCAAAGTACCGGCAAGGTTTACTCAGCTTTACAACAATGAAAACCTCTCCTTTGGGAGAAGATTTTTTTTATATAAATAACAGCGTTTGTTTTATTTTTATAAACAAAACAAATGGCATTCCGATTGATTCGATTTTTTATTTGCAATACAGCTTTATACAAATTCCATTTTCATCGGACGTGATTGGCTGACATTTTCCAGGAACAATTAGAATTAATTTGTAAAAACATACATGTTATTTTATGCCCCCGATGTGCCGAAAAAAAAAACTCAATTGAAATTTATTTACTGTGAATTAATCGTTTGTTATTTTTAAAAATATACTCGTTTTAAATATCAAATGAGAATTATAAAACAATGTTTTTAAATTGAAACAAAATATATTTTTAACAAATATACTGGTAAAACACTGGTTTGCTAACAATTCCGTTTTTTTTAAATTATGTTGAATTTCTCTCGGCTGTCACAGTCGACAAATACAACTGGATTTGAATAAGAGTTTAAGGCTTACACGGCCGGCTGATGATGCCGGAGTGATGTTTTCCGAGATCTGTTGCCGTGGTCTGCGGGAGCTGGAGCTTCCGGACGTTTCCTCACAGTTCTCATCAAGACCATCTTCATCATCATACTTCACGCTGAAGAAGCCCATCGTAGAAATGGGCGGAACGTCCGGAAACTCCAGCTCCCACAGACCACGGCAACAGATCACGGAAAACATCACTCCAGCAAAACTGGATTTGTAGATTCGTGGAGGAACATTCTGGAATGAACGATACCTACTGAAGACTGTGGAGGAGTTATTCAGAGCTGCCCCGGACAAAAAGCCTACTCTCAAGTTATAGTTTTAACGTTGGAGAGACAAGAGACAAGGCAAAGAAGAATATGAAATTTGTGCCGGGTCGATTCTGAAAGCCAACGGAAATTCAGAATTCATAAACGGAGGCAAATTTAACTTAAGCTACGATATTTTTACAGGGTGTATTCACAAAGCAAAAAAAAACTGTAAGAGCAAATACATTTTTAAAAGGTTCTGCTTTTGTACTCTATATCCAAGGGCAATTTATGGAGCCGTAAAAAAGAGTGAAATAATTTTGTTTTCGTCAATTACGCGCGAAAATGGAGTTTAGTGAACAATCTATTCTCGTAATACCCTTTTTGGATAAACGTTCTCAGTCTAGACAGCCTTATTTCAGTGTTGCGCCATTATTCCATTAGTGTGATCAAATAATGAAATATGAATTTTACAATTGATGCTTAAATATCCATAAATTAGTATAGGACAGCTTTTATCTCGATTAGATTTTCGTGAAAATTTGAGAAAAAATAATTGATTTAATTGTACCCTTTGTTCATCACTTGACTAATAGGTTGGTATGAGGCTGCCCGCCATGCTATACAACTTGGTTAATTTTATCTAATGCTGCTCTTCTCCGGTTTCAGGGTTTTTTTTTCATAAAGTTTAGTTTATTTTGTATGTACAAACGCAGCATATCTTTAGTACCTAATCTACAGGTAATCTAAGTTGCAAAGATATATTACAATAAAAAAATATATTAAATACATTCCCACAAGGTGACACGTATCAATTTGCGCTTAAACATGCCGCATGCGAACTTACAATACAAAAACCAATCTCAAATGAACGTAAGTCTTGAAACTCTTGCCAAGCTTCTCTGAAGCAGGGGTGACATTGACAAAGTAAACCATTTAAAAAATGTGAATTCCTCAAAAAATTTTAAACTATAACATTTAAAAAATGTTTTATTAGTTTCTTGACTTATAGGTTGGTATGCGGCTGACCACCAATGCTGTAAAATTGGTTCACTTTGCCAATGTCACCCCTGTCTCAGGGAAGGACGGCAAGAGTTGCAGGGTGTATGTCCGTTTGAGATTTGGTTTTTATGTTGTAGGTTCACATGCGGCATGTGCAAGCGAAAACTTGTACGTGTCTGGTAGTTAAAATGCATGTAATGTGAATCTCCAATGTAACATATCTTTGCAACTTAGATTAGATTAGATTATTAACCATATGTAAACTTAAGTGTGTCTACTTGTGGGCCAATATATCGTCAATATATGTAAATTTAGATGAAAGAGTTTTGCAAGAGATTGGAAGAGTCAGTTTTGACTACAAAGAACCCGCAAAAAAAGTAGTATGCTTTCACATATGAATGTACATCATTTTATCTAAAAATACACTTAAAACATTATAAACTCCGCTCAGCGTGAAGCACTCTGAATATTTTTAAATAATGTCTCCTCTACAATGAAGATTATGGCTCACTTCGGGGAGACGGCTGACGTTTCGTCAGAGTCTAAAAAAATACACTTAAAACTTAACCGAGCGATGTTTTATTCATGAAAACACGCTGAAATATAAAGAAAAGTTCCAATAGAGACGTGGCCCTTAAGATTATAGGTCGTTTCCTTTTGCTTTCTGCGATGAAAAATTCATTGGCGGACTAAAAGTAGTCCTTTAATAATGTAAAAAAAAAACACAAAGTTTTTTTTCACGAGTTGATTTATCTCCTCGAGCGCTTTCGATGTCATCACATCATTATCAAAAGGACAACCAACAGATCTACAATTTCAAATGTGAATTCAAGAGAATGTTTTAGGTGGCGGAGCTATGGTGGTGTGAGGGAAGGGGTAAAGATCTAATATAAGTTGCAAGGATATGTTACATTGGAGATTCACATTACATGCATTCTCACAACCAGACACGTATAAGTTCGCGCTTGCACATGCCTCATGTGAACCTACAACATAAAAACAAAAACAAAACAAAAGATAATATTTAAAAAATGTAATAGGCGCTGAGGGGAACGTTTCGAAAGCGCTCAAGGAAATAAATCAACTCGTGGAGAACAAATATGTTTTATTTTTACATATCTGATTTAAATTAATCTTTACATGTCAATACACAAACCCTTAAACTTTTAAAGTTAGTCCTATTTTTGAAACTGTGTATTGAAATATATAATGAGGTCCGCACATTAAAAAAAATTTACAATAAATCTCTGACGTCACACGCCCGGGTTGCTGGACGAATGTGAAATAATATTTTGTTGTTGTTTGATTGATTAATAGATTAATATGAGGCTGACCACTCATAGCTTTCCTTAAATTTTGCCAATGTCACCCCTCTTTCAGGAAAAGTAGGCAAGAGTTGAAGACTGCTGGCTCATTTCAGGTTTGCGTCTTAATTTCTAGTAACTACACATGCAGCATGTGTTAGCGCGAAAGTACCCTTGTTTTTTTTGTAGACGTTCATTAAATAATAATTTTAATGTTAAATGGTTTCCAAAAAATGATAACCGGCTTGCACTATATGTGTTGCATAGTTGCGTTTACGATATATCCATTGTATTTGATTAAATGCAGCAGGTAAGTACTTTCGAAACCTCAGTTTCTAATTTTATTATAATAATTCTTGTTTTATTAACCAGGGCCGGAGTAAGGTGAATGCGAGTTGTAAATTTCAAATGAAAACTTTTGTCACCGCACGCTATGAAACGCAGTCTAAATTAGGAGGAGCACTAGGTGCATTCAAAAGTTCTTCACCCTTAGTAAAAACAAATACATTTGAAAAAACCGTTGCGTTTACTTAAAAAGTGTATGGAAATTTAAACATCACCTCTATTGAGAATTGTATGTTCTTTACATTTTTGGTTTCAATGTTCCATAGCTTTTTACTTTTAAAGTGTATATAAATTAAAACAGCGTCTCTGAAAAGAGCTGTAGTTTTCATATTATATTTGATATAGAATTTTGCTCTGCGTTTTCTCAAAAAGTGTATGGAAATTTAAACAGCGCCTCTAATGGGAGTTGCAGTTTTCATACATTTTTAGTAAAACACTATGATTGAGTTAAAGTTTTTAGCAGACGAGGTGAGACTGCGGCTAGTGCTTGCAGCCTACGTGCCAGCAGAGAGGCTGCGGACTATAAATCTAATTAAATACGTCGCTACGTGAAAATATTACCAAACGAAATAATTCCCAGTCCGCGCCTGCATTTGCAGTGATAAAATTAATTTGTAAAGATTGCACCGGTTGATAGCTCAGGTGGTAGAGTGCTTGCATTCCACGCCGAAAGCTCGGGTTCGAATCCCACCGAGGGTGTCAGAAATGATTTCCCGTTTCGGTGTTTATTTCAAACCCCAAAATAAAATACCGTCAAGGTTTACTCAGCCTTCACAAGAAATGAGTACCAGCCCCCTCGGGAGCTGGGAAACCCCCCACTTCACTGAAGTGGTTGGCGTAAGGCCGGCCCCCTTACCTGTAAAAATAAATAGGTTCAACTCGCCACATGCGACCCCTTCGGGGGATAACGCGGCAAGAAGTGACACAGTGTGAATGGAGTGCATGAGGTGGTTTAATGAATTTTATAAATTGAGTGAGGAAATCTAATCTAAGTTGCTCTTTTCGTATCATGCTCAAAACAGGAGCGGGCATCGCGTACAGGCATATGTATCTCAAATGTAGGCAACACACAAATGCTGAAAAAGCTACAAATAAGTGATGCAACCCTATGGAATCACACGGTAAGGGCCTTACGTCAACCACTTCACTTGAAATGGTGGTTTCTCTGCTCACTTTTAAATAATGGATTGCAGGGAAAATTATTAAATGATTTTTTTTGTTTATGTAATTGTAATAAGACTTATTAAAGAGTAAAAAAAATGTCGAAGATATATTTATTCGGACAAGAATCTATTCTTGAAAAGAGCACCACAATCATCGTGGTTGGTGTCTCCGCTGGTTAATAAAAAAGTTACCACCACGGTCGCCAGATCGCTGCCTTAGTGCTTGTTTACTGTAAACGCCATTGAGCTAATTTTACAGGAGCAATGTTTTTGTGTTTTGTTATTGTAATTGACAAAATCGTAATTCAATTGCCTATTTTACCGAAAGTACTGCAGGTCTGGCACTATAATAATCGGTAAAAATCATAATAATGTTACGTTTAATACTAAAAAAAGGCGTTTTAAAATGGATATACGTCAAAGATGCGCAACGGAAATTTCGTAAAGTGGATATACAGTAAAACGATCTTGAGATTGACCGGACGCTCGCAACAATCTTTTAGTGCTTGTTTACTCTATGCGCCAAATCACATATAAAGGCTGTTCCAGTCACTTCTTCACCGCACATTATATTTGTTGTACTTATTTAATTCATATTACACAGTAGGCTATTGAACTTTCATTTGACTTTTATTTATTTCTTTACTTCCTTCCTTTCCTATTAATACTCTAGTGTTACCAAAGAGATGGAAGAGAGAAGTTTATTATCAAAATATTTTTTTATTTTCTTTAAGGTTTTTTTTGTTTTTTACTTTCTTGCTCTAGCTGAAGACTAAAAATTTCATTTTTTTTCACGAAACGGCGCTATAAAGAAATCATCAACTCATCATCATCATAAAGAAAGTATTGATTTGGTGTGAAATTTTTTTTTCGAGGTTTTCACGGAAATGAGTTGTCCTGGTGCAGGACATGCCAAAAAACACTATCTTTCAAAAACGTCCGTCTGTATGTGTGTGTGTGTGTGTGCGTGTGTATGTGTGTCACTTTCCAAAGTATTAGACTTAGAGATACCATATTTTGGCTACATCAACTCTTTTGAACATATTTTAAATATGAATTACACGGCATTACACCAACTTGAAAATTCAAGATGGCTGCCATACAAAAAAAAACATAAAATTTCAGATGGCAACCCATAGACCCAGGTTTGCAAGAGTGTTGCCACACCTAATTTTTTTAGTAAAAATTTGAGCAACGACCACACTGAAAAAAATAATCTTGGAGCCGTTTTTGAGAAAAGTGCAATTGTATGTTTTTTTTGTATGGCAGCCATCTTGATTTTTCAGGGTGATCCCATGCCGGTCGGCTCATCAAAATTTGTGGTTGTCAATTCTCTAAATCTAAAAATTGGTGTCTCTGTGATTAGTAGTATCGGCTGGGACATACACACATACGGACGGACAGGTTCGACAAATTAGGTTTTTTTGCACGTCCTGGCGCAAGACAACTCATTTCCGTTGAAACCTCAATTTTTTTTTCGGACGAATACAATACTTTATAGCTCCTTCTGACTGCTATAAAGTAAAAATATATTGAAAAGTTCTCAGCAGTTAGAGTGTTAATAAAAAAATACTTTTTAGAAAATTTAAGACAATAATGATAACTTATATGATGTCATCATTATATTTTCCAAAAAGTGAATCACATACAAAGTGAGAAATTTCCAGACAAAATGTTTGGTAATAATCAGAGGGTTAAAATTAGATAAAAAGGCTGCGATTCTTAAAACTTTCTAAATAGCAATAATAATCAGTCGTTACTTTTTCAAAACATGACAAAAAAGTTTACCCACCATACAAAGTCCAAGTTTGCATACAAAAGCGTTCAATGACCATCTATGTACATATGTATAATAATCGAGAATCGTAGTTGCAACGAAATATTAACATTCAAAACTCAGATCAATTGCATGCCCACAAACATAAACTTGTAAGTTCGCGCTTGCAAATGCTGAGTGTGTACTTACAAATTGAAACCAAATCTCAAATAAACATTAAGCCTGCAACTCTGACATTGACAAAGTGAATTATTTTTTACACTATAGGTGGTCAGCTTTATACCAACCTATAAATCAAGGTTCTTTCTTGTGTAATTGGCGTTTTTTTCAGAGACGACCAACCTCGCAGAGGGCTCTTGAGGTGTGATTCACACAAAACGGCGCTCACCAAATAATCTTTTTTTTCTTCTTGAAACAGCATAAACTGGCAAATGATTCTAGCTTTAAATTCGTCATACAGTGAGTTAATTTATGCAAGAAAGTCGAGTGCAGATTCTGTGCATTTTTTTTTATTATTTTGAAGAAAACATCAATTATATATCAGAAAATATGTTTTTTTAGGACAAAAGTTGTAGCTTTCTATCTCTTGTATAAAATGTTTACGAAAGTAAGTCTGTTTTTATTTTGAATTTCCAAATAGTGCGTGAACTACGTTATTGAAAGATGGAACATTTTTATACGTTTCAATGTTTTGATGTTTGCTAATGATGCTCCTTGCCTGATAGGTTGGTATGAGGCTGACCCCCCATGCTGAAAAAATAGGTTCGCTTTTGCTTACGCCACCCTGATTTTACGGATATGTGACAGGAGTTGCAAGGTTTATGTTCATGTGAGATTTTGTTGATTTTAATTTTAAATTTAACGTCAATTTCAATTTTCAGTAAGGATAGGCAGAATAAGAAGAAATGGAGGCAGCTCTGCAGAGGCTCTGGCCACCCCTAGCGGAATGGCGACAGAATTACAGTTACAGTTACATATATACATAAATACTTGTTCAGATTATATTAAATTTTTATGAAAATATAATATGATCTGTAATTTCGGCTGGTACATGCATACATACATATACGGACGGACGGGACATTATGTCTTGGGACATTTATCGGTGGGCATTTTGTCGTGGTACCAAAAATATACTGTAAGTTATCCACGTACGTGTCTAATTAAGCATTTTGTAATCTCGTATGGCAATTATTGTCTATTAATAATTACCTACTGTTTCACGAACTAAAAATGTAGCAACCTGTATGTTAAAATGCCATTACGTTCATTTCAACATATAATCGACTAACCGTTCACATTGAACAATGCAATGGCAGAAATTGTTTTTGCAGATGGTCGGGAGATGTTTTTCTTCCTATGAACTATAATTTTTAAAGGATTTATCTCAGGAATCCCTTGAAAACTTAAATATTCATCTCAAAATTCCGAGCGGGCTACGGTTAAAAAACGATGCTTAGGTGTGACGTCACACCCACGCGCGTCTGTGATTGGCAGATACGGCAGCCACTCGTCAGCCACGCATGCGCATCAGCGTTTGTGGCGTATCCAGTAAACAAGCACTGAGTTGAAATTTCGAACACAGAATATCGTCTGTGAAAATGTTGAATAACTCGCACATTTGAAGACAAATACGTATTTTTTTTAGCTCAGATTGTGTAGAATTTTATTCTTAAGACAACTGCATCAAAAAGTCAGATTTGACAAGATTGGCGTATACAGTAAACAAGAACTGGGGGAGCGAGATGTCAACAGTTCGGAACACATACATTTTCTTTTGCATACGCAAAAACTGAGTACATTCTATAATCTATACTCTAAGTTGCAAGGATATATTCATTCAAAGCTCTCAGATGTATGCCCACAAACAAACACGTGTAGTTCGCGCTTACAAATGCTGATTGTGTACTTACAAATAAAATCCAAACCTCAAATGAACATAAGCCCTGCAACTCTTGCCGACATTCCCTGAAACAGGGGTGACATTGGCAAAGTGAACCATTATTTTTAAATATTATATTTACGACTGAGTTTTGATGCAGAGATGAAATATTAAAGGCTTGAACAAAAAACATGACATTCTAGAGCCTTTGTCAGCGCTTCAGTCGCTTTGAAGTATCTGTGTTTATTTCGTTTTGGTTGTTAAAAGGATCAACAAAGTTGGAACGTTCCAGCAACAGATTGTCATCTCGACCAAACCCAAACACTAACGCAAGTTTTAATTTTACGATAAAATAGCGTTTAAACAAAACTGTATGAAAACTTTAACGTACACCATGCGCGCTGTCTCATTTTCTTTATATTTTTGGACGAGTTGAAACGTGATGGTTTGCACTTTGGAGAACAGACAGAACTCTCTGCATTAATTATTGCTGCAGCATTTGTGCACACAATTTGCATTGGGTTTAAAATAAGCCACCTTAGCCCCAAGTATGTGGCATTACGTTTTAAATAAACCAAAGAGTTAATCAAATAATGTATTAAAATGAAACAGCACATCTGTTGTTCGTTTGAGTTTTAATACATTTTTGGTAAAACGCAATGGTTGAGTTTAAACTGGTAGGTACTAGTTATCAAACTGAGAGCATTGTATGGCTGAAAGTTTTCACGCTAAGAGAGATGTTTATTGTAAGGATTGTGCTTCATTATCCCAAATATGATTCTGTATTTATAAATATAGAAACAAAGAAATATGATGATAGTTTTCCTTTGAATAAAGAATATTCCTGAAAATTGCTAATGAACTTAATTTTTTTAATGATTTTTAAACTTTTTTTCTCGGAAAGCAAACGCCAGTCTTGTATGGGACTGCTATACATATTTAGCAAACACTTTCATCTTTTATTTGCCTTTTTCCTTGCAACCCTCCAGTGAGACGACATAATTTTGTGTATGTCAATTCACGTGCGAACCGCATGCCGGTTATTAATTAATGCATTATGTTAGATTAGGATTGTTAAAAACCCCCTTCGCTGAGACTTGTAAACAAATTGGAACAATCCAGTCTTTGTTTCTCCAAGTTTTGACTTTAAAATGATAATTCAATGACAATCACAGGATGAATTTATTAAAATATGTTTGTGTCATGCATTACAGATATTCTATTAATCCCAAGTAGCATGAAATAATATGAATGACATCCAGATTGCATCCTGTAAAATATTGAATGCAGTTATAAATTTATTCACATTACAACAATACCAAAGTGTTTAATAATCTTGTACAGAAATAATGCGAAGGTGCTCTACGTTTCGTAGACCCTACAATATAATAGTATACTCGTAACATTTTACATTCAAACTTAATCAAAACAATAGTTTAATTTTTGCACATTTATTTGTAAAAGCCATAGCTTAGAAGAAGTGGTCATGGGCAGGACATGTTGCCAATTTCAATGACCAAAGATGGACCTAGTGTATAGTGGAGTGGGGACCTCGTGAGGACAAGAGTAGTAGAGGAAGGCCTCTAACACGATGGTCAGACGACATGAAGAGTATTTCAGGTGACTGGATGTAGAAGGCCTAGGATAGAGATGTCTGGAGAGATATGGGGGAGGCCTATGTTCAGCAGTAGACAAGAATGACTGCCTAAATAAGTAATGGTTGAACTTAAACTTTGAGTTTTTAAACTTGGGTAGTATTCTCGAATAATAAGCTTAATTTTAAAATACGGGAATAAGGTGGGGTAGCCTAGTCTACAGTCTCGGCGAACAGTGGCGGAAACGGATTATGGGCGGCGGAAACGTGGCGTGGTTTCTGATGAGCTTTTTCACAAGAGCTTTTAGCGAAGTACGGTACTAAAAGTCGGCAAATGTCTAAGGACACAGAGTGAAAACTCAATTTAAAATTAGATTCCTTAACTTACAGGTTGGTAAGAGGCTGACTACCCATTTATAATCTATAATATGGCACCCTTCGCCACTGCTGCAAAGATACATTAACATTCCAAATTCATTATCAAATGCATGCCCACAAACAGACACGTGTAAGTTCGCGCTTACAAATGCTAAATGTGTATCTACTTACAAATTAAAATCCAAGCCTCAAATGAATATAAACCCTGCAACTATTGCCGACCTTCCCTGAAACAGGGGTGAAATTGGCAAAGTAAACCATTTTTTACAGTATTCCTGAACTTATAAGAAAAACGTGTGTCAAACAAATAAATGTAGGTATCAATTTAACTTTCTGGCAGAAACGATAGAAAAAAGCATGAATGCAGTAATTTTTCAGTGAACTGCTGATAGATTTTAAAGCTTGCGTGATTTGGTGCTATAGAATTTAATCTAGCAAACATCAACCATTTGACACACAAATTAACTGCAAATAGCAGGTAAACAAAATACTGATGTTTTATAAAGTTACAGAAAACAAAACACATCTATTCCTAATAATAATTTAAAACAAAAATATCAAATTTTTCAGACGAAAACAGAAATAACTTTCGATGGTATAAAAATAGTACATAACCTGCCAAGTGAGTTTATTTTCACTCATTCATTTGCATAAACACTGTGGTTATATTGTACGTCAAAAAAACATCGTATTTTCCACGGTCGTCACCCCATATCTGCCCTTACTGTATTTTTCATCCCCCATAGCGTATTTCGCTAGTCAGTCGTGTCCCGGCCCATCACACACACTAACGCAGATATAGTGGCGTATATTTGCACTCACACAATGACGAAAAATGCTTGCTACACAAATTTTATACTTTCATTTATACAACGTGTAAGCGTTAACTTACACGTGTTTGATAGTGAGTGTGCATGAAGTGTGACTTCTTAATATTAATGCACGTTAGCTACATACGTAATTTGACTCTAAAACCGCATCTAAACTGTGAATATATGATGATGATTTTTATAGCGCCGTTTCGTGAATACTCGCTGCCTTAGTTCTTGTTTATCATATACGCCATTGAGAAAATTTCACATGAGCAATGTTTGCATGTGTACTGGACCAATGTGTCTTATGAAAACAAGAAATTTATTTAAAAAATATTTAAAACAACTTTCACATTATCGAGTTTTGCGGTTTTTCTTAGCTCAGATTGTGTAGAATTTGATTCATAAGACAACTGCATGAAAAAGTCATATTTGACAAGATTGGCGTATACGATAAACAAGAACTGGGGGAGCGTACTGTCACTGCAAGTGCGCTTTCAGGCTTGACGCGGCGGTGAAGAAATGTACGTACGTAAGAATATAGTACGATTTCTCACAGCACCATCAGCGCTATCAGTTGCGTGTGGAATCTATTCACTTTAGTAAGAAAGAGAGCCGGACTTACGCCAACCCCTTCAGTTAAAGTGGAGGTTTCCCAGATCCCGATTTAATCTTAATTTAAAAAGCTTAACGTACACCTTTTGATTATAGGTTTGAAATAAGCACCAGTACGGAAATTCATTAATGATACTTTTGGTGGGAACTGAACCATAGCTCTGTGCATAAGCACTTGAGCTTTCGATCGAATTCAAGCCAATATGAAATATTCTTTACTTTTCATACTAGTTTATTTTAATCCTAGAGCTACAGATAACTACAGATAAGTAATTGACTATTTCATACATAATTCGAGATAACATTTTATAGCAGCCTATCTTTGCTTCTCTGGAATGTCCGTCACTTGTTTGATGGGGGCGAGACTGGAGCGAGCTTTGGAATCTCCCCTCAGGTAGCGTTCGGCATATTTGCGTGTACGGGATGGCCGACTTTTTGTACCATTTCGCTGGCGTCCATAATTTACGACATTTCCGTGTTTGTACCGTTGTGCCACTGTACCGCCGCACATTGCGGTATTTATGCAAGCTAGGCGGCCAAAATTATTTTTGTGGTGCTTCAATGATGTTTACACCCTTCACACGACCAAAGTTGAGTTAGTTTGAAATAAATATAAGGAAAATTTTCGTTTATTCTGCGACTGAATAGGTATTCGCGAGTTACAATCCTAGAATTTGAGGCATCTTGGGAATTTAAAACAAAATATTAAAATAAAATTGAGAGTTGGAAATTGAGTAGAAAAGTTGTTTAGTATGAAATTCTAATTCAAGTCATAGCCGTATGTACATCGATATAACATAACAAATATCTTTGTATACAAAAATTAAAAAACAAACATTTAAGAATAGTTTTTACCAAATAAATAAAATGTATATTTTTTTTTTTATTGATTGTAGAGGCATTAACTTTGTAATCGTTCATCATAAATGATAAAAGAAAAACAGTTTTGTTTTCGATTACATGAGTATATTTTTATATACCACAACCGGTTTCACAAACATCCGTTCGAACCGGTTGTGGTATTTAAAAATATACTCATGTAATCGAAAACAAAACTGTTTTTCTTTTATCATTGTATATTTTTTAATTATTTTGTTTTTAATTCTTTATTATAATTAGTAACTTTATTACCTGCTGCACAAGAATCCATCAAAAATAATTCTTTAAATTAAGTCTTAATGAAAAATATTAACTCTCAAATCGTAGGGTTTTTATAAGACATCAGGAACATATACGTGCACATTAAGTTGAAACCATCACATTCAGACTGTCGGTACCGGTAATAATATAATAGGGTGTGTACTGCGGGGGTGAAAGTAATTGGGTTTTGCCTCAGTCTCATCCCCTAAAATAAACATACATTTTAAAGAATTGCATTGTTACTTTGATGACAGGTATTTTGGCCGCTTAGATGTCAGAAATACCGCACTGTGCGCTGGTGTGGTGTTTAGGCTACCGCTCGCTACCTTGTGATTAGCGGTAGAAGAGACTTAAAAACAAAGTTTCTCATGGTTTTGTGTTGCAACTGAATAAAAAAAAACATATATTTGTTTTTTTTTAAGTATTATGTTGTGTCATATAAACGCTACTAAGCTAAACATGAAGTGTTACTTCTTGCCGCGATGTCCCCACAGGGGTCGCTTGTGGCGACTGGAACCTATTTATTTTTACAGGTAAGGGGACGGCCTTGCGCTAACCACTTCAGTTGAAGTGGGGGTTTCCAGCTCCCGAGGGAGCTGTTACTCACATCTTGTGAAGGTTGAGTAAAGCTTGCCGAGATTCTTTTTTGTGATTGATATTAACACCGTAACTGGAAATCATTTTTGACACCCTCGGTGGGACTCGAACGATTAACAAAATATAAAAATAATATATAACTCATTGCGTGTTTATCTTTCGAAAGATCTTAAAGTTGGTTTTTTGTATGAAGTCATGGGAGTTAAGTTGTTTTCAAAAACAAAATAATCTGTATAATTTTTGTGCCAATTTTTTTCACATAAAATTAGTCGTCTTTTTCGGGATGTGAACTATTGCTTACAAATTTTAACAAAACGCTACCGGGGATGATTTATGGTCTCGGGGACACACTGCCGTTGTCATTTTGCACTGAAAAAAAGAACACCTCTCGAACAAAAGACTGGCCGGGTCGCTAGGAAGAATATTGGCTGAAAAACACTCGTCGCGCTGAAGAGGTCGGATCCACGGCAAATCGGTCACAGAAAGCTAGACCATAGATAAATCGGTCACACGAGAGTACATCCACATGATGTTTTTTTCAATCACATTTCAGTCACTAACAATTCAACCACAGATAGCTCGTACACACACTACGGTTTGTTCACAAGACTCTTCGGTCAACGACGTTTCGGTCACATACAACAAGGGTTCAAAGACAGCTCCATTACAGAAAATTACAATTAAATAAAACTACAGTCATAACAAAGGTTTTTTGGAAAACAAGTTTGAGCAAGAGCGGTGTTTATTTCAAACACAAAAATAATGCCAGCAATGTTTACTTAGCGTTCACAGGAAATGAATACCAGCTGGGAAACACCCACTTCAACTGAAGTGGTGGTCAGCTCCCTTACCTGTAATAATAAAAAGGCTCCACTCACCACATGCGAATCCTTTGGAGAAAAAGCGTCAAGAAGTGACATTATAGGTGTAACTTGGTTACGTTTTTATCCATGATGAAGCTGTATGTAGGCCTATATTGTATGTGACAAAAAATATGCTCAAACCCTCTTCACACCTGTCCTGTATGTATGTGTCAGACCGACCCACAGCACATGGACGCTCATACAAAGCTATAGATTTTTTCAAGTGGCGAAAGGTCTTCCGAGAAGTAAAAGCAACGGTACGAAAAAACAACAACCCCTGGGTCAGAGACGTGTCCATGATTCTTAAAGTAAATGGTTCGGTCGTGTGGATGAAATGTCGTGTGACCGATTTATCGGTGCCCCAAGTGGATGAGTTATCTTTGACTGATTTTTCGTCGCGCTGAAGAGGTCACTATAATTACTCATCTTGGAAACGGGCTCCTGAAATTCAGTGAAGCCTTTTTGAAAAAGAAGCTGCCTCAGTGTACATCACGACAAGGTGAAGAGGGTTCTGGGAGAATTGACAAAGTGGCAGACGCTGGATGATGACGCAGATGAAATATGAAGTGGATTTTGTGTTGAAAATAATTTGTCAGTGGGTATTTTTGTTCGAAATAATTAAACTAAAAATGTACGAAAAATAGTGATGAGTTGAAATTTTTCGTCAATTGAATACATACATATTTTTTATCATTTAAAAATTGCATTTTAACTGTAGAAATTTTGTAATGCTTTTTTATTCCTCTCACAATGTATTTGATTCTATACGACTCATAAGATTATAACGCATTTAGGTATAAATTTACAGAACCGTATAGAATCAAAGCGGCAATTCAGGATTTTTTAGAAAATGAGACAAATATATATAGAAATGGTGAGAAATTTATTTGAAGCGTTTCCATACATTTAAATATTAAAGAAAAAATCTAGATTGCCGTTTTTTTATTCTATTTAGAGAATTTTGGTAAAGAAAATGAGATTCCCTTGCTAACTGGTTGGTAAAGGGCTGATCACCCATGCTTCACTTCACCAATGTCACCCCTGTTTCAGGGAAAGGTTGACAAAAGTTACAGGGTATATGTTCATTTCATGTTTGGACTTTAATTTGTAAGTACACATGCAGCATTTGTAAGCGCGAACGTGTAAACGTGCATTTCAGATGAATTTTAAAAATGTTCATATATCTTAGCTACTTACAGTTTACATTATAGAGACGAATATATGAAAATGATGAGTAATTGATTTGACGCGTTTCCATACATTTAAATCATATTCGAAAAAATCTAAATTAACGTTTTTGATTCTATCCTACTTAAACAGAATATAGGTATAGATCTACAGAACCGTAAAGAATCAAAAGCGGCATTAAAGTATATTTTAAAAAATTATATAAACACATGGAAATGATGAGAAAATTATTTCCTTCGTTTCTGTAGATTTAAATAATTTTCAAAAATAATCCAAGATCGCCATCTTTGGTACACACGACTCACATATTGACAGAGGTTTTATGTGAACTATCGGGGGATGAACTGAAAGGCTGCGTGAGACAGATAAGGCTCAGTGTTGCCAGAGCGGTTTCATTCACTTTTATTGGTTGAAACGGGGAAATTGAACAACACTAGCGGAAAATTCCGCTGAACTTTCAACAATGGGCCAGTCATTAGTTATAACGGTTAGCCTGGTATCGAAATCGTACAAAAACTGTGCGAAAAAATTACAATTTTTTTATTTCATGTAAGCACTATATCGAATTCAGATTGTTTTCAAATTCACTTCATCCTCAGTCGTCGTGCAGAGAGGATGTTCTCCTGAAGACGTTGGCTACGTCGCCGACGAAACGTCGAGAATGATGTAAGTTCTCTCTAAACGGTTCGTAAAATATCCGAGTTAAATTAAGTTTTGAAATTTGTTGAGTTTTAAAATTAGTATAATTGTCAAAATGTCAAACGACTGTAATTCTAACTTAATCCTAACTAAGCAGTATATCTTCTAAATGATGCACATATGTAGATAAATTGTGATGGACAAAATTGGGACGTTGCACGGCTGGCTTGATAGGGCTACCCTTCAAGATTCACATTACTTAAATACATGCCCAAAAGCAGACACGCATAAGCTTTCGCTTACGCATGCTGCATGTCTATTATCTACAATCTAAGTTGCAAAGATATATTAACATTTAAAGCTCTTATCAAATACATGCCCACAAACAAACACGTCTGCGCTTACAAATGCTGAATGTGTGCTTACAAATAAAATCCTAACCTCTAATGAACATAAACCCTACAACTTTTGCCGACCTTCCCTGACACAGGAGTGACATTGGCAAAGTGAACAATTTTTACAGTATGGGTGGTCAGCCTAATACCAACCTATAAGTCAAAGAATGTGCACTTGCAAAAAAACAACCCAGATAACAAATGAACATACGGTACATAGCAACTCTTAAAAAAATACCCTGAAACACGTGTGACGTTGGTCAAGTGAATCAATTTATACAGTCTGGGTGATTTGGTACTTCGTGCCAAACAATAAGTCAAGGAACTTTTTATTTCTTTCTTCTTGATTACGTTTCGTTACCACTATGAGTAACTTCTCCGGAGCTCTGCTCAATCGATAAGTTTACAAAAACTAACAAAATTGAGTTTGTGGTTTTTTGTTAGTAGATCTCTGAATTGGTGAATATTTACATCATCATTTTATGGAACAAAGAGTCCAAATCGCAAACAGCGCGCGATTAGGGCAAATTTATGGCAGGAAAAACCACCGCTGCACTTTCAGGGTTTCATTTTGAAAATTCAAAATACAAATTTCAGGTTTCAGATATAAAATGCTCAATTATATAGGTGGTTTTATCACGTATATTGTTCAGCTTTTAGTTTGTGACGATTGGAACCTATATATTTATTTTTGCAGGTAAGGGGACCAGCCTCACGACAAGACTTCATTTATGTGGAGATTTCCCTACTCTCGAGGGATTGCTGCACAAATTTTGCAACTTTGTACCGCGTTGTCCTTGAAGGGTTGCTTGTGGCTTGTGGAGCCTTTTTTTTTCATGGCTACAGGGGCCAGACTTACGCCAACCACTTCACTTGTAATGGGGGTTTCCCAGCTATCAAACGGGGTGGTTCTCATCTCTTGCAAAGGCTGAGGAAAGCTCGTACTAGAGTTTTGAAATAAGCACTGAAACGGGATATCATAACTGACACTATTCGTGGGAATGGAACCCTACCACTCTGGCATAAAATACAAGCATGCTTCCAACTTGGACCGGTCCGTAGTTCAGTGGCAACACTTCAGACTCGTAAATGGAAGGTTGTGGATTCGAATCCCGGTGGAGCACAAAAATATACCATTTATATTTCCAAATGTGCTCTTCGCTGGGTTGAAAAATTCATAAACCTTTACCAAAGACCGGTTACTAAAAGGTCCATCCAACCTTACAGCAACTGGGTCTTGCTTGAGAATTGGCGTAATCTACAGCGACGTCCAAGCTTGCAGAGGGCTCTTGAAGTGTGATGCACACAAAAACAGTGATCACCAAATAAATCATCCTATATTATTATTATTTAACTGAGGTGTCGAACGATCTCTTGCCAGTAATTTTATTTTGCACCAAAATGGCACACCCTTGATGGAGATCAAACCCTAATCCTATTGTTTTGAATGAAAGCTTTTTTTCAACTGACCTATCTACCATACGTAGAATTTCCAAATGAGATAAACAAAATTTCCAGCGATTTTCTCGTGGAATTTCCAAACGAGATAAACGAACAAATTTCCACCGATAATGAATGCGATAGTGCAATCATTTTGTTTTGGAAATAATTACGGGGATCGAATTTCCAAAATGGAATGTGTAACGTGGTAATAAACTGGAATTGATTATCCCGAAAAAGCGGGAAGCTTTTGTTCTGTTTGCATTTACATATTGCATGCACAAAATCCAATTAAAAGACCTAGTCCCTTCTATAAATACAAGTACATTTAAAGTTTAGATAAAACGAAAATTTTGATGGAAAAAAGAATTAATCGTACACTGAAATAGTTCTTTCGGTTTTACCGTGGTCTATTGCTTTTTTTAAGAGAAATAAATACATTTTTTTTTTAAGAAATCCTGTGCGGGAGACTCCCTAGATTCTAAAGACTCTAGGGGTCTATGACACTTGTTGTAGTGCCGCAGAGGTGTAATAATTCGAATTCAATCAGAAGGTAACAGGGATCTAATGAATTTACTCGCAGCTTAATAACGAAACGAAAGCAAGAGAAAAAAGAAGAAAATGGAAGACAAAAAAGAGCAATGGACGCCGGTCAAGAGCTAGAATAACAATTTCTTGCATCTGAATAAAAAACTGCAACTACATAAGCTACACCAACAGCGTAACTTCTTGTCGCGTTCTCCCCAAGGGGATAGCATGTGGCAAGTAAACCTATTTATTTTTACATGTAAGGCAGTATTACATCAACCACTTCAGTTGAAATGGAAGTTTCCCAGCTCCCGATGGTGGTAGTATTCATTTCATGGGAAGACTGAGTTTTGAGTAAGCCTTGGCGATATTTTATTTCGGGTTGGAAATAAACAGCGAAAACGGGAAATCATTTCTGACACCTTTGGGGGGATTCAAACTCGAGATTTCGGCATGGAATGCAAGCACTCTACCAACTGAGTTATAGACTGGACAATCGTGCAATCAATTCAAGCAAGAAAATAAGCCGCACCGACATCAAGCAATGAACCGAGCGTCTACAATTCCTTTTGCACACTCCCACGGCTTCCGTTTTACAGAGAACCTCTAGTTTACGACACCAAACTCTGCGCAGTTCTCAAAGGGAGATAGTATGTACATAAGTACACGGAAGAGAGAGCTTCCTATCAAATGGCAGATCTACAAGTATTACGAGTAACGACTGAAAATCTTCAGCCAGAACCCGAGTTATGTTTAAACTTAACGCTAGCGTTAAACAGCCTTTCTAGGGAATGTTTCAGGAACCATACATGTTTTGGTGGAACGCTGTGGTTTAGTTTAAATTAAACGTTTCATACTTGGGGTACAGCTTCACAGAGCTTCAAGCGATAACAATGGTGGCTGTTGTCGCATTAGGAGAGTAAGAAGAGTGTCAAGTGACAGACTGCAAGAGAATTGGCGAAGTTTTTGTTGCAAAGACTTTCTTGTGAAGGCTGAGTAATCCTTTGAGATCGAATCCTTGATCCTCGGCATGTAATGCACGCATTCTACCAATTGAGCTATCGACCTTTTACGAGCTTGATCGTCGTCGCTACTAATCTAATCTAATCTATCTAATCTAAGCTGCAAAGATATATATATATATATATATATATATATCTCATTTAAGATTTATATTAAATGCTTTCCCACAAGCAGATATGTATAATTTCGCGCTAACACATGCCGCATGTGGACCTACAATATAAAAACCCAATCTCAAATGAGCATAAGCCTTGCAACTCTTGCCGTCCTTCCCTGAAACAGGGGTGACATTGGCAAAGTGAACCAATTTTTTACAGTATGGGTGGTCAGCCGCATAACAACCTATAAGTCAAGGAACATACATGACAAATTACATTTTTTTTAAATCAATAAATAACAATATATCCATGGACATAAAAAAACTAAATCATAAAACCAATTTTACTTTAACAAACCCCAGCCGCCAACATCACAGATCAACCGCAATTTCTTTCTATCCTTACATACTTCTTTCATTCCAAAGCGACAATTCTCAAGCAAGGCCCAGTTGCTGTATGACTGGATGGACCTTTGGTGACAGGTCATTGGTAAAGGCTTGATGAATTTTTCAACCCAGCGAAGAGCAAATTTGAAAATATAAATGGTACCTATGTTTTTTGTGCTCCGCCAGGATTCGAATCCACGACCTTCCATTTACGAGTCCGAAGTGTTGCCACTGGACTACGGACCGGTCCAAGAAATGCCAACAACAAGCGGAGTAACCTAGCGGTCACCCATCCAAGTACCATCCGCGCCCAATGTTGCTTAACTTCGGTGATCTGATGAGAACCGGTGCTTTCAACATGGTATCGTCGTTGACATGTTTTCCTAAGTAAAGGTGAGGGTGAGCGGGCGGAAACTTATGCCAACGGGGGGTGGTGCTGTCAAGAAGATGCAGCCTCGCCGTCAAATACGCACTAATTTTGAGGACCGTGCTTTCTGAATTGCGAGATAAGGACACCTCATGTACTAACTGGCCCTCTGACTTCGCAAGTAATCTACCAATACAAGCATTTTACGAACTGAGCTATCAACAAGATTAAAAATAATGTTTTTTTTTTTAGCTGAAGATAGCCAAGAAACCGTTTAAACTCACTATTTGTTTTATCAAAAAGTAAAAAAAAATATCAGTAGAATTAAGTGTTTTTTTCACAATTTCAAACATGATTTTTTTTTAACAAATTAAATGAAAGGCTCCCCAAATATCTTAATTAAATTCCCTAGAATGGTTCGCGTCCAGGATTACTTCGACGCGGTCATTCCATAGTCCTTTCAGACCTCTGCCAGAGGTCCCACCACTAAATCAGGCTTTCGGGCCGGACCCTAATGCTGAATTGTGTATTCTCGCATTCGGCCGAATATGGCCGAATATGGCCGAACATAGCCGACGTGATTTACGGAGCTAACAAAAAGCGAACTGTGAAATACGATAGGATCAACCTGACTTATGGACAGGCCGCGGCAAATCTGACTTGACTTATAAAGATGGCAGGTCATAACGTGTAAATATGGCCGATATCTCAGTTTTTATGGCGTTTTTGGTTTCATTTCTTCATATTCACTATAAAAACTACATAGTTAAAAATAAATTCGGATATTATCCGAACCGTTATTAGAGATCTTGCATTATTCTAGACGTTTCGTTGGCGACATAGCCAACGTCTTCAGGAGACACCCTTTCTGCACGACGACTGAGGATGAACTCATGAGAGGGTGAAAATGTTTTCTGATATTATCCAAACCGTTATATAAGAGATCTTGCATTATTCTAGACGTTTTGTTAGCGACATAGCCAACGTCTTCACGAGACACCCTCTCTGCACGACGACTGAGGATTAAATTAAGAGAGGGGAAAAACGTAGGCTACTTTGCTTTAACAACGTCGAGAATAATGTAAGTTCTCTTATAACGGTTCGTCTAATATCCGATTTTTTTTAACTTCGAAAGCGCTTGAGGAGATAAATCAACTCGTGAAGAAAAACTTTGTTATATTTTAAAATTTTAATGAAAAAATTTGTTTATACAACTCACATGTCACCTTTGTCTCTGCCATGCATTTTGGGCTGAGGAGGTCAGAGTATTGAGCAGCGACAGTGCGCGCACTACCCAAGACTGACGGAGAACATTGGTTCGGCAGGCGGGGATCATGAAAAGGTCATTACTTCTTGCTCTATTGTAATTGCTGGGGGCGTAAAGCTGTAGAGTCCGTCCCAACAGTGGCGAGCAATCAATTTTTCCACGAAGTATGTTAATTATAAATTTGAGTAAGGCCATATCTCGTCTCAACTCTAATGAATAGAATCCGAGATGACCTTGAAGAAACTTTGTGGGGTATAAAAAGGGATAATACCCAAAGTTGTTTTTATAGAGGTGTCTTAAAAATGCTTTTTGCACCTGTTCTAAAATCAGAATATAATAGGACTCATGAGGACTCCATAGGAAGCTATTCATCTCAAGGATACTGCGCACCAGAGACGCGTATAGTGTTTTGGTGGCAGCACAGGAAAGGGCAGTGGAGTTTCTGATAACAAAGCCCAGTCTTTGGTACGCCATGTCTCTAACATGTTGGGTGTGCGCTCTGAAATTGAGTTGTGCATAGAATAATGTGCCCAAATCTCGAATTTCGTGCACTCTTTCGATATGATCACCATTTATAAGATAGTGATGGCGGATTGCCGTGCAGTGGGAATGTGGGACTGGAGGAGGAAGACGTTGGATAGACAGCGCTGGCAGCGGTTGCTGAGGGAGGCCAAGACCCACCCCGGGTTGTCGTGCCAATGATAATGATGATGATAAGGAGCCAAAAAAATGGTAGAACTATGGTTATTGAATAAGTAAAAAAAATAATGAACAACCAGTTTAATGAACAAGCTTCACATCGTAAGGTGAAAATCGTGAAAATCATCACTTTTTAATTAAAGTTTATTTTCCGCGAAGAAAAAATTACAAGACAAGCCGTCAACTTGTCTTTCATTTATCCGTACCAAACTTCAAGCGGAACCTTCTCAAACAAACTGCAACTCCTCTGGCTTGACTGGCATTAGCGTATTTTCAATGTTGGAGCGAATGATCGCACGGAGACTTGTGCAAATTTCTGGGAAGTGCGCTTGGTATGCTGGTTAACGTGTTAACCGCCGGGGACGAGGTATCTGTAATCTAAGTTGCAAAGATACCTATAATAATAATAATACTAGGATGATTTATTTGGTGAGCGCTGTTTTTGTGTGTATCACACCTCAAGAGCCCTCTGCGAGCTTAGTCGTCGCTGAAGAAAGCGCCAATTCTCTAGACCCAGTTGTTGTAAGGTTGGATGGACCTTTCAGTGACCAGTCTTTGGTAAAGGTGTATGAATCTTTCAACCCAGCGGAGAGCACATTCGAAATATAAATGGTATATTTTGTGCTCCGCCGGGATCCGAATCCACAACCTTCCATTTACGAGTCCGAAGTGTTTCCACTACGGACTACGGACCGGTCCAAGATGCCAACGACACGCGGTGTACCTGAGCGGTTACCCATCCAAGCACTGACCACGCCCAATGTTGCTTAACTTCGGTGATCTATGGGAACCGGTGCTTTCAATATGGTAACGTCGTTGACCTATGTATTGACATTTAAAATTCATTATATTTTTTATGGTTTGTATATTAACACTGTGAAAAAACATGGTTAATCTTTTTTACAAATTTATAGAATAAAGTAGTATTTTATAGGAAACACTGTTTTTTATTTCACTTGTATGGTTAAATAAACGAGTGAAATTAAAAAACAGTGTTTCCTAAAAAATACAACTTTATTGTATGAAGTTTTAAAAAAAGATTAAAAATTCATATTAAATGCATGCCAACAAACCTTGGTGCTTGTTTGTCTTATCTCCAACGGAGATAATTTCACATAAGCAATGTTAGTGTGTGTTCTGGACGAATGTCTCTTATGAATGCTGGGAATTGATTTTGCGTATATTAAAAAAAAACCTCAAATTATCGTGTTTTACTTTTTTTCGCGTTATCCTCGAAGGTTTTTGCATGTGGCGAGTGAAGACTTTTTTTTTTTACAGGTAAGGGGGCCGACCACAGGTCATGGAATATGGGCCCTTACGCCAACAACTTCAGTTGAGGTGGGGGCTTCCCACGGAGGCTGGTACTTATTTCTTGAGAAGTCTGAGTAGACCCTGGCGGTATTTCATTTTTGGCTTTGAAATAAACATCGAAAACGGGAAATCATTTCTGACACACTCGGTAGGGGTCGAACCTGGGCGCTCGGCATGGAATGCAAACACTTTACCACCTGAGATATCGACTAGACTCAGATTGTGAACAATGTGATTTTTAAGGCCAGTCCGGTCGACAGGTCAGGTGGTAGAGTGCTTGCATTCCATGCCGAAAGCTCGGGTTCGAATCCCACCGAGGGTGTCAGAAATGATTTCCCTTTTCGGTGTTTATTTCAAAACCCAAAATAAAATACCGGCAAGGTTTACTCAGCCTTCACAAAAAATGAGTACCAGCACTCTCGGGAGCTGGGAAACCTCTTCGGGGATAACGCGGCAAGAAGTTACACTATATGTGTAGCTTAGTTGCGTTTTTGCGTTTTGCGTTCATTGAATTTAAAGGTTATCTTTGAATCAAATGGTGGATAAGTCGTCCTCTGTTTCACTCTGTCCTCTCATCTCAGTCACGTCGGAGGCAGAGAAATGGTTTAAGAAAATTTACATTAAGACATCAAAGTTCCCGATGCGCCGCGCTCCCGAACTTGGCGCCTGCCTCGCCTTAATCCCATATTTTATGCTCAGACGCTTTCTAACAGAAAAGTGAGAGTGGCAAACGCTGGAAACTTCCAGACACCCACCGTAAACTTACGGCCATTCCAGAAGATTCCATATTGGATTAGTTTCAATTAGAAGAGAGCTCCGCGTGTGTATTTTAAAGTTTTTTTTTCTTATTCAAGTCGTCTTCATTCTTGGAAAATGTAGTCTAATTCTGTCACATATAAGACCGGCTACAAAGAATTACAAACTTTTTTTTAAGTGTATCTACAAGCAAGACGGAGAGGATATTTAAAAAAAAAAATTTTTTAAAAAGAAAAATATTGTTTTATTTTTTTGTGCTCCTTGACTGATAGGTTGGTATGCGGCTGACCACCCATACTGTAAAAAATGGTTCACTTTTCTAATGTCACCCTGCTTCAGGGAAGGTCGGCAAGAGTTGCAGGGCTTATGTTCATTTGAGAGTTGAGTTTGTTTATATTGTAGGTCCACATGCGGCATGTGTAAGCGCGAAATTATACATGTCTGCTAGTGGGAATGCACTTGATATAAATCTTAAATGATTTATATCCTTGCAGCTTAGATTAGATTAGATTACAAACTTCTTTTGAAGAAAACCAATAAGACGAGGCCATTTTTACAAATAATTAAAAACTTTTTTTATTACAATAAAGTATGCAAATAAAATCAAGTATTTGCCGGCTGTGGTCAAAATGGTAACGCTTAAGACTTATAATCAAAAGGTAGTGTGATCGATTCTTAGAGGACATAAACAAAAAATGCTCTTCGTTGAGTTAAAAAATATATCTACCAGTATCAAAGACCGGTCACTAAAGTGAATCCAGCCTTACAGCAACTGGATCTCGCTTGTAAACTTTGCACTGATTTGCTTTTAATAACAGCCTGAAATTTATTATTTATTTGTTTCTACCAAGTGCAAGCATCTGAATCAAGTATTTTTAGTAACAATTTATGAAACATTCCAGCGGAAACATTGTAGAATTAAGTAGAATAAAACAGTGTTTTTTTTTATAATTAAGTTTTTTCTGGACATGTTCTAAAATAGCGCTTCCATATAGCTTACTTAAACAGTTAAACTTTAAACGGTTATGAAGTAAAGTGAGTCTTGACGTCAAAATGAGGTTGTAGGTAGGTTTGTTTTTGAGATTGCAATAAGCCTTGAATTGCTTTAAATTTACGAGATCACCCCCTGCAGAGGCCGTTTGATTTCGGCCGTATAAAGGCCGTAAAAGACCGGCTGGGGGGCGGAACACATTATGCATGCAAATACAGTAATTCCGTCGCGCTGTTTCCGTCCTGCGAGGAGAAAAACAAAAAGGACACTAATTAACCCGAAGATTTTCAGCAGGCAACTTTCAGCACCTGAAAAGGTTAACAAAAAACCCTACCCTGCCTTTTATTTATCAAAACATATGTGACAATTGGAATACACACAATATTTTTTATTTGGTTTGATCCTTTATTTAGGGTTTTTTAGTCCAAGTGTCATACGGCGAAGAGGTATTAAAAATAAGAATGCAATTTATTGAGTTTTCATTCTATATTATTTACAACATTTAAAAGTTATTTAACTTAACTTTTCTAAGAGGTCTGGTTCTCATTTATTGTGAAGGCTGCCAGAGTTTTATTGTGGGTTTGAAATACACACCGAAACGAGAAATAATTTCTGACATCCACGGTGGGATTCGAGTCCGAGCTCTCCGCATGGAATTCAAGCACTCTACCAACTCATCTATCGATCAATTTCAGCACATTACTCGGATACCTAAAAGAATGATGAACGGCTCTTTGCACGGATGAAAAAGAATGAGAAAATGGAGGAATGAAATAGGGAAAGATGTGGCATAGTTTTTGCAGGTTGCCAATTACTGGAGAACAGCGGTGGAGAAGAGACAAAAATTGAGGAGAAGAGGCAAAGTTGGGCTGTAGCGCCATCTAATCTATGTTGCAAACATATGTAACATTGTGGATTCACATTACATGCATTCTCACAAGCAGACACGTACAAGTTCGCGCTTGCGCATGTCGCATGTGTACCTACAATATAAAAACCAAATCTCAAATGGACATACACCCTGCAACTCTTGCCGAGCTTCCATGAAACAGGGAAATTGGCAAAGTTAACCATTTTCTACAGCATGGCTGGTCATCCGCATACCAACCTACATATAAGTTAAGGAATAAGCCATCGAAAAAAAAAGTAAAGTTTCTGACTGAGAAAAACCTGAGCATTGTAGGGTTAAGGCACAGGACACTGCCTTATTCTAACACTTGCAAGTAAACGCTCAGCTCTCGCCGAGTAGAAGCGGAACAAGTTTCCAGCAAACTCCAAAGTTTAATTCAATTTACTTTTCGGTCTGCAGTCTTTGCATTCGGTTTGCGATTTGTTTTAATTTATGTTGGTGTAAATTTGCATGCGTTTGTGTTTGTGCAAAAGTGTGTATGTGTGAAACATGCATTCAAGCTTCTACTAGAATAGAGGGGTTGCTCAAACCCTCCTCATATCCCTGTATGTATGTGTCAGAAGGACCCGTAGCGCATGGACGATCATGCAAAGTTATATATTTTCCAAAGAGACGAAAGGCATTCCTGTGAATTAAAAGCAACGGCACGACGAAACAACAACCTCTAGGTCCGAGGCGTGCCCAAGACTCTAAAAATAAAAAATTCGATGTTACTGAAGCTAGTAGCACACCTCGGGTGGCTCTCCTTATGGGATTGTTAGATCACGGGTAGCGTGAAGTATACACAAAAACTAAGGACAGGATTACTGTGAATCCGCTGCGGATGCAGCTTGGTAAAAAGAAACAAAAAATCGCTCAAAGGCTGAGAAATTGTATTTGGTATCAATACAATCTGCAAATACCACATTGTAGGTAGGATGAGAACGTAAATAAAGTAAAAATAATAATGCATCGATGTACTGGAATGCTCTTCACACGCCGAATAGACCTTTCTGGCAAATGTGTCATTTAATTTAAACAAAAAACATTATCAAATAAGCTTATACAATGATGAATTTTGCATGGTGGGAGAAAAACGGGGAAAACATCCAGATATTTTTTACCGTAAATGGACTCTAGAAATATAACAGTATGTTAAGTACGAAATTATATAAATTAGTTGAAGCTACCATTTACAAGTTTATTTAAACTTTGTGCCAACAAAATGTTTCTAGTTGTACTCCCTGTTAGTTCTAGGTTTAACATGTTGGTTCGTAGCCAGACCGGCTCATTCAAGTCTTTATTTATCATTGAGATCCAGTACATCCAAGTTTAAAACTTCACACAGCGTTTACCAAAAAATGTACGTAAACTAAAACGAAACTCCCATTGAACGTTTTAGTATCAATACATTTTAGTTTAAACGCTGAGGCTGAGTTAAAGCTTTCTACTTACACTACAACTACGTGTTAAATTATTTAAGTATCAGTACATACAAAAGTTCTAGGGAATCTGCAGTCTATACCCCACTACGTTAAACTCAATCGTATACGTTTTCCCAGAATATATAATGAACAATTTAACACTCAATAGAGGTGCTTTTATAAATTTAATACATTTTTTTGGTAACGATAGAGTAGAGTTGTTTTTTTATACTTGGGGTGCTTGCGATGCAGTGCACGGGAAAATAGATGGGTCTTGCTTGGTTTTGCGAAAATGGGAAAGCATTAATACAAATGTAAAGTTTCGAGTCTTGAGTCTAACTTGTAAGCAATCATTCTGCCTTAACGATGCTGACTTATTCCCTGCCTTGTACTTGAGTTTTTACTTAACATTGAAGTAAGTGAGTATTACAAATTTTGTATGAAAACTGTTGTAGAATTTCCCTATAGAATTAAGAATCACTTTGGTGTCGTAAATGTGTCTAAAATCTAAAGAACCAAATTTGGCAATCTAGGTATTTGTAAAAATGAGATAATGCTTGATATTCTTTGACTTACAGTTTGGTATGAGGCTGACCACCCATTATGTAAAGAAACGGTTCATTTTGCCAATGTCAATCCTGATTCAGGTAAGATCGGTAAAACTTGCAGGGTTTATGTTCATTTGGGTTTTGGTTTATAATTTGTATGTACACATGCAGCATTTGTACGCGTTAACTTGCACATGTCAACTTATGGAAATACATTTAATATTAATCTTAAATGTTATGTATCTTTACAACTTGGATTATAAATACATGAAAATACAGGAAATCATTTTCTCATCTATAATCCAAGTTGCAAAGATATTCTGACATTTAAGGCTTGTTTATTTAATGCACGCCCACAGATAGACACGTGCAAGTTAACGCTTACACATGGTGCATGTGTCTTTACAAAAAAAAACTCACATGACATAACACATGCAACATCTGCCGTCTTTCCCTGAAACCGTGGTGGCATTAGTAAAAGTAGTTTTTACAGCGTGGGCGGTCAGCCTCACATCAGCCTATTAGTCAAGGAACATTGTCATAAATTAATGCCATTTTTGAGAAAAACGTAAATTTCTGCTTTTGGTTATCTTAATATTATTAATGTTGTAAAAACAAACCTTTTTGGTATCTTGTATTTTTGCAGCTAAATTCGACGTCTTCTATTCTGAAACAAAAAAGAAAAGATAAATTAGTAAAAATCAATAAAAGTATAATTTATTCAGCCTTTAAATACAAAGAGATTAACTACTCGTATATTCTATATTTTTATGATAAGCAAAGCTTCGGAAAATGAGTGTATGGCAGTCGAAAGCGCTTGGGTGTTATACTCAAAGTTTTTTTAAAGTAATAGTGTAAAAATGATTTTCCACTGCGCAACTAATAATATGCACTTAATTTCAGCCTAGTTACGCGGAGGGTGCAATACGTGACCAAACAAATAAAATTATTCAAATAACGTATATACAAGAATAAATAAAGTATAACAATATTAGAGTTCCTTGACTTATAGGTTGGTATGCGGCTGACCACCCATACTGTAAAAAATGGTTCACTTTGCCAATGTCAACCCTTTTTCAGGGAAGGACGGCAAGAGTTGCAGGGCTTATGTTCATTTGAGATTGGGTTTTTATATTGTAGGTCCACATGCTTAACGCGAAATTATACATGTCTCCTTGTGGGAATGCATTTAATATAAATCTTAAATGATGTATATCTTTGCAGCTTAGATTAGATTAGATTAGAGATAACAATGATTTTTCACGGCGTAACTAATAATACTGCACTTAATTTCAGCCTAGTTACGTGGAGTGTGCAATACGTGACCAACCAAATAAAATTATTCAAATTACGTAAATACAAGAATAAATAAAGTATAACAATATTAAAGAAAATATAGTACCTAATATGAAAAAAGTATACCTACGTAAAAAATGGAAAAAAGGGGACAATTACTAAGAAATAGGAGATACGTAAGCACAAGGAGATTATTGAAAAAATTGAGAGTATAATTAATAGACTTGTATTTCTGCCCGTTTTATCGTAGAATGCATTGATTAGTACAAATTATCGACAGGAAATTGGCGTGTACGACAGTTTATAAGGCAGTTAGCAGTAAAAATGCATTTTACACCCGGCAGTAAAAATGTACTGCGACAGTGGGTACCGGCAACTCGCTGATTAGCGGTAGCATTTCACATTACGTGGGGACAGTTAGTTACGCTAGTTACAATGGCGAGTAAATTAGGCTAGTAAAAGTTGCTAGCACGTTGAGATAGTTTAACTGGCAAGGTTTCCGTTCGCAGTCTAGTGGTTAACGATACAGACTTGTAATCGGAAAGTCGTGGGGTCGATTCCAGACACAAAAAAATAATCAAATATTATGCTCTTCGCTGGGTCAAAAAATAAATTGACCTCGTGAGGGCTCTTGAGGTGTGATTCATGCAAAAAGAGCGCCCAGAAAAAAAAAGAACAATTATTTATAGCAGATTTATCCTTTCAAAATGGCAATTTAAAGTGGCTAGTTGGAATGGTTAGTCAAAGTGGCTAGTAAATATGGCTAGTTGAAATGGTTAGTCATAGTGGCTAGTAAATATGGCTAGTTGAAATTGCTAGTGAAAATGGTTAGTAGAGTAGGCTAGTAAAAACAACCAGTACTTTGGGAAAGTCAAAGAGGCTAGTGACATTGGATAGTGGATTGGACTAGTAAACTGTACATTATAGTGTGGTTAGAGAATCGCAGTGAAATATGAAGGTGTTAGGTTCAGAGACAAACACAGAAGCTTCCCGGCAAAGCTTGATAAATTCTGAAACATATGACGTATATTGTAACATTTTAAACTTTGTATAGTTCACACAAAATCCGCAAGAATATTATTCGTATTATATCTCCTTGACTTATAGGTTGGTATGAGGCTGACCACCCATACTGTAAAAAAATATTCACTTTGCCAATGCCACCCCTGTGTCAGGGAAGGTCGGCAAAAGTTGTGGGGCTTTTGTTCATTTGAGGTTTGATTTTCGAACTACATGTGTTGGTTTGTGGGCATAAATCTGAGAGCTTTAAATGAATATATCCTTGCAACTTAGATTATAGATAAGAGATATCTAATGATTTTTTTTAATAGGTAGGTACCTACTGTTGTATTTTATTAAAGAAAATAAGAAAAAATGTTTATAGATTATAAGATGGTTTGGGCATATGGAGAGAATGAATGAGGAAAGACTGACGAAGAAAGTATATGTTGGTAGAATAGATGGATGTCGTGGTAGAGGAAGACCGAGAAAGGTATGGATGGACCAAATATCCGAAATTGCGAATGAATGGAATATCCAGAGTCATAATAAAAGAAGAGCTTGTATGAAGAAGGTTATGACTCTGGAGGAAATGAAAGAAGTATGCAAGGATAGAAAGAAATGGCGGTTGATCTGTGATGTTGGCGGCTAGGGTTTGTTAAAGTGAATTTGGTTTTATGATTTAGTTTTTTATGTCCATGTATATATTGTTATTTTTATTCTTTGATTTTAAAAAATGTAATTTGTAATGTATGTTCCTTGACTTATAGGTTGTTATGCGGCTGACCACCCATAATATAAAAATTGGTTCACTTTGCCAATGTCACCCCTGTTTCAGGGAAGGACGGCAAGAGTTGCAAGGCTTATGTTCATTTAAGATTGGGTTTTTATATTGTAGGTCCACATGCGGCATGTGTTAGCGCGAAATTATACATATCTGCTTGTGGGAATGCATTTAGTATAAATCTTAAATGATATATATCTTTGCAGCTTAGATTAGATTAGATTAGATTAGACAAAAGGATGACGCTAATGCACAAAAAACAAGTAACTTTTTTCTCTTTCATTAACAAAATAGATTAAGTTACGTTTAACACTTCCGATTTCTGTATCCCATTTCATATTTTGCCTTCTCGTGTTATTTTCTTTACTGCATAAATCTAGATTATAGCTCCCCCGGTTGTTTTATTTTCCTATGCTGAATGTTTCAGGCCCGAATTATCTCGTGAGAACATCATAAATTTATAATCCTCCCTTAGCTACAAATCAACAGATGGAGGAAATATAATATGAGTGTATTAAATACGTAAAGAGAAAAATACCTGTATTACTTTCCTTATACATAATTACGTGTGAACCTGTCAAATACTTACGAAAATAAATAATTCTCTTCGACGAAGACATTAAATATTATAATTTTCTTCGTTATCCATACCATGTTATTAGGAAAGGCTTAAGGGTTCGTGTATAAGCATTGTCTCGATTCGCATTAAATTATTCCTTAGGGCATAGCTTATAAGTTGTTAGGAGGCTGACCGCCTATACTGTAAATAATATGTAGTTCACGTTGCCAATGTGACCCCTGTTTCAGGGAAGTTTGGCGAGTGTTGCAGCAACGCAACTAAGCTACACATATGGCGTAACATCTTGCCGTGCTAGTCCCGAAGGGTTTCGCATGCGGCGAGTGGAACCTTTTTATTTTTACAGGTAAGAAGGCCGGCCTTACGCCCACCACTTCAGTTAAAGTGTTGAATTCTCAGCTCCCGAGGGGGCTGGTACTCATTTCTTGTGAAGGCAAGAGTAAACCTTGGCGGTATTTTATTTTGTGTGTTTTTTTAAATAAACACCGAACCGTTCATTTATGACACCTTCGGTGAGATTCGAATCCGAGCTCACGACATGGAATGCAAGCACAGGACTTATGTTTATGTTTATTTGAGGTTTCGACTTTAATTTTTAAGCACACGTGCAGCATTTGTAAGCGAGAGCTTACACGTGTCTCCTTGTGAACATGCATTTAATATGAATTTAAAATGAAATTTAGATTGTAGTCAAGGAATGGACGAATGATTCCGATAATGTATTTTTTTTTTTTTGGTACTACAATTGTTGGTTTGTGGGCATACATCTGAGAGCTTTAAATGAATATATCCTTGCAACTTAGATTATAGATATATTATAGATTATTATAGTATAAGACTGACATACATCTCGTCAGGCTAGAAAAAATAATGCGGAACCAACTGTTTATATCCAACGGATACACACTAGGGCATGATACTTTATGTAAGTCTATAATAAGGCCCGTGATTTAAAACCTGTATTGAATTTCAGAAAGAAAGTAACTTAAATGCAAAAAACGTTGGGTAGGTATACCTCCGGAAGGGAAGAAATCACATACATTCTGTTTTTTTTTCGCTGACTTCCTTTATTGTTGCCAATTACGTGTTAACGTTAAAAAATAAAGTATTATCTCTACTCTTGTTTGTAGTTAAGTGTTTAACGCGTGTTATTGATGATCGGAAGCCATTGAGTTCGAAACTCCAGCAGAGTTCAAGTATATAAATTAAAAAGATTCTGGGAATGATTCATAAACACAGCGTAGGCAGATTACTAATTCAATATATACTCGTACGTAAACGCGAAGGGACAAAATAGGTATACAATAAGAAAAGAGAAAATATTATAGCGTATTTTGTTTGATAGTCCTTGTTGACGGTAGCCTGAAAACTGATTACATAAAAACCTCGCTGACTCTTTAGACGTCAGCGAAGATTTGGCGCGCCAAACCACTCCCTTTTTTTTCATTGATGAACATCGCATGCAGCTTACAATGAGTACAGAATCGCCACATCGATCCCTTCGAGGATAACGCAGGCAAGAAGTGATACTACATGTGCAGCTAAAATGCGAAGAAGACCTCGTGGAAGACTTTTGAGAAGAGATAGCGTAATAGCAGACCGTCTAGCTCACACGAGATGGAAATAACGGCACAAAAACATCCAGAAAATCTATAAGAGATGGCGGAAGAAAATATTCAATGAATAAGAGTTTAGGTCTTACACGGCCGGCTGATGATGGTGAAGAGATGCTTTCCGGGATCTGTTGCCGTGGTCTATACGAAAATAGTGGTCTACTCCGACCGCGGAAAACATCTCTCCAGCAAAATAGACACTTGCTGATTAACGAGTGAAACTTCAAATTCTAGATATTTTTCGCACAGCAAGGACACAATTGCGAGAACTCACTTGGCGCACGTCATGGATTATGAAAAGTGAAACGCCTAGGTGCGCTGGGGTATGTGGGACTTGCATAACGCGTTGCGCTGGTCGGTGCTATCGCCAAGTATGTGGAGGCCTTGCTCGACCAGTGGGTGACACGGCAGATGTAATCATTGCGTTAGTTACCTATAGATGATCCTCGGATGACGTTATTCACTCTTTATGTTTATACTCCAGTGTTAACTTAAAAATCAAGGCCTGAAGTCTCAAAAGGTGTTAGTAGATCTTACTGTAATGAAGATCTCGTTTTTTCTTTTGCTCGTATTTGCTTTAAAAGGTATCGATGAATCATTCATCTATAATCTAAGTTGCAAGGAGATATTCATTCAAACCTCTCAGATGTATGCCCACAATCAAACACGTGTAGTTCGCGCTTACAAATGCTGATTGTGTACTTACAAATAACATAAGCCCTGAAATTCATCATCATGGGAATTTTGGCGAGAGTTGAAAAGTTTATGTTCATGCGAGGTTTGTTTAATTTTAAAGTACACTTGCCTATGCCCAAGCGCGAAATTACACGTAACTGTTAGTGGGAATATATTTACCTTCTTTTATTTTATTGATGTTTATTTATTCATCCATTATTGAGAACAAAGAAATCGTCATGAAGACATTTTAAACTTTTTTTTATTTTCATATATTTATAGAAAAGTACTGAAATTGCATTAAAATTAACCTGTTCATGCAATACTTCCACAGTTTAGTTTACTAAATCCTGAAAGTGTTTATTAAGTACGTGTTATTTGAGGACTAAAAAATCATATAATATGTAAGTAAGAATATACTCGTCCAGTACACCAGTCGAGCGCAATGACCCCCTCATACCTGCGGACAGTGTTGGTTGTACGATTCACACTGGTACCGGTATTCATAAACGTTGCTATGAGACTTTAGCGTATTGTCTAAGTTCGCGCTCTAATATGCTGCATTTGTAACATAAAATTTAAAAAACACTTACTTATTGCTAGCTTAGACATTTTGGTCGTCCGTTGAGCCCACGCTTTGACAAACTAATGATGCTTGGGCTGGATGTCTCATCACCACGGTTATTCTTACCTACCGAATTTTGGTAATATTTGTATAAAGGCTAATCAACTGTTCACTTGCGGCCATCTTGGACCAAACTCCAATCAGACGAAAATCAAAATTAAGTGGGATTACTCCCATCAAATAAAAAATTTGGTTGCATATACGTACATCAGCTGATGTCCATCATCTTTTCTGTTCGAATTCCACCATATTATAACCCATTTCCGAGTAATATTCAACCGAAATCCCATCTAATTTAATGTGTCAACCAAATATTGATTGAGTTTGGTGCAACAGGCCCCTAAACATTCTTATCTTCTTTTTGCGCCTTTTCAGTGCAGATTGGAAAGAAATGGCGGTTGATCTGTAATGTTGGCGGCTAGGGTTTGTGAAATTATTAAATAATTTGTTTTCTGTTTAGTTTTGATGTATTATTATTTACTGATTTATAAAATGTAATTTGTCGTGTATGTTCCTTGACTTATAGGTTGATATGTGGCTGACCACCCATGCTGTAAAAAATGCTTCACTTTGCCAATGTCACCCCTGTTACAGGGAAGGACGGCAAGAGTTGCAGGGTATTTGTATATATTTGTAGTATTTATTTGCAACTTAGATTAGATTAGATTAGATAGGAAATCAACAAAGCAATTTGCTTCTTAAATTGGAATTGGAAAACTTTCAATAAACTCTGCAAATCTCGCCATCTTTATCCTGTCAAGGAATTATTAGTGTTTGGTTTAAAATCATCAACTCATACGCATAGCATTTGCCAGGTCTCATAGCACTGACTCTGAATACCAATATAATGTTCCGTAACATGTCAGTGTATCCGCTTCATACGACAACTTTCACAGCGAAAAATGGAATACCACACACGCAAGCCTTTACGTGTAAACTCAACCACAAAGTTAACAAAATAACAAGCAGTAATTAACGCTCAGTAGAGGCGCTGCGTTAGTTTTCATAGATATTTTAAGCGTGAAGTTGTATACTCGTTTTCACTTTTGAGTGATTCATATCTAATTAGGAGAGCATTATGACCAACCGGAATCCATTATTTTAACATATTATACTTAATTTGGTCGTTCATAATGTGAAGAGATAATGAAGTATTAGGAAATGGGTGATTTAATCTAATCAAAGTTGCAAAAAAATACGTCATGCACTGATACATATTGGTGTTATGGCCGAACGGTCTATGTTGATATTACCAACGTACGAGTACGTATGAGGAGTCTATATATCCGAGCATATGGGTAGATAGAAAGCGATAAAACTCTACAGCACGTGAACAGCTGATCTTACGGTCAAATGTTTTCCAAGCATTAAAAGTACTTTTTTATTTTGCGATGGTTTTGATAACCTCTTAGTAATATTTTTATTTATTATTGGTTTTAATTTATCTATATTTATGTTTGTAATTCTACTTTTATAATTAAAAAAATGTTTGAACTTGTAAATAATATACCTACAAACAAAAAGGAATAACATGAAACGTGTCACATTCAATTTGCTACGCGTCACAATAAGTTTGTTCAATGTGTGTGTAAACACGATTTAAAAATTAATTGTAAACGTCGTTTATAAGGATCTTAATAGAGAAACATGCGACATATGACGAATAGGCACGCAACGGAAATACACAAAGGGAAATTAATCAAATAAAACATTTAACGCAATAAATATTTCAATCCATATTATGCTACTAAATTTCACTTTATTTATCATCAGATAAATCATCAGGGAAGGTCGGCAAAAGTTGTAGGGTTTATGTTTATTTGAGGTTTGGATTTTATTTGTACGTACACATTCATCATTTGCAAGCGGGAACTACACGTGTTTGTTTGTGGGCATGCATTTGATATGAGCTTTAAAATAATGTAAGGGCCTGTTGCACCAAACTCCAATCAGACGAGAATCAAAATTAAGTGTGATTTCTCCCTTTCAAATCAAACAATTGATCGCATATTATACGTAAGTCAGCTGATGTGAATCATATTTCCTGTTCAAATTCCATCACATTTTTACCAACTTTCGAGAAATATTTATTTAATTTGTGTCGAGTCCGTTGTTCATGGCCACCTAAGATTTAAATCGCTTATATTTCATATTTAATTATAATGAAAATCTTGTGGCCAAAGAAAATTAATTTTCCTTTTGTGCTAAACTCCAAGTATAAAATTTTTATATTTTGAATTGTTTGTGTATTAACACTGTGAAAATTCATTTTGTTTCAATTTATAATTTTTGGATGAAATTTTTCAAGCAAAACACTGTTTATTTTCACTATAGACTTTATTTAAAAGATTAAAATCTTTAAAACAAAATTACGAACGTTTTCGACCTAGAAGGTCATCATCAGGTATGATTTGATTACAGAAATTAATTTTATTTTATGAAATTTTGTCAATAGGCACAAATGATGTCAGGTAGGTAAAACACATACAGTAAGATTTTAAATTAATGAAATAATTAAATAAATTAAACAAGTAAGAGAAGATCTATTAGGTAATAACTAATTAATTAATTATAAGTCCATTTTAATAATAAAATAAAATAAATAAAATAAAATTGGTCAAAAGGTATAAAATTCAGTTTGGTAGGTAAAATATTCAGTAAAAATTCTGTTAACATTAAATTAGTTTTATGGCAATTATGAAAGAATAAGAATTAATATTAAACGTCATTTGGTGAGACATTATGTATACAAGATAAAGGATAGATTGAAATAAGTATAAATCAAAGTTGGAGGCTAAAACGGTCAAAATTATCAAAAATAGATCAAAAAACATCAGAAGGATAAAATTAAAAAGCTAAAAAGTAACAAATAAAACAATTAAAAACAAGAAACAAAGACAAATGCACCACTACACCAGTCATCTCGAAAAATCAAACAGCAAAACCAGTAAACCAGTGTCATCCTACACAAGGACATAATAAACAATGTAATCAGACGGTCTTGTCCTCGCACATAAGCAGCGGGGAGACAGGAGGGATCTGGATATTCACGACCACTTCTCTGTGTCTGTGGATCTGAAGTGATATAAAATTTTTGTTCAAAAAGGTTTTCCCATAATATATGGAAACTGAAACAGCGCCTCCACTGAGCTTTATATGTTTTCTATATAATTTTGGTAAAACGCTCTGTTTTAGTGTAACGTACAGTTTTAACTACTGTTCGTATGAAATGAGTCATTTAAAAATCAAAGTCGTCAATCTAGAATTTTCTCAAAAGTGAAATAAATATATGCAAATGAATAGGAAACGATTTCCCATATTTCTATACATTTACCTTATTTTCTTAAAAAATCGCAGATTGCCGGTTTTGATACTATATTAGTGAAAGTCTGTGTGTTTACAGAGATTGTGCGGCTAAGGAGTAAATTGAATTATATCCAGTATCTTGGGCGGAACAATGGGCAGCTAATTAAACTTCAGTAGACGCGGTGGACTGAAATGGATTACATTCCATTGGTACTTCCGTCTACCGCTGGTACTTTTTCAAATTCAATAGAATGCTTTTACCCCCACTATAATCCTTGACGTGTACACTCAACCACAGCGTTTTCTAAAAGTGTAAAAAAATAAAGTGCACATCTTGCGAGAGTTTTAGATTCTATACATTTTTTTAGTAAGCATTATTTTTTTTGCAGGGCTTATGTTAATTTCTAATCTAATCTAATCTAAGTTGCAAGGATATGTATCATTTGAGATTCATATTAAATGCATTCCCACAAGCAGACACGCATAATTTCGCGCTTACACATGCCGCATGTGGACCTACAATATAAAAAACCCAATCACAAATGAACATTATCCCTGCAACTCTTGCCGACCTTCCCTGAAGCAGGGATGACATTGGCAAAGTGAACCATTTATTTTTTTGCAGTATGGGTGGTCAGTCGCATACCAACCTTGTGTGACAAATAGCCGAATAAGTACACCGAGTATAAAATATTGCGTCAATTCTCATCGATCGCGTTAGTTGGAAATGAATAAGACAACTAAATCACTCACTAGGTTTGCTGTTGTATCTACCGTACATTTTTCTAATTACGCTATCGAACGGAATTAACGCAATGTTTATACTAGGCGTAGAGATTAGAATTTTTTTTTTCGATATTTGGTACCTTGACTTATAGGTTGGTATGAGGCTGAGCACCCAAACTGAAAAAAATGGTTCACTGTTGCAGGAAAGGTCGGCAAAAGTCACAGCATTCGTAAGCGCGAACTTACATACACGTGAGCATGAACTTAACATGAATCTTGAATGTTATTATATCTTTGCAACTTACATATATTATAGATTATAGATGGGTTTGGTCGATAGAAGAGTTGGATTTATCAACTTTACAAATTATGGCCAATCAGTTCACTCTTGAATGTCTCGTTGATTTGGGCAAACTCTGTCTTCTCAAGCAAAATGCTTCCTTTTTTAAGCGTATTTATATTGCCAGAAAGGTCTATTTAGTCCACTTATCGAATTATTATTTATACATAAAGCCATATATCATTCTACTAAGGTATTGATAATCACATCTCAAGGCAGGACCATGACAGGTGGCCGAAAAGAACCATCTAGTGGATCCCCGGATGTCCAAGCGGGGAGTGGGGAGACCCCAACTGAGGTGGCTGGATGACATCAAAGGAACTGCAGGCAGAGGATGGCTGAATACAGCAGCCGATAGACAACAACCTTCTCTTAGGGTCAGTCTCCCCACCACTGACCCACGCCCTGTATATCCATCCCATCTGGCGATGTGTCACAGGACTCGCATGCAAAAGCTATGTGAGATGCGAGTGGCAGAAGGCCCTTCCGTCAAGCTACACTTTCCCAAGTGCTTACACAAAGTAAAGAGGCTCAGAAATCACTGAAAGATTATAGCCGTGAGGGTTTAGTGCTCGAGGATTTTAAATTTACAAACAAAAATGCAAAGTGATTCTGAGCGTCTTAACATATTATGACTTAAGGCCTAGAATTCGAGATGCTACTACTGAGACAGCCGATAGACAGGAATGGAGAGGATTGGAGGAGGCCTACGCCCAAGACTGGACTGAGAAATGCTGGGGAAGAAGAAGAAGAAGTTCTAATCATAACAGCGACCATAATGCACATTTAAAGTTTTGATACATCTCTTGGTGAGCGCTACGGTTTCATACTTAGGTTAGTCTGAGGATGAACGGCGGAACATCTGCGGATTAGGCGCTGTATCGGGATTGACTGGCTGCTAATCCCGTCTTAGCACATAGGATTGGATAACGTGGGATTAGCCCGAGATAATGCCATTATTCAACTCTATACGCTAAACTTTTTACCTAAGGTTTCAAGTGAAAATCGTAGAAGCAAAACAAGTATTGAGGTGGGTAGTTCCTTATACTATAATCTATAATCTACGTTGCAAAGATATATTACATTTAATATTAAAATCACATTAATTCGCATAAGCAGACACGTATAAGTTCGCACTTACAAATGCTGCATGTGTACTCAAAAATAAAAATTAAAACCTCAAATGAATATACACCCTGAAAATTTTGCAGACCTTCCCTGAAACAAAGGTGACATTGGCAAAGTGACTGACCTAATGGAGGGTCATGATGGAGCGGTGGAGGTTGCCCAACACTGGGCAAAAATAGTGTAGCGTCTGACTCGATGAAGTAATAATAATAATAATATTAGGATGATTTATTTGGTGAGCGTTGTTTTTGTGTGTATCACACCTCAAGAGCCCTCTGCGAGCTTGGTCGTCACTGTAGAAAGCGCCAATTCTCAAGCAAGACCCAATTGTTGTAAGGTTGGATGGACCTTTCAGTGACCGGTCTTTGGTAAAGGTTTATGAATTTTTCAACTCAGCGAAGAGCACATTCGAAATATAAATGGTATATTTTTTGTGCTCCGCCGGGATCCGAATCCACAACCTTCCATTTAAGAGTCCGAAGTGTTGCCACTGGACTACAAACCGGTCTAAGTAGAAAGTATAGTAGGTATACGGCAAAAGAGTTTTTCTACACTTTAAAAGAGAATAATTCAAGACAGACAAGACACCCTTATTCCTGGTAAAGTTGATTAAAAAGCAAACTGACACGGCTTCCATCATTCAAGAACGTAAATACTTAATACCACGTCTTGTCTGGAGCTTCCACTAGTGACTAGACACAACGGTTCACGTTGCAGGCATCAACAAGTCTGGCAGAATGCAGACAGCGGATCAGGTTGCATTTGTATAGTGGCATTATTCTGTCTGGTTCAGTTGTCTGGAACCTTTCGTCGCAAAATCAACTCGCTTTAAGGTTTTGTTGTGTCTAAAGTAGAGGTTGCCAAACTTTTATTACTCATAGACCCCTTCTTTATAGATTTCAAAATTTTGGGGGTCTGGTAGACCCCCTAAAATTTTTTGCGGCTTTTTGTCTAAAATATCGCCCACGGGGGGGAGGGAAGGTAGGCACGCGATTTTCAAAGTTTATAGACCCCCTCTTCCGACTTGTAGACCCCCATTTTAATGTTACGTCAATATAGACCCCCATAGAGTATCCGTAGACCCCCCGGGGGTCGATATCGACCACTTTGAGAATCACTGGTCTAAAGCAACAGTATTCATAATAAATACTGTGCTGTTCTTGAACATTTTAGTCGTCCGTTGAGCCCACGCTTTGACAAATTAATGATACATTTGTATAGAGACCTAATCTAATCTAATCTAATCTAAGCTGCAAAGATATATATCATTTAAGATTTACACTAAATGCATTCCCACAAGCAGATATGTATAATTTCGCGCTAACACATGCCGCATGTGGACCTACAATATAAAAACCCAATCTCAAATGAACATAAGCCTTGCAACTCTTGCCGTCCTTCCCTGAAACAGGGGTGACATTGGCAAAGTGAACCAATTTTTATATTATGGGTGGTCAGCCGCATAACAACCTATAAGTCAAGGAACATACATGACAAATTACATTTTTTAAATCAAAGAATAAAAATAACAATATATACATGGACATAAAAAACTAAATCATAAAACCAATTTCACTTTAACAAACCCTAGCCGCCAACATCACAGATCAACCGCCATTTCTTTCTATCCTTGCATACTTCTTTCATTTCCTCCAGAGTCATAACCTTCTTCATACAAGCTCTACCTGTGAATCCAAAATGGCCGCAAGAGAACAACTGATTAGTCTTTATACAAATATTCGGAAGGTAAGAATGACTGTGCTGATGAGACTTCCAGCCCAGGCATCATTAGTTTGTCAAAGCGTGGACTTAAGCAACGACTTAAAAGTCTAAAAATAGCACCGTTGAAAAATTTTTTTTAGACACTTAAATGGGAGAAAACGGGAGCTTCAATAGAAGTGATTAACTGGAAAGACATTGAATGGTAGAGTTCGCAATGATTGGGTTATGAACGAGTGTGGTATAAAAGAGAATATGAGAATGAAAGTACAAAAAAACAAGTGTACAGAAAAAAACGCGGAAAGGGAAGACCGAGAAACGAATGAATTTACCAAATAGGTGAGATTGCGAAATAATGGAACCTGCAGAGTGAGAATAAGAGAAGAGTTAGTATGAAGAAAGTTATGAATGTTGAAGAGATGAAAGAGATATGCAAGGACAGAAAAAAATAAAAGACACATCTGCGGAGGTAGAGGCCACACCTAGTGGAACGACGGCAGGATACAGTAGCAGTGTAATGCCGGTCCCCTTACCTGTAAAAATAAAAAAAAGGTTCCACTCGCTACATGCGACACCTTGGGGGAAAACGCAGCAAAAGGTTACACTATATGTGTAGCTCAGTGGCGTTACAAAAACAAGAGAGCTGTTTACGTTGTTTCATAGGTTTTTCGAGAGATGCGGTAAAAACCTGCATACGTAATATTGAGTGCACCGCTTTACTTTCTATAGGAACATAATATATAAGTACGTGTAGGTTAACCAGTTTGCCCGGTCTGGGAATTGGAAACGGGTTTTCTTCCATTCCTGCCTCGTGAGTCACACGGTGTCACTAGCGGTATTCCAACAATAACTTTACGTTATAACTTAACCATTTCGTTCAACCAAAATTGTATCGAAACTAAAACACTCCCTAGAGGCGCTGTATTTGCTGCCATACAGTTTTTTGTGAACCGGGTATTTTATATTATGGAATGTTCGAGAAACGTATTAAAATTGCATACAAATATGAAGCTACCTACGTCATCGCGTGTTGCCGAATTTTTGCAGTTTATTACAATGTTCCGTTAGTTTTATTTCATGTTTGTACCGTATACGTCAGTCAGGTCAAACTCCTATGATATTGCCGGCCACGTGATCTATTTTTTTAGTTGTACCTACCATGACACTTATTTTGCACAAATAATTGCACTAATTTTGGAGACCGTGCTTTCCGGTTTGCGGGCACAATGGAGTGGAATAGACTACCACCTCATGACGTGAGGAAGGCAGAAACTGTTGGGTGTCTTTAATGAAGCACTAAAGACGCATCTTTACAAAAAATCTTATCCGTGATTTGAGAGGGCCCTTGAGGTGTGACACACACAATAACAACGCGCTCTTAAATAATGTATACCATATGCAATAAATTATCCTTGTATATATATGACGTCGATTGTCAACTACGATATCATGTTGAAAGCACCGGTTCTCATCAGATCCCCGAAGTTAAGCAACATTGGGCGCGGATGTTACTTGGATGGGTGACCTCTAGGTATACCCCGTGTTGTTGGCATTTCTTGTAGCGGTTCGTAGTCCAGTGGCAACACTTCGGACTCGTAAATGGAAGGTTGGGGATTCGAATCCCGGCGAAGCACAAAAATATACCATTTATATTTCCAAATGTGCTGTTCGCTGGGTTGAAAAATTCATAAACCTTTACCAAAGACCGGTCACTGAAAGGGCCATCCAACCTTACAACAACTGGGTCTTGCTTGAGAATTGTCGGTTTCTACAGCGACGACCAAGCTCGCAGAGGGCTCTTGAGGTGTGATACACACAACAACAGCGCTCACCAAATAAATCATCCTGATATTATTATTATTATTGCCATGCAAAATGTCTGACCGCGTTGTTCTTGAAGAGGTCGTATGTGGCACCTATTTATTTTTATAGATAATGCTAGCCTTACCTTTAATAAAATTAACCTTAGCTATAACCACTTCACTATGAGTAGGGATTTCTCAGCTTCCGAGAGAACTAGTTATTATTTCTTGTGAAGGCTGTTCAAGTGTTCAAGCCTTGCCGGTATCATTATTTTAAGTCAGAAATAAACACCGAAGTGGAAAAAAATATCTGACAATCTTTTTGGGAATCGTAAACTAACTCTATGGCTCAACAGACACCTAACGTGTATTTCCGTACAAGAAAACGATGATCCATGGATGAGCTATGGCTATATTTTATTATATATACGAGAGGTTAGGTTAGGCTAGGTTTGAAAAGTGAATCTAATAAAACGGCAATGGTTTAACCGTACACCGAGTTATTATCACTAAACTTGTCTAGTAATTTACCGGTAGACTACCAGTAGATAAGTATCTACCTCAAAATAACCGTGAAATCGCTACAAGCCATCTGCAGTGGTCGCTTTTATAGTAGATTAAAAATTGAATCTTAGGAAGTATGTGAGGAACTTACAATTAATTTGAATGGAATAAAAGTTGAAGTAGTGAATGAGTTCAGTTCAGCGATATCTATTGCTCGTGAATCATTAGCTTCAAAGATCAATACAGATCTCAGGGCTGTCAGCCGTTGGGGCACTGACAACCTTGTAGAGTTCAACGTCAAAAAGACTCAAGCATGTCTGATATCCTTAAAGAGGATTCCAAACAACTATCTCCCAACTTTCGACAATGTCTCCCTCTCTAACCATGAACACTTAATTCTTCTTGGTGTTTCTCTGTCATCAGAGTTAAAATACCATGATGCTATTGAGTCTCGCACAACTTCCGCTTTCCGGCGACTCGGCATATTATACAGAGCCCGTAGGTTTTTTACTTCAGCCCAGTTATTGACTCTGTATAAATCCCAAATCCGCCCCATTATCGAGTATGGCAGCCATCTCTGGTGTGGTATGTCCAAGAAGTTGAGTGACCAACTTGATTCTGTGCAAAGGAGGGCAGTGAGGTTGATCAATGATCCTTCTCTGACATCCGATCTGCAGCCGCTCCAGCACAGAAGAAAAGTTGGAATGCTCAGTCTTTTTTATCGATATTACCACGGAGCTTGTTCTAATGAGCTCCATTCATTAATCCCTCCCCCTCGCATTTCAGAAAGGGAAACTCGTAGTACGACTCTCATTCATCCCTTTGCAGTCGATCTCAAAACTATGAGAACTTGGCGTTTTCATGACTCATTCCTTTGCCAAACTGCCCGTTTATGGAATGGTCTACCAGTATCTGTGTTCCCTTCCCAATTTAATCCGGTTTTATTCAAAACCAACATCAATCACCACTTCCTTGCAGCGCCTCACGACAGAACCAAGAACTCAAGCAACACCTCTGCGGCACCCTTCCAGGGTGACATAGACCCCCAAGACTCACAAGAATTGGGGAGCCTCCCGCACAGGATTCCTTAAAAAAATAAAAAAAGTTTGACTATTTAGGAAGTAAGTTTGAGGCGAATGGTAAGATGACGAAAGAATTAGAGAAGCGTGCCAGCAAAGGAAGATGCGTGATAGGAGCGTTTGGTAGAATAGCAAAGAATAAAAGGATATCAAAGAAAATGAAAATGGCGGTACACAATTGTATTTTGTTGCCGACCCTGATGTATGGAAGCGAGTCATGGACGTTGAATGAAAGAGAAGTAAATAAGGTATGCACCGTAGAAATGGCTCATTTGAGAAGTATGACAGGAAAAACACTGAAAGATAGAGTGAGAAACGAATGGGTTCTAAATGAATGCGGAGTAAAAGAAAGCGTGAAAGTGAAAGTTCAAAGAAGTGTGATGCGATGGTTTGGACATATTGAAAGGATGAGTGAAGACCGACTGACAAAAATAGTGTATAAAGGGAATGTAATAGGTAAGCGTGGAAGGGGAAGACCTAGGAAACAATGGATTGATCAGATAAATGAGATTGCGAATGAATGGAATCTACAGAGTGGAAACAAGAGAAGAGCATGCATGAAAAGAGTGATGAAATTAGATGAGATGAAAGAAGTATGCAAGGACAGAGTCAAGTGGAGGCACTTGTGTGGAGGTACTGGCCACCCCTAGAGGAAAGGCGGCAGGATACAAGACAAGACAAGACAAGGTTTAGTATGAATAAAACGGCTATATATTAACCGCGTTATTATCATTTGTCTAGTAAATTACCGGTAGAAAACCAGTATATACGTAGCAACCACAAAATAACCGTGAAATCGCTACAAGCTAACTGCAGTGGTCGCTTTTATGGTAGATATGAGAGGTTAAGCGAAATCCATCGGCACCAGCAGCAGAGGATTATCAAAGCTGGTTGGTGGTCTGGCTTAGTGATAGAATCAGCATAGAGTAGGTATGCAGGCACAGCCTACAGTTAAGCTGTTCTATTCACGCACATTAAATTCATGGATCAACCGCCGCTTTGAGTGTATTCTCCTTACAAAATACGACGATCCGTGGACCATTTATGGATGAAATGGTTTGTTATTCAAATAAACAACACTATATGGATGAAATACTATATATGGATGAAATGTTTGATGGATGGAAACGATTTTTGTCCAGTCGCCTTAGACAAATTGCATTATAAATAAAGTAAAAAATAAAAAAAATTGCAATGTTTTGGTATTAACATGAAGTTAAAATAATGTAAAACCATGTTTGAAACTTTGAAAAAGTTGCGCTTAGTACAGGTGATCATAAAATCTCCAATTTTTGTATTATTTTCAGTTGTTGGCTTGTAATTTCTAAAAAATCATTTTTTGGAATAGTTTCGTAGCATGATTTTAAAGAAGACACAATTTCCTCAATTTTAAAGCCAACCACAGCTCTGTGGGTTAAATAGATTGAAAGATACGTGACTTCAAAATTTTGCATCTCTCTTTAACGAAATTGTAGTAATGGCCGTCTTTAAAACAGGATATACGGGCTAAAATTTACACTTCATAAGTAGCTAAGTTTCGTTTACAGGTGCTCTGTGTTATTGAAGCTTGTTTTTGATCAAGTATCCCTCTAGGGCAGGCCTCTACGCATGCAGGTTCTACGAGCCTCTACGCATGTATCTACGAGCACGTAGATTGTGTGGTAGCTATCCGTAGCTGGGTCTACAGAGTCGAGAGGAGATCATATCTGCGTGAATTATTACAGGCGACCGGTACGTACAGGCTTTGTTTGTCGGCTTGATATTAGCCCGATATCAAAGTGTTTACTCTCTCCTATACCCAACATGTAAACAAATGTGTATAAAGACTAAACCACTGCCTCTGGTGCGCGTACTAGTTTCCAAACATTTTCTATGATTTAGTTTAAACGTAGAGTATAAAACTTTGGTACGCTCTACATGTGTGCGCAAGATACCAAAGGCGTTGATGGATTTTTTTGTACAAATGTAGCTAAAATACTCTTTTAAAATATGTTTTTTATTGATGATATTTTAAAGCCATTTATTTCAATACTGAAAAATTATGCAGAGATGCAATGTGTACTACAATTGGCGATAGGTGTTTTAATGAAGATATTGATCGAGAGGGGGCTCACTCTGCGATCTGCCGACAGTGCTCTTACATCTGTCAGCACTCAACACAGAAAAAGATGTACAGTGTTCGGAGACCGCGCTTTCGCCATTGCGGGACCGTCCACTTGGAACCAGCTGCCTCCTGAAATGCGTGCCAAGGAAGGGATCGAGAGCTTCAAAAAGGGAATGAAGACCCATTTCTTCACCGCCGCGTCAAGCTTGAAAGCGCCCTTGCAGTGACAGTAGTCACGAAACGGCGCTGTAAAAATCATCATCATCATCATCAATATTTGAAATTGAGTTTTTTGCATGCATGGAAAGAGTGATGATATTAGATGAGATGAAAGAAGTATGCCAGGACAGAGTCAAGTGGAGGCACTTGTGTGGAGGTACCGGCCACCCTTAGAGGAATGGCGGCAGGATAAAAGACAAGACAAGCTTAAAAGTAATTGTTTTTATTTCTTAATTCAACTATACAGAAAAAAACATTACAAGGAAGAAAACAATAATAAAAAAATAAAATGGTTGCGGTTTTTTCCTAGTCAAATCGTTGATTAATAACTGTATCAATAAATAAAATAAATATAGGAATATAAGTGACATTCAAAAATAGGAATGAATTGCTGAAAATACTAATGAAAATTGTAAGCCACACATATAAAGTTTATTCAGTAATGTGTTATAATTATAGGAGAAAAATTTGACGAATGATAAATTATTCTTAACTCTGCATGAATTATTTCAATAAAATAATATACTTTTTGGTATAAGCATGAATGAAAAGCTTCATTCGTTTTCTTCAATTTTCAAAAATGCAATTTTTCTGAAATCACTCATTACAAATAAAAAGATTCAAGAACAGAAAAACAGATACAAAAAAAAGACAAATTATGCAACGCCATAAAAAAACCTTTGTACTTCAATATTTACAATATCCTCCCATTTTTTTTTTTGCTGTACCTTGTAAGAATAGTTTATGAATCCCAGCCGCTTGTATTGCTCTCAGTATATTCTAGAGAATTGTATATTTTTGCACACTTTCCCGTCTCTGGGTGTTGCTGGGACGCGCCGCCGAATAAATTCTGCACTATTATTTTGCAAAAAAAAAATAAACGAAAACAAATATTGACTATCAATATTTTTCACCATTCTATCTGCAGAAGCGTGGGTTGGACTATAATATTTTTATGTTTGCCAAAAGCTTGTGTGTGTGAGTATTTGATAAATAAAGTCCATACACGTTTTTAGTTTAGGCAATTTCGTTTTTCAAAATGTAAAAAGTTTTTTTTTTACGTCCAATGTCACCCCTGTTTTAGGGAAGGTCGGCAAGAGTTGCAGGGCTTGTGTTCATTTGAGATTAAGTTTTTATATTGTAGGTCCACATGCGACATGTGTTAGCGCGAACCTATACATGTCTGCTTGTGGAAATGCGTTTAATATGAATTTTAAATGATATATATTATATCTTTGAAGCTTAGATTTAGATTTTAGAACAAAAAAGATAATCCCCGCAGAGATAATAATGATATTATTAGGATGATTTATTTGGAGATCGCTGTTTTTGTGTGAATCACACCTCAAGAGCCATCTGCGAGCTTGGCAGTTGCTATAGAAAGCGCCATTACTCAAGCAAGACCCAGTTGCTGTAAGGCTGGATGGACATTTAGTGATCGATCTTTGGTACCTTAAGGTATATAAGGGCATATTATCACAAGCAGACACGTATGAGTTCGCGTTTACACATGCCACATGTGAACTTACAACACAAAAAAACAATCTTAAATCAACATCAGCCCTGAAACAGATGTAACATTGGCAATGGGAACCACATTAACAGTATGAGTGGTCAGCCATATATCAATCTTTATACCAAAATATTTGTATACCCTTTCCCTAGCAACGAAACAATTTTGTCTACGTCATTTCATGCGCGACCCCAAACAAAATATTTCCAATACATAATATGTACGAACAAGTTATATTTAAACTGCATACAATAATGTAAGTTAATTGACTCCGCTCCGATGAAAATTACAGCAATTTAATTTTAACGATATTACAAACATCTAGTTAGCTCCATGTAACAATATTTCACTAGCTGAATAGTAAATATATGCATACCGTGTCATGTTTGTTCTACCCCGTACCCTTAGTACGAGTTGCAAAACTTGAGTAATGTAAAGTTTACGGCAATTATTAAAGAGTGATTCCCCCAAAGTCTGCCGTTTTTGTTTGTTTGCACTTGATTTTCTTCATCACTGTAACTCTTTTACAAAGACCATAAAGTGTTATAAACTAAAACGGCAGATTTTGGAAGAAATCACTCTTAAATATTTTCCGTAAACTTTACTTTTCTCAAGTTTTGCAACTCGTACTAAGTGTACAGTACACCCTTCATGTTTAAACGCAACAATGGCGTTAACCAAAATATAACTCTACGCTTCTAAGCTAGACATTACGTGTAACCTTTTGCGCTTTACCAACTATGGACCGGACCATCTCTTCTTTGTACTGACCGGTTCAGTTTCTATACATGTTTTGATTGAGTTTGAATGTTACATTTCATACTGAAAATACAGTGTAAAAATAAAAACATTGCGTGAAGTCACCTCATTTCAATCAACGTAAATTGAAATTGTATAAAATATACGACGGCACTCCTATCGAGTGATACAGTTTTCATTATTTTTTTCAATTTACGCAATCGAGTGTGATGAGCCCATGGCTATTTAACATAGTCATGGACAAGTGTGTTCGAGATGCTAGACTTGATGATTGTGGATTAATGATAGGAGAGAGCAAAGTAAGCGTTCTACTGTATGCGGATGATGCAGTCCTTGTATCTGATTCAGCAGTGGAATTGCAAATGATGCTCTCTAGATTGAACGAAGCTTTGAAAGATAATAATTTGAAGTTGAATGCAAGAAAGACGAAAGTTTTGATTTTTGAAAGAGATGATGAAAATATGAATTATGAATTTAAAATTAATGGAATGAATGTTGATGTTGTAAATGAGTTTGTATATTTGGGAAGTAAGTTTGAAAAAGATGGAAGAATGGCCGGTGAATTTGAAAGAAGAATAATGAAAGGCAGGTGTGTACTGGGTGCGACCGCTTGCATCGCCAGGAACCAAAATCTCTCAAAAAATGTTAGATTGGCGGTGCACGGTGGTATACTAGTGCCAACCTTGATGTATGGAAGTGAAGCCTGGACGGTGAGTGAAAGGGAAATTAGTAAAGTCCATACAGTAGAAATGGACTATCTAAGAAGTATGATTGGGAAAAAACGAAGTGACAGGGTGAGGAATGATTTTGTAAGAGAAGAATGTGGTGTAAGGGAAAGTGTGAAAGTGAAGATTAAAAGAAGTATGTTAAGATGGTTCGGGCATTTGGAGAGAATGAGTGATGAAAGATTGACGAAAAAAGTATATGTTGCTAGAATAGATGGATGTCGTGGTAGAGGAAGACCGAGAAAAGTATGGAAGGATCAAATTTCAGAAATAGCGAATGAATGGGATATCCAGAGTCATAATAAAAGGAGGACTTGTATGAAAAAGGTTATGACTCTGGATGAAATGAAAGAAGTATGCAAGGACAGGAAGAAGTGGCGGCTAATCTGCAATGTTGATTTCTAATGTTGGTGTATTAATTTGCTACATTTTTTTGCATAGGAAATTTTTGACTTTTTTTGTATAGATTTCTTTGTAAGGTTTTGTTCTTTTTTATATTTAAATGTAATTTATTATTCATATTCCTTGACTTATAGGTTGGTATGAGGCTGACCACCCATACTGTAAAAAATGGTTCACTTTGCCAATGTCACCCCTGTTTCAGGGAAGGTCGGCAAAAGTTGTGAGGCTTATGTTCATTTGAGGTTTGGATTTTATTTGTAAGTACACATTCAGCATTTGTAAGCGCGAACTACACTTGTTGGTTTGTGGGCATACATCTGAGAGCTTTAAATGAATATATCCTTGCAACTTAGATTATAGATTATTATATTATATAGAGTTGAGTTTTGAGAGAACCATTTTCTACAGCATGGGTGGTCAGCTTCATACCAACCTATAAGTCAAGGAAATATCCAAATCTTTAATTAAGCAGAATAACGCATCTGGTGCTCGTTACGATGTGCATTTGGTGTTTGTTTAAGTGTGTGTGTGGGTGCCATGCAATCGCTTGGAAACAATGATGGTCGCGAGTGTGGGTTGCCGGCATTTGTTTGCTCGGGTCCACTCCCCATAGACCGGCATAATTCATGATTGCGAGAATGTGGGGCGGGGGCAATTTGCGATGTCCACACCGATAGCCGGCCAACATTGGGGCGAGCAAAGAGTGAGCTACTACACGGCAAATTTCAGCGACCCGCATGTGAGCTCATTCAGTGCCGGATTCACTCCAGAAAATTCCACAGTACCTATCTGATAATAAAAAAAAAAAACGATGAAATGCATTTCACCTTTTTATTTATAGTTGTATGGTTTGGACATGTAGAAAGAATGGATGATGAAAGACTTACAAGGTGTGTTTAATCTAATCTTGTTTAAGTTACAAAGATATATGACATTTAAGATTTATATTAAATGCAATCCCAAAAGCAGACACGTACAAATTTGCGCTAACACATGCTGCATGTGGACTTATAACATAAAAACCAAATCTTAAATGGAAATAAGCCATGCAACTCTTGCCGACTTTGGCATGAAACAGAGACGACATTGGCAAAGTGAACCAGTTTTTAAAGTATGGGTTGTCAGCCTCATACCAACCTATAAGTCAAGGAATACAAATAATAAATAACATTAAAGTAAATAAAAACAACATTAAAAATAAATCTGTACACAGAAAAAGTCAATAGGTACCCATACAAAAAGTATAACATAAAAATATGAATGAATAAGCTGATCCATTTTATACGGAACAACGATCAGCTGTTCAGGCACCGCCATGTTTTATTCCGTCCTATTTCAAAAAGCTACGGTAAATCTGCCGACGGCCGTCGGGACTTTCACCCCTGGTATTTTTAACGTTACCATTATGTGACTTTAAGCTGCAATAAAAAAACTACACACACGATTAGCAGAAGTGCGTCCGTTTCATTCAGTATAAAGTCGCTTTACTAATGTTGAAAACACCGGGTCTTCCTGTAATGTAATTTTCCAATTTCAATTTTCTAGAAAGAAATCGATTCCCGGGCTAAGCCCCTAGTTTGAATTTTACGATCCAATAAACTCTCATCAGGGGTGATTCGGCATTGTTTTCCAGCCATAAAATAGCAATTATTGTCAATGCCCAAACAAAATATTGCAAGTATCAATTAACGTTGATTACACGGCAGTCATAAAATGGGGAATAAAGGGAAGCGGTCCGGAGGTAGACGCCTTTACAATCTAACTGAGAATAGGGAGGATGCGATTTTAGATGTCTGGCCAAAAAAAAGCTGCATTTTTATTGTCCAAGTTTTTTTTTACTTTAGATAGATAGAAACCCAAAAAAAACCTTGTTTAATATTCAATGATTTATGTGCAAAGCGAAACTTAAAATAATTGTTTGAAAACAGTTTTGTAGATTTTAAAATAGATTTTTGCAAAAGAGTTTCCCTTGTCACACAAATAATAATTAAACAATAAAGAAGGCTTTTACTCTTTGCTGGGGGTGGGCAGAGCCTCTGCAGAGCTGCCTCCATTTTTTTCCTATCCTTACATATCTCTTTCAATTCATTCATACATCCATCACTTTTTTCATACATTTTCTTCTTTTACACTCACTTTGTACATACCATTCCTTCACAATCTGCCCAATCTGATCTCTCCATACTTTTCTCGGTCGCCTTTTACCTGCTTTTCCTTTCATACTTTCTGTGTTATGTTAGAAAAAAACGAACTCAAAAAAATATACGATTTTTTTATGGTAGACAGCTAAACTCGCATCCTCTTTTTTGACGCAATGATTGTAAAGGCACCATCCGGTGGGCTCTCACGGTGTTTTTAGTTCAAGTATCCACAAACCCTCTCTCTCGGGGACGGAGGAAATGGCACTTTAAGGATACAACCGTTACTTTTTAATGTCTCTCCCTTACTTTACAAGAGAAAAGGTAAAGGGAGCCTGCGGTAGCACTTTTAAACAAGATCCTCCTTGCGTGTATGTACCTACAATTATTTTATTCTACCCACGGATCAAATGATTTCAAGATAGTACTGTACCCTTAGTACGAGTTGCAAAACTTGAGAAAAGTAAAGTTTACGGAAAATATTAAAGAGTTATTTCTCCCACAATCTGCCGTTTTTGTTTCTTACACTTTATGGTTTTGGCAAAAAAGTTACAGTGATGAAGAAAATCAAGTTCAAAGAAACAAAAACGGCAGATTTTGGGGGAAATCACACTTTAAAAATTGCCGTAAACTTTACATTACTCAAGTTTTGCAACTCGTACTAAGGGTACTGTTTGCTATTTACAAAGTGAAATTAACGTTTTACTATTTTCTTAACAAAAAATTTAATCTAATCTAGGTTGCAAAGATATATTAACATTTAAAAAATATATTAAATGCATGCACGTAAACAAACACGTGTTAGTTCGCACTTACCAATGCTGCATGTGTACTTGCAATTTCAAAGACCAAACCTCAAATGAACATAAGCCCAGCAACTTTTGCAGATCTTCCCTGAAGCATAGGTGAGATTGAAAAAGTGAACCATTTTTTACAGCATAAGTGATCAGCCTCATACCAAATAAAGGAAAGAAAAAAATGAAAAAAACATTGATGTTGAAATCATCAAAATTATGATGGACAAATGAGTAGGTATTGAATAAAATATTAATATTTGAACTCTGAATTAAAGGTTGATGAGGCTGACTACACCAACTGTAAAAAAACAGTTCACTTTGCCAATGTCACCGCTGTTATAGGTAAGGTCGGCAAGAGTTTTCATTTGAGATTTGAGATTGAATGTTGTAACTTGTAGGTGCATTCTGCATGTTTAAACACTTACTTATACGTCTCTGTTTATGGGAATGCATTTAATATGAATCTTGAATGTACAAGATCTTTGAAATTCAGATAATTATATCTGTAACTCTGTCTTTCGATCGATCAAATGCTGAAATTTGAAAGTCCATGATTCTTTCATTTATAGGTTGGTGCGAGGCTGACCACCCATACTTTAAAAAAATGTTTCACTTCACCAATGCCGCCCTGTTTCAGGAAAGATCGGTAAAAGTTGCAGTTGCAGGGTCTATGTTTTACTAAATCCATTGATTCTATACACTGAATTAATCCTTAAATCTAGGTATATCCCTCCTTTACACAAATTGTTATGTAGGTACTACATTTATTGTATTCTTTATCACAATGGAAGTCTCTATTTGTTTGTTATCTTTACTAAAATTGCGCTATTTTCGTGCAATCTCTTTTGGGTTACCCCCATTTCAGAAAAACATATTTAGTACATCGATTTCACAACTTTAATTAAGCTTATCATGTGTCTATTTTAAGCTTTGATAATTATAAAGCAGCTCTCATTATAATGGGGGTGTGTAAAAACGATAATCTAAGTACATCATCTATAATAATCTATATAAGTTGCAGAGATATGTTACATATGAGATTCATATAAAATGCATTCCCACAAGCAGACACGCATAATTTCGCACTCACAACATTCCGCATGTGGACCTACAATATAAAAACTCAATCTCAAATGAACATATGCCCTGCAACTCTTGCCGACCTTCCCTGAAACAGGGGTGACATGGGCAAAGTGAACTATTTTTTACAGTATGGGTGCTCAGCCTCATACTAACCTATAAGTCAAGGAATAATATCAATACGGAAATTTATTTTTAAGAGATACTTCTGTCTGATATACCTACTATAAAACTAGTTCACTTTTCATAATACTACTCCTTTTTTTTGGGATAAAATCCCCTTAGTTCTTGTTTGTCTAATGTCCATCAGAGGTCATTTCACATGAGCAATGTTTATATGTTTACTTGAAGAATGTGTCTTAAGAAAACTGGAAATTAATTTTCAAAATATTGAAAACAACTCTCACATTATCGTGTTTTAATTGTTTTTTTGCTAAGATTGTGTAGAATGTGATTCATCTTATCTCTCATTCATGTAAGAAGACCTCTCATTCACGTAGAATGAGAGGTCGGTGTTATGGCCGCGGGGTAGAGGCGCATGTTCGACTAGCATATTTTGGAATCGGATAACGTTGGTTCGAATCTTGCGTCTAGTCCACTCGACCACAACTTCGAACCTGGTTCAACCGATGCCGTTGCATGCACACAAGCTTCTGCTTTCGCATGAAGACAACTGGCCAGGCAAAATAGGTTGGTGGATTACATTCCTTTCCACAAATCTATGAAAAAAAAAAGGGTTACCTTTAAGGTATCGATGTATCTTTGCAACTTAGATTATAAACCACGAAACGGCGCTGTACATTACTCATCATCATTATCATCAGTTTACTAGAAGAATGATGATGATTGAAATAAAACAGTGTAGGATCATCAAGCGCCTCACGTCTCTTATCGCTGAATCTCGAGTTCACACAATTATATTATTTTAATTTTTTCCTACGTTTAATTACCGCATATTTTTCAATTTTAATTATAACGAGCCGGGATCTCATTGTTTATGTCTAACTGTGAAGTCGATTTAATGAAGAGTCGTAGAGTTTTTTTTTGCTCTCTTCTCTTCTCTATATTCCGGCAAAGTTTTTTAATTAAGTGAGACTCTGCGCTTCATTTGCACATCACGAGAAGAAACTCTGATGGATACGAGTAAGTACACGATGTTTTATCTCCGAGTTGGCAATTTGAATTAATAATTTTAATTAAATGCAGTCAGTCATTCGTGTGTGATTTGATGAAGCATTTGAATTAATGATTTTAATAAGTTCACAAAATATTGTTAAGAATTGATGGGTTTATGTCTGTGTATGTTTACTTATGATTGTGATTTCCTAACTCTCCCGATACGTGAATTCCTTGACTTATAGGTTGGTATGACGCTGATCACAAAAAGTGTACAAAATGGTTCATTTTCCCAATATCACCCCTGTAAGCGCCAACTTACAATTGTCTGTTTGTGTACATGCATTTGATGTGAGTTTAGCATGTTAATATGGCTTTGCAACTTAGATTATAGATAAAGTGTGTATGTTTACTTATGATTGTGTGTCTTTGTGTTATTACTTACTTGTATGTGTGCGCTTAGACGTAAGTATTTGGATGTTTAAACCTATTCGTTTTAGCTCGAAGCTTCTGCTCGAGACGGTCCTGGCACGGTCTGGTGTATGCTTGAATACCCTTTAGTCACCTATGAATACAAATTACAGTGCTTTGAAGGGAATTAAAATCCGAGCCGTTAAGCTAAAAGTACAAAGTTTAAACTGTGAACCAAATGTGAGCCAATTCCTAAAATAAATTTAATCGAAGATTTATTAAATTGATCCCAAGTAAATCGTTACATTATTATATTTCAAACTAAGTATTCACTTGAATCTTTTGGTTGTAAATCCTTTAGAAAATGGAGGAGACACGGTTGTTAAGCATTATTTGTAGTGATCTATAATAATCCATAATCTATAATCTAGGTTGCAAGGATATATTCATTTAAAGCTCTCAGATGTATTCCCACAAACCAACACGTGTAGTTCGCGCTTACAAATGCTGAATGTGTACTTACAAATAAAATCCAAACCTCAAATGTACATAGTGATGGGAAAAATTTAAGTAAATATAATACTTTGATAATATTTTTATGGTGTAATGAAATGGCGGTTCATGTGGGGAAGGAAAATTCTCGGAAATTGGAAAAGCATCACGACGAGATTTACTTAAAAAAATAACAATTTGATTTTACGCGCGCATAAATATAAAAAATAAGCCGCGATCTCATATTTCCCGCGTTTCCACAGGCGATATCAGAACAGTACCTACATAATCAACAGCAGTATTGAAAATACTGAACCATATACATATCGCACGTTTAATAATAAAGAGCAATAACTCAAAAAACAAGAATGTTAGGAAATCACGTTTGAAGTTCAGACAACCAGTACAACTTGTATGGGATGAAAAAGGCGACCGATGTTTTATCTCGGTCATATTCGTCCAAATTGAACGGCTGTCACATTCTATCTATTCTTCTTGCATTGTTCTTGCGTTTTATTACAAAATCTCGATTTTCCGAATTTTCGAGTTATTGATATTTATTATTAAGCGTGCGATATGTTCAATACCTATACATACATAGGTACCGTGGTTTCTCAAGCTTTTACGTTTTGCTACCGCCTAAGAGCCCGTTCCCACTTGTCAGATGCCGGGTCCGTATATTAATCGGAGGTTTCAGTGGCAGAACATTATGTATGAAGCTATTCACACTTGTCGGAAACCGATTTTGTCCGAAATGTTCTGCAACTGGAACCTCCGATCAATATACGGATCCGACACCCGACAAGTGGGAACGGGATCAAACAGGTTAAAAAGTGGATCGAAAAAATACTTGGGAGGTATAAAAACGAAACTAGGCTGCACGTATAGAGCAATTTTTACCACGTTGTACTCAAGAGGGACCTCTTGACGTGTGGAACTTTTTTTTTTCGGTTTACGTGAGGGCTCTCAGCTGGAAGTTTTGAGATAGCTAAGAAAATAGTTGCCGGTATTTTACTTTGAGTTAGACGTAAGCACCGAAAATTGAAATCATTTTTACATTCTTGGTGGGGATCGAACCCTAGCCCGCGACATGGAATGCAAGCAGCAACCATCGAAAGGAAAAGGTTTAATAATGAGTGCATCATACTTTATAAGACCGTTTTATTCGATAAGCACTTTTTTGAATGAATCACACTTCTAGAACCCACTGCATGTTTTGTCATCGCCAGTAAGCGCAAATTTTTCAACTAAGAACCAGTTGCTGTAAGACTAGGATTAACCGATTATTTATCTGTCATAAATGCGTTGACTCTAGTTCTTGTACTTGAATCCAGAAGCCATTCCGCGGCATCTATTTTTAAAGCATGGCATAAGGATGGTTTTTGCAACACTGAGAACTGGAACATGCGTGATTTTGTCATAATATTCTATTTAGAATATTCGAGCGAATACTCACACTATTATATCTAATCTAATCTAAGTTGCAAAGATATATACCATTGGGGATTCACATTACATGCATTCTTACAAGCAGACACGTACAAGTTCGCCCTTGCGCATGCCGCGTGTGATCCTACAACATAAAAACCAAATCTCAAATGAAAATACACCCTGCAACTCTTGCCGACCTTCCCTGAAACAGGGGTGACATTGGCAAAGTGAACCATTTACTACAGCGTGGGTGGTCAGCCGCATACCAACCTATAAGTCAAGGAACATACACAACAAATTACAATTTTAAAAATCAACAAGTACAAACAAACACAAATTATTTTTACATTCAAAGAGACATTAACACCTACATCTAGAGACACCGACACACTCACACAAGTAAAAACACACAGACACAAATTCTTAACAGCATTTTTATTTAAAGACTGCAACACAGCTTTAGCACCGTAGCGACGGTCCGATCTCCGGTACAAAAAATAAGCTCAGAGATATCCCCCCTAGGCTTTGGCCGGCCGCCGTCCATGCGAGCTTAGTACGCGTGATTAAAAGCAAACAAAAATATACTCGTACTCACAGAGAACGTGCAAATATTGGCCAGATCGATTGATAGAAGACTTCCCGTTTACACTCAATCACACCGTTAACCAAAAACACTTGAAAACTTAAACAGCACATCTAGTGAGCGTTTAAGTAAGCATTCGTTTTTGGTGAAACGCAATTGGTTTATATTTGAAGTGTAGTTTCCCTTGGATAAGATTTCTATGTCCAGAATAAATGTTTTCCTAGGCTATGATTTTTGCTCCTATACAAATTGACTTATGCATTATCAATCATAGGAGTGTGCTAAGGTAAGTAAAGGATCGGAATAAGGCTGCTTCGTGGAGAGAATCAGCCATTTTTAGTTTATTGTTTGTTTTAGCGTATACCGCAACTAAGCTTCGTAAATAGTGCTACTTTCCGGGAAACAATGTAAGTTCAGAGGTATCTGCTCATAGTCCGGTCGATAGCTCAGGTGGTAGAGTGCTTGCATTCCATGCCGAAAGCTCGGGTTCGAATCCCACCGAGGGTGTCGGAAATGATTTCCCGTTACGGTGTTTATTTCAAACCCCAAAATAAAATACCGGCAAGGCTTACTCAGCCTTCACAAGAAATGAGTACCAGCACTCTCGGGAGCTGGGAAACCTCCACTTCAACTGAAGTGGTTGGCGTAAGGCCGGCCCCCTTACCTGTAAAAATAAATAGGTTCAACTCGCCACATGCGACCCCTTCGAGGAGAACGCGGCAAGAAGTTACACTATATGTGTAGCTTAGTTGCGAGTTGCGTCACTGTTATTGTGAATTTCAGATATTGATTGTTGAAGAAGTGTGTAAGGACAGAAAGAAATGGCGGTTAATTTGTGATGTTGGCGGCTAGGGTTTTTAAATTAAAATACGTTTTCTGTTAGTTTTTGATGCCCATACATGTTATAATTTGTTGATTTTAAAAATGTAATTTGTTGTGTAGGTTCCTTGAATTATAGGTTGGTATGCGGCTGACCACCCATGCTGTCGAAAATGGTTTACTTTGCCAATGTCACCCCTGTTTCAAGGAAGGACGGCAGGAGTTGCGGGGTGTATGTTCATTTGAGATTCGGGTTTTTATATTGTAGGACTACATGCGGCATGTTCTGTTTTGTGAAAATGTAAATCTGTAATGTTACTTATATTTTGCAACTTAGATTAGATTAGATTTATTCCATTTTTTATATTATGGATAATATAATTGTTTTTAGTATAAAGCTTACCAGCGATACTGTAAAAATTGTAACAGTTTACGAATGTCACCCCTTGTTCAGGGTAGGCGGCTAAAAGCTGAAGGGTTTATGATTCCACTGGAAATTTGAGATTTTACTATGTAATTAATAAGAACTTACACATGCAGCATTTGTGAGTGCGAACTTACACGTGTTTGCTTGTAGATGTGCCTTCAATATGATTCTTAAGTATTAAAATATTATCGGGACCTAGATTTTATATCATAGGTACCTAAGGTGAAAGCCGTATACCAGCACTCCTACTTCATGTTGAAGTAGGAGTTTCCCTGCTCCCAGGGGGGCAGGTTATTCTCGGGAAGGCTGAGTTGACGCTAAAAGTATCGTTAAATCAATTTTATTGCGACATTGGACGTCGCTCAAATGAATGCAATTCGCAACTGCAGATTTTTATCTCTCGCTTTGTCACCGGCAGCAAAAAGAAAAAAAAATCGACCTGTCACAAATCAACCGCCATTTGCATTTTTCATTTCCTTTTTTAAAAACGTCACTGCATTTCCCGCGCAAAAAATGAAATGTCCGCCAGGGGATGCGATAACGCCATTTTGCGAAAATAAAATAATGTATATACTTCCGCAATGGCGAACCAAGGATACTCAACCAAAGCGTTCAACAAAATTATACAGAAACTGAAACTCACACTTGAGGCGCTCATTTAGTTTGTATACATTTTTAGTGGAACGGTATGTTTGAGTTGAAAAGTAAAGGTTTTTACTTGTGGTATTGCAGTCGACGGCTAATCGAATTGTCATTTTATTGGTAAAACCTTTCCATTTCCTAGCAAATTTATCGCAAAACTGCGGCCGACAGAAATACGTACTCGTATACATCGCGAATAATTAAATAGACCATTTTTTTTTTGCAGGAAAAAAGTTGGTCGCGAAGTTGAGCGAAACATTAATAACGTTTAAAATTTTGTGTAAATTTCTAACGCAAAAAAGTGATAGCGGTTTTATTTTATTTTAATTTTTTACAAAGAGTTCTTTGTTCCTTGATTTATAGGTTGGTATGCGGCTGACCACCCATGCTGTAAAAATGGTTCACTTTGCCAATGTCACCCCTGTTTCAGGAAAGGACGGCAAGAGTTGCAGGGTGTATGTCTATTTGAGATTTGGTTTTTATGTTGTAGGTTCACATGAGGCATGTGCAAGCGCGAACTTGTATGTGTCTCGTTGTGGGAATGCATGAAATGTGAATCTCTAATTTAACATATCTTTGCAACTTAGATGAGATCAGACAAAAAGCAATGTTCCTTGACTTATTCTTAGTCTTCTTTTTTATTTTGATGTATGTATATAAGAGCTATATTCTTTTCAGTTTGACCAACTACAAAGGTGTGAAAATCCTGTACCTAGTGTAGAAGTTTGTCATGAGTATTTTTGTTTAATTAGTTCGCTTACTATAATAAGTTACACTCGATGAAATGTTTTATTTATGATTCCTCAAATCAGTGAATCAGCACTTATTCAGTTTTACCATTGAGGATGGTATGGACTCTCCCTCAGGCTCTGGAGAGACGAATTGAAGCATTCAAGATGTGTCTATACCTACCGAAAAATGCTTAGGATCTCTAGGCGTGATCGAGTCACCAATGAAGAAGTCCTTCAACGAATGCGCACTACAAAAGAGCTCCTGCCTACCATTAAGCAGAGAAAGCTTATGTACTTAGGTCACATTATGAGAAATGAGAAGTACCGTCTCCTTCATCTTATCATTCAGGGTAAGATTGAGGGGAGAAGATCTCAGGGACGCCAAAGGACATCATGGCTGAAAAACGTGCGACAGTGGTTTGGCAGAAGCACCAAGTCCCTGTTTCAAGCCGCAGCATCTAAAATCAAAATAGCTATTATGATATCCGGTCTTCGTTAGAAGTGGCACAAAAAGAAGAAGATGGTATGGTGAACAAAACAAATAGATCAACCGAAAAAAATATCTCAAAATGCAAATAAAGGTGTACACTCGTAAAATGCAAATGAACATAGCATGGACATATTTAAAGCTAGCATAATAATGAGAGAAGGGGGAGTTGTACTGAAATGTCACAGGAAATGTACAACAAAATGTTTCAATGATGACAATCGACCGAAACACGATGTTTGCCGAGGGGAGCCGGAAAATGTTCGTGAAAAAATACCAAAGCAAACAACAACCCTGTACCTGTAAAAATAAAACATTTCAATCAAACCTAACCACAGCGTATACAAAAAAAATGTATAGAAACCAGAAACAGCGACTCCAGAGAGCGTTTTAGTGTTGCTTCAGTTTAGTCGTAATGTTTTTTGCTGGCCGGTGTGTTTTGATTTGCAAATTGCACCGTTACGTGTCTCGCATATTTCATACGTTTCGCGGACTGCTATGTCAAAAGCGAAGGTCCATAATTGAAAATCAGCGAATTGTAGGCCGGAATGGTAATGCACGCGAAAAATCTCTGTGTAAACATAAATCATTTGGTTGAAAAGTGGAAATTCTATCCCGGACAGAAATGGGTGTAGGTACATGTATTTTGTTTGCATTTTTTCAATGTGATATTTTTCATTTTTGGTTTGCAAACCGTAAACGCATCTAGAAGTTAAAAAAAGTGTATGGATTTAATACAAACTGTAACTGTAACTGTAACTGTAACTCTGTCGCCATTCCGCTAGGGGTGGCCAGAGCCTCTGCAGAGTTGCCTCCATTTTTTCCTATCCTTACATACCTCCTTCAATTCATTCATATCCATCACCTTTTTCATGCATTTTCTTCTTTTACGCTCACTTTGTATATCCCATTCTTTCACAATCTCCTCAATCTGATCACTCCATACTTTTCTCGGTCGTCCCTTCCCTCTTTTTCCTTTCACACTTTCTTTGTATACATACTTTGTCAGTCTATCATCATTCATTCTTTCCACATGTCCAAACCATCTCATCACATTCTTTTGTACCTTAACTTTCACATCCTCTTTCAAATTACATTCTTTTTTTACCCATTCATTCCTAACTCTATCCCTCAGAGTTTTTCCTGTCATGCTTCTCAAATGCTTCATTTCCACCGTACATACTTTACTCATTTCGCTATCGTTCACTGTCCATGCTTCACTTCCATACAACAAAGTCGGTAACAATATGCCATTGTGTACCGCCATTCTCAGATCCATCGTCAATCGCTTGTTCTTTGCTATTCTTCCTATTGCACCGACCACTTGTTTTCCCTTGCACACCCTATTCTCAAGTTCTCTTGTCATCTTTCCATTCTTCTCAAACATACTTCCCAAGTATCTAAATTCATCCACAATTTCAACTTTCGTACCATTCAACAAAAACGTGCATTCTTCTTTTTCATCCAAACTGAACCTTTAATATCGCAACATTTCGTTTCATTGTCCAGTCGATAGCTCATTTGGTAGAGAACTTGCATTCCATGCCGAGAGCTCGGGTTCGATCCCCACCGAGGTTGTTAGAAATGATAACCCGTTTCGGTGCTTATTTCAAATCCACAATAAATACCAACAATATTTACTTAGCCTTCGCCATTAATGATAACCAGCCCCCTAAGGAGCTGGGAAACCCCCACTTCAATTGAAGTGGTTGGCGTGAGGCCGGCCCCCTTACCCGTAAAAATAAATAGGTCCTGAATCGCATGCGACCCCTTTGGGGAAAACACAGGCGAGAAGTTATACTATATGTGTAGCTTAGTTGCGTTTGCAATGGTGGCAAATTCACGCGATGTTTTATACTAGCGGTACAAATCTACATACAAATAGTATAAAAATATGCTTCAAAAGTGTGCCCAGAAAAGAAACTACTTTGAACTCAAGTAGGTACTTAATAATTCAGAAAATAATTGCCAGATTACTTTTTAAAACCAACGGAAATTATTTGCATATTGGTACTACTGGGAGTAAATTTTATTGTTAGTACCTCCACAAGTCGACATCTATTTAATTTATTTTTTACGACGTCCTTTCCGAATAAACAGCCCAATTGTCAAATACTGCACGGCACTTTTTTTTCGAAACGAGATTATACGAAAATAATAATGGGACTTTGGCGAAAGCGTGCCTGCGCAATAAAATTTCATCGCCTTGCCAAATGGCCAAAACAAGTGTCGAACTCGCAATGAAAGAGGCCGGGAGATTCGGAAGGTTGTGACACAGCAAGCGACTAACGACCATAATGCCTCTAGCACAACGCCCATTACACGGGGACGTAAAACGGGGAGCTGCTGTTGCTCTGCCCTCTGTGTTTGATGTCCGACGATTGATGAGGTGACATAAAAATTGACTAAATTGTTTCGAGCAAGGAAAGAGGTTGCAAGTTTCGAAAATCTTTCTGTTTGATGTCCACTAACGCAAACGATTGACGAGGTGACACCAAAATTTAATCAATTGTTTCATGCAAGGAAATACGTTGAAACTTTTGAAATGAAGTGACACTATAAGCAACTTTCTAAGTCTAATAAATTGAAAAATTGCTGTTGCTTCAACCCTTTTGGTTTGATGTCCTCTGACCCAAACGATTGATCAGGTGGCATCAGAGTTGAATAAATTGTTTCAAGCAAGGGAAAAGGTTTGATACTTTGGAATTTTTAGCAACTTACGGCACTAATACGTGTAATAAATTGAAAAATTGCTGTTGCTTCAACCCTTTTGGTTTGATGTCCTCTGACCCAAACGATTGATCAGGTGGCATCAAATTTGAATAAATTGTTTCAAGCAAGGAAATAGGTTTGATGCTTTGGAATTTTCAGCAACTTATGGCACTATTACGGGTAATAAATTGAGAAATTGCTGTTGCTTTAACCATTTTTGTGTCCTAAAACACAAGCAATGAATGAGGTGTCACGAGAGTTGCATAAATTGTTTCAAACAAGGAAACAGGTTGAAATGGTGTGAAACTGCAAGCAACTTACTACGTCTAATAAATTGAAAAATTGCTGCTTCAGCCCTTTCTGTTTGTTGCCCACGAAAACAAAATATTGATGAGGTCACATTAAAATTGACTAAATTGTTTCAAACAAGGAAATAGGTTGAAATATTCGAAATTTTGTGACACTAACAAATGATGGCACTTATGTGTTCAACAAACAACAAAAAACGTTGTTGCTCATATCCATGTTTGCCGAAGAACAATTGTCAGTAGAAAGCAGCTATCCTGGTTGTGTAACATATGAGATCGGACGGAAAAAGAACAGAGGAAGACCTATTTTGAGCCGCGAGAGATAGGCAGACATCCTCGAAAGTGATCGTCGATTTTTGACTTCGACTGCAAATGGGTAAATACGAGTCGTTGTACGAGTTTCCTTTGTTGTAATGAGAGCAGAAGGAATACTGAAGATATTTCATCAGAAGAAGCATAATGGTAACCTTAGAAGAAATAAAGCAGGAGAAAATAGATACAGTTTGATGCGGTGTTCCACAAACGATTGACACCAAGTTAAATACATTGTTCGGAGAAAGGTCTTCCTTTCTGGAAAGGTCTAGAATCTCGGTACGGGAATTGAAACGATATTTTCCGGTTAATTAGACGGGTTTAGGAGCTATCCGGGTTCAATTGAAAATTAATTGATACGAGAGCAATTAATTGGTTAATTATCACCTAGTTAGGAGATAAGAGATATCCCAAGTGTTAATTTATTACAGTGTGCCTAACGAACTGTGAGACCAGTTTTTTAAGCTGCGACGCCAGTTTAAAAATGAAGCCGGTAAAATATATTTTCATAAAATATATTTTGAGTCTATACCTTTAATTTTCATTGCAAACATAAGTAAACATTTAAAATTCAAATTAAATGCATGCCCACAAACAGACATGTGAAAGATCACGCTTACAAATGCTGCATATCACACGCTTAATACTAAAGAGCAATAACTAAAAAAATAAGAATGTTGGGAAATCACGTTTGAAGTTCAGACAACCAGTACAACTTGTATGGGATGAAAAAGGCGACCGATGTTTTATCTTGGTCATATTCGTCCAAATTGAACGGGTGTCGCATTCTACCTATTCTTTTCGCATTGTTCTTGCGTTTTATTACAAAATCTCGATTTTAACAATTTTTGAGTTATTGCTCTTTATTATTAAGCGTGCGATATGTACTTACTTACACTTCAAAAACCAAACCTCAAATGTACCTACATAAGCATTGCAACTCTTGCCGACCTTCCCTGAAACAGGGGTGACATTGGAAAGTGAACCATTTTTTTTACGCATGGGTAGTCAGCCTCATCCTATAAGTCAAGAATATAAACAATAATTTTTCACAAATAGGCACATACTTCAATAATAAAAATAACAACTTTTTCGAGGGCTAAGATCTTTTTATGCAAGTACAATTTGAGACTAATGATATAAGGTTGCTAGGAAAATAATAAACATATATGACGCAGGAGAAAGCCTTATGAAAATGTGAGAAAGTTGCACTCGCAGTTTAATGGTTACAAATTATACACAAGTCGATGCTATTATTCCATACATCTGGCTGATCGAAAGACTAAAACACAAAAGCCAATCCAGAAATTCTATTCAAAATCTCCGAGCGCGCACCGCGCTACCCGCAGTAAGAAGCAATCTAGGAGAGATACCGACATTGTAATATCTCAATTTCTCTTTGTAGCGTTTTCGACAGGAAGACAAAGTAATATGGATGCAAATTACACGGCATGATACGGGTAAACTATCGTGAAGCGTGTACCCACCCGGCGCGCATTTCTGTATCGAGTAATTTCCTTTGTGTATCAGCTCCACTACAATTGAATGACATGTACTGCAGGGTAAATAGGAATGCTATTGGTTTCCAGCCTATCTTCATTGGGCGCAGGGCGTATATCTCTATCACACCATCCAGAGATTGCAAACTTCGTGTGAGCAAACACCGATGAATTGCTTTATCGCATATTCCGGTCGATGGCTTAGTTGGGTGCTTAGATTCTATGCCGGGAGCATCGAGGGTGTCAGAAATTATTTCCCGTTTCGGTGTTGATTTCAAACCCAACATAAAATACCAGCAAAGTTTACTCAGCCTTGACAATAAATGATGTGTACCAGCACCCTTGAGAGGTAGAAAAACCCACTTCAACTGAAGTAGGAAGCGTAAGGCCGGCGGTAAAGCAAGGGTGTTTGTAAAAACAAATAGGTTATTATTGCCACATGCGAAACCCTTGAAAAATAAGTAACACTAAATGTGTAGCTTAGTTGCGTTAAGTCAAATGCTGATACGCTCGTGTTAAACTACGCCATAAATGGATCAGATTTTGGATGATCTTCCAAATTTGGATGTTTTAGGGATAAATTCTAAAGGGATCGTTTGTGTTTGGTATTTCTAGTGTAAGAAAATCTCATTTTACTCCTTTGATTCTATAGCCTTTCAGTGTTTATAAATTTGTCAAAGCTATCCATAGTTTTCCTTGTAATGTGACCAAATACTGGTACTGACTCGACAAAATATTGGCAATCTGCCTATATACTGCAAGATTGACATGTTCTTCATCCAAGGCATTTTAGATTACACTTTCTGGAGTAAATGTCCTAGAATGGTGAAATTTACCACCCACCAAAAAAATGGAACCAAATAAGCAAAACGTACTTAATACAGCAATACTTCCTTCGGATACTTACTACTCAATAATTAGAAATGCCAGAGGTAAGAGTTATACACCAGAAGAAAATAAAGATGTCAATTCTTGGTTTTTAGAGATTTTAAACAAGTAATCAGAAACAAAGTGGAGAAGGATACTGTTCAACTTTTACAAGTTGTGAACTGGAGGGCTATTCTGCTAAATTCTTTACACTTTGGATATAAATCCAAGTCGGAACATGTTAGCACTTGCGAAAGAATTCCATTTATAAAATATCACAGTTGGTCTAAATTTAATAATATGTTAACTAGCATTAAAAGAAGAAGAAGACGATTTTGACATCTAATCTCATGTTTCTAACAACTAAAAAGTAAAAAGAGGAAGAAGACTTGTCTGACGTCTTCTGTCATTTTTTAAATTGTAAAATTATAGTGTGTTCTACCAGCCCTACTGTCAACATGTGTTTGCGGCAGTGAGAGCCAAATAAATGGCGTGCCAAAAATACATCGAGTTTGATTTCTGCCAGTTGTAATCTCTCCACTTTTGCCCAGGATTCCTCACTTCCCTACCATCCTTTCTGATTCCTAAATCCAAACCATTTTTAGACCAACAGTACACCTTATTTTTGGACATGAATCGTCACCTTAAGGTCATAAGGAATTGAGCAGAAAAACGCTTTTGGACAGGCGGAGTTCGCGGCAGAGGTTGAAACAGGTTAACACTCTGATCGGGCTGAAGCGCCATTGACGAAGAATGATAGTCTTAAAACTGGCAGGCTACAAATACTTACCGAGGGCCATGAGTTTGGTATTCCTGGCATTACAAATGTACAGCTTAGCTGCCAGTACGTCAGAGCCCTGATCCTAAGCCCTACTGGGAACGTAACGGGGATAATGTGAGGCTCAGGTGTTGAATTCGATTAGATTCGTATTATTATTACATTGGGTGGTGGCGTATGAGTCATGTAGACTCTGATATGCCCCGAGGACTGGGAGTACTTGGAGCATATCATCAATTTCAAAGGGAACTCCGAGTGCCACATTATTTGTACTGAGAGACAATTGATTTAGATTACAGGGTTTGGGTTAATCTTCATGTGATGTAATGTGAATACATTTTAAATAAATAAAAACCGTTCACAAAAGTATAGTTACAGAAAAAATGTATAAACTAATAAAAGGAAAGTTTATGAAGAGTCACATTGGTATTTTAAGTATTTTTATTGGTATTCCGAAACCTGTGAAGATTATTTGCAAATTTTAATGTTTTCCTGTTATTTATGTCTATTCATTTAATCTAAAGAGCATAATACCCTGATTAGCGCGAAGGACTAATACAACAATACGATTCCTAAATTGAATTCTGTAAAAACGCTGACGAAGTTCAGTCAATCAAAGTTAGCAGATAAAAGATGTGTTTCTTAGGACACACAAATGTACAACAAATTATCAATGCAGCCTGAAGAGAAAAGTAAAAAACATGAAAATTGACTGAACAAAGACGTTGAAAGAGCTGAATATAGATAGATCAAGAATCGAGGTTTCATCTAAATACTTGCATAACAATGATGCTTCAAAAGCCATCAATATATTCATGAAATCAGGTGAAAACGGAATGAGTGTGAATGACAACTCCATTAATATTTGGTCAATTTTTACGTAAACATTTGGATCGCAGCTCGGATAGTTATTCATCAAACAACCCCGGAAAGCAACATTCTAATCAGCCTAATGTATTGACTCTCAGTATCAGGAACACTGTGAATAGGAGCGGGCCAAGATGCGAGCCCTGGCGTACACCATGAATATTAATTCTCCGTCTAACCTCTTGTTGTCATTTCATTAAGCCGGTCAATATTGGCGCAGGGTTCTGGAATTAATCGTCCAATTAATATACCGCGTTATGGTTTGAAGGGTAATAAAACTTACTTACAAGGGGAGTATGAAAAGTGAGCGCTCTTTATGGTATGGTGCGCCAGTTGTGAACTAATATTTATGGATAGTTTGCAATAAATAAATTTAACCCTACCCAGCTGTTTATCATAGATAAAGACTCTGAATTGCTAAAGGAAAAACGGTAATTTCGTAAGTAGCTTTATGTCTTCCATAACAAAAACTAAAATTTTAAATTTTAAAAAGAGTTTTGTGAAACACTGTGGAAATTCATTTTTAGAGATTGATTATTTTTTAATTAAGAATTAAAAAATAAAATCAATTTAAAAAAATTATTCCACTTTTGTAACATACTAACTCAAAAAATCAATAAAAGTGGAATAAAACGAAGTTTTAATTTATTTTATATTATCAATCTTAATTTAAAAAACAATCAATCTTTAAAATTGTAAGTTTTAAATTCACTTTGCTAATGTCAATTCTATATCACAGGGAACGTCGGAAAGAGTTGAGGGCTCATCTTCATTTCAGATTTAAGTTTTTGTGTTGTATAGATATTTAGATAGAAGTTCACATGCAGAATGTGCTCGCGCGAAATTATACATTTCTGGTAGTGGCGACACATTGAACATGAATTCCAAATGTTTTATATCTTTGCAACTATAGATACATCGTAGACGGCTAAATTTTGCATTTAATATTTAAAAAAAAAAAACAAAATTCGCCTGTAGAAGAAGCAAGACCGTTGAATTATTTAGACTTCTGCCTTTGATTCTATACATAGATAAAAGAACATAGATCTGTGGTTCCATACAACTCATATGCAATGAGTTTGTGCCATTATCTATTGAATGAAGGCTTGATGAAAGGTATAATAAAACTCTGATAGCACAAGGCACACGGGAAAATATAAGGCTTTAAAATGACAGGAAGGATAGCGTAGCATATAATTTTCTCGTAATAAGCGTTCCAAGGAAGCAAAATGACTCAATATTCATATGATTTAATTTGCGAGCTGTCGTCGGCAACATGGCGGGCACTCAAGAACGTTCATTATTACAGTAGTTGCGCTAATTCACAAAGCACTCGATAATTTGCTAACCGTGTTAGTGGCGTAAGTAATGCAGTGTCGGCTGGCTTCTCCACTTCCACGTGTCTGAAGCCTCTACAATCGTTGAATTCGGTTTACGTATCAGTGAAAAGCTGACAACGGTTTTTTGTATGAATTATGCATTTGTAGAATGCGTTCTCTTTAACCTGGAGTGGAAGTCTTGACGGCCTTCGGTAAATCTTACTAATCTAATCTAATCTAAGCTGTAAAGATGTATATAATTTAAGATTTATATTAAATGCATTCCCACAAGCAGACATGTATAATTTCGCGCTCACACATACCGCATGTGGACCTACAATATAAAAACCCAATCTCAAATGAACATAAGCCCTGCAACTCTTGCCGTCCTTACCTGAAACAGGGGTGACATTGGCAAAGTGAACCTTTTTTTTTTACAGTATGGGTGGTCAGCCGCATGCCAACCTATAAGTCAAGGAACAAACATGACAAATTACGTTTTTTAAATCAATAAATAATAATATATACATGATCATCAAAAAAAACTAAAACATAAAACCAATTTCACTTTAATAAACCCTAGCCGCCAACATTACAGATCAACCGCCATTTCTTTATATCCTCACATACTTCTTTCATTTCTTCCAGAGTCATAACCTTCTTCATACAAGCTCTTATTTTATTATGACTCTGGATACTGTACCGATTTATAGATAAGACGGAATAAAACATGGCGTTGCCTGAAAAGCTGATCGTTGTTCCATATACAATTTCATGCTGTACGATACCTATAAATATCCAGATGTGATTAGCTCCATCAAAATGTGGCGCTTGGGATGGGCTGGTCACATAATTAGAATGGACGACAAAAATCCTACAAAATTCGTTACACTCTGTTATGTTTTTAAAATAACATATAAAAAAAACAATCCCGAAGTGTGTGCAGTGTGTGTTTGTGGGCCGAACGGAGCCGAACGGTCACGGAAGCGGCCGAACTGCACCGTGTGAACTAATCAGGCCGTCGTTCGTTAGTTCCCGGCAAGATGCCAACCGATTAAGACGTCAGCGACCAAGCACCAAGCGGTGCAAGAGGGGGCACTACAATGGAGCTCCCTCCTCCCCATCTACTTGGATTTCCTGCCAGCAAGGCACCCGCCTTGTGGACCAGAGACATAGTGCATAGGAGCGCACACTCAGGGGCTCCCACGCTCGGAGGCGTCCGCCTCGTGAACCGCCGCTAGCCTGGGGCGCTGCCCCAGGCCTTCCGTTTAGAACTCCAGCCAACGGAATAGGGAGTAAATAATTATAAAAAAATTATAAAAAACACAGAGTTTTATTTTCACAAATTGAGTATTTATTTCCCTCAAGTACTTTCGACTTATTCACGTCATTATCAAGAGTATCCTCTTTCGACTTATTCACGTCATTATCAAGAGTATCCTCTTGATAATGACGTGAATAAGTCGAAAGTACTTGAGGGAAATAAATACTCAATTTGTGAAAATAAAACTCAGTGTTTTTTATATTTTTTTTATAATTATTTATAAAAATGAATTTTCACTGTGTGAATACACAAACTTTAAAAAGTGGAATAGGGAGTGTTCTAGTGACAACCTGTAGGTCTGGCCAATCCCTTATTTCCCCTTTTCCCCCCCATATTAGTACAGTAATAAACCCTTATTTGTTCATGTTAAACTTATCTTTTAATTATACAACCTTCCCAAGATATAAGTAAGCAATACCAAAGAAAGAACCCCACGCCCTGAGAGTGATGCTGATGAGAGCTAGCCGGATGTAAGTATCCTGAAGATACCTTTCAATCGAAACATAACAACTCTAAATACCACAGAGACGTAGAAGACCAAGAACGCCCAGGATGCGATGGATGGACAACGTCGACGCGAATACATCTGTGATGCAAGTGAGAAATTGAAGAACGAGGGCAACAAATCGACAAGAATGGAAGAAGCTCCTGGATTCAGCCAAGGACCACCCAAGGCTGTCAAGCTTAGAATAATGATGAAGATGATGTTTTCATTTCATAGCCTGTAATTAAGTTTTAAAATTTATTAGGTTTCAGTTTTGTGATGTCTTGTAGGGAGGGAATGATTGTCGGTATTATAAACACCGTGTTCTTCTCAAAATCTCAAAAATATCAATCTACGGGATCGAGCTCAGTGCTTGCATTCCATGCCGTGAGCTTCCGGGCGATAGTTCAGGTGGTAGAATGCTTGCATTCCATGCCGAGAGCTCGGGTTCAAATCCCACCGAGGGTGTCAGAAATGATTTCCCTTTTTGGTGTTTATTTCAAACCCCAAAATAAAATATCGGCAAGGTTTACTCAGCCTTCACAAGAAATGAGTACCAGCCTCCTCGGGAGCTGGGAAACCCCCCACTTCACTGAAGTGGTTGGCGTAAGGCCGGCCCGCTTAACAGTAAAAATAAATTGGTTCCACTCGCCATATGCGAAATCTTTCAGGGATAACGCGGCAAGAAGTTACATTAAATGTGTAGCTTAATTGCGTTGCGTTTATCAAAATCTCAATCTGCGGGATCGAGGTCATCAATTACCCAAAATATTACACTTTTCATACTGAATTATTTCTGAAAGTGGTTGGTGTGAGGCCGGCCCCCTTACCCGTAAATATAAATAGGTCCCGAATCGCCACATGCGACCCCTTCGGGGATAACGCAGGCAAGAAGTTACACTATATGTGTAGCTTAGTTGCGTTTAAACTAAGCAGATATACACGAGTATTGAGGTTGGCATGTAGCATTTCGCTTTCCTGTTCGCTCCCCCTGTTTCACAAGATTGAACAACACGTTCAAACTCAATCATAGCGTTTTACCACAAATTTACGTAAACTGTAACGCTCCCTGGAGGCGCTGCTTGAGTTTCCATGCATTTTTGGTTGATTTTCAAAGGAAAGTCTGGTCACCGTATCCGAGTTTAACACAATTACAAGAGTGTCGCGTGGTCTGGTCCAGTAATTGGCGGTGACGTCACAGACGTAGGCACACACGTGACGTCATGGGAAGAGGCGGGGCATGCAAATACACACGGGCAAGTGATTCTGAGACATGTGGGAGCATGCGGTACATGAACCTCGAGAAACAATACCAACAGAGACATCTGCTGATATAGTAGATGTTTGTTAACAGTCTGGAATGATCCGGAGAAGAGAATAATGTGGTTGGAAGCAAAATTTAATTACAAAAAAAATTTTAAAATGAGATCCGGTCCAGTCGATAGCTCAGTAGGTAGAGTGCTTGCATTGCATGCAGAGAACTCCGGTTAGAATCCCACCGAGGGTGTCAGAAATGATTACCAGTTTCGGTGTTTACTTCAAACCCAAAATAAAAATACCGACAAGGACAAGGCACCTTGACTGATAGGTTGGTATGAGGCTGAACCTCTGTGCTGTAAACATTTGTTCACTTTTCAAAGGCGGCAGGAGTTGCAAGGTTCATGTTCATGTGAGGTTTTGTTTATTTGTATGCACGCATGCAGAATGTGTACGCGCGAACCTACATGTGCCTGTCTTCGGGCATGCATTTAATATGAGCCTTAAAATGTTAACATATCTTTGCAGCTTAGATTATAGTTTACTCAGCCTTCACACAAAATGAGAACCAGTCCCCTCGGAACCTGGGAAACTCCCACTTTAAGAGAAGTGGCTGACGTATGGCCAGCCCCTTTACCTGTAAAAATAAAAATAAAGGTTCCACTCGCCACATGCGACCCCTACGGGGAATACGTTGCAAGAAGTTGCACTATATATGTAAACTGATATAAAAAAACTACCCACAAACGATTTTCGATAGTGCGTTCTTTTCATTCACTGTAAAGTCGCTATGCTAACGTTGAAAATACCAGTCCGTAGAAAACAAACCTTTGGTTAGCTACAAATTATGCATTATCTTTTTGCACGGCAAGGTAGAAGCTTCCCGCTCTTCTGTTCTTTGCGACATAAGCAAATTCTCAGCACTATTAGACTAAATAATTCAAGAGAGCATGCACACGTCTGATATTTTAAGAATAAAACATTACATTTAAACTCAACAATAGCGTTTAAACAAAAATGTATAAAAACTAAAGCAGAGCCTCACGCGGGTTTTGAGTTTCCATACATTTCCGGTTGGCTGTACTTATTTATAGCGAGTGTTGGAAATGGAAAATAATTTATTCATACGGAAACCACAGTTTGTTGCCGTTTGTTTGCTTTTAATCCATGTGAGTAAAATGGAACCAAATGCGGCAATCTACGTTTTTTTCCGAAATTAAATAAATGTATAGAAATGATGAGAAAACGATTTTCTTTGTTTTCATGTATTCATCACTTTTCAAACAAAATCCTACATTGCCGTATTTGTTTCTTAACGAATGATACAATACACTAATCATGTGCTGATACTCGAAATTCGAATGCAACTTTTTAAATCAATGTGAAAATTTTAAAAGTGAATTTGAACGGACTGATAAACGATATTTTTAAGGCGCCTTTATACCCTAAATCTAGCATATAGAAATATAGCACACACGAAAAGGTAGCTAAAAATGTGAAAAAACCGTGTTTTTGTAAAAAAAAAATTGTGGTGACAATTCTTAAGTTATATTTTTTGTTCAAACTTTATCATTAAGATTAAAAAAAATTTATATACATGCATGATTTTTTTTGTTACTGTAACTCTTTTGCTAAGACCATAGTGTAATATAAGTGTATGAAACAAAAACGGCAGATTTAGGGTATAAAAGAGCCTTAAAGCGATAATAAAAAAAAAATAGGTAATTTATTTGGCGGGCATTGTTTATGACGTTAATCACACCTCAAGAGACCTCAACGAGCTTGTTCGTTAAAGTTCCAAATCTTAAACACGACCCAGTCTCAGTAAGGCTGGATAATGATGATAATCGAATGATGATGATTTGTATAGCGCCGTTTCGTGACTATAACTGTCACTGCATGGGCGCTTTGTTGGAAGGACCTTTTAAGGCCGATTTTTGGTGAAAACGAAACTAAGCTACACATATTGGGCAACATGTGGCGCGTTATTCCTGAAAGGTTTCGCATGTGGCAAGTTAGACCTATTTATTTTTACAGTTAAGGGGCCCGCCCTTACGCCAACCACCTCAGTGAAGTGGGTGTTTTCCAGCTCGTGAGGGAATTGGTACTCATTTCTTGTGAATGCTGAGTAAGCCTTGCCGGTATTTCATTTTTGGGTTTGAAATAAGCACCGAAACAGGAAATCATTTCTGACACAATCTGTGGCATTCGAACCCGAACTCTCGGCATGGAATGCAATCACTCTACCAACTGAGCTATCGGCTGGACTTAAAGGTATGTGAATTAAACTAACAACAAAGAGCATACTTGAACATTAACCGAATCAAAACCGGAAATCGAGCTCACGACCTCTCGGTTACCAATACGAAGCGTTAATCAAGTCTACTCTAATCAAGCAGGTTGAAATGAAGTGGGGCGTTAGTAAAATGAAAGTGCTTTGTTCTTCCACCCACAACCTTCCGATCACGAGTCCGAAGCGTTAACCGCTAGACTACGGACCGAACACCATATAAATCAACAATATATGGAATAAGCCGTTCCCACGCGACTCTTTTGTAAAATTGGCCTTTTAGTTCAAGTGTTTTCACAAGACAGTTAAAAACTTAACTCAATCAGAACGTTTACTAAAAGTTGTTTAAAAACTGAAATACTCACTTGATGCGCTATTTTAGTTTACATACATTTACGTTTTTTTATACACGGGATAGATTCTAACAGAAAGCACAAAACTAAGCTAGGAATGGGTTAACTTTGATTTTTCACGTTTTAGTCAACTCTGAGGCCACTTATTTCATTTCTTACAATGATGCAGCAGTTTTAACCTTGATATTGCCGCGTTTTTATTTCGACCGACATTTTAAAAGTCTAAATTAAAAACTCAATGATTCGCTAATACACAAGAGGTCTGTTAAAAAATGAGCTGACATTTTATATGAATTGTAAAGCATTTATTTGTTTTTCTATTCATCCTTCAGTGATGTATCTAATAAAAGTATAAGTAAGCAGAATTGTAAGAAAGAATGCAATTAGCCAACCTATTGTAAGTGCCCAGAAACACGTATTTACATTATCAATTAATAATTAATTATTTGATATTTTCAATGAAGTTTTGAATTATAATTACCCAATGACATCTGCTGAATCACGTTCGAAGTTATTATCGGCAGGATAAGATGAAGGCGGGGTTCGAACCGGTGCTAGTGTCAATAACGCAAATTCGAGCGCCAACGACCATCCCAGCGACATTGTTTCAGACATTTTACAATTCTAGCACTTCTTATCCGCCTTTTTGTTATGTCCTTGAGCTCTTCCTACGATGGGATCTTTATCTCCAAAATCGTATCAAAGCATCATTTTCCTAGGTTTATTTTTAAATATTAGAGAAAAAAAGTCTTAGTAGACCAAATTCGTTGAATACGGTGGCTGAGATAATAATGTAACTGGGTTTTTTTTTGACAAAAAAATTCGAGCATGTGTGCGCAGGCGCATTATCGTGGCGATATATCCATGATCAGTTCCGTATACAATGAAAAATGTTTTTGTAGTGCTTAATGTAAAGGGCACATAACTTAAAGATTGTATTCCTTATTGACCGTACGGCTCTAAGCAAAAAAAAACAATCTAAAATATAACGCACTCATTAATTTTAGTTGACTTTTTTAACAGACCTCGTCCAGTATACGTAGTGGTTAAAAAAAACGACTTTTCACTCAAAATACCTGGTTCTAAAAAGAGCAGCGTAAGCGAAAAATAGAGTTTTTTTTATTGTTGTTACACTAAAAGAAGCGTCTATAAATAAATTTAACAGTCGTAAAGTAACAACAATGAGGCATTTAACAACAAAAAGAAACGCATTTTTAATCAAAAAGATCAAAGAGTTTTTCGCCATTTTTTGCTGTAGGTATGTTTCTTTAGGCTGTGTTAAATTCTTTAAATTGACAATGACTTTCAAATTGGATACTTTTATTCTCAACTCTAGCGCTTCTAACGCTAATAAGCTAACCATACAGTGTTATTTCTTGCCGCGTTTTTCCCGAAAGAGTTGCATGTGGCGATTGGAACCTATTTATTTTTACACATAAAGTAATTACGCCAACCCCTTCAATTAAACTGGGAGTTTCCCTGCTCCCGAGGGGGCAGACCAGTCTCAAAGGATCAAGAGGGCATTCTATAATCTATAATAAATAACCTAAGTTGCAAAGATATATTACTATTAAGATTTATATTAAATGAATTCCCACAAGCAGACTAACAGAACTAACAATATAATACCCAATCTTAAATGAACATACACCCTGCAACTTTTGCCAACCTTCCCTGAAACAGGGTTGACATTTGAACCATTTTGAAAAGTGAACCATTTGTTTACATTATGGGTGGTCAGCCTCATACTAACCTATAAGTCAAGGATTACAAACATTTAAATAGTAAGTTAATATTATAAAACAAACAATCACTAAACTATAAAATTTAAAAAAAACATTAATTACCAAGACTTAAATAAACATGTTTCACAGGTAGGCGTTCCTATACAAAAATTTACAGATTTTAAAATTTTCAATTCTACCCGCTAAATTCTGCAAAAAGAGATGGCAATATTGAACAAATTGCTTCAAAATGATCTGATTCGATTAGAACGGAATACTCGCACATTCAACAATATTTTGGTGGCTATTTCTCCTCGCAAAGAAATGAATTTGATAATAATACGAGTATTTCGCTTTACACGTCATGCTGCGGTCAGATAAGGAGTCTGTTTTTTTATTGTTTTCATAGAAAAGTTGAAGGACATTCTTAATTGATAATGAATATTTACAAGTACCTTCATAAATAAACGTATTCTTTATACGTCATTTCATTTTCATATTTTTATAATATATTTGTATGACAGGAAGAATAGTGCTTATACAAATGTTTCTCAAAAAGACAAAGATAAGTTGTTTTTCACACAGAGGGCGTTGTCTGGGAGTGCTATAGGAGGTCTAGGAATGGCGGAGTCTGTGTGACCGCAGCGGCTGTATAACTCTATAATTATTATACACAGGACACGGGATGAAGCCGAGCCCCATTCACTTCGTTTTCTTTCAAAACATCCCACCACATACCTCTATCAACTGAGTCAAAAGCCTTTTCCAGATCTACAAAGGCCGTGAACAGCTTCCGCATTACCGAGATTTGTTTTTAAACAAGTTGTCTTAGAGTAAAAATCTGATCAACACAGCCTCTACCGGCCATAAAACCGGACTTTATATGGGAAATCCTTTTTACTAGTATTCAGAATCACATATTTATAATCACCTTACAAATACGAATACAAAATACGTTTTCCTGGTATACTGAGTAGACTGATTGATCTACAGTTCTGACAGTCTTTTTTGTCCCCTTTACCTTTGTAAATAGGAACAATGACTGCTTTCCTCCAGTCCATCGTTACTACTCCGGCATTCACACAAAGCTTTATGGTTACTGAAAAAATGATTGAATGCGTTTGAAAACACCGTGCTTTTATGACACAAGGAAAAGTGCCTTTAATTTTTTTTGCCAAAAAGGCAACGATATGTTTTCGTTCACACAGAGGAAGTTGCCCGGGAAGTCTATAGGAGGTCTAGGAATGGCGGAGTCTATGCGACCGCAGCGGCTGTAGAACCCTATAATTATTATTATACAGGACGCAGGACAAGCCCGAACCCAGGAATGTCGGTGGATTATTCAAAGCAAGAGGAAATCACATCGGCATTCTAGCAAGGCAGAGATGTGGTGAATAACAAAATTTGAAGGTCATGACTTTTAGGTGCCCCTACTAATAGGTTGGTTTTTAGGCTGACCACCCATACTCAAAAAATAGATTCACTTTTGCGTGTTTCCGCCTGACATTCCTGCTGACGATGGTTAATACGGTTACAGTGACAAAACAGCACATGACACAACGGCACATGACAGAAAGACACATGACAGAACATCATGTTTTGTGATATGAACATTTGTTGTTTTGTCATAGTGATGTATTTTCTATGTTGTTTTGCCGTAGTGATGTTTTGTAATATTAAGAACTGTCATTGTGATGCTCTGCAATGTATTGTTCTGGTATGTGTCATTCTATTGAACAGCCACTTCAGTTTAAGTAGGGGTTTCCCAGCTCCCGAGTGGGCTGATACTGATTTCTTGTGAAGGCTGAGTAAGCCTTACCGGTATTATATTTAACCGTTTGAAATAAACACCAAAACGGAAAATCATTTCTCACGTGAGAATTCAAAACCGGGCCCTGGGCATTAAATGCAAGCACTCTACCAAATGATCTATCCACCGGACGCTTCCTTTTATAGGCGTTTTTATATAGCCCGACAGGTCAAATAAGCGTGCTTTCAGAAAGACACAACCTGGTATACTCAGTTTATAAATCTTATAATTATTTCTACTTACCTCGCAAGCACTCTACCAACTGAGCTATCGACCGGACTAAGGTTGTAGTTTATTTGTAAATTTTCTAGCGCAGGGCACATTTGTGAGGTCCTTGCAGAGGACGATTGGTATGTAAATAATAAAGCAAGTCGACCCTCTGCTCTAGGAATTATTGGATCACCGTTTACGCTGAATAATTCCTGACGCTCTTCCAGAGTGTGTGTAGGTACGCTTAAGGCTTTACGAGAACTTACAGCTTCCATCAAAAGACAATCCCCAAGGCGAATAGTTGAGACTCTGCTGGATAGGTAAACACCGAAACTGGAGATCATTTCAAACCTCATTTAAACACCGAAACTGGAGTTCATACCTGAGGTCGCATGATAGAAAAGAATAGTGACAGAGCAACACAAGACATAACACCACATGACAGAACAACACATGATAAAACATCAAATGACAATCCCCAAGGCGCATAGTTAAGACTCTATTGAGAACTAAACACCGAAACTAAAGATCATTTTTGAGGTTGCATGATAGAACAGAGCAGCGACTAAACAACACGCGATGTAACATTACATGACTGTAGATCACATTACAGAACAACACATGACAGTACGTCACATGATAAAACACCGAATGAAACTACATCACATGACAAAACAACACATGCCTAAGGCAGCACATACGATAAACGGTATCTACATGAAAAAAAAACATCGCATGACAAACCAGCAAAAGGAACATGATAAAATGGAACACAAGTTCCTTGACTTATAGGTTGGTATGCGGCTGACCACCCATACTGTGAAAAAATGGTTCACTTTGCCAATGTCACCCCTGTCTCAGGGAAGGACGGCAAGAGTTGCAGGGCTTATGTTCATTTGAGATGGGTTCTTATAATGTAGGTCCACATGCGGCATGTGTTAGCGCGAAATTATACATGTCTGCTTGTGGGAATGCATTTAATATAAATCTTAAATGGTATATATCCTTGAAGCTTAGATTAGATTAGATGCATATCTAAATATGCAGCCCCTTTGAGGATAATGCAAGCAAAAAGTTACACTACATGTGACGCTTAGTTGCATAGCCTTGCTGCTGAGAGATCATGCAAAGTCTATGGAAATACTGCATGTAGAAAACAGTGCATGTCACAGTGTGAGAAAGTGCAATGGAATAGGAAAGTATCAAATTGCCCACAATTACTTGCAAGTGGGGTATTCATAGACGATGCTATGAGATCTCGCAATGCTATGCGATTGGTTCACACATTTCAAAAACCACGCCTGGATTATATCCCAAGTAACCATTTAGGTTTTAAAAAGGTTACAAAAAGGTCCCAGAACCTTTTTAAACCTTTTTGTAACCTTTTTAAAACCTAAAAGGTTACTTGGGATGTGTGGTGCAACAATAAATACTGTTTAGCAAAAAAAAACTTATTTTGTACATAAATTTGACATGGAGGTCCCAAAGCATATGGAGTGAGTAACAAAAAATACATTAACATAATTCTCTTTGACGGCCTTTGTCACATTCCACACAATTCGAGCTAAGAAAACCACGAAAAACACGATAATAGTATAATAATATTAGGATGATTTATTTGGTGAGCGCTGTTTTTGTGTGTATCACACCTCAAGAGCCCTCTGCGAGCTTGGTCGTCGCTGTAGAAAGCGCCAATTCTCAAGCAAGACCCAGTTGTTGTAAGGTTGGATGGACCTTTCAGCGACCGGTCTTTGGTAAAGGTTTATGAATTTTTCAACTCAGCGAAGAGCACATTCGAAATATAAATGGTATATTTTTTGTGCTCCGCCGGGATCCGAATCCACAACCTTCCATTTACGAGTCCGAAGTGTTGCCGCTGGACTACGGACCGGTCCAAGATGCCAACGACACACGCAAAAAAAAAAAAACGCAACTAAGCTACACATATAGTGTAACTTATTGCCGCGTTATCCCCGAGGGGGTCGCATGTGGCGAGTTGAACCTATTTATTTTTACAGGTAAGGGGGTCGGCCTTACGCCAACCACTTCAGATGTAGTGGGGGTTTCCCAGCTCCCAAGAGGGCTGGTACTCATTTCTTGTGAAGGCTGAGTAAACCTTGCCGGTATTTTTATTTTGAGGTTTGAAATACACACCGAAACGGAAAATCATTTCTGATTTCCTCGCCTCGGCGGGATTCGAACCCGAGCTCACGGCATGGAATGCAAGCACTCTGCCAACTAAGCTTTCGACCGGACCGATATTTTAAATAACCGATATTTTAAATAACCATTTCTAGTTTTCATAAGACAACACATCGGTCCAGTACATATACAAACATTTATCATGTGAAATTACCTCTGATGAGCATACGACAAATAAACACTGAGGGGACGCGATGTCTATCGTCGCACCAGGGCTCCCGGCTGGCTTAATCCGTTCCTGCACGCATAGCACTTTAATTTCTCATAGCGTTGTTTGTGAATAGACCCGGCTTCGATTCTGCTGATTCTCACGCTTCCAAAGGTTGTCAGTTCACAGAGGTATTTCTTAGTGAGTTCTGTAGTGGTATGGAAACATCTGCATTCTTCATCAATCTTTCTTGATAATCAACACAATGAGAAGCGAACGTTGATGTTGCGGTGTGAGAAACACGTGTTGTACGAGCTCAATCAGAGCCTCGGCATGGAAGCCCATTATGTGTGGCAACATTGTATCGTAATTAATTGGCATTCATACGCGACTCATTTGTTTTCACTCTGAATTCAATTCAGAAAGATGGCTACACTAATGGACTAGGCACAAATATGAATTTATTTTTTTATATTTTTTCGGCGGGTAAAAGTCACGTTGGTATGAGGCTACAGTCCTTAGCAACCAATAATCTATTATCTAAGTTGAAAATATATATTAACATTTAAATTTCATATTAAATGCATGCCGACAAACAGACACGTGTAGCTTCACGCTGACATATGCTGCATGTGGATTTACAAATTCAAATCCAAACCTAAAATGAAAATACACGCAGCAACTTTTGCCGATCTTCCTTGAAGCAGCGGGGACGTTTATTTAATATTTTTAATAAAACATTAATTCATTACTACTCAATGACATCTGTTGAACTAGGGTCAGAGTTATTGTCGATAGGACATGACGCAGGCGGCGTTCGATCCAACTTTCATGTCAATAACGTAAAATCGAGCGCCAACGCCTTGACCAGCCTAGCGACTAAATTTTCTTCTTCTAAAAAATCTTCTTCACCGTATGTTTTTTGAAACTGAGATGAAACTCACTACCTTCCGATTACGAATGCGAAGCGTTAACCACTACGGAACAAATAGATGTATACAATTTAATAGAAATGAAGAAGTCCATAAAGAGCAATGAAAGTGTTGGGTTATCATTTTATGTTGTGATTTGTGAGACGTCCAACAAAAGACTTTCCAAAGAGAAATAATACTTTGCTATCGACATAAATTCATACAAAAAACCCAACGCCAAAACGTGACTTACAATAAATGATATTAAATACAGATATATTTTTAAAATTTAAAACACATCACAACTTTATCGCCACCTTAAAGGTGAATAAGTGCTGATTCACTGATTTGAGAAATCGTGGATAAAATATTTTATTGGATGTAACATTTCATAGTAAGTGAACTAATTATAAGATAGTTCTCATGAAACACTTCAAAGCTAAATGGATTTTTACACTTTCGTATCGGTTTATCTTAAAGAAAATATGAAAAAAGGAACATTTATCTGAGAAACCCATGAACGAGCTAGGTAAGCTAACTATGACACTTATACAGTTTTAGGTACCTATAAGGTATCGATATCTAAGTTAAAATGATATTGGTATGAATAAACAGTTGTGTGTTTTTGATTGTCTGTGAAAAAGTCTGAGAAATCTCTATGCGTTAGGTTCTTTTATAATTGTATTTGTATTGGTCGATATTGTTCGAGTGTTCTAGTAAAGTGTCGCATGTTCCAATTCTCAAAGATTCAAGAATAATCCTTATCCTGCCATAAAAATTGCCAAAACTTTCTATACCGTCAGAGAAAATAAGCGACCATTGCATTGTGTATAAGTTGACTCTGTGTGTGAACCGAATCCGAAATATATTGTGCGAAATAAATAACGTATTTTTTTATTAATTTGAACCCGGTAAAATTTTAACCGTAGCGTATATTGTCACTCGACTGCTTTCCGCGATCTGTTGCCGTGGTCTATTGGAATCGGGAAATGTTCTGTAGGGAATTCAGAAGGACAGAAATGAACTCATCCACCCTAGATTATGACGTAGCATCAAGTATAGGTATGTCTGAAGTTTCACCACTAAATTATCACCATCTGTGCCCACTCTACACAACCACATTTATACCCCAAGTATAACACGCTACGTTTATATTAACCATAGCTAACCAAAAATAAAGTATGGATACACAAGAGCACATCTAGTGAGCGTTTTTGTGTCCATAGATTTTAACATGAATATGGCGTGTTATTCAGCTCTGTCTGGGCATACTTAAGTTTAAACTCAAGTATGAGGTTCACCAAATAATTCATGAAAACTAAAACGGCACCTCTATTGATCGCCCTCGTTTTGATACAAATCTATGATTGTGTACAACGTAAAATCACTGGTGGCCAGTTATTCAGCTAAGTTTGTACCACCTCACGTTTACATTCAACCATGAAGTTCACCGAATAATGGATAAAAACTAAAACAGCTTCTCTATTGGGAGTATTAGTTTTGGTACTACGCTATGGTTTAGTTTACACGTAAAGTTACTCATAGCATGTTGTTTGGCAATGTCTGGACCACCTTACGTGTACACTAAAACATGAGGTTCACCAAATAATGCATGATAACTAAAACAGCGCATCAAGCGAGCGTTTTACTTTTGGTGTAAAAACTGTGGATGTGTTTTGATGTAATGTTTCATACTTTGGATATGGGAGTGGACAGAGTGCCTCGTTAATAATTCAGCGCCAAATTATCCTTATGTAGTTTTGGTATTAGCGTTGCAGTGAGCGATCCTGTCGGACACATGTTTCCCTAACTCCGCGGGTGTACTAAAAACTTATACAAGGGTGTATACAGAAACCTCAGGTAGAGTACGTTTGTGTCTTGATGTACGAACTGAAATTATTCCAATGTAAGTTAGAATGAGAATGCGTGTATCAAATATTAATCATGGTTTGAAATTGCAGCCATTTGTGCAGTTAAGTTTATAATGACCTTGACCGGTCCGTAGTCCAGTGGCAACACTTCGGACTCGTAAATGGAATGTTGTGGATTCGGATCCCGGCGGAGCACAAAAAAAATATACCATTTGTATTTCATATTATGCTCTTCGCTGGGTTGAAAAAAATCATAAAACCTTTACCAAAGACCGGTCGGTAACGTAACGAATGCGCACTACAAAGGAGCTCCTGCCTACCATTAAGCAGAGAAAGCTAATGTACTTCGATCACATTATGAGAAATGAGAAGTACCGTCTCCTTCATCTTATCATTCAGGGTAAGATTGAGGGGAGAAGATCTCAGGGACGCCGAAGGACATTATGGCTGAAGAACCTGCGACAGGGGTTCGGCAGAAGCACCAAGTCCCTGTTTCGAGCCGCAGCATCAAAAATCAAAATATCTATGATGATCGCCGATCTTCGTTAAAAGTGGCACAAGAAGAAGAAGAAGAAAGACCGTTCACTAAAGGTCCATCCAGCCTTACAGCAACTGGGTCTTGCTTGAGTATTGGCGCTTTGAAGCGACGACCAAGCTCGTACACCTCTGCGGCACTACAACACGTGTCATATAGACCCCTAGAGTCTCTAGATTCTAGGGAGTCTCTCGAATAGGATTTCTTAAAAAAATGAGCTCGACAGGCTTGGGAGGGCCATAGCTAGATCCAGGAGTCTCCTCACTCTCGCCTTAGATCTTCAGCTACGTATGTTTATCGTCGCATTTTAAACCTTCGTGGTCTGCTTTGGTCTTGTCCGACATATTAGACGGTAGACAATATGTCACGTGTACATTTTGTCTGTGGACATTGTGTCGTTGGATATTCTGTCTACGAACATCTTGTCGTGGAACCCTGAGAAGGTTAGGATCTGAATGGGGTAAATGGAATGACTTCATCACGAAACGGCGCTACAAATAAATCACCAACTTATCATTATCAGATGGAAGGGATATCAAAAAAAGAGAAACAGATATTCCTCTAAAGAATAATCCATCGGAGGGCAAAACTCAATCGAAATGTACGTATACATTATTTACCGACAACTTTTTGACTTACGAACAGAATATCCGAATGATTTGAATTATAGATCAAGCATTGGTTGTAGTACTTAGTGCATCAGTGCACTAAGCGGCACTTCGACGTTCCAGCTATGAGGGGGTAAGTGCTGCACTAAGTGCATCCCTGTGGATTATATATAGGGGGCGTGCAGCGGCGCGGCAATGCATGGAGAGCCCCGGGCTGATGCAATGATGGACTGAGCAAATGCAGGCGACTTGCTGATACCTGCAAGTGGGAACTGCAAGCCATGAAATCCTATGAAACGATTGAAATATATTGTTAAGATTTACGGGCTCAATTTAAAAAAAACATCGGTTGAATTTCACACAATTTATTTTCAGATTCCGTTCACATGGTTAATTTTTGTAATGTATTACTCGACAGCTCCGATACAAGTCATAATAATAATAATAATAAACAGCTCCCAGAGGGTCGCAGGAGAATTCCAGGCCGTCGGAGCAGCAACGCTAAAGGCTCGGTTACCAAACACCGTCCTCGTGGCTCTGCGCGGCAGCTGGAGCAGACTTTTATTTGAGTCCCTGGATCTGAGTGTCTGTCCGCGGGTAGTGACTTCCATTTTGGTGACTAGTTTAGACAGGTAGTAAGGTGCTGCTCCATGTAGTATCCTGAAGGTGAGTACACATAGCTTGTACTGTATTGTTCTCTACTGACAGATATGGCCCTTTTTATAGCATGGTATAAGGATATTTCTTCTAACATTGAGAACTAGGATATAATAGATTTTGTCAGAATATTTTGTTTGGAATATTCGAGCAAACACTGGAACAAATACCGTGTCACGACAGAATTTCCAACGACACAATGACCACAGAAAAAATCTTCACCAATATTTTGTCCACAGAGAAAACGTTCACAAACATAATACCCACTGACAATTTACAGTATGTATGTGTGGACATATTGTCGATGGATTGGAATCCCGAAGTACTAGATAGTCATATTGAAAAGTCATCGCGATGATCACCCTACCTTGATCAAAGCGGCACAAAAAAAAAATGACTATCATCGTAGCAAATAAAGAAATTATTTCACGTTTCCATTCCACAGCTGTTGCAAATAGCCGCATAGAATTTCAACAGCATAAAACTTCACCTCTAAACTAAACCATGGAGTTTAACTTAAAATGTGTGAAACTCCAGACATCGCTTCAAGTGAGCGTTTAAGATTGCATACAGTTTTTGTATTAACGCTGGTGGTTCGGTTGGATGTAGCGTTTTGTACTTGAGGTGAAGTTCATTGAGAACCGGAACACGTAGCTGGTTTAATGTGTAGATGAGCAATGCTTGCATTGTTTTGACGTGATTGGATACAACAGTACAGTGGTCGGCAAAGTGCGGCTCCGGAGCCGCATGTGGCTCTTTGGGTCCGTATGTGAGGCTCTCTCACAAATGTCCACGGAAGACGCAATAATATTTTAATTTAAAAAAAAACTAAGAAAAAAATTACATCTTAAAAAAATAAATTAAATTAGGCTGATTTATTTGGTGAGCGCTGTTTTTGTGTGTATCAAACCTCTGCGAGCTTGGTCGTCGCTGTAGAAAGCGCCAATTCTCAAACAAGACCTTGATTCTAGAGACTGTAGGGGTCTATGACACTGGTTGTAGTGCCGCAGAGGTGTACGAGCTTGGTTGTCGCTACAAAGCGTCAATATTCAAGCAAGATCCAGTTGCTGTACGGCTGGATGGACCTTTTGATGACCTGTCTTTGGTAAAGGTTTATAAATTTTTCAACCCAGCGAAGAGCAAATTTGAAAATCTTAATGGTATATTTTTTGTGCTGGGATTCGAACCCACAACTTTCAATTTACGAGTCCGAAGTGCTATCACTGGACTACGGAGCTGTCATTTTATTTTGATGTATTAAAATTCTTCTATAAATCGAGAACGTGTATAATTTTTTGCATGGATGGACCTTAATATAAAAAAAAATCCAATCTCAAAAGAACATAAGCCCTACAGCTCGATGAAACAGGGGTGACAATATATTGTGTGATCAGCCACTTACCAGCCTATGAATTAAGGAACTCCTCATTCTTTTCTGACTTCTTCAGCTTCTTTAAAATACGTACTACAATTCGCATGATAACACCTTTTATTATTAAAACAAAATTTATACAGCGCCTTTTATGACAGTGTGTCATTGCAAAGGCGCTTGTCCATATGATTGGACGAAGAGGTAAGTCTTGAGACGTCTTTTAAACAGTCTCTCCAAATCCAGTTCCTTCAGTGAGGCGGGAATAGCATTCCAAGTCGTCGGAGCGGCCGCCTTGAATGCCTTGTCTCCAAAATCAGTGCGGGGCCTTCTTGTCTTCATTTGATTCCTACACAAATCAGAGCTTATTCTTTGAAACGGGAGTTGTTTTGCGGACCGTGATCTCCTACCTGTCTATGGCGATCTGTTTCATATTGGCCTACACTCCAAGTGTGTTTAACTCAACTATAACCTCTACTGAGCGTTTTAGACTCCATATACTCGTATTTAGTAAAGTTTAACGTTTTCGTTTAGTTGGGGTTATATATAAAATAATTTATGCGTTTCGTCTGGCAGCGCATGCGCCGGACCGGGTTACTTGCGGTCATTCTGTGCCGTGGCCGGAACGTGTGTGTTCATTTATTTTTATTCTCATACGATGCCTTGTAAATGAGGTTTATTTGCAATGCAAAAATGATTAAAATCATATTTTTGTACAATGAGAAAAACATTAAAAGTGAGAGAAATTTTTTGTGCAGTCACTGCAAGAAAAACTGGACAAGATGTGTTTTTAGATAATCCTGTCCGGTAGACTCCCTTGATTTCAGAGAATTAATCTAAATCTAAATCATTTAAGATTCATATTAAACGCATTCCTACGAGCAGACATGTATAATTTCGCGCTAACACAAGCCGCATCTATAATATATAATCTAAGCTGCAAGGATATGTTAACATTTAGGGCTCATATGAAATGCATGCCTACAGACAGGCACATGTAGGTTCGCGCCTACACATTCTGCATGTGTGCATACAAATAAAGAAAACCTCACATGGACATAAACCGTGCAACTCCTGCCGCCGTTCCCTGAACCGGGGTGGCATTGGCAAAAGTGAACCGATTTTTACAGCACGGGTGGTCAGCCTCGTACCAACCTATCAGTCAAGGAGCTTGTGGACCTAAAATATAAAAAAACAATCTCAAATGAAAATAAACCCTGCAACTTTTGCCGACCTTTCCTGAAACAGGGGTGACATTGGCATAGTGAACCATTTTTTTTAAATATGGGTGGTCAGCCTCATACCAACCTGTAAGTCAAGGAATGACATTGTTAATTTTTATAATTTGTTAATTAATGACTTTGCTTATATCCTCATTCCTTGCGTTATAGGTTTGTACTCATATAAGGCTGATCACCCATACCGTAACAAATGACTCACATTGCCTGTTTCAGGGAATGTCTGTAAAAGTTGCAGAGCTTATGTTAACTTGAGATTTGGTTTTATGTTGTAAGCCCACATGTGACATGTGTAAGCGCGAACTTATAAGAGTCTGGTTGTGAGAATGCATGGAATATGATGAAGTATATCTCCAGAATGAGTCACGAAAGACTCCCACACATCGTTTCATAAAATATGGAACGATAGCTGGACTTTCTTGTGAGAGGATCCATGAGCCGATATGATTTTTTTTTTGTGAATCAAAATTCGAAAGACGTAAATGAAAAACGAGAACAGTTTCACTGAAGACTCAGTAAGAAGAAAATGATAATATTATTCTGGAAAGATCTTATGTGAAACAAGGATAGAATTTTCTGAAGTAGGTATATAAATTTAAGGTACTTACAGACGATGTGTGAAGGTTTCCTATCGAACCTGTAACAAAATAAGAAAACATTTATTAGTATTTTTGTACAAAAAATAAAGTATCCCACAAACTTAGAATTCAATGAAAGGGGTGTTACGAGTCAGTTGTTTATTTTTTCCATTATATTTTAGGTTGGTATGATGCTAACTGTAGAAATTTGTTCAATTTTACCAATGTCAACAACAGATAAGGTTCATTTAAGGTGTGTGTATTTATTTTTATTTTTAGTACACCCACAGCATGTGTGTACGCAAAATTTTATGATTGTGAGCGTGCATTGAATATGAATCTGAAATATTATTATATATTTGGAATCTAGATAATTGCTAGATATATTAAAGATAAACAAGAACTTCGACGTATACAGCTGACACCCTTATTGGGAATCGAAGCCTTGTTTTGAATATGAGATGCAAGCATTCTACTAACTGAGCTATCGATGGGACTTTTAACGAGCTTGGTCGTCGCTAAAAAGCGCTGATTTTCAAGCAATGACTCAAGGTTATATAATATAAAACGTGAAATACTAAAATAATTCACTTTTTTCTTCAGAATAATTCAATTTAACTACAATTGTTATGCGCTTCTAAGTCGACAAAAAAAAATTAAATTAAATATTTTTTAACAAACCTTTTGGGTAAAAGTTATTTATTATAACTATTCAGGTTAACATAATACATGAACATCAATATTTTCCATACTTTATGCTAGCTCACCAAAAAAAAAACGGTCGCGAAAAAAAAAATCCAGTCCAACAAACAATAAAATCTACTTTGCGCCGTGAATATAAACAAAATGAACCGAAAGAAAGAAAGATGAAAAAAACAAAATTACATTTTCTGGCTCAAATAACTTGCTGATGGCAAATATACCTGCAGAATCCGAGTGGAATTCTTGTACGTAAGCAAAAACAGCCGAGGGAGGAGGGTTTTGCTGAATCTCTCATTGTTTTTACCGGCCTGCGAACATTCTCGAAGGATTCCCGTGACTAGGAATTTATTGTCAGTCTCTACAGGATATAAAACTTTACGTTGAAACTCAAAAATTGCGTTTTATCAACATTTTAAACGTAAACTCAACTAAGCTTCATGTATAGTGTAACTCCCTGAAACGGTTTCTCTGAAAGTGAGGCGAAGTGTCGAGTGAAACTATTAAGTTTTCAGGGAAGCTCGGCGAAAGTTGCAGGGTGTATGTTCATTTGAGTCTTAATTTGTAAGTCTACATGCAGCATTTGAAAGCGTGATTTTTTATTTTATTTGTTAAAAAAAAACAACAAATAATGAGTTAAATAATGATAAAATAAAAAAAAAATCAAATAATTTTAAAAAATGAGAAGAACCAGAGATCGTTTTCATTTAGTTTATTTTAATCTTTGCAACTAAGATTAAAGATTGATGACATCACAAAACGACGGTATTTTACGTGTGCTGAGACATTTGAAATAAGGATAAATGAAAGAAACAGTCGTATTGGAAATAACTAGACAAAAATAAATAAAACAAAGAAAAAAATTCAAAAATTTTAACCGAAAATGTGGATCGCATGAAGAGCGTATTTCAAGCGTTTGAAAATTTCAATCGAAATTTTGCACATCCAAGCATGAACTATCCAAAATCAACATTTAATATTAGCAGGCACTCTTTTTTTGTGTGAAGAGCATATCGCTACAAACTGCAACTAATTGCGAAAAAGATGTGCACACAAACCCTCGGCGCAATCAGACTCTTGCCGCGTTTGGCTCGTGCAAAAAATGGCGGGATTTTGGTTTAGCTCGGATTTTTGTATTTATTTTATCCGGCCACGGGTTTTTCAGTTTCATGCATAGTCGTATATACTGTTTACTAGAATAAAGTGTAGTTTTTAAAATACTAACAACTATAAATAAAAAAACTAAAATACACGATTTTGGGGAAATACATGACCTTAGCAAATTGCTACGATTCCTTGACTAATAGGTAAGTATGAGGCTGACCATTACCACCTATAGATGGCGTTGGGCTGACCCCCCATACTGTAAAAAAATAGTTCACTTTGTCAATTTCCCCCCTGTTTCAGGGAAGGTCAGCAAGAGTTGCAGGGTTCATGCTCATTTGAGATTGGGTTTTATGTTGTAAGTGCAGATGCAGCATGTGTTAGCGCAAAGTATAGATACATATCTGCGTGTGAGGGTGCATTTAATATGAATCTTAAATGTTATATATCTTTGCAACTTAATTTATAGATTGTTCCTTGATTTATAGGTTGTATGCGGCTGACCAGCCATGCTGTAAAAATGGTTCACTTTGCCAATATCACCCCTGTTTCAGGGAAGGTCAGCAAGAGTTGCAGGGCTCATGTTTATTTGAGATTGGGTTTTTATGTTGTAAGTGCAGATGCAGCATTTGTTAGCGCAAAGTATAGATACGTATCTGCGTGTGAGGATGCATTTAATATGAATCTTAAATTAAATATATCTTTGCAACTTAATTTATAGATTGATGATTATAAGTAAAATGAAAAGTGAGAAAATAAACTTGTGAACCTACAGTACCTTTGTTAAAAATTCTAAATTATATCTATGGCAAATAGTCCTCTCTCACGTTGATGGGATTTTGCTAATATTTCAGCGCTGAATTTTTTTCAGCAATATACTCTGAAGTGTTCGATTTATTCCGATGGCCTCTTCATCAGACATTTCAATTTAATATTCGCGAACCAATTAAAATGGATATTTTTACCTAGAAAGGTTTGACGGACGAGCGGGGTGTTGCTCCGTACCCGACAGTTGGACCATTCCTAACACAATGCCAATGCTAACTCACTATTTTTAATAAGAATTTTCTACAAACTCGCCAAAACTAAAAGTATAAAATCGCTTTCCATAGGTTTTTTTAAGTTTCCAGATAGCATTATCAAATTTCCTGCGACTTTCTTTTCAGTTCCCTTTTTTCTTGCATTGAACACAAATCAACACAAAGAAAGAAATGTATATATTTATCTGAGCACTGGATAAGCCAATGGATCTTGGTTGAATCCAGAATTCTGACAATCCTTCTTTCAAATGTTCCAAATTGATCAATGCTCTGAAAAACAGCACATCCAGTTTTACTTTAAAGGCCATAGTACAGGGTTGGTCAACTTGATTAGATCCAAGATCTACTTTTTACTGACGAAACCGTGTGCGATCGACCAATTATCGTGGCGGGCTATAAATAGGGTCGACGGGGGGGATCTCCTCGTATCCATCACTTTCTTGCACATTTTATCTTGCATTCAATATCTTCATCCTTGAATCCCTTGAAGCCATCATGTGGTTCGGAATGACGTTCTGAAGAGGCAGACGAGCATGGCTGCAGGGAGATACGCGGAATTCCCTGGTGGAATGAAAATGCAGCGTTGCTCTGGCAGCACGAGCCTTGATGAATATTCATAGCTAGTTATTATGCTTTGTTTCGCCTCGCACCCCCACTACCCCACATCCAAAACACTACGTTTACACTAAATCATAGCGTTTCACCAAAAAAACATAAACGCCCACTAGAGAAACCGTTTCAGTTTCCATACAAAGCTGTGGAAGAGTTTTGGCGTAGAGTTTACACTAGGAGTGCAGACACACTGGGGTTTGTTATTTCGTGTACTGGTGAAAATAATTACAGAGGAATCAACAATCTTATCAGCTGGTTTAAAACGTTTTTAAAGAAGATTTTTTAACTGGTCAAAAATATTTTTAGCAAGACTTGTTGCAGTGAAAGAAATAAATGGATTCGCCCAAAAAAGAGAATCACCAAAGACAAAGTCGTTGCAATTTGGAAAATTCGAATTTTCACTACATACATATATACAAACTAAACCTGATCAAAAGCAGGAGTGAGTCGATTATCCGAATTCATTGGAGGACGACGGTTTTATAAAATCAAGCTGTTCGTAAAATACAAATGTACCTATGCCTGTACATAACAACCGACAAAAAAAAAACATATCAAAAAGGTTCTATTTTAGTACTTATTTCATAGGAATGTCTATAAAATTAAAGTTTTAAAAAGTCCTTAATTTTAAACTATCGATTATTTTTTTATTTATTGATTTAAGATATCGATTTTCTTGAAGCCAAAACCATTGTAATGAAGTATCTCGTCATGTTAATATGTACTTTAAAAATAGTAGGAACTAACTGATCGGTTAATCGATTGTTTGTTTCATTTACGTTCGGATAATCAACGCTCTTGGTAATGAATAATAATAAAATTAACAAATAATAAAGTAGAAATAAAACAGGAAAAATATTATCAAATTTTAGAAGGGATTATGAATCTGACTAAAATACCAAATTTATTTCAGGGTGCTTTGTAAGTCAGGAATGATCCTACCTCCGTTATTAGAACCTGGAGAGGGTTGATATTATTTTAATTTATCAAGACTTTAAGGGGGGTAAGAAGGGATAAATAATTTCTTAGTAACAGAGGGCAGCGCCCCTAGCGGTGGGGGTTGATATCTCCCCTAATCAAAATTATAAATTAGGCTTAAAATGCCGATGCTGAAATTCGGCGTATTCCATATTTCATTACTGCCCAATTATTGGGAGTACCTACAATTTAAATTGAAAATATATTGCCACAACCACTTTATTCAGGCTATGTAGCCGTGGTCTGTTTAATTCTTTCAAATTTCTTTCTTTTCTTTCATTGTGTCAACAAGAACCGGCTGTGAAAGCTTCAATGTTAATATATTGTGCTTTTTTTGATGGAATTATTTAAGTCGCCGAATTTAATTTGATTGCTTAAAAACATAGGGCATATTCGGTGTTATTCTCAAACAGTAAAGCTATGCCTCATCCGCAGCCTATAGGGAATTTTCCTACACGTATTACTCGCATTCCCACAAGCAGACATGTATAAGTTCGCGCTAACACGTGCCGCATGTGGGCCTACAATATAAAAACCCAAACTCAAATGAACATAAGCCCTGCAACTCTTGCCGACCTTCCCTGAAACAGGGGTGACATTGAAAAAGTGAACCATTTTTTACAGTATGAATGGTCAGCCTCATACCAACCTATAAGTCAAGGAATTGCTTTGCAATCTTTCTGAAAAATAACTTATTAAGCCAAAAACAAAGAAGCAATTCGTAAAGGAAATTTCTTTAGCTGCTTTCAATACAGTGTTAGAATAAGGTGGGAAAGCAATATAAGTTTCATAATAAACTACATACATTACATTGAGCCCATACAATCCGCGAGTTTCCATACACACACGTCTTTGACATTTGCTGACGCGTTATTCCCTTTTCTTTGATGGAATGTGACTGTTCACGTTCGCCGCGTAATGACTTATTGTGACGAGGGTTCCCTTTCACGTCATTAAAATGGCCTAACGTTATTATAATGTTGCTGGCGAAAGGCATGACTTTATAACTTTTAGCCAAATCAAGAAGCATGCGTCATTTACATCGATTTTTTTAATGAATGTAAAACCAATGTTGATTGAATATTTTTTAGAAATTATTGGTAATATTAGGAAATTTTATTTTGTGAACGCTGTTCTTGTGTGAATTACACCTCAAAAGCCCTCTTCGAGCTTGGCTGAAAAAGCTGCGACAATAATTCAACAAAAGCTTTGAGTCCCTATTTTGAGCCGCAGCATCTAATCTAATCTAAGTTGCAAAGATGTGTTACATTGGAGATTCACATTACATGCATTTTCACAACCAGACACGTACAAGTTCGCGCTTGCACATGCCGCATGTGAACCTACAACATAAAAACCAAATCTCAAATGGACATACACCCTGCAACTCTTGCCGTCCTTCCCTGAAACAGGGGTGACATTGGCAAAGTGAACCATTTTTACAGCATGGGTGGTCAGCCGCATACCAACCCATAAGTCAAGGAACCCATGCATTCAAGGTGAAAATAGCGGCGATAATCGCCAATCTTCGATAGAAATGGCACCGAAAGAAAAATAACGTGCATAGTTTATTACTAACAAAAGTCTTCACGATATTTTCATACGAGTAATATAATAAATCAAGAAAAAACCCTTAAAAAAAATGCAGGAAAATTCGCAATAGTGTGTAACCTTAGAAATATAATGGGAAGGAATATAGATTTATCCAACCATAAATAAAATATACCAATCATCATTTGATTATGGTGGCGTATCCGGACAAACGCGGAGCTGATGTCCGTGTTTCAAGACCCACACATAGTGTCAGTAATAAAACCAAGAAGACTCTAGTGGGCCGGGCATGTAGCACGTGCAGAGGACTCCAGGATCATCAGAACTGTCTTGGATGATGCCCCCTCAGGTGTTAGACCACTCGGACGTCCCAGGGTGCGGTGGGCAGACAACGTTGAAGCCGACGCCGAAATTCTGGGAGTGAGGGGACCATGGAGGGAAGCAGCACAAGACAGAGAGTCCTGGAGGATAGTGGTACGGGATGCCCTGAGCCTTCAAGGCTTATGAGCCGAAGAAAAAGAAAGAAGAAGAAGAAATTTGATTGTTTCCTTATTATTAAGACACCCCCTTTTCATAGTAACCATATCTAATTGTCGATTCACCTGTCAAATGTATATTACCTCCTTCATTAAAACTGCATTAAAATGGAAGGGAATTCCGCCCTTGCATTACCAAAGTAAATATAAAAGTTAGGCTACTCATAAGTCATAATGCATTCACCCCTTTAGGCTGCATTACAGATATCCATACATAATCAAATATGCATTCATATCCTCAATATTCCACCCTTTCGGTTGTCCTTCCTTGTTATAATTCTACAACATCCCCTGCATTCATTTTTATACTTTTTTTATACTTTAAAATTACATTTATAATATAAAAATGAATGCAGGGGCATTCATTTTTATATTATAAATGTAATTTTAAAAAAATATATAAAATTGGTAATTCCATCTTTGGCCTAAGAGTATGAAATAAATGCTGTAAACTAGCAAAATTTCCCTGATTATGGGGAATTACTATGAGTGACGTCACATAGCCGAGGAATATTTTGAATGTTCGGACACATTCTAGTACATCGATTGCTTTTTCATTTCAGTATAACTATAATCTAAGTTGCAAAGTTATATTACATTTAATATTCATATTAAATGTAATCTCACAAGCAGACCAATATAAGTTCGCTCTTACAAACATAAAAATCCAATCCCAAATGAACATAAGCCCTGGAACTCTTGCCGAACTTCCCTGAAACAGGGGTGACATTGGCAAAGTGAACCTTTTTTTTATATAATATGGGTGGTCAGCTTTATCTGTAAGTCCCTAAAAGCCTTAAAAATAAGTGTTAAATTGGCTCCATGACAGAATAGCATATACCTAGTGACAATATATCACATGACATTAATTTTCTTGTGATGTTTAGTCATGCGATGTTATATCATGTGTTGCTTTGTCCGTGTTCTGTTTTCTCATGCTGCCATTAAAATAAAATTTCAAAATATTACTTTTTCAAGTATTTTCTTAACAATTATAATTCTAGCATATTCAACATCATCATTAAAATCTGCCATAATCCTTATTGTAGAATTTTCAGCATAAATCCCTAAAAAAACATCATTCTGGCTTTTCCCTGTTTTTAATCAGAGCTTATAAATATTTCAAAAACCATTGTGGTGGCGACAGCAGCTGGCTTTGCCCGATCAGAGATTGATTTAAAGCCAAAATAAGTGCCAAAGCTATCCGCCAATATAGAAATTCGTATTTTTTTCCACCGCTGCCAAATATGGTCCAACCTTTTTGATGCAAGCCACCCACGCAGGGTTACTGTTACTGTTACTGTATCCTGCCGGTATGCCGGTATGCCTGTATGTGGCCGGTACCTCCGCAGATGCGCCTCCACTTTTTTCTGTCCTTACAAACCACTTTCATTTCCTCAATATTCATCACCTTTTTCATACATACTCTTCTCTTATTTTCACTCTGCAGGTTCCATTCTTTCGCAATCTCACCTATTTGGTCTAACCATTCTTTCCTCGGCCTTCCCCTTCCGCGCTTTCCTCTGACATTTCCTTTGTACACTTTCTTCGTTAGTCGTTCATCATCCATTCTTTCGAGATGTCCGAACCATCTCATCGTACTTTTTTGTACTTTCATTCTCATATTCTCTTTTATACCACACTCGTTCATCACCCAATCATTACGTACTCTATCATTCAGTGTTTTTCCAGCCATTGCTCTCAGGTAAGCCATTTCAACCGTACATACTTTACTCAGCTCACATTCATTAACTGTCCACGCCTCACTTCCATACATCAATGTCGGAACCAATATACCATTGTGGACCGCCAATCTCATATTCTTCGTAAGTTTCCTATTTCTTGCAATTCTTCCAATCGTTCCCATTACACTTCTTCCTCTACTAGCACGCTTTTCCAATTCTTTCGTCAATTTCCCATTCGACTCAAACTTGCTTCCCAGATAATCAAATTCTTTCACGACCTCCACTCTTGTTTCATTCAGTCTTATCTCAATTTCCTCGCATTCCTCAGTCCTGTCAAACACTAATACTTTCGTCTTACTGGCATTCACTTTTAAACCGTTCTTACTAAAAGCATCATTCATTTTGGTGAGTATCATCTGGAGCTCCTCCGCTGTATCAGCCAACACTACGGCATCGTCAGCATAGAGAAGAACTCCAACATTCGTCTCACCCACTTTCACACCACCCACTTTCACAATGAAAAGATTTTTTTTGCAATTCGAAAAAAGCATTGAAAACGATGCATGGGATATTTTTATTTTCCATTAAAAACCTATATTATCTCAAAACAAAGCCAACGCAACAGACAACACAACACTATGCAGCTTACAGCCCTGCTACAGAGGATCAGGAAATGACATGGCACATCATAAACACCTCTGCGGCAATACAACAAGTGTCGTGGACCCCTAAAGTCTCTTAAATCTAGGGAGTCTCCCGCACAAGATAAGTTAAAAAAAAAAGTTCTATAAAATATTTTCGCGGCAACTTTGAAGAAAAATCTACGTTTTAATTTTAATAATTTGTCTAAAATAGAAGATTTTAAACTTTATTTTAAACTCCTTTTGGGTAAAAAAAACCAAAAATATAATTTAATTTAAAATTAATATTCATTTACAGAAACCATGAAAAAAGCAAGAGTATTTTAAAAAAACGAACTACCTATGATAAGCTGTATAGAAGTTAACTTTTTTTTTCATTGAAAGTTTTTATTTAGTTGTAATTTTATTGTAATTTAAACAACTGTTTCTTGATTTTTAGGCTGGTGTGAAGCTGCCCATCCAAACGTGAAACTTGTTTCACTTTTGCAATGCCATGCTTGTTTCAAAAAATAAATGTACTCCCACAAGCAGACACATTTTATTAAGTCCCAAGGGAAATTTAAGCACCCTTTTATTTTACATTCCATATATTTCCCTATTCCCAAAATAATTTCAACATTTTAAAAAATAAGCAACATTTAAAATAAATTCCACTTCTCCAGATTTTTCCGAGTAAATGAAAACGTTATCGAGTAATCCGTCCAAGCAGTCGCCATTTTGCCTTTTAGCGAAACGTGTCACGCCATTTTTAAATTGATCAGCCGAGTGACGTCGACACATTTTTCCCGCCGAAACTTGCAGGTGAAAAATTCGCGGCTGTCGTGTACACACCTGTTAGTTCCTCGGCAATCACTTCTCGCCAACACTTGATGAATTGTATGTTGAAGCAATTTTGTGTTGGGAGCACGGCGGTAATCAATCACAATTAAACGAAATTATCTCCATACATTTTGTTGGTAATTATGTAAGATTTTTCATACTGCTACGTTCAGCATGAAACGGTGTACAGTGTAACAGTTTCAGTTGGTTTTATTTCACTTTGGGTGGTTGCAGCCTTTATAGCCTACATAGGTTGGTATAAAACTGACAATACAAATTTAGAGAGCTCTAAAAAAAAAAAAATTAGGCCGATTTATTCGGTAAGCGCTGTTTTTGTGTGTATCAAACCTCAAGAGTCCTCGGCGAGCTTGGTCGTTGCTGTAGAAAGCGCTTATTCTCAAGCAAGACGCAGTTGCTGTAAGGCTGGATGGTTCTTTTGATGACCGGTCTTTGGTAAAGGTTTATGAATTTTTCAACCCAGCGAAGAGCAAATTTGAAAATAGAAATGGTATATTTTTTGTGCTCCGCCGGGATTCGAACCCATAACCTTCCATTTACGAGTCCAAAGTGTTAATACTAGACTACGTACCGGTCTTGAGGTGTGATACACACAAAAACAGCGCTCACCAAATAAATCAGCCTAATTTTCAATACATACTGTAAAAAATTGGTTCACTTTGACTATCAGGTAAGTATGAGGCTTGCCTCCCATTCTGTAAAATATTCGATCTTTTAGCCACCATTGCTTCAGTGAAAAGCGGCATGAGTTGCAAAGTTTATGCTCTGAAGAGGTTTGATTTATTTTTTGTGTACACATGCAGCATGTCCTGAACTTTTAAATATGAGCCTTAATTATCAATACATCTTTGGAGTTTTGGTTATGGATTATAGACTGTTTCGGGGAAAGCCGGCGAAAATTACAAGGTTTATGTTTATTCTAGATTTGGGTATTTATTTTAAAGCGCATAAGCGGAATGTTGAAAAGAAAATTTAACTAGTAATTCAAAATGTATTTTTAATCCGTAAATGTAGTCACCTTAGAAAATTCTTGCTCGTGTAGGTGTCAAAATTAAAATCCAATTATTTCATAATTAGGGTCAAACTAAGATAAAAATGACAAGCGTTGTAGGACCCAATGAACCATGTGATTCGATAAGCCTAGAAGAGCATTAAATTTAAGGTTATACAATTAAAGTCAGCCATCTAGGACTTTCATCTAAAATGTAAAAAATATATGAAAATGCTGTAAATCATTTTCTCATCATTTAAATATATTTGTTCATTTTTGGAAAAATCTTAGATTTCCGTTTTTGTTTCTTTATAACTCAATTACTAAAATCTATCCCTTATCCAATTACATGTCAGCCTTTTAGTTCAGTATTATATCCAAGAGTATAGAGAATTGTGTAAATACGCAACTAACGCGTAAGATTTGTTAAAAGTTAAAATGTATGGAATATACAACAGCGAATCTAATGTGTGTTTTAGTTTTAGTATATTGTTTCTTTTTACGCATTGGGTGAGTATTTACGCAAGTTTTGAACGGATATCATCTTTCGCCCACGTGATTTCTTTCGAATTCCATTCATAGTTTTAATTCTACCATACCGATTACCCAAAAAATACACGAATACTGAGACAGCGCCTCTTATGAGCCATTTATTTTACATACATTTTTGGTGAGAGCCTACTGTAGAGTTAAAAACGTTTATTTTTAATACTTGGGTTAAGTACTGAAGACATTCCAGAGGACGAACAAAATATACTAGACAATTTAGTATTAAGAATATCTGGAAATATTTTGTGTGGGTGCTGTGAGAAATGATTTAGAAATTTTACAAGTTTATATAAATAATAGACTTAATTAAATTGTTTTTCAGAACCAATTGGAAGTTATTTCTAATGTATCTATCTATCTCTTATTTATAAAAAATCTTACCTCTTTCCATCACAGAAAAATAAATTCCGTATGTAATGTTTATTTCTTTAATGTAGCTATGGCCAAGCCGTCAAAGGGGTGGCTGGATCTGACGTGTATTTAAAATAAAACAGCATCTGTTGAATACTTATATGGTATACAAAGCGATAGTTTTGACACTGAATTAACAAAGGCGTAGAGTACTTGCATTCTATGCCGAAAACTCAGGATTAAATACCAACGAGGGTGTCAAATGATTTCCCGTTTCGGTGCTTATTTCAAACCGTAAATAAAATACCGGCAAGGTTAACTCAGTACTCACAAGTAATAAGAATCTCAGGAGCTTACAGTGGAAAAGTTTGGAATGTTGCATTTGATTATTGAGGGGCAGATCGAGGAAAAACGAAGTGTTGTAGTGTCGCTTGTTTGTCACTACAAAGCGTCAATACTCAAGCAATATCCAGTTGCTGTAAGACTGGATGGACCTTCAGTGACCGGTCGTTGGTAAAGGTTTGATAATTTTTTTAACCCAGCGAAGAGCATATTTGAAAATTTAAATGGTATATTTTTTGTGCTCCGCCGGGATTTGAACCCACAACCTACCATTTAAAAGTCAGAAGTGTCAACCACTAGACTACGGACCGGTCAAGTTGCAGGGTTGACATTCATTTTAGGTTTGGTTTTTAATTTGCAAGTACACATTCAGCATTAGGAAGCGCGAACTTTGTGAGCATGCATTTGATACTAGTTTTGAAAGTTAATATATATTTGCAACTTAAATTATAGATTATTAATTATTATAGACTGTAAAAAATGGTCCTCTTTGCCAATGTCAACCCTGCTTCAGGAAAGGTCGGCAAGAGTTGCAGGGGTTATGTTCATTTGAGATTGGGTTTTTTTATATTGTAGGTCCACATGCGGCATGTGTAAGCGCGAAATTATGCATGTCTGCTTGTGGGAATGCATTTGATATGAATCTCAAATCATACATATCTTTGCAGCTTAGATTTAGATTTAGATTTAGATAGATAGTCGACGTCGGAGGAACTTGACATGGCACTAGAATAAGAAGAAAAATATAAATTTTACGTGACTTAATAACATTCCAACCAATAGTTATCTATAATCACATAGTTCAGCGACCACGTAGGAAGTAAAGTATCCTCTCAATGGAGTATAATTCATTAGGTTGTTCCGTGAAAATTTAATGCGCTGTTTTCGTACGATGATTTGGCCAAATTGTATATCATTGACCCCCTAATGCACGGAAACCACATACATTTCGATGTACGAGAGCTCACCAGTTAGCTGGTACTGATTTATCAATCATATTCTACCCACAGGCAGTCAGCCATGTGCGGCACTCTTCCATACAGCCAGAAAACATTTTTTCTTTCTTGAAATCGTAAAAATGTTAACAAAACTAGCTGCAGAGTAACGCCCGGTATTTTCAACGTGAGACTTTTAAACTGATTAGTAAAACTACCCACATGATTGACGTCAGTACGTCCTATCATTCAGTATGAATTCGCTATGCTATCGTTGAAAATTACGGGCCTTAGAGTCTATTCCCCGATTTCTCCGACAATTTTTAAATGTTACGTTTCCCTTATAAGGCATCCACACGCTTGCGGCAAACGCCGTTCGGCTAGTAGTGTAAGAGCTTGACGTATGAAACCTTACCTCATCTACTACCAGGCAGAGACATGGTCAGGCTGGTAGTTTGTATCGAGTACATGATTTTTTCACAGATCCAAAACGCTCCAGGATAGGAAAAGGCAGATCTGTGAAAAAATCATGTACTCGATGCAAACTACCAGCCTGATCATGTCTCTGCCTGGTAGTAGATGAGGTAAGGTTTCATACGTCTAGCTCATGGACTACACGCCGCAAAGCGCTTGCCGCAAGCGTGTGGATGCCCCATTAGGAGATTTTAAATGACTACTTGCGGGTTTTTTCAAGAAAGAAAATCCTCAAACAAGATTTAGAGATGTTCATCTATTTTTTGACAAGTAAAGCATGTCAAAATGATACTTCAAATTTACTCTATTCATAAAATTTAAGATTAATTGGTGAAGGCATCGGACTAACAAATCCGCAGTCTAGTGGTTTCATTTAATTTTCTAATTGGTGGCTTTACCAAAAACTGGTCACCAAATGTCCATCCAACCTTAATGCAACTATCTCTAGCCTGAAAAAGCGTTTCTATAGTGACGACTAATCTCACAGAAAGCCTATGAGGTGTGATTAATACAAAAACAGTGCCCACCAAATAAATCATAAACATATGTTTTATTCTTTGTAACTCAGCTTCAAAACGATTAAATTATCTAAAAGTTGAAAAAATGTGTCCTTTAAAAACATTCAACATGCAATTGAATGAATGCAAACTGTCACGCATGGATAACCGTCTGTGTACGGAAATATCCGCGGTATAACGGTGCTTTTATAAATTTGGAAAGCAGCGTACGGTCTGGCACTGATGTGGGCTTTGAATTTAACTAGCAAGCAGAAAAAAAAGAAGTTTTTTATTCATTATTTTAACCCACACTAAAAACTGACTTAATAACATCATTAGTTTTCCTTAGTACCGACCATTTTTTTTAATTTTACAAGTGAGTTTTTATTTATAATTTACAAATTTAGTAAGTTCGCGCTAACACATATCTGCATGTGCGCTAATAAAAAACAATCTAAGTTCTCTGGAACACACAACTTGCAACTCCTGCCACTCTTCGCTGAAACCGTAATGGCATCAGCAATAAGGAACTGAGTTTTAACAGCATGGTGGTCATCCTCATACCATGCTATTAGTCGAGGAACTTTAATATTAAATATGGCTTAAAAATATCAAAGACAACGAAGCTAAATTATGAAATACAAAATTCACAATAATTTTCAGAATCAAATTTAAAATTTCCGCTTGCTTATCTTTCACGTTAATTTAAAGATTCTCAAAGTCTTTCAGGCAAGATGAGTCTTTTTGAAATTGACCCCGGATTGCTCGGTGGGGTTTCGGAAAATTTCAAAGGATACCTGACTGTCGCATTAGGTAATTAAAGGCCTCTAGGTTTGACTTTTCTCAAAGAAGGGCGCGGTTGTTATTAACGGGGTCGTGTCACGACAAATCGGCGACAGATTACTCGTCCATAGACAGCTCGTCCATGGATGAATTGGTCACACAACAGTTCATCCACACAATTTTTCGGTCAACGACATTTCAGTAACAGACAACTCGACCGCAGAAATCTCGTTCATGGATAAATTGGTCACAAAAAAAATCATCAACACGAAATTTTTGGTCACCTATGTCAGTCACCTAGGTCGGCAGACAGCTCCATCATAGAAAACTTGCTCTCCAAAGAACCTTCGCAATGACTGTAGTTTTAATAAATTGTAGTTTTATTTTATGGAATTTTCTGTGGACAATACATCTTTAAATTTTAAAACTAAATAAGAGGCACAATAATAACATGGACTCCCCGGATAAATGAGCCTGCTTTCCTATTTTCTATGAGAGTAAATACTACAAAAATGTAAAACATCCTTTGTTTTAGATGTTTTTCATGACCACTTTCTTATAATTAATTAATTTTAGTTCACAGTTCTCATCAAGATCATCATCATCATCATACTTCACGCTGAAGAAGCCCATCGTAGAAATGGGCAAAACGTCCGGAAGCTCCAGCTCCCACAGACCACGGCAACAGATCCCGGAAAACATCACTCCAGCATCATCAGCCGGCCGTGTAAGCCTTAAACTCTTATTCAATTGGTTCATTAACTAAAAAAAGTTATACACAATAAAAGGTTTTATCCACGATCATTTAAATCAGAGAATTCTCACTTCAGTTAAAGGTAGCGATATTATATACGATCGAAAAATCTTGTGGAGGAACGGTCGTGTGACCAAATTGTCCATGAACTATGTGTCTATGGACGAGTCTGTAGCCGAGATGTCTGTGGACGAAATGGCGTTGACAGAAAATTCATGTGGATGAACTGTCGTGTGATAAATTTTTCCTTGGCCGACATGTCCATGACTGATTTGTCGTGGAACCTCACGGGTTGAAGCGACATCAAAAGAATATCCTAAGCAGGGTCTTTGTAATAAGTTTAAGAATAAAATTAGCAGATGAATTTAACTGAAAGATTGTAACATTGTCGAAACAATATATTTTTACAGTAGAGCCTCAATTAATCGACCTGATCCTAGTGTGTATGAAAATGATTATAGCTCTGGATGAAATGAAAAGATTATGCAAAAGATTATCTGCTATCTTGGTATGAAATCTTGATTTTCTATCGAAGCAAAATTATATGTATATGCATGATATTTAAAAAAAAAAAAAACAAAATACGTGTAGATTACCGTCGAGATGAATTGATCGACAAGTTTGATGTCGATCGGTTAACCAACAAAATCTTATCGATATCCATCGACATTCATAGATATCCCGGTCGATAGCTCAGTTGGTAGAATGCTTGCATTTCATGCCGAGAGCTCGACATCGATTTTCACCGAGGGTTTCAGAAATAATTTCCCGTTTTGGGGCTTATTTCAAACCCAAAACAAAATACAGGCAAGGTTTACTCAGCCTTGTATCTGGAGTTGGTACTCATTTACAAATCGTTCACTAACAAATTGATTGCAATCCAAGCAGGACAACAATCATTGCGTAAGCTAGTTAAGAATAACAGCAAAAATGCATTACTTTTTGCATTTTCATGGCAATGGTTTTGCAAGATTCCAACCCCTACTATTTGGTGATACTGTGGCATCAGAAGCAGATCATTTCAGCATACAAATCAGACTCTCCCTCACCCCATTGATATATACTATAAGTGGACACGAAACTAGATTACGGCATTGGCGTATAGTATGAGACACAAATGTCAGCCAACCTTGGTAAACACGCCAGAACACTTCTTAAGTTATTTTTCTTTCTTAATCTAGCGTTTCGGAACCCAATAATTGCACATGTTTTTTTCTTTCTCAATTGACAAATTAACTGTACAAAACAATTGAAACGCGTTTGCATAATTTTCACGCATAGATGACGTTTCGTAATGCCAACATTGTAAAAAAAATATTTAGTTTCTCTTACACATTTCTGTTTTGAATAAAGTCACAATGAAAGCATCCTTGTTCTCTGCGGACTAAGTATTAAGAACGATTTGGGATTAGGTATTGTTATGAAAGTATTTTTATATTTCTGTGTACATTTATTTATGATTGTGTGCCTGTTTGTTTTTAATTTCTAGTGTGTGTGTCTAGATGTACGTATTTGGATGGTTTTACCTACTAGTATTTGCTCAAAGCTTCTGGCATGGTCTGATGTATGCCAGAGTATCCCTTAGTCACCTATAAATATAGATAGCAATGCTTAAAAGGGGATTAAGTACCTAAGCCGTTGAGCGAGATAGTACGAAAGATTAACTGTTAACAAAATGAGAGTCAATCCTAAGTTGTATAAAATAAATTCAATCAAAGTTTGATTAACTTGAACCCAATCAAATCGTAACAGTTTGTTGAAATGCATCTGCCATCTATTTGAATAAAAACATATTTTCGGATCCAAGAATATGATACGTCAACGATCACCCCCTTCTCCATTCACTGAATCGGTTTCACGAAAACGCAAAAGTCCCCGACTGCCTACTTGTAAACTTTAAAATTGAACTGTCACTCAGGAGGATTTCCTTTGTAGCCGAAATCGTGAACCAGACCTCCCCCCAAGCTAAGCCGGGCTCGCCTTTTTTGTGTAATTGTGAAAAGCTATGCTGGAAATGGGGGTAGGCGCCACATTGAAGGTTTTAAAGTTGAAAATTTTGCATTAATTTGATAAAGTCTCCTATTGGTAAGGGTTTGTTTTATGTGAGAAAGTATACAAATTAAAAAAAAACACACACATAGTTTTATTAACACAAGTTGAGCATTTACTTCAACCCAAGTACTTTCAACTTGCTTGCGTCATTTTCAAGAGGGCAGTGTTACAGAATTGACAAGATAAAAATCATGGAGAAATGAGAAGGATGAGTTACAAAAAAGATGTATTATAAAATAATCTATAATCAAAATTCCAAATATATATTTAGATTCAAACCTCATATTAAATGCATGCCCTCAACAAGACACGTTAAGTTCGCGCTTACAAATGCTGAATGTATACTCACAAATGAAAACGAAACTTTGAATGAACGTTAACCCTGTAACTTCTTCGAACTTCCCTGAAACAGGAATGGCATTGGGAAAGTGAACCATTTTTTACATTATGAGTGGTCAGCATTACACAAACCTACAAGTCAGACACTGTTACAAGATTGACACGACAAAAACCATAGAGAAATGAGAAGGATGAGTTACGAAAAATAGTACAATTAGGTAATAACTAAGGCAAAAAAGCAGGAATCTGAACGTTGACTAAACTATAAGAATAAGTATTATATTACAAATTCTACATAAAAAACTGACACCCTCTGTGGGGATCGAACCCGAGTTCTCGGCATGGAATGCAAGCACTCTACCAACTGAGTTACCGACCGGAACATAATTATTTGCATGTTTTTCAATAGTTCATTATCAAGTGTGTAACTTTTTGTATTTAAGATTTACAACTTTCCAAAACTGTCGACATTTACAACTATCCTAATGCTTACAATTTTTAATGAATTTAATCAAAAACAATTAATAATGTTCTTAGCTGGATGCCTACATAAATCAGGTATTAAATTTCTCTTTCATTAAGCCAGGTGCATGGATTGATTATGTAAAATAATACCTTACATTATTAAATTCAAGCTCATCCGGTGTTAACCTATCAAATATTTTTTTATCAATTCCCCATAGTAGAATGCAGTGGATATTTTTTCATTAATTTTTAACACTGCATGGAAGTTTCGATTACATTTTAAAATTTATTATCGTCTACATAACAAATGAGCTTAAATTAATTTCCGATTACATGTCGGGGAGAGTAGGTATGGTTGTTTCACGGTTGACTGTCTATAATCTAAGTATAATCTATAATCTAAGTTGTAAAGACATATTAACATTAAAAAATAATATTGAATAAATGCCCAAAAGCAGGCACATACAAGCTCGCACTTACATGTGCTGCATGTTTACTTACGAAATAAAGACCCAGATCAAAGATAAACATACCTTAGCCCAGAAAAATTTGAAAGATTAAATTCATCATTTTATTGGCGAGTAAAAGTGAATGGTTGGTTAAAAACGAGTAACAAACTATAATCGGTCGGTGTTATGGCCGAGGGGAGAGGCGCGTGTTTGACTATCGTATTTGGAACCGGATAACGTTGGTTCGAATCTTGCGTCTAGCCCTCTTGACCATAACTTCGACCCTACTTCAACAGATGCCGTTGCATGCACACAATCTTCTGAATTCGCATAAAGACAACTCGCTGCCTTAGTTCTTGTTTATCGTATACGCCATTGAGAAAATTTTACATGAGCAATGTTTGCATGTGTACTGGACCAATGTGTCTTATGAAAACAAGAAATTTATTTAAAAGAACTCTCACATTATCGAGTTTTACGGTTTTTCTTAGCTCAGATTGTGTAGAATTTGATTCATAAGACAACTGCATGGAAAAGTCATATTTGACAAGATTGGCGTATACGATAAACAAGAACTGGGGGAGCAAACTGGTTAGGCAAAATAGGTTGGTGGATTGCATTTCTTTCCACAAATCTATTTAAAAAAGAATCTAAGTTGCAAAGATATAATATTGACATTTAAGGCTTATATTTAATGCAGATCCACAGGCAGGTACGTGTAAGTTTGCACTTTTAAGTTTTTCACAAGAAAAATACTTACCTTAACTAATTAATTTACAGGAGAACACATAAATATATTATCCATTAATACAGAATTGGTATTTCTAAGTTTATGAAAAAGGAACTACAAAATAGAAGAAACGCATATACCTTTCAAACCAGTCTCGTCCATACATCTTAAGAATGCCTTGCTCATTAAACCAAGCACTTCCTTCTCTGACTGTCTGGTAGGAAATCTTTTATGGGTCAAGATCGTTCAGTGGAAGTGTGTGGAAGTAATCATGCTGGGTTAGCTATCAAGCTAATGTACCGCTAGACTACTCACATTAAAGCCTGAGGCTTTGATGTAACGCGTATCGTAAAAGAATTAAAGGTAATTGATAGAATGTATACGAATTCCGATTGAAAAGTAAACGTATTATGTTTCATCACAACTGAATTTTAACGATTGGATTTTACTCGTATGTAAACATTTCAAATTCTTTCTAAGCAATAAAAATGAATGGAAAAATAAAAACATGAAAATTTATTTCAGTGGATTTTTTCGTTTTCTTTGAAAAAAAGCAGTTACATTTTGAATTAATTTCCTTCATTATAATCGTTTTCCATGTAATATTATTTAGTGGTTGGTATGAGGCTGACCACCCATGATGATTATGATGATGATGATGATGATTTCTTTATCAGCGTCGTTTCGTAACTCAATGTCACTCCAAGGGCACCTTGCATACACATGCCGCATGTGCACTTACAACATAAAAACCCAAGTCTCAAATGAACCTAAGTCCTGCATCTTTTACCGACTTTCCCTGGAAAATGGATGGCAATGAACGGACAGCAATGTTACAGTATGGATAGTCAGCCTCAAAGTCAAAGAATCCTATAACTCAAATCCTAAATGTAAATATATCTTTGTAATTTAAATGATAGATTATGACTTCATTTCGAATAGAGCTTACTTAAATACAACATTTTTAAAGTAAAATATTTTTTTCTATTTCTTGAAAAAAATATATAAATGAGAATATTAAGGTTTACAATAATTGTTGTTCCTTCCAGACTGCAGATTCGTTAAGATATTTTCCTTTTTGCGTCTTAAGGCTTTTCCTAAATTGGGGTGGCTCCTACGGCGGAATCGGGCGGAATTTCTAATTCATCTCCAATTTTACGGCTCATTTTTTCTATATCGCGTAATGAAACCGACCGGGGAATAATTAATTGCACAAAAGGATCACCACAAAGAAACGCAAAGACGGCTTTGAAGTCCAAATTAATGAACAATTTAAATTATGACCGGGGGGAAATTAGAATTTCAAAAAAATATTTTGTTGTACCTACTCTTGGTTTGCTATTTGAAGAACGGACCTTATAGTAGAGATCACGGGGTTTTCCGTTATTCAAGAACCGACTGTGAAACTAAACCAAGATTCAAATTGAGCCCAGAGAGGTTACGACCTTTGGTAATGAGGCAAACGACCGGAAACTACATAAGAAAATGCAAATTCTAGCATCAGTTATTCGAGTAGATAGCAGGTGCAGAAAATTCGAGAAACGTATCAAAACGATGAATTTCCGATGATTCTTGTGCGGTAGACTCCCCAAATTTTAGAAAATCTTGAGGTCTATGTTACTTGATGGAGTGCCGAAGAAGTGTGAGGTGGCGGTTGATTGAAAAAATCTCAGCATGATTTCGTCAATTAAAAATGTTTGGAATATTCAACGACACTTCTAGAGAGTGATTTAGTTTTTATACATGTTTTCGGGTTGAGCATTTGAGGTGAGTTTACACAATACTTCAAACTGATTCTACACAATACAAATTCTTTTTATCAGGGGTGCTAGCTGCATGATGCTGTGTTGTATGTTATCTTGCCTTTGTTTTGAGACGCTGAAATGAAGTGATGATTGATATGGTTTTGAATAGACCAGAATTAAAATGAAAAGGGAACAAAGATACCTGTAACATATTCCATAAACCAGCAGTTAAGCAATGGAATGAGTCGTGAAAATACCAAGTTTTCAGCGTTTTGACGTCAATTGTAAAGGAATGAATGTGAGCCATTTTACAAGTTTCCTTTTTTGTGAAGAGAATAGGAGGAAAAATTGAAGATATTTCATCAAAACAAGCACCGTGATAGAAGAGAGAAAATAGGTCGATAGTTCTGAGCCTTCTTTTGATTTAATAAAGAAAGGAGAATTACATTCCGACTCCTTTTTCTATCTCTTTTTCCAACCGTCTTCGTCGCTAGCTTGTTGAAGATTTTTATGACAACAGTATGAAGTTTTTTTTTCACTTGAGTGTGTGTATATGAGATATCTTTCCCGCAAGCAGACGGCATTGTATGTTTTTATGTATTTTAAATACATGCTCGTTCGCTTCTTATCTAGTCTGGAATTTTCCATCGCCTTATACAGTCGGGAAGGTGTTTGACTTTACAGGGAGCTTCACTTACTAAACCGTCTGGACATGAATACAGTATCGTTACGAATTTAAGTAGTAGTCTTTGGATTATCTGTGTTAGTTCTTATGCCGGTATTCTCCATTGACATCTGAACGCTTAACTTTTGCTAAGGAAGAATTTCTAGTAAGTATCGAAATAGGCCGGATAAAAAATTGTCGTTGTTTTTAAAAATATGTTTCTTATACTTTATGGCCTTAGTAAATAATTTAAATTAATGGAAAAAAATCAAGCATGCTAACTGTTTTTTTAACCTAAATTTTAAAGTTAATTTTCTTTATATAACTTAAAAAAATACGCCACAAAAAAAATATTTAAAAAAACTATTTTTTTTTCATTTTTTGTATATTTTTTCACAATTTCATATTTTGGAAATATTTTTGTTCTTCATAATTATAGAATGATTTTGGACCGTATTCCCCACCACTGCAATTATCCTATTACACATAGTTATAGTTAAAGTTGTGGGGCTTATGTTCATTTGAGGTTTGGATTTTATTTGTAAGTACACATTCAGCATTTGTAAGCGCGAACTACACTTGTTGGTTTGTGGGCATACATCTGAGAGCTTTAAATGAATATATCCTTGCAACTTAGATTATAGATTATAGATTATAGATAGAGTCATAATAAATGGAGAGCTTGTATGAAAAAGGTTATGAATCTGGATGAAATGAAAGAAGTATGCAAGGACCGAAAGAAATGGCGGTTGATCTGTAATGCCGGCGTTTAAAAGGCTGAGGCTTTTAAAAAATATTTTTCACTTTTTTATAGAATATTTTTTTTATAAGTTTTTTTTTTCCTGTTTAATTCTTTAGTGTTTATTTGTTTTATATAATCAAATGTAATTAATTGCTTGTATTCCTATACTTAAAGAGTTGGTATGCGGCTGACCACCCATACTGTAAAAAATGGTTCACTTTGCCAATATCACCCCTGTTTCAGGGAAGATCGGCAAGAGTCGCTGGGCTTATGTTCATTTCAGATTTGTGTTTTTATATTGTAGGTCCACATGCGGCATGTGTGAGCGCAAAATTATGCGTGTTTGCTTGTGGGAATGCATTTAATATGAATGTCAAATGATACATATCTTTGCAACTTAGATTTAGATTTAGACACGATATAGTCTTGTCCACACACTTTTGAGAGTCACCAGTGTACTGCCTGAACTCTCCTATAATTTATTCACTGCCGCGCAGCAAGCTCACGTTATCTTGCGTTTAGTACTCACGGGAAATAATAACAGCGAGTTAGCCTTTGCTTGGCCCGTGAGTGCCTTCATCTGGTGTACTTCCTCACCCGACTGGCCGACGAGTTTTTACAATTCTTCACGGTTTACCGAGCACGGTCCATGTTTTGTTATCTACCTGCATACTGATGTCTTAAGCTTATTCAGAGATGTGTGGCTTAATCTTGTGATGGTGTTATTCACACACAACTAATCTTTGGCTCATCCTCCACATATAAGCTCAACGACGATCTAATCTAATCGAATCTAAGTTGCAAAGATATGGAACATTGGGTATTCACATTACATGCATTCTCACTAGCAGACACATACAAGTTAAACCTACAATATAAAAACCAAATCTCAAATGGACATACACCCTGCAACTCTTGTCCTTGACTTATACGTTGGTAAACGGCTGACCACCCATGCTGTGGAAACTGGTTCACTTTGCCAATGTCACCCCTGTTTCAGGGAAGGTCGACAGGAGTTGCAGGGTGTATGTTCATTTGAGATTCGGGTTTTTATATTGTAGGATACATTATTATGTATATTGTTGTCGACCCTGATGTATAAAAGCGAGTCATGGACAATGAATGAAAGAGAAGTAAATAAAGTACGCACCGTAGAAATAGCTTTTTTGAGAAGTATGACAGGAAAAACACTGAAAGATAGAGTGAGAAACGAATGGGTTCTTAATGAATGCGGAGTAAAAGAAAGCGTGAAAGTGAAAGTTCAAAGAAGTGTGATGCGATGGTTTGGACATATTGAAAGGATGAATGAAGACCGACTGACAAAAAGAGTGAGTGATAAGTGAGATTGCGAATGAATGGAATTTACAGATTGGAAACAAGAGAAGAGCATGCATGAAAAGAGTGATGAAATTAGATGAGATGAAAGAAGTATGCAAGGACAGAGTCAAGTGGAGGCACTTGTGTGGAGGTACCGGCTACCCCTAGAGGAATGGCGGCATGATACAAGACAAGACAAGGACCACATGCGGCATTTTTAAGCGAGAACTTATACGTGTCTGTTTTGTGAAAATGCATATAATGTGAATCTCTAATGGCACATATAATTTGCAACTTAGATTAGATTAGATTAGTGAATATGCACCTTTTCAATTTTACCTTTAAGGTGTCGATATAATAATATATTGCGTAGGCGCCGTGATCCAACCAAAAAAACAGTGAAATTTCTCCGACGGAATTCGATCCAAAGAAATGTTTAGTTACAGTCCAATTAAGTAACATTATCTCGTCTATTTGTGTCAGAAATGTACGTGAACTTCACACCAAAGTGTGTGTTGGTTCTATGGAATTACCGACACCTTATTCCTAGCCCTTGTTCACAATTATCGACCCATATATCAAAGCACAAACAATACAATTACTAGGTGGGATAATCAATGGTTTAGATCAGGTCGATCCATCACATCGGTACCGAAAATATACTCAATAATTTGACCTATTTGATGCCCACGCCGATGGTGAATCTCTCTTCCTAGAGTTGGGCATCGAAGTTGCAGGGGCGTGCATCCCATACAGGCACATGCGCTCATAGGTAGGCAATGTTACTGTATCCTGCCGCTGTTCCACTAGGGGTTGCCGGTACCTCCGCAGATGCGTCTCCACCTTTTTCTGTCCTTGCATACCTCTTTCATCTCTTCAACATTCATCACTTTCTTCACACATCCTCTTCTCTTGTTCTTACTCTGCAGGTTCCATTCTTCCTGAAGATGCCTCATTAGGCGAAAATGTTTGAGCAAAAAAAAAGGAATAAATAATTGAATTAAAAACTTTATCCAATTGATTTTTTAAATAATACAAATGGACTTTCACTGTGTAGGTACATACATTTACATATATTTAATAATAATATAAGGATGATTTATTTGGTGAGCGCTGTTTTCATGTAAATTACACCTCAAGAGCCCTCTGCGACCTTGGTCGTCACTATAGAAAGCGCCAATCTCAAGCAAGACACAGTTGCTGTAAGGCTGGATGGACCTTTGGTGACCGGTCTTTGGTAAAGGTATACTAATATGATTTTTTCAACCCAGTGAGGAATCCACAACTTTCCATTTACTAGTCCGAAGTGTTTCAACTGGACCACAGACCGGTCTTACATACCGGATAATATAAGGTAAAAAACTATTTAGGTAAGCTTGATATTCAAATTTAAAACTCAAAAAAGTTCGATTGGAGCCATTGTTAGCACTTCAGTAAATTTTAAATGGGTTTTTTTAAAGGAATGGGAGAAAATATTTATTCTGAAATGTATTTGCCTATACCCTGTGCACGCGCCTGCCAACTTGGAACATAACTTAAGCAATTGAAGGGAACAAATCGATCAGCCGCAAGCTCCGTATATTGTATCCAAAGTTTCGATTTCAGCTCAAGTGTAGCGTTTACCAAAAATTTATACAAACTAAAACGCTAGCTTGAGGCGATGTTTTAGTTTGTATACATGATTAAGTTGAAGCGTAAAATAATGGGTGCATTCTAGAAGTGCGGTCAAAGCGTTTCCTCCCACTAACCGCATTCTAAAGTTACAGATGCTATCATTTATTATGCTATGTAAGATATGAAAAATGTTTAAAATATAATGAATAATTTTTAGACTAGAAAGTGATGTATTTCATAAATAATTTTCTGATGGAGTCGAGAAACAATAGATACTAGAACTTGTAACTTTGCATCCGTTCTGATAAGGGAAGACAGAGCAGCTTCTGCAGAATTGCCTCCACTTCTTCTGTCTTTGCATATCACATTCATGCATTTCCTTTTTTTAACATTCACTCAGTACAGGTGAAGCTCGCTCAATGGCAAAGGATGTGGAAAGAAACGGAAAACTACAAAATTTAAAGCCCAATTGGCATCCCATGGACCAGGAAAATGAACCAATCTTGATACATGCTGTTTCTCCAGCGAGGAGCTCAATTTTAAGGATTGCCTAATTAAATACCGGCAAGGCTTACTCAGCCTTCAAAATAAATGAGTACCAACCCCTCTCGGGAGCTGGGAAACCACCACTTCAACTGAAGTGGTCGGCATAAGGCTGGCCCCCTTACCTGTAAAAATAAATAGGCTCCAATTGAGACATGTGACTCCTTCGAAGAGAACTCAGTCAATATTTACACTATATGTGAAGCTAAATCACGCCACGGATAGGTAAAACGGCAAAAAAGATAGATGAATATTAATTTCTGCAAAACAATCCTAGGATTAAAAAACAAAAGAAGAACAATTCAACCAATCTGATCGAGCCATATTTTCCGCGGTCTCTTTTAACATTCACAAAGACTTGATTAAACTTTACATCAAGATTAACATTAAATTCGTGCACAGACCGTGAAATTAAGCCGACTTCAATCACAAGACTCTACGCCAAACAAAAACAAATCTCCTTGAGAGGATGGCAGAAGAGTTTTACACGGCGAGTCTGTCTGTGGTACCAGGCCCCTCGATAAGAAACCACGAGGCCAGGTCCATAAATCGTCCCAAACTTTCCTAGGGAGTCCCTGACTTTCAAGCGCCACACCACTAGAAACAAACTTCCTATGGAACAAGGTTCCAAAGGTTTTATTACTACATGCCCTTCCACCGACTTTTTTCCAAAAAAAATCAGGACCCCAGCGACATCATTAACAACTTGAAGCAACCTTAATTATTGATGAAGTGATTATGATTGAATGACAGATTTAATGACAATTAAATTAGATGGACGGTCACAGAGACACTTGTGAGATGAATCGAAGCATTTGAGATGTGCGTCTACCGAAAAATGCTTTGGATCTCTTGGCGTGATCGGGTCACCAATCAAGAAGTCCTCCCACAACCTAACATAAAATTGCCATTTGACTCGACAGAATCTAAGCTGTAACTGTCACTGTAATTCTGTCTCCATTTCGCTAGGGGTGGCCAGAGCCTCAGCAGTTTGCTTATTTTTTTTCCTATCATTGCATACTTCCCACAATTCATTCAAATCCATTACTTATTTCATACATTTCATTCTATTACATTCGTTTTGTATGTCTAATTCTTTCACAACTTCACCAATCTGATCCAGCCATACTTTTCTCATTATTTCCTAAATAAAAACACTTGGTAACACAAGTCTTCCATCATCCATTATTTCTGCATGCCCAAACCATCCTATCACATTCTTTTGTACCTTTTAACTCTAACATCCTCTTTCAACTTGCATTTGCCGTTCACCAATTCATTCTAACTCCATCTCTTATTACTTCACTGGTTTAGCAAAACCATTAAACCCCTATTTGTCGAGAAAGAATCTACATCATTAAATGCTACGATTTTTGTCGATATTTAATAGAAGAAATGCAAATAAATCGAAAAGTAATTCCACGTGCCCTACAGTTTGGGAACCTTTGCTTTAGATGGATCTAACTGCTTGCGGATATCGAGATGCTGGGGAGTAGAGATAGTAAATTTCAAAGTTTGGATCGAATTGACCATTACAATAATAACACTAGCGTCGGCCGTGCGGGTCAGAGGAGTGCCCACAAACACCTGGTACTCACAAACTATACTACTAACTATAGATGACTATCGAATTCAGCTTTACAAAACATTTATGCATATTACGAGAAAAAGCAAATGTGTGAAAAGGTTGATGAATTTGAATAAATTAAAAAAATAGGCAACTCTACAGAGGCTCTAGCCACCCCATGCGAGATATCGACAGAGTAAGAAGTAAAGTTATCTACACAAAATAGTAAGGAAAATATTTTTTAATTAAAAATACTTTTTATAATAAATACGATTTATGTTCCTCTGTTCATTTATCTGCATATTTCGTCCTTTAAGTGCTTTTTTGTCTTATGTCCATCAGAAGTTGTTTCACATGAGCAATGTTTGTATGTCTACTAGACCAATGTGTTAAACTGAAAATATATTTTTTTAATATTTATAACCACTCTCATATTATCGTGTTTAACGTTTTATTGTTAAGTCAGATTATGTAGAATGTGATTCTTAAGACGATTTCATTGAAAGTCATCTTTAAATCAAATTGCAGATAAGTAAACCATTTTTTACAGTAAGGAAGATGCATGATAGGAGCGTTTGGTAGAATAGCGAAGAATAAAAGGATACCAAAGAAAATGAAAATGGCGGTACACAATTGTATATTGTTGCCGACCCTGATGTATGGAAGCGAGTCATGGACGGTGAATGAAAGAGAAGTAAATAAGGTATGCACCGTAGAAATGGCTCATTTGAGAAGTATGACAGGAAAAACACTGAAAGATAGAGTGAGAAACGAATGGGTTCTGAATGAATGCGGAGTAAAAGAAAGCGTGAAAGTGAAAGTTCAAAGAAGTGTGATGCGATGGTTTGGACATATTGAAAGGATGAATGAAGACCGACTGACAAAAAGAGTGTATAAAGGGAATGTAATAGGTAAGCGTGGAAGGGGAAGACCTAGAAAAGAATGGATTGATCAGATAAGTGAGATTGCGAATGAATGGAATTTACAGAGTGGAAACAAGAGAAGAGCATGCATGAAAAGAGTGATGAAATTAGATGAGATGAAAGAAGTATGCAGGGACAGAGTCAAGTGGAGGCACTTGTGTGGAGGTACCGGCCACCCCTAGAGGAATGGCGGCAGGATACAAGACAAGACAAGACAAGACAGTATAGGTGGTCAGCCTCATACCAACCTAGAAGTCAAGGAATGCCATTTATAGGAAAAAATATTGTTTTTCTCAAGTAGGTACAGTAATTTTGGGTTTGAATTTAAATATTAAAACATATGAACATCACAATCGTCAATAATAAATGAAAGTAAGGAATTATCTGATATGATAAATAAACATATCGACGGTTAAAAGGCAATAGAGCATAAGCGACAAAAACTAAATTGTTCAGGAGAGCAGTTTAAAATTCGACATTGCAGAAAAATGGCATAATTTTTTTTTTTTTATAATATCGTTAAAATCAAAACAGCTCTAAAATTAAAAAAATAAAGGCATTTATTGGCATTCTTATTAATGTGGTTTCACAATGTTTTACGATTTTGTTTATGTCACAAGCGCCTTTAGGACAAAAAAGGCCAAAATCTTGTCAGTTACACCAAAACTATACTTTGAAAACGCAGTTGTTTGCTTGGGCATAAACATCACAAAAATCATCGTAGAGCCATGGGATATAGCGTATTAGAAAAAAGGTAAAATTTTAACAAGGATAGCATTCATACCTCATTTTTGACAAAAACGTCGCTTATTAATACTTCCTTTTAACCGTCGATATATACGAGGATATATTATTCAGGTGTAATTGGACCTCAAAAATAACATTTATTTGTGGAAGGTCAAAAGAAGTAGATAGCAATAGAAACTCAAGAAGAAAGTAAATAATCGTAACTCGATATGATTTTATTATTTAGTGTCCGACTCGGATGGATTGCCATCCCCCGAGGAAAAAAGTAAGAAACAATATCTAGTCTAGACTATAAAACATTACGTAAACTCCCTACAAAAAAGTATGGAAGATACAACAGCGCCCCTAGCGAATTATTTAGTTTACATTCATTTCAGATGATCAAGCTAAGTTTACGGAACGTTCAATACTTGGGGCACAGATAATGCTGTTATCTTTTTCCGAGAAGGGCTATCGATATCAAATGTAATGAAGTTACACAAATACAAATGCTGGAGATTGGATTTGTAGCGATTCCCCGACAAATAGGGAAAATATACACAACGAAGATGAAAATACAAAATGTAAGGAGTTCACTCATTCATTGATTCTTCTTACTAACTTTCATCTTCTTCTTCTTCTTCTTCAGCCTGTATTGATCGTCCACTCCTGGACGTAGGCCTCCTCTCGCATTTTCCATTCGTTTCTATCCTGAGCGATCCGCATCCAGGCAAGTCCTGCACTTCTCTGAACATCGTCACGCCAACGCAACTGTGGGCGCCCAACTCCACGCTTTGCCGTCCTTGGGCACCAGCACAGCAGTCGCTTTGTCCATTTTTCATCTGGATCGCGAGCGACATGTCCCGCCCATCGCCACTTGAGGGTTGCGGCCATCTTGATGACATCGGAAACCTTTGTCCTGACTCTTATGTCCTCATTTCTGAGTCTGTCCCGCAAACTGACACCCAACATGGCTCTCTCCATTGCTCTCTGTGTGACTCTTAGCTTGTGGGCACTTTTTTGTGACATTGTGACTGTCTCAATACCATAAGTGAACACTGGCAGGACACAGGCATTGAATACTTTCCTTTTTAAGTTGATGGGTATTTTGGGATTTTTCAAAATGTGACCAAGATTTTTGAATGCTGCCCAGCTTAGTCCGACTCTTCTATTTAGGTCTGCTGTCTGGTTATCTCGCCCGAGCTGTATTTTGTGACCCAAATAAATGTACTCATCGACAGATTCGTTTTCACTTTCTTTCATCTAGAAAATATAAAATGACAGCCTATTTGCTATTACCTAAAATTTTGAATTTCGATACTTCCAAAAGTGATTTGATATTTGTTTCGAAAAGTTTGTATACATACCAGAACTTAAGGATCCCGCAGGCTTCCAGGATTGAGATATGCGATTCGGGATTGAATTATTTAATAGTAAGTCGTTTAATTCATCCCCAACAACCGAGACGTTTAGCCAAGCTCACAGATATCATTATAACGTGTAATAAAAAGTTCTTGATAATAGTTATTGCTTAGAATGCTTAAAATGTTCATGTAGAATATATAACTAACACTGATAAATATAAGTTTATATTAGTCTTTGCATATCTACTGACTAAAATCTATTCTTGGAAAGAGCACCAGAGTCTTTGTGGTTTGTGTCTGAGCTAATTGATAAAAAGGTTACCATCACGCTCGCCAGATGTCAGCTACAACGCTCACAAACCTGGAACACATCGATTGCACAACGCTTCAAATGTTTTGTATTGTTTACTGTTTCAAAGATATTCTGAAATGTATGTCTTTCTGCATCATCTGCATATGAAGCACACCAACAGTCGTTTGCAATATCTACCATCGATGGCATGAGATATTTACAGATTCGCACGCGGAATGCTCTGCGGGTAAGGGATGAATAATGAAATAGTTGTACGTGGTCTGGTCTGGTGTACAGCCTCACGCGCCGAGGGTAACTCCCGAATGCGCGAATGCAAATATAGTCCAGGAGAATTTGTGTCTAATCTAATCTAAATCTATATCATTTAAGATTCATATTAAACGCATTCCCACAAGCAGACGTGTATAAGTTCACGCTAACAAATGCCGCATGTGGACCTACAATATAAAAGACCCAATCTCAAATGAACATAAGCCCTGCAACTCTTGCTGACTTTCCCTGAAACAGGGGTGACATTGGCAAAGTGAACCATTTTTTACAGTATGGGTGGTCAGCCTCATACCAACCTTTTAGTCAAGGAATTCGGTGGGCGGAGTGGGGTGTGAGGAGTGGGGGTGGGGTGGAGAGGAGTGTGGTGGGCCCAAAACTCTTCATGGAATGGACTCTATGAATGAACCAAATGTGAACGAAATCTAAAAATTAATTGTGTTAAATAAATTAACCGAAGTTTTAAGCAAATTGGAACCCATAAATCATAAAAGCAATACCTGTAATCTAAGTTGAAAAGTTATATTAAATTTAAAATTTATATTGAATGCATTTCCACAAGCAGACACATTATACTAAATTCGCGCATGCCGCATGTGGACCTACAATATAAAAACCCAAATCTGAAATGAATATAAGCACTGCAACTCTTACCGACCTTCCCTGAAACAGGGCAATAGGACATTGGAATAGTTAACTGTTATCTGGTGTTGAAATAAAAATCATACGATCATTATCATCAAAGTGTTATTTTCTTTGAGATAGTTCAACTGGACTAACAATGCTATAGCTTGGAACGTAGCGAATGCAAATATCGGAGCCGTAATGTGGCCGTGAGTAAACAGGGTGGGTCCATTAGGATGCACTCTACACCACAAGTATACGGCTATATATTATTATATAAAACAGTCGTAGCGTATAACCAAAAAATTCAAGAAAACTCATACACTCTCTACAGGCACTGCTTTGGTTACCATACATTTTCTGGTTGAGTTTGAATGCTTAGTTTATACTTTAAGTTTAGGAGATGGTTTGTGCATTGTGGGGGGGAGGAGTTGCGGAAAGAGTGTGGCAAATACTTTTGGCAAATGGTGCACCGAGCATTTTGCCTACGAAGTGAGTGTACTGTGCATCTATCAAAATATATTACATTATGGGGTAATCGTATAGCATGTGAAAAGAATAAATTTATGAGAGTTCAATGGTTTTATGCATCGCAATGCAAAAACGCAACTAAGCTACACATAAGTGTAACTTATTGCCTGCGTTATCCCCGAAGGGGAAGCGTGTGGCGATTCGGGACCTATTTATTTTTAGTAAGGGGGCCAGCCTCAACCCAACCACTTTTCTGTTGAAGTGGGGGTTTCCCAGCTCCCGGGGGGGCTGGTTCTCATTTCTTGTGAAGGCTGAGTTAACCTTGAGATCGAACCCTTGCTCTCGGCATGAAATGCAAGCATTCTAACAATTGAGCTATCGACTTTTTTACGAGCTTGATCTTCGTCGCTACAAAGCGCCAATTCTCAAGCAAGACCCAGATGATGTAAAGCTGGATAAACCTTTGGTGACCGGTCATTGGTAAAGGTTTTATGAATTTTTCATTCCAGCAGAGAGCATATTTTAATTTTTAAATGGTATATTTTTTGTGCTCCACCAGGATTCGAACCCACAACCTTCCATTCAGAGTCCGAAGTGTTACCACTGAACTACGGACCGGTCATCTTTAATCTATCTATCTATAATCTAAGTTGCAAAGATATTTAAAAATTAAAAGCTCATATCGAATGCATGCCCACAAAAAAACACGTGTGTAGTTCGCGCTTACAAATAATGAATGTGTACATACAAATAAAATCCAAACCTCAAATGAACATAAGCCCTACAGCTTTTGCCGACCTTCCCTGACACAGGGGTAACATTGGCAGAGTGAATCATTTTTTACAGTATGGGTGGTCACTGGTCAGCCTTATACCAGCCTAAAAGTCAAGGAATGCATGCTATCAGAAAAAGAGATTGGTGTTAAATCAAACATGATTTAAGAACGGGCATTGGCTTGTGTTAAACGCATCATATTCGTTATCAGAAAGCAGTTGATTTACTCCACAACGGAGCAATTTTCAATATGTTCATAGGTCCCTTGAGGTGTGATTCACACGAAAAAAACGTTTACAAAATAAATTATACTAATATTTACTTATATAGACCATAAAGGATGTCTCGGATTGACTATTGTTCAACGCTTTATAGTGGTCAGCCAAAGAAACAGTTCAATCGCTCTCAATCTGTGTTGAATTTGGCAGCAAGACTCATATTCGGGATACCCAAATTCGCTCACATCACTCCGCTGTTAAAACACTACATTGGCTTCGTTTCCCGGAGAGGGCGGTCTACCGTGTTTGTCTGATGGTATATAAAGCCATCAATAGCTTGGCTCCACCTTATCTGACTGACATGATGTGGCCCGTTGAGATGAGTGTAAGGAGGCAGACACTCAAATCCGCGGGCGACGGAGCAGCCAATTTGGTTCAGCCACGCCGTCAGATTCGTACAAATTTCGGAGACCGCGCTTTCCGTGTTGCTGGTCCGGTGGAGTGGAACAGACTGCCACCCGGAGTGAAGAACTCCAAATCTGTGGGTATATTTCGCGAAACACTCAAGACACACCTTTTTAGAAAGCTTTATCCATGATCGGAGAGGGCCCTTGAGGTGTGACACACACAAAAACGGCGCTCATTTATCATTCATTTTGTAATTTAAAATAAATTAGCCTGATATTATTATAATTGAGGACTGAAGAATATTGAGGTTGAATACTCTCAATTGTACACCAAGGCTTTGACATAAGTACCTATTCCTGTTTAGAGCAGCAACATCTGAATCAGAAATTGGTCTGAAAATCACCGAACTTATCACTAGAAAAAAAAAATGTAGTTACTTAGTATTAATTAGTAATGAAAACTTGTACCTTCGGGAGCGAAAGAGGAGCAAAGAAAAATAACTTTTGAAAGAACAGCAACTGTGAGAGAGTAATGAATCATTTCTGACAGTAGTTAGCCAATAAAAATAAAAAGTTTTTTAATCAACATGAATGCCCGATAGATTATTAAATATCAATCCAGGAAAACATGCTTTGGAGCGATACAATACATTAATCAATTATATATGAATTAAACTTGACATTTTGGCATTTATCATTTCAGTATCGTTTTTCATAGATATCTATTTCATGGTCAAAACGGTTTTCCAATATAAATTGTAATACATTGATATCCAAAAGAAACTTTCATTACAATTATAAAATGAATAAAATCAATAGAAAAAAAATGTTCCAAAAAAAAAAAAAAACTGAATAGGGTTCTCCTTAATCATCTAGCAGAATGAATTGTATATACTTGTCCGATTCTCATACCTACCAAATATGCGTAAAAATAATTCAAATCGGTTCTTTGACATATAGGTTGATATGCAGCTGACCACCCATGCAGTAGAAAATGGTTCACTTTGCCAATGTCACCCCTGTTTCAGGGAAGGTCGGCAAAAGTTGCAGGGTGTATGTTCATTTGAGATTTGGGTTTTTATATTGTAGGTCCACACGCGGCATGTTTAAGCGCGAACTTATACGTGTCTGCTTGTGAAAATGTACACAATGTAAATCCTTAATGTTACATATCTTTGCAACTCAGATTAGATTAGATTAGCCTTGACACGAGAATTATACAAACATACATACACATACAAATAAACACAACATAAAATTTAATATGGCTAGTCACGTATTGCACTATTCGCGAGACTAGGCTGGAATAAAGATTTACTATTATTAACACTGAAAGATAGAGTGAGAAACGAATGGGTTCTAAATGAATGCGGAGTAAAAGAAAGCGTGAAAGTGAAAGTTCAAAGAAGTGTGATGCGATGGTTTGGACATATTGAAAGGATGAATGAAGACCGACTGACAAAAATAGTGTATAAAGGGAATGTAACAGGTAAGCGTGGAAGGGGAAGACCTAGGAAACAATGGATTGATCAGATAAATGAGATTGCGAATGAATGGAATTTACAGAGTGGAAACAAGAGAAGAGCATGCATGAAAAGAGTGATGAAATTGGATGAGATGAAAGAGGTATGCAAGGACAGAGTCAAGTGGAGGCACTTGTGTGGAGGTACTGGCCACCCCTAGAGGAAAGGCGGCAGGATACAAGACAAGACAAGACAAGAGCCTGTACTAAAAAAAACTTTAAAAATATTTCTCTCTTTGCGATTTCAAAGAAGAAGAAAAACATACGAAAATCTAAAAAATAAAATTTCTTCTAGGAAGAAAAGCATTCATCTGAGTCGAAAATAATCAAACACATTTCTGCGACATGAAAGACAGGGAGGGGGCACAATAAACGCGGCTCGAGTTTCATTTCCTTTTACCAGAAAAAAAGGGTCAAGTAACAATCTGATCTTTTCTTTGATGCCTATCGTCCCCACTCCTCCAAGCAATTACTCCTGCTCGCAAGATGCCTGCAGTTTTTTCATTGTATGGATCCAGCACCCAAAATATACAACCTTACGTTCACACTTAACTACAGAGTCACATCAAAATGGTATAAAAATTCAAACAGCGCTTCTTTTGAGCGTATTACTTTCTATACAAAGAGGGTGGTCACAAATGCCTGCAGTTTTTTCGTTGTATGGAATCAGCAACCAAAATATATAACCCTACGTTAAAACTCAATTATAGAGTCACATTAAAATGGTATAAAAATGGAAAAAGCGATTCTTTTGAGCGTATTACTTTCTATACAAAGAGGGTGGTCACAAATGCCTGCAGTTTTTTTATTGTATGTAACCAGTACCCAAAATATAAACCCTACGTTAAAACTCAATCATAGAGTCACATCAAAATGGTTTAAAAAATCAAACAGTGCTTCTTTTGAGCGTCTTACTTTCTATACAATAAGGGTAGTTTGACTGTAATATCGTCTTGCTAGGAATTGGGTATCATTAATGACGATATAGACTTCTTTTTTGGGCGGTGGTGACCCTTGTCAAACGTCTCCCTTCACTTTCTTGTGAAAGCTTTTCCGTTGATTTTCTTGATGCAACTCTGCGATTTGATACTGGAATGGTAAATGTATAAGCTGGCTAAGATATTTTTTTTTCTTTGAAAGGCTAAAAATATAATACACTTCTGCTGTAGAAAAACGGTTCGTACAAACCATTTTTGTTTAATTCTGTGTAAAAACATAACAAACTAAACTAAAGTTTGTTTTTATTATTGTTAACAAAAACAACATACTGGGTAATGTACAAAAAAAAACTTCTTCAGTTGTTGAGTGTATCATCTTGTTAAGAAAAATATTGATTTTGTTTCATATTTCCAATATTAACTCAATATTAATACACAAACCCTTTAACCTTTATTTTTATACAACAACATTCTTCATTGTTATTCTTATACTAAATCTATTTTCGTAGACTTGTTTATTCTACAAATTTAATCTAATCGAATGCCTCGACTAAAGCGAGCCATGAAAGATTAATCCTATTAAATGAAATAACTTGAATATTTATACGTCAAAGTTTGACAGTTGCCCTGTCACTGTTCCAACTGTCATTTCCAACTGTCAGATCCACGCTGTCGTATTGCAGGGCCTTTTAGTAGCACCAACGTGACAACTGACCAACAGCTGTCACTGTAAGCTTTTTGTAGGGTGGTAACAAACTAATCCATTAGTGTAAGAAACTGAAAGAAATATTATATTATTTACCTGAACTGACATAAAGCTCAAATGAAAACTACAGGTGAAGAACAAGGAATAACAGTTCAAGAAACTTTTAAGTAAATTAAAATTATAAATTTAAAAGTCTGTATTTCTCGTGGTTATTGCCTGTCACACAGAACCAGAAAAACCACCATAAACTGTGATAGAGAATATTGTTGCTTTACAAATTTAGCAGAGCTTTAGATTCACACAGATGCCCAAAGATAGCATTAGTTCGACCGGTCCGTAGTCCAGTGGCAACACTTCGGACACGTAAATGGAAGATTTTTTTTTTTTTTTTTTTTTTAATTTATTTATATTCCTCTTCAAAAATACAGATAATTATACACATTTTCAAAAAAAAAAACTTTAAAGAGAAACCCACATAGGCATAGCCTGTGCGTGGGTATACAAATATGATAAAGTAAAAGCAAAAGTTGAAAAATTTCATTACCATCTATACAGAACAAAGGAAAAACAAAAACTTTTATAGAAAAAGAGACAAAGTCCAGTTCATTTTTAGAAAAAGTTGAAATTTTTGATGAAGGAAAGAAAAAAAAAAAAAAAAAAAAAAAAAAAAAAACAATAATAAAATGAAACAAAAAGAAAGTAGAGAAAAATCAGTAATACAATAAACGTATTTAGTAAAAAAATAAATAAGAATGAATAATTCAGTTTATAAGTAATAAAGTTCAGAAGCTCATTGTGGATTCGGATCCCGGCGGAGCACAAAAATACACCATTTATATTTCCAAATAATATGCTCTTCGCTGAGTTGAAAAAATTCATAAAGCCTATACCAAAGACCGGTCTCTAAAGGTCCATCCAGCGTTACAGCAACTGGGTCTTGCTTGAGTATTGGCGCTTTGTAGTGAAGACCAAGCTCGTACACCTCTGCGGCACTACAACAAGTGTCATAGACCCCTAGAGTCTCTTGAAACTAGGAAGTCTCCCGCACAGGATTTCTTAAACAAAAATTTTTTTTTGCTGACATTCCTTGTTTTTCCCCTGTAGTCTTCATATACATGTACTTTTCTTGTGAACGCCGAGTAAACCTTGCCAGTATTTTCTTTTGAGCTTGAAATTAACACCGAAACGGAAAATAATTTCTGACACCCTCGTCGGGATACGAAACCGAGTTTTTGGCATGGAATGCGGGCACTACACCAATTGAGCTATCGACCGTACTCTACTGTAACTGTAACTCTGATGCCATTGCACTATGATTAGCCAAAGACTTTTGCCTCTACGCATAATTGGACCGGTCCGTAGTCCAGTGGCAAACTTCGGACTCGTAAATGGAAGGTTGTGGATTCGGATCCCGGGGGAACACAAAAAATATACCATTTATATTTCGAATGTGCTCTTCGCTGAGTTGAAAAATTCATAAACCTTTACCAAAGACCGGTCACTGAAAGGTCCATCCAACCTTACAACAATTGGGTCTTGCTTGAGAATTGGCGCTTTCTACAGCGACGACCAAGCTCGCAGAGGGTGATACACACAAAAACAGCGCTCACCAAATAAATCATCCTAATACTATTATTATTATAATATAGCAGCGAAAAAAAACTTGTAAAATAAGCAAGCATCAAACTCGATCGTAGCAAAGCGTGGCAAATGCAGCGAAGTTTTATTATGGCTACTTATAATATAATAGCGAAGCAATTCCAGCTAATGAGTCCAACTTTACGAGTAGTTTTCAAGATAGGAAAAAAAATGAATGCAAGTTTAGTCGTTAAAAGTTTGCCGGGTAAAAAATAAAATTGTTTCGTTTATGCAAACGCCGGGAGGACTACGAC